>JAWNNT010000134.1:0-2500000 GCA_035044645.1 Scaptomyza parva | reverse complement strand
AAAGCAGCCAAACGAACGACAATCGATTAGCCCGCATAGTCCATGGTTAAAGTCAAGTTACACTCTTTAAACTAGCTCAACGGCAGAGCTGTTGGTGATAGATGGACTTGGTCATAAACCCTATGGAAAGCAAGTTCTTTTATTGCAATGGTTTCACTTTCAAGGTATCTTCAAATTGAATTATATGCACTGAGTTCGCCGAAATGCTTTTAATAATAAATTAAGCTGTTAAGAAAGATTCATAAGGGTTAGGTAGCTAGCTATGTTTGTGAGTTAAGAAACATGATGGTAGCAAAATACGGTATATTTCAATAAGTACATATTATATCTTGAAACCTGCATGAACTTTAGTAATGTATTTAAGTTCATTTTAGAAGTAGATTTCAAAACGCATAAATAAATAAAATAGAAAACGTTTACCCATAGAATTCCCTTTCTCCCTCATGAAGTTATCTGGTAAATTTTCATCATCTCAGTTCATTTTGGCCCATTCGAGCCATGTCGAGCATCTTGGTCATAATAAAGTCAATGTGCTGTCATTAACATAATTTACAAATACTTGCAGCTCTATGGCAGCCCCATTCGTTACCCCCTTCCAGTGCTAAATGTCTGTTAATTTGGAGCACTGTCAAGAAGACTCCAGACTCCAGTTTTGAAGAGCCATGCAACATTTCATTTATTGCCTGGCAGCGCAAGACAAAATGTTTGTAGCTCTAATTGAAAAATTATTGGGCCATAAAAAATGTAAGAAGCATAAAAAATATGTTTGTTACTTTCAACAGCGAAACATCGTCTCAAGTTTTTGTCAGCCAGTCAGTGAAGCCAGTTAAACGCGAGTTTAATTAACTGCCGAGTTTTAAGTACTTTTTACCCCCTTTCTTGCCATACCATTCAAGCACTCCAACACTGGAAGTTTAATTCATATTTTAAATAGTTGTTGCGAATACGAGATGCACATGAAATATGCGACGTTAAAGGACACTTTCGAGTTTGTCACGGTAAAATCCGATTCGGATTTTTGGCCAACTTAAGAAGTCGTTTTAAAATTGAGTTGTTTTTTTTTTGTTTGTCGTTTTTTTTTATTTTGTTAGCTGCAAATCTTTTGTGTGTGTTTTCGTTAAAATAGAAAAACTTCTTGTACACTTATTTTATAATGAAATTCCCCAAAGTCTGCACTGGCAATATCCAGATACAAATGGAGAAAGATGGGGCGAGCAGGAGCGAGAACAGGGAGAAGGAGAGCGAGATTGAGAGTGTGGTGCAGCAGCGGAAAAAGCATTTTGCAAAATTACCCTTAAAACAAAAATGCATTATTGTCATCTAAAATGCAAGCATGCATTATCCTGTCACAGTTCCTTTGAGAGTTGGCTTTTTGTGTTGTCGTCGTCGTCGTCGGCGTCGTTGTTGTCGCTCCTTCTTGAAGCTGTTGTTGTTTTTTAGTTTGTTCTGTTTCTATTTTCCCTTTTTTTCTTGTTGTTGAGCGAACTGCATGCAGCAACGTTTATTATCTGTCCCCGCAACGCACACTCACTAGACCTTCCTCTCTCTCTCTCTCTCTCTCTATCTCTCTCTATCTTACCTACAATGAGTGTAGTGTGTCCTTCATAAGCCAGGGACCTGGGATCAATTCGCCTGCAGCAAGAAGCCTTTTTACTAGCGCATGCAAATATGACAAACACACCCAGACACACAGACACGCCACTTGCACTACCTTCTCTTTTCGAATTTCTCTCCCCTCTCCTCATCAGCACCAACCCTTTACCGCCTTGCACTTCACACCCCTCTCTGACAAGTCTCTTAGCACTCAGCTGCACGGCTGGCCATCGGCCAACTGCGTCTCGTGTTAATGCTGCATTCTTGAGGGAAATTATCACAGCTACAGCTACAGCTTCAACTACAACTACGGCTTTGGCTATAACTGAAATGCCAGCAGCTCAGCATTCACATTTCAAACGCAAACTCATGCGAGTCATTCGGGTGGGGGCAACATTCAAAATTTGCCAAATTACATATTGAAATATTATTGCAGTGTGCCGAAAAATGTATTATGTGTTCCAGTGTGTACGTACCCACAACCCTTCCCCTTACCCTATTCTGCCTGTTGTCAAAGTGCGAATTTGACAATTTTGTGCAATGGCATCTCCAACTGACTGGGGACATTTGGCGTTTGGAAATTGCTTTCAAATTATTTTGTCAGCTGCGGCAATGTGGCGGCTTTCGGAAGATTTGCCAGCATTGGTGTCTTGGCCAGCCTGGCGCTGGCTTCCGTTGCAGACCCAGGCCCGGCCCCAAGCCCGACCGTCACTTGCGTGCAATTTGCGGCCAAGGCGAATGAAAATTGAAAAGAAATTATTGGTTATTCGTTTTTTTTTTCTTTCTTTTTTGCATGCGCAACGCTCTTTCTCTGCTGGCCGCATCAGGGATTACAGTCATAAAAGTTGGCCGCAGCAAAATTACAGACCCCGTTGCTTCCAAAGGAGTAGGTAAGCCACCAATAAATGCAACACCAGCAACAAAATACAGGAAATAGATTTGCTCGACTACAAACATATCCTGTAGGCAAACACTTGATTAACATATTAGCATTTATCTCGCCAACCTTTCAAAAACCAAAACCATTTCAAGCATAAACTTTAACTTGAAGCGGAAAAGTCAATTAGCTTTTGAGTCTATTCAGTGATTTTAATATGTATACACATAGTATATGAGTACAAAGAAGGAGAGAATTTGAGCCTGGGGAATAAGGCTGGTGTCTATAGAAAGCATAGTCGCATATTGAAAGACAATAAATGTGCGCAGTCATATGGAAAATTGTGATATTCACACAATTTAATTAACATGAATAAATATTGTTACAAGCGGGCGGGGCCAGACTTCAGTACTACAACAATAGCAACAACAAACACCAGTAACAGAGACAACAACAATCAAAACCGGCTAACCAGCTAACGAGCTAGTCCAACGTGGCGTATGAGTGACGACGTAGAATTTTGATTGTCTGTATGCAGAAAGGCAAGGACAAACAATGCGCAAACAAATCGAGATAGAAACAGAGAGAAAGAGAGCGGTAGAGAGTGTGAGTGAGAGAGGGAGAAATGTCGAGTTTTAGTGTGCTAACAATAGAAAAGGCCTAACAGGCAGAGGCAGCAACTTCCTCGTCAACATCGCCCCACCAACAACATTCAACACCGAATTCAACATCATAAATCCCTAAAATCTCGCTTGTTATTGTTTGAAACTCGACCTCATCAGCCGCACCGAGGCTATTGTAAAGCAAGGCCCACGTTTATTGACAGCCCAGCCACTTCAATTCAAAGCCACAACTTGGGCTAATCAGGCCATTTTGAGAGGGAGCTAAGCGCGAATTTCACAAATCTGTCTGTGAATTTCACGGGCTCCACGTTTTGCACTGAGATTCGTCAGCTAATAGAGGAATGTTGAAGCTGGAATCATGACAAGAAAAATCTTAATGCTCAAAATAGGTTAGGAAAGATGAAAGATGATTTTTTGCTTCAAGCTCCTTTAATATTTTCTCTTCAACATTTTAAATAATAAAGACAAAACTATTTCAGTAAACATTAACAATATGTCACATTTAATTATAATATGTATAATGTATTCATAATATTAATAACAGAATATTAGATTTAGAATTTCATAGAATTAAACACATTGGTTTTAAGTATGAAACTCACGTAAAAAACACAAAATTAAATTAATGAATTTGATTCTAATTTCCTCAAACAATTTCATTAGTCAAATTTTCAATTAGTTGCACGATTGAGTCGACAAAATATTTACAAATTCGTTTTGTGTTGCCACATTTTGGGAGCCCAAAAAATGTCTATCTCTTGCTAAAAGTATTTGGTTTCTTTAGCTGTGTGAATTAAAATCAATTGTAAAGTCAGTAGAAATAAAGTCGGAACAACAGAGTAAACTTTTTCACGATTCATTCACGATTGAAATCTTTTACAGCCAAATTATGAGCATTTTCAATTTTCCTTTCGCTTGCCTTGCGCCTTTCCTCCACGCCCCCGCCCCCGCTCGCAGACAACGCCGCGTTGTAAGCAGCAGAGCGTGACACAAAAGTAAAGCAAACTTTGCGCTTACAGAGTTTTATGAATTTCACGAGGCAACAATCGCTTGCCTCACACTCTTTTCTATGGTGTTGAAGACGTCGATTTGCTACAACAACTGCAACAACTACAACAATAGCAACAACAACAGCAATAATAGCAACAGGGCCCATAACAATAACAATAACTTGACTGCAAACCTTTCAATATCAAGAAACGCAGCCACGTTTCAATTGTACTTAGATAGATGTAAGTTGGAACCGTTTGCCTTTGGCCACAAGTCAAGTGTTGTGGTGGGGCCAAAAAAGGGGCAAAACCAAAAGCAACAACAACAGAAACAACAACAGCAACAACAATCATAAGGATCAGGAAAGGAAGGAAAAAAGTCAATTGTTCAAGTTAAAGTGAAACTTTTTGAACAAGTTTTTCCCAGACGTTTCGCAGGGCTTTACCCCAACAATTTGCTTTCTTTTCGTTCCTTTTGCTCTATGTATTCAGCTGTAGGACGCTTCAATAGCGGACACTGCCTGCTCCTCCCCACTGGCCCTTGTGGGCCACCAAATTGCCATTGACACGTTAAGTTCGCAATTGTGTAGACCTGGCCGACGATTCCCTTCCCTTCTGTCCCCACCGCTCTTTGCATGTCTGCATCCGCAGCTAAACGTAGTTTTTCCGCACACTTTGTCCAGCTGTGTGTAGACAGCGGCTGTCGTTTCATGTCTTATCTACAAATTCGTGTGCGTCTGTTCACAGAAGAAAAAAAAAACTTTTTCAACTGCCCCAACTGACTTTAAACTTTAAACAGAGTTAGTATCTGCGGTAGCTCTTAGTGCCTCTCACCTCATGAAATAAATGGCTTGATCATATTTCAAATTTAAAAGTTCATATTTATTTTTTGGCTAATGTTTTTTCTAGTTGCAAGAAAAGCGAAAAAAATACAGAATATACATATGTATATAGATGTTGGAGATATGGATAGACAAATAAAATAACAAGAATATATAAAGCAAACCACTTTTGAGTTTGACACCAGCTGGTGCCGCTTGCGGTCACCCAGGCTGCCCCCCAAGCTGCCTTGCACACTCCTTCTCCCCCCACCCAACACCCATTTTGTTGCCTGAAGTGGCCGTAAAAGCTTTCAGCATTAATAGCTTGAGTGAGTTTCAATACATATTGACAATATGGCCATTGGCAAAACGCCACACACACACTCACACACACACACCAAATTGATGACAGTTTGCCAGTTGCAAAGCCGCAGCACCAGAGTTTCATGTGGATAGGTCCATGGTAGTGGGGGGGGGGGGGTCACTGGGGTATACTACTCGTATGCATATGTGAACCGACCATGGATAAATACATTGAAATAGCTTTGGCTATTTGTTTTTGGTATTGTCTATTGGGCTGAGAGGAGAATGAAGGAGGCAGGCACAAATCGTCGCTGTTATGGCTTGTGCCATTTTGGCACTTTGTAATTGCCTTGTTTGCTATGTTTTTTTTTTTTTTGCCTATTGCCGTTGTTGTTTTTGCTGTTGCCGTTGAGCTTTATGTTGTTATTGCAATGTTGGCAAACGCATTTGGATTCGGGTTTTCTTTTTTCTTTTTTGTTGCCGCTCTTGTTTGTTGCTGTGTTGGATTTGGGTTTTTTCCCTAAATCCGTGCCTATGAGCTATGGTTTTTATATTTCAATATTTGCGCGTATTTTCTAAAGCAAATAATGGAATTATCAGGACGTTGCTGTTGCTGTTAAAATGCATTAATATCTGGCAAAACTTTCTCCGGATTATGCCAAAGCCAAATAGCAAAGCGTACATGAATTAAAGACAATAGTTTACAGCACAAAATTCCACATGTTATAAGGAATATGTAATGTAATTATCTTATAACAAACTGCGATTAAGTGTGATTATTGTAAAACAAAGATATTATGTTCATTATTCGGTACGTAATTAAATTATTTTTAATTAGATAATAAGCGTTTGTAAATTCAATTGGAATTAGTTAACTTCTGAAGCGACAACAATTCACATCTTTCCTGTTTCCACTGTTTGCCATATTGAAAACCCAATTTATAATATAAATATTTTAGAAAAATTTGCTTTTCAACATCTCCAACTATAAGTCATTTGCCTCCACCCAAAAAACAGATTCCAATTAAATGAGCATTCAGCTCAAAAATTTTTAATATCAGCTCCATTGATTTATCTTCGAGCAACCACAAATTATTTCATTTGAATTCCAGCTGAGGAATAGAGCAATTGTTTCAACGACAACATTTTTGCAATTGAAATGCCACAAAGCTTCATTCAGAGCCAGAAAAAGGGGCCGTAAGCCAAATATAGATATACTTACACATATGCAAAGCTTATACATATTGCACACCCATATGCCCCGAAGTCAAAGTGCCACGTCGAGGTGCGGGGCGGGGCGTGGCTAAAGCCGCAGCGGCAACGGCAACGGCAAATGCATTTAGAATTTATGTGGCACTTGTCGTCGAAAAGCGCCGCGAATTTATTTCTTGTACGACTAGTATGTAGTATGCGGTGACCGTTGACCACTGGCCATGGCCAATGGGTCGAACCGGACCAAGCCGGGCCCAATGCTTGCCCCGGCATGCTATTTTTTCTATAGTTCTGTTGTAGTTGTTGTTATTGTTGTTGGTGGTGCTGGTGGTGGTGGTGGTTGGGGGGGCCTTAAGAATATTTTGTGCGGCGTGCGCGCGTCGTTTGTTTTATTGTTATTGTGCAGTCATGACTTAAAAATTTGTCGCGCGCTTTTCACAGCGCTACCCTACCAATCCTGACAACAACAACAACAATAGCAACAACAATAGCAACAGAAACAACAACTATTAACAAGTGCATGCAATTTCCGCTGGTTGAAGCGATGCTTTTATTTGGCTATTTGTTTGGCCGAGTTGAGTCTTTGGCCTCTGCCTGCCTGCCTGCCACCGTTTCATGCGAAACATGTCAACATTGCTGTGCTGTGTTCCCCGTGCTAGGGCTCAAGCTGCCGCCGCTTCTGATGCATGCATGCGGATACGTCTATGGCTTTATAGGTGAGGGGGTTAGGGGTTGCAGTTAAAGCTGATTCTGCACTCTTTTTTTCACATTTCACTGCGAATTTATCGTTTTTAATTTGCCGCAAAAAAAGAACGCAAATAAAAGAACAACAGCAAAACAGGGACGAAGAATTCTGCAGCGACTCGAGAAAAAATGGCAGCCGCGTAATGCCTTTAATGGGTTTTGGGGCGTGGCATGACTAACCCGGTTCAATCTGTGCGGCATCGCGCCAGCCGTTTTACGCCCGAACTTATTGAAAGCGATAAATAAAGATTCTCCACTTGATAAGTTGCTAGCAACGCGACAGTTGCAACACACACAGTCACACTCATATTCATTGTACGTGGCGTATGAGTGATGCGTTTACATCAACCGCAGGTGCTGCAATGATTATGTGGTTAACATAAATTTGTTTGTAGAGCACACTTTAAATAAGTTGTGTGTGCGTGTGTGCATTTCTGCTTGTGTGTGTGTGTGTGTGTGAGAACTAATAGATGAACGCTTCGTTCACTTTTCAACGTTGCACCCATAATTCGCGGCAAGCAGCCCCCTGAAACTCGCGCCTGTCGTGCCACGCGCTAAATCTATGTGGCAGCAGCGGCAATCAAGTGCCCCTGAATGACTGCAGTTGCTGTTGCAGTTGAGTTTAGTTTAACTACAGCCAAAGTTGCTGCAAAGTAAGCGCAATTTATAAACAGTAAGGCTGGAGGAGAACTACGTTGTAAATGAATAAATATGCCGACAAAGGTGTGAGATGAGATGAAAAAGCAAAAAGTGTTTGCCGTAATGCGAAATATCCTTTGACTGGTTATGGTTTAATAAGTTAAGTAAACGATCATTGAATAAATTTTCACAAATACATAACAAATAAAAAAAATAAAATCGAAGTTAAGAGGAGCTCTTTTATGCCACTTTTAAAAGCCTATCTATAAGTAAGATATATTTAATGGCTTTAGCATGGACTAAGTGATGATGAATTATTTTTTTAGTTTTTTATAAAAGTAGTAATTATTTTTATACAATCTTTGGTATTGACTTATAAGACATTAAGATTGAATAAATCTTCTTTTAATTAAACCTACTACTACTAAATGACTATGAGGGTAAGAAATATAAGAACTGTTTATGTGATAAATATAACAGTGCTTCTGTAAGGAAGATTACCTTATTTTAAAACATTAAAAAGTAAAAGTACCTTAACATCACTTGATAATAATATTAACCATTAAAATGTTAATGGTTAATTTGCAGTTAACATTTAAAGTACACACTCCCATATAAATGTGCAAAATGCATGTGTAAATACATATACCTCAACTTATTTGCCATTAAAATGCAGACCATAGAATAACAATGCGGCAGCTGTGCACTACAATTTGAATTTATGTTATAGCCAAAACTTTGCAAAACTCAATTAATTAACTTTTGTTTAAAAACAGCAACAACAACAACAACAATAACAATTCGAGCGAAAATAACTGCAACAAGAATAATACAAATAAGTACAATATAAATATTATTCTCTTTTTTTTCGGGTGCAACAAATACGAGAATGCAAAATTTGCAAAAATTGGCAAAACAAGTCAAACACGAGAACAACATACACACACACACACACATGCGTAGCCAGTGTATGTAATAGTGGGTGGGGCAGTGAGCATGGGGGGGGGGATCATTCAACGACAAACAAACAATTCGCAAACCAAAAACTATTTCAGCGAAAAAGACCGCAGGAAATCAGTGTACAATTTGTAGTCCATCGTCATTTTTCAGTTTTTCTTTCTTATTTTTTTTTTGTTTGTGTTTTTTTGTATATTTATTTTGCACTGCTTCATTTTTGCCACAATTGCAGAATTGCGCACACGCCCCATGGACGCGCGCGTTAATGTCCAGACATTGCTCATACGCCCCATACGCACGCTCACATGCCGCCGTTCATCATTTGTTTGCCCCTTTCGGGCGCATTTAAAATGCATGTTTGTTGCATCATTTACTGTTGTTCATTTCTCGTTTGTTGTTATCGTTGTTGTTATTGTTATATAGTTGCTGTTTCAAGTAACATGTATTTTTATACCCTGGAAACATGAGATGGTTAAAAAAGTGTAAAATGGTTCTATGCAACAGAAGGAAGCATTTGCGAACCCGTAAATTATACTTGATCAGTATAAGCAGCCGACGTGAAACAGTAGAGTCCGACTGCCCATCTATTTGCTATCGATCATATTTCCGGGTTTCCAGTTTACACATATAACCGATAACAAGAAAATATTATATTCGGAAAGCTTTCAGTAAAATGAATGGAAAAACACCGAAGATATGAAAGATTGATTTGCAGGAACGACCGTACGAGTGAGGTTAAGGCTTACAGGGTATCTTCTAGTAAAAGTTACTACTTCTTATATGTTCTTGTTAAATTATTGCTGTTGCTATTACATATAGTTTGTCCGCTTTTGTTGGTTGTTCCGCGTAATTGCAGTGTATTAAAACATACAAAGTTAACAACACACCAGCAACAAAAAAAAAGAACAACAAAGCCAACAGAGTCATCGCCAGCGTCGAAATGAAGTTAAAACTGAAAACACAAAACGAGTTTAAATATATATATATAGAGTATATATATGGTATATGTAGTATATGTGCTGCACATTTGGCTTGCAAAAATAATTAAAAAGTTTTGATTGCCAAGCGCTTGCGACTAGAGAAGTTTAAGATTAATGGAAATCCATTCAATTCTCTACTTCTATCTCGCTCTTTCTCTTTCTCTCTCTCACTCTTCTTCTCTGTCGCTAAAATAAATGGAATTATGAAACAAAAGCATTTAACCATTTAACATTGTTGACATAGTACTAAAAATACAAAGCGAATATATTTGGCGATTAGAATGTTTTAATGCCATTTTTTATGCAAACAATAAGGAAAATTTACAACGAGTTAAGGAATATCTTTGAATTTTGCCTATCAAAAATGCATTTGAATTTTAAACTAGTTTAACATTTGTAAATTTTAATTTGTCTGGTTTCGGAGTAAAAATATAACAAAATCGAATTTATTTCTTTGTTTTGATATGCGACAAACTGAAGGGAGGCAGGGAGTGCTGCGTTTTGAAAACTTGAAAATTATTTAACGACGAATTCTTTTGCCAACTTTAAACTTGACTAACTGGTTTCTTTTCCCGCACAAGGTTGAGCAAAGTGTTTTAACAAAAGTACCCAACAACTTTCACACGCGCTCACACACACACACACACACATACGCACGCATTTGTTTATGTTTGCCTCGCCCCCAAGTGTATGTGTGTGTGAGTGAGCATTAATTTTCACAATATGTTTTATCCTGCAGCCAAAAGTTAATTAAAAACCAACAAAACTCGACACTGCACTCACTAGCGCATACAAACACACATCCACACAGACACACACACACACATAGAGAAGGTGTGCACATGGCCACAAAGTTCAGAGGCAAGCTGGGCATCCACTTGGCAAAAATGCTTGGTATCAACCAACACCCACAACACACCAACAACAAATATACCAATAACAACAGCGTTCAGTCATTTTTCGACCCGAGAGCAGACCCCAGTGCGCGTTTCTTGATGCCAAACATTTTTAGCCAATATTGTAGCGTATGGCAGGCTTCGAGAGGAACCTGAGAACCAACATCACCAAATACCACAGCGCACGTTCATTTGTTTAACATAGCGTACAAATTTTCGTACCTAAGATACTCGCAAAAAAAGTAAACAAGAAAAGAGTCTTTTATATTGTTGCCAAAAAAATGTGTTTTTTTTTGTTTGCAATTTGCACAAATTTTGATTAGCCGCATAGCCAAATTTTCGCAGTTCGATATTTGATTTGAATTGAGAGGTTCGATGGTTGGTTGGGTTGTTGGGTCGGTTGGCCACAACACGGACACGTTTTTGATGCCCCAGGATATGCGTTCAGAAGCCAATTTGAGCAAACACTTTTGACGCATACAAACAAGCAGTCGAATACGGCTTTTGTAAGAAAATGGAATTTTTAATCCAATTTAATTGGCAACCAGCAGCCATACCGAAACACAAGCAGCTTTTCAACGTTGTGGCGCCACTAAAGGTCTCTCTCTCTATCGAGATGAGCGCAACACACAAAAAAAAGCAGGAAATTAATAAATAAATTGAAAATAGAAAATATGCACATGTGAATAGTTTCTCTATATAGTATATGCCACATTTTATACTGCATTAAAGAAGAGCACGCGGGCGACACATATATTTTAAGCTTGCAACAACAACAACAACAACACTGATGGCAACAAACGATAGCTAACAAAACTACACAAAAAAAAGGAGCTCACAAAAAGCTCTGTTGCACTTTGTTGATTAAATTTCATGCTAGACTCCACCTTGTCACAGATACTATCTCTGCAGTGGTGGGGTGGGGAAGGGGTTCTCGAGTGCCATTATTATATCTAAATTTTAATTCTTGGCACAAACGCGACAAGCAAACAACAATGTCAAGCACCAAGTGGAGAGCTTATTATATAGTATCAAAAAATATTTCAATAAAAATATGTTCATTTGACTTTTGTTTCAACTTCTTTTGTAGAGCTCAAATCTTTTACGACTTGTTTAAATTCATTGAACGATCTGTCTTTGTCTTGACCTGCAAGCACTCTCTTTCTCCCCTCTCTCTCTCTCTCTCTCTTTCTCTTTCTGTCTATGTTTTTCTCTTTCTTACTTTTTCGGGGTATCCCTTGCGATTACCATATGCAAAAACGAATCTCGTAAATCAGTGCAAATATATCCCAGCTCAGGCTTATTGCGGCAGCTTATCTGCTTATGACAGCTTTCCGCCTGGTAAAAAAAAATAGAAAAATAACAAAAAGCACACACACACACATCTAAAAACACACACACATACAACCTTGTTAGACAAGCAACTAACCAAAATGAAGCAGCGCATAGACATAGACAACATAAAACACGCGTCCAGAGTTGAGCGTCAGTGGAACGTTCGCGACAAAACCCAAAAGGACAAAACCAGAAGAACCGCAAACACAAAAAAAAACCCAAAAAAAAAATGCAATAAAAAATATAAAAAAAACGAGATTTTGCAGACTCGTTGTGTGTGCGCGTTTGGTTAAAAAATAAAAAAAAAAAATCAAGAGTAAAGAATAAAGTCTGACAAAAAAAAAAAGTAAAAAGTTTGAGCGTCCTGGCCGCAGCCTTCATCACGTTAAACAACACACACAGAGACTCGCACAACAACATCAAGTGAAAAGCAGCAACGAGGAGATTTCATTGTTAGGTTGTCGGGCTTCGGTGCTGGGGTTTTGGCCCTTTTTTAGTTGCTGTTGTTGTTGTTGCCCACGTGCATGGGTTAACTGTCAACGACATCTTATTATGAATTAGTGTTAAATGCCGCGCTGATAGCGTTGATGGCACTTTACAGCAATATAACATTAAATTCCTTACCCCCGACTTCCTTTGAATGAATGAACTTCATAAATATTTGACTCCAAATTCCAAATGTACGAACGGACGGACAGACGGACGGACGGTGCGGCCCAGTGGCTAGTGGATTTATTTTTATGATGCCGCAACAGACAACTCAGAAATCAGAGCCAGTGCACAAACTTGTTAATAATGTAGAAACGACTACGACGACGACGACGACGAACCGGCCAGGGTGTCGAAGGGAGGAAAGGTAGGGGATGGTTCGCGTGCCACATTTTGGGCACTTTCCAAAACAGTCACGTAACCACGTTAGTAATAATCACTAAAGTTTTTGCCGCTCTACCTACACACACAATCTACACCCAACCTTTCTCTCAGCTGTTTGTAATGTCTGCTGCTGCTCATAAATATTTGTGAAGCGGCCCTCGCACAAGGTGAATTCTCTGCAGTTTCTCTAAATTATTGAGCGTTGCTCATCATCAGCAAATGCTGTGTATGAGTGTGTGTGTGATCATCCTGAAAATATTTTGGATGTTCCTGCTGCTGCTTTTGGCTTATTTACATTTTGTGCACATCGCGTGCTGTGATTTACTTTTGCGGCTTAATTTCATCTCCAGACATTATTTGTGCCCCGTGCGCCGTTTATCTTGGCCGTTAAGCACTCGACGCACCCCATCCCCCTACTCAAATAGGTTTCCGGCGGATCCATTTCTCTTATTTTTTGTTTCGCCCTCTGTGCGTTTGATAAACTTATGCAACTGCACGTGCCAACTAGCGTAACCAAGTCTCAAACTCTCGACTCAAGTCTTGTCGTTTTTGTCGGTAAATTAACTTGAATTTATAGTTAATGTGTCTGCAAGTGTCTCGTGTTTTGGCCAAGTTTATGGAACCAGTATTGGTACTTCTTAGAACAAAAGCCATGCCACAGAAATGTTCGTTCGCTAATTGATTATGTGGCCCGTTTGGTGCTCCATTGAAGCGTCATCATCAACTGGCGCATAAATCAACCAAAACGTCAGTCTATGAACACCGCGTCGACGACTACACCAACACTAGTACTTCCACTTGGCCAAAAGCACAAGGCTATGTATAAATTTGCATTTTTAAACAACAAAAGCAGCAAATGTAATAAAAAAAAAAATGAAAGTCGAAAAAATTCATAATATAGACCGAAAAACAGAAGAAAAAAAAGATAAAGCAAGATGGGCTGGTAGAAATCGGTTTGCTTTTATGATTGCTGCATGGCAATAAAATTGATTAAATGCGACAGCTGGTCGGACATTTTTTAATGCATAAATTTAAAGTAATTTGTAAACGACTCTTTGTCTTTTTGTTTGTTGGGAACAAGGTTGCGTAAGCTAAGTACTATCTTGATCTAGAAAACAAGACAGTTGAAAATGCTTGAAAAAATCACATATAACATTTCAATTCCATATGACTTCATATCCTTACCCAAAATAAAAATCAAACAAAAACGTAACAATTCACACTGTCAAGTACTTTGGCTGAACACTTGAGTATGTCTTAAGCATCCGTCTGTTTGTCTGTTTGACTCGCTGTCAGTGTTAGGTCTGCCTTGCATCCCCTGACAGTTGCAAAAAATGCCAGCCAAACGGCAAAGTTTAAAAATCAAACTTGCAACAAAGCAACAGCAACAGCAATTCAACAATAAAAATTCACTCTTTGCCAGAGCAAAAGATGGCAAGATCAAAAAGAATACTGTTCATGCCCTATGGTCAACAGTGTGCTTAATTGTAACACTGATGGACAGAGCTGCACTTCCAGTTTTTCGGTCACAACAAAGCCAAGTCCAGCCCGTTGCAGCGGCGGCACAAATGGGAAAAAGCTTGAAATGCTCTTATTGTCAGTGCTTATATGAGTGCGGCGACTTTTGTCTCAACTGCCCCTCTCTCTCTCTCTATCTGTCTCTTGCTCTTCCGCTCTCTATCATTTTATTTGTGACTTCAACTCCACTCACCGTGTCCAGATGCACATGTCCATTATGACCTGCTAGCTGTTTTGGACAATGGCTGGGCGAAGTAAAAACTCGGATGCCAATGTGCAAAAGTTTGAAAAATCTGAAAGCCCGTCAACGGCACACAACAAGTCAAGCTGCAATAACTGATGCACCACGAAAAAAAAAACATACTAGAAATTATAAGCAAAACAAAAAAGCGAGTAAGATAGAGTGAGGTAGGTGTGGCGGTGGGAAGGTTAAAAAAGGAAAACGGATATACGCGCAGTTGTTGCAGAAAACAAAGATTTCGCGGCGCAAAGCAGTCGTGCGTGAAGTGCGTGTGTGTGTGTTTATGTGTGTAGTGTGCGAGTGTGCCGGAAGCCATTAGACAAAAACGTGCAGCTGGCGCGCGGCAATGGCAACAAGCGCAGCGCAGGATATGCGCATTGTTGCCACTGCCCCCCAAAAAAAAAGTGGACACAATGTGGGCAGCCATGATTTCGTATTGTGTTTTTTACATACACTTTCCTAACAAGCGGGTAGCAATCAACTTCAAAAGAAATCAGATCACATTTAGAATTGCTTAATTATATCTTTGTAATGAAAACTTAATATAAGTATTAAACATAATAAAGAACAAAAAGACTTTTAAACATTTTTATACACTTGAAAAGTTTATCAGAATATCATAAAATGTTTAACGTTTCGAAGGTATCATACCCGAGCACATAAAGTATATATATTTTTGATCAGCATCGTGCACTGAATCGATAGAGTATTGTTCGTAAATTTCTATGCAAAGTACTTCCTCAGTTTTAGAACAATCGAGCTATAGCTTTGGTCAAGGTGTTATTTTGGTTGCAGTTTATTTATTTATTTATTTATCAAAACCGAAATCAGATCACTATCATATATGAGCATATCGATGTCTTGTACAACGTTATTGTAAGAAACCAAATCGAATAAGCTTTGCTTTGAAGATAGCTTCCTAATTTACCTAAAACAATATTTATTATAAAACTAAATCAAACCTCTCTATTATCTCTCTCTCTCTCTCTCTTATTGCAAATCTTTTTCAGGAAATGTAACACTCAAACACATATGAAAATATGAACCCTTTGCTCTCCTCACATTTTAAAGAGTATCTAGATTTCGTCCATGCACTTAGTGTGCTGCCTACGCCACAGTGTTTATCAAGCCAAAAAATACATTACCATCTGCATTTTTGTACTTCCGCAATGGGCGGCTGGTTCCTTCTTGCTGATGTCGGTTGTGTTTTTAATGCAGCGCAACGTGTGTCAGTTGCACATGCAGTCAGTGCAGCAGCTGCAGGAGCAATACCGCACGAAACTAAGGGAACAACCTCATGGAAAGTGAGTTTCAATTTCGCACTGATTGTTAATGCGTAAAATGTTGCTAATGAGCTGGCCGTGCCTTTAACGTCTTCTGGAAATTAATGAGCAATTTAACGAAAGATATTCAAATTATTTCATTTTATGGCCGCATTGATGGCAATTTTATGGCGTTTTTTTTTTATATTTTATTTTTTTGGAATGTTCAATAAATAATGAGCGTTTGTTAATTAAAACAATTTGTTGTTTATAATTGTTACATTTTTAATCAGAACCTAATGAACTAATCAATACGAAAATATAATGCAAAATGCAAAAAATAATATTTAATTTCCGGACAAAAATGAAGAAGAAAAAAAACGAACGAAAGCATTTTAATTAAAATTTGTACACGCTTGCTGATAATTGAACAACAAATGTTTCATTAATAATCTAATTGGCCATAATGCGCACAAAATTAGCACTAAATTAGTCACAGCCAATGTGCATTGTATGTTTTGGCTGGTCAAAAATTAATTTTACGCCAAATAGCCCAAAACCCACAAAACTGAACCCAGCCCAACCCTGTAACAACAACAACAGCACCAACAACAAAGTACAGTGAATAGTGACATGCAGCCCTAGAACTAAACCCCCAAACGCATACCAAATATTTAGCCAAGCACTGGGCATAATTCAGCAAAGTTAAATTAACCAAAATACATGTTCAACAACAACAAGAACAAGTCTGGCCAGTCGGAAACGCAAAGGGAAACAACCAACAACATCAACGAAATGCAATTACATGCACTGCATACTTTTGGGCTGATGTTGTTGGTTGCCTTTCGCTTGTTGCTTGTTGTTGGTTGCAAGTTGTGCTCGGCAGCCACAAAAAGCTCAAAGGTTTATTAGATTTGCGCTTTTATTAAGCGTTAAATTATTTCGTAAATTGCCAGCAGCAGCAGCAACATTCAGCCGAAAACGCAAAGCAAATAAACACAATAGCAAAAGAAGCACAAGCAAAAGCAGCAGCTTCCCCTTCCCTGTCCTTCTTTCACTTCTCCTGTGATCTGTGTTGCGAAATTACTTCATTTTTGTTATCATTTGCATTGCATGCAGACAAGCAGACGACGCCCTGCGGCACTTTAATTAATCATTTGAGTGGCTCCTTGTTTTTGGTCCTTTGCATCATTGTAAAACTACTTGCGAGCGAGTCAACAACAACAACAACGACAACAACAGCAGCAGCAAGCCCCCCAAAAAACAAACAAAAGCCCGCCTGTGTTAAATGGCAAACGCACAACAAAAAAGCCGATTAGCTAAATCAACCGGCCACGCCTTCAGCGTGCAAAAGTCCTCGTTTATTTCCCCCCCATTTTGTACCTTTTTTTGCAGCACTTGTCCCTGTGCTGGTGATTGTGTTTGTGCTTGTGTGTTAAGTGCCTTTTGTTAAGAGCAACTTTGTGCCGGGCAACACAGATAAATATATATATATATACTCGTACCAAATATCTAAATGAATAAAATGCATAGTTCTATAAACACTCACAAACACACATACACACACACAATACAAGTAGTGTTTTGCCTTTGAGTTCCCTTTTTCTGGTTGCTGCTCCCTTTTTTTGTTCAGTTGTTCTTTTACGCTGTGCACTTTGCATCGCCCCATTTGCATAGAAGAACAAAGCATCAAAGTTGGGCACAAAACACTAAAGGACACAACACACACACTCACACACAGCAGTTGGTCATAGTGTGGTATTGTTATATTCCCCTTCAGTTGTGTTCCTGGCATATTCATGAGCATTGACAACAAACGTAGAGTAGTTGGATTCCTTTAAGTTTGTCATAAATTTTAAAATTTTACACTGCGTCTACTTAGCCCAAGGAAACATTAATAGTGACCCGAACCGAAGCTTTCTTTCCAGTTGGCATGTAAAAAATTATTTCCTGTCGAAATGCGAATTGCGAGATACAAGTTACGAGTTTGCCAGAGATATTATGGCCCATAAGAATTGTGGAGAGCGAAAAGTAACAGTAACAACAACAAGAACAAGAACAACTTTGACTACAACAACCGGATGTTCATCCATCGCCGTGCACTGCGTCTATTTTATAAGCTTTGCCAAATCTTTTCGAGTTGATTAAAAACAATAAAAACAGCATGTTTCTTATGGCCAAAAGCTAAGCCATAAATAAGCAATTTATTGTACGCTTCCGCCGTGTGCTCGACTCCCATTGTGAGCTATCCACGGAGTTAGAGTGGCACACAGCATGAGGGCTCCCAGCTCCCAGTTCCCGGCTCCATGGACCGCTGGGTCAACGCTGGACGGGTGCTGACCGGGCACGCTGTCCAGATTTTGGCATTCGGACGGCTTTCGATGTTTATTGCAGCATTTGGAGTGAAAGGCACGAAGCAATTTCCGCTGCCGTGAGAGCTTAGCAATATTAGCGGACAACTCTTACATACACACACACATAACTACACTAACACACGCCAAGGTACACTCAGCCCTTCACACACACACACACACACACACACACACATACACACATATTTGTGGCATTTTGCTGTTTCCTTTGCGATAAGCTTGAGCATTAGTTATTTAAAAGGTGTGTGTGAGGCATGTTTGTGAGTTGGCGTGATTTAAGCTTGATTTAGAGTACTACATACTACACTATTGCAGGATATCCTGTGACCCCGCAACAGCCACGAGGCACATTGCCACATCAACTGGTGCTGACCTTGAAATTACAAAACAGCTTAACGATCGTGTTAACCGCAAATAGAACCATTAAATATTGTTAGGATTAGAAAATTTAGTTAAAGTCAACTTGCAAGCGATTCTTAATGCCATATTTTATACCTCTTTCTATTATTATTTTCAAATCTGTAAATCTGTAAGTGTAAAAGAAATTGTAAATTCTACTTATGATTACTTTTTCGCTAATCTCTGAGCATTATTTTCTTTCAATTTCTGGTCTTTTATTTACGTGCATTTGAGTGAAGCAGCAATGACCGAACACACACACGCACACACACAGATACAAACATAAATGTGCGCTCAAAATCACGTATGTCAGACACACACACACACATACACACACACGCCAGATAGACCAACATGAGCACGTAGCAAAATTGTTTTTTGGGATGTTACGCTTGGCGAGGGACAAGAGAAATCTTTTTTTTTTTCTTTTTTTGAAAGCACCCCACGCACGTGACAATACAAATAGTTGCTCAATAGTTGTGGACCATTTATGTTGAGGTCAACAGCGTGGCGGGACGGGGCGAGACGAGGGGCATATAACGGAAACTTTCATATATATGTATATTGTGGCATTGTGAATTTTGACATTTTCTCTCGGGCCACTAAATCTATTAAAAATTATATATTTTTCGGCGAATGCTTTTGATGCGCTTCTCTAATTTCATTTCATTTTATTTTATAAATATAAATATATATATATGTATATAAAATTATATATGTGTATATTTGTATTTCTTTTGTATGTATATTCTATGTTGTCAAAATAAATTGAAGTTATTTTTCAATTTTTCGTGCGCAAATTGGAAATGTGGCCAGCACTTGCCTTCAATTCGACCAAAATATGTTCACATACATACATCTAAATATACATATACATATACATGTATATATATATATATATCATATGAACGTGCATATTCTGTATGTGCCTCCCAGATTCAGATTGCCTGGCCGCAGCAATTTTCTAATTAAATTCGATTTTCGCCATGCATGCGGCATAAATTGTTTTGTCATTTTACGGTTATTTTGTGTCGGTGTGTGTGTGTGCTCGTGTTTGTGTTTGTGTGTGTGTGAGACAGCACAATATAACCATACACATGCATAAAGGATATCAATAGGAATAATAATACCTTCCAACTCATGCTTAACAATGGCATTGGCAGCTGCTTTTGGTCCTGCCTCGCCTGGGGCATAAAACTTGTATACTCGTTTCAGATTAACAGAAATTGAAAATCTTTCGCCTTAGGTTATCAATTTTGCGACATGCTCCTCTCGTTATCTCTGCACTGCGAATGTGTGTATGCACTGCTCTTCATAAGTGAGTGTGTGTGTTTGTGTGTTTGTGTGCATGTACAAGAAATATAACAAGCCGTATAATTGGTGTACATGCTCAAATACATGCCACCATGCCCCAAAACGAGTCCACAATTTTATAATTGGGGCACACTCGCATACCCATACAACCTCTGTACCCCTTCGCCGAGCCCCCCCACCACCACCCTTTTATAAAATCGCCAACTTCAAAACACAACCACTTACTCAAAATACACCCACCTCAACATTCGACCACTTCGTTTTGTGTTATTCCTTTGTTGTTTTTGTTGTTTTCAAAGCGGATACACTTTTTTTTTAGGGTGAGGTGGAGTATATGGGGCTTAATGCTTAACTTTAATACGAACTATTGAATACTCATACTTTCTTTTAATTAATTTAAGCTTAATGTAGAAACCTAAATTGTCTTTTATCCGAATTTTTTCGAATAATGCAATGCAACTTTTTGATTTTCTTTTGTAACTTTTCACAAATGTATCGGGAAAACATTACAATATACAATATACTTAAAAAAAAAATGTTTATACAAATATTTGTTCTATATATATTCAAACTAAAAACAGAGTAGCGATCAGTCGACAAAAGTTTTGTTTTTGTTTTTTATTTAACCATTCTGTGTGGTTTTTCCGTATAAGCATGCAACAACTTTATACGGCAAACAGCAAATCTTTCATGTTTTGACTCGCATGTGGTTGTTGTTTGTCATGTTTTATTTATACGTACAGAGAGCATTTTTCACAGGTACAAAAATCCACTGGAACCCCAAACAACACCGCTAAGCAGATGGGTTACTTGTTGTACAATGCAATTAGACTTACCCATTTCATTTGGTTAAAGAAACGCATTTTGTATTATTATTTAATGCACTCAGCTTCTGGTCAGTGAAGAATATGTATCTGAGTTTCTTAAAATAAAATAACTATCTTTAGCTGAAAGAATGAGAGAGAAAGGGGAATCAAAAATAGAATGTCAAAAGATTTTCTGCTTTTGAAATTGCCTTTGAAATCTCAATTCTGATGTTGTGAAAGCTGAATGGTATCCTGCAGCTTATTCAGCTTTGGCTGCATTCAATTTTATACGCTCAGCACAAGAAAAAGAGCCAAAGCACAGAAGAAGAGCGAGAGAGAGAAAGGATGTGATATAGAGCAAAACTCCATCACCTAAGGAGCAGCCACATTGCACATTGATAAAATTAAATGGAATATTGTAAAAATATGTTGGCCATAATGATGTTGCCCCAACTCCAAACAGCACGCCATCCTGCATCCTGGCAGCCAGCTAGAAAGAAGCTGCTGCTACTATTAAATATATTTGTTGTCGCTGGTAACATCTTCTAAATTTCCGTCTCATCGACGCGACTACAGCGACTGCAGCGACAGCAGCAGCAGCAGCAGAAACAACGGCGACAACCTTTCACTCAATTCAATTACCTTAAGAGTGTCACCGTCAAGTGGGTGTGTAAATCTGTTTGTGTGTGTGTCTGTGGGTGTGTGAGTGTGTCTGGCCAGGACAAAAAAGGAGCTGCAACAAGAATGCAGAATACTCAATCGTTGTTTTTCTTGTTGTCGCTACTTTGGCATTTAAAATCCCACATTTGATATGCTTAGATCCTTGCTCTCCATCCCTCTCTTGCTTTCTTTCTATGTCTTTCTCTCCCTCTCTTTGCATCCCTGTGCCTGTAGCTGTGTCTGGGTCCGTTGTGTTCCACGCGACTGACAATTTTCGTTGGGGCTTACCTGTAAACTCGACCTGATTTATTGCCTTAGCATGCCATTCCCGTAGCATGCCACATGCCCCACCTCTTGGGCGTGTCGTCTCCGTCTCCGCCTCCGTCTCCATCGTCGTCCTGGTGGCATAGCCCGTAGCCGACATGGCGTGTAATAAAATTTTAATCGATGTCGTACATTTGCATGCCAATTGCTCTGCCAGTTACCAGTTACCAGTTACTAGCTACCAGTTGGAGCTGCAGCCAGCGAAGCCAAGCCAACCCAAGCCAAGCAATGCCAGGCTAGCTACACAGCCAATTACGCCCCAAGGCAAGCAAATGCGTCACATGTAATAAAACGCATGAGAGGCACACAGCAAAAGCCTTCAGCGGCGCCGTTAACTTGGCTCTGTCAACTGAAGGCTAATTTCGATCAACATTTGCATAAACAACAGCAGAAACTAAAAGACGAAGAAAAACGGAAAATGTTACGAAATGCAAGTAAGTAAATGCAACAATGTATGTAAGACTTAACTAACCAAAGGCAACATAATAATTATAATATGGCCATCATCTGTGCCAGAACAGTAAACAGAGACAGAGAGAGAGAGAGAGAAATGTGAATATAAATTTGTGTTATGCTTGAAATTAACAAACGGAAATGAGAAAAAGGCAAAATTGAAAATTGTTTTCCCCTGGTCGCTTTTTAAGCCAACTGGCAAAACTGGATGACTTCTTATTGCCTACGCGAAAGAATCCTGAGGCTGCTGCTGCCATAATGCAACAAAATTCTCAACATAATGAAAAAACTTAAATGGAATATAAATATGAAGCAACAACAACAATGTGAAGGGATAAAGTAAGTGACTGTTGATGCTGCTGCTGCATTTTTCATTATGCCAGTAACAATAACAAAAAAAAAATGAATATAACATGCAACTGCAAGAGAGGGAGATCGAGAGAGAGAGAGTTCTTTATATAATAGTTATATGTGTAGTTAGAATATCATTTTTAAGCTTCTGTAATTGCAAACGCCGAACATGCCGAATGTCGGCCTGTTTGGCCGTAAATAAGCCATTAATTTCATACTTGCGCTTTGCTGTCACAGCAATTACGCCTAAGCTCCATCAACTGTCAAACATAATGCGACAATTGACCAACAACAAGCGAAACTGTCCAAAGACAGTTGTCACAGCTGTGATTAAGTTCGGCCTGGTGCCCCAAAATGTTGCTGACTCAAAGGGAAAAATCTTTTTTAATAACTGAATGCTATAGGAACGTTTATTCGTTTAGGTGTAACATGTGTATGAAATAGTTGGCACAACTCGCTTCGGACTGCCAGTTGATAAAGACATAATGGCATAGATTTATTTTTTATGTGGCCACATTTGAGCTTGATATGATTATCGTCGTTGCTTGTTGCTACCAAAAACCACATGAGTTTCTTTTTGGCCATTTATGCCATAATTTGCCAAACAATACACAGCGAATTCGGGTTGGGGGAAATGGAAATGATTGTGTATAGGGTGGTGGTTGGTGGTGATTGAGGAGTAAGGGGGTTTGGTTAGCAGCTTATTTGGCAAATCACCTGCGCTTCCTTAACAGCTTCCTGCTTAGGCAAACTTAATACTTCCCTGCCACAGAGCATAAGACAACAGAGAGAGGCAGCATGTTTTTCTTTAAGACGCAAATGTCTGTTGGCAAAATAAAGTACACACACACACACGCACACTCTGATACAAAATCCATATAATACCTTAGCAATTTAGTACAAGACTCCATCCTGTTGCTCCTTACCAAACAGGCCGCTGGCTTTTCATTTGATAAAGAGTCGAGGCCCAGCTGCATAGCCTCAGCTTTTGCTTACCTGTCTGTCCGTCTGTCTGTTCCTACTCAATGACTGACTGAGTGAGAGACGAACAAGTTGGTTGGTCGTTCAGCCTGTGCTCATATTGTGCTTAATGTTCTGGTCTCGCCTTTACTTTCTTTTTGTTTTTGTTTTGGCTGTTGGCGCTGAAGTGCCTTTTTCAATTTCCCCAGAGGCGCTTCCGATCAAACAGGAAGTGCTTAAGTTCAAACTGGATGTGATGTACGTACGCCCCCATCCCCCGCACCACCCCAAAAAAAAGTAAAAATCAAAAATATATTTTCTTTACATTTTGATAAGAGATACGGGTTCATTGTGGCGTTGCACAAATATTTCGACTGAATGATGTATGCGAAAAAGAAAATATTAAAACATAATTCAACTTTAAGTTCTTACTTCCAACTGTTCAACAACTTATCAACAGGTCACTGTGCTACTTTACTAACCCAACAATCATTATTCAACCCCTCACATCAAGGACATTAACATTCTTATACTCTCTCTAACACATAAATGTAACTTCATTACCAACGTCTGCCGCATTACAGAATATGCAATATATATAAACTCAAAAAGCATGCCTGTAAAGAAAAGAACAGATAAAGATGAGCCGAGGGTGGCATAGCGTTCCAGACAAGAGCATCATATTTCATATTGGCTAATAAACCAGACACGGCACAGGGGAGCACAACGATGCCAACATCATGAATTTATTAATGAGTAGCAAATGAAGTTTTTCACTGTGCCAAGCAGACACAGTGGCAGCTTACACACCGTGCTGACAACTAAGCCAACCAAAACACTAAAAAAATGGAAAGAAAGAAAACACACTCACACACAGACACAACATGAAAGGGAAACACAAACCAACCCGGCAAGCAACAGCAACAATAAACTGAGGCATTTTTTTGTGTTTTGTTATAGGCTGATTTACGTACAAGTAAGTATATTTGGCCCAGCAAGGAAGCAAGGATCAAGCGCTCAGTCATGAATGCAAATTGAAAGCACAAAACTGCAATATTTTGGTGAAAGCTAAAAAAAAAAGTACTGGCAAACCGGAAATGAATAAGGCGCGTCGCCGTCCTTGCTGTCGTCGTCGTCTCTATTCGGTAAGCAAAAAGTTAACAAACTTCTGTGATTGATAAATATTTAAAGCGCACCAACAAAGCGAAATAATTGAAATAAGTGAAGCAACAACTAAAACGACGACGACGACGACATTGAGGGTTGCTCTTCAACTTTACCCTCAACTGGATTTGCTTAGGTAGGTAAGGGGTTGGGGTGGTTGCGTAGACGATTGTGACAACAACGACAAGCCAAAAATGCTTGTTAGTCTCCATAGCCGGGCACACGGAGCTGAACCGAACCAAACCGAACCGAACTGAACCAAAAGTGAGCTGACTGCACCTTTACTCATTCAATCTAATTTCGCTGCTTATCGCTGAAGCTCTGAAGCTTAGCTGCTTTAAAATGCGAATGACATGCTTTGGCATACTTCAAATTCTATAAGATTGGGACAAGGGCAGCGACAGAAATAGCGACATTGCCAGCAGCTTGCCCTTCCAGTTCAAATTTGAGCCATCTTCCCCACTCTCTCTGTTTCCCTTTCGCGCTCTCTCGCTCTCGCCTTCTCTCTATGAACACGCTTCAGTGCAGGCTTTGTTTGCCGGATGAGCAGCAGCGCGTCATGCTGCCTTAATGTCCTCGACTTGCTTGTTGATGTCACCTTTCCCTATATTGGCATACTCTTTTGACTCGGGCATGACAACTTATTTGGTCAATTTGTTACATGCAATGTTATGGGTTATTAAATGAATGAATTTTTCTTTAAACTTTCTTAACTATCTGTTAGGAAGAAACATGTTGATTTTGTGACATAGTCAAGAGTAGTATAGATTTTGTAACTTATCAATGATTTGAAGTCTTTTTTTGAAAGTTTTCATTGCTGCTTACAAAAGAAGAAGAGCATACAATTGTGATCCTGAATTCATTTCTTTCTTCTCTCCATTCTCTCTTAAGAACGGCCTCTGACTTTCATTTGCGTTGTGCGTTCTGTTCCATTTTTCCACTTGGCTGGCTATCTCATTCCTTCGCTCTCTCTCTCTATCTGTGTGTGTGTGTTTGTCTGTGCCCACATAATGTAGCCATGTCGCCATTTCGGCAGACAGTGTTTGATTTGAATTCATTGTCGCGTAATTTGCGTTGCACGCCTTTCGGTTAATGCCGCGCTCCTCTCTCCTCTCGTCCATCTCGCTCATCATCAACAGCGTATCGCCCACATCGCAGGTGCTCGCCCATTCCGTGTCGCTAATTACACAGTAATTAAAATAGCTGTATTTACACACACACACACTCTCGCACACACACTCCATACACACACTCGGCAAGTGCGTGCAAAAATGTTTAACAAAAAAATAACAAAAGGAAAATAAATGTACATTGTGTACATACAAACACATTCATACATACTTTTCACATTTGTGCTGTTATTGCGCATACGCCGCGTGCGCTGCACGCTTTGCATGCGCTTTGCAAATTAACCAAATGGCCAAAACGAGTAAAACATCAAAAGCAAAAAAAAAAAATACAAAAACATCAACCAACAACAACAACAACTGAAAAACCAAACCTAAAACAGGCGCCAAATGTAATGACGTTTGCAAGTACTGTTAGCTGGTTTTTTTTTTCTAATTCTATTTCTTTTAACGTATTCTTCTTGACGGTTTTATTTTCGTTTGACTCGCGCGAAGGGGGGCGTGGCAAACATTTAACACATTTTGGCCGTCGAAAACAAGTTGTAAATGTGTTGTTGTTGGTGTTGGTGTTAGGCACCTGTAAGACGAGGAGGATCGCGAGGGGCATTGGGATTTGTTGCTTTTAGCTTATTTCGTTTTTAGGGGCTGCGCCATTTTAATTGCATTTTTGCTTTGCATTCTTTGGGGCTGTCATGCAGGCGTTCGCAAGCGCCTAAAAATAGGCTGCACTCGTGACTCTCTAAGAGTGCTTTTGCGTGTTTCTATTTCCAACTTAATGAATAGCAAACACATGTGCAGCAGCAAAAGCTACACACACAAACAGCAACAACAACACCATAAACAACAACAACAACAACATCGTTGGACAGGCCAAAACAAATGGAAATATTTATAAGTAAGTTTTTGGTTCGCCTCACACTTGATTTATATGGCGAACATATTTTATGCATAATGTTGCTCGTAATTAGTGCTGCATACGATTAAGACTCTCTCGTACTCGTACTCGTACTCGGATAGAAATTCAGGTCGGGTGCCTAAGCTTAAGCCTGATTTAGCCATTATTACCTTGCCATCTAATATTTATTATCAGTAAATTACAATTGTCTTTTACATACAATTCTATTTCTCGTAGAGTTGCTTTGGGTCATAAATATTTATTTACAACTCGACCGAAAAGCTGTCAGTGCCAAAGGCAAATGTTTGTTTAACTTTCGGCTTTGTTTCTGTCTTTTGTGCTGCATAGCTAGCCCTCTCTCACTCACACTCTCACTCTGTCTCTCTCTCACTCTATCCAATTTATATATAAAAGGCCATAGATTTTTGGTCTAAGTGCATTTAACATTGCACCAGCAATCTCTTGGCCTGGCTGCCAGGCATTTTTCACTGACAACTGCAGCTTTAATTAAACAAAAAACAAAAAGGAAAAAATAATAATAATTTTTGGCATGCCAAGAACCAAAAAGCCACACACATGACCAAATAAATTCTCAATGACATCACTCGAAATTGTAAGAAGATTAACAACCAACAACAAAATATTGTTTTTTTTTTGTACTGGCTGAAATGCCAGCGGGGCATTTTATTTCCTGCCAATTAAGATATCAAAAACAAATATTCAAAAAGGGCTTAATCATTAATTTATGATTCTTTTCTCTCAATTTTAGTTGCTGTCAAGTATTAAAATGAGAATGCCGTAGGTTATTTGTATGTCACAAAAATACATCTTTAGGCTGCTTAAACCAAACTATTTAATACCATAAAAGATTTCTTACTTGGATGCATTTATTATTTAGCTTAGTGAAAATGAACACTTTATCTACTATTAAACATACAAAGTGAATTAACTTTCTTTTAATAACAAACTGCTGCTGCAAAAGCCGTAAATAAAACCAGCACAAAAGACAATCAGCAAATTAACTTTATCGCTTCTTTGGTTATAGTCAGCAGCTGCTTTATTTTCATTTCTGTGATTTTTTTTTTTGCTTATATGAGTTTTGCGCTAATGAACCAAAAATTATCTGCTAAGCACTGACGCAAAATTGTTTGCCTCTTAATGCAACTAACTCCCAAAAACCAAGCAAGTGGCAGTGACAGTGGCAGTTGGCTGTGGCAGTGGCAGTGGCAGTGGCAGTTGCAGGTGCGAGGCGATAATGATTGTAATTAATTTAATTCCGTTATATTTTCATCTACGACGACGATCCTCCGCAATGCGCTAAATGCTTCCTGCTTTTATTTGTAACTTCTTCTTCTTCTGCTGATTTTTTTTGCTTTTTATTTTGCCGCCTCATTACGTTTTGTGTCATTATTGTTGTTGCTGTTGTTGTTGTTGTTGTTGGGCGAGAAGGTAAAATGGAATTTCTGTTACTTTTGCTGTTGCTTCATTTGCAGTTAATGCTGCTGCTGCTGCTGCTGCTGGCCGTGCTGTGAAATCAGTTAACTCCTTTTGCTAATTACTAAAGTTTTATTTCAGTGGTTTTGCCATTTTGCGCTCTTCCCTGCTCACTACTCCCTGCTCCCTGCTCTTAACCTGGCCCAAAAGTTACAGTTTTACAGTTTATGCCACGAGCCTTCTGGCAATCTTGATGTTCGTGTCAGGGCCATATACCATGTATACACCATATGTATGCCCAGACAAAGGGTTAATTAAATGCCGTAAAAACTTCCCATTGCTATTTGGTATATATCGTTTGCATGCCCCAACCCGCCCCGCCTCGTTTCCCATTCCCCTCTTACTGTCATCCATTGTTCATTTTACAACATCGCTGATGTACTTTGACAGCTGCAGTTCAAATGTCAAGTGCACACACACACCTGCATATATGTGTGTCTGTGTTTGTGTGTGTGTGCGTGTTTAGGTATTCCCAAAAGGAATTTTTAGAAAAGGTAAGGTAGGGGGCTTTGTAACTGACGAAAACAATAACAAATTGTGAAGTGAGACATGTAAGCGAAACTTCAGCGCCAGAGTGCAGCCCAAGAGGCAATATAGTGGAGTCATGCTGCCTGCAACCTGCAAGCTGCCCCACTTCAAAAACTTCCTGCTGCTGTTGATGATGATGAAGCGGACCGGGTAACAAAAGCTATGAGTGAAAGTGCATCATGCTGCTGCCGCTCCTTAAGTCCTCAAAAGGTAAATATTTTGTGCCTTAATTATGAAATTTCCAGCCAAGTGCACTTTAGACTCAAGAATTGTTCCTTGAATAGCTCTACTTGGTTGTGGTGCAATATCAGAATCAATCAAGTGCTCAAATTTGAGCCAGTGCTCTGTGCTCTCTCAAAGAACTTCTCACGTCAAGTTTTGATGCCAACCGCAGCCAAACGACCACCGGATGCCCGAACATGGCAATATCAAAGCTGACACTATCAGAAGCCGGAGTCCAACCTCAAATTACACGTTACCTGGTCAAGTAGCAGAGTGGAGTGTTACTTTCTAATAGTCAAACCTCCTTCCTCTCTTTCGGTCTCCCTGTTATTGGGGTAAGTTTTGATGTTTTTGGCGGACTGATGAGCAGCAGCAGCAGCAAGCTTTGTGAATACAGTTTTTGTGTTGCTTTATTTGTGCCCTGTGTTGGAAAAACAAATAACAATAATTATCTTGACAACAATTTCCGGTATTTGCGCTTCAGTCGAGCGCAACGAAAGGCAAAATGAAACTCAACTCAACTCAACTTCAGAGACGTGCCAAAGGAGCTACTACAACAAGGGCAGCAACAACTGGTAATAAGGACGACGACGGGCCGTTGATAACTTTTGTGGGGGGCGGGGATGGTCGCAGCACTGAATATTTTGTAATTTATGTTGCTGATGTTGCTGTTGTTGTTGTTGTTTCTGTTGTTTGTTGCTTGTTGCTGTTTTGTGTGTGGTTGAGTGACTTGTAATCATTCACTGTGGCCAGGACCCAAGACCGGAAAATCTGCTTGTGGCTGCCACACTCGCAAAAATATATATGTAAAGATAGATATATGATATCAGATGTTCTTAAACGTTTGTCTTTAGATTGTGTAAATTTGATAACAAACCAACTGACGCAAGACGACTAATATACACACACACACAGAGAGAGGCTTCTGTTGCTATAAATCAGAAATCAGCTTGAAAAGTAAACAATCTCAATCACAATCTCCGACTCTGGCTGGCTTTACCTGCTTAGCTCGAAAGCATTGAAATTATTAAATGTTAATTTAAGCATGAAATTAAAACAATAATTTATACATCTTCATCATTGGTTTGTATTGGTTTATTTTGGTTTGTTTTGGTTTGGTTGACTGGCATATTTAAGGTAAATCGAACAACACCTGCTATGCCGCAACATTTATCACATGAATGATGTATGCGTGTTTATCTTTAATAAACGTTTTAGCATTAAAGTCAATATATTGAGTGCTTTTTGTGGATCTGCCTTTAAGCAATATTATGATTAAAATATGTATTTTAAGGAAGAATGTTGTATGAAGAATGAAACCTTCTAGATTGAACCTGCATTTTCAGCTCTAGATTTCTGTTTTTCATTCAAAATGTTTCTAAAATACGATAAAAATCGGCACACTATCGATAACATCAATTATTATTGTAAGTCTAAGTGTAAAAGTGAACTTGTAGATATTTTGGTAAAACGTTTTCTGCTTTTAATTTAAAATGTTTCTAAAAATCGATAGTAAACGTCATACTATCGATAATGTATAATAGTCAACATTTAGTTCATTTTATAAAATGTTTCCTGATTATCATTCATAATAATAATCTAATAATCGATAACAATCGACACACTATCAATAACATCTTTAATTTAAAATCTTCGTCATTATGAAGTTCATTTTGAACATATTAATACACCTTTCCACACACACACACACACACAGTTTATATAAGTTTTAATTGTGTCTGCGCCATATCTAAAATTCCTGACGCCTTAACAAACAGCCACAACAAAACCATTTCCAAGCAATTAAACCCAAAACAATTTTGTCTACAAATTTGCCTAGGACTAGGAACCCAACCCAACCAAACTCAACCCAATCTACACACACTCACACACACATGTGCTTCAAAAATATTTTAATTTGTATTTATTTTAATGCTTGAACGCCTGCTATATAAACCGCCTGGCGTAAAACCCACATAGTCGTGGAAAAGCAACTGCTCCGGAGTTCCTTTAGTTTCCTTTAGGCGAAAACAAAAGGCAGCTTTCTCTTGCCACAAACTGCACAAGAAATTCCTTTGAGCGCATGGTCAAATGATTCTCAGTTATTCTTTAAATGCTGCGCCAAGCTTTCAGCTCTATTCTGCTTTCTTCACCCCCTTCGCCAGCGCCTCAAGTTATGCACCAAGTTTTGGTGGTTAGCTCCGGCACAAACATGAAACAAATAGCCAGAGGATATGCGAGTATTTCTCTCTCTCTCCTTCTCACTCTGTCTCTCTCACTTTGCTATGTAATAAACTTTAATGGGCATGTCTATAATAATAAAATTTCATTAAATTACCAAGGCTAGGCTGAAGTTTAGAGACACAAAAAAAACCAACAACAACAACAACATCTAAATGAGGCATAGGCAAATTTTTCGCTTTCAAAACGAAGCAAAATTAAGATAACTTGCCCAAAATTGGACGCCGGTCACTTGAGAGAGTTTTGTGCAACATTCCCTCCCCTTTTGAGGTATGTGGCATGGTTGGCTACAAAAGCCCGAAACAATTCAATTACGCTGCAAATGTTTCACTCTATTATGTGTGTGTGTGTGTGTGTGTGTGTGTGTGAGAGTTTGCGTGTGTTTTGTGACGTGTTATAAAGTTTAATTTTATAGACCTGCCAGCACTCTTTAGGAAGGGGGCACAACAGCTATTGGCAACGCCAGAGACGCCACAATTGTAGCCGCAGCCTCAAAAGCATAACTTGTGCTCATCAGAGTGACCTAAAGGCACATGTGGTTCTGGCTCTAGTTCTAGTTGTTGTTGCTGCATTTTATATAAGTTTTTCCTGTGCAGAGGAGCGAGGAGGAGTCAAATTGAAAGCATTGCTGCGGTCAGTGTCTTTGTCGTTTTGTTGGCTCCGGAAATTCTTCACAATTACTTTTACAGTACAGAGAGCGAGTTCCAGTTCCAACTCGAGCTGTTGTTTTTGTTGTTGTTACAGTGTTCTCTTTCATGAAGCTGTCCAAAAAGGCGCACTAAACACTAAATAAAATTTTAGTTTTCAACTGCGTACGCACACACACACATACGTATACATATATACACGCACGCACAGGAGAATGCCGCAATGTCCTTGGGCATATGTGCAACTTGCCTCTCAGAGAGCCCCATTACGACCCATTGCCACCCATCGCTGACTGTGTGACTCTGCCATATTGAACGAAGATTTATTGCAGTGCCAGTTTGTCCAAGTGGAAATAAATCAAATAATTTTCCATGTGGAAAAATTTTCAAGCACTAGAACGAAACGAAACGAGAGAAAAAAAAAACATAAAGCAGCAACTGAAAATTAAAAACCAAAATGAACACAACAAAATGAAAAAAAATAACCAAAAAACAACATACACAAGAAATAGCCAAACGAAAAAGCCAACAACACAAAACAAAAGTCAAGTGAGCCACAAACCAGCTGCTACTGCTACGGCTGCTGCTGCTGCTAGCCAAGGCTCATTGTGTAATTTACTCATTATGCAAGCAAGAGAGAGCCCTATGTATGTATGTGTGTGCATGTGCATGTGTGTGTGTGTGTGTCTGCGCTTGCAAAGTGCATTGTGTGTGAAAAGAGTGCAGACAACGTCGTCCTGTCAGCCGGGGCAGCCCCAGCGTTTGCTCATTTTACACACTTTCGTACCAACAACAACTATAACAACTATAACAACTACAACAACAACAACACAAGTCAGTTAGCTTGCCTCATGGTGCATATGCATGAGAAGTCGTTTGGCTCGACGGACGGTCTGTCGGTCGAATCCACACTGAACTCTGTCTGCATTGCGCCCGCTGTATTTTTATATTAGCGCACAGCACATTGCGCATACGCCCCTTTGCACTCTTTTACCACATTACCTAACTGTCATTGTCCAGAAATTAACGAAAATATATGTATGCACGAGACTCTACACGTATGTGTTTGTGTGTGTGGCACAATGGGGAAAAGGCGCTGCAACTTTTTAGCTGTGCAAAAATGGAGCTGAAGAGTAGACGAAAACTTTTGCATTTCCTCGTGCTAATGTATGTTAATTACAGGGCGATTTTCCATGCAGAGGATTTGCATTTTAATTTATGCACCGAAAAATTTGCGTTTTCCTTAAAAAAAAAAACAAACAAATAAAAAAGAACAGAATGAAAAAAAAAATTGAAGAACAAAACAGAAAAACAAAATAGAAATTAACACGGCAACCGGCCAAAAGTAGTTAGGGAAAAGCAACAAAGTCAACAAAACGACCAACCAGACAATGACACAAATGAGAAGTTACAGCAACGCAATCATCTGATCTCGCTTCTGTTCTTTCTTTCTTTCTTTTTTGCATTTTCTCTTTTCCTTCTTAATGTATGTTTTTGTGTTTCTGAAGTGTTATGTGATGGTGTGAATGTGTGTGGATGTGTGTGTCTGTATAAGTGTCTGTGTTTTGAGTGACTTTTCATCTACTTTTCATCTTGACTATAATGCAAATTGCTTAAATGAATAGTTATTTAAAGATTAAACACACTAAACAGGTCGTAGGTGTGATAAAATTCAGACACATTATTAAATTTGTTGCCTTTTAACTTAAGTTTCTGCTGTTTATCTGTGTTGTCACTTTATCTCTAACTAAGTACAACTAGTATAATCACACAATATCTTGAAGAATTATAGCCTGATATTCTAACTATATAATTAAAAAGTTTCATTTCAAAACATTTACAAGATTTTGAGTGAAAAAATATAACTTTAACGCTTTGAATATGCTACAAATCGCCTAAAATAGTTTTTCAAGTTAACCTAATTTACAACTTAATAAATTTCTCTTCCACAGAAAACTTAGGCATTATCTTCTTCAGCAGCTAAGGTAAATAATTACATTACAAATACATATTATATTCCTTTTATTATTTGGCTTCACCTTTAAGAAGGACAAAACCTCAAAGGTACTCTGACAAGTATTTAGCAAGAGAATAGCTCAGAGAACACACTACACACAGGTTCAGAGAGCTCAAAGCGGCTTCTCAGTTGTTCAATTAAATTAATACAAAGCTCGAGTACACGCAGTAATGCTAAGTAGGTACACACACATATACACACACACCGCATGTTAGTGCTGTGGGAAGAGAAGGTGTAAGAGGAGGGTAGAGGACTGAGTTTGGGGCATGTGAATCACAGCAAAGCCTATGACGAGTAAATAACTTAAGCGTTGGAATTCCCACACATAAGCAAATGCAATAGTGAACCACCTCTTGAGTGGGTGAGTGTAATGTATATGTGTGTGTGTGAGTGTGCGTGTGTGTGTTAAAGCGTGTGTGGGGGTTAAGCGTCTTACTTAAGTATTTATATATTTACATTGTGAATATTTAATGGAGATATGCAACGGATTACAACAACTTGTGCTTGTGCGTATATACGAAAAAGAGAATATTTAATCAACAACAACAACAATAACAAGAGAAACTAAGGCGAGTGTAGAGATAAAACAACACATGAGTTGCTAGTCATTTTTTTTGTTTTAGTATTTTTTACTTTAATGAATATTGCATAACTAAAAGGCGCGCTGCAATGCGCCCCCCTTTTGCTAAAAGCGCTAAAAGCAAAACAGAGCAAGCAGAAGAGAACAGAATAAAGCAGAGTAAAAATGGCTAAAAAACATCAGGCTTATGTAGCAGGAGCTCTCTGAGTGGCCTAAGGCTTAAATCGTTCAAGCGTTATTTTTATGACTCGTCCGCGACTCGAGCGCCAAACAAGCGAATGCGATTTAAGAAAAAACAATTTTTTAGTTAATTAAACGACAAAGCAATGCAAAATGGTTGAACAATTTTCCCAACCCTTCGCCCTAATTCACTTGCAGTGCAACGCTTCGCCTTGAGCCCTTTGCTTTTGCCCCCCAAAAAAAAATAGCAGCAGATGAAGTCAAAGTCAATTACCAGCATAGAGAGAGAGAGAGGAAAGAGAAAAAATACCAATGGAATGTACCAAAAAAAAAATAATGAACATTTCAACAGTCTTGCTTTGTGAATTTGAGGTTGCATCATATTAACATTAATGTGGCGTTACCAATCTTAACTCTTTACAATATCTAAGTAGTTTTAAGAGCTTGTTTAGCGTTTAAACTAAGCTAACATTCTTATTACATGTTTTGTTTTAATAGAGAGATCTAGTAAAAGACCAGCTCTATGATAAGTGTTCCGATCTCGCTAATTTGGAAAAAATGATCTAACTACAACAAAAAGAAGACCTTAAACTAAGTAAACTAGACTTGGCTATATCGACTCATCTCGCGATGCTGATTAAGAATATGTGTATATACCTTATAAGGTGGAATATGATTGTTCATGCGTGTTTTTTTATTCAAAGTTTATAAATAGGAGCAACAATTCTCAATGTAAGCTAGCATAAATCCATCATTTGAACTACAAAACCTGCCTTGCCACAAAATTCAATTTGAGCGAGGAAGCCCAGCTGTGATTATTGCCTTGTAAGGTTGCAACAAAGTAATATAGTACACAACTGATGCATAAACTCTTCGTGCAATCAATGTTAATGAATTTTAATGGCTGTAATCAAAAAGGGTTTGCTTTATCTACTTTCGACCACACTCACTAGGGGCTAATGATGCCAGAATACAAAAAGAAACCGAACGAGCAAGTCGAGAAGTGACCTCAAATGGTATGAGAAACATTGTAAGCGAGTGTTTTTTTCGTTTTCTACTTTATTTTTAGCCATTTGTCGCATTTCGTTTATCCTTTTATTTATTTGTACTAATTTACAGTAAGCTCTTTCTCTTCGTGTTTTTTTTTCTTCTACAATATGCTTTAGCTCCATTTTGTCCATGTTTGTTATTAACAATGGCGTAATCATCTTAGCTGGGTGTTTTTTTTCCCCAACTACTTGTTGTTGTTCTGTTGTGTTACCAAAAACGGTTTTCATGCTCTAATTAAGTGCATTTACTCTAATGAGCAAAAATGGCAAAAGGCAAAAGCTGCTGCAGTTGCAACAAAAGAGAGAGAAAACTGTCACAGCACAAAGCGACCGTGCGTGAAAATCGTCTCCTCTTTGAGGGGAGGGAAAGCGTGTTTTAAGAGTTAAACTTGCGAGTTTTGTGGTTTTTTTGCTTTGAATTGAATTTGACCTTATTCAAGTGTTTTGGTGTTGAAGCTTAAATCATCATATAAGAATGTTCGAGTAAACCCAAAATATACTAAATACATATGTATATGTATCTGTATCTGTGTATCTGTTTCTGTGTACATTTAAGGTTTGGTCAGGCATTTGTCTATGCAAAATTTGTGCCGCTCATTAGTGCAATTTGCATGCATGACGGCAAATTGAGGGAGCAAGCTTCAAGCCCAGTGTTCTGCCAGCTAGACAGTTGGGACCATCTAACTGTATCCATCTAAAATAAATGCATACTCAAATGCAGATACATGGCTATGGATACAGATACAAATACAATTGCAACACATGCCATTGCTGTTGCATTTAGCTGTTCGTACGTTCATCAAATGCAGAATTGAGAAGTAGGCGTTGTCCATGGGCGACGCTCGTTTCGTTTGCCGAATTCAAAATATTTTCTCTATTTTTTGTGTTTTGTACTTCACTAAACGGCTATTGTTGTTGTTGTGTGTGCCCCAAAACTCATTCCAAGCTTGCCTCAGATTCGGCGACACTAAGTAAACAACAACGCAGCTGTAGTGCAGCATAACAGCAACATAAAACACACACACACAAACACACATGCACATGGCCTGGACTGGCCTGTCTGCCAGGCTTTTGCAAATATGCAAATGTGTATGTGGCATCCAACCGAACCCAATCCGCCTGCAGCTTGCCCACAATGCGATAACATTTCGTTGGTTATCCTTACTCGCCGTCCCCCCGCCCCCACCCCCAAGCCCAGCCTAGTTCAGCGTCAAATGCAGATAAAACACAAAACATTCCGAATTAGTAGTCGAAAAAAGGCAATAACAACAATAACAACAACAACAATTTTTCCAAAAACCAAATTCATTTTCAATTAAGGACATTTCAGCATATCGACAGAGTGCAAGTAACCCCTTTTCCCCCCTTTCTCATACACTCAGTTTTTCTCTCATTTGATGCCGTTGGTTTTCGCCTAATATTTTTTGTGTGTAGCATTGCTGGGGCATTGAAAACATGCGAAATGCTAAATAAATTACGTATACGTATACACACTCGTACATCTAAATACATACATGCATACATACATACATATATGGATATAGTTTTTGGCAATTTACAGTCGCCGCTGTTGACACTCTCTGGCCATATTGCCATAGTGTCAGAATGTGGTCAAAATGCCAATTGCAAAACAATTGCATTTTGGTTACTTTGCTGTTAAATCCGGAATTGCGATGGCAGCCAACTAACCAACATTGCGACGGCTTCCGTTGACACTCGCCCAGCTGACCCAACTGATCCGGCTGACCCAACTGCTTGGTATGCCAGTTAACGAATTGTCTCTGTTTGTTTGTGAGTGTGTGTTGAGTAAGGGATGGGGGGCAGAGGGTATTGCTGAGGGTGTTACTGTATGCACAAAGACAATATAACGCTAGAAACCAGAGCTTAAAAGCAAAATATTGTAGCTACAAACACGCACACACTCGAGTGTTTATAGATCTCTTTGCAGCATTGCGTGAATTTCATTTCGCACTCGATTTTCATTTAAAATTTTCTCTATTTTTTCTTTTTTGTTTTTATGTGCTTTGTAGTTGTTTTTGCCTGTGCAATGCACAAATTTGTAGAGGACAAGCATTTTTGACATATTCGCCACATGAAAAACCATTCACAGAGAAACATGAACCCCAAAAAGCAATTAAATTGTAACCAGCAGCATAAAAAAAAATAAAAGAGCCGAACAAAACTAACCACTAAACAATATTAGAATAAGGTATAGAAGATTTCAAAAATAAATTACATACAAATATAATTTTACTTGGTTATAACAAGAATCACGAACAAATTTGTGTTTATGTATGGAACTTATCGATAGTTGCTCGATCGAATTTCATCAAACAAGCTTGATCCCAATTAATCGAGCAAGTTGCATGTGCAAAGGAGATCGTGTTATCAGATCTCATTTGAAGATGAGTACGCAACTCGATCGAACATTTTGTTGACAAATGTTTGACAGAGTTGTTCGGTTTCAAACTCGAACACACTCGATGTTCTATGCCGATATCTACTAAATTCATAAACTTATATACAGAATATTATATTTGTTTGTATAAAATATCTGCATAATCTTTCGTTTTATGTTTTATTTTGCAGTCTTTTAACGATTTCATGGCTGAAATGCATATATAAATAAAATTCATAATAGATTTTGTCGCACCCAGATAAAAATGTGCTAAATTGCATATGACATGGAAATTCTTTTAAATTAAAAAAAGAACTAAACTAAACTGTCATACAGTAATCGTCGAAGCGAAATCTGCTGGTAAAGTCTTTTTTAGCGCAAAATCAGCAATCGAAATGAATTTTGTAAATTCAAATTTGAAGTGTTAGCGTTAAAATGAATTTTGTTTGATTTGCAATGCAATTTACGCTTGTCCATCATTTCATTTCAAAATGCTGTATGCGACACACAAAAAAAAAAACTAAACAAATAAAAACTCATTCAAAATAATAAAAAAGTTCGAATAGAGAGAGCTGCAATATTTAAATTGTATAATCATACGTTTTGATAGGAATTTGGCCCTTAAATAAAATAAATATTTTAAATAAGAAAAATATATTTACTGAATCTTATATAAATGAAAATAAATAAGGATATATTGAAATATTTTTAAAAATTATCGTAAAACCAAAAAAAAACCTTTTCTTTATAAGACTCAAGATAAGAAGACTATTTACTAAATATATATAAAATTCCGGAACATGCCCTTAAAAAAATGATGCAGCTGCAATTGACAACGATGAGTTGGCAGATCAATTGTGAAGCGAAAGGGAAGAACGAATGGAAATGACTCGAAATGGCTGGGAAAAGGCATAGCATGTGGCATACGAAACTAATGCAGCATGTAGAAAATTACAGCGATGTGATACGCAAAATATTTCAATACACAATGATATATGTATGTAAAAATATCGACAAGTATCAGGGGCAGCAAGCAGTACTGTGCTCTGCGCTTTGCTGAATAGTTAAGGACGTGCTTTTCTCTCAACTCGCAACTGTCCCGGCATCAATACACACGAGACTCATAGAAAGCACACACTCACACACACACACTCACGCACACAATGCTGGCAGTTAAAACGGGGAGGGAGGGCAACAAAAGAAATCGCACATTTCAGCGTTTTGAATTTGTAAAAGGATATTTTTCACATTATAATAAGAAATGAGGCTGAAGACGCGTACCGCATGTTATGACCACGCCCCCTCCTACCTACCCAACCACACTGACAGTCGCCAGCTATGCGGCTATTCTTTCGTCTCTCTCTCTCTCTCTCTATGTCTCTGTTGCTGTTGTTGTTGGCAGCCACTTTAAAATGCAGAACAGCTGAAAAATCATATAAACACAAATAATAAAATCGACAATTTGGCAAGAGGCGCACGCACACATCTACATGATATCCTTTGAGTTCTATTTCTGTGTGTGTGTGTGCGCGCGCAATGAGCACATAACTGCAAATGTACTGGCAACAAAACGTGCGTCGATTTTCTAACAAGTCCAACAACACAACAGCAATGAAAAATTCTTAAAGGAAAAAGGGTTAATTTAACAACACCCCTTAAAATAAAATAAAAATAACAGAAAGCCTCATTCTCCTTGAGCTAAAGTTAGACTAGATACTGTCCGACTCGTTGTCGCTGCTTTAAATAGCACTTACGACTACAACAACATGATATGGCTAAGGCAGAACAAATCAGTTAAGTATAACTTTAAAGCCGATATCAATCGAAACAGTTAGTTAGCAGCAATCAGCTAAGAAAACTGGTTAACATGTACGCGGAAACACTATTTGTTCTTCTATTTAATCTTTTAATTATCACCAAAGCTGAGCTACCGGAGAGCAAACTTATATCACCTCGCATCTATGGTGGCGATGAGAAGACTATTGAAGAACTTGGTGGTTATGCTGCTCAAATTTACTTGTTTAATCGACTAATATGCACTGGCACCTTACTAAGTGCCCGACATATTCTCACTGCAGCTCACTGTTTTGAGAAAGAAAAGTACGACAAATATCATGTCATTTCTGGCCAAACAGAACCAAGGAATTACTTCTATTCGGATAAGATAAAAAATAAAGTGCTCAAGTTGAAAGTACATCCGAAATACGACAAAAAGGAGTTCATCGCAGACATTGCTGTGATAGCAGTTAGTGCACCCATGCGGCAATCAAATGTTGCCTATTTGCCTATCTGCTCTGCAAATCCATCACCTGGAAGTACGGTCACCGTGTCTGGCTGGGGACATAGTGAACACTCCCGGTTATCCAATCCACTTCGCAGCATCGAGGTGCAACTTATTACTGAGTCCGAGTGCAATGAGAAAATGGAACATACGATGCCCGACAATGTGATATGTGCTGCTGGATATAACAAGCGTACAATCTGTTCGGGCGACTCTGGTGGACCACTAGTTCTCAATGGGGAAGTGTGCGGCGTTGCCACCTGGACATGGAAGTGTGGCAACGACGAAATGCCAGATGTCTACATGAATGCATACTACTATCGGGACTTTATAGAGGAGACTATGAAGCAAATGGGTGATTGAGAAAGCGAAAAATAACATAATGTGTTTCAAGAGAATCCTTTAACTTATTCTATACATCATTAAGAAATAATATACATACATACATTATGAACCGAACAGAAACCAGAAACCAGTGGCCAACGATCATCCCTATTAAGAGCGAAAGAGAAGTCAGTCTGAGATCTCGAGTGCCACACACGCACAGACTAAATACAGTTAACTAAGCATAACAAATCGAATTAACATTTTCATTGAGAAACTAATCTAGCGGAAAGAATTGGCAATGAGAGATTGTTACCCTGACAAAAGTTCCCCGTAAGGAGATCATAATCCGTTTCTTGTTTTTAAAGAGTGCCTTTCATTTCTGAAAAGGAATGTCACAAGTTGACCACCAATATAATCTTTGCAGTAACCAGACGAACTGCACCTGTGATTCTGGCGGACTATTAGTTTTAATAGGTAGTAACTATGTAGTGTCAAAGTCTGCACCATGCATATGTATCTATCTGAACTTCTATGAAGGTTTCAGCAAGAAAATATCTTACTTACAGTAACTTATACTTTATAATATACACATTACCTACCTACTACCAAGCCATTAAATTGTGATCACTCCCCGAGGCAGTCATTGAAGTAAGTACCGCTAGTAAGTACCTATAGAGAACTGCAGGTCAATGAAACGTATCATTAAAATATAAAATTCTCTTAGTTGATTTCTCTTCTATGCATTTCTTTCTCTACTTACACATTACGTGGCATTCATTCTCAAATGCACAATTGTTTTCATCTCTACCTTTCACTTCCCATGTATTGGAATTGTACACCGGGCCAGTATTCAATTTATACCTGAATCAGAATATCTCAATCACAAACACACACCTTTTGCATGCTAGACTGAATACTCTCTTTCTCATCGGCCACTCTCTTTGCGCTCGCTCTTCGCTGTAGCGCCCGGCAATTGAGTCTTTCAAAACGTGTCGAAGAGCTCAAATTCAATTAGGCTCTTTCTCGCTCCCGCTACGCTGTCAAGCATGAAGAAGCAGTGTGTGGGACAAGAGACGTTGCTGCAACTAGTGGTAAGTAAAGTAGGATGAGAAACAGAAGACGAAAACAAGTAACAACAAAACCGCAAGAGCAATGAAAATACCTCAAACCTGCCGGTCGCTGTGCTACAATTCCAGGCGGGTTTTTATGTCTGTATGTACATATAGACATAAATATTTCTTGTTATTGTAGTTGCTGTTGGTCTTGTTGTTGTAGTTGTTGTAGCTGTTTTTGCAGCTTGTCACACATTTTGTATCGTCTGAGCGTATTATCAGCTGCCGCTTCAAACTATTCCCACTCTCGCTCTCTCTCTCTCTTTCATGCTTGCGCTCTTCCTCTCTGATTTCTGTCCTCTCACATTGCCTGTCGGAACGCGTGAAACGCTGACACAGCCCGCTGCCCAAACGCCCCCCGCCCATCGCTTGTTGCTTTCGGTAGACCCATTCTGCTCTGGGGTCGCTTCTATAGCTGTAACTCTGGCCGTTTTTAGTGCACGTTGGATTCTTGACGCGAGCGCGACGATCGCTCATACTGCTTTAGTGTAAAACGTACCGTACCGTACCTAAAATAAAGTGATTCATTGATTGTTTCGTTTCCCTCGTTTTTCGTTTGCGCTCAATTGTCTGCTGTTAGTGAAGATCTTCGTGTGTGTTTGTGTGTGTGCGTGTTTGATATCACTTTGAGTATCGACTGCCAATTGACCGCAGTAACAAAAAACATATCTACACTTGACCTTTGATAAGTCTCAGAGCGAATTTCATTATGAGGGAAATTGTGCACCTGCAGGCCGGCCAATGCGGCAATCAGATTGGTTCAAAGGTGCGTATAATTAATAATCAATTAGTCTTAGTTAACATGCTTAACGCCCACTAATATAAATCATTCGGGCATTTTTCACTGTATTCCTAACCTCACATGTTTAATTATAAAACCGTACGATATATAAAAAAAAAACGCGCTCTCCGCTTTCCACGCTCAATCTCAATGTACCTCCCTCCCTCCCTCTCTACAGCACTCTCTCACTCTGTGCTGGCGCTCTTTTAGTTTTTACTGTCATCTGCTCTCATTTATGGTTGTTGTTGCTGTTGCTGTACTGCAGATTTTTTCCCAAGGGGTGGGGTAAAGAGAGAATAGGCGCGCAAAGGAAAAGGCAAGAAAGCGGTTACTCTTTGTTTTTGTCTTATTATTTTTTTCGTTTTTGTTGTTCGAGAAACTATAGAACTGCAAAAGCGGCAGCAACTGAGGAACACAACATAAGCTGACGCAACTACATTTCTAGAACTTTAAATTCGCGCTTATTTATCTTATCATGCAAACGATATCAGCTAAACACATACATGTATGTAGCTGTATATTTAAAGCATTGGCCTGTCATCGTAGATCATTCACTTTTTAAAGCCTAAATAAGCCTGGCAACATTGACTTATTTTGACAATTTTTAAACGATTAGTTTTTCTTTTCCAAAATCTATGCCAAATAAAGAACTATCGACATATCAAGAATAAACATTTGCAAAATTGTTGTTTATCTTGAACTTTACTGTTTGCCGTAATAGATACAAAAGGCTATCGGTGTATTTTAAAACTTTCGTGAAGGTTTTTTTCACTCTCCTCTAATATTTCACATTTAAAGTGGTGTAGTGGTAAATGCTCAGTAAGCTTTCTTTCTACCTGCCCTCTACACTTGACTAAATTTACCTGCTTTTTACGGTTTTCGTTTTATGATTAGTAGCCACATTTGAATGCCAACAACAAGCTAGATAATTGTGAGTAGTTAATAAAGAAACTGGCACACACTTTATTATAGTTGTTGTACCTTTGATTACTATCCTTGCCGCTAGACAATTCAATCGACCGCAACACATTGGGGAATTGTGTTTTTGTTTCTTTTTTGCTCGAGCTACAAGTTTCCTCTTTTGTCTCTCTCACTCTCTTTCTGTTATCAGCCAACAACAATGACTCCCTCAACACCTACTTATGCTTGTCTTGTATGTGTTTGTGTGTTTTGTCTTACAATACATTGAACATAAGTTCATAAGTGCTAGTCATAAATAGTTGACAATTCGTATCGCTTGGTGAACATCGCCAAAAATAGGCATTACATAGTAGTACTGTGCATAGAGTATGACACATCCCATGCGTTTATTATGGAGTGGGTTACGCTTCGGCTGACAAAAGCTGACAGTTCCAACACTCCAACGTTCCCCCCCACATGCTAGCAGCCAATTAAATGCGAATGCCCAACCCAAAAAAAAAACGCAACTCGTCGCTTGCCCATTCTAAGCTAATTTAGCGCATTAATGTTAACTCGCATAATTTACCCCAACATGAAAATCCAGAGAAAAAAAACAGCCACGGCAGCAACGCAGTCGTTGACGTTTGACACAGTTTTTATATACATATATATATATATATATATATATATATTCTTGCAATGCTTTCTTCATTTTTCCCAGCTCACAATTTTCTCTCTCTCTCTCTCTCCTTCTCTCTCCGCATATGCATATTTTGTTCGGTTTTTTTGCCGGCTCTTTACACGTTTTTCCACTTCAATTTGATGTAAACATATTTTTAAAGCTCTTTTTTGCGTGTTACAAAGTTAATTAGGCCGCACTTTTGCAATGACAAAGCCATGGCCTATACCATTACAGTTTTCCCCTTTTCGTACGGCTTTGTTTTGTTTTTTTTTGTATATTTTTGTTTTTAGCCAGCATAATTTCAAGTTTATTTAAATAAATAAATAAATATTACAAGCATACATGTGTGTATAATTTCAACAATCTGACAATTGAGCCTGATGCTCATTTATCAAATACAACATTAACATCGACAACAACAACAACAACAACAATGAGAAGAAAAAACATTGAATTTGACTATAATAATATCGCAAGCATATTTTGCCCACAGCATTATTTACATACATATACGTATATACATATGAGTTTAAAATTTGTTCACTTTCCGTTCGATATTATTTTGTAATTTAATTGAATGTCCATTTCTGATTAATTGGCTGTCAGTGTGAGTTATTGTTGGTGCACTAAAATAAATAAATAATAAATATGCAAAAACTGGCGGCGAATCGGGCGACAAAATAAGCCCACCAAATATAGGCAAATTTATGCTATCCCGACATCAACTTTGTGTATATACATATGTTTTTATGTACGGCACAGAAAATATTCACATAAAAAAACAAAAAATAAAATAATATTAATTGAACTTTGCTTTTTTAATGGTACTACACTATCATAATACATTTGTCATAAATTCTAAATAGCATAAATCAATTGAGCTGATTACAATAATAAAATATGAGAGTATAAAATGGGTTAGGCATACTTTTTTTTATATTTTTTTTAAGCTCTTAATGAAATGGGTAATAAAATGGTAAATGGTAATGTGCAAAAGTATGTTAGAGGCAGAAAAATGCTTCTCCGACCCCAAAAAGTATATATATTCTACATCAGCATCAACAGCCGAGTCAATATAGCCATGGCTGTCTGTATGTATAAACCCGTCGATTTTAGGAACTACAAAGCTAGAAACTCCAGATTATGCATATGAGTTCTCCCAATTCCTAGAGAGGACAAGTTTGTTACTAATTTTCGATAACTAATCAATAACAAGATCTTGAATTTGAAAAGCATAAAAATAATTGAAACTATTAACAAAATAATGTTGAGAAACATTGTCAATGTCAAGCATTGGTACTGTAGTACACTTATGTATGTGTATGTTTTTTAGCCCGACCGTCTATCTGTTTGTATGTTCAAGGGTTAAGGGTATCTTCTCGTCGAGCTTACTCTACTAGAGCCTCCTTACCTGCTTATATTATTTCTTAGCTATGGAAGGGAGCACTTATCACATTGATGTTGAGAAACACTTTTCCACATTGTTACCAATTGTCGGCATTTTCTGTTTTCTTAGAACTTTCACCTGGGTTTGAAGCCAAAACCCGTACTAATGGTTCGGTTTCTTTTGGGGGGTCATGGTAGCCGGTTTTATAGGTCAACTTCGGTTTCAACCTATACAAACGTTGGGAAAACTTTTAAAGCTAAAAAAAGGTATTTCCATTTCTTGACAAATGTTACGTCAATATTTTAATACTCCAGTTTTGAATACAGTTGGCCAATTTTTAATCTGTGTCTACCAAAAAACCTTTGATATTACCATATGTAAGCGGCATTTTTCTTATGCTTAAATTTTGCAATATGGCCCAATGTCTTTAGGCTGCTCAAATTGATCAAACACAGACACACACACACCCATACTATAACCGGCATGAACATATATGTTTATATGTATGTGATTAAATAGGTATTGAGAAGACGACGCTCCCTTGCATGATGCTCAGGATATATGTATGTGTGTGTATGGCCTGCAGCAAATGGTTTTTTCATTATTTACATAAACCTAATTTTCCCTAAATCATTTTTGTGAACAATAACAGAGAAAATCTATTTACGGCGTGTGCTGTCTTTGCCCTTAATTCAAGACCCACCCTAACACAACAACAACAGAAAAGAAAAGAAGAAAGCCAAAGAAATGAAAAAAACGAAACGTTAAAATATGGAAAAAAGTGTGGAGCGAAATTTATAGACAAGTGCAACAACGTCGTATTTTACAACAACACCAAAAACAACAACAACAGCAGAAATGCCAAAACGCAAGCAACAGACAATAAAATTAAAGAGTTTTGCTCAAAGCCAACGAAACCAAAAGAACCCAAAGGATACCCAACACACATGACCTTACTTCTACTACTTCTACACTGCATGCAAATGGCTCTATGCCATGTGTATGTCGATGTGTTGGTGTGTGTTTGTGTGTGTGTTTATTCATGTGCTTGCCTTAGGATACATTTATTTAGCTTATAAAATGGTTGGGCATCATCGCAGCGCCAAAATAATGCAGAAAAATTGAATTATCGATAGCGTTGGCAACTATCGTAACTATAATTTCTTTATGGCTTATACTTAACCTGCCACCAAAGGGGGCATGTGTGGCATGTAACTCCACCTGCTGTGGCTGTGACTGTGGTGTGTGGGGTGTGGTGTGGTGTGGTTCATGTGGTTCATGTTTCTAACTGGCTGGTGGTTTGGGTTAAGTTGGTTTTAAGTTTCTCGCTGCTGTTGCTGCTAATGCGCCTGGCAATATGCAAATGCAATTTTGATGCGGTCTTTGCTCATGTTTGAGTGATTGGGTGTGTGTGTGCATGTGTGTGTGTGGTCTTATTGTGTTTGCTTGCTGGTGGAAATAACAACAAGCGATTGATAACTTAGTTGACATAGATCACAATCTAGTTGCTTTCAGGGACATTTCGTTCTTATTATTACTTATTCTTTTTCACTTCAAAATAATTTATTCCTTTTCCGAACCTCAAAGCAATTATCCAAACGCAACTCACATTTCACAGCAAAGGAATAAAAGCGAGAAAAATTAATAAATAAAGTAAAAGAGCAACGCATATGGTTAAAATAAATATATATATATATATATTTATATTTTTTTTTCGAAAAAATATTTTTCAATTTACATAAAAATGCGTTTATGCATACCAAATGAAGTTTACACAAAAGCTTCGTGGCACACCAACACACACATGCATACACACACACACACACACACTCAGAGAGACAGAGAGAAAGGTGCCCTTGCGCCTAACGCTATGCAATGCATAAAATAAAGGGCAAACGCATAACCCGCGGCATCTAGGAAGGGGGGGGGACAGGGAGCATTCGCAATAGCGCTTCGTTGCACAAACTGATTATGAATAAACAAACGAGAAATTTTTATAAATATTTTGCGCATTTTGCTCGCTGTCGTCGCTGTTGCACCCGCTTTTGCTGCCACTGCTGCTGCTGTTGTTGTTGCAAGAAGCATTTTATAAAAATAACTTATTTATGCATTTCTTTGTGCATCGCCGCACTGTCGCCCATGTTGTAAATTGGCAAAACACATTCCAAAAAGAAAAAACATAGATTGTAGATATTAGAAACACATTAGAGAGAAAGGCCGGAACAGCAAAAAAAAAACAACAAAAAACCAAAAACTGACTGTGTGAAAAGTTTCGACTTTTAGTGAAAGGCATCGAAAAAGGATGCCAAGTGCCGGCAAGTGCAACAAGAGCTGTGTGGCTCGAGGTAAACCGCTTGAAGCGTCGACTGACCAGGTGACCAGGTGTGCATATGTATATTGTGTGCATGTGTGCATGTGTGGCATGCCCCCAAAGCAGACGTCGAGGGGCGAGGGCGAGCTTTTCGTTATTTATTTAACACTTTTAAAAAGCATTCCACTCTTTTTCTCATTAATTTCACATGTTTGGCCCTTAATGCATGCGGCTTGTTGCACGTTGCACGTTGCTTGACATTCGAGTCCACAACGGCATATGTTTCATTATCATTGATTTAACGAACAAACAGGCAAACAAACAAACATATATATCAGCAAACCATGATGTTGTATATCTCATGTTTTTCTCGGTTATTTTTCGTTTTGTTTTTTTTTTTTTTTGTGAATTTTCAATTACTTTGGTAATTTTATATCATTGAAATTGCACGCCACAAATTGTAATTATGGTGCATTGCCGCCTGCCACTTGCCACTTGCGTCCAGACAGTTGGACGCCACCTGAAAATATGTTGCGCTTTTGTAATCTGGTATTTACGAAATAAATAAAACAATAAAAGCGCCGCTCGCTCGCATGCAAATACCAAACAAAAACAAGAAAAAAAAAATACAAAACAAACAAACAAAAAACATAAAAAAAAAAAAAACTGCAAAATGCATTTAAAGCTTTCAGGTTTAATACGCACTGCATAATTGTGTGCCGTCGTACTCTACTGTACTTTGCCAGAGTGTGAATTATGCATACAATTGTATTGGCAATTACATATTTTAGCCTTGCGCAGCTGGATGGCCGATAAGCAGGCAACAGCATCAGCATCAGTAGCAGCAAATTGCTTTGAGCCCGGTACGCAGCAGCATCAGCAGCAGCAAAAGCAGATAATGCTGACAGATATTAACCACATAGCGATAGTCGTATGGCAAATTTATTGCACACCGAAACATAATTAACAAAAACAAATCATGCGAAATGTGCAAAATACAAAATACAAAAAAAAAAATCACATTGAGAGAGAGGAAAATAATCATCATCAAGATTTGTTTTCGTTTTTCGGTTTCATTTTGTGTTTTGTGCGTTGACAAATTATGCAACGACCAAACGGGTCAAATGGAATTTCAAAAACAACAACAAAAACAACAACAAGCTGAATTGAACTGAACAAACACACACAAACAAAATTGCATAGAAAACGCGGCAAACCCCATTAAAAACCAACTGTGGTCAAAATAAATATGCATTTATACATACATTCAAATACGTACGTATGTGTACAGGTGTGTGTGTGTGTGTGTGTGTGTACAGGTGTGTGTGTGCTTTAAAGGTGCATATGTGACACTGTGGTTGTGTGTGCATACGCTAAATAACCTTAAAAATTTGCCATCGGTTTTATAATTTATAACAGAGGTATTAACACGCCATGTGTTCTTTTATTGTTGTGTTCAGAGCAACCCAAAGAAATGGCGAAAAAACCACCGAAAAACGAAAAACCACAAATAAGCAAATAATGAAAATGATTATTATTGAATAGGCGCACAATATTACCAGATTGTTTAGTGCGTGAAATATATTTTTGAAATTCAATTCGATTGTTGTGAAACTAATTTGGCACTAAAAACTAATCAAAAAGATTTTCATTTAATGATTTAAGTTTCAATATTGAATATATCCATTCACAGTCGATTTATTTTTGGCTTGCAAAACTCGCATAATCTTTAATATCACTATTTCTAATATCGTATTTTGTGTACACATATATATATTATATATATTTGCATTCAAGCTTTTCAATTTTGACATTTCTGCATCATATATATTGGTCAATCTGATGCGGATCTGACACACAAGCAAACAAGCATTAATTGCTTTTTCAATGTACACACAAACACACTCACGCACACACACACACACACATGATGTCGTTTAAAAGTTATTTGGTCACTTTTCAGTCAAACAACTAATATGTTTTATAGAAACAACTAGGAAATACCCTTTTCATATACACAAATATTTGATAAAAGTCAAAAATTGAAATCAATGACAGATACAGATTTCAATAGCAAAGATTTGTTTATTGATGAGAATATATATCAACTATATTATGCCTTCTGCTTATCATATTTACTTGCTGCGCCCAATCAATTGAATAAAGTTCCATTTAAAATAATGTTGAATGATATTTGGTATTTCAGTTTTTTATCTGTATTGCATTTGCTGTGTTGATTTAATGACAATTTCAGTCATTATATTACTAAAAAAAAAACCAAAAAAAAAAAGTAAAGATAACTGAAATTGTGCAAGCCATATTTACGTTTATAGCCCCAAACAGTTATTTACTCTCACTCCATAAACAAAAAACATAAAAATTAAAAATGTCAACTATATACATATGTATGTGTGTGTGTGTATGTACATATGTAGAAAAACTCTTCACATGCCACAAAAGCATGCTTATTTACATGGCATATACAAAACCGCGCTGTTATCATGACAATGGCATTAGCAATAAAAAAAAGGGAGGAAAAAATGTGATATATGAATATGTATTAAATAGTGAGAAAAAACACAAAAATTAACTGATGCTGCATTTTAATTTAATACATTGCGATAGGCAATTTAAAATATATATATATATGCAATTACAATTTGAATATGAGAAAGCTTATAAATAAATGATTTAAGAGTTTGAGCAACAACAAAATGAATCTTACTTTGAGCTTGTGTTTACTCCGTAAACTTGACAGACACAAAAAATACAATTAGAATATTGAAATTTTAACAACTTTTAACAACTTAATTGTTTTTATTAAGAATACATCCGAATGCTTTGACAAGTTATTTTTTAATCAATTAAATACATTTTTAATAACGAATTTATTGCAAAAATACTTCATAGCAAGCTTGCTAACTTGACTTAACTTTGGTCAATAGCCTTTAAAAATGTCTGTAAAAAAAATCAACTAAGAAGTCTAAGTGTCAGTTCTTGACATATGTTATGCCCCCCACACCCCCGACAACTCCTTGCAGGGGTGTATATACAACATGTTAGGTGTACTATTACTTACATATATTAAACTCTTGACTTAACTCGACTCGACTTGACTTGACTCGACATGCGCCCAGCTCAATTTCAAACGAGGCAACCACAACACAACCAACTGACACTCAGTAAAAACATTTAAGTGTGTGTTGTGGGGTGGTGTTTGTTTGTGTGTTTCAGTGTGTGTGTGTGTGTGCACACTTCCTGCCCTGGTGCTGTTTATTTATTTAGCTATTGCCAAAAATGTACTTCAATGTATGAACTTCGTATCGCTTGCCACATAAATATTATTATTATTACTCGCTTTGCCTCAAGGCTTCACAGGGCAGGCCATGTAAATAAGTACACACACACACACACACACACACACATGTGTGTGTAGATACTCACAAATTTATATACATTATACAAATGATAAAGTGCAAGTTGTGTCATTTTGAATGCACACACACACAAAAAACATATCACCACATATGGAATATGATAGCGGTAAAAGCTTTGCAAGACATTGGCCCATTAGCAAATATTACTGTTAACGGGTAGACTGGCAGTAAAGGCTATGGCCAACTCAAACTGAACAAAACCCTTCAAATGTCAATATATATGGACTCATACAAATAGTATCAGCTTTTCTCCTAATGATCAGAGAGCACCTGGACACACACATACACCACAACACATAAATGGTGTGAAGAGAGGTGGGGAAATGGGAAATGGTTATCCGCAATATTTATGTTTACCTTTCAGCTGTAAACAGTTAGATCTAGCTGGGGCTCCCCAGTTATCCCCAGTCATTGCCGCCGCTGCACATTAGTTAAATAAATAGCAGACGAGACGGACAGAGAGACAGACAAACCGAACCAAATATATACCATAAATATTTACATATCTAAATCGACAATTATTGAAATCTCAATTGGAATTGTTTGTCAATCGTGTACATACCTGGTATATCTATGTGTGTGTTTTGTTATTGTGTGTGTGTGTGTGTGTGTGTGTGCTGGCGGTTTGGGTCTGTAATAAAAACCAATTGACAAAAGTAAATTTTGCTTTTGTTATTATTTTCTGTGAAAACACGAAAAAGCAGATTGCTTTAATATATTGAATATTGAAAACAGTTTCAAATAAAGTTTTATTGGTTATTTGCTCTTTAAAATTTATATATTTAGCCGTGGAATGAAGTTTTTGGCTATTTGTTAAGTGTATTGAAACAAGCTTTACTCGTTTTTATACACTTGAAATGTGTAATTTTGTCCTGAAATGTGTAAAGCATATCCGACTAAAGTATATAAAGTATATATATTCTTAATATGTATCGCGAATGAGTCAATCTTTCTGTTCCAGTCTCCGTTGTTGAGATTTCGAGCTGGTAATTGATAAAACAGCAATTGTGAAGAGAGATCATTCTGTCGAACTCAGCGAGATATAGTTTGTTGCAAGTGTATATAATATTCGTCATGCCCGAAGATAGTTTCCTTATTTGTGTTCTTTATCGCCTTGCTTTATCCTTATGTCCACACCAGCTCAAAACGTTATTGTTTTCAATTATTTATTACATTAATAAGCCAAAAAACAAAAAAAAAACTAAAGAGAATTTCGTTTCAACGAAATATGAAACCAAATTTTATCTTTTTAATTATTAGGATATGCATATTCGCACGCATACAAACATTTATTTTAAAAGTGTGTGGAATGTGAGCTGCATCGAATACACCAAAAAAAAAAAAGCAATCAAATAAACTGGCGAAACTGCGAAACAGAAACCGAATGAGCCAACAACAACAAAAGCAAAAGCAAAGCGGCAATGCCGCTGATAATGACAATTAGTGGCCACATTTAAATTGATGCACTTGATGAGAAATGCAATTGCAAATGCACCATACACACACACACACATGCACACACAAATACAAGTATAAAGGGTAATTTACGGGATATGCGATTGGTAAAAATTGCATTTTTTGGGGTAAACCGAGACAGCCTCGAAATTCACACGTACTATCAAATTGAGCGCATTTCTCTCTCTCTCTCTCTCTCCCTCTGTCTCTACACACACACACTCTTATAGAGTTATAAATTGCAGCAGCAGCAACATTGCCATTTCATGGCGTAAGCTATAATTATGCTTAGGGACTTTTAACGTTGCTTCTTTTAGAAGCTATGACATTTTCTTCTTCTTTTATTTGTCTTTTTGCTCTAAAACTCTTTTTTGCTTTTGCCAAAATCCTTTTAGTATTATTACAAAAAAATATATATATATGCTAACACGTATTGGCGGGCTGAGTTGGGTAGGGGGAGGGGGCAAAAGGACCGTTAGTATAGTTTGGGGTACAATTCGTTATTTGCGTCGACGACGCGCATATAAATTGCATTTTTGAGCAGTTTTGCCGGTTGTCAAACAAGGGAAGGGGGGGCACAGGTTTTCATGCCATATCTTGCTTATGAAAGGGTTAGCTTTTCCCCATCTCTGCATCTCTCTCTCTCTCCCTCACACTCTCTCTTCACAATTGCTGTTATATTTCTTTTCATTTTTGTTTGTCGCATCAAAATGGTTTATGGCCAACGGCTGCAAAATGTCATCTATCGATGGGCGGCCGTTAAGCTTTGACTGTGTGTGTCTGCATGTGTGTGTGTGTGTTAGGTCAATTTTTATTTTATTGCAGCTTATGACTGAGCTGGGCGTTGCCCGGGAGCAAAGCTCATTACGCTAATGGATGCCACACACACTCGCACTCGCACACACACACACTTACACTAACACGCATGTGTCGCTTATGTATGTGTGTATGCATATGTGTGTATATATTATTGTTGTCGGCCGCCTCAAATTAAAATAAATTGACTTAGTTTGCAACGCTCGCGCTTTGCATTTTAAACGTGCACACACACTAATACACACTCTCACACACACACACACGTATACAAATCGGTCGGCTTTGCTGCGCATTTGTAAATTGGCAAATGGTCGCCAAAAGTGTTTCAATCCTGTTTATTATTTTATAATTAGTTTAATGCCAACGCCCCAAAAATTCAATTAGAATTCAATTTAGTGCGTACGTGACGCTCTCTTTTTGGCCAACATGCTTTTAACCAAAGCGGCTAGCGCTTATTTTTCATACAAATTAAACATAATAAATAAATAAAACATTGACTTTAATGCAAAACTTTTTTCTTATTTCAAGCCTTTTACTTTGCTAACTATATAAAAAAAAATATCACTGTTTCATATTAACTGATATTATTTTAACTGCATTCACTCTACGGAATTTTAATTAGAAATATTTTTTTATTTATTTTTTTCGATTTTCAACTTAAGTTTTTTTTGTTATAGCAATGAAAATCAATTATAGTAAAATAATATATATTTTTTTTTTTAATTTTAATTGAATTTAAATAAATTAACATATTTTGTGCACAGTAATGCGTGAACGAACTGAACAATATTGAAAAATAAATTGAATTAAAAAAATAAAATAATTTTTGAGAAAACACAAGCTTAATTATTGCAATAACAGAGTCAGAGCAAAAATTGGTTATTATGAAAATAATTAGGTTAATGCATATCATCAGATTGTATCAATATTTATGTGTTGACTTATCAATATCTTTAAGAATATCTCTTTGGCCATGATTTATTAGACGCTTTGCTTTTGTTTATTTATGCCCGCCTCAAGCTAAAATGTCAAATTCAATATTCAAACGCAACGTTTTGCCGACTAATAATAGTGTATGAAAGACTTGAGAGCTCATCCTAACTAAAGTATATCCCATGGCGCTCTCTCTCTCTCTCTCTAGCTTTCTCCCGTGCTCAGTCATATCCGGCGCGACATGCACTTCCGTTGCTTTGCGTAGCTTTCGCATCGCATCCTTTTGCTAACTACACAAACTAGAAAATGTGTCCCTTTTGTCTTAAGGAACAAAGCCAAAAGCTGTGCAACGAACATTTCTTTTGCCTGGCCGCAATTAATTTATGCTCGTTTTTTGGCTTTTTTTCTTCTGTTCGTTCTGAGTTTTGGGGCCAGTTTTGCCACTTGACTTTTTGGTATATTTTTTTTTGTGTGTTTGAACGCTTTGAGAATTTTAATTTAGAATTGAGTTTGGCGGAGGGGAGTTGGGAGGTAGTATTAAAAAGACGGCGCCACAAAACGGTTGGCAAAATGGCGCCGTTGTGGTCAACGCACGTTGCCCGTTTTGTTTACTTTTAATTTTCTTACGTTTTTTACTTGAGCGTTTTTTTCGAAAGTTATCTAGTTATTTTTTTATTCTTAACTTGCGAGCAATTTTGTAATTAAGCAATTTGACCGCAGCCAGCAAAACTTTTACGCAAATGAAGGCTACATAATTGTTTTCTACTCGTTTCATTTTTTTTTTGGCTTTTCAACTTACAAGCTTGGAGTATTTAGAGAGACCCACCTCAAACTGCTAAAAGACAGACAGACAGACGTCAGAAACAAACGGGGGAGAGTCGATATCAAAAAACGATGTTAAACGGGCAGTTAGACAGTTTTGTAAAAAATATATATGTATATATGTATTCGACCGTCATTTACAGAAACGGAGTAAAAGTTTTTTACATATTATAAATAAACAAAAAGCATTTTCTGATATGGATAAGAAAAGCACCGAAATGGGCCAAAGGAATTCCCCTTTTTGACATATTGAAAATGATATACTCTGGTGTTGGGAATTAAGACTTATCAAAACAAGCAGGAAAATCTTTAGTTACAAGCCACATGACATAAGTGCGCGTACCCTTTTGAAGTGAGGGTACTAAACAGGCAGCCCTTTTTGCAAAGAGCACTCAATGCCAAAAGCAAACAGCAACAACAGCAACAACAACAACAACAACTGCAAACAGCTCAAAAGTAGTCAAAAAGAAAAACGCTTATCTGCAATTGGCTTCATAAAATATACGAAAACATATTTAAATTTCCCCACAGGCAACAAGTGCCGGGACAACAAAACAAATACCAGGACGAACGACGAGTGCCAGGCCAGGCCAGGAGTCACTCAACTAGTCTGTCTCCCATGCGGGTGGCTAGAGAAGCACACACATATATATACATATACATGTGCACACCCGCAACCAAATGCCAAACAAGCAAACAAACAACAAACAAATAGAAAGCTAAAACGTATGCAAATCAAAGTTATTGTCAGGCCAAAAGTGTCTACCGATGCGTACAATTGAGTGTCATATTTCCAGTTTGTTATATATACAAAAGGGTGGCACACCCCGCATACCCCCCTTTTATTCACCCTTTCCACTCCCTCAGTACACTCTCATATGAGGTCCAACTTTATGCAAGGCCAAACTTAAGTTACAAAACTTTTTTTTTCTTTCTTTTGCATACTTTCTGCGCTTTAGTATTTTTTGTGGGTCGGAAGGGGCATGCAACTTGTTATCATTCTTGCGTGTCTAAAAGCCAATGGAGAAATAAAACTTTTGCCAACAAGCAGCAATAATGCCAAACATTTATGCTGCGCCAGGATTAACATAAAGGCGACAACAACAACTACTACAACAATAACGTGTAACATACGCGACAAAGCAATAGATATCAGTGTGTGTGTGTGTGTGTGTGTGTGTGGGTCATACCCTTACCCTTAAACAATCACTGGTTATCCAATTTTAAGCATCATGCCAAACTGCTCTAAGAGTTTTACCTTAAATTTTTTAACCCAAAAAAGGAAAACTAAAATCGCCAGGAATTTTTCTGTAGTATATCGAAAATTGGTATTAATATGTCATCTGTCTTAAATGAAAATAAACATAATAAAAAACCCTAAAAGCTAATGGAAACTTTTTGTTTTACGAATTTACGCGCTGAGAAATTCACTTACAAAACTACAAAGAAAAATATGATGGAGTTCAGCCAAAGACAAGCGACAAATATGTATATATATAAAGTCGTCCAACCAACAAATAATTGCATCATAAGAGTATTTTTCCTTCCCTTTTTAGAGTGGAACTAGCTTTTGATGCTTCTGAGTGTGTTTAATGTTTAAGTATTAATAAAAAAAAGCATAGCTAGACATTAAAAAAAACACATATTAGGTGTATAAATAATTGAAAACTCTTTTATAAAAAGACATTTGATTCATTCATGTGTTTTAGTTTATAGCCAGGTATGCATAAAAAAAACACCGTATTCATCTCCATCTCATCACACTGAGTAGATCTATAAAGTGGACATTAACCTCATGTTCTGCAGGTTGTTCGATATAAAAATAAATATGTGCGTAAGAGTGGGCGATGGGTGTAAAAACGTGAAGGTTCATCAATAATTTATCGACAGGCATTTAAGAAGAGGTTCTCGTTCACAGCGGCCATAACACAAAGGAGACACGGCGACAATCAAGTAATGACAAAAGCGTCAGCTCTTGCGGTTTCTCAATGACGCAACGATATTGTGGTTGTGAATAATAAATGATGAACATAGAGTAGAACACATTTACATCAAAAGGGTGATTTTTTTTTTGGTGAACACGCTTAACTATGTTGTCATTATTGTTTTAAGACTGGTTTGTTTAATCAATATTTAAAACACTTGGAAGTTGACTTTAGTCAACTTTCTTCTTCTTTCTTGCCATCGTAAAAGTTTTGTGCTGAACTCTTGGGCTCAAGGCATAAATTAAAACTTATGGCATGCCCTTCACGAATCTATATCAGTATGTATGTATATACAATCTCAGAGGCAAAGCACAAATTCCACACATAATACTATTTGAAATGACGAGCAAAAATAAATTAATTCATGTCCTTTGGCGCTTAAGTCCATTAAAAATCATTCCGATCGATGTGAGATAGAGAGAGAGAGAGAGTGGCGGGCAGCAACAGCCACACATTGCAATTTTCTCACAATTAGCATTTTGGTATCCACTATAGATACCTCTCTCACTTCCTGCACATACACACACACACACGGGTACACACACTGATACACACACCCACCTGGCCCGAACAAAAGCGAGCGAAACGATTGAAACATTTTTAAAAATTTGAAATTCATATGCGCAACAAACGTGAAATGTTTTACGAAGCGTATTGGACAATAAAACCAGAAAAGCAACAAAAAAAAAAACAACAACAAATCGAAAAAACAAAAACAAAAAACAGCAAGAAACAAGTCGAACGAACCGCACGCAAGAAAAATATACGTGGAAACAAATACGCTATGAAAGCGATGGGGTTGTATGGAAAATGCGGGGGTGAGCGTAGAGTGAAGTGAGGTAAAACAGCAAAATCGCTGAAACACTCGACCCATAGAAAGCGAGCAAAAATAAATAAATATATGAAAACACCTAAAAGGATTCAATTATTCCCCCTCGTTACACAAAAAAAAAAAAAAAAAAAGAAGAAAAAAAGAGTGGAAAAAAATAACACGAAACTCATTCTGCCAGTAAAAAGTGCGCGCCCATAAAAGTATGCAACAGAAATTGCTCACGGCATATAAAGTGCTGCCGCTGCTGCTCCCCCATCCATACTCCTCGACAGATGGTTGGGTTTTGGAGCAAGGATGTAATGTCGGTGATAGTGGGATGGGGGTAAAGGGGTTTTTCGTTCTATAGCATATGCACGCGCATAAATCCCAGCCAGATAGGTAGCGAGAGGACGACTACGTTGCCATTGAAAACGCTGAGAACTGTCGCTGGCATTGGCCATAAAAGCAAAGCGGCATGTAAAAAGGACACTCATATTTATATGCACTGATTGCCAAAGCAATGCAACACAAATACACACGCACACACACACACATACACAGGCGCACTCGCACACGTATTCGCTTGGTGCTGACACATGCGAAACATCTACACGTATTGATTGAAAAATAATATTTTAGCGACACTACAAAACAAAAAAAAAATAATTCTTGGTGCTCAATGCGCAATGTATTCATATCAACATGTTTTACTATATATCGAACTATCTATGTTTCAATATTTTATATATATATATACTAACCTTTTTTATGTATTTTTGTGTTTTTTTTTGTAGTTCTGGGAAATCATCTCTGCTGAGCATGGCATCGATCCCAATGGCTATTATCATGGTGAATCGGATCTGCAGCACGAACGCATCGATGTCTACTATAATGAGGCAAGCAGTGGCAAGTATGTGCCCCGTGCTGTGCTCATCGATCTGGAACCCGGTACCATGGACTCAGTGCGTCAATCACCAATGGGTCAACTGTTCAGGCCCGATAACTTTGTGTATGGACAATCGGGAGCGGGTAAGCTTATGAATTATTTAGTTTCTCTGTGTGTGTGTGTGTGTGTGTGTGGTATGTAACAATGCACTTCAGGTTGCCTCAAGGCACTTTCACCGTTAATCATTGTCCTTGCTTTTGGGAAAGTACAACAGATAGCATTCAGCTAATGCATTTTAGCTGCTCATTAAGATTGTTATGTCGTGGCATGTTACGCACACACACACACACACACACACCCACATATGCATGCAGAATGCATCTCATGCACAATTCACTCGACCCGGATCCGCCACTTTACTCCCTCTTCGCGCTCCTTTGTTTTTCCTCACTAAAAACAGCAGCAACGGTAACAGTAGCAGCGGGAGCAGCATCATCACATCAAGTGGTGTTGTCATTGCTTTGATAAGTACAAACAAGATGACGTTGATGAAATTGCGCATGGGTCATACTACTACTTGCCACAAGCATATCTGATAAGCAATGGCAGATGACAGTGGTGGCTCCTAAACCGATAGACTTTTCCCTCACTGTTCTCGTTAGACTTCATAGCAATTTCAAGTGGCTTAAAGAGCTTCGCTTTCCATACTCGTCCAACATGCGCATGTTGCATTCAATAGGCGCAATCTATTAATTAGCTGCCTGTTTAGATAAATGCGACAAAATTTATTGTAGGCTCACATTTTTTTACTGAGTATTTCAATTCCTCTATTTACTGATGTGCCTGTTGTTGTTGTTGAGGTAATTGCTGCTGATGGAGATGTGGCGGTCCGGCTTGTTGATGATAATTGCAATTATAAAATGACCTGCGGATGAAAATGAAATGTAATTGTGTTGGAAAGCTAATGTTGCTTAGATAAATTTGCCTAATTGTATTATCACCTTTTACATCTTTACAGGCAACAACTGGGCCAAGGGTCACTACACAGAGGGCGCTGAGCTGATCGACTCCGTTCTGGAAGTGCTGCGCAAGGAATCCGAAGGCTGTGACTGCCTGCAGGGCTTCCAGCTGGCCCATTCGCTGGGCGGCGGCACTGGTTCGGGTTTGGGCACTTTGCTCATATCGAAAATCCGTGAAGAGTATCCGGATCGCATCATGAACTCCTTCTCGGTGGTGCCCTCCCCTAAGGTAAGCACGCACTTAGCGTTTGCAGATCATCAGCATGCATTGTACCCTGCACTAATGATTCTGGCCAGGGCAATCCGCTTGAGCAAATCAGCTTAACTCACACATATTACAATGCGGGGGCGTTTATAAACCGACCAACTGCCCAAAAATCCTCCTAAACCACCGCTCGTTTTCGCTGTCTCCAATACTGAACCGCGAACAATAGCTATAAATGAGGGGAAAATATTATGTAGTACTGAATTTGCATTGTTTTTGAATGTTAATTAATGCCAATTTCAATTGCTGTCAGATTTCGTCTGTAGCGGTGTATACGTATCTGCCAAATAATAATAATTAATTTACAGGCGAAATTAGGACCGCCAAACGGCCTGCAGCTAATTGACATTGCATTTTGGTTGATTTGTTGGGTGTCACTTTAATAAGGAAAGAGCAATTTAATACTCATACAGTACCTGGGAAATGTTTTAGGTTGTGAAGCAGGTTGGCCAAATGGGTTGGTTTCTCAATGGATGCATTGTGACACGCTTTAATTATTGCTTAATTAACCTAGTTGCATATTTTACACGCACGCCCAGCCCTGGCGGCACGTGAGACGCGCCCTTATTTGCATTTTGGGGCTTCATGAGCATTTAATTACATTTGGACATTTAATTAAATTAATTTAGTATTGCAAATTGATTGTCAATAACAGGCGGCGCGTAATTTTCCCATCAGCAATTTACCTCTACGTATCATTTTTAGTTGTTGGTGTTTTTTTTAAATATTTAATGAATTTAACAAGTGCAGGGACAAATGAACGAGCTCCTGAATTGTCGTTCCTCTGAATCTTCAGCCGTTCGCAACTCAATACCGATAGTATATCATGCGAGCGATCGAGAGACTCACAATCTACTATCGATATTGACAGTAATGAACAATTGGAACGAATAATTTAAATCTTTAAAATGAAATAAAACAGTACATTTAAGCTACAAGTTCAAATATTGGGTCTGATGGCTTGACTTGGCACTCAATTTAAAATGCGAACAGAAATAGTTTATTGATGCGTGAAATTAGCAATCGACCAACCGCTTCCACAAACATACTTACATATATGTATGTATGTAAGCTCATACTTCCTATACTTCTTCCACTTTTGCTCAGCATTTTTAGTTGTGTGTACACTTACTCAACACAGACTCTCCCATATGCATATGGAATGAAACTTACGTTTTTGCTGTGTTAAATTTATTACCGTTACGCCTGAGTAACAATGACCAAACCAAACTACCGAGTATTTACTCCCATTGGGTCAGTTAAACCCTTCTTCTGGCCAGTTGCCCAAATCCCCAAACCTTAATGCCCCCTAACTTACATTGCGTTATGTTATTTATGCGCTTGGTTGGGCGAATTACCGCAATGTTTTGGCATTGGCGGCCATTTTGTTGCGGCCAGGACATGACACACGCCTGTCACTTAATTCTCATTTCAAATTTATGCGCTTACTCGCATATTTTAATAGTTCTCTCTTCTTTTTTTTGTTATGTGAGCCAACATTTGTAATTTAAGCTTTAAATATTAATCAGCGGCTTAATAAATTGGCATAAATTATTAAACCTTTTAATTGCCCTCATTGATCAGCTCAGATCCCGTTAGCAAATCCTTTTTGATTTTGGTCTTGCATATGCAATTTTAACATAAATAAAACGTGTAAGTTATGCCCTGGCATAACTCACTATAATTAGATTCATATATACATATGTATGTATGTATTTGTACCTGTTTTCCAGTTGACCGTTCGTTATCGCAATGTCCCTGGCTGCACCATTAAATAATTGTTAGGATTTATGTGCAAACATTTTGGGTACTGCATTTAGTACTTGTTGTTTCTTGCAAACGCATTGCAATGCATCTTGCCTACAGGCAAATACTCATTGTAGTACGTACAGCCCCTAACCAAAGTAATACACATAATTTCCACTTGCCTCAAACAAACGAGCAAACAATGAAACAAACAAATGCACACACACTCTCACAAACACGTACATAATGTGTGCAATATGATACTGCATTTATGCATGTTGGCAACAACCGTTTTTTGTTAGGCCGAGGTGTGCTCTAACACCTTTTTCCCATTTCCACAGAGAATTTAGTGAGCAAATGTACAAAATCAGAAGCTTCTTTTTCTAGTTTTAACATTTTGAATTTAAATTCGTATCGTACATGGTTAAATACTTGTTCAAAGTTAAGTGATTTCTAGCTTGAACTGAATGATGAATTCTTAGTTATAAGATAAATATGCCTTAAAATTTTTCGATTAAGCTTAGCTAGGAGATACCCTAATCCCTAGACCTCACTCACACATACATTCATCCCGGTCCTACTGCACCAAATCATGAACCGATTAAGCTTATATTAATTGTCGGTTAAATGTGTTTAACGATAACTTTAAATAAACTTGTACTGCAGAAAGTATACGATACGATAACATATATCCCAAACTTTAAGTCTCTAGCTCTTAAAATTCTTTAGTTTGCTGCTGATATATATATATATATATACATATATGACCTTATAGGCTCCATCTGCTTATTACATACTTCCCCTTTTTACCCATTGCATGGGTTCAGAGTATAAAAACTACCAAAAAGTGGAACAAAAAAACTGTTGACTTTGAAAAGAAAAAAGTTTACCAAAAGTTCAATCAATCCAAATAGGTCATGTGTCTCTAACTTATCATTATTAATCATTTCATTATTTAATCATTAGAGTTCAATTATTATTTTTGGCAATTAATAGATGAATGTTTTTGCTATTTTTTGTATTTTTTGCATGTTCATTGCTGCTGTTTCGCGCCGTTATCGCTCTTCGGCTTATCAATAGGTATCCGATACCGTTGTGGAACCGTACAATGCAACGCTGTCCATACATCAGCTGGTGGAGAACACCGATGAGACCTTCTGCATTGACAATGAGGCGCTTTATGACATCTGCTTCCGCACGCTGAAGCTAACGTCGCCCACCTATGGCGATTTAAATCATTTGGTTTCCGTAAGTTCATTTCTAGCAACAAATCAACTAATGTGTGTTTTGGTCTTGTGTGTTTGCATTCGTTTCCTGGCACCACCGACCGCCACCACGTTACATACGTACACATCTACCATCCTGTCTTTGTTGTTGTCCTCGTCATTGTCATCGTTGTGGTCAGGTGTCGGAGGTGGTCGTTGAGCCATATAATGCGACACTGTCCGTGCATCAGCTGTGCGTAAACACTGATGAGACGTTCTGCATTGACAATGAGGCCTTGTATGACATATGCTATCAAACGTTACGGCTTGGCTCTCCTACCTATATGGATCTCAATCATTTGGTGTCTGTAAGTAAGGATGAACCACCGAAAACAACTCGACAGGAATCGCAGCAGTCTGAAAAACTTCATCCCTACATCTACCTATTACTATTAAAGGATTTTAACATTCAACTTTAGGTCACAATGTCTGGCGTGACGACCTGCCTGCGTTTCCCTGGCCAGCTGAATGCTGATCTTCGCAAGCTGGCCGTAAACATGGTGCCCTTCCCACGCCTGCACTTCTTCATGCCCGGTTTTGCTCCATTGACGGCCAAGGGTTCGCAACAATATCGCGCTTTGACCGTCGCCGAATTGACCCAGCAAATGTTCGATGCCAAAAACATGATGACCGCCTGCGATCCCCGGCATGGACGTTACCTAACAGTCGCCTGCATCTTCCGTGGTGAGTGTGTAACTTGATAAATGGGTTGACATTAGACAGTCGAGTATTCACTTGTTAAGTGGCGATGACATGACTCGACGTGCTTTTTGACTTTTTTACGACCAAAAAGGTTTTGTTCTTTCCTGCCTGGCCCTGCCCTGCCCAGCCCACATTCCAGATGGTCCTAAAAAACAAAAACAAAAAAAAAACCCGAGGCAAAAGAAGAAAAATAGTTTTTTAACAACAACGAGCCATAAACAGCGTGAATATGGCCAACCATGTATTACCAACTGTCTGTGTTTTTGGGGCTTAGGCTTAGACTTAAGTCGCTTTGTCATGGACGTCGCCAGGTGGCAGCACATGCTGGTCACACCTCTCATTGTCTACATCCTCTCTTTTCAGTGGTTAAGCCACAGGCACGTAGCTCGCTCGTTGCGGCAGCGACAATTTTATTAGCAAACGCAAAGCCTACTTATGGGGGCGCCACTAAAAATGATTAATGCACGTCGACTGGCGGCTAAAAAGGCTGCAATCCGTCAACGCGCACGTAACTTAAATTTGTTTGTTTGACAGAGAGAAGACACACAGGGAGAGAGAAAGACGGAGTAGAGAGGTCGCATTTTTTCGCGCTAATTTTTAAATTAATAAACTGGTGCGCTGTGGCCCCCAAAAGTATGCCGCATAATATTTCATTTGTTATTCCTTGTGTGCCTAACGGCCGAACGCCTCTGCCCTCTCCCCTACCCCCACCCCCACCATATCCCATCCCTTTTAGCATTGCCTTTGACTGATGACTCGCAAAACGCGCGTAATTAGAAATTTACTTTCAAGATCCATTGGGGAATTGCGAGTTTCGGTCCCAGTACCGCGACCGCTGCCTGACACGGCTTTTGGGGGCCTTAACTAATCATGCTGAACGTGACTTAAGGCTGCCGAGCCGCCGTCGCCGCCGCCGCCCTGCCAGTCGCAGAAATCCACCTACTCCCTACCTCCCTCTACTCCCCGAATTTCCTTCGTATGTCCCCGCTTGCAAAATAATTAATCACAAAAATGAGCGCTAGCTAACAGCAAAAACAGAAAAAAAAAGTAAAACAGAAAAAAAGTGGAAAAAAAAAACAACCAACAAGAATTTAAACAGCTTTTTTAGTTGCCTCATGGGACTGTTTGCTGCTAGTAATATTCTGCCCTCTGTCAGCCTCTGTCCTTCCCGTCCTCACACACTATGCCTAAAAGCAGACACAACCATAGCCCAGGTGGCCAAGTATGCTGTCAGGGCTTAGAAGGCGTTTAGTATTTAATATTCAGGGATTTGGGAATTTCACTTGACGCATCAAAGCCCGAAAAACTTGGCTTTTGATGTAAAAAGCATGAAAAAGAAAGAAAAAAATGGAAACTTCAACTTCAGGGTTCAAGTATTTATATCTGCACTCTTAATAATTAACAGGACCCATGTCCATGAAGGAGGTGGACACACAAATGTTCAATGTGCAGAGCAAGAACAGCAGCTACTTTGTCGAATGGATACCCAACAATGTTAAGGTGGCCGTTTGTGACATTCCGCCACGCGGCCTCAAGATGGCCGCCACATTCATTGGCAACACAACGGCCATTCAGGAGATATTCAAGCGCATCTCCGAACAGTTTACGGCGATGTTCAGGCGCAAGGCTTTCCTGCATTGGTACACCGGTGAGGGCATGGACGAAATGGAGTTCACCGAGGCGGAAAGCAACATGAACGATCTGATATCTGAATATCAACAGTATCAGGTGCGTCCGAACACAACTTGCAACATCTTTCGATTTGCAAACGTAACTAAATTCCCTCTATTTGTTCATTTGTAGGAAGCTACCGCTGACGACGATGTTGAATTCGATGATGAACAGGCCGAACAGGAGGCTTATGAGTCGGAGGCATTGCAGAATGGCGATGCTTAAAGAAAAGTACTTCAAGTACAAGTATCGCTTTCTTCTTCTATGCTGAATGACTGCCTTTTTCAAATAAGTTAACATAGTGTGTACATGTAGACGACACAGCAAGTAATGGCAGTTAATAAAACGGTTAACGTAGTATTTCATTTTCTGTATGACAATTGTGTTTCACATTTTGGGTATTGAATTGAAGTCCTGGGTAAAAATCAGCATTTTATTGAATTATTTGCAAGACTAAGACTACAGTGGATAATTGAGCATAACATCCTGTCGCGCCAGCTCCAACAACATGGGATCGTCGAAGAACTTGTTGATAGACACATCCTCGGAAAGACCCTTGCGTCTACGTGTCTTGATCATAAACTCTCGTGCCAAATGTGAGGCTTGCTGTGGTTCCAAAGGCCGTATAATAATGCTCTTATCCAGCGGATCTCCGGGCACAATCTGCCAGTGATGGAATACGGATAGGCAGAAGGCCTGACCTTGGGTATGGGTGCGCAGATCTGTTTCGAAGCCAAACGAATCGATGGCGGGTATAAATGCTTTAATTGTGTAAATGGGCGAACCCGAAACGGGAGCATCCTGAGTAACATGACCTCTGCAAGCAAAGAGAAATTGCAAGTGAATATTATGTGTGTTATGGGATGTAAGGGATTGCTAACCTGCGCCGCGCCAAGACTGTGTAGACGGCTGATACACAATCGGCTGGTGCCTGCACCTCGACAAAGAGATAGGGCTCCATTAGACGGGGCGTGGCCATGAGGAAGGCCGAGTAGGCGACACGACGTGCTGTGGGAATGATTTGGCCACCACCACGATGCAGTGCCTCGTTGGCAATGACAGCATCAAGAATCTTAAACTTCACATTTCGTATGGGCTCCTCGCAAAGTGGACCTTCCCTTGTTCCCCATTGGAAGCCTTGCACAATGGACTCCCTCACGGCAGTTAGCAGATTCTTATCCACCTCCGAAGGAAGCGTATCATCCACCAGAATGTTGGGACCTGTTGTGTCCGGTCCAAAAGCCCAAATGGACCGTGCCGCCAGTAAATCCCAATCGTAGTTAACCTGAAAGAATTCGCCAATGCGCTTCTTATTCCAATTGATGCAGACCGTCTCGTTCTCAATGTCTTCGGCCAGACCCTTCTCCAATGGCTCAGATATCATTGTTATCTTGTTCTTCTTGTTGGGTGTCTCGGCAAAGCATTTCAATGAGCTAGTCTCCACGACGGTTTCACAGAATGCCACTACAGGATCGGCCACCTTGATATCAATCTCTGAGTACATTTTGCGCAGATCGTGCATTACGCAATCCAGATACAGTTCACCCGTGCCCAGTATAACGTGTTCGCCAGACTCCTCGACACGTGTGGAGAGCAGCGGATAGGATTTGTTGACCTTACGCAAACCGTCCAACATTTTGGGCAACTCGGATGGGTTAACTGGCTCCACAGCAATTTTGATAATGCTTTGAGTGTTAAACTTAAGCGGTCTGAATATATAGAGATCCTCTGGTACATTGATATCCACAATGCTAGAAGTTTTAACTATACACTGATCAATGCCCTCAATGAGTACCCAGTTGCCAGAAGGAACACGATTCAGTTCGACTTTGTAGCGTGCTTCGTAGACCCAAAGTCTTCCAATTTGTAAAATCCGGGAGTCTTCCTCATCCTGCAGCGTGTAGTTCTCGCCCAAAACACGCACCTCCTGTCCAGCCTGCAGGGTGCCAGACACAATTCTCGCCAGCACCTGGAAGAAGGTGCAGTCATCGTTGGGATACATCTTGGAACTGTGCACCATCAACGTGCCATATTGATTGCACGTTATCATGTCCCGATAAATGTCACCCTCCTTTGGGCCCGTATATATGTGATCCACTTTACGTTTGGCATTCTCCAACGGCGACTTTATGTGCTCCACGCACATGTCCACAAATCCACTGCAATCGCCCATAAAACGATTGCAAACTACACGCAACAATGGGCGTATATTAGACTTCATTTCATCCTTAGAGACGCGCACATGCAGCTCAGACAGTGTATCCGACAGTGTGGTATCCACATCACCCACCACTTGGGCAATCAGCTTGTACATGGGCTCAAGTATGAATTCCACAAAACTACGTTGTGCTGAGCTATGTGGCGGTTTCTTTGTAAATTTTCGACTATTTAAAAAACAAGGGTTATTACCTATATTTTACACTTCGTTATTCATACTTACGACTTGCTATGGAAGTACATATCACCCCAGAGACGTTTGGCAAATTCAATGTAGTTGACGCCCTCGTAAGTGTCGGCATAGAGTTTGGCAAAGGATTTCAGGGTGAAGCAAAAGCCATAAAGGGAACTTGCAAAGCAAACATTACCCAACACGGGCGATACCATCAGATTGTCTTCCGCGGTGCCATAGGTACTAATAAATAAAATACAGGATTAGCTAAAGCAAAATCCGAAAATATTTGCCATCTTACCTCAGCAAGCTATTGACTTCCTCTACAATATGCTTAAGTTTGAAGTAAGCATCTTGTGGCGGCAACTTAAGCTCAAGAATGAGACGATCGATCTACACGAAACCAAAAAATTGATTAAATTAGCTGCTTAGAGATATATTTGATACCGACGCACCTTGTTAATGCATACAGTGATGGCCAGTCGCTCTTGCACGGCATGCTTAAGCAAGCGTTCCGTGTTCAGCATGACACCTTCGGAGGCATCAATAAACAAAACAACACCATCACTCATGCGCATGGCAGCTGTTGCTTCATCCGAGAAGTTTACATGGCCGGGTGTATCGAAAATGTTTAGCAAGTAGCTCTTTTGCTTAACATCCTGCAGGACGAGGGTGACCGGCGTTGCTTTGATGCTGCAACCACGCTCCTGCTCAGTGAAAAGCGTATCCGTGTAGCGTAATGATCGTTCCTCCATGTTCTCAAACTGCGGATGCGTTTGCCGGATTAGGCAATCAACAAACGTTGTCTTTCCGTGATGCAAGTGACCAACGAGTGCAACATTACGAATCAATGGCGGCGTGTCCATTAGATCAGCCATGAACTCCATATCGTAGGTGGTCTCCGGCAAATCTTGCTCTTTGATTTGGAACTTAAGTTTTTTGACGGGTTCAATTAACGGCTTGTCCAATGGTTGTGCGTCCTCCTCCTGCACAATTGTCTCCACATCGGGCCCATACACCTCAACGGCGGATGGATAGTAGCGTTTATCTTCGTGGAGAACTACGGCCGTGACCTCTTTCTCTTCGTCGTCCTGCGGCTCCACCTCATCTTCATCCATTGCATCCTCCTACAAGTGATAAACGTTTAGTATGGCAATTGGTTATTTTATTTAAGTACTTACATCTGGATCATCTGGCACATCGGGTTGGCCATAAATGCTTTGATCATCATCATCATCACTATCTAGATCGGGTCCTATATAGTTGCCAAACTCGTCATACAAATCGGAATCCATACTGTAACACAAAAATTTATGATTAGATGGTCCACCCTAATCTATATGTAGCCATCATTAGGCTAAACGTTTGCATGTTTACACCGGCACAGCTAAACCAGCTCAACTGAACACAACAATTACTTACATCGACTACAAAACACTTATGTATTATACCAATGTAATTTTAAGTCAATTTACAATTACATATATTTAATATGTTTTTAATTTAAAATATTTTGCAGACAGAAAACGCGGAACACAATGCACGCCACTCTTCTTCTTCGAAAAAATAAGCACACAGCTGACCGGCAAAAGTGTGACCAGAAATCATGCCTGCGTATTACAATATTGCCATACCTATTAAATCGGCAAGCAACGTAGCCCTGGCGCGAATAACACGATATTCAAATAAGAATCAAATTAATAACTAACAAGCATTATTTCCAGTGATTTTGTCCTTTTAATGTCAAAGTGTGAATGGGTATGTGCATTTACATTAACATGTTTATACATACATAGTGGTTTATAATCGCTTGGAACGATTCGCATTTTAATAAATTTAATTTTATTATCAGCGCTTCTCGTTGCAGGTTCCCATCTTGAACTTTATGATAATCAGCTATGTGCTGGAATTTTTATAAAATTTTTATATTTGTACTTTGAATGAAATAAATGATTTTTATTGGTTTGCAGAAAATCACTACATTGATATTTAATGTAATTATATTATTTATGTAAGCCAAAGGAAAAGGAATCTTTGCCAATAAAAAATACTGGTACATATATAGTGAAACATTTTTAAATTAATATATTTTTCATAAAGTGCAAGGTTTTGCGAAATACGTCAACTTAAAATATGCACACCTAAGAATGTTGTTTCAGTTGGAGATGTTTATGTCGACGTGGTTTTGTTTTTTTTTTTTATTTTGGGGACTTTAAATGTATGGTTCTGGTAAAACAGAAGTTCGCAGATATACTATCGTGTTCGATTGTTTAAAGTATGATTTTTGTATTTTTTGTTTTCATGGGTAAAATTTGAATGTGTTCGCTTTTTATTGTTATTTAAATACTAAAGTTAGGCTTTATAAGCCCATGCCGGGTCATCAGAGATATACTCGGCAGATCCACTGGTATCAAGAGCACCGTCACCATCGCCGTTCTCGGGTGATTTTTGCGCCTTACGGTCCGATTTCGAATCGATGATGCTCTTCTCCTTGGCTGGCCCATCGAATTCTTCACCATCGGCGGTGCTGTCCTCATCAGCATCGTCGCTTAAACTGTCGCCATTGGCATCTGAAGATTTAACCGATTTTGGGCGGCCGCGCGGATTGCCGGTAGATGGTCGTCCACGTTTCTTGACTGATGCATTTAGCTCCTCACCAGCAGAACCCTGTTCGTCAGCATCATCGTCATTCTCGTGCCCTCCCTTGGGGCGTCCATGTGACTTATTTAATGAGGGACGTCCGCGTTTCTTTGGCGCGTTCGACTCTGGTACATTGGTGTCGCCATAGTCTGCGTCTTGATCAGAACCATCGTCCTCCACCTCCTGCACGTTATCATCATCATCATCATCATCATCATCGTCATCATCATCTTCATCGTCTGCAATCTTGGCAGGCGATGGATTTACTTTTGGGCGTCCGCGTGGCCGCCCCGTTGGCACATATGGGGACGACTTAGCATTCCCCGGGCGTCCACGCTTTTTGGGTGTGGCTGCATCATCGCCGTTCGATTCATCTTCATTAGTAGGGCGCTTAGCAACAACTGGACTCTTCTTGGGGCGACCAGGACCCCGTCCAGTTCGTGCAATGTTTAAGTTAACGGCACCAGTGTCCGGACGTCCGACGGGACGAGGTTCATCATCATCGTCATCATCTTAACAGTAAAGTATAGTTAGTTAACATAAATTGTACATACAGTATAGTAAATAAAAGCAGAATTAAACAATTTGATAGTTTCATATTTTGTTTTTACTTAAGTAAATAATTTAATAAAATATATATGAACACATATCGTCATATTAATTGTCACTTGCTGTCAAATTAATAGTTTTTTTTTTATAAAATTGATTTTTAGACGAAAATTACTGGTTAAAATGTTTATAAACATCGTAAAAAGGACGAATTGAATATTAAAATATATATACTTCACTTTTAAGCTTTGCTTACCATTGTCTTCGTCACTGGGCTGATGCTTTCGCGGCCTGCCCAACTTGCGGCGTTTGGCCGACGGTGGTGATTTTTGTTTGGCCGGGGGTTTCTCATCGGCCGAGGAATCGTCATTATCACTGCCACTGTCTAGCGCTAGTACGGGTGCTTTGCGGGGACGACCACGTCCCTTGCTGGGTTTAACCGCCTGAGTTGACAGCTCGCCATTAGCCTCGCCAACATCGCCCTCGTCTTGGTCATCTTCATCGCTGCCACCCGCTCTAGCCTTTGGGGGTCTACCGCGACCTTTGGCCTTGGGTGGACGACCGCGCTTTTTGGGTATTGTTGGAATGGATTCAATGGGACTAGCCCGCACTGGACCACCAACCTTTGGCGGGCGTCCGCGTTTTTTGACAACTGCGACCTCATCCATTTTTAATGGTTTTAGTTATGTACACGCTCTTTCTGCAATAGTGGCAAAACGGCGTGGAATTTATTCAAGTCTTCCTTTAATAAATTGTGCGTTCTTGATTTTGCAGTTTCAACCGTTCTCTTTTCGACTTGCCTTCTTATTTTTGTATGCTCGAAGTGAAAATTGCTCTGCACCAAAATATAAATGCGAAAAATAAACTGGTATGGTGCGAATAAACTTGCTTTAAAACATTTAATTCCTGACTTTTTATAGCACAAAATGGTTTTATTTTTTACTTTTTTTCTATAATTTTTATATATTTAATTACCTCTTGCAATTGCCAGGGCACGCTTAGTAAATCCCTCCGAAAATGAAAATCGGCTCCGGCGTCTTTTTGCTTTTCACTGTTCCTACGCTTTTCGTTGATGCGTTGCCGCGAATTATATCGATAGAATACAGCCTGACTAAAGTATCGGTTGAAAAAAGCTAAACTAAATGAAAAATTTCAGTTGCGTTGCTTTCACGACGTAGAATTCATTTTCACACAATATATTTTTTTTTCTTTAAACGGCAAAAGATGTTTGTTCGCCGCTGAAGTGTTCACTAACTAATTATAATTTATTTCAATATTCCGCCGGCCGGCAAATTTTACAGAAGTAGGCGCTGCCAACTTAAAAGACCTATCGATAACTAAGTTGCGACGATTGCGACATTCAAATTTTAATCGCATATAAAGTCATGGTAGTTGGTATTTGAGTTGCGCAAACAGAATATACATTTCAATGATAACTCGACTTGAATGGAATAACTTCAGCCTACAATATGTGCTTAATAAAAATAAAATGCCCTTATTCCGCCAATATATTATAAAACCAAATAAATTTAATTTTTTAAAATAAATAAAATGTTTATTTTTAAATTCTTTCTAACTTAAAAATAGTATAACAATTGGTTGTACTTAAACATACATTTTTTGGTTTATCATTAATAGGAAATATCAACCAAAAATTGTCATCAGTCTAAAGAACTTAAAAGGAACTTAAGAGTAATTATACATGAGCTGGGAATGAGTTTAATCTACTTCTTCAACAGTGGGTCCCTTGTAGCCTCCAAAGCCTCCCGCTTGCTGACCACAGTTGGCGTTACCCTGCGGCTGTCCCTGCTGGTGCATCTTTGTCATTATTGGGGAGCAGTGTTGGGTAAGTTCTTGCAGTTTGTGTTCGAATTCTTCCTTTTCGGCGGTGTTGTTCGAATCTAGCCATTTTACCGTCTCGTTGCACTTCTCCAGCACCGAGGACTTATCGCTCTCGCTTAGCTTATCTGGACTGGCCTGCTCCACGGCCTGTTTGACACCGAATACGTAGCCTTCCAGGCTGTTGCGTGCCGTGATGCGTTGGCGATGCTTGTCATCCTCGTCGGCATAGCGCTCAGCCTCGTTCACCATGCGGTCAATCTCTGCCTGCGAGAGGCGGCCCTTGTCGTTCTTGATGGTTATGTTCTTTGCTTTGCCGGTGCTCATCTCTTTGGCTGCCACGTTCAGGATGCCGTTAGCGTCCATGTCAAATGTGACCTCGATCTGCGGCACACCACGTGGGGCTGGCGGAATGCCCGACAAATCAAATGTGCCCAGCGCATTATTATCTTTCGTTAGAGCTCGCTCTCCCTCAAACACCTGAATAGAGACGCCCGGCTGGTTATCTGCATACGTCGAGAAGGTCTTCGTCTGTTTGCAAGGAATGCGGCAGTTGCGCTCAATCAGTTTGGTCATAACGCCGCCGGCTGTTTCGATGCCCAGAGAAAGTGGTGCAACATCGACAAGTAATACATCCTGGATCTTGCCACTCTGATCTCCACTCAGTATGGCTGCTTGGACGGCAGCGCCATAGGCCACTGCCTCGTCGGGGTTGATGGAAAGGTTGAGGCTCTTGCCGCCAAAGAATTGCTGAAGAAGATTCTGCACCTTTGGAATGCGGGTCGAGCCGCCGACAAGCACTATGTCGTGAATCATCTGTTTGTCCATCTTGGCATCGTTGAGGGCCTTCTCCACCGGAGCCAGTGTTTGGCGGAACAGATCGGCGCACAGCTCCTCGAATCTGGCTCGGCTAATCTTTGTGTAGAAGTCCTGGCCCTCGAACAGTGCGTCCACCTCAATGGTCGCCTCTGTGCTCGACGAGAGTGTTCTCTTTGCTCGCTCCGCTGCAGTGCGTAGTCGTCGCAAGGCGCGAGGATTGCTTCGCAGATCCTTCTTGTACTTGCGCTTGAACTCCTCGGCCAAATGGGTGACCAATCGATTGTCAAAGTCCTCGCCACCCAGATGTGTGTCTCCTGCCGTTGCCCGCACCTCGAACAACGAGCCTTCATCGATGGTTAATATGGAGACATCAAAGGTGCCGCCGCCCAAATCAAAGATTAGCACATTGCGTTCGCCTTTGAGATTCTTGTCCAGTCCGTAGGCAAGTGCTGCCGCCGTCGGCTCGTTGATGATTCTCAGCACGTTGAGGCCAGCAATGTGGCCAGCATCTTTGGTAGCCTGACGCTGTGAGTCGTTGAAATAGGCTGGCACTGTGATGACAGCATCTGTGATGCTCTGGCCCAAGTATGCCTCAGCCGTCTCCTTCATCTTCACCAGCACCATCGAGCTGATCTCCTCAGGGGCAAATCGCTTCTGCTCACCCTTGAACTCGATGCCAATCTTTGGTTTGCCTCCATCGCTGACCACCTTAAAGGGCCAGTGCTTGATATCTTCTGCAATCTTAGGATCATCGTACTTGCGACCAATCAAACGCTTAGCGTCAAACACTGTGTTCTTGGGGTTCATTGCCACCTGGTTCTTTGCGGCGTCGCCAATCAGACGCTCCGAGTCCGTGAAAGCAACATAACTGGGCGTTGTCCTATTGCCTTGGTCGTTGGCAATAATCTCCACCTTGCCATGCTGATAGACACCTACGCAGGAGAATGTGGTGCCCAAATCAATACCAATAGCTGGCATTTTGTGTGTTGTTGGCTTTGTTTTTCTGTTGCTTCTTTAAGTAAAGAATAACTGTTCTTCTTTGTTTGTTGTTTTTAATAACAACTGTTTACCACTTTTTCTTTTTGTTATTTGTTTATACTTTTTACAACTTAACTTTAGTTTGAAATCTTAAATTTGTTTTACTTATTATTTTTAGCTTGTTCAGCTAGTTGCTTGTTGTGGTTTGTTTGTAGTTTGTGATGCTATCACTTCGCTTGTTTGAATTAAACTGCGTCAAAGACCAAATGCCGGCCGTATTTATACTCAAACGCTCTCTTTACGAATTTTCTAGATGCTCTCTTCTCGAAACACATCGAATGTCGCGAAATTTCTATATGATTTCTGATGAGTATGAGTGGAAAAGAGATGGCAGATGTGTTCAGCCAAAGTGAGAGAAGCATAATGGAAATTTTTAGATTTTTCTTGAAGGTTCGGTTTGTTATTGTTTTGTCGAAAGAGCGAAAGCTAAGACTTACATACGTTTTTGTATAGGTTGTTTTCTAAATTTCTAAAGGATTCACTTTTGAGTGGTTTAATCAATAATAATTTGATATTTATAAAATTTTTTTATTTATATAAATTTTTTTATTTTTGTTTGTTTAGTGTTCAAAAAATTGCCGAAATTGTTTAATAATAACAAATAAGCATAAAAAGCCGAGTCGATATATGTATGTATGTAGCTATGTACGTCCGTTCGGCGGTCCGTCTGTATGTATGAACTCGCAGATCTCAAAAAACTATAAGAGCTAATGCTATTAGATATTGGATATGAGCACTCCTTAACAAGGAAGAAGGCTCTAGTCGAGGAACCTCGATACCCTCAACCCTTGACCATACAGGAAGACAGACGGTCGGGCTGACAGACATACACATTCGGGTACTACTGTACCAATACTTGATTACTTTATATCTCCGGTGTTTCTCAACCGATTTTAATAAAAATTTCACTGACTTTCATTATTTTGTTAATAATTTCATTTATTTTAAAGCTTTCCATATTTAAGATTTTTTTGTTATTGATCCCATATTGATTCCTGCAAAGTTATCGAACATTTGAAGGAAACTGCCCTGCCTAGGGATTATGAGAGCTCACAACCAAAATCTGCTTTTGTAGTTCCGGAGGTCGATGCGTTCTTACATACAGACAAACGGACGGACATGGCTATATCGGCTCGGCTGTTAATGCTGATCAAGAATATATATACGTTATTGGATCGGAGAAGCTTCCTTCTGCCTGTTACATACTTTTGCACAGAACCATTATACCCTTTTTTGCCCATTTCATGGGTTAAGGGTATAAAAAGACACAAGAAATTAATTTTTGTGACTGGAATAATACGGTTATATGTCAAAATTAAAATAAGGAAGTTATCTTCGGCATGCCGAATATTATACATACATTATGTACATTATGCAACAAAACCTAATTGTTCTGTTTTCATAGGGAAATTTTGTTAAAGATCTTGAATTTGTATGGCAGCTATACAGTACAAAGCGAACACAAAGCTATGGATTAGCATTCACGTGCACAAAACAATTTATGAATGAATTTGATGAAACTACATATCCAATTATAGAAAAACGACTTAATATGCGCAACGCAGTTTCATAAATAAAACATTTTTATAAATAGCTAACGTTTAATAACGAACCAAGGAAAATGCGAATTTTCTAGATCCTCAAAGAATAATACTAATTGTTGTGGTAGGTCGGGCAAAACAATAACAAACCGAACCTTCAAGAAAAATCTAAAAATTTCCATTGTGCTTCTCTCACTGTGGCTGAACACATCTGCCATCTCTTTTCCACTCATCAGAAATCATATAGAAATTTCGCGACGTTCGATGTGTTTCGAGAAGAGAGCATCTAGAAAATTCGTAAAGAGAGCGCTTGAGTATAAATACGGCCGTCATTTGGTCTTTAACGCAGTTTAATTCAAACAAGCGAAGTGATAGCATCACAAACTACAAACAAACCACAACAAGCAACTAGCTGAACAAGCTAAAAATAATAAGTAAAACAAATTTAAGATTTCAAACTAAAGTTAAGTTGTAAAAAGTATAAACAAATAACAAAAAGAAAAAGTCGTAAACAGTTGTTATTAAAAACAACAAACAAAGAAGAACAGTTATTCTTTACTTAAAGAAGCAACAGAAAAACAAAGCCAACAACACACAAAATGCCAGCTATTGGTATTGATTTGGGCACCACATTCTCCTGCGTAGGTGTCTATCAGCATGGCAAGGTGGAGATTATTGCCAACGACCAAGGCAATAGGACAACGCCCAGTTATGTTGCTTTCACGGACTCGGAGCGTCTGATTGGTGACGCCGCAAAGAACCAGGTGGCGATGAACCCCAAGAACACAGTGTTTGACGCTAAGCGTTTGATTGGTCGCAAGTACGATGATCCTAAGATTGCAGAAGATATCAAGCACTGGCCCTTTAAGGTGGTCAGCGATGGAGGCAAACCAAAGATTGGCGTCGAGTTCAAGGGTGAGCAGAAGCGATTTGCCCCTGAGGAGATCAGCTCGATGGTGCTGGTAAAGATGAAGGAGACGGCTGAGGCATACTTGGGCCAGAGCATCACAGATGCTGTCATCACAGTGCCAGCCTATTTCAACGACTCACAGCGTCAGGCTACCAAAGATGCTGGCCACATTGCTGGCCTCAACGTGCTGAGAATCATCAACGAGCCGACGGCGGCAGCACTTGCCTACGGACTGGACAAGAATCTCAAAGGCGAACGCAATGTGCTAATCTTTGATTTGGGCGGCGGCACCTTTGATGTCTCCATATTAACCATCGATGAAGGCTCGTTGTTCGAGGTGCGGGCAACGGCAGGAGACACACATCTGGGTGGCGAGGACTTTGACAATCGATTGGTCACACATTTGGCCGAGGAGTTCAAGCGCAAGTACAAGAAGGATCTGCGAAGCAATCCTCGCGCCTTGCGACGACTACGCACTGCAGCGGAGCGAGCAAAGAGAACACTCTCGTCGAGCACAGAGGCGACCATTGAGGTGGACGCACTGTTCGAGGGCCAGGACTTCTACACAAAGATTAGCCGAGCCAGATTCGAGGAGCTGTGCGCCGATCTGTTCCGCCAAACACTGGCTCCAGTGGAGAAGGCCCTCAACGATGCCAAGATGGACAAACAGATGATTCACGACATAGTGCTTGTCGGCGGCTCGACCCGCATTCCAAAGGTGCAGAATCTTCTTCAGCAATTCTTTGGCGGCAAGAGCCTCAACCTTTCCATCAACCCCGACGAGGCAGTGGCCTATGGCGCTGCCGTCCAAGCAGCCATACTGAGTGGGGATCAGAGTGGCAAGATCCAGGATGTATTACTTGTCGATGTTGCACCACTTTCTCTGGGCATCGAGACAGCCGGCGGCGTTATGACCAAGCTGATTGAGCGCAACTGCCGCATTCCTTGCAAACAGACGAAGACCTTCTCGACGTATGCAGACAACCAGCCGGGCGTCTCTATTCAGGTGTTTGAGGGAGAGCGAGCTCTAACGAAAGATAATAATGCGCTGGGCACATTTGATTTGTCGGGCATTCCGCCAGCCCCACGTGGTGTGCCGCAGATCGAGGTCACATTTGACATGGACGCTAACGGCATCCTGAACGTGGCAGCCAAAGAGATGAGCACCGGCAAAGCAAAGAACATAACCATCAAGAACGACAAGGGCCGCCTCTCGCAGGCAGAGATTGACCGCATGGTGAACGAGGCTGAGCGCTATGCCGACGAGGATGACAAGCATCGCCAACGCATCACGGCACGCAACAGCCTGGAAGGCTACGTATTCGGTGTCAAACAGGCCGTGGAGCAGGCCAGTCCAGATAAGCTAAGCGAGAGCGATAAGTCCTCGGTGCTGGAGAAGTGCAACGAGACGGTAAAATGGCTTGATTCGAACACCACCGCCGAAAAGGAAGAATTCGAACACAAACTGCAAGAACTTACCCAACACTGCTCCCCAATAATGACAAAGATGCACCAGCAGGGACAAGCTCAGGGACAGCCGCAGGGTAACGCCAACTGTGGTCAGCAAGCGGGAGGCTTTGGAGGCTACAAGGGACCCACTGTTGAAGAAGTAGACTAAACTCATTCCCAGCTCCTGTATAACTACTCTTAAGTTCCTTTTAAGTTCTTTAGACTGATGACAATTTTTGGTTGATATTTCCTATTAATGATAAACCAAAAACTGTATGTTTAAGTACAACCAATTGTTATACTATTTTTAAGTTAGAAAGAATTTAAAAATAAACATTTTATTTATTTAAAAAAATAAAACAATATGCGTTTGAATGCCCTTGCTGGAAAGGGCTCACTATATAATATTTGTACTTTATAAATATTTTTAGCGATTAGATCATTCGAAGTATGTAGAAAATTTTATCTCAGACTCTACCACGTCGCTTAGTACAGTGACAATATTAAAATTTTTCTTTGGCTCAATCAATTATTCAACTCCAACTGCAAGTTGCATTTGTTATTGAAATTGAATAGTAAGAAATCGAGTAACCTCGACTAAAAGACACCCTTGACCCTTGACCATACAGGAGGACAGACGGTCGGGCTGACAGAAATACACATGCGTGTACCACTGATTACTTTATGTCTCCGATTCAAGATTTTTTGGAATTGATCCCATATTGATTCCTGAAAAGTTATCGAAAATTTTAAGGAAACTGCCCTGTCTAGGGATTAGAAGAGCTCACATCCAAAATCTGGAGTCTCTAGATTTTGTAGTTCCTGAGGTCGATGCGTTCATATATACAGACAAACGGACGGACATGGCTATATCGGCTGTTAATGCTGATCAAGAATATATATACGTTATTGGATCGGAGAAGCTCCCTTCTGCCTGTTACATACTCTTGCCCAAAACCATTATACCCTTTTTTACCCATTTCATGGGTTAATTTATCAAAATTAAAATAATGAAGCTATCTTCGGCATGCCGTGTATTATACATACATTATGTACATTTGCAAAAAAAACATAATTGTTCTGTTCTCATAGAAAAATCTTGTTAAAGATCTGGAATTTGTATGGCAGCTATATTTACATACATGTGTATGTACATATGTACATACATATGTTGACATATGGGGTCGGATATGGTTCCTTCTTTGCGTAACAGATTTAATGACCAAATAATAATAAACTATTCATTTTACATTTTATACAAAACTAAATAGCTTATGAATTATTCATTCAAATTGAACAGGCTAGAGACACCAGATTAATAAGTTGGAACACTTTTTACTAAAGCTGGTTCAATGAACTAAATTGCTTGAAAAGCGAACTCTAAGCTATGGATTAGCATTCACGTGCACAAAACAATTTATGAATGAATTTGATGAAACTACATATCCAATTATAGAAAAACGACTTAATATGCGCAACGCAGTTTCATAAATAAAACATTTCTATAAATAGCTAACGTTTAATAACGAACCAAGGAAAATGCGAATTTTCTAGATCCTCAAAGAATAATACTAATTGTTGTGGTAGGTCGGGCAAAACAATAACAAACCGAACCTTCAAGAAAAATCTAAAAATTTCCATTGTGCTTCTCTCACTGTGGCTGAACACATCTGCCATCTCTTTTCCACTCATCAGAAATCATATAGAAATTTCGCGACGTTCGATGTGTTTCGAGAAGAGAGCATCTAGAAAATTCGTAAAGAGAGCGCTTGAGTATAAATACGGCCGTCATTTGGTCTTTGACGCAGTTTAATTCAAACAAGCGAAGTGATAGCATCACAAACTACAAACAAACCACAACAAGCAACTAGCTGAACAAGCTAAAAATAATAAGTAAAACAAATTTAAGATTTCAAACTAAAGTTAAGTTGTAAAAAGTATAAACAAATAACAAAAAGAAAAAGTCGTAAACAGTTGTTATTAAAAACAACAAACAAAGAAGAACAGTTATTCTTTACTTAAAGAAGCAACAGAAAAACAAAGCCAACAACACACAAAATGCCAGCTATTGGTATTGATTTGGGCACCACATTCTCCTGCGTAGGTGTCTATCAGCATGGCAAGGTGGAGATTATTGCCAACGACCAAGGCAATAGGACAACGCCCAGTTATGTTGCTTTCACGGACTCGGAGCGTCTGATTGGTGACGCCGCAAAGAACCAGGTGGCGATGAACCCCAAGAACACAGTGTTTGACGCTAAGCGTTTGATTGGTCGCAAGTACGATGATCCTAAGATTGCAGAAGATATCAAGCACTGGCCCTTTAAGGTGGTCAGCGATGGAGGCAAACCAAAGATTGGCGTCGAGTTCAAGGGTGAGCAGAAGCGATTTGCCCCTGAGGAGATCAGCTCGATGGTGCTGGTGAAGATGAAGGAGACGGCTGAGGCATACTTGGGCCAGAGCATCACAGATGCTGTCATCACAGTGCCAGCCTATTTCAACGACTCACAGCGTCAGGCTACCAAAGATGCTGGCCACATTGCTGGCCTCAACGTGCTGAGAATCATCAACGAGCCGACGGCGGCAGCACTTGCCTACGGACTGGACAAGAATCTCAAAGGCGAACGCAATGTGCTAATCTTTGATTTGGGCGGCGGCACCTTTGATGTCTCCATATTAACCATCGATGAAGGCTCGTTGTTCGAGGTGAGGGCAACGGCAGGAGACACACATCTGGGTGGCGAGGACTTTGACAATCGATTGGTCACCCATTTGGCCGAGGAGTTCAAGCGCAAGTACAAGAAGGATCTGCGAAGCAATCCTCGCGCCTTGCGACGACTACGCACTGCAGCGGAGCGAGCAAAGAGAACACTCTCGTCGAGCACAGAGGCGACCATTGAGGTGGACGCACTGTTCGAGGGCCAGGACTTCTACACAAAGATTAGCCGAGCCAGATTCGAGGAGCTGTGCGCCGATCTGTTCCGCCAAACACTGGCTCCGGTGGAGAAGGCCCTCAACGATGCCAAGATGGACAAACAGATGATTCACGACATAGTGCTTGTCGGCGGCTCGACCCGCATTCCAAAGGTGCAGAATCTTCTTCAGCAATTCTTTGGCGGCAAGAGCCTCAACCTTTCCATCAACCCCGACGAGGCAGTGGCCTATGGCGCTGCCGTCCAAGCAGCCATACTGAGTGGAGATCAGAGTGGCAAGATCCAGGATGTATTACTTGTCGATGTTGCACCACTTTCTCTGGGCATCGAGACAGCCGGCGGCGTTATGACCAAGCTGATTGAGCGCAACTGCCGCATTCCTTGCAAACAGACGAAGACCTTCTCGACGTATGCAGACAACCAGCCGGGCGTCTCTATTCAGGTGTTTGAGGGAGAGCGAGCTCTAACGAAAGATAATAATGCGCTGGGCACATTTGATTTGTCGGGCATTCCGCCAGCCCCACGTGGTGTGCCGCAGATCGAGGTCACATTTGACATGGACGCTAACGGCATCCTGAACGTGGCAGCCAAAGAGATGAGCACCGGCAAAGCAAAGAACATAACCATCAAGAACGACAAGGGCCGCCTCTCGCAGGCAGAGATTGACCGCATGGTGAACGAGGCTGAGCGCTATGCCGACGAGGATGACAAGCATCGCCAACGCATCACGGCACGCAACAGCCTGGAAGGCTACGTATTCGGTGTCAAACAGGCCGTGGAGCAGGCCAGTCCAGATAAGCTAAGCGAGAGCGATAAGTCCTCGGTGCTGGAGAAGTGCAACGAAACGGTAAAATGGCTAGATTCGAACACCACCGCCGAAAAGGACGAATTCGAACACAAACTGCAAGAACTTACCCAACACTGCTCCCCAATAATGACAAAGATGCACCAGCAGGGACAAGCTCAGGGACAGCCGCAGGGTAACGCCAACTGTGGTCAGCAAGCGGGAGGCTTTGGAGGCTACAAGGGACCCACTGTTGAAGAAGTAGACTAAACTCATTCCCAGCTCCTGTATAACTACTCTTAAGTTCCTTTTAAGTTCTTTAGACTGATGACAATTTTTGGTTGATATTTCCTATTAATGATAAACCAAAAACTGTATGTTTAAGTACAACCAATTGGTATACTATTTTTAAGTTAGAAAGAATTCAAAAATAAACATTTTATTTATTTAAAAAAATAAAAGAATATGTGTTTGAATGCCCTTGCTGGAAAGGGCTCACTATTTAAAGTTTGAACAATATATCAAACTTCAACTATTAAATAGAAAATAACAGAATATTCTCTCTCAAACTCGAGCATCTTGAATTTGTTAAACAAAATATAGCAATTTATTAATTATTCTTCTATAATATTATTATTTAATTATAGTGAATTATTGATTTTGAAAGTATTTGCTTCGGCCAAAGTTGTACGGTTTATTTTTTGTTTTATTTTATTTTCGTTTGTTTTTAACTCAATTAAAAATACATATATTGCAGGTTGTTTACCAATTATTAGGAGATATACAATTCTATATATAATTGAAACTATGATTAATTAATGGCTTGCACGATTAGCATGACAAGTTTTGTGAAGGATAGGACACATTTTGGGCATAGTTGACACTTATAAACAAAAACAAGAAACTTACGAATGTTGTTTTTTTTCATTCTTTCTTTTTTAAATGTACACTTGTGCGAAAAATAAAACAATTAAATTTTAATTAAGAGTATGATGTGTGTGTGTGAATAATATAATAAAAAAAAGATAATATGTGTATAATTTTTAAAAAATAATTACAATGAGTAGATTAGCATTTAACAAAGGCAGGGCAAATCTTAATGTTTTTACGTACTCTTTCTTTACGTCAAATACCTTAAAATATTGCAGACATATTGTTGTATATTGTATATGCATGTTTATATTGATTTTAACTTTTCAAAAACAACACTTATGATAAATAATATTTTTAGAGTTATTTGCGTGTACACTGTTTACGAATCTCATAAATTTTGCAAAAATGATAATAATTTCGTTTCGTAGTTTTTATTCGATTCTAAGTTGCGCAACGAATGTCGCTCTTCCGGAAACAGATGCAGCGCATACGGTTTGTTTGCTTTATTCAAAGCACTGATCAGTCGTGAGGTGTGATAAAAGTGTACATTCTCATCAATCAGACCATGGATGAGCAGCAATCGGTTATCCCTAAAAATAGTAGGTAAAGTTACAATAATGGTAAACATATGATTTTTGAAACTACTAACTCTTCGGGAAACGAATGCACATAGTTGAGCACCGAGCCAGCCGTGTAGCCAGCCTCATTAAACTGCGGCAGGTCCATATAACGTTCCGTATAGCCAGTGTCATAAAACTCCCAATTGGTGACCGGTGCACCGGCAATGGCCACCTTAAATATTTCTGGATACTGCACCAAGCCCATCAAGCTCAAGTAGCCACCTAAAAATAAGTATTTTATACATATCAAATTATAGTTCCAGTTATATTAAAGTCAATAATTCACCATAAGACCAGCCATGTATGGCTACACGTTCCATGTCAATGTAGCCCAGCTGATCGGAAAGAATGCGCAACGCATCCACCTGATCGGTGAGCTCTACTTGGCCCATGCGGCCGCGTATATGACTTTCAAAGCGTATGCCACGATGCCGGGAGCCACGCGAATCAATGCAGATCACACAATATCCCTGAGCGGCGAGCATGTGCATGCGCAGCTGATGTTTGCCCTGTGCATGCAAAGTAAGTGCTAATTAGTATACATATGTGCTGGATACCTGTATTTACTTACTTTAAAGGTATTATTTACGGTTTGCACCTCGGGACCACCGTAGACATTAAGCACCGTTGGATACTTCACGCCCAGTTGAAAATTGTGAGGCTTAAATACCATTGCGTAAACTATATCACCCGACGGCAATTGCGGTCGAAAGATTTGCGGGCAATATTGTGGCTCCGGTTTGCCGCCCTCATGCAGAAACCCAACCAGCGAGATCTGTATGCCATTAACGCCACCATTCTGGCAGGTTTGCGTCACACGCATCACCTTACAGCTGGGCAGACGTTGAATATTACAATAGACGAGCAGCATCAGTTGACATTGCTGCAATTAAGAGAAGTATTTGATGATAATTAATATATGTGAGTCCTCTTTCCTTCCAATACTTACATCATCAAATTCCACGAGATATGAGTAACCTGGTTCGGTTAGCAGTCGTATGTGCTCGGGTCGTCGCAGACTAACCACATACAGATGCTTTTCCAATGGTGTATCGCGCAGCCCAACAAAGTACACAAGCTGATTATCTTTGTCCACCCAGAGATTACGGGCCAGCACCTCCCATTCACCGCTTGTTAGCGCCACTTTGTTGACAATGCGTGGTTGCAGCGCTGCTGCTTCTACAAAACTAGGATGCTGTTGAGCAGCTGCGGTGGCTGCTGCTGCTGTAGTTGCATCCGTTTGACACCCATTGACATGATTTAGAAGAAGACTGGAGGTCACTAAATATAGGTGCCTGAAGCCTGTCTCCTCGGAGGCCCAGACATAGGTCACGCTCATGTCATTCTCATTAAGCTCTAAGAAATAAAGCATATCATGGACATTTATCCAGCTCTCTGTTTGTTCCGTGTAGATGACTTGCAGCGGCGTTATTGTGCGATTATATGGACTTCGCCAGCTATGATCGCCAATGGAATCCGTTGGCGTTGACACCTGACTACTGTAAGACTCACAAAAGTTGTCCAGCGGTATGAGCATGATATCCAAACGTTGCTGCTTACGATCCAGGCCCTGCAGCCACACGCTAAAAATTGAATGGTAATTCATAAATGAGGAAGTTAACAGTATTTAAAATACTTACTACTTGGCATCGGGGGTCCAGCCCACGCGCACAATGTACTCCAGCCAGGGGAATACTGCTAGCATTGAGTATGGTAAATCCTTAATGCTAACTTCGCTTATTTGCAGCGCTTCGTTGAGCACAAACTGTACAAGCTTCAGCTTGGATTTGGCATTGGGTGTCCCACTGCGTGGAAATCGGTATTCATCCACCTCGCCCGGCACTGCCGTTGACGAGGGAAACGTATACAACGAGACATCCGTTTCATCCACCTCCTCGTAGACAATGCGATAGATGCCGTCATCGGAATGTGGCTGCCACCAATAGCCCTGATACCGACTGAACTCCTCCTGCATCACATAAGATGGGACACCGGCACTAAGTGCATCATCTGCATACGTGCGACGGCCACTCCGCGTATACGTTAAACGTTTTTCATTGCCGCTGAGCATATGCGTTACCCAAATATCACAGTCACTGATGTACGCTATCAGATCCGAGTTCTGTGGACAGATTTGAGGATCCAGTGCGCTCCACTCGGGGCATGTGCGTAGTTGCGTGGGAAACAGAAGACCAGACTAAAAATCAAATACCCTAAGCTAGTTAAAATTACGTTCGATAAACGTTTGTATTTAGATGCTCACATTGTAACCCGTGTCCAGGCACTGATAAAGATCATTAAAACAAGGGAAAACCAGTTTGCCGCTGGGCTTGTGTAGCTCATAGGATGTTATGCCCCATGTAGGCAGACGCTTTCGTTCCTGCAGCAACTGAAATTCCCGGGCATAGGGACTAGGACTGCCGCTGCTGCTGCTGCCACCACTGCCCACATGACTGTTGGGTATAGGTTGTTGCAGCAGTGGTTGCCATGAAAGCCTTAAAATAAATGAATCAAGATCACCGTCATTATTCACATTCTCATCGCTTATCAACATTATATTTGTTAACTCATACACCACACTCACCTTGCCTTCGGCTGTACACCAAAATGAAATGTGGGCAGGTTTATTGTGGGTGACCCGGCACCACCGCCGGGACTGCCAATGCTGGATGTTTCATGGTCACTGACGCCACCACCACCGATCTTTTGCAGACGCAGCTGCTGTTTATCATGCTGAAGCAGATTGATGTCCGTAAATAGTAACGTTGTTTCCCAGGTCTGTGGCGGTGTGCTGAGAAAATAGATGCGTATCCGACCATCGGAAAGATAACGAAATTGCACATTCGTCGGCACCATGGTCGACAGATTGGACAAGTCTTTGCGTATCTCCTGGACAAAACATTTATTCTCCGACCATGTCTTGCTGGGCGTGGGCGCTGCAATATGACCATCATTATCGACAGCATCATCCTCATCCTCCTCGTCATTATCATCACAGTCCTCATCGTTCAAGCCCAGTCCATGAGGCGGAGTACCACTTGTGGGTGAACTCAAATGGTTTGTTATCGCTGAAGCAGCAGCAACGACCACCTCCGTGGTGGTTGCGGTGGCCGCCGCCGCAGCGGCCGTAATGGGCGATGTTATCGAATTGAGTGCACTGCCTATTGAGGAGTAAAATGCATTAGCTGTGGTACCCAGCGAGCTCATGCTCGTAAGACTAGCTATCGAACCGGCACCAATGCCGCCAACACCGCCAAGTCCTGAATGCGTTGAGCTCGGCGTACTGGCAGCGCTGTGGCTACGTTCCATTGCGTTGCTTATACTGCTGCTACTGGTGTTGGCAATGCTAACAGCCGTTGAAACTCGTGCGGTGAACCCATCGAAGAGATTGACAATGGATGTGGCTGCTGCATTCGTTATACTATGACTCCTTTGATGCCCATTGTTGTTCTTGTTCTTGCCGCTATTTCGTTTGCTGCTGCTGCCGCTGACGGCGCTGCTGCTATCAGTTGTTCGTGGCGCATTGGCCTCTGTGGAGCTGGTGGCATTTGGTCCACCCAGATTAACAATCAGCGGTGAACTGCGCGATGTTTGTTGTTGTTGCTGCTGTTGTTGTTGTGTCGTTTGTGTTCTGCTGTCCATTTTTCTGTTCTGTTTTTTTTGCGCGCAATTTCAACGCAGTTTTCGTTTTCACTCACAATTTCAAATTGACCCAAATTTGTACTCCACGTACGCATACATACACGGACACTCTGACAAACGGACAGTAGACAGTTGTCTTTTGTATGATTTTTTTGTTTTTTTTTTGGTTAATTTCTTTTCCCTTTGCACAACCACACACATACAAACGCACACATGCTCAATCACTCACTCACACAGCCATTCGTTGGATTTGTTATTATTGTTATCGCTGCTGTTGCATTTCAATGATTATATGCCTGTTTGTTTATAAGCAATTATGTACTATTTTTAACAAGAAATATCTATGTCGTCTTGTTTCCAGTGGTGTGTTTAGCTATACTTGTCTGTCTGCTCGGCTTTTCATTTTCATAATACATATGTGATGCTCTCTTCGGGAGACGATGTGTCTTTTTGGTAATTGTTGTTGTTTTATTTTTTATCGTCTCTTTGCACAAAAAGTGAAAGTCTTGCGCGTGTTGAAAGTGGAATCCAGCTGGCACATGTGCTCAAGTTAACGCTTCAGTGCACACTTCATTAATGAACGTTCTATTCTTCTTTATATGTGGCCAATATATGGAATTATAATAATTGTTTTTATTTTTTGTCACAGGTCACAGTGGGCGAAATGATATCCGCTGCAATGCCGTTTGTTTTACTTGATTGTGAACCGCGCAGCGTTGCACTTTAACAAAACAGTGTCACCCTAACCTTAGATTTTATATATTCCGATACGGTCACACCGCACAGATAGTAACTATTTAAATATATATGATAGAACAAATATTTGGCTTTATTATTTTAAAAATTCCTGTTAGGCAGGGTTATCTTTAACAATAGAGAAACCAGCATATGTAAATTCCACCAATTCTTCTACGGGTCCAAAAACACATTTGTCAATGCGACTTGTAGGACTTCCAGTATACCTTAACCACATTTTCCTACAAGTTCTATTATTAATTTGTGATGTGATTATTATAATTTTTGATAACATACATGCCCTCAAAGCAGATTGGAGTACCTTGAATGATGCCTTTTACTGTACCTGTCGACGAGTTCATGCACCATCCATGAACTCCGAGTTTTTGGGCCCGACGCAAGGTATACTAAATAAATGGGCGCAACTTCAAATTGTATATTACATATGAATTGGTATTGCTTACATGTCGAAACGAAACCTCTAAAATGTTAAAGTTTTATTTTAAGCCAAATGTTGGAATATTATTACATACCCTGTACTATTCCAAATACTTCAAATTCACAGCTATAAATAATTGCTGAGTCTTCCTTAGTAAAGTCTCTTCTCGGGTAAGAAACCACTGTTATATCTTTAACCTTTTTATCCAATTCATCCGTTTGGGTTTCAATACTTGTAAGCTCTTTTCTCGGGTAAGAAACCACTGTTATATCTTTAACCTTTTTATCCCGTTCATCCGTTTGGGTTCCAATACTTGTAAGCTCCATTTTAGACATTAAGTTAAAACAAAATACAAAACAAATAATTTCGACAGCTACTTTGAAAATCTAATTTTTATTTGCCAAAGCTAAATTCAGTGGCGCAGCACTGGTTGTTTAAAATGCAAATATATATCGGTTATCGTTATCGCTACGCACTTTGCTTGCGAGACGCAGTTGAAAATAATTTAACAAAGCATCATTAAGAATAAAAACAACACAAAAATGACTACCAATACTGTATACGCTGGCGTGCATGTTAAAAACAAATTAAGCGACTTCTATCCCGTGCACAACATTGATATGGAACAAAATGTTGCGTACCTAAAAAAGACCATCACACAGCAGCTTCAGCTGCAGTTCGATGCTAACGAACTTGGTAAGTATACTTACGTATATTTATGTATGTGTATACTGGTGCAAATACATACAATGTATTATTTGTAATAATGCCAACTCATTGTGCTCTCAATCACACAGATATATGCTACCTGGGCAAGGTGCTCAACGACGACTCGAAGCTGTCTAGCACAATCAAACCCAATGCAATTGTTCATTGTTTTCGCAAACTGAAGGGCTATACGCCATATGAACCACCAGCAGCGAGCGATATTAATACTAAACATATCCAGGAACTCTTTTCACTGACATCGCATTTGCAAATAAGTGTTACATCTCGTTTCAATATATTGCAAAAAATACTGGCTGAATATCCAGAATTTCGTCGAAATTTGGGTGCACAGGCTCTAATACGTGACTCAGTGCTATTTAATATGCTCCACGAGCCAGAAGTGGTACAGAATCTAGTACGCGATTATCCATTGATTTGTGATGCAGCTTCATTCATAGTGGATACCATACGCAAGGAATTAGCGCGCAATAGTTCTGCGACACAATGTAAATATTTCTATTATACCTTATTTTGTACAGATATTGTATAAATTATCCATATCCAGTTCAAGAACAGGCCGCCTCAGAGTCGACAACATCGTCAGAGGAGGAGAACTCATTGGGCGCTGGGAGCAGCAGCAGTGGCGGCAGCAGCACTACAGCAGCCGCCAACTTGGCTGCCAATCGTCGCGATGAGCTAGCCAACATCCGCCAGATAAGTCGCCAGCAGCTGGCCAATGCTTTGGCACGCGTAGACATGGGCTCCTTCAACTCGCTTTCAAACATAGCACAGCGCCATGTGGACGAGGCTCTCAGTGATGAACGTCCACGCAGCAGCACTTCTGCTGCCACAAGTGGCAGTGCAGCTGGTGCTTCTACTGCAGGAGCAGGAGCTGCCCCCACTAATACTGCCATATCATCGGAACTACTGCGCAATGAGTTGGCGCGTGCTTTCCAATCACTGCAGCAGCAGGTGCCGCAGCCGACATCAACACCAGCCGTCGAACGTATGGATGTTGAGCCAACAATTGATACCGCCGGCGGTGACGCCGTTGTCGATGAGCCAGATGATGATGACGATGCTGCTGCTGGCGACGATAGCGATGTGCTTCCCCGCTGCTATCGTCGGCATCGCTTCACCGAACAGCTGCGTACAATGGCTGCCATGGGCTTCATTAATCATACACAAAATGTTAACTACTTGACGCTGGCCGATGGCAATGTGGAGCACGCCATTAATCTGCTAATGCTGGGCATGAACTGAATGGCATTTGAACTGTGTAGCACTTAGCAATTGTATTTATTCTGCAGCTGCTGCGGGGTATGCCAGCTAATCATATAAATATATGCATATATATATACATATATATTTATTTACTTATGTACACTTAAGCAATGTAGCATTATGTTTTTGTTTAGTTGCGTATTCAGCTATATTATGCAAACTCAAATAACTTTAATTACTCAAAGAATTACGAAATAAAAAATACCATCATTTATAGAGGAGCGCGTATATTGGCTTGGAGCAACCAAGGCGACTACATATTAAAAAATTGAACTACTTAATTAGATAGTCAAGCGCTTTGTCCTTATTGTTATCAAATTTCAACAGCGCCGCCGAGATTTTAGTTTCATCAAATCCGAGATCCATTAGCTCGCCCAGGGGAATGAGGTGCTCGATTATCTAATGATAATGTTAGGATACACACAGATTATTGGCAAAAACAATTGGAAAAAAAAAAAAGCTTTCCCACCTTTTTATCATCAATACCACATAGGCTGACCACCTTGGCAACGCGCTCCAGCGGGAATCCCATACTGCTGATGCGCTGCGCTAGTTTCTGTGCCGGCATAGCCAGCTCCTGGAATAAGTTGGAGTTGCCCGGCCGCTGACTTCTGGACTCTTCTTGTGGCACTGTCAACGCCAATGACTGCTGTTCATTTTCGTTGTGGCTGTGCAAGCGGGCTCGACGCTTTTCTGCCTGCTGCAGCTCTGTTTTCAACTCGCGTAGAATATCAGGCACGCTTCTCGACTTTGAATCCGCTTCTTGAACACTAGTGTTTAGCAAGCTGCTATTGCTGGAAGGCATCTGCGGTGGCGGCGGTATTAGTTGTGTGGGAGTGCCATAACCATTGGCATAGCTGTGTTGCAAGTAATTATGATTATGGTAGAGCTGATGCTGTTGTTGTTGCTGTGGATAAAAGTGGTGATTGTAGACCATGTGTGGATAGATTAGCTGCTGCTGTATAGCGTTGTTATATATGTTATGTGTTGGGTACATGGCTGGAATGTCTTGGGCATCATCACAGTGTACTTGAAAATTGACGCTATCCAGCGTCGCTTTGGTTTCCGCCAATGTTGTCACTGCCAGCTCAAGTTGCTGCTTTTGCTGCTCTGGCTGTGACTGGTCCTCCTCCACCACGGCGACTTCGGACTCACTCTCCTCCTTTCCTGCCATATTGTCATCAGCATGTGGTATTTGTTGCGTTAATTGCGTTTGGTGCAACACTTGCGCAAGTATATCCAGATCGTTGATTGTTTTCAGTTCAATGTTGTCGAATGGCGTCGAATTCATATTGTACTCAAAATCCGCATAGTTGAGGGAGCTATTTCGTTTATGATTGCTAACCACAGGGGCTGCAGCAGCACCGCTTAATATGGTCGGTTGTAGTATGTTATGAAAATTGCACGAGTTTATTGACTTTGGTGTGAGTTTTTCACGTGACTCAGGGGCGTTAATTGACGTTGTTGCTGGGCTTGCTTTTCTTGTGTTTGTTGTTGGCGACTCAACAGCTAACTCATCAGCATCATCTTCATCATCATCGTCGCTGTCTGAGGACAGATCGGCAGCATTTGGATATTCAACGGCTCCGAGCATTTCCTTTTGCTTTGCCTCAAGTTCGCGCTGTCGCGCCTGTTTACGTTGCTCCTGACGTTCATGACGCGCCTGGTGCTGCTGATGACGCATGCGACGCCAGTGCTGGCACTTGCTGAGCACACTGCGCTCTAGCTGAAAGTCATATTGATATGCCTGATCCTCGTCATAGTGATTAGTGTTGCTGTGTGGTGCCAAACGGTTTGCAATAGTCTGTGGCAGTTGGTATACGAGTGGCGGTGGTTTATAGCGTTCGACTATTTTAACGGGCACATCATCCATATTATTTGGCCAGCCCTAGACATGGGCACGACATACACGATGAATTTGATTTGTTTTAATTGTATTACCTACGCACTTTTTACTACTTCGTGTTTCTGTTGTTTTTTCCTTTACTTGTCTTTTGTTTTTGCAAAACGATAATCTGCAAGTTGTAATCGATATTAAGTTTCTTTGTTGAGTGATTTTTAATATTTGCAATATGTACACACTGGCTAAGCATATCGATAGTGACCGTTATATACGTATATAGATTTGATATAGAAGATGGTAAAGCTACATGAAACTAATAAAGAGTTTTTGCATATACCCTATTTAATACTAATCAGCAACAGCTCAAACAAAATTTGTTGATAAAATCATGACTGCATCATAACAATACATCGAATCATCAAAAGCCGATAGGTAGATTAATCGCGTGTTTTGTACCTAAAAATGGACAAGTGCGATGCATTTTGTTAGTGAGTACAAAAATTGCAAAATCGTTATATTTACTTGCATATCAAGAACACGTACCTCTATCTTGCAAATCAACGTCGATATGGTCGATCTGTTCGACAAAGCGCAGCAGTATCAAAAACAATTGCAGGAGATATCATCGCTGCTATCTGCCACTGCTCAGGGCAATGTGGACGCCCTTAAACTTAATCAGGAGCTCCAGAAATACCTTGAACAGTTCCGTAAACAGACGGTGGAGCTACTGCAGAAAGTGCGATCGCGTTATAAACGTAACGAGGAGATACTTGTAAACCGACGTAATACACGCTTTGACAGCAATGAAGTCATTGGAATGAGCGGCGCTGTGCTTCGCGGCGGAACGTTCCGTTTTAAAGGTAATTTATATTTTCGTGATGCGGATGGACGGAGTTGTCCTCACAATGAGGACTACGAGAGACGCAGCAGCTCCGAAATGTTTCCCACCGATTTTGATATGCGCTCCAAGCATGTCTGGACGGTAATGGACAAGAAAAACATGGTTATGGGTGTTAAGCAACAGGTACAAGGCTTCTGAAACAAATTAGTACCTTACTACATTTCTTTAAATTTATTTTAAGCTTTTGGATCATGCCGCCTTCGAACAACAAAGCAGCTCTAGAGGCAGGGTACGAAAGCGCAAGGCTATCGAGCTCCATGAGCATTCGGTAGCCAAACTGCTAATTGTCGCGGATCGCAATTTTACCATTGACTGGAATCAAATAAGCACACTGGACCTGGAATATCGTCATTCAGCCTACAGTTGTGAGGCAATGTGGCTTGTGTACTTGCAACCCCAGATCAAGCGCGATGAGTGGACAGATGCGGAGGACAACATTTTGCTGGCAGCCGTCAGGGAACACAAGATGCAAGACTGGGTAGCCATTGCTTTTAAAGTAATGAACCGCTCGGATTACCAATGCTTTGTGCGCATGCAGACAACGTTGCGCAACAGGCTAGGCCCAACGAACGCCGTAAAATGGAGTTACCAGGACAGCGAGCGTTTGTGCGCTACTGTCCTTAAGAATACGGTAAACGGCATAGTTAACTGGTCCGAAGTGACCGCACACTTTCCAAATAGATCACGTTCCACACTAATTGGACGCTATGTATATACTTTGAGTCCCAATATCAGTCACGGTAAATTGATCCTGCGCTTACTTTCAGCTAGTCGTTTATTTTCCTTTTTATTTTACAGAACCTTTCACTAATGAAGAGGATGTAATGCTGTTTGCTGCCGCTAAGGAGTATGATGGCAAGTTCCATTGCTTTCCGCGCACGCTTTTTCCCAATCGCTCACTGGCCCAGCTGCGCAGCCGCTTTAAGAATGTGCTAGAATTGCGCAACAAAACTGATGCCTGGTCTGTCAAGGACGATGAAAATCTAATGGCTTTTGTTACCAAACACGGCACCTCGCAGTGGTTGAATTGTGCCAATCATTTGGGCAATCATTCACGGACCAGCTGTCGCACACGTTTCTTGGTTATCAAGCGGTTTCTGGAGAAGAATCCAGAATCAACGGTAGCTGATATACCACGGCGCAAAGCCCGTAAAAACAAAATAGTTAGCTCTGAAAATTGGGAGCTATGTTTACAAAAAATGCAAGAAAATCCAGATTCAGAGTTTATGACCCCGGCGCCACTTTGCTCACCACCACATAATAATAACAGCAAAACTCATTCAATTAAATATGAAAATGATGATAATTGGGATTCAGTGGACTCAAGTGCGGAATCACAGTTGCCATCGTCAGTCCAAGATAAAATGTGTGTTTTAGACCAAAAAGTATATGAATATTTCATGTACGCGTATAATCTCAACCTGCGATCACCTGCGATGCCAATACAACTTCCACAAAACAAGAATAATCTCGAAACTGTGGCTTATGCGCTACATTTTCGGTCGGACAGTTCTAAACGCGAACTCATAAGTACAATTTGCCTACCCAAGGAGATTGTTCTCGGCTATAACAAAGAGCTTCGTCAATTGTTGCCGTGTGTGAAAAGTAATGCATCGACTAAGCTCCTTCCGCCAAGCTGGTCTACTATGATGGGATTTCGGGCCATGTGCATATTGTCAATGCAGACACAAATTACCTGCAATAGTGCAGCGGAGCCCGAAAATAGTAACGATGAATCTCTGCCTGAATTGCAACTGTTTCGACAACGCTTACGCACACTCTTCTACCGCACAACTTTGTTGAGCCGCCTGGAGGTTGCGACATTCGGAAAGCTGCCAAATGTCTTGACGAAATTGTCAGGTTCTATTCCAAATAAATACTTGGTAAAAAAATCAGATGACGATGATTAAGCATGAAAACAAATTCACAAAAACGCATGACAAAATTTTTGTTCAGATTTGTCAACGTCTTTAAGGGCAAGCCCCCAAAACAACTAATAAAGTATTATTTTATTGTTTTCTAAATTAAATAATTTGTTATCTACTTCTGTATGGCACTGTCTTTGTAAGAAAACATACACGCAAATATTGATTTAAATATTTTTAATAATAACTATTAGCGTTTTAGTTTACGTGTATATATAATATATAATAATAATCATAACTAACAATATGGTGTATTCCCAAGTAATTATTGATAATCAAGTGAAAATATCCCATATAATTTTTAACCGTATAAGCCGGGTAGATTCATTAGGTACTTCCTAAGTTTTTAGCAAAAAAATGCAAGCTTCGTAAGCTGCAAGCATTTTCATTATTTAGCCGGCTCTGCGAAATCACGATATTATCAAGATTATATGGTATATATAGATCTTAGTGTTTGAATATAAGTGAAAGTTTCATTTATTGGAAGTTGCTAAAATCCGTTTTCAGTTTGATCGTCGGCTTTTGCGGCTTGGCCAGCAAACCATTACGCTGCGCCTCGCTAGCCTTTTGGGCTAGATTAATTGACTGCTGTTGGCTGCGTATAGCGGCCTCCAATTTCTGGCGCAGCTCCGGCTTTTGACACATTAAGCCCTTGAACTCCTGCGGATATTTCGGACCAACCTTGAGCAGCCAGTTGAGTGCCTGTTCGTGTAGCTGGCGTTGATATTTGGGCAGCGAGCGCACTTTGCTTGGTTCCGCTAGGTAGGAAATAAGTACCGGCACCAACAACGTTAGCATTTGTATATCTGTGAAAATCGCAAATATATAATTATAGTAAAAATGTCATTTAAGAATACTAAATAATACAATTAACGGTGCATTTTGACATATTGGTGGGTATCGATAACTGCAATCGATTAATTGCATGCAATGTGTAACGACATTAAAAGCCAACAACATTTATACTTTGCAGCTACAACTATAATTACAAAGAATCTTAATTAATTGTTAATGCGTACAACAGGTGTATGTGCTATCTATATTGCAAGTGCAAATAAGAATTAAATGAATGTACATTATATATTGGTGATTGCATCTATTTACCTTGTAGCAAGTTTCCTAACGATTTATTATATTAAATATATACGTGTGTGAATATTAGATGAGTTAAAGCAATTTAAAGAGAAGAGACGAAGAGAAAACGAGAGCAGAATATAAGAAAAAATTGTACTATTTGACGACGCTTACAAGTTATGGCCCAAGTTGGCAGCGCTACTTACTATTTGAAAACGGACAGTGTGTAAGGATTTAAACAAAAAATAAATGGAACGCACTAATTGCGCATTGTAATCGGTCTGTTCCGAATGTTTTGCACGCAGCATTTTAAGATAAGCTCCAAGCCTCATCATTATAATCTGAACATCTAAAACTGAAAATTATCTGCTTAAAAATATTTTTTTATTTGAATCCAATAATTCAATCAAAATATAACTGTTAAGCTTCTAACTAACAAAATTTGTATAAACAACGGACAAGTCCTAAATCAACGAATACTGAAAAAAGATTTAAATTTCTGTGCAAAATTCGGAACAGACCTGAACCTGAAAGCTGTTATAACTGTTAACGATGCTACTTACGATGCTGCGGTTCGGCAAGATCAATCAGCTGTTCCACGGTAACAATGCTCTCGAGTGTCACCTGAAGTTCCAGCTCACTGGCTGGCGTCTTACTCGTCTCCGCGTACAGGGACTCAATGATGCGGGGTGCCAATGCATGGATATAGGGCGTAGCCGCTTTAAGATCTGCCTTTGTAAAAATGGAACGTGTCGTCTCGATGCACTTTAGCTTCACCGACAAATGCTCCGACTGCAGGCACTGACGGAAATGATTGATGCAGGGATATTGTAGCGAGGGTGCAGCCACCACAGAGGCGGGTGTATTGAGTATAAATACGGCAATGGCCAACAGCATGGTGACCTCGTCGACCTTACGCTCCTCATTGTCACCAGCTGTTTTGGTCATGTCAATAATGGTAGCCAGGGCACTCTGGAGTAGCTTTTGCCAATCATCCATGGTGCTTGGCTGCTGTGCCCAGCGATGCACACAGACTGAGCGCAGGCATTCTAATGCTGCTTGGACGGCACAGGTATTGGCTAAAATGCTGCTATCGATAGCGGACTTGTTGGCTATCTCACGGATAATGCTTGTTGTCATGTAGAGTATGGTGGGCAGAATGGTCAAGGCGCCACTTGGTGTGCATAGCTCCAGCAGCTGTTCAACGCACTGCAGCCCTATGGCCACCAATCGACCATTTTCATCACCTAGCACCGAGAAGAAGGAAGCATTACGAGCATACGCATAGTCCATCTGTAGACTGCACTGTTTGCTAGGATTCAGGCTGGGTATTTGACGCACAAAGAGACACAGACAAACCTCCAGCACGGCATATACATGTGAACTGCCCGGTTGCATGACACTGCCCTCGCCCAGCTCTACATTCTCAGCATGCTCATTGCGATTCTCATTCTCTGTGGCATTGTCTGTGGTCTCGCTTTGTTTTCGTTCCAAATCTTCGCGTGCCGCCTGAATGGTCTGCTTGAGTATCTCCACACACAGCAGCTGAACGAGCAGTTCATCCCGTGTGAGTATCTGGCGATGGAGTACGTGGCACAGCTCAATGGTGAGCGCACGATCCTTGATCAGTTGCCGTCTCGCCCAATCCGAATCAAAGATGCTGTGTAGCGCACGCAGGCAGCTGACAATATTCCGGGGCTTATCCGAGCTGCGCATGCTGCACAGCGCCTCCATGCAAATGCCAAAGATCATGTGAAAGCGATCTGCCGACAGTGAACCGTGTGTTATATGATTGTTATTCGACTCTGGTTCGGGTGTGCCACTGCTGTTGGTCACTTCGACTTGTGATTGTGTGTCCTGATGCCTGGCAAATCCTTCGTCGCGTAGCCAAAGTGCTGATGCATAGAGTATAGGTGGCCAACTGGTCATATAGTGCGGCTTTGAGGAGTTAATGGTGTCTGTGGTGTAGAAGGAGCCACCATCTCTCGGCAATTGTGACTGGAACTCAACGGGTAGCAGCAACAACGCATGATCCTTCATGGCAGCAAGCCAATGGTTAGACAGATTATGCAACTCTGGCTGCACGAGGCCAAGCAAACTCTCGCCACGATTATCATTGTCCAGTTCCAAGCCGCTGACTAGTTCAGTGCCCGTCGTGCCAGCTGGCGTCATAGTTAGCAGAGAGGCGGGTGCCTTGCCATTGCCCAACATGGCCACAATATAGACTTCCGCCCAGGCTTTGAGTATGCTGAGCTTCTCCAGCGTCGCCATCGATTCATTGTACAACTGTGTGCTGTTCGTCTGCGTGTAGAGCTTGTTCAGGGAGCTGACCAGCAGCTGATGCACACGTCGCAAATCGCTTATGTCGCGTGCCACACCAGAACCAATCCAGGCAGAGCACACCTCACAGGCGGCAGCGGTCACATGGGACGGTGTATCGGGAGCAAAGGCCGGACGCAGTGCAGCGCCTACCTGTGCCTGGTACTGTTCCAGTAGCAGATGACCGGGAAACTCCGGCTCCGGCACATTAGCAAACCGATCAATGATCTCCTGCAGCGTGCGTAAGCCCTCCAACCGCAACTGATCCGAATCTGAGGTAGCAGCCATAAAGGACATGCGTATAAGCTCGGCCAGATGCAAGATGAGATAGTCGCCACTACGAGATTTAATAAGCTGTTGCTCCTTGGCCTGCAGCAGATCAAAGTGAAGTGCATTTGCCGCCTCACAGCTGGCAATGATGCGGCGGACGCATTGAGAGGCAAAGACGCGTGTGGGCCAACGTGGCTGCACAGCGGGATGTGTGGAGGTGTTTTCCTCTGCGCGATACTCGGTCACATCGTCGGCATAATCCTCCTCTTCTTCATCATCATCGTCGGTTTTTTGTTGATCACCTGCCGCCGATTTGCTGCTTGCGTCGGCTGCAGCAGCTAGATTCGCTTGCTCCTCGCTGGAATTGCCGCTCTCGACGGCCACAGTCAGCACCTTCTTGCAAAGACTTAGCCAATTGCTCAGATTATCGGCAGCGAGCATTTGTAGCATGGATGTCAGTGTGTCGTGTATATTCTTAAGCATTTCCGTATCTGTTTCCGTATCCAGCATGGAGAAGAGCAAACCAGGCAGCCCATACTCAGTAATGACCAGATCCGGACACTGCTCCGGCGTTATGCTAAGTGCGAGTTCACACACCTCACGCGCCTCCCGATGTGCCAATTGCCTCAAGCAGGCAACGGCTGCTTTGCGTAGTATGAAGTAATTGCTGGCCAGCATCTTGACCAGCGTCGGTACAAGCGTGTCCAACTGCAGAGATTTGCAGGCGAACAGGTGCAGTTGCTGCAGGCAACCAATTGCCTCTGCCTGCACCAAGGGATCCGCATGTGCTTGCAACAGCGCAGCGGCACATAGGAAGGAGCTGCGCATTGCACTCACCGCTGTGTTGTTGCCTTGCAGTTCGGGTCCTACGGTTGTGATCAAAGCATTGACCACACGACCCACACACTGATGCACATCCACATGAGCATGCGGCACACTGAGCAACAGTTTGAGAGACAGCGTCAACGTGGCCTCAACATAGCCACGGAACATAGGACCTCCAGAGTCAGCAATCTGCGCCAGAGCATACAGTGACCAGACTTGCACCACAGGCGAAGCGCTATCCTGACCCAATGCCAGCAATATGGATACACTTGTGTTCAAATGCTGCGAGCTGCCCATGCCACCCACATAGCGATGCAGACAGCCCAGGGCATGGGAATGTCCTGTCCGTGTGACCACATCTCTCGCCGATTTCAGCTTATCAAAGCTATTCTGGGCTAATTCCGCGGTAAAATGAGAATCGGCAACGACTTGAGCTAATCTGCCCAGAGCTTCGCCAGCGGCACAGCGTATGGTTGAGTTGGCGCTAGTCAACGAGGCGACTATCAAACTTGTGGCACTCTTCTTCACATCCTCCTGTCCAAGACTTGTCTTACTGTCCGTCAGCTGTTTGAGTGCGTAGAGCAGCGCTGTAAATATATTCATTTGTACAGCTTCCTGGCGATTGCTCTTCGCCTGTTTAATGCACTCGGCAAAGTGATCCAACATCTGCAGACGATGTTTGTTGGCCACCTTGGGGAATATGGTGCCATACAGTGAGACGGCCATATCGATCACAGCCACACCCAATGGCAACGGTCCTGGACATTGTTGAGCCTTGTTTATCAACTGTATATTGTTGGTGTTGCACGTATTGTTTGTGTTGTTGCTGTTGTACTGTGCCGACCAATTGGGACGATACAGACAGCAGGGATCATGCTCCAGGGCGCCAGAGCCAGCAGCGCTATTTGGCTGAAGCTGTGCATGAAATGGAAAGTAAAATATTTATTAGCAATGGTTAAGAAAATTTACTAGAAATAAAATGAATAAATAAGTAAAGTAACAAGTAATAAACTGAAACAAAGAAAGAACGAGATATAGTAAAGAGTAAATGTTATAAAACAACAAGCTGTCCTGTTTTTCTAGGATTTAAAAGTTAGATTACATTTACTCGGTATGGGTTTAACATGCAATACTAAGCCCATCCGAAAATTTGTTCCATCTATAGAGCAATTTAAATGTTAAATGCTTCATTAAAACAAGTCAAAACCTATTTAAAACGCGCATGCAAACAGAAATCGTTAGACCAGAAATCATGAATCTCCTTTTCTTTTTTAATTTGACACGTTGGGACAACACTTACATGCTCGCCATCGACTTTGCGATTGGGCTCCATCTGGTTAAACGTGTGTGTATAGTTTTGGGGGGAAATAGTTTAAGAGGTAGAAGATAGATAGTATTGGTTACATGTTACAGTTTTTACACTTAGAGAACTCTATGACAGCCACCCAGAGATTAGCTTATTAAAATGTTTAACACACCTGATCCTCGATGGTGCGATGATTGGTTTCCTGTAGCCAAGTGCCCAAAATGATAGAATCATCGCCATGACAAAGCGTACGCAACAATGAATTTGTTGTGTTGGCTGCATTATCCGACAGCGTGAACTCCGAGACGAGCATGCGCAAGAGATGGGTGTAAGATGCCTCCAGAGCAGTGGGCGGCAGTAGAGTCAATGTCTCAAACAGACGCAAACGCACCATGGCTGCTGGAGCCTTTAACTGGGTGCCATAGCTCTTCAAGACAGTGGCCAAACTGTAAGCAAGGAAATCAAATTAGTTTCAAGCACACTTTTGGTATAAGGATAACAAACTCACTTGACCAGCATAGCTAAGGCGCTCTCAATGGGCGTGAGCAGGCGTCTCGTAATATCCTCATTCACCAAATCCGGACAATTAAGTAGAAAACTATGCATGACAGACAAAGCGCCCGCTCGTCCCTCTAGTGTTACCTGCCATGTGAAAGCATCGCCACGCGCCTTCTCCGATTCGAGCTCCTTGTTGGAGCGCGGAAAGGAGTTACGCCAGAGCAGTAGCATTCGTGGCAACAGACCTTTAACAACCGGCGAGCCGAGCGTCATAATGGCGCCAATTAGTAGCCAGCCCGCTTGGGTGCGATGCAGCGACATGCGGCTATTCTGGGAAGCGGAGCGTAGTAGCTCCTCGGCACAGTTAAACACCACCTTGCCCTTGGTGTGCGGTATGCCCAACGGTGAATGCCGTGCGCTACCCAAAATGGCCGCCAAGGCGCAGCTATAGCCGGCTATGGCTTCCGGTGAGGAGCGCATCTGTTCCAGTGCCTCAATAAAACGATCGATGAGCGGCGTTATCTGGCTGGGCACTGCAATGCAGCAGCTACGCAGGCACCATGCAGCCGCCAGGCGTGCCGCTGCACATGGATGCACCAGCACTGCGCAGGTGGCATCGACGGCATTCAAAGATTGATCGGTAAGCAATTGCTGTGCCGTCGTGCCCAGGCCAATGAAGAGAGAGCTGAGCTCCTGCAGGGCACACACCAGCAAGTGCTGACTGAAAAGTGTCTCTTGATTCGAATCTTTGGCATTCTCCGGATTGAAATCAATTGAGTTCATTTGCTTGGCCACCAAATGGATGAGCTCCTTGCAGGCGGCGCTTTGTGCTTTCTCGCCCAGCATCTTGCCAATGGTAGAGCGCAGTATAAAGTTGATGCACTTGCGCGAGTAGACAGCATCCACGTGCGAGCAGGCTGCCTTAGGATTCGCCACTAGATCTAGCACATGGGCCAAAAAGGTGCTTAGGTGTCGCTCCAGCCAAACGCTGCCCATAAATTGCACAAAGACCACATAGGCATGGGTGACTCCGACTCGAACTTCGCGATTAACACCAGAGCTTCCCTTAATGATCTCGCCGGTGCCCTTAAGAAAGGAGGCGCCACCACGCAAAAAGCCCGACATCAGAATGCCCAACGCCTCATCTAGTGAAACCAGACGCAAGGTTCCGCCTTTGGCTGCCTGGAGGGCAGCTGCTGCCGGTGCCTGATTGGCTTTCTTATTGTTTGCCGCTTCGGCCAGCTGTTGGGTGTATGCGAGCAATGTGCCCAGTAGCTGGGCAACGGCGCAGCGTACCTCATAATTGCTTCCATCAAAAGCACGAAAGCACAACGTGCCAAGGTTTTCCAGTTCCGTTTGGTATAGAAATGGGGCACTGTATATCATTTTGAGGATGCAGCGTGCAGCGGCAACACGCACCGCCATCACACGATCCAACAGGCAATGCTTGGCAGCCTTGTAGATATCCTTATGAACATTGGCAATGGCTGTACCCATGCCAGCGCTAACCTTTTCTAGCGTGTGCATAATTTCAATGCGCGCCTGCGACTCGGCATTTCTTAGTGTACGTATTAGAATTTGTACGGTATCCTCGTAGGTGCGACCCATCATGCGTCCGAGTTTCTCGTACATGGAGCCCAGAACGCAGATAGCAGCGCTGAAAGGGGAAACAAATTAAATGGAAAAACACTTTTAATGAAGGCATTGTAATTACTTACAGCTTTGTGGGCAAATAGCTGGGTGAGTCATCCTTGTTCTTCAAGATATCATTGCAGGAATTGACAGTATCGAAGAGCATAAAGGTATCGCCCACGGAAAACAATGTCGCCAAAGCACTGGCAATTAGTTTACGCATGGGTGGACCCGGTGCACCTTGTATACGCTCTGAGAGCTGCTGCACAAGTTTCTTCTGACCGTTCTTGATCTCATGCTTGGGCATGTGCGGTAAAGATTTCTCTAGATAACGCAACCACTCTAGCTCGAAAACAGCACGTTTGTATTCCGGCAGCTGTTTCAGTGCCTCCTCATTGAGTGTCAAACTGTGGGCAAGCTCCATTTCGTCGCGTGGCGCTGCAACTGTTGCGTCTGCTGTTGCCGCTTTGGCGGCTGCGGTGTCGTCACTATGTATAAATGATCTGCAATGCGAATGGAATGTTTCCTATTAATTAATATACATATACATGTATATAAAAATAAGTGTGTACATATGGCGTGGGAATGATAATAAACAGCCGTCGCACTCATTATACAATTTATATGCATGACTCTCGCTCTCTCGCACTTCCCACTCAAAACATTCAAACACATCTGACAGATCAATTTACATTGGATAATTATCGATAACTTTCAGCCTCTGCAATTGCCATTGACCTTGGGACTGCCAACTGGCATGACCAAATAGTAGTGAAAAAATATATATAGAAGGTCACACCGGCCCGACTAGCATTTCAATTGAATAAGTTATGCATCATATACACATGTATGTATGCAAACAGACTCACAAGCTAAATAAATGCGATGACTCTTACTAAGTACTAAATATTGTATTGCACAAACATAATGGGAAGCTGTAGCCCATAACAGTGCGAGCCCCACATTCAATGATAAGTACGCGCTGTCGCCTTGGGCACGATAAAAAGCAAACAGTTGACATACATAGCATACATCCTACACACACACACACAGACATATCCAAACAAAAGTCAAGAGGAGCCACGTTATGAGAGGGTGTCGCCCCAAAACAAAGACATGAAACGGGCCAATCCTCTTTGTTTTGTGTGTGTAGTGCATAAAATAATGTGTATGCCGGTTGTGGAGCAATGGTTAAGACTATGGATGGGGCTGCTGCTGGCTGCTTGCTGCTTGCAACACAATGAGCTAACGGTCGAAAGGATTGTTCGAGGCTTTTGTTCGCGTTCGACGCTTGAGTGGCAAGTGTGTGTTGCATATACACACAGCGTAACGAAAATGAAAAAAAAATCAAATCCATGCCGAACAATTGAAGTTGGCAAGGCTCGAGTTACATAAGACGCCTTGCAACTGTAAGAAGTCCCTCTTCTATGACGCTTGGAGTCAGTTGAGCCGTAAATGGAAACAAGTAAAACCTGTAAGGTGCAGCAGGCAGCAAACAGCAAGCAGCAGCAATGGCAATAACAACCACTAAAAGAAAAACCACACATAGAACTGCAGCACAGCGAAGTCAAAGATATTTGAGACCATAAAATCTTTACATAGACCACACCACCCCAAAAATGTTATCCCGTTTCTGGTCGCGTGTTACGTTCCGTACAGTCTGCCGCCTATTGTTATTATTATTATTTTGGTGGTAGTTGTCGTTGACGTCGTTCTTCTTGTTGTCTGTTGCAACCAGATTTATTTACCTGCGCGCCTCGTTGATGACTTTGCGCAGAAATTGCGGTGTGCGTGCAAAGTTTAAGTTTTCCATTGTGCATTCAAAACTTTAACTTTTGATTTAAAGGGAAAACTTTCTTTTGTTTTTTTGTTGTTGATTTTGGCCAATTACTGTGAGCAGTGCCGCTTGCAACTTTCACACAAATCGATAAAGTTTTTCATGCCACATTAAGGCGAACATTTAAAACTTATTACATACAAATATTTCGCACACATAAATTTTGCTCTATTTATTATTATTATTAATCAATTTCGAACGTCTTTTGCCAAGCGTAATATAATTGCAAAGAAAAATTATATACTGTATAGATAACCATTAACTAGAGGCAACAACGCGAGACGGCACTTGCTACGCGCACCAAATACAAACAGCAACTGGAAGCAAGCACCAGCAGCAGCAGCAGAGAGTGGCAAAGTCAACGTCAACCGCAACGGCACAAGCGTCATGGCTCAAAGAGAATTGCGGGATGTTGCGCGCAATATTACGCGAACAAGTGTGTGACGTCACACAATCTATTAATATTTAAGTCTTCATTCAATTATTTATTCTATTAATTAAAAACATGTTTGGTAATTTTTTATATATCAACTAAAGCATTTTGATCTAATTTGCCCTTTGTATTTCAGTCTGACTCTGTGAATTCTATAATTGACATATTTACCTTGTCATTATCTTTAAGGCGTAATCTTGTACAATTGCCTGCAGGCGATTCGCATACTGCTTGCAAAAAGTAAGCGCAAAAGAGAGAGTTATCAAAGAGCGAACCACTCTCTCTTACGACTGACATATGTACGTGCGTGTGTGTAAGTTGTAATGATGACGTCGGCACAGCTGATGACTGCCGCCTGTAACAACAACAAAATTGCCAACTCGTTATCGATAACTTACACACACGCACACATACCAAACGCTCGCGCTAATCGAAATGTGGGCGGGCTACCCAAACTGTGTCAATGTGTCAAATGGCCGCTTGAAAATTTAATAGTTTAAGAATTACAATTTATTATGTGTGCTGAATTTTGGAACAAATTTGTGTGAACTTAAGAACTAGGGCAAAAACTGCATACTGGGTATATGAAGAAGGGCCTTAGACGTGGCACTCTTCGGATTGCCCAAATCCTTAATAATGCCCTGAACACGAGCAACAACATCGCTCCGTTGAATATCGCCACGGTCCAGCATGCGCTGAAACAGCGTGTGCATCTGCCGCGACGACGAGGCATTCGATAGCTCATACAGCTGCTGCAGCAACTCGTCCGAATATCCCTCGTATTTACTCAAATTGGCCGCCTTTGCATCGCGCTTCAGCAGATCATAGACAAGCAGAAAATCCACATAGGGTTTGGTAGGCGGCACACGCTTCTTGCCCGCTGTTGATGTGCTGCTCCACCGATCCATGGCCGATTCAAAATCAAATGCAGCACGACCATAATTATCATCGTACAACCGCAAAAAGTTATCCAACGATTCCACATCGTTGGTAAAGTCATCGTGCAACGCCTCTGTTTGAATATCCTTAATCAACGACAAAGGCAGCTTATCGAAGTCTGAATCATCTTTGATCTCATTAAAGAGCGCTTGACCCTCGAGAGTTGGTGGTTCAGATCGCCCGAAGGCACCAGTAGGAGGCGCAAAAATAGCGGGACCATGCGGGGGTGTTGGCCTCGCTGTTGGTCTGGCCGTGGTTGTTGTGCGTTGTGGCGTCTCCCACCAGCTGGGCGGTTGCCACCAACCAGTAGTGCTGGCCATCGGTCGTTTCGTTGTACTCACATTGGGTCGAGCAGTCGGCCTCGTAGTGCTGGCAGCGAATGGTGGTACACGAGTTGGTGGCAGAGGTGTGGTACTGCTTCCATCTGCCGGTCCATCAGCACTGAATGGTGGCTCCACGGTGGTGCTGGACAACGGCTCATATTGCAGTAGATCGATGTAATAGGCAAGCGCCTGCATGGAGGCGGGCAGATAGCTGTTTAGCAAATTGGCCGACTGACCAGGCGAAAGCAGCCCGAGCAGTAGCACCAGCTCCAGCAGCACAAATTTCCATTGGAACCAACTGCGCATTTTACCAAATGATTTTTTCTCTTCTTTTTATTAGTATTTAGTCGGTGGTTTTTGTTAAAGCGATTTGCGCGGCAGGGAGACAGTTTGGTAACTGAAAGTTGGCAGACGACAGCAAAGAATCTTTAGATACTGAAGCTGGTTTTTCGAATTGGATGCTCAGCTTTAGTTTTTTTTTTAATTTTAATACCCTGTCAACACGAACTTTTATAAAGGGTAGTATCAATATGCAAGAATCAATGTTATTGGCACAATTTCATATTTTTTTTTAATATTTTTTTTTTATTAAATTTTAATTATTATTTATGTCGGATTTTAATTCCTTTTCAACATCTTATTGTATACACTTAAGCAGGGTATCTTGCAGACGTTTTAAAACTTGATTTTTTTTTAATTTTTGTAAAGTGGCAAACTTGTTAAACAGAGGCCAGCGACCGCATTTGTGTTGCGTCAAAATCTTCTTTTTGTTTTTTGGTAATCGACGTTGTCCTCAAGCGTTGTTCTTGGAAAGAGTGAAAGATTTTTGAGTGTGTGCCGTAAACCAGTTTGGGCATGGGCAAGCGTAGCTGTTAAATATTCATAAGCCGCAAACATATAAACCTGAATTTTTGGCAATACATTACAACCAGCAAAAAAATACACAACTATAAAAAACACATTACATCAATATGCAGTTTGGAATGAACTGCATGGTTGGAAAGCAACTGATAAATGCATTCTTATCGATCAATGTAATCGAGAGCAGTACCTGTTGATTGACAACAAGGAAGAGAGACATAAGCTAGAGTGAGATAGAGCAAACCTGTTGTACGCAGCCTGGCAGACGCTGTTGTTGATATTCTTGTTGTTCTTGCCTAGGTTGTGTTTTCGCTTTCTCAAACACGCAACAATAACAACTACAAAAAATGGCACAAGGTAAACAGGCCATCAGATAGTCAATAAGCCGGCAGAATTTAACGGTAGAGTGAAATGACACAACAATTATATATAATTATAGCGAGAACTTGAAGCTAACTGTTCATTCTTCACCGGTTTCTCAATTTCGCCAACAGAATTAATGTGTAAATGTAAAATAACACTCGTTGAAGCACATACCTATAATTATTGATGTCGTGTCGTGTTGTCGCAGTCTCAAATGACAGCGGAGCACCCACACCCACAATCACTCACTCACACACACATGCGATGCGTGCACTCACAAATGTTTGAATTGCATTTAATTTCTTTGAATATTGAGTGCAAAACTCATCGTTTCACAGTTTGCGTATTCACTTTTGCACTTAAAAAGCCACTATCACATGTTCAATGGTTATTATTAAACCAATAATTATAATTTTCACTGAATTTTATGCAGCTTCAACTACGCGTTGATATGTGTTTGTGTATGCGTCAAATCGATAACTGGTCCCATAATAGTTGCTAAGCAAACCGATAGTGCTCACGCTATATTGAAGTGAACAGCTGTTGTTTGCCATAAACATCGATAAAGACACACTGCACGTGTTGCATTGTTTGGATTTGTTTAATATTTATATGATTAATTTATAAAGCGTATAAAATAGATTTTATAGAGCAAAATGGCTAGAAGACCAGAGCATTCGGCGCCACCAGAAATTGTAAGTGAATTAAAAGCAAAACATCTTAGTATTGAACTATATTTATATTGTTTTGTAGTTCTACAACGATGATGAAGCTAAGAAGTACTCCACAAAGTAAGTAGTTGTGTTTATGTGTGTGCATTATTTTAATTTTGTTTATTTTAGTTCGCGCATAATTGAAATCCAAGTGGAGATGGCAGAGCGCGCTTTAGAACTGCTAGCGCTGCCTGACGATGATGAATCACGCTTAATTCTGGATATAGGTTGTGGTTCCGGGCTCTCAGGAAGTGTGCTGGAGGACAGCGACCACATTTGGATGGGCATTGATATATCCAAATCAATGTTGGACATAGCAGTGGAGCGGGAAGTTGCTGGTGATGTTATACTGGGTGACATGGGTGAGGGCATGCCTTTTAAGCCAGGCACCTTTGATGGCGCTATATCCATATCGGCACTGCAGTGGCTATGCAATGCTGACAAATCATATCACAATCCACACAAGCGCTTGTTAAAGTTCTTCAGCACATTGTTCTCCTGCCTGACGCGCACTGCACGCGCTGTCTTTCAGTTCTACCCGGAGAATTCGGATCAGATCGAAATGGTCACAGCGCAAGCCATGAAGGCGGGCTTCTATGGCGGCCTAGTTGTTGACTACCCCAACTCGGCTAAGGCCAAGAAATATTATCTGGTGCTAATGACAGGTGGAGCTGCTGAATTACCACAAGGTTTAGGTAAGCTAAAATAGCAAAAAAATTAGAAATAGGGTTTCCGAATGTCTTACATTTCTATATTTTTCTTAAAGGTTCCCCGGAGGAGGAGCGTCGTATTAATTATATAAAGAAGCGCGATGCTTGCCGTGAGGCTCGTGGCAAGGCACCTAAAAAGTCTAGGGATTGGATTCTTGCAAAGAAGGAACGTCGCCGCCGCCAAGGCCTGGAGACACGTCCTGACACCAAATATACAGCACGCAAGCGTAGCGGACGCTTCTGATTAGGGAAGAATATAGGCACTAATTTACAATATGCGTATTTATTTAAAACAGTTAAGCTTAGACCTATGTTTAAATTGAACTAGACTCTTTTCGATTTACGAGGCTTTGCCAGATTTATCTGATGCAGTTGCGGCTCCCAACTCTACCTGATCCTTCTTATAACGGTCCTTCGCCCGGCTCTGTGGTGTATCATAAGAGCTCTCGGCGAGAAACAGCAGGTACACAGCTAGTCCAGCAAATATGAAAGCAAACATTACCAAATCGTTTTGGCCTGATATTCTGCTTTGCTCCTTTTGCACTTTTAATCGTTCGTGCTTTTCCTGAGCCGCCTGGCGTCTATCGAAGTTCTTGCCATAATGCGCCCGACTCCACTCATCGAAATCATAGATGGGCGTGCGTCCTTCGGCATCGGCAACTTGTGATTTTTTAAACCGGGACTTGTAGAACTTAGTCTCAGGATCGTCTTCCTCTTCCTTGATGTCCACATCTTGTATATCTTGAGCATACTGAGCTCCTGCCGTGTGGACAATGCCCTTGTCGTAGAGACGGCGCAGGCGATAGTTGCCTAAGATCTCATATGCCTGGCTGATTTCACGAAACTTCTTTGCAGCACTTTCACTTCCCTTGTTTTTATCCGGATGGTAAATCATGGAAAGTTTGTAATAGGCCGCTTTTATTTCATTTTGAGTGGAGCGTTTTGCAATGCCAAGAGCATCGTAATGATTTTGCCATTGGGCAGGTGTTGAGTGCAGGCAGCGAGTTAGCAAACGGCACAGCTGTTGACCATGATGCTGCATGGCTTGGTGGAACTGCTGATTTTATAAACGCAGCTTGTTTTTATTGTTATATCACATTCTACTGTGTGCAAAACAAATGCACAGCTGTTCACACTTGAACTTGAAAGCACACTAATCGTCTATCGGTTATTGCCTAGTGATCGATCAGCTGCTTGCGCTCGCCAACAGGTGAATGGCAATTTGAAAACTGTTGCTGCCTTAAGTTGTTTTTTTTCGGCTTTTCGTATTTGGATGTTATTTATATATAGAACGCCGCAGCGGTTGCTAGAAATTTTCCTCATAGCGTGCTTGTTTTTCACAACTACGAGAGTGTGTGTGTATGTGTAATATCGAGAAGTTTCTGCAGCTATCGAATTTAGGCCAAACGGTATAAAAGAAGCGCACATAAGGCTAAAACGGTGAGTCATTTATAATTTACCTTAAATATCGTTACAGTAAAGAGCTAAAATAATTGTTTTTCATTTAGAAAATTGTATAATCATGACCACCGACGACATTGCAGCCGCTGATACCGCCGCCGTTGCTCACAAAGACAAAGGCAACGAGGCTTTTAAAACTTCGAAATGGACGGATGCAGTGCAGGAATATAGTGCAGCAATAAAAATTGGTGCTAAACACAAGGAACTGCCCGTGTTTTATAAGAATCGCGCTGCAGCCTATCTGAAACTGGAGAAGTACACAGAAGCTGTCGATGATTGCACAGAATCGTTGCGTCTGGCGCCCAATGATCCTAAGGCGTTATTCCGTCGTGCTCAAGCCTACGAGTCGTTAGGAAAATCCGAGGAAGCGTACAAGGATGCCACTGCACTGTTCAAGGCTGATCCGGCAAATAAATCGGTGCAACCTATGCTACAGCGCCTGCATCTGATTGTTCAAGAAAATGTTGCCCGGAATGCTAAGACATCGACAAAGGTGAAGCAAATGATGGATCTAACATTTGACTTTACCGCACCCATCGAGAAGAGACGCTCGGGTGCTAATAATCTGGTGGTGCTGGCCAAAGAACCCACTGGTGCCGAATTACTTTTCAAGGAGCAGTGTGTGTCGAAAATTGCCACGCTGGCCAAAGTGGAAAAGGATCACGATATCTATTTGAATATGGTGCGTGTGGTGGCCTCGATGTGCGAGAATAGTGTGGACCGCACCAAGGGCGTACTCACCGAACTGGGTATACCCTGGTTCATGCGTGTGCTCGACCAAAAGCACGAGGATTGCGTCTCCACTGCCCAGTTCTGTCTGCAGACCATTATAAATGCTCTATCCGGGCTGAAGAATAAGGCCGATGCCAAGCCGGACCAAGAGTTGTGCCAGCGCAATAACCGTGAGATTGATACACTGCTCACGTGTCTGGTGTATAGCATAACAGATCGCACGATTTCGGGCAAAGCTCGTGATGCCGTCATTGAATTGATCACACGCAATACTCATTATACGGCTCTGGCATGGGCAGAGCGTCTGGTTGAGATTCGCGGCCTGTGCCGCTTGCTGGAGGTCTGTTCTGAGCTGGAGGAGTACAAGTACGAGAGTGCCATGAACATCACCGGCTCCTCGAGCACCATTGCCTCTGTTTGCCTGGCCCGCATCTATGAGAATATGTACTACGATGAAGCCAAACAGCGTTTTATCGACCAAATTGATGAGTTTGTTAAGGATAAGCTACTTTCGCCCGACATGGAGTCAAAGGTGCGCGTCACAGTGGCAATAACATCGCTACTCAGCGGACCACTCGATGTCGGCAATCAAATTGTAGCTAGAGAGGGTAAGTTTTATGAATGTGTATTTATCATCACAAAGTTATTAATTAATTTATTTTAGGTATATTGCAAATGATATTGGCTATGGCCACAACGGATGATCTGTTGCAGCAACGAGTGGCGTGCGAGTGTCTTATAGCGGCTTCCTCCAAAAAGGACAAGGCCAAGGTGCTGTGTGAACAGGGTGTAAACATACTTAAGGGTCTCTATCATTCGAAAGATGATGGCATACGCGTACGTGCTTTGGTTGGATTGTGCAAGCTGGGTAGTTATGGTGGCCAGGATGCGGCTATTAGGCCATTTGGTGATGGCGCTGCTCTTAAACTGGCCGAAGCCTGTCGTCGTTTTCTAATCAAGCCGGGCAAGGATAAGGACATACGTCGCTGGGCTGCCGATGGTCTGGCCTATCTGACACTGGATGCGGAGTGCAAGGAGAAATTGATTGAGGACAACGCATCAATTCATGCTCTCATGGATTTGGCGCGTGCCGGCGATCAATCGTGTTTATATGGTGTCGTCACCACATTTGTGAATCTGTGCAATGCATATGAAAAGCAGGAGCTGGTGCCCGAAATGGTGGAACTGGCCAAATTTGCCAAGCATCACATACCCGAGGAACACGAACTGGACGACGTGGATTTCGTGAACAAACGCATTACAATCTTGGCCAATGAGGGCATAACGACAGCACTGTGTACGCTGTCCAAAACTGAGAGCCATAACTCCCAGGAGCTGATTGCACGTGTTCTAAACTCGGTTTGTGGTCTGCAGGAGTTGCGTGGCAAGGTAGTGCAAGATGGCGGTGTCAAGGCATTGCTTCGCATGGCCCTGGAGGGTACTGAGAAGGGCAAACGGCATGCCAGTCAAGCACTGGCCCGCATTGGCATTACCATCAATCCCGAGGTCGCATTCAGTGGTCAACGTTCGTTGGATGTTATCCGGCCGCTGTTGAGTTTGCTGTTGCAGGACTGCACAGCACTAGAGAACTTTGAAGCACTTATGTCGTTGACCAATTTGGCCAGCATGAATGAGAGTGTGCGTCAACGCATTATCAAGGAACAGGGCATCTCGAAAATTGAGTTCTATCTCATGGAGGATCATTTGTATTTAACACGCGCAGCCGCTCAATGCTTGTGCAATCTGGTCATGTCCGATGATGTGGTCAAGATGTTTGAGGGCGACAACGATCGTGTCAAGTTCTTGGCCCTCCTCTGCGAGGATGAGGACGAAGAAACGGCCATGGCTTGCGCCGGCGCTCTAGCCATGCTCACCTCCGTCTCCACAAAGTGCTGTGCCAAGGTTCTAAGCGTTGAAAGCTGGCTAAATATATTGCACACACTTATTGCCAATCCCAGTCCGTCGGTGCAGCATCGCGGCGTTGTTGTCATACTCAATATGATCAATGCGGGCACAGAGATTGCAACGAAACTCTTCCAAACCGACATCATGGAGCTGCTCAGTGGCCTCAGTCAGCTGTCGGATGATACCCGAACCAAGGCTCGAGAAGTCGCCATTCAATGTTTGGCGGCTGCGGAAAAGAATCGCATCATTGAGCGTTCCGATGATGTCGAAATACCCGATGTCTTTGCCGAACATGCCAAAATCACCGAAATCATCGATGACTGAGCTGTTCCTTTATGAGATTGGATTATGTAATGCATCTTATACTTCAATATCGAAGTTTCTTCATTTGTGTCATTTATTTATTTACCATTTTCAAGAACTTTTTCAAATGTGTACTTAAGCATCAAATGTTTTTTATCAAATCATGTATGAATTTATAATAAATTTATCAAAAATGTTTCGTTTTATATAAAAAGAATTTATTTTAATGTTTAATGCCAAATTTTTGGCCAAAACACTTTATAAATTCGGTTTTTGGTTTCCGTTTTAGGCCTTATTGCGTGGGCTGCCATTTTTGGTTGCAAACTGATCAAAACATTCATATATTAAATGAGTTTAGGACTTGTTGCACATTTCATGCATTGTTTATGTTTTCATGTCTGATGTGAGTTTGACTTGGCTAAGATATTTTTCCCACATTGTAACTGACAAACCAACTAACTTGGCTGGCTGACTGGCTGACAACGCTGAGAGTGTATTCATTCCAACACTTAAACTGACATTAGCCAAGCCAAGACTCGGAAGAAGTTCTAATGCAGAAATAATTGCAGTAGCTGTTGCTGCTGCTGCTGCCACCAGTAGCTGTGGCATCCTCTCAGTCTGAGGTATGTTGCACTCAGTTTGCTTGGTTCTTAGTTCTTTTCAAATTGCTCAATTTCAATGAAATATTATTAAATAAATTAATGTAGCGTTAATTCATTTTGCTTTTCAAAAGAAAATAGCTGTAGATCTGGCTGTTAGTTGCCTGCTGTGATGCTGCTGCATCTGCCGCCGCCAGCTGCAATCCCAAATCCCAAATCCACATAGAAAAGCCCCAAGCCCCGAGCACCAAGCCCCAAACCTCAATTCCCAATCTGGGCATTTAGTTGTTAACTCAACTTGGGTCTTAACGGCACTTACACATTGTATACTAAAGGCACAAATGACTTGGCACTTGGCCACACTGTGCATGTCAATGGCACATGAGACGGGAAGATAGAAAGAGAAGGCGTGAGGCAGAGATAGAGATTGGCAGAGACAGGTGGCGCATCAACCCAATTGGACTCTTTGTTGGGCTCAATGTGACAATTGATGGACTTGATATGCTCCTATAAGCAAGACTGCATATACAATGCAAATGAAAGTTTCAAATAATAAAATAACAAAGCGTACGTACTTTAGAAAATCTATTCAATAAATATCTAGGTTAAGTGATAGTTTATTGCAAAAAATAGGGTTCTACTTCGGTTATTTTATTTAAGTCCTTTTAAATAAGTTATTATTTTTTATATTTTATTTGAAAAACATAGATATTAATTTAATATTTATGATAAAATTTCAATCTCTGTCTTTTTTGTTTGTCTTTCACTGCAGTGCAGATATCATATCATATTTCATATATCATTCGAACAACATATATATTTATTAAATGCAATATGATAAAATTCCAATCTCTTATTATCATAACCATCTTACATTCTCTATCCCTGTCTTTTACTTCAGTGTTGCCCACATTGTCATCCGCAACAGGGTGTCAACCATCATATTGCTTATATCATTTGAAAAACATAGATATTTATTTAATAACATACGATAAAAAATTCCAATCTTTTGTTACGATAACCATCTCTTCTCCGCCTCTTTCTCTATCTTTCACTCTAGTGCTGCCCTCGATCAATTTAGTGCACTCATTTTGCCTTCTCTTGCATTCTCAACAGTAAGACGGGTGTCAATCGTCCGGCCGGTCGCATTCCATGATAATCAGCATGTGTCAGCGACTGCAAAAAAGTGAAACCAATCTGTTGCAGTCTTTTTGCTACAAGGTGCTCCAATGGTGCTGCTGCTGTTGGTAATATCAGATTGTGCGCCCAGTTCCATAACGATCTTACATCAATTGAGCCACAGACCACTTGCACTTTCAAGCCACGGCCATGGAAATGCATTCTACTCGAACAACTTTCATATTGGTGGGCAAAAAGAGCCAAACACTTTCTGCCAATCGGTCAGCCCGAGGTGCTGGCCATAACTATGGTTATCGAGGAGACTTGAAACACAGATGAAGTTGAAGAGACGTTCGTTGGTCGCTTTGTAATTTGCATATTTTCCGCATCGCGCAGACGCACCATCTCTATCTCTCTGTGTGTGTGTGAGAGTGTGTTAGTGTGTGTGTGGGGCAGTTTATTAAACAAAATATTGACATGAAAATCGGCTTTCGATTTTTCATGCGCTCGCATGCGACAAATTGTGCGTTGCAGCAGTCAACTTTGTTGCTGTTGCTCCACAAAACGAGATTAAATGGAAAGTGAAGTTTGTGCGTTGCGTTGCCAATCAAGCAGCAGCATCATTCGGTCTCTCTCGCTCTCTCTCTCTCTCGGTGTTGGTTAAGACTCAGTTTGTCTGTGTAATTAGGACAAAATGTCTAATGTTGACCAAGCCAAAAAGCATATACTGGTTGAGTGTCTGGTTTCGGTTTTTATTTGGCTTACGCACTTAATGATCATTACCAGCTAAATGCAATAAGCTAATGTTGTTGTTGTTGTGGTCCAGCCAGCGACTTAAGCCGCACAGCCATTTGGTCTGTTTGCGGGGCATGCAACTTTTACCCAGGTGGAAAGTTCTTCTGTCAACGCTTTGATTTGATTAGCGGGGCAGATGCGCAAGCAATGCCATATGGCAAATGATATATAGTCTGTGGAGGGGGGTGTGGGGTGATGTTTATTTTGTTTTTGGTCTGGTCTAGTGGAGTATTCAATCAGCTTTTGGGAAAGTCGCGACTTGCGGCGCGACACTTGCCTGAAACTGAAAGTTGAGCCAACTTATGCGGCTTATGAGTTAAAGTCAATTAACCATTTGTCAATTTAAGCTAAACAAATTCAAGTGAAAAATGGGGAAATGGGGAGAAAAAAATGGAAACTTGTCTTCAATGCCACGGAGATCAAGTAAAGTGATAGTTTGATAAATTTGTTCGATTATAATCTGGGTCTGAAAGTCGGCCGCCAAACATTGTGCCATTGTGGGTGTGTGTTGATATGGAGTTAATTAAGTTATTTATGGCATTAATTAAAGTAAAGGTCTGTAAATGGGTTTTTTACTCTCTGTCAACAGCTAATTGCTATTGCTTGGACATAAAATTTAAATGTTAGGATCAAATTATTGTGACTGACACCAGCTGTTTGCTATAGCGCCTTTGTGGACAAGTGAAAGCAAAAAGCTATAAAAAAAGGGATTTCATGCTCATCTCAGCTCTCGATGTTTAATAATTATAAAACAATTTCTTTATGGCAACAACACATTTTCACAGTGAAAATGCACAAATAGAAAGTTTCGCAAGCGTTTGCCGAATAGAAACAATTAAGGCGAAAAAAATTATCGGGAAAAACAAAACTGCAAGCGTGAGCTTAAGCTGGCGCAATGAAAACTGCAAATCTGTGGCAAAGCCTCAGCCTTAATGAGTGATGAGTCTACAGTTTTACACAGTTTGAGAGCGATTGGGTGGTGGGGGAAAAAGTTAATGTGGGCCGGCTGTGTGGTCAACGGCCTGCGCACACCTTAAATCGCTTGACAAATGCCCAGCAATTGGCATAAACTTCGACAGCCTTTGAGTGCTGGGACTGCTGCTGGTGATGCTGGTGATGCTAGTGATGCTAGTGCTGCTCCTAATTATGGGCAGTGATTTCAATCGCGCCTGCTTCCTCTTCGATGGGATGCGACGCTCCATTTCGCATCGATTCAAATGGCCGGCAATCTTTTCAATTATTGCTTATCATTGCAAATGTGGCATGTCCAATGGCCGATGGGCCAGACAAATGTCATTAGTTCGAGGGCTTCAGCAATGCGGGCAACAATGTTGCTAGCTAATGGCCACATGTGGCAACAAACACCACATCTATGTCTCTATGCTTAGCATAGTCTCTATGCTCGCTCAACCTCGTTTCCTTTGGCTATCTTAACAGCCTTTGCGACCAATTGATGATATAAATTTCAAATTTTTACCTATCTATGTGGACTGCTACAATTTAGCAGCGATATATTTATTGTGGCTTTGACTTTGTTGCTCTTGTTGTTGGCACTTTGTTGACGCCGCCACCGCCGCCGCCGTCGCTGTCGTCGTTGCAATCGCTTGTGCAACATGTGGCCAAAATGCCAAACGTTGGCAATTTTCGGCTTTCAATGGCATTTCCTTTAGCCACTTGCCACAGTTGTTTGATTAATTGCCATGCCCCCCAGAGAGCGGGGTGGAAAGGGGTGTCAATTGAGTACTTTTCATTTTCCAGTTCCGGTGCAAACGTGTTGACAAATGCTTTTCCGATTTAATACCTGAAATTTTATAACTAATCTGAACTGAAGGTGAAAGTTTTCCACACTTTTCTTGGCATTCTTTATGGGTTGTAACATGAGCCATAACTTTTGAATAGCTTTCAGTTTTATTATCAACTTTAATATATACTTAGCTGGAAGAAAACAGAATTTTTGTAATTATCACATTCGAAGGCACAGCATGTGCTAAGAGGATGAAATAAAATAAACTGCCTTGCCTGGTGTGCTTTTGCTTTTTGCTTTAATTATGCAGTTTGGACGGAACCCATTTGTGTTGTATTTGTTGCTTTTGTTGTTTTTGTTGTTGTTTGAATGTGCAAACTTTGGCGCATTTTATGACTCGCTCATTAGATGCGACCAGGCAGCAGATTGTGATAGGGAGTTGCGGAGTTGCTATGGCTAGTTGGTAGTTGGGCCGCTCCTTTATAACTTGGAATAATATCAACAGACGTTAACAACGCGCATGGCTCATTATAATAGGCGGCACTTTATTTAAATGCGCGCACCGCACATCATTAACAAGGCGAATGGCCCAATGGGCCCAATGTGTGGACCAACAGGATGGACAGAGGATGCGTCTCTATTAGCAGCGGACGCAGCGACCGCACGCACCGAGTAGTGCGACCGAAAACGATTTCATAATATCTCAATTGAGGCTTGCAACGTCAAATGCCGGCAATGCCGCTGTGCAACTGCAACATCATTGGCCATCGCCCATCAAAACATTGCCATCCGCACAGTGGATCAATAACATTGCAAAAATGTTTGAAAACTGTCATAGGACTTTTGATGGTACAAAAATGATAAAGTTATTAGTTGAAAGGTCATGCATATTATTTCTATCAAAAGCTCTATAAATAGTATAGTGTTTGGTTTGAAAACTTCCTAATTTATACTTATTCCCGATATATATTATTTATGTATACTATTTTTCTATATTTTAGCAAAATGTAAAAGTATTATTAAAAAATTTAACCAGATTACCGTTTTTTCTTTTCAAAAACCTTTCTCTAAGATTTGATCAGATCTGAGCAATTTCTTCTTGTCATGCATTTGTTAATGATAATAATAAAACTAAATAATAAACGTTGCAGTTATATTGTTCATTAGAACAAAAATATTTTTAATCTTTTTGTAAATTTAGAAAAAATACGTTACAGTCAGCATTTTTGAAACAGTGTGCAGCAGCTGGCGCCTTAATTGGTTTCTAAGAACTGGCAGCTCGCCCTTTTTCCTCTGGTCTTGGGCATCGTTCTGGTTGTGTGGACTCTTCTAGCTCTGGTTTGTTGACTGTTTTTGTTGTTGCTGTTATTTTCTACGAGTTGTTCTATGTGCGTTTTGCCTATTTGGAGTTTGAGTTGAGTTGAGCTTCGGCTGCGGCTTCAACTCAGCTTCTACTACTTCGCCGTTGCGCCCGCTAATTAAGGTCGTCAGTGGCCTGCGCTTTTGTGCGTTTGCAAATTACCCCGCAATTGGCTCAAAGGCAGCCAGTCAGCCAGTCAGTTAGCTAGCTAGCCGACGAGTGGCGGCATTTTGCTGCGGGGGGTAATGTTTGCCTCACTTGGTAATTGCTTGCAATGCCTGCTGGGCATGCCAGTGACTGCTAAACTGTATGGGCAAATGGGTCCAATCGGGCACATGCAGCGAATGTCGCTTTACGTTGATGTCGTTTTCATTTTCAATAGAAAATAGCATAAGGAAACTTCAATACCTGAAATAAACAGCAAGTTTTTCATAACTCTCAAGTATTTGGTCTAAATGTTCGAGTGCAGCTAAGTTTCAAACCAAAGGTAATTATCTAGGAATTAATTAAAAGGGAATTTCCTTATCAAAAACTTTGCATTTGCTAATGAATCAATCGATGGATTTGATATTAACAAAGATGTTCGTGAATGTTTTTTGGCAATCAAACGCCCATTAAGACATCATTGGATCCAATCAATCAATCAATCGAAAGCGTGCATCATCGAATAGTCTGCTTAACTACTGAATCAATGTTGTTTTTGGCAGCATTTCCGCTCATCCTTGACACAAATATGTATGAAAAAACAAAAAATCCATATTTATGTGTAATTATCGCACATCAAAGTCTCGAAAGTCAAAATAAATACGCATTAAGCATTAGAGACATTGGTAAATTAAACAGAAACAATGAAGAAAAAGAAGTAACAAAGCTGAAGTTCATAATGGATTGTTTATTGTTACAAATCATTTGCCATTATATATTTTGGTCTTCGGCTCACTTTATATGATTTATGTGTCAGCCTTCGCCCACAAGAGCAACAGCAATAGTATGTGATATCGCATGCATTTGTATCTGTACGTATGTATCTGTTAAAGTAGTTAATTACGCACGTGTATCTGTCAGATACATGCGCCAATCTTGGCCAAACGCTAGCGGCCACAAACAAAAAAAAAAACAAAGCTAATCAACTGCCTGGCAAATTGTGGGCCCAACTTTTCGTGGCACTTCGATACGAGCCCAACCAAAATGATATCGCAAACACACGAAAAACCCAAAAAAAAAAAAAACAAAAAACACAAAAGTAACAAACAAAAAATAACGAAATTTAAATGCAAATCGTTTAGAGTCCAACCTAAAATTGGTTTCGACTCTTTGGCTAGGAGCTGGCTCGTCGCCTCGACTAGCTCCCTCTAAGTTTATTGATAGGCCCCGTAGCCATAATGTTACGCCGAAATTATTAGCACTTTGTTATTTTTGGCTGCCACGCCTCTTTCTTGTACGCATTAGCACTAAATTCCAACACACACAAACACACTCATATACGTATGGAAGACCAGTAAAGTTTTTTTTTTTTAATTTGTTTGCCATGATGCGAGCTTGGGCATGTTTCCAGTTATCTTGCGATTAATATTTAGTTTGTGTGTGCCTTGATAATGGTTGATTGCTTATGTATCCTTCATGGTCACTTAACTATAACTGAAACTCTTTCAATTAATTAAGCTTCTACATACTCCTAGAGCTTAAAATGCTTCCTTATTAATCATATGCTGCCTTCTTGACAATATCGTAATCTTTTGTGTGGATGCCAACGATTAATAGTTAATCAACCAAATAGTAAAACCCAATTGAGGAAGTTTTAGTTTCTTTCATTTTGGTTTTTTGTGTGGACAGCATCAACGCATCAAAATCTTGCGCAATTTGTTGTCGTATTTCCAGGTGTCTCTTTCTCTTTCTCTCTCTCTCCCTCTCTCTCTCTCTATCTTTCACTCTCTTTGTCTTTTGACGTCTTCCCACATTGTTGACCATAAAATGTATGCGAAGACTGACAATTGCTGACCGCTGTGAACTCTGAACTCTAAACCACAAGGCAGAAGGTCTGCTCTAAAGGCTAGGTGGGTTGGCATCCTCACCTTTACTGTTGGTGATACTACTGCTGCTGCTGCTTTTGTTGCTGTTGTTGTTGTTGTAGTTGTCGACTTTCCACGCTTTGCTTTTCACTTTCTTTGCACGACGAAAACTTTTGCCACATGACAGGCGAATTTTCGTGGCTTATAAAAAAAAGAAAATGGATATAGGAAAACTTCAGAAATAAATGCAAATTGCCAGCGTGTGTCGCGACTTCCTTGCAGCATCACGTAATTAACATTAAAGTTGCCTTTTGTTGTTGCTGTAGCAGTTGCTGTTGCAGTTGCAGTTGCTTCTCTACTACAACCACTGCTGGTGAAATTGTGTGCGCGTTGCCTTCGTAATGAGGAAATAAATGTGGCCAAATGCGTTGGTGTCTCTGTCATTGTCGGCTCCAACTGTCTCTGTCTGTCTCTCTGACTGTCTGTGTCGGTTTGTTGGCTGATAAGCCGCAAATAGCGAAGAAGACGATGCCACGCAGCTGGGAGGGGTATGTCAATGCACCCACTTGCCACAGTTGGTGGTTTCTCACATGCGTCCGTTTTTATCGCACTTGTATCAGCATCAGCTGATAAATTGTGATGGCAAGTTCGTGTCTTGAGTCTTTTGTTTCAGCAACTATGTGAATTCTGTTAAATATCACTTGTGAGCCTTTTATAAAGTATATATCGGTATATATACACTGATAGACGAACACACAGCTAATGTTATACAGTCAAACATACCTTTAATGAACTTTTGATATATTAGAAATTTCAAATTCAGAACACTGCAATTTGGTTCCATTCCGAAATACAATTCTATGTGATAATTACAAAGTTGTTTCTTGTTCCCTTGATATTCATTATATGGCAGTTTTACTGTTAAAGCTTAGAACACACACACATGAACACATTCTATTCTATTACTCCACGCCCCATCATCAAATTGCAAATGTCAATTGCTGCGGCTCATTCAGCTAAATGATTGCTACGTGCTGCAATTTACAATGCCCGAGATACCGCAATATAAAAGTCAAGGCTTCCTTGCCACCCCGCTTAAATGATTTGGTTCCCATGTGAGCTGTTTGTTATAGTTGTTGTTTGAGAGAATAACTGCTACAAAATTGTAGATTAAAGTCATAAAACGCAGAATAATTATTAACAAAAAATGAATGCAATGTTGTAAATCTGACAGGAATAAATGTTATCGAAATAATTTGTTGTGACTATTTTGTTGATTAACTTTTTCTGTTTATTCTAATCACATTTAAATGTTCTCTACGAATTATTTGCAATGCTCTAACATGATTTTTACACAAGACGGAAGTGTCAGAAACAAAGGGAAAATGAAACAAAAGAAACAAAAAAAAAACAAAAATTTAAAAAAAAGTTAGAAAACCTCATAATACTCCCATGTGCATGTTGTTGGGTGCTGTTGTTGCCACTGTGGTTCGAGTCTGTTGGCTAATTTGTTGGTTTCTTGGAAGCGCTAATCAAAAGTTTAATGCCCAGCAATGGGAACCGAAGGAGGAAGGGATGTATCTGCCACAGGGCTGCCGACAGCAAATGTGCACAGTGCAAGTGGCATGCAAAAGTAAAGCGAAACATCGCAGCAATGTAAACAAATATCGACAGCAGACACAAAAGTGCGCAGCGACTACAAAAAAAAAAAGGAAAAGCAAAAAGAGAAAAACACAAAAAAAGGAGGAAAAAATAAAGAAATGCATTGCAACGCCATGGAGTGGAGTCGTCTTTAACAATTATGCAGCAAAATCCACTTGAGGCGTTGCCCGAACCGGCGCTGCCAAGTGATTCTAATGATGCTTCTAATGATATAGTCAAAAGCGAAGCGCGCGCGCTCCGGGCTCAGCATTCAGTGGAGAGTTGGGAGGCGACGCGACGCGATGCGACGGTAGCAATTGCAACTGCAACTTCAACAACGAGGGGAGCGCCTAACTTAAGCCCATTGCGCCAGTCCATCCAGCTAAACTTGCATGTTCTCACTATTTAACCTGCAAATGGTCAACCAAGGGGTTAGAAATACTTCTTTATGTAGATAGAATAAAAGTTTGATAGGTCTCGGAATTTTACTGGTACAGCAATAAAGGATATAGTCAAGATAATGTATTATCATTGTTATTATTTTCATTATAATTATTATAATTTTTATCATAATTTTTGTGCTAAAAAACATTCAAATTCTTTGTGACTTTGGCTTAATATTATCTCCTTATTATTTTGAAATTCTATATGTATTTAGATAATTTTGATATATTTTTCTTTAGTTTTGATTATTATTTTATTATAATATTGAAAGAGTCAAAATGTTTAATCCACATTATGTAACAAACTGTCCACACATAAGGGTTAAGTAAATGGTTCTATCTTGAGGTCTTTAACAATTTGGTGCCACAGTCACTCTGTTGCTGTTGCCGCTGTCTCTGCCACTGCCACTGGCTCTGCTGCCACATGGCTGGCAACGTCAGTTTTTCCGCTTTGATTTTGCGTTAATCTTGGCTTGCACCTGTTGGTGGCTCCGATGATGGTGGTGCTGGTGCTGGTGGTGGTGGTGATGGTGGGTATTGCTAGAACAGTGCAGTGCAGTGTGTTGCAGTTGCAGTGTTGCACTGTTGCAGCGTTGCAACAACAGTGGTTCCTTCTTGTTGGGTTGCCTGTCGATGCCGTTGTTCAATTTTGCGTGCCGTTGCCGCCTCTGTTATTTTAACAATCTGCCATTTAAGCGTAAAAAATGTTGCCTCGTTTCGTGCCGCAGCGTTTTGGGCTATTTGATTTGGCAATCATGGCCAGTGATGGCGCTTTGCCCACTTGCCAGATTCTGCACTCTCCGCAATCTGCGTTCTGCGTTGATTTTTGCTTTGGTTTGGTTTGGATTGCTTTGCTTTAGTTTGGTTTCATGCTTTGGTTTGGGGCTTTTGGGGCTGAGTGGAGTGTTGTGAAGTTTGGTTTGGTCGATTGCCTGTCTCGTTTGCCTGGGCGGTGGCTGTGGCAACAACAACAGTGGCGGCATTGCGTTTGTGTCTTTTGGGCCGCCTTTTTGGGCAACGATTCGGGTGTGTGTGTGTATGTGTTTAAGTGTGTGTGTGTGTGGAAATGCGGCGCTAAATCAAAAATAGTAAGAAACTATGTGGATTAGCCAAGAGTTTTTTTGTGATAGTGCGTGACTTTACTGGAAGACTGTAATAAAAGCCTTAGGTATTCCAATAGAATGTTAAGTTATCAAGTAATTGATAATATTTTACTATTAACTTTTTAAATTTTCACTTATTGTGCACTCTATTAATATATCCATATCATTTAAAGAAACTCTTTCAATGCAAACTTAACTTTTAATTTTCACATACTTTTTCTGTATTTAACTAAAAAACCTTAACATTCATAAAACACACAAATAGATTCCACACCAGATTTGACATTATTTACAGGGTATTTTACCCTAACAACACATATACAGATACCATATAACTGGTCAAATGGGCGTTATTGGCCATTACTCAAGCCATTACTCTTAATGCCAATCTGTGACTAATGTCCCTGGCCAGCGGCAAGGTTGTTCCACACACACAAAAGAAGAAGAAAAAAATACAGCCCACAGTGATCATCAGATCATATGACGAGTATCATCTCATTGATCATTCGCAGCCCCTTCATATCCCCCCTTTTCTTGCATTCCCATTCCCATTCGCATTCGCATTCGCATCTTTATAGTCAATTTGATAACTGCTTTGGATCTCTTTGGCTTTTTATCGTGCGATCGTTAGTCGATATAAATTTTTAAACGGCAGCAAGGAAAGCGGCTTAAAACTTGCAACAATCAGCTACCAGAACAACCACAACAACTGTGGCAATTGCGTAAATGATGTTCTAATACAACATCAATTACAATGGCAAGCGGCCCATGGCCAAACCGTAATGATGTTACAGCATCCAAGATGTGCGTTTGCACATTGGTTACACATTGACATAAATTTGAAGAAAACATATATATATAACATATAACATTTTTGGAAAGTATTTAATGTGAAACAAATATAATTATAAGCAAGAGTTTAGGAATTTAAAAGATAAAATTTAAACAATTATAATATATTATAATAAAATTCTAAATTCATTCAAATGCTCTAAAATTGTGTTTCAGATAAACTTAATAATATTAATAATACTGTGATTTTGGAAGATAAATATTAAATGACATTGAAATATTCTTAAGTTTTATAAGTTAATTTCTGTTTTATTGTTATTTATATTTCTCTTCATTTAGACATTTGTATATTGAGACAATAATAAGTATATATCCCCTAAGGTCTTAAACTAAATATGTTTAGTTCTTAAAATAAACACATACATATGTCATCAACGTTAAAGTGTCACTAACATATTTCATGTTAATAAAATCACGAAAAAACCATTCAAATATGAGTTCCCCAAGTAGAACACACCCATTAATTGACTTGTAATTCTTGGCCACATTACGCAATCAACCTTTAGGTCAATTGAAAGTTGTTACGCAGAGTTTATCCTTGCTGTGGGCACTTTTTATACTTTTCCTTTTACTTCATGATTCGAAACACTGTGCGTGTGATTTTCGACTGTTGCCACTGTCGTTTGGACTACTGTGAGTGAGGCTTACGGCATTCACGCCTTGTTGCTGGTTGCAAGTCGTGTAGCTGTTATCGTTGTCGCTGCTGCTGCTGCTGCTGCTGCTGCTGCTGTTGCTTGCTTAGCTACTTGCAACTTTGCAACTCTGCCAACTGGCAGAACATGTCCCCGGCTCTTTGAATCTTTCGTCGCGTCGCGCGTTTCTTGTCTCTGCGCCAAGTAAACAATTCCATGCATGTTGTTGCCGTTGCAACAACAGCAACATCAGTAGCAACAACAGCAGTAGCAGCAGCAACAACCGTTTTACGCATGCGTGTGCCACAGACTTTGTCTGCCTGAGGCTTAGCCTGTTGCACCTGTTGCCAAAGTGTGTGCCGCCTCCCCTTTTTCATCGCCCCCCTTACGGCTATCCCTCTAGCAATTCTCAGTCTCCCCCCTCGTCCCCTAAATGCATTGCTTTAGTTTATGCTTTAATTGTGAAAATTATGTGACATTTGTTGTTGTTGTTGTTTCCAATGTCTGTCATAACTAGTAAAGTTGTAATTAAACTGGTGCTGCCACTATCTCTCTCTCTTCTCCTCCACCCGCTAACCCATCTCATCTGGTGGCGTTGTTGTTGCCGCCCATGTCGGCAAAAGCCGGTGGAGACAGTTTTGTGGGTTTTACTCGGGCTGTAAACATTTTACGGTTGTTTATTGCCACCAATTGATGCATGGGTGCTCTGCATGATGAATAGGAAGAGTGGCAGGCAAACACACACACATACACACACATGGATAGAAGATATATTGCCAACTGGAAAAGCAAACAAATCAGTTGATAATAAAAAGTTTAACAAGACTTGCGGTTTTATTTGATTTGCTTTGACAGCCTTTTGCCAGGATTTATAGCTTAGAAATTAGTATTGCAGATTATTATACCCTTTCAAAAGTTAGTGAAAATGTGTAAAAGAAAGGTGAAGATTTCCTTTTACGTATTTGCCACCACTCTACATTCAACCAAAAGTTATTTGTGGCACATTCATTCTCTGAAGCCATACCAACTGAAACTTAACTTTTTAAATTCTTTAACTTGCCACAATAAATAATTTCTATTCAACTTTAAATGCATTTAATTACTTTGACGTGCTGTTAAATGTAATCCAAGTGCGAGACTCAAGAGTCAAGAACAAAACTTTGATATTACACCAAAAATAACAAAAACTCTAACTGCACTTTGATTGATTTATTACTGTTGTTGTTTTAGTGGTTAATGTTGATGTTGGTTGTTGGCTGCTCATTAACAGACATGTAGTATGTTGTGGCTGCGCTTGTATCTTGAACCCCGTTGAACTTGGGCCGCCAACCGCAAACGAAACAAACAGCAACAAACCAACAACAATAAAACACCCACCAGCCATCATAAAACGACGATCTTCAACGACCATCTCTCGCTCTTGCATTGATTCTCTCATTCTCTCTCTTTCGTTGTAATGTAATCGTGGGCTCTCTTTTGGGTTTGCCGTTGAGTGTTGAGAGAGTGCATTGCGCGTGAATTGAACTTTATGAGGTGTTTGTAATTGGAATTGTTGAGTAACTATAACGGTAAACAGCTGCTAGTCCTCAGCTAGTTACGGATCCAATTCCAAAACACTTCCAAGTGAAGTGCAGGTCATCGCATTTAGTGGGGTCTGTCTGCCATTAAAATCAAAATACCGGCACGTAATCCTATAACAAGCAACAGCCCCGAAACATAATTAAGATCTACATTTTTATGGTGTTCAAAGTATAAAATTTATATTATTAAGTTGCTGTTATACATAACAGCAATAACAACTATAACGCCACTCTATCTTTGCATTCATTTACAGTGTAACAAAAAATAACTAAACTAAAAATAAACAAAAATCATGGAAAAGGAAAAAAATAATATACGGCTGCTCTATTATAATTTACTAAAACATAAATGAGAGCATAAAAGAAAAGCGAAAATCAATGCACCAACAACAACGACAAACAGCAATAGTTATGATTATCGTTATCGGAAGCCAGTGTAAAAAAAAAAAAAATTTACGAGCAACAACATCAAGAAACTAAGGGAAAGACATACATAAGCATAAGATCGAACATTATATACCCTGTAAAGAGAGACTTGATTATTAGATGATCACAAATCAATAAGCAGGAAAATTATATTTACTAAAATAATGATTTTATTACTCTATTTTCTAGCAGAAAAATCTATACTAAATAAGCCACATTTTTGATCTCACAAACACGTCAACCTAATCATGATACCCTCTAACAAAACCACAACAACAACAACAGTCTATGCTGCTGTTATTGCCAATTGCAATTTCTCCATTGTCTCGGTCACTTTTTCTTTTCACTAGCGAAAAATGAAACCACTGCCGCTACCGCTGCTGCTGCTGCTGCTGTCGTTGTTGTCGTCGTCGTCGTCGTCAACGTCAACGTGGCAGCACCCGGAAATCAATCAAAGTAAGGGCATTCCACTTCAACATCGATTGCTCGTTGGCATCAAATTGCAATGGCCGACTCTTGCTATTGTTGCTGTTGCTGCTGCTGCTGCTACAGGCCGCAAGCGAAGTGGTCACAAGAAAAGCAACAACAACAGCGAATCGAAAGATGAAATGGCAGCGACAATACCAACAGCAACAACATCAACTTCAAGCAAACTATTGCCGCAGACCCCAAATTTGACCGCTCTCCTGCAGTCTCATTTATTGCTCTCCGACTTGCTCGCAATGCAATGCTATGCAGCAGGTGCCAAAAGCTTTGGGAGACTGTAGCTCGAGCTTTCAGCTTCTTGTTTGTTTTTGGCATGCTTGCGGTTTTTTGTGCCGGTAGTTGTTGCTGTTCCGTTTGTTTTCATTGATGAAAATTTTATGGCGCGAAAGAGCACAGTTTGCAGAGAGAGTGTTTGAGCGAGAGCGAGAGCGCATGGGGCTTTTTAAATGAAGCGTAACTTAAGCTGCTCAGTGTACACTAGTGGCAAGAAAAGTTGACAAGTGTTTGAGCGAGAAAATTAAAAAAATATTTAAGATTCCTATAAATGAAATGCTAATATATAAGTCATTATGATCTTTACAATTAGACTGTTAATACTTGTAATTATAGCCCATTAAGTTGACTATAAATGTTATTAACAATTTTAATAACGCTTAGACATAACATTTCCATACTTGTCTAATTAAATATAATATTTACGGCAATGTAAATAAACAATTGTAAAATGTCAACAACAGCACAAAATGTCGTCAGCTTCGCGTTTAGTTGAAAGTCAAGGCTTAAGCAATTCCCCGGTTTAACCCTGTTAACTGTTCCCACTCCTAATTCCGTTGCATGCCTTCAAAGCCTTGCGATCCGCGCTCAGAAATTTCGCGAATACCACAGCAACAACAATAACATTCAACTACCAACAGCTGTTTTTCAGCGCGTGCTCTCACTCATCCACTCACTCTCTCTCTCTCTCTCGTATTTTGTGATCTTGCGCTCACCCGCTACGAACGAGCGCAGCAGGTGCAGCAACAATAACAACGACGACAATGACTCGTAACAAGTGCCGAACGAAGCTTTCGTCTGACTTGAGCCAGTCGACGACACTTGGCTCCAAAGTCGTTGAACAGTTTGTGAACGACTTTCGTGCGAGTCAGACGTGAGTACAGCAAGTAGAGTTTCAAGCTGGTTACAGCCAAAATATTTCGAACTTTAACTTTGTCGCGACGCTCGAGCAAAAACAAAAATATCAAAAACAAATCAACTTAAAAAGTGCATGGAAAATTAAAAGATTAAAACGTGGCGTGTAAATCAACTGCTAACGGCAAACTGTGCAACTGTGCAACAAAGTGTGCAACATTGTGTTTTTTTACAAATTTTTCTATAAAACAACTTGACAGATAACTTGGCAAGTGGACAATGTCTGCGTCAACTAAACTGGAGCAACACTCCAAGCCCATACTGAGTCCAACACGATCCCTTGATGAAGGTTTCGAAAGTGATCCGGATCGGGTTTCAACCGATTCAGAGCATCAAACAAGTGCAACAGCCAACAACAGCAACAACAATAATAACAATGCCAGCAAGTTGGCGCAGCTTAGTTCTGCGGCAACGGGTGGTGCCAGCAGCAGCAATAGCACCAACACCAGCAGCACCAACAACAACAACAACATCAACAGTAATAATAACAATAGCAATAATAATTTGACAGAGAAGCCAACAACGCGCGGTGCACTAAGTCTGGCGGCGCCACAGTTGCAACGACGCGAATATTACAAGGATCAGCAGCAGCAACATCAACATCAACAGCAACAGCAGCCGCAGCAGCTGAGAAATCAACAGCAACATCAGCAACTCCAACATCAACAACAACAACAGCAACAGCAGCGCCTGCAATATCAAAAACATCGTCAACCAATGGTGGCCAGTGCCGCCTCCAGCATTCACAATCATCGCCTGACCAGCGGCGTTAGCGTTGGCGCCGGCGCTGCAGCTGCCTCGGCAGCAGGCTACAGACGCGGACGTCGCCTGCATGTAACGCCACCGGCACGAAGTGCTTTCAGATCACATTCCGTGGATGCCATTGGCAGCAGGCAGCGACATGGGTATGATCCGAGCAGCCTAATCCTCAAGCACGATGGCAATGGCAATGTGAGCAGCAGTGGCAGCATTAACGGCAACAACAGCGCCACCAATAGTCGCATGCTCAACTACAAGACCAGTGCAACGGGTGGAACACATGTTGCAGGCTCGGCCGCAGCAGCAGCAGCTGCAGCTGCCGCAGCGGCTGCCGGACAAGCAGCACTGTTGGTGCAACCAATATCGAGTACAACCCTATCACCGTTAGTGGGTGTTGGTGTGGATGGTGTTGGTGTCGATGGCGGTGGCTCATCGCCAGTGATTGCCTCGGCCACACACAGTCTCTATACCTTCTATCCGGCCGAGGGTAATCTGCAGGTGTGGCAAACGGAGTGCGGCGATCTAACATACAAATCATCAAGGAATATGCATCAGCTGCATAAGGCGCCAGTGTGCTGGACACAGTCCATACCCAGACAGGCAAGACGGTAAGTTCGCAAAAATAAATATTGTATTTTTAAACATAAGATTTATTGTGGCTCAAAGTGAACTTTATGTCATTTTCAACAACTTTGAGTGTTGAAAAGAATATAAAAAATTTTATAACATTTTTGAAAAATTTTAAATTGTTTAGAACATAAAGTTTTAAAGGACTTATTATAAAGTTAAGATTTCCTTAACTTGAAAGCGTAAAAATGTTAAACAGCTAAAATGTTTATATTTGTTGATTTAAAAAAGTTTTTTTTCTACTTCTTATAAATATTTTAAAATTATACAGTTTTATAAATATTTATAATTTATTATCTTTTAAGCATTTACCAATTTGAAAATATATATTTTCAAATACATTTCATTAGTCTTTCCATTAATTTGAAGAACAATTCCGCAAATTATTGTGCTCTGGTTTTTTTGTATTTTACTGTTCAAAACTATTTCATAGTGTACGCTAATGGGTTAATTGGTTCGGTTTTATTTTTGGCCAAAAAAAAAGAGTCAATAGTCATTTCATCTCTTTGCGGCAAAGTGAAAGTCTTCACCATCGCCAGCATCAGCAGCAGCAACTACAACTACATCAACATCAGCAACAGCAACAGCAACAGCAACAGCAACAGCAACAGCAACAGCAACAACAACAACAACAACATGAACAACAAAGTGGCCCGGCCAAGTTGAGCGCTGGTTTTGTTGGCCAAGCGCATGTGTCATTTAACTTGGCCGCGGGGGCTGCAATTAAAATGCCTTCAAAACTGTAACAGCGAAAAACCATAACAGTAATTGCTTAACAGCGTCCATGTTTGTCCTTTAACAGGGTTTCTTGCTTCCACTGTTAAGTTTTAGTCGTTTTTGCATAACGTGGCGTTGTTAAGTGCGTGACCCCAAATTAAACGAAAAATTGCAATTTTTGCGTTGAGCCAAATTTCAGGCACATATAATTTGGCAATTTCTGCGCACTTTTATTACCTGTTTCAGTCCGCGTATTTTGGCTTTAATTCGGGTCGCTTGTTTTTTGATTTTTACCTTTTTTTTTTTCTTTGGGTTTCTGGTATTTGCTTGTTAGCCGCTTGTACAAATTGTATGTATATGCGAAAAGACCTGCTGATATATGTTTAAAATTTGAAATTAACTTCGCATTTTGGCTAATTTTTTATGACTCTGCGCATTTCATGTGCAACATTTCATGCGTTGCACAAGGCACAATGAGGGCGTGGTAAAAGGCTCAAGGGCGTCACAGTAATCAATTTCGTGAGATTCAAGAAATCAGTAAAGAAAGAAAACGTAGGAAAGGTAGAGAAAAATGTTAAAAAATTGATTTTAGCAGTAAAATTTAAATATAATTATCTTAAAGTACACATTTTGTTAAGATCAAAAGAAAAAAATTATTTTTTAATGTATATGTATTTAGCAAAATTATAATCAACATTAAACTAAGACCTCTTAAATGATAATTTCATTTTAATTGTATGCATTTGACTATTCTTTTAAGCACTAAGAACTTAAGCAGCAACCCATATTCAGCTTCAAAAATGTTTTAATAAAGCAATTCATTTAACTAGATTGTTCACTTAATAATATCATTTCATTAAAATTACTTTATTGCATAGTTTGTTTGCATTTTAAACTATTTAAATTCTCCAGCAAATTGTGCAATAAAAATGCAAATAAAAATATAAAAAAAAATATCTTTCAATTTAGTCGGCTCTTTGAGCTCTCCTTACACCACTCAAAATATTATATAGCTCCTAAGTGGGCGGCGTGATTTAAGCCATTGCATAAGTAACAGAAACACACGCTAAAATAGTTTTATGTTATTTAAAAGCCTTTTACTTTGTGCTACATACAAACCACCCACAAGCATGAACGCAATTGGCAACAAAAAAAGTGCATTTTGATGCGCTGTGGAGCAGAAATCAATCAAACGACTTAGGCAACAAACTTGATTAGTATAACACGCTGTTCATTCACTCTTTAAGCTTCATTTGTTGTTGTTGTTGTTGCTGCCACTGTTGTTGTTTATGTTGCTCGTTTGATTGATGCTGAATGTAGATATTGAAACGCACTCGAAAACAAATCTTACAAATGTTACGACTTTTGCTTGCAAATCAAATTGCATGATGCGCAAATATTTTTTAGTGTGCTTGAAAAGTAAAAGTTTTTTACATATACACCGATGTATGTGAGTGTGTGTGTGTATGTAATGTATCTTTACTCGCAAATTTATTTACATTGTATGAATGTTGGTTTTTTCCGATTTTTATTTTTTTCTACATCATCATCTCTTTCTGTTCCCCCCTCTACGCGCGTATGTGTCACATTTGTATACACTTTTGCTTTCATGTGTTCGGTTATTTTTTGCGCCTGGCACTAATTTGTTTGTATATATGGTCATGTCGGAGGCTGCGTAGGTGTCTGCTTGCGTTGCTTGTCTACGTCAGTGTCGAGGCGCTTCCAAGTGAAATAAGCAATGAAGGCTCTGGTCGAGTAGGCTGGCTCGACTTGGAGATACCCCGAACACTTCAATCTTTCTTTAATCTCACATATTTTTTGGGTTTCTTTACCGATTTGAATGAGATCTCAAGATATATATATGTATTCAGACAAACAGATAGACAGACATGCCTACATCAATCTCGCTGATCAAGAATATATATTTACTTCATATAGTCAGAGTGGATTCCTTCTTCCATTATACCCTTTTTATTCATTTCAGGGTACAGGTTTTAGGGTATAAAAATACCATTTGAAAGTGTATTTTTTTTGTTTTCTTTTTATGAGATGGGACTGCACTTGTATCGTTTTGTCGTCTGGGCGTGCGAAAGTTTAATGATATTGCAAAAATAAAGCTCTTTGGGGTTTTTTTGGTAATATTTTTGTGATCGTTGCCGCACTTCCGTTTGATGAGGTGGGACTCAAACAGGGGGCGTGACGTTAAGTGTATGTCTTTGTTGTGGATATTTGAATTTGCAATTAAAGAAATTTTTGTAAATATTTGTTAAGTTTCAAACGTAACGAATGATTGATTTTTTTAATGGCAGGTGAAATTAATTATTATGCAATTATTTATGATTCAAATATTATATAAAGTACTTAGCAATAGGCGGAGTTTAAGTGTGGGAGAAATCTTTTATATATGTCATAATCATCACAATATTATTTTTTTCTTGGGAAACTTATTAAATTCCGTCTTCTTTTATTTTCACATTCCCATACATACTTTTGCCGAATGAGTCACCCCTAAAAATTGAACCCTCTGACAACAATTTTCCCCCGCATAATAAAATTTGCATGACACACACTAACAAACACGCACACATATGTATTTCTACCCAACTTTTGGCTGAATAATTACCATGACATGCAGACGCACAAAAGCTGCAGACATAAAACGAAAAAAATTTCATTACATTTGACTTATGGCTCGAGTGTTTGAGAGAGGAGGGTGGAGGGCAACTCTAGTAACCTCCGCTTCACATATGAGTTCACATTTTTGGCCCGTGACCCAAGCGGGTTGCACAGGTGTCGACATCCGAGCTCTGGCCACAACTGACGCGCTGACTCAGAGGCCCTCTCACATATTGTGTTTGTTTTCATTTTCGCATAATTACAATGAAAAAATGTAAAGCAAAAAAAAAAAAACGAACACTCGAAAAATGTAACAAAAGTTGTGTGACAGACCGTCGCATGGAAACCCTAAACGGCTTAAGGGGGAATGGGGTGTGTAAGTGTGAGAGTTTTTCATTATTTTTAGCCCTCGTTGTTGTTGTTGCTGTTGTGTGTTGCATTTCCGGCTGGTTCTTTGTTTTCAACTGGAATTCGAATCCGTATCGCACTTTCGGCCTGTGATGTCATTGACAACTCAATTATGGTGCGGCAGAGCCCCTCCAACCCCCATCTCCCACTAATCGTCCACTTCAGCTGCCAACATTTTGGAATGAGTGCCACAAAATGTAGTAGAACCAGCATAATTCTTTTGTTTCGTGACTTGCCGAAAAAGGTGTTAAAGCAGACGTCACACGAGAGACAATCGAAACATACAAATCGAAAAAAACCAACTTGAAATGAGAGCAAAAAACAAACAAACAATGTATATGGACGAAAAGTGAATGCTCTTAGTATTAATATACTTGAGATACACAAAATGTCAGAATGATGCCTGTCAAAAAACAGAATGAAACAAATAAAAGAACAAAAAAACATTATTTATAACTTATTTAACATTCTTACTTTAAATTATATGACAAATATGCCATACTATAAATATAGAAAAATATAACTTAACTAAAATTTTTTTGGGTTTTTAGGTTGATTTTTAAGCGAGCTGCACTCGAAACAGAAAACAATAAAACCAAAATAAATAAATCACAAAATATTTTTTTTTCTTGTGTGAAAAATCAATTACAAGTTTGACATTGAAATTGCTATTGTCAGGTGTTACACATATGGGTTTGTCTATATGTATGTTAAATGAAACAAATGATTCATTTATTTTTTTTGTGGTTTTTTTTTGCTGTTATTTGCATTCACAAAAACCGACAAACAAAAACTCAGCCAAGTCGCAAGTTTGTTACTTAAGTCATTTGTTTGCGCGTGTGACAACAACAACAACCACAACAGCAACAACAACAATCACGACAACTGTAATGTCAACAGCATATTAAGCCGGCGTCAATTTACACTCCGACGCTCATTTTTGAGGTATTATGTAAAAGAAGTTTGTTGCCTCAGTCATTCCACCGTCAACTTCCACTTCCTCTCTCGTGAGCTTGTGTTTATTTTTGGCCAACATTACTGACCAAATATTGACACGAAGCACTGCTCATGAGCCCGGCCATAATGGATTTTGACTTTTCTGATTTTGGTCTAATGCCAAAAATAAAACCAAATTAACAATAAATAAAAATCACAAGAAGATTTTTTGTATATACATATATATTTAAAAGCAAATGCGGAAGATTCACTGTTTTTGATTCTTTTGGCTTAGATATGGTTTGTTGTTTTTGTTGTTGTTATTTGTTGGTGCAAATAAGGAGCCTAATTAAAAAAATTAACGAAGACGAAACAACAACAACAACTTAAGATGAGTTTTTTCTTGATGCCTTGCGGTTGATGAGCAATCAGAGCTTTAAAAGTTCGAAACATGTTCATCATTTTTTTTGGTGGGTTGGCATTTTCATCCAAATGGCTTAAAGCGATTGGCAAATATTCGCAGCAATCAGAAATCTTAAAGCCATAGCTAGCATTTGAAGTATAGTTGTTGTTGATTTTCTGTATGTGAAAACAAATTGTCTTGGCTTATTGGAAGCTCATAAATAGTCAACAATTATGGCCATAAGAAGAAGGTGGCAACTGTTGGTTGGGGTTAGAAGTCTTTTAGCAATTAGCGGCTTTGTTTACAAACTTAAGTGACAAATTTATGGAGATTCTTAATGGTAATCGGATTGCTGCGCACAGCTGGCTTTTAGCATTTGGCATTTGGCCTTGGGGCCCAGCTTTTGATAGCTATAAAAGACAAAAGGCCACAGAAATAGTTTTTCAATATTTGAATATTCAATCTATAAATACGCAATGAATGCGTTGCCTTTGTAAAGAATGTAAAGCTCTTCTGACATATCTAGGTGCTTAATTACTTTAGTAAATGTCAATGAAATTTCGGTTTTGTTTTCAAATCAATTAGAATCTATATTTGTTTTTGGCTTAGTTTGTTGTCGTTAACATTTCAGCTGAATTTCCTCTCTTAACTTTGCTGCTCTGATTTTTCATAATCACTCAACTAAAAGTCATTTATTATAAATACTTTCGAACCAATGCGTTGACCCTAAATGACACGCTCATTAACCCATGACCAATGCGTTTTAGATATTCTAATTTTAGTTAATACTACGCTTTTACTTTTGCTGCCCACGATAATGTAGTCGACAAGACTGTTTGTGTCTAAGCTAGACAAATTTCCCTTTTTTGAACTTTTAACCATAAATTGCCCTGTGTGTCTGACTAATTAACATATTTTGTATTTTTGTATTTTTGTATTTCTGTAATTAAAATAAACCGTGCAAAACTTTTGATATTTTCGCTAAGAATATGAAGTCGTATATCAAATGGCAAACATAAATGAAAGTTGTAGTCTCTTCTAAGACTTAATTATCTATATTTAAAAAAAATAATTTTCAAAAGTTGTCTTTGCAGTGTGATTTTTATGACTGATCTTTGACTGTTGAGAGCTAAACTTTAGCTATGCTTAATTAACATTTTTATGAGGCAATTGAACGTGGTTCGCGCTTATATATCTTTCATTTTCAGTGTATTGCATAATTTTTATAAGCACTGTAAACGCTTTAAAAGTTCATTGATTTTTATTGCGCTTTTTTGCTTTTATGGTTTATTTTTTCTCTTTTGCTTTCTGGGTTTTATTGAAAGCGAAAAGTTTTTTGAGAAATATTCCTGTTTACAATTCTCTATCCATAAAACTTATGAATTGCTAAACGTGTCTTTTGTCATGCAAATTATGAAATTTTAAATGCAAATCTCTAGATAATAGAAATTCTAACAAAAAAAAAAAAAAAAAAAACCGGAAAGCCACATGAGGGCGATTTAAACGCAGCGGGGTGTGGAGCATAACAACAAATTTGTAAACACGCTCGAAGCTATTTTTGTATTTATTTTTGTTAGTTTTGTTGGCGCTGTCGTCGCCTTATTTTTGCCAATTACTGAGCAAACAAAAATTTTCTCTAATTTGCTGACACGGACACGTTAGCGGCGCACAGTTTTCTCAGCTAGAAGCTTGAAGCTAGAAGTGGCTCGCATGTCATGGCCATGGTTCTAATCAAAAAGCCTAACTGCAGCCACAGCTTCGGACCACAAACTGCATCTTGGCCAAAGTAAGTGCTGGACGTGGTCCATTGATGCACTTTCAGCGATAAACGTCAGGCGATGTTTGGCTTTTGGGTTTGGGTTTGGGTTGGTTTGGTTCCATTCTTTCCCCATTTTTTTTTTGGGCGCACAACAAATATTTTTTCTAATTAATAATAATAACAATTGAAGCGCAGTCGGCAGTTGGCAGTCGGCAGTCTCGCATCAGCTAACGGCACTTCAATACCAACAACGGTATGTGGAGCAAAAGGTGTTAAGAAATGTATCTCTCACTTTTTTTTCGTTTTTTTTTTTCTCTTCAGCTGCTTCTTTGTGGTTGTTTTTTTGGTTTGGTTTGTTACTGTGCTGTCTTCAGCTTGAAATCAAAGCGGTTCATCAAAATTGCTCAGCAGCTTGGCTAAATTGCATTTGTTTTAATTAAAAGTGAGGCTTTTGTGGTTACAGCAGCTGACTTAATGGCGTTTTTAAGCGAATTAAGTTTGGCAAAGGTCTAAGCGCACTTTAAGGGTTAATTACATTTGTTTTTCATATTTATTTTCATTTAAAAAATAATTTGTATATACATTTTTCTATCAGATTCTCAGTTTACACTTTTTAGTAACACTTTGAATCCAATGTTTATTTTCCATTTAGACAGACAATTACTGAATTACACTTAAGAGGTATTTAAGTGATGTTTTAGACCCTTATCGATTCTAAATCCACTGTTTAATGTAGCCAATACAAAAACGAAACGACGCAATTAGAGAAACTGAAGAACTCAACGCAAATTAAATAAATTGCTATACAAATTTATTTTTATTGACTTGCGTGTGTGCTTGCTTACAACAACAACAAAAACAACAAGAACAACGAGCTAAGGCAAAAAACAAAAGACGATCGTAAAGTTTTAAACATTTCAAGCACAACAACACAATAACAACAACTAACAAATTAGCTCTCTAATGGCTAAAACGTAAAAATAACAAAAAAAAAAAAATACGGCAGAACCAAAGCCAAGTGAATGTTAAGATCGAAAATAATCAAGATCAAGCATCAGAAAGACGATGACATTTATAGCACAGATTACGCAATGCTTGGAAGGGAACGGAAGGGTCTATTTTTCCCAGTTCCCGAAAAAGTAAATGCCTGGAAGAACAATGACCAAAAATCTCTAGAAAAACTGCCAAAATGTAACTGGCTCTTAATTTGAAAGTAACTAAAAGTTCTTTGACTTTGTGTTTGCCCCACGGGAACCGCATCCAGGCTAGTGAAAAGATACTTTATACCCATTCTTTTGCGCTTAATTGTTTACACACATAGATATACATGTATAAAACTTTAAGAAATTTGTTTTTTCACACGCTTCTAACAAAATACAACAAGACAACAAAATACAACAACAACATATTTGGCTTGCCCACGCAGTTGCTACTATATGTATATTCAAAAAAATCTGAATTGTTCCACGCGCTTTGCTATAAAGCTGTTTATTTGTCTCTTGCTTTTTTTTTTATTAAGCTCGCTGATTAATTTTAATTTTCATGTTTTGTTTACTCACCGCCTGCCCGACTGCTAACTGATGGATACATTTTGGCTCTTGCCCTGGCACTAAGTAGCAATTTAACACACACAAACACACACACATCGTGGGCGTTTGCTTCTGTCCCCCATCTTCCCATCTGCTTTTGGACAACATGCAAATGAGGCGCTGAGCGATAAAGTGACAGGCAAATCCACCAGCAAATTGTGTGTTGGCGTGAAGAATGTTTTTCTGAGCTCTGCTCAGTCAAGCAGGTTACTTACTTTTTATATTATCTTAAGCGAAGGAATCAGGTTGAAGACGCACTTAAAGATTTAGTTCGAATTTGAGTTTGGTAGATTTATTGGGAAGGTACTTGAAAATAAGAATCGTTGAAAAAACATCTAACTTCTTGTTCTTTCAAGCAAGGTTATGTAGTAATTACAAATTCTACTAAAAACTCTACATATATAACTAGCTTAACCATTTCTTGAGTAAGTTTTTCCTTAAGCTATATCTAAATAACATCTTTAGTGTCTGCTAACATAAAATGACCTCACCTCCCTTTGCTGCTATAGCCGACTAACCCAAAAGCCTCATTTGATATAGCAACTGCTGCTGCTGCTGCTGCCGTTGCTGATGATGCACTTTGCTGCCGTTGTTGCACTTTGGTGCCGCTGCTGCTGCTGTTGTTGCTGTTGCCGTTGAGAAGACAGACACCCTAACAAATTTTTGCTGACGGCGGCATATTTTCAACACCTGCCTCGCTGTCGCCATCGCTGGCAGGCAGGCAAGCAGGCAACCTTTGTGCCACTTTGCCAGTTCCCAAAACTCACTTTTGTGTCATTTGCAGAAACGAAAGAGAGAAAGACAGACTGACACACAGAGAGAAAGAGAGACAGGGAGCGAGACTGAGAGGGAGATAAGGCAACAACAAATTGTTGTCGCTGCAGCTGCCGCAGACAATGTGGCTGTTGCATGCATTAGAGCAAGTTTGAGGTAGGCAGCAAATTAACTTGGCCAACAACAGACTTGGCACAGCCACCAGCCACCCGTTACCAGACGCATCTTGGCCTCCGCTGTGAGCTGCGAACTGCGCATCTTATTAAGAAAGAAAGTACTTTCAGTCAGGCATCTGCTGCTGCTGTTGTTGTTGTTTTTGTTGCTTTTAACACTGCATTTCTTTAGCTATTTTTCCACACACATACAATATGTTATTTATTTTTATTTATTTTATCTGCTTCTTCTTTAGTGTGTATGTTTTTCTAGTTGTTTTTACCTTTTTTTTGCATGCATTTTGCAAGTGCCGTGCGAACTTCAACTTGAGTTGTTTTTGAAGCCAAGCCACACAAGATGACTCCACTTCAAGTCTGCAACTTTAGCTTTAACTGGATAAGCTCACACACACACACACATGCGAAAATACACACCCAAACACACGCACACTCTAAAGAGCAATCACATCTGGTTCTACTTGTTTTTAGTGGCTTTTTGAATTTGGTTTTTTATACTATTTTTCTAATCATTTCAAATGCATTTCAATTGCCAGCAAATTGGCTAAAAAAAAAGGCTAAAAACTATTTGAGACACTTTCGTGCTTGGTCAACTTGCTTGGCCAAGTTTTTTTGTTTTTGTTTTTTAATGTGTCTTGCCTTGCCTTTTTTAATTGCTGCCCATAATGCAATTAAACACAAATATCTCTAGCTTGTATTTAATTTGTGTGCAAATATTTTTTCTTATGTTTTTTTTTGCTTGTTTCTTTTTGGACATTGGACAAATATAATTACAAATAATTGTTCAACTATTGCAAAAATTTAAATGCAATTAGCAAAAATAAATATATATGAAGGAAAATATTTAACTATAACCAAGATTAAGTAAATTTTTCTTAATTATAGCATTTTTGGTTTAATATTTCAAATATTTTTTTTAAATGCATTTGTCAAAATATTTTGTTGTTTAAGATTTTGCGTTGATCTCGGAGACTAAAGAGCGAGAAATTTAGATATGGAACATATAAGTCCGCTTAATCCCTAGGCAGTTTTGAATTATCGATAACTATTTCTGTTTACGATAAACATATGTAATCGATAACGCTAAAATGTTAAAAATCTGTAATGCTTCTGGTAAAATCGGTTGAAAAACATTGTAAATATAACAAATAAAAGTTTAATCAGTTTGCAGACATGACCGAATATGTGGGAATATGAAGGGTACAGGGTATCTCTCAATGAGCTTATTCCGCTAATGCCTTACTTACTTGCATGCTTTTCTTTAAGTAAACACTAAAAATATTTTCAGCTTATTAAGACAACTTTCTTAGTTTCTTTAGTTTAGTTTCTCATAAATAGATTTGATTTATTGGATAAGCTGAGATTTAAGATTACTTCAATCTAATAACATCGGCTATGCGCCTCAGTGAACTAGAATCGTTTCACATCGTATATAGTTGTAGAGCTAAGACTTCCCTCTTAGCATTTCCGCATATCTCTTTCTCTCTTGCTTTTTTTTCGATAGCTAATTAAGTTATATAAGCGAAGAGCTGTGGAGGAATCATAAAGGCAGCCAGCCAGCACATATTCAGGCACTCACTCACTTACTCAGTGGCCCAACGGGCGTGTCAACAGCAACAACTCCAACTCATTCACAACTGACGCAAAAGATCTTCACATAAATATTACTCCACTATAAATCCATTTCGCAGTTCCAGTGGCAAGCGCAGGTAGACAGAAAAGCAAAAGAAAAAAAAAATAAAGAGATGTTGATCTTATGACAGCGCCACTTTCCTATGATGTAATATCGTTTTTAATTAAGTCACGCAAAATTTGCGCTAATTTACACAGATTCTATTTTCTATTTCTGCTTCTAATTGGCGCAACCAAAGAGAGCTGAGCTGAGCTGAGCCGAGCTGAGAGCAGTAGACAGAGGCCATTACCCCAAAGGGCCATATAATTATGTAAACAAGGAAGCAAAAACAAGTCGAACTTTTGCAAGTTCTTTTTCTTGTACATATGCATGTATGTTTATATGTTTGATGTGCGTAATTGGTAAAGAGATTCCCATTTGCCGGATACTTTTACTTCTTGGGCCGTTTCCTACGGAAATTGCCAGGCAAAGTCAACGCGAAACGAAGCACAAGAGGTGTTGGAGGGGGGGGGCGAGTTCAGGTTTTAGTGGCAAATAGCAGCCTTAACATTCAAAACAGGCAACTGACCGACGACGCGTCGTGATTACTTTTTATTTGCCTGTTTCCATCACCACAGATAAAGTTTGTTGCCTGAGTCTTTTTTTGTCTCCTCTCCTCGTTTTTTTTTTTGTCACTTGTCACGCCGTGGTGTTAATTGAAAATGAAAGTGCAAACACCCCGGAGTTGGAGTTGGAAAAGTGCGGCTGCAATGAAAATGTTTTGACAAGCCAACAATCAATAATCAAATGATAAAATGGCCCACCTTTTTTTCTACGAAAAACAACTTTCTTTGCTCTCTTTTGCATTGTTTCTGTTGCTTCTGTTGTGGCTTGGTCTTTTTTGCATGCTACACTTTTGATTTCCGCATCGTCGCATTGCTTGTGCATTGAATCGATTGAAGGTCTAGTCCATTCCGTGCTGGCCACAATAATAATAACATGGAAAGTGTCTGCAAACGAAACTGAAAACAAGAAGAAAAAACCTGCCTGAAGATTGTTGTTGGATCGAATTAATGATCGCTTGGTTTATTGAGTAGTTGTAAGTTGGATTTTGATAGGAGATATAACTTTTTATTGATGATCCAAGGAGTTATCTTTGATATACAATGTCAATTATGTATTAAGTCGAGAGATATTTGTAAACATATGTTGTTTATATTAATGATCTTGGGTTCAAGCAAGATCAAGATGTTTTCAGAGATATTTTAACTTGTTCTTCCAGTCTTTAAAATGCAATAACAATAAAATGATTTCACATTATAATAATCTTACTCTTTGTTATATCAGATCTTTTGAGCTTATACAATGCATAAATTAGCTTCTCTTTAACTTATCAATTCACTTTCAAAACTCATAATAAGTTGTGCGTCTTTCGCCTCTCTCTCTTTCTCTTTCTGTCTCTGCCACAAGAGGCTAATGTAAATGTGCGGCAAGTTGCCTGCTGTCAGTGGTTGTTGTTGTTGCTGTTTGCAACGATGTTTGCTACGATTTCTGTCGCTTGTTCGCCAATCGGGCAATCGCCCAATCGCCTTGGCAATAACAATAATTTCCTGTTGTAGAAAAATTGCAAGTTGGCTAATTTGAGGCAAATAAACGACGCGCAAATAATATACAATTAATTGCTAGACGCAGTTGGAGTCGTCGCCGCTGTTGTTGCTCTTTTTGTTGTTGTTGTTGTTGTTGTTGCCAATGTTTGCAATGTTGCACTCAAAAGTCGTTTGGCGGTCAAATGCATTTGGCCAGCATTTAATGCAACATTGCACACACCGAAACATCAAGAAAAAAAACTCTTCGTTTTTCTGTGCTCGTATCTTGTGCATCTTGCATCTTCAGCTCTCCGGGCAACTGGACATCTAGGCATGTAGGCAACTGGGCGCTGGGCAACGCCCACACGCAGATTTTTTTATGCTGTTATTGTAGTTGTTGGTTGGCTGTTGGTGCTGCCGCTGCTGATGTTGCTGCTGTTGGGCAAATTGCAATTTGGCGCTGTGATCGGCAAATTATGAAGTGCCAGGAAAGCCATTTAAACGATTTAATGGCACACTGCAAAATCCCAGGCTCGTAAATAAACAGAGCACAATACTCAGACAAACGCGCACACACACACACACACACATACTGCAACAGTCATAAAGAACAAGTCCCTTGGTGGTCTAAACAAAAAGGTTGTAAGAAAATATAGTAAATACTTTTACATTGGTTAAAAAGTTATTTTTTTTTTAGAATAATACACTATAAATCTACTTTTTAAGCAGAAATTTATAGTTCATAACATAAATTAAAATTTTATTTGTAATATTTTAAACATGAACATAAACATGAACTTTATAGCTTAATAGTTTACGCACAAACCTAAAAGATATTAGGAAACAATTTAACATTATTTCCTTAAATTAATAAAAAGTATATATAAATAAATTAAAATTCCTCTAAAAAATGTTTTTTCTATTAGTTACAACTTGTTTTATGTTTTTCATGTTGTTGATTTTATTGTTTTAGTTTAGTTTTCGCATCAGTCTTTTAACCAATGTGCAATAAAACAAAACAACACAAAATTGCTGCTGCTAAGATTGGATATCAGATTTGCAACAATGTTGTGTTGCCTACTGCTTGTCGTATTTTGTTATTTTGTGCTTTTGTTTTTGCTGTAGCGGAAGTTGTTGTCGGTGTGTTATATTGTTGCTGCTGCTATTGCTGCTGCTGTTGCTGCTGCTGCTGCTGTTGGCAGCTGCCTGAGCTGCGAGATGAACTTGAAGATCAGCTGTGGCTGGCTCGTCATCACCAAAGACAACGTCTTCGCCGTCGCCGTTGCCGTCGTCATCGTCGTCACCTTCGTCGTCTTCGTCATCATTTGATTAATTTGTTGTGTTGGAAAGTTTTGTTGCAAAGTGAAATCAGTTGGGTTTGTTTTTTGCCGACTTTGTTTGTTGCTTACACCTTGCCTTCGTCTCTTGCCTTTGCCTTCGCCTTCGCCTTCGCCTTGTGTTGTGTTGTGCTGTGCTGTGTCTTGGTCCAAGCCAATTCGAATTTCAATTCCATTTTCCACGTCGCGTTCGCATTCTATTATTATCTGGTCTCTCTCTGTCTAGAGTAGAGTAAAGTAGCTGATGCAAAAGGTTTATTTTTTTCTTATTTATTTTGCCGCCCCGGCTGCATGCCAAATCAATTGTCTCTGTGGTTGTATCTCTCTCTCTCAGTCTCTCTCTGTACGCTTGTCGCTTGATAATAATAACAATATTTTTCTGTACTTTGCGTTTCTGTATTTTCTCTGCAAACTCACTCTTTATCTCGAGCTCTTGCTGTTTCTGTGTTTCTATTTTCGGTTTTCTATGATGCCTCTTCGAATGTTTGACAAGTGTTTCGAATGGCATCACGTATGAAAACATTTCGTCTGCTTTCTTTTCAAAACTTCGACGTCTGCTGAGTGTTAAATATCAGTTTTTAGCTACAACCACAGCTAAAGATACAGGTTCAAACTTGAGCATCAGCCTTAACTCCAAGCTCAGTCCGCCCCTTTTGCTACACTTTTTCTTTGTGTGGCCCACGGGCGCTAATTACGCAAGCACATACGTATATATATATCTTGTTGGGAACGCAGAGAAGTTAGCTCGATGTTTGAATTTATCTGGGCGGTGTATTTTATTTAGCGCTCCATATTGTTTTCCTATGCAAATTAGTTATTAGCTGCATCTTAATTGAATTAACACCAATTTCTCTACCTCTCTCCAATTCTTGTGCTTGGTTTTTGTGGCACGGGTCTTTAGCTGTGACGTTCGCATACCGAACAATTGCTAAAAAGTTTGCAAAATGCAAATCACAATAATATATATAGAAATTAGAAATAGAACATGAAGAGTTGTGTCCAAATATATTAAAAAGTTCAATAAATCATTTGCATAAATATAATAAAAATATTTGATATTACTTTAAGCCTTAGCAATTTGATTATAAAAGCATTAGAGCAGAGATTTAAGTGAGTTAAGTTAATATTGACTAGATATATATATTTAATCCAAATATTCATCTCACTTCTATATTCTTTAGCAAGAAATATTCTTGCAAGCCTAGTTTCAATATCAATATCTGCTCTCAAATCCTATATTTTATTCACTTTTACTATATTTGTAATGCATTACGAATTGTGCACTCAAATCCCAGTTGTTGTAGTTGCTTCGCTCGCTCAATATTGCATTATTGAGCCATTCGACTTAAGCGCATGAATAATATTGCAATAGATTCCATAAGAAAATATAGTATATATACGCGCTCGCCCCACACGTACGTGATTCTTTACACACAGACACAGACTGCTCCACTTGAGGCGCCATGCAACCCACACTAATACTATACTAATACTAGACTTGAGGCAAGCTGATTACTCATACGCCACGTTGTTGCATGACAGCACCAAAGCCACAAAAGCAGCAGCAGCAACAACAACAACAACATCGACAAAGCCGCATTTCAATTACAGTTTCAATTTTGTTACTCATTAAATCGCCATTGCACTGCCACAAAATGTTGATAAACATTTTTAACGGCTTAAGCTCTTGTTGCAATTGTTTATGTTTCTCTCGTTGTTGCTGCTATTTTTGCGTTGTTAGTGTGTTAGTGTTAGTGTGCATTATGTAAGCGGCACGCGCTCATGTCCGAAAAGTGTTCGTTAAGTTTTTTGGTTCAGTCATTAACGTTTGAAATAGTTTTGTTTTCTAGTATTGTCTTAAGCGTTTGCATTGCATTTCCTCATGTTATGCATAAGATACAAAACATATATAAAAACTGACTTGAAGCAGACACATTTTCACTTGTAGTACCTTTTTAATAAGATAGTAAACGCGTATGCCCTTTCCATTTTGTGTTGTTGTTGTTAACGTTTATTGTTGTAGTTGTAGTTGTAGTTGTAGTTGTATAATAGTTGTGGAGTAAAAGTGGAGTTCAAAGTTACCCACGCGGCTCTTCCGTTTAGTGGTGCATTACATTGTGGTGCCCCCAAACGAAACAACATCCTCCCGTTGTTGGTTTCTCACGCACTTTAACACCATTTAGTTGATAACAATCGCCAATGGTTTTTTTTTCTTTTATTTTGTTGGGTTTCGTTGTTTTGTTTTGTTTTTGGGGTCCGATTCGTGCAATGCCACTTGCCACACAGAGCCAGAGCCGTTAAGCAAGTTGGTGTAGTTGAAGATGCAGTTGAAGCAGTCACTGCCGCTGCCGCTGCCGATGCTGCCACTGCCACTGCCGCTTTCCCAATACATACTTATAAAGATAAGCAAAGTCCAAAAGCGAGCGGTGAAGGTGGCTCTGACTCCGACTCCGACTCTGACTCTGACTTTGCCGCTGACTGTGGCTGTGGCTGTGGCTTAGTCTCTCTGGCGCTGGACCTGCACCCAACCAGTTGCCGACTTGTAATAAAAATGCAGGAAAAAGTACACATCGAAGGAGAAAGTAAACGTTAACGTTAACGTTTCGGCTTTTGCTGCAATGTTGAAATGTTGTTGCAAAGAAAGCAGCGAGCCGGCAAAAGGCAACAAAAAAGGCAATACACAAAACAACAGCAACAACAACAACAACAGCACCACAAAGATAACGAAAAGAGTGTTTGGTGGGGGGAAGGGGAGGGGTGGGGGAAGGGGGGTTTGCTGGTGCTGGTAGGTGTAACTGAGGTTATGGGTCCAGCAGGCAGTTTGGCAAGTGAATGCGTCTGGCCATTTAATACATACTTATATGTAATAACATGTATAAAAACCCGCTCTCTCGCCCCCCTCCCTCCCCCGAAACCCAACACCCCGCCAGAGAACTGGTAATGCACATATATCTGAATTGAGGTTTAATCATATGCGTGGTAGATATAGATACATGTGTATATAAGGAGATTATTGTGTTTGATTGAAATTTTGCAAAAAAAAATATGGAATATTGGAAAGCGGTTTTCAATGAGTTTGTTTTTTTCGTTTGTTTTAAAGCTTGTATTATAAGTATTTATTTTTTTTTTCTTAAATATCTTCTGATTTTATATTTCAATCATGCATTCGTTTAAACTCTGAACTGAATGTTAACAATAAACAAATATCCTTAAAAATTTTCTTGCCTTTGCCTAATTTACAGAGTAACAGACAATTTTAACATAAAAATGTTAAATAACAGTGGGTTGATAACGGAATTCAAAGCAATTAACATTAATTTTTTAGCATGTGCAACAACCACAAACATTTTAATACCCAACAATATGCAAAATCAATATTAATTGCAAATGACCGGCAACAATAAATTTTTAATGTTTTTATTTCCTTTGCTTGTGTGCTTTTGGGGTTTATTGAACCGGCTGCCACAAAATTTGTGTTTGCCGCAATACATTTAGTGTGTTCGCTTTGCAAATTACCAGCACATATACACACAGATAAACACTTACACACTCACACATACACATACGTATATAACGACAAGGCAAATGTGGTATGAAATCAATAAAGCATTGCAATGCAACAGCAGCCACATCCAGCTTGCAGCTTTGGCGCTTGCATCTGCATGCACTTCGGCACTTTGGCTGCCACTTGTTGCACCTTTCTCCAGGCTGTTGCCGTAATTCGATGCACACACACACACACACACACAAACATAGAGACACACACTTTGCTAGCAGTTGATAAATTTCTGCAGCCATAACGGCCACATATGCCGTTGCAACAAAAAATACCCACACATAAACCACATAAACACACACACACACAACTGCTCAACCTATCCCGTCTGCCGTCTCTGTTATTCGAAACTTATGCGCATAATTTTGCCTTGATTTCATTTTTCTCGCATGCGATTTGTTGGCTGCGCGCACATTTTTCAATTTCAAATCGCAGCCAGCCAGAAGAAGCACCCGAAGCCGCAGCAGCAGCAAAAGAAGAGATTGCATATGGTGGAAACATACAAGGATCGATGGTCAGGCGACCAGCTGGCTATTTATTACCTCATCGCAAATGCAAATTCGCGTTTCGTTTAAGATTTAGATTTAGCTGTTTGCGTTTGCTTTGCATGATTATGCAGCTTCTTTCTAGCCAAATTGAAAGTATTTTTGTTACTCGAAAAAAATCAAAATAACAACAAGTTCAATGCACTCAAAAGAAAACACCGTTAAATAAGTCACAAAAACACGCATGCCGTATATAATAAAATATCAAAAAACCAGTTAACAACATTTAAATTATTTTTTTTGTGGTTGTTAGTTTTGCCAATCCATGGACAAGGTCACTTCCGTCACATGGCCCGTTGTGGGTGTTATTCACCTTAGATATGTTTGTTGTTGTTACTGTTGTTGCTGTTGCTTGTGTTATGCTCAAGTTGTGACTTAATTGTTTATCAAGGCGGCCAGGCCTGTCACAATTTGCAAAATTTCCAGAGCACTGTGCCACAAACTGGGTCAACTTGTTCTCCAAGCCTAATGGGCTGCCACTTCACTCTGACCCAAACTCTGTGTGTGTGTGTATGGTGTGTGTCTGTGTGAGACGTTGCGGCGACGTTTCAAGTTTGTCCAAATCGGTTGCTGCCGCTGCTGCTGCAAATTTGCTTTTATGCCATTTTTGCCTTGGGCCATTTAACCAGCAATTGAGTCAGCGGCGCCTTGAGTTTAAGCTTGACTTGAACATGAAGAAGACATTGGCAGAAGATGACACTGGCAATGAAATTGGAGTCGCTTAGGATGCCTGCCTGGTGACATGTTCATCTTCCATTGCTGTTTCTCCATTTTAATGAGGCATGCAACCATGCCTGTGGCACATATACTATTGACACCGTACTGTAACTGTAATCCAAACGGATGTCTGTCTTTATGTGTGGATATACATATGTATGTTAATGTTGGCATTATGCTAAGACTGTTCAAGAGCATTAGCATGACAATTGGGCCATAGAAGTTGGCTAACACATTTTGACAAGCTAATTTACAACAATCTTGCAATGTTTGCAAAATATATTCATAAAGTTTCTTGAATGAATTTTCAGATTTATTTGATTGATATCATCAAGCACAAACAATTCTCATTAATCTCTAAATAATTATTCTCTTTTACTTTCAGGTATGTACAATAACACTTAATGACATTTACATTTTAATTAAAGAAACTACGCAATTCTACTTGCAATACATCTGGGTAAGTCTGCGGGCAATAAAAGTTTCACTTTGAGATACTTTCAGTACTTTAAGTAAGCATTTAGCTTGAGGGAGATTGACAATCTCAGATAGGGTAGAGCTATTGTTGTTGCTGTCAGCACTCGCTCTCTCACTGTTCTAATGATTTTGTTGGGTTTATCGGGTAGACGGCATCGGTAATCAACAAGAAAGAAGAGAATTCCCCGACGCGACAAAGGCCGGTTTAATTATGTGCAATTAGTGGGCAGTCGCAAAAACAATAAAAACAAAACGAGTAGAAATAAAGAAAGATACAAATTTATCTGTTAGCTGCGGTCTGGCCGAGTTTATGACTTCATTTGTAAACGAAAGCGAAAATACAGACATAAATACAAAAAAACATAGTGAAATAAGTAGCATTTCCATTGGGTTTTCTATTGCCTTCACTTTTGTTTTTTGTTTGCCTTTTTCCTTTTTTTTTGGTGTGCGAAATATTTTTACTTTTACTTGTTGATTCTACTACATCGGAAAGAAAACATAATGAGAGACATATTTTTTTTTTTTGGTCAGATAGTAATTAAACTCGGCGAATTGTACTTTTTAAATGTGGTTGATGATTTATTTATTATATATTTTGTTTTGTCTCTTATTTTTTTGAATAAATTTGAAGCATTTTATCAATTACAAAACAATCGCATTGATTGAAAAACTTTCTCAAGTGTTGGGTACTCGATCAATTGAAGCGATTTAACAAAAGATACGCTGAAATAATTACAAAAGCCAGCCACAAGATCATGAAATACAAACCTGAATATGTACATAACCCTCCACTTCACGTGCATACCCTTATATACATATATAAGTATAACCAACAATTATTGTCAAGTAATTTGAATTTTTTGGAAAGTAAAAGTCAGAAGTGTGTGTATGAGATGTGTTTTTTCGATGTGTGTATGAGTGTGTGTGTGTGTGTTACACTGTTGTCAACCTCTTCTCAGTTGACTTTGCTTATTAAGTTTTTTGTCGGATCTTGTTTGTCATGTAATCAAAATCACTCGCATGCATCAATTGTTCAATTAGTCGGTTCAATCATCCAATCAAGTGAGACCGACACATGCCAACGAACACTGCCTGCCACCACCGACAACTATTTGAAATGCAAAACAAATATGTCTTATAGCAGTTTCTTATACTCCATTAACTTGTCTAATAACAGACTCGAGTCGAGTAGTTCTTGCAGTTGTTGACAACTCAAACATAGAGTAGCTTTGATGGTTTAAGAGAATGTATATATATATATATATATATATATAAAATATTTAATTAATTTATAGTTATAGCTCATTGGCTTTTATCATTTATAATAATTAAATTGGTATAGCTTTGACACTTAAATAAACTAATCAATATGTTTTAATATTTATGCAATATGCATAAACGTTTAAAATGTTTGATTAAGAGCCAATTAAAATGTTTAGCTAAATTGTTTATGCATAAATAAGTGGGATATTACTATTAATATTGATTAGCTGACCTTCAAAAATGTCTTTTAGCTTAAAAAAAAAAAGATTTTTTATATTAAAAACTTAAAAGTTTTGCAAAAAAGTGTTAGAAAAATTTTATATATATACTGAAGAATTAAATATGGGAATAAAGTCCTCCCATATAGCGAAGATTGGTTTTTATGTAATCATCAAAACCCTTTTTTCTCATTTCCAAGCATTTCAAACAACACAAATTGAAAAATAATTGTCTAAATCTCCAATTTGTATGCAAGCTGCATTGCATAAATCTCCAATATCTACTTATGTATGTATATGATATCCAATTAAACCCAACTCTCTTGGCAAATCGTCGCCGCAATCAACTCGAATCATCTCATCCCATTCCATCCCATCCCAATCTAATCTCCACTCAATTCATCTGTATTTCCATGTCGAATTAAAGCTGGTTACATTTCCTGACTCTTTGCTGGTGCTGCTGCTCATTAGAGGCCGCTGGCTGCACCCGCACCAAGCATACATTAAAGAAAATCAATGGAAATGTCCAATGGCGCTGGTAAAATATGCAACGAGTTTTTTTTGGCCAATACAATAACGAGCAGCAGCCACGACAAGAGAGTATGCCATAATTTCTGTTGAGGCTTTGGCTAAAATATACTTGCCAGAGTATTTTGTATTTTATGAAAGTGAAATTTCTCGTTGTTGCCTATGGCCGCGGGGCCAAAGCGTCAGTCAGTTAACAAACCTAACAACAACAAGCTAGTCAGTCAGTCAGCCAGTTAGCCAGTTAGCCAGTCAGCCAACAAGCCAGCCAGTCAGTCAGCCAGAGTCAGCTAGCCAGTCAAGCATTCAAGTATTCGGCTAGCTAACTGGATGCTGTGCTTGACGCTGATGATGACGTTGATGAATAAACAAACAAAGCAAACAACATGTGAGTCTACACCAACACTAACACCAACACCACCACCACCACCACACCTCACCCTCTCCTCCTCAAACTCTTGAGTCTGCTATTATCTGTGGGCCACTTGACGACGATGTCTGTCAACGGGCAAATGAAAGTGTTTGCTGTTTTGTTTTTGTTTTTTGGGCGCGATGAAAAGGGGCGAAATTGTGTTGCGCGGTGATTGCGGGTGCCACTCATAAGTTTTATTACCACACACACACACTTATACAAAATCTCATGATTTTTCATATTTCTTTACAAAAGAAGAAAGTACATAAAGCCCAAGACGGACTTGGGCTCTGGAACTGTCTTCTCGAGTGACTTTCGTTGATGTCTGGCGCTCGAATCCCACGCTTCACGATATGAAATGCTCAACCAGCAAATTAATTGCTAATTAAACGGCTTAATAATCACATTCGATTTGCCTTTTGCCAAAAAGATACCAATCAACATATTAATATGTATTTAGAAGTGAAAAGTAAACAAGTTGAGCATTAAAATGTTTTTCTAAAGTCTTAAAAGTCAAACTGAGATTTTGAACAATGCCAATCGAAGAAAATAATAAAATGTATAGAAAATATATTAAATTATATAAAGGTAATGTTTTACATATATAACTCTTGCCAGAAAAAACGTTTTTTGGTGTGCGAAAAAAAAAAACTTGATTTGATTTTCTTTTTTTTTTCAAAATATTTTCTGTCAATTTAAAAATCATATTATAACCCAGTCAAGACACTCCCATACCCACATTAGTATATTGTTTGTCTATTTGCCTTACACCCATAAAACTCATGTCAGCAGCTGTCAATCCAAGCATCTGCTTCCACTTTCCTTTAACATTCGTTTAACAATTTCACAACTTTTGCTTTTGTGACCCTATCAGCGTGCCACAAATAATGAAATACAAAAAAACTGGTGCAAAAAACTAAAACAAAAACCGTAGCCAATCCGCATGAATGACAGCGCAAGACAAAGACGACAGAGACGAGGGTGTGGGGGACGCCGAACCAAATTACATACTCGCCGTCATCCAGCAATACAACTGTGGTATACTCAAGTGAAACAAATAGAACAAAACTTTTGCTTTCACCTTTTCAAGGCGGCCTGGCCCCCGTCACTTGCCACTAAAAGGGGCAACTGTTAGGCAGATGCCAAGAGCCACTCAACGACAGTTCCGGGCAAACGTTTTGCATGCTATTCGGATTCGTTTTTTGTATGCCAAAAAGGCAGTACTGTCGTGGGGGTGTAGGTGAGGGGTTTAACCTACCGCAACAATAGGATGAAGCACCAGTTTTCCGGGCCAGAATGCGAAGCTGTTGTTGTTGTAGTTGTTGGTGTTGCGTTGGCGTCTGGTGAACAATTTGCATGCCAAAAGCAGCAACAGCAGCAGCGAAGCGAGGTGAACTGTTGTCGTTGTTGTTGTCACTGTTGTTGTTGTTGTTGTTGGCCTAGGCAATTTGTTATTTGCCTTTTGAGGCGCACGCGCTGCCTTTTCAATTTGTGGTCGCGTCTGCCCTACACAAATTGCACTTAACAGGGGGAGTGGGAGAGACAGAAAGACAGAGAGAGAGAGAGAGAAAGAGAGTTAACCTGGAACTGCAAAATTCTGTGCGCCTTTGGCAAAAAGTAGCCCAGTGACCAAATGAACCACATTTACTTGCCACACACAACTGCACGCACACACACACACACACATTGGGGCAAAGAGTAAAGATGTTGCTATTTAGATATTCTAAACATGAGCTGCAGACGCGCAATTTTGCGCATCCATAAGATTAAAAAGCAACATAAAATGCTCAACGCATGCAAATGTGCTGTACAAAAAAGAAAAAAACAAAGACTTTTGTTGTTGCTGTTGTTTGCAACTTTCTTTGCCTAGGTTAGAAAATGTTTTCTGGCGGAATTTACGATTGCTTGCTGACAGCTTGTTGGAAAGTTTTGGTGGACTAAGCCCTATCTGTGGAATCTTTAAACTTGCCAAAAAGCAACTCAATGTCATGACAAAAAAAAAACACGCAAAACAAAAGACTGCGGCAACAAACTTGACAAGTTGGTCTAGAAACAAATCACAAAGTGCACTTTTTACAATTCCTTGTTGCTTTTTTTTTAATTACTTTGGCATATGTCAAGGCTTTGTCAAAATTTAAATTCAGATGATTTTTAGTAATAGATTAGCCCAGATAGCTAATAAACTTAAATACAAGACATGCGTGCAGTTTATGCTCCTATATACATATATCTTTTATTATATCTTCATCACAAAAAAAAAATAAAAATCGGCAATTTGGAGCCCCATTCATGCCACAACAATCGCTCAGTGTAAATGTGAAGGTTAAACCTGTCCGTTCGCCTGCCATTTTTAGCTAATTTTTAATATTCGTATTTACAATCGAGATTTTAAATTTACATCAGTTTTTTTTCACTCTGTATTTTTTTTTTTTGGAGCTATGCGTGCTATAAAATATTATTATTTTTCTTGCATATCTTTGCTTAATGCAAACACGTTTTAAGTTTTTTTTTATCGAATCGAAACTAGTTTTCTGTATGATCTGTACGCATTTTTGTTGTTCATTTGCTTCTCCCCTGAGCAATTTACAGCCTGATAAGTTTTAGCCGGTTTTTTGTTTTTGGCCATTTGTGTTGGCAACCAGACGCATAGACGACACGAAACGATGATATATAAATATTTATGAACAGATATTTGAAAATAAATCTTAAAGACATTTATGTGCTAATCAAATGATTTGTGCATTGTGATTTAAATTAATTTTGGAGTTTTTTATTAGATCTTACTACAAGCTCGTGTGGAGTTGAAGGTGTTTCAAAAATACTCAAAGTGCAGGAAGTGAGAATAAATCATTCAAAATCTAAAAGATTAATGCGTAAGAGTATTAATTCTGTTTGTTAAGTAACAAATTCTTAAACTTTTTCACACACTATCTGAGTAATGTGCTTAACTAAATCAGTTAAGCGTGTTTTTTTCTTTTGATGAGCTGTCAAAATTTGCAATTAAAGTTATATAACTGCAGGCGACGAAAAAACACACACACAAATGTTTCGATGACGCTAAAGCTTAAATGAAAAGTCATAAATTTACTGGTCATTACATTTTCGTTAATGTTATTTAGCACGCCGCGTGTCACGTAATCTTAAGTGGAGCTCCCCCCGCCAAAAAAACAAACCCAGTCATCAGTTGTCAAGTTGTGGAAGCTGCGCTAATGACAAATACTCAAACGGTTGCAGTTGTTCAACAACTGGACAACAATAATGATAAAGACTTTGGGTCCTACTATATATAATTTATAGTCATTGGGAAGCGTTACGAATTGTGTGTTAAAGTTAAAGTTAAAGTTTTGCGCAATCAGCGGAGCGAGACTTTTAATTTTAATGAGACTCAACACTCTCACTTTTCATTTCATTTTTTTTTTTCGTTGGTTTGCTCTGGAGGCTCTGTAATTAAAAAATTACATATGTCTATATAGTTTTGGAAGTCGAGCAACTGATTACTTAATTAAATTTTAGCGCATCCAGCTTATATAAGAGTTGACCAAAAAATAATAATTATTGATGCGCTATGTTGACTTTTCTTTTAACCCAAAAATCCAAAAAAAACAAGTAAGAAGACTCTAGTCGAGTAAGCTCGACTAGAAGATACCCTTAACCCTTGACCAAACAGACGGACAGATGGTCGGGCTAACAGACATACACATATGGCTGTGTAGTTCTGTACCAATACTTGATGGTTTCATATCTCCGGTGTTTCTCAACCGATTTTAATGAAACTTTTACAGTAGTTCATTATTTTGCTTATAGTTTCAATCCTCATTTTCAGTTTTTTAAAATTCAAGATTTTTATGTTATCGATTACATGTGTATATCGGAAACGAAAAGAGCTATCGATAATTTGAAACAAACTTGTTCTGCCTAGGGCTTAGGCGAACTTATGTCCCAAATTTGAAGTCTCTAGCTCTTACAGTCTCTGAGATCGACGCGTTCATACATACAGACAGACGGACGGACGGACAGACGGACGGACAGACAGACGGACATGGCTAAATCGACTCGGCTCTTGATGCTGATCAAGAATATATATACTTTATGGGGTCGGAGAAGCTTCCTTCTGCCTGTTACATACTTTTGCACAAAACCATTATACCCTTTTTTTACCCATTTCATGGGTTAAGGGTATAAAAACTGAAGAAAAGAAAATTATATATTTAATTAAAGTGTACGCCTCGATGCAGCACACACACATACACACACACTCAAACACACATACTCGACCATTGCACACCCACATTTCACTAACTAAACCAATTGGTCAGGCTTCGGTTTTTTCGTTTTTGGGTTGGTCCCTGACCGCAAACGAGAACGCCTCACAGTTATAATAATATTTCGCATACGCCACCTACAACGTCAGCCGGCCCTGGGCACCGGCCGAGCCAGACCAGACCCGACCAGAGCCGACCCGATCAGCAACTCCTCTTTGCTGTCCCAAATCCAACAACAACAACAACAATAACGAAAATATAATAATAACAATATTTTTCAAACAACAAAAGAAATCAACTAGAAGCGCCCTAAGCCTAACTGCAACACACAAAAAACAAAACAAAAAAAATGCAATGAAACCAAACCCATTTTAACCGTTAAGCACATTTGACTAAATCTGCTACACATGGCAGCCCATAGGCGCAGGTTCAGGTGAATGGAACTGCAGAACAGTTTGGCACGAGAAAGGGGCAAAGGGGTACAGGTGCAGCGGTTGCATTTGCTGCAGGAAATGCGCAGAGCATGCGCGAGCTTCAACTGGAATGGTCCAAAACTTTTTTGTTTTATTCTTTTTTTAAGCTAGATAGCAGATCGCTATACTAACAACAATAGATAACAAGAAAAAGTGAGGATTCAAGCAGTAAAACCGACTGCAACTACGCACTTACATATAAACTTGATATTTAGTTAGAGAATTTCTTGAATTTTTTTGAACTGAAAAAAGTTTTCGAGCTTTCATGGAAAACTGTTTACCAATTAAAAATCTTTAGTCATGTTCTTTACAACAAAACTTTTCTTACCAAAGCAACAACTATTTCGTATAGCTAAAGTACTCAATATGGGTAGAGTATTTAAAAGGTAGCACGAACGCAGGTCACTTGTTGCTGCAGGAAGCTAACAGCAGAGAGCTGAGGTAAGTGCAACGGCGACGGCGGCTGCAGCTGACAAGAGTCAGAGTAACTGAAAACAGCCCACATGCTGAACACACACACACACACATTCAAACACACACATGCACAAGGCGAGTGAAAACAGTTAAGACAACAACAATAATAGCAACAACTGCAAAACTGCCAACTGGCAACAGGAAGACCTTAAACTTGGCCTCAACGGCAGCGGCAGCAGCAGCAGCAGCAGCAGCAACGACGACGACGGCTGCAGCAGCAACATCGTGAACAGCAACAACGAAAGCAACAAATGCTGAACAGTCAAACACACAATTCAATTTTATTTCATTTACGTTGTGGTTGCTGCTGCTGCTGCTAGATGTTGTTGTTGTTGTTGCCATTCGCTTGGCTCGTTTGGCTGCTGCCTGGCCTGGCTGTTTCTGTGTGGGCCGCTGCCTGCCTTCCCCTGTCTGCCTACTCCTCAGTTCGTTTGGATCGTTTGGATTGCAGCTCCTCGAGCGCCAGCCTCATGAATGGGAGCCGCAGATTGCCGATGCTTCTAACTCATTTCTACACTGTTGCTGTTGTTGTTGTTGTCTTTGGTTTTTGCTTTTTTGTGAATTGGCGTAAAAATGTTGTGAGAACAAATGGTTGTTAACTTTTGCGCATTTTTTTAGCTCGCAACTTATTTTGTTGTTGCCGTTGTGTGTTGTTGTTGTTGTTTCTGTTATTGCCTCTCTTCTCTTTTTCATTTTATATTAGTTTTTGTGTTGATTTTGTCTTCGCAGCTGATGTTGTTGTTGTTGTTGTTGGTGGTGGCGTTAGATTGCGTTTAACTGTTAAGCGAACAAGTCGAAGCAGAAGTTCGTTGCCTAAGTCTTTCGTTTATTATTTTTGAGTCTTTTTTTGCCGTTGTTGCTGTTGATGTCGTTTTGAGCGTGATTTTATTGCCTATGCTGAAGTTAGTTGTTGTTGTTTGTGTTATTGTAATAATAATAATAATCATAGTTTATCTGTGCAGTGCAGTCCAGTGATTGAAGTGGCTGCTGCGCCTGCGCCGTTAGGGTTACCTAATTTTTTATGAAGCTGTTTTTTTTTCTGTTGTTGTTGCTGTTTGTTAATGGATTTTTAGTATTTTTTTTCTGTGTATTTTGGGTAGGGCGCCGAATGAGTCGAAGGAGGTTACTGTTAAGTGGGACACACAGGTGGGCTGTCTCTCATAAATTGAAATCCTTAGTTAGCGGTGACTGGTTAAATGTGGGCGTGGCTTGCACAAGGGTGAGAAATTCGATTGCAAAGGAAGTTATTTAACCAAAGGCAATCAACTTTTGTAGATGGAATGTGTGAAAACTTTTTCTGCTCTAACTTAAACAAATCCCAGTTAACACCACGTATCACACTAACACAAAAACAATCGACTTGCCGACACATAACCTTGAAAACTCAACACCACATTCATCATGGATGGGAGGCCCATTAGTTAAACAACATATAACATTTACATATATTATGACATAAGGCTATCGTATTGTGCAGAACGAACAAAGCAGCGACAAATCTATAGATGAGAAAAAATCACACTGATTGTAGAATATTTAAGAGTGTCATAAAACATAACATAAACAGGAGACAACCATAAACTATAGAAAGATAAAAATAGAAATAGACTGTGTAAATTGAACAAAAAGTTTCCTTTCATATGCAAAAAAACTAAACACAAACAAAAAAACTTACAAATATTAAAAATTCATTTAGTGTTTTGATGACAAAAAACTAAAAAAAAAAGAAGAAGACGCGCGACACCTTTAGCTATTTTGTAATTGTTGTTTTTGTCTGTCTGTCTAAACCAGATCTGTGAAGGTCAGCGCGTTTAGCACCTCTGGCGAAAGAGAGAGGGGAAACGCTTCCTCTGGTGTGTCATCTCTCTCTCAGTGCTGCTGCAACTGTAACGTCAACTTTTAATTGCGTTTCAAGTGTTCATTTTGGCCAATAAATCAGGCGGGCCAACTTTGAATGCAAAACAGCTTGGTTGGCACACAAATGCAGAGAGTCTAAGTTTATTTTGTTTTTGGGTCTGGGCAATTAGCGCAGCTCATGAGCAGCAACAACAGCAGCAGCAGCAGCAGCGGTGCTGAATTTATATTATTAGAGATACGATTTTACAGTTATGCCAACTGATTTGTGACTGTCGCTGCCTTTCCTTTCTTACAGCATTTAGTCAAAGTCACACCAAAAAACAACAACAGAAAAGAGTAAACCTCTGTCTTAGTTTGAGTCTCAGCCTCTGTCTCAGAGTCAGTCTCATCGTCATCGTCATCATTCTCATCTCGTGGTGTTGCGGAGTAGGTTAATAGTGCCAAAACGTTGCGACGAGTCATTGCAGCAGCAGCAGCAGCAGCAGCACCAACATTAACATCAACTTCAGCAACAGCAGCAGCAGCAACTCTTAAGAAACAACAACAACAACAATAGCAACATTTATTGCAATGACTCCTAAGAACAAACGTTGCGCCATTTCTTCTTCTTCTTCTTTTTGTGGCACTCTGCAGTTGCACCCTTTCATTCGTTTAGACACTTTTCCCAAACGTATCCCCCGTTAGCAGCACTCCCAAACCCCTCTGCCCCATTGGCCAAATATCATTATTATGCGGCTCAGCTTAAGTCGCAAAACGCGAATCGAAGCATTTCCCAAACGCGAGTGCAGCATATTTATGCAGCATTATTATTTATTTTATTGACAGCTTTTCTCTTTTTGATTTTGTTTTCCTAGTATACTCTTACTATATTGAGCTGATTGAGAGTCCTTTGCCTGGGTGTCAAACAGCTCAAGCATTTTATAAACAAAGCATAAAACCTTAGTGACGATGTCTTTAAGTTCTCATTGTTTAAGTTTTAACTTGGGCTTAGGCAAACATTAGATGTTTCTAGACTTTAAATCAATAATAATAGTTTGCCTAAAACCATATAAATGTATATAGAGCATTTGGGCAACATGAGAACGTTGTTTCTCTTCAATTGATCCCATGCCCTGTTGTCTTACTTAATGCCTTGTGATCGACACAAGCTCGAACTGAATGCACCAATCGACGGGGCAACATAAAGTTGCAGTTGCAACAGTCAGTCCAAATCTGCAAACCGACTGAGTGCGGCTGCTTGCTCGCTGCAAGTCCAAGTGCCAATAATTTCCAGCTGTCCAGAACGAACCTTTTACTTTGCGCTAATAAATTGCCACTAAACGACTTCGACGGGGACTTAAAGATTTTCAAGCCAAACTCCAACTGGGAAGTCTTTTCCTTTTTTCCTTTTTCTATTTTTTTTTACTGTGCTTTGCGGCATGCGCTACAATTGTTGCGCCATAATTTCCCATCAAATTTTTCACACTCGCTGCTGCGGCTGCTTGCGATAATCAAATATTTGACCTCTACTGCAAATAAATTTCAATGCAATCGCAACAACAACACAACAACAACAACGGTAACAGCAACGACAACCAACAAAAATAAAATGCCCGGCAAACGTGAAAGCGCATTGGCAGCGTTGACGTCGACGTCGCAGTCGCAGTCGGTGTTGCCGTTGCCGTCGCTGTCGACGTTGCGTGTTAAACACAATTCAAAGTCTATAATTATTGTAGAATTGCCAGCAGAACCAACACGGGACACACCGTGCGGCAAGCAGCGAGCACCAAGCACTGAGCAGCAAGCAGCGCGCATCGGGCACGTTTCCAGAATCCCAAGCCTGAGAGGCTGGCAGCTGCTTGCCGCTTGCAGCATCGCGACTGCACATGGAACATGAAAATTGTAGCGTGTAGCCCCGCACACACACTACTAGTAAAGAAAAACAAAAAAGAATTCCAAACACACATTCTAATTCCACATTCGCCTCGACTTGACACACTGCTGGCAGGGAGCTGCAAAACTTAAGCTGTAACGGCTGCACTGACAAAAATCCAAAGAACATATTTTAAATTGTTGACTTTTTTTTAAAAGTATGGTTAATTCAAATATTATTTAAAACAGATTCAAGCAATTTTTCCTTGTTATAATTTTTGTTATCTAAAATCTTAAGACTGAGAAAGATTTTTTTTGTGCCGTGCATCTTTGACTGGGGATCGCTATCTCTTCGGCTGGTTGTGATTCAGTTGGGGCGCCTGTGAGAATCGCTTGCTTAACTGTTCACAGATCTACTACGAGCTGCTGTGTCTCTCTTTCATGTGTGTGTGTGTGTGTGTGCAATTAATGCCCAGAACTGTTGCAAGTTAGCATTTGTCTGTGTTGCCTTTTTCGGGGAAGCGGAAGCATTGCACACGCCCACTTGTCGCTTGCTAACTGGCATTGCAGTTGGCACACCGTTTGATGTTTACTATCGCAATGCCTTTTTGCCATACCCCATACCCCATACCCCATAGTGGAAAGTCGTCGGCGGTCTGCAGTTGGATGAGGCATCAGGAACAGGGACCACATCTGTTTGTTGGCACGCCCACACACCATTTGAGCTTTTGCCGCTCAGTCGCTCGGTCGCTTGGTCGCAGTCAGTTGAAAGTTCTTCTGCCGCCAACCAAACTAATTGTAAACTGTTGTTCGCAGTTGCTTAACTGCTTGGCTTGTTAGCTGCTTGTTTATTAACAATATAACGCTCCACACGAGCGACTCGTAGCAGACGCTCGTTTACTCTCTCTCTCTCTCTCTTTCTTAACTTAACTATCTTAACATTTCGCTGTGTTTTCTTTTAGATTGGGTGGGGTACACACAAGGAAACAGGGGGAGGCTGGGAGGCGTTACTTATCAATTGGCCAGTCCAGTAACAAATTTATGCACTGTAAACTGTTTTGGCAGCACATAAACTGTGCCGTTTTATGCGCTGACCATTTGACCTTTTGCATGTGTTAAGTTCTTCACGCTTGTAGTTGTTATTATTATAATGTTGTTGTTGTTGCTGAATTTGTGGTGTGTGTATGTGTGTTTTGCTTTGTGTGTTCATAACTGTCACAGGATAGGCAAATGGGGCGTGTTGGGTGGCTAGCAATCTGGTGGGCGTCTTAAACGTTCACAGTTAATGCTTTGAGGCGCTTTTATTAGGTGTGCAATATCAAAAGACTTAGACAACGAACTTGATTCCGGTTAAAACTAAAATGAGAAATAAAGCCTAATAAATATTCATAAGATTTGAATGCTAAAAAATTCCATCTTTAACTACGATCTGATCTTGTTATTTGGTAAAAAAAAAAATAGTTTGGCTTAAATTCAAAAATCTTTTAACGATAATAAATTAAGTATTAAATGTTTTTTCGTTTTTCGTAACATGTATTTTATTTGAGTTGAACAAAAATAAATATCATTTTGATTAGAAAGTATTTTATTTATATGCTCTAAGCTTTATTTTTGCTTGCCATTGTCATAGACATAGCCCTAAAACTAACAATTGTTATTTATTTTTCATTGTACTTACAGGTAAGTTGTTCACATTCGCACAATCGGAATACGATCTCGAGCTGTTTATAGTACAACACGCTGGAGTTATGTAAGTGGACCCAAAAAAAAGCAAACTAATGCAAATAATTGGCCAGTTAGTTGAATGGGTTTTGGGACCAACGCCCAGCTGAGAGAGAAGTAAGCACAACTAAAGCGAAATTGTAACAAAGCCCCAAAACCAATTTTAATTTCAAATGTTAACGATTTTCGTGTAAACAAAATGCGCAACTGTGAATTTGTGTTTGTATATGTGTGTGTTTGTTTGTTGTTTTTGTTTTTGTTGTTGTTGTTGTGCGACTTGCATAAGTTGCAATTTGAGCTAAATAGAAGACAGAAAGTCAGAGCGAAATAATAACGGACCAACCGAAACTAATGATGCGACATGTTAGCCGGCCATGTTGCTTGGGTCTAGGGTGGAGCAGGCAGGCGGTGTAGAACGAGGGCGGTGGCTGATTTGAAAAAATACACATACGAAAAGAGAAAAATGCGTCACGCTTACCATTAGAGGCACGCACGCAGCATGCAACAGTCGCCCCATGGGAGAGAGTTGTATCTGTGTGTGTCGCCGCATCCCAAAAGTTCACCAAACCAAATGCGATATTCACATTGCTCTAGCTACTGTCTGTCTGCCCCGCCCCTCTTGCCTCCCTCCCCCTTGATCTTTGTAGCTGCCACCACTGCCCAGCATGTGGCGCGCTCCCTTTTTGGCAAATTTGGTGCAGCATCGCAGCGCCTTTCACAAAACGAAAAACTAAAAAAAAAGCACAAAATACAAAATCTAATCAGCTAAGCGGGGCGGGCAGGGTTGAACGGGGGGGCCATTCCGATTTGGATTCGGATTGGATCGCAGCAATTTACTCAAGCGCAAAATGAGCAACTAACTCTCGGCACACAGTTTGATGCTAAGGCGCTTGACTTACAGTCGACTCGAGCGAGATAGAGAGAGAGAGAGTAAGAGAGAGGTGGGAACTTATCTCAAATAGTTAACTTTTACCCGGCGTACATACGATACGATACGTGCAAATCTGCAACATGGAAATCTTGTTAGACTTTGCCGACAGCTCCGGCATCCTGTGGGGCATTCTAATTGAAATTCCGGGCGATTCCGTTGCTGCACATTTTGCTGTCGCGTCTTCTTCTTCCAATGATGACGTGCCAGGAGTTGTCTGCTGTCAGGTAATTCAGTCCGGGTGCTACTCGCTCACACACACATACACACACTGCCTGGCAATGATGCAAATTTGATGCCATCTGTGCACAATTAGCTGTCAATATTGCGCATACGACATGTGTGCAAAAGAAAAAAAAAGACGAACCAACTAATAAAATACTCATGGGGAGAAAAAGAAAAACACAACGGCAAACAAACAAACGAATGGCAAACAAAACGTACAAGAGTTAAGCAAACAACAACAACAAATATAGTCAATGACTGCCTCATTTGCCAACGTTTTGCAACACGCAACACAAATCAACGCACGCACATTGACCGCTCGCACAGTGGAACAAGTTGCATGGAAGTGCATGGAGGGGTTTCTTTTTTCATAATAGTTGTGTGCAAGTTTTTTCAATTCAGTGTTTAGTGTATATAGAAGATAAGAGTTTCGGCAATAATAAACATGTTTTGCTTAATGAATTGAAAATCGAAATCGAATCTATGAAAAGATGTAACTAATAACTTATTATATTGAAACCAACAAAGAACTGCATACGTTGTCTTTCACATAGTTTAAAAATGTATCCCACTGTTTCGGCAAACAAGTGGCGTCCAGTTGCATCAGTGTGACTGGCATCGACACCTGAAACGCTCGTTGGCCTCAGCTTACGGTATGGTTTGGCATACCATACTATTTATGCCTATGGACGAAGTGAGCCCATCAAGAGCACCCAAGCATTTGCATAAAAACGCCAAACCCACTAAAATCGACAAATAAATATAAAACTAAGCCAAAACGCCCAGTTTTTTGTTTTTGTAGGCGCAGCAGCCACTTCGAATGTTTATCGTTTCTAGGCTTGCTCTCAATATGGTGCGTTGGGCAACAACTTTTAAGAGTCGTCGATAAAGACTCGCAAGATGCAAAGTCCGTTGCAATTTCCATATGTGTGTGTGTCTGCCAGTGTGAGTTTGTGTGTGTGTGTGACACATATATATAAATTTCGTGTATGAAAACGTTAAACAGGTGAAACATGGCCCAAAGGCGTAACGCTTTAGTGAGTCAGACTCCAAACTATGAATCGGACTCTATGAACGCTCAAGCTAACATATATGTGTGTTCGTGTGTGTGTGTGTTTGTGTCTGTGTAGTACACACCAAAATTTATGTTATGCTTATGCCATGGCACGCTTCGGGGCCAGTCTCGTTTTTAGTGCATGCAGCCCAAAGGAGCAAAGAACTTGCGGCCAATATAAATTGTGTCAGCCATAAGGCTTTAAAGACATTAACTACAGCTCCCCTCTTGGGTCACATATTAATATGGCCAGAGACGACTAACTACAAGTGGAAGTACATAGGTGTGTGACTATGTGTGTGTGTAACTCAGATGGGCTTGCCCTGGAGTCAACTAAAATGGGCAAGCAATTAGTGAATAACTGTTAAAGACAGAATCTTAACGATCTCGTTAGAATCTTATGGAATTCAGCTAAATCGGAAGTTAAGATCATTTCTATTAGAAAAAGAACTGTTCTCATGAGAAAATGCTGAAGAAAATTATTTAAATCCTTAAAATTTCCAAAAATCAAATTATATTTCTATTATATTTTTTGGGCACAACTTCTCAAATTCTATAAAGATTCTTTAACAAATTAAAATCATTTTAGCGGCAACATCACATCCGATGCTGTAATAATTATTATCTCAGAGCTCATTTACCAAACAAAAAGAAATGTTCTCTCTATAAATCAAAGTGGAAGTCTTTTTCATCTTTTTACAAATTCCTTTACGGTTTAATAGCTTAAGAACTTACCGTGGGTGGTCTTTAAGCATTAAGTACCAGAGCACAATGCAAGACACAAACTCTTCTCATAAGCGATCATAACTCAATAGCTTGGGCTCATTAGCAGCACACGCAGCCAAAAAAAAACAAAATTACCACAGACATTAGGGCTGGCCAGAGGGAAGAATGTTGGAGGGCGGGGCGTATATAGGGGGTGCTGCAAGTCGGCGCACTTTAGCTTAAGTGGCAATTTTAGCCTGGCAACCATGCCGCCAAACACTGAGTGTGTGTGTGTGTGTGCTACAGTAGCCTCAATTTGTAAGAGTTTTGTTCCAAGCAAGAGGCAAGAAGTATTCTAACTAATATACCAAAGAGTGGGCGAAAGAGGGAGAGAGATAGAAAGAGAGAGCTGTTGCCATACAAAGTTGAGCTCAATTTCCTAGCTGCCCACGAAAAAGTCGTCAACGCCATCGTCATCGCCATCGCCATCGCCATCGCCATCGCCATCATATGGTTTGGAGCTCCATCGTCGCCGCTGGTCACGTCAAGCCGTGCGCGTAATGAGCGTTAAATTTGTGGCCCGCTTTTGTAAGCTTTTTGTTGTTCTTTATTGTTATTATGTTTGGGTTTTTGGGCAAGTTCTAATCACCGGTGAACACGCTTTGTTATTAGTTAAATTAGTCACAAAACGGTTTCCCAAAAACAAAAAAAGGCATCAAACACATTTCTGCTGCTCAGCCAACTTTAATTATTGCAAATTTTTCTTCCACTATATAAAGTTTTTTTTTTTTTTTGTTGCTTCTACCTCTAATGAAAACTCATTAAACGTTTTGGCAGCATCAGCAGCAACAACAACAACCACAATAATAATAATAACAACAACATAGTTGCGGTTCCTATAGCTTTTTATAGCTGTTGTGCTTTGATGGGCTGATCGCCAAATGTGGGTCAGCATAAATTATGAAAGATATAAATTATGTTTGCAGCTATATATAAGCAAGTACCAAAAACTAAAAAGTACTCAACGAAGCATTCAGTTCTCAGCAGTCGGAAAACTTTTAGTTTTGTTCGCCTTTTGCGACTGCCTTTCACTGCTATCAATAAATATTTTCGTTTCGTTCAGTGCGATGTGCCTGCGATAAAGACAAACGGCCTGCCAATAAGAATTAGCTAAGCGAATTGGCCATTTGGCCAACTTGGTAAACAACTCTAACAGCAACAACTATAACAAGAACAACAACAACAACAAGCATCTTGTTGCCTGTACTCTCTGTGTAGTTGGCAACGTGCTTGCAACGTGCTACTCCAATATCATCATTATCATTAGCACAGGTTTGCGCCCAAGAAAGCCAACCAACAAAACTGTAGCAGTTGATAAATGTTAATGTTGATAGCCAGCGAAAATCATAAAAAACAACATCAACAACAACACAAGCGTTTGCTAAAAAGAAATTTCCTCCTTCTCTTTTTATTTTAATTGAAGCGCAGATGCCCTTCTAAAAAGTTGTACACTTGATTAGAAGTAATTTTAAATAATTAATCAGGAAAACTGTTAAGGACTTTTTTTTTAGGATTGAGTATAAAGTTATGAGAATAAAAATAAAATATTTAGTGTTTTTTTAATATAACAAATACAAAAATAATTTATTTTCTTTAGCAACTAAATTTATGACTAGATAACATTCTTGATTTTGCCATCATAACTGAAAACAAATTTGATATCTTCTAGAAAGCTTTTACGGTAAGACAAGTTTACTGCCAGAAAGAATTACATAAAATTGTATAACCAGTTTACTTGCAAAAAAAAAAATATATGCCATATTACACATTCAGAGAGCTCCATTAGACTTTCCATAACTAGATACAAATTATTATATACTATGTATGCCGTTAGATGGCACAAGTGTTATGTCGTAATGCATTTGTCAAATGTCGTTATACCCTTTGGGGTGTTAGGGTATATATAAATGTGCAATAGCTTCCTGCTAGCCCAAGGTTAACAAAGTTCAGCCACAAATTCCATTCATTCGGTGCTGGATCTGGAGCTGCTGCTCCTGCTCCTGATGCTGCACTCATTGACGATGTCGTCGCCGTTGTTGTTGCTGTTGTTCTTGTTCTTCTTGTTGTTGTGGCTTTCAACACGCTTTGCCAATAAATTTGCAGCACTTGTTACTCTTTTAACGGTCTTGTGGCCGCTCACCAGCTCACCAAACATTCCTTGGCTTTGGCATTACAGAGCCAAAGATCTATTTTTGCCTAACAACAACAAATATTTTCTTGTACATTTTACTTGCAGTTGTTGGTTTTTTTTCTCTGTTTTTTTGTTTCGTTGTTGTTGTTATTTGGCCATGCAGGAAACTGAAATTGCGCTCCATTAAATGGTGGGCAGACGAAAAAAAAAAATTAGAAAAAAAGTAACTTGTTGAAATTTTGCAGCAGCAAACAAGCAGCAACTGTGCGATGCGGCTCATTCGATTAGAGCTGATTTAGCCAAAAGGTTAAGCAGCCGCCCAAAATTTTTTTCCATGGAATTTCCGTTCGTGATGTTTTTCCGCTTTGATTTTTTTCTAAAGATTTTTTTCGTTCCTTCGCTCGCTCGTTGGCTCGGCTGTTGAAACGTTTATTTGGGGCTACTGGTGAGATGAAATGGGGATTTTCTTGTAGTTTTATTGCAAGTATTTACTTAATATGTCAAATCACCTTCGGCTCTTCAAAGTGTGTGTGTTAGCCAATGACGAATGATATGCATAAATAAATATGTATGTGTAAAAATAACTGAGCCCACAGGCAATGTGTGCTATTAGCCTAGAAAGCACTATACTATCCGTTCTTTAAAGACTCTTTAAGCGCCATTGCCTGATAATAATGATGATAATGACAATAATGATGTTAATCTTTTTGGCAGCTTTTTGTTTGTATAATTGCCCAGGTTGAGATTCCACTCGATCTTCTGTTTAGTTTTATGTTTGAGTTGTGTTTTTTGCCTTGCTTCGACGTCGACGTTTTGTGCTAATCACTTTAACATTTTGCAGCCGCTTTTTGACCCGCTTTTTTTATTCAGAATTGTTGCTAGTGCTAGTGCTGATGCTGTTGCTGTTGCTGAAAGCATTTACAGTTTGAGAGGCGTTGCGTGTCTCTAATGATGTCTGATATGCGAATGCAAAAAGATGTCTTCTTCGATTGGGCAACAGTCACGTCACGCATTGATCATGCAAATGTTGAAATCTTTATGGCCAGAATGATATATTGATATTATTATTATTTTTTTTTTGTGTATTTGGCACAAAGCTAGTCTTCAAAAATTTACATTTATGGAAAGTTTAAGAATGGTTTTGGTAGCTTCTCGCTTATTATATAAATGTTAAAAATTATGAATTAATAAATTTGGTTTTCAATGAATAGAGACCATTATAAATGATAACTTAATGTAAAATGCTGAAGCTTATTTTAATATATCTAGTATTATACAACTTTTCACAAAAAAGTTCCACTCAAACCCAATTTATACATCTTCTTTTCATCAAAAGAAGAAGCTTACACAACAAAACTATTCACAGCTTGAATTTCTGTGTAGATCTCAAATTTCTCAAGTAGTTGAACCATTTTATTTCAATTGTTTGTTAAGCTTTTACATAGTTTTGTCGACGCCTTTTGCATTTAATTTTTGACTGGCTTATCTAATTTACTAACTCATACTTGTACATATATTTGTTCAACTTTTCCGCCTTTATTAATAGTCGCGCATTATTCCAGCTGCACGTCTGTCGTTTCTGAAGTGTGGATACAAGAGTCGGGTGTGGGGTATGGGGAGTGTGGCACAACATTTAGTTTGGCAAGATCACGACACTATCAATTAGAGGCGGCCAAACGAGACAATTGTTTAGGACTCTCAAGCCCCTCTCTCTCTCTCACTCGTTGAATGTCTCGTTAGCGGGGCGTGTCAACAGTTTATCATTTCAGCCAAAAACGTTTCGTAATGAAAAAAAAAAAAACACAAAACTCAAACCAAACAATATAAAAACATTTCGTGAGGGTATTATATTACAACAATTGCTCTGAATTTGTTTGGGAACTTTCGGAACTATAATTATGCAAGTGGCTAACACCCATAGAAAAATAGAAGCAGCGGCCAAAAAAAACATTTCTTCAAGTAATTTGCATGAAATTAGTTTCAAGTTGGCAGCTTAAAGTGCAGTTTACATACAATAAGAAATAAGCCAGTGGCAGTAAAAAGCTTGAAGGTTACATTTTAGTATTTTGATTTTATATATTTAAATTTTGAAACTGCATTAACGTTGCCGTTTCTTTGATTATTATTTTTATTATTTTTTTTTGTATGCCAATTAAGGCCACGATAAATAAAAAGACCCTTTTGATGCGTTTCGCTAATGAATGCAGCAGCATCTTGGCTCAAACGCTTTATTATTATTATTATTTTAGGTGTAGTATATACTGTCACTGTATGTATTTATTTATAGGGTTTCAGTTTCGCCAGCGCCGCTTGAAGGCCCTTAAAAGGAAATGTTGTTTGTCACACTGACTTATTTTTCCACTTGCCACTTGCCACTTGACCAACTGAGACGACGACGACAACAACGACGACGACGATGACGACTTGTGGTCAGCATTCGTTCCAGTCAGCGTTGTCATCTTGTGCGTCTTTCAGATAGATGCTGCCCTCAAAACGGGCCTGATGCGATTGCTGAGTGTGCGGTTGAGTTGGTTGTCGGTGTTGCTTGGTCAACACAGCTTGGGTCTCTCCGTTCTCCGATCTCCGTTTTCCATTCTCCTCTCGACAGTGTCTGCGTCTAGCTTATAGATTAAACTGTTAGTAGGTGCAACCAGGCAGACAGATAGACCAGAGGGACAGATAGACGACACTTGACGCTGGTTTGCTTGTCGTTGTCGTCTTTGCAGTCGTTTGCTTGGCTTCCTGCTCAGAAAGTCTAAACATGTCGCTGATTCTGCCACACAGCCTTTCCCCAAAGAGTTTGCGGTTTATGTGTTTTTTTTTCCTCTTTTGCGTAAAGACGGAAAGTGTTTCCATTTTTTTTTTTTTTGCATTTATTTTGATTGCACCTTGTTGGCCATAAATTTAATGGTCAAGCTGGTACGCAAAACGTCTTAATTTGAGATCAGAGATAAATTAATTTGAACTTAATTTATTATCGCTATTTGATATTAATAAAAAATAATTTATTGCTCTCTAATTTGTGAATATAAAAGTAGTTGCTGCTTTCTCTTTTTATTTAATAATTTTTTTTATCATTATAAATTTATATTATTACTTTATTGGTTCTTAATTTTTGTCTTAGGGTGTAATTTTAGTCTGTCGGTATCCAAGTTGATTTCAACTTGTAACTAGAACTGAAACAACAACATCGAGAACATCGAAACATGTCAGGGCGACACTTTGTCCATGTTTGCAATTGCCGCTTGACTAAAGCAGCAAAAGGCCTTAAAAGTAGCAAAAAAACAACAGCATTGAACAGCAGCAACAGTAAGAGCAATAACAACGACAACAACTCAATGTCAAAAGTGCATTGAAGACTAAAGTCAGGGTTAACAGGTAGTCAGCTTTTGCCTGGAGGCAGACAGCCTAAAAAACAGACAGACAGACAGACGAACAGATAGACACACAGACAGACAGAGAGTCAGACAGACAGGCAGAAAAGTCAGTAAGTCAGACAGTTTGCACAGTTTTTTACAGCTGCCTGTTTGTTGTTGGTGTTGCCGTTGTTTCTGTTTGTGTTTGCTGTGATATTGTGGGCAAAAGTTCAACTTGGCTGGCCCAAAGCAGACAGCAAACAAAAAAAGTGGGCGTGAGCAGCGAGCAGCAAGCAGCTGAGTCAATAGTTCGTTGCATTTTAACGGATGTTTTTGTGATTTTTTTGGTTTCTATACCAAGCTGCTGAACTTGGCCTGCAATGGGTCTAACATGAAAATGCAATTAATGCATTGAGCTTTGATTATAAAATGTATTTATAATTGAAGTTAACAGATTGAGGATGAGCACAGGAATTTGACTGAGATTTATTTATATTTTAAATGATTTTATTTTCTTTTCGTTTAAAAAGATTACAAATAATATATAAATCTTGTTTTGTTAATAATTCATCTTATTTACTTTTGTAAATATATAAACATTAGCGCATAAGTAGATGACATCAACTTTGAGCAAGTTCCTGAGTCACTTATAAATATATTCCGCTTCCATATTTCCTCATCAATTTATAGTATAATGATTTCTGCCGATCAAAGCGGAGATTATTAATGAGCTGGAAGAATATTTCATTTTTCAATACGCAATAGAAGCAAGAGTTAAACGGGTAGTAGCTATATTTCAACTATAAAATCAATTGAAAATGTAAAAATCTTGTCTATATATTTACATACTATATATAGCTTATTTCCTTATCTGATGTAGCATCATCTTGTGCAAATGTTTAGGAGAAACTGAAAATGAAAACAAAAACAAATCAAGTTACTGCAAGTTATGGTGCATTTAAGATGTCATATTTATATGCCATTTGCAATGACAGAAGTTGACTCGAGTCAACTCGCACGAGCTATGCACCCTCAGCCATAATAAACTATGAAAATTGTTGTCGTTGGGCATAAATGTTAATTGGGTTTTATAGTCGCTTGATATTTTTATCAGCACTTAGTTTACAAGCGCCTCATGCATTTTCATTAGACAGCCAAATGGATAATGATAAGGCATTATAAATAAACAAATATTGCTTCCTTACTGTTGCCAGTTTTTTGTTGTGGACTTCCGCCTGACCATAAAATTATAATCGACATCGAATTGATCCATCGATTTGCTTTGACTGGTCGCTGTCTGAGCAAATGATTTGTTTTGACTTTCAATTTCACTGCACACACACACACACACATACACACGCACTGCAATTGTCAGCACTTATTTTGTATTTATAGCTATGAAAAATGTTTAACAACTTTTACTTCTTCCGTTTGTCTACGCCTCTGTCAGCTTTATAGATGAATAAACGTTGTACAGAATAAACAGTCAACATGTACTGAAAGTTCATTTTGTTGTTGCACTTGTTGTTGTTGTTGTTGTGTACTTTGAAAATTTGAAAGTGCTAAACGTTGTCGGTTGTGGCATCAACACGCGACAACTGCGGAAGTTGTTTTGGATTTGGACTGTCTGATAGCAGAACAGAGTACAGAGAAAATAAAACGCAGTGTCGGAAATGTTCGGAGTGACCAACGATTTTTTAGTCAGGTGGACAGTATTTTATATGGTACGGCTTTTAGATATAATTAGTTCTCTATTGCTTCACCATTTTTTTGGTAAGCTTTAATGACTGCAATTTTCTTTAAATAACTGACGCTAAAGAAGAATTTTTTATGTAATTCTAAAAAGAAATTATCTTCTTACGTATTTCCGTTGCTGTAACAAATTTATACATACAAAAGGTTAAACGTATAATAAATTGAGTATTTTTCTTAAGGAAATTTTTTATCTATTGAGCAGCATTTGGATAAATTCTTTATCTCATATATAAATATTCTTCCGTCAATCAGTCTGTTTCTATGTTTAAGCTAAAACTTTTGTGATGGTCTTCTTTATGTTGCAGTTAGATTATTTCTCAAAATGAGCCAGATCAGATCACTATTTCATAAAGCTTGCACACCAATGAAAGAGCTTTAAAAAGTTTTTACTATAGAAAAGCAAGTAGACGTTGTTTTAAGTACTTATAATTTTCGTCTTACGGAAGAGAGCGATTGTAAATGAGAAAATAAAATATTCAGATATTTATTTGCCTACGGTGTTCACCATACAATTACTTGAGTAAATCACAGATTTAAATATAGCCAGCCTTTCAGCAAAAATAAATATAACAAAGAAATAAAAATATTTGCTAGCTATTTTAAGAACAAATACAAAGGGACAAGTGTTAAATAATATATAATTTGTAAAACAAACTTCACGACTATTAATAGGAAAACTATTTAAAAAGCAAATAACATTAGTTACATTATTAAGCATCTATCAATCTATTTTAAACAACCGACTATAAAATTAACAAGTATTAACAGACAAAATTTATTGTGAGCTCGTAATTTTTGCAATGCTTCCAATTTTCAATACAGCTTAGATCAATTTTAGAGTCAGGCATTAAAAAATTAGTCATGTTGCCCCGTTTAAAAGGTGCACTGCCATGGGGCTGATGGTCATATGATGGCTGTGCTTATCTATGCATCTTTTGGCACGGTAGCTGCAAATGCAATGCAGTCAAATTGCAGACTTTTAACGGCAACTGGCAGCACAGCTCAGCACAGCACAGCACACAGCAGAGTAGAGTAGAAGAGTAGCAGGAGAGTATCTCAGCGCTTTGGGTCAGTAATTAATTCACATCATGGGCGCGCGCATGGCTTGCCAACACCAAAAACTCTGGTGCTTTAGGGAACTATCTGGCACTTTTGGCTTTTGTCCAGACAATTGGCCAATTCATGCGCTTTAATTACTTCATAAAAGCCAAGTGAAGCCATGGCCCTTAGCAGCTATAGACAACAACAGCAACAACAGCAAAGTGTTGGCCTAACTGTTCTACCTTTTTTTTTTATAATTTTTGCGTGTTTTTTTTATCTTCTCCTGTTTTTTTGTTACTCGAAGTTATTGCGCTTTGATCAGCATTGTTACTGCCTTTGTTGTTATTTAATGATAGACCTTAAAGCTATTTTTTTCGCTTTTGTTGTTATTTTTATTATTATCGTTGTTCATATTGTTTTTTCCAAAGCTAAAACTGAGAGCTCTCCCTTCTCCCAACTCTTGTACATCTTCTTTCATTTCATTCTGTTTTTTCATTTTGTGGTCATCAAATGCTTAAACATTTTCAAGGTTCGATCAACTTTCAGCACCTCAGCTCGAAAAGATGCTTCTGTTGGACTTTCATTGATGGTAACTAGAGTGTAAAGCTTATACTATATATGTATTTGTGTGAATGGCACACTTCAATGGCTTTTCTGGGCGGCGGCCATTTCACACCATTAAACGCCTGCATCTGTTTAAGCCACTTGTACGGTTGCTCATTAGCGGGGTGTGTTAATCACTCGCTTATCAAGACGCCGACCCATTATAAAGTTTTGAAATGAGTTGCAGCTGAGCTTTCTCTGTCTGTCTGTCTGTCTGTCTGTTAGTTACTACGCATTCTTTTTTCGAATTGTTTTCTTCTTTATGATTTAATTAAGTTGTCGCGCAGTTTGTGAGCCACTGCAAAGAGAAGACTTAGACAACGAACTAAGCAATGCTTGACAGTTCTTAAATAAAAAGAAGTAATGTTCAGTCATTATGGCTTGACAATCATTGCACTGTGCAGTTGCAGAGTTCCTTAAAGCATGAGAACTTTGCAATATGAAGTGCAGAGCTACGTGAGAGTCACTAAACGGCTAAAAAGCAATAAATTTCCCACAGTTTTACGGTAATTGGAGCTAGTAGTAGTAGTAGTAGCAGTCCCGACCATATGAAAAGTAAAAATCATAGCAACAACGGCAAAAAAAAAATAACGAGAGATAGTAAAAATAAGAAGAAATTGCGCAGAAAGCTGCAACATACAACGCCGACTGTCTAGAAAAAACAATTTGTAAAATGCTTCCGACATCAAAATCAACAATAATAATAATAACAACAGCAGCAGCGGCGGCAGCAGTCAGAGCAAGAGCAACAACAAGAGTCAGCAACTAATAGTTACTTTCAATCATTCATCATCGATTTCAATAAACAATTTCCATGGGTAGCTCTGGTCAGACAGTATATAAAAGGCAGACGACGCACAATGCTCTGGCACTTGCTATACGTTTTTAGTGAATGTTGCAGTACTCCGTCCCCCTCCGTCCCCCTCCATTACTCTCTATTCTCTTTTCTTCTCTCTTTCTCTTAGTTACTTTAGCGTAAGACTTCAATGTGTGAAAGATTTGTTTTTCATTTGCCAAGTTTGTTATTTGTTGTCTATTTTGTACTTGTTGCGCGTGTGTATGTGTGTGTGTTCGTGTGTGGGGCAGATGAACTCTTGGTCAATCTGTGCATGACTAGCTATACCATCAAAACATACATACCCAGAGACAGATGGTTATTTGGCTTAAGGCTGAACATTTTACATATAATTATGAAATGAGTGTTAAATTTGTGGCAAATTGCCTTTTGCAGCATTAGTTTGGTGCCAGAGCCTTGACATTTTATTGGCACTAAGAATTGTGCTGTGTCGAACGCCCATGCAAAATAGCGAAAATATTATGATATCAATTTGGTTTAATCGCAAACCCGTTTAGCAAACAGCGCGTCGCATTAATTTATTTTGTTATTGTCTCACATTTTCGGTGTGCCTGGCGAAATGTCAAGAGTTAAGCACGCCTAATGCTAATAAGTATATACTTTATATGACTCTAATAAGGCGGCGACAACAATAAGCACTTCTGACAACGAAAACGAAAACAAAGCATAACAAGTTTCCTGTCCAGAGATGACAACAACAGTTAAAGTTGTTTATCGTGTTGTCATTGTTAAACCTGTAAGGATTACAATTTATATAAAAGTCTATATATTTTTGTTAGAATACTAATTAGAAATTAATTTGATTCACTTTTTTTACGCTTTGGCTAAGAGTTCTTTTTTTCTTTGTGTGCTGCTTATTGTGTTTTTGAACAGCTTTGATTTGCATTCTTAGCCATCAGTTTGGTTAACGCACACTGTAAAAAGCAAAGCGTTAAGCCACCAATTTACTCAGACGATAATCTTTTTTACAGTTTAGTTAACCGACACTTCTAACGGAACATTGTGAGCACACGCGATAATGCAATAGTTTAGCACAATGCTTGCCAAACTGCAGCAGCGGCAGCAGCAGATTGAACTGCACTGTTATTAAGGAATTTCAGGAGCACCTGTTCGGTCGGCGCAATCTTTGACACTTGCTGCCAACATTTTTGTCATATGCAAAACAAAAGACTTAAGCAACGAACTTCCATGTTACATAGCAAAAGGAATTCACCACACAAAAAAATAAAGCCTGCCTCGCACAGACACACACATACACACACATAATTGCTGAATCAAAATTGCTTTTCATTTGCTCCAAAATGAAGCAATTGTTGGCCAGCAACAGCACCAGCAAGAGGCAGCATGGGGCATGCGGCATGCAGCATGCAGCAGTCAACAGTCAGCGATGCGGATGTGAAACTGCGCATGTGCGGCGCTTCTTTTGTTTTGCCTTTTTGCCACTTTGTGAGCCCATGCCCAGTCCACAGTCGACAGCTTCACAGCCACAGCTGCTTAACATGCCACACAGAGCCAGAGCCAGAGTCAGAGTAGACTGTGCGCGATCTGCAACTGCATGTAAGCAAAATATGTAATTATGTTAGAAGCAAGTGCAACCAATGGCTGGCAGCTCTCTGGCAGATCTCTGACTGTGCCATCCCATGTTCGCATCCCGTTGTGCCGGCTTGTTGACTTCATGCCACCTCACACTTGGAAAAATAGTTTAGCATTGGAATTTACCAAATTGTTTTACTTTCGTAAACAAGAACAGTTACTCATACTCTATATGAAAGTGTTTTACTAACACATCATCGTTATTGTAAGATTGTGGAGCTTAATAAATAGTTTCGAATCACAATTCAAATTGTTTTTTTTTCATTTATTTGCTGATTAAATAATATTTTTATTATTTTTTTTTTATATTTTTAAGTGCATTCACTTGTTTATGTACAAGGACATTGCTTTTTATTTAAATGTATTATGCAAGTTTTAAGTTGATTTTTGGCTTTAGCTCAACGCAGATTATCTATTGATTATTGTCGCTTGCATTTGGGATGGATTTATGTCAGTTGCGTATTGACAAATGGCGATGCTCGCCTGTCATTTGCTTACCGTCAGCGCTTTTTAGCATCTGCAATTGCCAATTGACAAATAGGCAAACAAAAGACTTGAGCAACAAACTAACTGGTTGGCTAGCTGAAAAACATGACACTTGCAAAGCAATTTGTCAATTTTTTCATGTTGACGTCTTAATAAGCCAAACAAAAAAGTTCGTGACAAAATAAATATATACACACAAAAACACACCCATAAATATACTTGAATATTTACTAAGATTATTTCAACACATTCGAAATATAGTTAAATATCTTGCAACATAATTATTGTTTATTGAATAAACTGTCGTATATTAATGGAATTAAATTGAATAAAATACAGTTGCTTAAGCAGCTTTAATATAAGTTAATTTTGCGTGCGGGGCCAATTTTAGATATATGTGCTTGAAAATCAACAATGCCAACCAAATCGCATAATCACGAAAGATTTAGGCAACAAACTTGACTATGATTTATGGCCGAAGAGACAGACAAGGCGTTTAAGCCAAACACAGTCTGTGACAGCCGCTGAGAATTGGGTCAAATTTAGCGCAAAGAGATCTGTATCAAGCCAAAGATTAAGATAAGGCAAAAGTCTATAAATAGATTAGATTATGAGGAAAAAAGTACATAAAAATAGCTATAAAAACTTTCCAACTGTACTTTATAATTAGCTGAAATAAATGCATATAGTTAAATATTTCTATAATGTTTTTTTTTCACATACTTTAAATGCCATAAATTCCATTTAGGTTCAAGAAAACCACTTTCGCTTTGCATTGCTGCAGTCTGAATCTGATCTAAATATTAACAACTGAAAAGCGTAAATTGTGTGAAAAATGAATTAATATGGTTTTCTCACACATATGCTTGAGCCCAAACAATATGAAGATGTTTATAACAATATTATAATTAATTACGATTTCTTGAACACTTTCAAAGTTTCCGAAAGACTCAAAGTCAAACTCAAAGTTCAATGCCAAAACAAACAAACAAACACAATAAACACAAAATACAAAAACCTAAAAGCATTTGTTTTGTATGCAACTCAAAAGGTATGCTCCCATCTTCCATCTATTTTCCATTCCGTTGTTGATAATGCTTAATTATATATACATAAGCCGCAGCAAGACAACAATGCAACAATGTAACAACAACAACCACAACAACAATGAAGCGTACAAATCTGACTGCCTGATAATGTAAAACGAATTCACACGGCTTGGCATTCAAATCAAATGAAAGAAAAAAAATAAAATAATACAAAATTAAAACGAACATTGAAGGTACATACTTTTAGACAAAAAAAAGTATAATATATCTTTTAGACAACATTACGATTAAGTGGCCTGGGCACTATTCCAATTAATTGAAGTAAATGGTTTGCTTGATGCGCCGTCTGGGATGTATTTTTTTTGTTTTGGCTTTTTAGATGACCCACAAAGCCAACAAGCTGATCAAAACTCAGGCATTAATTAATGTCCGTTTCTAGTCATTGTACCCCCTTCACTTCAATAAAAAAAAGTGTGCTATAAATTAAATCAAAAACTTAACATCAAGTGCCAAGTTTTGAAGTTCAACAACAATTTCAAAATCGCACGCACATATAAAAAAACACATTTAACACGGTTTATTTTTAATTTATTTATGCATTAAACGCCTGTCGCTCAACAGTGCAAATGACGCTCGGTGAATGCCAATTTACTGGCCACAGCCAGAGAGCCACAGCAACAATAACAATATTAATGCGATCTAAATGAATTGACATAAAAAATGTTGACATCATGAGGAAGTTAAGCCCGAGCCAGTTGTATGCTAATTATGTTTTTGGAGGCAAGGCTGCCAAAAACACAAAGCAAAAATATTACATTGCAATTGCAACGCGAATTACAAAACTCAACCATACAACAAACCATAAACGAAATTATGCGGAAATGATATAACCATTGAATATTGGAAAATGATATATGAACTTATAATTAATGAAATATGTTGATTGTTATGAAATATGTAAGAAGCAGTTTGTAATGGATCAGCTCTAAAACAAAACAACACATATAAGAACAAATAAGGAAATAAATAGTAAATATTAGAAAAAGTAAAATTTGTATATAAATATTTGCTAAGCTCTACACTTTAATAATATTAAGCTATCTATAAAATTATTCTTTATGAAAACCTGATAATATTACATCTCCTTTCCATCTGTTCGTGGATTTTTTTTTTTCACAATATAACCTGGATTGCAAGGTGAATTTACTTATGTTCATTTGTACTTATCAATACGTATGACCCTGTTTGATTGTTGTCAAAATTATTTGCTTAGCTTAAGCAGCTTGTCACGCTCATGTCATAGCGCCATGTTTTACAGTTTTCGTTGGCAAACTTTTTTTTGAGCTTGCCAATAAACAATTAAGCTGTGATTAAAACTACCGTTGATTAGCGTCTCCACTTGAACTCATTTGCATATTTCATTGTTGTATTGCGTGAGTTCATGCATAAAATAAAACAAATAAACAAATAAGAATTGCGAAAAAAAACCCAAAAATCTTAAAGATATTGGTTTTTTGGCCAAACAAAAAAAAAGTAGCGCAGCAGTTCGAAGATCGATCGGCATGAGCGAACAGATCGCATAAACAAATTAATTAGCATCTATGAGGTCGACACAACACAACATTGAAAATTGCAGCAGTGTACGGACACAAACAGCACGCTCCAACGATGCTGTTGTTTGAAAATTCAAATAATCGATGTCCACGATTCAATAATAAGACAGCTTAGACGTTGATCTAAGTACAAGATCTTGAGTTCGGATGTCTTGTTGCCAGGGCAGTCGGTAGTGGTGGTTAAGTGGTTGGTGTGGAAACCAACCCACTTTATAAGGTGTTGCCACATGCCAAGTTGGGCCCAGTTCACAGTTGTGTGCGACTCATCTGTCAGTTGTCGATATTATCGCAATGATTATTTGTGAACGCTGTTCACACCCCAACAGCATTTTTTTTTTTGGGCAAATAAAAAATAAATCAATTAGCGAGCGAATGATCCACTGACTAATCTCATTTCTCATGATCCACTGACTAATATCATTTTTCATTGTTTTTTTTTTTTATTTTGCCTGTTTTCAGCTATATCACGCCAGCGGCAGCAGCCACAACAACAACAACAGCAGCAACAAATGGCACCTCTACGGGCGGTACTAGTCTAGCGGTTTATCCCACGGCAACGGCACAGGTCTATCGCTCCAACAATGGCATCGATGTGCTCGACTGTGCTGGCCTGGAGCATCATACAACAACAACAACGGGCAGTGGCAGTGGTTTCTCCCAGCGACTACGCGAACTGGCCGCATCGGCCGGACTCCTGTCACTGAAACCACGCCAGCCCCTAAAGCCCGTGATCAAGACACGTGGCTCACCGGGTCCAGAGTTTCCCAAGAAGGTCACATTCAGCGCCTTTGCCACGGTGCAGGTGGTGTGATCGTCCCAATGAGGGCGTATCAGCTGTATGTGGAAGCAAGCACTACGACTAGGTAAACACTTTACATAGTTAATCCAATATTTGTTAATAATTTAACATCAAATATGAATATGCTTATTTTGAAATGTTAAGAATTACTCAGAAATAGTAAAATCAAAATTTTTAATATTTACATTAAAGTGTTTTTGTATTAATATTGATTGATTCTTGAAATAAAATCATCTCACTTGAATTTGAATTAACATATTTTTTGATTAAATCAACTACACAGTTGACATTGTAAGATACATTTTTTTCGTTTAGTATATTAATCCTATATTTATTTCAGTATTAATATACCAATAAACTTTTATCTCTTATCATTGCAGTTCCGTTTGTGCCTTGTATTGTTAACCGTTATTGTTGTTTTGTTGCTGTTGTTAAATGTTTAGCATTACTATGGATCGGCATCTGGCAGACTTGGAAACATTTCCTTAAGTTACATTTAAATTTGTGCCATGTCTTTGGCTTGAATCTGTTATGAAATATGTACCAATATGTATGCTCCATAGCTGAAATACCTCAAAGACCCTACACAGACTACTAAAGCATATATCTGCATCCCTATCCTATAACAATGTACATCATCTTCACTTCACTTATCTTATCTCACCTAAATGCTTTTCCTGGAAGACTGACATTTTCATTCCCACAGTTATGTTTCCCTATGTGTTGACTATTCAAAACTCTTTTTTTTCTATATCCCAATCAGTATTTTTCACATCTATATAAATTTCTGGTAATTCTTATTACTTTTTTTTAACCAAAACCACAAATTAAAGACTACACACAAAAATTCTTATATTTTCTATTAAATTGTAAATATGTATGAATTTTTGCATAGTCATAATTATATATCTGGCATATATATTTACGTAATATGAAAGTCTGCTTGAGTGTATGTATGTATGTGTACATACCAGAACTTTACATATGTACGTTTTGTATTGTAAAAAGAATACGATATAAGAGTAAAATGAATGAAATATACTTACATACATACTTAAATGTATGTAACCGCCTTCTTTAAACTCAAAATGTAAACGCAATTGCTGTATATTGTATTTTAAATAAATTAATAAAGATATTACCTTAAGACTTATATTATACACGATCAAATAAAATATACATACAAAAAACCAACAACTTAAATGTGTTTTTCAAGGGTTGCTACATTTCAGGGTAGATTCGAAAAACTAAGAAAAAACGGTCCAGTAGTAGTATAATTCAATTCTAAAACGTGTGCGTATAAATTGCCCTTAAAAATAAAAATGACCGCCAAAACTGCTAACAAAAAATTCAAACTTTATAACAGATGGAGATATTCTGTTATATTAGAAATATTATATGGGTGGCAGCACCGTGAGATGAAAATGTTCGCAACTATGTTGGGTGTGTACACATTGATAGTTTGGCGCCAACTTAAAATTGTTTTTGGTTCTGCGTTAATTTTTAAAAGGTCTTAAAGATCTGATGGCTCAAAGATCATCAACAATAAATGTCAAACGAGTATGTAACATATTCGTTGGTGAGGAGAAATATGTTAACTGTGGAGTAGTAATATTAAAATTGCAGTGTGGCAACGCCATTAACCACACTATTTTTTTCTAACAGCTTTAATGTGTACACACTGGCTATTTCCCGCCATTTCTGAAAGGTATTTGTGCGCGTAATTTTATTAAATATTATTAATTTGTAGCGCTTTAAATGGAAGATTCACCTTGTAAGTTGTTAGTTAAGATATTGTCCCCCACAAACCCATAATAAAATATCTTGCGCAGCTGGTCCGCGTGTCAAGAGACAGCGCATCGACAAAACGGGCCGATTTGCGGCGCTGGAGCGCCTGCGAGGTCTCAAAGGTACCAAAAACAAATGTGAGGTGGAAGATAAAGTGGACGATGTATACGAAGTGGTCGACGAGCGCGAATATGCAAAGCATGCCAACGAGAAATATGGTGGGGATTGGATTATAGATGGTAAGTTAAACTTCCTCCAAATACGAGACTGGTCGTTCAACTCAACTTAATACATTACCAGATGGAACTGGTTACGCTGAAGACGGACGCGACTTATTTGAGGATGAGGACGAGTTCTCTGAAGGCGATGATGGCAAGAAAGATGGCAAGAAAAAGAATGCAAACATTGCCAAAAAACGGCCACGTGACAGCGAAAAACCAGCCAAAGGCAAGGCATCAATACGCAATCTCTTTAGCAATGCGGTTCCCAAAAAGGCAGATATCAAGACAAGCGTAAAGGATGACGACATTCTAGCCGACTTGCTTGGTGAAATAAAGCAGGAGCCAGCGAGCGGGGCTTCTACGCCACAACAGCGTAAGGTCATTGCGCCGGCCAAAATTGTAGCTGCCGCAAGAAAATCCGAGGCAGTCGCTGCCAAGGATTACATGAACAGTTTTCTTAACAATATAAAAATTCAAGAACAGGAGCGCAAAAAGACAAAAGCAGCAAGCGATGATGAAATGCTGGATCGCATACTGCAACCAAAGGCAGCAGTACCCAACAAGAAGGTCGAGCCTGCAGTTGCTACTAAAGTGAAACAGGAAGCAGGAAAAAAACATAGTGTGGAGGAGCAGTCCACAGCGCAGAATGTTGAAGCTGCAATAGACAACTGCGACAATGACTTGGACTTCAGTTGCCTGGACGACGATGAAAATCAATTTGAGCCCTCCGCGGAAGCAAAACCCAAGCCAGAGCCTCCAATGGTCACAAAAGCAACAAAGACCGAAACGGAAGATATGAGTAAGCTGCTTAGCAACTGGGAGTCTGTATGTCAAATGGACTGTGATTTCGAGAAATCAGTATTGACCACCGAGGTAGAGACTGTCACTGGCGACGATCCGGTTGATGTGGAGCAGCTGCGCTTCTGGTATTGGGAGGCCTGGGAAGATCCACTTAAACTTCCAGGTGAAGTATTTCTCTTTGGGCGCACAATCGATGGAAAATCAATATGTGTGCGTGTTCAGAATATCAATCGGGTTTTGTATCTGCTGCCCAGGCAATATGTACGTAAAAAGATACCATACAGATTTAGAGTAGAAACTTAACTAAGTACATTTACAGCTGCTCGATCCCATTACTAAGGAGCCTACAAAGGATAAGGTCACCGCTGCCGATATGTACAAGGAGTTTGATACGCAGATTGCCGACGAACTGAAACTGGACACGTTTCGATCGCGTAAGGTGAGCAAGAGCTTTGCAAATCACTCCATTGGCATAGATGTGCCACAGACCTGTGATTACCTGGAGGTACACTACGATGGCAAAAAGCCGGCACCGAATATGCTCAACAAGAAATACGATTCCATAGCGCACATCTTTGGAGCTACCACCAATGCACTGGAGCGTTTCTTGTTGGAGCGCAAGATTAAGGGTCCTTGCTGGCTCCATATTAGCGGATTTAATGTCAATCCCGCTCCCATAAGCTGGTGTAAAACGGATTTGACGATCAAGGAGCCCAAGAATGTGGAACTAGTGGTGGAGCAGGGCAAGCCAATGCCACCTCCGGCTTTAAGCCTGTTGACTTTAAACGTGCGCACATCTATGAATCCAAAGACCCTTAAGAATGAAATCTGTATGATATCCATGCTGACACACAATCGCTTTCACATTGACAAGCCGGCGCCGCAGCCCGCTTTTAATAGTCACATGTGTGCTCTGACCCGACCCGCTGTGTCCAGTTGGCCCTTTGACCTGAATCTGCAGTTGGCCAAGTACAAGTCCACAAAGATCTATAAGCACGATTCGGAGCGTGCGCTGCTCAGCTGGTTTCTGGCGCAGTATCAACAGATCGATGCGGATCTTATTGTTACATTCGATGCAATGGATTGTCAGCTAAATGTGATTACGGATCAAATTGTTGCCTTGAAGATTCCACAGTGGTCCCGCATGGGTCGATTGCGATTGACGCAAACGTTTGGCAAGCGTCTGTTGGATCATTTTGTGGGTCGCATGGTATGCGATGTGAAACGTTCGGCGGAGGAGTGCATACGTGCTAGATCCTATGATCTGCAGTCACTTTGCCAGCAGGTTCTCAAGCTGCAGGAATCGGAGCGTATGGATGTCAATGCCGATGATTTGCTCGAGATGTATGAGAAGGGTAAGTGCATAAGATTCTTTTGCTCATGGATACTAATGCTGTATTTTTTTTGCAGGCGAAAACATTACAAAACTTATCTCTCTGACCATGCAGGATGCCTCTTACATGCTTCGTCTAATGTGCGAGCTCAACATAATGCCACTGGCACTGCAGATAACCAACATTTGTGGCAACACAATGACACGTACCCTGCAAGGCGGTCGCTCCGAACGTAATGAGTTTCTGTTACTTCACGCATTTCACGAGAAGAACTACATTGTGCCCGATAAGTTGCCAAGTCGTCGGGGTGGTGCTGTTATTGCAGCTGCAGCTGATCCCGAAGCGACTGGCACTGATACAACGTTGGCAACAACGGCCACTGGTGCAGCACGGAAAAAGGCTGCCTATGCTGGTGGCTTGGTGCTGGAACCGATACGAGGTCTTTACGAAAAGTATGTCCTGCTAATGGACTTCAATTCACTTTATCCGAGCATCATACAGGAGTACAATATATGCTTTACCACGGTGCAACAGTCGCATGATGCGGAACAGCTGCCGATGCTGCCCGATTCGAGTCTTGAGCCTGGAATATTGCCGATGCAACTGCGTCGTCTGGTGGAGTCACGTCGTGAGGTAAAGAAGCTAATGGCTGTGCCAGACCTGTCTCCCGAACTGCACATGCAGTATCACATACGACAAATGGCACTCAAACTGACTGCGAATTCCATGTATGGTTGTCTGGGTTTTGCGCATTCGCGTTTCTTTGCTCAACATCTAGCAGCGCTGGTGACGCATAAAGGTCGTGAGATTCTGGTCAATACACAGCAATTGGTGCAGAAGCTTAACTATGATGTGGTCTATGGCGACACGGATTCATTGATGATCAATACGAATATAACGGACTATGATCAGGTCTATAAGATTGGCCACACCATCAAGCAGAGCGTCAACAAACTGTACAAACAACTCGAGCTGGACATCGATGGTGTCTTTGCGTGTTTACTGCTCCTCAAGAAGAAGAAATATGCTGCTGTCAAGCTGAGTAAGAATTTAAAGGGCGTACTGCAACGTGAGCAGGAACACAAAGGTCTGGACATTGTTCGTCGCGATTGGTCACAGGTGGCTGTCATGGTGGGCAAAGCAGTGCTCGATGAAGTGCTCGCCGATAAGCCGCTGGAAGATAAACTGGATGCCGTGCACGCACAGCTGGGACGCATCAAGGATCAAATTGCAGAGTCGGCTGTGCCGCTGCCTCTTTACGTTATTACCAAACAGTTAACACGTGCGCCGCACGAGTATGCCAATAGTTTATCGCTTCCCCATGTCCAAGTGGCATTGCGTATGAATCGCGAACGAAATCGACGCTACAAAAAGGGTGACATGGTTAACTATGTGATCTGCTTGGATGGCAGCACAAATGCAGCCATGCAGCGTGCCTATCACTTGGATGAGCTAAAAAGTAGCGAAACTCTCAAGCTGGACACCAACTATTATCTAAGCAATCAAATTCATCCAGTGGTCACGCGCATGGTCGATGTGCTTGAGGGCACCGATGCCAGTCGCATTGCCGAATGCCTTGGCATGGATGCTAGCAAATTTAGACAAAATGCACAACGGTGAGTTTATAACTCAATCTAAATATATACTATTTTCTAAACTATTCAAATGCTTTGCAGCACTCAACGGGAGCGCAATGAGGAAGCCGAGGGTGAATCCCTGCAAAAGACCACCTTGCAGCTATACCGTCTGTGTGAACCATTCCGCTTCAAGTGTGTGGAATGCAAAACGGAGCAGCTGATGGCCAGCGCCTATCGACCGGGCCCCAATAGCAGTCATGTGCCCGTGCTGCAGCAGTGCGTCAACACCGAATGCCAAACATCGCCACTGCAGTATTTGGTTAGCATACGCAATCAGCTGCAGTTGTCCATTCGAGGTTATGTGCAACGCTTTTACCGCAACTGGCTGGTATGCGATCATCCCGATTGCAACTACAATACGAGAAGTTATACGACAAGGCTCGAGTTACGACGACCTTTATGCCTCAAGTGCAGCAGTGGCGCTATGCTGCGTCAGTACTCCGAGCGTGATCTCTATAATCAGCTGTGCTATCTGCGCTTCATATTTGACCTCAACAAGCAGCAGCTGACTCCAAAACGTACGTTGCACGCGTAGCATAATTTCCTACATTAACTAATTTGGTTTGGTTTTTTTTAGCTACTCTAACGTCGGCCTTGGAGCAGGCTTACCAGCTGTTGCTTGACACTGTGGAACAACAATTCCAAAACTCTGGCTACGTTGTCATATCGCTGGGTAATATTTTCGCACGCAGTCTTGCGCTGTCGTCGCTGCAGCCGCCCAAGAAAGCACAGCGAGATGATGAAATCGCCAGCTGTTTGGCGGATCTTTAAACTTTTACACACAACCTGCTCTTTTTATTATTATTACAAAACTAAACTATAACACAAACACACATATGGGTACAAACATATACATTACAAAGTCTTTGATAAAACTAGCTGAGAAACTTTTCAAGCGGAAAGTAGCGAAACGATTCATTGAATATATCTGTAAACGCCGTGCTCACCAGTTCATTAATCATTGGTCGGACAAATGGCAAACCCAGCTGCCACATGCTGTTGATGACGCCGTCAGCAAGCTGATTTAGAGGCTGACTATGCAACACATTGCCAATATGCAGCTCCATGCCGCCAATATGATCCACTTCCACATGCACTTTAATCAGCGAGCCTGGATCGCCAACACGACGTACGCTTGTCGTTTGACTACAATTGTAAGTTACAATATATAATCTGCATTTATCAGAATAGAATAGTTTCACCTGTAGTCGTAAAGCGTCAGATTCCAGTGTCCTTGACGTTTAATCTCTTTGCCCAGCATATTGGCCACAAACTGGTATTCGCCCTCTAAACTTTTCTCGGGAAAGTATTGTGAATAGGTAATTCTGTGATCTTCGGGATCACTGTGAAATTTTGTCACCTCAGATCGTGACCAGCCATACTCGGAGACATTGCGCAAAATAAGTTTAAGGCTGGCCGGGCCATGTGGATCACCGCGACGCAGTTCGATGTAAGATGCGTGATGCGGATCAAAGGGCTGTATGTGATAACCGGGCACACCTAAATAATATAACTATTTAGTAAACGATCATAACGATTAGCCTTAGACCTAACCTGTTGTGAAATAGGCTCGCAAATCGTTGAACACCTGTTTCATGCATTCGTTGTAATCGTCCGGATTGGCCGGATCTCTGTGACAGCGTCCAATTAAGTGTTTCAAATCCTGATCAACATCTATTTGGTTAGAGGCTGCCGTCTGACCAAAAATGCAGGCAACAAACACAATGGAAGCAACAAAACATAAGCTGATACAGTTTGTGAGCAACTTTTGCGACATATTGTAGTTCGCTGTTAGTGTTAAAAGAAACTGTTAAATTTAAAAACAAATTTGTATTGTTCACAAATGAAGTGTTTTGTTAATATATATTTAAGGTGGGTGTGAAGAGCAAAGACAATTGACATTCAAAACATTAGCATTGAAATGTTTAAATGTTTGTTTTTGTTCATTGACAGTTTGAAAATCACTTCAAGTGCTTAAACTGCTTGTCACCCTGTGTTCATTAAGAATGGTAATGCGAGTAGCTTTCAAAATGCGTCAATTTCAGTTTCTAAATATATATAAGGCGAGTTTTAATGGGCGGCAGTTAACACCATTCTTTAATAACTTTCAATTACTTATTTTGTATTGAATGTCTCTACCGTTTGACAGTCAAGTGTCACTGCTAAACAGTTTGAGTTTCGCTAAGAACTCGTTTAACAGTCTAAGAGCTACAACTGTTTTGTTATCTTTGATGTTGTCAATGCTTTATATAGTTATCACAGATTTCAGGGACACTCCCAAGTACACAAACTCTTTGCCAAAACAATTAAGTGAACCGATTTTCGGCATCCCATCAGTTGCTTGTAATCTGTGTTGCACTTGACCCCCTTTAATGTTGTACTTAAGTAGTAACAAAACTGCTGTTTTTATTGTTGGTATTACTTTACTTTACTTTGGTTTGGCTTGTCATTACCAAAAAGCGTCATTAACGTGCGCTCGACCGAACCGAAATATTCAATGTAAACAAAAGACTTGTACAAGACAAAAACTTGCGGGTGCGCAACATTGTTGCTGTTTTTTGTTTGTATTTCTGTCTATATGCAACTATTGCTTTTTATATCTGTCCACTTGTCTGACATGCAACAGACGCAGCAACAACAGCAACAGTTGTGAATTGTGCAGTTTACGCCGGCGCTGACCAAACACACAAAAATGACCAAAGCAACTACTTAAAGTTAGTGAGTTGTTTCAGCTGTTGCTACTCGAAAATTGTGTAATTTCTTTTTTTAGCTTGTAAAAGCGCAATTGACGCTTTCAAATATGCGCATGTGTGTGTGTGTGTGTTTAGGTGAATGTGGCAAGCAACAGTTTTACAATCACAACACCCGCTTTGCACTTATATTTACATGAGGTATTTTGTTTGTTTTGATCTATGCCAAATTGACAAAATATTGCTTCCTGATATGTGTGGGTTGGGTTATTGCCGAAACTAAACTCGAAAAACTCCTGCGCTTCGTATGCAGCACGAACACTCAGGTTTACAGTTAACTGTGCCGAATACGCGAAGCGATTTATATTTTTTTACTTTACGTGTGAATCATGCGAGTGGCGACGGGCAACTGGCATCAAATTTCAGACGGACCAAATAAGTGAGTCGAATTGGAAGCCGCAGACCAACCAGCCGACAATTGCCCCGACCGAACGATTGGGAGAGCATCGACTTACAAAGACTGCATATCTTATTCTCTTTTGTAATTGTCGTCTAATTTCCTTATTACCTTTTGACGACAAGCCCACAAAATGAGGCATAAATCATTATGGACTCATTCGTTTTCAAGAGCGGAATTTAACAATCGTGAATTTTTTGGGTTTTTTATTTTCGCCTGAACAGTCAAGTTCATGGTATTGAATATCTTAAAGCATTTTTTTGTGCGTGCCTTGCATGGCAAGCTGCAACAATACAACAATAATAGCATACAATTATTGATATTGAATTAAATTCGTAAGTAAACCATCTTAACTAGTTGATCGAGTCCTAAGCGAAGGCTGTTGGAACCATTAATAAATTACAATTCACGTGAATTGAAGCAAGGTCAATTGCAGTTCAAATTCGATACTAAATAGCGCGCGCAACACTTTAGCGCCATCTGTTGAATGGTGGTGGTGTTAATACTGTAAATACACAAACCATTCGTTGAGTGAGCTATCGTTCAGTTCACTCCGGTACTTAAACCTTTCGTTAAGCCAGAGCAAGTTGTTAAAGTGATGTTTTATAAATGCAATTACAGATTAATCCAACACTTGTAAACAATTCTCTGTGCAGTTGAAAAAGGTTATGAGACCAATAACACAAGTTCTAGAAGCTTTTAGAACATTCGCTTCTAGAACATTCTCTATCCTTAATAAATTAATACTGTATATTTTTATCGAAATGCTTGGAATGATAATTGAAGTTATTGAAAATAAAAGTAATAAAACAAAAAGTGTTTTTATATCGAATAAGCTCGACTAGAAAATACCTTTAACCCTTGATCATACAGACGGACAGACGGTATGTACTGATATGTACGTGTACCTCCGTACCAATGCTTGATGGTTGCATATCTTCGGTGTTCCTGAACCGGTTTTAAAAAAAATTTCACAGATGTTCATTATTTTGCTAAAAGTTTCAATCCATATTTTCAAGTTTTCGACATTTAAGATTTTTTTGTTATCGATTTCATGTGTATATCGTAAGCCGGAAAAGTGATCGAAAATTTGAAACAAACTTGCTATGCCTAAGGGTTAGGAGAGCTTATATCCATAATCTGGAGTCTCTGGCCTTATTAGTTCCTGAGATCCAGACTGACGGACATACAGACAGACGGACTCAGCTGTTCAGGAATATATATACATTATGGGGTCGGAAAAGCATCCTTCTCCCTGTTACATACATTTGCACAAAACCTTATACCCTTTTTTACTAATTTTAAGGTTAAGAGTATAAAAAATAAAAAAGTTATGAGACCAATAACAAAAGTTCTTGGAGCTTCTAGAACAGGAGAACTCTCCTTAATAAAATAAAAATGTATACTTTTAGCGAAATGCTTGGAACGATAATAAAAGTTATTGAAAATAAAAGTAACGGAAAAAAATTTATTTTTATATTTTGATTAACTATGAACAAAAAAATGTGGAACGCTTCACGATTTTGCGTGTCATCCTTGCGCAGGGGCCATGCTAATCTTCTCTGTATCGTTCCAATTTTAGTATATGTTCTGCCGAAGCAAGAACGAATACTACCTCAGCAAATGAGCTATTTATACCGCAATACTGGGAAATAATTACTTGGGAATTATAAAAATAAGTGCATTCACCCTTATACCATTTTTTACTCATTTTAAGGTTAAGGGTATAATAAAGAAAAAAGTTATGAGACCAATAACAAAAGTTCTTGGAGCTTCTAGAACAGGAGAACTCTCCTTAATAAAATAAAAATGTATACTTTTAGCGAAATGCTTGGAACGATAATAAAAGTTATTGAAAATAAAAGTAACGGAAAAAAATGTATTTATATATTTTGATTAACTATGAACAAAAAAATGTGGAACGCTTCACGATTTTGCGTGTCATCCTTGCGCAGGGGCCATGCTAATCTTCTCTGTATCGTTCCAATTTTAGTATATGTTCTGCCGAAGCAAGAACGAATACTACCTCAGCAAATGGGCTATTTATACCGCAATTCAGACAAATAATCACTTGGGAATTATAAAAAAAGAGCGCATTCAAAAACAAGGGTTTGTTTTAGTCGGGTTTCCACCCTCTAAAGACAGCGGGTACAACAACCACCTTAGATCCATCCATTCCTAAGAACCATATATTCGTGTTTTTGTGCATTCAAAAGGATTAACAAGTTATTTAAAATTTTTTTACAAATTTACTTCTTTTACGCATTTAGCTTGAAAAAGGACAAGCTGTTTTTCATGCGGTATCCTTGGTTTTCATTTAAATAAACAAAATTTTGAACGGTTCATTAACTAAATATCTCTGTCATTTGAAAATATCAAACAAATCTTTTTAAAATATATAGATAATTAACACTACTTCATTCATATTACCCTACAGGCATTTGAAGTTCAATAGTCGTACGCTTTACAATATTTCCTAAAAATGGATAAATGGCATATTCTTCAAAGTTGAACTTTGAGTAAAAAGCGAAAAACTTTCGCAGCATATTCCTTGTTAATCTTTCTTCTGCAACAATTTTGTGCATATTAAAGTTGGATAATTTCAATTTATAGAACTCGGTAATGACAATCAGAGGATTAATAAATCCTTATCAAGCATTTCATATATACATGCATACGTCCAGTTGTGGGATGTAGACATTCCTGAAACTTATCGATCCCAGTTAAAAAGTTTTGAAGTTGCAAAACTAAGATAACCATCAGAATAATTATGTGACTGCGAAAATGTTTTTGCAGATTAATACTCTTTATCCAAACCCGCAAATAGATCACCATATAACACGCTATAGGCTGTAGCTTAAAAAGATACTTGATTAATTGATTCTGGTTGTATGTAGACCATGCTGTGCGAAAAACTTACATCGCAGTGCAAATTGGTGGAATTTTGTAAGACCTGTCATCGCAGTCATCATTAAAGTTATTATCTGTGTAAAAAGTAGTAAATGTTATTGATAAAATATTCAGTAGAAAATTCCTGAGTTTACCAATTTCGATGTAAATGTCCAAGTCGACGAATCCAATGACGAATTGTCGGCAACACCTTTAGTTCTCGAACCAAACGGATAAATTCGCAGTCATTATTTGGAATTGTCTTTTGAAGTAATTTGTGCAGCTAATTTTTAATATCGTCATCGCTATTTTCCAGATGTTTGGCAACGCGAGCATTGATCATAAGGTCCGACCAGCATGTAGGAGAATTTATAAATATATATGTATAAAAAAAAAACTTGACCATTACCGGCTTATTATTACACAAAGACATATTTTCTTTTTTTCTTCTCACAAATAAGAGTACAATTACCTTTTGAAAATGAATAAATTTTATAAAATACTCGGTCGATAACAGTTTCCATATAATTCAGACGGTGTTCTAGTTTTAACATTTTTATTGTTAATTTAAATATATTTTTCTCTTTAAGGCGCATTATTGTTCGAAAAAGACAAAATATTATTGTAAATTGTAAAAACTATAAATTCCTTTAATTACAAAACTCATTAATATTATTATTATTCCGTTTAAGTTCAAAACTAAATATTATGTAATCAATTTAATAATTCCCCCCACTGCTAACGTATACTAATAGAAGAAACCATAAATGGCAGCAGAATCATTTGATGGTGTGTGTGTTTTTGTGAGTGCTACGTGCTGGCAGCACAAAGTGCGTGTATATTCAATAATCACACTTCACACTGCTAAAATGCCTAAACGTACATTTCTAACCCATACTCAGTTCCACGCTTTTCTCTAGGAAATCGAGCAACAAGTGTTCCGAACAGCGGTCACAGCATCCTTCCGTCTTGGCATCGCTTATCTGACTGGTGGATAATATTGTTGCGTATTATCCGGCTCTTGCGATTGGTGGAGCTTGGTCAAATGCCACGCCCACTTTCATTGCGCAGGCTTTGCATCGGATTGAAATCCTCAACAAATGTATTTCGTTAGAATACTCTTGTGTAATATGTTAGAGTAGTTTTTATTTCTTTCATTTGTGTATATATATATTAATCTTTTGGTTCCAACTGCCTGACTGACTGATTATAAATCAAACTAAAAAGCTAAAATACTAATGAAATCAAAATTGAAGTCAACTTTATCTATGTAGCTAGTTGAAGCATATTCAGAAACCTTAAGAGATTTAATGAAGTAACCATTTTACGAGAAAGTTTATATTGGATTAGATAAAAATCTAGTCATATGAACAATTAAAGTTCGGTATTGGGAATTATTTGATGTTTGGTTTACTGAAGAAGGTCGCTCTCATCCGTCATATTACATGGATAAATTAAGATAAGGTTTGCTATATTTATCGCATAAATATTACATGGATAAATTAAGATAAGGTTTGCTATATTTATCGCATAAGTTCACAACACTTCTTATAAACTCAAACATAACCCTTTACTTTTAAGAGAGCATGACAAATAAAAAGTCAATTTGCCACCACAAACATATTTTAATTTTGTGGTAGATAAAGAAATTTTATAAAAATGCGAAATATGCTTGGAATTTCTTAATGAAATTGGTCTTTCCCTTTCAGAACTTTATTTCCTGCTTAGCTTAAGACAAATGGCGGAGTAAAAGTGATGATGAAGAATGAACTTAACTTGGCATCGTATTCGATGCTGCAAATCGGCACGTGTTGATATTTCAATTGAATGGCACAAAATATGCGACACAAACACACCCCCGCATATCATAAAAGGAATCTGCGAAACAGCCTCGAACTAAATGAAAAATATTTTTCTTCATAACACACGCACAGGCGCACTATTTGACATTTGAACTTTTGGTTCGGGGCTGGCTAGCTTTAGACTAAGCCAAATATGCTGATGACAGTTGAAGTCTGTGCACTTTTTGTGCTGATGCCTTTGCTGAGGGCGCTCTTTGGTTTTGCCATGAGTTGCATTTCAAACAAACTGAATCGCCCCATTGTGGAATGAAAGGAAATTAAACATTTTCGCTCGAGTAGGTTTTTGTTTTGTTCAAATCGCCTTGATAAAAGTTGACCGTATTTGTGGTCGTACATGTAAAGAACCCGCATATCTAAAAGTTCTAATTGTTAACAATACATAGTGGAAAACATTTTTATACAGATTACGCTTACAGGAACTGAAATGTGTCAAGTTCAAAGACTTTTCATCTCAAAGTATTCAACACTTCCACCCCATTCTGTTACTGTATTATTCTATTGTAATGTTTTCAGTCAGAAACACAGTTTTATATTCCATCTATATACATTTTCGTAATGTATTATTGAATATCATCAGTCATGGCAAATTTCTAGTCCATTAACTTTCAAGTTATTTGGCGACGCTTCTTTAATGGCCCGAAGCACACGGATGCTTAGAATCATATGTGTGAGTGTCCCATGCCTCACTTGCTTGACACACACTAACATTTCGGTTTTCTTTTTCTTTTGTGCTGCTTACAAGTGGTTGCTGCACCATGTATGGTGTATGGTAAAGTGCTAATCAGCAGTTCAACGCCATTTGACCTTTTAGATATTTCCCTTTTTCAAAATGGATTAAAAGTGTGTGATGACATTGTGTATAAGTATGTTATATCCCATTCTTGCTGATTGTCATAATCGAAGATTACTTTAAGTTGGTTTTGATAATTTATCATACATTTACGTTGATTGATATGTATTTTCTTCGGTTTTTATTATTGCAAATCCAAATCGTCAACGTCACTTGTCAGCTTCCTGTCCGACTAATTACACAAGCTTGCCGCCTGACAGTCATTCAATTATACACTAACTAGTTATAGTGATGTAGATATATATATTTGGTAAGGTGACCTACTTTACAACTTTAAGAGCTCTTAAATATAATGTGATAATCTATCAGGTGTTGCAATATTTTATTATTTGCTGCCCTTAATTTGACGAGAAAGAATTCCGGATAAAAATTGCCACAATCAGATCAACAACACGTTCGTTCGTCAGACTCGTATGCATGACACCTGTAACACTTTGCGCCAGATAAATCGAGTATTTACGGCGAGATGATACCCTATATACTAAAATATTGTTGTATTGTAAGTGTGTTTCGAATGAATGATTAAAAAAGTCGCTTTATTTTCACGAGAGTTAAGGTTTTACCTTTTGAAAAAGCAAACTTGTTTTACGAAGCGCAAAGTCCAAGCCAACAAAAAGGAAAATATATTTTTTTTATTTTATCTCAACGCCAGTTTTTTTGCTGCCAACAGCAACTTTTACTGCAAAGTCAAAGTTTTTTTAACTTTGATTAAAATAAGTGCACACCTGTTCGTAAAGTTGTTAAGCGAATAGATAGTATATAGGACTTTATTTAATGTTAACAGACTAAAAAAATGCAATTAGGCACAATAGATTGAGTAAGTTCTGCTAGTACATTTGTACATTATTGCATACTTATGTACGCATATCGGAATTGAGAGTGAAAATAAAGCCAAAATAATAGTAGACCCTCAAACGCACACACACACACACACACACTTGCTGCAACTCAGACTCACTCTCACATACATAAATGCTACCACAATGAAGGCAATTGAGCAGAATCATTGCCGTTGGCAGTTTTCTTCTACTTTTTTATTGATTTAAGAGGAAGGCGGGCACTCAACAGGCGACAACAACAACATATCCGAAAGCGACGTCGACGTCGACGGCACTGCCACTGCCACTGCCGCACACAACAAGTGGCAGCGAATGCGACGCAGGCGACACCCAGCTTCATTTTCTACTGCCCTTACACATCGCATTCCACATCCTGCCGCAGTCAAGTCAAAGGCGCTCTGTGCGGCGCCTCGTGCGCCGTTCGCAGCTGTGTTTTATTCAGTGCGAGATGAATTCTCGTGGCTGATGGACGTGTGTTCGTTTCCACGTTTCCATTGCAGCAGCAGCACCATCACCATCACTAGCATCAGCACCAGCACCAGCAGCAACTGTCAGACACTTGTGGCACTTTAGTATTGATAACATAGTGCTCAACAACGCGACGCACGCAAACAATTTCTATTTGATTTCACATAGAAAAATGTAGCTTTAAAATTGTTTTAAAACATAATAAATAAAAATACATAATACTATATATATACCACATGCATAACTAAACTTGTGCTTAACAAAAAATAAATAAATAATTAATACAAAATACACAATCTGAAAATATGTGAATTTTTCAGAGAAACGGGCGTAAGTCAAACATAAATTAATTTAAAGATAATATTGAACAAAACAGAAAAAGAAAAACCAGTTTTCAGGTTTCATATAAATTTTGTCTATTGCCTTGGGCAATTTAAACGTGAAAAACCTTTATGTATTTAAAATAAAATAAAAAGTGAATCAATACAAAAGCAAATACTATACATGCGTATACTATTAAAAATTCAATGTGTATTTGTAGGGCACAATAAATATGCACAGTGCCAGTCTATCTATGAACAGGCTTTTTTATTCAACTCAACCAATTTCGAAGTTCACAAAATTGTGGTTTGGGTTGCGGCCACATCGCCTTTTTTGTTTGTCTTGCTATTGCCTGCACAGTTATATAAGGCAATTTGTGTATGGTCTTTGGGGCTTTGGGGCTTGCCAACAACAACATTATTATTATTTATATTTACATTAAACACACTGACAACAAACAGTCCAGAGCAGTGTATTTACTTATAATAACTAATTCATCTTTCTACAAGATTTCTAAAAGGAAGGACAAAAACCTTAACTTATTGTCATTCATTAACGTTATACCTAATCAATTATTGTATAATTTATTCACAGGAATTAACCAACGCACAACTACACCCCTAAAGCAGCCAGCAATAACCCATCAATTGTTATACCATCATCAACAGTAGAAAACAGTGTCTAATTTTATCTGTTCACAACGGAGGCGCAATCATCAGCATAATAGATCGTTCCACAGGTAATTATATACCAGTCGAGAATAAACTATTACCAAAACCAAAAGTTGCTTATTGTAAGCCATGAATAAGTTAAGGGTACGGCATTAACTAATTAAATAATTGTAGTGTAAAGAGAAGAATCATCTGGGATCTGCTTTTAAAATAGGAATCAGATTATTTACATAACAGCTAAGAATAAGTAACTAAAGATTAGCAGACAATTTTCATAGTTTTTAGTCATATGTTTTAGGTTTATACATTGAATTTAAAGTATACAAGATACAATGCTATGTATAAGATAAGGCTGAGCTTTAATTAATGTTTAGTTAATAAATCAGAAAAATTTTACAATTAAATAAAGTTGCGTGCTAAATGTTATGCAATTAACACAAACCAGAAGCTACAACAACATTTTCAACAAACAAACCCAACAAGCATAACAAACTGAGATCATAAATAAATATAAATAGTTTTTAACTTTATGTTCTACTCAAATTAAAATATTTAATTCAGTCAAACAAATATTTTATTTATATAAAGTATATCTTTCTAAAAATATTAAGTTGAGAAAAACTATTGGCAAAAAAGAATTGTTTTACACTTGTTTGTTTCTGTTCAAAGTAGAGTATAAACAAGTCGATTTAGAGCAGTTGCCGCCGCTTTGTTTATTTTATTATTAATGTCTGAGCGTTGAGCCGAGTGTACACGCGACGTATGCGCATTGTGGGCATCGCATAAATTAAATACTTACAATTCTGATGATGATTCACATTATATTAGTGTTTCCTTGTGGAAATAGATCTTGAAACAGGAATAATTTTGCATATTATATTTTATTGCCCTACAAGTTTTACTTTTTTTCACACGCCCATCAAATAATCGCATGCAAATAGCTAATAAATATTTAGTAAAAATATGCATAATACATTTTTGAAAACCCTTCATTTGAAATTTGAGCACATGCAAGACGATTCAAGCACGTGCGAAAAACGAAAAACAAAAAGAAAAATACTAAATAAATGCAACAAGCATTTTGTATTGAATCTCGAAAAGAATAGAAAACAAAAACACAAAAAATAAATTCATTAAAAAGCGCAAAGCGACACGCTAATAATTTTAGTATGAGCTTAGAGCGCCAACTAGGCGGCAGATTCTGTAGAGATCTCATCGCAGTTTCGTCAAAGCAAGAAGTGCACCAGAACAACTCGAAAAGTGAAAGTCTTAATAATGTCAGTGAATAGTAACAGACACTCAAAAAACTTACAAAATTATTAACTTGTGTGTACATATTTGAAGGAAAACCCATAAGACTTACCTAAAATACAAAAAAAATATCTGCAAAAAAAGTGTACAAAATCAGAAATACACTCAAACTAGAAAAAAAGTTGTAAGTGCTAAGACAATAATAATATTAATAATAAATAACACATTTTCCTTATCATTTTTATATCCCAATAAAAAAAGTATGTATGTACCCACGACATAACATTATATGTGTTATACGTTTTTAAATCAGAGTCCGAGCTAATTGCATTTATAATTAAACCATTTTAATTGCACATTTGTTGGCGTTTGTACACTGAGAAAACAAAACAGCTATCACGTACGATTTACACGCGGAAATAACACGATACCAACATCAATTTTTAATGATATTTACAAACGAAACGTTTAAAATTTGAACACCAATACCACCAATACCACCAATACCACCAACACCAATACCAAACTTAAATATTTGAAAATTTATATTTTCTATCACCTGAACAGTGAAGTTTAGAAGATAATGAATGTAAATGAGCAGAAAAATTAAAGTGTTTTTAAACGATCTATATCTAATTGCCACCCTATCATTTTAGTTATGTGCCAATTAATATGATTGAGACTAGATTATAGGAATAACTAGTTAGAAAAAAAACTTGTAAACACTTTATAACAGTGCTCTTAAGCCCAATCAACAAGTGTTTTGATTTAGAGAACTTAAGAAAACTTTCAATGATTGCTCGCTTTTTGGTTATTGAATCAGAGCCAGGCTAGCAAGAAGTCATCTTCCATCTTGCTCTCAATTAACACAACGTTTTGATTTAATTGACTGCAAGTTAATTCAATTTTCGGCAAAGTCGCACCCAGCACTTTACACAAGCAAGTTGAATTTGGCCCAAAAAGAAAACTCCTCCAGGCATTGACAAAGGCTTTTGACTTAAGAGTGTCTGTGTGTGTGTGTGTGTGTGTGTCTGGGCGTGGCATTTGACACTGTGTGATGTCTTCGTAAATGAATTAGATGCAAAATTCAATTTCAAATTGTGTTTCGCGCACGCTCCTCGCATCACAAATTTGGTACAATTTTGCAAGTCCCATTTTGTGAGAAAGGAAAGCCAATTAGATAAATATTTAAATTTAGCCCACATTGTCTACCAAGTACACACATATAGATATATAGCTATTATTATATATGAGTTATTGTGTGAAAAGTGCCTGGCATTGTGCAAAGCATTTTTTAATTTGCGCCTACCGAATGATGATGGCTGTGTAAACAAATTGAATTAAATTTGAATTAGTAAAACCGAGACATATATAATTTAATTTTAATTTGTGAAAATCATTGAGGCGTGACATTTGTACAGACGCAAGCCAGGGAATCTGATACTCAGCTCAAGCTGCTTACACATTGATTGCATTTTAAAGACAATCCGCTTAGAATAAATCTGATTAGATGTTCCTTAACTCCTCAGACTTACCATAGCAACAGGAGGCTAGCGACGGACGCAATGCAATCATCGACCGATGCGGGCAATGATGGCACACGTAAATACACTGGACAACAACAACAACAACAACAACAGCAGCAGCAACAATCACAAGCACCAACAGCAGCAGGAGCGGGTTTAACTAATCAGACCACATCATTCACAGTTAACGGCAACAATCAGCAGCAGACAAGCACAACTGTTGCCGCCGATACACCTAGCAAGAATCCGTTCAAGCAACAACAGAATGGCGCCATGGAGACAGACTGCGGCATATTGGGTGCAGGCGCTCCAGTCAGCAAGACTAGCCCAGAAGAGGTGCCCTATGTGCCGCGCAAAATGACAACTGGTGGTCAGCCGCCGCCACCGCCGGATCAATATCGTCAGGAGGATCCACGCGCTGCCGGCACTTTCTCAGCTGCCAAATCATGGATGGTCAGCTGGCGTGGCTCCAATCGTCTAGTGCTGGTTATTGTTGCTATAGCTCTGCTTCTGGACAACATGCTGCTAACAACAGTGGGTAAGTGAACTAAAGTTAATTTCTACCTATATAAATATCAGGAATAAAAACCCAAAAAAAATATTTATGAAGGATTGGTTTGAAACCGTGCTCATGTTGTGAGCCGGACTGCGGTTCAACTCTGCACTTTTTCAGCTCCTTTAACTAATTCTTCTATTTCTTTTGCTACTGCTGGGACTATCTTAAATCTCAGATAGTAGAAATCGCATATTTAAGCAGACTATTAGCATTTCATGGCCATGTATCATCATGACAAGCAACCACATGACAATGAAATGCAATGCAATCAGCTGGAAATTCTTCATTTCAGCTTCGGCGATAGGTTTTTAGCACCTTCTTTTATTTATTGCCATCAAATTACCACAAAGCGCCACTTACGTTAATGAATGTTTTCTGTTAAGTGTTGGTCTGTTCTTCCAGCTTTGCTTTCTATGTTGCCGTTCATCAATTCAACTGTCATTGAATAATGTAGCTTGAGTGGTGTCCAGGGGATTCTGGTTAGCTAAGGGATTTGGTATAACATTTCTTGGCAAGTAGAATAAGTATTTATTTTTTAATTACCTATGCTTTTTTAATTACCTTCATTTTGTATCAAAATGAATTGATTCATTTGTATTTTAAACTTAAATAGCTATAAAAATATTCTTCTTTAGCGAATGTCTTCACATCAGTTCCAAACAAACCAACCCCCAAACGCTAGCTCTGTAAAACCCCCAAGCAGTAACAAAAACAACTAATCAATTTTGGAGTACTATTATACGCCAGCAATGTGCGTTGCTGTCATTATTAAAAGCCGACACAGACAGACTGAGAGAGAGAGAGTGAAAGAGAAAGGGAGTGAGATTGCGATTGGGAACGGGAACGGGAGTCCACTCAAAGTGCGGACAGTCAATTAAATAGACACGCGACTGTGTGTGACACTAAATCTACGGAAGGGCAGTGGGGAATGGTGATGGAAAAGCCAAGTGCTTATGTCAAGTGTCTGGACAAACACGTGGACATCAAGTGGACGATGGCCAATGTCGAATGACCGTTAGCAGGACCAATCGACCCAACCAACCCGACCGACCACACTGCTCTTGGTCAATGTTTGACTGCGGCTGACAACACAGCAGCAGCAGCAGCAGTAGAAAACGATTGAAGTTCCTCTTCATTTTTCTTTGTGTTAAACGTTCATGAATTTATATCAACAAGTTAAGGGGCAGGGTAGGGGAGAAGAAGAAGAAGACAAATAGCTCTACGAATGCGGGCACTTGAGCAACTTGTTGATAAATGCGGAAGTAAAAGCCAAAGCAAGAACTGTAAAAAAAAGAGGAATATTCACAAAAGTAAAAGTATTAGCTCAATACGACCAAAAAGGACGAAAAAAGGCGGAGGGAGAAAAGGAAATCAACCACCCAAAACCGCATCACTGTTAAAGATTCCGCTCCCGTTTCAAGCTCTTTCTAGTTTCTTTTTCCGTCTGCCTGTCGCCAAAGCTAGAACAAATCAAAGTTAGCTGTAAGTGCGTGCGAATGTGTTTGTTGATAGGGGGAGGGGGGCTTAGACGAGGGGAAGACGGTTACGGCAAATATGCTTTTAGCGTTTGACTTGAGGCATTTCCACTTAAGTGCTTTTACACTCTCCACCGTTAAAGGTGTCGAAGTGAGAAACACATATTGCATTTGATCTTCGGCAATGAGCATAAAATGCTCATAAATTTGATTAAGCTGCGTAACAATAAGGGGATTCCCGAAAAAAGAAAGAAATGACTGCTTACGGATGTTACTCGCTTGATTTATGTGGGTCATAGTATTATCTGTAAGTGCCTGCTGCATAAGTGAATAGTAAGCAGCCAACTAAAAATCTAGTATACAAAGAAAATATTCGGGTTTTTTTTTGTTGATTTGCTGAACAACAAGTGGAGAACGTTTCACTTAAAGTTTGCTCGAATATGGTATACCCTTTATCTTGATTATAAAAATACAACATGCCCTTTAAAATCTATTAAGTAAATGACATATAGTTTATTATTAAGTTAAGTTTTTAGAGTAAGTATAAAGAGATTTTTTGATTAAACTTCAGTAATCATATAAGAGAAATACGCAATAGCTTAGGCTAATTATGAACCTTGATTTGTTTTAGCAACTTAGCATTTATCGATTAAATATACATATTAATTTATTGAGGTGTCGTCTTGATTGGTTTTTCGTGCTTTTTGGCCACATCTAAGCCAGCGCTTGTGCCGCTGTGCTGTTTGGTTGGTGTCGTGGCCAATGAACGTGTCTTCAATGTAACTTCACTACTTCCCTGCGTTGGCTTGAGCAGCTGATGGAATGCATTGGCGCCGTCCTTGGTGAGTGAAGCACTGCGCGCAAAGGGAAAGTACGCATTAAGCTGTCTCTCCATGACATCCTTGTTGATGGTCGTCTCCCAGATTTGTTTCTGTATAATGCTGCTGTAGCGCGCCTCAAAACTGCGTTGTTGACTCAACAGTTTCGATGCATTATTGCTGCGTCCGCCGGAGTTTCCTTCGTGTTCCCATTCTGGTTTCGCCTTGGACGTGGTTGGCTTTAGGGGACTGCCCTCGGAGTCTTCATCCGTTGACATTTGCTGTTGATACTTCACTAATTACAGGAAAATTAAACACACACAATACAATAACTATGCTTGTTAGCCAGCCCCGGAACAGTAACCGAAACAGTAACAGAATCAAAAACAGAAGCACAACTTTGTTTATTTTGACGAACCTGCCGCGTGCGCGTCAGAAACGCGAATAAGTCACGGCAGGCATTTTGCTGTCTGGTTAAGCTCCTTTTATTTTCTCTAGTATAATACACTTGTATTGTTGCGCATTTTCTTTTTGCAAAAACCAAACTGTGGCAACAACTCAAATGTCAGGCGAAAAACTTTTACTTAAGCAGCATTGTAATTGCGAGCGTGCCTTTTGTCTTTTAGAGTTGCGCGCCTTTGGCAAAAAGTTTCCATCGTGGCCTTTGGCGTTCCCACAATATGACGTTATAAACGTTGTCTCACTCTCCATCGCTCTCACACTCTCTATCTCTCTCTCTCTATACTTTTCCCTGTTCATGTACGCCTGTCAAAGGTCACAAAGTTTTGTTTTTTTGTGTGGTCTATCCTTGGATGCTGATTTGGTGACTTATTACACGAAATTGCAACCCTAAGCTTATAGTGAACACACACTTATTAACCCTTGAACCTTAATTCAATCGTTTACTTTTCGTAAACTTTTCAGTATTTAAATATTAAATTCTGACAACCCTATATGAGCAGCAAAGTTAAAACAGAAATGAATTACAGTCGACCGACCAGCAAAAGAAAACAAAAAACAAAACAAGACTTTGGTGCCGTAAAGCGTAGACTTGTCGGCAATATCTAAAAATAAATTTGTAAAAACAGAACATTTTTAATGACAACACACACAATGAATAAATCAATAAAAACCTGTCAAATAATATCAAAACACGCATCTAGAGTTTCGCATTGCCATAAAAGAAAATAATGTCTTTAAAAAAATTTAAAATAAATGGTTTAAAAAAGTGCATTGAAAATATCTGAATTTTTCACAAAATGATTTTGGTGACTCATGCTTGGAGTTTTTTTCATAAAATGCATATAATTGCTTATTGTTTTCAAGTTAGCTTTAATTTAATTAAATAAATTTGTTTGATTGGCTATAGAATGTTACAAATTATTATACATGTTTCTAGTAGCCTGCTTTATGTTAAAATAATTATTAATTAGTAACATTTTGGGTATGTAACATTGAAATTTGATATATTTCTAACGTGTTTTCATCAAAAGTTTGTCAATCAGACCAATTTGTATTAAGTCTTTTAACCACATACATAAACCCAAATTTTCTTTTCATCTCTTCGCCGATAATGCCATTCACACTTGATCACAAATTGGAAATATTCTGAGCATCAATTGAAACATAGTCAACATATTACACATTAAACTGCATCTTTAGCATTCCAATTTCAATGTTCAACAATACAAATCACTAAAACTAGCGCTTAACGCATCCTCGCTAGTTGTCGTCGTCGCTAGGAGCAAACCCTTCTTTGGCAAACTTGGCATAAAGATGTGTAACTGTTTGCGGGATTGATCCTGCTGCAGCTGCTGTTGTTGCTGCTTTGTGGTCAATCCACGACTACTCTGTGGCGGAGTGCGTGTTTGCTCCAAAGTGGGTGAGGCAGTCGAAGTGGCAGCAGCAGCAGCAGCTGCCGATGATCCATTGTACAACCTAGCCGATGCCAACTGTCCGGCTAGACGGCGTGTTGTACTGGCGCTGGTGCTCAACGCACACAGATCAATATTACGTGCTGGCCGATTAAGGCGTACAGGCACGCCTTCCTTGTTAAAGATGATGGTAATGGGCTTGGCATTGGATGGAGGATTCGAGCAGTAATTCACAACCGACTGCTTTGTTACGGTTTTTCGCGGAGTTTCACGCTGTGCCACGTTGCTTGTGGCACAGCGCTTAAGGCTCACGCCACGTTGGCCAACGTGTCGACTGCCACGCTGACTTCCTGGCAGCACGGCAATGCTGCTAGTAACGGGTGCCGCCTGTGTTGCACCCTTTACAATATCCGCCCGTCCCGCGAGGTCTAGCCAGTTGATTACACGCTCGGCTAGGCGCTCCTCCGGATTCGCTGTGTTGTGAGTTGAGCTTGCGGTTTGTGCATCCTGCAGCGAACTTCGACGGGAGTGCAAATGTGAATCTGTTAGATGATGATCCAGTTGATAGCTCTTTCCGCTACTCAATAGCCAGGCACGTCTTCTTGAGTGTCGTCTGCTTTGCAGCGTGCTAAAAGCTGCCTGAACTTTGTTGGCCATGGCTGCTTGGGCCTGGCTAACTTGCTGTTGACGTTGCAGGGTTAATTTCGTTGCGTCTAGCAGCAGATACTCATCGAGAGTGTAATCAACGCTGTCATCAATTGCCATAGGTTTGTCTGCCAGCTGTTGACAGGATTCACTCTGATAGCTCGCGCCTGTATTCAAATTGAATTAGTCTTTTACCTTTATAAACGAATTATTTCTCGCACTTACTAGCACGTTTGGAGCCTTGACGTTGACAGTGAATCCAACGTTGTCGCTCGCGCGGCTCATAGTCGAGTATGAAGTGGCGATGGTGACTGCGTCCCGTCTCTCCGATCCTCTCCAGCCAAACGGAGCGCACAAACAACGGTCGACTGGCCGACTCCCAAATGGATCGCGCTGGCTGTCGCATTGCCACCTTGGTTTCTTGTCTCGCATTAATTAATACACGGGCTACCCCGCAACCAAAAAATACCGATTAATCAAACAAACAAAATCCAAGGAGATTTCGTTAGTCACGGGGTCACCGTTGTCCTCATCGTCACAGTCTACGATGTCGTGTGCTTTCTCACTGCCGGTTGCTGTCTCACTGCTGTCTCACTGTTTTCCCTGACAACGACAACGACGATGGTGAGGACAACAACGCCGCCGCAAAAAACATATTCTCTGTCACTAGGGTTGGCCAACAGTCACGAAATTAGAAGCACACTTTGCTTAGCAGTGATTTTTTTCCTAGAGAAATACTCTTACTCGTACTCTTATCTTAACCAGACCATTACTAAACTTGCCTTTGAAAAGAAAAAAAATCATTTTGTTGATTCTAATATTTAAACGCTTACTTAAATACATAAACTTACAAACAAATAATGTATTTCCTATTTCAAAAACGTAGTACACGAAAAAATAATATGAATATTAGATGTTTTTACTGAGCACATGTAACAGGTTAAGCCTTAGAAACTTTAGTTACCAACTAAATCACTATTTTGATCAGTCCCTGGCTTCTTGCTGTTTGTTTGTCTGGTCGTCAGCTACATCGCTAGTATTTTTGTATAGTTTGCCTTGCGGCTTAAGTGTCTTCGACACGCGAAATGCAACCCAAACAAACGAAGAACCTAGAACCCAATACCCCACACATTCAGCTCCATTAACCGTTTGTCAGTTGCACGTGCTTTTCGATTTCTTTTTCGTATTTTTTTGTATGTCAAATTCTGGGGGACAGTTTAATGAGTTACACGGAAAACTGTTGATGGCGGTAATGCAACGAAAGTTTTGCAAATAAAATTACCCGGTTAATTGTTTGCGGTGCCGTTGAATTTTAAGTGGTTGGTTCCATTAATAGAACAGTTTTCGAATACATTTCCGCAATAATTCTTTTTAGTAGAGGGTTCAGCCAAACCAAAATTTTAATAATAATATTTTTGGAGCGCCCATAAATGGCATGTCAAGCTACATATTTGACGTTGTATTGTGTTCCATTGGCAAAGTTGCCTTTAAGTCACAATAAGAAAGCTATTCGTGGGTGGCAATTTCACATACGCTGACTTATCTAGCTCAAATTTCTTTGGGCACGTGCTGGCACAATTTACATACACGCATAAAATTGGTTAATAACTTGACTAAATGTAATGTTTTTCTATGCCACATTAGTTATGCTAATGCCGGATGATGGAACACACGTTTTATGCGGTATTAATGAACATCTAACATAAAATGGAAGCGTAGTTGTCGAAGATAGGGTATTTTCTGTGTTACTACAAACTTGCTTGGATTATTATGTTGATTGTTTAAATATGTATATCCAACCTATCCACAAGCTAACCGCAAAGCTGTCTAGTTGCTATCCACACATTATGACAACAACTCTTCAAACTGAAGCAACAACAACAAACATCAGCTATCGCGCCACTCGGAAAGTTGTGAATCCAATTGAAACATGCCCTCCACACACTCACACACAACACTGAATTCATAAGGTGGCAAGCAACGGCCTCGCATATTATGCTACTAAATGCAATTACAGCAACGAAACGAGCATTGGACTAAGTGCAGCTTGTTGGAGGGGGAGGGGGGTTAAGGGGGTCGTGAGGCAGGCCTAAGGCATGGTCTGGCTGTGCGATGTGACGAGTGCTCGCTGCTAGTGTTGATAATAAATATAAACAGAGTCAAAACATGCAATAAACAAATTGAATTTTATTTTTTTTTTTTTTGCGAAAAAAGCAAGCTCAGGTTAGGTGTTCACCTGAGCAGAACGGGTGAACACCAAGTGCAGAGGGCAATTATACAGAAGAGCTGCGAACACACACAACTCAGCTGCAGCCAAAATTGTGACGTATGCGCAATTTGGTGCAACCTTTTGTTTTCTGCCAGGGCCGAAGTCAACTCAATTAAAGCAAGCAATCTGCTTCTTGCAAATAATGCCTAAAAGCCATTATAAACTTTTAGCTAGGAACAACAATTTTGTGCGGGTGTGGGCCTCTAATGTAATTAAAGAGCGGCTACAGCTAAATTGCTTTCGTAGCGTCAACTAACTGCTTGCCCGTTAGGGCTAATTGTACGCAAATTCTTTGTTGCAACTCAATTACAAAAACCATTACATGACTCTCTCGCTCTCTCTCCTTCTCTGTCTTTATATAGTACCCATCATACCCGAGTTCCTGTACGACATACGACATCCGGACGCACCTCTTGACAGTTTTCCGCGCGCCCCCGTTTCCCTGGGCACCCCGTCACCAGCAGCATCATGTCCCTGCAAAGATGGTGTCAATGGGCAACCGATCGAGGTTTCCACACCGACGGCAGAAGGTAAGCTACATTCTGCCTCTAGTAGAAGTTGTTAAATTTTCATTATCAATTTCAGAAAACGAGACATATTACCGTGAGTTGGAGGAGCGACATAATGAATTGGTCGGCGAAACAGTTGAGGTTGGTTTGCTTTTTGCCTCGAAGGCCATTGTACAATTGCTGGTTAACCCCATTGTAGGACCACTAACGCATCGGTAAGTTTGTTTTGTTTTAACATTTTTGGACTTAGGAGGTTAATTTCTACAAATTTATGATCATTTTATGCAGAATTGGATACAGCATACCTATGTTTGCCGGCTTTGTTATAATGTTTCTGTCAACATTGAGTAAGTTTTTTTTATGTTGCAAATTTAAAAATGTTGAATGTTTTCATCAAACTTAAGTTGTGAGAAAAAATACTTAATACAACGTTTTCCTGTAATTTAAGTTTTTGCTTTTGGACGCTCCTATTTGGTACTTTTTATCGCAAGAGCTCTGCAGGGCATTGGCTCATCGTGTTCCTCTGTCTCTGGTATGGGAATGTTGGCGGATCGTTTTACGGATGATAAGGAACGTGGCAATGCTATGGGCATAGCGCTGGGTGGACTTGCTCTCGGTGTACTAATTGGACCACCTTTTGGTGGCGTTATGTATGAGTTCGTTGGGAAATCGGCGCCTTTTCTGATACTCGCAGCTTTGGCACTCGGTGATGGTTTGTTGCAGCTGTTCATGTTGCAGCCATCCATACAGAAGGCCGAAACGGAGGAGCCTCCATCGTTGAAGAGTCTGATTAGTGATCCTTATATTTTGATTGCGGCTGGTGCCATTACCTTTGCCAATATGGGGATTGCGATGCTGGAACCCTCTTTGCCCTTGTGGATGGTGGATAATATGGGTGCAACCCGTTGGGAGCAGGGTGTGGCATTTTTACCTGCATCCATCAGTTATTTGATCGGGACAAATCTGTTTGGACCACTGGGACACAAGATTGGAAGATGGTTTGCCGCCTGCCTGGGACTTGTTATCATTGGCGCCTGTTTGATTTTTGTAAGTGCCATCTAAAAGTGGTGCAGTTGTTATTAATAATGCTTTCATTTGGCTTTAGATACCTATGGCCACATCAATCACGCATCTGATTATACCCAATGCCGGTCTGGGCTTTGCGATTGGCATGGTTGACTCTTCAATGATGCCGGAACTGGGTTATTTGGTCGATATACGGCACTCGGCCGTTTATGGCAGCGTTTACGCTTTGGGTGATGTAGCTTTCTGTGTGGGCTTTGCCGTTGGTCCAGCGTTATCGGGTTCGCTTGTGAAGAGCATTGGTTTCGAGTGGATGTTGTTTGGCATCGCCATTCTATGTTTCTTATATGCACCGCTATTGACCTTCCTGAAGAATCCACCGACAAGTGATGAGAAAAAGGTGCGTATGGCAAGAGAAGCTGCCGCTGCGGAAGCTGCCATTGTTGCCAATTCGATTGCTCAGATAACGGCATCGTGTCCAGCTATTTTGCACGATACTCCAATTAATGCTGGCAAAACGAATGAGGCATTTGAAAGTGAAAGATTATAAATTATTTGTATTGTTTATCATATATGTTTAGTTGCCTTACAAATTAATAGTTTTTGTAACATATTTTACTTAAAGTTAAACATTTTTCTTAGTTTTATTTCTTATCTGGTTAACTGTATAATTTATTCAATAAGCAAATACCTCGATAAGCCGACGTGAATACCCTAAATATTAATATTTGTACCATTTAAAAGCAAATTATTATAATTGCATAAAGATTATGAATGATTTATGCAATTCTTGTTTTATTATATATATATATATATATATATTATTATTAAAAATTATGATTTCTGTTATTATTAATATTTGTTATATTATGATTTAAATTTTTTTTAAAGAGTCCTCATTTTTCGCTACTCTTAAGACGTTGGATTTTATATAAATAAATTTTAATATATGATTTGTTACTTTTCTGAAGAATTTTCTAAAATCGATACATCTTTCTACTAACAATATTAATGCCTCTTACCTTTTGCAGTCACTTATTTATGGACGCGACCGATCACAGGTACGTTATGTTACCTATCAAAATTACGATGACGACGAATAAATCTAACAAATAAATCAAAAGTTCTTGGCAATGTCAAAATAACTGACAAAAAAAAAAAAAAAAAACAAAAAAAGACGGCAACAAAAAAAAAAAACTCGAAAAAAAATGTTATACAACCAAAAATATCACTAATATCATATGAACTCAAGAAAATTGTTATAATTGTTGAAAGTTGTTTGACAAATTTACGTCTAATATCCAACGCTACACTAAATTGCGAAAAAAAAGATATCAATGAGTAACATCTTAAATGGACCAAAACTTCTTTTTATGTTTGATATTCAGTTATGTCGAATATGGGAAAAATTTCAACACCGATTATATGTTAACATATTTTCTCTAAAAGATAATTAATCGATTGAAATTGTAGTTAGAAACAAGCATGATTGAAATGCTTTCATCATTTTGGAATTAAAACGAATTCAGACAAGATCAGAAACCATCAAGTATTTAATGATCATCAAGTATTTAATGATCTGAGTGAAAAATTTTAATGAACAAGAACCAAAAGGTTCAATTTAATACAAAGAAGAAATAAGTTGTCAGAAAACTTAAGACATCGCAAATTTTATCTTTGTCTCTTGAAAAAAATCTATGAATATGTACATTTTACTCCCAGAATGGAAGGTATTTGCATGCACAAAGTAATATTGTTTACGTCTCCAATTGCATAGATTTAATGTGAATCCCACAAACTGAACACCAACTAGTTACGAAATCTACAATATATTTGGATATATATTTCAAAAAAATACTTAGGACAACAAATCACAGATTGCGCACATAATCTATAGATTGAATGAATTTATGTTAGGGCTGCTACAGGGACACTATAACTGACAATTAATTTACTTTAATTATAACTTGACAGTTATTTTGCCAATGTATCAGCCCCAACAAATTAATTTAAACGCATCGTGCGCAGATTATCCGCATAGACATTGATGTTAACATTGTAGGGTCCGTTATCGGATGCTCCCAATCGGAAGGGGCTAAGCATTCTCGCCGGCTGTGTGGTTGTGATCCGTATGGGCATATTATTGATACGCGTATGTATCGCTTGATTGCTACGAACGGGCACACTGTTACCATACAGATTAAGCAATTTACGTTCGCTTGGACACTGATTGGACAGATTACGTAGACTGGCATTACTTTCAGAACCACAAACACTGGCATTGTTACTTGAACTGTCATAATTACGGCATTCTACTGCTCCCGCTGGTGGTGTTGTTTCTGCTAGTATTGGTAATGGTGTTGGTGGTGGTGGTGCAGGTGGTGGTGCAAGTGGTTGAGTAATAGGTACTTGCTCGTGCTGGCCATTTGTTAGCGGTTTCATCCACTCTTCGCTAGTGGAGAGTTGTTTAATATTAAAGGGTGCCATGCCCGGCAGACGAATCTTAGAGTGTCGTCTGTTCAATTGAGATGTCATAGCGGACTGCTCTTTCTCCTGTTCCACTCTCTTTCTCTCTGTTTCCCGCTCTAGCTCACGCTGTCTATGTATCTCCTGCAAATATTTACGTTCACATCTACTTTCTAACCGTCTCAAACGTTCACGTTCACGTACCTCTTCATGCTCTTGCATACTCTGCTGTTCAATCAGTTGATCTTTGTCCGAGGGAACCTGTTGCCATTTGGCTGTCAAGGGATTCCGTGCATAAGTTATATTCGGCGCTGTAGGAAAATTGAATTTGGACAACCGTTTGTCAATGACAAAAGTATTTGAGCTGGGAGACCGAACTGAATTAGAGCTTTCCTTTACTTTCAAATTATTCGTATTGTTGTCCGTTTCAATTTCAATACTCAAACGCTCATCCAGCTCAGTGTTAGTTCCATGATCACTCATCTTAATGTTGATTGCACAACCGCTGGCACTGCGCTTAAATGTGGACGTAGTGTAATTTCTAGCAGGTTGCTTTAAGCAGCTGATCCTCTGTCCGATAGTGCTGACACTTTGGTCACGTCTTATTGTCTGATACTTCTCACGATTGCAGCAGGTGCGCAATAGTGGATTATCTGATATTGGAGTGGATGCATGATTTCGCTGTGGCACAGTGGATGTTTGTTTTTCCCGGTAGGACACAGGGGTACTAGGCATGCATTTGAAATCCTGAAAAAACTGACGACGTCTGTGCTCCGCAAAAGCGCTCGAAGATGCAGTTGTTGTTGTAGTCGGACTGTTGCTTATTATAAATTTTGGATTCCGATAGTATGTCTCAAAGATAGGTGGCTTTGGTTGTTGTTGCACTGGTTGCAACGGTTGTGAAGGTCGCTGATAATGTTGCACTGGGTATGCGGGTCGATCCGCATAGCGAAAGTTGTATGATTGAATTTTAAATGGATCGTTGAAAAACACATCCTTTTGAGTCTGGCGCCGGGTATAAATACTCGTTAGACCAACTGTCAGAAACAAAACAAAGACCAAATGAAAATCGCTGCAGTATTAAACTTAAAGGTTTTACTTACACAGACCGCGACTCATTTTATGCACAAAAATTTAGTACTCTTCAAGGACTTCAGCCAAAGTGGTGCAATATATAACGCTATCAAACATCTAGATAATTTTCAATAATATTAATCTAGCCAAAAAATGAAAATTTTATCAAGGTACACTTTGATCAATTCTAAAGCTCTACTTCAGTTCTGGTTGAAAGTCAGTTTATGGAATGCATATTAAAGCTGTTTCCGCAATAGGACAAAACATTTGTGCTGTAATTGGGTTAATTAATAGCCAGCCTTCTTTAATCAAATCAATTTAAAACGATGCTAATATTAAATTTGTTAAATTAAACAAATTGTTTGTTAAAATTACTAAGATAAATATTTACCAATCTTTAACTATATAATCATATATATACACACAAATACCCAAACTAATTATAATAACATATAAATGTAACACAAACGGATATCTGACGCAATAAGGGAACTACAAATGTAACAAGTAAACTACTTTTATAAAAAATGCGCGTAAAAATAGTGAAATTTTCTGTAATCAAGAATAAGTAAATGAAGATCATTTTGGATCGTTTGGATACTAACGCGAGTAACTTGAATGGCTGCAAGTTTCTCCAAGCGTTGTAAGCGACAACAAAAGCTACGTAAAATCCATATTTTATCAGTTTGCAAAAACAGAGCCATCGATTGGGCCAAATGAACACATTTTTACGCGCTAACAAAAAGAAATTTGATGAAAGTCAAACTGTAAATACATTACAAAAAAGTTTAAAAGCAAATACTACGTTAGCTAATCGCAGGTATGCAATGAGGGTTTAAAAATTGTACATACATAAAGCTGAAATACTTGCTGATTATTTCATGTTGTTTAATTGTTCTTAATCAAAATAACTTACACACATAGTACGTATCAATTGCTTAATAAATGTGTAACTGTAACTTGCCACGCTTTTGAAGAATTGCAAAAAGCAATCATGCACCATACATATATATAATAATAATAATCAGTACTATGAACTATGAACTACTCTACTTAATATACTTAACGAATTATGTAGTACAAAAGCATTGTGCAGGGTATAGAAAAAAAAAACAACTGTTCTTTAACAGGTATCATACCTATAACCAATGAAGGAAATATGTTATTATGCAATCGAATTATTTTGTTAGTTTTCAGAAGTTGTTGTGCGTGTTAAAGACAGCTTATAAACGTGTTAACGTGCTCTAGCAATATACATATACTTGTGAAATAGACAATATAGCCAATATACAACTATATAAACATATGCATTATATATACATAATACCTAAAAATACACAGTTTATTCGTATATATACTATACTCATTGAATACAATATTAAATGTCGTTAAATGTTAAATGTTACGAACAAAAAAAAGCTGGTATGGGGTCAAACAAACAAACTATAATTCAAGTAGCATATTTCTTAATCTAAACAAATACTACAACACTATAAAATTAATACGTTTTGTGCACAGTATTACATAAATACATACATATTCACATACTCTCTCTCAAGTATTGAAATACCGCTAGAATTATTAAGGAAAGATAAATCCAAATATGTATAGCTTAGCGCGAGCATATTAGTCAAAACTTAGACGTTCATATACATACATATATATTAAACACATATACAAATAATACCAATGAATTAATTAACTGTCACACTTCCTAACACATTTATAACTAACACTAACCTATATATATATATATAGTACGCTGCACTGCTAGTTGTAGGATCGTAATATAAGTATTATCATAAGCTAATGCTTACAACATCACAGATTCAAATGTAAGAAGGATACAAATGTTGAAAAGCGGAAATTCTACGGCATAAGCACCAACGACGAGGGATACCGAGAACTATTGGCACAGCTTAGTGGTCTGGAACCGGATCGAAAGAACTGGCTTATGTAAAGGTATCAGCATCGGGAATTGGTCACAGTTATGCCGTCCCAATAACAACGCTCATGAATCTTCGAAATCGTCAGTCGATTCTTATCGCGACGATGCACGACGCCGAGTCTAAGATGGAAATTAGATATTTCCGGAAAGTCTTCAGGCGGAGTGACCAACTCGGTCGGAGAGATTTTAAGGGCTTGTTGGGTCTGACAGTGCAGCTGGGCTATATCGTTTATTTTAATTATTATATTTACAAGTAATAATTAAATAATAAATTAACATGGTTAGAATTGAATTGTGTTTTATTAAACAATTTTTATGTTTAAGAGTGAGGATCTAAACAATTATATCCCCACCACATTTATTATTTATTAGCTCTAAAAAGGTGGAATTATTTGTGTTTTTTCAATATTCACTTAGAGCTTTAAGGGTGTCGGAAAAGTTGCATTCATACGGATAGCCGCACTAACACCATGAGTGACCTTTCACATAACCAATATACACTTTACTTATGGTATCAGAGTATGTAGAGGGCGCTGCAATTTCGCAGTACTGTTGCCACTGTGGTTTCGCACTAAAACTGTAAGACACGTATTGTTAGAGCAGTGAACTGCTTTCTAAATAAATCAGTTTCAAAGGAATCAGCAACTCTAATTTACAGTTTGAGTATCATTGGCACTGATTAATTGTACTTACTAGTGAGCGGGTCAGGGCCACTGCTTGGCATCTGTGCTGTACTGTTTGTTATTGTTTACTGCTTGAGTGTACTTGGAGATAAACAGCAAATTGCACTGCTTGCGTACAATGCTTCATAGCTGAATATTGGACATTTTATTTATGCCGAAATTGTAATGAAGCAGTTCAATTCATTTCAGATCTTGAAATATTTTACACAGTTAATTTGTATACCCTTAACCCATGAAATGGGAAAAAAATGGTAGAAGGAAGGAAGCTTCTCCGACCCCATAAAGTATATATACTCTTGATCAACATCAACAGCCAAGTCGATTTAGCCATGTCCGTCTGTCCGTCCGTCTGTATGTATGAACGCGTCGATCTCAAGAACTACAAAAGCTAAACACTCCAGATTGTGGATATGAGCTCTTCTAATCGCTAGGCATAGCAAGTTTGTTTCAAATTTTCGATAGCTTTTCAGGTTTACGATATACATATGTATGTAATCGATAACGAGGATTGAAATTGTTAACAAAATAATGAAAATCTGTGATATTTTTTTTTAAATCGGTTGAGAAACACCGGAGATATGAAGTCATCAAGTATTGGTATAGTAGTACAGAGTAGTAGGAGGGTTAAGGGTATCTTCTAGTTGAGCTTACACGACTAGAGCCTTCTTACTTGATTATTTTGATATATGATTGGAAAATATAATTGACTTTGTTCAGATGAATAACGTAATTGTTTATTTTTTGTCCGTCAACTTATAATTACAATATTGTTTAGTTTTTTTTTTTGGATTTTTTTTTGCTTGCTAATGTTTAATATTAATGTATGTATGCATGTATGTATTTGAGTACATCGTCAATTTACGCTTAAATTGTCCACCATTGTTCATCATAATTGGGCTCTACGGGCTCTACGGGCTCTCTTTTCTGCGACAAGTATTGAAATCGATTGCGGTAAAGCCAAGGAAAAAAGCGTTTTGGAAAACGTTTTTGGTTTTCTGGCAGCACGTCCACATAACACTTGCCTGTCTGATAGTTGCAATTCATGCACTTGTCGTTGGAACAAGTTAGACCTAGACCCGGGTTACATTTTATTTCCGAATTGCAAACATCACCCAATTTGCGATAGCACTCGTATTTGGGACAGTTACTGTACGGATTCGGGTAGGACTCACACTTCGGTTCAGGTATTTGGCATTCGTGTGATGGAAAATGCCTATATAACACAATTACAAATTTTAGATATTAGTTAGTTGTTTTATACTTTTTCGTTCACACTCACTTGGCGCGACATTGGTGAAATACCGCAAAAAGTATTGCTAATCGAAAAAGTAGCCGGAGACAGGTGAACCCATGATGGATCTGTTGTTGTTGTTGGTTGCGCATTATCAGTGCGTTGCCTCTGCCAGGATAACTGCTTCTGCTGTCCATATCAGTACTAGAATGCTTATATACTAAGGACACTTAATTAGATTTAAATATATGTAAATATATCATTGATTAATTGATGGAAAGTGAAAATTTACTGCTTATTCAATTGACAATTAATAAACTTCGCCCTCAAAATGTGCAGCGAAGCATGAGATTTGTATGCGGTTAACTTAAGGATGCTCTTTGTTGTTCAATGCCAATGCCACGGGGCAAAGATGTTAATTATTCAATGGATTTTGGAGCGACAGCGCCAATAATTGGCGCACATCAAACAGGGTCAAGCGCAAACACACATGAATATTAATTCTTGTTCATCTTGAATAAGTATATATATAAAAAACAAAAAGAAAAACGATTGAATTAATATTTATTTTATTGTCCATTTTGAACACAGTACTGTTTTGTCATCTTAGTGAATAGCCTTTAAGCATTCGTTCTGAAATGTTCTGGAATGCATTCTTTTTATAAGGTAACCCTTGTTATAGTTAAGATGTAAAAAATCTTGAATAGCCGTTTCGAAACATCTAAAACCACCATAGTGTCTGCTTATTTCACAATAGCTAAAATGAATATAATTGTATATGTATGTGTTAAGAATATTTTACAAAAATCCATTAACATACCTTTCGGGCATTAGACTGGTTAATGACCAACGAGCTATTTGCTTTCCCAATAATGGACAAATTACAAATTGGTTAAAGTCGAAATGTGCATAGAAACGAAAAAAGTTAGTAAGCCTTGTTTTAGTTTCAATTTCGTTAACAGAAATTCGTTGCATTCCAAAGTGTGATAAATCCAACTTGTTAAACGTAGTAACAAAATCTGTAAGTTTTTAAATTTTAACAAGTTTTATTATTTTATGCATCCAATAATTAGCATACTTACGTCCAATGGACGAGGTGTAACCGCGCTGAAGCTCTATAATTGCAGGTAGATAGCCTGAGCATTGCAATTGAAAGATGACCATCAGAGTGAGTATGTGGCTACGAAACAATTCATGTAGGTTTCTATCTTTAATCCAGCCTCGCAAAAAGATCACCATATAACGAGCTGCATTGTAAAAAAAAACACAAATTGTATAATGTCATATTTGCATGTACCAAAAATAACTTACCAACAGGTTGCATCTCAAATAGATACATGACCAATCTATTCTGAGAGACTGTTATGCCACTTACGAAGCTAATGTCGCATTCTAAATTTAAGGGCTTGTACAGAACTTTCACAATGGGACAGTTGCCTCCATACGAAATAATGTACTTCCAATTTAATTCTGCACTAAATGCATCTCTTATTAAACTTGAATACTTTGTATTGCATATTTCGTACTTATTGAAGCTGCCATCTATTTAAAAATATGTCTATAAATCTTTTGCACATCTAATTTCGATTTCACTCACCAATATCAACGAAAACGTCCAGGTCTGAGTTCTTATCACCAACTCCCATAACTCGCGATCCAAATAGGTGAATGCAAATATTGCGACCTGACAGCTTTGAATCCAACAATATCTGCAACTTACACTGAATGTCATCATTGTTTTGGACGTCGTTGGCAATGCGAACTTTCTCCGAAAGGTCCGCCCAGAATGTTCGAGAATCTATATATTTTGTATAATAAATTGAATCAATAATATGTTAAAATCATTATTTTTTTCGACTTTTTAATTACACAGCGCCATTATTTTCTTCGAAATTACTCCAAGTTCTGCTAAAAATTTTTAATTTCGGGAAAGTACAAAACTTTTAACGTCTCGTCTACAGCGAGATTAACTTGAAGTGATTTTCTTAAGGCTGTATCACACATGTAAATATCGATAATAAATGTGAACTAACTTCTTGATATCGAAAGCGATATTGAAAGCGTATTGGCACTATGCAAACAATCGATTGTTTGTGGTATTGGAAATGAGTATTAGAAATTCTAGAGATGTAATTATAATAATTAATTATGGTAAAGGCTACAATTTTCCTATGTCTTAAGAAAAAACAGTAATGGCGATGCTTGCGACGAAAAACATGATTTATATATATGCAAATGCCCCGAATAAACCCTCTCATTTGAATAACTTTGAACTATATTTTGAACGGCCACACTTAATTAATTAGATTATTTTCTGACAAAACGACAAGTTGTAACGTGCACGACACTGCTGTCTAGGCTATTCGCGGTCTACTATGCGGTTCCGGCCGTGCTCAGGGCAATTGGGGTGGGATCTTCGGAATAGCCTTATATTATATATTTTTACACGCTGCACAAATCACAAAAAAAATCGTATACCGTAAGGGAAATGGGTGGACCAAAGTCAATCGAATTGAAGATAAGTAGATTATGAAGAACTTGGTGAAGCTGTTCTTCTTTCGGTACCCTCCCTACCTGTAGAATCGAATGAACTTTCGAGATTCTACCCTAAGAATGTTAGTGTGTGTGAATTAATATGGTGCCCATTTTACAATATTTTATTTATAATTCTTAAACCTTTTCTTTAATACCTAATTTTTTTTTTGAAGCCTTCATGGCTTGATATACACTTCATTGTGTTTTGATTCTTCTTAATCTATTTTACATAATATAAAATTCAACAATTTATAGAAGGGATGTTTCTTTTCCTACTATGCGCGTTTACTTTACTTTTTGTGTTGTTTGTCGGCTAGGCCGTACTCACGCATGTTCCAACGATGTCAGCAGGCCTGATGACAACGAAGTGTGTTTGTGTATGTATGTGTATGTGTTATCATAAAAAAAACCAAAACGGGCGTAGCTTAAAAATAAATTGTATACAGTTTGTAAGAATCGAGTAATAATAATAACTAAACAAAATTCAACTCATTTCTCTCGATACCAAAATATCCGCAAAACGCATCGCTGTGGGCATCGCTTATTCAAAACCATGGACGTCGGCGAATTAAATTATTTACGCGTCTAATCGTTTTGCAATTTGCAGCGGAAATGTATGAAGCTGTCGGCACACGTATCGACAGCGCAGTCGTGCAGGCTTGCATGAGGGTCAGCTGATAGTTGCCTGCGGATCAGCTGACGGTTAGGGGCTGCCCACTTGCATGCCGCTCAGCTGACAGTTAGGGTTCAAATTTGAATTTGAATACTAATAATTAAATGAATAATTATTTGCATTCTCATCGAACCCTTACAAAGTGCAATGGCTCATTATACCCTTAACATGAAATAGGTAATTACGGATATAATGGTTTTGTGCAAAATTACGTAACAGGCTAAAGGAAGCTTCTCCGAGCCCATAATGTATATATATTCCTGATCGGCATCAGAAGCCGAGTCGATGTGGCCATGTCCATCCGTCCGTCCGTCCGTATGTATGAACTACAAAGGCTAGAGACTCCAGATTTTGGATATGAGCTCTCAAATGTTTTAAATTTTCGATAGCTTATTCGGTTTACGAAGTACACATTACATAAAAAAAAATAAATGCTTGAAAATCGAGAACTTGAAAAGGGGGATCTGTGAAATTTTTATTAAAATCGGCTAAGAAGTACCGGAGATATGAAGCCATTAAGCATTGTACAGTAGTACACGTACATATGTGTATGTCTGTCAGCCCGACCGTCTGTCCGTATGTAAAGTCAAGGGTTAAGGGTATATTCTAGTCGAGCTTACTTGACTAGAGCCTTCATACTTTTTTTAATATATGCGTTGATTATAATTTTATGGGTGGACAACTTATAATGCTCTTTCTAAATTGTATTTAGCTAAATTATTGTCTTTTGTTATCATCATAGAATGACGCTATGACATTAATCTGTTATAATTTGTTAACAAGTGCTCTTATCGCTTTAAACAGCGTCCAAGTGCGCCTGCTATCAAGCCATGGACATACATGTATGTATGTTCATACATATATGCAAGGAGGCTACATGAAGAGGGAGGAAAACGTTTGCTGATAGGAAAATACCCAATGTGAGGAACAATCAGCTTAGCTCTCAGTGTTCGAATTGCCAGCGGCTGATGAGCATCACAAAGAGCCAACAGCAGCACATAAACTGATTCAAATGCCAGGCGACAAAGTTATTTTGGCCTACTCTGGTGGCCTGGATACGAGCTGCATACTCAAGTGGTTGTTGGAGCAGCACTACGAGGTCATCTGTGTGCTGGCCGACGTGGGCCAACAGGAGAACTTTGATTCTGCGCGTCAAAAGGCGTTTAAAATTGGCGCCAAAGAGGTGAAAAGCGATATATAAATAATTATAAATATATACATATATATATTTTCTTCGCAATATATATGCCAGGTTGTTGTGGCTGATGTCAAGCAAAACTTTGCCGAACAATACATTTGGCCAGCCATCCAAATGGGCCTTATCTACGAGGAACGCTATCTGCTGGGCACCTCGCTGGCGCGACCTTGCATCAGTGTTGCTCTAATTGAGGCGGCCAGGCGGCATGGCGCCAAGTATTTGGCGCATGGTGCTACCGGCAAGGGCAACGATCAGGTGCGCTTTGAATTGTGCGCCTATGCACTGCAGCCAGAGCTAAAGGTATGTGTGGATACTGATAAGGTTCAATAGTTTATATATGTACATACGTATATTGTATATTGCTTGCAGATCATTACACCGTGGCGCGATGTGGAATTTTGTCGCCGTTTTCAGGGCCGTCAGGATCTAATTACCTATGCCCAGGAGCATGGCATCGAGGTGACTGCTAAACCAGCAACGCCATGGAGCACAGATGCCAATATGCTGCACATTAGCTACGAGTCAGGTGTCTTGGAGGATCCGAATACGGTGGCGCCTAGCAGTCTCTACGAACTGACGGTGGATCCGCTTACCCAGGCACCGCAGACGGCAAGGCGTGTTTGCATTTACTTTGAGCATGGTCTGCCAACGGCAGTGGAGGATTTGGCGAACAGTCGCGTCTACCGCACTGCCTTGGATATTCTCAACTTTCTCAATGAATTGGGCGGCTCGTATGGTATCGGACGCATTGACATTGTGGAGAATCGATTTGTGGGACTAAAGTCTCGCGGTGTCTATGAGACACCAGGTGGCACCATACTCTATTCAGCTCATCAGGATCTGGAGGTGTTTGCCCTGGATCGCGAGGTGTTGCGCACCAAGCAGCTATTGCGTGATCGCATGTCTGACTATGTGTACAATGGGTTCTGGTTTAGTCCCGAGGCACTCTATGTGCGACGCTGTATTGAGCTGTCCCAGCAGCAGGTTACGGGCCAGGTGACGATGGAGCTTGCGCCTGGCTATTGTCGGCCCATTGCCCGTAAGTCTGGCGCCAATGCTGCCGGTGCATTGTACAATCAGCAACTGGTCTCCATGGATGAGCATGGCGGATATGTGCCCCAGGATGCTGGTGGCTTTATAGCAATCAATGCGGTACGCATTCGTGAACATGTTCGCGCCTTTGGACCCTATAACACTGAACAGCACAGTAGTTAAATAAACACACATATTGAAAAAATTTTATTTTCGATAAAGTTCATTTATTTTATTGCCTTTTAATAGATATACACTGTCTCAAACCTTATTTTGAACGGTGGCCAGCAACAATTGTAATTGTTTACAATAAATTAAACATACATATTTTTCAAAAAATTCCAAAACGGTTGGTAGGTGCATATATTTACCACCAAAATAAATGTATGACAGAAATTGACTGGGGTTCTTCTGCAACCTCGGGTTTTGTAAAAAAGTAGCCTTAGGTGAATACTTTTTATCAACAGTTACATTATGGCCATCTGGGTGCCATACAATCCCAGTTTTTTACTTTGAATAGTGTCGGTATAAAAAGAACAAGTCTGCATCTGAAGGAACACTTCATAATCAGACAAATTGTCGTTTAAGAATTCCTCTTTTGTTTCCTTGTGTAAGCTTTATAGAACTTTAAATTTGTTACTTGGCACAATTTAAATTAAGGCCAGATTCACTGTACGTTTACAGTCATCGTTTGTACAGAATATAAATATGAATTATCTATTTATGAATATTCTTAATAAGCCATTTAGTCCGCCTTGAGTGCTAGCACTTCTTGTTCGAATGATATTCTTACACATAATAATATATGCCTACATTTTTGTTGTTGATTTAATACATTTTTCGGTACAAATCAAAGACACCAATCTAATAACAATGTATTTACATACAAAATATGTGTATATGTTTATACATACATATATATGTATGTTTATCTTAACAAAAAAGAAGCAATATCAAATATCCAATGTTAGATTTCCCAATTGCATTAATCTTATTTCCGTAGCTGCCAAGCGAACAATCTCAACAGGATGCTAGCGACCGGGTCGGCCAGGCACACAGACTCCATCTCCATTTCCATCTCGGACTCCTTGCATAAGGAAAACAATGAAATAGAATTGCTATCGGCGGTGTGGCATTTGGGAATGGGAAGGGAGTTTGGCTTATTTGCACCAGCAAATAAATGCAAAAGACTAATATTATTACAACAAATAAAACCGAAAGAAACTCAAGAGTCACAAACAGCTGTGCATATTGTGTGTGTGTGTGTGTTTGTATATATGATTGTGTGTATGTGATATATGCACGTATGTGTTAAATACGTGCGTTTACTCAACAACAATTGCCGTACAGACAGATTGTGAGCCAGATATATGATATATAAGCTGAATAGTAAACAATCTATTCTTAACTTCAGTTTTACTTCAGACCACAATAAAATTTACATGCCCTAACGGGAATATGTTGTGAATGTTTATTTAAGATATTCCTGTTCTTATGTAGTTTATTAATTAAATTCAAATAACATAATAACAGTATCGAATTCTTTAACTCAAATGTAAAATAATTTTATCTGTAGCACGTGAAAGTAATGAGCCAAAAAGTCGGCTGCTGTGCCAGTTGCTCAGGAAAAAGATAACAGCACCAATTGTCTGAAGCAACCACTTAATGATGTTCTGGGCGCGTGGATTCTTGGGTGGTCCAATGCGATAGCAAACGAAGAACGAAAACATTCCTGTAATGGCCAAGTACCAGAGCACGTAATCGCGATAAGTAATCAGTATGAACTGAATATTGTTCAGTAGCTTCTTAATAATGTAAAGTCCAATTGTGCCGCCACCGATGAGTATCCCGTACATCATGGGACGTCTCGGAAAGAGCTTGGATGCGATTGCAAGCAGCACCAGCAAGGAGGCGCAAATGCCCACCACAACGCCAGTCAGATAGTAGAATACACTGTTTTTGGCCAAATGGCCAGCGCTCCAAATGATGCCTAGTCCAATGCCAATCTGCACCAGATGCAACAAGTCCCAATGTGTATGCATCAGTCGTACATTGTACGGCTGCTTGGCAGCAATGCCAATACATTGTTGCTCAAACGGTGATAACTGGATGCTTTGACGTTTTCTCGGAAAGAGCGTAAAACTAAAAAATGAACGCTTTTCATCGTAGTGCTGAAGAACCTCCTCGGGTGTGCGTCCCTCATATTGTGAATAGTCGTCAATGGCAATCGATACTGTTAGCTCCACCCTCTCAAATAGGCTGAAAGGGGAACGAGATTTTCCCGGGTAACAGAATATACGCAACACATTACTTCCATACGCATTGGCTGTGATGTCTGTGGATATGCCCTCCGCCAGGTAGACGGTATCAGTTAGGAGTCTGCTGGACAAGATTGGCTTCGCAATGAACAAAACGAAAACAAAACATGCGTTCACTTGTAAAAAATACATAGCTCTTCTTAAGCGTATTTTGTCTGGTTAAAATTTTGAATATTTTGTTATTGTCAATCAAGTTTTGGCCAACTAACTAAAATATATATAGACAGATTTTTAAAAGCAATTACTGAAACACAAATTTGAACTAAAAAGTCAAGAAGAAAGAAGTTCGAAAGAAGTGCATATGATAAAAATCTGTTCAAACTTCAACCTCGTTCAGCTAAAAACTGAAATCAATTATTATGCAAAAATCGTTGAACGACATCGCTTCAATGTTGTTAACATGCATAAAGTGTGAATTTCTGCGTGTGTGTTTGTAAATAGTTTCAGTTTCTGTATCAGTTTGAGTCAAAAGCCCCAGTGAGCTCAGTGACCATATCAGTTCAAAAAAAAAAGAAAAAAAAGCTGTTTGCATACTCTACCAGACATCAAAACCAACCATCTATCCAGTCATCCAGGCATCTAACTATCCATCACTCTGATGACAGCACCAACTTCTTCTTCTTTTCGATGTTGTTCTCGTTGTTTATTTTAGTGTTGGTTGGTTTCGGGTGAAACACGATCAGCCAACGTTGACATTTTAACTTTGTGTTAAATGGCAAAAACATTGTAAGCAAAAAAATACTGTCTTTTGATATAAAAAGTCGTGAATATGCAAGGAGTGACGAGGCAGGGGGACATTCAAAAAGTAGTGCTACTGCTGCCCTGCATAAATGTTGAAAAAGTTAAGCGCTCGGTTTTTGCGGGATTATTGGCGAGCTTCAAAAAGGATGTCACCAGCCGCGAAAGTGCAACTTTTGCAGCTTTCTCTGTCTTTTTCTCGGTTTTATGTTATCTTTTTTTTTTATTTTTGTGGGTTTTAGTCTTTTGTATGCGCTCAACTTTTATTGAATCTGAGAAATTTAATCATGTGCTAACCCCATCAAAGCCAAGCATAATTACAAAATATTATTAATATGAAAATAAGTACGACTAAGTGGCTTTGTTGAGTGAAAAGTAAAAAATTATTTTTTTAGTAGACAACTAATCCTTTATGAAAGGAACTATAAAGATGACTAAGGACATATAAACAAGGGAAGAGTTTAGGCAAGGCTAATTATTATATTGCTGAAGCAACATGGTATTAAAGTGGCTTAACGTTAAAAAAACATTCATTTGATATGATAAAGCAAATCTGGTTAATTCTGATAATAAAATCTAAAATATATTGCTGCAGTAACACTGAAATCGTCATTTTGCAAACGTCCAATATTTTAGCAAACATAAATTTATTTTTAAGCGCGTGATGTGGCAAATTTTCACAATTCAACGTTATCCCCTCAACCCACTGCAACACCCCTCACAGTTGTTGGTCGAAATGTCGTACGTCTAGCAGCTACTTCCGCCGCGTTTACAAATTGTTTGGGAAGAGGGTGAGAGAATTTTAATTATTCTTCATTGTTTTGATAGCAACGCGTGCTACTCGCCTTAACTCTCTTTGTGTCCCTCCTACTAAGCGTGGGATGCATTTGTGACTTTGCCCGGCCAGCGCCTGCAGCAATGAAAGCAACAACAACAACAATAACTACGACCCCGGCGCTCGTTTATTGTGAATTTTGGCTTGGCTACACCTTTCTTCCCGCTCTCTTTCTCTGTTTCCCTAGCTCCGTCTGCTTGTCTCTTTCGGTAAGCGCTGACAACTCAGCGAATTGGCGCTGGTGCCATTGCTGACCTAGTCGCAAAAACAATTATTCTTTTGGGCTACACCCAACACATTCTGCCGAGGTTGCTCGTTTATGGTTCTTGTCAGCAGCAAGTTGGTGCAATTCATGTTTTGGCATTCTAAGATTGTAGTTTTGGTTGGGATAGGCAAAAAAAATAGAATACTCATAGTTTTAGAAATAATTTGTATCTTGATATTAATTATTAATTTTCTCTCATATTCAATAGACAAAATACTCTTGCAGCTGCTGAATATTATTCTCATCTATGTGCAATTTGTTGCAAGCATTCGTAATTATATATGTAGTGGAAGGCGCAGTTGCAGCTGTGCTAAAAATAGTTTCGTTGACATTTTGCGCTTTTTTTTTTGACTTTCTTTCATTCTTTCTTTTTTCCTGCTTGGCGTCAAAGTGGGACCCCTTCAAATTGGGCAGTTATGTTGGGTGTTGGCGGAGAGTGGCGGTGTTTGGGGTTGAGTTTTATTATTGAAATTTGTTTGCGTTGACTTTGTAGAGTTGGTGCTGCTTTTGGCAGTGCATCCCTTTATGTAATTAAATGCAGATGAAACTTAAAATCAGGTCACTCACTCGCCCTCAACTCGAGTGCTCGCCAGCGTCTGCATCTTGTTGCAAAACTTAACTTTCAAATTAATTTTTATAAATAGCTTTCAGAATTATTACACTTTTTGCCTTTTGATGCTGATGCTGCTGCTGATGGTGCTGCAGCTAAAATTTTTGGCTTGGTCACAGCTGTAACTAACGTTAGTTGCCAACTGTGCCACTTCGTGGCAGTGATTGGTCCTTTTGGCCTGGCGATTTTAATTAATTTGTCAACTCTTTCTCACTCTGTCTGTTTTTTTCTCTCTCAGAGAAATGGAATTCAGGTGAGCAGTTGGGCACTTATTTTTCTCTAAAGTTCACATTGTCTGAGAGCTATTCAACTTTAACCAAAATCGCAATGGCTATAATCCTTAAAAATGAAAATGCAAATATCTGGAAAAAGTTTTGCAAACAGTTTAGGGTCGAAGTTTTGTTTAAAATTCGATGAAAAGTAGCCAAAAGTTATAAGTCTTGGCAGCAAGTTGCAACTGTGCATCTTGGGCCCATGACTATATGATGTTCAGTTAAGCATAGACATTACTAATAGGTTCACATACCTGAACTCAAACACAAACGAAAATGAATAATATTCAAAGTTGCCGCAAAACGGGAGAGGACGGTCTGTGAGTTATGTTCGGTTAAATAAATATAAAATGAATATTTTTCCACAAAAGATAAAAAGTTATGTGGAATATGTTCGTTTAGGTTATTCGGTTTAAAAGTCAATTGATTTGTTTTGGTATGTATTCAATAGAGTTCAATTACTTCAATTTTAAAAACACAACTTGTTTCTTTCCAAACTGTGAAGCCGACAAAAAGTTTGTGATTTTCGTTTATATATTCAAATTTGTTGAATAGATTCGATACAAACATTCAACCTACGGCTAAATCAACTGGTTGCCATTGGAGCTGTTCTAAAAATAATAAAATAAATGATAAAATATTAGGTAAATAAGTTTTGAGCACAATTTTCTAGCTAGCCATGCCATGCCAGCTGGCCATGACCCGCCGTTGGCCATGTTGCTGTTGCTGTTGCTGTGTGTCTGCTCAGTTGCCACAGCAACTGTGGAACGTGGCAGATTATGCTGTATTATCACCTGTAATTCCTTATTGGCAATCAAAACTTTGCCGCATGCACCCACGTCCTCTGGACGGACAGTGGACAGCGATGCTGGAATCGCGGCTGCCTTCACAATGTTATCGCATTTTCTAGTTTCAATAAAAAGCAAAATCTGCGCATGCAGCAAAACTTTTAATTTTATTGGTAAACTTACTGAGTTTTTAACACGCGAATAGCCAACCCAACCACCCAACCCCTCTCCCCAATCGCCGCCCACTTAAACTGGACTGAACATGGACTTCAGCCGACAGCTGGGCGTTTTCGGGCGTATCAATTGGTGGCCACCGATTTAAAGTTTGTATACCAACCAACAACCAGTACACAGCATACATTGGGACTTTGTAAGTAATCGAAAAGTTTGAAGCTGTTTTTCTGTTGTTGCTGCGCTTAGTAATGATATAGTTCAGAGAGGGAGATAGAGCAATTACAAGTTTAAGGCGGAAACGATTGCATTGAAGATCTCTAAGGATCTCAGCAAATCAAACAGAATTAATTAGTTGTCTTTTTATTCAAAGTAACACATAAAAAAACCATAAAGACTAATTTAATTAAAATTGAATTAAACTGATTTACTGCGATAAAGTTTCATACCGGAAGAACTAGTATTAGCAATTTAATTGCTTCTTTTTAAAAGTACTTTCATGTACTTGATTAAAAGTTACTTACCGTAAAAGCATGGGCGTTCCGTCAACCCTTTTATGCTCAACTAATATCTTTAATTGCACTTTTCCAATATGCTCTTCAGGTGCACATTCAATGCAGGCACTTGCAGTTATCAGGTTTCTTTGTGGTGCCATGCACTAATTAAGTACACAAAATAGAAAACATATATTAAAAGAACGAAAAAGGAAGAGAACAAAAATATTAGAACTCGGCACAAATGATTTAACTATGGTGGGCCATTTATGATAGCCAAGTCAGTTGCTGCTAGTAGCTATGGCTCCTTATGCTGTTGTTGTGTCTTTGTTTTCTCCAACTGGAATTAAAACTAAGCACTTAACAGCACACAACGCGCATAAGGAGCAGGCAGACTCAAACTGAAGAACGGAACCAATGGGGGAAGATCTACTGGAGTAGAGACGAGAGACGAGAACTACGTTGTTGCTTTACTCAAGCCAGCAAATGCACTTCAAAAATCGTAAAATTGAAATTATAATTGCAACTGCAACTGCAACTGATTCGAAACGCTCTCTCTCTCTCTTTCTTTGTTTTCAACCATTGTTTTTAAGGTGAGAGGAGCGCGAGGGTGGGAGGTTATGGGTGGCTTACATATATATAGTATGTGGCTGTTACTTTCATGTTCGTCGAGCAAAACGACTCTGCAATCGACGCTCGATGTCTTTAGCTGCTACAGTTTTGCAGTCGTTGTTGTCTGCCGCCAAAAGATGGTACTAATTACGGTCTTAACTTTGCGGAATACTTAAAATGCTTGTCAAATAATAATTACTCGGAAACCGTTTGCCTTTGAAGAAATGAAATACGAGCGAGTCATCTTCCAATTTTCTTTAGTTCAGTTTCAGTTTTGCAGTCTTTTCATTTAATTGTTGATGTCTTTGGCTTGGCCCAGTTAAAAGTGCAGCATTTGGTATTTGTGGTAGAATGTTGAATATTTGGCCACTCAGTTCATGTTCCGATTAACAACCGAAGTGTACATGAACTGTGGCGCCACAGCACAGTGGGCGCGGTTACGGTTACGCGTTTCCACCAACTATATACATTTGAATGTGTAAGTTCCTCTCTCTCTCTCTCTCTCTGTGTGTGTGTGTGTGTATGTGCGTAAGCCCGAATCCTTGCCAAGTGCATGTGGCATGCCGGATGTTGCGACATTTTGGAAAAGCGTAACAAAAATTTCGACATTTTATACAAAAAGAAACATCGGGAATGTACGCCGATGGCACTATTTTCTTCTTCTTTTTTTTGTTTTTGGTTGTGCCCCACATTGCCGCTTTTTGCCACTGCACTTCGGTCAGTGGCAGTATGTTTTATTTTGTTGTTGATTTTATTCTAGCTAGCTGTGTGACATTTTTGCTAAATATTCAAAAAGTTTCGCCCAGTTCTTTTATGCCATTGAATTTGACATTCTCTATTCATCCGTTTGTCGTTGCTCCTGTTATTGTTGTTGTTGTTGTTGTTGTTATTGTAGCTCATGGGCTCAAGGGCCGAATCAGTGATGGCTTTGTGTTGCAATACATCAAATATATCTATGTATATGTATATGTGTATGTATATGTATATCAGCTTTGATTTAAACTCTTTTTTCTTCTGTATTTTTGTAGTTTCTATTCAATTGTCTGCAAATTAATCTTCAATGAGAATCATTCCAACTTTGTTTTGGATGCAGTTGAAATTAAATATTTAGCTTAGTATTCGGCTTATAGCATTTCAACACTTATTTATTTATTTTATGAATGTAGGATTGAGTAAATATTTTAACTAAAACTAAGATGAATAAGTTTTTGTGGTTCTTAAGAAGTATAAAATACAAAATTTAAGATATAAAGTATCCAAAAACAAATCCAAACTCAGAAATAAATCACAATTCTAAGCCAAACAGTTACTAATTATTGTCCAAGATTGAATTTTAAGTTATTCCAAAATGTAGTTGTAGATAACTGCTCTCATTTCATCCCTCCCTCTCTCTCTATTTCTGTTTATAGTGTTGCAATAATATTTCTTACGAGTGTTAACACAGTTTCATCTTTCCACATTTCTCTCCCACTATCTCCTGAGCTGCATTATCGAAGCTGCAAAATACTTGAATATGTGAAATTATTTTTAAGCACGAGGTGGCTGTAAATTGCACAAAAGCCAATTGCGAGGATTTGGAAATTGTTTTTGTGTACGCATCAGGAGCAGCAACAACAAGATTGTACTGTTGCAAAGCTCATACGTACTATAAGGGCAATCGGGATGAGCATAAAACAGAACGATGTACGAGAAGAAAGAGCGAGAAAGAGAGAGCGAGAGAGAGATGGAGAACGAGAGCAGACGGATACAGAGACAGTAAAATATACTTGGGTTGTTTGGTCGTTGGTTGCCCCATTGCGCTAGCACAAGTCGCTGCTTATTGAAGCAGCAGTTGCAGTAGCTGCAGCAGTAGCAGTAGTAGTTGTACAAGAAGCAGCAGCAGCAGGAGCAGCAGCAGAGGCGACATGACAACAGCAACGGATTTGGATTGCCTGGTATAAATGTATGTGTGCGTGTGTGTGAGTGAGGCACACATACACTCCCTGGATCTGTGGTTAAGGGGGGCTAGCTACAGTAGTAGTGTTTGTTGTATGCAACTGATTGCAAAGGATTTTATGGTTGCCATTGGTGCTGTTGATGTTGCCGCTGTTGTTGCTGCCGCTGACGATGGTGACAATGCAAAAATACATACAATGCCAACAACAACAGCAACAGCCGGCAACCGATCGTTGCAACAACAGCAAGAGGCAAAAGGCAGCTGATGCAACGCTCTTAAGTGCAGTTGGTTGCTATGCAAGCAGGAGGGCTGGGGCTGGGGCTGGGAAGGGATGTTTGGGTGGGACATTGCTTGTTGCCACATAAGGTGTCGCTGCAGTGGCAAAACATGAGCCCATGACAGCAGCAGCAACAATAACAACAACAACAACCGCAGGAGCAGCATTCGAAGTAGCCGTAAAATGCCAACATCAGCATTACATGCAGCAATTGCTGCTGCGGATTTGCAGTTTAATGTCGATGCTATCGAAATGGAATCCGAGAAGCAAACGGAGACAGAGTTGGAGACAGGAGACAGGACACTAAAGACTGAAGAGAATGGGCATGTGTGTGTGTGTGTGTGGTTGTGTGCGCCACAGTCCTGATTAGCTTAGGCAAATGTGCCACACACACACGCAAACACATACACAAAGTGCTTGCAACTGCTTGCCAATGAACAGTTCATATTAAAGGTTAGTTCGCATGGTCAGTTAATGGATTTAACTCTGGCCACATGCATTATTTAAAGCAACCGATTAATTTATTTGCTTAACTACAACAAATTGTTTTGTGTGTTTTATTTGATATTTTCATTAGACTACAGAACATTATGCTTCAATGCTTCATTTGATATTTACAACATTTGCAGCTAAGTAACTTTTTTTTTTGGTTACACATAAAATAGCGGAAAATCAAAAGGCTTCACGTGTCCCAGAATGCATACCGTTTTTACTTTCCCACACACATATGGGGCTATTGTTGTAAATTTGACTATGCCTAAAGCAGCCTCCCCCCTGCCTACCCCCAACCCCCCTCCAAAACACAGTGTCGTCGTCGTTTTAACTCTTATGTTGTTTCTTTTATCAAACGCATTGATTTGATTTCAAAGCTTGCAAAGGCATTTACATTTGCCCGCACCGAGCACTTCGGTTTTGTGTGTGCTCGTTAACAAAAGATACTTACATATGTATATGCATGTATGTACGATGTACATACGTATCTAAAAGATACTCGCTGGCATTTGCCTTTGTATATTTTTTTGGTTGGGTATGAGGTTCAAAGCACGTTTCATTTTTTCCTTTTTTTCGCTTTTGCTTTGTTAGATTTAAATGCCGAAATTTCAATGCGGCACACACATCACACACCAACAGCAGCAGCAATGGCAGAAGTCCCGCTTCCCAAGGACATATGCACAGTTTTGTGAAACCCTTCACCCCTCACATTGCCACTGACAACAATGCGAGTGTATCTAACTCTATGTGCGGGGAGAAGGAACACGTGGAAGTGTAATCACTTGTACTTAATATGCAGATGATGACAATGTGACAATCAAAATGATTCCAGGTCGCTGCCAGACTCACACATGTCTCTCATTCACTCTCTTTCTTTCTCTCTCTCTCTGTGTGCATGTGTATTCGTGTATAGGATGACGTTATGGTAATCTGATTATTATTATCATCGTTAGAAGTAATGCCATCCAGCAACCCGCGCATTCAAATCGGATTTCCCTGCTCAGGTCTTCTTACAGGCATTAAAGCATTAGGTAAGGCCTCCTCCTTGCTTTCATTTTTCAAAGCATTTTGAATTCTAAAATGGCAATTTGTTTTTATTTTTATTATGATATGAATTGTTTACTTGCGCAACTTATCTATGGCCAAAGATTCACAAAGTATTTAATACATTTGATCATATTTTATATAAAGTTTTGCCAACTATTGCTAATCTAATAGAAGCTCAGCCAAATGCTATAAAACGTGAAATTATATGCTTGCAATTTCATATTTATGAGTTAACTGAGTAACTTCATTAAACTTTGTTCTGCACTGAAAAAAGAAACAAAAAAACGAACTCTTCCAAAAGTTGTTCATAATAAAAGAATACCAAGAAACGTGAGTGGTGATGTGGTTGTGTGTGTGTGTGTGTGCCTTAAGAATACAAATGTGAGTAAAATTGCTCTTTTATGAAAACACACTCACTCACACACACACACAGTGAGAGAGAAGTGTCGAGAGCGCATAAGACCGAAAAAACTGTGTTGAATTAAATTGCAGAGGCACGCGCAACTGAGTCGCAGCCACGACTTTTTCCACTGAAATGCAACAGGAGAAGGCGTGTTAATGCAGAACAGAAACAACCAAGCAACAACAGAAAGAACAAAAAGAACAACCCTTGACGGCAAGTGCCGAACTCGTGATGAACTGAGGCCTGGGCCTGGTGGAGCAGCCAACTCTTTTGGTCAGTGTTTGGTTGCCTCGACCAAGCTGGTGGGTTTGTGCATGCATCACGTCAAGATTCTGGCAGCGGACGGTTGCAACACGTCGCGGTTGCCAACGTTGCCGGCCATGGCAGTGGCAGTGGCAATTGTCGCAGCATTTCATGTTTCATGTTTTCCTTTGAGCCTTTTATGGAGCAAGCAACAAAGTTGATTTTTTGTGACTTAATGAGGCATGTTGACTGTGCATTTTACGCTTGCCACTCAATGGGGCAGTTGCTCTCTGATTGTCGTCATGTTCGCAGTGAGTGGCAAATTGTGCGAAATTTTCATTTATGAGCGAAACATTTTGATTGTTATACTTTACATTCGTTACGTATACGCACTGTGGCACAAAGGTCAAATGGTAAAATAAGCATTTTTGTTTTTAATTTTGTTCAATTAAACTACAAATTTACTCTACTCATTAGTAATAGTTATTTTATTAGCTTAAATGTATTTAACTGCAATTTTGATAATGTATTTTGAATATTTTAGTACAGCTTACATTTGTGTTTTAGATGTTGCTTTCAGCGTTTAAACAAATTTAATTAAAAATGTTCGCATTAGCTTATGTTTCGGTTTGGCATGGAATTGTGTGTTTTAACTGGAAGGCGTGCGCATATGTTGCCGGCTTTTAATTGCTTTATAAAACCTCAAAACAAATGCTGCCAGCTCGAAAACAACGCCGCCGCCGCCGACAGACAAACACATTGGAATACATACGCCCATAGCGCCATTATGGTATTTAGAGAACGAGTTGAACATAAAGGCGGTAACAAGAAAATACACAATACACAAACAATTACATGCACACACACACACACGCATACAAATACAGACACAGATAGACATGGTGGGATTTGAACAAAAACAAAAGGAAGACAACAGCGCGAAAGGCAATTTGAACTTTTCCGTATACCTCATAGAAAAGTACTTTACATTGTGCGGCTTGCGTTCTTGTAAAAGAATTCAACGAAAGGAACATTTAAAACACTTGTGTCCCTTTTATGTAGTGGGCTTCCGACAGACTAGAAGAGCACATGTTGCCAGCCATTTCGTCTTGCGGTTTGCTCATTAGGCACTCATTTCTTAAACCCTTAACAAGGCCAAGAGCATTAATATGAAGTTAATATCCTGTCTATATGTACACTTTTTTAATATTTTGGAATAACAAGTTATTTGGAATTTTTACAGACTTTTTAAATGATTATTTCATAAATGTTTTAAGTAATTGACAGCAAAATTTCTTTACAATATTTATTTTTCTTGACAATCGAGACGTTAATCTTCACCCGGAAACAATGTAGCAATATTTGTGCAATATGCAATGACAGTTATGTCTGATAAATCTGGAAATACCTGACCCAAAAATTCCAAAAGTGCAGGCTGATGAGTAACAGTCTCACAATATTCTTCATATGATATAACCCCATCCTTGTCCAAATCAAATTTGGAAAACAAATATTCAGTCATATCCTGCAAACAAACAAACTGTTTTAATAGATGATAATTAGGTCGTAGGGGAAGCATTTTTTACCGCTTGCAACTCCTTAACTTCATCATCGTCTTCGCCCACAAAGAAATTGCTAATGGCCATGCCAACAGTTTCGCGATTAAGTTGACCCGAAGACGAAGATGTTTTATAGACCTGTTCAATTAATGAATTATTTAGTTAAAACAGTAAAAATATATTTATATATCCATACCGTATAGGCAAACTGCATGCGCTCCTCCAAGTTCTTGCTCAAGAAGACCTGAAACAGCTTCATCCAGGCCTCAGGGCCAATAAATACCACATCCGCTGTTATGTTCAACAATATACGCTCTATAATACTTATATCGTAGATGCGAAAAAGCACCATAAACAAATTGTGCATTTGCTTCTTTTTCATCTGCTTGGCTCCTGGTCCATTAATCCGTACGAATTTATAGTAGATGATCAGCAGGCAGACAACTTCCGTGTTGGTAAACTCTGTTGTGGCGGTAAACTGTTTGATCAAACTGCTGTAGAGTGTTAGGAATTTGGTGTTGGCCATGTCATCCATGGTAGTGTCGATGCGATTCATCTTGTCGTTTCGTTTAGTATTCTACGCGAACTTTGTTTTTGTTTGTAAATATGTAATGTGGTGAAGCAATTGTATGCTGTGTGTTGTGGCGAACTGTTTTTGTTTCCTATACTATGATATACTTTGAATTTTTGTAACAAATGCCTACTAAGTTGGTTATAAATAAATTATTTAAGAATTTCTTAAATTTCTGCTGCCTTAAGTCGTAAATAATTTGTCATGCTCAAGAAATTTTGATTTAAGTCCTTCAAAATACCAAACGCAAAATGTATCAATCAAAACTGTATGCCAAGTACAATAAAAATCCTTTGGCTTTAGTATCACTGCTTAAATACGCGTGTGTGTGCGAGTGTGTGTGTGTGTGTGCGTGTGTTTGTTGTGGTTTTGTGTGCTGTGGTGCTGTTGTAAATCCGCTGACACTCTGTGTTGTCAACTTGCCGACATTAAGGCGCGTGAATCTTTTTTTATTGTTATGCTGCCGTGTCAAGGAGTGGAGGAGTTGTACTAGATGGGGGAGCGGGGGCGGGGACGAGGGCGTTTGTTGTAAAGCCGCATGTATGACAGCATGTGTGGCATACAATTACAAGAGACGGGTTCGGGACTGGAAAGAATGGCAACATTTGTTACCCAAAACAAAATGGCTGCACGACCGATTTTCAGTTCCCCTCAGCCCTTTTTTGACTTGGCGCCTGGCATGGATTATTATATTCACATTTCTCACAGCGCACAGCTTTAATACATTTCTACATTGAAATATTTATTTCACAAAACAAAAATGGCACCACACCCCTGTATGTGTTCACATGCATACTATGTATGTATGTAGTATGTATGTATACTTGTGTTTGTGTCTCGTATCGCATAAGGACTCTGATGTATTTTTTATGTCTTTGTTTCGTTTTTATTGCCTTTAAATTGCGCTCGTTACATTTTTGCTTTTTTGTTGTGTTTGTTGTTTTCTGTGTTGTGTTGTGTGTAGGGGCGGACGGATGACAGCACCACACCCTAAAAAATACTTGAAAGCAGTCAAGAACCGTCTGAAAGAATGTGGATTATTTCACATCATTTATGGGATTGAGCGCATTCGTAGCCGCCAAATGAAAGTAAAATGTCTACGGTTTTAGCTCACAAATTTTAACTCACTTCGCTTTTGTGGCTGTCTAAAATAATCCATCTTTAATTGTGCTGCGTGGAATGAAAACTGACTACAAGTTTAAGTCAGTCCTGAAATAAATATATTTTATCTCTTATCAAGTTAAATTGTGTTTAAATTCATTCATCATTCAGTTGAGCTGATTGTGGCCGCTGGCATTTAAGCTCTCCACAAAACCGAGAAACTCAGGTGTACCCTTAATTATTCTGTTTGTGGCCTTCCTATTGCACTCAACCTAATTATTCAAACTGCCAATATGCCTGGCATACATGCATGCATCCATATATTCACTCTGTGTTGAGAATTTATGCGAGCAGTTTAGTTGGTTTATTCATTAGTAACATGATTGATAAACTTGACTGGCCGCTTGCCATGTGGTTAAGTCGGTTAAGTAGCTCATTAACTTCCATCTATTGCATACATTCAATGATTTGTTTAAAGCGCATTCAACACAAGAATGTACTATATACTGCTGTATATGAGTGAAGTGTATGTTACGTTTGATAGTGTATGTGATGTTCCCAAGTTTATCTAGTTGTTCAAACTATTGATCAGCTAGTTAAGGCAGTAATAATATATAGAAACTTTATGTAATGTCTGTTTTTTTTTACTGACATGTGATTTTAATATCGATACTATAATTATTACTTTTAGTCACACACATAGTTAACTGTTTTTATAACTATGAAAACGATTATATTGTAAATGCTTAGAGCACATAAGTGTTGCATTCCGGTCGCTTGAATGCGTTTGGACCTGCTGTGCAATCAAATTAATTATCGTTGATAATAATAATCATGCAATTTGTATGTGTGGCAGCTGTGCGTGGAATTGAGTTAACGTTCTTGTCAATGATCCTGCACACAAACTGCACCATGCACACATGCACATACATACACACACACACACACTCTCTCCCTCTCTTTCTCTTTCTCTTTCTCTATATGTCTCACCGAACCCAGCTGTTGACTTTATTGTGGTATTTGCAGTGGCGGCATTCATGTGGCCTGCCTGCTCATTATAAAGCGCATTCACGGAATTTTATAGCCAGACGGCCAAAGGCATCCCAGCCAACCAAGAAGAAGCCCTAGTGCCACACACACACACACATACTTAATGGGTGTTTGATAAATTACATTAGGGCATGTGAGTAATTATAATCAATTAAGAAAGGCTTTCCACAGTGGGAAATAACAGTCAACTTAAAAATAAATAAAAATCAATTGTTACTTAAACTTTAATACTTCTAATCATTTACAATAGAAACTTGTTCCTTAAAGGGATTTAAAATATTTCAATCTATATTAAGACAAAATATGCCAAAGTTCAACAAACTTTACTTACAAACCTGTTTTCGGTTTCTCTAATCTGTTTAATCAAATCAAATGTGCTTCACATTGTGTGTGTGTTTGGGACAATTGCACAATTGCATGGATTGTCACTGATTAGTTTGATCGTTTACCGCACAAAATGCACAAATGTTTAATTAATCTCCCTGAGTGTATGACAAAACCTAACACAAGGATGACACGAAAATCAATAGCCCATTAAGTTTGTAAAGCAAACAACCAATTTGGCTCAAGATACAATGCAAACTGTGCGGAAAAGTTAAACTCAAACTCTGTGCTCAACTTTGGTGAGCTGCAATTTTCGATTAAAATTCCAGTTGGCGATTCAATTAAACACTAATTAAAAGACATTTTTTCGCAGCTCGTTGCGGGTGCAGTCCTTTGATCCATACACACTTTACCACCGTCCCACCACTCCTTTACCCCAACATCCGGTGACAATCTCAGGTCTTAGCTAACAGTGCTCAGTTCTGTCAAAATGCCCTTGCCACAGCTCATCTGGCAGCTGAGTAGCAAAGGATGCTAAAAGAGCTGCCAACAGGATAAGGCAAGTCGACAAATGCGCTGCACCAATGATAAATGTTGGCGTCTGCCTAGGTAGGGGTGAGGTGGGGTGACGCCGGAGTGACGCAATAAATGTCATAAAGGAAAGGGGGAGACAAAAAACATAGAAGTGAAACGAAATCAAAGGCAAAGTTTTTTTTTTGTTTTTTTTTTTGCCAGCCTTTGCCTCTTTTTTTGCTCTTTTTGCTGCTCAGAGTGGGTTAATTTTTGTTTTCGTCCAATTCCGAGAGCAACGGAATTTGCTTTTTCCTTTGCCTTATCTACTAGAGTAGCTCAAAGTAAATGTTTTGCCGTGCGTCGGGATTACTTTGTGGAAAACGTTAACGCTGAAATGGAAATCTAAACAAGAGCTAGAATGTGTGTAAGGTTAGTCAATTGAAAGGAAAGTTCGATAAGTAAGCTCTCTGACTATAAGACTTTATCTCAATTAATATATGTATTATAAATATTTTGTAATTATCTGATCTCGAGTTTCTTGGCAAGTTTGTGCCAATCACTTCGCGTTCGGCGTTCGACGTTCAAAGCACGTCAAGAACATTGGCTAATTAGAAATGTTTTATTAGTAAATTATCCAACCGCGTAATTTTATACAGTCTTCTTCGCCCTCAACGCTGCCGCTGCCGGTGTGAGTCGAGTAATGGAATCGGCACGAAATTTCCGGCTGCTTGGGTGCATCAAAAGCGAAGCCGTGACAGGATTGTCATGGCCAGTCGAGTACAAAATATCGAATGACACGCTGTCGGTAAACTACTTAATTGCATATCTATCCAATTAGCAAAGTTTTGCAAAGCTGCTGCTGCATTTTGCGCTTTGCGGCTTGCAATTTTGTTATGCTTCGCAGTGTTTGGCCACTATAGAGTGGACCAGAGTTGTGCCATCAACTGCGTGATAATGCTTTGCATATCATTAGCAGCAGTATTGCTATGACAACAAGGAGCCAGAAGGGGTGGTGGGGGAGTACGATTCACATTTATGATTGGGCATTAACAAATTATTTGCTGACCATAATGGAAATTAACAACTTGGCGGTCTGCGGTCTTAGCCGGATTTTGGTTTAAAAAAATGGGCCAATGCGTACTCTGCAAAAGTCACTGTTTCGGCTAATGCTGTAATCCGATTTACGATTGAAAACTCATGGAATTAATTTTTTATAAAAAAAATTGACAAAAAAAATCAAAATACCTATGGAATGTAAAGCCAAGGCACAAATAATAATGGCCAAAAATGTGAACGTGATCGAAGCCGAAAAAGAAACAAAAAAATACAAATACGGAATTGGGCCAAGCGCTCTCCCAATCCGCATAAATTTCAACTAATTACAATTTCAGTGTTCGGTACGGCATACACACACAATCAATGGTAGAATCATAACAATTACAAATACAAATAAAAGGAAAACGGAAAAAAAGAGGAGAACAAAAAAGTGCGCCACTGGGAGATGCTCTGTAAACATGCCCCATTGTTGGCATAGTTACTTTCTATTTCTCGCACAATAATGATTATTTTCAAATTGAAATAGTTGGAGCTGATGCTAATTAAGAATAAATCCAAAGACCAAACTTATATTAAAGAGGTTTTTTCCACGAATCCTCGAGATACCCTTTGCCACACATTTTTATTGGGCACAGGGTATACAACAAGAAAGCAAAATCTAGCCACACAGAAAACAGATGACGGTTATGGCCAGTGCGCTTAATGGCTGGACGTGAGTCGAGCTAAGAGTGCGGGAGATGAACAACATGGCCAGAATGGCTATTTTGTGGTCATGGCCGTGGCCGGGGCCACTAACAAACGGCAAAGGGTGCATTGGTGCGTTTTGGACTCACCGACTTTTGTATTTGTATTGTATATTGTGTGTATATATATATATACTGTGTGTGTGCGTGTGTGTATGTTTGTATTGTACTTTTGGCTTTGTGCCGTGGGGCGGATCACTGCTCGTTGCCGTCGCGCGACCACAGTGAAAACTCATTAATTTATTCTTCTCTTCGTTTGTTGAACTTAAAATAACAGCGTTAATCCGCTTAGCGCCGCCATTGACTAAAACACAGCGACAACAACAAGCGTTCTCTCTCTCACCCACGCCCCCCACCTTACTTGTCGACAGGCTTCGCTCTGTTGGCTGAAAAACTGAAAACCCTTAGCCTGGTTGGAGGGGTTCGAGTGGAGCGGAGTGGATTGCTGCGGTTTTCACTATGCCATGATATCCAAATGAATCCGAAAGCTGACAATGACTATGACGACGCCCAGCAAACAAAATGAATTAAGGAAACCGCAATGACATAGTTACAGTGGCAGCCACCAGACACACACACACACACATACAAGTATATACACACATACATTCAAGTATATACATATGTGTGTACAATACATTTATGTCTCGCTGCTTGGTTGAACGACTTGCAGTTGGCCATAAAGTCATAGCATACAAAGGCAGATGACACACTAAAAACATCATGGGCGTCTCTAGCCTAGATTGGAATATTGGGTAGCAGGACGCACACTCGACTATATGTATGTTTAGACTACGTGCGTATGTGTTACTGTGGAAATGCTTTAAGTGAAAAGTTTTGCAACTTGGCTTAAACTTGTGGCAAAGATGGGTCAAGCCATGGCCAACTGCTGACCTTTTCTAACTGGACTATTTAAAAGTTCAAAGAATCTTTATGGCCTTATGGATTGTAAGTAATTGTATGACATATAGAATTAAAAGACACTTTTCAAATTTCAACACCAAATGAACTGATATTGTAAGCAACAATATCAATTTGCGAATATGAATATAATCGACTTATCGATAGTCGACGAGAGCTTCTGATAAGGTTGGCAGTCCTTTTTGTATGACCAAGAGCAAATTGGTCAATAAAAATAGTTTTTTGTTTATAAATCGATTTGATTACCTACTTTACATAATGTCGAGTAAGTAATAACTATTTGTTGATTCAAATCGATTTTACAATGTGCGTCAATAACAGGAAAACTCAAACGAACTGCCGCAGCAGCAGCATTAACAACAACAACCATAGCAAAAACTGAAAACAAGCCGGCAACTGTTGACATTGCTTCAATTGCGGATAATAAAAAATGTTCAACGTTCGAACAAGTTTGTGGAACTTTGCGCTTTTGCCTGCGATACGGTCCCGATAACCTCAATATCTTCAAAAGGCTAATTGAACGCCTGGAAACAATGAATCTTCCCCCGATTCTCAGGAAACTCAGTGCCGATGAGCTGCGTAGATTTATACCTATGCTGGCAGCTAACTTAACATGCATACATTTCGATTTGGTGGACATAACGTATCTGCATCATCTTTGTCTTGTGACTGGCATAGCTGGGTTGGATCAAGTGATCCACAGCGTTGTCTTTGCCAATCAGCCAATGACCAGCGACGATGATATCAATAAGGCTATGCAGTTTATAGGCGTGCTGCTGCCCGGTTTGCGTACTCTGAACTTAAGCGCAAACCTTGTGGACAGATTTCCAAAAAACTTGAGTGAGCTAACAACACTGCTGCTGCACAAGAACATATCGCAATCCGTGCTCAATCAAGTGTGCAAGAATTGCCCAAAGTTGCGGCGTTTGCAGGTGCGCAACGATACCGTACCAGTAACACCCATAGAGTGCAATTACCTGCGAAAGTGCGTCGAGCTGCGGCAGCTGCAGTTGCCGCTGATACTGCGGGGCGTGGCGTTCTTGGGGCAACTCCAGTCTTTGCAGTATTTGTCGCTGCATCGCATGCAACCCTGGACAGAAGTGGACTGGCTGAAGGTTGTCAAGAAGATCATCAAAATGAAGAAAGATGAATTGCGCATTCTGCGCTTCGATGGCACCTGGTTGAGCTCACCCTTTGATTTCTCCGTGCTCGATCTGCGCTTCTGTACGTGCCTTAGGGATGTGCTGATAAGCAACTGCAAGCTGACTGATCGTAATAGGCAACCAGTCTTGCCCCTTAGCTGTCTGCACTTACGTATGCATGGCTGCACTCTGAGCACTCTGTTTCGTTTCCTGGAGGAGGCGAATCAGCTGCGCCAGCTCGAAATGACCGACTGCCCGGTGCTCAGTAGAGCCGAATTGTTGCTGCAGTTGATGAAGCAACGCAAGAATCAGCCAACAACTAGGCCACTTAGGGTACGCTTCAGCCACATGCCGCCATTGAGCAGCGAGCTAAGTAGTTGGGGCCCAAATCGACGCAAATGCTATATGGAACATCTGGAGGTGGAAGAGTCCTTTGAAAATGATCCAAGTTGGCTAAACTTACAATGTGGCATCAGTATGACATTTGGCTCGCCCGTCAACTATGAACCGGAAGTATTCAATCCGAATAATGAACTAAATATAACGCCAACTGAATTACTCAAACATCTTGGTTGGAACTAAAATTCCAAAAGGAAAACATTTATTCATTATTATTAAATATATATTGTAGCAATTATTCCAAGACTAATTATATATAAAAGACAGCTCAGCTAAGATTTTTTTTTTTGTTTTTAGCATTTAATAAAATTAATTTTTAGCATAATTATAAGATTTGATAACATACTCAGAATATTTGTATATTTTCAATTATCAATTTTCAAATATTATAATAAAAGAAATTTAGCTTAATCTTATTTCATAGTTCTGTCAACATATTTAACTCAATCTACATGTAACCTGAATAAATAAATCTTCAAGCTATTTGTACCAAATGTAAATAGCCTAAGCATTAAACTCTACAAAGACTGTTGATTATGATTTTGCACATTTTGTACCCTTAAAGGCAAACTGTTTCCGCCCAATGTCTCGTAATGCGTAATTTCGTTTGTTGTACAGTGGCCTAAACGAACGCGTGAAACGCCACACCCCTTCGGGCTAAACAAGAAAAAAAAAAACAATATATACATATATATATGGAATAGACAATCGAAATTCGATAATATACAAGAAAAGGGAGCGACAAATCGAGCCACAGGCAACGAACGTTTGGGTCAACAATGATGTCGGAAACCCGTTTAAATCAACTGCACATGAACACAGGGACACTCAGAAGGACAGACGAACTGATGGACCAAGAGCTTTGGCTTTGAAATTCGATGACAGACTAGAAGGAGGCAAGAGAAAAAAATATATATTTGTATGTGTAAGAAAATTGCGAAAAACCAAATAAAAAACAATGAAAATGCCCCGAATGCATGCTAAATAGAGGATTTAGGTAAATGGATTTCTAGGCATTTTCGCATTTTCCCTGGAAATTGAATATAAAGTATGTGTATGTGTGTTTGTGTTTGTGTGTGTGAAGGGTCTCTTTTGTCTTCTGTGATGACTATGTGTGTATGTCGTCTTTTTTTCTGTTATTGGTATTTATATGTGTATGCTATGTGTGTATGTGTGTGTGAGTGTGTGAGTGTTAGTTTGGTAGACCAACGTTAATAGCCAAAGTTTAGGCAAAGATTTCATTTTATTATGTGGAAATTTATTAAAGCCTTTGGGCCAGGACCAAGGATTTTAATCGCTTTTTGTGTGTTTTTGCGTTTTTCTGCCCAGGAAACACTTAGTACTCTTCATTCTTGTTGTTGTTCGTGTTGTTGTTGTTGTTGTTGCTATGTTGTCATCATATCCTAGTATCCGTGAGTTTGCTGCAAATGGAATAATTGGATATTCTTGTTACTTATTTGTTCTGCTGTAAGAGCAGCTTGTGCTTCTGCCACTTCTGCTATTGCTCAATTCTTGAAAACTGTTTCAGCAAGGCTCTGGCTGTGAGTCCAGCTGCTTGTGATGACATTGATGTTGTTAGCTTTTCAAAATGCTTTAAGTAAGTTAAACGGCTCCCTAAGCTTCTGCCGCATAGGGGCTACAAAGTATTCTCCACAAGACAAAACACTTTTTGCATAAGTAAAGCATAGTGAATGCAACCATTTACAATCAGATGTGTTGTGTACTCTAAAAAAAAAACTAATCAATTCCGAAGTGTCACATTTTGGCCATGGTCAATTAAATCGACCGCCAATTTGTCTATCCAGTCGTTGAGTTCCAATTGCAAGTAATCGATGTTTATTAAGGGTATCTAACGCAAAGCAGAATAGTTTAAAAGTCCCTCTTCTTCTGCCCGTAGGATATACTCGTTGCAGATTTTTGTCCAGTTAGCAATGCACTACACAAATGAAAGGATAAGAATGGAAAAGAGCGTAAGTTGACACAGTTGAGAGTGATAAAAGCAACAAATACGAATTGATTTTTTTCTTTTTGGTATTTCTTTTTTCTAGATTATTTTCTTTCTATTCACTTTAGTGTGCTTCCTTCTTTAGCTGTTTTAACTTCCGTTTTGCTGCTGGCACTTCTCTGTTTCCATCCATTTCTCATGTCCCGCTTTTTAACATGCGCTTTTTTGCAGTTAGCTCCCAGTTGCCACCCATTCGGTAAGGCGTTACTCATCCCACTCATCCTCTGCAATTGCTACTTCTGGCTGTTGGCTGCTCGCGCTAGTGCCCGAACAATGTTGGTGACAGTTACCATTGGGAATTAGCGCGGTCTGTAATAAGGATCGCCATCGCCCCCATAATCATTGGCCTGTGTAAACCTGCACTTAGCGTGGTCATTTCGCCTGCAGTTGCCCCTCAAGAGAGACGTCCCTGGACTGAACTGGACCGAGTGCCCGGGGGGAGTAAATGCCTGCATGTACGTTATGTCCTGCAGCCTGGCTCTGTATTCTGTTGTTTCTCTCTCCCGTTCTCTCTCTCTCTGCCTTTGTGTTGTCCTCGGGGTCTCCACGTATTTCGCCACTAGCTGGACTACTTGGGCGCAAATGGTGGCGCGCTTTGTGCGGCTTCCGCCTCGTCAGCTAATACCCAAATGGATGTTTAGTGTAAGTCGACCCCTACCATTTCATCTCATCCCCTCTCACGCCCCTCGTCAGGTCCTTTCTCCGTGTATTGTCATTTTCTCGTATCCTTTTTTCTTTAGCCGGCTTTTGTGGCCCCTGGTTTCTCGGGGTAGGGTCAGCTTTAGGCAACGTAATTACGTCGCTTGTTATTGTTGACGGAGTTGAAGCTGTTGTCTCTGTGTCGGAATTGAAGTTGTTGCTCATTTTCATTTTCAGCTGCTGCTTAAAACTTAATGACACTTTCACTTAATTATCGCGGTGGATTTGCAAAATTAAGCGATTTGGGTATATAATTACCATGGATTATGTGGCCTCTTTTCTTTTTCCCCCGAACACTCTGCTTTTTATTTGGGTATCTCCCAATTATTTGTTGTTTGTCGGTCTCATTGACGACCGCCGCAACGATTGGCAGTTTTGCGGTTACCAAATCAGATTGCGCACTTTATGTAAAGAGTACTTAAAGCATAGTAAGAAGGGCTTTAATGCTATTCAAAATGTTGTTTGGTCACACTTTTCTTTTAGGTTGCCGTTGGCGAAAGGTTTAGGGAAAGATTAAACTTAAGTTAAGTTATTTTCCTTAAACGATTCCGAAAACGTTTAAGGGTATGTGTTTATGTTAAAGTTGAAACATATTTGTTGTAAGGATACTTTCACACAACTCTAAACTAGACCACATTAGGTCTCCAATTAATTTAGAAAATTTACGTAAATTGCGTCAAGTTGGCGAGCGTGCGAGAAAAACATACTTTTTGTAATGTATTAATATTAATGCATAGCTGGTGCTTTGAATATTTTACCTTTATCCAACAGGCCACTGAGACCGAGACGAAGACCTGAAAAACTGGCAAACTGAAACTGAGCAAATAATTTGTGCGTTGAGCTAAGCGCAAAACCCAAATGCAACCGCACAAAAAACTTTTTAGACAACAGTTTTCAAAGTTTTACAAGTGGTGCAGAAAAACATAGAATGTACAAAGGCTGAAGGGTGTTCGGAGGGTTAGACTACGTCGATGGCGCTGAGATATGGCTGGCTGGATGGCTGGCTGGCTGGCAGTCGAGGTAACCTGTATTTGCCCACTTAGACAAGGAACGAGTTAAAATTTATAGGTATTTCGCCTAAAATCTCGCAAAGTATAAACCACTTAGGAGCCAAGGCGGTGGCCGAGGCAATAGCGCGGAGTCTGGGGCTAGAGATGGGGGCGTGGCACGCGGCAAACACTTTTGTTATTTTTGTCTTGTAGCCAGGCAGCACTCTTCTTCTAGTTTTTTTTGCTGTTGCACTTTGAACGCATAAATCAGCCATGAGTAGCACCAAATGCCAAAAAACTCTCTTTTTTCCCTTCTTGCAGCATGTTGCAACATGTATGTGTGCTTGTTTCGTTTTAAAATCAGCAGCAGGTAGAGCAACAGCAACAACAATAGTAAAATGCTCCATATTACTTTCTGGCTGCAACATTGCAAGTGCTCCGAGCCCCTCTCTCTCTCTCTCTCTCCGCCCCAAAACGGCGAAAGGGTTCCCCTTTTTTGGCACCGTGGCTGGCCTGGTAAAGTTTTATGCTGCAGCAAAGTTTGTTTATATTTTATTATATTTTTCACACGGCATTGGCTTTTAAACGTAAACGTAGAAAAGAGAACGTAAGCTGTCAACGGTGTTCCAAATACTCTTTTTCTACTGTTGACAATATGTTTACAATATTTATGAATATTAAAATAAAGTGCAACAAGTTGAACAAAAAATTATGAATAAACCATGAAAGGTTTTACACTTTTGTTGATTTACACACTTTTATTGTAGTTGCCAAAAAAGAGTATTCAGATGGACACACACACACACACAAAACACACCTTACGCAACTTCATTGGCTTGAAAGCACTTCACGTTTCAGTTGGATGAAAAAAAGATTTCATTTAATTTCCGTGGTCATCCACGTGAAGTGGTCTGCCTCGCATTTCGAGTGCACAAGAGGCGTGAAAAAAAAATCTGAAAATGGACTCGCTGCATTCAAAAAGGGGCACGTGGTAAGTGGCAGCCTATTAGCGAGTGGCTTCAACAATGCTCAGAATTTGCATACAAAAAGATATTATTTGTTCTGTTGCTGTCATTGTGCGGTCGAATAAAAGGAAGAAATATATATATATATATAATATGCATCAAAACAATTAGAAAGCTTTTAAGATTGTTAAACCAAAGAAGTAAATATTTTTGGTGTAATAAATAAAAACAAATTTATATTCCAACAGACCACATTAAGTAATTAAATACTATTAATCACGTCAAGGTGCTTAAAGCTCTAAAATTTGATAAGTTCATATAAAGAAGTTCAAATTTGTATATTCCGATCAGGTCTTTAGTTCTTAACATAAATTAGCATTTTAATTAATTCGATTGCTGGCTATTAATCCCAATTGAGTTTGGCCGCATCATGTTGCACGCTCTGCACGGGAGCAAGCCGGAAATTACGCTCTTCTTCTTGCTCTTGGGCTTGCAACTTTTTGGCTCTTGACATTTTTGTAGCTTAGTGTACTACGTACGCACAAGCTGACAAGTTGACCTGGCCGAAATGACGGCGGCAGATTCCTTTGAGGTTTCGGGCTGCTTTACTCAATGGACATCCGGTGATGTTTTAATAATTTAATTTTTTTCTCTCCCTACCTCCCTCTCTGTCTCTCCCTCTCTCTCTCTCTCGTTCTGGTTACTTTTCAGAGTGCTGTGAGCTGGGCATTTGTCCAGGCTTCTCTGGTGCTGGCATCCATCTCAAACTTAGCCAAGGGACGAGCAGAAGCTGTTGGTCAAACGCACGCGACTGGGGCCAGTGCGTCGCCAGAGTCGTTCTTCTTATTTATTTTTTTGGTGTCAGCATTGAAATCCAGCCAAGCAGAAACTTGGCATAGCTTGGCAGCCGGAAATGTGGGTGAGTTAGATTGGTGGTGGCCCTTAGGCACAGGCTGTATGGACAGAGCTCAGCCGGCATTGGCTCAGGCTCTTAGGAGTCGTCTTTAAGTTTACTTTGGCGGAAATTGTCTCTTGTTGCGATATCCTGCTGCGTTCTATATTCGCGTTATGAACTCAGTCTTACTGTTTCTGCGTGCGTGTGTGTGTGTGTAAGTGTAAGAGTGTGCCTGATGCACCCTGTGGTGGAGATAGTGGACGCGGATGGATTAATGACAGCAACGTCTGCCGCACACTTTTTCCATTGGCAACAGTTTTAATTCACCTTCGGCATTGTCCTCCACCTAATCATATTATTTTTTGTTCTTTTTGCTTGAAGCTTTCGCAAAAGTTTTAATTAATTTTTCATATTTTAAGCAGCAGCTCGCCGGTTCTCGAGTATATCGTTAACTTTAATGAAGTTCTTGTTTCACTATAGAATATTTTTATAATGTGTGGTTAATATCTTATGACTGCTTTTGATATGAATTTATGATATCTTCATCATTTTTAGTTAGTTAAAGATCTTGAAAACCGTAAAACACATGCTTCGATGTATCACAAATTCAGTTGTTTTCAAAAGACCTTCTGCAAATTAAAATTTAGCACACTCTTTGAAGCCATCTAGTTCATAGAATTACTGTAACAAGACATATGTATATATGTGTTGAACACACACACAGATACGCAGAGGAAATGCAACTGGTGCACTAATGAATATTTATAATGCAGTCGCTCCTCGCTCTTGGTCAAAGAAACTCAGTTTAATTTATTCGGTCGCACGACTTTCATTTGTTTCACTTTCGTCATGGAATTCATAAGCATAGAAAGTCTTTTAAAAAGCCAGAGCCAGTAGAACAGACACACTCTGCATAAGCACACACACACAGACAGATAGAAAGAGAGAGAGAGAGAGAGAGAGATACTTACACACGCACAGACCTAAGCACGGACACACACTGCATGCACTATGGGTAATATGACCAGTTTTTATGGCATTAATTCAAAAACTAAGAAAGACCGTCAGCTCGTCAACCCGCCAGGGTTAAAGCAAGGTCGTATAAGAGTTAAGCCAGGGTCCAACCAGGGTCAAACTAGGAGCCAAACGGGATTCAACCAGGTATCAACGGTGAAGAAAATAATTTTTTATAACCAGGAAATGTGGTAAAAAGGTTTTCTGGGTTTTCGTTTTCGAAAGGTGTACAATTTGCACTTTAGACGATTACGGTGACAAAACAATCACAATTTACATTCTAATTACACAAAAGCATAAAAGTCATTTCATAATTTTCTTTAATGTATCGTTAATTTAGGTTTTTTTTTAGTTCTATTAGTTAACCAGAAGCGGTTAACGGCATATAACTTAACAGTGATAACATATGTTAAAATGTTTGGTAAGTAACCTCAAAGATTGGACTTGTTGCTATGTAAAGTTGCCAACATAATGTTATTAAGTCGTTTTTTGAAAAGTGCGTTTTGGCCAGAAAAACTGGTCAAATTACCCACAGTGCATGATGCTCTTTAAGAGGCAGTCAAATACACACATAGAATGGCAAAATAATCAAGTGACGAAGAAACAGAGTGGAAAACAACACACAAATTTACTACGGAGACCATTTGAAGAATGGAAACAGACAGATAGCGGAAATTCTGCGAACGCTTGAGCTTAGTCAAGATTTTCCAAGAGTTTTCCTCACTTATATGTATTCAATTTTTGCTTTCTTTCTGTTTCGCATTTGCATTCTAAGTTCGACATGTGAAGAGCTTTTTCGCCAAGAGCTTGTACGATGGGGATTTCTTTTTTTATTTATTTTTCTTCTTATTACTTTTAGTTTCTGTCGTAGGCAAGTGACAGTGTGTTTGTGTGTGTGTGTGTGTATGCTTCTGTGCATAATGCAATTGCAGCGAAAATAGCAGCAGTTGCAACAAATTTACTGAAGCACCTGTCATTGTGCAACGAAATCATTTAAATCCAAATGCTTAAGAAAAACCAACACACACACACACAAGCAGTATAAATATGCATATTTATGGTTAATTTTACCTTTACTGTGTTCATGTTCAATTTATATACGAAACATACTTACATACTTCATATAAAGAGTGCAAGAATTAAACATGTTTGTATTGAATGGAACATTTTTTTATTAAATATATAAATTTGTTGTCGTATCAATAAGTTTTATATTATAGTAAAACTAACTTTTAATTTTATTAGTTTATTTTCTTTTATATATCTATTTATTTAAATTTAAAGACGTGGAGGAGCTGATGCAAATTTAATTGAAATAAAGAAATTGACTTTTCAAGTGTATTTGCCTTACGAAGCGTCAATATCCAAATACGTGCGAATATGGAAATATTCTATAAATGTTCATAAAATTCAATTATATTGGATTTACACCTAAAAATAAATACAAACAAACACATGTACATGTACATAAATACACACATATTTTCTGTGTTTAGATTTGTTATTTAGTTTATTTTGACATTTGATTTTCTTTTCACGAGCAATTCTCGTGTCAATTTGCTGCTTGCCAAATTAACAATTTACAATTTAATTGAAATTTAATCCACCACAAAAGAAACGAACTCCAGATGCTCGTCTTTGTCATTGTGTGTGTGTGTATGTGTGTGTTTGTGTGTGTGAGTGTGACTCTTGTATTTTAATTGAATCATGACAATAATTGGCAATAAACAGACGACAATTTCCTCTGTGAATTTTCATTTTAAATACGTTTTGGTCAAAGCCTTTAGTACGCTTAAATGACTAAATTAAATTGAAAGCTTGTTTTTAATTCCAACAGCTGCTGTCAAGTGCTTTTGTTTTTAACTTGTAGTTAGTAATAAGAGTAGTAATATTAATTGCTTACTTCGTTACTTACGTAGTTGTACTTTTTTCATGCCTTAAAATTATTTCAATTTTTCTGGCTTAAATACGTCTACCAAATTCAACCGATTCTGTGCTGAACTACAAAAAAGTTAAATTTTGTTGTTGTTTATTCATTTTAAGTATGCGCTGTCACTTTCAGCTAGGGTCATTAGTATTTTCCACATGACCTAAATAACGGGCATACGTAACCCTAAGACTAACCCGGCTTACATTTATAATGATTGTTAGTGCGGAATATCCTTGCCAGCGGGTTGTTTTTGTCTTTTATTTTGGGTTGAGTCGGAAATTGTTGTGATTTCTGTTCTGGCGCGGTTATTGTTAAGTGCTGAATAAATAAATGTAAAATTCTGCAAGATTATAAATCGTATGTATTTGTTGTAAACAGTATGCAAAGATAGAAGACAGAAAAGACAGGGGACATCAGCATCAGCTGGGAGTCGGGAGTCGAGAAGTTGGAGAGAAGATAGGATGTGCCACAGTTGCATAAAATTGCATACGGAAAACGGCAGCACCACAATTTTAACTGTGGGCCACAGCGACGCAGGCAGGCAGGCAGGCAGGCAACGACGCACATCGATGTCGATGGTGTTGCAAGCGGTGGTTTGTGGTGCTTTGGCCGGGATTTCAGTATGCATGCATCCTTCGAGGACATTTCGGTTGCGAGGCACGTTTTAAAGGCTTGATTTATGCGCACTAACTTGGATTTTACAGCAACCGAGCTCGCTCGGCGGACTCGTTTCATCTGCCTGACGCCCATCCCCATCCCCATCCCTTATCCCTTGTAGTCTTCACTTTCTGTTCCTTTTCTGTTTTTTTTTTCTTTTTCATTTTTTGTTAGCTGGCAGTGAGGCTGTCAGTGTCGTATGGAAAGGATTATTTAGAGTCAGCAGCGGCTTGCAAGCGTCTCACCGATAAGAGTGCAGGACTAACGACAATGGAGGCGAGATGCGTTGGAGGTTCCGCGACCGCTGATGATGACGACGACGAGGACGAGGACGAGAACGAGGACGAAAAGTGTTCCCGATCAACGAAGTTTGCAGCTGGTGAATAACCAAGCAAGGGACAGTAAACCCACGAATACTGCGGAAGCTGTGTGTCAGCTGTGTGCAGTTTCTACCCAAAATATCAGCCACTTTAGCCGCAGATAAAGCTGTCTTCCATTGTTGTATATATATATATGTGTGTCGGTGTGTGTGGTTACTATCATAAAGTGTGCCTCGGCGAACCCAAAATGCTGCGAGATTTGAGAGTCAGTGCATGGCTCTCTCTCGTTTTTTTAATGTTATTTCTTTATTTAATGTGCAGCTACATTTGTGGCCAATGTGCAGACGTTTCCGATTGTGCATCAAATGTTTATGTAAGAGGGAAAAAATATATTAAAGTATATAAGTAGCAAAGCGGATTTTTGGTAAGCCGACATAAAAAGTGTATTTAAACATATTTTCACTTTTGGTTGTATAATAAATATGTACAACCTTAACCCATGAAACGGGTAAGAAAGGGTATAATGGTTTTGTGTAAGAGTATGTAACAGGCAGAAGAAAGCTTCATCGACCCCATGAAAAATATAAATAAGGTAGTAAAGTAAATACACTTTCCAGAAATCTTTCTATTTACGATATCCTCATGTTATCAAAAACAAGAAAATTTTGATTTTGAAAAATAATGAAAATCTGTGAAATTTGTATTAAAAGATTTGCACGTATGTGAAGGGTTAAGAGTATCGTCCAGTCGAACTTACTCGACTAGAGCTACCTTACAAGTTATATTAATGTAACTTACATTATTTTCTTATTCATTCTTTAATATGTTAAATATTATTAATTGAAATATTATTTGTCAAGAGCCGATCCAAACGTCAGCTTTGCAATTTATTAAAAGTTGGCATGACAACAAAACTCGGATGCAGAACTTCAACTTGAAGGCTTTTAATGCCCAACAGCAAAAACAACACTTTTGTATAAATGGAAATGCAACAAAAGGCATGGAATCGCGATCGAAAATTGAACCAAATATTTGCATATGTCATTACAAGGACCAAGGGTCAATAGTCGACGGTCAACGGTCAACTGTCGACGGTCGATGCTCGATGCTCGACGGTGTAGAGGTTTGCGGACACGTTGGCCAGCCGCTATATACATATATGGAATCATAAAAGTAATTAATTGATATGTGTGCGTGCAGAGCGTAATTGCCGACCCAGACAAATAATGCCATATAGAGGATACAGATGTGCAATTTTTTAACTTTTGCTGTTGGCCATAATCTGCTCAGCTTCCCCGGTGCATCCCCTGCCATCGCTCGCATAATGAAACTTAACAATTACATGCTGCAAGGCTTGTATTAAATTTTGAGTTGTGACCGTTTTTATTGCGGCTGATAATTGCAATGTAATGACATTGCCCATATCGATTGAGCACTCTCTCTTTCTCTCTCGCTTTCCCTCTCTCCGCTTCAGGCTCTCTACGGTATGGTACAGCACAGTTTCGGTTTCAATTTCGGTTTGGGTTCAAGTTAAGAGGTTTCCATATATCAGAAGGAGAGAGCGAGCGAAAGTCGTCTACGCTGTCAGCATTCATGAAACACTTTAATTATCTCATTGTGTGCACGTAAATGCCGAAACGAAGAACATATTGAATTGTATCGTTTGGGAAATCGTTTCGAAATTGCACACAAAATCTCTGAATGATTAAAGAAATTGAAAATGCGAAAACCAAAAGAAGAGAAATAAGCTTATTCAACGAAATTGTATGCAAATAATAAGCAGGATTGTATTATTTTTTGCAAATTAATTGGAGTGCATTCGAAAGAGATTGGTTAAATAAAGTTGGGTTTTCAAGCAGCAAACAAATATTCGAATGTGAAACGTCCTCATATGTAGGTTATGTATGCTATACTTAATTTTTTGTATTAACTTTTCACTATATATGCACTTTAATGTGTTGAAATTTCCTTTATATAAACAAAAAGTTTTTGTACAGTTTTGCAATCGAACTTGAAGAACTTGTTATGCCACAATTGAATAGTGCTCTTAAGTCTTTAACAAGTTAAAAAAGCAAACTCGAATAACAACACAAAATAAATAACCTCTTATGTGAATATTTATTGTAAATGAACTCATGTGTCTCATATTACGGCATTGTAGATAAACAATAATTACGCACATTTAAACACACGCAAATTAACTGTATGTGTGTGTGGGTGTGTGGTGTGTGTGGTTTGTTGGTGGCTATAACAGCGTCAGCATCTGTATGCGAGTGCTTTATATATCTGGGCAGTTGATGTGGATATGCTGGTGCTGGCTGGTGGTTGGAATGGGGATGGGAATGGTGGGTCATTACAGATTTATCGCAACGAAATGTAGGTGTGTACGATTTATGCACAGTTTGCTGAGAGCGACAACAGTAACGATGCCAACAAATCACAGCACAAAACAACAACAACAACAACAGCTACAGCTCCAGCAACAGCAACAGCAACAAAAACAACTACAGATTATATGGCAACGTTTGGCATCAAGAAGCGCAACAGCATCACCAGCAACAACAGCATCAGCCACTGATGGAAAATGAGTATGGTCACATTGGCCAACAGAGACTTAACGTGTATGTGTCTGTGGCTGTGTGGCTGTGTGTATTTGTGTGCGCATGCTGATTGCCCAGCCATAATGTGCGGCTGGCTGAAAAGGGCAGTCAGGCAGTCAGGCCTATGTCAGTCATCAGCTTCACCCCGTACTTCTCCTAACGCCTCTCGGCTCCATACTCTCCACTCCCACTCCCACTGGACTCCCTTTAGCAGGAGAGTCCATGAATGTAGCATATCACTTAATGTGTGGTCAGCTTGAAGCGGAAACGGAAACGCCCCACAAATCGTGGCCTAATGATCAGCTCTCATTTAATTAATTGTTGATAACAGTTTCATGCACACCCCAACTAGCACCCGCTCCCGCCTACCCCTTGTCATACGGAAATGCGTCACCGACTGCGCCACAGCTGCTGCTACTTCTGCTGATGATGTGGCAGCCACCGGTACCACCAAATTCAATCTACATCCTAAAGTGTTCATGTTGTTTCCAATTCCTAATCAATGTAATCTAATTTCATATGCGATACCTCTGTCACTGCCACTGCCACATATTCAGTTGCTGCTAATATTCTATATTCTTTACTGATTGAAAGTTGATTGAATTTGTGGCAAGTTTCTGTGGTTAACTGTTTTTGTGGTCTTCAAGTTTGAGCCAATGTCTTACTTTAACTAACTTTAATAATTTAATTATTTTCATTCATAAATTATTGTCACAACAAACTTGCAAACAGTTTAAAAATTGTCTTTTTTTTTACTTTTTAATAAGCAACACTTAACACATCTTGACTGTCAGTTGATTATTTGAACAAGACGCGAAGCGAACATCTCAAATATTTGCTCGTAACATTTGCCAGCAATTAAATTAACGCCACTTCACTTTTTAACATGGAGAAGAGCAGAACGAACGCATATGCTTCCCCTACGCAGACACACTCCTTCATTTAGACGGTCTGCGATGTGTGTATTTGGGAGAAGTATGGGTATTGCATAAGTTGAAGCAGTTAAGAGATTATTACCGAGCAACGGAAAAGTGGGGTGAGTGTGTGAGGGTGTGAGGATGTGTCTATACACAAATTACAACAATTTCAGAACTGCAGCGTTCTGTCTCGCTGTCTCGCTGTCTCGCCAACATGCAACATCCATGGCAACTTTTACAAACTGTTTCAACTCGAATTATATTTACGAGATACCACAAAAATTGACATGAAAGTGGGAGGAATGAAGTGTCTGAATGTGTAGGAACATTTATGGCACGAAGTCAAGGCGTACATGCAACACACCAACACCAACAACACCACCAACACCAGCCAGCCAGCAGCATATGAGCTGTAGCACAAGTGGTAGAGACGTGTGTGTGTGTATTGGTGCGATTGCATGCGGCATCATTAAGCGCATCATTTTTGGTACTTAAAACTTCAGCAAGCAGTAACAACAGCACATGCAACAGCACATGCAACAGCACATGCAACAGCAACAGCAACACCAACTACAAACAACAACACCACCAACAAGAACAACAACAACAACATTTAAGCGATCCGCGTTGCGTTTCCCACTGAAAAAGGGACGTAATTTTTAATAGTTTCGCAATTAAATCGTAAAATTTAACAACTTTGCGCAGTTCTTAACGAAATTGCATTGGGCGCAAGTCGAGCAAAATCTGACACTGATGCATTTCCGTTTGGCTGTCGCCTAACTTTTTGCAACACCAACTCTGCTTCAGCTTCAGCTGCAACTGCAACAGCCACCAACCAAGCCCATCAGTGCAACGGAAACCATCTCCCGTCATCTCCGTCTCCGTTCTTCGTTCTCCATTTTCGTTCAGCGTAATGAGAACATTTGGAGCATTTCGTAGTTTGCCAATTTTCTGTCTGTTTTGTAGTCAATTTTATGCATTGCATCCACCATTCAGTTCTTTAGTTTAAACGCACTTATACACTGTTTATAGCTGGGTAGAGTATTATAACATTATTTCCTCTTGGTGGCATTAAAAATATAAAGCCAAATTGACCAGCTCATCATTATTAAAGCAGTTTATGTGATGATGAATCAAGGCTTTTTTTATGTGTATTATACATTTACATATTTATTACACAATTAGTAAGTAATAAACTTACGCTTTTAACAAAATATAATAATAATATTAGATCAAAAGTTTTTAATATTTCATCAATTTACCGCTAATCTGTGCTAAGGAAAAGTCAAAGATTGTAAATCTAGTAACCGCAAATGTTTGTGCCAAGTTTGGCGACGAAGCATAACTAGAATTAAGTCATAATTTTTGTGTGTACATACATAGTATATGTAGAATGCCAGAGCCAAGAACCAAGCAATAGCAAAAGAGAAAGAAAACGAGGCAATGCTCGAAGCCAGTTCAAAATTCAAATGTCCTACAAACTATGACATGGGGACAGAGACTGTTGGTGGATGCTGTTCGAGCTGCATCTGTGCTCGGCAGCAGGAAGGTACAATTTATAGGAATTCCATCAATTCTGAAACCATGCTCTCTCTGTTCCAATTTCAAATCGAAGGCATCCAACTGTTCTGTTCTGTTCTGTTTGACCCGCACCATAACGAGCCAAACGCTTTGTAGCTGTTGGCAGCTGACCACCAGCAACCCGCACCGCACCACTCTCCACTCTCTTAGTTTCGGTGTGGTTCCTGGGCTGATGTTCTGTCCCTGACCGAACCAAACAACCCACTCATCATAAATACAAAGCAGGCAGCGCTTTGTCAGTTTGCCCCGTTCTGACACTTTTATTGGCTCTCTCTCGTGTCGCTGAAAGGTGCTCAGCGGCGATATGCCAGCAGCATCCTGCACATCCTACACATCCTACACAGCTTACCCCTTTCCGAACCGAAGGGTCCAATTTGTGGACAACGCTAACGCACGTCTTTGTGCAACGCAAATGAAATTGAAAATTTTTATGATGCCAACCTTGCCCGGAACAAGCTGACAGCATCAAATGGGGGCTTCCTCTTGTGGCCCTCACTGGCCTGTCCTGGCCTGCCCTGGCCTTCGCCCGCTGCTTGAATTTTGCAAAATTTAAGCAGCGATAGCTGTATAAAGTTAGTTAATCTGTTGCTGATTAAGAAGCGCCCTCCAACTTCTTGGCATTTACGGCATCGAGGGCGTGTGGCCTGCCCCCGCCCCGCCCATTTAATAGCTTCCAATGGGCGACACGCGCAACTTCCATCAGCTCCATGTTGCTGGCAAATGTTTATGAGCTTCAGGCTCCTTAACCAAAAAAATGCAGCTTAAATATTTTTGCGAGCAACTCTCAGGCCGAGCCAAATGAATTTCTACGGCGGCAAAAGTAGCTGCCAAGTAACAAGCTTAACCGCAAAACTTTTAAATAAACTTTAGTTTGTTCGTGTTGTTTGCCTTCCTCTTCTTCTTCTTCGTCTTGTTGTTGTTCTTTTTGTTGCCTGTGTTTTTCTTGTTACTGGCAACAAATATTTCACAGTGCGCCCGCGCAAGCGGCATAACTATAACTTCCGATTCCGTTGCCAACAAGCATAAGAAATGGTTGCAAGGGGTCAGGCAGTGAAGAGGTAGTGAAGAGAGGTGGAGAAACAGATGGGAGGGGGAGCGAGGTGTAACGAGTTATTGTTGTGGGTGCAGCATGTAATACAGTTAAATATAAATTCAAAAAATATATACATATATATATAGAGTTTGTGCAACTTTTTGTTATACCTTTTTTTGTGTTCGCCCTCTGTTCCCTCTGTTCCTTTACATAGATTCCTATACCCTGTGACTGTTGGGCAAGCGGGTATAATGACGTTAAGATAAACTTAACAATTGAAGAAGATTAAAAAAAAAGATTAGGAAAAAAGCTTAAAAACTCAACTTAACTAAAGATCTTGAAAGTTATTTATGGAATTCGCAGAGTGTCTTCTTAATACACACTCTCTCCACATAAGCAATGGCTACTTATTTCTTTTTGTTTGTTAGTTGTGCAATTTGCATGGCCGGCAAACACCCACGAACAGCTAACAAGTCCTGCTTGACAGCACCAACAGCAGCAGCAGCAACAATAACAACAACAACAACAATGGGAGTGGCAAGCAAACTTCCGGCTGATGAATAAGTGTCTGCGTGGCCATGTGGCTGCTCCTCTGTGGGCGTTTGGGCTGGCCAATGGGCGTGGCTATGTGGTGTGTATGTATGTGTGTGTGTGTGCGTGTTTAGTTTGTTTAACTGTAAAAATAATAAAAACAACTTCCTAATTGCAAAAATAAAAATCAACAACTGCCGCAGAACAACAAAAGTAATAACAATTTGTTGAGAACAATGGGGTAAAAATTGCTAAAAATTCTGTTCTGATACTTGAAAATATCAAAGCAATATATATTTATAAGCTTTATGAAAAAATACGCAAGAAAATTTAAAAGTTAATAATAAATAAAATTTTTTTTTGACTGATTTTCTTATCAAAACCTTTATTAATGATGCACTTCTTATGCGGCTGATCTCTCTTGCGTCTTAAACTACTTGGGCCACTTCTTAAATGTGTTGGCCCATTGCGACTCTCAGCTTGGCATTGTTGGGAGCAGCACCCACCAGTCTGGCATAAATTTAACGCAGAACAACTCGGACTTCCGCTCTGACCGAGCGCCATGTTGTTATGCAGCCTGTGCGGACGTTGCTGGGCCGCAGTCTCTGTCGAAGCTTCTGTCGCTGTCCCTGTCTCTGTTTCGTTGTGTGTGTGTGTGTGTAAAAATACGGGTTAAACAAAAAAGTTAGTGGGCCGAGGGCTTACAACAACAACTACAACAAGAATAACAGTGTTTGGGTAACGAACAAACAAACAAACCAAATGAAGTTATACAAACTCTGATAGCAACAACGACAACAACAAATGAACAGAGTCGCAAGTCCCGAGGCCTGAAAAAATGTTCGCTCATATTAATTTCTGCTATCTCAGTGACGTTTTACATGCGTATTGCGTCATTGTTGTTGTTTTTTCCAAGTTTAATACATGTGTATGCATGTATGTGTGTGGATTTTTCATTGTTGCTGGTGCTGTGCGCGAATTTAGCAATAAATTTGATTTGTTTAGCAATTTGTTGTATATCGCATTGCGCATACGCCCCGTGCATTCATCTACACACAGTCACGTCTGTCGTCGTCGTCGTCGTCGGCGTTGTCCTTGTTGTAGTTTATGATGTTGTTTCTGTTGTTGCTGCTGCTGCAGTTGTTTGCACTTACTTTTACCCCGCTCATTCCATTTTGGAGTTGCTCTAACGATGAATAACGTGGTTTGTGTTCTGTTGTTCTTTTGCAAACTGGCAAACTGGCAACTGGCAACGTTATGCGACATTTTATGCACTACACTCACTACAGACAATAATTTATATTGAAATATGTCTGTACATTTACTGATGTGCATCAGTTTGTCTGTCTCGTAGCTTGTTTTCGTTGTTTTTCTCTGCTTTTTAGTAGTAAATACACGGCGTATACGCAATATTTGTGACAAGTCTTTTCGCTGGATAATCATTTGAATTTTCGAGAGACTTTTAAAAAGTATTCTACCTTAATGGCAATGGAATTCCAATTCGAATCATATTCTGTTGTCATTTGGCAGCACTTGCAACAAATTGTTGCAGTTGCAGTTTGGCTCTGGTCTGGTCTGGTCACTTTGGGCCGCTCGGCCCGTGCATTTACATAATTAATAATAATTTAGCATGCACTTAATTTTAATTATTACTCAATTAGGTCAGCGCAGTTATTATTTAAGCACCGAACGGTGCCGGCGTTCCCAGTAATTAAGAGCGCGTGTAATTAAACAATTTTCAGGCCACGTTATAGTTATGCTGTCTTTTGGGGTTGCTTCAAACGCTATCTGGCTGTGGGTGGGTGAGGGTGGTGGGTGATTTTTCCGCTTGGTTATGCTCTGCTCGTTGTCCTTGCTCGCTGTTCGGTTGTCGCCAGCCGCGTCATTAGGGACGCTTTGTGTGCAAATTTGATTTCATAACATTTTGTCAGTGTTTCGCCTCGATTTAGCGCCTTTACGATGCACATAAATTTCACGACCAAGTTGAACTTATAAATAGTTGACGAACTGCCACACAGTGCAATCCCCCAATGTGGCGACAGCACTCAAAATGAAGTGTCTGCGATGCTGACGTTGATGAGCATGGAAATTGGTTTCTCAAGTGTTTGGGGCTGAGTTTGACACGCATTAAAGGGACTATTCGACTTTGGTCAGCAATTGAATACACTCTGACAAAAGCTCTGAAGATATTTAATGAATACTCATATATCTAATTAAAGTTGTAGTTTACGCCACTTTAACTCAATTATGTGTGTGTGTATTTGGTTACTTTGGTTGTTTTTGCCTGAACTTAATGTGTGTCACAAACTATGGTGAATTATGTGGAAAAAGCTTTTTTTGGTGTTCCAAAATGCCATTAATTTATTTCACGTGTTCGAATTCGCTAAGGGCTGAAAACAAAAAACAACTTGAATGTCATTAGGCAAGACACGAAAACGTACATAATAAAAAAAAAACAACCGGAAATACATTCATGTACACGTATATAGAGCACATACATATACATATGAGACAGTTGTTTTCACATGCCTTGCAAATGTTAAAGCGTGAAAAAGCACAACATGAAACTCCAAAGGAAAAAAAGAACAAAACTGTGAAACAGAGAAAAAAACTTCATATCTGATTGAATAATAATGTGTGCTTAAGGATTTAATGCGCTTCTGGCAACAGATGCTGTTGCCCAAAGCAAATTTCAAACCAGTCACAAAGAAGAAGAAGACGAAGAAAAAGAAGCAGAACTCTAAGTGTTGTGTATTGTATTTGTTTTGTCTTTTGACTTCGGTTTGGCTGCTGCTGTTGCTGTTGCTGCTGTCTCTCTGCAGTAAATAGCATTTGGGATAAAAAATGCAAAAATTACAGCAACATCATTGAAAGGCAAGAAGCTGAGCTGAGAGAGTGCCCCAAGCGCTTGCTCTGTTCGCCCAATTGGGAATTTGTTGTTTGCCTGATGCTGATTGCCAAAAAGTAAAGAAAGGCACATTGAAACCGGTGTCAGAGAACGAACTAGTACTTCTAAATAAACATACAAACAAACACAAATACACACACGCATAATACACAATATACTTTGACAGGACACACACATACACACACACTATAGCAAGGGGTGTGCAGCGGCAAAGAAGAAAAAAATTGAATTTTCTTATCGCACGTTTTCAAATTAACCCAAAAAGAGCGCCAACAGCAACCCCACAGGGCTGCGTGTCAAGCTTATTTGAATTTCTAATACCTATCTCTTCTTTCTTTTTCTTCTCTCTCTCTCTCTCTCGCTCCCCAGTACGCAACATCCAACCCTTACCCCTACCCCCTGTGTTTTGCTGGCTATCATCATTAGCAGCACATTTAGATAGACACCCACATGTGAGATATTTTGGCACTCAACATCCAGAAGATATATATGTACATATGTACGTATATACTTGTATGTAACTAACGGAAAAAAGCAGGAAAAAAGATATCACATTAGCTCCGAGTTGTGATTTTTACTATCGAGCTTGTAGTCAAATGCTGACGTTAATGACAATTTACTGCAAAGTAGGGTTTCCGTTTTTTTTTTGGTATTATTTTTAGTTACCCTTGCCACAATACCTTCTACATTGACAGAGCCCAACTGTAATGTGAAATGTTTCGGTTAATACAAAACTAATATAACATGAAACTTAAAGGCAATTTCCTTGTACTGTATTAGTTAGTTATATAAATAGATTGTCAAATACATTGTAGAATATAAAGAATGATCAAAACAATTAATAAAGACGTTTGATGCCTATAGCTGATGCATGAGTTTTTTTTCTTGGAATCAAGTCGGAAAGCCGGAACATTCTCGCCAAATTCTCCCTCCATATTTCCAATTGGTGCATATTGTGCAACAACAAAGTTATCACCAGATGCACTTTAACTTTAAGTGTTAGCTACGTTTTAAGTATTCTAGAGTATATACTCACGATCTAGCTGAACCGACACCCATTCTTTTCGATGATTTCCATATCATTTGTGTAAAGTCCCCAGTGCCTTCTGTATATTTCGGATTTCCGAAGTCAAAGTGCGAAATTTCATCATACCACATTCGAATACATTGTAGAGGTTCTAATATTGTACTGCAGATATTTTCACCAAAGTCATCTTCGCTCTGCGAGTGACTAAGAATACCATTTTTGGCAAGACTCTAAGGTGCAAGACTCTATTATTTAAATGTATCCCGTACGTACAAAGAATTCACTTACTTCAGCATGCGCAGTACAAGTTTTGCATAGATCATGGTCTAATATGAGCGGGGGACAGCCATGAATTTCCCTTAAACGATTGTGTTCCTCCAAAAAACTGTACTTATTCAAATAATCGGCTTGAAGGCACTAAAGTGTATGTCGAATACGTTTAATTAGATATCAAATATTCTTAATATAGCATACCATTAATGACATTGCACCGATCCAAAGTCTTAAAACATTTTTAGTGCTTGAAGGCATGTTAAAAATAAACTAAACTAATAATTAAAATTTACATAAAATTTGAGATGATTTTACAGTAGAGTAAAAATATAATTTAGTTGTGGATGACATGTGGATTGTGTGTTACTTTGTTCCATAATATAAGTTTTTCTTGGAATTTTAAGAACAAAAACTTTTAAACAATTAAAATTAGCCACGCCTCAAAGTTCTTTGCATGTAGATTTGAGCCAGTAGATCTGCAATAATAAAGTTTAAACTTTGTAAAAGATGTTTTTGATACAAACGTTAAAGATGCTTGCGGATCATTTGTCACGAATATGTCATCTACATTGCCGGCAGGAAAATCTTTAAAAGTGCCAAAAACATTTCAAATGCTCAGACTTATCATTTAAAAAATTTTATTATACATAGTTAAAAATCAATTGCCAAAACCAATGATAATGGTAAATAAAGCACAACTTAGTTTGGGCAACAACTTTTTTTGTGTTAACAGAGGTAATGCATTTTTGCATTATGCTCCTTAAATGCTCATCGCGTTTGCTTTGCCATGCGGCGTTTGACTGGCTGACGGATTACTTTACCAAAAAGTATGAAGCACTTGCCTGTCTTGCCACAAGGGAGCGGGGATGAGGGGTGGAGGTAAACGCGTCAGCTGGCAGCAGCAGCAGTTGTGCTGTGTAGGTCTCCAATTATCTTGAAGCTAGTGTGCAGCCAGAACAGAGCATAATGCGATGCGTTCGTATCGTCAACGGCAGGAGGATAACTCTATTAGTGTCATACATACACACTCACACACACAAACACAGTTGCTGTCAGATATTAAGTTTTTTTTGGCTCAGCTATAGTGGGTTTTGTAGAGAGTGGCGCCAATAAAAGATGGCAAGCAGCAAAGCTTTGCTCCAGTGTCCTGGCATTGACAGCTTCAATGTGCACACACTCTAAGTGTGTGGGATATATATGTGTGTGCGTTTGTGTGTCTCGTTGTGTGTGTGTGTGGTTGTCAAACGATGGATGAGTTGTTGCCGCAACGCATGTGGCTGATGCTTTGGGCCATCATTGTTGACAACAATATCAGCGACAGCAACTGCACCAACAACAACAAACAGCAACAACAAAAGTTGACTAAAACGCGAATGTCAGTTGCCAGCGTTGGTTGGTAACTGCTGCAAGTTACTTTGTCCGCCATTGGGGCTGGGTTGTAAAATGTCAATTTAGGGCCGCTGACGAAGATTTATCGTGTGGCAGGCAGCGCTTCCGTTCGATAGGCGGCGTGTTTAAATATCCCATTCAACTTTCAATTCTTCTATATATATACATACAACACTGTAAATATATATGAACAGTTTACTTTTTACATTTTATAGTTTTGCCGACAAATATAAATAAAAACAGATTTGTTTTGCCAAATGTATAAAGCTTTAGCTTAAACTACTCGTTTCGATTTGGTTATTTTTTAACAGGATTTTTTTTTAGTTTTGGTTTTACGTAATGCATTTCAGTTTTGCAGTTCTTTTTTGTTGATGACCCATTGATATGCACGGCGCCAATTCAATATAAGTTTTCAGTGAAAAGCTGGCCAGGGATTTTGGATTTTCGGCTGAAAACTAAACTAATTTCAAGCGGATCGAAAAACTCAACTCACAACCTGTACTAAAACCAAGGCAAACACACACACACACACACATGTTTTGTGTGTTATTATAGCGATTTTTCGCGTACGCTGCGTTTCCATGTGTCCTGGGCCACCCAAATGCCTGGGTGGCCCAAAAACTTTGTAACGTTGGCCCAAAAGCCGCATTCTGGTAAGCTGACCACCGTTACAAGGTGTGCGTGTGTGTGTGTGTGCCGGTCAGTGCTCGACTCTCTTTTTCACACACACACACACACACAGACATATGGAGGCACAGATAGCGATATTCTCTCCGTTGGCCAAGAGGCAGCCGTGACCGACATTCGATGAATTGACCATTGCGACTTGTTATTTTTGTGTGCAACAGCGCGTTTCATTTGCTGCCCAGCTAACGACATTGAAAAGGGATGGAGGGATGGCGGCGGCAGCGGGGGCGTGGCACCTTTGAAAGTTTTTCGTTAGTTCGGTAGTAGTTTTTCTGTCGTTCGATAGGTAACGTCTGTTTCACCTGTTTGTTTGGGTTGTTGTTGTTGTTGCTGTTTGTTTGTTTGCGTATTATTGCCTCTGGGTGGGAAATTGTGTTTATTTGCGTTTGTAAGTGTACCTGTGTGTGTATGTGTTGTGTGTGAGTTCCTATACGTCTGTGTGCGTGCAGGTGAGCGTGAATTTAACGCTGACAATTGTGATTTCCTCGTGGATATTGTTTAGCGGGGATGTTCAGTGGTTTTAATTACATTTTTACTTCAGTTTCAGCTGCCATTTAGCAGAAACGTCCTTCAAACATATCATCCCATCGTCGACATGTTGTTGATGTTGCTGTAGTTTTAATATATGAATAGCGTTTATTTGTTTGTTTTGGGATTAAAGCGCCTTTCACTTTGCGAGAGAAACTCACAAGCTACTCAAAAACATACCAACTTAATTAATTAATTAATATTCTTTTAGCTATCCCCATACAATATCTCCACAAGCAGCTTGTTTATTGTTGGCATTAGGTTCCATTATGAAGATGGATGTGTACTGCAACTGGAACTGGAACTGGAACTAGGTCGGGGTCTGGACATAGTATATGCAGATACATAGATAGGTATGTGCATGGGCATATAACGGATCGTCAGGTATCCAACTTAACTGTTTGTTGGCTTTACCTTTCAAACTTTACTCACCTGCTGTATGACCCCTCTCACTCTCACTCTCACTCTCACTTTCTGTCTCTCTCCCTCTGTATGCCCATCGTGTCCCTTGTGTTTTGTTCCCTGTCGCCTGTTTGCTGTCCAGGTGCATGGCTCGTGTGTTTATGCTGGTTTACTTAGTACGTCTGGGTTAAGTGCTCCTTAAGCCCTTTTGCAAATGTCATCCATTGTGCAGAGCGCACACACAATGCCTGCGGGGCAAAGTTTGCAAGCTGTTGCCGTCTCGAAACATTGTGCATAATCTAATCACAACTAACGAGACACGTGGCACACGTGGAACGAGTCAACTAAAAATTTAATTAACAGATTTTTTTTATGCCAACCAGATACCAGCGTTCGGATTTCAGCGAAAGTTTTGATTGATCTCGGGAGTCATGTAAACATATTCTGATTCTGTTTGAATATTATTGGTTTTCCCAACATTGATTCATATTTTATTTTGCTGTCATAGGAAACACTTTAAATTTACTATATAAGTGAAACTTATAAAAAACATAACTAATTTTTTTTTTGCAAGTTATATTTCAATTGGTGCAAACGATCGACAAAATTATTATTTGAGCCTAAAACAATGGATCCAAATCGAGATCGTACACTTTCACCTTGTAGGGCTGTGGGATTGCCCATCTGTGAGACCGAGGAAAGTGAAAGTAGTTCCACAGAAAAATATGTTCCTTATAGAAAAATATTGCCGCCAGAACCGATCAAAGTTATAAGGTATGATAGTATATTTGGGGCTGACGAAGATTGTAGCGAGGAGCAAGAAGAGGAGGAGCAGTCAACAATTACCGACGAGACGGACATGCTGCTAGAGGATATTCAAGCTGAGCTGGATAAAAAGAAGGAACATGTTGATCGGATAGGTCAAAGATATTGCCTGCACACTGAGGACTGTCCAATTGAGGATGGCTGTATAAATATGCAACTGGAACTGGATAATTTCAATACTAATCCCGAGATTCTGGAACTGCAACGCGACAATGAGAAGCTACAAAAGCAGATTCGATCAGTGCAAGCTTGCACCAAGGCTACTGATGTTTCCATAAGAAACCTTCGCCAGCGACTCTGTCAGGAATTGGAGGCTGCTGTTGTCCTGCAGCGACGCGTAGCTGAGTTGGACTCCTTTAAGCGCACCATGGAGCATGAACATGCTCTGTGCCGGCAGCGCTTTCGTCAACTGCTTGAGGATAAGTACGAGTGGATCGATTCTTATGCGTACATCAACAAGAAGAGAGATGAGGATACGAAAAATCTGGTCAAGTTTGTGCCTCGCAAGGAGTACACAATATACATGCATGAGGTCATGCAGTTTATCAATGTAAGCAAGCTGGAGTCCAAGGCGTTGTACGATTTCCTCAAACAGGAAATGACTCAAGCATTTGTGGATGGTAAATCTGAGGTTTTTACTGGAATGCGTCATAATTCGGAGATTGGAGCGTTCCTGCAACGCAACCAGCACCTCTTTGCCACGGAGAAGCATTAAAACGAAATCTGCACCAAATTGTTCAATTTGTCATGGAAAATGTGAATGTGTGTGTGTGTGTGTGGCGCCATAAGGCAAAGACAACCGTTGACCTAAAGCTACCAAAACGAGTTCATTTGCATTTGGTATTGGGTGCCAGTTGGGTTGTGGGTGGGGCGTGGCGTGTGCTAAAGATTATAGTTAGTTAGAAAGAGAGGCAGAGAGACAAAAATTGGGTAAACATCAGAAAACGCCTTGATTATGTTGTTGTTGTTGTTGTTTGTACTGGGCGTGCTTGACCATTTAAAGCGGTCGCATTCACGTGACGCCAGCTGCTCCAAATGTTCGCCATTTTTAATACGCTACGCTAGAGTATTGTGCTTTTTGGAAAGGTAGGAAACTCTGGTGGTTCATGTCTTGGCTAGTCACAACAGAGTGATTAATATAAACATAGATATTCTTCTATGACTGCCTTACTTCATAACAAACAATATTAGCCAATAATATTTCAATTGATTTATGTTTTGCAAGGGCATCTAATCTTCGGCATGACTAAGGTTTGCTGTTTAGCCGGCTGTGCTTTTTTGTTTGGGACTAACAGCAAAATGTATTTAGCATAAAAATTTACGATAATGATGGCCAACAACATTGGGGCATCGGCTTAGGCATCAACGGACAACGTGGCAAGCTCAAATGCCGCATGCCACCAATAGACAAGAACAACACGCGTCAAAAAAGACAACAGCAATCGACACCAAAATCTCTAACAACGTGTTTCACTCTAAAGGATGGGTGTGGAGTGCGGGGGTGTGTCGTCTTTTTTGGGCAAGTGTCATTGCACTGTTAACGCAAAAAGTTAAATTAATATTTTTCACACTGTGGAAAAAGTTTACGGTGATTTTTTTTTGCCATTTAAATTGACGAATTTTGCGGTTTAACCGCCGCGTCAAAGTCAACTGTTGTCACTTTTTGTCCCCTGAATACGTTTTTTTTTTTCTTTTGCTGGTTTTATTTTCTTCGCATTTCCTGCATTTCATATTTTACATTTCAGAATTTCACAATTTCATATTTCATGTTGAATGTTGGCTTGTTGCTAGATGTTGTTGGTGCGACTGTTGGATTTTTAAAGCAGATTAGCAAAGTTTCCTGCAGTCATTTATTTAAACTTTCCTTTTGACGGCACCGCAAAAACCACAAAGAGTGGTAAGGGTGGGGGTGAGGGGAGCTGCTTTCCCCCAACCCAAAATTTGATATAGAGATAATCGCATTGGTGTATTAAATAGGTCGTTGACTCTACGTGAAACGCTTAAAGTTTTTCTTGTTTTTTCCTATTGTTATGAAACAAATATTTGTTGCCGGATATCAAAATAAACGAGATTGATATAAGAAAATTCGATAAATAGATCGCTTAAGCCGGAAAGTAGTAGACAATACTTTTAAAGCAGAGCCAAACTTATTCAAAGTTTTTCAACATTTTCGTTTGAGAAGCTTTTTTAATTGACAAATTTGGAAAATTGTGTGTGCCATTAAAAGTCAAAAACTTTTGACATGCCATACAGAATATTAAAAAGATGAAACTTAACTTTAGTTGGATAAAGTATGCTTTCTATGAGGCTAGGTTAAGTTTTGGCTTGAAAAACTTGTCATTGTATAACCAAATGTTATGCCCAACCGAGCTAATAAGTTAGGTGTTTGTCTTTATTTGACTAACTAAACTTGTCAATTATAAATTAAGTAAAGTATTCCAGGAGGACAGATGATGTCACGAATGAAGTAAAGTTCTAAATTTATTTATCTTTAAAATTTGTGTAAATCATTTCCTTTTTTATGACAATTTCTTTAACAAAAGAAGCCAGTTTTATTAGCAACTGCTTTTCCTTTATGTTTATGCTTAAATACATTTGTCTAGACACTTTAGTTTTCTCTTTTCCATTGTATTTTTTTGCATAATAAGCTTTCTTCTTTTGCTTTCCTTGGAAGAAGAAATCCTTTAGAAGTGCAGTAAATGCATATTTTGCATGTGTGTATGCGTCTTTATAACTGTTTGTGTGTGCGTGCGTGTGTCTGTGTGTTTGAATTACCTATCTTGTGTGACATAACATTGCATACGTTGTGGCAACTGCAGAGTCTTACACGGTGTGGGAGAGGGAGAGAGGGCGAAGCGAGTCGGGTTGCTGCGATAAAATAAATATACAAATAAATTCAAGACAGACCATACATTTTGGTATTTTATTTTGCCAATACACACACACACACGCATACACACTCGCTTCAGAGTCTACAGTTATAGTTGAGCAAGTCTGCATATCCTCTGCGTGTGAGTATGTGTGTGTATGCATGAGTGAATGCGTGTGTGTGTGTGCGTGTGGCTTAGAGAGCTTCTTTCAGCGTTCAATTCAATTTAGAGCCACTGGCTGCAAGTCGGCTTATGCGACATGTGTGAGAGCATCTTGTGCTTCTCCGTCCATCCTTCTTCTTGCCCCTCTTTTTCCGCCGTTTTCACGGTTTCTTTTCTTATTTTTGTTCTTCTTGTCTCTCTCTCTCTATTTTTCGCCGCGGTCTCTGCAAATGCGTCTATAAATTATTCATTTCATTTGAGATGTTTGATGTGGCAATGCCTGAGACTTCTTAAGGAATGCCCTTACACACACACACACACACACACACACACGCATCCTACATGCTACATGTTGTGATCTTGTTGTTGTTGCTGTTGTTATTATTGTTGTTGCCCCAAGACGACTTTCAGCTGGGTGCAAACGGAGCACTTTTACCCGCATTTCATTCAATTCATTCATTTTTTAGCAGCTTTACGAGCGCACTGTCTCTTTCTCGCTCGCTCTCTCCCTCTCCCTCTCTCGCTCTTTCTCACTCGTTCTTTTATATAGTATTTTATTGGTGTTGTTGGTGTTTTGCCGCAGCTTTGCATAAATAAGATAAACACAAGTATGCGCAACATAACATACAGCCACTAGGCTATTCAGCCCCTACCCCAACCCACCCCTTGACAAACCAACCCTTCCCCACTTCACACTGCAACTGCAACACACTGCAGCATCTTTGCAAGTTGGACTCGTCTCGTCTCGAATGTGATGTGATTTATTTTGCACTCACTGTGTTTGCTAAAGTAAAATTGATTGAAGCGTTTGTTGGTGCACCAATTGATTTTCACTATGCCTTCCCCCCAACCCCCTTACACCTTCATTCTAAGTACAATTTTATCTTACCTCCTCAATACCCCTTAACCCAAGTCTACTCATTCAAATCGTGTCCAGTGCAGCTTTCGTCTTGTTTACACTGGTTAAATTAACTTTGGTCAATTGGGTTTTTTCTCTTCTTATTTTGTATCCGACTATTTGAGCACTTAGGAGTGGTCTTCCTCTTCCTTTTCTTCCTCTTCCACAATATGTAAGGAATGTTTTGGGAAATGAATGCAGCATTGTAAAGGTGCAGATTATAAGAGTCAAACCTCAAATAATGAAAGGCAAGAAAATATTCATTGTTGTTATAAGATGCCATTATAAAAACAAACAGGTTAGACATAATTATTATTATAAAAACATTAAAGTATTTTATTTCATCTGTTAAAGAAACCACTTAACTATGAGAAAGATTTTTCAATTAATTTCCATTTATAATTAACACTTGATTAGCCAATTAATCATTTAATTGGGCTGTTAAGCGAGGTGTGTTCGGCCTTGTTTCTTCATTTTCGTTTCCCATTTATATATTTTATGAGCAGTCAATTGGCTTGGCCAGTTTGAGAGGGCGTGAGGGGGGGTTGGTGGTGGGATTGGGTTTAATTGCTGTCGAGCGTTTGTTAAATGTTTTGCACTTAAAAGCGTTGACGTCAGTTGCAAAAATGGCAACAATTCATCACATGTCGTGCTGTGATTTTATTAAGTGACGCTGATGGTGATTGAAGTACACCTGGCACATCAACACCTGGCACACGGCACACGGTGCAGGTACACGGTACACAGGACAAAGTACAAGGTACACGGCTACAGTGGCAAGGTGGCAGCATCCTGCACCCCAAACGACACACATTGAGCTGCAGGCCGCATAAATCTTGGCTGTCAACTGCACAATATCCCATACCCAAAAAAAAAAACAAGAATATAAAAAGCAAATAAAACGTAAAGAAAAGAGAAAGAGAGAGTGTCACACAAGAGAAAGAGAGAGAGAGAGAGAGAGAGAGAGAGAGATATTTGGGAGCTAATCTATTTTGCCATTTGCCAGTCTTTACCATTTACAGGGTATGCAAAAGACAAAAGTGAGAAGAAGACAAAAGGTAGATAAAAGTTTAGGCAAACTATAAATGAAATAAATTTTCCTAGCAGAGGCAACATAATTATGCAGAATATATAATTAAAGACCAGGTCTATAAAAGAAGAAGACAGAAGAAGTAGCAAAAATAGAACCAAAAGCAAAGGCTGAACGTACATGAACGTACATACATATATAAACACGCAACTGCAATGCCATTTGGTTTTTATGAATGGGCATTTATCATAATTAAAAATTCTGCCTTTTGCCGGCTAGCAATTGCCATAGACTCGCAGCCGCCGCCGCCGCAGCAGCAGCCACTACGACAAAGCGACGACAACAACAACAACAACAACGACGACGACGACGTTTCTGACCTAAGACATGCCACAACGAGTGCGTCACGACGACAAGGACGAGGACGTAGCTGACAGGCGTGTACATATTAACGGTTAGCCCCATTGCTCCATTGGCTTCATTTCTCTGCTCAACAGCTGTTTCGCCTTTTGGGACAATATCGTGTGTTTGTTTTTTTTATATTTTTTAATTCTTGGGACACTCGCATGCAAATGAGCTCACACAGGCTAACTGTGACATTGGAAGCAAAGCACAAGCGCTCTCTCTTTCTCTCTCTCGCACTCTCTCCCACTCCATCGTACGCTCTCTTAAACAGCCTGTTGGTGTGATGCTGTTGTAGTTGTCAGAGCGACTGCGCTGTGTCCCAAAACATTCGCGATACACCAAGGCTTCTCTCTTAAGTATGCAACACTTTCTGTGCTATAAAAAGAGAGAGCACGCTCACTCGTTCGGTTTGAGCTCGGCTGTTCGGCTCGCTCGTTGCGTATTTCAGCTGCTCGGCTCTACGGCTCTGTAGTAGCGGTGGCTGTGTGTGGCTCGTTATCGAAATGTCGCCACTTCGCATGCCGTTGTCGTTGGCTTCAGTTGTGCTTTCTGCAGTTGTATCGCGCGCTCGCCTTTCACACACGTCATTGTCGTTGTCGCTGTCGTTCTGATCGTTGTAGTCGTCGTCGGGCGTTTTTTGCCGTCGCTGCGTTTTGAGCTTGGCGTATGCCCAATTTAATCAGTGATTAAGATGCTGCACTTACCGCTAATCGAATGAGCCAAGTGAATGCCCAAATTATAAAGTGTCACATATGAATACACATACATCCACACACATCCATAGAGAGCTGACGCTCTAACGGCTTGACGCTCTGTGATGCTTTCTCCATCGTTTACAGTTAGGGCAATCTGAATTTTTTGCCGCGCCATGTGATTCTTAACAGTAATAACATCAACAACAACAACAAATACAGCACTAAAGTCAAAATCAGTTGTGTGTATGTGCGTGTGCGTGTGCGTGTACGTGTACGCTTGTCCTGTATATGTGTGTGTGAATATGCGTAAGCGGTCGTGTGTGTGCGTGTGTCAGCGTGTGTAATCCACAAAAAATCTGTCACGTGCTTTGGATATCTCTTTGTTCTACTCTCTGCACAAGCAAGTAACACAGGCAACACAGCCGTATTTATTGAATAAAATAAAAGGTGAGCAGCCCAAACGACAATACGGATTACTACACCTACACATACTACAAACATATACAATATGCGTTGTATATATTTTCACACACACACATACAGTTGAAATATGTGGCTTAGTAGTACGTGACACGTAAATAAAACAAAAAACTGAATTTTTTGGTTGGCCATTCGGTAATTGAATAGTTACTAAAATATGATATATGCTCTATGTCTGACAGACTAAAATCTGGTGTTTAAAATACTATAAATATTCATTTAGGTGTATACGAAAGGAAAAGTTTGGATTGAAATTTACTGCGTAAATGGGACAGGTATTGGCTGGGAATTGTGTATCTTGAAGCATATGTTCCAATGAGTTTTGTTATGGTTGTCATATTGTCGAAACATTGTAATTGATAATTATAGTCATTTATACTATATCCATTGCCATATCATTTAAAAATCAATCAATATTTCATTCGCGTCCAACTGCCGTAAAACCATTCAAGTGCTTTTGCTTAACCTTTTGGTAAAATTTGAGCAACTGTGATACAAGAAAATTGAATGGATTTGTCCTCGACCTGACGAAGGTCTCTTCACATTAACAACGTTTAACTTTCAGTTTTCCTAAGTTGTCTTCTTCTCCGCCGCCCTTTAACAAATTAAATGATAAAATTTGATTATTTTTATGCACGCAACAAACGTATTTATTCTGTTCAACACTCGACCCCTGTTCCCCCCACACAGACCCGACCAACATTCCGCCCTTCAGCCTCACTTTTCCCAAAAAATAATGAGAAACAGGCAACTGGGGAAAAAAGCAAGCCAGAGCAACTGCGAACAGGTGCCCTCAAACTTTTTTCTCTCTCTCCCTCCCCTCGTCTCTCCCGCAATTGTTTATTTAACAGTTATGAAAAAATCATTAGGAATTTTTTAACGCAACTTCAAAAGGAAGAAATATGCCATGAAAAATTCACAAACCAAAAAAAAAAAAAACAAAATAAAAAGAGAAAAAGGCAGAAAAGCAGAAAAAAGTTTTTAATCCACGAAACACGAAAACTAAACTAAAAAGTAAAAGAAAATGATTTTGAATGCTAAATGAATTGCCGGTGTCCGTTAGCATTATGGCTTTATGCGTGCTTTATTCGCATTTAACTTTATTACAAACATTTTTATATTGTGTGTGTGTGTGTGTGTGTTTGGTTCCACCTTTTGTTGTGCCTGCGAGCCAATTTAATGTAATTTGCGTTCGCACACTTTTTAAATTGGCCATGTTTTTTGGCTTGTCGCCGTCGCCGTTGCCGTTGCCGTCGCTGCCACTCAACTCAACTTTACTTCAAGTTCATTGTGCATTAATAATGTAGTTGTTGTCGTTGTCGTTCTTGTTCTCGTTTCGAGTTCTGTTGTCAGGGGCAACATGCACTTCACATTTTTACTGGCTGGCCGCCAGTGTGATTTTTTTTCTGTTCTGTTCTGCTCTTTAACCCCCGGTCATATAATTTGATCATCATTTTGGCTAGTGTCAAACGGGTCGTTAGCCAACGTTGGGCAAACGAGAACGAGAACGAGAACAAGGCAATTGTGGCTGCAAGTGTGTCATTTGCATGGCTGCAAAAGTTTTTTATGACATTCGAGTTGGTAATGAATGTGTTACGTGTACCTGTGTTCAAAAAACACACACAACACATACTACACTTAATAGCATTCAGAATGCTCCATTTTGTTGTGTTGGCGTTTTAAACAATTGTCTGGCGTTGATTCAATTATTTTGGGCTGAGTTGTCGCATGAAAAAAACTAACTCTTCTCGTTGCTGACAGCAACACAATCTGCATTCATTCACTATTTCATGCTTTATCACTTACACAAGAGCTGTCAAATGCAGTTAAGAGGAGTTATTTTTTGTTATTGCTGTTTTTGATGTTCGCTTGAATTGAATTTTTGAATAGTTTGTTGTAATAAAAAATGAATAAAAAGGATTTGTTTAAGACCGTATATACAGTGATACATACAGTAGATACATATAATTAATAGTTTGTGAATTAAAACTAGACCGCATTTTGTATCTTTGTATCTTTCTACAGAATGATATTATTTTTTAACTTTTCTCTTCAGTCTCTACCGCGACACTTAACTGTTTGTCTGTGTTGAAATCCTTGAAAATTTAGCATTTGTTTTAATCTGATGTACACGCTTGATTACTGACAAGTTTCTTTAAAATCCACTCTGTAGTTTTAGCATGAACGAGTTAACGAAATTTGTGTATCCTTAACCCATGAAATGGGTAAAAAAAGGGTATAATGGTAGGAAGAAGGAAGCTTCTCCGACCCCAAAAAGCCCAACAGCCGAGTCGATATAGCCATGTCCGTCTGTCTGCCCGTATGTCTGTCGGTATGTATGATCGCGTCGATCTAGAGACTCCAGATTTTGGATATGAGCTCTCCTAATCCCTAGGCATAGCAAGTTTGTTTCAATTTTTCGAGAACTTTTCAGGTTTACGATATACATATGTATGTAATCGATAACGAGGATTGAAACTGTTATCAAAATAATGAAAATCTGTGAAATTTTTATTAAAATCGGTTGAGAAACACCGGAGATTTGAAGTCATCAAGTATTGGTATAGTAGTACAGAGTAGTAGGAGGGTTAAGGGTATCTTCTGGTCGAGCTTACACGACTAGAGCCTTCTTCCTTGTTTATTTTGATATATGATTGGAAAATATAATTGACTTCGTTCAGATGAATAACGTAATTGTTTATTTTTTGTCCGTCAACTTATAATTACAATATTGTTTAGTTTTTTTTTTTGGATTTTTTTTTGCTTGCTAATGTTTAATATTAATGTATGTATGTATGTATTTGAGTACATCGTCGATTTACGCTTAAATTGTTCACCATTGATCATCATAATTGGGCTCTACGGGCTCTCTTTTCTGCGACAAGTATTGCAATCGATTTCGGTAAAGCCAAGGAAAAAAGCGTTTTGGCAAACGCTTGTTTTGTTGATTCAGCTTCACGTTACAGTCGATAACTCCATTTCCATTGATGCAATTCATGCACTGGTCGTGGTCACAAGCTAGACTCGGCGCACATTTTTGTGCATAATCGTCGCAAATTTCGTACAATGTGCGATAGCACAAGGTACAATTATCGAGCTGGTAGCTTCCTTCAATACAGTTCCGTTCAGTTACTTGGCATTCGGGTGATGGAAAATGCCTATATAACACAATTACAAATTTTAGATATTAGTTAGTTGTTTTATACTTTTTCGTTCACACTCACATGGCGCGACATTGGTGAAATACCGCAAGAAGTATTGCTAATCGAAAAAGTAGCCGGAGACAGGTGAACCCATGATGGATCTGTTGTTGTTGTTGGTTGCGCATTATCAGTGCGTTGCCTCTGCCAGGATAACTGCTTCTGCTGTCCATATCAGTACTAGCATGCTTATATACTAAGGACACTTAATTAGATTTAAATATATGTAAATATATCATTGATTAATTGATGGAAAGTGAAAATTTACTGCTTATTCAATTGACAATTAATAAACTTCGCCCTCAAAATGTGCAGCGAAGCATGAGATTTGTATGCGGTTAACTTAAGGATGCTCTTTGTTGTTCAATGCCAATGCCACGGGGCAAAGATGTTAATTATTCAATGGATTTTGGAGCGACAGCGCCAATAATTGGCGCACATCAAACAGGGTCAAGCGCAAACACACATGAATATTAATTCTTGTTCATCTTGAATAAGTATATATATAAAAAACAAAAAGAAAAACGATTGAATTAATATTTATTTTATTGTCCATTTTGAACACAGTACTGTTTTGTCATCTTAGTGAATAGCCTTTAAGCATTCGTTCTGAAATGTTCTGGAATGCATTCTTTTTATAAGGTAACCCTTGTTATAGTTAAGATGTAAAAAATCTTGAATAGCCGTTTCGAAACATCTAAAACCACCATAGTGTCTGCTTATTTCACAATAGCTAAAATTAATATAATTGTATATGTATGTGTTAAGAATATTTTACAAAAATCCATTAACATACCTTTCGGGCATTAGACTGGTTAATGACCAACGAGCTATTTGCTTTCCCAATAATGGACAAATTACAAATTGGTTATAGTCGAAATTTGCATAGAAACGAAAAAAGGCAGTAAGCTTTTTTTTAGTTTCAATTTCGTTAACAGAAATTTGTTGCATTCCAAAGTGTGATAAATCCAACTTGTTAAACGTAGTAACAAAATCTGTAAGTTTTTAAATGTTAACAAGTTTTATTATTATATGAATTTAATAATTAGCATACTTACGTCCAATGGACGAGGTTAAGCCGCGCTGAAGCTCTATAATTGCAGGTAGATAGCCTGAGCACTGCAATTGAAAGATGACCATCAGAGTGAGTATGTGGCTACGAAACAATTCATGTAGGTTTCTATCTTTAATCCAGCCTCGCAAAAAGATCACCATATAACGAGCTGCATTGTAAAAAAAAAACACAAAGTGTATAATGTCATATTTGCATGTACCAAAAATAACTTACCAATAGGTTGCATCTCAAATAGATACATGACCAATCTATTCTGAGAGACTGTTATGCCACTTACGAAGCTAATGTCGCATTCTAAATTTAAGGGCTTGTACAGAACTTTCACAATGGGACAGTTGCCTCCATACGAAATAATGTACTTCCAATTTAATTCTGCACTAAATGCATCTCTTAATAACCTTGCATGCATATTACTGCATATGCTTGGCTTGTAATTATTGAAGCTGCCATCTATTTAAAAATATGTCTATAAATCTTTTGCACATCTAAGTTCGATTTCACTCACCAATATCAACGAAAACGTCCAGGTCTGAGTTTTTATCACCAACTCCCATAACTCGCGATCCAAATAGGTGAATGCAAATATTGCGACCTGACAGCTTTGAATCCAACAATATCTGCAACTTACACTGAATGTCATCATTGTTTTGGACGTCGTTGGCAATGCGAACTTTCTCCGAAAGGTCCGCCCAGAATGTTCGAGAATCTATATATTTTGTATAATAATTGGAATCAATAATATGTTAAAATCGTTATATTTTTCGGCTTTTAATTACACAGCGCCATTATTTTCTTCGAAATTACTCCAAGTTGTGCTAAAAATGTTTAATTTCGGGAAAGTACAAAACTTTTAACGTCTCGTCTACAGCGAGATTAACTTGAAGTGATTTTCTTAAGGCTGTAGCACACATGTAAATATCGATAATAAATGTGAACTAACTTCTTGATATCGAAAGCGATATTAAAAGCGTATTGGCACTAAGCAAACAATCGATTGTTTGTGGTATTGGAAATGAGTATTAGAAATTCTAGAGATGTAATTATAATAATTAATTATGGTAAGGGCTACAATTTTTCGGCGATGCATGCGACGAAATTTTTATTATTTATTATTTATTTTCTGACAAAACGGCTCATTATACCCTTAACATAAAATGGGTAAAAAAGAGTATAATGGTTTTGTGCAAAAGTATGTACCAGGCAGAAGGCAGCTTCTCCGACCCCAAAAAGCATATATATTCTTGACCAGCATCAACAGCTGAGTCGATGTAGCCATGTCCGTCTGTCTGCCCGTCTGTCTGTCGGTATGTATGAACGCGTCGATCTCAGGAACTACAAAAGCTAGAGACTCCAGATTTTGGATGTGAGATCTCCTAATCCTTATCTCCATAACTTTTCCCGCTTACGACGTACATATGGAATCGATAACAAAAAAATCTTATTGAAATTATTATTAAAATCGGTTAAGAAATATGGGAGATATAATTAGCATTTCCAGTGCTAAGTAGTACACGTACTTTTTGTCCGTCTGTATGGTCAAGGGTTAAGGGTATTTTCTTTTTACTTGTTCTATGTATGTTGTTATTTCTTTTTAACAACATTTAAAAATATTAAATATTGAACAGAATGACATATCTATTTAATTTTTCAATTTATTTTCAATAACGCAAATTTATAAAATGATTGAGACTTTAGATAATCTATAAGTACTAATTGGTAAAATCTTCCAACATTTCTCGAAAATTAAACCAAATAAAATGTTAAAAAACACTTAAAGATTATCTGGAAATCTTTTGAGTGATTTTCTCTGCTATGTAGTTGTTTGTTGCTTGTTGAATTTTTTGCCTATTCTGTTGCACTGTAAATTATAATCGGATATATTTCAGTTCTCTTCTTTTGATTCATTGTACATCTATTGTGCACTTGTCCCGAACAGGAAACATTGCAAGGAGAGACAAAAGGCTAACAAATTTCATGAGAAATGGTATCGAATAGCATTTTTCATTATTTGCTCAGCCATTTGTTTCTAGAGTGTTTTGTTTTCTGTTGTTTTTTTTTCTAGTTGTTGATGTTTCTCGTTACCATTCTGTCAGAGAGAAAGAGAGTTGCAGCATTCATCATTTAATAGTGCCTTGTATTTTCATTTTTTATTTTGTGTGTTTTTTTGAATGATTTGGAAACAGCAAATGCAGCTTACAAAATGGTAAACGCAAAACTCTCACAGCCGGAGCTGTTTTTATTCGCAATTCGCATCTTGGAAAATGCAGAATAATGAGGAAACTAACGAGCCAAGACTTTTTCCATTGTTTACTGGCGCAAAAATTGCGCGATTATTAATTTTCTATGCTATTTTGTAGACGTCGTTTTTTCGTTGTCGTTGTCGTTTTTTTTTTTGCGTTTTGCTTTTGCTTTTTGTTTGCAGTCTGTGTGCAGCACATCCTGTTGCCGCCTGCCGCTTTTGGCTCCACGGCTGGTTCACAGTTGCTGCTGCCGCCTGGCAGTCGCTTTCGACACTTCTTCGTTATTATGTTGCAGCCAACCGATGTTCTATTTTTGCCTGCCTTTGGCAGTGGCAGTAACAGTAACAGCACAAGAAGCAGCGGCAGCAGTATTTTTAATATTAAGCAATATTTGCCACGCTTTTCTTTTCTTTTCTTTTCGTTTCTGCCTGCTGTGTCCTTCCGCTGCTAGGCTTTCTCAACCAGAGTTCCAGAGCCCGCCAAAAAGCAGACCATGAAAAAAAAAAAAAACAGTTGGTCGTGCTGGCCTCCTCGACGCTCCACAAACAGGATATTCTCTTGAACAGGATGTACCCACTTATGTATGTGTGTGTGTGTTGGTTTTATTTACTGCCTTCGACTGACTCAGTTTCGTGTTGTTTTCAGAAAGTCTTTAAGTTATTTGTAGCTCTCAATTAATTAAAACGATGCGCCTGCAGGCGAAGACAAATATTTAAGGCAATTGCTATATTCTGAACATATTGAGGATTTCGAACAGATAAATTTAATTAATATTGTTGTCATAGACAAAAAATACACAAATATATAACACAAAATACGAAACGAAATGAAACTAAATCGAAATACATGCATACAATAAATCCACAAGCTCGTTATTGCCTGTAACAATTAATTGAGCAATTGAGTTGTGTGTGTGTGTGTGTGTGTGTATGTGTGTGCCCCATTTTCATTTCCCATAACTCGCATAAATTGTACATTTTTGTGTTAGAAGCGAGTATAACAACAAGTTCTGTTTAAACATATATGTATATTATATACAGGTAATAAATTGTGTTCTTTTTCTTTGTACTTTTTCAGGTGAGGTGGAACCGAGTGTACTTCAGAGTGTCCTGGTGCTGTTTGCATTCGTTTATTTGGTTTTTGAGCGTATGTAAATAAATTTTTAATTTAAAATAAACATGGTTATTAAGTAAGGCACCGCACGTGTGTGTGTGTGTGTGTGTGTGTTTGTGTGTTTGGGCCCAGTTCCTGTCAATATCCGCAATGTGCAAAAAAAAAGAATTCAACACGAAATGGCATCAAATCCAATTAGTTAATATGAATTTTTGATGAAATCACTTCCGTTTCAAATGCAAAAATGTTTTACGCCTTCTCAGCCCTCACCCTGGACGACTCTCATCACCGTCATCCTCTTCACCAACATCATCATGCTGATGACTATGTATTTTAGTTTTTTACATACAAAAATTTGTTTTTTATTTTTTGCTTAAACATTTACATGAGGCAACGCTTGTTTGGGCTGAAAAACTTTAACGCATGCCACCGGTTTTTTCTTTTTTTTTTTTGTTGCAAGTCATCCGAGTTTGTTTGTTGGTTTGGTGTTATTGTAATGTTTTTCTGATTTTTCTTCTCTTTTTCCATTTTTGTTGTGTTCGTTGTTGTTGCGTTGTGGCTTAAAATTATTTATTGTGTGTTTGCCACAATAACCGCAATTTGCAACTTTTTGTGGCATTTTGTCGGCGTGTTGTCAAAATGTTGTTGTATGCCCGAAATATATATATATTTAAATATTTCATTTGTCACACACTTGACACAGCGCCGACTGCCCGACGGCGGCGACAGCGAAACCAGACCAAAATTAGTTTACGTATACATAATATACATTGCGTATACGCACCAACGCACCAACACACACTCACTGACACACAAACACATACACATGAACACCTTTTGCCGTAAGGCGTATTTCGTTATATATGTATTTCTGTTTCTTTTGTTTCAGTTGCGTCTGCATTTTTAATTTCTCTCTCTTTTTCTCACTCTCGCTCTCCCGCTCACTCTCTCGCATTTTTATTTCTTGTTCTGTTTAACTTTTTCAAAATGGCTTGCTTTTGTCATATTTTGTTTGTTTGTTGTAGCCTCGCCTTGCTCTTCTTGTTTTTACCCGTATCGTTGTTGTTTCTTGTTTGTTTTTGGTATTTTTTTGTGTTTCTGCTGCGTGTTTTGTATGCACACAGCAATTGATATAAAATTTTAACGAGGTGCGGTCTCTTTTTGGTTTATTTTTCCTTTTTTTGGGTTCTCTGGCATTGTTTTGTTATTTTGCCTTTTGCATTTCACAAAAATGTCACGCATGCTTTAATTTCGGTATTTTTCTTTCTCTTTTTGCATATCAAAGAAATATTTTTGCCAAAAAATAAAATAATTAGAAGGCCGCAAAGAATTCTTTAAAATATATATATATTTATATTTTTTTAAACATTTTTAGAATATAATATCTTGAATATCATTTGTGTACATTTTCGGTTATAATTGGGTTTTCGACTTATTTTACAATATTCACACATGGTCGCAAGCTGATGCATAATTTAATTTTCCACATTAATGGATTTAATTGATGTTGAAGGCTTCCCAAATGGCCCAAACTCATTTAAATTTATTGTTTGCCACACATTTGCAACGCAACTTTTGTCCAACCCGCCGCCTTCTATTCGGCGGCAACAACAACAACAGCAACAAAAACAACAACATAATTGACGCAAAACATATTCGCGCTGTCGACCAAACTCAAATTAGTTAAGCTCATTAAATGGCAGAAACAAACTATTTTAATTAAATGCGAGTAGTTGAAACAGTGGAAAAAAAACCGAGCATGTCATCAAAAAGCAAACAAAAACAAGTAAGAAGGCTCTAGTCGAGTAAGCTCGACTGGAAGATACCCTTAACCCTTGAGCATACAGACGGACAAATAGTAGGGCTGACAGAGATATACATATGTACGTGTACTACTTTACCAATGCTTGATGGTTTCATATCTCCGGTGTTTCTTAACTGATTTTAATAAAAATTTCACAGATTTTCAATATTTTGTTAATAGTTTCAATCCTCAATCGATTTCGGAATTCAAGATTTTTGAGTTATCGATTACATGTGTGTATCGTAAACCCAAAAAGTTATCAAAAATTTTAATGAGGGGAGCTAATATCCCAAATCTGAAGTCTCCAGCTTATGTTGCTCCAGACAGACGGATGGACGGACAAACGGACATGGCTTTATCGACTCGGCTGTTGATGCTGATCAAGAAAATAATTAGTTTATGGTGTCGGAGATGCTTCATTGTGCCTGTTACATACTTTTGCAAAACCATTATACCCTTTTTTTACCCATTTAATGGGTAAAGGGTATAATAATTCGCAAAATTTTGCTTAAAAAGTTAAAGTAAATAAAAAATACAAAAAAACTCGTAACTATGACACAAAAAGCAAAAAAAAAAAGAAAACCATTCAACCAAATGTAGAACATAACGAATTGTAAGCGTTTATTTTCCGCCAAATAAAAAGAAATTTGCAAATTTTTACCATTTGTTAGAGATGAGGCAGGCGCCCGTCTGCAACCAACAACGAAGAATGAACAACGAACAACGAAAAACGAAAAACGAAACGAAACGAACCAACAATAAATCACCATTAAACAAATTATGTACTCAACTCAAACATTTTAAATGTCTTTGCTGTCCATTGTATCTGCGCACTGACTGCGTACAGTTAGTTATTCAAGAACGAATATATTGTGTGTCACATAAAAAAATACAGCAGAAGACTACCCCAAAATGAATGCAAATAATACAATGCGACGAGCAAGGAATATACAAAAATATGTTATGAAACTGTTGCACACTGGGCTGAACACAATTCATACAGTCTGATTTATAAAACGCGTATTGCCATGCCACATTCCTCAACGTTGCTTGCCACTGTTTGTTGCAATGGTGGTGGGTCGGTCCATTATGTTTATTACATCGTTGTCGGTTATCAGAAAACGTCTGTGGCGGCATCATTGACATGTTTTTTTTTTCCGGCCAAGCTGGAGACGTACCTTCGCGATAGGTACTTGCAGTCGTTTACCACGCCAAGGTGTAAGCATTTCTGAGGCCTTTTTTTCTCAGTGTGTTTTTTGTTGCAAGCGAAATAAATTTATTTCTAAGCATTTACGCGAGCTAACTTTGAGCTTGCTTCTTCTCCTTTGTCTTTTCACGCACGTGTTCTTGCTTAGTTTTTTTCTTTTTGCTTTTTCTTCTTGTTTGTATGTTGCCACATGCCACATTTTGTATCTCACAAATTTGAGCATCCCCTTGACAACGGGGGAGCACTTAGCGGCGGAGCAGCACCAAGAAAACATAAAAAAAAAAAAAACCCCACTGTCAAAAAATCCCTTGCCTAAAAAAAAAACCCACACACAGTATGCACATTCTTTAGCGACCACAAATTTTCGTGTAGTTATTTTTCTTTGGCTTGTTTTTCTACAGTTCCCGTTTGTTGTTACTTTTTTCTTGTTCGTTGTTGTTTTGCTTAGTTGCAAATGTGTTATGTTTTATTTTTACAACTTCCTTTGCGTTTCGTCCCCAAACCACGCTCCACGCCCCTAAACGTGAAAAAGTGCCAAAAAACAACAACATGCTAAAAGAAAGAAAAGAAAAGAAAAAAAAAAAAAACCCAAATTTCTGCTTTTGGCTTGTTAAAGTGTTTCAATTTTTTTGTTCTTGTTCTTTTCTCCTCTTCTTCTTCTTTATCTGCATGCGAATGTTGTGTTTGGTGTATCTTTTGCCATTTGAAATACGAGTGTATTTTACATATGTCTTGTTGTTGTTTTTGGTTTTTGTTGTTTTTGTTATTGTGGCTTTTGACACATTGGCACACATCCGGACTTTCGAAGTGCGTCGTCGTCGATGTCGTCCTTCGCTTTTGCTTTGGCGCAAATTACAACGCATAATTTTCACATTACGTCAGCAGCATTTGCACAAATGTATTTGTGTGTGTGTTGATTGTGTGTATGTAGGTGTGTATCGCCTCAAGTTCTTACACGCTTTGCGTCTTGACTCGCTCGAGTCTCGAGTGCGCCTTCTGACATTCAAACAGTATTGCGATATGGAAATCAATATTCCTAATGATTGTCAGCTGGCATACAAACAACAACAAGAAGGGCAAGGCGAAAAGTCTATAATGGTTGTATTTAACATTCAGTTGGCATAAAATATTTTTGAAATAATGAAATCGTTATCTAGAAATATGTGTGCGAAAATAAAGAAAGCCCCACTAAATACTGGGTTGAGGTAGGTTCGGGCTGACTGAAACATTATTTCAACCTTAAAGCATTTGCTTGTGCTGAAAATGAAGTACTCAGCTAAGCGAAATATCCGATGAATAATGTATGTAAAATGCATCTGCTGCTTTTTATCAAAATGCTCAGCAAAGTGTAAAGCTCCCGCTCAAGGCATGTAAAGATATCAAAGGTCATCAATATGGAGACATAAGCATTTGTCGAATACAATTTACGAGCGCTCTCAACTTTTTTTTTGTGGCCAAAACAGTCAGCTAACCCACATAACGCCGCCTTTCATAATAAACTCCAACCAAAATCGCACAGCACACACAAAAATGGAAAGAGAGAAGGGGGAGGAGGAACCAAAGTTGAGCTGGGTATTTGAATTTGTCGTGAATCGTAACTCGCTTATCCGCAGATACCTAAGAGTAAACAATGGCTGGCCTAAAAGCCAAAATAGATGAAGGCAGCAAAAGCTGAAAAGTAAACTGCGAGCTGCGGGCCTCAAAGGCCACAAAAAAAAAAAAACGAGAAACGAGAAAAGAAAAGGGAAAAAGCAAACGAAATGCCGAAAAAAAGTCGCGGTAATTTGAACCTTTTTCCATTTGAGTGATTTTTACTGTGGGTGCTGTGGGCGACCGCCACTATATACTAATGGGCGTGGCGCCTAGCCTTGAAGCCAGCATAGAAATCAAATATCAAAGTAAAAACTAAAGCTTGTATGTGTTTTTTTCTGGGATGTGTGAGCTCGTTCCGCTCATAGTAATCCCATAGCAACAGGTTACCAAGCTTTTATTTTGACAACCAACTGTCCGTCTCCGTTCGCTCCATAACGAGCTAAATATATATACATATATATAGTATGTATTGGGAAGAAAATCCCAAAAAAGGCCGACAACTTTAAGAGGCCGACAAATGTGAAGTCAAAGGACATGGAACTTGCAGTTGATTTGCCAAATCAAAGTTGCATGAAACAATGCCAATCAAACCGGAAAACTGGCAGTAGATAAGACCAAACGAGGTCGTGGGGCGACAGGGGTCAGAAGAGCTAAGCGTAAAGAGCAGGGAGCAACAAAAACAACAGCAACAACATTGACAGGAAGAACACCATAAACGACAAATAAGTGAAAACTTCGATCAGAGCGTTAAAATAAAAAGGATTTACACAATTTAAACAACGCAACTTAACGATTTCCATTGAAATAAGCTACTTTCTGTTAGTATTACTCCTGCTCTTGCCATATCTCCCACCCGCAGCTACCTTTTTTTCTCATCTGTTCGGGTCTGTCTGTTGATTTGGGAATTGACTTTTACTTAAGGCTGCTGTTGTTGCTGTTGCTGCTGTTGCTGCTACTGCTGCATGCCCCACATAACCCAGCAGCTTGACAGGATGTAATCTTTCATCTTAACTGAGATTTTTTTTCTTCTGCACCCACGTTCTCTGTTTTGCCCTTTTGTTTTCCCTTCGGTACTGCGAGTGCTTTCTTTTCTTCTGTTCTCCGTTTTTTTTCTTCATTTTTTTCCTTTATTCTTTTACCTTGGCAATTGCGCAACAAAAATTCATTTTATTTCTCCGTTATACGCGAAGCGGATTTTCACTTGTTCAAACTAGCAGCAGCATTAAAATTTATAGCACATTCTTGTTAATCCCAAGTTATCGATGATATAACATGTATATATAGCTAGTTGTTGCTACTACAAGTGTGTGATTATTAAGGGAGAATATATATTGATACCGTAAGAATATTGTTATCAATAGAAATAGATATGTTTAAGTCTAAGTTGTTAAGATCAAAGTGAATAACAATATTAAAAAAAGAGTTGTAAGTGTATAAAATATATTCGGCTTGCTGGAGATATTCTTCACACTTTATTTATTAATATTAATAAATTTTAATCAAAATTCAATTTAAATTATTTTTGGCAATAAAGCAATTTTTTAATTATTTTAAAACAAATTGCCAACTTTGAAACAAGAACAATTTACGAAACATTTCCACTTTAGCTATTTAATATTTTTCCAAACAATTAAAAAACGTTTTATTCATTTTAAAAGCACAATATTTGCCACATACACCATACTTTGGATCTGTATGCATTTTTTATTCAATTTTAAAATGTAGGTCGAGTGTTCAGCAAACAATAAACAGCTAAAGCAAAGGTCTATAAACATACACACATACATATTTACACTCACACACATACATATTTAAGATATGGACTGAATGTAAACCGAAATCCGCGCCGCTGCAATATAAAAAACAAAAAAAACGAGCAATGAAACTAAATACGTTGCCAGAATAAACGCCAAATAAGAGCGTGAAAAATAAAAGAGGCCTCCCCCTCCCCCGCACACAAACACACTCACACACGCACGTAAATGCTTGGCCAGGGTTGCCTACACCATGTGAGAGTGTTTGCATTTGCATTTGAAACCAAAAACCACCTAAAGCCCAAGCAACATGACAGCAAATGAAATCTGCGCCGTGTCAAATTCATAAAAAGAAAAGAAATGGAATATAAAGGATTTCCTAATTGCCAATTTACATGCAGTCGCTTCTAATTTCTGCCCATTCGTCGACAAAATAAACTTAATTTCGTCTCTCTCGTCTCGCTCTTTCTCGTGCTTTCCCGCAGCTGCTCGCAGCTGGCTTTGCTTTATGTTTATAAATTTGTTTATTTTGTGAGCTAACTTTTGCCTCCTGCTCCTCACTTGTCGTACTCTTCGTTCCATTTTCACTTGTCGCTTCACGCAAATCCTATTTACACAACTCTGTTGCCACCTACCTTCATTGTAAGTGTTATTGTTGTTGTTGTAGCTGTGTGTGGGTTTCAGTTTCATGGCATTCCATGGGCCTGCCAGCGTTTGCATATTTCTCTTTCTGGTTAAGTCGCGTTTTATTTTCTCTCCCCTTTTTAATTTAGCCAATTCCGGCGCCACATCGCAAGCCCAACAAATGATGGGTCAGACCATATGCGATTATATACTATATATAGTGTATATATATATGTTTGCCCTTTTCTTCACCTGCTGCTTCACTGCCCCCTTTAGGCTCTCGTGTGTTATTTATGCAAATGTCAAATATTTTGAAATGCCGCTGCCATGTGAACGAAAGCAAACGGAAGTACATTATAAAGTTTGTTGCTCGTCGAAAGTTGGCCCCCACAAACCCCACCAATACCCAGTAACACCCACATCCACACCCACACCCACAACAGCTGCGAGTGTTATTTGGCCAACCGACAAACCGAAATGTGCCCTAATATGACCAGTTCCCCTTCAATGCCACACCCACTGCATCCTGCTGCTAACAACTACAATAATTATGGCATTTTTGGAATGCCCAACTTGTTGTTGTGGCTGTAGGGTGCCGGTACGAGGCACGTTTGGCCAACAGTGGCCAACACTGGCGACTGGCGACTGCTTTGTTACCAACACAACCAGCCATTGATAGCCCTTTAGCCCGGTTGGGCGGAGCTGGGGCACATTTTTGAGATTATTGGCACGTTAGTAAAATTACATCGCGGTAAGAATTTTTAATTTAAATGATGTATCTGCTGCTGTTGGAAATTGTTTCAAATGCCCATTAAATATTGAATGCCACAGCGAATAACTTGTGGAATTATCATCACAAGATATTTATGGCTAAGCCAACCGTAACACTCTTGGGATTGGGAGATTTTGTTGGTCATCCGCTAATTGAGCTGCTCCGCTCAGCCTGCAAAGGTAATTAGTAATTGGGTTACCCAGGAAATTAAGCCAAAAATATGAATTTATAAATTATAAATAAACTTTTTATTTTATTATTTCATCATATCATGTAGTAAAGCAAACTTCATTTTCTGCTGGCCACTGTATGCAATTTAGGTCAATGCAGTTACCAAGTTACTTCAGTTGACATTTGTTTAAATAAATAATAAATAATATGTCACGTTTCCCACAAACCAATTATTAAACACATTTGACATTTTCAGAAAGTTCACAATAGTTGACCTCAATATATTATGTACATCAACTTTAATTGTAGTTTGCAAACTGTAACGGCTTAAAACACATGCTGTAAATACATACAAAACATTTTTTTTCCAACTTTTCATAGCTCAACTAATATTATTTTCAACATGCTGCTCGCACTTCAACACATGATTTAACAAATGTTGTTTTTGTTGTTGTTGTTTGGTTTTTATGCTAGGTATTTTGTAACGCTTGGTCGCACATTGAACCCTTTGTGAACAGCCTTAACCTTCGCCTCTGACCTTATTGTTTGTTTCAAGAGTGCAAAAATACAGGGAGAGAGAGAGAGAGGGAGAGCGAGCGTGAAAGAGATTTACAGTTGATTTAGCCGGTTGAGTCATGGCTAATGCATAATAAACGTTTTTGCCACAAACTTTCACGCCACTTTCTATGCCTAAAACACAACAAAACACACACACACCCATCCATCCATTCATCCACATACTCACACACACGTATTTGCAAGCGTGCGTGAGTATTGGCCAATTTTTTGTGTTTGCCTTTTATTTGTTTTTGTTTTTTTTTTTTTTTTCCGCCTTGCCGGTTTTTGGCATTCTATTTAAGATAGACATCATGTGCAGTCATTAGATTGTTTTGCGATTGACGTGACATGATAATGAATGATATTTGCCACGTTTCGTTGCTTTTTTTTTCCTTTGCCAAGTTTTTTGCCTTTTTTGTTGCCTACTTTTAAGGGCCACATTTGAAGCTGTTGAAACATGCAACTTGAGGCGAGACGGAAAAGGGTTAGGCTGTTCGACTGTTTGACTGTTGCCAGTTGGCACTTGCCAATTGGCAGTTGGCCATGATTTGTTTATGGCCAACCATAATGACCGATCAAGTGTGCTTAGAGACCCTTACGGTTATTGCCCAAAAGTTTTGTGCTAAAGTAAACGGTCGGCGGGCGGCGAATTGCAATTCAAACTTGCACGACATGAACACGAATTCATTGAACATGACCGCATTAAGGCGCCTGCCACAAAACTCTCGTCGTTGCTCGTCATTTCAATTGTGTGTTGTTTCTTGGAATTGTTGGGCCACTTCTAATCGCATTGTAATTACGGCCATAAGCACAGTCAAACTGAAACAAAATTGCCGTTAAATGTGAAATGCTCAAGTTTCTGAGCTCGTTATGCAAATGTCCTTCTGCGGTTGGGGCGGATGGTGACGTCTGTTGCCGGATACCCGTGACAGCCGGTTAAAGACGTGTTTATTATTAGAAAATCTCTAAAAATAAAAACAGGTGTTTGGTTTCGATTGGTCTTTAACTTTAAATTGATTTGTTTTCTACACATTCGATATAAATGCGAGGCAAATTGACAGTGGAAAGGATTTCATTGTGTTTTTCATTAGGGAACAGGCATGCGTATGGAAGCTCTACATTTGACATGAAAACTTTCAGCAGGCACGAATTTATTCGACAACACTCTCAACCCAAAGTTTCTTTGCCTTTGTTTTGCGCCTTAATTAATATGCGTTGGCAACTTACTCATGCGTGTCCAAGCCCCAAGCCCAAAACCCCGAGCCAGAGCCCCGAACCCAAAACCTAACCCTTTCCATGCCACAATGCCTATGAATGCTTACAAAGCCCGCCTTCACTTGCCCAAAACCCAACGACAACAGAGCTACTGACACGCAAATGCAATTTGTGAGCGTACATTATTCTCCGTGTCTATGTCGTGGGTGACATAAGTAAAACTCGGAAACAACTCAAACTCGACACACTTAAGTAAAAAGCTTCCGTTTGCCACCCACTCAGCCAAGAGCTCTGTGACTTGGGCACATTTAAATAATTTAATTCCCATAAAAGGTACAAAGAGCTATTAATATAACATTATTTAATTTCATTTGTTTTCTGAACTTTTCTAAAAATAACTCCGACTGAACACCCACTCGAGTTAATTAATATTATAAAGTAATGACTTTCTTGTCTCTTTTTTAACAAATATTTATACCGTGTTACGTATCTATTTTTATGATTTGATGCTGATTCTGATTCTGATGTATGACGTATGGCAGAAACTAATTAATTTGGAAATGAAACAAAACAATCTTTATGAAGCGCTAAGAAACAGAACTGGAAATCAGTTCTTTATAGATATTTATTTTTATTTCATTGACGTTTATTCTTTTCAATTACGTACTTGATCACCAGCTCGAATTACAACGAGGATACAATGGTTGCATTGATTTTTAATTAAGCATTATTTACGCCAATTGTAATTGGTTTATTTTTTGTCTTCTTGTGATTGAATCTGCAATTTGTTGTTACATCATTATAAAAAATAATGCCGTGGGGCATTTAAAATACAAGCAACTCATTAAAATTGTTTGTATTGCCAATGAAAACAGCAGCGAAAGTTGTAAAGAAAAAAACCAAACAATAATTATTAAAATACAGTATAAATTAAGCGGACTGCTCGTTAAAAAATAAACTGCAACAGACTCAATTCATGATGCACTATGCACTTCAAATTAATATTTAAATTTCAATAAGAGTTTTGCGGGGAGAAAATGTTTCTTAATTTCTGGCGTTTACTGTAATGTAATCATTCAACTGTATCAAATTCCGCATTGACGCGTTATTTATTCATTTCCTACATTGCCAAAGATACAAATCGTCTTTCCATGCATGACAGTATATACTGTAATATAATGCTTGTTGTTGTGGTTGCTGCTGCTTAGAGCTTGGCCTGTTGCATTTTAATTTGTGTTCAGTGAACAAAGCGTTAATTGATTACCACTGGGCCCTGTCTATCTGATAGCAAACGTCGACAAATTCCATTCATGTTTAATTAAATTAAAATGTAGATGCTATCAAAAGTCGATTGCGCAACACATGTATTTGTGTGTGTGTGTGTTTTAGTCAACTGACTTCCCCTGTGTTCACTGTGTTCTAATTTAAGATATTATAATTATTTTCATGTATGCGAATGTCTATTTCAGCCACATTTTAAATTGATTTTTGTAATGAGAAGTCATAAAACGAAAACATAAACGAAAAAGTCACTTACTGATAATTAAGTAATTACAATATTAAAGCCACAGATACAAAGTAAGCTAGTACAGATGTTCTAGAGGAGAATGCACGACTAAGTGATATACTATTATTCCTACACTACTGAGCTAATGCATGGTGACTGAAAATCTTTCTTCGATATCTACTGTACTTTTTAGCTATTTTAATTATTTCGTCAATAGTTTCTAAAACATAGACGACAATGGTTTATCGACTCGCTTTTTAATGCTGATCATATATATATATATTTTCTTTACTTTTTCTTTACTTGAATAAATCCAACCCAAAGAAAAGCCTCTTTGCTACATAAGAATTTTAAATACTATTAATAGATATATTGAAATTTATGAAAAACGAACAAACTGACGCTGACGTGTTGAAAAAGTTTGGCGTAGAATGCAAGCTGCTTATCATAAAATATACATATATTCATGAATGCGGAACGGATGGTCGCAATTGGCAATGGCTTAAGGACAATGCAAATATATTTGCATGGATTTATGTAAATTTTTCTGTGTATTATTATACACATGTCCCAATTGTTGTCAGGGAGAGAAGTTCTACAATTTGCCGTCATACTAATGCCTGCTGCGGTTTTCCTAAAGTACCAGTTGCTGTTGTTCTTGTTGTTGTTTGTTTTCCAACACCCGGGCCACATGGGGCGTATGCGCAATAAGTATAATAAAGCGAAAATTTATGATACAACGCAGTAAAGGTGGTAAGCAAAGCAAAGCAAAGCAGAGCACGAGCACATATATATCAATTTGTACGTGTTTTTTAATGAGGGCAAAAACGAAACGAAAATTGATACCGAGAAAATGTAAAAGTGTTTTATTTATTTTCTTTTTTTATGACGTGCACTTTCCCCTTAATTTTTTCGTGTTGCCAGCTTTTCTTTGACTTTTGCGGGGCTTCAATATTGCGTGTCTGATTGGATGCGTGTCGAATCAAAGCTATCCAGACATGAAATCTCTGGCAATGCATCATTAACGATTAATTAGCGCACGCTCGAAACTATTACTGCTACTGTTGTTGACGTGGCTTGAATGCATGCAGCTCCGCCCGGTTCCGTAACTGAAAATCCAGCTAACTAGCGCACGTATGCGCAGCGACTCGGGGTCATAGTTGGCGTTGGCTTTGGCTTTGGCTTTGCTGTTGCCGATGCCGTTGCTGTCGAGTAGAGACCAAGACTTCATAATCCTTGGGCAGCCAGTGGAGAGTACATTAGGCAGTGAAGCATTTGGAAATTAGCGTGCCACCAAAGGCACTTGAGTGCAACGTTAAGCTATGCAGCCATAAATGCTCAACAGAGTGAGAGTTTGTGTGTGTTTGTGTGTGGCATTCTATTGCAACCCTGTTGCCCTTCCATTGCCAGGGAAGTTCATAGGTCGCAGTTTAGCCCGAAAAAGGCCACTTAAAGTATTTATGTGTGGGTGGGTGATTGTGTGTGTGTGAGTGTTACACGCTAAGTGCAATACTGTGGGAATTTTCGTTGCCCTCCTTTTTTTTGTGGGTAAAAGTCACTTCTGTAGGACTTAACTCTCTGTGTTGTTATTTCTGTCCTGCTGGCTGTCAGGGCGTATGCGCAATAAAATGCATTTTTATAGATTATAACGTGGCTCATAACTTCAAACCGTACATCGATTACAGTTCGCGACTGTCTTGCGACTACGGCAAAGTTGCAGTTAAGCCACGGAATGCACAGCACGTGCATTAACTCAGCAGTAAACAGCACATTTTCAACATCATTGCTTTGACGCGCACACTGTGACAAGATATAGAAGATATTGTTTGAATATTAATCTCTTAACTTCTGAAATTATGTTTGAAATGATTCAATAGTTAAAATGGTTGATTATTCTGATATTGAGTGACACCATTTAACAAATTGGTAAGAATTTATATTTTACACAAGTTTGGTTAGTTTTTATATATATCACAACTATTATTTATATCTCTTCTTCAAGATGTTGTAAAAGTTTTATTACCATAGAAACTATGTACAGTCTCAGTTCTTGCAAAACATATTTACTTACAACTTATGACCTGGCTCAAGTCTGTCTGTGTTGTATGCAGTTTTGATTAATGTTGAGCACACTGTGCACAAAGCATCTCTCGACACTCTGCGGTTACCCAGTGCGTTTATTATGCCATTCGCAGTTTAATAATGATAATAACGGCAGGATATTAAGCTTTTCCTGCCTGCCTCTGTTGAGCTCAGTCGACGACGACGACGACGACAACAACAACAACCACACTACCAACTTGGGTTGGGTCTCCCCACTGCGGCATTAAAACTATAATCAGTTTATGTAATAAAGTAAATTGTGTACGTAATGCGTGCTGATGTTGTCTTTTATTTATTTATTTTCTTATGCGCTACTTTTTATTACAAGCGAGCCAAGCTGAGCTAAGCACAGCACACCGTGCAAACATTCTTGGATCCTTGAACAGGCAACCGCGCAGGAAGGCAGGCAAGCAGGCAAGCAGGCAGCTGGTGTGCCGCAATAATGTTCAATATTAATAAAAGTTTGGGCCAAGTTAATTAAATTTGCTTTTTAATGTGCAGTCATGCATGAGGCAAGCGCCAATGTAATAAATTGACCGTGTGCTCGTTAATGCCCATATCCTGTGACCCACCGCCCCCTCCCCCAATTGCCCACGGCTTGGTTTCAAACTAGCGTCGGGCAAAATGGAATGGAATAAAACCTCTGCATTCTGCTGACCCGCTGCAAATGACAGGTTTATGTCGCATTACTAAGAAACAAGCAAATATTCCATTTATGAAATGCTTAATAAAACATTCCAAATTTATTGAATAACTTATAAGTTTAACAAGAAAAGTTCAATTTTAATGTGAAAATATTTATTGTCAACATGCCAAGAAACTTGAAAATCTGATAATCGCAATCTGTTTGTTTTATTTTCTATGCAAATAATGTTTTATCAAAGTTTATGAAGTATTTAAGCTTTGAATATCATAACAAAGAAGATAAAGCAAATATTTTCCAATCTGCTTAAATCAAATTTGGCGTTGTTTAATAACCTAAATATTGTTTATTTATTATATGCAAATGATGCAAATTACAAAGCAAATTGAACATTTCTGAGTGAAAAAGCTTTTGAGTAAGTTAAGATCTCCAGCCAAAAATATATCTTTTGTCAGAAATATATCATTTTGATTGAGCAATTTATCTTTTTTCACTTTGTCAAATCACAGTTTGACAGTCACTCAAAGACATTTAAAGAAATACAAAACATTGGATTAACAATGTTTTTAAGTCATAAAAAAAGTTTTGCTTTGTTAAGTACCTAATTGGGGCATTTTAATGCTTCACCTGCCACAAATTCGCGTTTGATGTATGTGCACATAACTCCCCTCTCTTTATCTCTCTATCGCTGTCTGTCTCTCTCTCTCTTTTCCCACTCTTATTACTTTATGAATGCGGCAACTTTTGGTCTGAATAAAGAACATAAAACGGCATTAGAGCGAGCGTGTGGTAAAAGCGACGACAGCCAACAAAGCTGCCATTATGAATTCTTTTGTGCCATTTTAGACCTCTTTGGACACGTCAAGATTTAATGGCGCCTCAAGCCTAAGGGCTTCTAACCTAACACAGCAGGCTCCCTTCCATTGTTAGCCCAGTCCCAGCTCTTATTCTGCGACAGACACGCCAGCGAACGAACGAACGTAGAAACTTTTCTATTTAATAAAGCCAGAGCTTTCAAGTTATTTGCTCGAGGAATTTTAAAATCATTGACAACAATTTCTAGTGCCTTTAATTAAAGGTCACAACTTTGAAATTTCCTTATCAGAAACTATGCTTAAAGTTCGTCGTATCTTAAGTGTCAGCTTTGAGTGAGTTTCAGTTAATATAAATTAGCAGCACTTTGTCTATTGCACTGCACACCACTCCACACCACAGCTCTCCTCTGCCCTTCCCATCCCTTTTCCCATGCCCACACAAACAGTAAAGCGGAAAACAATCAAGGCAATCACGCGATATCATTGGCAGAGAAGGAAGAAAGTGCGTTCACAGGATTTTCCTCGGCATTAAAGTATTAAACAGAGGGCAAAACGTGAGTGTTTGTTCGTTCATTGATTCAAGTTGTGAGGTTGAAGGCGTGACAGGCAGTGGGCAAAAAAAATAAAACTTTTCGCAAACTTGTCGTATGTGCAATGCAAGCTTCAACTTCTTCTTCTCTGTGAACTTTTCAATTTGATTAAGTAGCTGGGACAAGACCCAAACCAAAGAATCAACTGGCCAAAACCAAATAATCCTAACATTTAAGGAAAATAAAACAAGTTTTAGTTCTTCGGGATATATTGATGGGCAAGGAACTGTCCTGTACTTACGAGAAAAAATAGAAATGTTGAAGAATGTACAAAATTACTAAATCCCATCAAAGACTCCACGCGTATGTGCAATATTTGAACATAATTATTGGAAGGTCTTCATGTTTTAGAGAGGCAAGAGTAGGGGGAAAGCAATATGTACATATTTATAGCTGACTTTAATTGAAACATAACACAAATCGCTGAAGGCTGGGTATGTCAGACAGATTTATGTGCACGATTCCCGCAGGACAGCACTTGACAGCAACAACAACAGCAACAACAACAACAATTATGGCTATTAAAGTGAAGGCAAAAGAACTTGGCCAACCGATTTGATAACATAATTTAAAGCTGTTTGCATTATTGTCCGACCACAAACAGAGTTGCTTAGAGAATCTCTGCTTTCTATACTATATATCTTGTCATTTCAATGGTCTTAAGTAAATTACAAGCAGCCCCAGCCGCAACATATTCTCAGAATGCCAATAACATACATACATACAAACACACAGACGCACACACAGACACACACAAAAACACACACACAAAGCGCATGTCTGTAGCTGACAAAGAGGCAACTATGAGCTGGGGGCCAAAAATTGTTTTGGGCCCCGGCCGCAAAGGAGGACATAGGCAGCCATGCGGCAAAATTATGTAAAAAGTCAACAGTAAACAGTTAGCAAAGGGGTGGGGGGGGGGGGGGTACAGAACGGGGGATGGGACTACGGGGCAGGGTAGGTCACTGAAAATGTCTGAGTAGCGACAAAGTGAAAGCGAAAACGCAACAACATGACCTCCAGGGCTTTCAGGCCAAGCCAAGGAAGAAGCAGAGTGATGAAGGCGAAAGACGGCGGACGACGACAGAACATGAAAATGTAAAAAAAAAAAAAAAGAGAAGAATGTACTGAAAATGAACATGCGCCAAGCACAAACAGCAACAAACTGAAGCAAACAGAAGCAAACAGAAGCAAAGCAGAAAACTGAAACTGAGGAAACAACAATTTCCAGAATTGTGTTAAAGCCGGAAGGTGAAATGTTTGCCCAAAAGATATGAAAGATGAGCTTTGCTTAACTTGCGTACTTTGTACAAAACGTAAGAAAATTCAATATTCTATTCAATTACTTGGCATAAGGTTTGGTAAAACTCAACTGGAAAATATTGATTTGTTAACCTCTCAAAAACGAGAGAAATGTGATAAATCGTATTATTTTTAGCTCGAGCTTCGATGTCATCAAAGTAGATTTAAGAGCAACAAACCGCAACAACACACAATATAAAGCCAAAGCCAAACCCAAACAAAACACATTCAAAATTAATTGTGAAATTATGTACAACATTTTATAGAGGTGCTTGCCGCAATGAAGACAAGGAAGTGTAAGTAACCACCAACAAAGTGGTAGTGAATTATGTGAAGTGCCGGCAAGCGTCGAGTAATCGCAAGTTGGCGCTAAATTATTAATACATAAGCCAACAAAACGCCAAACATCTGTGAGAACAACACTTACTAACAACAGAAGACAGAACAGAACAGAAGATGGGCGCCTCAAATACGCCAAGTCAGTTGTGTGGTAAAGCACGAATTGGCAGGACTAAACAAGTGTGAGAGAAGGGTGGCAGCATTTTAACCTTGATGCTCAGGTGAAAGGTGGGGGTGAGGAAGAAGAAATTGCTTTACGCCTCCGCTCCCGCCCCCGGGTGAAAGATGTCTTAGGCGGCTCACACAGGGTCTTGGATTGCTAACAAGCGAAACGAATGACTAAACGGGAGTAAGATCCCTTACTCTTTCCACTGCCTTTCAATCCACACCCACAAATAGGCAAGCACATACACACACTGGCACACACACACAATCATTCTTAGAATATATGAGCCAAGTGGGATTTGATGAGCTGCTAGGGGGTTATACGGCAGTTGGAAGAGGGCTACTAAGTTACAGTGCATAATCTGCTGGCTGCTTTTACTTGCTGCTTTCTTGCTAGCTTGTTTCACATTGTTGAGGTTAAAGTGAAATGTTTTAGCAGCAAGTGTGCTTATATCTTTACACACTGCGAAAACTGTGGGAAAACACTGAGAAAACAAGTGAGATACACAAAATATGCTTTAAAACGTTTTTTGATCGATTTAAGGAAGAAATTGTTTTAAAAATTTTAATTTCTGTTATAAAACACATACAACTTTTAGTGTGTGCTTAAACATTGCATTAAGTTATTTAAATAATTGAGTTTTAAAAGCAATTCTCGATTAAGTTTAGGCGCTTTTGTCAAGGGACATGTGTTTTGTGTTTCAATTTGGTTTGGAAAACATTTATCGTTTATTAATTTATAGTTTTATGTTTCATTCTTAAATTGAACTATGTTGCTTGTTGTACATGTCCTTAAGCTTGTTAAGCATTAGTGCTTAGACTTCACAAACACACATACATGTTTTGTTTTGCTAAGTGTATGTGTGTTTTTTGGCAAGCATATATCTAAAAGTAGAGTTTAATCTTTTTTTTTTTGGATACGCAGCAGTCGGCTTTAATTCATTATGTATGCTTAATGTTAACAATTTAACAGTTATTGGTTTATCTAAATGAAGCTGTCTGCTTGCCAGTCAGTCTCCCTCCTACCTGCTACCGGTTTAGCAGTAATCCTTACAGCATAACCTAAATACACATCCACACACACACACACACACAGACAAAGTTGCGCACAGTTGAGCGACCTTGCGGCCCTGTTCGGCATGTCTTTAACTTTTATGACGCGCCTAAATCCGCTTGGCGTCGCTTCGCTACATTAGACTTAGATGTATGTGTATGTAAAAATGTCTGTGTGTGTAATTTTAACCCAAGATTTTGGCCCAATCCCTCATCATCATATTTATACATAACGCCCGTTAACTGGGCCCGCGGCTTTGGCTTTTGTCGGTGGCCCCTTTTGTCTTTTGGCTTCTGCATTTTTTAGTTTGCCTTAAATATTTAAACGCTCTCATTGCGGTTGGCGTCGCCAACGTCTCAGGGACTCTCTATTCCCCAACGGACGAGGGGTTGTAGGGTAGGGGACGCTGTTCGGTTCGGTTGACTGCCAAAAAGTGTTGACACTCGTGGGAAAATGTTTTAATAATTTGTGTAAAGAGTTGACAGCGTGGCCAACACCACACACAACCAGAAAAACCCCTCCCCCCGCAAAAAAAAGAACAATGTGTGAAAATGCTAAACTTTTATTTTCTATGCTCTATCCGTAGAGAGTGTCGGCAATGAGTTGGTTATTATAAAATATGCAAATACACATTTAGCCTATATAGTGTATGGAAATGCATAAACAACACCTTGACAGGGTTAGTAAGTGTATTCGTGTGTGTGTGAATTGAAAATGATTGTCGATTGGAATTTTTGGGCTCGTGTTTTCCTGTCGATTGATTTGGCATTTCCATAAAGAAACGAACTAAAGTGGTAAATATAGAGGGTAAGGTTTTTCTTTTCCGTCAAAATCCATTATAGAAAAAGCTTAAAATAAGTTACCAAAAATTTGACTCACAAAAAGTTATAGCAAATAAATCAGAAATGCAAATTTTTGTATAATTAGCTAAATGCACAGTTACATTTGTAAATTTATTGTTATTACGATAGAGAAATAGATACGAGTGCAGAAATGAACAAATGAGTACAGCATTCGCATTGTCCCAGCAAACTGAACAAATTTACCAAATAAATGCAAACAAACTCACACACACAAAAAGAGAGAGAGAGAGCGTTTGTGAGAGAGAGACACAGAATGAAATGCTGTTTAGATATTTCATTAGTAAACAAAAGATTTATTAATGCGTGCAACATTTGCAGCATCAGCAGACACAAAGATGTTTGCAACACAGTGTTGCCAACTTTATTTGCACATTATATTGCTATTCTGATATTACTGCTATTGTTGTTATTGTAATTGTTGTTGTTATTTTCGTTATTAGTTAGTTATGTTGTTTTGTTAAACACACAAATGCAGCTTAAGTTGCATGGAGCCAAACAAACAATATAAAGTTACACCCGGTTGCATCAGCAATATGTGCGTGCGTGCGTGTGTACACTGGCAAAAATGCACTTAAATTTAATGCAAATTTGCATATTGCTCCCATCTGTTTGGCAAAAATATCTACTGTAATGCCAAACTGCCATTGCGTCCGGCTAACGACACGTTTTAGATAATGCACAAAGTTACGTTAACCCGCTCGCCAGATTGTTTACTCTATTTTGGCTCGAACTCTGTTCTGTATTCTCTGTTCTGTGTCTGTGTCTGTGTCTGTGGCTCTGTGTGAATGCAATTATGCTGCATTTAAGTAGACGATAACATGTACATGAAAACCATACGCCAAATATGTCCAACGATTGGCTTTTACGTATACCTCTATAACTACACACACACATACGTACACATACATACACAAACACATACAGATAAGTAAATATGTAGTTTTTGGGGTAGCTGGGTGCCGTTAAGTGGATTGTCCAACAACTTATGAAAACGGGTGTGGGTATAAAGTTAATTGCGTTTGGGATTTGGGCAGCGGTTAAGCATTGTGCATTTACCAGCGAATGCTTCTTATTATTTAGGGCGTGGCATAAGGCTGCTCTTATTACATTATACACATTCATACATACATTCGTTCATATCTAAAGGCCCGCAAATCGCATGCCATAAATTAAATTTTTATTAAGTTTAAGCCAATATTTCTTTGTGTCATGAGGCCAAAGTTTCGGCCAAGTTATGCCAAATAAATATATGGCGCAGGTATTTTTTCTCACACATGAATGCTCATAAATACATACAAAGTTGTAGATTTATACGGGTATATGTACTTATACATACATACATATGTATGTTCGAGTCCCAACTTCATACCCCAAACTTAAATGATTAAGTGCATGCAATTTATTAAGAGATCAAAGTTTATGGCATTTGTTACCTTTCAGTGTCCGTGCACATTGTGATTTATCAGCAAAAATATACTAACGCCCCCAACTAGTGACTTCTGATTGACTAACAGATATCCTGTAGTGTAAAAATAATCTCAGAAATAAAATGAAACGTATTCATATCTATACAGTTTTTAATTATTTACTCAAGTTCTTAATACTTATTTAGTTTTCACTGCAAGTGTTCATTTAGTGTTCATCCGCAAACTTTCTTTGCTTTCACTAACTTCTATGTCGTTGAGTTTCTCTCTTTAAAAACTTGCCGCTCTTTTTTGTTGTCCAAGAAATGACAAAATTTTTCACAACAAAATTGAGTAGTTGTTGCTGGCGCGGATGTTCGCATAACAAATTTGAACTGCGACGAACGACGAGCAGAAAGAATAAAACCAACAATGACTAAAAGAAATAACTGTGTCCATTCACAAAGAGTGGTAGTAAAAAACAGAACAAAAAATCCAAAAAAAATTCATATATATACCTGAGATTTTTATAGTTGAGTTTATTTTTGGTTATTTGTTGCTGCCACTGTCAGACATCCGCTTGTTGTTATTGTTAGAGAGTGCAGTGGCAGTTGCGAGTGTGAAAACAGGCAGGCAACTGCTGTTGCTGCTGTTGCTTGTGGAGCCGATAGAGCAATATATTCTTTTATAGACTATACGTTTTGTATCCCAGTTGCAAACTGAAATGCCTAACCGCCGCACTCCCTGCTCTCAGCTTAACTCTGAACTGCCAGATTTCGCTTAGAAAACAAAAGGAAAAAATATTGACTTTTATGTGCAAATACTGGTTGAGTTTTTCTTTGTGTCTCTGTGTGTGTGTGTGTGATGAAAAAGTTTAGTATTTCTGTTTTTGTGAACATAGTTTTTGGAAAACGTGCCCAGCGTTCAGTTATCTTTTGGTTTTTGGGTTGCTTTCATGGATTATGAAAGATATATTCAGTGTTATTCCATTGGTTCTCATAAACAGCATGAGTTATATTCTAGTCTTGTGGTTGGCAATTTTTGCTCTCACAAGCTACTCAACTATGCCATTTTCTGATTGCTTGATACGCATTTGTTATGCGCAAAACAAAAAGAAACCATGGCCTTGATCCAAAGAGCTTGCTTCTATGTGATTGGGTTTTAGGAAACTATGTTTCGTTTCATATTGAAAACAAACTACACAAAACACTGAAAATCTTTAAGAAATCCAAAGTATTTTAGGTAAAGCCGTATATATAACATATAAAAAGCTTTGTTTGGTTGACTGACCAGTTTACATTTTGTATGGAACAACACTTGAAGTGCAATTTCATTTTCAATTGCTAAAATATATTAAAATGACAGAGTGAGAGAAATAAAAATGTTTCGATTTCTGGTACGGTGAAGCCAAAGAAGAACATTGTCAATATTTGCAATAGATCCTTTTTTGCTTAAGCACAAGGAACACAATAAAAACCATCCATACATACTATGTATGTTACATGTATGTATTTGCCACATGGTAAAGCATTTTTAAGGCAACACAACAAACGCTGGACATGATGACAGATTGGCAAAAAGACAGACAACGAACGATTCAGAAAGAATAAAAGTAAGTCTGTTGCTGTTGGGGGAATACAACTAACTATTTTGCTCTGGACTGCCAGCAGCTGCACGTGCCAGTGTCCAAAATAGACGCAGATACATGCACAACACAGACATAGACATGTCAGAGAATAAAGTTTGTGCAAATTCTTGTAGAAGTACCATCATGTATGTAGTAAGGCCTTATCGTAGGACTGTCAATCCTATGCTCTATTTTCTGTTCCCCAACGTTTTTACATACATACATATGTATGTAGATGTGTAGTTGTGTGCCTTTATAGTTGGCCTAAGATACGCATCTCTTGCTCTCGTTAGTTGTTTTTGGGGTTTGGAAGGGGTGGGGGTAAAAACAACATTAATTCAGTCGAAGGTCGAACAGCTCAGCCCCGCCGGCCCAGTGACCCCGCTCTCTAACAGCATGTAGCTCGTTATAAGCCAATGCTGGGGTCTTTTTCATGAGGGTGTGTAAAGAAGAAAGGGGAGATTTTTGTTTTGGGTCGTCAACGCTTACTCTCCCCTTTCTCTCTCAGTCACTCTCTCTCTTTCTCTCTCTGTACCCAATAACATAAAAATTTGTTGTTGTAAATCTGCTAGGCACTTTGTGCGTGAGAGTGGCACAGTTTAATAGCACTCACACAAGAAGAACACACACACACACCAGCTCACACACACACATACACACATAAATATAGCACCGTACACGTAATCTGTTGTGTAATGTCTTTAGTTGTGTCAACTGCGCTGCATGTTGTGAAAGTGGAGATCAAAGTGGGTGGGCGATGAGGTCTTCATTTGAACGGGGGCACAAGGGGCACATAGTCGAGCTAACAACAGATTTTGAGTGAGTGCGAAAATATCTCTCTCCATCTCACTCTCACGGTCTCTTTTTGCACTCCTTCTGCAACCCCCTTTGTACACAAAAGTTGAAGTTTTGAAACAACATTTAGATAAATTTCCCCTGAGAGTTGGCCCCAGCGCTGCGAAAGACAAAAAATAAAAAAACACAAGCTGCAAAGAATGATGTAGTTGTTACAACAACTTTAATAATAACAGCAACAACAACAGCAACAACAAATTGCAGCTGCTAATGTTGTTTATGTGCCATATATAAAGAGTTAGCTACCAACTGTATTCATTATAAAACAGACAAACATCACGCAATATATATTTAAGTTAATTAGTTTGCAACGTTCATTTAATCAAGGTTCAAATTGTTCAGCTCGATTTTACATCATTGGCGTTAACTAATTTTGGATAATTTGGTTTCATCAAATGTCAAATGAAATATGTCGTTAACACATTACAATGCATTGTATTTGTTTTGCATGTCAGAGATATCATATTTGGTATCTGAAATACCGAGAACTGAATAAACAATTGCATACTTTTGTGAGTCACTGTTTGCGTTGGTATGCAATTGAAATGTGTGGAATTTCATGTAAAGTGCATGACCTTTAACAAATGATGTGTTGTATCCTCTTTGATAGTAACAGTATTTTCTGTTTGCCCCTCACATACTTGCCACTCATCACTTGTTGGAAGAGAAATGTTCGACTCTTCTCAGTCGGAAGTAAGTAAGAGCTGCTCAATTTGGTCGCTCAACTATGTACTTGGTGGTTTAGTCATTAAGCTATTATGTGGGTGGTGGGACTCATGTGGTTGGGTTGGGTTTAGGTTGGGTTTTCACAGTGTATGGTATTTTAAATGCTTGTTTCAATGGCATTTCATTCGTTCGTTCGTTCGCTTTGCAACAGTAGCGGCAAGTGGCAAGTGGCAAGCGGCAAGCGACACGTGCGAAACAGGAGAGTAAGGAAAACGAAACACAACCAAATTGAGCAACATTTGTGGCAAACAGACATACAACATAGCTGTTAAACGAAAAGTTTTGCAAGCCACCCAAAGCCCACTAAAGCCCCCCGTATTTACAAAATTTCATCGAGCTAAATGTCAAGTCATTAATATTCAAACCGTAAACCACACACACACACACACACACATACACGGATAACATTGCCGGGGAACTGTTGGAAACTGTATTTCGACTACTTCACAGGCATCTCGACAGCTCAATGTGGCCGACTGGCAAATAATATTTAATTAGAAAATTGTTTAGACAAAAACTTTTTAATTACGTTCATTTTTGTCTTTGTGTGTGTGTGTGTGTGTGTTGGTGCCCTATTTATAAGAGTGTGTGTGTGTAGGGCATTCGCTTGTATGTGTAAGTTATTTAGCGACCCGCATAAATCTTCAGATGTGGCTGGCGCTTCAAATTTTCGTAAAAATGCACGCTCGAATACCCTCCCCACTCTGGTGCCAAACCCAGTTGTCTTTGTGTGCCGGGCCCTTAAACAGGATGCATGACGCCAGTAACGCCTTCGTTCCTTTTGGCCCCGCTCCCCCCATCATCGCTCTCTCAACATGGCTGACAGCAGCCGGGACGAGCTGTGACCGTCAGCTGCATAAATTTTAAGCGACAGCAACATTAAAGTCAACATTTTGCTGCCAGTGGCCTACATTCGTTAAGAGAGAGCGGGGTGGGTGCGTGGTGGTGGCGCCGCCCAACACTGATACTGAAACGTACTCGTGTGGGTGGGGAAACTGTCGCTGGCTGCCTGTCTGTGATGCTGCTGCTGCTGATGCTGCTGGTAGTATCCTGATACTGACAGTGTCCCTTTTAGTGTAACTGCCTCCGCCTTTCGCTTTCGCTGACATTTTGCAGCGTTGCAACACACACACACAGTCTAACTTAATATATATGTATGAGTGTGTTTATGTAGATGAGCTGGCAGTAACGTGTGCGAAATTATGAAGATGAATTTCAAGCGGAATTATTATTTTTTTGAATTTTCTCTTTGAAAGCGTTAAAATTCGCTAAGCTCAAAAGAGCGTCATTCAAGAGAGACTCAACCTGAACTGGACACCACCCACTGCTGGCATATGGCAAACAAGCCAAGAAATAAATGATATTAAAATATTATCTATCACTTAAACTAACTGAAACGATAAATATACATATTAAGAAATATTTATTTGAAACCTGACTGATTCTGATACTTTTTGGTATTCTTTATAGAAACACAAAATCAAAAATGAAGCAATATTTTAAATAAAAAACTTGGAAAAGGTTTTTCAGCATTTAAATTACATATCCCTTTTACGAAGAGTATATAGTACTCTTAACAACATTTTCAACACGTTTTAACCCACGGCAACAAATTCGTGCGTCATCAGATGTAAATAGAATTGTTGTTGCTGTTTTCATGGTTAATTAGATAGGTGGGCAATACAAATACACAAACACACAAATACAATGATGCACTTTAGTGATATGTGTTGGGGCATTGAATACAAATTGCAACGGCTGTGGCATGTGGCAAGGCCAATTGGGAACACTAAGTTCGCAAATGGCGTAACTTAAGATAATTAATTGAGCGCAAAACTAAACACGAAAGCAGCAAAAGCAATTATCTACAATAACAATGAAAGAGCCCTTAAAATACACAATCGCATAGAGGCTATCCATACATATAGAGGCTGACCACACCCAACAAACACACATATACTTACACACACACACACACACACACACATACATTAATAACATTTTGATAGAGCTAAGTAGAGTAAATCACTTGGCATTTAGCAGTCCAAAATAAATCGATTCTCGACTACTATTAACGGTACATTAAAAACCCTGATTGCCATTTGTTTCATTCCAGATAAATGCGCCCAAAATCACACACACACAGACAGACCCTCACCGAACTACAAATCCAAAGGATACCAAACTGACAGATGTTGTTTTTAGCTGCTCCGGACCACCAAGGAAAAACAACACAGCAGCAGCATTGAGTGGGCGGGGGACAGACTATTTGGCCAACAGACTAACGATGGCAAGCAGCCAACAAAGGTTATTTGAAAGGAAGCAAGTGTAGTGCTCATAAAAAAGCAAAAAGAAAAGATCAGGAAATAAGCAACTAATAAACTATAATAGTAATAACAAGAAACAATAAATGCATATATCGTATGCAAAAGTTACTATATGAACCTCCTGCGATTACAAGTGTAAAAATCTTTTGCCATAAAAATTGGCAATAAAATCGAAAAAAATAAAAACACAAAAAACCGTCCCATAATAATAAAAAAAAGAAAAACTGAAATCGCCGACTCTTGCAATATATATACAAATAAAATACCATAAAACTTTTATTCGACAAATTGTTGGAGAGAAAAATTGAGCCAACGTTTGCACAAATCGTGAATCGTGAATAAAACCAATCACAAGCGTAGCACAAATCTTCGGGCGTACAATCATTCATTGCGTATACGCCACGTGTCGCCGGAGTCAGCAAAAAGATTTTTTGGCTAGGTGTTAAATGCGTTTACATATCTGTGGCGCGGCGGTTGCCGCCTCCTCCGCAAGTGCAACCATAGAATAGATAGTGAAAGTGCCGAGACTCGCATTATTTCTGGGTAGCTGAACATTTATCACTCTCGCTCTCTCTCTCTCTCTCTCTGTGCTCTCTGTGCTCTGTGGGTGGAGCACAGCATGCGCTTGTGGAAAAATCGATCCAAAATGCGAATAGCCACAATTGGCATGGTGCCCATCACCACCATCACAAGCAGGGGCAGCAGAAGCAGCAGTAGCAGCACCAATAGCATCATCACCACCGCCGCACCACAACGCATAACGCAGTTGGCACAGTTACTTATCTGTGGTATTCTCTACATGACAATTGGTAAGTTTTTCAATTTAAGCCTTTAACAAACACAAACACCAATATTATTATGAACAAAACAAACTAATTGGATTAATATCTTAATTACAAATTCTTGGAATTTACATAATTTACTCAACTTAATATTTAACAAAGTGCCTTTTGGCAGTTCGCCCGCAACGGATTACGGGTAAATTAATCAAATTAAAAGCTTTTACTAGCTGCCAACAACCCCAAGTTAAATGAGATTTTTCAAACGTAATGAAATGTGATATCAGTAGGCAGCAGCAGCTTGTAATTGCCTCTAACAGTTACATGGGGCAATAGTAGTTGATTTAAATAAAGTTAATAATTGAATTAAGTATACGTAGAATAAATGAAAGGCCATACAAAATATATATTTAATTATCTCAGGTTTCATATAATTCAATTTGCACCTGAATTGAGTTACATTTGTACTGGCAAACTAGTTGAACTCCCAGATGCAGCAGCAACAAACAACAAACTTCTTTTCGTTCAATACGCATACGCCCTGTGGGCGCTGGGGAGTGCAAGCTAACAACTCGGCTAGTGGATTATTTTATTTTTTTCTTGGTTTGTGATTGCATTTGCCACGTGCTCTTGTGCAAATAATCGCATTCACTCGTACGTGCACTTCATGCCAAAACAGTTAACTCACTTAGCCAAGCATCTCTCGTGGCAGACGAACACACACACACACACACTCAGAGACACACGTCTGCATACACATATGTTTATGCATACATATGTATATCCGTGACATTAATCACAGGTCTATTCATTGTGCATATACCCAGTTAACAATGTCATATAATTGATATGCTATTGTAAGCACAAACAGCTCTAATTATGAAGTCGTAACCCGGCTGTGTGCCATTTACCCACTTATATAAAGTATTTGGCATTTTGCCCTCAAGCTATGTGAAGGAAATTAGAAAAAAAGGGAAAGGAAAAAAAATTGGAAAAGAGAAAATAAAAAAATAATGGAAAAATGTTCGCTTTATAGCTGTCATAAGAAGCTATTAGCTTACTTTTTGCTGTCGCCGCAGACTTCAAGAGGGAACGCAATATAGCAGCACCAACAACAACAAAAAAATGAAAGTGAAAAAAGTAAAACATGAAAACATAATTCATGAGCTCCAGCAAACATTTTGTATTGTATATGAACCCTGGCAGCGAGACAGGGAAAGAGAGACGCAACAAGCATAAACCATGGCAAAAGTTTAAACCAACGCAAATGAGCAGACAAATATGCCACACAGAGAAAAAGAGAGAGAGAAAGAGAGGGGGACAGAGTTGGGGAGAGATGGAGAGAGTAAGTGGAAAAGAGGGGTTGAGAATGTTAAGCTAGCTGATGGGCGGTCATAAGGAATTCTGTTGGTTTTGTATGCCCTTACTAGGGCTTTATGTGTTGGTGTGTGTGTGTACTATGCAGTTGACCCTCCAGCTGCACCCCACCCCCCCTAGCGTGACCACACTCCCCCTTACCCCATTCTCCCGACTTGTTTCGTACTTATAAAATATCTTTATTGATTTTCTCTTGTTGCCCGCTTGTGCATTGCTTCAAGTTTTACAGCAAAATTTACTGGTCTCTTTCGTCTCCTCCTCCTATTCCCCGCTCTCTCCTCCATCATACTCATTGACTTATGTACTTCTGGTTTGGTACTCGTTCGCTCTCTCTGGGTGTAAGATTGATTTATTTGCCATTTTTTCAACTGAGGGCGAGCTCTCGTTTTATTTTTAAACATAATTCATAACATTTTTCATGCGATTGCGGCCTTGTTGTAATTTATATCTGAGCAACGGAAAATAAATTGACCGAAATTTGTTAGCATTTAAAAATGATTTGCATTCGGACAGAGAGACGCTCAGTGTGATTGACTTATGATTTCACTGCTTTATCGAACTTAAACTAAGAGAAAGAAAGTTTGGCACACACTTAAGTGCTCTATAAGTGTGTACTTAATGTTTGCCAGGTTACGTATACGATATGTATGTTGTGTTGCCGCTGCTTATAAGTAATGGCAATAAATATAATATCAACACTGTTTTGCATTGGTTTTCTGACAAGCTTAACTTTGTTTTTATTATTATTTTTTGCAAGTTTTCTTTTATTTATTTTTATTTTTTGTGGTGCGTTTTACTTATGGTTTTTTGTTTTTTTTCACTTTCCATTTTAGCTTGGGACATTATTTTTCTGCTTTCATTTCCGTCCGTTTGGTTTTATTGCAGTTTTCAGCTGTCGCAGTTTCTGCTGCTGTCTCTTTATCCCCATTTTTCTCGCACTTTTGCCACTTCGCCCATTGCCCTGTGCTGTTGTGATCCATTTTGCAATCCCATTGCTGCCTCTCTGTACACACACATACACATTTTTTCCACCGAAATAAATATAAAAAATGCGCTTCCCTTTCCGTCTGACATTTTCACAGAATTTTTACTTTGCAAAAGCATAGAAAGAATATTGTTGCCGCTGCCATTTGCTACTTTAGCTTTTGTCGGCCCGTTCGCGCCACCATTTGCCACCAAGCGACTACCAAAACCAGAGGTTGAAAAATAACAAAAACCAACAAGAACTCAAAACAATGAAATGAAAAATTATAGCTTACACCAGTACACACTCCCGTCTCCCCGTCTTGCACACTCCATCCGTTTTCAGCTGCCTGCTGCGTTCCGCTTTGTCAGTGTAAATGTGTTTTTGCCATCAATTTTTATTGCAAGCAGAGTGTATCAATAAATTTAACAGCAATGTGCGGATTTAAAAGCAAAACTGCATTGCCATACCATGCCCTTATCCGCTTTGATCCCTATCCTCTCCCGCTCACCAAATCTCTCATTCCCACACACACTCGGTTACACTCCTGTCATCACCTTATGGGCGGATGGGCCATTGAATTGGTTTATGACAATCGAAGCTGGGCATAAAATGCTCTATCTCTCTCTCTCTCTCTCTCTATCCATCTCTGTCGGATTGTGGCTCAATTTGCCTGCAATGATGTCAACTGACGATTGCCAATTTCTTTGCTAAGTGCATCAGTATATGCAGCAATTAGACGTAATTGGTTTAGGCTTTGCTTGAATATTGATAGAAAAAGTAGCCTGGTATTAAATTTGATTCAGATTTAGTTGAAATGTGATAAATAAATACAAAAGAGAACAGAAAATGTCATTAACTCTTATTGTGTGAAATAAATGAGAAAAATTATTTTCCTTTGTTTTATCCTTGTTGCATTTCTCTTTCTTGTTCGAACATATATCAACCCTACGAAATCCTAGTTTATGTCTTGGACATAACAAAAAGAAAGTGTTCATAAACATAATCAATATGCTCTCTATCAAAATTAATGGAGTTGTTACTTTACAAACAACACACAGTTACTCAAACACAAGCACATACTCGCTCATACACAGAGAGAGAGAGAGAGAAAGAGTGGGAGAAAAAAGTGTTGACAGCTGCTTTTATTCACCTGTCAGACACAGAAGCCGCTAAACTGTTGATACGAAGACAGAAGACAGCACCGGCAGCAGCTGGGTGTCGGGGACGTGTGTGCTCCAAGCCCCGGCAGCTATGCATCCGGCCAAAGTATCTTCTCGCCCTGCCTCCCGGTTAACCAGGAGGGTTTGTCCGAAGCCAGAGAGACAAGCGTTGTGACAGCACAGCCAATAAAAATCTTTCGCAATCATTTATCAATAACTTGCAGGACAGGAAAGAATGGGCGGATAGAAATGCCCTTAACTTGAAATTCAACACCGTATCCCTTAGCCTTATGGCTATTTTTGCCTTCGACTGTTGACTACGTATATGTGTGTATGAAAATATCACATAATCATGTACAAAACTTATGTAGAAAACATGTCAAGTACTTGGTAACAAGAAGAAAAGTGCAAAGCAAAACTTTATCGAGCAAGCGAAGCTGATAAAAGTACATCCTGTTCATCTAGTCTACATAACGCTCTTGGACTCTGTTCTTACTGTATGAATGTCACAAAGTTCAGAGCTGTTATAAATGACATCGGCTGTCAGAGGAATGTAAAGAAGCTGATAAGAACAGTTGACATACTATAAGCATTATAATATATAATGCATCTTAAGTAATCCTACAACATAAATATATAAATGTTCCCATAGAAAAGAACGTATGCTCTGAATGGCGCTATAAATAGTGAGGTAACAACACCAAATTGGAAGACTAGAGCTTTGCATCCTTGGCAAACAAAAAACACTAAAAAAAAACCCTGCAGCAGACATTCAGCACAATGAAAAAGAAAAAGAAGATTTTAATTAATTTTTATCTGCAGTGATGCTGCTACTGCTGTCTGCTGTCTGCTATCTGCCCTTTACTCTCTGACGGCTTTTTAGCATAAAGTGAAGTGAAAATGTAATTCAATTTTTGGCGAGCAGCAATGCTGAGGGTGTGGCGTAAGTGTATGCGGGAGGGGGGTGGTAAGGTGAAGTAGAGTGTAGTAGTAGAGTGCCGCCGCTCGTAGGATGGTATCCTCTATCCAGTGCAGCTGACAGTTCAATTCGGTACAAGTGCCTGTGAGAGTTATTTGCTGTCGCCTCACATTGTTTACAACGATTGCTGCTGCCTTTTGCAAGGCAAATGAGAGTGCTATGCCACGCCTACCTACGCCCACCTACACCCAACCCCATGTACAGGCACAGAGAGAGATAGAGCTCACACAGCTGGAGCTCCAGAGCCAAGCGCTCTCAAACAATATCTGATAAGCTGCATCATGCATTTGCATACTTCCGGCAATTTGTTTTTGTGCGAACCAAACGAATCGAGACAAATGCAATAAGCGCACACAAAAAAGCATATACACAGACATGCATACATACATACATACAGAGAACAACAAGCAGCTAACAAAAACAGAAAGAAACACACGACGACGCATAAAGATAAAGCCGAACGAGTGGATGCACTGCCGCATCCTGCCTCATTCTGCTGCTGCTGCTGATGCTATTCGCATTGTGCATTCAAATTACGCTGCCGTACTGTTCCCGTTCCTTCCGTTTGGCAGCGCATATTCTCATAACCAACCATCCCGCAACCACCCCACCACAATTCTCCAATGTGTCCTCTACCGCCTCCCGCACTGCCTTGCCATTAGTGTGTTGTTTATTTACGCTGTTTGCCATTTGTTGTGTGGACCCGTTGTACCCTAACTCTTGTCTCTCAACCGACATAGTTTTCAAAAATATTGTAAGCCATAAATTTGGAGACACGCGCAGACAAGAAAAAACACGTAAATATCAAGCAAAAGAGCATAAGAGCAAAAGAGACAGCGTCAAAGAGAGCAAACAAAATTATGCGCTGAATTTGTAGTTGGAAATTCGGTCATTTGTTCTGTTTTTAAGCTGTCGAGCTGAAACTTTGGTCAAGTTCTTCTCTTTGATCTGAATATATATTGTCAAACTTAGTCAGATCCGATGACTACATCATATAGCTGCCATACATAAAGTAGGTTAGAATATATTCCATTTCGGTATGTGCAGCATGCACAAGTAGCTTTTAGTTGTCCCAAAGGCTGACCTATATATGCAAATATTTGTGATAAATAAGTAAATGCGCTTAGTTTACTGTGTCAGCTGGCCAATAGAGAATAATGCTGAATAATGCATACAATTGGATTGTTTCCTCTTTTTCAATATACACCTTTTCCCGTTCCCGGAGTGCTGACAAAAAAAAAAGAGAAAAAAATTGTAAAAATGACAAAACCAAACCCGATCTGAGGGCACAAAAAATATTACAAATTGAAACGGCAAATGCTCGAATACAAATACGTTCAAATGGAAAGCCTCTAATAAAAAAAGAAACCGACATTTCCATTACTGCGATTAAATCGTCGCGTAGACAAAAGCGAAAAGCAAAAAAAAAGAGAAGAAGAAAAGAACGATAGGGAGAGTATAGAATATAATAGCATTGCCATTGCCCATTGGCAAGGGCGAGAAAGTTTGGGGAAAGTGGGGGCGTGGCAAATGCCAACATACAGGATTTTGGTTTGAAGTCCTTCCACATCAACGCGGCTGAGTGCGAGGATGCGATAGGATACGATTTTGCTATTATTTCAATTGTTGTTGTTTATATTCATTGGATTTGGCTGCTGTTGAACACTGGTCGCTTGGTCGCTCGCTTGTCCATTACAGCCAGCTCTCAGAACGTAAAACGAAATCAAAATGCTTGCCATAAAACACGCATATATTGTTCTCTGTGCTTTTGATGTACAAATACATACATCTATATATATTTTTATGGCGCATATAATATTAGCCTTGACATAATTATCAATCTTTACGGCCGCCAGCCGTAATGGCCAAAAACATAAAATGAATCATGCTTAAACACGCGATAGATGGAGCGTTCTTGGCGATAAATGTTTTGTTCAGCGTTGCGTATGCGCAATGTGCCGAACAATTGTCTGGCAGTCAAAATGCAAGAATTGCGCATAAACGCAAAAGGATTCGCCATTATACACGTGCACACGCTGATAAAATTAGCAATTCCATGCCATTTGGTCGGCGATATTAGCAGCAGATATATTCATGCTGACTGCCACTGTCAACCAGGCGTATTTGTGGACCACGGGTCGTATGAGTGGTGCCAAGTGTAACGTTGTATGTGTGTGTGTGAAATATGTGGGTGAAATGTTTGCGGTTTCGGACATCCCACGACCACGCCTGGGCCCGACTCAACGGCAAAGGGTCCCGCTGTCAATGTGAATGCGGTTACTTCTATTGCAACACTGAAAACAAATCATAGCTAACTGTGCCTATGGGAATAATTAAAAAGTTAAAAAAAAAATCTTTAAATTTTTTTATTTTTGCTTTAACAACTAATCAACACGAACATTCTGTGATTGAACACAAAAAAAGAATTCATTTTTTTACTAGCTATTATATATTTTTCTTTGTGTGTGAAAATTTAGCTCAGCAGGCAGGCAGAAGTCAGCCGGCACCGCAGGGAAGCGGCAAATGCGGCCTGGACGCGTGTCGAACCATCTCAGTTGGAAAATGGGTGACAATTCATGACAGTGCAGTGAGCGTAATTTGCATATAGAGGTTCGACCCGATTCGACTCGACTCGATTGTTGGGTCCGTACTCGTACTCGTTTTGGCTTTTTGGCTCCCGGGCTGCTCTTTTTGTGCAAGCTCTCTAGTGAATTTTGCTTGCAATTTTGGCTTGCACACTTTGCCATCATGCTCTGTCGAAACATTATGCAAAAATTCATTTTCAGTGCATTTTTGGTTCTATAGAAAAAAAGCTCGTGCAAATTTTAAATGCAAATGACACCCAAAAGGGGAGGAGCTTTGGGGGACTGAATTGGGGTTGCTTCAGCAGCGTTGACAAAGTTAAGCACACAAATTGTGGTCGAAGCAGCTAGATTAAAAACACAAAATTAGTTTTCTTTTAATAAGCCAAATGCCAGGCTGGCAAAATCAGTTAGTTCGAGACCCATTTCAAAGCACATAAAATATTGACAGCATGAAAATATTTCCATTGGTGTAGCTAAAGCAAAAGCTAGCAATGAGAAAATAAATCGATTTTTTAAATTAAGTAAAAATGTTTTGAGGCATGTTTTCGTGTTAAACATGGCTTCAATTCATTCAATTTTAGTAAAGATTGACAACCAGTTTAAGAATGCGTAAAGCAAAAATAACAATTCTCACTCTTTTTCTCATGGAAAAATATGAAACATATTCGTTTATATCACGTATACGTACTGCATATGTGAATGTATGTTAATTGAACAATACTGAATTTATGACATTTCCGCAATTAAGTTTAACAATTTAAGCGGACATAAAGCTCGAGGTATCTGCAAGAGAGCATATTTGAAATGCGAATTGTGTAAGTCGCGAGGTATGCATGCAAAAAATGCCAGAGGCGCTTACAGATCCTCCCGTGTCCCTGGTTAATGGTACTCTCTCACTTACTTGCCCACTCTTTCTCTCTCTCTCTCTCTCTCTCTCTCTCTCTCTCCTTCCATCTCTTTGCGTACAAACATATACACACGGACTATATGCGGGTGGCATTTTTTCTTTTATTTGGATTATATTCGACGGCAAACAATGTGAAATACTTGCGGTCTGAATGTGAGACGAAACACGCCAGCACAAGTATGCTATAAAAGGCGGATATGGACTGCAAGCATTTTGAGTAAGGGTTGGGTTCGGTTCCTAGGTAAATGTAATGACAATCCGCGGAGCATAATACACACACCCCAAGGCAGCAGGAAACCGTCTGCCATCCAGTCAGCCAGCCAGTGTTCCATTTTCTAAAGATCTAGAGAAGTACGAAAAGAAAAAGAGAAAAAAAAATAAACACAACCAAGAACTTCAGCTATGTAAAGGCAACAACAACTACTACATCTCGAAGAAGAACGAACGAAATACAACTGCTGTGTGGCTGCAACCGATTCATGAGTGCAGGAAATGCTTTATGAGTCGGCTGCCGTTTCCTCTGCCCCATAAACAGTATACAGAGTAAGAGCAGGCAAATTGAAATCTCTCCGAGTTTGGCCAACAACGAGTTTGCCCCAAAAATTCATAGCTTATGCTTTCTTCTTTTAGTCATTTTCTCTACTTGTGCTTCTGCTTCTGGTTTTCTATACGATTTTGGCAAGTTTTTCAGCAACGAGGACGAGAAAGAAATGGCAGCCAAACTGGCGTCGACTTTGACTGAGGATCTAACTGCTCATAATTTATGCTAACGGCAATTTAAACTTTGCCGGTTATTTATTAAAGCGTGGCCAAAATCAACCCTCCCTTCACATTTCATGTTTTTTTTTTCGCCTCTCCTATAGAATATGTATAAATGGCACTGTGGACTTGGTGCAATAGTTTGGCACTAAGCCATATTATATTTTTTGGTAATATTGTAATTTCAAATACAAATTTTAAGAAATTTATATATTTTCCTTCTCGGTTAATAGCACCTTTGGGAATCGGGTGTCTCTATTGTTGCCGCTCATTAAATAGGGCAAATTGGATTTCTGTTTTATCGCTCGCCAATCTGCAAACAGAGTAAAAGACAGAATTGTGTATTTTTGTTGTTTGATTCTATTTACTTAGCCCATTGCCACTGTTTGCTATTGGCACCCAGATGGACCAGCAGTCTGTACGTCTGAGTTGTGTCCTGCTGCTGCTGCTGCCAAAAACTGACCCAAATTTACAGCCAGTCCGGCGAGTGTAATACTTTGTCTGTTCTATGTGTGTGTGGTGTGTGTGTGTGTGTGTTACTGCCTTGTTTGTTTGCTTGCTTTCCTCCCTCTCTCCCGTTCTCTTTGACACTGTGTCGCTCTCAGAGTGTCGTCGCTCAGTGCCATCAAATTGTTGCAACTGCAGGGCGTCGCCAGACTCGGTTTGTGGGGTTCTCAGTATGTGTGTGCGCTTGTTGTGTATGTGTGTGTGCTTTGGCTTGGGGCATCTTTGGCACGTTCCCGTTGCACAGTTTGAGTGAGTCACCGCCAACATCAGCAGCTAGAGCTTCAGTTTCAGCAGCAGCAACTCGTTGTCGTTGTTGCCTACAGTCGAGTTAAGTGTTTTATATTTTCGTTTAGATGCTGAAAGTTGCATCCTCTGACTCTCAGCTGCACTAACTGCTGCCGGCTGCGTTGTTTTCATGCAAAAGTTAAAAGGCAGTTTTGTTGCCAAACACACACACACCAACACATAAACATACATACACACAGTTGGAAACCTGGCTTTCACCTTGCCATTGCAGTTTTAAAGCGTTTTCAGTTTTCAGATTTCAGGAGCTTTATTGGTAAATTGGACAGATTGAGGTAAAATGATATTAATGTAGACTTGAGTGTCTGTCCCCCCCCCCCCCCCCCCACCATCCCCTTCCGCTTAACACAGTTACAAATTGAACTAAAAACTTTTCAGTCTACCATTTTATTTGTCTAGTGAGTGTTGGGGAAAAAATAAAGTTGACACCCAATTTAATAAAGTTTGTGAATGTTTTGGCATGGTTTGCACAGCAATTGCTTCGGGCTCTCTTTCGTTAATAAAACGAATCGACGTATACATGATATGCGTATTAATTTAAATATATATTTAGTTTATTCAAGTATTTGAATTCGTAAGGAAGCTTTTGTACAATTTGTATAAATTGTCAGAGTTCTCTAACTCGTTATTTACAGTTTTATTATATTTCTCCCCTATTTCTGCAGAGAGTTTCGCCCTCTTTGGCTTTTCAAAGTTTCTATCCAGCAACACGTCTAGCAATTAAACGAAAATTATTTGCTTGCAAGTTATGCAGACATGCTGCAAAATAGGAAAAAAGATATGCACTGCTCTTAATTGACATAAAAACAATTGCGTTTAATATTATTATTACTATTTTTTCTCTCTGTTGCGCGCTCGAGCTGGAAACGTGCTTAGAACACGTAAAACACTTCTGTACTCTACGCTTTCTGCTTCTCGCTCTTTCTCAATGGCTGTCTCTGTCTCCCTCTGTCTGTCTGCCTGTCTGTCTGCCTCGGGGGTACTTCAGTGTACTCTGTGGCTCCATCATTAGATGGCATAATAAATATAAACTGCTCGTAAATGAAATTTCACCTGCTATCAACAAATTACGCTACTTTGCAGGTTAACTGCAGCGGAACAGACAAGGCGTCCGTAACGTGGCGAGACGAAACGAAACGAAAAGAAACGAAAAGAAACGGGAGACCAGCAACAACTACAACAGCATGCAACATAGAACACATTACAAACATACAACATGCAACAACAACAACTACACTTGATGTGCATGACTTGCAACAAAGCGACCTGCTTCGCTTGTAACTCTATATGTGTGTGTGTGTATGGAGTTGATTGCTGACTGTTTTGGCCAACGGGGTAGGGCAGAGGTTCATTGGGGAGGATTGTTAAAAGCACGGAGTATACGACGTGTTGGAATTTTTATACATTTTAAAGTATTTGCCGAGCGTCGGGCAATGTTGTCCCTGCTTCTGACAGTCTGCTTGGCAGCAATGGGTAAAGAGGAGGCAAAGAAGTGTGTCTGATATGTGTGTGTGTGTGGCATGGTCAGGATGCTGTGCAGTGCCCATAAAACTGTATTAAGCGTAGGAAACTAAGTTATGCAACGTAGCGTTGAGTTACGGCGAAAGCCAGGCCACATCTATGTATGTGTTGCATACGTGTGAATATCGCATATCCAGATGTTCATAAAACAATAAAAAGACACAAGATGTGCATGAACACGCAGATACCTTATACCAAATAGTTGGAAATATGTTCTCTATAGATTGTGTTCAAATCAAAGATTTTTTAAGATTTTTTGCTGGTTCACAAATATTAAAAATAAATGATTCTGAATTGAATCATTTAAGTACAAAAGAAAACAAATTACTCGAAACTCTTTTTTATGACACAGGGTATATATAATAAGTAATCGCAGGAGCAGGAGAAGGAAAGGCCTACCCGGGAGGTTTAAAGGCAGCTGTTTAACACTATGCAGTTTACGATGGTGCAGTGGAGAGGGTGTGGCAGCTTTCACCATAAGAGACGGCTTGAATGGCACGTTGCGGAAGTTGTGGCTTAGTTAAAACGTGTGTAAAAAGGCATCAGCCGACAGTTTATGTCAGTTGTTGTGTGTGTGTGTGTGTGTAAAGCTTAGCTCAAAAATACGCCAACTTGTTTGTTAAAAAGGCGAACACATAAAAATATAGATATATATAAAAACCCAACTCTCACCCTCATCACCCATATAATACAAATAGGGAGTAGTAAGTAGGAGGAGTGTAGATGCGTGCTTTTATGTCACCATTACCGCATCATAAAATCCTTTTTGTGTTCAACTAATGATGGATGAATGTAGCCACAGGTGGGGACTTACACTTACCCAGCAGTACTGCGAGGGTGTGCCCGTGTGTGCCAGTGTGTGTGGAGCATGTATGGGATTGCTATTATGTTTGTAACTGGAGCACTGTCGCAGTCTGTCATCAATGTCCATTATGAAATTACATGAGAACTCAGACCAACGGCAAATTTGCAGCGACAACAACAAGACCGCGCGGTGCAATGTAAATTCATGCGTCATCCATTATCGAATGCATTATGCGGATTTTACATTTTGTTAATATCCAACGAGTATGTACTACAACTAGTAGTAGAGAAAAATTAGTTTTGTTTTGAACAAATTGAAAACTAATGTTCCCTTTGCCAGCGCTCATTGGCAACGTGTTTTTGCGGTAATGCCACGAAACGAAATTAACATTTGTGCTTCATTCAATATGCAACAAAACACACAATTGCAACAAAAGCGAACTAAATAATAGGATTTGTACATGCATTTTAATTAACTAATTACAGTTTTGGATTTGACCAAAAAAAAAAAAAAACAAATATATGCAGGAATTTAAAAAAAGAAACGAATTTTCAAATATGTTTAACATTTTAATAATTGCTTTAGGGCAGCTTAAAAAACTAATGAGATATGTTCCAAGCCAAAACTGTAGTTTTAATCTAACAGATATTGAAATTCTTACTCCTACTTACTGCAAATACATCTGTTAATTTTCCATTTAAAACTCGACAACCAATCAATAATTTATTTGTTCGACATAGATAGATAGAAAATCTAACAAAAACAAATAAAATTATTTTAGTGCTTAATCAAAATTATGATAGCAACCGCTTTCAACTGAAAATGTCAAACCAATAAATGCAACAAACGGGCAAAAACACTAGATTTATATAAATACATAGTGAAATGCGGTTTGGGGCTGACAAATTTTAGTTGCGTAAAATGATAAACACATAATTTGCTGTATAATTAATAAATAAATGAAATAAATGGAATAATAAATAAATTTGAAAACAAAGCGTGTGCAAATCCAAGCTCAAATACCCTCCGTTGATAGCGACAAGAAGTGAGGTGCGGAAATTAAGACCGCAAACTATTAGGGTTTATTAAGCGTGATCTAATGGTTGTTAGTATTTTTAATAGCAAATTTGCTATACTCTTTTGCCAAAGGTCATTGACATGCATTCAGATAGAGATAGAGATCTTGAACAATATGTTTGTCAGACAAAGTATTAAAATTGGGAAGCTACACCCAATTGGAGGCTGGAAAATCAATAACAAGTCGATACACCATCCCCAATTATACATTACCATCAGAGTATTCCACAGTCGGTTGCGTCCGTCTCCAACTCATTCCCCTGGTTTTGTTTTTTACATTTACGTCATGACACACAAAGTTTGCACATATCTCTGTGGTTTTTGCTCCTGGTATTAAGCGCAAATATTTAGTTATGCATGAAAATGGTCGCATCGCGTCAAATGCAGATTGCGTATTTGGCGTGCTATGTTTTCATATAATATAATAAAAGCCCCAAAAAGAGTGGTCATCACGTTCGTTTCAAGCATAATTAAAAGTGGCTATCTCTAACAAAAAACCAAATTAAAACAACAGTTTATTATTTGCATAAAATGAATGGTTTTTAAATATTTATGACAGGCATATCAAAAAAAAATTGTTCATTTTCTGTCTGTCGTAATCAAAGATTGTATTCCACATAACAAGCATGTAAATAAATTGAGTCAATTGACATGACACAAAAATATGAACAACATATATGACACTATCTCTGAATCTACTTCACTTTAAACTTAGTTTGACTTTCGTACACGCTTCATGTTACTCTATCTTCGTCATTCTATCAATGCAGCCGAATTCTTGGGCTGGAACCTTCTTCTACACACAAAGAGAATGAGTGAGAATCTACCTTGCCAGCCTTTCGTAACGAGCTAACTCAAAGAGTGCCGCCCCAATGGCACGCCCTAAGGTAAAAGCCTTGACGAGACAGGGAAGTGGTGGTGGTGTAAGGGGACAAATAGGCGTCAAAATTGGATTTGCCACGTTACAAGGTGTTAACATACGCACACCACCAACACACACACACACACAACACACACACATGGATAATTTTTTGTACTCTCTAACTCCAGCTCTCTTTCTCTCTCGCATTTTGTAAAGGATATAGTGTGGTGATGATAATATGCAAATTGCTTGCAAGTTTTGGGCTGGTCCTTGTCGGAAAAATGTGTGACTGGCTTTTAACTATACGCAATATGCACAGCTAATATAGTACAAACGTAATTTTGTCCAGTCTATTGCAATATATTGGCCAGGGCGATGAAATTTTCGATTCCCAGAGCAATTAATGCAACTAGCTAAAGCAAAGGTGGATGGGTGGAATGTTGGATGGAACATTGCATACAAAGTAAGTCGCATAATTGCTGCCTTCCGGCCTTTTGAAAACTCATTTCCGGTTTGGCAGCCTCAGCTGCTGCTGCTGCTACTGCTACTGCATCAGAATGTAAATTGTATGCCAATTTGTCCTCTATTTCATTCTCTCTTTACGCGTGTATCTGTATGTGTGTGTTTTTCTAACATTAATTAACCCTAATTAAGTTTACAGTGGTCTGGCCCATAGTTGCTCCACATCTGACTAAGGCGAGAATAACTTAAAATAGTATATCTCTCTCGAGCAGCAACTGTTATATCTCTGTTGTAGACTTGAACAAATTGTCTGCGGGTTTGTTGGAGAAAATGTTTTTAGGGCATTTGAAGTGAAATTGTTAAGTAACTGCCGCTGAATGTCGAACGCAGTTACTTAGTTTTGTGCCTGCGGGCAATTTTGCGACATTTAACAAGCATTTATTTAAACTTTTCTCCTTGCTCTCGTCTCTGTCACTGTGTGTATGTGTGTGTGAAAGTGTGTGTGTGGTTTGGTGTGTACATCTACAATGTAGAATGTTTAATTAAAGTATGCAAAGTTGTGTCAGCTGCCACTGACTGCAGCAGCTGTAAATAACATCCGGTTATGCGGAATACCAGAATTTGGAGCACAAGCATCTCACAGTTTCTTATACTATGTAGTTGTCATCGTCGACTTTTGTGCGTATCGTCTTAAACTTGTGAATATTTCTCTGTATGGGTATGTGTGTGTGTGTGTCTGTGTGCGTGTTTGTTTGTTTGTTGTCATGTAATAGCCCTGTCATGTTGTTGAAATTGATATTTTAATTAATTTTTCGTACACAAAAGTTTCGTGTACTAATTCACGTAACTTTTAAATGACCAACTTTTACCTGAGCTAAACACACACAACACGCAGCGACAACAACAACAACAACAGGAAGAGAAACATCAAAATTGTTTCATCTTTTTACTTCATTAATATCCTGCCAACAACAGTTTCACCTCCCCTTAACTCCAAGTCAAGCAGAGCAAACAAAGCAAAGTCCAATATGTACATATGAGATGTGACTTTGTCTGTGAGAAAAAGCAAAATAAAGTTGGGAGAGAAAGAAAATTTGCAAATATAGTGAAATGTAGGAGATAATAAACAAGAACTAATTAAGTTCTTTTCACATTTACTCTTCGACCTTAAAGAGATGATGATTTGTAGAATGTGTTCTTTAAATCTTCGTAGTTATTATTATGTCATTGAGAATGGATGCATTTTTTATCAATTCTCTAACGGGTTATACCGAATCTATGGAAATATTTGATTTGTGATAAGGTTGATCTCTAGCCCTTGGAGCAACAAGGACCGCCGCAACAGGGTCCACAGGCTGGACTACAACAGGGTCCACAGTTTGGACTACAACAGGGTCCACAGTTTGGACTACAACAGGGTCCGCAGCATGGTCTGCAACATGGTCCACATTGATCGCCACAACAGGGTGCACAGCACGGACTGCAGCAGGGGCTGCAGCATGATCCACAACAGGAACCGCCGCATGGTCCGCAGCACGGTCCACAGTTAAAGCAACAGCTACTGCAGCAGTATGGACTGCAACAGCTTCCACAAGGCGGGCATGAATATGGACTGCAACAGGGTCCACAGCACGGGTCACAGCATGGTCCACAACAAGATCCACAAGATGATGGCCTACAGCAAGGTTGGCAACACGGTTGACAGCACGGTTGACAGCACGTTCCGCAACCATTACCCCAGCAAGGGCTGCACATCTTCAATTCGTAAACTAATAATAATAATTATTAAAAATTCTCTTTCATTGAATGAAAAATGCAATACCTTACCTTCAACCCGTCAGAGAATTGAAAATTGTTTTCGAATTTTGAGTGCTTTTCTATTTACAAATTTAAAATATTGTTCTGTTATTACCCTGACACATACCTAAAAGCTTAAACTATTTTGAATTGATCAAACGTTTTATCTGTTTTAACCGAAAAACAAAATTTCCCTTTGCTGCCATTTCAAAACCGCTAATTCTCCTTTTCACAGCTAAATCAATTTGAAACTAGCCCAAAACCAGAAAGATTTGCGTACTATTCGCCACACAGAGGCAATTGCTTGCATAGTTTTTTGTATTTTTCGCCATGGGCTCAAATTCAGGAAAACACCACGCAAAGCCTTCGAAAATTGTTTGTGAGTGCACAAGCTGGCCTCGGGCCGGGCAAAAATCATGGCTTGCTTTGACAAATCACACACGACTCCTGTCGCTCAACCAAGTAGCGACAAGGCCCGGGCCCGCATCGATGATGCCACGCCAACCCGTGTCCTACCAACCCAACCCAACCCATCAACTCGTCATACTCAATGCTGCCCTAAGCTTCTGTGCGTCGTCTATTCAACGGCAAGACTCTTCAACTTCCGTTAGTGACAATTAAACGGCTTTGATCTTTTCAACGCGCCTTCAGTTCTAGCGTTTCGATTGCAGTCCTTGTTGCTGTTCGTGTGTGTGTGTGTGTAGCCCAAGGGGTGTGTCTATGTGTGTGTGTGAATGTCACGCAAGCACTCGTGCGTGTGTGTATTTGTCAGCATGGTAAAAGGCGACAGGACGAAACATCGATAGCACAACTGGCACTGGCACTGGCACTGGTACTGGCACTGGCATTGGATGCATGAAACCTTTTGTCAATTACGACGGACGCCAACATTGATTCCACATTTTGTGGCAGTGCCACTCACACACATACTACACTCACATACTGTCAGTGACAGGGTTGGCGGAAAAGAGTCGCTGCCAAAGGCTGAAGGGCACAAAATAGGCAAAAGATGAAATGATTGCTGATTTCTGGTGGAAACAGGGGACCCCCGTCCCCTCCTTCTACTACAACCATATAAGCTGCCTGGCGGGCGTATGGGCCAAACCCATCCGACTGAGTCTGGATGCTCCCCAGCCCCCAGCCCCCAGCCCCCGCGTTCAACTGCTGAGTGACGCCAACCGTCAACGGTGCCCATCAAAAAAGGTCGCAGCAATTAAATTGACGTACGAGTTGTCAAACTCGAAATCATTCGCCCTTTTAATTGGGGCACAGGCTCGGATCAAATCATTCGCCAGCGGTCCCAAAAAACGCTTGTCTTTTGGTTGAGCCTTTAGCATATTGTTGTTGTTGTTTGAGTTTTTCTTCTCCCTTTTTTATTTCCAAATATTTGGGTTTGGTTTTGGATAGCGATTTTGTTATGTGCTTGTACAGTTTGAATTGGCATTTGAAATACAATTGAAGTATATACATACATAAATTTATTATGAATGGACAACTTTACAATTCAATTGATATTCAAATTTCATCAATGGTATATGAACATTAAAATTCTGAAAAAGTAAAAAATCATATTGATAAAAAATAAAGAGTTGTTTATTTTAAATCTTATTTAAACCGTTGTATATTTGATTTGATTTTATTAAGACTGTCTTGAATAAGCTTTGACCCACATTTAAAATATTTTTTCAGATTTGCATATATTAATAATATAACATACCTACTCGTTGCTTAAACTTTATAACATGTTAAAAATTCTTCCTTAATCGATAGTTGATGCGAATTTTCATTGCATTTGCAACTCGGAACCGGTATATATGTTCCGAAACTAGTATTTGCAAAAAGAGGAACACGAAGCATATCAGTGGTTAAGCTTATGCAAAATATAATAAATTTATATATAATACGCATAGTAAAAAAGTATTGAATTCATCATCATTACAGATATAAATAAAAAATATTAAAGTACACTAATGTATTTTTCCATGATACCGTTCCCATTTTCACATCAAGAAATAGGCGAAAAAAAATCGAAATGCTTATCAATTATTTTTACTCATATTTTATTTTACTTATATTTGTTCAAAAGTGAGCTTCCAACTCGCTGCGCATTTGGGTCAGGGCAAGCAGATGCCAATCCAAACAATCAATTGATTCAACATTTCTTATATAAATACGGATGCGTACACCCCCGCTAGATTTTTGATAAACAATGAAATAACTGAAAGCTGTCAACGGCAGGCGAAAAGTCAAAGTTTAATTGTCCCATTGGAGGGGCTTAGCAAAGCTAATTCCAATTAATATTAGGCAAGTTTAAGCTAAAACCAAGTTAACTAAAAAATCAATTAAAACGACAATTTCGAATAAAGCAGCAAGATATAGATTGCAAATAATGAAGAAATAATCAAAACACAAGTAGCTGAGGTACGCAAAATGTACAGCCCCTTAACATGACCGTTTCTCATTACCGCTCTCTCTGTTTACTGGTGAGGGATACAAATGAACATGTTTATATTTATTTTCATGAGTTGGCAGCTCTGAATTCCTCTCTGTAGAAAACATATTTATGTACATTAAACCAAATGTGCCGATATATCGGCAAAAGAAAAATTTCCAGTTAAAGAATTAACAATCACATTTTGTATGACAAGGTTCAACATTTTCCTAAAGGTTACTACTACTTTAACATTGGGGTCGTGAAAGCGGTTTTAGTGATAAAAAGCCTTTAGATTAAGCTGTTTTCTGTTTATTTTTTCTTGTTTTAAAGACTGCAGTTGTACTTTCTTGGCTCACATAAATTTAAATGATATTTAATTCAGACTTTATGGCTCGGTTTTGTAGTTTTAATAAATATCGATCGATTGTTACATACATACACTCCATCAGTGATGCAATTATTTTTTTTTTAAAGTTCTTACCACTATTAAAAAAAAAAAAAATTATAAATACGTTTTAAATTTAATATCAATGAAAACTTACTTAACTTTAAAGAAAATTGTAAAACTACACGTTTGGTTTTTGTGGCGCAGTTTTACATTAAAAGTAGAAACAAATTAAGTCCTCAAGAGTGACATTTCCCTCTTTATATGTATATTTTCCAAGTAAATGGAGTTACATACATATGTACTCAATATAAAAAAGCGAGTAGTATATAAAATATAAACAAACAGAAAACGTGGATTGTAAACATTTTACGAACTGTTTAGTTAAGCGCAGGGCTTATCACAAGGTTTTAAAAAGTAAAATAAAATTCCACATGTTTTTTTAATTATTTTTCGAATATAATTGTATTTTAAATTATATACTAAAATTACACGTTCTAAGGCTAGGATATTTAATTAGCAGGACAAACGCTTTGTTTTGTTTTAAGCGTTTGCTAATAAGTTCTGCTTTAATACAAAAAATATGTATATACATACTACAATTCTGCACACTTTCTTATTAAGTATCTTTCATAATTTTTTAGTTTTTGTTTTTGTTTTTTTATTGGCTTTAATTCATATAGATGTATGTGTGTATGAATTCAATTTATTTTTCGGCCTCATGTAGGTGACTTCTTAACTAGATAAAGCGAACAAAGAGAAGAGAACAGAGGATACATATTTACGTTGTTGTCCATTGACAGATGCAAGAAGCGAGTGTGCGGTGTGGGGGTTAAGGAACAACTACAATCCTTTTTTTTTTTGTTAAAATCTATCACAGTTATAAAATCCAAAACTTGGCTTTTATATGATTTATACATTATATATAAACATATAAGTTTATAATATATATAGAGCGATATATATATATATAACCAAAAGACGGCGATGTCGATGCCCATGCCCGACCATATACATAATTATCATCATAATCATTATTAACCGATAATCTAAAAAACTGCTGACTAACTAGATGGTGGTGGCTTGAAACGTGCTACACGTGCTTCGTAGTCTTTGTCACACTAGATTCCGATTTCGATTTCCCGAGATGTGCAAAAGGTGTCCAACGCTTCTCATTGCCGTCTTCCGCATTCGAAGGTCGGAGGAATTCCAATTTATGAAGAAAGTATATTTATACGCTGAACCCCTAAAATGCGTATATAAAGTTTTTGTTTAAAATTATCGATAACATTTTCCGGTTTCTACATTTGATTGTTATCTATAGCAATAATATCTGAATCTGAATTTGAAATTTATGAAATATGTTTAAAAAACCAGTTGAGAAGGACTGGAGATATTTAAAATTGAAGTTATTGAATTGAAATAGGATTGAAGAATTGAACAAATTATATACTTCAAATTTTATGCATTAAGCATTTAATAAAGTTTCTGTTTTGCCTACCTGATGCTCCTTTGCGTCTTTGCTGCTTTGACCAACTGCATCAACATTTAGATGGTTGTCATCGAAGCAAGCATTATGCAAAAATATCATCATCGCGGTGCTCAACTTCGATGCAGGAACTGGACGCAGTGGAATTGCGGCTTAGAGTAACTTGATCGCTACCGTTGCCCTCATCGCTGCTCTCCGCATCCGAGATGGCTGGCTCTAGCCTTAGGGCGTAGGAACTTTGACATACCTCATCGCCACTGCTGTCACGGTTGATGACAGGTTTTTTCGCTGCAGGCATATCATCCAAAAGCTTGAGCTCACAGGGATTATAGACCTTCTTCACCCCACCACCAACCTGGAAATTGGTCGCCTTGCGTGTCAAGCTCGATTTGAGTGTGGCCCGGGTAATAGCATACACCAGCAAGCCAATGCCCATGATCAGTGCGCACCAGAAACCCACAGGATCGAGCAAAGGCAGAATGTTCAAATAAAAGCCAAATCTAGTTTCCAGCTCATCGGAAAGCTTTGGCATCATCTACAATATTACAAAAGCAATTAGCTGCCTATATGTAACATAATGTCTGATATGTTTTTAACTTACGATCTCGAACCATAGCATTGGCGCAGTCAGATAGCTGAATTGAGATACTTGCGGATAGTTTGCCAGATCCTTGAAATGCATGTTGATTTGCATTTTTACGGACAGCGATAGCGGTAGACCCGATTCCTAAAATGAACAAATTGTACACCTATATGTAATCAAGCTATCCGGTAGTTATGTAGTTGTATGCAGGCCAAGTACACGACCCCAATTGTGATGCACTTGGCCTAATTTATAAACATTTATTTATTTTAGGGTCTTATACATATGAATGTATGTCTGCTCCAGTTGTCTTTAACATATTTTGTATTTTTAATGACACCAGGCTAAAACTAATAATTTCAACGATTTTAATGATTCATAAAGAAGATCAAACGTAGTCTATTGAAATATATAACATATTGATTCAACTATAAACATAGTATAAAAAAAAACCGATTTTATATCTAGCAATTTGAATCATTTTAATCACATTTCTAACATTTCTGCAACTAATTAAAAAACACAAAAATAGGACAAATCATATTATAATTGAACATGAAATATTATTGCATCTAACATTTTTGTTCATTGATATTCTTAGTAATTCCTAATGATATTCGTATGTAAAGCAAAAGTTATCGAACATAGCTACAGATCAAGCTAAATAATGGTTTCCTTGCCTTTCTTGATTTAATTTTAGCTACAACGCCTATAAATATGATTACTGTTGCTAATAAAAGTTCGGTTAGAATCGAATCGAATGTTGCAACGAAAGTACACAATTTATCTAGTAGTAGCTAAAAATATTTATTTATTTTATTATTTTTTTTTATTTATTTATGACAAATAAAGTAACGTTTACTAATTTGACATACCCTTGAAATCGATTTCCTGTTCTACATGAATTTAGTAAGAAAGAAAAATCAACTTAATCGTGACTAGCTTAATTAGTCGGAAGTATAAATATTTAAGACATACAAATTTCTATAATAGATAATTAACTTCCCCGCTATCTCACTCAAAAGTAAAAACTGTGGAAGGAAACTATAATCAACTGCCGCACACTATATACCCTTAAAAAGAAAGCCTACTAGATATCGCGTTACACTTTTCATGACAAAATCAATCTACATTGTATAAAGTTTTTTTAAGTGTATGCAAAACGGGTGACGACGGCAGTTGTTGACAGCAACAAAACAACAATAACAATGTCAACTACTTGAAATTAAATCGATACCTAGTTAATTAAAGCACTTAATGTAAATATTTAATTACATATTTACTATATTTTTCGTATATTAAGTTAATCGTTTCGATTCGATAATTGACACTTGAACGTAGCTTGCAAAAACAATACCAAGACAACTTTTTGTTTTGTGGAGTCTTCAGGGTTTACTTACCGGTTGGATCACAAATGCCGTGGAATGCTTGGCAGGATCAGGCTCCATACCGGTTATATTCTCCACTAACCCAACATCGCCACTCATAAAATGGGGAAAACTTAGAGAGATGGGAAAACCGTAATAACAGTCTGTGACGTCAATCAGGCCAACGGGCTGGCAGTCGCCTGAAAAAATTGTAAGGTAAAAGCAATGAGTTTTTTGTTGCCAAAGGTTACACTGGATTGCGTGTTTTAGAAACTGAAACTGAGGCACGGAATATGTATACTAGAAGATGAACTTACCATTGCGACAGAAACATTTGTTCGCCTCATTAATGGCACCATTGTCGAAAGCATTCTCCTCGAAAACATAGTTGTAACCTTTCAGGCTGCCAAAAGTGCGCTCCTCACCATCTCTATACTGCAACACAATCATAATTGCCAAAACGAATATAAGCAAGGCAACAAAACAAGTGTTATAACTATGAAACTCACCAAATTGATGGGCCTGCACATACTCTTCCGGAAGAACTTAACCGATTCGTTGGGTTGTATAAAGCTTTTGAACTTGGTACCATCGGATGCATACTCAATGTTGCTGCAATGATCACCCTCCCAATGGGGCAGCGTCTTCTCACCACGATATGTATCGTACAGACCCGATAGCGCTGGATTCTCAGCACCCGTATGGACGGTCTCAAAATCCTTTGAGAAATCATACATGCGATCAATAAGTCCAACCTCTTTAAACGATATCCTATTGGGTAAAAAACGGTTGCCAATAGTGGCCAAGGCTGACGGAAAACCAAACATAAACTCCTTGGCGGTCATGCGAACAATTGGATCAGATTTTGTAAAGGCAAGAAATTTTTCCAATGGCACACGTATAAGAAAATGTTGCTTTGCAGTCAGATGAGTAAGCGCCTGAAAAAATGCAAGTCAAAAATTTTTGTATAGGTTTAATACTACTTTAATACTAAACATTTTAATGCGATTTTGTTGGTGATAATCTCTGGATCTACTGAACTGTTTTTTTTTTAAATAAATTTATTTATATAAAGTCACGTTATTTGTGAGTATCTTGGGATACATATTAATCCGAAAAGTTCAAGGACTATTCGACAAATTGCGTTCGATAATAGTAGTCTATCGAGATAAGTTAGTTAGTTGTCAATAATATGTCATCAAATTGCATCATATTGATCGAGGCTTGTGTAATGAAAGTTCGAAGAACAGATAATTACAATTCAAAACTGTTTATGGAATAAAAGCTTTTAGCATTTTTTTCTCAAACGGAAATTCATTCCACTTAGCTTAAGTGCATTGTCATTGCTATATCCGATCAATCGGTTTTGAAAGTATTAAGTACTTCAATTTTGTTAATTTGAGTTTGAGCTCGAAATTTTTGATAGTTTTTCAAATAGGTATTAGTAATACTTACCAACATAGCTATATTGAGCATAAAAACTTCGTCGTCCTCACGATTACCTTCAGATAGATGCTCCTGCCAGACCAACGGATGACTGGGTGTTGTAGACATCGTATTATTGTCATTGAATGTAATATTCTCATGTGTCATAAGCTCCCTACAATTTAATATAAAATATCATATTAGAATATCTCCATCCAAAAACTTTCTTGTATTTTTTTCAAAATGTACTTGTAAACATATGGTCCCACTTGTTCCACTCGTAGCTTTTCACGACCCGCAAGAAAGGCGGCTGCGTTTGTAATATTAAACAAATAGATTTTGATATACAAATCAACTGGTGGCGTTGCCCAGAGATTGAAAATTTCCCCTTGGTCGGTCAATATCAATTTCTGCAAACAAATAAAACTTAATTAGTTTTTGGAACTAAGGCAATATGGTGCATTCAATGGCAATGTTTATAATTCGCAAGTGCCTTAAATGGATTACATTAAGTATATATGTATATACATATGTATATGTGGGAGTTGTGTACGTGTTTATATTGAACACGAGCGGCGTTAAAACGCATAATTGTCGACCGTTTGACAAAAACTAAGGACGGCAGTTAAAAAGCTTTAGTTTCGGTTTATTCGACTCACCCATCTGAATATCAAATCATAGGGTGGAAACACTTTAATCAGCACTGCTGTTGTTATAGCCAAGAGTCCAATAGCTAGCAACAAAAAAGCGCCTGCAAAAATAAAAAGATTGAAAGATTTATGTTAGATATACAATATGTATGTATATTCAAATCGAGGTTCCGTCCAGTACATATAAATAACCTCATTAAGTTAATTAAGATACGCATAATTATACCAAAAAGGGCAGCGTGTGCGACACTCAAAAATGATTAACCGAGAACTTGAAAAGGAATTATAGATTTTGCACGCAAAAATTGACAATTATGTTTTATCAAGTCTTAGAGAACTTTGTCAAGTTTCTTGAAAGATAACACTCACAAAAAAAAAATTGTCATATCTTTTGCAATAGGTTATAAACAAATTTGTACTATTTTTAATAAACAAGTAAGCTTTTAAGATTATTCTATTTGTACAGTTGACCCTGAATTTAATACCATCCCAGAGCGCACTTGATGACCTCTATTGACCTATCCCACTTATCGCGCTTAACTTTAATTATGTAAATCGTACTCGGCTGGGCAAGTGGCAAGCGTTATGTCTGGACACGACAGACCTCCGACAACCACAGACAGTTTCAATCAGGCGCTAAACAGTTAAGATCTGTCAGCCGATTTCCTCGTGAGCGCACAGAGAATTTGCTTCTTGAGAATTAAAGCAGTTCATACACCATAAATATAAAGTTGTTCGAGTTGCTTAAAGAGCTTAAAGATTCAACCGCACAAAATAGTGCATATCGAGTTCGTTACGACCTTGTTTTGTAAAATCGTGTTGGCTTTTGTCTCGTAAATTTTGTATTGGATCTTATTGAATCGGCAGAGTCCTCTGCCGTCTGTCTTTAGATCCTGTTGTCTCAGGCGTAACCAGTTTGCCCGGGGATTTTCCTTTCAACTTAAGCAGCTGCAGCAAACAAGTTAGCGTTCATTTGTTGCTTGCTGCATTTTTTTTTATGTCTGATTTTTTATTGCACCATTTTAATGACCTGTGTTTATGAAACTTTTATAAGCTAGAGAAATATGCATTTGATATCTGTAAGCATTTCCATTGGATTGCCGCAGAATTGAATGCAATTTTTTCACAATTCTAAAAAACACTTACACAACAATTTCCGACGATTTTGATACTGCTGAAAGTGGCGTAACTTCTCTAGTGAGAAGCGTCGATGCGCGTAGAGTGCACCTAGCACATTTTTGAGGGACTGACGTCGACGCACTACGGTCATAATGAAGCAAAAAGTACGGTAATATACTACTATACTATCTATTACTCCGAAATGTTATTCAACTATCAAATTTTTGTTGCGATCGTTGCAAAGTCAAAGCCAAACTAAAATGCGGTATTTTGTCAAGGGTCCGATGTACCCTCGACCACTTTTATTTCAATCTCGGCAATTATAATTTGAAATTCATACCCTAACAAAGGGTGTAAGCAATTCGCTGGCAACACCAGATCAGTGCAAATTAATTACCAAACATAATAATATTAATAAATATCCCAGTATGCAAATAAATGTTGTAATTTAAGCCAACTACAAGTTATGAATGGTTTCAAAACATTACTACATATTCGTAAAGTAAAATCAAGTATTAAATAAAATAGAGTGTATTTCCGACTTCGATCAAATGCTGTTTCACAAAACACGCATGATCATTTTCAATTGCTTTTTAATCGATCGTTTCGTATGCACTGCAGGTTTGCCAAAAAAATATATTTAATGTTTTTTAAGAGATTTTTTTTGGGTATGTGAGGCACGTACCACTGCGATGCGAGCCACCCACATTGCTGGGACAAAGAATTCGTGGGAATTCGGCTCAAATTTGACGGTTAAAGTACGCAAAGCACGCGTACAACAAATACAAAGAAAACATTTGTTCTCGACGCTTGCCACCCACATTGCTGGGACAAAGAATTTGTGGGAATTTGATTATAATTTGGCAGTTAAATTACACAAAGTATACTCATTGTAACAATAATTACACCAAAGTTTGTGTCCTAAGTCATTTGATTTGCTTATCAAAAAGCGAACTTATTTCGCAGCTTGCCGCTGTTACACAAACACCAATGAGAGGGCGTGACTTTCCTGTCCACCTAAGACGTCATTCAAAGCACCAGCTACTGTTTTTTGTTTTGTTTTTTTTTTTCGAAAAAAAGTTTGAAGTTAATTTGCTTTCAATGGGTGATTGATCAATAACACTGTATCTGCTAAAGTTTGAATATTTGCTATGCGAACACAGTATGTATCATATTGGTAGTCCCAAGTCCAAAGTTTTAGTGACATATTTGGTAAGTGACACATTTGGTCAATCAATGGGAACCTTACTGAATTTTGCTCTCTTGGCAATGATGTATTCATGGAACATGAATCACACAGCAAATGAATTTTTTTATTACTCTTGATGAATTCTTTGGAATCGCATGTCAAACATTATTTGTTTATTTTTAATTGGCCAATTTGAAGTTTATGGTTTTATTTGTTTCTTTCATACAATATACACATACATATATATATTTTTTATAGCCAACATTAAATTTTAATATATAAAAATATATTTCTACTTTTTCGGTTTCGATTTTGATATGCGGTGAGGTGTTATGCAAAAGATCTTGTCGATCGATTAATTGAATTTGGTGAAATTGATATTTTTCTTCTGGTATATGTTTGTGCATATATGTTTGTAAGTAGCTTAGGCCACATTTGGGAGCAATTACTTCGTGCAGAATGGAGAAACCTGTTCGAACTTTGAATCTCGTTTTTAAGCCTAACAGTAACAGTAAAACAATCGACAATGAACATTGATCTATTCTTCGCCTGGTCACCCAAATATCGTTTATAGATTGAAAATGATCTCGTTAAAAGATACGTTTAAAAAGCTTTCGATTCTGTTCGACACATCTCATTCTTTTAAAAACAATAAAGCTAGGCAATCAACAAACACTTTTCTACTTTTTCTTTTAATTGTACAGGGGCTAGGTTCTTATAAGTAACATCCACTGACATTCATTGAAATCTGTTTGAAGGTGGCAACCTTTGTCAATGCGATTTTTCTCAATTGCAGGCCAAGTGGCAAAAAAATTTATTTTGATTATTTTTGCTGTTGATTTTATAGATACATATTCATTAACTATATTTATTAACAAGCAAACACAAGGAAGTGAATACTCACAAAAATTCTACAATTTATTTCGGTCCTCGCCTATTTATCGTCCTGAAGGCTCTGTCCATTATCTGTTTTGATGTTTCTTAATTTAGTTAAAAAAATAATGAAAATCATGTTCTACTGTGTCCAAATACTTTTTTTTTGCTTTGCTAATCTCATTTTTGGTCGTTTGTGTAAATACGAAACTAAAGCTCGTTTGTGCAACAATTCGTTTGTGCTGTTATTGACTTTTGAAAGAAACGCGCGCGGGTTCATTTTTCTTCGTATCTAGTTTATATGGAGAGCTCTGGGTGTTGGTGAAGGTAAGGCAGCAGTTAACTATGTATAACTCTACAGAATCTAGAGGTCACAATACTGAGCGTCGAGCACTGAGAACAATATAAACAAATGCAATCGAAGACGTTACTTTGTCAAAGCTTCAAATTGCAACAGTTGCAGTTAAGTCGCGCGCGTTTTTAGACGCTCAAAGCTAAAAAACTCAGCGGCTAGTGCAGAAGGAAGCAAAAAACGCGAAACTATAGAAAGCATAAACGTGTTAGGTTTATGGCCAACATAGTTAGGGTTAGCGTCAAGTTCAGGGTTAGCGCCTGAGCAAATCGCGTGCAACAAAAACAGCAGCATTTGACAAAATTGTTTGCTAGTGTCATAGAATCAAAAATGAAGAGAGTATGTATGACCAGATATAGCAAATCCGATATTTGGCTGGCTTGTAAGTTCGTCTTTTTTTTAGGCTCGTGCAGAAATTGAAATGCGACAAAATGTTAAATATTGTTCGTCAGCATCTTATTTTTAAGATAGGTAACTTTTAATGTTATAAAACACATAATTATTCAATTAGACAAATATTATTCAAAATATGATTATAATTTAATATACACATACTTCTGGTGATTTTTGCTGCTGTTGAACAAGGAGAATGTGTGTATAGGCGGAACACTGAAAGCGAGCCGCACACAGACGCACACATACATGCGTCTACCAGTTACCAGATCACTGGCACACGAGCGCATACAAAGCAAGTAAGAAGGCTCTAGTTGAGTAAGCTCGACTAGAAGATACCCTTAAACCTCGACCATATAGACGGACAGACGGACAGACGGACGGGTTATCGAAAATTTGAAACAAACCTGCTATGCCTAGGGATTAGGAGAGCTCATATCCAAAATCTGGAGTCTGTAGCTTTTGTAGTTTCTGAGATCGACGCGTTCATACATACGGACGGACAGACAGACGGACATGGCTAAATAGACTCGGCTGTTGATGCTGATCAAGAGTATATATACTTTATGGGGTCGGAGAAGCTTCCTTCTGCCTGTTACATACTTTTGCATAAAACCATTATACCCTTTTTTACCCAATTCATGGGTTAAGGGTATAAAAAGTTTTGGGTGCCTGAACTCTTAGAGATCAAGTTGCTACTAAGACAGCGACAGAATGACTTGCATTTTTTAGTGACACGCTAGGACTGCAACAAAGCGTGTCGCTTTGCGTTCGGGTGGCATCATTTACCATGCGAAGCCAAAATATCGCCAAGTGGTGGATTAGGGAAATTTCCACTTTGGCACGTCTAGGTATAGTACGTCGGTGATATAATAAAAAGTTTTGAGTTCATCATCAATAATGATATAAATAAAAAATATTTAAGTACACTAATGTATTTTTCCATGATACCGTTCCCATTTTCACATCAAGAAATATGCGAAAAAGAAAAATTTGAAATACGTATCAATTTTTTTTACTCATATTTTATTTTACATATATTTGTTCAAAAGTGAGCTTCCAACTCGCTGCGCATTAGGGTCAGGACAAGCAGATGCCAATTCCAAACAATCAATTGATCCAACAGTTCTTATATAAATACGGATGCGTACACCGCCGCTAGATTTTGATTTGATAAACAATGAAATAACTGAAAGCTGTCAACGGCAGGCGAAAAGTCAAAGTTCAATTGTCCCATTGGAGGGGCAAACAGCATATTACCCAAATATTAATTTGTACGCACTCATCAGGCAAAAATCAAAAGTTGAAACGAGCAAAAATCAATGAAAATTGTAAAAGTGGATGAGTTTTGTAGGTGGTTGGGGGGCGGGATGGTTAGTGATTTGAGCGGATTTTGGAGAAATTGCTAGTTAATTGACGATTCAGAAAACGCCATGCGTGGTATACCACCATCCCAACCACTGCTGCTTGCCACCGGCGCACCCCAAGTGTTTAAGTGCGTATTGCCAAATCATTGTCTGCGGTGACGCCGCAAACAACAATCAATTTTAATGAACGCCATTCATTAAAAAAAAAACTTTGCAACGCGAAAATCACAAGCGATTTGCGTGGTTGCTTGGTGGGTGATACGGTGATTGTTGTTGGCTGTTGGCCTGGTGGAGTGATGATGACGCGTAGAAGCCACTTAAACATCGTTGATTAATTCGAAACCAAAAACTGACAGTCGCCAACAAACAAAGGCACCGAGCACACCCCATGTGTGTGTGTAAAAGTTGAAGGTGTGGCAAGTCCTCATATCTGCCTGACTGACTTGGCGGTTTTCCCAGCTTGACGCTGCTCTGCGGGTTTTGTGTGAACAAGCGTCAAGCGCATATTTGCCGCATAGTCAATTAATGTTGTTTCTGCTGTTGTTGTTGTTTATGTTTGGGCTTTCCAGTGCCACTGGGGCATGCAGCAGAGCTTGTCATTTTCAAACAGAACGAAGCCAAGTAATTACTTATTCATTGATGTCAACAAATTTAGAACATGCCGAAGATTTTAGTATATTCGGGTGGAAAGACAGGTCAAGCTTTAAAGTTTGAACATAAACCATCAATTGAGTAATTTATTTTTATAAATTTGACACAACTGATTGGTTTTTCAGTTTTAGTTTAGTTTTACAATAATTTGTAATTTTAAAGATATGGAACAAGCTGACGATATTGATAGTTGTGAAGTATCGCGTAGCTCGCTTCTAACCAATCGATACAAAATAATTACATGCAATATATCGATAATGTGCCAAAATATATATATATATATATATGATATGATGTTAAAAATATTTGGATTAATAGAAATAAAACTACTCTAATGCGCTAAATAAATTTAATGATTGTTCCCTGTGCGCATAACATAACGCATCTTGTGAAAATATTTTTGTATTTTTATCGATACTCATGCGCATATCATTGCTCATCTCTGTTCTTTGATATTAATAGTCGATAATCGTTTGTTTACTTTAATGCTGTTGCGCTACAATTGCTAATTGGCTCTTTAAATGTTGAACGATTTATAAAATCAAATTACATAAAAAGCTTTCAATAATGTCGTATGCAGGTTTAATACGATACCTTGCACTTAAGTGAAAACCCCAACACCAAAAACCCCTAGGGGTGTATTAATCACACACCTATTGATACACTCACTCACCTACATAAATACATACATACATACGTATCTCACGTGTGTGAATCACGTACGTGACAAGCATTGTCGTTGTATAGCTCAAATTGCCATTTCGATTAACAAGAAAACAACTTTTCCGTTTTTGCTCTCTGTCTCAAATCAATTTCAGCATCACATCCACAGACGAGAGCAGTAGCAGCAGCAGCAACGGCAGCCACCGCAACAGCCACCGCCTCCGCCAACTTTGTAGACAGAACATCGGCTCAATTGTCGTCCCTGCTGCCCGGGGCTGGCGCCCTCACGGCGAATGGAGGCGTTCTCGTCGAGCCGTATCTGGATGGGTATGCTACATCGAATGTGACCACGCAGATTGGAACCCACGCGTATTTGCCTTGTCGGGTAAGTTATACCCTAATCAGGCTCTTCATATTCCTTGCTTATCTGACTCGTTTCATAATTTGTGTTCTCGGTTTTATTTGATTACGTTTTATTTATATAGTATTGTTAGATTGCGTGCCTTTGGTGCTGGCTGCGTGCATGTTTTTATTTGTAATTATCAGAAAGCTTATGCTTTTTCCCCTCTTCCTCCTTGAACATTACCTCGTTTTGGGCCCATTAACAACATTTCGGCCATAGAAAACACATTAAATTTTATTGCGTAAATATTTGCTGAAGAACTTGAGGCATTCAGCCACGAGGTGTGACCGCATCGTGTATTTAACACAAAGCTCAAAAACAAATGCCACCAATTTATGGGCCCCAGGCACACTGATAGAAGAGGGGACCGAGTTGTAGGCGGTGTCGGGGCGCCGGGGTCACTGTTTGCGCAGGTGTTTAAAGGTCAAAGCTGTCCGACAGGCAGCCAGGCATCCAGGCAGCCCGACTGCCAAACATGCAAATTGTTTGCTTAGAAGTTGTAAATATTGTATTGTTGTGTCCCTGCCCCCGCACCCGAGCATAAAAACCGAAAACCAAAATTAAATTTACACAAATTAGTTTTATGGCATTACGTGCTCCGTCGAAATTCAACAAATGATATAATAGCCATGGGATATTCAAACTAAGCTGGCACGCAAATGCAATTCAAATAGAATAGAAATAAATAATTGTAGCCTAAATTGAAAACTAGGCTTTACTAATTGTCACTAACGTTGAGCGCAAGTTTTATTTCGTTATAAAATATATTTAGCATCAGAATTTAATTCATTTCGCAATTTTAAAGTCTCTTCGAACTCGAACTCGCTTTAAAGCTGACTTTATTTACCTTTAAAAACTATTCGAGTGTCTGTAGAATAATTTCATGCTGTGTAACGAACATCGTTTCTACCCCTTAGTCTAATCATAGTAACAATTGTGATAACCATTGAATTTAATAGCATGCAAATAATGAGATGGAGATGGAGAGTATCTGTCTTTTTATATACAATATCTGGAACTGTGTGTGCTCCGGAGTGTCTGGGAGTCATTAGAGCTAATTATCACGCCCCAAGTCCAATTTGTATCTTGAACAAAGTCATCAATTTTTTCCAATGCCGCATTGTTGTTTGAAGCACACACACACAGACACACACCAACACAAACAAAGGAAACCGAGCAGTAATTGGCCGACAGGTCAGAAGCATGAAAATGAAATTTCAAATTCTTATGCGGCTCGCAAACAAACACAAACACAGACGCATACACAAACACACACAAATTGTGGCCTCGGCCATTAATCGTGTGGCAAGCAGCTGGCAGCTGGCAGCATGGCAGCATGGCATCCTGGCAGCTGTTTCAACTTCAAACTGGGGAAAATATTTAATGCATGGACCAAATAACTTGTGCTGTAATATGCCGAAAAAAAAGTAAAAAAAAAAAATAAATGTAACAATGTTAATTTTTCGTTGTCATGGTCAATTAAGTTCCGGCACATTGTAGACAGCTGGCACAACTGCCCTCCCTACGCCTCCCCCATTTCCCCTCTCTGTGTGTACCTAGTAGGAAAAATTTCAAAGGAAAAATGTAAAGTTCGCATCTCAATGTTTGTCAATTACGGCTACTCGTCGTCGTAGCACTTGCACACTCATACTTGCACTCATTCGTTATACACTTTATGCCCATCGCTCGGGTCTTGTGGCATGCATTGCATACGTCTCTTTGTTCGGCTGCCGCATTAAGTGGCACAGTTGAGCGACTTCTTGCCTCCTCTCTTTCTATCCGGTCGAGGCTGACCGAGCCGAGATCCTTTCAAAATTGTTCTCACTTGTACCACCAACATAAGCCTCAGCCCTGCCCTGCCCTGTCCACGCCGTTACTTCTGTTGCTTCTGCGACTGAAGCTAAAGCTGATGTCAGCTGAAGGACGTTGAGAGTATCCTTTTGACTTTCGCTCAGGTAGCAATTGGGTTATTCAAAGTATTCCAAGCAGCAGCTTATTGTAATTCCTTCTTGTTAAAGGCACACACAATGGCACAGACTACACTCAGCCAAAAGTCTCTAATATACGGAAATAATATAGCTAAAAAGCTATTTTTGAGAATTAACTATTTATGTAACTGAACTTTTGGCTATCCGAATTGTTAAGACAATTTTGAATGGATTTAAAGCATATTTACTAATACTCTTACCATAATTAAACCTGACACATGAACCTACTGCTGCCTAATGAGTCCATTACGGTCCAAATTACTGCCTTGCATATTTCACGAAATCTCTGTATGTTTGGGATGAAAATCGACGACAAAGTGTTGAATAGACAAAATAATTTTCATGTTAATTCAACAAACCCAAATGCAGTCACATGTATGTGTGTGTGTGTGTGTGTGGTTGTGCCTAAATGCATTCACATTTACTGGTTACCACATATTTCGATTATATCAGAGAATTTGAGTAAGGAGTATTGAAAATAGAGAGCATGTTGGGGTGAGAGTTACTCTCGGTCTGGCAGTTTGCTTGATAACTTTCATGTTCATTTTGGGTATTTAATTACATTTCAATGTTGTTTCTGTGTCTGCGTTTTGTTTGTCCAGCATTGCATACATTTTGGCGCATTAATTTACTCTCGGCTTTGGCCTGTGGCAAATTTGGTTTGACCAATTTGCAAAGCCACCCAACCAACCAACCATCACAACCAAGCAACTAACATTACCAAACCGGCCCTATTTTCAATTAATTGTTGATAAGTTGAAGCCTTTAACGTTGTAATTGCCGCAGGTTGTTCCTTTGTGTTGATATGAATTAATTTTATCTGCTACAGGTTGAACACTTTGACTGTTTACTTAATTCATAATTGTATCAGTGTGCTTAGTATTTAGCTTAATTGTGTTTCTGAGCAACTTATTAAATATAAGCAACAACGTTTGATATAATGAGATTTGGTACTCAAAATAAACCTCTATATTTGTTAACGAAATTTTCAAATTATGATTCAAATATTAACATCCCGAACATTATTCGTATGCAGTAGATATTGATGTTAAACAAAAATTATTATATAATGGATCATTGATTTAAATATATTTCATATTAATTTTGCTATTTAATTATTTTATTAATTCAATAAATATGTTTTATAGTTAAATTAACTACGTTTCATAGTTTAAATGAAATTATATGGTATCCATAAAATATAATTTGCATTTTAATTGTTTCCTTTCTTTTCATACACAGGTTAAGCAGCTTGGCAACAAGTCGGTGTCCTGGATTCGCCTACGTGATGGCCACATACTCACAGTTGACAGGTAATTAAGCTCGAATATTGACTAAGTAATTAATATGTAATTCATAATGCTTGGGGAATTTCTAAAGCTTCGTTCAATTTAACCGGCTATTGAAGCAATAATAATAAAATACAAAGCTATTTTAATGTTGATGAATTTAGCTTTTGTTACTTCTGCAGCTTAAGCAGCGTATCTACTACAAACATTCACCTGTGCATCTGTCTATAATATTAATGTCATATTGAATAATAATTATTATTTGGGCACATTGACACCAATAGGATCCTTTATTGATGATGTCGCATGGCATGTGTGTGTATATGTACACTTGTTTGATGAATGTTACAAAATTTGATTTGCAATTCAATCGGCTTATGAATTTGACAGTCCAATATGAGGCATTCATCCAGACTGTTTTCATAATTATGGACATTATTCAAGCGCTCAATTCAAGCACATGCATATTAATGACTCCCGAACACATGCAACTGTTGCTCATTTTCCATTCAATTTGCAACTCCATTCTAATTACTCAAGCATATGTGCAAATTGATACCTGTATTGTTAAAGTTCGTTTGATAACAAATTTAAATGAAACTAAATATTGTGTGTTTAGGGATTATAGTTTTCTTAATATTTTAAACTGACTATGGAAATGTTGTGCATCAGAATACTTTGATACAAAATCAATTGCAATATGAGATGAATCCCAATTGCAAAAGAGGATGAGTATAATCAATAAAGTTGATAGATAAGATAGATTTTGCCCTTCATGATGAAAATGAAAAATTATATGGCACAATATACAAACTAGTATCAAAATGTATTTAAGAAAAAAGAATTTCATATAAATAAGAGAAAATTTGGTATTTTTCAACATATTTGATTTGATTACAACTACGGAAAAACCCTTTTGATAGACAAAAACAATTTGCAGTAAATTGAATAAAGTGTGCCAAGTGGCAACATGTATTTCATTTTCAATCTGCGTGTCCAATAACAAGCCAACGATTGCGTCAGGTGAGTCCTTGCCAGTTTTCCTGAAACGTCCTTTCGAACCTTGTCCTCTTCTCCTGCCTGTATGTATGACATGCGAAGCGGAAACGCAAGTGTATGCAATTGCATTTTTTTCCCGAAATACAGCAAAAAAACTTTACTTGAAAGTGTCTCCGTCTTCAGCTTATTTCGTACTCCCACGTGAATTCTTTCAGGCTGCCCGCCTGCTGTTTTTAGCCAACGTTTGCTGTTTTTGAGTATGTGTGTGTGTGTGGGTGTGAGTGGGAAATGGGGAGCAAACATTTCCAGCTTATTACTTTGATAGAAAAGTAAAACCAATGAACCTTTCACATTAGATAAGGCGGCTGCCTGTTTGTCTGCCAAACGGATGAATAGCTGCTCCAGAATGAATGACTGTCTACACAGCAAGGATATGCGACCAGGAACACACACACACACACATACCACTTTGACTACTTGCAGCAACAACAAGAAGAAGAACTGCATGTGTGTGTTGCAGCCAGCTGGTCAAACAGAGAAAGAGAGAGGGAGAGAGAGAGAGAGAAATTAAGCCGAGATAGTGTCCTTACTGATTGCTTCCTATGCCAGTCAGCCTTCCTGCACAGCCACTTCCGTCCTTGCTCGATTGTGTGCGTGTCCTTTCCTGCTCCAATGTCTTATGTCACATTTATCTAGAAAGTTTTCTTATTTTGCTGCTGCTTCTGCTGCTGCTTTAGCTACTCGCTCCGAAAGATGTCCCTCAGCCATGCCTTTGCCATCACACATAATGGAAATAGATTTCAAAAACTTTCAGCCACTGTACGTTGCATTTTGCTGGAGTCCTCAGTGTTCCGTCTCCTATGTCTTCGTGTCCTGTGGAATGTGTATTGTATAATAGCTCAAATGATGTGTTTACACTATCATATAAATGTCACGTTCTTGGCGCCTTTTGTTTGCCCGCTGGCCAAACCCTTCTGCAATTTATAGTCCCTTGCCCTCCTGCCCATATACAATAGATTACTCTTCTGTCCAGAAGTGCACACAAGAACAGGACATTACACACACACACACACCCATACACACACATATACATACATTTGTTTTGTGTCCTGGGTGGGACTGGGTAATTACGTTCAGGTGTTGCTTGAATACTTGTTATCTGTTATCTTTGCGCCAGGGATACATGTCATTTATTACCAGTGGGAGTACTTAATACACATACAACACACACACAGACACACGCACACATACAGTCGCACTGACTACTTAGATATAACTGTACTTATGTATACTATTGAGGGTAATTAAGCCAATATTTATATTCGACAGCTGACTGGAAACTTCCTGTTGTGCCATTTATTATTTTAATATAGGATTGAGTTCGAAGAATCATTAGTAATATAAACCATAATCTTAAAACTCTTAAGCAGTTATTACTAATAACAACAATGAATAGTAGCATTAAGTATTCATTTAAAACTTTTTCATCTTTCGCACAATTATAAAAACATTTTGATGAAAAGCTATTTCCAGAGAGAAAATCACGTTTACATATTGCAGCACGTGTATGTAAAATGTATTTTTTGTTCTTTTATTAACACGTATTTTAGGTATATTTGCTGAACGTTTTTCTTATGGAAATGGCATTTTATGCAGCTTGAATCAAAAACTCATGAAGAAACTTTTGATGAAGCTATTTTTTGTTTTTTGTGTGCCCGTTTTTTATTATTATAAATTTTATCTTTTTTTCTTTGGGACCACTATATAAACTGCAGATGTAAACTTATGTTGTTATGGGTCGCTTTCTGACACTTGGGTATGAAAAAAAAAGTACGAAAAAAACGGAATGCCGGACAAGCGCAAAAGAAATACAGTTGGGAGCGGAGAAGTGAGTTGGTGAGGGGAGGGGACATGGGAATGTTGTAAAAATATGGAAAATAATGTGGGAAAAAGTCAACGGGACATGGCAAAACTTAAAAACGAGATGAAAATTATAAAGTAACTACAAAATCTGGATAAGAAATACGGTCGTAGAACAGCCGGAAGCCGGGATGGGTGTGGGACGGTGGAGGGAGAGGTGAATTGGGGCTCATGACTTAACAAAAATGGAGGAAGGTCGCAAGGAAATGGCAAAAGTCATAAAATGTCGAGTTTTACGAGTGCAAAACGCAAGGGTCTAATCTAAGCTTAGTATCAAAACTTGTTACTGCAAGAACCAGAGAAGCGGGAAACTAGAAGAGGGTTGGGCGTAAAGAGAGAGCGAGAGAGAGAGAGAGATTGCCTAATAAGCAATGTCAACGCATGTGTGCAATGGGCGTGTTTGTGTGTGTGTGTGTGTGTGTGCGTGGCATGGGGCATGTTTCTAGTTTGGTGCACTTGCAACTTGGAGAGGAGACGGAAGCATTTTTGCACTTTGTGCAAATGGCAGTGCAGTGGGAAATTTCCGAGCGAGCGCCGCACAAAAATATTGCAACAATGACATTAAATGCAACTTATTTTTAGTGGACTCCCCCACCCTCCGTCACCATAAACCACCCACTCATTTGCATGTTGCTGTTGCAACATTTCATACACAACAGTGTTGTTGACTTTTCTGTTGTGGAGTTATGAGGGTGCGGGGAGTACTCCATTTAGAAGAAGGAGTGCTGACTGCTGCTGCTTAAATGCCGCAACTAAATAACGTTAAGTGTCTTTTGAGTGGCCATTAGCAGTGCAGTGCAGCTTTGCGAACTCAAGTGGAGCCTGTTATTATTGCCCCCTACTCTCGCAATGCTGTTCTTTGTTTTTGTTTGTTGCACATTCAACGAATGTGCAACGCAATGGCCTCGCACTAGCACTCGCTTGAAGTCGGTTAAGTGTCTAAAACGTGACTGGCTTATTCAAGTTAAAGGTTACACAAAAAAACGTAATATATTATTCTTTCTTATTATATATCACATCTTTCACTAAATGTTGTTAATTGTCAAATTCCATTACGTTTTCATTACAGAGCTGTCTTCATTGCGGACCAGCGCTTTCTGGCACTGAAGCAGCCAGACAAATATTGGACACTGCAAATAAAATATGTGCAGGCACGAGATGCTGGCACCTACGAGTGTCAGGTCTCCACGGAGCCCAAAGTGAGCGCGCGCGTTCAGCTCCAAGTTGTTGGTAAGTAGCAATGGCCTTGGACAAGGACACGGACACGAACATGGACATGGACATGGACATGGACATGGACTTTGATATGAGCATGAGCCTAGAACTAGTCCTTGCCTGACTGTAGAGAGCCAGAGTAGCAGAGCAGCAGATTGGGCGCATGCAATTAAAGCTTAATGTGAAAGGTCAAGAGGGCAACAAGCAAATATACACTACATATACACACATACACATCTGAACACATACACATATGAATACATGATATATGTATGTGTGTGCATATAGTAGATATTCGTGTCCATATGAAAAGTTTTTTGGGGTCCGGTCTGCGCTGCTGCACTTAAGGGCCTTGGCCCAGAGTCACGTTAGGCACGACCAGTGACCATTGCCACAAACAGCCAGACACAGTCAAAGGAGTTCTCGGTTGTGTTATGGCGAGGACTGTATATATATATACATATATATCTTTGCATCTTTGATGCTACTGAGCTGGGCTGACTGCATTCGCAATTGCTCACAAAATTGCATTCAAATTGCGGTGGGCTGCTTTTGCTTTTGCTGCTGCTGTATTTCCATTGAAAATATATACATATATTTTTGACCACTGCACTAAGAAATTTTTGACCAAGTTTTTAACGAGAAAACTTTTATGTGAGCTTTTTCTCTTCTTGGGTTTGTTAAACACACACACGTACACACAGGCATAAAGCCATACAGGCATATATATCAGGCCCTGCCCAAAAAAGTTAATTAAATTTCATGTTTGCACTTAGTACGCACACACACTTGCACACCACAATACACACACATACACTCCCACTCAATACAAATGACCAGTGTAAATGCTTTAAGGTAAATATGGAATGTGTATTGCTTACTTGTAATTGACAATGAATGACTTTTTGACCCAACACACTTACAATTAATTTAATAAATTAAAACTTTGTCAACTTTCTCATTTGAAATGTGAGAAAAATTATTGACTGAGAGCAATTGAGTTGTAGCAAAACTAAATTAAGGGCTTTTAAGTTCTTTGACTATTTGTCATATTATTATCATAATTATGATTTTATTACTTCCCATCCCATCCAGAGGTTACTATAGTTTCATTTATTCTCGCTGCTTAACCAAATCTAAATCCAAATATTCATACACAATCTAACTGGATTTAAGCTCTCTGATCTGTTCACACAGACTTCGCATATTAAACAAATGCCTTGGCAATTTTGAAAAACTAAAAGTATTTTACATTTTGATTATCAAATTGATTATAATTTTATACAACAGGCGCTCTGGATTTTGTGGCAAAGAAAAAGAAGGCATAAGGCTACGGCGGCAGCAAAAGAAAACTGAAAACATCGCAGAATCGATAATACGTTGCCAAAAGTGATTTTCGCATATCCGGCTTAGCTAATTTGTATGCTAAGCACTTGCCTTCCCTCCTTATGTCCTTATGGGTTTCTGTATGTCGTTTGCTTGAGGCAGCGTGACTAACAGCGGGGCACCACTGTAATGTGGCATGTCAAGGCGATGGTGACGGCTACAGCCCAACAGGTATCCGCCTATTCCTCGACAAGCTTGACACACAGAAAGCACAATAAGTAGAAGTAGAAGTAGAAAAAGATAAACGAAGGGTCGAGGGGTAAATTATGTATGCGCGGCGACATTTTGCGTTAATCTAACGACAAGTTGAACGCATAAAGGATTTCTATGCATTGAGACCTCACCTCCCTCTCCCCATCCCCCTTCTCCGAATCGATTCTTGAATACAATAGATTTTGGGTTGGGCTTGGAGAGCAGAGCCCTGAAGCTGCTTTTTTGGCCAGAACAGGAACAGACAGGCAGCAAACATTATTTGCAGTCATTTGGCACAGCGATGCCAACTGCTCTCATGGTCCAAGTCCAACTTGGTTTTGTCTACTCAATACACTCAGCAAAAATAGGTATTTATTTAAAGAAATGTTTAAACTTTTATTTTATATTTCTGAGTTATTTAACCCTTTTTAACCCCAGCTGCGAAATTGACAAAATAAAAACAATTTTAAATTTGTTCTTAAACTTTTTTTTGAGTGTTCTTTGGTTTTGGATTGCTGACTGTGGTGTTCAGTCGGTTACCATAACCATTATCGCCAGCACCTAGTTGCCTACATCCCCCCAATAACCTCTCCCCCCTCTCTCTGGCTTTTTCATTCTTTTCTTTACTAGGTTTTTTTTGGTTTTTGATTTGATTTTCTTGATTTTCTGCCCTGCCATGTAATTTGTATTTATTGCATCGTTTTGTCTGTGCAAACGACTAAAACTCCCTTTGCATGTTGTCGATTTGCGCCTGCTCGTTTTGCCCTTTTTGCGAACCAACCCTCATCCTTCACCTCCTCCCCCCACCCACTTTGCAACTGAGCCTGTGCTGGTTGGTTGGTATGAGTTCTCATGTTCATGGTGTTTCTACAGCATCCAACTTGGTCCAATTGCCAATGTATTTTATGCTTGGCTCCGTTTGCTGCCTGATGCTTGATGCTTGATTTCTGAGCCCTCTTGGCCATTGGCTCGTTGGTGTAATGGGATCGTAGTTTTCGGTCAATTTGTTATGCCAATGCGTGCGTGTGTGTTTGTTTTTATTCTTGCGTGTGTGTGTGTGTGCGAATTTGTTTTCTTTGTTGTTGGTTAAAATGTCAGTTTCTTTGGTTTTGGCTCATTTGCTTGATGTTGTTTCCTGGCACAATGGCAACAAGGGCCAAAAATATTCAAATAATTGATTTATACATGCCTGATAAGATCCATCTATTATTTAAATAAGAAGAAATATCATTTAAATACCACTTTTGCGGTAAACCGTGTTATGAATTTGCTCTTCCTATATATTTATTTGTTTAAATCTTAATTTTATTTTCTTATATTGATAAATATTTACTGAAAGCCTGCACAACGGAAAATTCAATTTTGACCCATTGTGCGTTAATATACACACACTCACACACACACACCCCTACACACACACACACACACATTCATTTGCAATGAATGAATTTATTTTTTTCTGCATCATTGAACGACAAACTAGATTTGGTTTTATGAGATTTGTTTTCTGCTCATCTCATTTGGCTTCCAGATTTACTTTGTACCCTTCGTCTTCGTCTGCCGCCTATATTCTTTTTCCTTATTTTTTTTATTCCCATTTATTTACAGTGTTTGACTCTCTGTTCGCCTTGCTTATTTAATTTGCTGCTAATCTTATATAGCCAAAGCCAATTTTTTCTGTGGCAAACGCATTTCGGGCGTTTCCTTTTGACGCTTTTGGTTTTTATCTCGCCATCAAAAGTGACAATTTCGCAGTAATGTTCTGCAGACTAACGTAGCCTTTGCACCCAGGGAGCTGATGATGAGATGACGGGATGGCGGGATGATGGGATGGACTGCAAATTTGAAACTTAACTAATTTTCCTAAAAGCATTTGGCCATAAACCCAATTAATTTAAGTTGCTGTAATTCGTTTCACACTATCCCGTATGCCGCCTTTGTTCCTCCGCTTTATTCAGTTGAGAATTAGCTAAAATCGTGGTTACAGCCTTTGCAAAGTTTTCGCACTCTCTTTCTCTCTCTTTTGCTATCTGTGTCTGTTCTTTGTGGTCATGTGGTTTCGTTGACGCTTATCGTCTTATCGCAACAGAAATGTAAATGCAACCAAATTTCAGAGACATTTTGTTCGTTAAGGATAATGTTTTGGTAATGGTTTGTCTTTAAATTAAATTTGGGTGACTTGTAAAATGATTTCATATATGAAAACTGAACGAGTTTAAATGAATATTGCGAAAACTAACGTTTTCATGGTAGATTTTTCCATATATTACAACATTAGATTTAATTTTATTTTTCAGTAAAAATGTTGTCTAGAGAAAGTGCACCGAAAAGTGACTGGCAAAGGAACATTGACTGGTGCTGGGAGTTAGAGTTTGGGATTTGGGGTTAAGGGATACCGCGTCTGGGCTAATAATATTGCATATGCTTTTAGCTGTGTATGGTATGGCGGACGCATACCATCATCCAGTCAAGCGACTGGAAAAACTAACATGCACAACACGACAATTTTGACAAGCTGACACAGTTTGGTGTCAAACCAAAAAAAGGCAAAGAGCTTCGCGGGCACATGCACACACACACACATACACACACCAACAACAAAATTCTCAGCGCATTCATTTTGCACAGTTTTGCGTAGCAGTGAAAACCCCGGCGTATACGTGATTTTGTCGAATTTCAATGCGCACGTCGCCGTTGGCCAGCAGTAGGATGAGGGAGATACGGGATAGGTTAGGGACATCCCCCGTGTGTGTGTATATGTATGTGAATATGTGTGATGTGTAAATGTATGTGCCAACAATTTGAACTTTCGTCTATGTATTTTTTATAGCACATACGAACTAACCATTTTGACACCCAACTTGTAACTTGTAAGTTGCAACTTGGGCTAAGGCATAGTTTGTTATGCATGTGCGTGCCACGTAGCGTGAGGAGATGTAGGTATGGTGGGGGGTTGATGGAATCAGTAAGTGAAAAATTGAAAAGTGAATTTGTGCCCGGCCCAAACTCCCCCCCATGAAAGGTGCGCAGATTTACGTGTGCGACGTGACTAGCAGCTGTTAATTCAATAGATTAGCGCCAATGTCACAATTTCACACACACACAGCCAGAGACAGATTCAGAGACAGAGAGACACGTGCCACATTGAGTTTCACTCATCATCATCATCATCATTATGATAAACAGCATTATGATGTATTTTGCGTTTTGCGCCTTCTTCTTCCCATTACAGTTCCTCGCACTGAGATACTTGGCGAACCGGATCGCTATGTCAAAGCTGGCAGCAATGTGGTCCTGCGCTGCATTGTGCGCGGCGCCTTGGAGCCGCCAACGTTCATCATGTGGTATCACGGTACGGAGCAGCTGGCTGCCGATTCTCGACGACATCGCACGCAATTGGATCCAAATTTGCCAGAGGCCAGCGGTGAGGGCCAAAGCACGGTGAGTTCAACAAAAGTCCACCAAACAAAAATCCAATTGTCCCCTTGTTGATTTTAATTTAATTTCACTTGATTTCAAAATTCGCTCTGTTCGCTCTTTCGTCTGAACACGTCCATGCGTTCTCTTCTGCATTCTGCGCTCACTTCTCCTGCCCTTTGCAGCGAAATTACAATATTATTTCTTACAAGCGTAGCATTTATGTGACATTTCCTGCCACGCCCTCTGCCCGCGTCACACCCCGAAAACAAAACTAGTCTTTAAGGCAAGCAGAAAATTGGAAATGCCCTTTCGGTAAACGTGACTCGTGGCACTCTTGTTAAATATTTAGCTAACGTGTCAGAGCGAGACACTTGTCATAAACGTGGCTTGAACTAGAAAAGCATTTACATTGCTATTTATCTTATTATGTTTTTTGCTTTAAACTTTTGCGATAACACAATAAAGGAAAACACCTTTTTTGAATATATGAATTTCTTATTTCGTTTCGTTTGCAGATCGGCTCATTAATCATCGAGTCGGCCAAGAAGCGTGATACTGGCAATTACACTTGTAGCCCGTCAAACAGTCCCAGTGCGACGGTCACGCTAAACATTATAAATGGTAAGTGCAGCAACAAGAAGAAAATAATATGACAAAACAAATAATAAATAAAAGAGAAACGATATAAAAAACTAAATTTCAAACTTAACACGATTTAAAAAAATTAAATTGATTACAAATTGTTATGTTTAGTAAGTGTTAAAATGTTAATTTCTGTTTATTAACCGATTGGTTTTGTTTTTTTTTGTTTTTATTCTAGGGGAATCATCGGCGTCGGCGGTTACTTCATCGGCACCCATTACACGGGCGTATACTTTGAGCATTCTGGCATTGCTTCTCAGTGTAATTGTGATTGGGTTTAAGCAACGAACATGACATGTTGAAGTTGTTATCACGAATATGATATAAACTAAGAACTATTAGCAAAATGAGAAGAAAACGAGTTAAAAACAAAGAAACAAAGCCCTTGGCTTAACATAAACCGTGCAGCCAACCAAAAATTATAAATAAACAAAATGAAAAATATATAAGAAAAAAAATATATAATAAACCAAAGAAAAAGAAGCAAAAATTAATCGAATGCATGTTGTAAGCTAGTTGATTTTATCTGCTAACTAATTATAATAAGATATAAAGAATATATATATAAATATGACACTGAGAAAGAAGCTAAGGGGAAGAGAATGCAACAACTTTGTAACTTTTACAAGCTCTAAGCAACTAGTCGTAAAACTTTCGATATAAGCAAGCAAAAAGACATACCTACACATATATAGTAAATACATAAATATGCATTTATAACATACATATAACTGATTTTGCATTTTGGTGTAGTATGTGGACAACAAAAATGTTGGAGAATGTTTGCATAAATGCATAAACGTAAATATTTATGCGGCATCATATGAAATCGCATTCGATATTCTTATCGGCTACTGCATGACTATTTTGTGAAGTTGTTGGCGGGGGGAAGGAAGTGCGAGAACAGGGAATCAGGCAGCGACAGTTCCAACTTCAACTGTAAACCAAACCAAAAATCATATTTGCAATTTTGCAACAAAACGCATTGAGTTCGACCACTAAAAATGTATTTTCATTGCAAAATATTTACTTATAGTTAGAGAAAGACAGCAACACCAACTCTGATAGAGAGAGGGAGAGTGAGAGTCGTTGCTGCATTATTCAACAAGCTCTCAACTGCTCATTGCCTGGTTTGTCCTCTACAATTTCCAATATTGCAATTGAAACTATTCACAAATCAAACGCCACATTTCATTTATTGTTGTTAACACTAAACGATTTTTTTATAACATATTTTCTAGTAAACTTCAAAACAATTGAACGCATTCTCCTAACCAGAAACTGTTGTAAAATATTTATCGAAAATAAAATACTGACTTCACCGTGTTCGATTCGATTCTCAAACATATTTTCATATGGATTATTTTCTGGCATGACTTAACTCATATTATCATTTTTTTTATTAGCTCGTAAAAACATTCAAAACAATATCTCTCGAAATAAACTGGAGAGCATGTGCAAAACTATCAAATTTACATAAATGTAATGGTAGAAAATGGTAAAAAGATCGATTAAATAAATACAAATATGCTAAAATAAATTGATTGATACAGAATCGCATCAATTTGTATGTAAGCATTATGGGCTAAGGATTAACTGTGTATATATATAGTATAACTTTATTGTTTAATGTAAAACAAGCATGTAAATTAATTGATTATACATATACATATATAAAATAAATATACAGCACCCAAGAGTTAAGCGCAATGTATTCAAAATACTAATAAATTGCATTTAAAACGATGCGAAAAAAGCTCGTCAAATATAAATACATATATAGAAAAAACAGTTTTTGTGTGAGCAGCGCATAAAACTCAAATTCATTTACTCACTACTCAACGTTTACTCACTTAACGTCAAAAAATATTAAAAAAAAAACATAAACGAAAATAACAAATTAAATACCAACAGAAACAATGTTCATAGAAATTGCCCAATTTAATAACAAAGTTTTTTCCTTGTTTGACTTTCTGCAATTATGGTTGAAATATGCAAAGTGAGAAAAATTGCTGCGCAACAACTTCAAGTCGAAACAATCGTTTGTACTTTAATTGTACTCAACATAAATACAAAAATATACATATATGTCAATAGGCGTGTGAGTAACCTGCCCGGTCATTAATAATATCAACCGCAAGCAGCTGCGACTAAATGAGGCAACACCGTGGTTAACAGCGTGTGGCGCCACACCATTCCTTTTTCAACTCATTTACTCTTTTTTCTTCCTTTGTTTCCTTTGTGTTTTACCCCTGCAAATAATCACGTATCAAATGTTTGCGGTCTTTGTGGTCAGCCTCTTTGACAGCAACTTTTTCCACTTTAAAGCCACTTTTAGTTTTCGTTTAAATTAAAAAAACCGCTCCCCTCAAAAATCACTTACATAGTTAAATATTTAAGCATACGTTTAAATGTTGATCCGTGAATTTTAGATCATAAGTCAAATCGAAATGATAGCAAAAACCAAACGATAAAACGAAATCAAAATACATTTCTAAGCTCTTAAGTGTTTTTCATAAAACTAATTAATCGTAATACAATAGAAGGCAAGCTTAGTCCCTCATACTTAATAAAGCTAAACTCTAAATAATCGAATAAAACATTCCAATGCAAAATGCTAAAATCTGCAGAATGTTTATGGGAAATACCTATTTGTAAATATACATATACGCCACAGTGAATGGAAATAAACTGCATAACATTTTAAAAATACATACATATATACACTATACATATACAGTTATGTGCGAACATATAGCAAAATTACCGTTAAGTACCAACTAACAGATGAAAAACCAGTACTTCTATGTAAACAAAAAAACCAAAAAAAAAAAAAAAAATAAACTGTGTGAAACTCTCAACTGAGAATTAAATTTATTGCATTAAATAAATAATAATCTGAATAATAAACAAAAAATAAATTCTGGCTTAATTATGACAGTTATTTGCTTATAAATACTACTTATCTCTCTTAGGAAAAGACACATATAGCTTTATTTTATCTTGGTAAATACACAATAGTCGTTGCCAAGCTGTGACTTAATATTTGTATAAATGGGTTTCTTTGAATTTCACTTTGGCCGATTGCCGAAAACTTTTGATAAATGCACATAAATTGGTCTCTTAACAAATTTACGCATAACGAAGCTTAAAGATATTATACACAAATGTGTGTGTGTATTCACTTTGTACGCACATATATATGTCCTGATTGCAAACGAAATGCATTGACAACTCGTTCCAAGGACATGAGGCAATTCGGATCAAATCGATGCAGTGCAGCAAGGTCGAAAACTGTCAAAGGGATGCAATGTTTTTTTTTTTTCAGCGGTAAAAGTACTCAAGTACTCATTTCAGCTATAACGGCTTAAGACTACAATTTATAAATGATATAGTGAAATTTCAAGCGTTTTTGATTCAACAATTTGGTTATTTTAAGGCATGATGCACTTTAAGATTCGACACTGGTTATACAAATTGCAGAATGGTGCCAAACAAAAGCCGCATAATTTGTGTAAATGAGAACTAATGAGTGCACATTCAGACAAAAAGGAAGCTGCAAGCTGGAAGCTGGAATGCTAAGGCTATAGAGGACCTGAGTGCCGTAAGCTCTTGACTCTTAGTTTTTTTTCCCCCATTTCCATTTCATCTTTCTTTTTTGTGCTCAGAACAGGGTCAAACTAAGTAGGAAATGCAAAGTGCATTCACATTTTGATTTCATTATTGCCTTTCACTAAAAGAAATCCGACTTCCGTGTGCAACCTGGCACTTCCCCTTTTAAGCCTCAAACATGTTTGCAATTGGTGTGCTTGAATGCATTCTATGGCGTCCTATTATGGGCCCAGACTTTTCTGAAGGATATCCGGATGTGAGTCAGCAAAATCGAAAAAGCATTGCAGCTTTGGCCGCAGACAACGTTGCAAAGCAAACGCAGCTCTTCGCTTTACTGTCTGGGTGCTAAACTTTTGGGTGTTAGTGTTAGTTGGCTGTGCTTTCAACTGAAAGCTGTGCTCTGCGGCTTGAAAGAGATTTGCGTTTCGTGTAAATCAGCCTAAAAGCGATTTAAGCAACAACAATAACTGCTTTAGTTAAAAGGATTCAGATAATAGGAAAGAGATTGTAGGGTTTTGATAAATATTTAAATTTAAACAGACATAGAAATCGAGAAGTTTATTAAATTAATGAACATAAATTCTTATTAACGCACATAATAATTCAGGGTAAACTTTCTATTAGACCATAAATCACATAAAACAATAAAGAAATCCTGTCACTTATACAAAAATAACCTAAAATGTTATGGACCCTTCTAGTCAAGTTTTGATTGTCTCACACCCAAAAACAAATAAAAAATGTCAAAGAGGCGGAAACATGCAACACCGCGCAAGCTGTAAGTAAACAAAGGATACGGGACGCAGGATACAGGACATTGCTGTGAAGGTCGCCGGATGGAATAACGAATTTCCGTCGTGCGAATAAAAAATGTTCAACTCAAAAGTTATGCATCAATGGCAATGGAGTTATTCTGAGGGGGAGGAGGAGGCACAACACACACTACGCCCTTGGAAAAGGGTGCGAAACGGAAGCTCAAAATGGTGACACCGGACATGAAATAATTTCAATTTTCTGCATTTCCTTGCGCACCAGATTGCTCTTCCCTAAGAAGAAGGCACAAGTCAAAGAAATTTATATAAATGTATTAAAAGTGAATTTAAATTTCTTCTTTTTTTTTTTAATAAACTTTTGGCCACATACAACTTTTCTGGCACTTTGTTTCGCATTCGGTTTCTCCCATCTTTCTTTCTCTCTGGTAAGTCTCTCTCTCTCTCGCTTCTTTCCTCTCTTAGTCATCTATTACGTAGAAGCCGTAAAGTGGCGCTCGCTGCCTTTCGCACTACAACTTGGCTCAAATGTCCACTGGGAATGGAGGCGTCATTGCTTTACACTTTTCTTCTTCCTCTAGCGCTTCATTCATTCATTTAATTTTGCACCAGCTCCAGCTTTTGCCCAAACCCTCTTCGGCCACCGCCCCGAACCTGCCGCTGCCACTCAGCGGGCTGTGCTGCGGGAGGTCCATCCAACAGATGGCACTTGGGTATTTAACGTTCACTAATGCCCCGCAGCCGCTGCGGTGTAAATGGGGCGTGGCTGGCTTGCTGTAGCCGCAGTCACAGTCAGCGACCAAAAAACGAAGGCGACAGTTGGCGGCCGTTTCCTAATTACAAATCAGCGGTGGTGCAACCGCCCCCCCCCATGCCCGCCGTTACCACGCCAAAAAAGAAGAAACGTTACTGTAAAATAAGAACAGAAAGAAATTACATTTCTTTTTTCACTCTATTTTCTTGTTGTTGTTGTTGCTTTCTTGCGACTTTCTGGGTCAACAATTATGCAAAATACTCTTATTCGCGGCGCAGACCGTCGCATTTATCTGTCCTTTTGGTTTTTGGACCTAAAAACAAAGAACATTCCCGTTTCCACCCGTTGAAACTCCCCCCCGTTGAAACCATCCACCTCCAGCAATGGGGACCTGTGCGCATCCGTTTTATAATTAGTTCGCTGCCCCGAAACACAAAATAAAAAAAAATGAAACGCAAGAGAAAAAAAATAGAAAAAACGAAATGGAGAAATGGCGAAACAGAGTAGAAAAACAGTTTCTAAACGGAGACTTAAAGATTTAATTGCTTGAAATTTTGTTGAGTGCTTCGCACGATTATAGCCTTTTTATCTAGAGTCTCCGCGAGAGTAGGTCTTGATTTGGTTGTTTCTTGTCTTACATCACCATCTGGTTACATAGGAACCCCATTGTGGAAAAAAGAGATTAATACATTTAAGGTTTGGTCAGATTTAAGTGATTTTTTTTATTTATTTGTGGTTTAGTTGATTAACAGAATATAAAAAATTTAAATTCTTTTCATTCTTCTTCAAATTTTAATAATAATGTTGAGGGCAAATAAAAAAAGTTGAAAATGTTCACAAAACTATTGCCCTACATTGAAAATGTTTTGTTGATTGTTTAACTCTACTTTTGAACTCCTATCTATACAAACTGCAATCAAACATTAAGCTATCATAGCATTTTAAAATTGGTTCCAGTTGCTCTGCGTGGATGCTTTTCCAATTGTCTGTACAATAAGTAATTTTATAGTTTAGTTTGTGTTTTTTCCGTCCTCCTTTCTCCTCATTTGTTTTAAATGGTCTTGCGGTTTAACCAGCTTAGGAGAGTTACCACGACAGGCAGTCAAGGGAAATGCCTGGAGAATCCCTTGGTTTCAGCTTCGTTTGTGACTCTTTGCCTTATCAGCGAGCATTTTGGTCTTTTGTAGTATGTGTATAAAGGTTGTAGCATCTCGCTTTCTCTGTCTGTGTGTGTGTGTGTGGCATGGTGACTGCTGTTGCCTATGGCAAGTGCAAGTGACATCATTAACTTTTCCTCGTGACTCGGGCTTGAGATATATACATATATTCTGGTCTTGCAGCTTTTCCGTTTGCACCTTCAGTTTTTCCGGCTGCAAATCAGTGAAAATAAAATGTCTGTAAAATGTTGTTGCTTTTTTTCTTTTTTCTGCAAAAAGCCACCAGCAAGCAAGTCGACCAACCAAGCAGCTTGCGGTTCTTGTTTGCGGCTTGCAACCTGCACTGTACGTTTTACGTTGCCCCAGCCCCCCTTCTCCCTTCTGCCAAGTCTACCTACCTTTAGTGAACGTATGCAGTTGGCTTTGTTTCAGTTCGAAGCATCCCGAACATCCTGTGGGATGGGAGAAGGGTTGGTAGGGAGGAGGAGTAGAGTGTTTATTGATTTGTATATTGAAACTGCATTACAAGTTGAAAGTTGTTTGGCTTAGTTCATTTGAACTTTTTCATTTCAGGTCTGGCAAAGTTCCGGATTCGCTTGTTGTTTTTTTTTTGTACTGTTTTTATAGATTTTGCAGTTGTTGTTTTGCTGTTATTTTCTCTTCCATTTTGCCGACCCTTCAATGGCTACTTCAGTTTATTTAATGTTATTTGTTGCATGCCAAGGGTTGTTCATTTCTCTGTAGAAACTTTATCATTAAAATGCAGACAAAAAACGCACAATTTTGCTGAAAAACGAAACGTTTATTTAATATTTGTTTATAAAAATATAACTCTTTGGCTCTGCATTCACTTGAGAGGAGTCGAAAAAATTCTTATAAATGTCATCAAATGACATCAGCAGCAGACAATATAAAAATGAAATACATATATTTGACTAAAAGCCAGGCCAGCAACCACAACAACAGCAAGATGAATCTTTACGTATTTTGCTGTGTATATTTTTATAGAAATGCATACAATTTGGCAGCACACACACACACGTTAAGAAAACTATTTGGTTTATGCCAGAATGCAAAAGGACCCGCTGGCAATTTTTGTTTGCGCCTCCCTTCTTCTTCTTGAATTCGTATTCGTCTTCTTTTGGGCAGCTCTGGCCCGCTTTAACCTGGCCCCAAAAGCCAGTCAACAAGACATGATTTTGAACTTGTACGACAAACGGGCTGTTGTCGTGCGAGTGGCATTTTTGCAGCTGACATGCAAAATACCTAAATGCACAACACACACACACACACATAGACACATAAACATGTAGTGCGCTTGCGGCACTTGGGCACACACACGGACTAGCTAGTTGGCCCCGCAGATGCGACCACCCGCTTCACAATAACCTCAACCTCATTCGGCTGCCAGTTAGCTGCTGGTACAATGGTTGACAAAACTAAAGTCTTGGCATAAAGTTGAGCCCAACATAAGCGTGTAGAAAGTGAAGAAGTAAACAGAATTTGAAAAAGTTAAGTTAAGCTCAATATTCAAACTGGATTAAGATTTTTAATGTTATAATCTTATAGCTCTTCTTTTCATTTGAAGTTTGATACAAATATATTTAATCAGTTTTTTTTTTTAAATTTTTCACTCACAATTTGTTTGAGTTGTCGAATGGTAAGTCTTATAATATCCACTCAGTTCCCTTGTCACACAATTTCATTTGTTGTTATGCACTCAAGGGGTTGTCGTCAAGTACGTCTCCGTCGTCGAGGTTGCATGATTACGCCCCTGCTGTCAACCCGCTACCCGTTTACCCGTTTACCCCTTACCCCATCCCTATTCACCGCACAGAGCACATCCACAGCTGTTGCTAACGCCTCCCCAAACAGATCGAGCCATTTGGGATGCTGTAGCATTTTGTAGCTTATTTTTGTTGTGCCCAGCGGTGCTGCATTCTAAAAGGGAACATCGCATAAAGCCTTTGAATGGGTACAGGGGATTTGGGGGGCGGGTGTGTAAGTGTGTGTGTCGCCTAATCTGACATCGCTGCATATCGAGGTTAGAACTTGACAATAGTTCAACTCGACTTGCTGCACTCCCACGTCTTTATTGTCCTTAGCCGCATTTAGCCTCGGCTCAGCTTTGGGGGTTACGTATACGCCCCGCTATCAAGTCGCCATACGACGATGAGTCTTCGTCGTCGTCGGCAGATGTCCCTTGCTCTCAGTCGCGTTCGCAACCGACTGCTCGCTTGAGCAATGCCAACCAATATGCGAGACAGTTCTCGACCACTTCCCTCTCCCCTTCCTCCTCTACAGTCGTGTGCGGATCGTGACCCAAATTATTTTCACAAATAAAACAAGTTCAAAACTGCAACAACAACTTATTACCCTACATCGAAATCAAATAAAGTGAGAGTTCCACAACAAATATTCCTACATTGCCTTGAATAACTGAAAATTATTACTTTTTTCCCCAACACCATTGAAAAATTATTTTCTACTTTAAGTCGAACAATGCCAACACCCATTTTTTATACAGGGTACAACAAGCGTGTGCGTGTGTAAAATGTGTGTTCGTGTGTGTCTTTTTAAGTGTGTTTCTGTTGCCTGCAATCGCAAGTGTCTTCAAGTTATGTATGTGACAGCCTCTTCACTTATCTGCTCTTACCAACCCCAACTAACACCAACTAAGCCCCCCCATACCCCCCTCTACTTACCCTTGCTTAGTGCAGCAACACTTCATCCTGTGTACAAATCGGCATTTGTCTGTGCGCAGATTTTCGAGGTTAATGCGTTCAAAACTTTGAAATTAGTAAATTTCCTTTCTTGCATTTGCAAATGTTGCCAACTTGCCGCAGTGAACTCCCCAGAGAACCCCCCGCCGCCTCACCGACCCACCGCCCCAACGTTCTTGGCTCTGGGGAACAACGTTATAAGTGCAACTAATTCATTTGTATTTTGTGTTTGTGTTACAGTGCGTATACGTGATGCTTGCTTTTTACCACCACCAGCCCGCCTGCCTCCCTGCTTGCCATCCTGCTTACAAAACGATGAAAAACAAACAGTTGCAATAAAAACAACAACGGCAAAAACAACAGCAACAACAACAACTGCAACAATGTATTCGACACTGGCACTCGTTTAAATTAAAGTTTTTGACCCAAATTTATGTTAGAAGTTGATATTTTCTTTAGCATTATTTCTAGTTCTTCCTCTAATCTCCCCCCGTTTTCCCCCTTCTGTGATCCCTCCCCGACCAGCCAGCAATATTCTAAAAAGCAACATACGTGACAGTATTTTGTAATTTTGCGTGCCAGCGACGAAATGAGTTCATTTCGAGTTGCGTCTTAGGAAATGCACTTGCCCTCCCTTCCCCCCCATCGCTTTCTTACCCCTCAAAAAGAGATAGAGAGCGTCTTATGTGAAAGCTGCAAGTCTTTGTCTGTGCGACTTTAGTTGCAGTAATAGCAAGAGTAAATTCTCTAAAGTTGTCATATTGTGGCATTCTCTCTGCATGCAAGCATCTGTGTGTGTGCGTGTGTGTGTGTGTGTTTGTGATGTGACCACGTGCTGTTTTTGTTCTTCACTTATAGAATGAAAAAGAGGGAGAATTTTAATTATGTCACGAAACGTCAAAAACCGAAATCTTTATTAAATTTGCATCTTCTTTTTTGTTCAGTTCAGAAAACATGTGCGAAAAACATCATTTTTTGCAACATAATTGAGTCTAAGCTATGGTTTTCTATGAGTTTCCGATTTAAAAGCGAGCATTAAAGTCGATCAAAATACATATATAAATACTCATTAAGATATGTATTTGATGACACACTCATTGCCTTAATGTGCTTAGCTGTTCATTTGATTAGAACAAAGACAGACTGTGTTAATTTTAATCCCATTTACGCTTGAATCTAAAAACTCGTTAGAAGCTGAATATGGCAAAGACCTACTTAATAATCATATAAAATAGAAGAAATTATTTCAACTACTTAAATATTGATTGCCCTGCGAATTGTTTGGGGGCTGCCGTTTGTGCAACTGTAATTAGATTTCGCTTTCTGTTCAACAGATTGTAAGTAGCACATTTAAGAGTAACAGTATCTTATCTGGTCGCTTAATTAAACAGCTAGCGGGTAGGTGGGGGGGGGGCGGAGCAGAGGGGGTGGATGGGGGTGTGGATGGCGCACATACAGTAGATAGTGTGAGCGCAGCCAGCCTCGCAAATTGTTCAAAATGAGTTAGTCAAACAAGGCGCAAGGCCATGCCGCCGGCTACAAGCCATACATACACATACGTATATAGAAACAAAACGAAAGCGTAAGCAGAAACTGTGAAAAAAATATATATGTGATGTGTTTTTTTGAATAAAGGCGAGGTTTGAATACACTATCGAACATTTTTAAAAGTGTTTCAAGGTAAGTAAAAATCAAATAAAGTTAAAAAAAAGATTTTATTTCGAATTATTATTTCTTTCGAAAACAATGTGCTTCTTATCCAATAAACAATTAATGTGACCCACACAAAAGAGTATAAAACAGAAAAATTCCAGGCAATGTGACGAAAACGAGAAAGAGAAAGAATGGAAAACAGTTCGCGAATGAGGATTTAGGGAGCTGTGGACTCACTGCAGAGCCGCCTGGTCACGCTCATTAATATGTATGTAGTATTGGTGTATGGCGTGTGTAAGTATGTGTGTGTGTGTATATGTGTGTTTTAGAGTGGACAAACTATGTGCGCTGCGTGTTGGTTTGCTGGCCAACAACGCCGCGTGCTAATTATGATGAAAGATTTCTGCATCTTTTAGCGTTAATCCATTTGGAAAATTAGAAATGAAAATTTAATGAAATTTCCCGACAACTTCGCCCAGCATTTGCGTACATACACATACTACGTATTTTCCACACCGTTTTTTTCTTTTCACAATATTTTTTTCCCTCATCTCTGCTGCCATCACGAGGCAATTAGTGCGTTCGCCTTTCGCGTTCCATAAATGCGACCAACAGCAGAAACTAATAATTAAATGGAGAGCATGGCATGGAGTGGATAGGAAACGGATTGGGATTGGAGAAAACTTATTGGCGCAAAAGTTTACAACTATTGACAGAAGCTATTGATGTTGCAGCTCCAGAGCTGCAAAAACTTTAAGCTGAATTGCTTCTGAGTGCAAAGTTCATATTGGTTGTGTCTGCGTCTCCGGGCTCTTCGGGCAACATTTATAATGTCATCAGTCATTCATTTCGGTTTATGAAGTAAAATGCTTCTAAAGCGAACATTAATTTTCGCCCCATAACAGTCCCAGCAATTAACGCGTCTCTGTTTTCATTTAACCCCCCCCCCCCCCCCACCAACTCGACTCGTGAGTTTACTTGCGCCCAAAAAGCAAGAGAAAAAAAATGAAAAGGACCCTTAAAGGCACGCAGTTGCTTTCTAACACGTTTTTAATTACCCGTTTTGCTGGCGAGGGCTCACCAATATGGCAATCTAGCAATACGGCAATACGACAATAAACAAGTGCGCGACTTGAAAACAATTAAAAATGTCGTAATTGTCGCATTAATGTTTTTCTGATAACATTTTTGCTTTTGGCACGTGGCCAACCTCCTTCCTTCCTTCCAGCCAGTCAGCAACATATACGAACTGCTTCCTCTTTTAATTGCAGGCACGCAACCGGCAACAGCAACAACAAAGACTTCAATAAAAAAAAAAATAATTTAATTATAGCAACTTAAAAGATATTTTTATAGACAGATATCATGAATAGCGAACAAAAACAATCATTATATTCTTTTTCTCTCTCTCTCTTCCAGCTCGTTACTCTTTATGCGAAACTAATAAAAAAGCAGCACACTAAAGAATAGAGTAAAAATTTTCAAAAGTTTTTCCTTTTTATATATATATTTTTGTTTTTGGCCAAACATGTTTCGTGGCCATAAAACACGACCAGGCCTGTACTTAATGACCGATCCAATAGACGGCATACTAGCTTTGAATCATTAAACGCACTTGTGCCCCTCAAATTTGCACCACAATGTTCCCTCTAAAAATCTGCTCTGTTCTCCACTACACATATATAATGTATATGTATGTGTGTATGGGTGCTGTCATCATCGCAGCTAAATCATAGCAAATAGTTGCAAACATGGCACGAAGCGTATGCAATTTAGTGCGTATTTAATAAAGGATAAATAAATGTAGTTTAAAAAAAGAAATTTATGTTAAATTATTTCTAGGGAAACTATTTATATAAGTATTTGCGTTGTCGTTGTTCAATTTGTTCATTGTCAAGGTCTTTATTGTAGCTTTAATAAAGATACATATTTCAATCTTAATGAAAATAGTTACAAGTCAGACAGAGGGCTTCAATAAACAACATTTTCTTACTGCCGACACTGCTGTTAATGTAATTACCACAGCATTTTTCTTTCGCTTACAATGCATACGCACACGCACACGCACACACACCCACACATACACCTACACATATATTCCTTACTGACATCTCTTCAAATGATGCGCAAAGGACAAGACACTACTGACAGCATCAGACTGGGAGCAAGAAAACTTGTTCACTTGCCGCAGAAAATGGGCATACGAACTTCCATCTTCAGCGTAAGCAGCTTGTCTGCCTGTCTGTGTATTGGTGTGTGTGCGTGTGTGTGCGTGTGTATGTGCGTGCTTCTACGTATACTCATTAAAATTGACCAGCCATTATTACAGGAACGTGCCTTCTTTGCTGAGTAATTTATTCGACTCCTTTGATGTGCGACCCAGTCGAAGGTATGTAGGTGTGACTTCTTCATTTCGTGCAGCTCCAACGGCCATAGTTGTGGAAAGATGTTTTAATAGCGGTAATCCATTATTATGCTGATGTAACTATATATTTATTGAACATTAACATGTTTCAGGTTTATGTTTATAATATGAGTGGAAATATTCGTATTGTTATAATATTATCAAGATTGAAATCATTCTCAGCTATAAATATAAACATGCTCATTGTTCTTATTGACTCACTGACTGATTGACTGCTATCTACGCATGATAAGACATACCAAACGAGCTTGCACGCGGAAGAATCTAATCGTTGGACAAATAAGGACAACTAACCAACGACAATGAGTATAAATTTAAAGAAACTTTGCCAGTTTAGTTTATATCGACAATTCTGGGGACATTGTGTTTGTGTTTGTTTAAATAATATGATATGCTTATTGTTTGATTTGGCAAAAAGCCTACATCAGAATTGACGTATCTGCATTCAATGCCATTGAATTTTTATAAATCATGTGCAGATTCACATTTCTCTTTTCCATTATACATATACACATACATATATGTGTCTTCCTTATTTTATTTTTTTTTATTTATTTTTTTGGCTCCTCTTCAATAGCAGACCCACACACACACACATACTTGTTCGTACGTATGTGTTTGTGTTGAATGGATGCGCGCTTATGGAGCAGGCGAAAAGCCACAAAACACATTCATCAAATCCGCAAAGTCATTCATCATGGGTAATATATTTGACATTGTCAGTGATGGATAAATACTACGTACCATACGGAGAGCGGCAGCCCGGACCCACTGGGGCGGCCAACAGAAACAACAACAATGTTATGAGGGGAGAGCGACGGCGGCGGCGGCGGCGATGGCGGCAGCAGCATAAAAACAAACTACAACTGTGGATAAGATATGCCGCAACACGAGCTTGCCCCCGGAAGCATATCGTCGGCATGTTAAGCTCGAATTTTGCGTTTCGTTGCATGAAAATTGCCTTAAAATTGATTTCTCTGTTTTATATTTTTTTCGCCCATTGTTTTACATTTGACCAGCGAACATTCGGACATCAGGTGAATTGTTGTTTTACACGTTGTAACCGTTTTTATTAAAGTGTAAATGACGATTGAAAAAATATAAATCGTTTTTTTTTTTTGGATTGGCAGAAAGCAAATAATGAAAACTTATGATTTACCAAAAAATGGCACATTGCTGAACATGATGGATATTTAAAGTTCACACCAATTGAGTACAAAAAAAAACTTGTATTATAGTTGGGCATTCTTATAATGCAGCAGTCTGTGAAAGACTTAATGGTTTTGGTTTTGGCTTTTGTTATGTGGAAAGCAAACTCAAATCATCGGTTAGAAAATGGTCCAATTACGAACTTCTATTGGCATAATCTTCTTATTAGAATGGATGAATGGGAATCGAGGTGCTTTGTTGTTGGAGGAGGTTTTGTGAAGTTTTCTCATTGCTATGAAATTTTTGCATTGTATTATGAGCAAATAGTTTTTGGTTTGCCCGGGTGAATTGTTATTAATGGCCAGCACCCATATGAAGTGACCAATTTCAGGCGTTTTTCCCCTAGTTCTTTATTTCAATTTCCGGCAGTTTTCGCGCACAGCACACAACGCGATAAGTTGCCATTTGGTGACGGGAAAAGAGCACAAAATAGAATTATTTGGAATGGGCCAAAAAACTTTTGAAATAACTTCAAATGCGCGCAAAAAGAAAGCGAGAGAATGCGAGCGAAAGCGGCATAAAGCAAATTGAGGAAAGTGCTGCTGCAGAGTGTTTGTTAGATTTAATAGGTAGGAGGAGAGTGGAGGGAGGAAATGAGGCAGTGGCAGGCAAACTGTTTTTTGTGCCTTTGGAAGGCAACTAAGCGCGAAAAGTTTCGCTTTTCGGCTGGCAAGGAATACAACAAATACAAATACAAAGACGAAGACGAAAGATGAAAACGAAGACTGAAACTAAGACTGAGATGGCAACGAAGATGGTGTTCTAAATAAAATAAATTCGATTCGCATTTGGTAAGCTGTGAACTTACTACATTTTAGACCGTTTGTGTGGGAGGTGGAGATCTTACGTCTTACGGCCAGTGCCAGTGCCAGTGCCAAGGCCCTAGTTGGTGGGCCTGTGCTTGAACACATTCATCGCCTTTTTTTGCCACACTTTTTGTGTGGAAGCTTTTTGTTGCTTTTTATTTTTTGTTGTTTTTGTTGCCTTCAAGACGCTCTGCCACATTAATTTCACTTCTTATAAATCTTGCTAGATGTTTTTACTGGCCGCTGCCTGCTGTCGACCGAATTCGCTTTCAACGCCATCGCACATAAATTATTTTTAAAATTAAAGCCAAGCCCACGAAGCGATTTTTGCCTTTAAAATGCTTTTCTTTTCTGTTTTGTTGCTTTAAGCTCCATATATCATGCCTTATCAAAAACTCAATTAGAAATGTTCATGTGATTTCTCGTGTTTGGCCTGTTTTCAATTAATGTCAATATTCTAATCGCTTGCGATTAATTTCACTTGTGTACATCATTTTTCAAAATCATTTTTCAACAATCTATTTACCCAACCGTGCATCATAAATATTTTAATAATATTTTTTCCAATTACGCTGGGATTATATTTGAACAAGTTGCCGGGCTGCTCTTTGTTTACATTTAAGGTTAATAGGTTTGATGAAGAAAAAATGTAAATTTCCATTTTGTTTCGTTAAAGCAAAAACAATTTCCAGCTCAGGCGTGATACACTTTTTTTTGTGAAAACATTGAAAATGTTGCAAAAGTAAAATAATTGTCATTAAATTGTATCTCTCTTAAAAAGTCTAAACATAAATAGACAAAAAAAAAAGAATATTGCATTATTAATGAATTTGAAATGTGTATTTAGCTAATGCATAAATTGGGTATGGGCCATAAAAATGGTGGCAAATAAAATGTGCGCAAAAATGTAATGAAAACAAACAAAACTATAAATTCGAACTAACCCATAAAACTTTATTGGCAAAGCATTTAGTCTGCACATAAACACAAAAGTTTTATTGGTTTTTTTTTTCTGTCTTTCTTTGTTTTTGTTTTTTTGCTTCTGTAAATAAACATTTCGGTATATATGTACATATAGTAAATAAATAGATACAAGTATATTTAATCATGCTAAAAGCCAAGTTATGCAACTTGTCTAGAATCTATGGTACAATTTATTGTTTATTTACCTATAATTTTTGTTGACAAGTCGAAATAAATTTTTTTGTTTTTACAATTATAATAAGAAAACCAACTTTAAAACTTTTCTGCTGACAATATATTTTGTAATGCTTGATGTGAATATTCAAAACTTTAAGAAGTTCAATTTATTTATTTTCCATTTAGTATAAAATGTGCAGATATATTTTTATTAACTACTCAAACTTGCATCAATTACAAAAGAAAAATTTTGTTTAATCGTCCGTTTTATAAGCTTTATAAGCGGAAACCCGCTTAGGCTCCTAGAAGCAAAGCCTAACTCTTAGTCTAATTGCCATCTGGATTTTCATATTGTCCGGGGACAACATCTTGCAAAATTTACATGAGTTCTACCCAAAGATCCCAAAAACAAACGAACCCAAAAAACAACAAAAAAGAATTAGAGCAATAATAGCAAGAAGTAGCGAAGTTGTAGAGAAGAACTACCTCAACAATTAAGCTAAAACGGTTCTCTGTGGTCTTCGGTGACCGTAATTATAAGTTAAGCTGCTATTAATTATGGCGCCTAATAGAGCCACGGTGATGATGATGATGGGCGAAGAGGCGAAGCTTTTGCGACGTACTCACATATGCTTAACCTCAATGACACACACAAAGGCACACACACACACGCACACCCACCGGCAGTTATTGCTGGCATCAGCAACATATATCAGGCATGGCAATAGGCTAATCTGTCTGCCAGGTTAAAGTCACTTTCCCAGCCCTCGGCTCAACCCCAGCGCAATATACACCTATGACACGACCCAAATGATATCCAAATTAATTTGCCAATAGCGAAAGTTTTGTATTAAATTTGCATGTCACCCACACACATAGAGAGAGAGAGAGAGAAACACTTTCACACACACACACTCACACACAGCTGGCAACTTTTGTTGCTAATTAGCAATCAATTTCAATATTCGCATCTATTTTGTGAGAGAATGTGTGTGTGAATTTGTACCGTGTACCGTGGAATATGATATGTTTAGAACCGCATTATGAAATATTGTTGCTGACGTGAGCGCTATTTATGGGCCACTTGATACCATATTAAATCAATAGAAAGCAGGCTTAATCAGGTTTCAACAGCTTGTGTGCGGTTGTGTATGTGTGTGTGTGTGTTATTTCATTTAGTCAATCTCTCTAAAGAGGAGTATTTTGCATTTTGAGGGATTATCAATGTAAAACAGCTGTGGGAAACGCAACGAAAGTAGCGAAAGTAATCAAGCAAGTACATTTAGCTACTGTTTCGCTGTCTACTCTCCGTGAAAAAGAAAAAAATTCGTATAAATCAATTTGAAATGAAATGTACACTTCATGTACATTTTGTGTCTTGTGCTTCCCGTGTCCCGTGTTGCCAGAATAACCCAACCTCCGCAGCCTGACACACAATGTATCTGTGTGTTGGTTGTACATAAATTCTCGTCGTGCAAATCTGCATAAAATCAACGCTAACAAGCCCCATCCACAAAAGCCAGCCAGCCAAACATCTTTGCGACTACCCCCCACCATTTGAGTCTATCCATTTAGACAAGCTGTGCCTCTTCGTGGGCATAGAATGAAATTGTGTAGCAAGCTTTCGGTTGCAATCTCGCAGACAGCTGGAGTTTTCCAAAAAAAAATAGACAGAGGCAGAAAAAGTTGTGTCTTTTGACTAAGCCATAAAAAATACTACAATTACTTTAAATAATCATATTTACATATTTAGGATAAACCTAGATAGAAATTAATTTAAAAAATTATATACTAACTGTTGTTTGAGTTAGATAATTAAAACTATAAGATTAAGTAATGCCATGTGAATTTGTCGTACAACAGAGACTTGCAATTTGATTGAAATATCTTGTCAATATGGTCACATGTCACATTGACATAAAGCTATTCGTGGAAGTATGGTCACACTAATTAATGATATGCTAAAGAAACTGAAGTATAGCTGATGAGTGAATTATTTGTTGGATGTATTTAATTAGATTTTCCGAACTGATTGTGGATTAGCTGCTCTTCTTGAAAAATTATTCTCAATAAATTTTTTAATCGTTCTCTTGTTCGATTGCCATTGAGAATTAATTATTGTGTTCCGATAAGTTACATTTGATTTATTTAATGTACTTTCTGATATGGTAATTATTACCCTAATTCAAATTCTTAGCGGTGATGCGAACTTAAATTATTTGAGCAATCAAAAACTAAGCAATTTCAGTTCAGCGATTCCGATACAAATTAGGGGCGTCACATTCAGTTGTCATTTAAATCGAGTCGACATGAGCATTTGGGTGAGACGAGTTCGGGCATGAACAGACATTCTACTGACCAATCACTAATTGGCAATCAGGCTGAGCTGTCAGGCAGAGGCAGCTAGGCCGCTTACAGGCCATTGAACATATTCAACATTTTGAGCAAGAGAGATGAACAATTCTGTTGCAGTCAAAAGCAGCGGTGTGCAATTCGGTAGATGTGGAGTGAGCTTATTGGGGGTGGGTGGGGTGACGTATTGTGTTGCAGGTGCATGGACTGTTGACATGGAGACTAACTAAACTTTAGCTGGTATCATTGTACACCAAACTTTGAGGCACAAGCCATTTTCAGTTAGTCCTATTCAGTTTGAATTTCTGAAGCCAAAGGTCCGTTGTTAACTTCGACAAAGTGAATTGGAGCGAACTGCACAGTTGCCACTTGTATATGTGGCATAATAGGCAAATCCGATTTCAAGACACAAAACTATAGCTGGCAGAGTAGCAGCGTTGCTATGAGCATGAATAACAAACGACTTTATGTTTATGTTAATGACGAGGAATATACAACAGCATCCGGAGTGCAAAATATGATCAACGCCAGTTAAGAGGCCATTTACGACTGGCGCACATAAACTTTAAAATGTCAACTAAAAGAACATAGGAGAACGTTAAACACACTCACACACACACACACACACACAGGAAAACTACATAAAAATTCCATTTGCCTTGAAACATGAGAGCTGAGCGAATAGTTAAAATGCTGCATCGACGGAGTACACATTGTAAAAGATATCCGACAAACAGTATTTTGTAGACAAATACAGAAATTTAAATATACATATGTATGTGCACATATGTATATATTTATTGGACAACATTTGCATTTGCCAGTGCAAAAATATATGTAAAACATACAAAGAACAAAGAAAACATGAAATAAACAAAAAATGTATAAATTTCCTAATACACAAAAAAATATTTTCTAGATCAATAATTCTCCAAAATTTTAGGTTGACTCAATTATTATTCATTGAACAAATCAAAAAACATTGCTTACAATTGAAACTAACAGAAATGTTAAAATAAAGTAAACTCTTTCATGATTGTTGTGTTGTGCTTGTTTAAACGATTATCCAACTTTTTGGCCCATTTTTTTTTAAATTCCATATTAGTTGAAAATTTAGTTGATAGTAAAATATTTTTGGGTCGTCTGCGTCAATTAAATAAATGTGCATAAAATCATTGGCATTTCAGCTGTAAGTAGATGAGAAACTTCAAAATATAAACTATTTTTGACAACTTTATTGTTTCTTACCATTATTGTTTGCATCTGGTATATACAGTATAAAAACTACGGTTAGGTTTGTGCGAAAGTCAAAAATCTTTGTGTGTATACACAAACTATTCCCGAACTCCATATCAGGTTCCATTATTATCAAGATGGCTTTTTCGTCAATAAGTTTCTTACTCTACTAACAGTTAACGGAAACTAAAACTCTTTCTAGTTTTTATTTTTTTTTTATGGAAAACACAGAAAACTCGACAGAATAAATTCTACTGAATTTCGCTCAAATTTTCAATAGAAGATTGACAAAAATAATAATATTGACAGTAAAAGCAAAGATCTGTAAACAAAATATATTTCACTTGTTTTTTATACCTTAACCCATAACAGACATATACATACCGAGTCGATATAGCCATGTCCGTCTATCCGTCTATCCGCCTGTCCGTCTATCCGCCTGTGCGGAGATTACTAGACTAGAGACTTCTTACTTGTTAATATTAGCTTATTAAGCTTTTCTCATATATTTTTACTTTAAATTGGACAGACAGCTTAGACGTGAAATTATAACAATTTCTCTACTTTACTTAGATGTAACTTTAAAATGTATATTTGTATGTGTATGTAAAACTTAGATTATCTTAGTATATCCCATCAGTTCGTCAGATTGATATGTCAGTTATAGAAGCTATTATTTTGCGCCCATAAGTAGTATCTTCTTTTTCCAGACTAAAGCAGAGAACCATCCGTAGCTTCTTCAACAGATTGCCATTAAGTGTGAGTTGAAAGTTACTTGCCAGATTTATTACGTATACGTTGATTATATATTTTTATGACTCTTAAGCGTAACGGAAAAGTCTCCAAAGTGCAATTCCAAATAGTAGTATATTCGAAATACAAAAGAAACAATCTTCATAAAAACTCATATAATATAAGCAATTACTCGGGTTGTTCTCGGACGAGGCCTTTTACGATATCTTACTTATTTGCCAAAGCTGACGCCGAAGCTAAGCCCAATGCTGCGGTTACTCAATCAATATTGGATTTTACCACAATCACACAAACAAACAGACCGATAGAGAGAGTGAGAGATAGAGAGTGAAAGTGGAGGGTGGAGGAATAGTGGGTGGCACAGACATATGAAGAATTTATTGTATATGTTTTCGGTTTTTGTTTGCTGGCCAATCTCAGACTCTGGACCAGAGATAGCAACAACCGCAACAAAATAAAACAAAAAACCAACAAAAAAAAAAACACCAGAAGAGAGGAAAAGAAAACAAATAGTCAGAGTGTACAAATAAATTAAATTAAAATGTATACAAACATAAATTATTTAGAGATAATGTACTTGGGGCCCCACAGTCAAATACCAAATGCCAAAGATTCAGCTGTTTCTTCAGCTGTGTGCTTCCAAAGAGCTACTAACAATAAGCAGCCGGCCACAAGCCACAATAAATGCAATAAAAGCAAATTCAATTGGCGGCCATAACGAAAATGAAAATCAAGAGAACAGAAATAAGAAAAAAACAACAGAAAACAAAATAACAGAGGAAAGTACGAACATCTCCAGCAGAAGAGCCAGAAGTCAACCGCAAACAAAGACAAATAAGCGTAGCTCCCAAAACTGAATTTCGTATAAATCACCCAAGAACAGTGCAAAAGAGAGCTCAAACTAAAACTGAAACTTGGCCAAAAACGGGGTCGAAATACATGAAATATGTTTTTGACCTTTATTTTTGTGTCTGTGCAAGTGTGCGTTGCTTTCATTATGTTTATTTTCTGCTTTAGTGAGTACCACCTCAAGTTTCTCTCTCTTCCCCTGAGATCAACATTCACCTGTGCAACTGCTAGAGATTGACCAAAATTTATAAAATTACCCAAAAATGTATTGGCCAAAAAGTGTTGACGTCATTAAATGTTGAGTGCTTATAAAAATATCAGTAATCAAGTTTCTGAAACTGCAGCTTCCAAGCTTTTGAGTTCATTATTAGGTTTGGTCAAGTTGCCGCCGGCAACATTTTTTTTTTAAGAATGCAGCAAATAAAAGCGAAGCACATTTTGTTTGTTAAATGTGCAGCCAACAAAAATATATATATAGTTTTGAAATACTTTATGCATATTTTAGTTGAGGTAAGAACCAAAATAAGCTTATTTATGTTATCCATGAGCGAAACACAGTGGGTATAACAAACGTGTGCAAGTTTTCGTCACAACTTGGAATAGGAAACAAATATAATAAAGGAGAATTATAGAATACTTGAGCTTAACTTGCAGGGTATTTGCAAGCCTTTGCATGAAGCAGCTTGTACTTAGCATTGCCAAGCAACTCATTTAAATGCAAACTAGATGCACGGAACTATTGCAGCTTCAGTTTCCGAACTAAATTTCAGACTTATCAGAATTTGGTGCATTTGCATTGTGCACTTGTCGAATTTTGTTCGGATAGTAAAATATTATATATTGTGTATATATAAGTATATAAGTATATAATATTTTAAGTAAAAATCTTAATGTAGAATGTATAATAAACTAATTGTGAATTGGTCTTCAAAATGAAATCAAAATCAATTTTATTAATGTACATTATTATATTGCAATTGCGATCAAGTTATAATCATTTCATTTGACACGTTTGTTATTTATTTCATTTCAATTTTTGTGAGTTAGAAGTTAAGCTAAATGTGTACTCTTAATTTGTATTTATTTAGTGGAAATGACATATGTACATATAAATACTTGACGACAACTTTTTACGAAGCGCTCAGGCTGAAATCTGTTTCAATTTCTTTTTATCTTATTTATGGTTGTTGTAGTTGTTGCTTTGGTTATTGTTGCTGTGTTAGTTAGTTTGGACAGCCTTAGGCTGTGGTATTCTGTTATCCTGGTTTTGGTTCTGGTTCTGGTTTTGGTTTGTCCAACTAAAGACGAAGTACTTGCCAAGTTCATAAAATATTCAGCTGCACTTTAGCCAGTAGCCGGTAGCCAGTAGCCGGTGGAAGTAAAAGTAAAACTGGCGCGCTAAGAAGTTGCCTTGCTTGCAATCATGTAACGAGTATTTGCCCAGCAGCAGTACCTTGACTCTGAAGTGGAGTTCAGTTAAGCAGGAGTCTTGTCCTCGTCGTCCTGTGGGCCATGGAAGCGGGCAAAGGCCGGAAAAGGAAATCGTTGCATTGCCAAATGGTAGATTAAAACGGTGTTAAGTTGAGCCTCGCCACAGTTGCCACTTGCGGGCAGCAAAGTGCTTCAGCTTACACAAAACGAATGAATAAGCTGCTCACGCGGAATAAACGTAAAGGTGTGGCAGATATTCAGCCGTGGTGGTGTTGATGCAAGCTACAATAATAACGGAAATTGCGCTGAGATGTTTATTTTTATATTTATGTTTGTGTTCGCAACGACATTTAAATGGAGGAAACTCGTCAAAGAAGTGACATATTATTTATATGGCATGCAAAATAAATGTCTAACGCCAAGGCTTGAATAGAAATCGAGTCGAGGGGCAGCAAACACCTCCAGCTGCCATAAACAGTACAAAATGCTGTTGAAGGACATGCACAGCAGAACATGAAGAACACACACACACACACACACACACACACACACATAGAAACAAACAACAAGAGCAACGATAAGGACAACATGAATGCAAAACGTCGTCGGCATTCGGTTGTGTAAACATTTTAATTTCTGCTGCAAACAAATGCGCAGCAGCCACAGCCTCAGTCTTAGCAGCAGCAGCAACAACCTCAAAAACAACATGGTCCATGTGGACCATGGTCATCCAATCCCACTGCATTGTCTGCTATCATCCCTCTGTAGTAGGTGCAGTATCTGTATCTGTAGCTGTTGTATGTTTGTGTTTTGTAAAAGGCATACGGGCGGCCATCAAGACGATGATTGCAGCTACATATGTTTGTGTGTGGATAGTGTGGGTAACCGTATTTGAATTTCCTGCTTCAATTCCACTGCTTACGCAAATGGCAATGCAAACGAGCAACTCATGTAAACTCTGGAAGCGATGTGTTAGTATGTGAAGCGATTCAATAAATTATGCAAGCACAACAAAGCTTGAGAATCGCAGGAAAAGGAGACATTTTTCCGAAAAGCATGAACTATTTTCTGTAACAATATAAGCTATTTTGCATTTTTCTTAATCTTTTATTATATTTGAAGGAAATAAACTTCACTTTTCAGTAATTCATGGAATTCATCGCCTGCTTTAAATTCACGTTATCATCGTTAGCAAAAAGGGACAGTTTATGAAATCTAAGCTTTTTGTATATTTTAGCTGCAGTCCCCAAATGCCGCTTAGCTTGGACTCACCCACAAACACACACACACACACATAGACTCTGGCAATAGGAATATGGTTTTTGTTCAGTTTATGGCCTTTTCTGCTGCCATAAACACGACGAACCCCTTAAAAGCCCTCACCTCCAGAAGCCTGACGCACCATTACTGCACTCGCCAAAATGTAGAAAGGAAGAAAGAAAACAAACAGCGAAAAGCAACTGAGAAACCACATTTAGTACCAACACACTCACACAAACATACTGTTTATTTGTGCATAAGTATTCATATATATATATGTATATATAGGTGTATATGTATATCATTCATAAATGTATATGTTCATATTCATAGCATAGGAAGAGAATGCATTCGTGCTTTTTGTGCATAAAATGGCAGATATGCATTTCAAGGATACAATTACAAAGCGAATGGCGAATGGCGAATGGCTGCCAAAGTCCTGTTTAAGCTCTCAGCTAAAAAGATGAAAGTTTTTTTTTTCACATTTTGCACATTGCACACTTCGCGCAATTAATTTTACAACAAATTCAAATATACCAACGGCAAAAATAGTGGAAAAATGAAAAAAAAAAAAAAAATAAAAATATTATATACCAAACTCATACAGAGAGACAGTTTATTATTTTTAATGAGGCATATTATATGAGTAATCAGGCAGAACACACACACACACATACAGTCGAACACCCCCGGTCTCGTCCAGTGATGTTCGTGTCGGATACGCCAGTTACGAGTGTTGGCTGCCATTGAGCGTTGATTTTGACAGCAATAATACAAAAAATATGAAGCAAGGAAAAAAAGGAACAACAACATGCATATAATCAGGGGACAACAACAAGAAAAAATGACACTTTCATTAAAATATTAAAAATAAACCTTGCACATTATGCATCCTATTTTATCCTTTGCCATCTGGCATGTAGTTCATGGCATTGCATTAATGAATACAAATATGTTAATGTTATGCCAACTATTTATGACCGAAAGAGTTAGAAAGACTGAAAAAAGCGAAAAATGTGTAAAGCTAAAAGTATTTATGGTTGAATTTAAAATATAATTATTTGATAATAAAAAGTTGAAAATTATGAAATAATATTATTGTGATAATTATTAACAACAAGAAGTTCATTTATGGCTGATCGCTTCACCTGCATAACAGACTTTCATTTCCCACCGAAAGCCCCAAGAAATACAATTTTATTTAGCATATCTGTGTGTGTGTGTGTGTGGTGTATGACATTAAAGTCACAGTGAGAGCTGGCTGGTTGAGTTGTGTTTTGTATGCCTTGCAATGGTTTCACACCATAAATTAATTCGCAATGTGGCATTTCGGTCTTTTTGGCAGAGTACAATGACATTTATTATAATTTAGCATATTGTGTGTACAAAGCAGAGCAAACAAAAATGTGAAACGAGTCGCATTGGGAAGCCAAACAGGTTTCATGCGGAAAAGTATATTCATAATACATAAATGGAAAAAAGGTGCACTGCTCAAAAAAAGGGTTACCAATGAAGCAAATGATAAATATATATAATTGAATGTGTTCGTAAATAACATATAAGCAACAAGCCTAAACCAATTTCTTGCAGTGTAGTTTGCACTAGCTGCATGCTTGATGTGGGCACATAAAACGGAATATAATATGCCCGTTAACATGACCCATACACACAGAGAGAGAGAGAGAGAGAGAGAGAGAGAGACACACACACACACAAGGGTCTCTTGCAATTTGATCTTGTACAAACAATTCTGGCTCTGGGTCAAAGATAAAACCTTAACTAAGACGTTGGCATCTTGGCTGTATCCTGAGCTGTAACTGCTGTGTGACTATTATCCTTTGACCGCTGTCGTTCGGCTAACCTTAACCATAAATTGGCTAAATAGTCACGCAACATGCCATGCCGCTTGACAGCGAAGTAAACTACGCCCGACCGCCAATATGAATGTTGTTATGTTATGCATCCGGGCTAGAGTAACTATGTTATACTGTGTCTGTGTGTGTGTGTGTATGTGTGTGAAGCCCCCAATCAATTTATCACTTGAACAGCGCCAAGCGAATCGCTTGCACTGTGTGTCCTTTGGCACTACGGTTGTGCGGCTGTGCGGCTGTGCGGCTGTGCGGCTCTGTGGTTCTTTCAGCGCTTTTGGGAGCGCTTTATTTGAGGTTTGGGCATAGAGGGCAGCCATAGAGAAAATATTTTAGAATTTCAATACATTCAAAATTTATACCCTTTCAGCAACCAACTATAAAATGTTCTTAATGTTCTATCTCTAAAAGAAATGAATATTCGGTGGAAGAAAAACTTCTAAACGTATGAAAACATTTTTGGTTTTGGTTTTTGACCGTTACATATTTCTTGCCATATCTGTTGTATACTCTGCTAGTGTATTCATTTATGTAGAAGTATAAATTTTTGCCATCCCATTAGAACATTTATAAACAAAGGGATATTAGTGCCAAGCGCTTGTTTGCGCCGCATGACGACAGCAGCCGTTGGTCAAGCGATTATGGCAGTGGAGTGTTGTTTGGTGAAGTTGGCATCACACAGACACACACACACACACATACATGTGACAAGGTATTAGGGCGTGTGTTATGGGGCTCATTGAATGTGTCGCAAAAGATTTAATGGACCATGCAATGTGAGCGAATAAGCGAGTAAGCGAGAGAGAGGGAGAGTAAGAGAAAGAACCCTGTTCATATATGTATATATATATAGGTGAAATATGCAATAGAAATGTATTTAAGAGGCCAGAACGTGAGAGCAGCCACAGGACATGGACTCTGATGACCGCTGACCAAACACACAATAAATCATAAATATGCCCGACGCTATATGGCATTTTTGGTTTATTGATATTGTAGTCATAGTAATACATGTGCTTGTTTATTCTGCTCCCCCGTCTCCCCCATCTATAACCCCCCCTCCGAAAGCAGACACCCACATAAATATTAATCAAATTTATACGCTGACATCCTTTCGCACACATATGTACGTATACGTATGTACGTTCGTATCTTCGCCTGAAATTGATCATGTGGACAAAAGTTTTGCACAGCTTATTGACTTGCAGCAGCAGCAGCGTTAACAAACATGAAAAAGTTTTTACAATTTGCCGAAGTATAATGCTGCCAAAAGTCCTGCCCATGGCCAAATTATGTTAATTTGCTTTCACAGACTCTCTGGCATCTCGAGACAGAGAGAAAGCGAAAGTGAGAGACAGAGAGGCAGATAGTTCAATAAACTTTGTTGCTTGATGTCAAAAACTTAACTCATAACTAATGCAAAGATAGTTATTAGAGCAGCTCCAGAGCTTTAGCTTTTACATCAGCTTTCAGTGGCATTGGATTAAGTATACATCATGGTAGTCAAGCGGAAATAGTCGCTCTTGGGAGAGAGAGAGAGAGAGAGAGTTAGGTAAGGGTCTGATAGTGTGCTGCATGCCACACATGGGTCACATTTCAAATCCCATTTTGGGGCATTTAGCCAGGACGAAAAACGACTGCAACAAATCAAGTAAGTGAATGCCAAGTGCTTGGTTGGCCATGCCAGTTAGCTGTTTGACAAATTGCCACTCAGCTTTATGGCTAGCCAAAAGCAGCCGTGAAAGGGGGGTGGCTGGTGGGTGGTGGTTAATGGGGTAGCCAACGCCAAGGCGTTTGTTTATTTGGTTTTCATGTCGCGCATGTTAAATGCAAATTATTCAAAATGCCTTGCACAAAACCTTCCACAGGCCCCCCGCAATCTCAACAAACACATTCGCACATTTGCACATACATATATATTCATGTAAATTCCTTATATCCAGCTTGTTGACCTTTTTGGTGAGATCCGGCAACGCCGTCGCCGTCGCCTTCGTCGTCGCCACTGCCACTGCCACCTTCATTGGAGCGTGTAATTTGTGACATTTTGTTTTGCTCAGCTACATTTTAACAAATAAGCTTCACGCGATTATGCAAATTTCCAAGTAGTGTAGTTATTCACTCGCTCCTCTTCTCCATCCCCATCCCCATCTCTCATACAACAATGCATCAACAAAATGCGAGGTTCCTTCGTTCGTTCTCGAAAGGTCACTTAACAACCGGAGCTCTTCCTCTTTTGTGAGGTCCGTAGACCGTCTGGCAGCTCAGAGATTTGTATGAATAAATTAGATTTCGCTTATTGTATGAGCAGTCGCATGCAATAAGAACTTTCAAGTTTATTTTCATGAACTTTGACATGGATAATGGAAGAAAGTGCACAGCGAGATGAAAAGAGGAAACGGAATTTTTTTAAAATCTTAAATGGATGTTTTGGCAAACATTGGTTTGTCATATGCAAAACAGATTCTTTGTGTAATTGAAATTGTTTAGTTAATATGCTAAATTATGCGCCTATCTCAATTTCCATATATAAATTAGGTAATTGTTTGCGATAGTAGTTTTCAGTGACATTTATATGAATATTCCTGATTCGATGGAAAAAGATTACGGCATTTCAAAAGGGAATAAAAACTTTAAAAAAACTTAAAATAGGTAAATAAATAATTGAAATATTTTTAAAATATTTAAATCGAATAATTTCAATTTCGAGTGCGCTTTAAGTGCTTCATTTCCGCTTTATGCACGAGCTTATTATACTGCATTCCTTCAAAATGTATACAACTTTAATAAATCGTGTGTTTTCATAATAGAAACAGACTGTCATTTAAACATAATCTTTGTGAACTGCAAACATGTCTTCGTTGTTGTTGTTGTTGTTGCAGTTTTTGCTGGTGCTGGTGGCAGTCGACAATGGCCATGTGTATTATGTGCATTTTATATATTTCTTAATAAAAATATCACGCAAGTCCCCAACACAATGCCACATGGAGTCAGGCAGCTGGCTCGCTGGCCAGGAGAAGTTGAAGGCGGCAACTCATGTGTCATACACTGAAATGAGAAATGATCAAAGTGAGTGTTTGGCTTGAAAACTGCAGATGCTGCAACAAACAACAGCAGCACCAGCTGTTTGCCTCAATGGGTATGTGTGTGCGTGTGTGTGTGTGGGGGGGGTGTGGAAGTATGTGTATCTAGCTGTCCAAGGGTGCCAACTGGGACATCATCAGTTGCTACTTGCAATATTCAGCAGATCCAAGCAGATGTGCCTGTCTGAAACTGTCTGTATGTGTGTGTGTAGTGTGTGTATGTGCGTGTGTGTGCGTGTGTGTGTGTATGTCTAGTATGTGTGTGTAGCATGTCCACTCAGTTAATGCACACCGAAACTGCAACTGCAGCAGGAACAGACCTCAAGCTCATCTGTTGCAGGCAAAGTAATCAGCAAGTCAGCCAACTGGGGAGTAGACTACACACACACACACAAACACACACACACACACTCAACTGAGTAGTTAGTTTGTGTGTTTGTTGTTGCTTTTGCCAAGTAATTAGTTGCTGTGCATTGATTTTTATGCGGTGACATCGCTGCCGCCGCTGTTGCTTTCTGCCTGCTGCCTTCTGCCGCTGCCCGCCTAATTTGCCATGACAAATTGTTAATATGTCAAAGCGCTGACAACAACAACACCACCAGCACCAGCACCACCACCAACAGCAGCAACAAAATAATAAAGATGAAGCCATATTGCGATTGATGACAAAGTTGTCGCCGTCGGCAACTTGAAGACCGACTAAATTTATGGTAATAAAAGCCATAGACATGGCTTTGTCTGCAATATGGGCAGAGGGGCGAGTTTCTGTATTTGAGTCTGGGTCTGTCTAAAATACGCCATGATTAAGACAGTAAGGGAGCCAGGCGGGGCGTACGACTCGTCACCGCATTCATTGAAATAATAAAATAAGTATACGCCGCGTATACGCCGTTCGCATAAATCATTTTAACACCAATGCCACAGAGATCCACGCGAAACAGAAAAAACCCCACCAAATTCCTTCACATTTTGGGCAACTGGGCACCTGCTCAGTTGTATTTACATATAAATTGCACACACACACACACACCAACACTCATTCCGCACATTTAAATCATGTGTGTGTGTCTTTTTAGTATATATGTACATGTTTATATAAACACAAACAAACATTCGCAACGGCTTATAACACTCGAAGCAATTACTTAAACGCAAATGATGTGAGCACTTGCCCCGCGACTATAGTTTATTCATAAGCTATGTCTTTACATTTATATATACGTTTTATCTCTTTGCGTACAGCCTACAGTCAAAAGATACTTAAGCAGCTTAAGCTGAACCAGAAAACTCGCTGAAAGACCGGCTTGAAAACTGTTTAAGACTCATATTAAAGTGACTAATTTTTCAACAGTTGCCATATCTAAGTGAAATGTACTGAATTTCTGAATTCATCTATAAACTTATTGTATAAAAAGAATTTTTTTTTTTTATTGGGATTAAAATACAATTTAATTGAAATGCATTGCCAAATGGCAATACGAATCAATGTAAATAATACATAATGATCAGAAATTTATATCTTATCTTGATGGCGTTTGGATTGGATTGCATCTGGATTGTGTCCAAAACACACAAATGATGTGGTCAAAACAAAGAGAACGCAATAAAATCAAGCTAGCACAATGTGGCCATGTGGCAACAAGACACAAAGAGATAGGGGAGAGAGAGAAGGCGAGAGAGTCATAAATTAAATGCAGATGCTACAAATTGTAATTATTTTACTTCCATTCACAGCTAATGGCTCTGGGCTACTAAGGCCATTTATTGTATTAGCTCTTGGGTATAATTAACGCTTAATTAACACAATGATCTAGAATGTTTGAAAGAGTTGTCTGCCAAAAAAAGCTTCAAAATGTGCCAGATGCTAAAATGAAATCATAATTTTAATACATGCTAACATTTTCAACTGTAATAATCATAATAATAGTCAACTGAAATAACATTTGTGACCTACTTTTGTCATTCCTTCAACTCTGCCAGCTATGTACATATATGTTTTACGCCAGTTTCTCGCCAGTTTAAACAAAAAAAACTTCTTCCATTTATACATGTATATTTTTTTAAGGTGGCAATTTGCGTTGCAGTTGCAGGACGGTGAAATTTAATTTGTTTTGTGCATTTGCTAGAGGCGTTTGTGTGTCATGCATTTTTACACCTTAATTTGCAGCTAATTTGCATATTATTTATAGTAGATGTGTATGTGAGTATTTTCGCTTGTTGCACAATTTCCATTGCAGTTGCACTTGTCTCAGTTTTTTTGTTTTTCATGTGAAAATTGTTATATTGCTACTTTTTTGTTTTGTTTTGGGACACCAACAATATAAGCTTAATACATATTATTTTACCTGAATATTTACCAAATTTAGCTACAGCTATGCAAATTGAATCAGTTAAATATTTAAATGGGGTGCACTTTTATTTTTTAGTATTTCAACTAGTTTGTATATTCCCTTAACTATTAAATGTATTTAGTTAAGAGTCTTTTATAGAATTTTTCAATTTTCCCAAAAACCAAAGGTTAGACACAGCTGTCACATTGACTATTATTTTTCTATTTATCCCAATTGAAACAACAATAGTTTATTAATTTTTACAATATTTGTTGTTAAAACTAATAAATTAAATGCTACACACAATTTTAAATACTTTTATATGTACAATTCAGTAAACATACATACTAATTTAGTTAACTGCATACAATTTCGAACGTTAGGGAATTTATTTAATTAATCTAAATTAAAATTGTACAATTTTTGTTAACCTAAAACTGAACCGCATTGAATTGTGTTTTGTTTTTTTGTACTTCAAGATTGTTAACCAAAAAAAAAGAATGATTTTCATGAAAATGATTTAGAAAAATACTATTGATTCGTTTTCTTGACGGCTAGCTATTTTTCATATACAAACATGTGAGAAGGCTTCATATAAATCTATGTGTATATGGTTTCATTTGGTTCCAGGACGGCAAACAAGCTCACTGAATGACTTATCTAATTTCTAACTAGTTTAAGATATAATCTCAATTTACAGTATTAGAGACACCCATTGCCCCAGCAACCGCACCAGGGTATCTTGCCACCCGTGTGCGAGCTTATAGAGATCTTGCGCCGATTGGAGCGCATGCTAAAGCTGGTCGAGGATTCGCGGGAGGAGCCAAAGCTGTTGGAGTTGCGATCCGAAAGGGAGGTGACCGTCTCATGATTGCTATCCTGATGGGAATGATGGCTGTGATGCGGATTGCTGCTAATCAAACTGCTATGATGCTGCTGATGGTGGCTATGCGTATGATGATGATGATGACCACCACTCGAGCTGCTAATGCGATGAGCATTGTGAACGGTGCCCTCTGAGTGACGTCGCGAACATTTTGTGCGGCTAACTGTGGCTGTGGCTGCCATTGGCGACGGATCGCTGCCCTCCTTGCGATGATGATGATGATGCGTTGTGCTGGGCGGCGCTGAGGACGTGGCCGCCACATCGGCATGTCCCGCTGTCATTGTGTTGCTGTTGGTTCGTCGGCGTGAGGAATGTGGTGAATTGGGCGTACTGTGGCTCATCTGCCTGAAAGCCTTTACACTCGGATGTTGCAAAACTCCAGCTGCAGCACTGGCTAAATCTATACAACTGGCTGTTGCTGTGGGCAGCGTGCTGGGTGCAGTGGTTACAACAGTGCCATTCACCACAGCCCTCTCCTGCTCCTCGCCACACACGATGGAAACGCGGCGTGCTTTGCGCTTGGCTGCCTCGTCATCCTGCCCAAAAAGCAAACGCAAAGAGTCAGTTAAAGAGAAAACTTCTAATTAACACGAAAGTAAAGCTATAACTGGCAATCTGATAATTACAGATGCTTGAAGAGCAGCAGTATGAACTTTATTTAAGATTAAACTAATAGAAAAACATTGTACACACCTCATTGACAAGCAGTGGGTCAACTCCATCTCCAACTGGTGTTTCATTGCCAGTGGCGACCTCCACATCCAAGGAACGCGTCAGCTGGGATGGTGTTGAGCGGAAGATGGCTCTTTTGGCCGCCGCCGCCGAGGCAAGAGATTTGAATAGGTGGCTTTTATTTGGAGCAATTCCAGCTGGCGGCGCTGGCGGTGGCTCTGTGGGTTGGGCTGGACGGCGAGCTGGTGGCAACGGAGGTGGTGGTTTGGCAGGTACATTTGGCTTAATACCAATTGGTGGCTTTTGACTCGATGGTGATTGCTGTTGTATCACGGCCGCTTGATTGACTTGCTCAAATCCGAGGTAGGTACACTTCTCCGGAAATGGTGCCATGGGATCGGGCATGTGAGGTGCCGGACTGTCAGTATGTTCGCGTTCCAATGAACGCGTTCGACTCGAGAGTTTGTGTATGCTGTTGGAATTGTTGGCATAGCTTGCATCAGTTGTTGTTGTTGTTGTCGCTGATCCATTCGAAATGTTTGGATTTGTGGCATCATATTGCAGATAAAGATTCATTTCGGAACGATAGGGCTTCTTAGTGTTATCCGTGTGATTGATTTGACCATTTGGAGATATGAGATTATCGCGCGATTTACTCTTCTCTAACTGTATGGCCAGAATGTCCTCCGAAATTGTCTCGATGTCATTCAGTATGGACTCCAAATTCACTGAATCTGTCTGCGAAAAATAAAAGTGTTTGAGTAACTATGGCTAAACTTTAGTGAGGGTTAGGCAGTTTATGGCAGGGCTATGATTTAATCAATCTAAAATGTTTCAGCATCGGGTTCGGCTTACATTGTAACACCATACTAATGACATGTCGGGATTAACACATTTCAATACCAGGAAAAAAACAACATGGAAAACATTCATTAAATGTAAATAAAATATAGATCTAAGAGAGAGTCCTTAAAGTAAGTTTTACATTATATAGGATACGTATATCACATTTTCAATTTGATAACAAACAATATCTATAGCTTTTCAGGTTATATGAGAAGGAAATATTGAAAAAATTTGCTTTAAAACTATTCAGTAAACAATTAAATCATTAAAAAATACGACTATGTTGATATATATTCTTATACACACAAACATCTTTACAATGATCTTTAATACAAAATAATAATTTAATACATAATAATGCTCAATAACTAGAGTAATTCAATAAAAAAAAACAATATAGTATATATGTATATATTTTAATCCACTTTGGATACACAGAAACAGATTTATAATGATATTTAATGAAGAAAAAAGGCATGCTTAAGAACTAAAATAATTTATAAAAAAGTATGAAATTTAAAAGAAACACGATACAAATTGTATTCAAAAATACATTTAAGTCCACTTAGGGATACCTTTAGAAATAAAAACTGAAATGATATAATATTCTAAAATAACGATGAAACGACTGGGGAATTAAGTCAAATGATTGACTGTTGAGTGATCCGTCTGTTTGCATATTCCCCTCACCTGACTGCCAATATCCACAATGCTGGTGGCAGAAACTGCAGGGGACGGCTTACAGCCGCTGACAGATGTGGTTGGCTTTGTGGCCAGCCGCAGCGGCGATGTAGTTGTCTTTGTGGTATTCGTTGTCACAGTCATCACGGGCTGTGTTAGGGCAGTTGCCGAGACGCAGCGGCTGTGGCAGCCCTTTTGTGCGGTTGCATAGACGGGCTCCACGGAGCCACGGTACAGGGGCAACGGAGATGGGGGCGCCGATGAGGCTGATCGGACAGCTGAAGCTGAAGCAGCGGCAGCAGCGGCAAGGGCAGCAGCATAAATGTCAACCACGCTGCCTCCACCACCACAAGCATTGACCTCACCTGCAGCAGTACCAGCACCGACACCAGCGCCCAAGCCAACAGCAGCAGCCACATTTACCACCGCCCGATGCAATGAACAATGCTCCCGATGCTGGGGAGCGGGCAGAGTGGGTGACGGCGAAAGGGCCTGCTGCTGCTGCTGGTTGTGCTGGCGATGCTGACGATGTTGCTGCTGATGATGTTGATGTTGCTGGTGGTGCAGCTGGCAATGCGAACGCGAGTGATGTCGTGGACTTACGTGAGGTGAGATCCTCGGGCAGGGACGCTGATATGGTGTGGCGAGTGCATTATTCACAAATATATCCGGCGGCTCACGCATTGGTGCAGCCGTCTCCAACGGCGGAGGGGGTGAGCCTGGCGGCAGTGAATCCTGTCCACGATTCGCCAGCTCTGTGTCGATCCTAAGGCGTGGCTTCATTGGAGCAAAGAAATGCTTGGGGCTATTGAGCGCTTGTTGTTGCGTTGCATTTGTGGTTATGGCGACAGTCTCAATGTTGCCTGCTGTTGACGTTGGCACATTCAATGCTATCCGGGGCATTGCCTGGAGTGTCGTTGCCGTAGGCACAAACGTGGTCAGCGGTTGTGGGGGCGACGAGCGGGTTGGCGACGATGTATTCGAGTATTTGCGCTGCGTAAACGGTGACTGCAGATTATAATCCCAGCCATTCGTATGCTTCATGGTCTTGCCAGTGGTTGTGCTCGAACTGGTGCCCAATTCAGGTGTCGGTGTCAGAACTGCAAAAGCAAAGACATATCAGTTCGATTCCACTCAAATTAATAAAAAGAAACCCAATAATTTTACATTGATTTTGAAAGTATTTGTAAAATAATCAAACTAAAAATGTAGAATGTGTGAATATTATTTTGATTGGTTTCTGGTCGGTTTCGGTAAGCTCACCCTGATTGTGACCCATGTGCTGTGTTAGGATGTTCTCAAAATAGGAAAGTGGTGGAACCATTGCCTGCAAATCATTCAGTTGATTAGCCACCAGCTCGATGGGCGTCAGAGGGGTTAGGGGACCCACCAAACTGGGCAGGGTGCTCTGCGAGCCATTGAGATCGGGTGTACAAATCATAAGATGATGCTCCGGCTGTTGCGACAGCATCATCTCCGGATTACTGAGTGTTTCCTCCGACACCACAGACAGATGGTCAAAGTGCATCGGTTGGCTATCCTGGGTCTTTGCTGGCGCGCTGCATTCCATAGAGTTGGCACTGGACTCAACTGCTGCTGCTGGCAGCGGCTGCTTGATTGATACACAGGAGCCGCCTTCCTGACAGCACTCATCGCTACATTGACCATCATCCTCGCACCGACACGTATCACATGAGTCCGAGTCCTGGAAATTGTATAAGGTTATGTTCATTTTGTTGTCTGGTTGTTGTTGCTTTTGGTTTGGTTTTTGTGCTTACACTCACATCACTGTTTCCATCACAACCTGCGCTGGCTCTGCCGCCACCGCTACAGCGTCGACCGCTGCCTCCACTTCCCCGACAGCCGCCAAACTCGTGTTCACTTAGCTTCGCTTTGAATTTCTTGTTGAGCCGATCGCATTCATCCCGCAGTGTCCAAATCTCGCGACGCAAGTGCTCATTTTCACGGCGTAAACGTTTGATATCCGTTTGACCTGTTATTGCAACGAAAGCGAATAAATAGAAATTATAAAAGAAAACTTATTTATTTGGTTTAATTAAATAAGAAATACCATTGAGATTATATCTTGTTATTATTTAGCTTATCAGCTTATACTTTTATTTTTACTTTAGGCACATGAACACATAATCAGCTCGCTATTTCGTCACCTTAAATATCTTTGTTTACATTTCCTATCCTCTGTTTTGACAACGAAAACAATGAATCAAAAAGAAAAACATATCTTTATATACATTTTTGTATAAATACATACGGACACATGTGTGTGGAACTTTTTTGTCAACTCGTATACATTAATTTTTTTTATATTCTTTTGAGATTTGCGTTTTACGCACATATTTTCAGGTTATAATGTCTTTTTAATAGCACTTTTGATGTTTTACTTTAAGATTTATTCGTTTCCTGTTTCAAAAACATAAATATACAAATATATATATATATATATATACAATGTTAAGGGAACTTAGCGAACATTTTGCGAATCTACAAGATTTTAATAGAATTTTACATTTTCTTCATTAAAGTTTGATTATTATTTGAATATTTTTATTATTATTTTTTATATTTACCTCGTTCTACTTCCGCATTTATGTTGATTGTGCGCAACCTGAGTTCTTCATTTTCGTATATCATGCCACGTGATGACTTTCTGTCCAATCTGTAAGTAGTAAGAGACAATTGTAAGAAAGACTTGACATGACCTATTCGAAAGATACAGAAAACTATATATAGTTGTATGTATATTGCCTTTGAACTGTCAATGGTTGCCATTGTGACCGGATACCTAGCAACATTCCGTTTCTTATCAAATATATATATATATCTTAGTTCCTATTGAAATCTTGATGATGCCTCAACGACTGTTGTAAGTCAACTGAATAGGATAGCTCCAGTTTTGTCCAATTATTAGGCATTCCGCTGGGTCTGTATTTTGTGGCCTTTCAACACTCGCCAAACATAAATAAATAATATGAACGCGACGCAGACAAATAATATATATTCCACCGATATTTCGCTCGCTTGGAACGCGACGCATCGCATAGAAGACTAACACTTCAAGAGCTAAGCAATTTCAGACTGGAGGTGATATACCTTGTCTATGCGTCTGGTAAAGTACCGAAAAAACCATAAATTACATTGGTTTCGAAAACACAAATACGTTTCCTCTAGCAAGTGCTTTTATGTTGAGTATACATAAGTCATTGTATATATACCTTTTACTTTTTCGCTTAAGAGATAGTATTTTTGCAAACGTTATTGAACTTGTTTTTCAGGCTTATAATCAAAATCTTTTTAATCAAATTATAACAATTAAAAGATATGAACAAATCCCAAATGATCCATTAAAGCTTCTGCATATTTTCCATAGCTGACGCGTTCCTTTATTTATTTAAACAAAAAATATGTGCTCGTGAATTTATTTTTGACACTGCTGTCTGAATATTTTTGAAAAACTGCCGACCTGTTGGTCTAAATGCCACCGAACTAAGCATACTGATACCCTATAGCAATGCTACCTTCATGGGTATGCTCGTCAGGAATATTATCTGGTGAGACTTGGAAAACTTAATACTTAATCGTAAATATACAGAATAATCTTAAAAATAATTTCATTTTAAATTAATTACTTAATAAAAAGTAAGATAAATATGTAAACACAATTAATACATCATCTACGAGTGAAGAAATCTTTTGATTGGGTATTTATAAGTGTATTATATTTCTTGTTTTTTTTTTGGAATGTTTATCAAAACAAAAAATAATGATTTTGAAAAAAAAATGAGAATATGTTAAGGCACTTTTAGCAATAAGAAATCCCAAATACTCTTAGAGTAATCCAAATTTTTAGTATTCAACTGTGAAAAATGTTTATAATCTTTTTCTAAGCTGAGCAAATTTATCTTTTCGGAAAACAATTAAAACTCCTGATCACATATTTATATATACTCTCATTTATATCAACCTATGTTAGATTTACATTTACTGTTTTTTTATTGTTTTATAACAGAAAACTCATAACTCAACTATGAACCAAATTCAAGTTCATTCTATGAACTTACACAAAGCTGTTTCGCTTCGGAACCACAACGATTCAGCCCTGAATTTGAGAAACTATTTTTAGGCCCACGAGTGAGCGAAAGAGCATAAGCAAAAAAGTCGAATGAGTGAGCAAATTTTGAGAACACACAATGAAACCGATAAACTTATGATCGATAGAAAACGAAATGAAACGTTTTGGCAGTTTTATTCATAAAATAAGATGCTGATATGTATGTATGAGAAACAAAAGCGCGAGGCGTTTAATAACAAATGTTTGCATTGATTTGCGGGAAACTGAAATGCGGAATAAACATTGTGTAGAACGTGTAAAATCAAGTTGGACAATGTACATGACTCGATGATAAACAATAAACTTTATTTTTAGGTTTCGACTGAGGCACGAAATGTTTATTTAACGATCGCTAAAGTGTATGGATATTAGAAATTTTAATGACTTTTAATATTAATCGATAAAATGCACGAGATCCAGATGTTCGAATGACCAAAAATACACAGTGTTTCAAGTATATACAGAAGAGTATATATAAAATGAGACCAGAAATGTGTAAATGAAATCTATGTCATTTTCTTACTTTGCTGACTTTTCCGAGCGCTTGTTACTCTTGCGAGTGCGATCATATTGAGTTCGACTGCTTTTCGCGCCTTTCATTTAAAACACAAACACACACAAGCAAATAGTATAGAAATTAATGTGACACAATCTGATTTGGGAATGAGGTCGCATCCCAAAACGTACATAAATCCATGGGACACGCGCGTGCTTAACTTTAACTCAAATTAATTAGCTTAATTTGTTTATAGTTGTTGAACATTTTTAACACACAAATTGGCTTTCAGGCAATATGAAAAATTAGATAACAACAGAAAGTCCACCGCAGCTAGAGGAGGCGAGAAAAATTGCTTTTCGTATTGCAATACCGCACGATTCGGCTATGAACAGAAAACTGACAGTTGGGCGAGATCAGTTTTGGCCAAAAACAAACGACTACAACAACAGAACAAAAGCAACAAACGAACGCCAACGTCTGATGGCATTGAATGCCGCCAAGAGCAACAAGCTCTGCCCGTGACGGCCACTGATTCAATTTTTAATAAAAACTAAACTAAACTAAAGAAAAAAAAAACCCACCATAATACAATACAAATACTAGAAGGAAACTGTGAAAAGTTTCATAAAGCATTTACGGCGGTGGGTAAATCTTAAAGGCACTACCAATATCAACAAATCATCTTGTTCTCAATGAAATGTGCGCATGCTGCTCAGAGATTAAATATGAAAAGAAAAACCCAGGCACAAATCAAATGTCAAAGACCGATACTAAAATGCTCTTTAAATAGTTACTTGTTTTTTCTTTAACCTTCTTTATAATTACTATAATAATGTTGTTTTTGATTTTGTACAAAAAAATTAAATAATAATAAAAAGTTTCAGAAGTTTTTACTTTATTTACTGTAAGCTTTTCATGCTCAGACCCTAGTGCATTCAACTTAAGGAAAAAGTATTAAAGACCACATTTTTAAAAGGTATTTAAAAGAGATTAAACGTCAGATTTTCAACTTTTGACGTAGCGAAAAAGCTTTTACGTTTATATCTTTTGCATACATATAATCAAATAAAAATATATACATCAATGTAAATGTTTAAAAATGAAACAATGCTGAATACACTTTTTTATTTTCATTTACATTAACTATTTCAAATTTGTAAGCAGTAAAATTGATAAATATTATTATCGTTTTATTATTTATTTGTTCAGAACTCATTATTAATTGTTATTACTTTAATTAAAAGTATGCGATTTATTTATGAGTTTATGAATTCAGTTGCCAAATGGGATTTGCAACTATTTCCAATTGGCTGTTTAATTATACTTGCTGTTTGCTTTGATTACATAGAAAATTAATTCAATTTAATCAAGCCATTAATCGCATTGAAATCATGGTTTGGTTTATTATAGCTAAAAGTTTTTTTTGTCGTTTACAATTTGATTACAGGGACCAAAACCGAAAAAAAAAATAAATATATAATTCAACAATATGCAGCAGATAATATAAATTAACAGTCGCACCGCAATTTCAATTTATTTTACAGCTCAGCTACTGGATTCAAATTGAAATAACATTGTTAATTGTTAACCTATTTTTTATGTACATTCTATAATAGGCTCTGGCTAATGATTCGCTGGCTCGAATATTCGAATATTCAAATACTCATACACAAAAAAATACAAAAATATGTATCAGAAATGTGTCATGACACTGACAGTGGCTAAAAGTGGTGCACAAGAAAAGAATCTGATATGCCTACGCAAATGGCAGCCACAAATAAACCTTAATGAAGTTCGTCTATGCAAGATAATTAAATGTCAGATCTAAGATCAAAGCTATTACAAAAGACAAAAAAACGAGGGTCATTAAGAAAAGAATCAATTCAAGTCCTACTTCTTTTGCTAGTTCTATTAATATTTTTCCTTTTATATACTCCTGTGGTTTTTGTGGTTTGGCACCTTAGTTATCCATTGTAAAATATTGGAATGATGCCAAATTTGTAGAAATGTCTGTTTTTGTTTTGAATACTTACTAACTGGCCCTCGACATATTTATTACATTTTTTTTGGTGTTCTTTAAATTATTAAGTTCACAGGGCCGGCAATAAATAATATTTTTCACATAGATTGTTTATGCAAATGTGTTAAATTAAATTATTTATAAGCCATTAAAAAATTAGCAGAGGTTATGCCTGCCAATTAATATCAGACAACAAAAATAAAGTACGTACGTATATATATATACGTTTTTTGTGGTTATTTCTGCAAAAACTCGTGCCAATTTTTAGTTGAGCTAATCGCGTCTGTCATTCTTCTCAGTTCTTTTGTATTTTTTGCTTTGACATTTATTCGACGCCGACAGTTTAATCTTGTATGATTATATTTAATATTAGTGTTAAGATGCCGTTGAAATGTTTATTTAGGAAATTATTACCATTTGTTTATGGAATGCGAAAAAAATTTATGTGATGTTTTTTTTTTAGAAAATAAAACGGATTTTTACTTTGCAAAACTAAAGCTTTCAACATTTCTTATATAAAGCGCCATTATTTCTTTTTAAATAAATGTGCCCAATATTTTATTCATGATCTGTAGGAGATCCACATTGCGCATGTCCTATAAAAAGCTTTTGAGCTTATTTTCAAATATTTTTGAAATCTTTTTCTAGCAGTATTTTCTTATAATAAGTGCAGAGCTTTGCACTGCTTGCAAGCTTTTTTTGCTCACTGATCTAGCAACAGTTGGCTATTCAAAATGATTTGAAAATGCTTATCATTGATTGAACTACGATTGCTGTAAATGTATATTATGTATAATATTTAGAGATCGATTAAGTTACCTGCTGTTTAGCTTATAGTGTGCATGACGTCTTCGTTCTCGGAGCATAGTCGTGCGTTAGTTTTCCGCATATGAAAGAAAAACCAGCAAACAAAAAAAAAAAGAAAGCAAAAAGACACATAAAGTAAAGAAGGAAGGGAATAACGAAAAGAAAACACAAATCGTGTACAAAACAAAACAAAAGTAAACACAACACAAGAAACAAGAAAAAGATAACAAAAAATTTCATAAAATTATTTTCCTTGTTGTGTAAATGTGTGTAAATGTGATATTAAGTTTTTCGTTTTGCTTTCAATTCGAAATTTTTCTTATACTTTGTTTATAAATACTCGAGAGCGTGTTTATTTAGATAGAATCAAAGTGTGTGTAAGCGCATGTTGAATATTGGACACGAAAACAAATACAAAATTGAGCTCAATGCAACGTACGAAGAAGCAATGTGATAGATAGATAAATGTTGTGATATGCGAATTTGTACAGTTATTGCTGCACTTTAATGTTCCACGAAACTTTCCAGACACAACAGATTCACAAACTTATGCATATGTACACAGAAAGTACATAAAAGTTGACGTATGGCATATTAATGACTACTTTAATATCTTGATGTTCAATGACATTCTACATTTTCTCTAGGACCTGTCTGCCTCACACACAATGCCCATGTGACAGCATGTGAAGATATACACACACACACCCACAAACACAGATTTAACTATTCATATGCATACATGTTTCTCCTTCGCAACTATAGACACTGACATCCACAGACACCGCACAAAGGAATTTTTTTGTTCGAACGCGTCGTATCCAACCCTACCAAACAACAATAAACGGTAGACAACAGCACGCAGGAGGAGTGTGACAGATTTCCGACTATGGCAACAGGGGTTCGGAAGGGAGGAGACTGGCATTTTATTCAAAGGGTCGAAGCAGCATTATCTGCCAAGGCAATTGATTTATCGATCAAGTTGTCAAGTGCCCATTCTCATCATTCATCACAGTATTTATTTGTGTTACAATCGAGACCAGGTTCTTAAGCGTCTCTGCAAAGGCCCAAAGGCTTACAGTAGACCATAAGAATTAACTAAAATTGTTTTATAATAGTTTTATTCAAACTTTTCAAGTATATGCATATTCCATAAAACTGAGACATTTCTAAATGTATGATAACAATTTCGGTCAGATGGAAGATTTTTGTTTTACACAAATTATAATAATATCTAATTGATAAATATACCTTAAAAAGCTAAAGCAACAATATAAATATATATAACTTTTTGCAACACTTTCAATTTAATTATTAAATTTCAAAAATTACCCAAAAGAAAACAAAAAATATGTTTCTTAGAAGAGTATCTGATAGTCAACAACTTAACATATTGAAAATTTCAAATCATTTTTAAACTTACTCAGAATCGTAATAAGAACTCATATATGTATAAAACACTCGTATTATTAATTATTGTTTTTTCTTTTTTGTAGTCTTTTCGGATTTGAACGAAACAATTAGCTGGTTGTAGGTGTAAACGTTTAAATTGAATTTATGGAAAATTCGTCTTATTACTTTGGGCACTTTCTGGGCATATTCTGCATACTTGAAATAAGTGGATCATAAATGGAATTTTAAAAATAATCTCGTTCACCGGCGCCGAAAATAAGTGTGTGTCCGAATGTACGCGTTGACAAAGATCTAGATACAGATCCAGATGCACATGCAAATGCAGATAAAGGTACAAACACAAAGAAATGTATATGTATATGTATAGAGTAAGAGAGATAGACAAATAAAGAGAGAGCGAAAGGAGAATAAACAATCGGCACAGGTTAAGCGCGAACGAAAATTGGAAGACGGATACGTTGTGGCCCGGCAGGCACGCGACTGCTAACTGCACCACTGTGTGTTTGGGGGCAACCACTTTGCTGCCTTCTTCTTCACATGCCACATCACGGCTACGGCTACAAAATGCGTCTTCGTTGTTGCGTTCTGCGCCGTTTTGTTGTAGTTTTGTGTGTTTTTATGTTAAATAATTGCGTATACATTTTATGTGATGTTGTTACGCCGAGCACACACACAAACGCATATATGGAGTAGTGTGAGGATATGCTCTGGGGTTGGGGCTGGGGACGGGGCATGGTTGGTTTGTGGAGCAGGCGTTGCAAACGGCATGCCAATTCACTAACGGAATGTGCGTGCGTTCCCAAGTCAAAATTTACATCTACACGCTTTAGACGAACAACAAATTGAGAGCAAAAGCGATACACAAAACGAAAGCACAAACAAAAAAAAAAAAAAACAAATACAAACATGAACATGAATTCTTTTTTTTTTTTTGTGTGTGTGTGTGCGTGGCCAAAATGCACAGCCCGTTAGCCAGGCAAATATGGTAGAAAAAAAACTATATTCTTGTTGGTTTTTGTGATTTTCCATTGGCCTGTTGCCCGCTGCAGTTGGCCTCTTTGTCTCTATTTCGTCTGGCACATCACTTTCCATCTCTTGCGACTGCTTTTCGTGCAAAACTTCTAAAAAAGAACTCATTCTTCTCTCATAAATACTCATAGAGATGATTCTAAAGGGAGTCCGAAATAGTAAGTGAGTTTTTTATGTGGCTGCACTTTTGAGTTTTTAATTGACAACATATGACTTTTATAAAGTCAAAGTCTTTAAAGAGGTGCGAACGCAACGGCGACAAGAGTGTCGCCCAAATTAGATCTTTTATACATCATTATAATTAATTTTATTGCTTTTTCTGCGACATCTGATAGAGTCAAATGGAGACTGGATTACAGCAACACTTGACATAAATTAACAACTTTATGGTAAAAGTTTTCGAACGGATTATAGTTGGTTAAAGCGATAATTTATATCTTTGACAATTCTAAAAACAACATATAGAATTATTAAAAAATTATTAAAAGTCTCAAACAGAGACACGTAACTTCACCCCAAGTTGATGGGATTTTTGATTAAGTCATTAGCATTCAATTTTTATCAGTTGGACTGAAAAAAAAAAAATAAAATATTTATATATATAAACAATCTCAAACGAACTTTGAATGTGATGCTCAATTTGATGAAGAATTTTAAATCGTCACATAAATTCCACAAATGTCTTTTGAATCGTCGCACATTGGCGCAACTTTTGTATTTATTTAAAATGTGTCCGATTTTTTGTTTTCGTTTTGGTTTTTTTTGTTTCATCTAAATTAGATTCTTAGCAAACAAATGGTCTGTTTATATTATGTGGCTGTCTATCTGTGGACATGTGTCTAGCCCAAAGGTGAGTGCTAAGATCAGCCAGAATCTATTTTGGAAACGCACTCACACAAAGTCCCTAGCCCAGTCAACTAGCTGAGTCAGCTGTAATGTTGGCCAACATTCCAGTTGGCCGCCAAAAATGTGCAGCAAATTCGTTTCTTGTTTTATAAACAATCAATTTTACATTTTGGTATCGCCATATGTCGACAATTTGGCTGAATGATATATTTTCAAGTACGGATAACACTTGCTTGGCCTTTGCCTTTGGCTGTAGCTTTGCGTTTACGAATTCATTCATTCATTCATCGAGCTTTTTTTGTTTTGTAAATAATGTTCAAAATAAAAACAATGCGTCACACCGTTTTGGCACTGCTAATTGAAGCGATCCAACTGAAAGGCATTAAAATCAGTCAATAGCTCAATGCTGCGATTGCTGGAGGCTGCTGAACTTTAGATACCCTTGAAGTTATATGAACATATGTTCTATCTTAGATGGTAAATTGAGTAGTGAAAAATCAAGACAAGACAAATCCACACACCGCAGCGTTTCATGTTTATTCCCAGAAATAATATACCCTATGCACAAACAATGACGTAAAAAGACGCCACGGTCTATTGGTTGGTTGGTTGAATCAATGCGATTTTTGGCATTGATTTCCTTGTTGTGCCTGCGATGATCAAGGTAGCGGAAGCAATATCAATTTAATTATCAAAAAATTAGCTTAGCACAACATCGACAGTCATAAAATCATATACGATATCGATGTTATTGTTAGCGAAAATGAATACATTATGAACATTTCCTTGGGTTTTTTTTTCTTCTTTTGAGTGACGCTTTTTATGAGCGCCAATCAAATGCAAATAATAATAATATTTTAAGAGTTTTCAATTTTAATTTCATTCGCTGCTAATTGTACAGACTTAATTGAAATATATATACTCATACGTAAACGCATATAAATTGTCTTCATTTATTGCATATATGTATCACGCATATATGTATATTGTGAGGCATTTGCATAAACAAAATGGATAAACATATTCGATTTTTTAATATCCACTGATCCACACATTCGACAATTTGAGGTCTGAAGCTAGAACAATGTGTTGTCCAATTAAAATGAAATTCAATCAATTTTATTTTTCTCTTTTTGACTAAAGACTAAAGACAAATTTATGTGACCAAACGAACAATCGAAAACAGGCCAGGCCAGGCCGTCATTTAATTAGCCGCATAATAAATTCATTGGAAAAACTGTGTGGAAAAAACAAGAAAAACAAAAAATGTTCATGTTTTAAACGATTTCAAGTACATTTTATGGCGTAATTGAAATAAATCTCATGCCCCATAATGCATTTGAACAATGCTTTGGTCTGCCAGCAATTGACGCTTCTGGCATGCAGGTAAAACATTTTACGGCAATTAGCTTAAAAATGTTTTAAATTCTTTTAATTAAGAAAACTTAAGTGGGAAAACTTGTATGACTTTATGTGGAATAATTCATTAAACCATGATTAATTTTGTGTTCCTCTATTAAACATTAATATCGAAATTATGTTTATTAAAAAAGATTTACTATAGAAACTAGAGACTCCAGAATGTCGATATGGCTTTCCTAGGCAGAAAAAGTTTATTTCAAATTTTCGATAACTTTTCCGGTTTATTGAAAACATTAACAAAATAATAAAAATACGTAGAAATGGTATTAAAATCGATTGCGAAACAGCGGAGATATGAAATATTCAGATAAATCATCAAGCATTGATACAGGGCTGATTGAATATGTAAGGTCAAGGGTTATGAGTATCTTCTAGACCATCTTATTTAACTTGTTACTTGTTTTTTTTCAAGCTAAATATGATCATTCCTCGAATGTTTTTGAACACTTCATTTGTGGTCAAAATTCTTACATACAACCATTATTCAAAGCCATTAAAATGGCTTAATAAAGTCGAAACATGCTTGGCCGAGTGAAGTGTTTTCGTAGTAAATAATTGAAATAAATGCGGTTTACAGACTTGTGAGTTTTGATTCTGGACTAAATAAAGACGCTCGAGTAACTTATGTATGGGTGCGTGTGTTTGTGTGTTTGCGTGTAAGTGTAATTGTGTTTGCGTTTACTTAACTATGTTGCAACCTACTTGCTTTTGTTGGCGATGAGCTTTGCGTTGATTTCCGCTGATTGTTGTCGCTATTCTCGCCGTTGCTGCCGCTGGCGCGTCCGCTAATTAAATTGTCATCCAAAGAAATGCCGTCGAGCCAATGCATGACATTATTTCAACTAGTTAGGCACACACAAACACACACACACACCCGCACAGAGAGAGAGAGAGAGATAGAAAGAGAGAGGAGACACAAAGGTAGAAAGGGATGTGTGTTGATAGACAGGTAAATCACATTTCAATTGAGCACAATTGATAACTTGTAAACGTTGACACTTTGCCACATTCCGCACAGACACATGTTCCTTGACTTTTCCATTTGGTTGACGCGGTGCGCGACAGCAATAATAACTGTATTTTCCGTTATTCCCGTCAAGCAACAAGTCGTGTCGCATTGACTTTTTTCTTATTTTCTTTCTTTTTGCTTCTTCTATTTTTGTGCTTTGACTTATGTACTTCACATTCACATTAGCTGGGCTTTCAACACGCATACGCCCCGTGCGCCCGCATAATTAGCACATTGCACTTTTAACACTTTAAACACTCTCTTATTCTTTTCTTCCTGTTCTTGCTTCTGTTGTTGTTGTTGTTCTTGTTGTTGTTGTTGTTACATTATTGAGGCGTCGCACACACGCAATTTATTACTTATTTCCAGTGTCGCACACTGTTTGCTGTGATTGCTGCCAACTGTAAACTGCATTTCAATTAAAACCAAATATTTGTTCATCTAAGCAAGCCACAACAACAACAACAACAGTAACAAAAATATGCATCCCGATTTTCGATAATACCCATCGATTTTTTTTTCTCGCTTTTCTCGTTTTTTTTTTTGTATGTTGTGTTTTTTCTACGTATTTCACTGCGACTTGTTGTTGGCCCACTGGCTAACCGGCTGCTTCTGACTGACACGCCAAACGCGCTGACCGGGGCACTGGCTGGGAGTGTTGCGAGTGCGACTGCGACTGCGGCGGTGGCGGCTGTCTCTGTGGCGCATTTCCAATCGTTTCGCACGTTATTGTTTCCATTGTGTTCGATATTTGTATTTTCTTGTACTTTTGTTATTCCTACACACACACACACAAACACACACACTTGTATACTAGTTTGCCTCAATTTATTGTACCTTCTTTTTTTTTTTGTGTTTATTTTATACACGCTCGAAATGTTTTCTAGTAGCACGCTCTGTCTCAACCGTCTCAATTCATTGTTTAGAGGGGTCTAGGGGGATACAGGGGAAGCCCAAAAGGCAGACAGTTCCCTCACACATAGTTCTCTGGCCAATTTCCTTTTAGACAAGCCGGGACATAAACATACGTATTAGCATTAATGGGCGGAACTTTAGTCTACTCGAGCACCTCCTCCTCCCACACATACTCGTATTCGTATTCGTAATCGTATTCGTATTCTGCGTACGCATTATGTGGGATTTCTACACACAATTTTCACACAAATTGCAATTCCTTTTCAAATAAGTAGAACCTGTTTGATTTCAAATCTATTATTTTAGCGCAAACTATTTATTAGTCATTCAGATTGGGATGGTTTAGATTTGAAATGTTTTTATTAATTGAAGAACGGCACAGCATGATTATTTATCCAACAGTCAGCGTGTATAAATAATTCGAATTCAAATAAACTCAAAAAGGTCATGGAAACTGTACTGGGCTTTATTTAGGTAATTTTGGTTTTGTATTCTTTGCATCGCCTATACTCGATTTAGGGCTGATCATTTAAAATCAATTTGATTTGTTAAGATCTGATTTCGCACAACATATTTTAGCTGCGCAAGCCAATTGAAAAATTTAAGCGTAATAAATAGATTAAATAAACAAAAAATGAAGCGAAAATTATTGAAATTAATGAAAGAAAACAAAGAAAAAAACAATTTCAATTTCAATTGCGATTGCCGATTAAATGGAAACGAAATAAACGTGTAATTTATGACATATAGAAAACAGAAAATACTTTGTTGCATGAATAATGCGAATGTTTTTACAGCTGCCCTGTACAGAGGCTAAGCACAAAAAAGAAGAAGGGTTTGTGCATATTTAATATGTTTAATGGAGATTTTTATTGACACAGAGACTGTATGAACTGAAGAAGAGTTCAAATTCTATTTGTTTGCACAAAAGGCTATGATTTTTGGTATTAATTCTTTTCGCTTCAACTTTAAAGTTATAAAATGCAAATTGTATTTTATGAATACAGTTTTTGCATTCTCAAAGTGCTAATAAATCAAAAGTTTTTTGTTTATTTGTGCTGCATACCCTATAGCAAACTATTGCAGGGCATCTCCTAACCCATTACAGTTAATTGCTAACTTTGATTAGACAAAAAAAATGAAATGAAATGAAAACATAATATTTAGTTTGCTCTGTTTTAATTGAAAATATAATTATGTTCAGCATTTATTATCAAATTATTTCATATTGAGAAAAAAAATATTATCATTTAAATTGATGCCCTTTCAAATAATTTGACATATATTCATAATTAATATAGTCAAATAGTATGGCACTACGTAAAAAACATATGTTTATTTATATTAATATAAAAAAAACAGAAATTTACTGTTCGCTTAATGGCAGCACGTTAACAATTAACGGGGAGACAGCTTGTGAATGGCAGTGATTGAAAAAGGCATTTTTGTAATTTAAAACCAATTGTTAATAAAGCACAAAATAGGTGTGACAAGTTGCAAAGGCTTTAAGCAGATTTTTATTTTCATACAGTTTTTGTTGCTCTTAATGTTTAAATTAGTACACACACAGGGAAAGCACACTTGGCCTTCGATGGGTATTTAAATTAGTTGTGATTTTCAAATCAGTTTGCATTAAAGTCACAAATTGATTTATTACACAACCAACAGACAGCAGGCAAGAAGACAGAGACGTCAGCGCCAGTATTCTCCACCGACTGGCTGACTGACTAAATGACTGACTGCACTTGCGATGCCAACGTCAATTGGCCCAACAAACTGCACTTGGGGGCCAACAACGATTTTTCCATACAAACATACATACATATATATTGAAATGATTAACGTCGCTCGCAATTTAGCTTCGCGTTCGACCAATATTGTTCTTGGCGCCCATTGCTTATTTACATTTCAATAAAAACAAAAAATGAAACGCGAAATCACAATACAACACAACACAACACGCTCTTTCTCTTTTCACTTCCGCATCTATTTTGGCCAATCTGTCAGCATCGATCGCGCCACGCGGCGTATGAGCGATATTTGCGCCAATGGCAACTTTTTCGGTGGCAATTTCGATGCGTCCGCCGCGTTTGAAAGACCGACTTACTCTGCAGCTAAATGCATTTGCCTCAGCACCACAACACTGCAGCGCAGGGCAACGCTAACTATCAGCTGTCTTCCAGGCAGCCACATATATAGATGAGTGTCTCTGTGTGTGTGGGTGTGCGTAGGCTGTAAATGAGGCGAGACAACGCAGACAACATGTAACGTAGGCAATTTCTGCCCACACCCCCAATCCCCCTTTACATTCGGTCCTCTATTCTATTCTGTTTCATTCTATATGGTTTTAGTGTGTGTAGCCCAATAGGGAACCCGTTGTTGCTGTCGTTGGAAATTTAAAAGAATAAGAACGAAATTAAGTATTTAGTTGTAGTGCGAGTACTCTCTGTGGTATATACACATATATATATGTATATGTATGTATAGCATACGTTGTAGACATGCATACTGTCTCTGGCATCTAAGCAGCCTGCTCTTGGAAGTGTGGCGACGGGTAGTACACAGGAAAGAGGGTGCAACAAGCGCGTGCAGCAGCTCATTGGCAATACTTAAATTCACTTTGAAAGTAGAGTGGACCAAAACGATTAAAAAGAAACAAAATATGAAAGAAATAGAGTGATAAAAAAATGTTTCTACATTCATTAAAGTCATTTGATATCAATTTCAAAAATGACTGTCATATATTTTTTGGAATAAATAATTATCACTAATATTTTGGTCCACTCTAAAACTCTAGAGCAAACCGTCTCAGTGTTATTTCGTGTGTGTGTGTGGGTTTATGTCAAAGCTGAATGAAAGTAGAGTGAAAAGTAAAACGTGTAAGAGTCTCATTGCCGTGCCGAGATAAAATGCATTGTTTTATGCGACGAAGAAGATGGAAAAATGAAATAATTAAAGAACATAAGGGATGGTTAAATGATGTAACGGAAATTGCCAATGGGGTTGTCAGCTAATTATAAATTGCACAATTATGATAATAACAAGAGGAAAAATCCAAAAAGTGAACGTTAAAATAATTGTTAATAATGATTCAACTACAACTAAGTGTCTTTTCACTGTTAATGCATTTTTCCACATTTCCATATATACATGGAAATCTTTATAAAGGATGACAACTCTACTTGGTAATGATTCTATACACATACATATATTTGATATGTATATATTGCATATATTATTTAGTCTTTTATTATATTATACTCACACACACTCTCCGGCTGCTGGCTAGCACTTTTGCACGGGCGTAACCCATTTCCTTGGGCAACCCTTGTGCCTGCCCACCCCTACCGACCGCCCGCAATACACTTAGTATGGCAACAAAGTAACAAGTCAGCATGCGGTGTTTCCAGCACGCAGCACGCAGCAAGCGAGCGAGCGAAGCAAACCAACGAAGGAAGCGCCAGCACAATTAACACGTCATCGATGGAAGCACAATCAGAAAATCGGTGCCTTGGCTTGCGTCGCTTATCTCATTGGAAGCGAGACTCAATGTACATACAAATTGCCATATAGTATGTATTGCATGGTGTTGGATTGGAAGGCCGAAACAATTCGGATACAGTGAGAGAGCACAGATAAATTATTGTTTCCTATAGCTTTAAAGTGTTGACAACGAACTGGGGCGAATATTGGGGCACATTGCTGGAGAGGGAGCACTAAGAGGCAATGGTGGCATTCCATTAAAATGCATTCTCATATGAATATCGGCTGTCGAGTAAAACCAATGGCCAAACAAACAGAGAACAGTCAAGGTACCAAGGGGTGAAAAACCGCCCACTTGCAATATTTATTGCATTGCATTTGCACTGCACTATGTGGAAAGCATTGTGTGTGTGGCAAGCATCATCGACTAACCTTTGACGGTGCTTGGTGCCTTAGAGGAGTAACCAGACATTGCCTTGACTTGGCCAGACAGACTCTGTGTACTTCGTATTGCTATACTAATATGTGTGTTTTGATTATTTATTGTGTTACGCATACGCAGCATGTGCCAAAGCTAGCAGACAGTGCACAAATTCAATTTAATTTCTAGCCGAATACCCATTTCAAGAGGGGGCGTGTAAACAGTTGATTATGTGAATATGTAAACTCGAAAGAAATGAAACCGGCGAGACAAAAGAACAAGGAAAGAAAGTTTACAAAAACTAGAAATATTTTAACAAGCGTTTATCATTAAAGATAATATAATAACTGGAAAACCCTAAGAAGTTTGTTTCAGGCATTTTAAAATAAGATGAAATTAATTATAAAGAAATAAATATGTGTATTTACAGCGATGAGCTATTAGTTTTTCTTACCTGTTGGCAGTCGAACGGCACTCGATTAAAGTTTTTATGCACAAAATTGAAAGCAATTTGCGAATGGCAACAAGTGCAGTCGTTGCCTTTCTGCTTGTCCTTCGTTTGCCGTTACCAGCAGCTTACTCATTTTTAGCTGCCCCCATCCCAAACCCCACCACCTTCAAACCCTTTCATGACGAGTTGAGCTTTGATTTTCGTTTTGTTGAAGTGAAGTGAATGGCGAATGGCGAATGGTTATTGAGAGAGGTGCTTGGCACTGTTTCGATTATATTTGATTACAAAGGTCAAGATGCGGAAAGTGCAGCTTTTTTTCTGTTTTGCCATTGAGTGGCAACTCTTCAGCATTGGATTTTTTTTAATAAGGTAAATTGTGGAAGAAAAGCGAACATTGGAATAAATGGGTTAATTTCAGTGAGTGCTATTGGGCGTAATTGTTAGTTTTGTGATTAGAAAAAGAAAGTACTCGAGCCAATAATAATGAAAATAGTTTATGTAAGTAATAAAAAGAGTACACAATTGCTTCAATTCTACCGTTTTGAACCCTTTAAGTAATTCAAAGTTCAAAAACACAAAGTACTTAAAGAAATAATTTACTTTTAACTGTTTTGCTTTATCAACGCAACTTCCGCCCGTTGATGACAAGCAACAAGAAAAGGATGAAATTTAAAACGCAAACAAATAAAGATGAGAAATTTTCTAAAGCTCAAACATATTATTAACAATAACTTCAAAGGCAATTATCATTAATTGTTATAGCCATTTAAATTTAACGCATCATTAACGGCGGCATCCATGGAAAGCAAAGAAGCAGCAACGAAATTCGGCCAAAAGCTCCACACAAACATTTATAGCAAGCCGGCGAAACATTCGCTAAAGCTTTCATTTTCAGTCAGGAACAAGCTTTTGCCACCTAAGAGAGCCAGAGTCGTTTTAAGAGAAACTCGCAATTTGTTGGTGAAACTTTTGGCTCATCTCGCTCTCTGAGCGTGTACAATGTTTTTTGCTCGTATAAATTGTTGGCTGCTTTTAGGCGTCAGTTTAAAAGGGAGCTTGATTTTTAACCACCCCCCTACCCCACCACACCCACCTTTCAATGTCGCTTAAGAATTTTGGCATCTGGACGTTATGACAAATTTAATTACCAGCAGTAGCAGCAGAGCCTGCCTGCAATTGATAACCCAAGTTCAATGAATCGCTCAAAATTGATAGCCATTAAAATTTCTGGCATGCCTGCGCATTGATCACACAAATATATACAAACATATATATATATATATGTTTGTCTACACAGCAATGTCAGGTTTTGTGCAGGTGTTAAGGCCGCCCAAGTGGACTAAAAAAAACGCACATTTTCAAAGGCTAACTAATTAGCGGGTTTTCATGGCAGACGAGTGAATATTTAATTTGGAACAAAGTTTTGTAACTTTATTAGGGGCGTTTTTTCTATAAAAAAAAATGCGCCTTGGAAAGTTTGTTTTGTTTTCAAGTTAATTTAAAGGGTAAACAAATTATTATATAATTTATGCAATTTATGTTTTCTATTTATATATTAACCTATTAGAATCGAAACTTTTCAGTCACTCTGCATTAAGTCCTTTACAAAATTCACTTTATGCTTTGTATTCTGTTCATTAAACAATTTTAAATCAATGCATTTTTAATTATTACATATACGAAACTCAAGTCTAAATTATCTTATTCAAAGTAAATTGGATCTGACAATTGGGCGCAAATATTTAACTTAGTTAAGTACACAAATCAGGTACACATGTTATTAGACACACTGACCAGAAGCCGAAGAAGCAGCTGAAACAGAAGTAACACTAACTGTGCTCTCCATTCAACATTTGCCAGTAGCAGCTGTCAAGTGCCCTGAATAATTTATGAATAACTAGCAGCTGCTTCTCATTGCTCCGAGTACCACCTTCTGCAGAGAGCGGAAAGCGGGAAGCAGGAGCAGCATATGAACAGTGAATTAATTTTGAATTTAAGGGGACGAGTAGCGGGGGGATGAGTTTAGCAGTAGTTTTTCACACTTTCGTTTGCAACCGTTTTGTGTGTATCAAAGCAATATCGAGTTCGATTTTATTCTCACCCTCAATTATGGCACTTAGCTCAAGCTCTTCTTGGACTCAATTGGAAATTTGCGCACAGGATTTTCTTTATTTTCACATTATTATATGTTGCTGGTTTGCGTTTGCGTGCGCTGTCTTCTTATCCGTAAATCGGGGTCCGAATCCGGATCTGCAGTCAACGCGTTCACTCGGGCGTACATTTTCCACCCTTTTTTGCTAAGTGCGATTGCTTTTCGCAATTGCCCCTTTCGAAAATGGAATCTAAACGTCTGGTTGCCAACAAGTGGCAATGACAATTGAATATCCTGGCAATCAAAATCACATGAAATCCCCAATATTAACAGTACATTTGTTGTTGTTGATATGATTGTTGGATGAATGAGGGGACGCTTGCTCACTTTAAGTGCTGTTATTTAGAATGTTGGTGAAAACAGTTGATTATGCAAGTATTGGATTTCGATTGTATGTACTTACGTGTCACATGTATTTTTGACGCAAAAATATTGAGCATGTAAACAACATTTGTTATGTTGCGATGGTTACAATAAGTGTTTCAGGGTGACCATACTGTATTGAACTAGTTCTTTTTCATTTTGGTTGACTAAATATCGATAGACAGTGAACTCGAAAGTGAAATTGAAATAAAATATATTTAAAGTCTTTCATTATTAACGTGATTATAACAATGGAAAAACTCCACAATTTGTAATTCTTTTTATAGAATGCTTGAGGCGATGTTTCAGTTATAAATAGATGTTCCATGATAGTATTAGAGATCGTTGAATAAGCGCTATCGATTGCTCTTTTATCGAATGATTAAAATCGAAGCCAAAATGCATATTCGAAGTTGCGAAAATTGTGTGCATTTTACTAACTTGATTTATTGCTAATACCATATTAAAATAAGTACTCATTTTAAAGTTTACCTTTACCGTGTTTCAAGAGTAAATTTGGCCATTATAATTAATCAGTGCGCTGCTTTGAAACAAGTTTGATACAACCATTTTACTACTTGACAAAAATGGAAGAACTTGCATGTTAAAGCTGATGTAAGCATAATCTTGCTTATGCTTTGAATAAGTTTTGTTGCTGCTTGAGTGTATACAGCTTAGAGAGTTTGTCCTGCTTTAAAGTGATTACCCGAGTAACAAAGATGTATCAAGAAAATGACAACAGCAAACGACTTGCATGAAGTGCCATCCACTACAACAATAGCAACAACAACAACAACAGCTTTAGCAGCAAGAGGCAGCAACAATTGCAGCAGCTGCCGCACAAAAACAACGGTAAATGTTGCCATGGCATAAAGACGAAAGCAATTTCTTTTGTTTACTTTTCATTAACGCAGCAACAATGTATGAGATGGCTACTAATTGCAATCAAGATAACTTCAACTTGTTGCAGTGCCTTTTTCCTGTCCCTCACCAACTCTCTCTCGATTTCTTTTTTTCGCTCAAAGTCTCTGTTTTTCACTGGTGCTTCTTGCAGCTTCTAAAAAGCTCTCATTAGCATCGCAATATGGTCATGCCTTAAACTCACAAACACATACTTTTCACACGCCTGATTGACGCATTGACTTTCTTTTGATTATTAACACCAACTCGTTAATTTAGAAAGAACAAACAGAATTTTTGTTGTAGGTTTTTTATACCCTTAACCCATGAAATGTGTAAAAAAAGTATGTAACAGGTAGAAGAAAACTACTCCGCCCCAGTAAATATATATCAACAGCCAAATCGATATAGCTATGTCCGTCTATCTGTCCATCTGTCTATATGTATGAATGCGTCCATCTCAGGAACTACAAAAGCTAGAAACTTCCGATTTGAAATGATCCCTATGCAGGACAAGTTTTCAAAAAGTTTTCGATAAGATTTCAGGTTTACGACATACACATGGAATTAGTAACAAAAATATATATAGATATGATTTTTCTAATCGACACTAGCTCAAAAGTTGTAATCAATTGTCGGTCTTGAATCCAAAAAGCTGTGGATTTTTCTATGCTTTTGAGATATCAAAAATAATCAACTTTAACGTAAATGCTGGATAATCATTTTAAGCGTAACTATTTATAATTAGGCAAATATTTTGCCTAATGACAAGCAAACAATAATTGTGTTTTGAAACATGCTTAAAACTAAAAGTGGTTTAGTTAAAGTTAAATAATAATAAAAAAAACAAAGCCGAGATAAATACGAAAATATTTTGTAGCCAGAAGCTGGGTAAACATCAACAAACAGTCGACGCCAAAAGCCAAACGTTCTTTTTATTACCTTTGTCAAATGCACAAATAGCTGAAATCCACAGCGCTTAAAGTCCCATCCCTTTCTCTTTCTCCAGCTATCCACACCACCTCTCCTTACCATCCTTACCATTTCCCTGGGCAAAAGCAAGCAACCAGCAAACGTTCACCAACAAATTTACACATTTTTGTTGTTTTTGCTGTTTTTGTTGTTGTGTTGAAATAAAAAAGGGTAATGCAAAAGGTAGATCCAGGCCGGCTCTTGGGTCCTTTGCCGTCGAACCAATTTCGGACCTTGTGCGGGTGCTTGGCTAAATATTCAAACGTCTAAAAGTATACAATAAAATATTATATCGTAATAAAAAGCAAACACACGGCAACGACTGTCCTAGTCATGGCGCATTGGTAAAGGGGGGAAGGAAGTAAAAAGGTGTGTAAAGGTCTTCTGGTGGTGTGAGTTCGTTATCATACGATTGAGCAATACATTTCGTGTAATATTTCCTTAGCCTGTCGACACGATGAGAAGGATAAGAATTGCCTGCCGATTGCCAAACACACACACACACGCACGCACACACATACACACGCTCACACACAATTTGGAAAATTGTCGCATTGCCCTAAGATTTATAGCAGATTTATCGACGGCTTTAGATGACTGTGCAGCTGCTGCTATTGCTGTAGCCATTGTTTTAACAAGTTGTTTGACATGTGCATATAACGTATACGCAATGTCTTTGCTCCTGTTCACGATGGGCGGGTACTTATCGGAAATAAATTTGTCGTTATGTTTCTTAATTTTTGATCTTTTATACATATTAAGCTTATCATCTAGATTTAAAATATCGATTTCGAAAATGATTGTTCTCTTTTTAACGGTTTAATAATTTTATTATATCGAAAAATGTTTCCACAGTATTTAATTTTCCATCAACCCGATTCTTCTGTGTGTCGTTCGTCTCGCTTATGTGAAGAACAGAATATTGTGACGTGTTGTGTTTTGTTGAAAAACCAAAACTAATCCAACATTCTATATAAATAAATGTTTATGTTGTGCAAACAGAGTGTAGATATATATTATATTTCTGTCTGAGGAAATCAAATTTTTAATGAATGGCACACAACTGGCGATTGTTTTTGAAAAGTGAAATTTATTAAAAATTCATGTTTTAGTCTTCTAATTTGTTTTGTTTTACACTTGTATTTTTAACATATTTGATTTGCGTTTAAAAGGAAAAAGACATAAAAGTGCATACAAAATATGTATTTCCGTTTCGTTTGATATACAAAAGCATTGCGTGACGTCACGCCTACTAAATACACATAATTATACAAAATAAGACATGAGACTGAGAGCGAGAGAGAGAGAGAGAGAAACTACACCGAATAATTTGTATGTAAAGTATATATATAAATCAAAAGCTCGTACAAAAATAGTTGAGGAAACGTGTCCTAAAGTATAAATCTTCTATAGAGATGACTGAGTCGATTTAATCGCCAAAAAGTTTCTTGCCCAGGTCCATCATCCTGTGATTGCGGCAGACTCTCAAGGCATCCGCCTTCTTCAGAACGGCGACAACATCAGCATTGATATCCACCAGTTGGGAGAGGAAATCCTCGTAGGCAGACTTCACGTTCGCAGGCAGTGTGCCGATCTTAACCTTCTTTAGAGTTTTAACAATGCCCTCGGCCCAGCCGGACTCGAGCGCGAATTCTGATATCCACGGCACCAAGGGCAGAACACCGCACATGGTTTGCATGCCGAGGAACCACAACTCCGAGATATCCGACCAGTAGCCCTTGTAGGCAATGGACACCACCAGAGCTGTGGGGTCGTTGCTCTCATCAATGTTGTAGGCATCCCAAAGAAAACGAATCGTGGCCTGGATATAGCGGCAGATGGAGAAATCGTTCTGTTTGACCTTCTTCGATTGCTGCTTGAGAAGAAGCAGACCTAGCACAGCCATATTGCCATGTACAACCAGATTGTCGGGTGTATCCTTTAGCTCCGGCAGTTTGTCCACAACGAACTTGAGAAGATTCACAAATGTGGGTGCATCTTCGGCACGTTTCGGTTCCAGCACCGTAAAGTTCATCAGTATATTGCAGAGGGCAACAAGTGCTGCTCTCGCCTCTTTCATCTCGGCTTGCTGTTCCGGAGTCGGCACCGGATCCGGTTCATTCATGCGTGCCAGACGCTCGGCACGTGGGATTGGCGGACGCTTCCAGTGGGCAATGCTAAAGTACAGTTCAATGGACTCCAACAGCACCTCGTCCAGCTTGTGTGTGAACAACACACGACGTCCGTCATCCTCCACGGCAAAGTGACACAATGCTGGCATCATTACACGCAACAAATCCACTGGGGGGGTACCCTCTTTTGGCCCAGAACGCCATGTCTTGAGCTCGTGGAAGCTATCGTTGCCGATCTTCAGCATGAAGGGCAACAGCTTGTAGATTGCCGGCCTCATGGCTGTCGTCTCCTGTGCCAACCAGGCGGATAGAATTCTCACCTGTGCCAAAATGAAATCCTTGTCACGTGCATTGCCATTGTCCTTGATCTTGTCCTGACTGACTCGTGTGAGCACTGCCAGCACCTGATTGAAGGCTCCCTTGAGGGCCGTGTATGTTGTCTGCTTCTCCTTGGGCTCCAGATCCAGCTGATCAGTGGCCATATAATCGATGCACTGTTCCAGAATGACAAAGCAACAGGTGAGCAAATCTGCCTGCTTAAATGTCGTCTCCAGCTTCTTTTCATCCATCTGCATTCGCACTTCAATGGCAGCCAATTGGAGGAGCATCAGGAAGAACTGCTTCTGCTCATCCATGAAGACCCATTGCATGCCGAGCACCTGCAGCGTGTTGGCAATCAAATGTAGAGCGGGATCACGTTGTTTCGGTCCAATCTTTGCCTTCAATATGTCACCGCAACCCTTGAACAAACTCTCCGGCCAGATTTGACCCTCCAATGAGTTGAGTACAATCTCACGACGACAGGTGACCAGAATATCGGCAAGAATCCTGCAGAGCTCATATTTGCGTTCCGTGTGATCTGTTTCCATGTCGAGGGCAATGCGCTGGATGAGCGCATGGAACGCGGTGGGATCCTCTGGCCAGGAGGCAATGCCAAACTTCTTCACCAGCAGCACAATCAGATGCAATGCCTCATCCGTTTGAAAACTCTGCGCCGAATAGATCTGCGACATCTTCGGAATGGCTCCTGTGGCAAGAAGGGCCTGCTGTCCCGGTGCATAGCTGGCAATGCTCTTAAGGCAACTATACGCCTCGCTCACCACAATCAGATTATCCTCGTAATCCTCGTCGTCGGCCTGTTCTACAATCTCCAACAGTGTGGGTATGGCATCTATAATGTCTTTGTGTGTGGCCAGCTCCTCCTCCTGACAGAAACCAGTCAGAATCGACAGAGCCACACTCTTGTAGACGAGTGGTGGACAATCTTTGGGCAATTCCTTGGAGACGAGCAACTTGCGCAAAAATGGAAATCCAATTGCCTCGAACAGCAACTGCTTGCCCGCCGTGTTGCAGTCCTTGCCCTTCATCAGTTTTGTGACCATGAACAAGGCTGCAAACTTTTCGGTATCGCTCTTGGTGGCCTTCAACAAAGTGGCGCACTTGCGCACGGGCTCCGGCACGTCCGTCATTTCTATAAATCTGTAGCACTGCTGCAACTGCCTTTGTCTCTATCTATATATATATGTATATATATATATATATATATATATATATTTGTTACAATTCCCAATCCACAACGTATGTAGTATATATGTGAACTTTTATCTATATAGCATATACTTTTCCTCTATATGCACAAGCGATCTATAAATAACTTGTACACTTTCACTTGGCTACAGACCCACACACACACACATACACACACGTTCTCCGTTCTCCGTTTGGTTGCCGGCGTTTGTCTTTTATATATCTGATTTATATTTTGTTTTTGGGATATTCCTTCGGACCACCTCGCTCGACGACGCACTCTCGCACACTGATCGCTGCTCAAAGAAAAAAGTTGCGGCTCGCAAGAGTTTTTCATTTTGGTTTTGAAAATTTCCAAAGTGGCCGCAGCTGTTGCTGTTTCAAATGTCTTTTGGACATACATGCCTGCCGCCTGCTCAGCAAAAACCTACACGAATTTTATTTTTACCAACAAAAAAACACTTGTACAAATGTCGGGAGAATCTGTTTATTAAACAACTTTGTCATCATATATTCATCTGTTGTATTTGATTATAATATTTTCAAGTGATTTTCTTGTGGTTATCCTAGTCTGCCTTTATAATATATTTTTGCTGTTACTTTCTTAATTATGTGTAAAATTCTCCGAATATTTTTGTTTGGTAACTTTATGACATTTTCTCTAATAAGACCATGTAATGTAATAGTAATAAGAGCATATAACTTTCGCTAAGCCATGTTGGTTACCTTTCATTGTTCTTGCTTGTTTTTGTGTTAGATTTTCACATGCATACAATATGAAAATCAATTTAAATCGAGCGAATGACGATTCATTTAGGCAGCAACCTATGCACTTCTCACTCTCTCTTTCTGTTTTACTCTCTTGTTTTATATTCTCTCCGTTTTGTGTTGCTCAACGGGACGCTATTGAGCGATTTTGGGTATATATTTAGAATATGATTTTTTGTTTTTCTGATTCTACGTGTTTACGTTTTAGCCAAACGGTGAAAAGTCAGCCGCCGGCTGCATTTGTTCCAGAATTTCTACTGTATTTTTCTATGCATCTCTGCCTCTGTATACATTGAGACAGATTTGTATATACATCGTAATGCAAGTGTTATATATATAAATATATATAAAGTAAACCCGAATTTAAATAGAATCTGTGCATTGCCGTGAAAAATGTACATAAATGCTTGGTAATATCAATGTGTGTGAATTTGTGCTTTTACTATATATATTATATCATTATTTGCATATTTTATTTAAATATGTTTTTGGTTTATTCATTTGAGGTCAATGATTTTAATTGTACATTTTATTTCTTTTTTTTTCATATAATATTCCACACACATATAAATATGCATTATAATTGTGGATTAAGAATTTTTCAGCATTTATTTGAAACAGTTATGGGTGCCGGGAATTCATGGAATAAAAAACCATCATTTGGAATTTAAAATAATAATATGCAATATATGTGCGTGCTAAACTAATTTAACAACAATGAACTTACAATTTAATCTTTTACCTTCTTTTGGGCCAAATGCAGCATTTGTTTAATTTGAACTGGCTGTAATATATTTCTCTAGTTAAAAATATTTTTGAAATATTCTGACAATAAATATAATAAACTTTTGAATATAATAAATTGTCGCTTGCAGTCGAGTGTTATACAAAATATTTATATTTTATCTATATTTGTTAATGAGCCATAAAATTTGACACATCCATACACATATATAGAAAATTTAAGCACACAAATAGATCATAATGAAATAATATCCATGGGAAAACAACTTTTGTTTATCTTTTGTATACGATATAAATACGATAATGTTGAGCCAAATAAGAGGTCTTTATATTTTTTAATTCATTAAATAAAATGGTTCGTATTAAATGTAAATTTAATTCCTCAACTTTTAAATCACCATCATTTTGATAAGTTGGTCAATCAATGCGGATTTATATACACAAAATTTGTACATATTATACTTTTATATATGTTTTTGTGTACACATGTATATGTATAGTTAAACTGATAACCCAGACGCATGCACAGCGTAAAAATGTTGATTGTAAATTTAATTTGCATTGACTTGGTTGGTCGGTTGGTGTGAGTCAGTCGCAATATTAACATAATATAAATGAGACGCATAACGCCAAAAATCCATTCGAATTGTGTGTTGCCGGACAAATCCAATGCAAACTGAACGCATCGCAACGCATCGCAATCCAACATACAGAAATTATACTCGTAATCACCAATGGCCATGGCCAATATTTGGGCAACATATTCGACAAAGCCACAGCAACCCATACATAACAAATTGGTGAGACTACAGCATACTCCTTGCTAAGTTTTGGAGTAGAACTTAAAATGTATGTCTTTTAATCATAATTAGGAAAAATGTATATATCATCATTAATGAAACATGAATATATATGTTAATGTTTACGCTTTGACAACTGTTTTTTTTTTTTTTGGTTCTTTACTAACAGCCCCATCTGAACTGAACCATCTGAAAAGTTCTTTTTCGTACAAGCTCTACAACTTTTGTTTTTATATTTTATTTTTGATATTTCTTTACTGATTATGACATCCTTATTGCTGGGCATGTTTATGTAAAGGGTAGAAAGGACCACGCCTCTGTAATGCTCACCCGCATGTAAACTAATTCGTATATCATAAAAATACGTCTGTTTGGGTTTGTTATTATTATTTTAAATTGATAATGCAGGCGGTGGTGGCGGCGGCGGGTCTCATGCGGCGGCAACCAGTTTCGTTTTTGTCGCCATATTCATGGGAAATTTGACTGGTGTTTTGTGTCGGGTTGGGATTTTCAATAATTGGGTTACAGCGAGCGAAATTTATGCGTTTTTAGTACATTTTGTTGTGCGCTTTACTAATTATGCCAATGTTATTATAGTAATTGCATAAATATGCATGTGGGTTGGACTCGCTAAGTTTGCCCCCACCTGAGTTTTGAATGTTTATTTGCTTAACACATGTGGTTGAGTTTTATTTGAAAAGACAATGTAATTGAGTGAAAATAATTTAAGATACAATTTTATTTTTTTTTTCTTTTGACAAAAAGTCAAGTTAAGCTTTGAGTCACTTGACCCAGTTGACAAATGTGTGGATAGCTGGAAAGTGAACAACAACAAGAACAACTAGGCCAACAACTTTGAGAGTCATAATGACATACAATTTATTTGAGCTCAAGATATTGGGAACAGTCACAAAGCTGGCAATGGCATTGAGGACAATTTTGGGGTCTATCAAGATGCGAGGAAAATTGTTGATGATACAGCTGGCATCAAGTTGAAATCAATGTTGATGATCTCTGCACAGCAGTCGAAAAGTTACCAAATATCTATCTCTCGCGGTTAGCTATCTATTTTCTTTCTTCTTCTTATTCTGTTATTTACTCGGCCGTGTCCCGCCTCTAACTGTTTGGTAATGTGTGTTGGCCGAGTTTGACGCCAGGCAGCAATTGGTGGACTTTGGCAAATTCGATGAAATGAAAAATACAAACTAAATCATTTGTCAAAACATTTTGGAAGGAGCTTTATAAACTCTTGGCTTCAATAACAGACATAAATGTGTGTTGGGGCAATAGAACAGCTTCATTCGTCCTATTCCTCCAACAAAACATAATAAAATCGATGCTGTCCAGTGACGCAGGGCTCAGAGCTCAACTACAAGCCGAACCAATCGTCGAGCACAATGGAGACGCTGTGTGAAGGCGGAAACGGATTCGAATTCGGAATTGGAAGAGGAAGTGTGAGCGTGAATGCGAATGTGAGTGTCTAAACTTTACAGCCGTCTGCCTAGGTCAGTGGATTGGAGTCGTCCTTTTCATTCCCTCTCTTCCACTTTCATTGGTTTGCCTTAGCACCAGCTCGTGATTAGTGTTAAGAGCTTGAGTTTTTTTTCATGAATTCGATACAATTCGTACTTTTTGTAGGCTTTATTGTGGGGGCTATTTTACCATTTTTATTGTCGACTTTTTTTTTCTTTTGCTGCAAACATCGTTTGTCAAGCGATTTATTTCAATTATGTATGGCGATTCAAGCTTTATTCGAGTTGTTTGCTTGGTTGTACAAGGCAGGTTGCTTTTGTTTGGCAGTCAGATTTGAAGTAAATGAGAATTTGTGAGTAATGTGAATGGCATGATATATATTACGAGTGCGGAAATGGTTCAAGAGTCGATCGATTTCAGATGATACTTTTAAGATGTCTTTTGCAAAAGATCTCATCTTGAATTTGTTTCAATACAAAAAGTTTAACTTTTAACTAAACTTAATGGAAGTATTATAATGGTACTAACTGTAGATTCTTGATATAATCCCAACGTTTTACATTCAACTTAATGTAAAACGAAAAATTAAGCTTAAAAGCAACAACAAATAACCCTCAAATTCTCAGCTAAGAGCTGTTTACTTCCCAGCAGTGGATTTATATTCCCAGTTAACCCAAATGGCATCGAAAAACTGTCAAATAACCATATACCATGAAAATGTCTTGAGGCGTCGTCACTGAGTTGTTCTTTCATTTTGCGAAAAGGAAACTTGCTGCTGCTGCACGAGGTTTCTCCTGAGGTTTACCCAGCTGTTTGCCTGTGTGGCACGTGCCAATTTAAATGCAAAATCAAAAGCCGCCCGGTACAAAATTTAATTTCACAAGGCAGCAAAACAATCATATTTTCTTTTCTTACCTCTACACATGAGGCCCACAGGCAGCTGCAGGAAAAAAAAGCAAGAGCGAGAGAGGAGAGTGAAAGAAAAGAATTTAGAAAACAGAACAGCTGAGAACGGTTCTCAGGTGCTTCCGCCAGTTAACATTTTTTTTTGTGTTTCATAAGATATCAATATCTGATTAATGGGTGGCCCTGTGTACAGGTTGCCTAGTTACCATGAATTTTCAATTTTTATACCCTTAACCCATGATATTGGTTAAAAAAGGGTATAATGGTTTTGTGCGAAAGTATGTAACTGGCCGAAGGAAGCATCTCCGACCCCATTAAGTATATATATACCATTTCCGTCTGTATGTGTGATTGCGTCGATCTCAGGAAGTATAAGATCTAGATACTCGAGATTGAGATGGATACGAGTTCTCTAATCTCTAGGCAGGACAAGTTTGTTTCAAATTGTCGATAACTTTTAAGGTTTACGATGTACACATCTAATCGATAACAAAAAAATCTTGAGTTTCCTAAGTAGGATCCAGGATTAAGGGTATCTTCCAGTCGAGCTTACTCGACTAGGGCCTTCTTACTTGTTTTTTGTGACGCAGCCAAACAATTGCCAAGCCGATTTCAAATTTCAATGGCACGTGCCAATGTGAGGTGCTCGTTGAAGGCAAACAGACACACCTTAAGTGTGTGGCAACCGTCTAACAATGTTTACCGCAAACACAATCGGGCGATGAGAACGTATGTAAATCTGTGTGAGCTTACTGTGTCAAGTAGTTAAGCTCATTAGATCAAAGAATGACTTGAACATTCCTTGAAATTCCTTTATAAAAATAATGAATAGGGGTTTTTAGGAAATACCTCAAATTAATCTATTTATTTCAAAATTAAAATAAAGTTAAAGCAGAGATTATGCGATTCGTATTTAGAAAACCTTAAAACACAATTCAAATACATTATAATTGAACTTTTTTGGTATAATCTCGCTTATTTGATTTGACTTGAATTGAAATTGAATTAATAAACGATTCGCAACTGAGACCTTCAATATGAGCTAACATTTAGCTCGAGCAAATTCAAAATATTAACTATTTGTATTAACAATTTGATTGCTTGGGAGAATGATTCTAAATGTTCTTTCTTCTATTTATTTATAAACTAACAACCATTTCTTAACTATGCTCTCAGTCGATCCGATCAATACACAGGAAATGGTCAACAATCTGTGGCGAGCAGTAAGCAGTAAGCAATGGCAAAAACAAATTATGCAAATCCTCTTGAATGGCTTATGCTTCATGAATTTATATCGAATAACGTAAACACAATGAAAGGAATGAAAGACGACGCGGCTTTAAGAGCTTGCCCAATGGAACAATAAAAGCTCATTTGTTGCTATTATCGTTTGCGCTAACAAATAACAAATCATCGAGCCGTCGGCCTATGGTCCTATGGACCGAGCACAAAGCACAAGCATAATGCACAAACATCGAAATACACCCACCTGTTTTTCTCTATTCTGGGTGTCAAGAGAGGGAGGGAGTGTGGCAGGTGGGGGAGGGAGGTGGGCTTAAGTATAAGTGAAACGTGCACAACGCTCACCTCGGACAGAAGCTGTGCGCTGATGCCGCACAAACTGCTGCCAATAAATTGTGTTAATAAACCAAAAGTTGTTAATTTAAATGATTTATATCTGAAAGTAGGCAGCAGGCGGTGGTTACAGCTGCGCAACAACCTTCAGCCCCCCCTCTTCACCACCACCTTACTGTTATATCTTGCGTGTTGGCCAAAAGCGCTTGTTATTGTTGCTGAGCCTCAAAAATTTACGTAATTTGGCATAACCGTTGCGTTGGTTGGCTGCTTCATAGCCAACTTGTTTTGGGGCACAGTTTGTGTTAGCTTAGCCCTTAGCCAGAATTTTTCTATTCTTCACCCCGCAACCCCTTGCCATTGTAACATGCTGCGTGCTCAAAACAATGGGTCAAACAGACGACGCAGACGAGGCCGGTTGATGGTTGTGAAGGGGGATGGGGAAAGGGGAAAGGGGAGGGGAAGGGCTAGGAGGGCCTACCTCCCGTCAGCTTAAACCAATTTACGTAGCCGATGTCTTCATTTTGGCAACGGCTCAGCTCCGTGTGTCGTGAATTATGGCGCCTTCGAAACGAAACATCGCAAACTGGAGCAACTGTGCGTATGCTTAATATGTTGAGCCTACTGTCAGCCCAGCTCTACAAAGCTATTGTCTATGCCAAGCCCTTTTTATATATACTCGCAACGAGTATTTTAGTTTTAGCTCACATTGTGTTCTCTATTGAAATATATACCTTAAAGACTATTAACTAAAATGACAGAATGTCAAGTTGATGTGGATAACCATTTAAAGCAACAAAGGTTAAAGAAATATGTAAGGGTATTTAAATGTCTGCTTGCTTCAACTAGTCGGCGCCACTCTGCTTGTAGTCTACGATTGAAGTCCAGGCAAAAACTTTGGCATTTTACGCTTGCATCCTTCTCTTTATTTATTTTGTGCGCACACACCCACACAAACATACACTCACACATACTTACTAATACGTGTATGTATTAAGTTATACATATATAAATTTATGTCTTATTGTTTGCAGTCGAAATTATTTCATTTGTTTGTCTTTATTACAAGCAAATCCCGTTCAATGCCGCGTAGTCCTCCTCCCCGATGAGTAGATGGGTGGTTTTGTGGGTGGGTGGTGAAAAGAGGCGTGTACCATTTCATTTAAGCAGCAGTTTCCATTTTCCACAGCGTTTGCTTTTAATGGTCGGCGGCTGTTTCGGAGGATTTTCCACATCTTAGCTCCGACCGAGACCTACAAATATTTGATGCTCACATTTTTTGCTGTTGTTTCGTTTTATTGATTGGCGCCGTGCCTGGTTTATGAGTCTCATCCCGTTGTTGTTGTTGTTTTTTCGTTGCTTTTACTAGTATTGTTATTTTTGCTTTTGTTTATTGTTGTTGTTGCTCTTTTATTTGACTGCTGGCTGCCGACTACCGGCTTTGCCGCTGCTTTCAAGCGTAACACTGCTCTACATTGAGAAGGATTTCGATGGAATTTAAATTGTTGTCCCCATACAGCCTGACAGGAAGTCAATCTTCTTCATGCTCCACCACCATTGCCATCATTTAACCATTGAAGGGTCTTTCAGTTTTTGAACTTTGTTTAATTTACTGTAATTAACAATTGATTGTAGCTAACTATATAATTGGCGCCCGTTTTCTTAAAAATTATAGACCTATGCAAATATTTGAATTAACAAAAAGTTTTAATTTTTGCTTAATTTAGCTATTAGTAATGTTGCCGCCCAGAGAACACAGAATCGAGAACTTAAATAAAAAAAATGTACACATTGCTTAAATTTTTCCATCATTTTTATGCACATTTGAAATAAAATTATTTTAATTGGTTTGGTAGATTTTCAGTAGATTATTCATTTCTTTATTTCATAGCTTATTCTTATCAGCTATGTTTTTACATCTGCGGATATCTGCTAGTATCCAAACTCAAGTTGCAGGCCAAAAAGTCTGTCGCCACCGCGTTGCATTCACCTTACCTTATTCATCAAATTATGCAGTCTGTGTCTGTGTGTCAGATGGAAACCTTTTGGTTTCCAGTCGCGAGTTCCAGTTTGGTGTTTGGTGTTTGGGAGCCCAGCTTAAGAGAGTCGAAATGGAATAAATGAATATAAAGCGCAAGTTTACAACAGTCATTTGACAAGCGCTCAAAAGGGCGTCAAGGATAACGCGTTGTGTCGCTTTTGCCATTATTATTGCTGTTGCCGTTGTCTTTGCACATTTAGTAAGAGCATGAATTATGCAAAATAACTGATAAGAGCGAAGCCAACATTAAAATTGCATTGTGAGTATTATGAAACTAACGATACTCTCTCACATTCTGTTCAGAATTCACCAGAGAAACGTGAAACTTGAGTTTAAGTAAAATATTTGCAAGTCAGCCCGTAAATTTGTTGATTTGTTTCGCCACAGAATAAACAAAAAACAGAAATAAATACCCCCCGCCAAAAAAAAAAAAGATTTGCCATTTCCAAGGTTGCGTCGATGTTACCGTTCATTCTCCCGTGTTTGTTTTTTTTGTTTTTGTTGGCAAGGTGTCTGATATAATGATGGTATTGATAGGACACACCTTGTAATCAGTTGAAAAAGGCTGCGGGATCAATTCCCCAGTGGTCGTGACTCGTTCACACCATAATCCAATCGTTTCAAGCGTTCTTTTTTATGGCATCCACATGGCGTTTGAATTCGAATTTGTATTAGTTTTGCGCATGTTGCCGCCTACCGAATGTTGCTCACCATTTCACACCAGAGCAAGACCTATCTATCTCATCCATTTTCTTGCTATTCACATTTATCAAGCAATCATAAGCTCTGGGGGTAAAAGGAGTTGGCAAAGGGTTTTTTTTTCGCTAAGGCAGGGCACATATGCCCATGTCCCTTGCAAAATGGCAAAAAAAAAGCATACACAGCGATTCAAACAATAACAAAACACAGTAAAAACTTATTCACGTCATGTGATTTGAGACGTTCCTACGATTTGGTTGCTCATATTTTGTATGTGTCCTTTGCGAATTTGCTTGTTGTCAGTTTTTGATATTCTGTTAATATATTTACATGCAACGCAGCTCAAATTTTACTTTGATCAACAGTGTGTGCATTATTTTATTTAATTTTTTTTTTTTAATCGTCAATCGACAAAATAAAACATTTGTTTCAAATATACAATAATTGTAAATATTGAGAAATTTACAGGGAATATTCTAGTCAATCTCTGTTAATATCAAAATGATTTTTGATATTTTTTTTTTTTTATATTTTGATGCGTCGCATGTACTCTCAATATTTATTGCATTATTTTTTGTCATAATAGCGGAAAGAAGGGCAAATATTCCGCCGTATTCCGCCCTTTTAAACATTTAATAACGAACATATGTAGATTGGCTGCCCTTACTTTGGGTCTTTTGTCCTATCTGGGTAGTCTAATTGGGTAAGGAACCCTTTTGATTAAATTTAAACAGCTTTTTCAATTGACACGTCGAAATTTGCAATGAGCTAGGCAAAAAGAAAATAAAAATCAGTTTTACTTGCAATTGTTTTCAAAATGTCCTGACATTTAAGAAATTACGAATAAAGTTTTTTGAATGAAATTTTCTTTGGTTTGATTAGTTTTATACTAATAATTTTGAGAGAATCAATAAGCACACGAACCAAGAATATATTTGTGTGAATCTTTTACCTTGAAATTGGTAAAATCGTTGGCATAATAGTACACGTATTTGTATGTCTATCATCCTGAACGCCTGTCAGTACATCTTCTAGTCGAGTAAACTTTTCTTACTTGTTAAAACTATATTTGCAATGAAGTCACCCTGTGTCAATGCTAAGTCTTGGAAAATATGTTCTAAAAAGCTCTTCCCCAAAAAAAATACATTTAGCAAATACTTATACACACCTCAAACGGCTACTGCGCAAGAAAAGTTAAGCCAAAAACTGAACCATTTTAAAAGCTTGTAGAGCTTTTGCATAAGGCTCATTTTTGAGCATCTATATATATTTTTTTTTGTATATTGTACTTTTTCTCGGGCGACAAAGTTTTTATGAAAACTTGTAAAAAAAACCATCATTTATTTGATTTATTAAAGCAATTATATTCTGACCTTAATTTTCCATTAACATAGTTTGTTTTAATTAAATGTCACGTAAATATTTTCATAAAAATATGAATATTTAATTATTTTATTTTGAACCACTTTTTAATTATATTTAAAAACTTAAAAAAACAATGAAATAAATACAAAGTGAACGGAAAAAGCGAAATTCAGGAACTTTTATTCCACACGCGGCATATGGAACAAATAAGTTGAATCGGTAAACAACACCAACGCTGACTAAATATAAAGCGTAATAAAGATATTTGTGGAGCGCACACAAATTCCAAATATACATAAACATCAACACTGCAGCATGGCAACACAAAAACGAAAACAGACAAAAAGTTGCAACGGCCGTGCAAAGCCCTTAACCCAAATGCCGCACACACAATAATCCACCGTATATACACATACGTATACGTATTCCTGAAGATAGTTGGCTACTAGCGAATTCTTCTTGTACTGGCTGCCTCCTTTGGCTCATGCCTGTCTGACTTCAGACTTTGTGGAATCGTTGCCTATGGATATCGATGTGTAAGGAGGTGGAGGAATACTAGGAGAAGCATCATTGGGTTGTAGCGTCTGGTATAAAAATGCTGCGTTGTTAATTTCGCTATCATCCGCTCTGACAGCAGTGATTGAAGGCAAAGCAGCAGCTAAACGCTTAACGTTGATTGCTCTACGTTGCAGCTGTAAATTGAATGTGGTTTTTGCTGGTGTGCCGTCTTTGTTGCTGCTGTAACGCATTAATTTTAATCGATTGCTCATACGCCAAGTTGAACTAACGAGCAGTCGTGCTCGCATTATGGAGCATCTCGAACGGCCAGTTAATGAAAACAAGCTGCCCGTGACGGGAGTTAAGCCAAGAACACAAAACCAAACAACAACGACAACAACAACGTAAAAAAAATTTTGCCAGTTATATTGCCTGCCCCTATTCAACTCTCTAACATAGCCTCCGGCAGCTGTCGCGTCTGTGTTAATGTTGCCGAATTTGCATTTCATGCGGCTGCTTTGCCAACTTCTGCGGCCATCTTCGTCAACGTACATATTGTCAAGTCACGTACCCAATTTACAGTACAAAAAAGTCAATACACTCTACTGACGATGCGCGCCTTGCCTATTTGGCCTTGGCCAGACTAGGAAAAAATATACCGCGGCCCAAAGGCACGGCGTTCCTTGGTTCAACGCACACAACGGCATTTTTCGAGCAAAAAAAATTCAACTTTATTGAGTTGCATCAAATACGTATATTTAATTAAATAAAATGCTATATATAATCTGTGTTAATTCATGAAATCAAAAGGCGAAAATTAAGATGGATTTTCCGTTTTTCTGATTATATCAATATCGTTTGATATTGGAATTGCAGAAAGTTGAATTGATTTGGCAGCGGGTCTCTTCTCGGCATCTTTATCCCAGCAAATTTCAATCAAGCTTTCCAACTCCTTACACTTTGGAACTAAATCCTTCAATCCAGGTCGCGCCCCTTCAAATGTTTGATATAAAAGTGCTTCCGCATTCCGTGTCGGCAAGTCGTAGAAGGGCTTTTTGCGCGACATTACCTCCCATAGGATAATGGCAAAGCTATATATATCACACTTTTCCGTATAACAACCTGTCTGAACCTAAGAGTAACTACCATATAAATACAATTTACCAATTTTGTAAATCATTTTCAAACCTCGGGTGCCAAATAACCTGGCGTGCCAGTTAGAGTATTTATCGTTGTCAGTTCTTTTACAGTGTTAAAATCGCAAATTTTCAAATGTTTGGTTTCATTGAAAAGCAATATGTTTTGAGTTTTTAAATCACGATGAACGACGATTGGTTTTTTGCTATGCAAAAAGTCGATAACCTACATTAAGTACACAATTATAATTAAATAATATGGTATATGTATTACCCAACCAACCTTCACAAGCTGAATCATCCAGTTAATACCATTTGACATTTTGTATAACTTCTGTTCGCCTCCATGCAGATAGTCGTAGAGAGAACCACAATCTGAGTATTCCATGAGTAAATAGGAAGACTCTTTATTAAAGGAGATGCCCTTCAATATCAAAATGTTCTCGTGCACATGACATGAAAGCTGCTTGATTTCATTTTTGAATGTACTCTTCAGTTTCTCTGTACTTATGTCACGGTATTTCTTCACTGCAATAATTTCATTAGACCATTTAGCCCTGTTAACAGAGCCGAATGTACCAGCACCAAGGCTCTGCAAAATGGATCAAACTAAAATTATCTCGAAGTAAAGTAATATTGATGCTTGATTTACCTCGAAAATTGTAATATCACTATAGTCTACAACATTTGCGTAATGAACTCTGTCAGAAAAGAATAAATTAATTTGTACTAAGTATTTTAAGTTCTCATAGCATTTCCATCTACTTACTCAGGTTCATACGATTTGTTATTTACTTTTGCGTCAGCCATTCTATCCCACTAGATAAGAAATTGATTGTTAGCACAGCTGACCATGCGCATTATATATATATATATATATATATTACCTGTTTTTGCTCTATAGTAACCAGAACTTGATTAACTATTGAGGATTCAGAAGCTCTACAATCAAATAAACCATACAAATTACGTATATTAGCGACCCGATTGAATTGTATATTAAGCTTACGTCAGAATATTTGTGAGTTCGGAGATGATCCATTTAATGTTCAGTTCCATATCATTCAGCGACAACCAACATCGTTTAATAACATTCACTAGACGCCCAGAACCATTTATAAGAAGAAATGGCTCCATAACGCCCCGAGATTGAGGATCATCTTTCCGTAAACTAAACAAGGCTCTTTTGCGTGACAACACTTCCCAGAGAATGGTTCCAAAGCTGTATAGGTCACACCTATCCGTATACTTTATTTGTTTCTCGACAACCTAAAATCGTATTTCTTAATTAAACATTAAGCAGTTTTATATGAATTTACCTTTGGGTGCATATAGTTAAATGTTAACTTGCTGACTACGAGTGGAGTTGAAAGTTCGTAAGCAATGCCAAAATCGCAAATTTTTAACGTTCGATAGTTTTTGGCTCGTAGTAGATGTAAATTGTATGGCGTTAAAAATCCGTGTACAAACCCTTTCTCATGCAAGTAAGCCAAGCCCTATAATTAGACATTGTAAAAAAAAGTTATTGTGGTTTATTATATATAGGGTTAGAGCCCACCATAGCACACTGCATCATCCAGTTGACTCCACGTGCAACGTTATATTCAAGCTTTTCTTCTCCATGCAAGTACTTGTTAAGTGAAATGCACTCTAAATATTCCGTTAGTATATAGGAATAATCAATTTGAAATGTATATCCATAAACTCTCATAATATTCACATGGTTAACACGGGAAATGTCTCGGATCACATTGTCAAAGTCATCTTTAAAAATAAGTCTTGAGCATTTTTGTACAGTAGTCTCCTTATCACACCATTTTGCTCTTTGGAAATAACCAAAGGTACCATATTCAGAAAATTCCTTATAACGGATTAAAATGAGTGGATTTCGTAAAAAGAATGTTAACTTATGTATACCATATCTTGAAAATCAATATCCACAAAATTAACCGTCGGAGCTACTTCAAATTCAGAATTAGAAAGTTTCTGAAGGATCCTAAAATATAGTAAAAATAAATAACAAACAGGTGAGAAGATTTTTGTGGAATAAACTCGGCTAGAAAATAGACCGAACCCCAACGCATATTCAATATTTTATTGTTATCGATGACATGCTTATATCCGATCAAGTTATTGATTATTCACAACAATCTTGCTTTGCCAATGAATTATGAGAGCTTCTATTCCAAAGAAGTATCCAGCTCTCATAACAAGTACTCTTTAACGAATTATAATCTGCTGTTGGCTAAACAACTTACTCAGGCTCAAGTTGCAATTGTATGACTAAGTCCTCTATAGAAGGTCGCTCTTTAGTACGACTATCCCAGCATCTCTCAATTAGTTTCGGAATATAAGTAAACTGTGAATCTCTAACGTCACTTAGAGACGGACGGCGACCTAAGAAACTCAATCATTAATTTATTTTATTGGTAATACTTAAAGACTTTCTTACCATTAATTATTTCTGCTTGATTTGTTGTAGATGTGGGGTCTGTTTCGTCATAATAGGGCTTCTTGCCCGACCTAACCTCCCATAGTACAATTCCTAAGCTGTATATGTCGCTTTCCTTTGAATAATCAGCTCCATCCAAGATCTATGATGAAAATAATTAGCTTTTTACTTAATTTGTATATTCTCTTTATAAACTCAGCATGTGCAATTCAGACCTCTGGTGCTACATAGGCGATGTCTTGATAGTTTAAGCGGTCTTCCTTATCTGCCGGAAAGCAATAATCACTGATTTTTAGAAGCCTAAAGTTTTCAAAGAACAACATATTTTGCGAATTAAGATTGCCATGTATGACGGGAATATTTATTCCATTCACTAGGTGGTCGACTCCCTAAAAGTAGAATGGATTAAAAAAGATTATTAGGCCAGGCAAAAAATCAAAATAAAATCACCTTTGCAGCCTGGAGCATCCAGTGTATGGCATTTATTTCTGTATAATCTGGCTTTGCCTTAACATGCAAATAGTTGTAGAGTGATCCGCAATCAGCATAATCCATGAGTAAATGCAAAATTTCTCTATCATAGCTAATTCCATAAAATCTGACAACATTTTCATGTTCCACATGTAAAACACGTGTAATCTCTTGCATTAGCTCTACAGTGATATTGTTTTCGAACACTTCACACTTTTTTACCGATATTTTTAGATCACGCCAAATGGCCTTGCAAACAGTGCCAAATTTACTTTTTCCAATTTCATCCTGCAGAAAACAAATATTTAGTAGGACTATTTAGACTAGTCTGAAAATATCTAGTCGAAAGAGATCGTCTAGGAAATACCCTGAACATAATTTTGGCATACACTGTTTAATTACATAAATAACTACACATGTGTGATTTATATAGACAGACGGACTAAACTTTGTACTTTTATATGGGATATGGAGTATGTTCAGGGTATATATCTGTTAAGTTGCAATGTAAAAAATTAAATGTACATTTAATAGCTCCAATTCCTTGAAATCGATAATTAAGCGCTTTCTGCAAAAACAACAAAATATATGAAACTATTACAGTTGTTAATAGCATGCATTTGTACATACCCAATCGTTTTTATATCATCCTCTATATCCAGCAGTGCTTTCACTAATTCATTAACTTTATATCGTTCAGTGGGTTCCTCATGCCAACATTTTCCTATGAATTTTTCTAATAGTTTGGAGCCTATTTTAGCAATGTCTTTGAAATCGGGCCGTTTGCCTAATAGAGTTCAAATGATTATTCAAACACTTTGGTGGTATGTTAAGTTTGGTACCCCTTTTAACTGCACTTCGTAATCGTATTTCATTGCCCTTATATTCATAGAAGGGCTTCTTGCGCGCCATAACCTCCCAACAGATAATACCAAAGGTATATACGATGCTCTGCTCCGTGATTTCTCCCCTTGTAAATACCTACATATGACAACAATAATTAATCAATGGCGAGAATATCGTTGTAGTGATTCGTACAAACCTCCGGAGCTGTATAGGAGGGACACAAATTGTTTTTTAAAACATTTATGTCGTCAACAAAGCAAAAATTACATAGTTTCAGTTCTCTACGGAAATACCAAAAAAAAAAATTGTGATTTGATTGATGGTTAGTTGCATGGATCCCTTCTAATTACTTATGGTAAATGATGGTTCCGTACTTTAATTTGTCCAAGTACTCTGACTCGAACATTATATTTTTGGACTTCAAATTGCATAGGTAAATGGGGTCTAAATCCTGCTCACATATAACGTGGGAAATTGCCTACAAACGAAAATAGTCGAACTAATGTAATGTATATTTTTATAGCTATAGAAGTTACCAACCTTAGCAATAGCAACCGTCCACTTGAAGGCGTCATCAATTGTCAGTGGTTTCGTTACATTTTGCAAATGATCGAAGAGGGATCCACTCGCAACATATGTCGATAGTAAAAATGTTGAGTTTCCATTACTGGCGATGCCATAAATATTTACAGTATTTTCTTGGCTTAGCCACGTTAGCTCTCTGCAGCGATGTTTAATGCGTTGAGCTTCAATGGCATGTTTCAGTTCTTTAACAGTAATATCTAAAGAATACCAAGTCGCCTTGGACGTAACTCCAAAGTGTCCATCGCTGATTTGCTGTAAAGTTTATGAAATCATTTTTATTGAAGCGAAAATTCACAGAGCTCTCAATTCATTCTTATATTCTCCTATTACCTCGCCTATTTGAAGTTCTTCAAAATTCATAAGAGGTCCAATATCAGCACTTAAAACTTGTTCCAATGTCGAAGAGTCAAATCTTGTGCAATAAATCAACATGAATGACATCTGTTAATGTTAAGTTTGAATACTTACTGACGAAAATGTTCGATTTTTAAAAGTATGTCTTCAATGGTTGGTCGTTCAACTGGATCTGAATTCCAGCATATCTCAATTAGCTGTTCAATGGGCTTAGAGTTACGTAATTGTATTTCACTAAATTTTGGACGTTCCCCTAAAAACGCAATAAATTAAACAATAATTATTGTCACTTTTTTTTTATAACATACCTTTTAAGACATTGTCTTTCAAATCGATGTATTTTAATTGAAAGAATGGATATTTCCGTGTCATTAACTCCCATAGGATAATACCAAAGCTATATACGTTGCATTGGTGAGAGAGCTCTTGCTTTTCTATAAACTGCATTAATATGCATTTCATCTGGTAAGTTTATGAACATATATATTTCAAATTTGTTGGTTAAAAATACCTCTGGCGATGTGTATTGCCATTCCAATTCATTTAGGCTTAACCGATGAAGAATGCCGCTGATTTTTAAGGTGTGGAAATTATTGGATAACATTAATCTATTAGGATTTATAACTTGAAAGGAAAGTTTTGGTTCCATGGAATGAATGTATTTAAGACCCTGTTGATAAGAAAATGAAGAGCTCAATATAATTGCAAACGCCATGTATGTGTTTAGAGTTTACCTGGGCCACCTGATACATCCACGAGAGAAGATTTTTCACTGTATATTCACGCTGTTCAATGCCATGTAAGTAGTTGTCTAGACATTCGTAATCCAAATCCTCCATTCGTATGTTCTTTTCCTCATCTAGTCCATATATTGCAACAATATTTGGATGACTGATAAGCGATAGTGAATCTATATCAGTTTCCTTTGATCCAGTATACATCAATGGAATTGCCAGTATATCTTTTTTCTGCCATTTCAATTTTTGGACGTCAAAAAATCCACCAAAATCTATCTGTTTTTATATAATAATAATATTATAATATTAGTATATCATTTAGGAGCACGAGATTATCATTTAGCGGACTCTAATTCATTTCTTTGCTAAAAAAGAGTAATTTCTTGAATTTGTATTGTTTTTTTTTTTTGTTTTAGCGAAACGTTATGAAACGGAGTTTGCTTGTCAGCGAACAACACCACAAGAGAGAGAGGGAGAGAGAGAAAGCATATCTGGGGCTCTTCACTCATTCATTAAACTTCAATGTGCAATTAGTTGTTGCGGCAGACTTCAGCACTTGTAAGAATCTTTAAGTAAATGTTTATTTCATTCCGAAGTTTTTTTATGATTTAAGCACATACACAAAGAACGATGTGCGCTCTTTGCCTCTTGGGGCTCGCGATCAGCTGCGAGACTCACACGTCCATACATACGTAAATACATACACCCGCAGATGCGCTCAAGCTCACGTATGCAATAAACAAACAGCTTCATACACAGAGAGCACACACAAAAAATCTAAAAGAGCGCAAGCGTAAATACACAAAAACAAAATATTAGCACGCGACAAACATACTGAGTACATTGAACTGGTTGCTTGGACTGCAAAATGCGAAATGCAAATAAAGTATTAAATTTAATGCTCAGTTTGGCTTGTACACAAACTGATGAGACTCAAAGTCACATAACTATTTATTCGCACAAAAAATGAAGTCGAATCGCATAACGAACATTTTCATTGCGTTCCAAAGCATACAATTACCATATCAGCTGCATCGTTTCCATCATCTTCACTTTGCTTTATATCCGGAATGTTTCTGCTAATATCAGCAAGATCACAGCTGGTGTCCGGCGTACTGTCCAGCACAAACTTATTTGTTAATACTGCTGTTGAGTTTTCATTATTTCGATTATTACTCATATTGCAAGCAATAGATTATTAAACGGATGTCTCGTCTTTACGAGCTGATAAGAAATGACTGCAAGAACAAGCGTTGACAAATAGATGAGATAAGAAAAAAATAAATTGTACACAAATAATCGATCAGGTCTCGGTTATCTAATGAAGTAAATATTAAATTAAGAGGCACACACTTTAAGTAAAGTCAACCTTTTTGTGATTGTTAATCGGCACACATATATAAATTTGAGTTGATCAGTATTGACACGACCGTCCAGAATGCGAACCAACGGAGTACTGAAGCATTGAATGTTTTTTCTGTGCAATAAGAGTTCGTTGCGGTCCAGTAAGAAGAACTCGACTAGGAGATACCCCTTACACGATCATACTCAAATCCAATTCTTAAATAACTGACCCTTATGTGCATTTGTTTAAAGAATTTAATTATTATGTCATATATTTTGATCGGTGTATCTGTTAGAGACAGCAGCAGCCACAACATTGAATAAAGATCTAACGTAGATTATAACGGCATTTGCTTGCTCATCTATTTTTCTATTAGTTTAGTGTGTATTTTTCTTGTAGTGTCTGTTAGAAAAGAGGAGAATATTTATTTAGTATACAAAATTTTTTTATATATAAATATTAGCACACCGCCAAATATTCTCCTTAAACATATTTTTAATGAGTATTATTCGTACAGATAACAAATGTATCTATATAAATTCACATGTATGAGTGCAAAATAAAAATATTATATACATATGAAAGTGATTTCTTTTTATCAAAGCATAGACTTGACAAATCGCTCTTAAGTGAAACCACAAAGCTCATAACAAGTTCCATCTCAAAATAACACGGCTAAATCCTCTTAGACAAAAGAGAGAGAGAGAGAGAGAGCGGTTTTTAATACGCTTTTCGAGTATGCCACGCAGAAAATGCAAGTCATTCCGTTGCTGACATTGCTGAAGGAAGGCTGACAGAACATAATCGACTCGAATCTAATGAAAAATATTTACTTATTGGAGTAACTTACCAATAAAAATAGATATATATATATATCAAATAAATAAACACATCACAGTTGAATTCACATACCAATACCCAAAGAAAAAACTACAAAAAAAAGAAAACAGGTTGATTTTACAATACGTTGTACGTTGTTTATTTAACTATAAAACATGTTAATTAAACTATAAATATAGTTAAACAAAAAATATAAATGAATAATATTTATCGTTTAGACATATAATAATTAATTAATTAATATTATACGCATATTATAACTTAACATATATGTTTTAGCATTTTTAATAATTTAATTTATATTCGAATGTTTCTAAAAGGTCATGTGACTAAATAAAATATCTCGATTGTCATTCTTGGGCTTAAGGTATGCGAGATGTTTCGGCAGAAAGCTTTCGTACTAAAACTAAACATTATTTAATTTAATCTACAATTTTTTTGGAGATTCAATATTAAATATGAAAAATGTTGATTTTCACTGTGAGATTGTAATATTAACCTCTTATAACAAGGTGATAGTGTTTTTAAATGTTATTATGTTAAAATATTAATATTTTTATTATTTTTTTAACTACATAGTTTTGTGTTCGATTCTCTCTGAAAGCTTTGAAAATTGTTGGTTTATTTTACGACGCGCTCTCTGGCAAGATGAAAACAAACAAAAAAAGCTTTTTGGTTTCGGGCAATTTATTAATTGATGATAGCATAAAGTTAGTTTAACTTAAAAATCGAGCGAGTAAAGACTACGCGACTTGTGCAAAATGTTAAAAATACGCAATTGCTTATCTATTTTTCAGTCGCCTAAAGCGGCTCAATCTCTGTATGCATGTACGATTGTTCAAAAGGTGAGTGTGAGAAATACACTTTAATGAATACTTATCGCTTTTTATATCAGCGTAATCAAAGCACTGCGGCAGCAGTTAAGGAATCAACTGCAGCTAGAGACGAAGTCGAGTGGCAACAGGCACGTCCCTTTAAGGAGATACCACATGATAATCCGATTACGCTCCTATATAAAATGTCATTTCCTGGTGGAAAGTATAAGAATCTGGACTTGACTGAGCTAATGTTAGCAATGCACAGGGATTTCGGTGACATTAGTCGAATACCATCAATTTTTGGTAGCGATCCTATGGTGACGACCTACAATGTAAAAGACTTTGAGATTGTCTATCGTAATGAAGGCATTTGGCCAAATCGACCGGGCAGTGATACTCTGAGATACCATCGAGAGAAGTTTCGTAAGGATTTCTTCCAAGGTGTCGAGGGTCTCATTCCTACTCAAGGGAAGACTTGGGGTGATTTTCGTAGCGCTGTAAATCCTATCCTAATGCAGCCAAAGAATGTGCGACTCTACTATAAGAAAATGTCACAGGTGAACAGCGAATTTGTAGAACGGTAAGCAAAGTGCTTCAAACCTATCTTAAATTTATAAAAACAATCTATTTAATATTATTTAGCATCAAAGACATTAGGGATCCTAAATCGCTTGAGACACCCGATAATTTTATTGAGTTTATCAATTGTTGGACATTGGAATCGGTCTCTGTGGTGGCGTTAGACAAACAGCTGGGTCTGCTTAGACCAAGCTCTCGAGATGAAAACGCAAAGTTACTTTTTAAGAGCTTAGACGAATTCCTAACCTATGCCGGAATCTTAGAAGTGCAGCCCTCGCTTTGGCGCTACATTCACACGCCAATGATGAAGAAACTGATGAATGCTTACGACAACATGCAGAAAGTAACCTCGGCCTACGTTAATGAGGCAGTGGAGCGTCTAGAAGCGGAGGAAAAGCAGGGCATAGTGCGACCCGAAAATGAACAGAGCATGCTGGAAAAGCTACTGAAGAAAGACAAAAAGATTGCCACTGTCATGGCTATGGATATGTTAATGGCTGGCGTCGACACAGTAAGCAAACAAAATTTATATTTTAAAACAAGTAAAAGCGTTGTAGTTAAAGTTGAAGGGTGTCGAAAAAGGTTTCCTTCACATAAACGGAAATAGTTTTTCATTCATAAAAGAATATACGAATTCTCTTCAAGAGCTGGGTTTCATTTTTATACCCTTACCCCTGAAATTGAGTAAAAAAGGGTATCTTCTAGTCGAGTGAAAGCTCTTATTACTTTTAAGCTATATAAAAATGCAATTTCAATTTTTAATTTAATCTTGATATTTTTGTAGACTTCATCCACATTTTCGGCTTTGATGTTGTCGCTAGCCAAAAACCCAGAAAAGCAGGAAATTTTACGGGAGGAGGTTATGAAAGTGCTGCCCAAAAAGGATTCGGAGTTTACAGAGGAGTCCATGAAGAATGTGCCTTATTTGCGTGCCTGTCTCAAGGAATCCCAGCGATTGCAGCCTCTTGTTATTGGCCAGGTACGAACCACCAATCGGGACTGTGTTCTCAGTGGCTATCAAGTACCAGCGGGCACAGTTGTCTCTATGATTCCTCTCAACTCGCTAACTAGTGAAGATTTCTTTCCACGTGCCTTGGAGTACTTGCCAGAACGCTGGATACGAAATGATGCTGGAACGGAAGGCAAATGCCCGGCGAACCCTTTAAAAACTACAAATCCTTTTGCGTTTTTGCCTTTTGGCTTTGGGCCGCGTATGTGCGTTGGCAAACGCATTGTGGACATGGAATTAGAGCTCGGCATTGCTCGGATAATTCGTAACTTTAAGATCGAGTTTAATTATTCCACAGAGAATGCATTCCGCTCTGTGCTTATCAACAAACCAAACATTCCACTCAAGTTCAAGTTTACAGATATACCAAATTAAATTTTGTTGCGCTATTAAGCAAAGAACAACTTGTTCAAATGGAAAAACAGCTAAATTTAAAAGTTGTTTCTGTGCATACAATAATAGATACTCTCAAAATATTATTAATTATATCTTTTAACTAAGCTTAAGTCAAGCAATATTGTTCCAACCCTTTTAATTTAAAACATAGTTACAATTCATTTCATTATGAATTCAGTTATTAATACTTCAACGCTTTTATTCTTTATCACACTTTTTTATTTTTTTTTTCAACTGTATTGTATCAAATGCATTAATTGATAAAATTTAAGTGATATAATTTTTGATGAGTGGCACACGCAACTAATATGTGTTTGTTACATAACAAGGTTAGCTCATAAACAATTTTTTCATTTTTTATACCCTTAACCAATGAAGTGGGTAAAAAATGGTATAATGGTTTTGTGCAAAAGCTTGTAACAGGCAGAAAGAAGCATCTCCGACCCCATTAAGTATATATATTCTTGATCAGCATCAACAGCACAGTCGATATATGCCGTCTGATCGCGTCGATCTTAGGATCTACAAAAGCTAGAGACTCCAGGTTTTGGATATGAGCTCTTCTTGTCCCTAGTCAAAGCAAGCTTGAATCAAATTTTCGATAACATTTCAGGTTTACGATATACACATGTAATCAATAACAAAAAAATCTTCGGTGAAATTTTTATTAAAATCGGTTAAGAAACATCGGAGTTATGATGCCATCAAGCATTGGTACAGTAGTACACGTACATATGTGTATGTCTGTCAGCCCAACCGTCTGTCCGTATTTAAGGTCAAGGTTTAAGGGTATTTTCTAGTCGAGCTTACTCGACTAGAACATTCTTACTTGTTTTATTTTTATGTACTCGGCTCTCTTGAAAAGCTTTTCTAAAAACCGCTCTCGCGGAGAGTGCAAATAAACAAAAAAAAGCTTTCGAGCTTTGGGTATTCCTCTAACAGATCATAGCAAATAGTTAGTTATCGCGCAACTTGTTAAAAATTCACAATTATTTAGCTATTGATTAGAGGTATCTACGCAAGTTATGGAATCAAGTTCAACGTCACACAAACACAATTTCATTGCAACAAAACACCATTTATTTTGTTGTTTCACCAACTCGTCTTTGCATACGGCGTCTACTAGAATGAAATGTAGGCAGAGCCCTAGAACAAAGACAATTCAACTACTCTAGACTGCCTTGAGTGAAACTCAAACGAAAAACATATGCGGGCGCGATCAGCGAAAATATTGAAATTGTGTTTGTGTGACGTTTAACTTGATAACTGCGTCTCCAGTGAATTGATAACGCTAAGGTAAATACTTATAATGTGTAATGTTTATCGATCATATCACACTCAAATGTTGAACTTGCGTATATACCTCTAAGCAATAGCTAAGTAATTGTGAATTTTTAACAAGTTGCGCGATAACTAAGCTCAGTGCCCAGCGTGTCCTTATTTCTTTGGATCAATAATCTCCAAATCTGGCAGCCAACAGTTGTTGGATGGTCTGACAGCCCTGGTCTATTTATCACTTTCGCAAAAGAAGTTTTTTGTAAACATAGCCAGGGCCATGTTCAGCGCGAAACATTGGTTTATTTTTATAGTGAGTTAAATACCTTTTTATCATATTTATCATAGCTATATGTAATTTTCTTCATTATAGCTCGTAAAGCTTTATTAACATTGAAGGAGAAAACAATCAAATAGTTGTTGAATCGCACGTTACACGGCTCTAAATTTGAAACTCAGTTCGATTGTGTTGACATAAGTGTTTGAGCATGTTCAAAATGAATGAGATTAAACGACGACAGTCAGGCACGAATAAGCCAACGCCTCAGGTGGCCAGCTCTTATTGGCATTCCAAGACAATGTTGATTTCAAATCGTGCTGGGATGTTGGGGTATTTGGGTTATTTGACAGTGTTTTGGTTCTGTTGGACTTAGTTTAATACATTGGCTAATATTCACTCACAAATTTTTGGACACGTTTAATTTGTTAGGTGACAAAACCAGTTACATATTGCACTGATGTTTGACACATTACCGAAATACCATTAGCATTTTTATAAGCTTGTGGTAAGAGTAAACGGTTTTCGTGTGCAAAATTTATTATTATTTGTTATATGTTTGGGTAACCGTAAAAAATTCAATTTTCAAAAACTGGGACCAGATAATTGCTCTGAATCGGTTAACATTGCGTGAAAATGGGAACAGTCATGCGCAGTTCAATTCCCAGCTAAGCAGATGCAACAGTTTGTCTTTTGTGAGACTAATAACAAACGTAAGAACTTGTCGAATCGCTAGATGAAACGAAGTTCGTCTGAAATCAAATAGAACCCCATGCAGAAACATAAGAAACCAAGTGAAATGAATCACTTCGATTTGAACAATGGCTCGCTGTTGATTGCAGTTAAATATTTCGGATGATGACTATGCAAAAAGTGGTCTCTACAAACGGGTTAAGAGAGGCGTTGCTGAAATTGGACATTGCGATTGCATATGGCGTCTGCATTAGCCACAAGAGGCTCTGTTCTAAGGTTTGTCCTACAACATAGTGGATCCGACAAGCAAGGACTTTTTATGTGTCATATTAAATTTTGTAGGCCACAGTAAATACGAAGAAGGATACAAAATGGTTTCGTCCAATTACAGATTCAGATTAAGAACTTGCCGACAAGCTAACCTAAGGGCAAGCGCCAAAAATAGAACGCTGAAATGTCTGTCTTTTGACTGATAATCAGATTCTTTGTATTTGATTTTTAATGTGTATGATACTAAGCGAAATTTATTTGTTTGACAAAATTCAGTTTACCGCAAGTCTAATAAATGCCAAGCGGGTTTAAAAGCTTTTTAAATTATCTACATTTTAATTGCGTTAAAACGTCTAAAAAGAGCTGAACATGAATATTTTTATTATTTCTTTCGTATTTGATATTACCAGCATATGTACTGACCCGCCCGCCTGCCTAATGAAAGACAATGCAAAGTTCTTGAAAGCTCAACTTTAGATTATCATTCTTCGGATGAGGGCGGAGTGAACGTGGAATGCATAAAAAAATGTGGCAACACTGTCGTTCCCGGAAAAGTTGTTGCACTTTTGTTTGAATTTCCTTGGCTTTTTCATGCTTCTGTGGCCGCCAAAGTTTTTTTGGCCCCTGTGACATTTTAAGAGCGGTTTTCCACATACCCCCGCACACGAACCGGTTGAAAAACTTTTATGCTTTCCCCATTGTAACTAAGTATAAACGACAACAAACACATGCACATGTAAGTATGTATGTGTACATATGTATGTATGTAAATTTAAAAGTGTGCTTTGAAGACCGCAGGCGAAAACTCATGCCTGGGCGTCTGGCCTGTCTGTCAAAGTTTCTGTGAGCATTTGATCAGCTAATTTACTGTGTAAGCTGATTTGCACATAATAGTAGAAACGGTCTGCAGCTTCTCTACATGCATATATATTTGCTTTAGCTTTATTGAGGTTAAAGTTTGAAACGGAAACCTATTAATTGCCATTTAAAAAGTTTATGTATAAAAAACATTTAATTAAACTTAAGCAGCAATATTTAATGCATTAAACTATTTTTAATAGTTTCCAAATAAATATTAAAAAAGCATTAGTTTGATACTAGCTGCATTAAATTTAATAAAATCAGCATTCAAGGGAACGAAGCTACTTCAAAAAATGATTTTGTTGAACATGATGCTCTTAAAAGCGTTACATAACAATTGGTAGCTTTGGTACGTCGATGGTTTTGAATTTGCATGACGCTGACAAATTCAGTGGAATCGATGAATGAATATGCCAAAGAGTGAAGCAAAGAAAGATGAACAGCGATGTGTATTGAATAATTTATGGGCATGTTTATTTTTCGATTCAGTAATGCAAAAAATGTGCTTACCGTAATCATTGCACTGCCAGATTGTTAATGTGCAGGTGTACACAAAATACCTTTCTTTGATATTTCTTTTAAAGTCAGACTAAGCCCGGCCAGTCGACCTTGATGGAGTGCGCGATACATAAGATATGCACTGCTGGCCCATTGAGTTGGCGTTGGTGTTGGCAACGGAAGTCAATTGACGTACGCATAAATAAGCGCCAAGCCGTAATAAATTCTATGGTCCTGAGTAACAACAATTCCAAGCGGCAGTCGGGCAGTGAGGCAGCCAGGCAGGCATGCAGAACAAGGCGGATTATTAATATTTTCCATACTGCTTTTCAGCTTTACTTGTGCTTTGTTTGAGTTCTTGAAATGTGAGCTCCAGCAGCAGGAGCAGAACCAGCAGCCGCAAGCGGCACAATGACCAAAGCCCATGGCCAGAAGCATAAAAATAAATCAGCACAAGTATAAAAATTCACGTCAACATGCTGCACAAACATACACACTCACACACACACACACACACCCCACCTCTCTTAGCTTTGTTCCCTCCCCCAGTTGAAGTGGTAGCTGGCAACTGGCAATCAACTGGCAACTGACCAATGGTCAACCGATGTTTTGGTTTGTGGAAGAAAGCAAAGGAAGAAAGCTTAGAAGTCAGGACAAACAATGGCTGGGTATGTTGGCTTAATCAGTGCTTGGCCACAAAATCAACGAGTTAAATTCTGCAAAAAAAAATCTTAATGTCAATGTATGTACTTAAATATGTCAAGTAGCCGTATATGTACATTTGTGTATACAAGTCGTTTATTCAATTCAAGACCACAACTCTTGACTATTAAAATCTAGATTTAATCTAGATTTTCAATGTAAACTCTGCTATATAACATATGCAGATCAAGTGTTAAGTTCAGTTATCGTTAACTTTGTCCCTTTTAATTTGCGAAATTCATCAAAATTGCGCATGAATACCGCAGATATTAGAGATTAAAGTTTCTTCGGTTAAGCATTCCAGATATCTCCTAGTCGATCTTTCCCAACTGGACCCTCTTTATTGCCTTAACTCATGAAATGGGTAAAAGAGTATGTAACAGGCAGAAGGCAGCTTTTCCTTTTCGACCCCATAAAGTATAAATATTCTTATACAGAAGGCACAGACTCCAGATTTTGAATATAAGCTCTTCTAATCCCTAGGCAAGATAAGTGTATTTCAAGTTTTCGATAAGGATATACACATTCAGCTGGTGGCAAAAAAAAATGTTTAAGTTTGAAAAAAAAATTAAATTGCGGCTCAAATCAAATGAAAATCTGCTCAAATCGATTGAGAAATAACGGAGATATGAAACCACCAAGCATTGGTTGGTACACGTATATGTGTGCCTGTCAGGGAATCTTTTAGTCGATCTTACTCGACTAGAGCCTTCTTACTTGTTTTTAGTTGTATAATATATCCGACTGGAAAAAAGGATGTTCTATTAAAAATCATAATTTACAAATAAATGAGTTGAAAGACAGGAATTGTTTTTAAGTTTTGCGACTATTGTGAAATATAGTTGAAAACAATTAACACTATGCTGCAATCTTAATATCCTTAACTGAATATGTTGACAATATAAATCATCAAAAAGTCGCTTATTATTATTAAATGCACAATAATTAAAACTCACTTATACTGACACATTCCGGTTTTTGTTTTTATTGACTGATTAACTGACAGCTTTTGGAAGAAGTGCGAAATAAATAAATAAGAGATGTTATTTGAAAATCATTTCAAAAGTTTAAATTTAAAACAAAATATGACGCCATACAACAACATCCTATTTATATTGGTCAGCCAGACGAAAATTGCGAGAGTGCGTTAATTTCCATTTGCAAATCGCAAATACATTTCAATAAAAAATTGATCCGAATAATAAACAAACTTGTTTGCGGTCGGTTCCACGTAATTTATGATGACATTTTGTCATAATCTCCATGCGCAATTGTTAATAAAGCTTCACTTAAATTCAATATGGATATTGACATTTCAAGTTAAATCAATTTGTCCATGTTTAAAGCGCACAAAACGGTAAACTTTTAATTCCATTTGGGCATGAAAACCAACCAACAAATAAATCAAAGTCACGCTGCGCCGACCCAGTCTGAGTCGGGTTGTTCTGTGATCTGGGTTCTGCAATTGCGGCAGCTGCACTGTCCAATGAATTAAGAAAAAACAAGTAAGAAGGCTATAGTCGAGTAAGCTCGACTAAAAGATACCCTTAACCCTTGACCATATTAACGGACGGTTGATCTGACAGACATAGACATACGTGTTCTACAGTACCAATGCTTGATGGTTTTATATCTCCGATTTTAATAAAAATTTCACAGACTTTTTATAATTTGCTAATAGTTTCAATCCTCATTTTCAAGTTTTCGAAATACAAGATTTTGTTGTTATCGATTCCATGTATCGTATACAATATGGTATCGAAAATTTGAAACAAACTTGCTATGACTTGGGACAAGCTGAGCTCATATCCAAAGCCTGGAGTCTCTAGCTTTTGTATTTCCTAAGAGCGACGCGTTCATACATACGGACGGACGGACGCACGGACAGGCGGACGGAAAGCAGATAGACGGACATGACTATATCGACCCGGCTGTTGATGTTGATCAAGAATATATATACTTTATGGGATCGGAGAAGCTCACTGCCGCCTGTTACATATTATTGCACAAAACCATTATACCCTTTTTTACCCATTTCATGGGTTAAGGGTATAAAAAACATACATGTACACACACACACATAAGCACGACATGTGTATGATGTATGTAGATATAGTACATATGTATGTACCCGTGTAGGAATGTTTGCAAAAGTTTTCAATTGTGCCACAGTTGTGAGCGTGATTTAAATGTCGTGGCTGCTGCTGTTGCTGTCGATGCCACTTTTAGTAAATTCTTTAAAGTGAAGGAAAGAAACAAGTATGCTCGAATAGAATATGTCCTTAACCCTTGACATTATACATTCAGTCATATCTGAGCCAATCATTGGTGATTAAACTCCAATCTTTCATATCGCAAACGATTGAAATACAAATTTTACAGATTTGCATTATTTTGTTAATGTTCCCAACCATTATGATAAGCTTCCTTCTGTCTGTTACATATTTTTACACAAAACCATTTTACACATTTCTTGGGATAAAGGTACATTTAAAAATAAACAGAAACTGGTAATATTCAACTTAACCAATAACGTTAAAAATAAACAAATATTTACTATTTTTAAATGCACATTCGATTCCATATGAAATTCAATTGATTTTTCTGGCCAACCTTACGCACTTTGACTGCGTGCCTTTTTGTTATCAACAGTTTTGTTTAAGCCGTAACATGTGCATTTGTGAGAATTTGTTGTTTTTCTCTTATGTATTTGGATTAGGCCTCGCTGGGCTTGCACAAATGTTGATACGATGCCAGGCGGCAACGTTTGGCATGGTGTCTCTTTTTAAATGGATGATCCCTCGGAGTAGACAGAGACAATTTACAGTGGAATATAGAGAGGAAACAGTGCTTAAAATATTTGTTTTATGCAGAGAACATAATGTTTTCGATTTATTTTGATAATTTAACAAAAATATATATTGGCATTGATCAGGTGTAAAAAATTACATATATTTACATTGTACCAGTGTGCCCAGAGGGTGTTATTTATATGCGCTAGTATTTTGGTGTTTGGCCCGCAAAAATGCGAACAGAGAATAAAAGTATAAAGTATAAAAAAATCGGTGCGGAACACATTTCATAAATCTTCTCAGCGATTGAGCACAACCACGACAGTATATTTTTTTTGTTTTCTTACTTAACTGTCGTTATTTTTGGCTTTGTTTTCTGGATTCGTTTCTGATTCAGATTGCGCTCTTCTTTGACTTTTGAACTATTTTAGTTGTCAATGGTAAAGGATATTTATATATGTGTGTATGTGTGTTATTTGAAAGAGAGTTATTGTCTGGATACGCGGCAGGCGCCAGGGTTCGGCAGCGCAATCTTCTTTATCCGGTAGGGACCATAACACGTCTGGGGTTGACTGGGCCTGCCAAACGAGATGAACGATTTGTGCGAGCAATTTTACTCGCCATATAGTTGTCGCTCGCAAGCCCTGTACCTTGGCAACGCAAAGGTCCGCAGCGTCCTATTCAAAACCCATATCATCGCGCCAATTACACACAGGGCAAACCCAACTACAAATATGATCAATACTGAGCGCCAGCCAAAGTCGTTTGTGTCTTCCGTGATGTTGAAACGTTGCAATTGCGGTGTTTGGTATTCTGCATTTGTCAATTCCTTCCTTAGTTGTTGGCAGTCACTGGTGGTCATTGGATGGGACACTGGTGGCTCATTTAACCACCAGGCATTCCAGAATTGAAGCATGAGACTGCATTGTGCAAGAGCTTCATTCAACCACTTTTGGCAGTCTTCACTGGCTGGGTCTTGTTTACAAATGGAATTCATTGTATTTATATGATTGTCTTCTAATATTGTTATTTGTTTGTCTATGCTTGGTTGTTGTTCTCGAAGTCGCCTACTTGACTATATGTCTGTGCTATATGTCAAATTGGGTACGTTTGTTGCGTCGCAGCCAATTCGGTAAGCGGATTTTTGCATTTGATTGATTCGTCATTGTTGACCCGTAACAAGTTGGCATCTCGCAAAGAGCATCGTTGGACCTGCGTGCAGCATCCTGTTTATATATAGTTATAGAAGTTTCATCCAAACTCAATTCGCTACGTGAACTCACGATTTCCCCGGATGAGTCTGAACCATCGCTCGCCGCAGTTCTCTCAGTTGTTAGTAAACTTGCACTTGATTCAATATCACTCGATTCCTCCGAGTCTTCCGTTTCGAATTCAACCTCCGTTCTTTTAGCCAATTTCCTTGTTTTCTTGTTCGTTGCACTCCTTTTGATGGGGAATCTTTGCCAAAAGTTTGGCGGCACATAAAGCTCATCTGCATTGCTACTCAACACGTTACCCGAGACTGAGCATTTATCGCGTAGCTGTTTAATAATACTATCCACGGATGTTTCGCCGCCGCCTGGTTGCCGATCATCGCCTGTGGTGGGCGGGTCTTTGCAAATGTCTGGTCGTTTCTTGAACACAAAAGCCTTTACCAATAGCCCGATGCACAGACATATAGAAAATATAATGAAAAACATCAGCAGGATTACAGTCATAGGGTTGCCACCACCACGATTGTTTTTTATAAAGGACAGATGAAACTCCCGCTTGAGGCGCTGACACTCATCAGTTGTCATTAGATCTTGTCCCAGATTTTGCTTCCAATTGGCACACTGGCCACATATTTCATGCTTCCGACGGATGCAGTCGGTACCGTCGGCGCTTGTCTTACACATCGAGTTTAGAAGATTCATGTTTCAGTTTTGCTTTGTGAAATAGACACACATACTATTCTAAGTTTGACAAATATTTCAGTCTATTTTTCTTTCTTCTGGCACACTTTATGCTTGCATTTAAGCATGAGAAAATTGAATTTTGAGTTTAGGTTTTTGGCTGTGAGTTTAGATACTATGTATGTATGTATGTATGCATTTACTGTAGGATATATATTTAATGAAAAATGCTTTGCGCATAGCTGAAAAATGTTGAAACACGCAAGTGCACATAAATTTTCTTTTTCCGCTTCACGCAGCCGAAAAACTTTTCACACACACACATGTTATCCACATGTATACAAACATACGTTGCTACACTTTAATAGTATGAGTTGGCTTCGACTGCGTCCTTATCGCATCCACATTCACTAAAACCAACTAGAACAGTAGAACAGTAGCTTGTGTGAGTGTACTTTAGCTTATGGGCTAAGGCTTTTTGTGGCCAGTATTAATTTAATGGCTTTAATTAGCATAAATCTTTTGGATTTTTTGTTAAAATCAGAACGGCTAGAAATAAATAATAAGACAAATTGCATGTATAAATTAAATACTGAAATATGTAAATATTTTAAAGGATTAACTTTTTCTAACTTTATAGTTCCTAAGACAGATCAAGATGCTTGATTGAACAAAATTATGATATACTTTTTTTTTTTGGTTTTAGGATATAAAACTGTGAACTTTTCGCCTACCGCCTTTATATCTACATATGCCTTTTTGTTGGCAAGTGGAAAACAACTTCAACCATATGTGCAACTAAATTCACGCCTCAATGTTGCCAGCAAGTTGCTGTAGCATGGTGCACGAACAGCAGCAAGTACATATGTATATACATATATATTTATTCATGCTTTGAGTCGATCCCGAGGCCTTGGCGCGGCTTGTCAGAAAACTGACATGGAAAAATGAAATTTTCGCGAACTTGCAACGAGATCCTAATTTTTGGGTAACAAGCTTTCAAGTGGCATGTTACGTGCTTGTTGTTGCTGTGGTTGACAGGGCACCCGTCGTCGGTTTGGCAAAGATAATGCCTATAAACGTGACGATGACTTGCCAGATAGCATTGAAATATGGCCTAGTGGCCGGCCAGCAGCCAGGCAGCTGCCGAGGACAGCTTTTGACGTTGACACACATCGGCAATTATAATTAGATGTGGACGCTTTGAGCTCAATTAAAAAGCACGTGGCTCAGCGAGCATTGTGCATGGCCAACAAAAAAAAAAAAAAAACAAAAATTGGCTTTAAATATTCCAGAGCAGAGGTCGGCGTAGGCTGCGGATGCCGTGCGTGGCGGGGGTTAAAACCGCTTGAAATTGTTTCTCTTTCAATTTGCATTGCAATTTTTGGTTAGCACTGTGTCGGGCGGATGCGTGACATTTTGCCCATATTGAAATTTATGCTTCCGTCTCCAAATCTACACACACTCACAAACAGACACACTGAACTTTTTGGGTTGCAAAAGCTTACATACACTTTCACCCCATCAATTTCAGCATCCGCGCCTGCGGTTCCCAACAGAAACAGAAAAAAAAAACACCCAACCACCTATTAGTCCAGCCCCAACATAGCCAGTCCCAGACAGACACAACGCCAATATATGCCTGACGGCGGTGCGGTGGGAAATTGGTTTATTTTATTCGCATTGACTGTTTTTCAGTCAGTCGCTTAGTCGGTTTCTCTTTGTCGGGGTGTCTGACTGTCCGCCTGTCTGTCTTCCGTTCGTTCCGTTTGCCTTTCGCAGCAGTTGGCAATTTGAAATTAACATGCAATGCGATTTGTTTAGAATTCCAATTAAAACATTTTTATTGCTCATTTTCGGCGGCTGCTGCTGCTTCTGCTTCTGCTGCTGATGGTGCTGTTTATCGGATATTTTGCCACAAGCAGCCAAAAATAAATGGTGTTAAGTAGGGCGCTGCTTTAGTGGATTAAGTTGTGCTGAAAGTATCTTCAAATTTATTGAAAGTAACTTAAAACTTTCTATTAATTACACTTGCAAGTAAATGCTGGGTGTTAATGTATGGGAAAAGGAAATTTCGCAAAGGGTATGGTTTCTCAATTCTCTACCAAGTTTGGCAATTTTTTAAGCGTTAAGAATAGACAACACATTCCAGTCATTGGTTATGACAGTAATACAGTCGATGCTAGATGCTTTTTTGGGCAACACCTAATATGCCACTCTTTGGTCAAAATTCAGTTTAGTTTAGTGAACATGCACGAAACTGTAATGAAAGCAAAAAGCACGCGTTTACCATCGAGCTTGGGCCAATGGTTGTGGTTAGTGCCAATGGCAATGTAGTCCCCGGTCAAGTTATTCGGCTTAATGGCACATGCATTCTGAATGCATTCCCCAAAATAGATACAGCGAGAGAAACAGAGAGAGAGAGAGAGAGAGAATGAATGAAGTGGAAGACATGAATGCTTGAATCGTCAGCCTCCGAGCGCATTCAACAAAAAACAAAGTTAAATTGGCCCGTTAGCGCGGTTGTTGGCTGTCCGACTCTGAATGTGAATGTGACTTCCATAAATTGTGGCACACACTGTACACTATACTGTGTACAGTGTTCAGTGCACACTGTGTGTGCGTAATGAAACCAGAAACCTTGTGCTTATAATCATAAAACGTTGCGAGTATGCTGTTATGCATGAGTACATGCAAAATTCTAGCCAGCAGCCGGTCACAAAACATCCAGAAAGCAAAATGCCAGTCAGAAAATGCCAACAGTTGGCTAAAAGTTTTTGCCTTTTGTGCTGCCCGAAAATAGAATTGTTGCCACATGTAAACATTTCCAATTTCAATTTGCAAAATTTCAAATTAAAGCTGAATTTTAGTTCTCTCTGGTGTTTCTACACTCTGCTTTTCATTATGATAGTAACTAACTAGCTTGTTTAGGTATTTTTGTTTGTCTACAGATTTCATCATTTCTAAATATTGCAATCAATCTGAAAGCTTAAAATAGTATAACAAAACTTAAAATCTTGTTCCTTAGGGATACAAAATTAAAATACATTTACTTAAATTTAAAGATGTGTTAAGAAGCTGGCCCTAAATATTATTAATATAATCCATTAAGTTCATTTTGGGTTTATTCTTTGCAAGCAGCTTTACTCTTAAATATTTAATATGTACAACCTCGCTTCCTCCTTCAGTCACTTCTTATATGTAAGGCGTAATACGCCAAAAATAATAATCAGTTCTTGGTTCTTATTACAGTTGCAAAATGTAGTCACATGTGAGTTCCTTTTCACGGCTCACCTTAAAGTGAGGTATTGTTAATGCCAAGACAGCTTGGCAAATTCACACATCCCTCGAACAGGGAGAAGGATCTCTTCTTTTGCAGTATTCACGCCCAGTCACGGCATCTTTTGCACTCTGGCACTTTGCAAGTCCGCGCTTAAATCCATTTTGAAGCGAGGGATTTTCATGCTTTAGCTTGTGCTTGATGTTGTTCCTAGCTCCATGGCGCGCTTCACACAGCGTTTCCGACGGCTGCAGGATGTTTACGTGCAGGCAGGACTTATCGGAGTTGTCTGGATTTATGTTAACAGAGACAGAGAGAAGAAAGAGCACAATGTGCTGATTAGAATGGTGTCCAGCCATGTCCAAGGTTCTCTGTTGCCGCTGTTGCCGCCGCTGCCCGTCTTGGGAGATTAAAAGCGTCGTCGCTCCATTCAACCTTAATTTATGGGGACACATTGAAAACGGAATACGGTATACGGAATACGAAGAATTCAAGAGGCGCACATCTGCACTTGAGCATTTAGATTGCGAATGTCGTGAAGTTGAAAATTTGGCAACTGATGGGCATCATTTAATTTAATAGAAACTTTCACTAGCCACAAATACCGCAAGGCACAAACTTGATTTCAACTTATATATATTTTTTTTTGTTTTTTTACTCATTGGTTTTTCGTATATAGTACATATATATGTTACTGTGTTGAGGGCGATGTCAATACAGTTCTGAGCGAATTTGCATGGCGCGACTTTTCCTCGTTCTCTCTCTCTCGTTCTCTCTCTCTCTCTCTCTCGTTCTCTCTCTCTCTCAATGTCGCTTTCTCTTTCTGTGTGATAAAATGCGGAAAAGGGAAATTTAATGAAATTTCAAATTGCCATTCGCTTTCTATCTCAAGCTGTCAAGCTTCTGTCTGCGTGTCTGTCTCAGTGTAACTCCCAGTCTGTGAGTGTGTGTGTAGTGTGAAAGTATGTGCGTGTGCGTTGCGTGTCCTAGCCTGTCTGCTCAATGTCCTTTGTACTCCAGTGACAGCTGCTCATTTCACGCTTGGTAATTTCAATGAATTTTTCCTAACGCTTTTTGAGCCACATTTTCATCTTATTTGTATGTCGCTTCATTAATTAAATTTTTCGCTTTTATTCTGTTCATATACATACATAAATGAATAGCTTAAATGAAATGTTTATAAATAAATTGTATATAAAACAAGCTGATCAACTTTTCACCACAATAATGTAACAAAAACGAAAAGAAAACTAGGGTTTAAAAGTAGCGTGAATTCAATTGGAGTCGATCGAATTTTGGTGGTGAGCAGATCAATTGCATCCTAGACATCCAAACCAGGTTGGAGTTCCATGTTGAGATAAATGCGTTCGTCAAGCCGCCTGTTTGCAGGCATTGATGAGGGTAAGCTTTTTACTAGCAACATTCTTTATTAAATTGTTTTTAATTATTTATTATTTTTTTTTTCGTAGTTTTCTTGATTTATAATTTGCTTACTTACAGCAATTTATTAGTTTTGAAGACGTTTTGTCTAACATTGAGGTTTATGTTGATTTTATTATTTTCATAAATTTAAATTGGTAATTAACTTATTTAGTGATCAATATTTAGACCCAAACCTTTCTTTTGTTGATGATGGTCTGTTAGTAAAAAAGTACAAACGAAAATTTTATGTTTTGCTCTACAAGGCTACAAGGCTGGAATATTCCAGACTTCTGCTGCGGGAACTTATCCGTGTTGCGAACCCCACCAAAATCAGACAAGTAAGATGGCTCTAGTCGAGTAAGCTCCCTTACCTCTGGACCGTACAGACGTACAAACGGTCGGACTGACAGACACACACATATGCACGTGTAGCGCTATATCAATGCTTGATGGATTCATATCTCCGGTGTTTCTTAACCAATTTAATAAAAATTTCACAGATGTTCATTATTTTGTTAACAGTTTCAATCCCCATTTTCGAATTTAAAGATTTTTTTGTTATCGCTTAAACCTCGGGATTAGGAGTGCTCGTATCCAAAATCTGGAGTCTCAGGCGATTGAAGTTCCTCAGATCGACGCATTCATACATGCAGACAGAGAGACGGACGGACAGACAGACAGATAGACAGACAGACAGACAGACGCACATGGCTAAATCGACTCGGCTGTTGATGCTGCTTTATGGGGTCGGAGAAGCTTCATTCTCCTTGTTACATACTTTTGCACAAAACCATTAAATCCTTTTTTACCCATTTCATGGGTTAAGGATATAAAAAGAAACATATTCTAAGGCATTTTTCAAGAGCAAATTTAACAAAACCTAACTATTTCTTTGCTTTATTGGAACTTAGTATGAGCGTAAGACAATATTTTCAAACTGAGCCGTTTGAAAAGATTTTCTTATGCTCATTGGTTTTCTACTATCGACAAAAGTTATTATATATTTGTTACATATCGTTTTGCTTCAATGTTTTCCTGTTCTTTTTAGTCCTAGCCTCTTATTACGTTTTCTTTTAGATACTGCCTTGAGCCAATTGTGCCAATAGGCTTGTATTTTTCTAGCAGCACGAGTCTTCATGTATAGAGTTATTCGTTCCTGTTTTTTACTCTCTTCCTCGGCCTCGCGTTTGGCAACAATGTTATCGTAAGAAACTTTCACTTTGCGATAGACAGTCATGAACGACTTCATTGATTTTTGTTCCTCTTTAAATTGATTCTCTAAATCAAAATGTTCAATCATTTTTTCGCCAATTGTGTGATCATATCTCTTGACAGCAGCCTGAAGCTGTAATTCAAGCTTATTTCTATGAGAACGAAAGATATACGTTAAATACGAGTATTAAAAATTTTGGATGTAGAAATAAGTTCGTGCGAACTATCCTTATCTTAATGGATATTTCATTGTCTATAGAAAACAAAGAATGACCAGAAGGTGCTACTCGTACTCCTTTACTTAAGGTTGTAGAATGGTAGAATTAAGCTAAAATTTTGTAAACTTTCCTTATCGCACCAACTTATTTGTACACCTAACATTTATATTTAGATACTTTTCATTTTGTAATTGCTTTAAAAAAGCGTGATGTTCATTGGCTTGCTTTTCATAAATCACAAGTAGACTTTTCAGCTCTTCCTGCAGCACTTTTATTTTCTCCAAACTGTTTTTCCTATCCTCGCATATGATGCGTTGGCAATTTTCACTGTTTAATGATGACCAAATAGTTAATCAGTAGCCATCACAAAGAAGCACACAAACCTTTCATTTCGAATTCGATTTGCATTCGCCAGTGCTTGTTCGTTTTGTTTCATTTCACACCTTTGCACAACACCTAATTTCGCAAACCATTTCCAGCGCAGCAGAATTTTATGTCTGTTTAGCTTAATCATTAGCTCATTAATATGTTGCTTAGTTTTCTCATTTTCCCGGTATACTTTGTGGAACTTACGCTCGCTGGCGAGTTCCATTTTGGCGCCGCGTGTCAAATGACTCTGGACGATTTTGAACATCTGCTCGAAGGTAAGCAACAACTTGCTGTCTTGCGACGATTTGGGATAGTCGGGAAACAGTTTGTGGATGCTGGAATGACGCTGAAAGAAGTCAATTAAGCGAATCATGCCGGTATCAAATAGGGGCTGGCGTTGCTCCTTCACCATAATATCACGTCTCTTCAAGTAGTCATCGATCAGCTGTAGAGCTGGCTCGTATTTTGTACCTGTTAACACTTTGGCCAAGTTCTCTGTTGGCCTTGCCAAAATCTTGGGCAGCAACATTGCACTCATCACACAATGCTTGGATTCTTCTAGAACTCGCAATACGCAACGTATTTGAGCAGATCGCATGCAGGCGAAATCTAAATACAATCGGCGAACTGACATTAAATCACATTTTTAAAAAGAAAACAATCCCTCTACCAACCGGCATTGGAAATTTTTTCCTTGGTTGCAGGCAGATCTGCGAGGTTCGTTGTACTTTTCGATGTCTCTATCGTTGATGTGTCCATAGTGTATAAATGAAAAAACCAAACAGAAGAAACAATTAACAATTGAAATAAAATATTGAAAAAGTTTGCAGTTAGTTAGATGTTTAATATTTATTGGACTGCTTTGTTAAAGCCATTTCTAATATTGCTTTGAGAAAATATTTTTCTTATTTCTTTTTGCCTTTCTTGCTGCTGGCTTTGGCTTCCTTTTTGGCTTTCTTAGCCATATGCTTGCGCCAGGCTTGCCAGTATCGCTGAATTTTGACAGCGGCTCGGTGCATCATGTATTTTAAGATGGCTGCCTGCTTCCGGCGCTCTTCCTCCTTCTCGCGCTTGTCCACAATCTCATTGTAAATGGCCGCCTCTTTGCGATAGGTCACCATGTAGGCACTAAGTTCCTTTTTAGCCGCATTCAATTGATCGTTTAGTTCCAGATTTTCAATAATTTTCTCACCAATTACAGTATCATATTTCTTAATAAGGCCCATCAGCTGTATTTGCAATTTATTTCTAATGCAAGCAGAGTACATTTATGCATTGTTTTTCACATATTAGTTGAGACTTACTTTTCATCGCGGCCCTCCTTCTCCATTTTTTTATTTTCTCTTACTTGTTTCTCATCCTCGAATGCAATCTTTTCCAACTCTTCAGCAAGCTCAACTTGCTTTTCCTTACTGTCTTTTACGTTGGCCAATACAATCCGACGACAACGTTCCCTATAACAAACAAAAAAGAGTTAATTTGTACTTATCAAATATGTTTATAAAAAACATTTCGAGTCATACGCTTCATTCAGTACAGCCTCATTGTAATGTTCTTTCTTAAGCCTCATCTCCTCCTCGATTTTGGCGATGTTAGCTGCTTTTGCGTCTGCTCTCAACTTCTGCTCCATTCTAAATGCATTCACCTTGCTCTCCATGCCTCCTATACCGGCAAGTAGTTTCTCTCTTTCCTTGCATACCTTCTGCAGGTAGCGTTCATGCTCAATCTGCGTCATTGCATCACGGTTAAGATGAGATTGGGCCATTTCTATCAGCTTGTCGAAACATTTGAGTAGCTTTTGGCTCTCTTGGGGCATATGGTTCATGAAATTGGGAAACAACTGGTACATCGATTGATTGCGCTGAAAGTAGTCAATAATTCGAACCATGCCCAGATCTTCCAAAGGCTTTCGTTGCCGCTTCAATATAATATCACGTCGCCGTAAGAAGTCATCCACCAGCGGTATGGCTGCCTCATATTGTGTACCAGTCAGCACTTTTACCAACGTACCACGGTTTTCAATTAGCTTGGGCAATATCAATGAGATCTTTACACGCTCATAGGCTTCATGCATGGCGCGCATCACATTCTCAATTAACGTGGATCGCAGCGAGGAAAAATCTACATATTTGTGTAACTCGTAATGAGATAATCTCTAAACACTTTACACTTCAAGCTTACCCATCTGAGCCATGCGAATAGCATTGTTCCGTTCCTGTGGCGTAGACATATTGTCTAACTTAACTGATTCAATTTGTTTAACTGTATTTTATATGGAAAGTATGTGTAAGTGTAAATATTTTGTTATGAGAAACGTTCAATATCTGTGTTACTTACTAAATAGCCTGCTTCATATTATGTTAAAATAATCTCTTTTAATTTTCGAGTAGCCCTATTTAAACCTCTTTCTTGTTGACTATAAAATACCAATTGAATGGTGAATCCAGGAATGGCAAATAAGAGTTTACTCTAAACCTGTTTATTTTTATAAACAATGCCAACACTTATCATATTACAATTATACATTTATCATACGGCGTCAATTGTTTTCATTTCCTATTTGATTAAAACAGTTTAGTTTAATTTTATTTCTCAGTTTGTTACAATTTGTTATTTGGCTTTCACCCATGTAACGCCATTTGACCTTCACCACCCATGAACTAAGATGGACTTATCAATGGAGTCGTATTCCATTACGAATGCTGACAATGACGGATTAGTTTAGTGTAAGCTGACATTCATTTAGTCAGTTCAGCGGTCAGCCAGCCAGCCAGCCAGCCGTTCCCTGCGGACTAATAACAGTATATGTATATATATAGTGAATGTTTTCCATTAGAGTCTAGAACATAATAAAGTAATTTTCTATGTGCTCACCAGATGACGCGGTGAGACAATTGGCTAGTTGGACGTCTGTCTAGCTAGCTGCCTGTTGACCATATGGTGCTGCATCTGCAGCAATCAGATGATGGGAAAGGGAAGGAAGGAAAGGGCGGGCGAATCACATAAATTACTTTATGATGGGATCGCCATGAATCTGGCAGCGGGTAAAACAAAAACTTTCTCCCTGGCACATGTGGTCACGGAGTGGCAAAAGTTGTGAGCTTCCCACTATTGCCGGCACAATGCATTACAAGGAAGCAACAAAAGTCATTCCGAAGTTATTACACTCCCCCCACCCCCCTACCCAATGCCACCCTGTGTGTGTTCCCTCAACCGTCACTTTGCAAGCTGCCCTTTGTCTTTTGCCCGTTGCCCGTTGCCCATTGGCCGTTACCAGTTGCCATTTTCTTGTCGCACCATAAAAAAAAAGCGAGAAAACAAAAGTTTTTAGTTTTTTTTTTTGTTGCGACTGTCAAGTTTTTGGTAACTTGCTGTGACAAAAGTTATTATATCCCTGACCCCAACATTTTTATTCTGGACTATTTTGACTATTTCTTCATTATTTTTATATATAATACCCTATAACGGCTGTGTGGTTTCGGTTTCCCAGTATATTATATTTGTGTAATGTACAATGCACAAATTTTTATATATCATGCCATTTTTTTATTAAATATCTAATCTAATCTAATAAAGGGTATTTATAGTCGACTTTGTTCATGTATTTTTATTTGTTTGCCTCTATGTCGAAAGTTTGGCGTTCTGTGAAATTGTCTAAAATGCAATTGCATATAAATCAAAAACTTTGCAGTTTCTTTACACAGTATATTATGCAAACCTGTAGGCATAGGCTGCATTTTAAATAAGAAAGTGCATGGATATGACCTTAATCGTTGAAAATAGGATTTGTGGTAGTCAAGTAACAAAACTTCTGAGGGCATATTAACTCATTTCTTTTTATTTTCATTTTCTACCAAAATGACAGTTTTTATTTATTCATTTTTTGTAAATAGATATCTTAGTATATTTTCTAAGTTGTCTAACCAAATTTCTCGTCTTGTTTGTGGTAAAAACTGAATAATAAAGCGAAGAAAAAAAAATATATATAAAGACAAGTAATTACAGAATTTTATTATAAAGCATACTTAGATATATACATCTTCTGTCGCTTTGCAGCTGAAGACCAAAAGAGTTCGGCCTTTAGCCTATTTTTTTTTACATCATTATTACAATCACCTTTCCAATCTCAATTTTTATACCCTTAAGACCAAGCTGGTGATCAACTTTGTTCTAGTGGAAAATAACAAATACTACTTTTTATGTTAACATAATAAAAATATAATATATATTAGTTCAACGCACACAAATTGTATTCAAAGTCGAATCAAATATTGAAGTATAACGATGTAGTAGCTAAAGAAATTCTGACACATTTCTGATATTTTGATCTCATATATTGTACTAAAAAATTTCTTGTGATGGTAGACGAAAAAAATAAAATCTACCAGGAATATGCAGATGAGCGAAACTCTGATAAGTCTCAAAATACGGCAAAAAGGGCGGAACGCACTTCACGACATTCCAAAGATTATGATGGGCCACCGGAACCACGCAAACGCAAAGAAAATTTAAAAACATGTATCTGAATTGAAACCAGCTTACTTGCAGATGGAAATATTAACTTGATTTATTTTTCAGCCGAGGATCAAAAGAGTACAACGTTTGAAGTAACAGCAATGATTATTTCCTACATCATAATTGTGATCACATTTCCCATTAGCATATTTGTCTGTTTTGTTGTTGTACGTGAATATGCGCGAGCTATTTTCTTTCGTCTGGGTCGTGTTAGGTGATATTGATGATTGAACAAATTAATTGTATTCCTGAGATGAGGCTTCCTTTTAACAGAAAGGGCGCACGTGGGCCTGGTTTGATTTTCTATTTGCCTTGCATCGATAGCTATCAACTGGTGGATCTGCGTACCATTGTTGAGGTTATTCCCACGCAGGAGATGCTGACCAAAGACTCTGTGACGATAAGTGTCGATGCAGTGCTGTTCTATTGTATTGAGGGCTCAATGCATGCAATGCTACAGATCTCAAATGTACACGAATCAACTATTTTCATTGCACAAACAACGCTGCGAAATGTTGTGGGCTCAAAGACACTTCAGGAACTGCTGACCTCCAGGGAAACCCTATCACAGCAAATTGGAATTGTTGTGAATCGTGCAACCGATAAATGGGGTGTGAAAATCGAACGAGTTGAGCTGTAAGTTTATTGCTGTTTGAACAGGATGTTCATGTTAGTGTATTTGTTTTGTATTAGCAAGGATATAAATCTGCCAGAAAATCTTCAAAAAGCGCTAGCCGGCGAGGCAGAATCATTAAGAGAGGCCCGTGCTAAGATCATATCTGCTGAGGGAGAACTGATGGCCGGTGAGGCACTTAAAGAAGCATCTGATGTGATGGCAGATAATAAAATTACCCTCCAAGTAGGTGGTTGACTTAAACAACTTCCTCAATCTCAATCAATTGAAAATGGTAAAACTTCTTTTTCGCAGTTGAGATACCTGCAAAACTTAACATTGATTGCCCACGAACGCCCTGTGACGATAATCTATCCATTCCCAATGGAAATAATGTCACCTTTTGAGTCCGGTGATGGAAAAAAACCTAGGTAGTTTATAGTTACGTCTCTTATGTACAATTTTATGCTACAATTTTGTAGCCAGCAAGCCGACAGAGAAGCCAGCACCACCGCCCTCACCGCCACCCCCGCCACCCAGGCCACAGCCACCTAAGTGCCAATGTCCAACAAGAAACAGTATGGTCTAATTTTGAGCTAATTACAAATACTCAAAGTCACATACAAATATTTCCTTTTTTTGTATCAGGAAAATCGGATGCAGCAACCCAAACAGTCATTGATGATACGTAAAATTGAAGTAAACAATATTACTGAATTGATCGTAATTCTGTAACATGGGATAAATGTAAGATGTACTAATGGAATTTTAACTTATTAAATACTCCTTCAATGGTTTATTGAAATATCTAAAATTGTCGTAAGTTTATGAAGTAAATCTATTAGACTTCGTTATTAACTTCACCACCTTTTACTACTTGCGTATACAGGCACTCAACTTAATCTGCTCAAGCACTTCCTATTCCTAATGCTCCTTTTGTTTGACGGCCAGACCTTTGATTTTACTGTATACCAAAGGTGAGAGTCCTTGAGCCGAATAGATGAGAGACGTGAATGTGTCACGCACATATGCAACTTGTCGCTGTCAGATTTTCTGTGGAACTATGCAAATGTATTATTTAATTTTCATAATCTGCAAGTGGCAGTCGCAGCCAAATGTTGCCTGTGTTAATATACTTTAAATGTGTGTCTCTCTCTCTCTCTCTCTGTATGTTTGAGCGTGTGTTTGTGCATTGCAAATTGGCAAGAAAAGTTTAATCTTAACGTGATACAAAGCGCAAGCAAATCGTGGAGGAATCTGTCCACCCAACAAATGTTTCAAAACTCATTTATTTACAAATTTAAAAATATGTAAAGTATAACAAAATTACTAAAAAATCGAGTACAATTATCTTAATGTTATGTATGCAAAAGATTTCCACAAGTTCCTATAATAAATGCGTAGAAAATGGTTTTTCTAAGGTCGACAACTTTAAGGTTGGTTATTTATTTGTTACGACTGAGTGCAATACCTTAAAAAATAGAAAATAAAAAAATGTATGCGTGATTGACTTAATGTAAATAAAAAAAATTTCATATTAAAAAATAAAAACAAAAATGTTTAAACATAATTACATTTATTTCATTACTTTTGTCGGCTGTGCTGAGATTCACAAAACTGGCTGTGTTGTATTCACACATACTCATATATGACCAAATTTACGTTTCTTTGTGTGCATGTGTGTGTGTGTTCGTCTGTTTGTGTGTACAAGTGTGCGTTAGTTTTGGTGCGTGCTTTTCACTTTGTGCGTGTTCGAGGACAGGTGGAGCTCACCACACGGCAGACACACAAACATACAAACGCAAACACACACTGACATACGTACGTACATTCAATTTGGAACACGTACGTGTTGATGCAGCTGCTTTGAGCTTGTAGTATCCTTCCTCTCTTACCTCCTCACCTCGCCACTCCTGCTTATATGCCCCACACACACACACACACACTCATACAGTCGACATTCGCGACTGACGGTGCCAGTTCCAGTCAGCGATGCATATTCAAATTTGATTTATGCAAATGGCAAATGCAGCAAATGGCGAACTGGCGAGCTGCAGCAGCAGCAGTGGCAGTTTCAGCAGCGGCAACATTCTGTTCTCCAATGCCAATGTTTGCACACATTTGCTGTCCCTTCTGCTTCTGCTAGCCCTCTCCAAAACTGTCCACCCCTTGCACCGTATTAAGTGGCCAACTAGTTGCAAATAAGCCATCTTTCATGCGTTATGCCAACTGTGTGGCTGTATGGAGCCAAGTGGGAATTCTTTAATTCACATTATAACCAACCCAGAGAGCAAGCAGTTACAAACTTAGTGGCACACACACAGTGTAGGAAAAGGGCAATGGGAAAGGTTTGAGCACTTGACGTTTGGTCATTTCAGTTGTCATTTGGCTTCACTTATTCTTTTTTCTCCTTCTATCTTTTTTTCTTTTTTTTTGAGATTTTTTTTTGTTTTTGCTGGTTGGTCACCGGGCTGACACATGGACTACCGTGACCGTAAAAGTGTTCGCCCATCTGTTAACCTAGACGCACAGCAGCTGTCAGTCCAACGTTTGGGTTCATTTTGTTTTAAGCTCTTTGGTTTTTACCGTTTTTTTGCTGTCTTTTGCGTGTGTGTGTTTGTACCGTTGCTTGGCATTTGACCTCAGCACGATTTTTATTTTGGGGGATTTTTTTATTGACTCGCAACTGGCAGTTGGTTCGCTTTTGGTTTTCTGGTGTTTTTTTGTCAACTTTGTGTTAACCCTATTGCATTCGATTTCATGTTTGTCATTGTCAATCTCATTTATCGACATTCGCTTTATTGGCCCAGCAATTTTGAATGCAAACTGCTCAAAGTTCACCCTTGCTGTTCCCATCGAAGGTCGCATATTGTCGCATCGTCTCTTGGCACTAGACCAAACTAGTTTCACAAAAACGAATTTTGCCATTTTCTCTGTTTGTTATATTTTATTTTGGTACTTTTTTTTTTTGCCTCTCCCCCGCCACGCCCCGCCCCGCCCAAACATGTTGGCAATTACTTTAAAAGTCATTTTTGTTCAAAGTGTGCTTTGACAAATGTGAAACGATAAGAGCCTCTGGACTAAAAATTCCTTACTTCTTGACGTTTGTTTATCGCTTTTTAAGAGCTTTAAATGTGAGTTGTAAATATTATTTATATATGTATAGTATATTGTACACATAGCCTAGGGCCGTTCTTAATGTTATGTTATTTGTCTTTGCACTCTGTTTATAACAGCTTGCATAGCTACACATTGCCTAAGTTATTGTAAACAAAAAAAATAGCATTGGAAAACTTTGATTTATGATTTTTATTATAGCAATTGCTGGTGCGGCTGCCTGAAATAATTTTGTTCATATCATTCTAAGCAATAGTTGCCTTAACTAACTGCAAGTTAAGTATTCTTCACCTGTTGACTCTTTCTTAGACTATTGTTGTTCATTTTATATCCTTTACTTTCGCCACGCAAGCATTGTTGTGTCTTGGCAAATAATAGACATGCTGGTGGCAGGCTTTTGCAATTCGTCTAACCTGCTTGCAAGTTGAGGCAAGTCTTCTTCTCCAACTCAACACAGTCTGTGAATTGTGTGCTGTCGAATTATGGCAGCGCATGTTATTAACAAGACATTTATGCAGGCACATAAAGGTGCTTTGAGTAAAATCTCTGACTTGTTTCTATGCGGCATAAATTAGCTGCCAGGCAGAGCCAGCCGCATTGTGTCGAAAGCAGATCCCAAAACGACTCTGAAAACATGTGTCGTCGCTTGTCATACACATACGCGCACATATACAAACACGCACACGGACAGACGGGGAGACGGTCGGACAGAGTCATTCAGACAGACAATCGCACACTGAAATAACTTGCAAACACTCAAACTTTATTCGTGACAAAGTGCCAGTCGGTTGAATTGGACGTAGAGACGTAGGGTTTTTGGTTCTGGCACTGGCACTGGCACTGGCACTGGCAGACAACTGGGCGTATACGCAACGCAATCTGTTTACCATGCGTAAGGCAAATTCAAATTGCCTTTGTGTGTGTATGTGTGTATCTGGAAGTTTTGCCGCCGCAACTAACTTGACTTCGTCTTTTCGTTTCTTTTTTTTTGTGTGTGTGCTCATAAGAGTTACTACAATTTGTTTGCCAACAAAATCTTCTTGAGCCTGTTACGTTTGTCGTTTCTTAATGAAAGGCGTTCCAAATTCCACATCTCTCCCTGAAAGACTGGCACGCGCACACTCTGTTTGTGGGTTCGTGTGTGTGTGTGTATGTGTGTGTGGGAGTTGCAAATGTTGTGTCATCTTAAAATGATGTCGGCTTCCTGTGACTCTTGTTAAAAGTTTATATTAAGCTTCCTTTTTTGTCTGCTTTTTTAGCATTGCGTGCGTGACACGAATAATTTAAAAAAAAAACACGAAATGTAACGGAAATACTTATATAGTATATATATATATATTTTAACAAAAATATTTGATTTTAATTTTGTTATTGATTCGTCTTTTTCGGCAATCACGCCCATCTCCAGTGCAGATTGTCTGAGCTTTCTTTGTGACTTGTCGACAGACTGCAATTGTCATTGACAGCCGCATTAAGTTATGTAAGTCTGACGACGGAACGGAGTTGAACTACAATTTCATTAACTAAGTGGCCGTAGCAATTAAGTTTGTGCATTTTGGAATAATATAAATTAATTAGAATATGCTAATGAGTTGCTTTTCGCAATATCACCGTATGTATTGTACCAGGGCAGAGTCCTTCAAACCGTTTTGTTGCTAGGAACGACCGAACATCGAGAGCCCCGAGTTAATTTACTTGAATAAATTAGCGAGCAGTGCAGGGCGAATGAATCCGCTCAACCATTTAAAGTTCGCAGCTCTGCTCGACTGTCGCCTTAACAAACATCTAGCCATAGAGCCGTCGAGCAATCGAGCCAACTTGCTTCGAACCTAATACGTTTGGGATCTCATCCGAAATGATTCTGCAGGCACATTAACCATTCAGGTCGAGAGAATCTCTAGACGACAGTCAAATGGACTTCAAGTATTTGTGTTGTAATAGCGAAAAGTTTTGCGCCATGTACTCAATTAGAATATTTATTACTTGTACACCTAAGTTAATTTCAGTTGTGCATGGTCTGGATCGCAAATGAATGTTTTCTATTTATATATGGCTTGATGTTCGTCAAGTTAAACAAGTTGTTGTTGACGTACTTTGTTTTCTGCGTAAATAGGTTTGATAAGTAGTTTTGGTACTAATATCATAAATTACTGAAGTTGAATACTTGAAGTTTAGCTACGTATTAGTTTTATACCTTATATGAAAATAAAAGATATGTGAACATAAAAATTATATGAAAATTCAGTATAAAATTGATTTGCAAAGACATCGTTAGGATAAAAAACAACTTAACCATTTTTAAAAAAAACTATTCCCCAAACTAGAATCTCAAGTACACACAGACGAAATTTTTCCACTTAAGTTTGCTACAAGTCGATTCCCATGAATTGAGGTGTTTAGTTATCAGATAATCGATTGCCAACATGTTGCATCTACTTAAGTATGTATGTACACACATATATAGCACTTGATGCGCGTGTGTTATTCATTAGATTCCTGTCATTTGCATGCAGACGATGTAATTTCACTATTCAATGTTTCCACTAACGGCATCATTTCGATTTCTCGATGACAAAAAATGTTCCACAAAGAAAAAATAAAGTCATCTCGAGCTGAAAACGACTATTGCATTAATTCAAAGCCACAAAAACCGACATTCTTTTGCAATTCGGCTACGTTTCTTTTCCTTTTCATCCGTTCGTAACACGTGCAGCCCATCAATTGGGTTGGCTGACTGACTTTCCCACTGCTGTTGTTGCCGGCGCATCAGTGTGGAACATTGCACATCGACGTCATTGGCATTAGCAAATGGAAAAAAAAAACATAAAATTGGGGAAAGTGGGATAAAGTGGCGAATTCGAAAATGCTCCTTCGACGATTTAAACCAATTTCAGGCAACAGACGAATTCATTTTGTCGTCTTTTTAGTGGGCCATAGTTGTCAGTCCTTGAGTATCGATTTGCCTGATGTTGCTGCAACAAACTGACAAGAAAAAACGCACGAACTCAAACTAAACAAGCCATGGCCAAATTGACAATCATCGGTTAAAGCTTAAAGTGGCAGCTGCTTTATGGAATTTCGCTCTTGTTACGCCTTCCATTTACGTTTTATTCCATGCTTCATTCCACAGATGTCGACAAGCTTCTTCTTTGGCTAATTATGTGGCAGACGTAGAATTTTAATAGGAATATTTACGATAAAGTTATGCAAGCGAGCTGGCAACGGTTAACCCGAGTCGTTGACGTTGAAAAACTGCTAAGAACGCTGAATTTAATATAATTAAGTTGTTGTCAGAATGGTCTTAAAGGAATATACGTTAAAACAGTATTAAAGTGCAGATGAAGAAGTGAAAATATGTCTTTAATATTGATGGTAAGAAGAGATAATAATGATTGAGATAAATAATATTTTGTAATATTCTCTTGTTTCCTTTTCATTTTAATATCAGTTCCATTTAATTAAAACATTATATTTAAGTAACTAGATTTATTTCAATTAAATTTCATTTATTTTACTATCAGCCAATATTTCTTTTGATTATAGCCTGTGGAAATTGTATGAAGTCATTAATGGAAACTGGTAGAAATATTTCGATTGCCTTTGAACGAATGACAGCTGGGCCATAAAAGTTGCATTTATTTAATATTTATTGTCTGTTTGTCTAGCGGCAACTGCCACTCTGCTCAAGACTTTTGGCATTAAATCCAATTGTTACTTGGCAATTATCGCATTTAAATCGCAATTTTCACATAGATGCGACACAATAATTAATCTCTTCTATCTGTACCAAACTTTGGCACAGCAAGATTTGCATTATATAGAGGCGATAATCATTAATTTAAAGGTGCATATTGAGGGAAAGCGAATGGCAATTGGCGACAATTTCGGTTTATTTGGCAAGCAAACTTCAAAAGCCCTCGTGAATATTCAATAAATATCCAAACTGTGCTGATTTAGAATGACGCTTTAAAGTGTGTAAAAGTATTAAGAACATGGTGAGAAATAAGGAAAAGGAGTAAAGGGAAAAAACCATTGATATTTATACCTAAACTTCTAAATACTTTATTTTTGTATACATTTTTAATACTAAATGTGTTGAAACGCAAACAAAATTCCCTTTTGGTAGCTTCAGAATAAATGCACTCTATGAAAAAAACAAAAGACCAGCCAACAGTTAATCGTCATCATCATCGGACAGCAAATCGGACAAACTCAAATCGGAGGAACGTTTCTCAAGACTATCAACGCCACCGGCTGGACCCTGAGGGACAATTGGCAGAGCGTACAGCTTTAGGTACATCGATACCTTATCACGAAAGTCCTCCTCGGAACGGCGCATTATGGACGCCGCATGATGATTGAGTGGATCGTGAGGATTTGGATGCCGCAGCAATTGTGGCAAAAATGTTTCAAAAACATTTACCAGATCATAGGTAGCCGACCAGGCCTGCTTAAAGACATTCATGCAGACGAGACCCGTTGTGAAATCGATGTTCGGATGCAGTATCCTCGTTACAAAACGAATGCGTGGCGCCTTCAGTGGATATTCCTGGGGCATTGTCACATTCACCGTCCAGACACCACCCTCGTATGCAGTGCCCATTGGGCCCTCTAGGCGCACCTCCAAATTGGTCAAATTGTCGTTAACGGTCGCTTGAAAGCCCGCAGCCAATAATCGGTTCACGTCCCGGCTTAGGCGGCGTCCGGCCGTCGGCGAGGTTGTTGTGTTCACGACTACTAAATTGGCCATTTGGTCAGCTGTTATTTCAAGTGTGTCTCCGTATCGAAACTACTGAGAATTTGAGTGCACTCGTCTGTTCCCAGCGGTACCGTCAAAAGCATTCATCTGTCAATGTTTGGTGGTTATTCAAATTGGTCCACCAACAAATTTAATTGGTTAATAAATAACAACAAAAACATTTACTTACATATAAAATAAACGTAAATTTTGTAATTAATACATTACAATTGCATTAAACTATGTGTCAGTGCCTACTTTTCACATACAAAACACTTTTAATTCACTCTCAAAAGCTGTTAAAGCGATGTAATTTCAAAATTTTTTTATATTTCAAGCACTTTCTGTAATCCTTGTATATTCCCTTCTAGTTTGTGGTTTATTGGTGTTTTTGTGTTTTTCAGCATTGTCGCATTGCGCACAAAAACGAAAATAATACAAGCCAAACAAACAACTAGAGTGTATGCAGAAAGTTTGTTCAAAAAGCGCCGACTAAAAATATTCTGTAGTTAAAATTAATACAGTAAAAGTAAAAAAAATATTTTCTGAGCTGTTCCATTAATGAATAATGAATAACACTTTTTTTAGTTTCGTTGCTAAAATGTTCAACCAACAATTGATGTAAGTTTAGACTATCACTTACTTACACCGAATACAGGGTATATAAAAATATTCTGGCACCGCGCCGACCAACAAATATTCATTAATTGCGCGTGGGTAGGATGCAAATTGCTGGCTGCATTGCCAAATGCTTGTCGCGGCCTTTCATGGTCAGTAAATAGTTTTTTTTTTTAAATGTAATTGAGGTGTTATATGGTTATGCTCGATATCTTTATATATATCTAATAAGAAAAAGCATATGGTTTTTCCTCACTGTCAATTCGAGGCTAACATATGCTTTCAATTGCTCTCAACTGTTGTCTAAACTATGCCCAGATAAACTTTAATTGGAGTGCATTAAAGTTAAATGGACTTACGACTAAATGCTGCAAATTGCTGTCATAGCAAACAAATATACGGATACGTATCCAGTGGCAGCAACACAAAGCACCAAAATGTATCTGAAACTGCAATTGCAACTGCATCTGTGTATCTGAATCTGTATTTACTCTCCGCTCTGCTCCCTCTCTATCTTTCTCTCGAGCTCTGTCTCTGTCTAGCTAGAATGGCAGTTGAAACAATGGTGAATAACGACTAGAAAATTGTAAAAAATGTCAACGATGCTTCCATTGCTCAAATCCTTCCACCCTGCCGCGCCATTTTTGTGTACTATCTTTTTCTCTTGTCGCCTTATCCTACCCTACCCTACCCTACCCTACCCTACCCTAACCTACCCTACCCTACTCATCCACCCGCACTCCGTCTGTCAGTCTGTCTGTGACTCTTTGTGAGTCTGCGTCTGAAATGCGCATTGTTGCAGTTTTTACAGTTGAGTGCGTTCATTGTTTTCGCTGTCAGCGCGCTCCGCGTTTACAATGAATAATTAGAATTTGTTGAAGGTTCATACTTACATATATATATATATATATTTCAAGTACTAAAAATCGTGTTGAAATTTATTGAAAGAAAATCTAGAAATTTTAAAGAATGAAATAATATAAAAAATCGTTCTCTCATAAGCAAATACAGAAGGGTATCAAATAGTTGGCTTTTATGTTAAAATATATTTTTGACTTTCTTATCAATTTGTTGACTTTCATCATGGTACATTTAATTCAAGTGCATAAGTAAGTAGCAAGCTGACGTTTTTATGTTATTTTATTACGTATTTTAAATGAGTCTTAAGGTGAAGATTTAACTTTAATTTTTATTTTTAATTATATAAGAACCATTGTACATATTTTTAGCCTCTTTCAATACAGTACATTTTGGGATTGCTAGTTTCGATTAAAATTAATGTTTCATTTTGATCAGTTGCGATTTCATTGCCTAGCATTGGCAATAATCAAAATAAAGTTGATAATCAAATGAAATTACAATTCTTATGGCCTTTTTTGTGCAAACAGTTAACTGCGAACAGTTTTGAAGGCGTCGAATGAATGCCTAAATGTGATTTTCAAGTGCATAAATTAAATGTTTAATAGAGGCCATTAAGGGCGTTATCCGCCATTAAAACAATATGGAAGCACAGACTACGGGAATTGCCTCTGCCTTCCACTCTCGTATAAGGGAGAAATGCGATTATCGCGCGAAATGAACGTGAAATTAATGCAAACTACGCGGCCGCCCTGGAGCCGTTACCAAAACCAGTTCCCAAGCAATGCGAACTTAACTGAAACGCGCAAGAACGGCCAAATGAAACTGAAACCGAAAGTGAACAATGGAACGTATGAAGATGCCGTCATTTTTCCACTACAGTCGTCAGCCCTCCTCTGCAATGACATTAAGATATAAGCGCACGAACATGGGTGTTAATTTTGCGCATTTTGTATACCGCTTTGTTAAGACTTGGTAATGAAGTTGTTTCTGTGTGTTTAACCAATGCCGACCACGCCAAAGGCAGCCACAAAAATCCCAACATTCAACAAATTCAAAACTAAAACAAAAATGAAAAAAATTTGTATATAAAAAAAAGTGAATTTTCCACCGGCCCGTAACAATGGCTTATGGCAAAGAGCAAACAACAAACAACGTGCTACGATGCCAGCCACCCTTGGAAACCATGGTCCAAAGGCAAAACAAAAAATGACAAAAGGCAAACGTCACAAGAATTACTCACAGTGGTTTCGTGTGCATTGTAGAACCACAAATGGCAAATCTGTCCAGCAGTATTAAATTATAAAATTTCTATTGTTAAGAGAAACCATATGAATTTCTACTTTTAATTTTGGTATTTAACAAATACTCGTTGAATTTAAATTTGCTTTTATCTTTAATCTTAAAATATGTAAATATTAAAAAAAATATTTAAGTAATTTTCGCACATCCTTAACGAAATAATATATATGTATGTATGTTTATCATCACTTTAAAGTCAATTGAATATTTCGAGTTTCGAGAGGAACGTCGTTACTTTTTAAGATTCAACATTAACAATGTTCATGGGCATAATTTAAGTACAGAATTTAACGCGGCTTAAAAACGTTTTGGCGCCGCAGCATACAAACTAAATTTGTTGCTGTTCGCGTTGGTAATAAAATATTTGTCGGGCGCCATTTACAAAGTCATTTGCAAGCTCAATGTGCTTTCAGAGTAATGCGCTCCACCTGCCCTTTTAACACCACCTCACCAGCCCCTCTTCCACTTTCCACTCGCTTATTGCTTGTTTCTTTCCCCCAGCCCAAAGCAGTTGTTTTAGTCTTTATTGCTTTCGCTTTTTGGCAGCACCGCCCGCGAAAGCGTTTACCATTTTATGGTCTCGTTTCAGGGTTTGCTTCCTTCTCCTGCTGTTGCAAACCAGGAAGCTCCACTGAACTTGGTTAACGTACAGCTAGAGGGCTGCAGGACAGGGACAGTGGATTCAGGTGCAGATGCAAAGGCTATTGTCGTTCATTTCAAATATCATAAATACTTAGTTACTGCTTGCTCACATGGCATACATGGCTCACTGAAATACATATATTTGGGTAAAGTTCTGGTCGATATTATCGCCAGAGCAAATGGTAGTTTATAGGGGAAATATTATATTGTTGTGCTTGTTGTTAGTTCAATTTCTAAACACAATTAATAACTATGAATCTGCATGTTTTCAATTAAAATTCACACAACTTCAACAGTGATTGTTACGAAATTTGACCGTTTTAGAGAGTCGTCCAAAAAGTGTCGGCATCAGCATCAGCACATATCGCATTCAGTTGTTTGCACACACAAATGTGTAAGAAACTTTTACAATAAATCAGAAAATTTGTTACACATTACAAGCAAGGCAGGGAGAAAGAAACTTTTGTAACATGCCAAATGGAAATTTGTTTACAATGGATGACTGAGTAAGCAGCTACTCAAAACTAACTCTTAGTGCAGCAGCATAGATAATATATACTTTAAACTCTAGCATTTTATTGAGTTTTTCTGACTGATTTCCCGTTTTCAATTGCTATACACAATAAGTCAGACAACTATGGCATCTCTTATTATTTAACTGCTTGTAAAAGCATTAAACTGTTGATGTGTTCATACACCTGTCAAAGCGACTTAGGAAAACGGGTTCAATTGTTGGGTTGATTAGTTTTGGGATATAATATTAAGTAAACAAAATGAAGTGTAAAAATACTCTACTGGTATAATAAACTATTACAATGAAGATATTTTTTACTTTTGAAAATGTTTTTTAACATTAGTTACGGTCTACTAATCCGAAATACCCATTTTTTGTATCAAAATGTCAACAGGGTAGAACATTCAGAGAGACATCAATATTTTAAGATTTTGTAAGAGCAGCTTATTGCCAGCTTATTTCACACATATTGCATTCAGTTAGTCGAACAAGTAAATCGAAGGATTGTCGACTCGATGTATGTATGTGTTAAGGAGAGTGTGTTTATGTATGTTTCATGTACAAATTTAAGCTTCTAAGGCAGCAACTTTCGTGTCCAAAGTGTTCGTTTAATCAATTATTAAATTGTTTGTTTGCTCGTTCAAAATTTGTCATGTACACACTTAAAGCATTACACTCAACTGCACACGTTGCCATTGGGTTGAATTTAGTCCATGGGGCGTCAGTGCTAGCGTTAGTCAGGCAACTGCTGAGTGGAGAGAATGACGACAATGAGCACACAGAGTCAATGAACACATTCAGCGCGTTCAGCTATAACAAAAACAATGGCAAGAGTAAAAATATTCTAGGGACAGTGGATAGAAAAGTTATTGTAAGTTTCAATTTAAAGGTATACAAAAATAATATACAAATATTAGTGAACCAGCTTAGGTTATTTTCTACTTAACGTCAATAGATAATCAAAACATGATAAATAATATCAGATCGCATATTGTCCGATTGTCTGTCTGATTCTATGTCAAGAAGTCGCTCAATTTTGGAGCTATCGAGCTGATCCTTTAGTAAAGTTCTTCTGTTTGTTGACATCGATTATATCTAGATCTGTTCAGCATATGCCATATATACTGCATATTTTACATTGTGCACGTTTTGTTCTATAGCTATAAAATTTAATTTTAATCCATGGTGCACATTAGCTTCCAGGTTTAACTTGAAACGTTCGCTGGTGGAGCAATCAGAGACCGTGACGAATGAACTTTAACGATTATGGCGATAAAGAGATTTATCGATGAACAAATCAACTGAAACAATATACACGAACCATACACACACACGCACACACACGCAAACAGAAGCACACTCATCGTATTGAGTGTGTTGCTATTTTACCCTTCCGGCTTTATGAGCACCTCCTTCTACAAGTCGTGTGCCTAAGAGTCATCGAGAAAGTTGAGAGGCTGTTAAAGCATCACCTTCTCCTTCCCCATCCCCATCCCCATCCCCATCCATCCCATTTCCGCCCCATTGCAATCGCATTCGCGTGTGTTTTATTGAGCACTTCATTGTGCACACTTATGGGACGATTAAAATCGATTTAATCCGTGGAAGGCATAAATCAGCTACAGCGAGCGAGACACCGAGCAAACGAGCGAGCCAAATCCGCATCTGAATCTGAATCTGAAACTGAATCCAAGCCAAGACAAGGCAATTGAACACTTTTGTATCTGCTGCTGCTGCTGCTGCTGTTGCTACTAGCCAAGGTCAGTTGGCCATTAATGCGAATGATGAATGGGCAATGGACCAAAATTGACTAACATATATAGTATGTTGCACAATGCTGGCCATTACATTATAACCATTATTCGCGGAGATTGAGCGTTTGCCTAGCATGTTTTTGGCTTAGCCAAATTGTATTTTTGAATTCTGCACCAAAAAAACTCATTCATCATTTTCGGTTTTGATAAATTTCCCACAGCGTTATGCGGGATATATTACAATCTATTGATTGCCAGTTGAATAACTGTGAACTGCACAGCAGCATTGTGGACATAATAAAAAGTAAATAAATAAAACGTTTTAAGCGCACAATTTTGTATTTGTATTTGTATTGTGTTGCAAAAAATGTCTATTGATTCACAAAGCAAGCATATTGAACAAAAAAACTGCTAAACTGTTGCAATTGGCACGAGCTGTCAAACAGATATGGTTTCGGGTATATAAATATATGCAACAATAGGTTTATTTACAAAGAGCGGATGAGAAATAGTCATCGTTGGCATGCGTTGAATGCGGTGTGAAATGTTTCTATGACAAATATTTCAAATGCGGTTTTCATATATCTCTTCCTTTATCAAATGAAAAATATGTTTGCTGGCAGTGAAAACATTTTATTGAGTTTTTACACAAATAAACATTTATTGATAAGCTTTTTCGTTTAATTAGCGTTTATTGTTAACGATCCAGCGATTTTATGTTTATATTATTTGACAAATATTTTGAACACATTCATATTTTATTGTATGATATTTTATGGCATATGTTTAAAACTCATTTCAATAAGATATTAAAAAGTTGTCTGCTTACCGTTATACTGTTTAAGAAAGTACCCCTTTTAAAGTGCATACTTTAATAAGAAAATCATTTAATATCAAATTTTCATCGCACTTTCTATTTTTGCTACGGCAACATTGCGAATTCATTTGGTATAATGTGCTTGGGTGGCCTTAGTCTTAAATTCCCATCTCTGGCATAATGAAATTATCGTTATGGGCACGACGCGTCGCCTAATCGCAATGTCCTTATTCGTGTCCTCCTTTAACCTTCTCTGCGTCTGTCTCTGCCTCTGAATCTGCTTTTGCTTGTTGCATGCTGCCCCAGTGGAGCATTCAAGGCTGTTGCAAGCAGCTGCTCTCTGGCTCCATCGCGCTTATTGCATAAATATTCATATGACCTAATCGGTTTATGGCTGGGCAAAATCGTTTGCATTCGCACTTGACACGTCTTTCGGACATAAAATTTTCCTCATTTCTGCTGTCTGTCCATTGGCTGTCCTCTGTCCGTTGTCCGTTGTCCGTTGTCCGCTTGCCTACATTGCCATTTGGCAAATTTGCATACAACATGGCAAAAATAAACCAATTCAAAACATATTGGATTTTCGAAACCAAACCAAAACGAAAACAACAACAACATCTGTTAACAGAGTTCTGTCATTTTTGAGCGTAATATCAATATGGAAATAACTGTACATGCAAACGTACTTGTAGTGCATACAGTGAAGTGTCCTTTGAAACTTATTAACGTGTTCGTTTCAATTAACCGCAATTATGCAAATTACGCTGAAAGCGCTTCAAGCTTCAGTAAAGCTTGTAAGCTTCATGCTAGACAGCAAACGCTTTTTACCCGGTTTTGGCTGTTTGCCAATTTCATGTAAGCACCCCTCACTCTCTCTCCCTATCTCTGGGGGTTTGTGTGTGTTTAAGTGTGTACACAACCTGTGCAACTGAAGTGTTGTTTTCGGCATAATACCAGGAGAAATTGCAAACTAGTTCTGTGATTTAACAACTACATAATGGCCGTTAATTAGTAATTGAAAATCAGACACTTTGCCCATTCAATTTATATGCTTGTTCAACATTGAACAGTTTTAAGTTGGTTTGCCTTTACATATGTAGTTGTAGTTAAGCCAACCTAAACATAAATCGTTCAAACATTCAGGTTGTAACGTAAACATTCTGACGCGTTACGTAGGTACTCAAAGTAGGAGGTTGATTTCGAATCTGTATACGAATACATCTTTCTTATACTTGTCGTTCAGGGTACAGTGAAAACTTTTGGCATTTCAAACAAAAGAAATAGCATATAGTGCTAATCACGCCATAATTGTTAAGATTAAAGTTCACATTTGATCGCATCAAATATTGATAAAAGGGAATTTTATTTATTTTCAAACATTTGGCAGACATTTTTCTCAATAAGGAATATTGAAATGATTTTAATTTCAATTTCCGCTTGGCTTTTTGTCTCGTCTCTTGAAGTACAAATAAATTGAAATAAATTACAGCACATAGATTTACTCCAGCTGTCTTCGCCTACGATTTGTAAGCCGGGCCGACAAGTGGAAGTTGCCAGAGCAAAAAATCACTTTCACTGCTCACACACACACACACCCACACACACACACATATACAATTGGGGTTTACCTCCTGCCGGTTGCGTGGGACAGTAGTAAGGATATTGATTTTCAAGTCGTCTTATTGTCAATTGAAGATTTCGGTGTGGGCCTCCCGAACATATCGGACGGGATAAAGCAACTCCATAAGTGGCAGCTGTTGAGGTTATTTATCAAATTTTAGCCACTTATTATACGCAAAACAAAAGTTGGCGCTGCATTGTTGATGATATATGTATGTATGTATTTATGTAGTAGTCGAGAGCTGAACTTAATGAAAGTAAGAAGAAAGTTTTGGCTATGTACGACAAAATCTAAGCCAAAAACAATGATAAATTAATTAATTTGCCAAAAAGCTGCAACTGCTGAGGCCAAGGCACACTCGAGGCCAACACGTACCGCCACGAGACGTGCATGGAAATGTGTTAAGTTAATTAATTCGGGACTAACAGCAGTAGCACCAGCAGCAGCAGAAGCTGTAGACACAGACACAGACACAGACATATTGTAGTGGAACATTTTGAAAATTGTGGGCTGCTCTGAATTCAATGCTTAAGTTAATTAGCATATTTAAAGGCGCTGACGGGTGAGTGTAAACCTGGAAATCATAATACGCGCCGCTTTCACAGATGCAAACAAAAGCCATTGAAATGCGAATCAATTTTACTGATAAGGGAGAAAGATCTACGAGCTATTATGGCAGAGGTTCGAGCGTAGGCTTATTATTATGAGCAAACACCGCAGTCTAATCAGAAACGGATTTCAAGAACAATGGAAACTGATTTCAAGCCAATGGAAGCCAAAATAGTCGTAACAGGAAAATCGTTTACCTTGCGTTCTTGCATTCTGCGTTGTTGTTATGGTTATTGTCTATATGCGCAAAGCTAAATCAACTCTGATTATTAGCTTCGCGTATTGTTTGGAATGCCAGCCTCTGTTATTTTAAAGATATATACATGGCAAACTATTTCTTATCTTTCATACGCCACGTGATTTGCGTGGCATCTGTATCTTATCCTGTATATACATATGGCCTTGATACGTAATGCCATTAACACTCGAACACTCTCAACACTCCAACACCCGAACACCCGAGCACACACTACTCATTGGCATGCGGGCGCTTTCGGCACGTCTATCAAAGCTGTCAGAACGTTTATCACTTGCCATCATCCGATTTGAGCTATTGGCCAAACTCAGATCACATCGCACACGCACATTGTCACACACGCACACACAGATACACATGAATAATTTATGCAATAACACGAAGAAAAGCAACTAAAACAACAACAGCAACAACAAGATGTCATCACTCATCTCGCACACACACCATGTCCTCGTCAATTGAAAATTGGTTTTTCATGGTTTTCTGATGTTTCACCCAATCGTTTAAAAGATTTTCTCTCTGGTACACTTAACCAGTTTAAAGTTCCCAATCCAAAAGCAAGCAAAAATGGAGTTAAGATAAGAGATTATGTTAGTTAAGAGTAATTTACATACATTTATTGCATAATCAGCTATTTACAGAACATAACAAGTTTATCAATTAATTAAAGTTGACCTCATTCATAAATATATGTACTTAACTATAACAATCTCGACACTGATATGAAACTATAACGTAGAAATGATTACAGAAAGTACAAATCTCAACTGTTTTTCTTAAAGTCAACCGCAACCCTTTCTTAAACGCAAACTAAGCAAAGGCCCCGATTTACAACCCGCATTCTACAACACATAGTATGGTGAGAATAATCGCAATTATTTTTACCTCCCGGCGTTTTCCACACATATGCACACACATTTCCCATGTGCAGTCAATATAGAGGTTTGCGGAATGTCTGTGCAAATATTTGCACAGCTTTTATATGAAATGAATGAAAGTTATAAATTGCACTAAACAAGTGCACAAAAACTTTAAGCGTAAGAGTTTCAATTTCTACAAACGTAAGTTGCATTGACACAAAAATCCCAAAAACACAACAAATCAAAACAATTTGCAGCAGATGTTTGCTTATGTTAACATTTGATTGTTTTTATAATTAACCTGTAATTAATTTTGACTTGATTTAACATGTGTATTTATTTTGTTTGATATTATTAACCAATTAATAAAAAAAAGTTCTTAAATGGCAATCATTGACAACAATAACACGTTAATTGAGTACTCTTTAATTGTTATTAATGTTATCAATCAATCCGATTTAACACACAATGACTTTAATTAGCGACATCGTTAGGCATTGCTAATGACATAATCCATTCATAACGGACATTGACATTAACACATTATTTGTTAAATTGAAAAGTATGCTTTGTTAGTTGGTTCATCATTATTCGATTTAATAGTATACCAAAAAAAAAAACATTCTTAAACATTATACGCTTATCAAAAGCTCACTTGAATATTCTGTATCGTTATTCAAAACTGTTGCACATAATTTTCCATTGTCTTAAAAACGATTTGCTGTATTTTATTTGCTATATTTTACTGCATAGTCTAAATAGTTTTGCCCACAGACTTTCCATGCAGCTTAAATATTCTAAATGCAACAGAATTTTTCATTTATTTTCTATCAAATTGTTGTACACAGCGAGAAAACTCCGTTTCCTTTTATTGTCTGCATAGTTTTAAAGTGCCCAGTAAACATTCCATTGAAAAGATTCAAAAAAACCAAAACAACTTTACATTGATGAGATACGTTTTGTTGGTAAGTCAATGGCTTTGATAAGTGCATGTACAAAAATATACAAAAATATATATCTATAAAAATGTATGATCTGTTTGCAGCACTTGTTGTGTGAGTTGTGTGGGTGTGTGTGTGTGCGTGTATGTGTGTTGCATGTTGAAATCATTTCCATAAAGAAAATATAACAAAATGTGGCACTTGAATCGCTGCTTATACTATGTGGCTTGCGTTATTGAGTCCGGATGAGCAAACAAGCTTCCTGAAGGAAGGAATGACTGCGGAGGGGTGAGGGTTTAGAGAAACATCCTATGGCGTTGCCAACACACAACCCGTTTGCTCCGGTTGCCACAGCTTAAAGTCCTTTTTGCTTTTGTTTACATAGAAAGAGATATATAATTTTCCTGCGTATTGCAAAAACTTTCTCTCTTCTTTTCCCTCCCTTCCTTGCTTTAACTCTGTACTCTCCTTAGTGAACTATATAGTACAATAGTATATATATTGCACATTGTATCTAGCTGCATGGGAACTTTGTTTTTTTTTTTTTTTTTGGGCTTGTTGCCAAAGCACAAGTAACTCAACGTATTTTGCATATCTTGAAAATAGAACATACGCATTTTTTTCATTTCATCTCTTTCATTTTATTTTTCCTCATGAAACTGAAACCACAACAATGACAACTGCAACTGCGACTGCGACTGCAAGCACTGCTGTTAGCAGCGGCAGAGGCTATTATATAAAAAATAACAGAGTCTCTGTTGGGGGGGTGGGACGGGCAGTTGCATTATCATGAACAAACAGCAGCTGCTGCAATGAATAAAGTTTGACTCGCGAAAGTTGTGGCAGTTATTTTGCTACTCCAAAACTGTTGAATGAGTCGAAAAATAAAGAAACGAAAACTTACAATTTTAAGTAGCAATTTAGCAAATTCAAAAATATGCAAAGAATGAATATATATATTTATGTTTGCATTCATCCGCCCTTAAATTGTTGTTCAGTGTAGAACTTTTGTTATATTGTTTAAAATAAGCACTTCTTCAAATTGGCGAAAGTGAGGCGCTTGAAATGGCCAAAGCCAAACGGTTTGTTGATTGCTTAAAGCCACTTTGCCTAGTTGTTGATGTGTTGTTGTTGTTGTTGCTATGTTTCTCGTATTTAAATGAAAATGCAAACCCTAAAACTCTCTCTCATATGCCAGACATTTGTGCACATTTGGCTGAAGTGAAACTGAATATGAATATGAGGATTAAAAAAAAAAACGAAAGTACAAATGAAAAAGATTTTTTTGTTTTTCTACCCTTAACCCATGAAATGGGTAGAAAAGTGTATATTGGTTTTGTTTGAAAAGTATGTAACAGGCAGAAGGAAGCTTTCCGACGCCATCAAGTATATATATTCTTAATCAGCATCAGCAGTCGAGTCGATAAGGCCATATCCGTCTGTCTGTCTGTATATATGATCGCGTCGATCTCAGGAACTATAAAAGCTCGAGACTCCAGATTGGATATGAGCTCTCCTAATCCCTAGGCATGAGTTTGTCTCACATTTTTGATAACTATTCAGGCTTCTGATGTACAAATGGAATCGAAACAAAAAATCTGGAATTTCGAAAATTTCAAAATGAGGATTGAAACTATTAACAAAATATTTAAAATCTTTGAAATGTTTGTTAAAATCGGTTCAAAAAATGACCGGGGATATGAAACCAACAAATATTTGTACAGTAGTACACGTACATACATATGCTTAAGTCTGTCAGACAGACGGTCGGGTCTGTGCAGTCAAGTGTTAAGGGTATCTTCTAGTCGAGCTTACTCGACTAGAGCATTCTTACTTGTTTATTTTTAATATTGCAGCAAATGGTTGAAAGCAAACTTGGCATATGTGCGAAACTTGTATATGAGCACACACACACACACCCAAACACAAGCACGCACGCACATAAAAAAAATTGTCTATTGTTTTTGTGAAAACAAGACAGCAACCACATGGATGGACGCACACATCTGTGAGCAAATATATATTATTCGCACATACATACTTATATATATTCGTGTGTGTGTGTGCAAAACATAGTAAGCTTTGTAGTCTTATGTGTGCGTGCTTGAGTGTGTGTTAACTTTGTGGCTGTGTTGGTATGGGTGTGTGTGTGTGTGTGTGTGTTTGAGTGTTATGTTCTGTTCTGCTTCAACCAATTGCCAGTAAGAGACAAGGCCAAAGCCAAGGCGTGCCGTTGCATTTTCAACCAAAACAATTTCAAATTATGTTTAAAAAGCTACAGCAGCAACAACAAATAACAATAACAACAACACACACACGCACCCACACACGCAAACACACACACACACACAGCTGCAATAAAAAAAGTTTGTGAACGATAAAATAACTGTGCAGAAAATAAGTAAGTACCCATAGTTGATGGTTTTATAAAAACGTTTACCATCATATTTTTCACACACACTTTGTAAAAGCAAAAACACAAAAAATAATAAAAAAAAAAAGAAGAAAAAACATTTTATCAACTTTTACCACTTGCCACTCGCTTCCATTTGCAATTACTTTATAATGACATGAAAATGTAAAACGAAAGTTACATCAAATATGCATGCATATGTGTTATGTGTGTGAGCATGTATGAATATTCAATTATGACGCAAATTAGCATGAGCTTGTTATTGTAGTTATGCTTAAGGGCTTGACCTTTGAGCTAGAATATTTTTGTACCAATTAAAAAATATTTTCAAATTGCTACAGTCTGAAAAGTTGTCTTAAGAGTTGTAAAATGTTTGAGCTCAATGAAATATTAATCATCTTCAACCGCTAACTAAAATTATTTAAATATCAAATCAACATCAAATCACAATAAACAAAAGAAAATTCTGATGTGTATATTTTATGCACCGGCAAAGGAGTAAAGAACTAGTACACTAGATTGCAATAGTTAAATCCCAAATGATAGGAACTCAAAACAATTGAAATCGAGTAAAAGCGTTACGGTCGGACGCATCTGACTGCAGAATACGCTGTCACCAAAAACGGATGTTTAAGTCGTCTTGAAACCCGGATGGTATGGTACATTTTTAAAGCAAATTCTATGATTATAGCTTAAAAGATGTCAGTTATATTGGTAAGAGAGCGGGCTCACATTTTGTGGTTAAAGCGTTGTCGATTTCAAAATGCAATAAGTATGTGGGCGTAGGAGGTTGTGGCTGTGGCTTTCTGTCACTGGTTTTCTATCAGTAGCTTGTCGAAAATATAAGAATGTAATATATAATTAATTTTTTTTTGGAATTTGCTTTTATAAACTCGAACGGTTTCAAGACTGTAGACGAACAGACATTATAGACCGGGACAGTACACAAAACCAATATGCCCTTTACTGTAGATAACAGAGTAAAACAATTAATAGAAATACACTTTCTTTTTGTGGAACGCAATTGTGAATTGTATACGCAATAGAATCCACATAGCTCATAGCATTATGAACTAAAATCAAAAGCAACTGGAACAAGTACCAATCAGTTAATGGAATCCTTTTAAAAATATTACAAAATAATGCTAGCTGCTCTTTGCATTATGTTTGCCAAGTACAACAAAAAAAAACAATATTAATTTCTTTGATTTGAGGCTTTTCATAAACTGAGAACAGTTGCTGATTTCCCCAACCGCTGGTATAATGTGTGTCAACAGTTACGAATTGATACATAATTAAATTGATTTCTATTTGCCTATGCAGCAGGGCATAATTGGTTTGAAAATTTCACTCATTTGTATTTTAACTGTATCATTTTGTTGGGTGCAATAATCCGCACAAATTTATTACCATTCAAATCTATAATATTTTAATGGAATTTCATTAAAATTCATTGAATTTATTTAGCTCTACATATGTGTATGTGCCACATTATTTATCTGCTTTGGAACTTTGTATATTTTTGGTAATTTATAATTTTAATTAAATTGTTGTTAAGCGCTTTGCAGTTAAAACCCTCAAATTTGATCAGAAATTAATATTGATGCTTTCCATTGCATTGTCATCAATTATATGTATTTGTTGTTTAGAAGCCCCATTAAAGCTTTAACAAACTGAACAACAGCTGAACAAATTCGATTTACATTTATGTTTCAAGATAATATTTAACCTGTAGCTGATATAATTTCCTCTTTAATTCGTATATCAAAGAATGTGATAACAAAATGTCAACACGAGTAGATTAATGACACATCCCTCCCTCGAAATATAACATCTTATCTTATCTGATATGTGAGAGGAATTAATCAGCTTTAAAAAACTGGACAACAGCTAAATGAATTCGATTTACACTTAATCTGTGTCCAGTATTGCTTAATTATATGTTTCAAGATATAATAATGTGGCTGATATGACTTCCTCTTTAATTCGTATATCAAAGAATGTGAAAACAAAATGTCAACACGAGTAGATTAATTACACATGCCTCCCTCGAAAAAAATAACATCTTATCTAATGTATGTGAGGAATTAATCAGATTAACTTAATACTCACAGCATGTAATGAATACTAATACAAGTTATTAGGTTATGCACAGAAATATAATATTTTTCTGTTATATTTTTATTTGGTTTTTACTCTTAGTCCAACTCGTGTTAAGGAACGTGAAAAATCCAATATGTTTAGGACGTGTGCCAAAAAATAAAAAAATACGTTAACAAAGTTGTAAAATGTTGTTTACTCTCGGATCGTTTGTCAACGGAATATCTCGAAGTGCAAAGTGTGTCACTGGCACATTTACGAGTTTACCATCTATGCATGCATGCATGTATATCTGTGTGTAAAAGTTTTAGAGCAAACAAATTTAAATCATATTTGTTTTCGGCTTGCAAATTGTTGTTGAGTGGGCCAGTTGCTCGTTGCATGTTTCACACAGCACGGGGGCCGCATCCATCCGCATCCAGTGGTGTGACGGGGGGTGGGTGGGCAGATCAACATAAAATTGCAAAAATTAAATATCTATTTGTGGGCAGCCATTGGGATTTTGTACCGTTCATATCTAACTACCAGCTGGGCAAGTGTGGGTGGTGTTTTCAACATTTTTTTCATTTTTGTGTATTTTGCGTAAATTTATGTCTGTTTGTTTGCAGCTGTGATTTTGCGGCAGATTTTTGGGCGCATTCGTTCTTTATATTTGGTGCAATCAAAAAAAAAGTTTGCTTTTAATTAAAACATATTTCTGAGCTCTTTTTTTCCACTTCACTAACAGCCATCAAATGTAAATGAAAATTCACTGGGGATAAGCCGCGCTAAATGGCCATTCATCCAACTGTTTGGCGTTTTGAAGCTTTCTTTTATCTGCATGGCATAAATGTTGTGTTTTTACTCTGTGTGCTTGTCAAATTATTTTTTTTAATACTTTTTTCATTTGCATAGTTTGTATGACGTTTAATTTTGTTTGTTGTTTTGTAAGCCCTTTGGTTGTGTGGTAATTAACATTCAATTAGTCGAAAAATGAATAAGCACCGGCGTTTTTCGAGTACTCATTAAAGCCATTCATTACGAAACGAATCAAGTGCATCTCTGTGACTTCAATTTTCTTTTCAAAGTACCCGGCGTTACCCGTTGAAGGTCGCACTTTGTTGTTGCTGCGAGCCAATAAATCAAAGCCAGATAAGTTGTGCGACAGGTTGTTTGCCATCTTAAGTTCGTTAAGGCTTAAATAATTATTCTGTGCAATGTCCTTGAATACGTAATCGAGTTTCGCAGCAAAGCAGGTGCCTGAAGTCTTACTTTTTCAACACTTTTTCGCTTGCCATCTCAACTTATTTTCTTCTCATTTGAAAGTTGAGAATTCACAGCGACAGTTCCTGATAACTGAACGAACTTTTTCATTAATAAGTTCGATATTTTTCCTGTACATGACATTTACAAAGCATAAAAATAAACTTCAGGCAAAAATATATATTCCAATTAGCCGTCCAATACTTGTTATCATAAAATAACAAATATTGTCAATTAGGATTTATTAAGACAAGTCACACAGAAATGTCATTTGAACTCTTTATCTACTTTTTTTTGGGAATAAAATAAAGAAATTGAAAACTTGTCATAAACAGGAAATGAAATGTCATTTATGTAAATGCAATTTCTATTCACTTTACAGTTTGCTCGGGGCTTAAAGGAAATTTAAAAAATAAACAAAAAAAAAATTTTATTCGGAAATGTTGCACTGCTGACAAGTTGAGAAACCAATCGATTCCTACTCTTTAGTAGTTGTCTCCAAAATGTCAGCTGCACCAAACAAAATAGCACCCCAAACAAGTAGCACGTAAGTACCTTTCACTTTGTGTGTGTGTGTGTGTGTGCGCCGTCACAACTTTCGACATTTGGACTAATGAAATTCTTTTTACTGTTGCAGTTGCAAGGTGGCAACGATGCACACATGCGTAAGCTTGTATAACTTTGAGTAATATACCTCTGTCTGTCTGTCCGTTTCTTTGTGTGTTTGGAGTTTTTGGCGCAAAGAGCTATTGGTGGCTTTTGTTGACATCACGTCGAACTTGTTACTCTGGTGTCATTCCAATATTGGCAAATAGCCCGTCAACGCCCAAATAGCTCACGTTACACACACTGCCCGAGGTCATAGTTCATCGTTTGTCGACAAACAAGTGTGTGTATGTGTGTGTGTGCTCCTACCATATATGGTTACCTTAAAGCATTCCTACAGCCGTATATTAAACATCCACCAATTCAAGTTAACAGTTACAGTTACACGAAAACTGCTGGCTGCCAGAATGTTATGGTAATGTGAATGTCTGTGTGTGTGCAGTCTTGTGTGTGATTGAAGTGTCAGTTGCCAATATACATATAAGAATAAAGAAGAAAGAAAAAACATTCATGAATACTTAACCCATTCGCTTTACTCATTTAACACACAGACAGGCACAGTGAATTTCGCAGCTGTAAGTTATATTGAATTAATGATAAACTGCCAGTTTAACATTGTATCAAATTGTGTAATTAAGCAGCCGTAATGCAGTTAAATACTCAAGCATTCTTTTCAATGGGCGAAATTTATGGGTCAGGCCCACAAACACACATACGCAGCGAATGCTGCCAACGAATTGCAAAAAAAGGGAAAATCAAAGTGAATGTATTCAAGCATCATTTGCTCGCTAAGTGAGTGAATTTAAGTTCTTTTGATAAATGTTTTTTTTTTTTGGTTTGGTTTTCGTTTTAATGCCAAACAAGTGCGCTTTTATCTTACAGTTGCAGATGACAAGGAAATGCGCCCAAGTAGCAAACAGTTAATACAACACAACATTCCACACAGACACACATGTACCCACACACACACACACATACAGTTGCACTTGTTTTGTCCTTTTTAGTGTGGGAATAACATTTCGGATTTCGGTGCAAATTGAGTATTAAGTATTTTCGAATTTTCGACTGAAAGCGGAAGTGGCTGGATGGCTGGATGGCTGGCTGGTTGGTTGGCTGACTGGCTATGCCGGAGCGGAAACGGAAGCACTTACATTACTCAGCTTACGAGTAGCCAAAGAACTAGTATAAAGACTATACAGAAAAAAAACGAAGAAAACCTTTCAAAAACTTCCAGTGCAACTCAACCTCTGGTTTCAGTCTTTGCATGCTTTCGTTCAATGTCGTTGATTTAAGCAGGTGATTTGCTTCTCACGTGGCCAACACAAAATTGTGCTAAAGTTTCACATTGGCTTTTACGTCTCACCTATGTATGGTACATATGTATGTTTGTCAAAGAACATGCAACACATATATATATATTTTTTGTACATGGTGTATTTGTGTGTTTGCGTTTCTCACTTGTGAATTGCAATCAAATTGTTTTGCATTTCTTGCACAAGCATGTGGCAAATTGTTTCGCCACAGCTAGCCACAAGTCAATCAAGTAATTTCTACAAGTGTTCAAATTTAAATTGTTACTATTTATATAAATATTGTCTAACAATATAATAATATTTGGTAACAGTTATGGTTAGAGTTTTGTGCTGATTACCATGTTAAAAGTTGTTTGTAGTCTAACAATATTATATAAAATAAATTAAAGTTGAAAAGCTAAAGAAGATTTTCATACATATTTTTCAACATCACATTTCTACAAAATAGAATTAAAAGAAAACTTTTCAGTCTAGAGTTTATCTAATGGTTAAAATTGTTCTATTAAAGTGCATTGCACTTAAGTACTTGAGCTGGCATTTATTAAAATGAGTGGCTTTAAGCGATTTACCAAACAAATGCCTCACTTTTGGCATCTCTCTTTACTTTCAACCACTTTCCTTGCTCGGCAATTTTGTTCGCCTTGTTTGTCATTGTTGTTATTGTTGTTGTTGGCCATGTTGTTGCCGCACTCATTGCTCAGTTTAAATCTCGACATTCTGGCTCGCAAATTAAAATAAATGACATCAAATTTTTTTCTCTTACAGCCTTTTAGTTTGCCTGATGCCGAGCGAACTGAAGTGGATGGATGAATATCATCGTCGGCAACATTAAGTGGACTATTTACAATTTTCTCAAAGACGAAACGGACTTGTAACAGATTTAATTAGCAGCAAAGGTCATTGTCTGGCTTTATTTCATCGTTCGCCGTTCACTGTTTACCGTTCACCGTTCTTGTTGTTGGGCCCAAGTTCATACTGTTAGAATGCATCAAATGTCAGCAAATGGCTCGTAAACGTCGTCAACTTGTCAAGGAAGTCGACTTTTGGATACGTCTGCTGAAATCTGAAATAAATTAACTGCAATTTGTCAGCGAAACCGAAAAGACTACAAAAGCCAATTAATTAACGCACGCGGCACTTAAATTTGTGGCATGCCACACACACATACTACACGAACCGCATTTGATATTCAAAGGGTGCGTACTGCGTCTATTTTAAAACACGAAATTTATATTAATTTTACAGTTATGATTATGAGCGGGCAATTTACACTAATTAGACACACGACGAGCATTAGAGGGAGAGACATTGGGTAAAGGTCGGAAGCCGACCCCAAACGGAACTGTTTGTGTACGGGACGTGCCAATAGACGAAATAATAGGGAATGAGAGTGGGAGAGAGAGAGAGAGAGCGAAAAGGTTGACTGTTTGTAATTATATTTACCGTTAATTCCCGTACTTTTAACGCTATTTGCAACGACGAAGTCTGTGAAACAAAAGCAGAGACCAACTAATAGCAAAAGCAAACAGCAAACGAGAAACAAAAAACAAAAAACCCAACACAGTTGCTCAAAGTATCTAGATATATATGGTAGAAAGAGAGAGAGAGAGGAGTGCGGACTGTGCACACTGTAGGATGCAAAGAGGATGCGTTCGAAGTACGTAAGTGTTACACAGAACATTTAGAACGTAGCAATTGTCAGTTGCTGCTGAATGGCATTCGATTACGCGTTTTGTTTGATTTTAATTGCAGCGCTCATCCATTTTGCTTAACCATTCGTCTTTTCCAATCCCCCCCCCCCCCCCCCCCCCCTTTCACTTTCCCTTCCCCTTATTCGCTCTCTAACAACTTGTTCCTTCGCTCTTTCGTTTATGTTACACAAGACAAGTTCAAGTGCTGAACGAACGAACACACAGACATATAAATACTATACCAACTGTAAGCTGTTCAGTCAGCCATTGAATCAGTTGCCTTCACACAGATTGGCTGCATTCAAGCACATCTGCAATTCCTATCTAACAGGAAAGTAAGTGAAAAAGTGCAATAGATATGTACATATGTATAGATATTGTAAACAGTGACACATATGTATATACATATCTGGGTTACATCTGCATTTGCCAGCTACAAAAAGTTACTTCGAACGTGTATGCGTAATTGCAGCTATTCGTGCATGAATATCTTACAATATATACACTTAGTATCCACTATAGATATTTTTATATGGAACTTTTCTTTATCTCAATTTGAGTGTGTGTCGCGGTGATGCGAATGATTCTTAACTGAATATTTTTGAATAGTTAAAGTATTTCATCTTATTAAGTCAATCGATGTGAAAAATATAAGTAGGATTTCAAATCGCTGCCTTTTATAAGCAATCAAAACTTTCAGATTTATATGCAGTAGACGCATAAAACATGAATTTCTTATGTGTATTTATAAAAATGTAGTTGTTATTTCAACACAAAACACAACACAATACAAGTTGGACCCAGCAGCCGAAGAGGGCCATAAACATTTACAATTTACGAGCCAGTCACATAATGCGAAACACTCAAATTAACAGCTGTGAATTGTAAGTGTGTGTGTGTTTGAGGGTGTTAGGGTGTAAGGGGAGGGTTGTGCTGACAACATGTGTTGCCTTTTGGGGGGGTGTGCAGAATTCATGAGGCTTTGCCAACATCCGTTTGACAGTTAGTTGGGGTCGCAGAGTGCGACATAAAGTATATTTTGATTATTTGGTGAGCCAAAAGTTGAACAGTTTAAACGTCTCATCTACAGTGTAGATGAGGAGTGGGTGGGGGGTGGGGTGTGTGGGGTAGGGGGAGCTTTCAACGCTATCATTTGCATTTCAAATTTCAGTTTAACGGCATTGCCACAGAATCTTGGCGAGTGGCACATGGAATCGACTGGAAATGCCACAAATGGTGTGTTAACAACACACAGCAAATAGGTAATAACAATAGCTCCAAACTCTAAGTGTATGTGTGTGTGTGTGTGTGTTATTGTAACGGCATTCTAGCAGGCTTTTTACAAGAATCCGTTACACCAATTCCACACCCCACATCACCCGCCACCCGCCAGCTGCCACAAATGCCATCCACACTTTGTAAACATTTTGTTCTTGTTTTTTATACGGAAGCTGTGTCAATACACGATAAATTGAACTGTGCAAGAATTTATGCTGGCACTTTGTTCCACCCTCCCCCCCGCCCCATGACTGCTTACCCCAACAAATTATCTACAGGCTTCGGTATTTTTCTATCTCTCTCTCTTGCTCCCTGGGGACTTAAAAGTTCAATAATATTTATTTATTTGTTACTCGATCTTTGACAAAAGCACACAAGATTAGAACATCCAGCGCCGTATATCACGCCTAGCATATTGGGTCAGATTTAATGGCGTTGCGTAGTTTTATTGTCACATACAAACTATATATATAAATGTGTGTGTGTGTGTGTGTGGCAGGATAAGCAGAGACACAGTCAAAGAGCACACACATTACTTCCTCCTTGTGGCAGCAAAAGGAAAAGCAGTAAATTAGACGACGAGACACGAGGCACGAGACAAAGACGCCGCCGCCGCCGCATAAAAAGATTGCAAGAGTCCAAAATGCTAAGTTAATTTAAGGCGCCAATGGAAAGTGGTCTGCACTTTGATTTATAATCAACAATTTGCCATTTCGGATATAACAAAAGGCCAAACAAAAGGCCATTGATAAGGTGCAAATAACTAATATAATTGTATCCTGAGTCGAGTGTGCACAGTTAAGCTTTTATTTGATTTAAAGAGTGAGTAAATTATAGTTGATTTGAGTTTTGTTTTGGTTAGGCTACAAAAATGTATTTTCGTAAAGGAAATTGGTAATAATTCTCCATTTTAGAAAAAAAAATAGGTTGAATGTATTTTAAGTAAGTTTGATAAGTCTTTAACTTTCTACTACAAATAAAATGAAACATTTTTATCATTCAATAATAGCGATTATTTATTCATATTATGATTGAAGGCAGGGTAAATCTGTTTGTTATATTGGTTGTATACTTTGCCCTCAACTCTTCTTCTTTTGTAGCTCTCTAAAATATAATACAAATAAAGCTCATTTTTCCATTAGATTAATAGTTTATAACCCATTTCAAATATTCTATATAGAATAAATAACAAAAAAAAAAATAATACACTGTGGAATAGACCCAAACACAGAGTACATGATATCAATATACTAGCTTCATATAAAATTGAAACAATAAACTGTTAGCTAAGAAAGTGCAACTAAGCAGCGAGCAAATAAATATGAATTTTATTATAAGCTTCATTGGGCAACGACTAAGTCGTTCTTGACATGCGCAATACCAACAGCCGGCAAATTGAATGGGGAAAGGGGCAACCGGTTCCACTGTGCACTACGAAACGAAACGGCGAACGAAACCGAAACCGAAATGAAACGAAACAACGAAAGGAGAACAGCTGGGGCGATGTGATTTTGTGATGCTGGGAACGCTGGAACAGGCGGCATCGACTCGACTCGACTTGGCTCGACAGATAACAGAGACAGCGAAGCGGGAAGCACGAGTTTCCTGACGCTAGTTGCATACGCGATTTAGTTGAAAATTTGCATCCTCAGCGAGCGGACGTGACACGGAACAGCCAGCCTACCACAAAGGACCGTTCCAAAACGGAAGCCAACTTGTCGCGTTCAACTGCCGTTCGAGATTCAAGTCGTGCGTCGCGTCAGACATCGTCTGGTTGAAATCCTTTTGTTTAACTGCCAACTAGCAACTGGCAACTGGCAGCTGTAAAGCAAAGAAGACGTAGAAGTGTGTCACAAATAGGTGCTAAGCGAAACGAAAATGCCAATTGCAAAGATATTTTAGGGGACCGACTGACCGGCCCTGAGAAACGACGAACAACAACACAAAAGTGTTGAAGACAATGTAAAAATAGTACTTGCTGTGTTTGTGTTTTTTGTGTGTCCCAGCTGAGTCAACGTGGCAAGTGTCTGCTTCGTTGTTCGAAATCACTTTGGAAAGTTGTTTGTTTTTTGTTGTATTTAAACTGAATACTTGAATGGGACGCAAGCAAAATAAAGGAGATAGAAAGGAAGGAAAAGGACACAAGCAAAAATACAAATAAAAAGGAAGTTCGGAAGAAGCTAAACCGGCAGCCGCAACGCCATAAAAAGGGATTATTGTGTATCGCCCTGGCAAAATACTTGCTACCCCTAGAAGAAATAAGAAGCGAAAACTTGATAAATATTTTCAATGCGGATTATGCGATAAAGTCTCGCGCTCGAGTGTAAATAATTTGTCACGTGTTAAATTGTGTTCTTAATCCACAATAAAAAAATTTATATATATATATATTAAAATATATATAATTTATTATAATCAAGGAAAATGTGTGTAATAAATCTTAGCGCGCAGCCCCAATAAAAACCCAGTGAAAAACTTATTAGGCAATCTAAGTGTGTCGTGCAACTAGCGAAAGTTCTCTTTTGTACAAAACTTTAGCCATTACTCATGGGAGAATAGTAGTGTCCTTGCTAGTTTTGGCATATGGTACGCGTAAAATACGAAGAAGAACCGCTAACCATCGAGAGAAAAGAATTCTGAAATGATAGTATGCAAAAATGCATGATTAATAGTTTCTTAAGTTGACAAGAAACTGTAAAGTGTTCACTGTTACTTAAGTATGGTTAATAATGTAACTTCTGATTGACAAAAGTGAATCGTGAATAAGTAAAATCAAGTAAATGTACTCATGTTTTGAATCAACCACAAGTCGTTAAAGCAACAAATAGACAAAAAGTTTTGTAAGTGGAACAAGGTGAAGCAATTGCAATGAAAGTGTGTGGCTATAAAACCAGTCAAAAAACACATAAAAGCAACTTTGCTTTTTCGGTGAATAGCAGCAGCAGCCGCAGCAGCAGTAGGAGCAGGAAATAAAACGACGAGAGCGAATCTAGAACCCTAACGCTTTAATTCAATAAACCTATTTATCTGTGGCTACGCTGCTGGGAGACTGCCACAGCGACTGTGACTGTGACTGCTGGGAATAGACACATTTCGCATAGAATGCGAAAAACTTTGCCCGTCACCAGCATCAAGAGGGCTGCGCGCACTGCAATCACAATCTGAATCAGCAACAGCAACAGAAACAGAAACAGAATCAGAGGGCAGCCGAACAATACTTGGAGACGACGATGTTCCGCAAACGAGTCCCCAATGGCGGCACTGGGCAATGAGAGCACAAAAGATGTTGTAAGTGTCATTGCTGCAAGGAGGAACTGTGCCACGGGGACAGCCAAGACAGACAGCATGATGACAACTGCAAAGATGACAGTCGCAACAGTCACTGGACTTCAACAGCAACAGCAGAAGCGGCGCCAATTTGTACGCACGGCCAGGACGATGAGTTGGCGCATCTGGCGGGCAGCTCGATTCCTTGCCGTACTAGCTGCTGTCAACTTGGGGACACGTAAGTAAAACAGCACGGGAGTAAAACGACTCAGTCTTTGTGTATGTGTATGTGGGTGTGTGTGTGTGTGGGTGTGTGTGTTTCATTCATACATTTTTTATTTAATTTAACGCATTCATGCCAGACACTTGAACTCAATGCCAACGCAAAACCCAACCCCCTTTGGAGCAGACCTGACCTATGATTGTGCTGTAACAGATTCTATTATAAGCTCAATTATGCCCTTGAAATTAAATTAATTTACGCATATGTGATATTTAATCAGTGCCCATATATATATATATATATATATATATATATATAAGCATGTAAGTCAAACACTCCTTCAATTTGCCTTAATTGGATTACTTTTAACTTTAAGTCATAATTAAATCATTTGTGAAATTGTCATTTTTTTCTCTGTTCAGTGAACTTCAAATTGCCTTTCTTTTGTAGGTATATTATTCGAATAAAATGTTTATTTTTTGTGTGTTGTATTTTCACTTTTAGCAAACATATTTACGAGTTTTAGGGTATCTTCTAGTCAATATATTGTTTACACTCATTGACGTCACACTAGTAAATGGCTGTAGGACAATTATAGCTTCCACTCCATGAATTAACTGATTGTGTGGGAGGGTTTTATTCATACCGCTTGACTGCCATCTGCTTCAACGTGTCTTAAAGTAAACAACAACAAAACATTTTATTAATTTATGAAAGCTGTAGCATACTTTTGAACCACTGTGCGCTGCTATATCAGAGATTGCAACCTTTCGGGCACTCATGCAAAAGTCTAGCCTGTTAACTTTGGGAAAATAAGACTCTTCAGTTTCCCTAGCTGCTACGGCTGCTGTTAAGCATAAAATATGTATGTGCTGGAAGCGTAGCGTAAATTTATTTAATTAATTTTACATGTGCGGACATAAGACCCGTTATAAAGCCGATTAACACGTAAGCGTTGCGTTATGGCATGTATAGTACTTGATATAAAGTAGCTATAAAATGTATATATAGTAAGTACAATTTGGGTCTTTGAAGTGTCAATTTTAATAGGTGTACAAATAAATGAATATATACATATATATATATATTTAATTGTTGAGGTTGAGGATTTCACACATTAAATGGCATAATTTACGTCTGATTAAGGCATTAAAGTATATAGTATTTATATTCGTAATCGAATTACACACCAATTCAAAACTTCTTATGTACGTATATGCATAACAATGGCAGGATCGATTGTACTTAATCGGGCCTTAACATCCCATATTTCAATGCAATTTAAATTATTAACAGATGTGCGCACATTTCAATAAGGAAAACGAACAATTTCAAGCGTTCGACTCGTAATACCAACTGCTTGTCTGCCCTTCCAATCCACTTGGCGATAATTCATGGGCTGCAATTGTGAGTTCTTTAACCCCGGCTCTGCCTTCCGCAGAGCACCGTTCGTGCACAGTTGTTAAATGGGGAAAACCACTTACAACTGCAATGGGCCAGCTGTCGGACGGTAACTGCAAGCTGGTAACTGGTAGCCGGTAACTGGTAGATGGTAGATGGTAGCTGGTAACTAGCCAATATGAGAAAGGCAACAAAAATAAAACAATAAATTTTTGCAGAGCTCAGAGAAAAGAAGCTTTGGCAAGGAACGGTGAAAAATGCGCTGAAAACGTTAACAAAATTGAAAATTTGCCAAAAATAAAAATGTTTAATAATGTTTTCAGTGGCAACACTTTGTGGACAGCCCCCGGGAATGATGGAATTATTTTGGGAGGGTGAACGAACATAAGCTCATACAATTCAAGGACTAACAGGACAAAGGACAGGGAGCAGGGGACAAAGGGGCTGGATATCCTGCAGCAATCCCGATGCGCTTTCATAAAAGTTTTAGTGCAACTCGTTATGCCAAATAACTGAAGTTTGTCTGCTGCTTTTGGTTCGTGCTGCTGCTGCTTCTGCTGCTGCTCCCGCTGTTGCTGTTATATAAATTTTGTAATATTACGAGACTCGTGCTAATTTTGAGAATTGTGCCAAAGTTGCAAGCCAAATTCTGCCACAGGTTGTGGTCCAAAATGCTTAGCAAATGCCACGCCACGCCCCCCCTTGTCTCGTCTGAAACGCCCCATTAAATGGCAAATCCCTTAATGCCTTACGAAAGCAAAGTGCTGAGGCTACAAACAGACCGGCAACCAATTGGGTCAGACTACCAACTCCCAGTCAGGGTTCAAAAGTGTTTGTTTACCTTCATAAATTATGAATCTAAAACAGAGGTGCTTGGGCAACCCACATGTTCCGGGCCATACACACACACACACACACACATGGACACATGTCGGTTGACCTCTGCCACCAAAAGCTGTTTCGGATGCTTCTGTGGATGCTCCAGCTGCTGTTTCAGCAGCTGTTTCAGCTTCTGTTGCTGCTGCTGCTGGTGATGCTTTCGCCAGCCTGCTTTTGACGTGTTTACCAACGACCAGAAACCGAGAGACAAAAAAATACCAAAATAAAACACAACTTAACTGAATTCAACTGAACCGAACCGTACCGTACCGGAACGCCAGCTGCGAGCTGTGCTACATCCTGTTTGTCATCCAAGTATCACAAAATTTTGCTTTATGATGCACTGTGGTTAGACCATTGCGTGAAAATAAAATAAAAATTAATGTTTCAAATTTTGTTTTGCAATTTTTGTATCTCTGGATGTTGCAACCAAATTTTAATTATTTTAGGTAATTTCTTCTATTGTTACCTTTGAGATAAAAATGCCTTTTGAGACCTTTCAATAAACAATTTCAAAAACTCAGTTATATTGTTTACATTAAAGACATAACATAAAATTGTCCCTGTACAAAATGAACTATGCTTGAAAGAACATAAAACATCTCCTAACACTATTGCATGTTCTTTCAAGTTTAAAAATCTTTGACCACTGTGCACTTTCTCACACGCCCGAAACTTACAATTTCGGCTTAGGGGCTTCTGCTGCTCTTTTGACCTTAAAAATGGACGGGCCTTAAATTATTCAGAGGGTTTGCGTTGACGTCGGCAACGACGCGTTGCTGCGAGCAATCAAAAGCGCAAAGCACAAGGAAAACACATGAGTGGAAAACAGTGGGTAAACAATGGAACACAATGCTAAAATGAGAACAACAGTAACAACAACAATGAATGCGTGTGTGTGTGTTTGTGGGACATTAGTGGCTGGGGCGTGTAATTGTTGAAAAATAGTAGAAGTGCTCACCATGATGACAAAGTGCAGTCAACCAAAAGTCAACGAGTCTTATGAGTGACGACTTCTCGACTCTCCGCAACCCTCATTCGCTCTTCCTGCGGTCAGACCAAGTGTGAAAAGATGCCGAAAAATAACTAGTGAAATGCCTGACAGCAATGCCTTATACTATGTTTGTGGGTCTAGGCGAGGAGTTGGGGGTTCAGTCTGCTTTGTTTTTTTTTTTTTTTTTTTGTTTCATGGTTGAAATTTATGAAATATTCCCAGAGCACACGCCGTCAAACGATGAACAAAGGAGGAAGAGAGCCGACGACCAAAATGAGCCCAAAGCCAGATGAAAAATGTTTTGTTTTGGCGACGTTTGGAACTTATTTATGAGCTTTGCTGGCGGACACAAGACATGCTAGTGGGGAGGAGGTTAGCACTGTCGGTAACTCTATGCCTGAGGGTGGGTCAATATTTGGTTTCGTTGAGAGAGGCGACGGCAAGCGAGATAAAAACCATTGCGGAAAAGCTCCCAGAAACAGATAATGTAATGTCCTGCAGATTCGCATAATTATTTTGCTTGATTTATAGGTAACCACTTGGGAGTTGTCCTCAGGGGCCACAGAGTTTCCTGCAGCTCCAACAATTCAACGGAAACCAACAAACGAAATCAACCTGATTTCAAATATGCGTATCTTCGTTGAGCTGGACCTTTGGCACAATCAAAGCCGAAATGCAAATGCGTTATATAATATTTTTGTTTGCTGACTTAACTGAATATTTTTCCTTTTAGTTCATTTTGATATTCAATTACAATCAGTCGCTGGTCACGTGATGAGCATCTGAACTGAACTGAACACTGATTTAACATTCCATTTCGTTCAACTTTAATGACATTTATGTTATGGTAGGTTCTGGTAGTCTGGTTTTGTCAGCACCTGAATCAATTTCAATTCAAATGTCATAAGCTTTCTTCGAATAAATTATTAGCGTGGGGTATGCAAATGAGACTCCAATTTGTATTCGTAAAAACAAAGACTGTTTTGATTTGAAAACAGAAATATTAAACATTCAAAAATTCGCAAATAATTTCTTAGAATTGAAATCATACATATTGTACAGAATGATTTTTTGTAGTAAGCTAAATTAATTTCAAAAAATATTATATAGCACAAGCTTTGATTTTCAACTTCTTATTCATAAGTCCATATAATCCTTACTTCACATGATTATTCATCTTATTGATATAAATAACATCCGAAAATATGTTATATGCTTTTCCCTCTTGACTCTGTGGTGTTAAGTACTACACACATACGTATATTTCTCTTGAGCACTGTATGTGTGTGGCAGTAACCCTTTGATGTTTGAGAGGTGGATATGGGGTACAAAGGGGGGTCGGGAAGTAACTGCGAAATACGAGTAGTGTTGGCAATGCGCTGCTTATTCATAAGAACGTGATGAAGTACGAGATATACGAATAAGTGAGTCTGTGTGTATGCGCGAGCACATTGCGTATACGTAATGGGACGCTGGGCAATGCTCCAGTTTCAATTTGCGATGCTGTTACTAAAGCCAAAGGCGGCAAAAATGAAAAGAAGATACTTTCCATTTTGGCACACGTAGCAAGCTAACATGATGCCATAAAAATAAATTGAGGCAGCCGCGCCACCACACCAAATAGCAAAAGTATAGAAAAAACAAAAGAAACCAACAGCAGGGCGCAAAGACAGCGAGACAGAGAGACAGACATACGGATAGACGGAGGCGAAATGGGCGTTTTGAATAACTGTTCGAGTTGTTTGGCTGCTATTGAATTTCGACGCTTAGTCCTTGTTTTGCTGTTACCATTATTTGTATGTGAGTGTTCGTGTGGGTGGGTGGGGATGGTTGTGGGTGTATGTTGGTGTTGGTATATCGTATAAACATATTTTAACTGTGACACCCAACATATGTTTCACTTTGAATGCCTACAAGAAAATTGCTGAAACAATTTTCACTAAACACAACATTCCAACACAACAACAACAGCCAGCTACAGTAGTCTCAGTCAACCACCCATACAACCACTCGTTCACCCACTTACCCTCACACTTGGCAAATGTATTTTTAATGCGTAGTCGAAATACGAATGTATTTGCATAGCATATATAAGTACATTGATACAATTTCCTATGTAATATTATGGCTTTCACTTTTCCTCTTCTGCGGCAGACTGTAAATATGTTTATTTATTATTTATTTGCTGTTTTTTGCCGGAAAAAAGACGCTCGTAATTGCTTATTGATCGGTTTCGTAAATGTTTCCTAAGCACAAATTTCGTGTATGATAAATTTATGCACATCTCATCAAAATGCCGAAAAATGTCATCGCAATCATTGCCAGAACAAGTCTGTGGGGTGAATGTATGTACTTTATTGTAAATCATATCAGAGGTTAAACACTCGACAACAGCTTGACAATGAGTGCAAATTGATTTGACATGCATAGTTAATAGTATTTGCGTAAAGAGTTGTGTAAAAAGCTTGTTTCACAGCCAATTGAGTTTGCTTTTAATTATTACTGACTTTAAGTATTAAACTTGTTAGACAAGGAATAAGCTTCAACGCAATATGTATACTATGTGTGTGCTCCAGTTAAGTTTGTAAGCAAGCTTAGAATCGTTTATTAACAGGACCCCAAGGACAATCATTAACCATGATCCCTAACATCATTCGCAGTCGCATTCGCAATCGGATTCGCCACAGCAACAAAAAGAAAAAGCAAAAGGGAAAACAAGTTTGTCAGCAGCCAAATCGAGTTACTCCCAACCCATGGCCAACTAGTTTAAAATCACCAAGTTCTTTTTGGCGGGAGAAATTGGTATATCTCCGCTCTCGAGGAGCTAATCCAAATGCCTTGAGTAATCTGGTGAGCGCGTGTTTTATGCGCACTCCAGGCGCCCATAACCTAAAGTGTTCCCCAATGAAAAGTTTTGCTTTTATGTGTGTTCTTTTTGGTGTTTAGTTTGGCGGTTTGGCTTTTCTTTCTCTCTCTCTCTTTTGACCATTTTCATGTCAGTTATCCATCTCTATCCCTCTCGTCAACTTCTATAGAACGTGGCTTTAAATGTTCGCACTTTAGATATCAGATTGCGTCATTTCTTTCTCACTCTCTCTCCCTCTCTAAACACGCTTTGGAGTGGTTAGCAGCGGATTTTTAATTATGAGTCCCCTTAGTCACGCATCCTGTCCGCCATTTTGTCCCGCTTCTTCTTCTGCCAAATGCCATGACTTTTTATTGGATATGTAATTGCTTTTAGCCCTCGGCGTCTCCAAATTACAGACGCACATATTTTTTTTATAATTACATACGGCTCGGCCTCGCGTCGGCAAACCATAAAAGTTTTGGGCTTTTCTTTTTTCTTTTTGGCCTAAAGTAGTTGTAATCTTAGTACTCTGCCAATTTGGCAACTTCGTTAATGATGTACGTGTAAACACTCATCCAAATGGCCAACAAAACGCTGCTAAGCATAAAATCATAATTAATCCGTTGACCTTTAACGGGTCAGACAGTGTGGAAGTCTGAGCATGTAAGGTTTTTTTTTTGAAGTAATTAGAAGCTGTCTTAGTTTATTCGGGCATAAATTACTCAAAACCCTTAATGGCTTTTAGTAGTTGCTAAAGGCTTACCAACTAAACGCAAGCACTAATATAAAATAATTTACTATTTTGGTAATCTGCTTAAATATTTAAAATGTCTATATAACACACATGTGCCATGCTTATTATCATTTATAATTCATTTCATTTCATATGTTTTTATTGTAACGTCATTTCATTTTACAAGCTGATCTCATCTGTTTTTTTTTTGTTTTTTGGCAGTCTTGTCCATAATGTCCATAAAAGGTCAAGAAACTTGGGTCCAACCACCATGTGGTGATGTCTGCCCCTTGTCTCTGTATATATTTACCTGTACAACCCATATTTGCGTTGTGAAAAAGGTTCTCAATGTCTGCCTCAGAACGAGCAGCGCATAAATAAATAATTGCAACGGTGAACTCCGTGTACAGTGGACAAAACCAGCTAAAGTCTGCTAAAAAATACTTAAGTGAGAGTTTAAAAATTTTAATTGATATCATGAAAAATACTTTTAATCATAAATTTTCTTACTTTCCTTTAATTATTATATAATATTCTTTAATATTCGAAGTTGTTATAAGAAAAACTATTCAAAATTGTTAATACTCAATGCTTAAGTTCTAAAACCACACTTATACATTTTCATATTTTCAAAGACCATATTAAGTTTATTTTATCAACATCTGGTTAAACGATACGTTCTAGGCTTGATTTGGGGGCTGTTACTGATGACGTTGGCGAGCCCATTGAAGGCGGCATTATGAGGTCTAAGCAAAAAACCAAATTTACATATACACTCAACCAAATGTCAGGTGTGTGTATGTGTGAGAGTGTGTAAGTGTGTGTGTGAGTGTGCTTTTTTCGTTTTTATGCCCGTTGCACTAGTCTGGCAAGCATCAGATCTTAATTTGAGTACTACTCGGCCTCATTTAAGAGCATTACTATTCAGTTTGCGTGCAGATTTACCAAAAAAAAAAAAAAAATGAAGGATAAAGAAACACAGAAAGAGTGACGTGAAAGAAGGGCAATCTAGGGAGTATTTGGCTTGCTGCTTGTTCATTTTGGTAACAGGCTTAAATTATGAACTTTGGCAAGTTTTGTGGCGAGTGAGAAGACGACTTAAACAAACTACTGCCACAGACGTTAAGAGCGAGAGAGTGAGAGAGAAAGAAGGAGAGAGAGTGGGTTTCAAGTGGTCGAAAAAGCTGAGCCACTTACCATGCCGATGGGCAATTCAAGTGGATGGCCGCAAAATACAACAAAAACAATTTAAGTGTTATTGCACGTTTCGCTTACATGTCCGTGTCAGCGCCTACACATACACACACACACAATAGTAGTAGTAGCGAACAGGAGCTAAGATTCAGGCATTGTGCTTGGAGTTGTGTTGATTGTCGCCATTTTGTCGCCTTGTGCAATAAGCGTTGAGATCACACTTCATGTAACGGTGGTTTCGCCCCTCGTGTCTGCTGTCAGACGACACCCACGTTTGCAGATAAATACAGGACGGCATTGTGGTCTTTAAATTAATCGGCTTAGATGCCAAAATAAACAAACGAATTTTGGTCAAAACTGGCTTCCTTTCTTTTCTGATTTAACTGAGCAAAAAATGCTTTTGACCCATTCAATCCCCGTTATGCTTAAGCCTCCAAGCGACTTATTGGCGATAATCTGTTTTAATTAAAAATTCAAGAACTGACACAATAAACACACACACGTACAGTATGTGTGTGTGTGTGTTCGTGTATCCCTAGATTTGTATCTAAAAACACAAACCGGAAAAAGCATTTCCGCACCAGAAAAAAAAGAAGAAATTGCAACCAATTATTTGTTACTGAGTGATGGGTTTCCACAGAGTTGTAGAAGTAGATTTTAAATTTACTATTTCGTTTCGTTTTCAATTTGCATTTTTACAGCATTTCACATTTGTGGCTGGAAGTATTCGTGATTTTTCTCCAACTTTTTTTTGTGAGGTCTTTTACCTTTTTACATTTGTAACTGGCTGGTGACCTGATGCCTTATCAGCAAGCCCAAATCTCACGCATTCGCATTCACATTCGTCCATTCGTAGCAGAAAATTTATGCGGTTTTATTTTTTGATTTTTTTTTACTGTTGGCTGGCGCTTTTGGGAAAACTGAAAACTTGAAAAATGAAAAAAATACGCAGAGCTGGCGAATGTCAGGTAGAAAGTGTACCTATATCAAGGTCCCTGACAGGAACGTGAAGTGAAATAATTTAAAAATGCAAATTCTCTCTCGGTGTGCTATCAGCGCGTTCAAATCTAACCAACAAAATCTGCAATCAGCTTATGCCCTGCGACTAGACAACTGAATTTTACTCAGTTGAAAGTGTATTTGGGCCAACCTTTTTACAGTTCCACAATTTTTTCACTCTCTTTCGTTGGACTGGATAAATGTATTTTGACCTTTTTTTGTTTGTTTGTTGTGGGTGTGGCGTTCAATATGGTTCATGTTGTCGTAGGATGTTCAAAGACTTTCGGTATTTAATGTAATCGAATTATTTTCAATCCAATAGGAAATTCAAATAACTTTGTGGTAACGAACGTGATTTCTGGAATAAATATTTCTCTTTCTTGGAATTTCGGAATTTAATAAGTGTACAAGTTAAAGCCAAACAGAATGGTTAGTGCAAACAACAAACAAAATGGTGCGAAATGTTTTGTATTCAAAAATAAATGAGTATAAATAAATAACTAAATACAACACATCGGATTAAAAGTGAATCAAAGTTTGTGCAAGAGAGAAATGACAAATCGACTCAGAAGTTGAACTTTAAATTAATCGTTTTGTAACACAAGCCAAAGCCAAACAGAAAAATGTAAGAAAAGCAAATATCGCATGTAACTTTTTTCAAAATGTTTTTGGATTCGTCGCCTGCTCAATTTGTGTGGCTTCTTGCTAAACTTTCCACATGAACGAGTTTGACTTTCCCAGTTTGCACGCCTTCATCATTTTCGCATTTCTCTCTGCTTTATTCGGTGAGTGAATGGCTGTGGTTTTTGCCTCCTGCTGACTGCCTATTGACCTCAAGGCGACAAGTCCTTTTGAGGGTCGTGACAGCAACTTTTGCAAACGAAAAGTTGCGATGTATAGCAAGCTAATCACTGGCAAAACTGTGTCCCTTACACACAAACACACACACGAAGACGTTTGGTTTTCAAAAAAAAAATCAAAAAGAAATCAAAGAAAAAGGGAGAAAGTAATTAATCTATAACGCTGTTTATGAAACTTTATTGACTGTTATTAATTTAAGCTTCAACACTACGAAAGCATCTGGAAATTAAAGTTGCACGAATGCATATGCAAAAAAGCATTTGAATAATTAAATTGCAATAGCTTAATCTTTGCGTTTCATTTATATTGCAGAAGCAATCCAATTTGTTTTTAGCAAAATATGAAATTGTTTGTAGCCATTTTTAGCTACTGTTTGAGTGCGTTTGTATGTGTGAGTGTGTGCGTGTGTGTATTTGTTTTATGGCATCACAGGTTTGGCAAATACAATTTCAAGCAGCACAATATTTAAATAACTGGAAGCGGGCTGCAACTTTTTACTTTGCACATAAATACCCGTGTATTTTAAGAGTCTGCAACAATTCTGGCAAAAGGGAAATGTACAAAACACAAAAAGCAGAAAACTTTTTCACCCATTCAGCTTCCCTCCTTGAAATGAAGGCCGCAGCGGCGACGGAAAGCGGCGAAAAAATTTTATGATTTTAATTAGCATAAAAGCGTAATTGAAAATTAACTGAAACAAAATACATGCATAACAAGTAACTGAGAGCTGTACCTATATTCACACACACACACCCTCGCACACACTGATAAAGATATCATAACCAGGATATGCCTTCTAATTAATGTATGTGTATACGGTATACAAAAGCCTCTTTGACTCAACTCACTTTGAATTATGTTTATATGTTTAATGTGTGGCCCGCAGGCATATCAAACGGTTTGGATTTGAGAAGTTATTGCTTATCATTTCTATTTGTTTAGGTCTTGGGAATTTATTGCTTTATTGATACAAGATTACTTAAAGCTCTTTAATAAACATAAAGTAAATAATTTAATATATGTTTAATGTCAATAATATTGTAAATAAGATTAAATTCATATGTAGGAAGATTTTTATACTATTACATATTTAGTTTTTAGCTTTTATGGTTTCATATTCTGACCTTAAGCACACTTTATGTCTATATCCCCACTTCCAGTGGCACCTTTAGTTGTGAAGTTAATTTGTGTGTTTGTGTTTTTTGTTTGTTTTCTTTACCCACAGACCTTGTCACCTGCAGCTCAGCCTACGTCCAGGCCATTGCCACAGAGCCGTCGCTAACGACATACCCGAGATCCACACTGCCAGATAGCCCAATGACAACACAAAACGATCTAATTACGCCAGCCCAAAACTCAACAGCATTACTGACAGCGAAAAAGCCAAGAGCCGCGGTACGAGCAGAAACAACGACATCCACTGTAAGAGGTTACGGTAGCATGACCCCAGGCATGTCATCAACAGCACCAACGATAACAACAACAGCAACAACAACAACGACTAAGAATACTACTGTGGAAGCAACTGAGTCCGCACAAATTTGGCTAACTACGCAGCCCACAACATCGACTAAAACACAAACACCACGAGCAGTACGAGCAGAGGCGGCACCAACAACGAAAACGACGACGATGACGATGGCAACGACGATGTTCATATCAACAATTTATCCGACATCAACAGAAACACAGCTCGCGACGTCGCCTGTCCCGGTCCTGACGGAACCGGATGGCCGCAACTCCATTGAAACGGCAATGTCACTGCACGAGGTGAAGCAGCAGAAAGCGGAACAGTCAAAAGAGGAGGAGAAGGAGGAGGGTGCAGAGGTGTTGCAGCATTCACATCCGGAGAACACAGATTCACTGACTAAAGGCTTCTCCATACCCACATTCCTGCCCCCGTTTCCCGTGTTCGCGGCCGCTGATTTGCCAGCTTACCGTGCTGCAGCTGCAGCAGCTGAGGCAGCCGCCATAGCCGCAGCAGCAGCAGCGGCAGCAGCTGCCATAGCAGCCGCATCAACCATGCCACCGGAGACTACTGTCACATTGTCACCGGAGCAGCAGCGACAACAAATGTTTAATGAGCAGCATTCGTACTTGGCCTCCCACAATGGGGAGGAGCTGTTGCCGGGCCAGCTGCCGCGCAGAAATCTGACAATGCCCGTGCTAAACATTACGGCTCAAATGGGAAATCACGCGTATATGCCATGTCAGGTGAGTGTTGTAAACTCACCCAACTCCAACTCATTCCAATTCTGCCGACCAGAAAGGAAAAAACACCCACTCAAAACCAAACTTAATCTCAAACCCAAGTGCTGGCATTCATTTCTACATAGTACGCCTCCACGGCAAGTACATCCATGCAAAGTGTGTCACATGCCACATGATGTGTGCATGTGTGTGAGTTCTAATTAAGAACTGTGCAGAGTTTAAATGTAACTGACATACGGCTTGAAACTCATTAAAGTCAAATCAGTAAAGTTAACTTCTGAAAATTAAGAATATATTCATACTTAGACTTTGTTTTTTGTTTTTTTTCAAAGTTTAGTTTGAGATAGCTTACAACTTAGGTAACTTAGACTTTTATAAGACTTGATGATATATAAAATGGTTTTTTGTTATTGGTAAAAATTCCTTAAAAATATCACCTGTTTTTCGATAAACCATATTGCTTACCTTTCTTTCAGTTTTTAACAATTTTCAAAGTCCATCGTTTTATATATCTAATCCAATCACTGTTTCCTTTTATGAAATTAAGCTCGGTGACCGACTTTAGATATAATGAAATGCCTCTCAACTATATTTTTTCCTTCTTTCAATATATGTAAAGATAGTTCATTTTGGTTGCTTTCCTTTGGTTTCCTCTTTCGCATTTCCTTTTGCCGGCGGGCGCTCACGCAGCTCGATTACCTTCCTTCTTGGTTTTTTGTCTTCCGTTGTCTGGCGTCTGGCAATGAGGAAAAAACTTTTTCGCCGAGATCAGCATAATTTCATTTGCATATCAACAAATTTATATATTTTGTTTACGTTTATTTTAACGACGTAAACAAGGCAAACAACCTCTACGAGCATTTGCCATATACGTTTCAGTAATTTATATTTTGTATATTCCACTGCCCTTTATTTTTATACCCTTAACCCATGAAATGAGTAAAAAAGGGTATAATGGTTTGTGCAAAAATATGTTAGGAACCTTCTCCGACCCCATAAAGTATAATATTCTTGATCAGCATCAACAGCAATGGTGAAATAGCCATCTCCATCTGTCTGTATATAAGTATCGATTTCAGGACCTACAAACACTAGATACTTCAGATTTTCGATAACTGTTAAGGTTTTCGATAGAGACATGGAATCGATAACAGAAATATCTTGAATTTCGATCATTTTAAAATGTGGATTGAAAATATTTGAGAAACCCCGGAGATATGAAGCATTGGTACAGTAGTACACGTATGCGTATTTCTGTCAGCCCGACCGTCTATCACTCTGTATGGTCAAGGGTTAAGGGTATCTTCTAGTCCACCTTACTCGACTAAAGTCTTCTTACTTGTTTTTTTTTTTGTTGTTGTTGCCATTTTAAAGAGAGGGACGATACTGGCTGGCATCTCGACACTCATGTAAATGTAAATTTGAGGCCTCTTAAAATAGTTGTCCCTCTTTGTTGCTGTTGCCGTTTGCTTTTTGAATGTATTTTATATATTTGAATAGATATATTTTGTGCAATTCGTATGTAAGTATGCAAACAAGTATGCCACTAACCCGGACGGTTTTCATGTTTTCATGTTTTCAATATGCTAATATAACGTACTTCTGTTATCTGTGGGTCAGCAAAAAGGAAATTCTTGACCAACTCGGTTGCGGAATGCCTTTTCCGGTTTTGTGTTCAAATTGATTGAAACTTTGTATAAAATAAATTTACTGAGAAAAAGTAATACTATATGATTGAATTAAATTTTTACACAAATTTTTAACAGATTCATCGATTGTCGGACAAACCTGTCTCGTGGGTTCGCTTACGTGATGGTCACATAATCAGCGTAGATGAGACCACATTTATTGGAGACGAGCGTTTCCAGTCCATATATCAGGAGGATGGCGACTACACCTGGTCACTGCAGATAAAATATATCGAGTCCAGTGATGAAGGCTGGTATGAATGCCAAATGGCCACAGAGCCAAAACTGAGTGCCAAGGTGCATCTGGAAGTAATCAGTGAGTATTGGATATCAGTTCTTATCGCAGTTTAGTTGAAATTTCTTTTCACAGCACCTAAAACTGAGCTTATTGGCGATCAGACACGCTTTGTCAAGGCAGGCAGTAAGGTTGCACTCCATTGCATTGTCCGTGGCACTCTGGATCCACCCAAGTATATCATCTGGTTTCGGGGTCAGAAGAAGATCAGTGAGAGTGATGAACGCACCGGCTGGTATACACAATTAGATAGAAATATATTTGGCACAGTTGGTGATAATGAAAATACGGTTAGTATTTCAGTTCGCCCAGACATTATTAATAGTTCAATAATCATTTATCGTTCACGCAGTTTTTGTTGTTAGTTAAGTGTTGAATTAATAAAAGTGCACATTACTTACAGATCGGCTCGTTAATTATACCGTTTGTGCGCAAAGAGGACTCCGGGAATTATACGTGCCAGCCATCAAACAGCGTTTCCGTCTCCGTTGACCTGCACGTCCTCAGTGGTAAGTCCTTTTCATAGATACACAGACACAAACATGTACAATTATATTTATCGTATGTACAAGTATTAATTTATAGTGTATCTGCTTGCAAGTGAGAAATGGCGAGTGATTATGTCATTTCTGTTTTTTTTTTTTGTTGTTGTTGCTCAACTGTTTTATATATCAAGCTTAATGATTCATATTAATTGCAACTGTCACCACACACACACACACACACTCCACACACCCTCATACCATATCCAACAACAGGTGAATATTCCGCATCGGCCATCATGTCCGGAGTGTCAGAGCGTACGCAACGCAGCACGTTCATGTTGCTATTCCAGCTGATGGTCCTTGTACTGTTGTGGCAGCCTCAACAGTGGCTGCTAGGAGCCAGCGGGCGGGCTGAGGGACCAGGGTCACTGCTGGTGTCTAAGACGTGGCCTGTGACGTGACTCGCCTATTGAGAAGCGCTGCCAGTGCCAGGCCAGTGTTGGACTTCAATTATTTGTAAGCTTTTGCGCAATGTGCAGTTATATAATTTAGGTTAGAGATTAATTAAAGGCGTCATTGTAAATAGTGGTGATGGGCACGAGATAACGAACGGTGCGGAGCGGAGTAGTGAAAAGTAAAACTTTCTGTAATTAAGTTAAACGTTAGCGAATACCTGCATACCAGTCTCACCATTCTGTATGTGGTGGCAAAGATTAAGCTAAATAAATAAATAAAATCAAGTGGAAGATAATTGAAGTCGGCATTCTTCGACTATATGATTGCTCTGTTTCCATCATAATAAATTTTATCTATTTGATGTCCCAAGAAATTAAGTCATTTTCTTTTGAAAACAGAGTATATAAATATGTCTATACGATTAATGTAATTTATTTCTAAGCTAAGAAAAATCCATTTCTTATAAACTAAAGTAAAACATAATAAACCAAAGATATGTTGCCATTTACAGTTGTGAACCAGATCAATAATTAGATTATTGTAAACCAAAATGAAACTTAAATCTAAATAAATATAATACAAATTCAATAAATTCATGTGCAATATCTAAAAAACTGAAATCGTTTTATTTTTCGACAGTTTTCAGCGGTTTATTTTTTTATTGTTGCGTTTGAAAGTTTTTAAATCTGAATGCAAACAATAACGCTTTTGGCAGAGATACTTGGTTGTAGTACGAAATCCAATTACGAAAAGTTTACAATAACAATTGCGAACAAAAAAACTACAACAAAACTACACGTAACAAACTAAATCGTTTAAGCTTTTTTTACATACCTTTTATGCAGTATTCTATTGTTAATTAAATAGAAAAACGAACTACAAATTTACCTATAGATTGAATGATTAAAAAAATGATTGTATTGTAATACTTTATGAAAAAATATGTTTTTGCTAAAGATTTTAAAGTTAAGCAAAACTCTTTAAGCTCATCGTATTTTGAAGTAAATTTCCCAGAGAGAGTTTTGTGTAAAACCTTGTCATTGGATACATAATTTCGTCCAAATCCAAAATCAAAGCCATTCAAAATAAATATAATAAATAGATATTTACGACAATGGCAAACAGAAATTGGTTTCCATTCTTAACAGGCATAAAAGCAGTTTCAAGATCCTTTCCTCAAAGGATTACATAAATAACTTAATATTTTATGGTAATATTTTTAGGTCTCAAAAGCCCAACCCAACATTGTAACAGCCAGAGTCTTTTGTCAAGAAAAGAAAAAAATAAAACAAAAATTGGGTCCTCAATGCCACAAACAAAATGGGCAACACTTATAGTCACAGAGAGCAGAGAGTTCATAAAAAGTAGAGAAAAGAAAACCGTAACCATAAAATGACGAATTCCAGTCGTCGACAAAACGGGACCATAAAGCCTTTAAGGTAGACGTTCTATTTTATTGCAGCGGAAATCACATCTCAGTCAGCCAAACGACAAACAAACAGCAACAAACAAAAAGTAACGAAGGCGAGGAGAAAGAGAAAGAAAGAAAGAATGAAAAGTAGGAAGCTGCACGTAAAATTTGTCAAGCAAGGAACCGCTATAAGGGTAATTTCCAGACCAACAGCAATGTGGAATACAAAATACAAGCAAAACTGCTCTAACAGCAACAATGCAATAGTTGAAGTTATCCTGCACTCGGCTTTAACTTAGATTTAATATTCATGTGTTTTAGGTTTATCTCATATCGCACAGAATGTTTTAGTGTTAAATGTTCTTTTTCTTGTACATATTACCAAAGGCTTTTGACCTTTCCTCACATAAAATACATTACGCCTTGCTCGCTACAACTACTCGCTACTCGTTACTCGTTGATGGATAAGCTCAACGTCTCGTTTTCTAGATACAAAGGATGTTATTCGCGAAATCTCGAGTGGCAGAACTTGAATTTCTTTTTCGCGTTGTACCCAAAGCTGATGTCTAAGTGACAGACAGCTGCTGTCTGCTGTGCGTAGTCTGAGTCTAAGTAACGTCCAGGCAAGAAGGCCATTAGGGGGTCTTAAAAACCAAACGCAAGATGAAACAGTTAAAAGCATTTCAGTTAGAAGACGAAGCTAAAGGCAGGGATATAGGTACTAGTTAATCCCTACGGTTATTTGAATTATTTGGTAATATTATTATTGGTATTTGTATTTGCTGCGATAAAGGCAAACTCTCACTAAGGGCCAAGGAAGGGCAGCAAAGTGTTTTTTGCCTTTTGTGTTGCAATCAAATTACTCAAATAAATTTAACACAGGACAACAACAGATACTTTCCCAAGAAAAATTCAAGTGACTGCTGAAGAATCTCATAAAATATGATACAATTTTTTTATTTACTATCCCTTTATGTTGCACTTTCCTTCTTCATTCATTCGGTCCTACTTCTTGTGCATCTTGAGAAACAATTTTTTGTAATATTTGTAAACGAAACAACTGAAAACATGCCCTGAATGGCTTGCACTTCTGGCCAGGCTACAAAAAAATAATATATATATATATATATAGAGAGAGAGGAAAGATAGCTAGCTGAAGAAGATGAAAAATAATGACTTCAAAACACATAGGAAACTGAGGCGATGTGCACAAAATGACATCCTGCACAGACTTGCCCGGTCATCGTCATCGTCATCGTCGTTGTGCACCATTCCTTTTGCCTGCCACTCAGTTGCTATCAAGAACTTGCCCCTCCCTCCCCATCTTTGCATCTTTAGGCCAGGCTGCCACCCATTTAATTGTGTTAACATCATGGCTAACTCGGGGAGAAGTCCAGTGTGTTTGTGTATACTTGTGTATTTGACTTTTTTTTACACTTTTGATGTCTGCCGTTTGTGGAGGGAACACAACACACCAGAACACAACAGAACCTAACTGCCTCAAACCTTTATTTTTTTTCTTGTGTTTCTATTTTCATGCACTCACTTTGGCTTTTTGCTTTGATTTTGCGCCTTTTTACATATTTTGTGCCGGCGAGTCTACGAGTTGGCCTTTTCTCTACTTTACGCCTTCCACTGTTTGCTGTCCCGGCCAGGCCCGGCCCCGTACTTGGTCTTCGAAGCAGTTTTCTGAAAAGGCATTTAAGTTGAGTAAAGTATTTTTGGTTTAACTTTTCCGCATTCAGGCACTTCTCCGCTGCTTGTTCATTCGCCTGTTTCGCATGTTATGTGGGCTGGCTGGCTGCTCACTTTCAGGCATCTGAGTTAGGTTACTGAGACAGGGCAGGGAGGGGTCAAGGGGTGGTGTTCTGTTGCTGTGGTATTTGGAGTGTTTTTGTGTCGGCTTTTTGGGGGTTTAAGTTGTGTTTGCGGTTTCGCATTTAGCCAAACAGTAAATAAGCGTACTGGCCAAAAGTCCTAAATGTCAAAGTAAATAAATAAACGCCGTTTGGTGCTCTCGCTCTTGGCCAATACAGTTTTGTTCATGTTGAGTACTTTGCCTCTTAAATTTCGCACAAAATATAAACTTTTCGGTAATTGAATAATATAACTAAACAAGCGAACAACGAAAACAAACTAAACAAATAACTTTTAATCAAACCATGCAAATAAATTAACATTAACAGTTGTCCTGTCAATCCAAAAGTTTCCTATTTTACTAACAAGTTGGTGTAGCCTTTATTTCCTATTACATTAAAAATTAAAGTGAAACAGTGAAAGCTTCCCGATTTTAACTTTAACTGTTTTTGTCATTGGCTTAATGATGAGCTGCTACATAAAAGGTATGATCCTTTTTATCTCAATGCATCTGAAATGCTTAAATTTGAAGAAGATAAATGACATTCCCTGGTTGCTGCCAAACAATCTAATTTGTTTGGCATTAGCTTCATCAGGCTTGCAACCGGATAAAAGGCCAGCGAACTCCGCCCAGCTATGCGAGGTTGCTTTCAAACTAGCATTAGCCTATTGTGAATCCCTTTTCCCCCCTCAGCATCGCAACCGCAACGCACCGCCCCGTCCCGCATCATCGGGGCTCGGCCCTCGTCCAAAGTCGATAAGCGAGAATGCATGGTGCAAATTGTTGGGTACGCTCTGCTGTACTCCGCTGCTGTACTGGATCTAAGCGTAAATGCAAATCATTATCAAAAGCATTTGCATTGAGAATGTGACGCGGATGGCAGGGACCGCAATCGATGCTACAACGAAACGCCATCCGTTCGCTCACAGTTGCCACAGAGTATCAAGACCAAATGACCCAAATGGCCTATTGGCGCTATCTGTGTGGTGCTTGTATGGATTACACGAGCGTGGGTGGTTCGGATTGGGGTTGGGAATGATTTGGTTTTTGGCTGTATTTTGCTGGAGGCGTACGTTTAGCGTCCAAATAAGTTTGTTGTTGTTATGCGGCGGGCTATTAGCGCTGATGAATTCACATCGCAGTTATAAATACATATTCAAAATTTGCATTTTCAAATCCAAATTTGGCCGGGTAAGCCCGATATTAAATGCTGGAACGCGAATGCGAATCCGAATACGAATGCGAATGCGAATGCGCAACCGGAAATCCAATTTGTGGCCACGGTCGCAAAATCAAACATGGCAACTGTGCGTGCAAATCCAAATAATGCAACAACATTCCACCGTTGCATGCAAACATTCAATACCTTTCAATGAATAATAACTCTCGCTCTCTCGTTGCGGTCGGATGCTCACCAATGCGAACAATTCACGTTTTATTTGAAGCTTCACGTGGCGTATGCTTAATATTTACATAATACTCTTATGTAAGCTGGCAAAACAGCAACATCAACAGCAGCAACAACAACAACAAACAAACAAGTTGACACCACAGCCACAACAGGAACTCCATTAAACGCCACACAAAATATATGTATGTGTACGTATATGTATGTAAGCCAATGTGAAATTCTTTCGTAAAAGTTGTGTTTTTGAACTTAGACTCAGTCTCAGTCTCAGACTCAGACTGAGACGGACAAACTATTTTTTCGTTTTTGTAACTTTTTGGCGTTCGATAAGCGCAGACAGAATTATGATGATGACGTTGATGATGTTCGAATGCAGATAACAAACTTTCAAAGCCACAAATCAAGCCCTCTAAATTTATAAGCACACATAATAAGGATGTAAACAACAAAGTGAATACTTTAAGGAAGCAGATAGGCAGATAATATTTATTTTTGATCTTTTACATTTGCAGTTTTGTTGATTAACTTTCTTGACTAACAATGAACTAAATGGGTAAATGCCATATTCAAGCATAATAAAATTAATTATATTCCTTGTTGAAGTCTACTTAGATTTTATTAGTTGTGCAATTTATATAGTCGGTTAAAATAAGTGCATTAAATAAATATGCAAAACTCGTCTGCGGTTTTAATGCTTTTCATTTTTATATACATACCTTGTTTTTATTCAGCCATTAGGCTGAGTTGCGCTTTTTCAGCTCTAATTAAACCAATTTGGCGGACAAATTTTAATTAGCAAGTTTTCGACAACGACAACGACAGCGACAATAAAACGCCCCAAATGTTTTGTGGCCGCCTGTTTATTTCCTAAATTCGTATTTATTGACAGCCACAGTCGACAATTGTTTTAATTTCGCTACCTGCCGGCGGCCGGGATGAAATGAAGTCAAGTATTTAAAGGCTAATCAAAACAAAACAACCAAACAACAAAACAATAAAGACAAAACAAAACAAAAAAACATTCGACAAGTACAATTAAAAAGGCCAATAAGGCGTGCAGCGACTTAACGTACTTGAACTTGGCTAACTTTTTTATGGCCAAGCCATATTTATGTCTCAACATAAACCGTCAACTTCTTCGGCCTATGCCAAAGTGTCAGCCGGCAGCCAAAATTGAACAAACACTCAAAATACCTTTCGATCATAAAAATGTTTGAAAAATGGTACGCAAGCTTGCGACTCTCTCTAAAGAAAATAAACACTTGAATTTAAGAGAGCGCTTTTGGATGAAAACTTAAAAATTTCTAATAAATAAAAGAAATAATGTTTATCGGAAATTTTCTTAACACTTCTTCAATGGTTTTTGGCTTCATAGATTAAACATAAATTAACCTCTAAAGGGTATCCAGCTAGTGAGGCACTTACAAGCAAGTGCTGTTATTATTGACCTCGAGGCTAAAATTTTATGAGGGAATTCTTAAACAAATCTTTGTATTGGCTTTACGACAGGCCGCGTAGGTCTTCCGTGTAGGTCTTCCTGGTGGCAATTGCTGATGCAAGTGGATTGTTTATATGGCATAAAAGTAACCGTAGTATATACACACTGTTTATCGATGAGATAATAAACTCGAAAGGGGTTTTGCGATAAAGCCTACAAACTTGACGGCATTAAGTGTGTTAGGCTCAAGCGGCCATAAGATGAGCTTCAAAGTGCTTGAGAAATCGGATTGATTCGGAAAATCTATTAGTGAACATTTCTTATTAATGGGCATACATACATGAGGTCTGTGGACCCAATCAGATCAAGCCAATTAATCAATTTCATCTGCTAATTTGCTCAGACAATTGAATTTTCTGTTTCTTTTGACGGTTCTGCTGATGCCTGGGCCAAAGTTAAAGGCGCAGTAGCATCGGCAGCGGCAGCAGCAGAAGAAGAGATAAAAAAAGTGGAAAATTTAAGTGTGTTCGAGCTCCTGCTGCTTGTCCTGACAAATAAATGGCCATAATAAAATGATAATAGTATTGGCATCAATCGAATATTGATTTGATGGCAACAAGCAAACGGGAAGCAGAAGATACAGAACACAACGGAGTACCAAAATCAAGAGAGAGACAGCCAAACAGAGAGAGAAAGTGAGAGCAATAAAAGATAAATGCAATATAGTATATATATATATATATATATATGTATATGTACATTTTTTTTTCCGTTAGGCAAAACCAAGTCGAATCGTGCACACAAAGTTGCTGGATTCGGTTTGGTATTTTTTTGGGTTTGCCAATCGAATTGGTAGGGGTTGATACAAGAACACATACACACAAACACACAAACACACACAAACACACACTAACGCACACTAACACACACTAACAGACACTAACACACACAAACGCAGCGCCAGCAATTTTCCAATTTAAGCAATTTGTGCCGGGTACCCAACATACAACAGGCAACATTCACATGAAAAAAAATGAGAAGAAATGGTTCAACATCCGTAGAACGATGGACAGTTGACGATGGCGTCGATAAGTTCGACATGAAACTGACTGAAACAGGCGCTATAAATACCAGCAAACGTAGCTGTAGTTGTTGTTGTTTTAGTAGTTGTACTAGTAGCCCCCACTCTAGGCGTTGAGGTTGGGGGAATGGCCGTTAAATTCCGACAGCCAATTCGTGATTCGCAGCCACAACAGTGGAACTTGGAACTTTGTATGCGCTTACGGAGGGTGTCATCAAATTCGAATTACCAGTGGCCAAATGCTTATTAAAGATTCACGACGCTAACAAGCACGCAATGAGACATCCATAAAGACCTATTTAAAAGATATTTGATTTGACAGTAAAAATGACATATATGATTACACTAAAAATGTTGCCCACAAAACGAAAAAAATCTGATGAAAATATTATATTTTATCTTGATTCTAGAATAAATAAATTACATGAAATCGAATACTAGTTAACAACAATCGTTTTGCTTATAAAATTAAAGCAAGATAAGTGCGATTAATTAGTCAGTGTGATATTGGGTTTATCAATCAAAGTCAGTTAGCATAATGTTCTTGTTCTCAGCTAATTAATGTCTTTTGGCCAACATATTTTCGGCCTTCTCCTGTTGTTGTCTGTCTGCGTTGCGTTTGTGTCATTATGGACAAGCACACCGAACTCACTCACGTTGGGTAGTGTAGAACAATCGTCGTTAGCAAATCAAATGGATGTTAGCCGCTCTGACAGCTTGTTTACATCAACATCTCGGGAAGTCAGCAATTCGGCAATGTGAGGCAGTTACAGTTTCTGTTTCGGTTTCGGCTTCTGATAGCCCAGCAATCGGAGCAAAATGAGCCTATGCGGGTGAATTCCTCACCCGATAAGATACCTCCCGCTACTCAGTGTGTCTCAAAACGGAAGGTAGTTAGCAGGGGAAATGGGTTCGAAGATGTTTGGTCGCTTACACAAAGTATGTGCTGGCCGGAACCCTAACCCAAAAGGGACATTATGTCAAATGTGAACATGGAACCGCAGATTAAGCATAGCAAAATCATTTAGCCGTCAGCATTTTGCACACGTGTTGAGCACGGTCTAATTTTCCCTGTAAAGCAGCACGTCTCGTTTCACATTTCAATTAAATATTTAGGGTTGCCAAGCCCTTTTTTAATAATTCAATACTGAAATCCGTACATTTCATATAACAAAGAACTCTCAATAATTTACCCTACGTGACCCAAACACCGAGAAAAATTCCATTCGTATTTGGAGCAGCTTTTAGACCAAATGTTACGTGGGGATTTTTTTCTTTCTGTTTATTTATTAGTTGGAAATTGGCAAAATTTGAAAATTTCATCAGCAAAAAGTTGCCAGAAATGGTGCAAAATAATGGAATATTCGATTGGCAAACAACTATCCCGAACATTGGTTTCACATCTAACGAAAGCGGTGTGAAAAAAACATCTTAAAATGAAAAAAAAATTATATATTTTCAATATAATTTTGATGTTTAATTTTTTATCAAACCCATTCGGAAAATGCTTTAAATGCGAATGCAGAAGCAATTCGAGCATGATTTGAATTGTATTAGGTTTCCGACTTTCCAACTTGCCCCGAAGCCGTACAACATATAATCTGTAATAATGTTGACAACAACGCAATAACAGGGCACAATAAAATGTATAAAACGGCAAAAGCTCGCCGTCGCCGTTACCGTCACCGTGTTTGTTGCTAGAAACATAGGAGTAGCGAGCAAACCGACTCTTTGGGAGCCCTCAAAAATATTTGTTGTGAATTTTCCATTCCATTTTTTTGTGCCATGTGTGTTTCTCTTTTTTTTTTGTTGTGTTGTGTTGTGATGGTGACGTCCAAAAGCCAATAACGTCGCGTTTTTCGACGCTGACGCTGATGGTGACAACTAAAGACATGGCTCAAACAAAAACACACACCCACACACACAGACACACACACATATCCACTATGCATACACGTGCAAATTTCATTTTCGAGGGCCTTTGGGTTTGGGTTGTTCGTTGGTATAAAGGGAGACAGAGAGAGAGAGAGAGAGAGAGAGAGAGAGAGACGAGAGTCCGGTACGGTACGGTATGGTGAGACGTTGGTCTAGGGGACTTTTCTGGTGTCTGCTGTTGCTGCATAAAAAGCCAAAGGCAAATTTGGCACAGTGTCACACATTATTGGTTTTGTGTCGTTTCTAGTGTATCGATTTAAAAGTCAGCCTCAGCGACCCGCTGCGAGCCCCACGGCATACACAGTTTCGTTGCGGTTTGTATTTGGGTTTCATGTATGCTGTTGTTCTCTGGCTTTTTTGTTTTTTTGTTGCTTGTTTGTGTTCGGAGCCTGCAACTCGTTGTAGTTGTCAGCGACAGTCGCAATGTTCTTGTTGCTGTTGTTGTTGTTGCTGTTGCTGCTGGCAGGAAATTGTTGAATGCAAACATTAAATTTTTAGTAGGACTTTTCGCTTGTTGTTTGTGGCAACGATTTGAGCAATTTACTTTATGCCAAAATAAAAAAAAAAATAAAAAAGCGAGCTGCAAAGCTCAAGCTTAACAAATGTCAACAATAACAGCAACAAATGCTGCCAAATCTGTCATGGTTAAAGCGACAAAAAAACGTTTTTTTTTTGTTTACCCGGCAATTGTCACATTGCTCAGTTTTTTCTGTTCTCATTTAGTTTGCTCTTTATTTTTTACCACTTTTATTTAGCATTTATTTTGTTTGCAGTCAATAAAAAGTTAATTTCACAGTTCAAATAGCTTTGGGCACTTTCTGTTTCATAAACTGTTTTTGACAACATGAAAACATGCACAAAGTGTAAGTAAATATTGCAATAATTGGCTTTAGATTGCTAATTTTGATGATTTGCTTTTGTTTTGAGCCAGAGAGATTAACGCTAAGATTGTTTATTTACTCTCAAAACAATGTATTTGCATAAACCTCTTTAAATACACACACATTATGTGGGCACTTAAGCACTTAAGCAAATATTAGGTGAGCAATCAGCGAAGCAAGTATTTAATATAGTTAAAAGTATCAATATCAAGTAAGGTGTTAGATATTCAGGTATTAAAGGTTGCTGCATTGGCTAAGGTTTACCCAAAAAAAAAAACATACTATTACGTGGAATAAACAATGCTTAAGAGTAAAAACAAAGACATAAATAAATAACATTAATAGAAAGTGATATTCTTAACAGCTACAAAGTTTTTTTAGTCAGTTTAACAACTGTAACACAAAAGTTAAACATTATACAGGTTGCTGCATGGGCTAAGTTTTACGCAAAAAATGTGGCATACTTTTAGGTGCTTACGTTTAAATAGATAAATACTAAACAGCTATAAAGTAAGTTAATCAGTTAAACAACTGCCACACAAAAATGAATCATTTTACAGGAAGCAATAACATAATGATTATTCAATATTCGATAGTGTTTTCCGTTGTCAAGCGCCATTATAAATATAACTAGCTGTCCCATTATCCACTGTTTGTCATGTTTATTGTTCCTGTGTGGGCCCATTCAGTACGAGAGGAGGGGAAGGGTTGCTAGACAAATTCTCGAGCTACGATGTCTGCAGTTGCTGTCCGAAAAGTTTTGGATGCAGTTCGAGTTCTAATTAGCGTTCGTTCGCAAGATATTTCAACACTCAACGTAATTAAATGGAATTTTAAACGTTGCAGTGTGCCAGTTTGGATAGCAGCGTCTTTTAATTACTGCTGCCAATGCTGCTGCTGCTGCCGCTGCTGCACTGCTGCTGCTTCTGTTGGCCAAGATAGTAATGCTGGTAAATTGTATGCAGTTGTTGCTAACTTCATTGCGACAACAATAACAACAGCATCAGCACCAGCACCAGCAGCAGTAACAACAATAAGTACAACAACAAGAATAACATAAATGATGGCCAACTTTTTGGTAAACGGCAAAACTTGGCTGGCACAAATTAATCATAACTTTGGAGGCTGCTGCTGCCGTTGCCACTGCTGTTGCATTATATGCTGCTGGCGAATTGGTAATGCAATCCGAGTACCAACACTCCTATCCCCCGTCCCCCCACTCACTTAACCCTTTTTGCTTAACACACACACACACACGCCTTGCACAGCATTTGTTGTTGCTTTGGGCCATTAAATGTGTGTTAGGTTTGTGTATGGCACCTTCGAGGTGTCTACGTACGTATGTGTATGTGGCACGTCTTCCATTTGCATATATAATTTCAATTAGGTCGTCCTCTTATGGTGGATGTCGTCAGTTTGTGTAATAAATTTGCCAGGCACTGCATTCACATATATATCAAGGAAAGCTAAAGTTTCAAAGTTGCAGCTGCAGCTGCGCAGTATTTTTATGCCAAAATTCACTATCCACTGACCATGAAACAAAAATGATGAATGTATTTCCCAAGAGCACTTTTAGCCTCATATACTTTTAAATTAGCCTTTGCCAGAAAAAGTTTGCCCAATTTTAAGCAAATTAGTTAGTTCTTTTAACCAACTGTCAATTTATTTATAATTTAAATAAAAAACTGCTTGGCTTTTCACAGCTTGCAACACTCTGCTTACTGTGGCACTGCATAATATTAGAGGTGCACTGCTTGAATTGCTAAATGTATTGCTTGAACAACGCAGTCAAAAGCTCAGTGCTATATTGTTGCCAAGCAAGCAGTTTACCCAACGCAATTTTATGCTCCCGCTGAATACGTTACTTTTGAAATAACATTATTTTCTACATAACTTTTTCATATCAGTATTTGTAAGATTTTTTATTTGTTCTGTTTTTGTCTTTTGAGTTGCCAACTGCAGAAAATGCAAGTGCAATAGATAAAAAAAACAAAAAGGCATAAATTTTAAATAAATACAAAATTTAAATAAATAATATAATAAATAGCTAGATCCTAGTTTCAAGTAAGCACATAAATTAATTTAATTTAATTTACTTTAAGTTGTCCAGTCACAAGCACTAATAGCAAGCATTGTCCATTACTTCAGCACTCCTAGACCTCATTACACTCCAGATACAGTTGGCGACAATCGAAACCGGAACGCCCCCTGCGACCAGCATCGTACAAGTGCTCAAAGCTGGTGTTGCTGCTGCGTCCCAGCATATAGCTGGTGGCATAACTGTAAACATCATCATACAATTAGTTCGCACAGATGGAATACACAATATCAGTTGGTACTTACGATCCCAGCTGGCAGAAGATGCTGCTGCCACCAATTTCACGCACACAGTCTGTGTTGGCATCACACATGTAGCGTTGCATGCACTTGTCCTCCGAATTGCGATAGGTACGCACATAGCCCTTCAGCAATGCAATTCCGGCCACTGTGGCATCGCTCACCGAGTCACGTTTGCCCAGGGAGCGAGCGGTCAGCGAACGATGTGAGAACGAGGTCTTCAATGCATCCAGCAGATTCATCACGATCTGTATGAACTGTGGATGTATGGATGGAGAGTGGTGTTTTGGTACAGTTTGATGGCATAGTGTGTATGTGTGTGTTCGAGAGTGTGCGAGTGTGTGTGTGTTTTTGTGTGTAAAAGGAAGCATTAGTCAATTAGTATTGTGCCAATAACAATAATTACTATATAAACTGAGCAAAATAGCAAAAGTATGTCTGAGAAAGTCTGTGTGGTGTGTGTGAGTGTGTGTGTGTGTGTGTAAAGTGTTGTGTGTATATGTATGTGTGATTCAAACAAATATACATTGGAAAAACAATGAACACTATGCAGCAAGAACAATTTGAATACTTAAAATCATGGACAAAAGCTAAATGATTTGGCAATGTTAAAAAGTGATTTAACGAAAGTTGAAAAGATCAAAAGTTAAATTTAATGAAAAAGTAATTATAGAAAAATCTTGTTTCGAACTTCTGCATTCTGTTGCATAGTGTTTAACGTGTGAGTGTTTTTATGTATGTGTATGTGTGTGTGTGTGTGTGTAAGCAATAATGGTTTTACCTCGCCAGCTTGCTTGGCCATCGAGTTGACTTGATCTGGATCTCTGGTGCCCAACACGGACGACAGCACAGCCGCCAAGATGCCCTGTGCGAATTTGTTGTTTTTTATTGTTTTTTTTTTTTTGTTTGTTTTTTAGAGGTAAAGGGATAGCAGGATATAAATACAAAATACAAAAAACACAAAAAAAAATCAAAACAGAACCAAACACCAAATGAGTTTTTAATAATATAAATAATAACAAAACACAACTCCTCAAACTAAAATGGCACAAAAGCGAAATAATAATAAGAAAATTGATAATCTAAGTGAGAATTACCTGCATGGGAGAGCCACCATTGTCGACCTTATCGATGCCATCGCTGGGCGCACCGCCGCCCAACAGTGTATTAATAATACGCAAACCTACCGAAAAGAAGAGAAAGTTGTCAATAAGAAAATGTCTACGCAGAAAGTATGTTAAGCATACCCATTGAAATGACATTGGCCCAGGGACTGCCGCCAAGTCCAATACCGCCATCAACATCATCCGATTTGGTTGGGGCATTGGCCGCATTGTTGAAGAACATGGTCATCACAGTGGAGAGCATGTTTGACCAGGTGAAGCCACCGGGTCCGCCCACGCTCTCCTGTATCTGATTGCCCTCGATATCATCCTCGATGTCATCCAATGCCACCTTCTTCGATGCATTCGGCTTGACGGCAAACTTTCGTGAACTGCTCTCGTCCCGATAGACTGGCGACAGCGACTGACTCTGGGATTTGGCCAACTGTTGCTGGCGCTGATACACCTGCTGCTGTGGATAGGCATAGGTGAGGAGCAGGCAATTTGTGGCCACTATGGAGAGCAGCAGGTAAGCGTTCACTTTACGTTGATTCAACATGGCGTTCTCTGCAAAACAAAACAAATTTTTAAGTTTGTGTCTTCAGTCTTTCGATGCGCGTGTTTCGGACCCCAAAACCACACAAAGCTCAAAAAAAGGCCACATATCACTTTCACACAACAACAACAACTCGCTTGAACCTGAGCGCACGAAACGGGCATTCAAATGAGCACTAACCGCCTTTAGACCACGTGCACGTTACATGAAAATAGTTGGCCCAATTCGTGTCTTCATTTAACAAAAAAGACTGAAATGTTAATGACATAACATAAATAGTATAAAAGCTTTAAAGTCCAAATCAAAGCTTAGAACTGATTTAATTAAGACATTTCTTAAAAATAATTGCTTAGTTCTAGAATAATAAAAAGAGAAAATATCACATTTAATAAGCAAAGCAAACAAACTGAAATAATTTCACACCAAAAATGGTAATTTTTATGAAGAAGAAGAAAATAAATATGAAAGTAGTGGCAGGTAATTAAGAAAAGTCCAAAGCCACTTCCGAAATCAAAACAATAAAAAACAGTTTTCTTTACACAAACAAGTCTAACAGCTAACAATTAAAGAGAGAGAGGGAGAGAGAGACTCTCGGTCAAACTGAACCCGTTTCGCAAGGGGTGTGGTGGTGGTGGGGAAGGGGGACTGGGCATATTAGAGAGCGTCAAGAAAGCTAGCCAGCTGGGTAAGATAACAAAATTGGTCAAGCCTAGGAAGTCTAAAGCAAGACAACACCCAACACAACACGTTGGCTTTAGATAAACCAGCTACTAAATAAATACTTTTGGGTGATAGAAAGCCGGCTTAAAGACATTGGCAACATGTAATAAGAGACACTTCCTGACTGCATCGATATTCATATGTGAAAATTAGTGTTTAGCTCTCAGTCGTTGTTGTTGTTGTTCAGTGTTAAATACCAAAACAGTTCTGCAATAATTGCTGGTTTTTTTTTTATTAGTTGTTGTTTGTGGCAAGTAGAACCAGTTCAGCTGTTAGCGGTTCTAACTCACACACACACACACACACACACAGAGAGAGATGTCATGCAACATATTACCGTTAAAAAGTAATAATGAACGATAGAGAGAGAGGGTAAAAAACAAGGCTGGACTAGAGATAGATAGCTGCGACGAAGAATGCGATGAGAGCATGGGAGCAATGCGATTGCATTCATTTCCATTTAATTGACCAAGAACAACAACCTGTTGCCAATGGCCGGCAGGCAAAAGCTAGCGGTCCAGAAGCAGGCCAACGGAATGGGTCAACTTCCTCAGCTTTGCATTTTTTTCTCAATTTTTTGTTGTTTTCTTTCAGTTTATCTTGTATCACACATATCATGTTTGCCATGGAAATGTAAATTGTTTCACACACACACTAATGCGCACAGATTCCATTCGATCATTGGGTCATTAATCATGTTCGAATCGATCTAGCGACACAGTTTGAATTCAATGTGGTTCGTTTTCAAAAATTATTGTGTCTATGTAAATTTAGAAAGCTGTTAGCATTAACGTGCATCAACACTTTGATCTATTCATGGGAACCTTTTCATTATTCTCCATCTATTCATCTTTAATTTTCTTTATGGCTTTTTGTGCGAATGAAACGTGAGTGAGCCATCAATGTGGCAATATATCGCAACGTGGTGTCAATATGTAAATAAACCAAAAATTTCGAGTTATATAAACTGTGTTGTGACACTAAAATCCACATGCAGTTATCCAATTGAAAGGTATTAAGTCGATATTAAGATACATTAAAGGCAAACATGAATGCATCTTTAAAGCATTGGCATTCCGAATATTATTATTGCAAAGCGTACTTCTTCTTAATAGTATAAGCGCATTAAAGGTCCATCCATGATATAGTTGACCGATCTGGATGAGTTCAACAAAAGTCTAACTGCAACAATCTTAAACCATTGACTTGAGTTTCAGTTCGATAGCTCTTAAACCGTGGAACTTCTTTGGACCGATTCACAGTTCAAGATACTGATCATTAATATATACATATATATACTTTATGGTGTCGAATATGCTTTCAAGTGTAAGAAATCTCACAAAAGAGAATCTTAAGGTTCTTAAACAAAGTTAAAAAAAAATCAAATAATCTTGTGAAATATTTCATTGAACTCTGAATTGAATTATTCATTCGCTAGACATAACAAGATAAGATAAATGTATCATTATCTTTGCCAATTTCTGCGCATTCTCTTCAACATCTGCCAACACGCTACACATAACATGATATAATAATATTCTTATAACACAAAATTGCCAACACTTTGCACTGGCTAAAATCGTTTTAGTTTTTCTTAACGCTTCAGTGATTTTGCATGATATAGATTGTTAACTGATATATGATTGGGATAGTAGGTGAGTATGTTTATGGCATGTATTTACCGTTTTTACTTTTTTTTCCAACCACGCAACTCTTACTTTCACGGCCAACAACAACAATGAAATAAAGCAAATAAATGAAGTGCTGAAATTAAAATCACATTTTTAGCCAATACAAAACAAACATAATAGCTCTAAGCAATTATAATAATACAATTTATTTTTCTTTTTCATATTTTTACTTTAAATACAATAACTTAGTAACTTGTACAGAAATTAGAAAGTGTAAAAAAAATAACCACAGAAAAAATGAAAATTGAAATAAATGGCAAAATGCGTGCAAAGTAACGAGGGTTACCTATATGCCCTCTCCGCCCCGCCCCATCCCCTTTTTGTGGTTCTTTAGTAATGAAATGTAAATAAACTTAATTGCTTTTCGTTTCGTCTGAGTCTGACCAAAAGTCAAAAATGCTGAGAAAGTCTTTTTACGTGATTTGCGGTTTGACTTTGCGGCTCTTCTACCTTTTCAACACCACATACATACCCTTGTGTAGGTATAGGTATAGGTATAGGTAAGTGTGTGGGTTTGGCACTGAGAGTATCAGTTAAACGCTGAATCATTCTGTGAGAGCGAGATTATCTTAAAGTGTTTTGTTTTTGTTGTTGTCGTTGTTGTTATTGTTGTTGCTGCTGCTCAACAAGAGTCATCGACTGGTTTCGTAGCAAAGGAGAAACTTAAATATGTAAGTAAGAGAGTGTGTGTGTGTGTGTGTGTGTATGGATATGTGTGACGTTTCACTTTCTTTTTGCCAAGAATTCGAGTACCTTCAGGTTTATTGACCATTGGATAAACCAAAGACCGAAAAACAAAATCAAAAGTAAGCCAGCTAAAACAGTAAAGATTCCGCTCGCTCCACACACACACACACACAAACACACACACACTATTTGCATTTGCATTTGTTGTGGACGCTGAACTTTCCAGCAGGTTCGTGTCTTAAGTCTTTCGATTCGTTTCGTTTCGTTTCGCTTATTGGTCAGCAACCTCAACATATGTACACACACTCACATGCAAATCCACATGCCACACATAACGGTTAACTGTAGCGCATTCAAATGCGATTTGATTCAATTTGATTGCTGCCATTTGGTATTTGGTTTTGGTATTTGGTAACAGGTGTCAACAAGCTGGAGCTTCCGCTCCACATACAAAACGCATTCGACTTCAAATGACGTCAAATGATGCAATAGTCGAAAAACAAATAATAATCAATTCAATTTACATACACGCATCACACGAGGTTAGGTTTTGTCAAAGGAAAGTTGAATGTGTCATGCAACAGTTTGCAACTGTTTGCCACTGTTGTTTGCCGCTATTCAAATCTGTCAGCTGTTCAGTTTTTACTTTTACCTGACCCCAATGGGCATATACAAAGATATACAATTTATCTGCTTCACGAAAGCAGAACAAATTGCACATTTTCAATCCTGTTATTATTTAAGTGTGTGCAGCTGCGTCTGCAACATGCTGCATGATGGCCAAATTGGCAACTCTGTCACGCTTAACAATTGCACCAAAAATAAATAGTGTGAATAGTTTGACCTTGTTTTTTTGTAAATGTGTCATTTTAATAGAAGATAATATTCATAGAACTAATAACTCGATCTCAAACTAAAAGCGCAGAAAGTTCTTAATAGTGAAATTTGGAATTGGAATATTTCCATAGATGATAATATTCATAGGGCTAAATATTCGTTCTCAAACTAAAAGCGCAAAAAGTTCTTAATAGCGAAATTTGTATAGGAATATCATTAAATTGTTTTCAAAAAATCTTTTAAAAGTTTTATAATTATTCTTTTTTATATACTTATGTTTTAATGACATTTTGCTTTAATATTTAATTTAATTAAAATCTTTTTCATTGATGAAATTTCCAAAGGCATTTATTTTTCCAATAAAAATGGCTTATTAAAAACTCTTTAGCCATATTTATAAATACGTTTTCAGTGCTTTGGGCAACCACATATGCTGCAGCTAACATAAAAAGAAAAATAAAAATAAAAATAAAGAAAAAACTAACAATTTAGCGTTAACAAAATTGATTGAACACGCTTAAATAGCTCGAACAAAAAACTTTCACCTCTAACTGGCCAACAAAAGCAACAACAACAACAATAACAATATAAACAACAACAAAGGCATCATGTTGACAAAGTAGAAGCCGCAAAATGCCAAAGAAACCAACAACAGCAGCAGCAGCAACACCAACAACAACCACAACAACAAAAAGCCACAAACAAATGTTGTGCATGAATGAAAGTTACAAAAAGACTTGCTTCAAGGTGGAATCTAGCGGGATGAGGGGTGGGGAAACGTGAAGTCAAAGTCATTGAATTTGTTAGACAAATTGAGCAAAGCAATGCGGTCTGAAAATAGGTTAAGGAATCACATCATAGACATAGAGCAGAAAGAGTTGTAAACAAATAAGTAAGAAAGAGAGAGAGAGAGAGAGAGAGTGAGAGCGACAAACACACATATTTTGTCTTTTTGTGGGCAATTAATAGTGAATAAAGTAAACATTGAAAATATAGCACACAGTAGAAATTGTAGTCAAAGGCAAGCCAAAAGGCGTTAATTGGCATGCAAAGAGCGAAATCTACAAGAACCAAATACATACAAAAAAATACCGAATCAAGGCCACACACAAGAAAAGTTAAGGTGTGTGTGTGCGAGTGTGTGTATTTATGGTTTGAGATTCTTTTTTTTTGGGCACGCAACTGCGATTAAATTTGGGTCAATGGGTGGCCCGAAAACAAACAAAATGTTGCAGCCAGTTTTAAAGCTGCAATCTTGGCTCAAACGCATTTTCATATACAAACACACATACATAGGTGACAGTCAGTCAATGTGTATGTGTGTGTGTGTGTGTGTGTGTGCCCCTTCAGGTGTCTCGTTCTCTTTTTCTTTTCATGCCACAACATTGACGTTTCTGTCCGTATTCTGTCTGTCTGTCTGTCTGTCCAGAATTCCGTTTTAAAAGTCAACGCGTTGCGCGTTTTGTTTGACTTTGGCTTCTTTTCATTCGCTTTTTCATGCAAAGTTGTTAACTCGTTTAACAGAGAATTTCTTGGTGGCCCAAAAATTTATGCTGTTATTTCTTTAGACTGACCCAAATCGTATATAGTATATGTAAGTGTGTGTGTGTGTGTGGAACAAGTATTTGCTGTTCGCCATTTAAATACTTAAGCTGATTATAATCAGAGAATAAGCTATGTGTTTTCCATCAATCAATAGTACAATTCCCAAATACCAGAAGCAACAACAAAATCTGCAATCTGCTCAATGTGAGATGCAAAATTTTATTGTTGTTGTTGTTGTTGTTGTTGTTGCTGTTGACCCAATCGACCCACACGCAATTAAATGTTTTGCAATTGCTGAATTGGATTTGAATTGATTTTATGATTTACAATTGTTACTCGGCTTGTAAATCAATCCGAAATGAAAACGTGAAATAATTATTTGCATTATTTAGACAACAGACAATTAAGATTGAATGCTTCAGTTACATATATACAAGCATATGTATATGTATGTATTATATTTTGAGATATTGTTGGACGTCAATCTTGTTTATTCACAGAATTGACAGAATTTGGTGATTCAATTAATTGATAAGCTTTTGATTTCGTTCATTGCATTCTGGCCAAAGTGCAAAAAGCATTTAAACGATTTAAGCCAACAGAAGCTTATATTTGGCTTATAACATATAAAACATATGTATGTTTTAGCTTAATTTAAAGTAGCTGGAGGTATAATTTTTCTTACTCTTGTGATATTTTCTTAAGACTTTTTGAATAATTAATTTTAATTTTCAATATCAAAATGTTTAAAGTTGAATATCAAATATATCTGTTGGCATATTAAACCAACACTGATTGATGCTTACCTGATATTTGAATCAGTTAAGTTGTGAAGTTTTCCCAAGTTAAATATTTAATAATTGCAACGAATTGCAATTTGAGATTCACTTAAAAATCACGCAGCTTTCGGTTCACTTGCTCGAATATTTGTTGCACAAAATTAAAATTTGGCACGCGATTCTCGAAATTGCCCGAATATCACCTGTTACACCGTAATTACGGGGGGGAGGTCCACAATAAATTAGCTCTTTCTCTTTTTTATTTGGTTTATTGTAAATAAACTTTCGTTGGATTCGAGTTGCGTCGCAATTTCACTTCGCGTTGTAGTGATGTTGGCTGTTTGTTGTTGCGTCTTCGGCTTCTTCTAGACGTCTGAAACGGCGATCGCCTTGAACTTGCCTTTATATAACCTGACCCATTTTTCGCCCAAAAGAAGAAATGCAGCAAACTAGCTGAGACGCTAACGCTAACAGCGGCTGCGCGACATTTATCTGTTCGGTTCGATGTGCAACATGTTTGAAGTGTGATCGAACTTAACGAAGACGACGATCGTCCGCTCAAGCGCAGGTGCGTTGTGTAAAAATGTAATTAGCTGTTTGCTTTTCATTCTTCGTTTTTCCATCTTTTTGCACTTTTTTTGTTTATTACACTTTGAGAGTTTCATGCGTGATTTACCGTTCTGTCTACCTGCTCATCTTTGTCAAGGTTTGCCGTTGATCTACCTTTAAGTACTTCCTAAATGACAGCTCAACCGACGCTTTGTTCATCTCAACGACAGCTTGCGATCAATTACTCATCTACCTTTTGTTGATAGCAAGTTAAAGTTGACCTTGACTAGGATAACTTTTACATTGTTGCGCAGATCATCGAATCACCGATGATGACTGATTACTGAAACCACAATTGAGTCATGGTTAAAACCCATAGAAACATTAGGTTATTCAGCTGAAGAGTTATGTAAATTGTGTGAGAAAAAAGAAAAAGAGTTCATTTGATTTTCTGCCAGATTTTAAACATGAGTTTCAAATACTGAGAAAATTTCATTTAAAAGTGTAGAAATATTTTCAATGAATCCTAAAATAGCTATTCATGTTCCACAACTTGACGGAATGCGAAAACATTTTAAAGGATTTTGCCAACAAACGAAGTATTTGGCCAATGATGAAAAGACGAACAAAAAACAAAAGCAAACGCAACGAGCTAATGCACAACAGTATGTGTGCGTGTGTGAGTGTGTGTGTTTGTGGGTGGCGGTATATTTACCCAGTCGATTCAATGCTTGCATACAAATTTACCAGCCCACAGCATGTGGCACACTCACCTTTCGCCGCCCTACCTTTCACTCACTCTCTCACCCTCTCATGTTATTTCTCTTGGTTCTGCTCTTTATATACCCTTAACCCAGGAAATGGGTAAAAAGGGGTATAATGGTTTTGTGAAAAAGTATGTAACAGGCAGAAGGAAGCTTCTCTGAACTGTCGAGTCGATATATGAACGCGTCGATCTCAGGAACTACAAAAGCTAAAGACTCCAGTTTTTGGATATGAGCTCTAAAAATCCCTAGGCATAGCAAGTTTGCTTCAAATTTTCGATAACTTTTTAGGCTTACGATATACAAATGTAATCGATAACAAATCTTGAAAACTTGAAAATGGGGATTGAAACTATAAACAAAATAATGAATATCTGTGAAATTTTAGAGATATGATACCATCAAGCAGTGGTAAAGTAGTACACCTACATATGTGTATGACTGTCAGCGACCGACCGTCTATCCATTTGTATGGTCAAGAGTTAAGGGTACCTTCTAGTCGAGCTAGTCGACTAGAGACTTCTTACTTGTTATTTTTATTTTTTTGCTATTGCCTCTTGTTTCTCAGCTCTTGCGCTCGGCCAGCTGCACACGTGCAAAAAAGTTAAGCCGTTCGAGCAAAAGTTTACCAAACAGACAAAGAGACGAGACGCAAGACGACTGGGAGACAGGGAGACAGGGTACAGGGTATTAGAACCCTTTCGAAATCAAACCGGAAAGTGGATAAGCGAATGGCAGAGATGAGAAAAAAAGAAGAAATATACGCTCAAACTCCAACTGCATTTGTATGTGTTTACATTTAGTTGTATTCGATTTGCATAGCAGATTTGAGCAAGCGTCGAGTTTAGAGGGAGGGTGGAGAGTTTGGGGTCACACAAACACACATACACACACACTCGCATACACCCAAATCAATGCCAACTCTGCGGGCAATCAGAGTATATATATAGAAGAATTTGAATCCAGGGTAAGACCCAGAGAGTATCCATAGTTGACGTCTAAACGCCTTCCATGTTGGTTATTAAGTGGTCTTAAAGCCGATTCGGCCAAGTGTTGCCTGCCCTCTCACTCTCTTACTCTCTCGCTCTCTCTCTATCTCACTCTGTGCAGTTGGTTTGCTTATTGAATAAATGTGGTCGGATTTATGCAAATCCCAACTACAGCACCTGTCCAGGTGGGCAGGTTGCTGTGCTGCTCGTGTCAGGTCAGGCTTTAGAGCCATTTCGCATATATTTGCATTGACCATTGGACAAGAGCTGTACCTAATCCGCCCCTAATTGCTCAACATTTGTCTGTATAAAACTCTCGCCGTGACTGCAACTCTCCGTTTAAGCCAGCGCTCAATCCCATACTTAGTTTAATACTTTTGTGCATTAGCGTAATTATTTCTATGCCAATAGTGTATGTGTGTCTGTGTGTGTGTTGGTGTTTTGGCCAACAACTATCGAAATGCGGCACACACAAATTAGTAGCTTATCATTTGCCGTGGCTTATTGACTTTGGCATCCATGGCCTGAATTATGGTTTTACACATTTCAATTGGTTGGTCAGAATGATGAATTATGGTTGAATTAGCTAAACTGTGTGCTCGAATCAGAATTTTCTCTGTTTGCTATTCTAAAACCACATCACATTCAGGTTTCGGAGGTTTCCTCCGTTTCGCACAACTATGCAATGGCACTATGAAAATTCGTTTGAATATAGTATATTTGTCATACGGTTGACATTCAGTTTTGCAATTTGATTGACAGAAATGTTTGAGAGAACGCATTAGATAAAGAGATTGCCACCGAGTGCTGCATAGAATGAATAGACGACAAGCCAAAAATATAGACCCACAACTGTAAGTAGGAATATAAAATATATATAGAAAAGTGAAGAATGTTATGACAAATGACTGATGTGAACTTACTAAACATAACCACATAGAATATTATGACTGCCACCCAGACACGAAGTATTACATCGGATATAATGAGTATGACCATTAGTAAAATCTTGATCATTGAGACTATTATATATGGCAGCATGAGCCCCGGCCGTAGCTAGAATATAAAAATGAATTAGTTTTCATAGCCGTTGCTTCAAGTCAAGTTCTTACCTTCATCGCACCAAGCAATAGAATTAAGCTGCATATCAGATGCACAAGCATAAACACCAGGAAAAGCTTGTGGCAAACATCGGGTTGACCTGAAATATACACAAATATACACAGCATATAGTATATATATAAAGTATATATGATGTAGTTACAACTCACCTGCTTCGCCAAATATAGCTATCAAAATGCCAAAAACTAAATCCATCAATATTTCAGTTACCGCTATAATATAGGCTCCTAAACGCAAATCGACGCAAAAGCAAAAAAATTGCAAATAAATCATCTTGATGTATATGTATGTCTGTTTTTGTATATATAGAATAAAAAACTATGCCAATTTTTTTCTTTTCTTTTACTATGTGTTGTGTGTATAAGTATGTGTAAATAGTGTATATAATTTGTGGAAACCCAATATTGACAGGAAATACCGAGCTTGATTTGAATCATTTGTTAAGAATTTCAATATGTGAAAAATACTTAAGTATTAAAACAATATGTTACACATTCAGTTTTAAGCTAATTCTTTAGGTTTAACCATAATAAATATAAAATATTGATTCTTAAGTAACAAAAAATTCAATTCAATTTCAGCTTAAACAAGAAAAAAACTATAATAGAAAATGAAATTCGATTGATTGTGTTTCAATTAGCATGCATTCAGAAATTCTCTTTTGTATGTTTGCCGTTCATATTAGCACAACCATTCCCCTCTCCATCCTCTCGCATCTCTTGTGCTCATGGGTGAAACCTAAAAAGTGACCCAGATTTCGGTTGTTTTTTTGTGGACGCTGCTGGTTTATGTGTGTGCGTAGGGCGTTGTGGTGGGCGAGTTAGGAGGGGTGAGGAAAGTTCTGCTCACAAATTGAAATCATGACATTAACCTCGACGTCATATACCCAAACACACACACAGAGAGATAGAGGAAATCGAAGAGATTGTTGCATACTTTCAGGCATAAAATTTATGCACAGGCCCTGATCTATGCAGTCATGTGTGTGGCTGTGCGTGTTTGTGTGTGTGTGTTTGCTTGTGTTTGGTAATATGAAATCAATAAATCGTAAGCATTCTTTTATTGCGCATCCTTGCCAGACCAGAATACAAGACAAGGCCAAACCTCTTTGTTTTCCTTCTCGGCTATATTTTGTTGCTATATTTGTATTTACTTTATTTGATTTTGCATAAAGGATGAAGACAACGACGCCGACGCCGACGCCGACGATGACGACGACGACGACGAAGACGACGTCGTTGATGGTCGACGACAAGGATAAAGAGGCCAACGCCCAGGCTGGAGCCAAGTTGGGTGCTCTGCGGATGCCCAGAGAAACGGTTACGCTTTGTGAGTTTATCAACGCAGAACCACTTGAGAATAATGATGTCTGCTCGCAGTCCCAAGTAACAAGTGAAAGCGGGTACAACGCGGGTGGAAAGGGGATGTTGGTGGTAGATAAAATATTGCCACAATTTTATATTAAGCTCTTCTTCTTTTTCCTCATTCCTTCTTGATGCTGCCCTTGGATAAAATGCAACTTTCTAAGAATTATGTATCTTTTTATTGCTGCACTTCTTAAATAAATAATAAGCAGCTTAAGAAATTCATGCGGAAATAATAGACTGTAAATAAATGTTTATTCAATAGAGTAACAGAAACATATACATATATATTTAAGCTGCAGCAACTGCAAAGGCAATAAGCAATAAACATAATAAATACAGATAAAGTTTAAAGATTGTTGGATATTAAGGTTAAATAAAAGTTTAAGCATTTTACAATTTCTGTTATCATGGATTTAGTTCTACATTTTAAGTGTGAGTAAAGATAAAACTTAACTTCAATTCATAGCAGCAGCTTAATAGTTTATATTTTTTCTTCACACATTAGTTTTTTAATTAATTAAAGTACAACGAAAAATTATTTATTGCATTATTTTATAATTAAGTTTAAATTTTATATACGCCTAGGTCATAAATACCTTCTTTGTTTAGTTTAAAATGTATTATAACATACACTCAGAAAAATACATAAACATTTTATTTTTTTTTAACTATTTTTTTTTTGTTGAATGGACTTAATTTTAAATATGTAAATAAAAAATATCGAATTGTAAACTAATTTCTTTTTTTTCTTTGGGTGTAGATGAAATATTAATTCAGGTATTTATTAACACATGCCACAATAGTAATATCGAGCTGTAAACTGTGTGAATTTGTGCATAATCGGATAACCATTATTTAATTAGAACGCAACATTGAATATTTGTAGTGGGGTTTGCTAAAGCCACAGAAAATATCAAATTGTATGCATTTGGTCGAGTTCTGGTTTGCAGAGCAGCTGTTCATTTTGGCACTTGCCCTTCGACAAGACCTCTCTCTACTATGCGAAACGACAGTGAAGCCTATACAATGGACTCGTGCCCGTAATGGAATCTCGAACGCGCTTGCAATATTGCATTTCAATCGATAACCTGTTCAAAGATGGTTCAGAGTTCAGTTATTGTCAGAGTGTGTAAGAGGAATGTGTAGAACTGTTTTCGTCTCTCGGTAACTGATTTCAAAATGCAAATGTACCTATTTCTCCATTCAAGTCAATGTATTCAAAGTGTATATCCAATTTTAGTTTTAAATTCCTAACTAAATTTGTTAAAAAAGCAAATTCATAATGAAAAGACATAAAATAAATATCAAATAAACTCTTATTTTATTGAAAAACTTTACACATGACTGAATCAACTTTAACTTAACTTAACTGTCAATTTGATGTCAACTAAAAATTCTTTAGCCAAGTCCCATTAAATGCCGGCAGTACCAGCTGATGGCCAGAAAAAGGATTCGATTTTTACGTCACTCACACATACACACACGCATGACCGAACCAATATATCAAAATAGAAAACATAAAAAAAAATACAATAAAAGGGAATCATTAAAAATGCAAACGGAAGAGGCATTCGTTCGACTCATAAACGTGAAATTTGTAAGGTCCAAAAACATATGTTAAGCTTTTATTGCGTCTCTTCTATAAGTTAATACTTATAAAACGAAGAATGTTAGAAAGTTACGCCCTCAATTCTGATGCTGATGTTGATGTTGATGTTGTTGCTGATGATACAAATGTGCCACCCACCCCCGTGGACCATAATGCAAGTTTAATTTCCAACTCGACACGCAACCAAAACGAAGGGCTCAATAAATTACGTAACAATATTTTATTTTTTTTTTATATAAGTATGTATAGAGTAGAGTATTTGGTTGGAAAATGTTAAATTGTTGGCTTGGTGATTTTGAAAGCAGCTGTTGACTGATGCCCCTTTTGTTGGGCGGATGGGCGGTTTGGCGTCTGTGCGGCTGTGCCACCGGCAAGATAAAGTACGCTTCTGTGATAAATATAACAACAAGTACCCAAGGCACGCACAAGCCGTTGCCCATCAGTCCCGCCCAGACACACAAACCAGGCACAAAACGCATCCAAATTCATTTGGGCCCAACTACACTGGCCCGGGTGTGTGTTGGCTTGGGTTAGACTGGGGACTGAGGACTGGGGACTGACTGACTGTTAGGAACCCGGAACGGCAGCTGTTATAATGATGCCAACGATACATCATCGCAAAAATGCTAAAATTTTAGCAGGCAACTGGCGAGAGTGCCGAGAATGCGGAGAATGCCGAAGAGTGAGCCGTCAACAGCTGTTACCGCTGATGAATCCTTTGGGTCCGGTTCGCTTTCCCCCCCAAATGCGTCTCGTGCCCCTCCCAGTGCCTGACTGCCTAATATTTCAATATTTCGCACATAAAAGGCGTAAGTTATTTTTCATATTTCCATTCCCCGTTGTCCCAACAGAGCCATTTTCAATGCAACTCTGTGCCCTCTCTCTCTTTCTCTCGTTCTCCCTCGTTCTATCTTTCTGTCTTTGTTTGGCATGCTCTTACTGCGTTTTTGGCTAATTTCACGAAATAAATCTAAAAATTGTATAATACCCATGCCCATAGATGAGAGCTACATAATTAACTGTCATAGAATATGCAAGGCACGCGTTTCAGATTCCATGTTAGTCCCCATTGTGTTCTTTCGTTTCGTTTCGGGGCTTCGTTTCCCCGCTCAAAAGTATTGCCATTTGTTTGCAGTTCCAGAACTTGTTTCAGAACAATACTTTCTGGCCTGCCTCGCATTGTTGTGCCATTTAGGAGTGTTGTTCTTTTTTTAAGTATCCTACATTAAAAATCTGTAAAGGGTGATTGACAAAATTAACGTAAATATTTAGGAAAATCAAAAAGCATACTAAAGAGAAAACCATATTTTCTAATTTCATCAGATTACAAATTTTTAGCACAGGGTATTAAATGTTAAGACTATTTGTTTTTAGATCTTAGACTCCAGCTTGTTTTAATTTGTTGTGCGTGCTTTGTGTATTTGAAATCTGCATTCGAGTAGATTGTTCTTATTTCTCCTTTAACTACAATGGGAAAACGAAGCTGCTAAGCAAAAAACCTGAAAGCGCATCGTGTGGAGCAGAAGAAAACACAAACGATAATTTTGAAAGCCGCTTACCACGAACTGCATGTGTGGCATAAACTGAGAACTGTGCAGAAAATGGCTTCCACTTTGCAAAGAAAATAGAAGAAAGACAATAAGAAACTCACAGGAATTACTTAGGATTAGCAATGGGCATGAAAAAAGATTCTTGTGGGAGTGTTATTTGTTTGAAATTGTTGGGTCTACACAGAAGAAGGTATAAAAGTTTAATCTTGATGAATGCGCTTAACAATATACACAGCCTAGTTGCTCATGAGATGTTTTGAACCGACTTACTCATTTATGGCCTTGAAAAAAACGGGGTTTACACAAAAGTGAATGCTTTAAATATATATTTATTGTAAGTGATTTTTTAACCAATCCATTTGCAAGTATAACTTTATTATGAAACAAAAACAAAACAAATACAAATAGCACCATCTCTTAGTTACTAATCCATTTCAATAGTTTCGCAACTATTACGCTGGATGTGGATAAACTCAACTTTCTCTTGATAAACATTGTCCGGGAATACACAATTGTCATAGGTCAGAGTTTGATTGTCACTTGTTACAAATTCATCAAGCATTTTTAAGAGTTTTTTTAAAATGACCTCCTCGTCGGCTCGCATTGGTTGATGGGTCCGACATATAAACAGAAGTGAAAAATCTTCGCCATGCGCAGAACCTATTAGATGGGGAATTGAAACTGGCATCAAAACCAAAACTAGTTATTAAAATAGGTTTTAGTTACCAAAATAAATATCATTACGCTTTGCTAGCCACTGCCCGACACCTTGAATTGACGGATTATTGTACACTATTCCGTAAACAGGACTCATTCCATTTTTGCTATGCAGATCGACAGCTTGAATCGTACCATTTCTGAATAAAACATCTGTAAACATGCGCTGAACATCCAAGTATCTATCTGCGCTGAAGCTTTCATCCTTTAGGTACTGTTGGCGAAGATCCCGAGAGTAATTATCAATTTCCTCCACTTTCGCCATCGGGTCACGATAGAACAAGAAGTACGGTGCCAACTCGAACCAGCGACCGTTCAACTCTTCAATTAACTCCACCCCATTGGATTGCTTTTCCATTAGAAGAGCAGCGTTGTAAGCTCCATCTTCCTGTACGGTGGTGACCAGCCATGGGACTTGACTGAACCTACCACGTTCGATAATATCAATCGGATGTTGTATAAGGAAAGGTTCAGCAGCATCCTCAGGTTCAATAACTGGTCCAAATGATGAAAATGGCACAAAGCTCATAACCTGAAGATGTTGTATAGCCCTTACTAGTTCAGACGCATCCCTACCTTTCAGACACTTTTTCAGTTCGGAAGAGTCGCTTAGTAAGCCACAACCCACAATGCGACCCAGTTCAAAGGCTTGTTGACGTGCACCTTTCTGAAGTGCCCAGGGATCGAGAGCATTTCCACCAAATGAGGCAGCCACCTTTGCCAAGTCCTTGAAGTCCTCTTGCAGGAGCTGGAAATGCACTGAAGCTCCCCCAGCAGAGTGGCCTACCACGAGTATCTTCTCTGGGTCTCCACCAAAACTGGCAATGTTGTGCCTAATCCAGCGCAGAGCTAAGCGCTGATCTTTAAGGCCATTGTTGCCAGGCATCATGCTATCGCCAGTGCTTATAAAGCCCAAAGATCCCAGTCTATAGTTGAACTTAACCACAATGAACAATCCGCTTTCCATAATTCGCTCTTGGCTTCTGTTACCCATTGGCGTGAAGGTGAAGGCTCCGCCATGAATATCTAACATAACGGGAAAAGCTTGCCGATTCGAGTTCTTGGGCTTGTACACGCTAACAGTCAGACAATCTTCGATGCCCAAGAGCTTATCCGGCTGTTCAACGCCTTGACTCCATTGCATGCAAAGCTCAGCATTTTTGGAAGCATCTAAAATTCCCTCCCATTGTTTTAAGTATGGCTGAGGTGCTTCGAAGCGTAAATCTTCTAGAGGAGGCTCAGCGTAGGGTATCGCCTCATAGCTGTAATATGCTTCATTATCACGTCCGCGTAGTTGACCATTCGGCAGATTCACCAGCAAAGGATCTGTAACGCTCGCTGCTATCCCGATAAGCCAAGTTAATAGTATTAGCCTCAGCGAGAGCATGATGAACTGTTTGGCGCAAAATCAGAGCACTAACTAAATCGCTTGAAAGCAAATAGGTCTATATAACAATCGAATACTAACAAGCTCATTACTTGAACTGAGATATATTTGCTTAATTAAAGTGTTAACAATAGGTAATTTAATAGTTCAACTTTTGATAAACTAAGCCCATTAAATGGGTAAAAAGTGTATTATGGTTCAAACAAAGTTAAACATCTGCGATATCAAAAAGTATATATATATAATTGAGCATATACATCAAGAGACAAGTTGATAGAGATACGACCGTATGCTCATTCATTTCTCCGAGTGCGATCTCAGATACTATGGAAGCTAGACACTTCTGATTTGGAGTATAATCTATTTTATAAGCCTACCAGATTCCGATAACATACATAGACAAGATTGAAGTTACGTTAAGCATGAAAAAGCTTTGTTTGGCTTTAACTCTTGCACACACTATTACATACCTACCTTATGCTTAATGGGTAGGGTTGAGAGTATCTGCTAGTCGAGCTTACTAGAGAATAACTCGACCAGGTTCATTGACAGACCAAAAATTATTCCACTTAAAATGAAATACTCATTAGCATGCACATGCGCTTAAACCAGTTTTGCAGTACACAAATCAAATGCTAATTTAAATTTGTTTTTTTGTTATATTGTTAATGCATATAATATAGATTTCTGAAATTATCTAAGACAGCTCAATGTTTTCGCAGCTACTGCGTTTTATAGAGAGAAATGTTGATTTATCTTTGCCAATATTATTGAGAAACGCGCAATTGTCGTAGGTCAATGTTCCATTATCAGATTGCACAAATTCTTCGAGCATCTTTATGAAATGTTGCAAAATTAGCTCTTCATCCGAACGCACAGGATAACGAACTGGATGATCAAAAATCAGAAAGTAATCGTCGCCATGACCTGTACCTGTAAGTTTGTAAATTTTTGTTATTTTCACACAAAGAATTTTATACTTTTAAAGCTTCATACCAAGAGGAACATCTTTTCGCTTTGCCAAAGCGTAGCTAGCTCCACTGTCAGCGGGATTATCGTAGACAAAGCCGTAGATTGGAGCACTTCCATGTCTACGATGTAGATCTACGGCTTTTATTGTGTCATTTCTGAATAACGCATCTGTAAATATGCGTTGAGCAGCCAAATAGTTATCGACGCTGAATCTCCGATTTCCCATGTACTTTTGACGAAGATCCCGCGAGTAATTATCCATTTCCTCAATTGTCTTCATCGAATCACGATAGAAGAACAGATAAGGTGCCAAGTCGAGCCAGCGATTATTCAGCTCCTCAATCAACTCGATTCCATTGGATTGCTTGGCCAACAGAGTGGCCGCATTGTAAGATCCATCTTCCTGAGTAAAGGTCACCAACCAGGGCACTTGCGAAAACTTTCCACTCTTGATGATGTCGACGGGGGGTTGTGTTAGAAAAGGCTCATCGGCATCCTCAGGCTCCACCACCGGCCCGAATGGACTAAATGGCACGTAGTCAAAGACCAGAAAATGTCTTACAGCTCTGACGATTTCCGACGCATCCTTTGTCTTCAGACACCTTTTGAGCTCGCAAGTGTCGTTCTGTAATCCACAACCTACAATGCGGCCCAATTCAAGGGCTCGTGGTCGAACAGCTTTTTGAATAATCCAAGAATTGAGGGCATTTCCGCTCATAGAGACTGCAACTTTGGCCAGCTGATTAAAATTCTCTTGAAGCAGTTGAAGATGCACAGAGGCACCTCCAGAAGAGAAGCCAAGTAGCATTAAGTTTTCTGGCTCTCCACCGAAACTGGCAATATTTTCCTTGATCCAATGCAAAGCCAAACGCTGATCTTTGAGTCCAAAATTGCCTGGCATTGAGGAGTCACCAGTGCTTATGAATCCCAACGGGCCCAGTCGATATTGGATCTTTACCACAATAAAGTTTCCGTTTCTCATTAGTGGTTCGTGTCCGTTCTCCTCTGCACTGCCGAACATGAAGCAGCCACCGTGTAAATGTGCCAAGACGGGAAATGTTTTGCGGGTGGAGTTCTTTGGCTTATAAATATTGACTGTCAAACAATCCTCACTGCCTATCAGCTTATCTGGCAGGTCGATGAACTGACTCCACTGCATGCAGCGCACTGGAGCCACACTGGCATCAAAAGTTTCCTTCCATTCACCGGCATACGGCTTGGGTGCCTCAAAACGTAAGTCTCCCAAAGGTGGCTGTGCATAGGGTATCGACTCGTAGCTGTAATACTCTGCATTATCGCGTCCACGCAACTTGCCATATGGCAGTTCTATCAGCAACGGATCGGCAAAGCCAAATGCTGCCAGCCAAAGGCAAACCAAACTGATTGAGATTATGTTATCATTCATGATTTGCACTGCACGAAATTTGAAAGTGAACTGTTCTAAGCGAAGGCAATCCGGTATATTTATACATTTGACTCAGCTTTTTAGGCACTCTAATTGTTGTGTTGCTCTCACACTGTGCTCCGAGACGAAGTGATGCTGATAACTTGTAAGGCTAAACGAATTTAAATGTGAAGAAACATATTGGTCTCAAGAGAGTATCTCTTGTTTATACATTAAAATTTTTGAGATTGCTCAAAGAGATTATAAAACCAGCATTTGAAAATGTTTAAAACCAATTTATTATTTTTTGTTTTTGATTATATTGTCTATAATTAATTCCCAGTTTCATAAGCCGAAAAAGTGTTTATTTAAGCTAGTTAAGTGTTAGCTTAAATGTATAAAACCCTTAAAAAACCAAAATATTAATATAAAATTAGTTTTTGTTTAGAGCTGTTAAAGCCATCTTATGGTTAGACAACCTCCATATTTTCACAACTGCTGCTCATAATATGAAGAAACTGAGCTTTTTCTTGGTTAACATTATTCTTAAACATGCAAGTGTCATAGGTCAAAGTGCCATCGACGCTGTGCACAAAACCTTCCATCATCTTAACAAAATTTTGTGAAACAATTTTCTCATCAGAACTCAGTTGATTCTGTGGCCTGTTGAAAATAACGATCATATCATCACCGTGTCCAGTTCCTGTGAATAAACCAAATAATCGTATTCACTTTGATTTTATTTCATAAATATATACTTTTACGATTCTTACCAAATTCAATGTCTGTCCGTCCTGTCAACATAAATCCGTTTCCGTTATCTGTTGGATCATCGTAGACGAAGCCATAAACCGGACTCTTTCCATGCATCCCATGCAAACTAACTGCTTCTTCCGTTGAATTCTTAAATAACACATCTGTGAACATGCGCTGCAAGTCCAAATAGCTATCCATGCTGAAGTTCTGGTTTCCGAGATACTGTTGGCGAAGATCCCGAGAGTAATTATCCATTTCCTCAATTGTCTTCATCGAGTCACGATAGAACAAGAAATAGGGTGCCAAATCAAACCAACGATTGTTCAACACTTCAATAAGATCTGATCCATCTGTTTGCTTAGCCATAAGAAGAGCAGCGTTGTAAGAACCATCTTCTTGTGTGTAGCTTGCTAACCAAGGTACTTGTGCAAACTTCCCACTCTTGATGATATCAACGGGATGTTGTGTCAGAAAAGGCTCATCAGCATCTTCAGGCTCCACTACCGGTCCGAATGGCGTAAATGGCACATAACTAAAGACAAGAAATTGTCTTACAGCTCTAACGATTTCGGTCGCATCTTTTGTTTTCAGACACTTTTTGAGTTCCAAAGAGTCGCTTAGCAAGCCACAACCCACAATGCGACCCAATTCAAAGGCCCGTCGTCGCGCACCTTTCTGAACTGCCCAAGGAACGAGAGCATTGCCACTAAATGAAATTGCTACCTTTGCCAAGTCCTTGAAGTCCTCCTGTAGAAGTTGAAGATGCACAGAGGCTCCGCCAGCAGAGTGGCCCAGCACAAGTATCTTCTCTGGGTCTCCACCGAAACTGGCAATGTTCTGCTTTATCCAGCGCAGAGCTAAGCGCTGATCTTTAAGACCAAAGTTACCCGGCATTAAGGAGTCGCCTGTGCTTGCAAAGCCCAAAGGGCCTAATCGATACAGAATCTTCACAAAAATGAAGTTTCCATGCTGCATTAGTGGCTCATGTTCATTAAAAATGTTGCCACCAAACATGAAGGCTCCACTGTGAATGTCGACGATAACCGGATATATACTGCGACTGGAATTCTTTGGCTTGTAGATACTGACTGTCAGACAGTCTTCACTGCCATAAAGCTTATCAGAATTTGGGATAAACTGACTCCACTGCATGCAGAATTCAGGAGATTTGGTTGCATCAAAGGTTTCCTTCCATTCACCGGCATACGGCTTGGGTGTCTCAAAACGTAAGTTTCCCACAGGTGGCTGTGCATAGGGTATCGCCTCGTAGCTGTAATACCCTTCCATTTCGCGTCCACGCAACTTGCCATATGGCAGCTCTATCAGCAACGGATCAGCAAAGGCAGCTGCCCACCAAAAACAAAGCAAAGCTGCCAAGTACGTAAGAAAATTCATGATTTACACTGCAACGCGTCTAAGTAGAAACTAGTTGAGTCTGAGACAATCGAAAACGTTTTATAGACACTGAGTTTGTTCAAATGTTGTTTCGCAAAATGTGAAATATGAGAATAGTTTTTGCCAGTTTGCAAATCAAGTTCAATAAGACTAGATGAGCCATATAATTGTATTAGTTTCAATAAATAATCTGTTAGTGTACAGAAATCGTTATATTCTCATTTAATCATAGACAATGCACACCGCTTGACAGAAGTGAAATAGACATACGGCAGAATAAGAAGAGAGATAACGACATGTGCATGAGTCTACTAATAAAATATACAATTATAGAAAGAGTGATTTCTAAGAGAATACGATGCAAAGTCTCTTAAGCAGATATGTTTGTCAACTGCTTATTATTAGCATCTGTTATTTGTTAATCAAATATTTGTGTAAAAGAGATTAGGTTTAATAATATTTTGAGGCGATGATTATCATTCTTGTAATTAACTGAAAATGTTATAATATCTACTTTAAAGACGTAATATTTAATTATCATTATCATTTAAAGTAAATAAATGCAATTAAATGTATTTGCTTTAGTTTTATGTGTTGACGTCTCATTTCCAACCTGAATGATCATGTATAAACAACAATTGGACTTTCTGGCAGATTGTTTGATACGGTATCAGGCAGACGATCGGATTGTATCAGGTCGCAGGTTGTGCGTCTGATGGCGATCAACTGGAACTGATCTTGGCCAACATTGTCGGGCAGAACGCAATTGTCATAGACGAAACGGCCAGATTGGAAAAAGTTTTCCACCATCTTGACCAATTTCCATGAAACTATTTTCTCATCGCCACGCAAAGGTTCCCGAATTGTATTACTAAACATAAGGAACCAATCATCTCCGTGTCCAGTGCCTGTAAATATATTGATTTTAAATGTCATAAGATGTCATATAAGTTTCATTAAACTTCACAATTACCTAGGAAAATATCATTTCGAGCTGCTAACAATTGGCCAAAGGAATGATCAGCTGGATTATCATGGATATACACATACACCGGACTCTTGCCATAGGTACGATGCAGATCAACTGCTCTCTCGATGCCATTCTTGAAGATCTCATTCGTGAACATGCGCTGCACCTGCCAATAGTTATCCAGGCTGAATCTCTGCTTGCCTATATATTTCTCCTTAATTTCCTTCGATCGGGCATCTCTTGCCGTACTGTTCAGTGTGTTTTGGTATGAAAAAAAGTATGGTGCCAGCTTATTCCATTGTGTGTTCATATCTCCTATTCGTTCCTTGCCATTGGGTAGTTTGTTCAGCAGAAGACCGGCGTTGTAGATTCCATCCTCTGCTGCATACGATGCCAGATAAGGTATTTGAGCAGTCTTTCCACTTTTGATAATCTCAACGGGATCTTTGGTAATGAATGGATCAAGGGCATAGATGGACTCTAAAACTGGTGTGAATGGAGCAAAGGGCACATAATCATAGACCAGGAATTTCGGAAATTGATTAACCAATTCGATAGCATCCACCGATTTCAGGCATCTCTTCAGTGCTGCATTATTTGCTGGTATACCACAGCCCACAAGTGAAGCCAGTTTGTAGGCATCATTGATGCCACTTGGCTGTATAGACCAGGGGCTGACGCCACTTCCACTCACTGCCCAGACGCCTCGTACCACATTCTTAAGGTCCTCGTGCATTAATTGGAGGTGCACCGAAGCAGCTCCAGACGAGAAACCCATAAGCAATATATTATTGGGATCTCCACCGAAGTATGCAATGTGCTCCTTGATCCAGAACAGCGCCATACGCTGATCCTTCAGGGCATAGTTGCCCGACATGATGGCATCGCCCGTGTTTGCAAATCCCAGTATGCCCACTCTGTGGTTAATGACAACCACTATCACATTGCCGCTATCCATGAATTCCCTGGCTCCATCCTCTACACTGCCACCAAATGACCAGGCGCCACCAAATATTTTTGCCACAACTGGAAAGGTGCTGCGTGATGCGTTCTTTGGCTTAAAGATGCTGACTGTCAAACAATCCTCGCTGCCCGTCAGCTTGTTGGGTTGAACGACAAAATGACTCCATTGCAGGCACTCATCGGCAGGCCTGGACGCATCAAATGTTGTATTCCATACTCCAGTGAATGGCTGTGGTGCCTCAAAGCGCAAATCTCCAACGGGCGGATTTGCATACGGCACCGAGTCATACGTATAATAAGTTCCATGATCCCGGCCACGCAATTGTCCTTGTGGCATTTGGACCAGTAATTGGCCACTTGCCAAAGATGACAAAGATGCCCAAAGGCAAAGTAAGGCAACAATCATAGAATTCATGATTTGCCCATCAATCTTTCACACTTGCAAACTGAACTGCTCTTATCGCAGTCAGACACCTGCCTTTTATAGGAAATACTGTTCCTAAACGTGTGAGAGGAGCTCTTAATATAAATAAGATAACTTTTAAAGAAATAATATATGAGACTTGCACTATTAAAAGGGTGCGTTTATAAAACTATATGCAAGCACATAAAAAATTTAAATAAAATGCACGCGCACTTATCTTATCTTAACTCTTATCTGAGGTTATCTCTCCTTGTCTACAGTTTTAATACCATGCCCTAAAACGTTACGTTTTATATCATTACATTATTCTTTTATTACTTAATTAGGGAATATTAATAGTATTTTTAAGCTTTGTCTAAGATTTAACTATTTATTTGCCCTAAGAACAGTCATAACAAGGACATCAATAAACAAATATATCTTTTCATTCTTTGTACACTCGAGAATATTATATAACTTTAAAGCCTTATTTCGCTTAGTTTAATAAAATGATTTAAAAATAACTTTATTATTGTTTATATCAAACATTTACGTAATTTCTATCTACACGCAACTAAATTTGCTTAATCATCTGATAACTTCAGTATATTCCTCGTCACCTGTTCAAACAACAAATACGTAATTGAAATATTAATATAATGTGTAAGTACGTATTCTGCAATTGCAGTTAGTAACAACCAGCTAAAGCTTTTTATACTTAATAACAGCAATTTACTCGTGCAAATAAGGAAATTTATGTATTTAACTTTTGTTTGGTTAAATCGAGACAGCTGTCAGTCGTAAGTAACAATAAGCAATAAATTATAGTATCTCCTTGCATATTATTTTATAAATTCAATATAATTTTGATAAACGAAAATCGCACTCGCCTGAAGCACATTAAAGTTGCCCTGTCGAAATTAGCGCAAATCTAATTTCGTCTTTGATTCTTAGCTTTTGTTCAAAAGATTTAAGCCATACAAATCGTAGCCGCTATATTTGGTTTAAGTTGGCGGCTCGGTATATAAAAGCTTCATTAATTCAGTAGGCCAACTATTAACATCAACTGGGGAGCAGTCAATGGCAATGCCAATCCCAATCCCAATGCCAATGCCAATGCCTCCCAGTCAAATAAGCACTGCCATTATCAACGTTCTAATCAACGATGATGAAGATTATGATGATGCTGGCAATGATGAAGGACATTCGAATGGAAATAATACATGAATAAAAGACATATGGGGTGTCATCAGTGTGAAGAAGTGAATCAAATGCCTGAAGATGAACTCTCTCTCTCTCTCTCTCTCTCGCTCTAACTTTCTCTCTCTGTGTGTGTGTGCGTTAGTGTGTATACATGTACTATATAAATGAATTAGTTCGTATTAAGCAGCAGTATAGGGAAAAGCTAAGCAACCATGATTTAAGGAATATGTTGAAGACTGCTGCTCGTTTACCACCCAGTGGGTGGTGGGTCAGTGGTGTGCACAACCTTGGGAGATATTAAGTTCTGGTGGTGGGTGCTGCTACTACTCTTGTGTTGGCTGTGTGTGAAGCATAGAATATTAATTCCTTAAGTAATTCACAACATTTGTAACTAATGTTTGTTAATGAGCTATGCCCCCAACAAACTACACCAACAATATCTCTCCCACACACTCACACTCCCAAACACACACATACACACACAGTAAGCGTGTTTGACTAACTGCCGAGCATTGCCTGAGGTCAAGGTAAAGCCTCAAGTCATCTCGCTAAATGCTCGAATTACCAAGTGCAAAAGTGAGAAAGCCAAAATGAACCTCATCTCCGACTTTTCGAAGCAACCAACTACAAGCAGAGGGAATGGGGACGAATGTAACGTGTTGTTGGACATTTTGGGCGTTAAGCAGACACTTAATGAAATAATTATGTAAAAGCCAACTGCCTGCCGGGCTGCTCTATTATAGAAGCACCTTTTTGGCCAGAGTAAACGTGGTTTACACATTCATTAATTCTCTGACCTTCTATTTGAGTTATTTGATGATGATGCTCATAACATCATTTACTGTTTACATGCATAATGACCATTGGTTAACCCTTTGGTTATTTATGAACCTATATTCTTAATCGGTTTGTTGAGTTTTTTGAAGGACGAACCTTAGAAACAGCCGCTTATCCGTATGCCAGTACGACCCAAACTTTCCAGTTGACACAAAACTGTCACAGCAACCACTTTCAAGACAGTGAAACAAGCTTGAGGCGGAGACGGAGACTTATAACATGTAACTACGACACAAATGCGGCGCTAATCAGCATACACCCAAACCGCATTCGCTTACCCAACTTTCAGTCTACCGCACCGAGCTAGATAGTTTTTCATTGGGCCATAAAATATGCAACAAAAAAAAAAGGCTACTAACAAGCAAACGAGCTGTGGGGTGTCGGGTGTTGCGTGAGTGAAGGGGCGCATGTAAAATAATTTGAAAACACGGCATTTGCGTAATGAAGCATGTGGAAAGCGCGACGCGAAGCTGTTGAGAGCAAGTGAAAAGCGCTCATAAATGCCAGAACTTGTGCAAGTCCTTAACTTTTACGAGCAATGCAAGAGGTATGAAGTGGGGGGTTGATGGGTGTTACGGGTAAGGGGTAACGGGTAAGGGGTTAGGGGCAAGAGGTAAGAGGGTGTTAAGGTGTGTTACAAATAGACTACAGGTGCAAGTGGCGTATCACACATGTTTGTCATGCGAATGGAGTGCAGAGCGTGTCTCAGTCTGTCTCAGTGGGTGCGGTTGAGCTGACACAAATGTGCGAATTCTCTCACCAACTTTGAGCAACACAGCCATACACACTCGCACACACACACAACCACACACACTCGCACACTTAACAAAAAAAGTCACTCTTCAGGGTGTATGTGCGAGCGTCTGGGCTGGCATTTGCATTCAGTGCGTAATCTTCACCTTTTTCACAGCTTTGCCATGCACTTTTATTGCATGCTTACAGTTGCCCATTGCCCGTTTCCCTCCTCTCGACTACTTCAGCGCTTGCCGCTTGTATCGACAAAAGTTGCACCTTGAATTTGCTACTTTATGCCACGTAGCATTCACCAAAATCCAAAACCTCAGACAAGGCAATTGCCAGGCACTGTGGTGTAAATTGCTAGAATATCATATAAATAATACAAAATAATAGTAAAAATGTGAAAAAAATTTACTTTAATCCCTGGAAGTTTAATAGTTAAATAACAAAAAAATAGCAAAAAATAAAAATAAAAAAATACAGCAGGCAGTAAATAATATTTTCTAGGTGAAAGTTCATAGTATTGTGTATAGATTTAGTCCATTGTAGGTTACATCTGCAGCCCCACTAAGTAGTTGTAAGCTGCATAATGTATTTACGCAAGCACCGGAAATTGGGTGCTACGAGCAGGTGGAAAAGGGGAAAGGGGAGAGGTAGCTGGTAGCTGGTAGCAGCTGCCTCGTCAGGTTGCAGCCGCTGTGCTAAACGCGAATAGACAAGTGTGATCCCATGCGGATGTGGATGTGGATGCGGGTTGCTCGGTCGCTCGGTTGCCGCTTGCCGCTTGCTGGTTGCTGCTTGGTTTGGTTTATGCGCGCATATTTGATGGCATTGTGAATTTCTGTATGGAATTACAGCTCTTAGCCATAGAGCACTCACTACCACTCTCTCTCTCTCCCTCTCTCTTTTTCTATCTCTTTTTGTGCTTGAGGATTCATTAATATGCGATTCTTATGCAATATGGGTTTGAGTGCATGTTGAGAGCTGTGACCTGTCTTAGGTGCATCGTATGAGAATGAAGCGATTAAAATGCAATCCATTGGAACGCGTTCTGAGAGAAACAACTTCAACCGGCTTTGCCAATTAGCGTTTGAGTCATTAAGATAAACGCAAGCACATATTAGATAATTGAAATCTTTAGTATTCCAACGAAGTCATAAATCTTTTTTAGAGTCTCACATTCTTGAGAATAAATTTAAAATCCAGTTTAACAAATGGCAAAAGAAGAAAACTGAGAAATAAAGGTGATGCAAATGTTCTTGTGACATAAATGTGGACACGAAATGGAGTTTTTTAGGCACAGAAGCTAAATTAGCAGAATCTCCACCCCCCAAAAAACACATGCATCAAAAAACAACAACAAATGTGACTAACTGTGGTAGAAAACGAGCCACAGTTGGGTGACTATTTATCCAATTTTAAACAAGTACATATGTATGTTTGTACATATCTACATACATACATAGTGTGTATGCGCATACATATTTGCATAGAGGTAAATATTGTATATGCTCGTTCGTATGTTAATTTTTAGTAATTGCACAACATTTAGTTTTTAACACCAGCAGAAGCAGAGGTAAGCAAAACTTTCACACCTACACCTACGCACCTTTGTATAGCCCATCCAGCCCATCCCCCCTTCCCCTTACAGTCTGTACCTATGTTGGAAATACTGCGGTTGTATGCAAATTAACTTAAATGTCAACGTTGAAGCATTTTTTGCGACGACAAACGCAGAATTCAGAGCTAACGAAATGTCAAAATGGGGGAATTCAAAACCGAGCAGCAGCAAAATGGCTGAAAAATTGTGCAGCAAAATGAAGCAAGCGACGAATGTGAAGTGGTTGAAGAGACAAGAGAGATACAAAGAGAGAGAGAGAGTAATTCCAAAAAAGAGGCAAACTGCAAACGTCAACCAAATTTTACTATTTTTTTCTTCTTTCTTTTTTTTTAACTCTACATTGACTGAAACTCGGTGACAATGATGTTAACTAGAGTGTGAAAACTATGATTGGCTGTCGAGAGATACATGCAGAAAGAAGGGTTGCCAGTGGGTGAGAAAAGCGAGCCAGAGACTGCGAAGAGTGATGGAGGGAGCAGTCCTTGTCGCTGTCAGCACTAGGAGACGAGAAGGCTACAACATCATGGAGGTGAGGAATGAGAAACGAATGCCAGCGCCAGCAAAGTGCTCTATGATTTATACCGTATTTGCAGTCAGTTGTTAACTGGGATGACATCCTTTTTGCTTTAGGAATGTGTATGTGTACGCACACACGCATATACAAATGTACACACAAATCTGTTGTTGCAACATGTTCACATACACTTTCAATTTGCTATCGCCTATGAGTGGGAATCCACACTGTTAAGCCAGGCATTGCGTCTATTGGCAGTGAAAAACTGGTGCAAAATGAAAGCAATTATTTTCAAACGATGACTAATTAGTCAGGGGAGTTCAACCAGAAATGCTTCAGCAGCTCTTACTTTTAAATTTTTCAAGCATTTTTCTAGTGGGTCAAACATTGAAGCAAATCTTGATTAAAATCAGTATTTAAGAACTAAAACATTTTTTTTTTTATCTTTTGCTTCAAGGGGTTTATTACTTTATGTAACGTTTCGTTAGGGGAAAAAATTCAAATCCATAAATATTTTTTGTAAATGCTGCTTTATTACATTTGATTGCTGGAAATGATTGAATATCTAAGAAACATTCTAAGTGGCGTATATTAAGTATAATTGATAATTTGTCGGTGAGTCATAATCGTTTTAGTCCATGTCAATCTATAGTGTCGTCTCAAGGTATTCGAAATAACTTTGCTTAGTTGCGGCTGGCCAGACAGTTGGTAACCTCACGACGGTTGCGGCATGTCTTCAGCTCACGGTCGAACCATTGGCCACCGGGGCAGGCCTGGTGCCTGGCTCGATTGTTTCGGCACACATAGAAACGACGGCAATGTCTGGCGTTTGTAAAGATCATGCCATCTTCAAGACCTTGGCAATCGCCCAGAGAGACCAAGGCTTCAGCTGGTTTGATTACAATAGCTTCATTAATTAACATCGGTTCCTCCCTTGATTTAGGGGGTGCTATTGTTGTAGCGGGTGGTGGAGTGCAGGTTATGGTTGTTGTACAGGGTGGTGGAGTGCAGGTTATGGTTGTTGTACAGGGTGGTGGAGTGCATGTTATGGTTGTTGTACAGGGTGGTGGAGTGCAGGTTGTTGTTGTGCAAGGTATTGTAGTTGTTGTTGTTGTAGTGGTTGTTGTTGTGGTAGTTGTTGTGGTTGTGGTTGTAGTGGTTGTCGTCGTGGTTGTTGTAGTGGTTGTGGTTGTAGTGGTTGTCGTAGTAGTTGTAGTCGTTGTCGTACAGGGTGTTGTAGTGGTTGTAGTCGTTGTAGTCGTTGTAGTAGTCGTAGTCGTTGTTGTAGTGGTTGTTGTCGTGGTTGTTGTAGTGGTAGTTGTAGTGGTCGTACTCGTTGTTGTACAGGGTGTTGTCGTGGTTGTTGTAGTGGTTGTTGTCGTGGTTGTTGTAGTGGTTGTGGTTGTAGTGGTTGTCGTAGTAGTTGTAGTCGTTGTCGTACAGGGTGTTGTAGTGGTTGTAGTCGTTGTAGTCGTTGTAGTAGTCGTAGTCGTTGTTGTAGTGGTTGTTGTCGTGGTTGTTGTAGTGGTAGTTGTAGTGGTCGTACTCGTTGTTGTACAGGGTGTTGTAGTGGTTGTAGTAGTTGTAGTCGTTGTTGTTGTAGTGGTTGTTGTAGTGGTTGTAGTCGTTGTTGTAGTAGTTGTAGTCGTTGTTGTCGTTGTTGTCGTGGTTGTTGTACAGGGTGTTGTAGTGGTGGTGGTTGATGTGGTTGTAGTTGTCGTTGTTGTTGTAGTGGTTGTTGTTGTAGTGGTTGTTGTAGTCGTTGTTGTCGTGGTTGTTGTACAGGGTGTTGTAGTGGTGGTGGTTGATGTGGTTGTAGTTGTCGTTGTTGTTGTAGTGGTTGTTGTAGTAGTTGTAGTCGTTGTTGTCGTGGTTGTTGTAGTAGTTGTAGTCGTTGTTGTCGTACAGGGTGTTGTAGTGGTGGTGGTTGATGTGGTTGTAGTTGTCGTTGTTGTTGTACTGGTTGTTGTAGTAGTTGTAGTCGTTGTTGTCGTGGTTGTTGTAGTAGTTGTAGTCGTTGTTGTCGTACAGGGTGTTGTAGTGGTGGTGGTTGATGTGGTTGTAGTTGACGTTGTTGTTGTAGTGGTTGTTGTAGTAGTTGTAGTCGTTGTTGTCGTGGTTGTTGTAGTAGTTGTAGTCGTTGTTGTCGTACAGGGTGTTGTAGTGGTGGTGGTTGATGTGGTTGTAGTTGTCGTTGTTGTTGTTGTTGTGGTTGTGGTTGTAGTGGTGCAGGGTGTTGTAGTGGTTGTTGTTGTCGTTGTTGTTGTGGTTGTTTCACTTGAAGGAGTTTTCGTTTCACATGGAGTGGTGGTTGGAACTGGCTGTGGCTCATCACATGGTGGCTTTGGAGTGGTTGGAACTGGCTTTGGCTGATCACATGGTGGCTTTGGAGTGGTTTCGCATGGAGCCTTACCACTGGAGGCGGACAGATGTCCTACATGGTTGTGGCCGGACAAGATGTCACCACTGCGTTCACCGTTGTGACAGTCAACCAAGCTCGGCAGGTTACAGATCTGTGACCTGGGATCGAAGAAAAGACCATGACCGCACTCTCTGCGCAAGGCACGTCCTCGCAAGCAAACATAGAAGCTGGAGCAGCTTATAGGATCCGCAAACGAGAGTCCATTTATGTGCTCCGTACAGTCGGGCTTTTGTGCCTCGCCGGTTGCAGCCAGACAAGAGAGGGCAATCACAAGTGTGAGCAGGAGCACGTTGTCTGCAAAACAAGTCAACACGTGTCACGTTAAGAAAAGTAGACGAACTGTAAAAGCCTTGGCCAAAACTTACAAGCTTTCATTGTTATTGTGGTCCTTTGCTTTGCTGAAACCGTTGAGAGGAGTAACTTCTGCACTTTGCACTGTACGAACAACTTCAGCTGATGCATCGCTTATATAGCTCTCAACTCTGTGCAATTTCTTATCAGCGTCCAACAATTACACCAAGATGTGCTCAGGCACTTGACTGCGACACGACATGGAGACACGTGTATCGGAAGCAAGATGTGCAAGTCAAGAAAACCATTAGGCAAATTGACCGTCAGACCAGTAGTATACATAATAATATAATATTCTCGACATCAACATCAACAGTTGAATGAGTTATGTTATTTCAATACTGATAAGACGCCAGATATAATTAATTCCTAATAACATATTTTATAAAAAATTTTAAAATGTGTAAGTACAGAGTTAAAGTAAGACTAATAAATGCCAGGGAAGTATCACAACATGTTCCGTCTAAGCAGTTTTGCACTTGTAACATGTAACAATATTTTTGTAATTTTCTTGCACATAAACAAGTATGTAGTGCAGACAACGTTGGAGACCCGTTGGCTAAGCCACTGTTGGTAGAGTAAAATTTTTCAAACATTTGCGTTTTGCATTTGTCAGCCTCCAACACTTGTGGTCCGACAAATGAATGAATATTTAACCAACTTGTGCACAATTCATGAGCACAGTTTGAATATTTCAGTTCACACGTCGGGCTCTCACATACCACAATCACTCACACACACACACATACATGTACATATGTATATGTACATAAGTAGACCAAATCCTTGATGATGCTGTCCCCACTCGTGTGGTTGTATTTGAGGCATGTGCTTTTGTCAACTTGCATTTCAATCTGTGTTGGTATGTTTGTATATATGTATAATAGATACTCGTAAACAGGATGTGGATTGATGTAAGCATAAATTTGCCTGGAAATAGAGTATGGAAACTTGGCCGAGGAAAGCAAATGGATTCCATTAACATTTCCATTGTACGAATGTCAAACTACTCATTCATAATTAATACTGCAATATACACCAAAGTTTGTAAACTATTCAATATTTAAAGGAAATATGGGTAAAGCCACAAAAAAATGTAAGGTTTTTCGGTTTTATTCTTTAAGGAAAATTTATTTTATTAACTTTGTTATCACTTATGATAATTGCTTAAGACTTATTTGCAAATATTTAATTTGCAAGGTTTAGTATATTTTGTTTTGTTTTTTTTTTTATTTGGAAAATAAACACAAAACTGAGAAACTCAAAATAAATATTTTTTTTTTTGAAGCTTACTATTTACTTGCTTGTTGCAAGTTTTTAATGCTAACTAATCTTTATTTTAAGTGTAATTTATATAATTTCATTTCGTAATCTGTTATCGTTTGTGGGAATACATATATATTGTAAAGGAACGCTGTTGGTTACATCTCCAAAAACACATACACACACAGTCATATTTACACAGTTCCTATGAAGTTTTAAGTCACGAATAATTGTAATTAGATATTTTGTTTTGTATTCAATTTATTGTTTACACATATGCAGAATTCTACCATTATGTTGTTCTTAACTGAAATATTTACAATTCATACTAAACCAAACTAGTAGAAGATCCATGTTGAGTTCACAATTGCCAGAGATGGAGGAAGTATTTATAAATCATTGAACTGAAGTTTGTTTTCGCTTTTAATTAGTACAAATCCAATTCAAAGAGTTTGCATTTGGCATTTTATCTTAACGGCTTATTTGATGTATTTTTAATGTATTGGTTTTTTAATATGTTTTCAAATGTTTTTAATACAGCTATTTGTTATTAATATTAATATTATTTTTTTAGTTTTTTTGTATCAATACTATATGTAAGTTTCACTTCGTACATTCATCAAATTCTTTTTGTAACGTTTGCTTAATTCGTTTATCATGTAGTTTTGCTTTATATTGAGTACTCTTGTCCTTGTAATATTCTGCTGTTTTGTGGTATTCTTTATGCTTATATATAGTAATTTATTCATACAACCATAAATTAAGTGCTTAAATAACCGCTAGATCTTCAAAAATAAACGAGAAATATAAAATCAATTGTTCCTTTTTTTTAATTTTTATATACAGCATCTCTTGAGAGCGTTTTGTTTGCTTTATTACCCAAAAATGTACAGATTGAATTGCAAATTATTTGATAATAAAAATTTTTCATAAAAAAGCAAATAAAAATTATTTCTGGAAAAGGTTTTTAGGTTTATTTATATTGAATATACACATACAATATTTCTTATTTTTATGTAATTAATATAAATATTTTGAGTTTCTGGCATTATTCGGATCGCCAAAGTATCTACGTTAAATCGTTATAGTAGACACATTCTGCAAACTTATGTTCATTATCTCATTACTTTTTGGTTTTTGGTTTTTCTTTTCTTTTTGCTCAGCTTAAAATTCTAGGCATAGTCTCTAAAACTGAATCGTTCACATTTCAATTGTGTCATGAGTTTGCTTGCTCCTTCCATTCTGTTCGGTTCTGTTCTAGTCCGTTCTGCTGCTGCTGCTGCTGCTGCGGTTGATGGTGTTACTGCTCAAGTTTTGTCTTCGGCCACTTTGGTGCCACTAATTGAGCTGCTGACGTTGCCACAGTCGCCGCCGCAGTCGAATCCCAAACGCCGTTGCCTGCGGGCTGCCATCTCCGTCTGCGTCTGTGTGTGTGTCTGTGTGCAGATCCTGCGGCTGACACTTTCAGCAATTGACACTTTTGTTGTGCTTGCTGTTGTTGGTGCTGGATTGTTGACTTTGTTTCGGCCAGGATTGCAGCAGATTGCCACATTTGGAGCGAGCACAAATTTAATAATCCACAAAAGTGTCAAAATCGTTGAAATGTTTCGCCAGTGCAAATAGCCAGGACAACCAATTAGCGTATTCCAGCTGACACTGGCGGATTTAATGGCGGATGCCGAGTATTCACCTGGGATTAAAAGGAAACAATCAGACATGTGGGCGTGTGTTTGTATGAGTGTGCGTGTGCGTGTGAGTTTACGTGTGGCTTGTGGTTATCATCAAATGTTTATTGTAATTGTTGCAATTGCAATTGGCAATCGCATTCATGCAACATGCTACGTAAATTAATACTTCAACTCGAAACTCCCATACAATTTCAACTCAAAATTCTGTTAAAAACAATTTGTGCAATTTGCAAACATGCAACGATGCTGTACTCTCTACCTGTGTATGTGTTTGTGCTTTAGCGTGTGTGCTTTAGTTTGTGTAACTAGTCGATTGAATAAATAGAGTCATATTGTAATTAAATATTTCCATGGCAAAATTGAATAGCAAACACTGCTGCAAAAAAAAAAATACCAAAATACCATTCCAATAAAGGAACGCATAAATTATCCGATATTTGGGCATGCATCCTGCTACAAATATGTATACATATATGGAAACTATTATTTTCGGTACTGTGTGAGTAAAAGGCGTGAAATGTGCACAAAACAAACATTTGAAACAATATCAACAAAATGTCAAAATGAACTAACTGACTGATTGGAAAATAACTATGAATTTGAAAATATTACAGATAAAGTGCATGGTTTATTAATTTCTCTAATGTTTATTTATTTATTTGCCTAAAGTTGATTAAAAGTGGAGTCAAACATAACAACAAATAAATAAATAATAAATTCACATTGTATTTGATTTATTCTAATTATGAAATATGTATATTATAAAATAATAGGCGAGCAAGTTCTTCGGTATGCCAAATTTTATATACACTTTCAATTACACATCTTCTATGACAGCTATATGACCTATTCTATCCGATTTTGAGAAATTATCCAACTAATTTAATGCTTAATTTAAAAATTAAATATATTAGAGCCAAATTTATTGCTGATACTAAATCAATGTATATTATATTACAAGTAAAGTACATTTTCCACATTTTGCCTATTATCAAAAACATACAGACAGCTGGCAACAAATTATGTATTTTCCACTTAGTCAACAAATTGCTGAAATAGACCAAAAACTAATTTATGCAGAATAATTAAGTATATGGCCAAATGTTTTTCGGACCCCAAAAGCCGCACTTGACATGGTCATGATAGGTGTGGTATATAAATACTAAATATATGCACATATAGCCAAATGATACCACATATCTTTAAATGTAGCCCAATTAATGAGCGGGTGTATAAGAAAATCAATCTTTAATCAATACTTTAAAATGGAATCAAGTCCAGCACTGCGTGTGCGTGTGTATAATAAATGGGGAATAATTGCGAAAAAAAAAATTGTAAAATAAATGCAAATAAATAATTGATAGTATCATTAAGTTATTAATAATCATTTGTCATGATTGTTGTTGTCGTTTTCATTTTTAATGATTTTTTTTTCTTTATTTTGTTTTGTGCTGGCATTTTTCTGCCGCCACGAATGGGTTTCCCAGTTGGCAAGCCAACAAATAAACAATAACAACAAAGACTTCCACATTGTAATATCGACAACAAAAGCGCCACAGAATGGCATTAAGTTTATTAACCCCTTTTGCCGCTCACAATGTAAAAATCCATGTAAAATTATGAAATTTCCAACAATAGTCATCAATATGAACAGGTTTTATTTTGTATTTATTTTTTCATTTCATCCCACCCTACAAATAATGTCATTAAATGGCATATACAATTTTGCACATCACATAACACACACACACACACACACAGATATATAATACACCCACTAGCACACCTCATGATTCTGTGATTTTCATTATCCGGCTTTAACATGTTTTACTCATTTGCCGGGCTTAAAAGTGCTGCGAGTCGCATTTTATCAGCGCCAATTAGTCGAAAATTAAAACTACATAAATTTCATACAACTTTTGTCTTCTTTTCCCTTATCCATTTTCAATTTCCTCACTTCTGTGTTCAATTTTTTTGTGCTGATGTTTTAATAAAGAAATAATAAATCAAAATGAATAAACATGAACATGTTTTCACGTGTTCATTAGTTCGTTATGGAGTTAATTAGGAGGTTTATTTGGCCATGTTAGTTTATCGTAGAAAGCTTCGGGCAGCTAATTAAATATTCATAATGTTTCGCTTGCAAATTTGTTTAGTTGTGTTTGGAAGGCATACGATTAAAATGAAGTTATTGATAATTTTAATAAAATTAATATTTTGATATAGAAAATGTCAATTTAAGACAGAAAGTAAACGGATTTTCGTACTAAAGAGTTTTGCGTATAGTCATTGAAAATGTTCATAATTTATGCCCTGTTTGATTTGAAGTGGCACATAACAACTGTGCAATGAAAACCGCAGCTAAAAAGGGGAGTTCGACGGTGAAGGTAATACAGGGGTGTGACAACAACTGACAGACATGCCCTTAAATCATTATATTGCCCTGGCTGACTTTTCTGACATATACAAAAAAAAAAAGAAGCAAACATAAAACATGTGCAACACTTGACATTTTCGCATAGAACGTGTTTTCAAACCTTAACTCGAACACGAACACGAATACGAACACGGCCTAACATGCGAACATTTGCCGCAATTGGCAATGCCATTTTTATGGCCATTATTTTAAAGCCAGTGGCCCGAATAAACGTGACAGTTGTTGTTTGCAACAGACATTCAGACAGTCAGCCAGACAAACAGACAGACAGAAACCTGTAAACGACAAATGTAAAGCGCTCACCTGTCTCTCAAACGGCCACTGTCTCTTTGTCTGTATGTGTGTGTGGGTGTGTGATTGGACCAGCAGCAGTCAGGTGTCATCATCACTTAGCAGCTGAGTGCCACAACCCACTCACATACTCTCACTCATTCAGTTGTGTGTTGGTTGGTGGGGCTGGGTGGGAGGGGAGGGTGCGTATAAGTAGCATGCTTCAAATTGCCAGCGACACAGCACAGAGAACACATGTCAAAGTTGACATACACGCACAGCTCAAACAGCAACAACAACAACAAGAATACAAGTGCAGATGCTGCAAACCAAACGATTTAAATACAAACACAAACATCTCTGAAAGACACACAGATACAAATGTATCTTTGTGCTCGGCTAGACAAACAGCAAGCCACATAGTTGCCAATACTACGTCATCATCATCATCATCGTATCCACTATTATCAGTATCATCATTTTCATCATTCTCTACATTTTCACTATTGCCATCGTCGTCGTCGTGGACACTGAACAAATAACGCAATTGTGGACATTTCGAGATAACAATAAAAGTGCACACGTAGCTGGTGTTGCTGCTGCTGTTGCTACTGCTGCTACTGTTAATGTAACTGTTTCTGCCTGAGTGGACATAAGCATGGTAGAAAATTGTGTAAACAAAATAAAAACCAAATATTGCACTATGGAACTTTCGTCTTGTACAAAATAAAAAACATAAAAGGTAATAAAAGGGCAAGAGCCCAAAGTTTACACGTGGACAAATATGTGAGAAAAACTATTATAGGTAAACAACACACACGACAAACTTGAGGGAGAAAAATAACAAAAAATACTGAACAATCTCGAATTGTTTGAGAATATATATGTGGATAATGTAAAAAAGTTGTGAATAGTTTAAGTTTAAATTTAATTTAAAGTTCATTCAACTATATAGTTGGCTACAAATGAGAAGTGCAACTAATTTACTGCATTTTGCAAGCAATAAGCCAACGCTTTCACACCACTGTGCATGCGGGGTGGGGGGGATGGCGAATTAAAAGTCAGAAGTGGCGAACTCATCGCGAAATAAAATTCAATTAGCTTTAATGAAAACTTAATTCAATTGGCATGCAATACAAAAACATTTGGCACTGACTGAACGAACACCCAGTCTTGGCCAACACCCAAACAGGGTGTTTCTTCTTCTCCACCGTCAATCGTCTCCCACTTACCGTTTAGCACGTGCAACACAATGGTGCGTGGCGCGCTGTTCGACGGGCTGCACGTATAGTTGCCCGAGTCCAGCTTCACAACGGCGGGTATAATAAGTGAGGCCCTCTGCAATAAAAACAGGCAAATAGCATCGTAAATACGAATTCATATGTATGTGTGTGTGTGCGAGTGTGTGTGGGAGTGTGTGGCTATAGAAACGGGATGCTTGAGTTGGCGAGACAGTTGTCAGACGTGGCACTCGCGGCGTATGCCACAGTCGTTAACTGTGAAGGTGTGCGTCACATTTGGTGAGTGGCAACAGAGAGAAAAAAAAAAACAAAGTGAAATGAATTACATAATATGCACACACACACACAAACACACATGGAGTGTGTCATTTGGCACGCGTATTAAAATTATAATTTGACGGCGTTGACAATTTTTAAAGGTATGCAAAAATTGAATAAAATTGCCATACAGTAAGCCATTCAAACTGCCACCCAACTTGGCCCCGGAATGTCTTTATGGCAATTTGCGTAATGAAAATGCTGAGTGAGAGAGAAAGAGAGAGAGACTTTTGGGGAATGATAATGATAATGATGAGAGAGACACGCCCACACGTGCGGTAAGCCACTTACCGTTATCTGTTTAATGAAACTGCTGCTTGGCAGCATTGTTGTTGTTGCTGTTGTTGTTGTTGCTGCTGCCGTTGTGCTTGGCTCCATTGTTGTTGTTGTTGTCGTGGTTTCCTCTGCGAATGCTGTTGTCATAGTTGCACCGCCAACAGCTGCTGCTGATGTTGCTGTTGTTGTTGTCGTCAATGTTGCCGGCGTGTCAACTGCCGTTCCACCAGCAGCAGCAACAACAACCACTTCACCTACTCCAGGACCAGCAGCTGTCATCGTTGTCGTTGACATTGTGGCTGTTGTGGGCGTGGTTGTTGCCGCCGTCGTCGTCGTCCTCGTCATCATCATCGTCGTCGTCGTCGTCGTTGGCATTGCATATCCATATCCGGAGTTGCCGGCCCCATCACTCACAGTTATCGCATCAAGAATATATGAACGTGTTATGGCTGCAATATCATTTAGCCTTTCTGCTGCAGTCATCGTTGACGTCGCTGTCGCCGTTGCCGTCGACGTCGCCGCTGATGTTGCTGTTGCCGTTGATGTTGATGTTTCCGTTGGCAGATCGATGCGCTCAATTTCCGTTCGCCAGCCGCGACGATTATGCAAATAGATTTGCTTCTGATTGTAAAACCAATTAATGAAAAGCGGCGGTTCCAATGCCTGGCTAATTATGCATCGCAGTTTCACTTGACTTCCGGCCTTCACGTGACGCGTGGACTCGCCGATTAATTCCGTTTTAGGTTCTGCAAAAGACCCCCAAAAACGGAGTGAGTGAAAGAGAGAGAGAGAGAGAGAGAGGGAAGAGAAACACAAACACACACACACAGTTTAGTGCAATCTGTGCAAAATCAGTCCACTGTCCACTCAGTGCCAGTGATTTATTGGCCTGTTCTGTGATTTATATTACGTTTTCGGGGTGTGGCTGACTTTGCGAGCTGCATTTGGGTGGAGTCTGGGTTCCATTGATTGTCTCTCTGTCTCGGTGTAACAGTGTTTTAATAAGGCTACTGGGTCATTGAAGTAACTGCTGCACAAGCACTTGCATAATTATGCAGATAAATCAATTTTGCGTCTATTATTTCTAGCAGAGAAGCTCATGAAGACCTTTTGGATTGTAACAAAAATTTTTCTAACAGAAGTTGCTAAAGTTTCTTTATGAATCTATGTTTCTAGCTTCAAAGCAAATGTTTTTAAAGTAACTCAGTTAATTAATTTGCACAACAAATTGTGACTTTCTGTTTTTTCTTCTCCTTTTTCTAGCAGTTTTTTTTAATGAGTTACATTTATGCTTACTCACCGACAATACGCAAGTGCACAATGGCGCTAGCCTTGGGCTCCGTTGATACCTGGCATTCGTAGGTGCCTTCATCCTTGAGTTGTACATATTTAATCTGTAGGGACCAGCGTTCGGGATGGGGCGAGAAGACAGATTGAAAACGCTGATCCGCTATGAAGGTGGTTTGATCCACGGTGAGGATGTGACCATCCCGCATTCTAAGCCAGGAGATGGGCTTCTTAACCAATTGTTTGACCTGTCAAGAAAGCGAATATAATAGAAGATGACAATCAGAATGTAAGTTAATATCAAATTAGTCAATAATTGAAAGCAATCTGTCAATATTGACGTTCATATTTTAAACCCAATACAATTATGTTTGAGTTTCTTACGGGAAACGGGGCAATGGGGAATTGGGTAGCGGGTAGCGGGGAAGTTGGAAATTCAGCAAAAGCCAAAATCCCAGCTGACTAACTGAATGATGTCAGCGAAACTTTTCCTCTGTGTTCGTTTGCTTCACACAACAAAAGTTTGGCGCCTACAACAACAGAATAACGGTATTAGGCAACAATGTAACGGTAAACAACAAGAACGACAACAACAAAATGACGATTCATTTCTGTCAATAATGACAATAATAATTTAAAAGCAATTTTACAAGGCAGCTTTCCGTTTCCTTACGCCTTCCTCCCAGCCATTCGCCACGCACGTAAAGAAAATAAAATACATTGAGTTCGAGCAGGAAGCTGGAGACCAAAGAAACAGTTATGCCATACGAGTGTACAAGTGTGTGCGTGTGTGTGCTGTGTGTGTGTGAGTCATATCATTGTATATATTTATGTTTGCTTGGTGGACTGCTTGAAATATATGTTGGACTGATCGTAATTACACTTGACATAATTTTGCGATTTACTTTTGCAGTCAAAGTTCGAAAAAGAGTTCAATTTATTGACAGCTTGACAACTTGTTTAAAGATTATTGATTGATTTTTTAATAATATGTTGTTTGAATTGCATTTCAATGAACTGTAAGTTAATAAGATAAGAAACGTATCAAGAAACTATAGAGTTATTCCAATAATTTTGTTAAAAACATTGTTCTCACCAGATAAATTGATAAATACTTAATCATTTATTTATTCACCTGATTTGACGCCAAGTTCATTAGTTATATATTCTTACATTTATTAAGTTAAAGCGGCAATATGATACATTCATATATATATCTATATATATATATATTTTTTTTTAGTGCTAAATGATCATCTAATCCACTCAAAAGCCAGATTCACTTAAAATTCCATGCACACATTGCGCACAGTGTCAGTCGTTTCGCATACCCTATTGTAATAGACGGACGCGGGAGGGGTATGGCAAGGCAGCTGACTAAAACGGTCGCCGTGGCAGTAACAGTAACAGTGGCAGTGGCAAAGGCAGCGACTGTGTGTGCTGTGGCAGTGGCAGTGGCAAATGACAGTCTTTGAACTGCTGTCATCAACTACATTGTCCGTGTTAGCTGCGGCAATGGCAATGGCAATGGCGACGTAAAGGAGACAGGAAGAAGCGCGGGTGCTTCGGGTGAGGAAACGGGGGGGTTAAGACAGGGGGCAACGTTGAACGACGTCATGATTAGATACTATAATCATTTGTGTTTTATGTGCTTGTTGTTTTTCATTGTGGTTGGCCCTGTCTTGCCGCCCTGTCGCCATGCTACTAAAAGTGTCTGAGGCACGCACACACAAAAGGAGGCAACCCCAATGTCCCAATGGCACACCCCCCCGCCACCTACTCACATCCCCAATGAGATTTTGTACGCCGCTCCAAGCTGCCCGCCCGCCTGTCTGTCTGCCTTGGTCATAATTGCTGCCAGTCCTTCTGATGTTGTTGTTGTGGTTGTTGTTTGTGTTTTTGCTATTGTACGTGCTGTCAAAACTATATGAATATGCCGGTCCAGAAATGAGAATATACAAAACACACACAAATACACACCCTCCCCTCTCTGCCTATCGTCACCCCCTGCCTATTATGGCAATGTAAACGCCATGAGGTTTGTTTAGTACACAACATCAGTGATAAATTTGCACAAGCGTAAATTACTAATTTATCCAAACCCATTCTCACTCTTCATAATATCCGCCCACAGTTTTTACTTTATTTTTATAGCATTTTTCCGTTTACATTCTTGAATATGGTGTTGAGAAATTTGATAGCGTCAATGTCAAAATGATTGACAATTTGTGAGTTAGTAGACTTTTAATACTGTTGATTTATGGAGAAGTGATACACAAATGCTGTTTGTCAAAACTTTTAATGAGGTGTAAGAGAAATCTGTGACAAATTCACTTGATTAGCTTGCATGGAAATGGACAAATTGTGTTGCTGTCATCCTTTTTATAGTATTTTTATTTTTATTTGTTTTTGCAAATGTTTTTAACGAGCTTAAAGCTTTTGAACATAACAAAACAACAAAAGAAAAAAAATATATCTTTTTTATAGAATACTCTTCCACTGACTGCTTTTTGAATAGAAGCGCGTCTGGTTACATTTAATTTACTGCAAGTTTGCGTTGAATCATGTGTAGCTATAAATAAACCACTGTGCAGTGTGGCTTAGGTGGAAGGTTGAGTTTATTAAATTCTGCGGAAGGCATTGAAATCGTGAGTATCGCACAAAGGACATTATTATCAGGCTGAGCATCGACATTATACTCAGCGAGTATTAAGTGAAGATGCTTATCCGTTTGCCTCCAACCCACAGACACGACAGACAGACGGAGAGACAGTTGGGCAGCCAGCCAAGAGTCAGCTTCTAGGCACGCAGGCAGGCGTAGAAGCTGACAAGGGAGATGGAGAGAAGGGAGCGTTGTAATGGGAGCTATGGGAAACTCCTTCGCTGGCAGTTTGGAGTACATGGCAAGTGGCAAGTACATATATAAGTCCTTCCTCGAAAGCTGCTTCTTGCGGTTGCCGGTTCGGTTGTGGTTCGACTGCTTTTCCTGCACTGCGCACTGACAAATATTCATGTGGCTTGAGGGCTCAGGTTGTGCCCGCCGAACTCGTCGTTGTTGTTCAGCTTGGGAGATTGGGAGAGCCGCTTGGCATTAGCTAATTTAAATTCCTTGCTTATGGATGGCGCATTATGCGGCTGGGTTCGTGTAGATTGCGCTTAATTTGCCAAAAAATTAATGACCGTATTTTGCCATCGAATTTATCTAGATTTCTCGCTCTCTCTCTCCTCTCTCTCTCGCTGCCACTCTCGTCTGTCTCCAATTCTCTTTTCTCGCTCGGTTCTTCGTTCTCGGTTTTGTAATTTAAATATTGTTAATTAGTTGTCTGCCTGTCTGCTGCATATTCTCTCTCTCTCTCTCTCTCTCTCTCAGTCGTCTCCGTGTGTTACGTGACTTGGGCAAAGCAAATGTTATCATTGCATTAAAGTCAAGTCGCCTGGAAATGGGCAATAAGCCCAGTGAGTGGCACTCAAAGTAGTTCTATAGACGAGAATTTGACGGGCCGCCGAACCCATATCATAGTCATGGTTAAGTTTTTGGCTCTTTTGCTTTTATGTGCGTTTTCCTTATTTTCGTATGCTGCCGTCAGCGCGAAAACGAAACGATATTTGGAAATCTAAGGCACGCTCGACGTCGACAACAAACTTTTGGCCATAACATTTGCGAATTCTGTCTAAACTTGTTTGTAAATAATTTCTTTTATTTTGCCAATTTTTTCACACAACAATACACCTCAAAGAGCCGTCACCCGCCGTCATGCCCCACCACACAGATAGTCTTCGTGTAATATTTCTTTTGCTTCTCACTCTCTCTCTCTCTCTCTCTCTTTTTCTTAAACTTTTCGCAGACTTTGCAAAATAACCAAAAATGAGGAGCTACTGGGAAACAACAAAAAAAGATATCAAGTGCTTATACAAGCAAAGCATTTTTTTTTTGTTGAGTGCTTGTGGATTGGTTTGTGTGTGTGTGTGTATACTTGTACTATGAAATGCCTACGGTCTGAAATTTATTATTAATTGATAAGGTTTAAGCTGATTTCTGGATTGTGCTAAATTATGCCAGTCAACAGCTAGCAGCAAAAATATATTTTTAGCTACAGGAATATTTAAATATTTGAATTCCACTTTTTCTTGGCTTTATCGATAATCGGTCTTTAGTGAAGTTTTTGCTTGTGCGATGACTATCCTGTTGGGTAATCCAAAATATATGATGTGCTGCTGACAATATTAAATCCACTTCTTAAAGAGCTACGAAAAATATTTTCATTATGACAAAAGCTTTAGATAATCTTTTTATACCCTTAACCCATGAAATGGATAAAAATGGTATAATGATTTTGTGCGAAAGTATGTAACAGCCAGAAGGTTAAGTAGTCGTAAGTCTGGTAGCACTGTTTAGAACCAACATGTTATCGATGTATCATGAGCGCATAATATATATCATGAAACGAGTAGTACGTAAGTGAATGCCATTGAATAAATGAAGTCTTTATTCACTGAAAATATAACAACGAAAACCATCAAGCATTAGTACAGCCTCGCACGTACATGTGTATATCTGTCATCCAAACGTCTGTCCATCTGTATGGTCAAGGGTTAAGGGTATCTTCTAGTCGATCTTATTCGACTAGAAACTTCTTACTTTTTGCTTTATGGATAATTTATTCTGTAATCCAAATCAATTAATGACTTCCGTAGCTATTCGGATTTCTTTTTAATCTTTTCTGTTATCAATCGCATAAAAAATAAATAAATTTCATAAAAAAGCTTTGAGTTTTCCGGTTTTAACAGATAGCAAATCAATTCGAATAAAATGTTAAACAAGTAAACAATTTCTGTTTTCAAACCTATCAGCTTTTAATTAATGTATATTTACAGGTGTTTTTTGAACTTTTTTTTTAATCATTCAAGCTGATAAAAGTTATTTCTTGTTGTTTTTACAGACAAGTTCATTTTGAATCAACACCGAACGCGAATGGCGTAACTATGTAAAAGAATTTGTTTGCTTTACAAGCAGCTGCAACCGTTGAGAATATCTTTTTTGTTAGTTTTTTTTGCAGCAAGTTGTAATTTGCTGTCTTAACAGAGCAGAGCAAAGCAGAGCAGCGACTGCGCCAATTATAATGACAATAATGATTATGCTTATGTTTTGTAATTATATATAATGATCATTACAGCTGGCTGTTGCCGGCACTGCGCCAAGGCACTGAAGCAGCAGTAACTAAGTTATTAGCGGATGGACTTTGGATGCCATACAGAGCGAAGAAGAGACGCACACACACACACGCAGTTGCTGCTGCTGCCACACCCAAATGGATGTATGTGTGTGTGTGTATATTATGGTGAGTAAGTGTGGTGTGCCAGACTGGGAATATTTGGGTCAGTTTCGAAAATGGCGTTGCCTTTAGCATCAGTAAATTGGGAGTTGGGGCCGGGCGGCAAGGCCTTGAGAGGACAAGTGAGCGGGGCTAGAGGGCGTGGCAGTGGCAATTTCCGGTTTGTTTTCTTTCAGTTCCGACAGCGCCAAGCGTAAATTAGTTCAAAGCGCTGTAAAGTTGAACTTTGCCCCCACCCTACATTCCCCCTCACTTAAGCAACTAGCCACCATTTCCGCACCTCCTCCATCCAACCCCAAACTGCAGTCCAGTCCAGCCAGCAAAGGCAACGAACTGATTGAGCAAAAGAAGTCTGCATAATCAGATGCTTATTATGAATTATCAATGATTATTAACAGAAAAAAAAAAACGAGTGAAAATGCTTTGTCAATATTTTTGTTATTTTTATGCCAAAGAAAAAAGTGAGAGAAAGAAAAAATGATGCCTCTCATTTTGTGTTGAAAGTAAACAGACCAAGGAACAAGGGACAAGGGAGAACGATGGTTGATTGGATTCATGGTAAAAATCAATCAACTTTTTATTTTTGCCCTCTTCAGTTTCTTTGAGTTTGGTCAACAACTTAAGATTGTTAGAGTATTCAGGACTTTGTGGGCATAAGCAGACAGACATATATATAAGATAAGAATTTTGAAAAGAAGCTAAAGTATTTGTTGTGTACTCTCTTAGCATTTATGAAAAGAGTGGATGGGATGTCTCGTTTTTGAGTACTTAAGACTGCTGACAAGGTGTCTACATTTTTTAACGAGGAAAAAAGTTGCTTTAAAACTTTATCAATTACTTTCAAAATATGGAAAAGGTCTATAATTTATTTAATTTGGTTGTATAGGTTTCAAAATCTCAAACGACTTGAGGGACAAAGGCTCTTTGATATAGTGAAAATAAGTAAGATAGGGTTTTAAAAGAATTAATTTCTTAACTTTAAATTGCATTGAATAATATAACTTTAGTTACTTGGAACACATTTTCAATAATATCGTTTGCGTGAACTACCGCATCATGTATGTTCAATTAATCCATTAGTGGTGAATGTGATGAACCGACCTATTGAAAGGCAGTATATCACGTATACTCGTGGCATGTAATGACTTCCTTTGTGCTTCTCGAACACACACACACACACCCACACACATATAACATACACATGTGCTTTAAGCCCAGTTAGTCCTTTGTGCAGTTTGTCTAAGTAATCTTACACATAAACTAAGTTCTCCAACACCCTACACTCTACACCCTACACTAATGCCAATGGGGAGCCTAATTTGGCACACATTATGAACTGTTAATTAAAGAGAATTTTGGGTTGAGTCGCAAAACTGAGCGTCACTTACATTGCAGGGTAAATAGGCGTGGGTTCCCGCTTGGCTAATTATTGTCTGGTAATCATCTATTGTTGGTGGCGGTCGCAGCGTTGTCCGTGGTGCTGGTCGACGTGTTGTTGTTGTTGATCTGGTCGTTGTTGTTGTTGTTGTTGACTCTTCTGTTGCTGCTGTTGTTGGTGCTGTCGTTGTGGTTGTCTCGCTTGTAAAGTTGTTGCTGTTGCTGCTGTGCGGGAACAATACGTTGTACTGTGTAATTTTGTACTTGTGTTCATCGAGTTCCTGCTCCTCCACGTTTCTATTGCTCATAACAAGATTTGCTTGCAACACAGACGTCACACCCGGCACGGATGTAGCCATTGTGAAGGGATTTCGCTGTTGTTGGTGCTGCTGCTCTTGCTGCTGTTGCTGATCGCCATTGTTGCTAATGTTATTAATGTTGCTGTGGCTGTGAATGGTTATTGGATTGGGGTTGGGCAATGGTGTGGCTGTTGCCATTGCCTTTGCCGCTGCCGCGGCCGCTGTTGTTGATGCAACGGACAAACTCGCATTTGTATGCATTGCAATTCCCATTGTTGTTTGACTTCCTATTGTTGTTGCTGGTGCTGCTGCTGCTGCTGTTGATGTTGGTGTTGCTGTTTGCTCATCATTTGCTTTTGCAATTTGCGTTGTCGCCAAAATTAATGGCAACGATTTTGGCAATGTCGCCGAGGCTCTCTTTGATTGACTTCTATGAAATGGGCCGTCATTTGTTCGTGCGCTCTTTAATATTGACGACGAAACCGTCTTCTCGTTTTCCTTATCCACCGACAACAGTCTCGTCCCTGCCGTCGCACCTAACATTGGAGAAATGGGGAAGAGATAGAGAAGAGAAAGAAGGCAAAAAGAAATTAATGACTTTGTGTTTTGTTTTCAGCTTTTGCCGCCTTTAAGCCGCTTACATATTTCAAATGCTCTGATCCCATTTATCTAATATGCCCAGCAACAATTAAAACGATTTACGGCCCATCTCTTTCTACTTCTTCTTTCATAGAAGGAGCTTTCTTTCATTTGCGTCGCATTGAATTCAACGTGAAACACACAACAGTTCAATAAATTAATCGACATTTGCTTCGCCTTTGACGTACAACCCAAAAAGAGCACCCTCTCCCATCCCTTTTCGTGCTTGTCCCCCCTCCTATCATTCTGCTGCATTCAACTGTTATCAAGTGGCGTTCATCTACCGTTTCTCCTGTGCGTCTGCATTATAACAATTTTGAAATTAATTAGCTAATTACTTTCAAGGACGACCAGTGAGTGGACTTTGAATTGATTTGCATAATTTCTGTAGGCACAAAACAAACACACCCAGAAAGACTTAGGCAGTGAGTCCCAATGGGCGGTCCTTTCAATTACACACACAGACATAGATACACACCGTTAGAGGCTCCATATAAACCAAAAACTTATTCAAAATATTCGCTTGAAATGTAATGATAGAAATCAAAGGCTCCACTTAACATAGCTTCGATAGTTAATTTCTGAGAATGCATACAAATTCAAATTTCTGTTGCCTTTGTGTTTGACCCAATTAAGTCTATTTACTTAAGCAATTACCTCATTAATACTTCATGGCGTGCTATGAAACAAATGTGAACTGTTTTCGCAGAAACTCAACACAATTAAAACGTTCTTTTGTATAAATTGATGAAATTTTAAACATAATGTAAATGCGTTAAAACATATAAATAAATGATTATAATTGAAAATAATTGTTATAAAAAAAAAATCCATCAATTAATTTTAATTTTAATTATTTTTAATATTAATTAGAATAATTATAATAACTAAATCGATAAAAAATGTGAGTGAGTTTATAATTAAATTGCCTAATAGTTTTGTCATAAATTGGGTAACGCATAGAACGAAGCATATCCGACCCCAAAAATTCATAATCGTTAGCGAATCGATATAATCATATCCATCTGTACAAACTAATGCCATTTATATCATAATCATATCATGTTTAGAATACTCGGAATACCAAATATATATATTCCCTATTTGTTCTTTATTGCATTCAAGTTTAAGTTGTATTTAAGTTTATGTAAGCTATGAAAATAATAACATCCAAAATGAATAAAAAAATTTTATAAAAACCAAATTTCAGTCTATTAAGCAACAGTACTAAATTGATTAAACAATTAAAATAAAAATATTTCAATAAATTTAAAGCTGTCTAAATTACTTTTTAATCCAATCAACAGATTATAAAATTGAAATTAAAATACATTTTCAATATTAAAATATCCTATGCGCCTATTTTGCAATACTTGACTCGCTCTCATGCAAATGTTTGCCCATTTTTAAGTAAAAAGAATTGCAATAATCTATAAGACATTGGCAATAATTTATGCACCTATGACATTCGTTACTTGCCTCCGCAACGCAAGAGTATGTGGCTGGGATGTTGCAGCTGCGCGTAAATTTGCCAAACTGATGCCATAAATTTTGTAACGAAACTTTTGCCCCGAGCAGCACTAAAAATAGTAAAAAAAAAAACCTTACCAAAAAGAGAATGAAAAAGAGAAAGCGAGAGAGTGCAAAGAAAGTGACATAACTATGCCACTTGCCACAGATTCGGAAACCATGCCAATTGCCACATGCATGTGCTGTGATTTCTTTAGCTTAATTAATATTGAGTGCAATTCTCAATTCGTTATCAATTTGCTTTAATTGAAAATCTTAAATTGCCAAAATTAAAGGTTCATAAGAAATCAAAAGCTCTACGTATGAGCAATATTTCATTGAGTTCTATGTGTTTAATTAGAAAAGAGCAATCGCCCTAAAGAGCGTCCATGTGGATGCTAAACTCCTAAGACCAACTATCTAATCAACGCGAGGTTTCACAGCCAATTGAGCCGCAGAACGAAAGTGCTTCAAGTAAATGCAAAACTCGACTCGCGGTCTTTTACGAGCACGCACACTTCAACTTAACTCAATTCAACGTGTGTGTGTGTGTGTCTGTGAGTGTACCATGTTATCATGTTTTATGTTTATGCGACGTGTACGTGCAATAAAGATAAAGCGATTTCATATAAAAACTTTTTAATTGCCTGCACTAATGATGCACTGCAACAACTTGATCATAATTATTATAATATAATAATAATCAAGTTGGCTAAAATGCCACGTCCACAAACAAAGTGGTACAATCAGACAAAATATTGTTCGTTCAGCTTGCAGAAAAAAAAAATTAATTAAGAATAACACATTGTGAAATTAAAAGTTTCAACATTCAAGCAAAACGAATTTATAAATTTTCCGGCAAAAGTTTTATTAAAATAATCATTTTAAGCAAAACCATATTTTGCTTGCTTTAGCAATCTCTTCTTGTTGTGTATAAGAAATAATCAAACAAAAAATATTTTTGAAAATTTTGGTGAAATTTCTTTTTGGGTTTTTCGAAGTTTCAGCACAGTGTGCATTGGGCTGGCGCAACTCATTAACCGCAAATAAGTTGAGGACCAAACAGCTGTCGAGCTGTGAGTTCAAGGCATATATAAAAACGGAACATGAATATGCTTCAGATGTGTTGTGGTGGGTGGGGTGGAAGCAGTGGAAGCAGTGGCGCAGACGCAACAAACGAGGCAAAAACAAATCAAAACAGCGTAAAAAACAAAAACCCAGAAGAGAGGAGCAAACTGCAATAAAACAAGTGAATTACGCGTAAGAGACGCGCAGCGCACTGGAAAAAATAAGGAAAGAAAAGCAAAAACAGAATAATAAAGAGGGGCATATTAAGAAAAATATCACTTTGGACGACGACGGCGACAACAGCAGTCGCTCTGCCTTCCTTTAAGTATGCTACGAAAATTTGCTTAATCTCTGCGCTGCAAAACAGCAACAGCAACAAACTAAAAAGTTATAAAAAAGTCACACAAACACACCCATACACATAACGTAAGCAAATTGTGCACAAAGTAAAATATAAAAAGATAAAACGACGGCCACAGTTGCCGCAAGAGGCAGCTGCCTACTTTACCCTACACTCACTTGGTGGCACAAAACTTGTGTAATGAGGCAAGACCAAGCGGCAAAAGACGATGGCGACGGCGACTGAGTCTGAGACCAAGGCTCAGATTGAATTGGAGTTGAAGTTCTCAAGAGGCAAGTTCTTAAGACCAAGTCTGAGATTGGGGCATAAAATGTGTTTCAGTATCCATCCAGCAACATCTCAATGACTTTACTACTGCAAACATTTTATAAACGTTACACACCCGTAGATAAACGGAAAGTCTCTTCACCCCCTCTCTTTTAGAGAGAGAGAGAGAGCTAAGCATACAAGTGCAGATAGTTAAATTAGCCAGCTTAGCCCCCGCGGGCACTCAAGCTAGCAGCAAGTTGTGCCAATAAAATCATCTAACAGACATCCACTTATGATACGCCAACATGCATATTTCATTTGACTGCACTCGCACAAAAGTTACCTACAGAAACGGCGTGGCGTGCAAATTAATTCCGTTGAATTGTTATAAATTCGAAATTAACTGATATTACGACACTCTTCTCAATTTCCAAGAAGCTACTTATAACAATTTAATATTCACACTGCGGAATTAATATGCTGGAGCTTGTTGCTTTTGCCAGCAAAATATTTATAAGCCTTTCCAAGAATTATTCAAAAAATGTCGGCTTTGGTTTCCGTGGGAAGTAAACAAAATGTCGGTTGATACAAATAAGTAACAGCCTTTATGTTGGCACACGCGAAGGTCATCATTAATTGCCTTAACTACCACAATTTTTAAAAATGTGTAAATGAAAAAAAAATAAAATCTTATTAATTTGTTCAATCATGATTGTTTTTATGGCTTAATATTTTAACTATGAAGTGTAAATAAATAAAAAAAATGGTTATATAATATGTTTTTCATGTGAACTTCAAAGTTTTCGCCATTCTGTCTCATATTTGCTCTCCCTTTCTTTTTGCTCTCCCCTGAACTAGTCGAATTCTTGGTGTGTAATCCCCGTCACGCCCCATGCACTGATGTCGGCATTTTATCGTTTGTGTCTGTCTGTCTGAGTTCTGTCCAACCACCCATCCCCTCCGCCCGTCCATCCATCCGTCTGACAACAATTCGACACTTTTCCTAATTATGATGGGCATGTTGTTGAGTTGAGCTGCGTTGAGTTGCGTTGAGTTGAGTTGAGTTCAGTTGATGATGAAATTTAGGACCGCTGTTCCCCAATTGCTCTGGGGGGAACTGAAGCGTGGTCATGGTGGTCGTGTAATCTTAACTAAACACCACAGAGCCGGACACTCTATCTGCCACTCTGCCTCTCTGCCGCTCCCATCAAATTGTTGTCGAGATGGCGCTAATAATGATGATGGCAGACGGCAGAGCAAGACCAAGAAGTCTTTCTCTTTTAGCAACCAGCTAGCCCCAGCTATGGGCTACGTAATTTGTGTAATAATTGTGCCTAAGCGTTTAAGTCGAGCGTGCCAGCTTGGGCGGATAACCAGTGAGTGGCATCTCCCGGGAATAGAGGGCGTGGCAGGCAGGCAGCAGCAGCAGCAGCAGCAGCCAAAAAGCCAATGGCAACAGCAACAACAACAACTGCAACAAACGAAATAACAATGAAGAATAGCGGCCAAATGCCTGTGGCCGTGGGAAAAGGCGAATGAGTGAGTTACTCAGAAATGCCGGGGGGGCACAGTTTTAGTCCGGGTATCCAATAGCTGCATCCTCAAGGGGTGTGGTGGCCAGCTTCAGTTCAGTTCAGTTTGTTACAAGAATTCAATGGTGCTCGACTTGCTGCAGAATTTGATTAAACAAAAGTAAAAGTTTTCATCTCGAGCGTCGAGCAGCAACAACAGCAACAGCAGGAGCCACTTTATGCCGCTGTTCGGTTTTGTTGTTTTGATTGTTCGGCTTGGTCGCAATTTTCCCTTCTCTGGAGGTTTTTGTTTACATTTTTCTCTTCATTTTTTATTTTATTTTATTTTTTTCATTTTGTGTAGCCCCGAGAACATTTGTTGGTGTTGTTACTTGGTTGCTAGTCCAATTGTGTAGTCTGAATTGTGGCTTCTAAAGCGCTGACTGTGTTCAACACTTTCATGGCCAACAATCGCAAAAATCAGCAAGGAACCAAATTAGAAACTGTTACAATTGAACATTGACTAAAGAATGCTCTCACTTTTATAAAGAATCATTTAGATATTTAATATACATTTTAATTTATTTAAATGCCTTTTGATTGAAAAAAGGAATATAATTTCGATCTCTGAGTAGGAGCTTTAGCCTCTATTTTGTTTCTATATTTTTGGGGTTGAACTGGTAAATATTTTTACCATTTTCATTTAACATCTAAAAAGTCTTTCAAGAATCTTTTAGTCAGAACAAATAAAAAAGAATGTTAAAATCAACTGCACAGCTGTTCGGCATTATTCAAGGTGTTTTAAACTGTCAATCACATCACGTAAAATATTGATACTACCGCAGTAAAGGGTATAAAAAAAAAAGGTCAACCCATGTTTTGCTTTGACTAAAAGTCAAATTTTCCAGCTTTTAAGTAACACAATTTGGGAGAAGGTCGCCCCCGCAGCGCTCACACACACTTTACCCTTGGCTGGTCCCAAAAATTTGAAACATATTGCAACTGTTTTTTCATGCGCTCAAACTTTTTTTCTATTAGTTCATTGGAAACCAAAACGAATTGAACCGTTCAATTGAATTTGCCTCATTGATAAAAGAGTCTTAAGAGTCTTTTTACGTTTGTGATGTTGTTGCTGTTGTTACTCTCGAGTTTTTGCCTTTCATCTTGCCATTTAACATTTTAATTACCCCTTCATTATAATTATTTGTTTTTATAGCTGGCAGAGCATTTGAAGGGGTCCTTTGTTGCAATCTCTCTTTCTTTTTTTCTTTTTTCAAAGTGCAACTTTTTAACTACTATTCGAGCAGTGCTTCCTAGATGTGGAGTAGTGTTTCCTTGTTAATTAACTAAATGTTGAGAGTTGCCATAAAGCAAAGCAAATTAAAATTGTGCTTTATAATGAATCTGTTGTACTTTGTATTATGTGTGAGAAAACAACAAGTTCTAGGTAATTTAAATACAAAGGTAAAGCTTATTTGAGCAGAAACTCTTTTGTTTGAAGTTAGTTAACTAATCATTTGTAATATTAAAATGTGTTTGAATTAAGTTGAGTACGAGTATAAGATGATATGAATTCACAAATTATTCGATATATAAAATATTATATTCTAATGTTTCCAACATTTGATGTCGTACGTTTTAAAGTCAGAATTATTACTCTTCTCTTTTCTGACATTTACTTAATTGGCTTAAATATTTAAAAGTTTCTCTTTTTTGGCTTTTGAAAATATACAAATATTTTCCGCTTCAAGCTAATAGCCAAAAATGAAATAGCTGTCTATTAAAATGTGCAAAAAATGTTTTAAGCTTTCCGCTGCTTTGCCCCAAAATACCGAATCATTATTAAAACCATAGCTTGCTAAATTTGATGACAATTTGATATGCGGGCAAAAAAAGAAAAATGTGAAAGAAAATCGAAAATAAAATCAGATTAGATGTTAGGCAAACTTACCCGATGCCGATGTCGAGGCGCAATGGTGGCTCAGGATGACGCTGAGGCAGAGGCAGAGACTGGCGATGATCGGTGCTGAGAGCTGGAAGAGCATGTTGGCCCGATTCTATCTTTATCTCTGTTCTCTATTAAAATGCCAGGCAAATTAATAATCCGCGTCTCTGGTGCACGCTGTCTGGCAGCAAGCAAAGCCGCTTAACTGGGTCACATGAGATGCGGCAGGATGTGCCAAATGCTCGTTGGAAGCAGATGCAGAAGGCGGCGGAGAAGAAGAAGCAATGCTCAACCGCATGCAGCTGCGGGCAATGCGCAAGTTTCTACGTAATTCCCCCGTTTCGCCTTATATCTGTTATTGAAATAACTTGTTGTTGTTGTTTATGTTGATGTTGTTGTTTTTGTTGATGTTGCTGTTGTTGATGTTGATGCTGGGGCTTCTGCTTATTATGGTTGTTAGTTTGTTTTGAGACATACGAGCATACGAGCTTGTCCAGTTGTTATGCTAATGTGTTGCTTTCACTTCCGTGCTCTCCAATTGGTTTCCTTTGCCTGTTTCTCTTTTCGCACACAATTGTGGGCTTAGCATATTTCACAATTGCACACGGCCATCTGCACACAACAATAACAATAATAATCACAACGCTAGCAATAACAGCAACAAGGTATATTGAAACAAAACTCCTAAAGAAATGGCAAATGTAAAAATGAATAACAAAAAAACCACAAAAAATGAAAAAACGTGGCATGCTTTAAATATAGCCACAGTGTAGCCCTGTTGGTTACTTTACTTTGCTGTCTTTCGTTCTTTTCGTTATTTTATGGCAACGTTTTGCGCAAAATCCTGTTTTGATATGTGTTTGTGTGAGTTTCGGTTAAGTTATGTGGCAAGCAGCAGCATTAGTTCCCGCTATTCATTCCAGAGATTCTAATCGCCATTTTCGGCTGCAAGTTATATGTTTCGAAACTTTCAGAGATTGCCCAATTAAACAAGTTATGAAATCTGCATAAAGTTTTCATACTGCGGTCGTATTAAACAATTTATACTTTAGCTGGTTGCAGCATCAGCGAAACTCCGTAAAGTCTCAACTTGATAGAGATTTAGACGGTAGTGCTGCCAAGTATGCTACATAAATTAATGTTCTCAAATGGAGCGAAGTGTGGAGGAAACTGTTGGCCAAGTCATCTTAATAAACATTTCTAGGACAAATAGCGTTTCAGCTGCCGGTAAGCCTATCTCAACTATTTTACGAGTTGTGCAAATATTGATAAAGTTTTGCTATTTTAACCATATTATGCGCTTTGTGAACAAATCGATACTGAAAACAGCAGCTGCATTTTCTAAATAACAATATTTTGCGGTTCGTTAAAGAATACATAACATATAATACCAAATGTTAGTTGAACAAATGCTCAAAACACCAAAACATGAACCCCTTTGAGCGATTTTATTGGGGGCTCTGAAAAGTATGCTACAAAAATACACAATTGGCGAATTGCATGAGAAAGCGATATTAGGCGCACACATAAAGCTGTATGCTCATGGGTCTTATGTGTGTGTGCGTATGTGTGTTTATTTGAGTGCTTGTGTATGTTAAAGTATTCCATTTGGCCGTCTGATGTTGCTGCTCCTGTTTCTGCTGCTGTTCTTGCTGTTACCTCATCTTTCTTTTACGCTCGAGACTATTTGGCATTAACGAAATTTATTTATGCGGGTGTTTAGTCGGGCGTAAAAGGTGTGCATATGGCCGGGCAAATACGCCCATATACAAATACATACACAGAAAAACATACACATTTACGCTGGGGCAGGGGACTGGCATACTGGCAGACAGTCAGACAGGCTGAGATAGAACTTAGAAATGCACGACACGCGCTTGCGAACAGAAAGGATTTGGATGCCTGCGTTTACGGTTTTCAGTTGTGGTTGAGTTGGAGTTCCCAGCTCCCAGTTCCCAGTTCTGGGCTTGACTTGAGTCTTTGCTTGGGAATAATGATTTAAATGCCTTTGTACGTTTGTGTGTGTGTGTGTGTATGTTGGTTTTGAGAAATGCCAGCCGTACATAAGTAATGGCTAACGGTTACTAATACAACTATACCAGCTAGGTCAATGAAGCGTTAACTCAAATGTTAAACAAATGTAATGTTCTGGCCGAATGAATTGTATGCATTAAGAAACGGCTGCTGCCTGCCTGCCAGCTTCCTTGTTGGTCTTGTACTTGTTCTTGTTCAGTTGCTGTTGTTGTTGTTGTTATTGTTGTTGTAAATGATAACGTACATAATACTAAATTGATTGCACAAACAAGGCAGAAGCAGCAGCAGGAAGTGTAAATGATTTAACACTACTCCCGTTGCCCTTCTCTATATATACGCCTTCAACTTGGGAAATCTGTTCACTGTTTTTTGATTTTGTTCTTGTTGTTGTTGTTGTAGCTACTGGCTCTGGTGCTGTGGCAAAAGTAAGCAGCCGAGAACGGAAGATGAAATTTGCTAGCCGCCGAACCGGAAACAGACATTTTTGTGACTTGTAATTTAGTTTATTGTTGCGGCCATTATTTGTTGGACGTTTTGTACGAGTTTATTTATGTATGAATATAATATTTTGACATTCATTTTATTATCATTTTGATTATTGATATTAAATATTGAATGAAATTGTAATTGACATTTATGAATTTACTTAATAAAAAATATAAAATAATAATATCTATGAATTTTAAAATATGTTGCAACATATTGAGCTTTAATAGAAAGCAAATTAAATTTTTATAACTTTAATTTCTTTTAAAATAAAAATACACGAATTAAAATATTAAGTTTTATGTAGAATAATTTGTTCAAAATATTTGTTATTTATTTATTAATAATATTTTAAAATCGTCAAAATATTTGTAAATTTCTTATTGTCTTACTTTAAACTTTGTTAAAAAAGTTCAATAAATATTTTTGGAAACTTATTTAACTGTTTTTTCTTAAAAATGGTATTGTAATCGACAAACTTATTTTTTACACATATTGCGCAGAATATCACTTGAGTATTTAGAAATAATTTTATGCTAATGTGAATATTTAGCACACACAGACACGCACACACACACACATTCACATATGCATGCAAAAGCTCCAAAGATCAAAAAGCATCCTTAATTTCGTTTATGATCAACACCATTAAAATATGTAAACAAGTGTCACTAATGCTCGATAATGTTTACTAATTTATTGCTTATAACTTAATTAAATTTATTCATATGAATTGTGCTTATTAACACTGTATTCACTTATTAAGTTAACCGAATTTGTCACTCGGCTTGCTTCTCACCTACGTTGCGCGAGACAAAGCGCACGCGACACCGGCTAAAAGTAGACTAAACGAAGTGCCAATGCTAATGAGCTCTTGTGGATGCTACTCTGTTAAGTTACGAACATAACATGTTAAGAGAGCGTTTTTCATCTTGTAAAATCTATGCGACTCACTGTTAATGTTAGCTTTCTGTCGTGTCCTGTGCTCGTTGACGATGCTCTGCTGTTAACTAACAGCAGCTCAGAGCAGTGAGAGTGGGAGAGTAAGCAGAGCTAACATAACGGTACTTGACAATGTTAGCAGAGCTTGTTAATCCCTGAAAACAAATGCAATTATTGTTCTTAAGTGTTTTCGCTGTAAAATACTTAGTATGAATACAAGTAGATATTAAGAGTTTCTAGCGAAATGGCTCGTTAAGATTTTAGAAGCAATAGCAATGAATTAGATTTGTAAGCTTATGAGGCTCACAATCTAAATGAACTTATCATAATCATAAGTACAATTAATCCCTGCTGAATGCCGGGCAATTTACAAACGAAATGCAAGGACACAAAGACACAAACACTAACAGCCGCTTAACAGTGCGATAACATAATTTCTCATTAACGTCAAGCCGGCAAATTGGGCGGCACACAATGGAGCCATAGAGCCGATAGAGCTGGCAAGCGTAATGGAGCCGCTAGCTGACATCCCTAAAAAAAAATATACAAAAAAATATGGCAACGACAATAACGAAGCTGGCAAATGCAAGCGCATTGAAAAAAAACTAGACCACACGCAGGCAACAAAAAAATAACACATAGAAACGAAAAGAAAGCATTGAAAACGTGCGTTGCAGGACGACTGGCAAGTGCAAAGCACAAGGATAAACATAATATGCCAACCCGTTACCCGTTGGCTTGACACACACGCACGCACACACACACAAACACACGCTCACTTTAAAAGGCAGCAGAAAAAGCAAAACAAAAGACCAAATTATTATGCAGCCAGGCCATAGATGTCGCCACGCCAAGAGAGCAACTAACAGCGGATGAACGAAACGATTCAGAAAGAGCGAGAGAGAGAGTGAGAAGAAGAAGTGAGTGTAAGCGGGTGTTGGTGATTTGAGAACAATGCATTAGAAGAGCTACACGCGCGGAGGACAGTGGGAGTGGGAGTGGGAGGAGATGAAAGGGTTAAAGTGAAGCCTTTTGCATAAAATTCAATTTGTCGTGTGCAGCAGCCATGAATATGCCGAACTGCCGAGCTTAAGCTGCCGTCGCTGCCGATGCCACTGCCGATGCTGCTGCTACTGCTGACAGTGAAGCACACATTTCGCTGTCCCTCAATCTGTCTGCTTGTAGTTTATAACATAGCTTCGACTCCCCAACCCAACCCAGTTAAATCTCTCCACTCTCACTCTCTCGCATGCTTCCCTTAGCTTGCTCTGAACAATTGCAATTGATGTTATTGTTGCTCAACCTACTGTTGCTATTGTTGTTGCTGTTGCATCGTATGTGTGTGGCGTAACATATGCGCGAAATTACTTACGAGGCGTCGCTTCTGATGCTGCCGCTGCTGCTGCTTTCTCTGCTTCTGTCGCTGTCATTGGCAGCGCTAGCATCATTGTAGTCTGGTTCTGGTTCGCATGGCGTTGCCAGGACGTTAGCTTGTAAAACAATGGCTGCACACAAGACACATGCAGTTATTAACAAACACTCAAATATACTCTCTCACTCACTCACACACACACTCGCACAAACATACACTTTTACATCTTTATTTTTTTTTTGTTTCTTGTGTAGCATTTTCAACAGTTAAAACAATTGGATGGAGAGCACTGCTGGCAAATTAAAAACTTTTTGCTGCCTTTTGTTTTGTTATTTCTCACTCTTCTTTAGTTTTTGTTGTTTTTTTTTTCATCTACTTTTTGTTGGCCATTTGGAGTGCCCACAGTTGATAATTATCGAGACCCTAAAACGTTTGCCATAGACACATCCAAAGTGGCCCATAATGTGGCATCAAATGAATGATAATCAGCCGTCTGATAGTGCCCAAGGGGCGGGCGTCCTAACTGGGATCTTTTGTTTGTCATATGCTTGGCCACAGTATGTCGAAAGTTTTAAGTAATTTCGAATTTGAGTGTGAATTTGTGTTGCCTCTAACAATTACGGACTGAGAGTTTTTGTGGCTTTTTTTAGAATTTTTAAAGCCAGGGAACATTGAAAATACGTTTTTGTACCACGTAATTACGCATACGTCATGTTTCACACACATGTTTTAATAACTGTTTACCGTTAATAAAATTTGTTTATTTATTATCTTAATTGATAATATATGCAAAATATATTTGGAGTATTATTGTTAATTATAAAAAATTTAATTGGCAGAGTTATAGAAGTATATATCGTTCTTCCGTATTTTATAAATTTGTACTGAAAGTATTTCTGCTGCACAAAAATACAGAAAAAAGGAAAAATTCATTTTAAACGACCTTTGCGATTTTCTGCTATTGACGCATTTAAATATATATAAAGGGAAAAGTGCACAACTTTGCCATTTTCTTCAATAGCACTCAATTAAGAGGGCTCTTTAGTGTGAGCCTCTTCTTGCTGCTGCACAACTTTTGCACACCTTTCACTTTTACAAGTCATTAATCACAGAAACGCGCAGGAGAGAGAACAAGTTAAAAAAAAAATCAAGGAAGAAGGCTTTATTCGAGTACGCTTGACTAGAAGATACTCTGAACTCAAGACCTTACAAATACTATCATCCTTGTACTATTTTTCTTTTCTTTTCTTTTCTATACAACATTTATATGCTGATACTGATCAAGAATATATTTACTTCATCGTTGATGCTTCCTTCTCGCTGTTACATACTTTTGTTCAAAGTCATTTAACCCATTTTCAACAATTCTCATGGATTCAGGGTATTCAGGAAAAAGAGAAAGTGAAAAAACATGAAATTAAAAATGCTTAAAGACACGTTTAAGATGAAAAATAAGATTGTGCGCTCTAATGGGTCAGCGATGGCTTAATGCGAATGAATTGAATCACAAACGCTTTTGTGATTCAAATGCAATTCAAAAACCGACGGAAGCAAAATAACTAAAATGAGCCAGCAATTAAGCTACAAATGAAGTTGCAATTTGGTTTGACATGTTCGGCACTTTAATTAAGTTACGGCTTAGCCGGCCATACCCAGGACATTTGCACGCGGATATTACGTATACGTATACATTTATAGAGCGAGTGAGCGAGAGAAAAAGAGAAGGATGGGAACAGAACTTTGGGCCAAACGCAAACAATTCACGTCAATTAATTGTAGCTGGTTGTGAGCCCGACAAACACAAAGCTCAACCTCAACCGCAACGGCGACATGACGACAACTACATAGATTACGATTACCCCAACATCCATCCATCCATCCAACCCAGCCCAGCCCTGCAACCTGTCACCCACAGCAAACAAATGGGGGGGACGCCGGATGAGCACTCGCTAAACCTGATATTGAAAGCTGCAAACTGCAAAACTGAAAACTGAAAGCCGAAAACAGAATCTGCAACGAATTTGTGGGACAACAACAACAATAACAAGAGCAACAGCTAATAACTGCCAAAGGCGGGGCTTATTGAAAGTTTCCTACCAGTAACTATTGCAGCATATAAATTCTGTGGCAGCTCCCTTTGTTCACCACCAACCACCCTCGCTGGCGAGTCTGTCGAAAATGTCAGCACGAGATAAGCCCAATTAATTCCAAATTTATTCGATACCAACGAGAAAACGACATGACCCCAAGTATATCAGACTGAACAAATAGGCATTGTTTTGTTGTTGATTGTATTCTTGTTATTGTTGCAGTTGCAGTTGCACATTAGGCCATGTCCTGACGGCAGCCACAGACTGCATTAGCCTCAAGTGCCTCATGTGACTGCAGCAACAAGCCGAGTGACAGCAATACCAACAGGAAGTCATACACTTGTTGTCTACAACAGTCGCTTTAGCTACCACCCTCTCTTCTTCACCTTCCTGCCCAGCAACCAGCAAAATCCTTGCAACATCTGTCATTTATGCATGCTGACGACTGATTGATCTGGCATACACCAGCACCATCGCTTCAAGGAGGCAAGTGGCGCAACTGAACGTGGCATGAATATTCCAGATTCTGTATTAACACATTTGATATAACCAGCTCAACTGTTGTGCACTCCTTAAACTGTTGGCAATTTTAATTGATGTTATTATGATGTTATTGGTATTCAAGTTGAAGGAAAAAAACTAAAAAAAAAGTACACAATGGGATATGTTAATTTGTGTTATATTGCCAATAACTTTAGTTATAGTTTAAATTCTTTCTAAATTCAACTAACATAAAATACCAATTTAATTTCAATTCGTTGGCTCAGCCAGGCCGGGCCGGGCCATGTCATTTAGTTGGTAAGCTCCCCACCGTAAACTTGTAAGCCTCATGTAAGTAGCTTAAATACAGTTCACATACTGCGTATGACAGTGCAAATGTTTTACAAATCCCTCACCCATAACCCAAGCCAAGCCCGATTCCAAGCCCCTTTCGTTTGGATAGCAACAATTACACATTTACACTTTGGGTCTGATATTCCCATTGTGGGCCAATTGGATATCATTAATGCGGTTAAATCGTATAAGCCACCACTGTCGGAGACTGCTTACTGGACCAAACAGGAATCTCGTTTTTAGCCCTAACTATGTGCTGCCCTATGTTTCTGTCACTGTATGAGAGAGAGTAAGGAGAGGGTAGGGTAGGGTAGGGTAGGGTTTCTCTCTGTGTCAGGGTTTCGGATAACAGACATGTTCCAAGTGCCAAAAAAAAGTCTAGCAAACATTTTTGCCTTTGCTTGCTTTTATTTTTTAGGTCCACATAAAGCCGCAAGCCCAGACAGACGCTAGGGCAAGATGAAAATTTACCACAGTACAAAAAACAACAACAACAACAACACGAACAACTTTACTCTGTTGCTCCATTTGAAACATTTATGTTGTGTACTTTGCTAGTGTGTTGGTATGTGGATATGAGGATGTGTGTGTATGTGCATGTGTATATGTATGCGGAAGGTCATTTTATTGTTTCCAGTCAAAATGGTCAAATGGGAATTTGTTTTCAGCATGCCATTTTAAAGGTTTTTTTTGTTATTTGTAGTTTTTTTTTTCTCTTCTTTTGGTTTCGTTCGTTGCGATTTGCCTATAGATTTAGATTGAGCTGTCGTACATGTTATTGGGAATTTAGGCCATTACGAAAAGCCAAGCCAGATTGCTGGCATATCATGTTAGTTAAAGTTAGCAAAGAGTGAGCCAAATGATTAGAATAATCGCCCTAGGTGTTTCAACTTGCTGAACTAACAACACGAGAAGACTGTGTTACATAGTACGATAAGAACCGTTCCGAATCGAATCAAATGGAATTCTAAATTCAGTGTCGGGTAATAAAATTTGCAACAACCCTTCAATTGTCCGTTTGTCAGTGTTTAAAAATTTTATAGCTCTCACATGAGCTAGGGAAAAGGGCTCTATTCCCAGCCAAAGTGAATTTTATGGCTTGTGCGTTTTGTCTAAAGGGTCGATTTGGGTATTTGGTAGATGAAAAGCGCCTTTCCTGACCCAGAGGCCAACAAAATAATACATAAATAAATATTTTGCAATGCATATAAATAAATTCAACAACAATCTTTTTAATTTCAAAAATACTAATTTGCTTTTCATAAGCTGTGTAAAGACTTCAAAAGTTTCAAAGGCTTACACCCATACTTAGGGGCACTAATTAAATTAAAGTATTGGTAATTAACAATTACTTGCAAATTCAGCAATTTCTCAAAAGTATCTTCAAGTTTTTTCATACACACAAAATTTATTCCAGCCACAGAAGCTACTTTCCTCCTTCTAACATTACGCTGTTCTGTGCTATGTTCTGCGGGGGGTCCTGCAGCAGGACTCGGCATAATAATTAATTTCCAAATTCAGCCATGCCCTACACCACAAGTTGTCTTCTCCAACTGATGTGGGTGGAGTGGAATGGTAGTTGGGAGGGAGCTTGTTCAAGAGTTTGTTTGTATAGTAAATGCCACCGCATTCGTATAATTTCATTCAGATTTCATTGTCAAGCGCGAGCTTGAAAATTCTGCATAGTTGGCACGTCGCACTCAAGGGAAACGGGGAAGAATGAAATATATTATAAATGTGTCTGTAGTGACACGCCCTGTAATTTATTTAACACTAGCTGAAATTAAACGTCTGTGCACGAGCCACACCTTAAATTTAAATTTGCAAATATACTTTATTAATCAGATGTAAAGAGAGAAACTAACTTATGTAAACAGTGACATTACTGTTTTGGAACTCCCAAGATTTTTTCTATTTCACAGAGTCGATCAATAATGTCCTGGTTTCGAGCTCTTTGATCTTTAAGCTTATCCGCAATGGCATCCAAGGTTGCCGCGATAGCCAACAGAGAAACATCTGTGGTGTGCAGATCTCTACGGGTCGGATAAATCTTGGCCACTGGCACAACAGCAGACTGATCTCCATCTGGATCCGATGAGCCTAAAAAAGATTCGCATAATGAAATAGAAACGGTAGACGATTCTTTTGCACCTGGATTCACAACAGTTTCTGGTGCCCCAACAGAGACTGGGCTTGATACTGTTTCCGTTACAGGAACAGATGGCGTTGATACAATATCGACTGGAGTGGTCATCACCAAAGCAACTGAAGCTGCCACTACTTCAGCAACTGGAGCGGGAGTCTCCACAACTAAAACTGGAGTTGCCGCTGCATCACCTATTGGTGCGGGAGTCTCCGCAACTACGACCGGAGTTGCCACCGCTGCTGGAGTTTCCACAGTTGCTACTGGAATTTCCACTGCATCAGCTACTACTGCGGAAGTCTCCGCGACATCGGCTGGAGGTGCCATTGCTACTGGAGTCTCTACAGCGAGTGGAGCCGCCACTGCTTCTGGCGCGGGAGTCTCTACAACTGAAGTATCCACTTCTTTTTCTTCTACAGTCTCCACAGCTGCCAATGGGGTTGTCACTGTTTCTACCACTGATGCGGCAGTCTCTGCGACGACTGCTGATGCTGCCACTAATTCTTCTACTGGTGCGGGAGTCTGTACAACGGCGATTGGAGTGGCTGGAGTCTCCACAGCTGCTACTGGAGCTGCCACTGCTTCTGCTTCTGGTGCCGAAGTCTCCACAACTTCTACTGGAGTAGCCACTGTTTCAGCTCCTGGTACTGGAGTCTCCACAGCTGCTACTGGAGTTGCAACTGCTTCTGGTGCGAAAGTTTCCACAACTGCATCTGGAGTTTCCACTACCTCTGATACTAGTGCGGGAGTCTCAGCGACATCGGCTGGAGCTACCACTGCTTCAGCTACTGCGGGAGTTTCCGTCACTACGACTGGAGCTGCCACGGCTTCAGCTACTGGTGCGGGAGTTTCCACAGCAGCTACTGGAGTTGCCTCAGCTACTGCCTCAGCTACTGGTACGGGAGTCTCCGCGACTTCGGCTGGAGTTGCCACTGCCTCAGCTACTGGTGCGGGAGTCTCCGCGACTACGGCTGGAGCTGCCACTGCTTCAGCTACTGGTGCGGGAGTTTCCACAGCTGCTAATGGAGTTGCCTCAGCTACTGGTACAGGAGTCTCCGCGACTTCGGCTGGAGTTGTCACTGCTTCAGCTACTGGTGCGGGAGTCTCTATTACGGCGATTGGCGCAGCCACTGCTTCTACTACTGCTACAGGAGTCTCCGCGACTACGACTGAAGTTGCCACTATTTCTGCTACTGATGCAGGAGTCTCCGCCACTACGACTGGAGCTGCCACTGCTTCAGCTACTGGTGCTGGAGTTTCCACAGCTGCTACTGGAATTGCCACTGCCTCAGCTACTGGTACGGGAGTCTCCGCGACTTCAGCTGGAGTTGCCACTGCTTCAGCTACTGGTGCGAGAGTTTCCACAGCTTCTACTGGAGTTGCCTGAGCTACTGTCACGGGAGTCTCCGCGACTTCGGCTGGAGTTGCCACTGCTTCTGCTACTGCTACAGGAGTCTCCGCGACTACGGCTGGAGTTGCCACTGCTTCTACTACTGCTACAGGAGTCTCCGTCACTACGGCTGAAGCTGCCACTGCTTCAGCTACTGGTGCGGGAGTCTCCGCGACTACAGCTGGAGTTGCCACTGCTTCTGCTACTGGTGCGGGAGTTTCCACAGCTGCCACTGGAGTTGCCACTGCCTCAGCTACTGGTGCGGGAGACTCCACGACTATGGCTGGAGTTACCACTGCTTCTCCTACTGGTACAGGAGTCTCCGCCACTACGACTGGAGCTGCCACTGCTTCAGCTACTAGTGCGGGAATTTCCACAGCTGCCACTGGAGTTGCCACTGCCTCAGCGACTGGTGCGGGAGTCTCCACGACTATGGCTGGAGTTGCCACGGCTTCTGCTACTGGTGCGGGAGTTTCCACAGCTGCCACTGGCGTTGCCACTGCCACAGTTACTGGTACGGGAGTCTCTGCGACAACGGTTGGAATTGCCACTGCTTCTGCTACTGGAGCGGGAGTTTCCACAGCTGCTACTGGAGTTGCCACTGCCTCAGCTACTGGTGCGGGAGTCTCTGCGACTACAGCTGGAGTTGACACTGCTTCTGCTACTGGTGCGGGAGTTTCCACAGCTGCCACTGGAGTTGCCACTGCCTCAGCTACTGGTGCGGGAGTCTCCACGACTATGGCTGGAGTTGCCACTGCATCTGCTACTGGTGCAGGAGTCTCCGCCACTACGACTGGAGCTGCCACTTCTTCAGCTACTGGTACGGGAGTCTCCGCGACATCGGCTGGAGCTGCCACGGCTTCTGCTACTGGTGCGGGAGTCTCTACAACAGCGATTGGAGCAGCCACTGCTTCTACTACTGCTACAGGAGTCTCCGCTACTACTGCTGGAGTTGCCACTGCCTCAGCTACTGGTGCGGTAGTCTCCGCGACATCGGTTGGAGCTGCCACGGCTTCTGCTACTGGTGTGGGAGTCTCCGCCACTACGGCTGGAGCTACCACTGCTTCAGCTACTGGTGCGGGAGTTTCCACAGATTCTACTGGAGTTGCTTCTGCTTCAACTACTGGTGCGGGAGTCTCCGCGACTACGGCTGGAGTTGCCACTGCTTCTGCTACTGGTGCGGGAGTCTCTATTACGGCGATTGAAGCAGCCACTGCTTTTACTACTGCTACAGGAGTCTCCGCGACTTCGGCTGTAGTGGCGACTGCCTCAGCTACTGGTGCGGGAGTCTCCGCCATTACGACTGGAGCTACCACTGCTTGAGCTACTGGTGTCGGAGGCCCCACAACTGTAACTGGAGCTTCCACTTCTTCTGCTACTGGTGTAGGAGTGTCTACAACGGCGATTGGAATTGCCACTGCTGCTGGAGTCTCCGCAGCGGCTAATGGAGTTGCCACTGTTTCTGCTTCTGGTGCGGGAGTCTCTGCAACTGGAGTTGCTACTGCCTCTGCTACTGCTTCAGGATTCTCCGCGACTACAGCTGGAGCTGCCACTGCTATTGGAGTCTCCACAACTGCAACTGGAGCTCCCACTGCTTCTGATACTGGCGTAGGAGCTTTCGCGATTACGGCTGGAAATCCCACTGCTTCAGAGACTGGTGCGGGAGTCTCCACGACGGCGACTGGAGTTGACACTGCCACTGCAGTCTCCACAGCTGCAACTGGAGCTACCACTACTACTGGTGTCTCTACTACGCCGACAGGAGCTGACCCTGCAACTGGTGATGGTGCAGAAGTCTCTAACACAGAAACTGGAGGTGCAACTGCTTCTGGTACTGGTGCCGAATTTTCCATTACAGCAACTTGAGCTGGAGTTGCGACTGGTACTGGAGTTTCTACAGTTTGTATTACTGGTACCGGAGTCTCCACAACAACTGGTGCTGGATTTTGAGTCTCCATTTTATTAATATTATTACAGTTGCTTTCGTTTAATTTTTATAATATTCAGATATTCTTCATTCATCTTGAGAGAAAGGATTTAAGTTGTTAATAAAGAAAGATATATATATAATAATATAATGTGGCACTACACATTTTTCCCCTTTAACCCCAAAACCTTGTTTAGAAAAATGGTGTTAAGCCTAATTTCTTTTGACGTAAGGCTTTCCCTTTCATTCTAAACAAACAGCTAAAAGCTGAATGCAATACCACACGAGACATGATAAGTAGCTTAGCCTTGGCCTTCGAAAAGGTCGTTGGTCCGTGAAAAAGCCGCCTTTAGAAAAGAGGTAAGCTAACGAATGACCGAAAGAGTAAAATAACAATGCACACGTGAAATTATTAACGCAATGGTCGTAATTTGCGGCATTTCTTCTTCACATTCTTTTCCAATCAATATATTGAAAAGTATTTATTTTTGCATTGGCGCCACATTGACGATTGCCATGAACATATGCTTGAATAAACACATTAAATTATTTAATAATGAAATTATGTTTTGAAAGTCATAAAATATGCTTGCCTACATTTATGCCCACCGATTACTATATTTAATTAAGTGCATCAAAAAACTAAACTAAACTAAACTAAGGATTTTTTATAAAAGTACATCATCGTTAGGTAATCTGATGTAATGGATTAATAGTGGTCGAAGTTAAATTTTTATTGAGATTTTAGGTTTTAGTTTTTTAAACGTTTTAATTTTAAGATTTTACATTATTTCTATAAATATATATAGTTGTATAAGTTTTTTAATTGTTATTTTAATTTTAGGAACACTTTTAATTGCTTTTTGTACCGTCGAACCGTACGCTTTAAGAACACGCGTTTAACTAGTCAAGGTATGGACATATTTAGTTTTTCAACACCTCTTATCGGTAATTTTCTTTCGTTTAGAATCCAAACAAATGCCCATTGAGAACGAAAAACTTAACGAATGTTTTTTTTTCTTAATGTTTGGAAAAGCCGACAACTATTTGTTTATTTTCCATGACTTAAGTTGACTTTAGCATGTCATTAAGAATGTGTTCTTCGCCAATCAAACCAACAGGTGTTTGCATAAATACTTGATTAGTTTCCCTATCTTTCTTTTCTTAAAGTGTATTAAAACCCAAATAAAAACATATAAGAATATTTACTCTCGTTTGGATTGTAACTATATGCTGCAGTTATTTATTTAAAGCTGATTACTTGGCAAACTTGTCAACAAATGGTAATGCCCATAAAATCCCTCTGCCTTCACCAGATGCAGATACTTGTCTGATGGCATTCAATGTCTGACACATTGACAAACGGCCAGGATGGAGTCGCTCAATCGAAACACATTAGCTGCAAAAAATGTAATCGCAGAGAACTAAGAAATAAATCTTTCAATTTTTCGAATGAATAAAGGAAATAAATGCAGCCAAATGTGAAGCAATTCTCCGTTGCATGGCATGCCACCACGCCCACTCTTGATACCGCCTACCACTCAGGCTGCATTGAATGCAAGCAAGCGCGCACTTTCAATGGAGTTGCATATGTCAGGATGTATAGTAAAGAAGGGCTTGATGGGGGTGGTGGAAGGTGGGAGTTGGGAGTTGGGTTTGCCGTAATGTGATCTGTGTACAATTTGCAGCCGTCGCTTAAATCCCAGCTCTCTCTTGAGACTTGAGACTCTAGCAAATAGTTTTTCAATATGGATGAGCAATGGAATCGCGATAAAGCGTAAAAAATAAAGTAACGTATAAATAAAGAAACGAACAAAAAACGAGAAAAAGAATTCATCCGCACAAATGCAAAATGCTTATACGGAAATCATTCGCAAGCCTCAAACCCCAGGCGAATGTGATTCGAACGGAGTACGCTGAGAAGATTCTCAAGATTGAATTGGCAGTTCAATTTCACGTATTATTGATATTTAAGAGCAAGCATTGTATACATATATGAACGGAGGAAGCCCGACTCCCAGCTAGCTAAAGGTATATATTGGCTGCCTATTATTTCCTCTACTATAAATCAATTGCGTGATGTGTGAAAGCGAACAAAAGATAATCCAAAAACGGCAGCAAACCAAAATGCCATTCTCTGTGTATTGTGTTGCTGAATGTAACAATAAACTGACTTTCAATGAAAAGGAATTGAGGATTTTCATATGTATAAATGTTGATAGAAATGCATTAATTGTTGATTCGATTTTATATATATGCATATAGGTAAAAAAATCAATTAATTAGTGTCATTAAGCACGCACCGCGGGTGCCAAATGCAAATACGAATACAAATCAACATCAGCATCCGAATCTGAATCTGAATCTGTACCGGTAGATGTAGTGCAATCTGTGAACTGGCTTTGAGCGCTTCCGGGCACATTTTGCTAAATTGCAAATATTTTCCAATTCGCATGCATCAGCAGCACGATATGCAAACAATTTTGCCCAGCAGCCACAAAGCGCCACAAAAATAAAAAATAAAATAAAAAAAAACAAACTTGCAAAAATAGGCTGGCTAATGATCACGAGAAGAAAATACCCTGTACCTGCGCGAACACTGCACAACAAAAATAATTACTGATAAAAAATAGTACTTTAAGCTATTTTTCTTTTGTGTCTCAACATTTTCTTTAAGTAATCTTATTCGTAAATAAATTCCTGCTCTTAAAGTCAGTAAGATTTGTATGCTCTTCTTCGTTTTTAATGACTAGGGGGTATCAAAAGCGGAACCCATTGAAAATGGCTACAAATAAAAATGGACAGGCCCACCCACCGATTTTGTGTCTCTGCTGTTACAGCAATTTTTGCAACGTATGGCAACGCCACACAGTTGGAACTACACAACTGTGGTGCAATTTATTTTCGGTTTGATTGGTTTTTTTCTTTTGTTGTTGTTGCTGTTGTTGGAGTGTGGTGCTTAATTGCACTTGCAATGAAGGCCTTTTGGGCCAAATGATGAGAGCGGGCTGCGGGGTGCACCCGCGTCTCGTCGGTTGAAAGGTCGCCCTCATCACGAGCCTTTAATAAATTATTCAAATAAACACGCATCAGTCTGACTGACTTTCTGACAGTCCGTCTGCCCGTCCGTCTGTCTATCTGTCTGTTCGTCAGTTTTATGGGTCAGTAATGGGGCTCGCGTCTATGGTGGGCGGATGGGGGCTGTGAGCCAGGTCTTTGCTTGTTAATGAATGCTGCTGCATGCCAACAGTTTGCGGTCAGCAAAAACTGGCAAAAAAAAGCATGAAACAGAGCAAAAAAGTAAGCTTCTCATGCTGCTAAAAAGTAACACATTTCAGCAAATATGCCACCCAAACGCACACATACAGCTGTCTGCCACCTTGCCACATGTTGTATACGTGTAATGGTAAATTTTACTGCATATTTCACGCATTTTTATTTGCATTCGCATTCCAACTGGGCGAAGGGCTCTCACTGAGCGGCATTTGCATTCACAGCTTTTGACACTTGACAACATGATTGTTTTTAAAGCCAGTGATAAATTATGCAGCGCACAAAAATAAACTCAACACACACACACATTTTCAAATAAAAAAAAAACATAAAATTAAGCCAGCAGCAAAAACAAAAACGTCAACAATTGGCAAAACAAAGGTGTGTAATAAAAATGCAAAACAAAAAACCGATTTAAAAAAAATATTAAATGAATTTAGGTTTCATAATTGAATTTAATTTGCTTGCAAATCAAAACAAAAACAGAATATCAATAAAAATCAATTTGGCTTTGTTTTTGAACTAGCCGTTTAGCAAGGGATAAAAACCAAAATCAACTTTTAAACAATTTTGAATTCAATTTTGAATGTTGAATGAATAAAAGTGTGAGATTTCAAAACTTGCAAAGTTGTATAATTTAAAAATATAAAAATCTCATGCCATAAAAATATTTCATAAAGTAATTGCATCTAATGAAGCTAGTTAAACGTTCATAAAGTAATTAAGATCTCATCCAAGTTAAACAACAGAATTTCATTTTTATTGTTCCACTCTTTTCTTTTCTTCTTTTCTCATCCCTCTGTTTGGTTTTTTCCTTCATCCAATGCAGCTGCTTGTGGTAAATTAACTTGAATGCCGCAATGTATTTAACGCAACTCAAGCCGAAGAAAACCAAGAAATAAAAGAAATCCAGGCAAAAAGGGTTAAAGCATGGACGAGGCTGGGCAAACAAATCTTATAGAAAACGAGCTGCTTTGCTACGAGCTAAGCCCCTTTTGGAAGAGCACCCCAAACCTTTCCCCCATCCACCCCCAGCCCACTCCCTTCGGAACTGACAACTGGGCAATTCGCGTAACTTTTATCATTAGTCCGTTGGGAAATTTAACGGGCACTTAAGTTCTTCACTCGTTTTCAACTTCTTTTCGCAGCCACTATTGTTTCGCCATTTTTTTGCGCCAACTCGCTTTAGTTTTCCGCATGTTTTCTATTTTTTTTCCTTGCACTTCGACTCGCCTCAGGCCATGGGGAACGACGGAGCGGGGCAGCGCGGGCAGCTGTTGCGACTGTCACCTTTAAAATCCTCGGCTCGGCATCAAGTGCACCGAGCGCCACTATTCCGCACCTCGACTGGCAAGTTTTTAGGATCAAGCCGAACGAGCAGAAAATTTATTTTATGCGCTCTTTTTCGGACAGCGGCAGAGGAGACAGACCAAAACAGAGCAAACAATCGAAAAAGGTTAGCTACATCGTTTATATGAACATTTTTTTACTTTTTCCTACTTCTTATTTGTTTGTCTGTCTGTTTGTTTGTGTACCTGTTGTTAAACTGCTTTGCTCTGAAACGTATACAACATTTATTTTTTGTTTAAAAAATTTTGTTCCTGTTGTTGCTGTGCCTCCTCACAGCGGATATTGTTGCAATTTATTTTATTGCATTTTGTGTAGGGTTTTTGGATTTAATTTAGTTTGCGGATCGCTTCTTTTATTTGGCCATGCGCTGAAAATTATCCTTCACTCGGCAAAATTTAACAAGTTGCCAAGTTTTTAATACGCATCCTCAAACTTTTTCGATTTGTTTTTCTTGTTTTCTGTATTCTCCATCACTCTGTTTTTATGAATTGGTGTTAAAAACTTTTAGTTTTCGGTTTTTTTTTTTCATTTTGTTAAGGTAAAATAACGCCATTTGGATTTGAGAGGCACATTTAAGTAGCTCAATTTAAATTAAAATATAAGCCACCAATCGTAAAGCTTTAACCACAAATTTTACCAATTTAAAACTACAATATATTGTTGTATTCTTGTCTATGCAGCTTCCTGCTGCTTTCAATTACATTCTAATCTCGAAATTTATTGAACTTCAGCAATCTGGCAGTACTCGACAATTTCATGCATGCATTAAGTTTGACTGCATCTCAAACGCTTCAAATGGGGAAGTTAACATTAAATTTATGCTTACCTTTTCCGACCCATTTCTTGAAATGTTTGCATTATATGGTATATATATTTACTATACTGAACAGCAGCTATCAATGCTGTTTGCCCCATGATACTGGCCATTAAACACCAACACTTCCTGCACAGACACGTACACTTACACACACACACACATTGGCATTCCCAAGCCAAATACTCACAGCATGTTACAAAATTGCACGAGCTCATGTCCACATATCCAAAAAGTTCTGTCTCTTCTCTTCACTGTTCAGCTCTGGTATGGTATGGTATGGTATGGTTGGAAACGCTTAAAGAAATGTCAATTACATTTGTCGATGTGGGCTTTATTGTCCGCTGCCCGTTTTTGTTGCTCAAATTCCAAATTTCAGTCTATGACAACCGCCAACGACCGATTCTCCACTTCCTCCCCCGTCACTTCCGTCGCTACCTCCTCCGTCTAAAAAAGGGTAGAAACATGTCCACATGTCCATATTGCTCACTTGGGTCGTCTTGGATTGCCATTTGTTGAGTGTTCTGTATGTGTTTCATATTTTTTGTTCGCTGTATATTTCAGAGCACATGCTGAATATGGGATAGGAGATATTTTTATTATGCTCTGAACCGTTTGTTCATTGACAAAAGTTTGAAATACAACAGCATGCATGCAGTTCCTGAAGTTTCCTTTGTGATTGCTTGAAAATTCCCATCTGTGGTCTAAGTTTTCTAAATAAAGAAAATAGTTTGTTTATTTTTTTTGCCCTAATCAGATTTTCGAAAACAAAGAAATAAACTAATTTTGAAAAGTAACTGATTCGTATTTATGCTGACACAGCAATTCATTTGCAAAAATCTAATAATATGCAATGAAAGAGTTTTATAAATTTTGTGTATAAAGTATTTTCAACAACTATATCATATTAGAGAAAAATCTACAAATTCTAATTCCTATACAGCAAATATTTTATTATCTTAACAGATAAACACTATTTTCTATTACTAACCTTTTTGCTTGGGTGTTTCGCACATGCGGCACTGATTTGATTTTGATTTTCTCGGCACATTCTGTCTGGTGCGTTGTAGTCGAATCGTGCAACAAATGTTAACTGTGATTTGTGGCACTTTTCCAAGTGTCAAACTGATTTCGTTCTCAGCAAATTTACACACGCCCAACACAGAAAAACACAGCAAAAACACAGAACTTTGCAAGCTGTGTTTGAAATCGCAATAAAAAAAACAAACTGCAAAATGTTATTGATAAATTTGATATTTGTCTACATTTTTTATTATTAAATGCATTGAATGAATTACCCTAAGTACAGACAAGCATCGTTGCTTCTGCAAGCTGCAAAAGCATCAGTTGACAGTGCATTTTACCTTTGAACATAGTTTTTTGCCATTTGAACTGCTTTACTTGGGACGCTTTGCCAGCTGCTTGTACTCCGTTTAGAAGTCTCAATTTATATTTATTGAGTCCACCGATGCGTATATAATTTATTTACCATTTTTATTTATATTTTTGATATACATCTACATACCTCTACTATATGTATATATGTTGATTTGTATGACCCTATTGAATTTGCTTTTGTTGCTTAAGTTGCATGCAGCAGTTTCGGTATTCAAGCAGCATTTGCCATGACGCTCCTTTGCTCTTTGGCTGCACTACTCGATAGAAATCAAGCGTTTAAATCAATTATTATGAATTTTGCTCTATATGCTTTTTGTGCACTTCCAAATGGGATTACCAGAAAGCAAATGCCGCAGTAATTGGAATCACAGACAGAATTAAATAAGAACTGAGAGAGAGTCTTGAACAACTTTAATTATGAGTCGGTTGGCTATGTTTGTTAAGATTAAGACTTAGTTAGGCCAATAAACCGATTGTATCTAGAGCAAGCTTAAAGTTCAATCCTATCCATTCTTGTACTCAAGAAAAAGGTGTGTAAAATTGAATAAGGGCAAGGCAAATGTGCTATGGCAGCAATTTGCACTTCATCGTATTAAATGTGCCCCTATTAGCTGAACAAGTACCTGACAAATAAGTTAATTCTCGTGCGTAAACATGAACGCACATTAACACAATCACCCCCTCCCCTCTTTCCACATCACAACCTTAACCCAAAGCTGAACTCCCCCATATGCCCCCCCTGCATACAACAACAGACCGCTCTCTTGGAGGGGAACTCCCGTTGCGTTTAACAACTAAACTTCCACATTGTGGCCCCCAATGCTCACACAGCATTTCATCAACTTTCACAACGGCAACAGCAAAAAAAAAAACAAGAAAAAAACAAGGAATCTGGCTGCTCTTTGTGAAGTGGAAGAAAGAGCACGGGGGAGATTTGTATTTGACTGTGGCTGCTCCTGCTGCTGCTCCTACTACTGCGCCTTTTGCTCATTTCCAAATACGGGCAACCTGAGGTTTGTTTTAATTTGCTGCTGCTGCTGTTGCTTTTGCTTTTCTATGGAACGGCTGCTGCTGTTATAGCATTGTCTTTTAACGTATCCGAAGCAAAACTTTTGCATTTTCTCATTTTCGGAAAAATGTGCAAAGGGATTTGTTTTCTGCTCATGGTTGTTTTGTTGTGTTGCGCGCGTATTTGTATGTTTATGTTTTGTCTGATATGATTTTGGCTTTTGTCCCTCTGTGTACAAAACCTACAAATATCTTTAGTGTCTCTTTCTCTCTCTCTCTCACACTCTCACTCCCTCTCTCTGCCTATCTCTTTATGTGATTGTGAGTTCCTTTGAGATTATGTGAACACAACGGACTCCGGTTTCTTTGAGGATGGATATACCCAAAATAAATAAAGCCCAAGTACATCTGTTTTACCATAAATTTCATATGTGTGTGTGTGTGTGTGAGTGTGTGTGTGTGAGGCTCTTGTGGGCGTATTCCCCAAATTACTCCGACTGCCAAGTAAAACGTACTTTTGTCTATGTGCATACACAAATATAAACGTAAACGTATATAATGCTCGTATTCATGTTTGTACTCGAATTGTTGTTATGGTTCGGTCGCTCGGTCACTGACTGCGTTTATCTGATTGCTTTGCGAGTGCACTTTACTTCCGGTTTGTTATTCAGAATCACTTGGTTGTGTTTTGAATTTATATTTGTGCATATGTGATATAATTAATTTCTAAATCAAAACCTAAGCATATGTAAAATTAAATATATTTTTAAGCTTTCCATTTTATGCTTGATCGTTTTCACTTAAGACAATTGATTTGAAACAATGATTTTATGTGTTCTTTTTAGTTTCATATGTGTTGAGCTTATAATATAATATTTAATTAAATTTATCGGAAGCAATAAGCTACTCATTTTTTTAACATAAATAATCCCTAAGTCAAATAAACAAAACTCTAAGCTTTATGTAATCAATTCACATTTATGTTCAACATAACTTTAAGTGTAGCAGAAAATAACAAAATAACGAACAAACTTTGCCTAAAAATATTCAAATTTCAATGGAAAATTCAATTTAAATGATTAAACTCAAGCTTTATTTATATTGCTGGCTGCCAAAAAGTTTTCAACACAATTATAAATACACATATACTACATACATTTGTATCCGGTTTGGCTTTGTGCTATCGAACGAACATGTTTCATAAGTGTGTCTAACGCATCCCAAGAGCCTGTTTGCCAAACAGCTGGCCTCGTGCTGTGGCGCAAATTACATTGTTTTATTTGAATTACGATTCGTTCAATATCCTGGCCGAAGGTCCTGCCTATCTATCTGCCTGCTAGCCTAGCTGCTTGCCTGGCTGACTGGCTGACTGACTGACTGGCCGTAACATAAAAGAAGCTTTCGTGTAATTTAATTTGTGCCACTCAGCGCCAAATGCGTGTTTATGTAATTGCCCCAGCATGTGTGTGTATGTATGTGTGTGCGTGTGTGTGTATGATGGAGAAGAAGGTCTTTATGCGTAATATAAGCTGATATTCTTTAATAAGTTGCGTTCTCATTAAAGACGCACAGAGATCAACGTAATTAAATAAATCAACGCCGAGCATTATTATGGATACGAATTCGAATTGTGAGATGACGTCGGCGAAGGCATTACAGAGAACATTACGAAATTGTGCTCACTTTTGATTCGGCTGAACGTGCTGGGCTTTTAAAACAATTAACTTTCAAACTTTGGCATTCGCCGTGTAACTTTCGGTAAACAACTCAACTCTAGCAGGGCAACTCTTTTTTCCGTTTTTTTCGCATTGTTTTTTTTTTTTTGTTTTTTTTTTTGTCGTTTTTCCTGCCTGCCTGCCTGTCACGCTGTTTATATTGTCTGTGGCGCACGTTGAAAGAATCCGAAGCGCAATCTGTGCGCTTCATGTGGCACAACCCCGACGGACCTGAGCTTATTTTCAATCTTTTTTCATTTCATTTCTCTTTCCTTTGGCCGTCGCCGTCGCACGTGCGCGTCTCACCCGGCAGGCAGCACGTGATGAAAAAAACGGTGTGCGGTGCTGCTGAAAAAAACAACTGTAAATACAAGGATGATGGCTTACTTAGTCGGCCAGGTAATAAATGGCCATAGTCGCCGATGCCACAGCAGCCACAGCCGCCGGAGCAGCCACAAATGATGCTTGAGCTCGTTATCCTTCTTTCTAACTACTACTACTACTACCAGCTACTACTTCTTTTAAACGCGAAGATCCTTTGCCAAGAATGCACCGTGCTCCATTCTCTCTTGTTGATGACATCTCCTTAACTCTTATGAAATGCAATAATAAATTGCATAACTTAACAAAATACTCTATATTAAGTAATTGTGACGTAGATTAGCTTTTAACAAAAATATTTAAGAAGTTTTCGCAAGTTAGGCCTAACATCAGAGAGCTTCGGCAACCAACTGTCCCACACACTATCGGAGGCAAACAGATGACAAGAGAGCACAAATCACATTGTGTCCATATTGTTCCATCTGTGGACATTGGACAAAAAAGTAAAACTCGCTCCGAATAAAATGATGAAAGCTCGAAAAACACATGGGAACTCACCTCTTATCTACAGCCAAGAGTCTGCACCTCTCTCCCACCTCTGCAGGATTGCACAAAAAGTTTAGAGCAGGCGTCAAGTAAAGTGGAGTAGGAGTCGGAGTGAGAGTGAGAAGTAGATTGTAAGGGCATCTAAATAGCTTTTTGTGTCTATCTAGCAACTGCTGCTCCTTTATTTTCTTCTTCACTTTTATTTTTTTTTTTTCTTTTTGGAGGAAAAGACATATGTTTGGCACTTAGGTGCTTAGCCAGCAGCAGTTAGGTTTTTAGCCATCCTATACCATTTTCTCAAGCCGAGCTAGTTTTTCATGGCATCCGCCTAGCCTTTACTTCAGCGCAAACCTGCGCTTCCATTCAGCGAGTTTGCCGCTTCGCTAGTTGGCATGGCATTTTTTCGAGACGCACGTATGTTTGTGGTAAATGTTTTTCAATTTCTTTCGAAAAGGAAACTCACCAAGCGAAACGCGTCCTACAAAATGCACACAAATTCAGCGTTTTATTCGCACCTGCGGCTGTCTGCTGCCGTTTTCAAGGTGTGTAACTGTGGGCAATTTACAGTGGTGGGTGGCTTGCGGAAATAGAGCTTATTATAGCTACCCCTGCCCCTTCATTCCCTTCATTCCCTTCACTCCCATCGCCCATTGAGTTGGACCTCAAAGGGCCATTCGCTCTCTCATTTCACAGTTCGCAGATGGCTTTGAATCGAATTGAATGAAATGGAAAAAGTGCCATAGAATTTCCCTTCGTTTAGATTTCGCACACAATTCTCAAGAGCCGTCTATCCACTTGGGGCCAAAATCATTCCGCCATTCGAGCCAAAGCGAGTTCTTTGTCAATGTGTATGTGTGTGTGTGTGTGTGTTTGGCCCAAACATGTTGGCACTTTTCTGGCTCATATTTATGTATGTGATGCAGCTGGGTTGTTAATACTCAACGCAAAGCCACTTCAAAGTTCGTCTGTGTAGGGAAATGGGAAAACAACATTAAAAAAGATTAAGATTTTAAACGATAATTAACCTCGAAGCGTAGGGAGTGGGGAGTGAACCTGATTTGGGTCTTTCAGGTATTTTACAGTAAATACATGCAAAAAATGGAAAATTGAAACATTTCGTGAGAGAGATTAAATACCCTTAGATATCGTAGTCAGAATGCTTTACAGTTTATTAGATATTCAACTGTGCCAAAAGAAGATTAAAGATAAATTCATATCTGTTTTCCACCTAACCTACATATATTGTTGATTAGTGTGATCTTTTATTAGAGCAAGTCTGTTGACCATTTGAAAAGTTTTCTCTTTTCTAATTTTAAACAAAATGCCAAGTAACTAAAAAACAAATTTCCTGACAAACTACTTACAAGGAAAGTTGTGGGAATAGTTTTGCGATGCACAAGATATGAAAACACGATGGCAAAGCAAAAAAGGTACAAGTTGAAGGTTCTTGCATGAAGAAAAATGCATAATTATGGGCGTGCCTTTCATTTATTTTCGCGCTGAATTAATTAAAAGTTCACTTATGCACGGAATTTGCATAAAAATGACATTTTAATTGCGCTTCATTTGTGAAAAGCAACGTTGGCGCCACCATTTCACCATTTTGCCATCCATCCATCCATCCATTCGCTGTCCGCCATCCGCCATCCGCCATGGCCAACGCCATTTTGAAGCAACGCGCAGTTATGAAAACTGGCCGGCGATTGCAGAGCAGAGAACATTGTGTAGGAAGGGGTACTAGAGATATGATAGTAGGGGTGAAAGAGTGGGGGAGTAAAAGTGTGCTCGAGACAGACAAGAACACTTGGTTGGAAACACTAGAAAACGCTCTTGCGCATCATAATGAAAAAATACATTTTCTTTTGCCGTGCGCGTCTTGGCTCTGAAACTCAAAAGGGAACTTGGTTCAATGGTGGGTAGCAGGGGGTAGCAAGGGGGGTGTAAAGGGCAATGCTTATGGAAATCTCCTCAAAAGTCCTTCAGTAATGCGCTATACAAACAAATAGAAATATTTATTAGATTTTATAGATTCCCTCAGTGACTTTTGCACAACAATTTTAAAAATAGCCAATAAAAGTTGATTTGTCGACATTTGCGTGGTGTTTTTTGGGCATAAACAAGACTTATAACGGCCAACCTTGGAATTTATTTGTTTACTTGAGTAAGCTAATAAAATGATCTCAATCATGATTTTTCATGATTCATTATATAAAGTGAAGAAGACGCATGAAGCTTTAAGCTAATTAAAATCAATGTTTAAACGCGATTAACGATTAGTAACTTGACTGAATGGTTTCAATTCCTATTGTTTGGTATTTGGATGCTTATTGTATTATTGAAATGCTGTAATTTGTTGAAATAATTTCCAAACTACTTCCTGAGCCACTAACCGCAGCTAATCACTTCATTTAGGCCGCACTCATTGAATTCAATGACAAAAGCTATGCATTGTTTGGACCAAAACGCCAAAACAACAATGGAAATCAGTGGAATAAAAAAATATATGAAAATAGAAATGAAATGAAATTGAAAATAAATAAATACCTAAAAAATAAATAAAAATGCAAATGAATTGTGTTGCGAGCACTCGATAAAATGGCTAAGCTGAATGAATGAATAACCGAATGAATGAATTGTGCTGGCGATAAATGATTTTTGAAATGTTTTGCATATTTAATACGCATCACAAATGTCAATTCGAACTCTAATTAAAACAAAATGTCGTACTAAAATGTATATATATATACTATGTATGTTATCTATCAAATATGTATAATACTTTATTAGTTAGTACACACGCCCCTTTTTGACCCTTTTTATTTTTAGTGTTTTTGAGTCAAACAGTTGAAAAATGATTTTTCCACTTGCCAATCGCCACTTGCAACCGCGGCACGTGAACAAAAAAAAAAAAATAACAAAAATGGTCGAAGAAAAAAGTGTTAATTTAAATTTTGCTACGTGCTATGAATACAAACTGTGTTATACACTTGCAACACAGCAATGGGGCAACACTTCCAACGACGAATCTAGGTTCAAAAAGTCGCACCGTTTTTGCCTAACCACCTCAACCAACCCACTTAACCTCACAATCACCCCTCCTACCACCCCTCACCAACCTACAATGTTTCACGCCGCTGTCTCTTCGGTTTGTCGCCCCCGCCACGTACGCAGTATGGCGGGGCACAATTTTATGCACGTCCAGCGTGTAAAACACCTAAAACGCCATCGTGCCAAATAGCACCGAATACCATATACCCTCCCACCCCCTTCGGCCATAACCCATCTGCCCTGACGAGCACCCGCACCATCATTTGCGTTATTTTCGCTGCGGTTTCCGACCGTGTTGCGTCCCACAACGCACGTTGCCATCGATTAGTTTTCATTTTGTGAACAATTTTGCATTGGCTGCGCTGATTATGCCACCCTGCGGCTTTTGGCCTTCCGGCCTTCCCCCATGGCTAACTATGGCCGTTAGCTGTCAACGGCCCGTCACGCCGCCTCCAGCGCCGAGTGGCTTTGCATACACATACATACGTACATACATACATACGTACATACATTTGTATTTGTGCCATGGCCCTCGTCCAACGTTTTCTGCTGCATTGCCACGAAATGAATTTTCACCAGGGTACTTTGGGCTTTCCCTATGGAACTACTGTCAGGGTTGTGTGAAATCGTAATATGAAACATTTGATAATTTTATGTTTCGTTTAAAGCTTCTGAAAATAGTACTTAATAATATAGCCGATTGACACAAAATCCCACAAGTCATTCATTGATCGATTTAAAGGTACTTGGAAGCTTGATTTGTCATCGAAGGCAGTGATAGAGAGAGAGGGGAAGAGATGTGGAAAAAAAGGAAAAGTATTTAATGTCAAAATATTTGTTATTTATGATTTTTTATGGTAAATGTCTGAAATCGCTGCAGTGGCGCATATTTCATTTCAAAGTGTTACGTGAAACTTTTAGCCAACTCTCTCGCTCTCTTTCACTCGCACGCTGCAGCTCGTTCTCGCTCGCTCCCACACTACCACTACCACTCTTGGCTAACTCTTTGGCTGCTATGCAGAGATGTTTGGCAGTGTTTGGTTTTTGCCAATGCACAAAAAAAAAATAGATAGTAGCAAAGAAATTTCGCATAGCTCAAACACGTCTGAACGAACATAACCAAACAAATTGCAAACACACATGTAATGTGTGCTCGTGTGTGTGTGTGTGTGAGTGCACTTTATGCATGGCATGATTTTATGATTTTATCAATCAAAATTCAAAAATATAGAAATGTAGATATTGATCTGATTGATTTACGCGTTTCAATATATTTTACCCATTCACATTTTGGGTAGAAATTCGATTTTGTTCTAGTGCAAAGCTTTTAAAGAATTATTGAAATTACTCTGCCGAAGGGTCAATTACCCTCAACTGCTACTCAATGCTTAAAGACACATAATTCTGTTGCTGTTTCTGCTGCTGTTACTTAAATCAGCGCTTGGATCATCGTTTATTTTATGCCCACTAATGTATTCACAGCAAATTCACATAAATCTATCAACATGCATGTATTTATTTTTTTATATAACCATATATCTTTAAAGGCATTGCGTAAATTTAAAATATGTATGTCATCATGCACACAAACACCCATTCATATATCGTTTGTCTTTTGCCTTTTGCCGCCTCGACTGCACGTTGATTTCCCGTACAATAAAGTCAATAAGGCGCAAAAATCGAATGCGCCGTCAAAGCCAATGAAGTGTGCCATTATGGAAAATCGCCCAAGTTGTGGGTTTTCCCGCAACACTTTATGTTCGCATATTTCGCATTTTCAGCTCGTTGTCCTACCCACCCCGATACTGTCTGTATCTTAAAGCTGCCGCACACAAAAATATATATATATATATATATATATATTGTGTGCTTGCTGGCTGGCACCTTGGCAGCGCTGTATTAATGACAAAGAGAAAATGCACAGCGTCATGCTATAATCGTTCACTTCCGATGCATTTCCCCTTACACTGGATGTCTTACACACACAATGCATTAACACATGTATATGGATGTTGATGAATCGAAAATTGGTTATTATAATTGCAATTTATTCGATTGTGGCCCGCTTTCAGAACGTAAACGAATTTCAAAACATACATACATATATACGTAAATATTTGCATATATAACCAAATATCGGAGTCTATTCAGGCATAAAATTATTAAAACTTTAAGAACACACAAAATGAGAGATTTACTCGCAACTGTTGTCATTGTAACAGAGCTTTAAAGATATTATACGCGCAAATGATTTATAGCACGTCAAACATTGCGTATACGTTACAAATATTAGGGTATCCGCTTTTGAAGTTTTCCCGACTAGATATCGCCTAAATATCGCCATGTGGCAGCACTAAAACAACAATGCCAACAATAAAACCAATTTGGAGCCCAAGTACAAAAGCTATAATATGAAAATGGCCAACAATTTGCCGCAAACATTTACCAATTATATTTAGTACGGCCCAAACCCACCGACTCCTAACTCCCAACGACCAATTGTCCCCCACTTCTGCAACAATGAGACTGGCCAGAGCGAATGCTCGAAATGGCAAAACACAGCACATTTTGTTTGGCTTGGCTTGGCCTGGCTCGGCATTGGCGCTTGTGAACTTTGGCCATGTTTGCACTTGGCTTAAAGTGCGCTGCTATTAGCCAAGCCCCGACCAAAGCCAAAGCCACACAAAGCAAACGCATCGAGCAATCTCAAATCTCTCATCACACATCGAATCCTAAGTGCACTTCCACCCAAGCTAACTAGTTAGCTGAGTCACTTATTAAATACCCTTTGTTAACCTTATATAGCAAAACAGACTTTCATTCTTGTCATTAAAAAGTTTTGTTTGAATGTTACCAAAAAAAACCATGATAATTTCTTTGCAGAAGTGTATTTAATGTTTTGCTATTACTTTACTTTTTTGGCGTCATTAAGGTGTGGGAAAAAAAGTGGGTAACGCGGTTACCAATGCCAGTATAACGATTTGAAATTCATTTAAAATCGGCAAAATTATTATATATTAAAATTAAGTTTTTATTGCTCGCGTTTGTTTGTTTTTGTTTACATTGAAAAAAACTGAAATGACATGCAAACATTAAAACACTCCCCCAAATTACTTCCGTTCTGGCGACGCGATTCACTTGTGCACTTCACTTCTTCTTCTTCACCCCTTTTGCATAAAAATGCATAATTAAATGTGTTGACTGGCTTTGTAATGAGGGCAAACAATTTGCCATCGAAATTGCAAAAATGGATTTAATTAAAAAACAGAGAGAAAATATTTGCAAATTTATGCAAATATGTAAACGTGTTACATATACAACTTTGCAAAAAACGTCTGATTGATTTTTTACACAAGATATAGTTTCTGATAGCATAAACGATGAGATTAATTCAATTAGAATTTGTTTTTGTTCGAGCCTAAATTATTATTGACTCTTCACAGCAAAAACTGACTTTCAGTTAAGGGTTAATCTTAATGGGATTTAAAGGCATATCACACAGATATACAGATTACAATTAGAGATATTTTTTCCACTATGTGTACATGTTTAACCATGACACTTTATACAAAAATGAAATCAATGGGAAACATGAGTTCAAGTACAACAAAGAGTTGACAAAGAAAAGTCATTTGATATTGTGATGATAAAGTAGTTTCTATAGCATAGTTTTTGTTGACTTTGAAACATTACTAGCTTTACTACTACTCATATTTCTACAAATAAAACATTTGTTAATTATCAGTAATAAACTCAGCTTTTGCAACCCGAACTCAAATATTCAAATTTCAATGCAACCGCATTGCCCATATGCCACCACAGACACACACACACGGTGTGTACATATTCAATTGCAACAACCCGCATAAAATGATATTTAAATATTTGTTGCCACCAATTGTAGCAAAGCGATTGAAACACATTTGTTATTACAAAATATATAAATGTGCAAAATAATTCACGCATCAATGTTGCTTGCTGTTTTAGATAACTGATTTAAATGCGTTTCACTCTGCGTATGAGTAACGCAGTCAACTATGGTCGCATACACAAAAACACACACACACACATACATACACATACGTACACCCTTGTACCGACGCTTTTAAGCATCATTAATTTTCTGTGGGTAATTCAACCTACTCACCCCTTACCTACCCTCTCCCGCTCGCACTTTTTCTCTGTCCATCTCACTGACCAGTCAAGAGTAATTATATGTCCGAACCAGAGCCCGAACCAGAGCCATGGCCATGGAAACTACACACAAGATGGTCTCATGTGCAGCAAACTGCATCCGAGTTGGGTTCCTGTTGCAGGGCACCCATTGTTTCGAATTCGCCACCTATCATGTGTGTGTGTGTGGGCTTGGAATTTCATTTATTATGGGCTGTGGCCAATGGCTGGTTAACATTTTTGGCCGCCCATTATTCGGTGTGTGTGTCCCGTCAATTAAAACCGCTGCCAACTAAAACGAGTTAAGCTCGAACTACACATTGCAAATATCATACTCTATACGAAAGCTCTCTACACTATTTGGTTTCATGATGCATAAGGTTTTTCTTTTTTTTGGTTTGGCTCTTATTACAATTGTACCCCGGATTACATTAAACATACAAGTTCTACATCAAAATTTGAAAAATCTTTCATTGTCATGCTTCCTATTATGTTTTTGCTGGTCACATATATACTACAGGGTAGAAGTGAGTTGATTGTTTTCTTGTTGCTGTTCGATTATTAATGATGGCATACAACATGCAAAGCAGTACTCAAAGTGGAATGCAGAGTATGGGGTTATTGGTGTTGATAGAGAGACAAAGAGGGAGAGTTCCTATGACGTTAAATGGCTGTCATCATTCATTAGCCGCAGCCGTTAGGCAGTTGTCTACGCAGCAGTCGCTTTTAAGCCAGTTCGTTTACACATAGCTGCCTTATATCCTCTACAGAACACAACAACAACTCACACACTCACCTATGTTTGGGTGGTGTCCTGCAGTGGTATCTTATGGTTATGTGTGCTGCTGCTGCTGCTGCTGCCAGTTGCCAACATCGTCTAAGCAGCTTGTGCATAGAGCCCCAAAAACAAATTCATTTGAACGCTGCACTCCTGAATCCGATCTGTTTGGTATAACTTGTGTGCTCATAGCAATTATTGTTGTCTTAGTATTTTAATTAAAATGTGCTTGCTTAGTGAGTTTTGAAAGGGTTTGGGGCAGCCTCAACTCAATGGGGCATATGGAACGTGTGTGTGTGCGAGCGTGTGTGCGAGTGTGTGTGATTGAAGGAAATTACATCTGTTCGACGCTTTTGACCACAAGTTTTGACCACACCGAATGAAATTGAAAGATTGTACAAATTGCGGTCGCTTTTGTGTATATACAATTTCAACAAACAAACAAACAATTGCTCAAATTGTTTTGTGTTCTGTTCTTTAAATCCGACAGTAATTTGAACATTTTAAATTTGAAATCTTTTCAAATTTAACACAAATACCAAGTCAAAGCTCACATTGCTTGATGTTTGACTACAGCGCGTGCCACATTCACCTTTATGTTGATATTTATTTGTGTGTGTTGGTTTTTTGTGGGTCATGTCGAATATCGCATTTGTTTCTTAGCTGCGTGCTCAAGTCACATACTTACTTTTATATACATATGTCTTTTCTCACATATTTATTTGTTGTGCCTTGCACCTTTGCTGATTTGTTGTTGTAAGTTTTTCTTTTGGCTTTTTTTTCATTGTTGTTGTTGTGGTCGTTGTGTTTGTTTACTTTGCATTAACTTTATGGACCTTAACACGTCGCATTATACGCCTTGTTGACTGTAAGTGTGTGTGTGTGTGTGGATGTGTGTAAGTATGTGTGAATATATCCTTTTCGGTTGTTGTTGTTTCATGCCCATTACATGCCGCTTTGCCGGCTTGCTTTCTCTTCGCTCCCCCGACATTTTGTCTCTGGCGTCTTTGTTCTGGCGCTTGTCCCACATTTGAACAAGAATAATCGTAAATAAAATGCCATGGTAATAATTTTTTGATGTTCCTCAAATGAGCTTTACGTGAGAACAACATGAATTGTGATTTACTACCCCCTGACAAAAAAACAACAGACAAATCCAGACAGAATGGATAATTCCCACTAATGAAGCTCACCGACCTCATAGGCATTGCTTAAATTTTGCACTTCATTTTGAAAGGAAGCCTTAAATAATTTAGATGTTATTTATAATCTTAAACAAATGAGAATTTGTTTGTGCGTAAGCTTAAAGCTTGATCTTGGTCCCAAACACAGTTCATTCACGATTAAAATGCAGTCAAGTTCACAGTCTTTGGGTCAGTGGCCAAAACCTGTACCGTACTCATATTCATTTAACACAGCTTGTCCCTATGGCCAAGCGAGAAAAGGCATCTTTTGTGTGACACTTTTGTTGTTGTTATTGTTGGTTGTTTTAAGTGTTTCAACGTGAGAGTTTCATAAGCTGCAATTGAGGCGGCTGCTCGTATTGATTATTAAATGAGGTCACACAATATTCTCAGCACAATAGCCCAAAGTTGTTGTTGTTATTGACCAAAGCACGTAAACAAGTTAACTAAAAATGGTGTCCCATTATGCGTGTGTGTGTGTTTGTGTGTGTGTGTTGTTCAGCAACAGCAAGTTAAATGTGCTCTCAGTAATGTTGGAAAATGAGTTTGTTCAAACTTGACTCACTTACTGATAAGCAAGAAGCCAATTGGCCAAACTAAGGGCATGCTGAAAGTTAACTTTTGTCTCGGCTATATAACATCAAAATGTATGTGTGTGTGTGTGAGTGCTTGATATAAATATATGTATATATATATATAAAGTTAAACAAAAGCGGGGCCATCAATCAAGTCAAGTGGAAATTTATAGCACTTGTGTTTGTTATTATTCGTTTATGCATGAGTTAATTAGAATATTGGCGTTAACCTTTCCAACGGGTTCGTCCCTTTTGTTGTAATGCTTAAAGATTTATGTGTGTGTGTATGAAGCGGCCACCTACCTCTTTCTCTCTCTCTTTCTCGCTCTCATAAACGGTACATGTGTGCGAGTGCGTTAGACATATGCTGGCTACTGTCTGTGTGCATTGAATCGAAGACGAAATAATTTGCATTGTTACATCTTTGTCGTCCGTTCAGTGTGTGTGTGCGTGCGTATGTGTGTGTGTGTGTGTGTGTGTATGGTTGACTTTTTAACCCAATAACATAACTTGACACGTGGCATGCCAATATATCTATATAGTTTTGCCTGCTAATTTTCTCATTTCCTTTTCGTTGTACACAACAATCAAAAGATTTCAAATTCAATTAAGCATTTTTGTGGGTCGATTCTAAGACAATGAACTTTTATACGCTTGACTTGGCTCAGAGGTTTGCCATTTAATGAAATCATTTGGAAATAAGGAAGAGAGCTGTGTAAGTGGTTTGCAATATTCTTAAGCTACAATTACTTGGAATGAGCTAACTTTTAAGCTCTCATCTTTGAATTATTAAAGCAATTTAAATGTTGAAGCCATTTAATAAACTCTAAAAAAAATGCATAGCAAATATAACATGTTATTTCAAATATTTTACGACATTTTATTATATACGTTTTTAATAAACTTGTCAAAATATTTTAAAAAAAAATATGTTTGTAGCTCGTGAGCAAAAATCCAATCCTAAAATTACTTCCATTTCAATGCACGATTCAACAGCTCTAACAGAATATTTATATTTGTGTGCATTGCTACGGAAATTCCAATTAGAAAATATGTGTCAACAGGCCAATAACAGTTGCAATTCCTAAAGTGCCAAAACTCAACTCAAGCTAAATGAGAGCTTCTCTTCGGCCCAATCAAGAGCGAGAGAGACGCATGCGTAACATTTCATGCTCTTCGACTCCCACGAGCACTGTTAACTGTTAACACTGTTAACTGTAAACTACTGTCAACGAGTAGGTATATTAAAGAGATAAATTTTCATACAACGTTTTTGAGGCGCAAAAATGCTGAGATCAGAGACTTACTGCATTGCATATCATACATACCTATTTTTTTTCACTTGTATTCAACTCAAATGTAAAGGGTATCTGCTAGTCACAATGCACAAATGCAGTACACAATAATGAAACCGGTACTGGTACTGTTTTTACTTTTTGAATGTGTGCTGGCATCTGATTTTCATATATAAAAAAATGCAGTTAATTCGTGTCTTTGTCTTTGGATGGTCGTGTTTAAACTTTTTAGCTAAGCTAAGTGTGATTATAACAAAAATTGCTATGAAAATGTTGCAAACATCGTGGTAGGATGGCTAGGATTTGTTGGTTCAATTATGATGACAATTATGGTAACCGCCATTTTGGGAATTTCAGATGGAATTTCTGAAAGTATTGCACGCAGTATTAATGGAATACATGAAGAAGTACACTTTTTTAAGAGTAATATTCCATGCATCTGAGTAATCACTCATATCATTGGATACAGCGTCTACTTGGAGAAATTAATATCGTCAAGCATGCTTATTATGGGCACCATGAAGGTAAGAGAAGGCTGCGATTACCATGAGTTCCGTTAATTTCTCAAGTTTTATTGCTTATCTCTTTTTACTTTTTTGTAGGAGCGACATTTAATGCTGTTGCCCTGGCTGGTCAATATAAAAGATTTTCATGTTGTTTGTCGCGATGTCTACTCATGAAATACTTCCAGTAAACGTTCCTGTCATATTATTAAGTTGTACTGCAGGACTTGGTGAGTCGCTGAGTTGTAGCACCGATCTACTATACCTAGATGTGCCAAAGTGGAAATTTCCCTAATCCACCACATGGCGATCTTTTGGCTTCGCATTGTGAATGACGTCACCAGAACGCAAAGCGTCACCCTTTTTGCATGCCTAGCGTGTCACTAAAAAAATGCAAGTCATTCTGTCGCAGTCTTAGCAGTACAGGCAACCAGTGATCTGGTATGTATGTGTGCGTCTGCTTGTGCCTGGCTGTAAGTTGAAATTCGGTTTTCATTTGAGAATTCAGTTCGGGCGCGACTTTTGCTGCGACACCACTTTTGTAAATATATTTTTTAAAGCACGCACCAAAGCTTTGTAAAAAAAATGTTTCAAAAAGTTTGCTGCATGCGCCTTAATACTGCTGGCATCGTCTTTGGTTGGCTCGACGTTGTGGCCTCATCTATAATAACACTTCTTGTGTATTGTGTCTTGGCATACAAACCTAACACGAGTAAAAATAATTTCTAGAGATATTGAGCGTTTTTCAGTTTAACGATTTGAAACTTTTTTAGTTAATATTGGTGTGTCCTCCCTTGCATTGGTTTATGTGGTGCCAGCGATAAGCTATAGTATAGCTTATCGCTGGTGGAGCCCAATTTACTCTCTTCGGGATTACTAATGTGGGGTATCGAAAAGGTGAGAGCCGATCGCCAACGTCAGAAGTTCCGTTAATCACTCAATTCGTATCGCATCACTTTAACTTGATGTAGGAGGGTCATTTGATGTTGCTGCCCTGGCTGATCGATTCTGCCATTGCAATCGTCATATACTTTTGTGGTGCTATATTTGCAGCCGTATACCTCTTACATGCTAATTCTGATGCTAAAGTTTATATACCTTTCTTTGCACTCTTGTACTTCATAAAATTAGGTGAGTGCCATTCTTACTTACATATGTACATATATGGATAGAAATTTAAATATTTATGTATTTATTGAAGCTATGAATGTATAATGCATTAACTCCAGCATTTCTAATTTTATATAAAATTTAATTAATTTTTTTAATAAATTTTAAAATTGTTTTTGTTTTTTGTTTATTCCTCAAAGCATGCGTAACATTTTGCTCTAAAAGTGTACTGCGAGAGTTCGGCAAATTGTACGTTCGCCCTAAGCTGGCTAAAGAAGTTAACAAGATTGCGAACGGCGAGTTCTGCAGATTGAGATTAAGGATTGTAATCTTTCGTGGCGAGAAAAAGGTACTACGATTGATATCCAAAACCTTGTCCATACCATTGGCGATGTATTTGAATGCATGGAATCCATAATGGACTACAAGAAGTACGTTAAATGCATACTCATATAAACAGCAGAGCGGCTCTAAGCAACCTTCTTCGTCGACTGCCATTTTGCATCTAATCGCAAGCATGTAAAAATTGAATACCAGTGCAAGAGCGCACGTTCGGCTCGACAGCCGAAGTGCTGTGGGCTCTGATCTCAGCATTTTTGCGCCTCAAAAAAGTTGTATGAAAATTTATCTCTATAATATACCTACTCGTTGCTACTACTGTTCAATACTGTTAACAGCAGGCTGTTTCTGTAACAGAGTTTACGAGCTGTCGGAACATTTGAATAATGCAATAAAAAGGTGGCAAATTGTGAAATTGCTTGGCAAATGGCGAATGGTGAAAAAGACGCGGCTAATTAATGTCAATTAATACATTAAAATTGTATTGTCTTGTAGAAAGGGAGGGCCAGGGGCACCAAATCCAGGCATTGGGCCAAAAACCTTGTCTGGAGGCAAAAGCTATTTTATTAATTTCGGCCTAAGCGCGGCAATACACAAAAATGTTGTCTATAGAAATTAATAGCAAATATTTGCACAACAATTTGTTTGCTTGGGGCTGGCCGGGACCTGGACGGGCGTAGACGATGGACTGGGGCGCAATAATAATCAATTTAAATATGTTTTTTTCATTTGTTGCCAAACATGGGCCAATAAAAAATTTAAAACAAAGTCCAACGACGCCAAATTCGAAGCACAGCTGCAGCAACAAATTTAATTCGCTGCCAGCGGTTTCCGGTCTATCTACTGTGTTTGTGTGTGATTGTCTGTGTGTGTGTGTGTGCGGCCCAAATGCTATCAAAAATCCCCGCTAATAATTTGTCAATATTACGTGAGCTGAAAATTGAATAAAAAGCGTTTTTGCATTGAGCTCAAAAAAGGAGAAGAGAAACGATACGAAAAAGTTGAATTCGGATCTGAAGCACACAAAAAAGGCAAAAAGACGAAGTGTAAAAGGCAGACCCGACCAAGTATTTCCGTAGAAATCAAATAAATTGTTACAAATGAGTGCAACTTTTGACTCTGTGTGTCTATGTGTGTGTGTGTGTGTGTGTGTGTCTGCCTGCTCCACACTCCACTTGAACAGAAAGTCAAATTTTATTTATGTGCTTCTCTCTCGATTTTTCATTTGCTAAGCTGATTTGCAATTTTTTTCTATTTTTCTTTTGCTGGTTTGGGGTTTTTGCTAAAAATATCCCCCCTCCCGGTGCTCCTCCTGCTGCTGCTGATGCTGCCCATTGCCAAATATTTATGAATAATTCAGCGCATACGATGCTGGTCGGTCTTGACCCGCATTTTCACCCCCTCACCACCTCTCAAAACGAAAACACACAACTGTGTATAAATGGAAATGAATTGATGAAAAGTCGCGTATTTCGCTCTTTGTTTACATTTCTACTGATTTGATATGCGGCATCAATGTCAAGTACGTACGACACGGGGCGTGGGGGAGGGCAAGCAACACAGATACAATTTTGAATACAGTACGGCGTTATCATATTTTTCATAAATCTATATACATGTATGTCACATTTCATCAGCAATCGCAATACAAATCGGAACAAAAATATTTTATTTTCGGCATTTTGAATTTTCAATTTTAAAACTAAATTTCAACAAAAGCTGAACAGAATATATGTATATAAATGCATACGAATATGATTCCATTTATTATTCAACATTTTTGGTTTGCTTGCCAAGCAACAATTTATCCACTATCCAATACAAAGCTACAAATTTAAAGCAACATTTTGTTAAAGCTAATAAAATAAATTTTAAGTTTCGAGTTCTAGCTTTAAACATGATTCATCTTTATCACTTTCTTCTGCCCAGTATTAACAAAAACGTTCAAAATTCCGAGAAAAAATATATTAGCTTGGCAAGTGCACAAATCGAGTGCTTTTAATTTGATGTGCGGCTTAATGTACGAACAGTTATTGCTACTTTTCTACTTCCAGTTTCACTCTCTCTATCTCTCTCTACCTCTCTCTATGTCTAATTCTCCTGCTCTCTTTGTGGGTGTTTTTGTGCAATCATTTTATCCTATAAGCGACCACATTACATGCTGCATTGAGGAAAAGCTAAATGACCGCAAGAAACACACCTACCAAAGCCACAAACAGCTACCCAATAACACCCCAGCAATGCCCCCTGCCCGCTTGCTCCGTCTCTCTCTCTCTCACTCCCTCTCTTCCTTTCGCTCGGATGATGGCTGGAAAGCAAAGTTTACTTTCGCTTTAAGTAGTCAGTCATCAGTCGGTTGGTTGTAGTGTGTGTGTCGGGCAGAGGGCTTGTTCGTTGTGGGCGTGGCACGTCAGACGCATGCCATGGCATCCTCTATAAGGGAACACGCATACACACACACACTCATGGCTTAGTACATGTGCAGGCATCCAAGTGCAAGCTAGCACACACACACGCACACCCCTCTCAGCCCTTATCCATCCTTGCTGTCGCTGTCGGCGGAAATAGCTTTCTCGGCACTCGAACTGTTTGCATTATGATGCACTGCCTCTGCTGCTGCTCCTGCTCCTGCTGCTGCTGCTGCTACTCGGTTTTGTGTGTGTTCTTTGGTGAAAATATCCACAGCTACCAGCTGGCCATTGGTAAATACCAGGCCTTGCCTTACCCTTTTCCCTTTGACCTTCCTCTTACCTTTTGATGTATGTGTGTGCGTGTGTGTGTGCCTGTACCGCAACTGTCAATAGTTCCAATGAGCCAAATGGAATTTGTCCTGCCTGCCACTGACGACATCAAGTGACGAGCTGCAATTTGTTGCACACTGCCTCAGCTCTGCTTGTGCTCTGCTCTGGTGTGCCATTCAAAGCATTGCCCTTTGAGCGATAATAGCTCCAAATGACTTTCGCATAGCTGCTGTGTCGCCACCTACTTAAAGCTGTCTCTTCAACGCTTCAACGCTTAAACTTCAAAACTTTCACTTGCTTTTCCCGTTCCATTTCACTTTGACGCAATTTTGAAAGGATTTTAGTTTTTTTTTTTTCTTTGTGTTGTCTGTAATTACTTTGCATAATGATTGTTTAATTTTATATCTAGTTTCCTTTTCAGCACAAACACATTTTAGTGGCGTGTACTGTGCCATATTTGTGGTTAGTTTTTATACTTTTTTTCTGGTTTCATAAGCCTTTGAATAACATTATGCTAATGCCCTTCAGTGTGTGTGTGTGTTTGGGTGTTTCGGTTGTGGTTTTAAACCAGAATTTTGTTAATTAAGTTAATAAAGTTTAAAGGGAATCTGATTTTGCAGCTTTTATACATTTTCTTTTAAAGTTACAGTTTTAACAGCTTACAATAGCAATACCCTTAAAAACGTTTCCTCTATCGTAAGTAGCTGATAAATACTTGCCACATATGCACAAGCCAAATGAAAGCAAAATTTCAACTTCAATCACATGGAGACTGATTCGTTCGATACACTGACACACATTCGGAACCTAATCCCAAATTGACAACATTTGCCAAATCCTCTCGGAACAAAGAGCACACACAAAAAAAAAAAAACACGACAAGGACAACACATTTACCTGTGCGGTGCATAACCTACTCTGACAGATAGACTGCCCAATAACAACACCAACAACAACAAGAACAATGGGAATGGGAATGGGAATGACAACATGGTAAAACGTTTGACTGAGATTAGATTTCGTGACTTGCACTTTTCGCCCCCACCCTTCTGTTTTCAGCAGCAGTTTTGTTTTCTGGTGTTCTAGTCATACATTTTGGTTTTGTTTATGGCTTCCTAAATACGAGACAAGTGCGCGCTAACAAGAGAAATCATACGCCCCGTGTGACATTCCCATTGTCATTTGTTTATGCTTAACTGTGTGTGTGTATCTCTCACCCCCTCTTCCCCTATCTATCTTTCTCTCTCTCTCTGTTTCGCTCCCTGTGTGCGTCTTTTTACGTTACAATTTTGCCTTTGGTATTGTTTGGCTGGCAAAAAGTTTTATATTGCAAAACACAATCAGACGCAGATGCACTTTTGGGGCCAGGCCGACACAAACAGAGCACAAAGTTTAAGACTCTTTGTGTCACTTTGCCAGCCAATGCGACAACAACAATAATAACATCAACAACAACACCATTAAAAATAAAACAAAACAGAAACACAAACAAATACATAAGCGACAGAAACAAGCTATCAACAACAAGGACTACAAGATACTCCACAGTTTTTTTGTGTGTTTTTTCCACACAAAATGGTAAACACTTAATTACCTCAGTTAAGCAAAAAGCGTAAAATATTTGAACATTTATTTAACATTTTTTCAGAAATATTACAACTTTTTAATGAATGTCTTTAAGGAAAAAATAAACAACTGACAACAACACTATATGTGATTAAATTTGATAAGAACTATTTGATTTATAGAAGTGAAAATTGTTAAATTTTCATGTTATTTAATTCAAAAGCTTTAGGGGAATACAATTTGTTTGTCTGTTTTTTGTTTTTTTGAAGAGCGCCATGTAAAGTGCACTTGTCAATTAAATGTTACAAATAGTTGTTCAATGTGTTACGGATTTTATTATATTATTCTTTTTTGACATTAAATGGCCATTAAAAATAATTGTAACCAAAATTTAAATGCATTTTACAAGTTAATTCGATTAACTGATGCGTTCAGGCAGCTGCCTGAAACTGTAGGGTATTAAAGCAGCCAGCAGCCATTGTTTTGCAATATAAACTAGTTGTTAAGGTGGGGCAGGCATCAGTAGGGTCTGTGGCAAGGGCAGGGCCAGAGCAGAGAAGGCGTGGCCGGAAATGCATACGACGGTAGTCAGGCAAAAGTCGCCGTTGCAGCATAATAATGTCAGACAGGCGACGTCTTTTTTGTGCTGTAAATTGCAAAAATGCAGCCAGAGGCACAACAACACACACACTCACACACACACACATGTATGTAAACACATGTGCTCGTTTTTGCAGGTTTCAAGACCAAGCGGAAGCGAGCGCAGCACTGACAAGCGGCATGCCACACACACACACGGAGCACACTCAGGGGAAGTGGGGTGATTCAAAAAACAAAACAGGCTTGAAAAAGCAAAGTTTATGTACATTTAATGCGCGGCAGCAGCTACAAGGAAACAACACAATAAATCCAGGATACATTAAATAACACACATACAAACAATCGCGCGCACACACACACTCACACTCGCGCACACATGCCAGTCCAGCTGTGAAACAAATAGAGGCGGCAAGCGGTCAACTTCCCTTTTCGTGTCTATGCGCTTGTTTTGGTCACGCCAACTTTTTTTTTTTCGCTGCCTGCCTTCCTGAGTGTTTGTTGCCTGTGTTGTGTCCTTTATGAAAGTTGGTCACAACACAATTGTTCATGTGTGTGTGTGTGTGTGTGTTTGTGCGGGCATTTCCTGTATGTGTTTGTAACAGCGGAAGTTCAACATGGCGCTGTTGGTGTTTGTGGCACATCAACGTCGCTCTGCATGTGCTCATAATAATTTCTTATTTAGTGAACGGCCAGCTGACACACTCACCAACACACTTACACACACTCACCAACACACACTCACCAACACACACTCGCCAACACACACTCATACACATACTTTGTGTATTCATTGTGCGTCCAACATGTTTTTTCCTCGCTCTATTTTTTCGCTTGATTCTTAATACCTGTACATACTTGCCACATATCCCGGCGTTGTATTTTTTTTTTTTACCATTTTCCTCATTTTCCTGTGTTAGATTTATCTACTTTGTGCTTCTGTTCTTCTTTTTTTGTTTATTTTTTTTTTTTTTGCTGACATTTTTGTTTTGTGCACAAGAAGGTATTTAAATTCAAATTAAGCAAATGTCATGTTAAATTCAGTTGACAGGCGTTGCCAACGTGTGGGTTGGGGGGTTGGTGAGGGCAGGTGTAGATGTCATTTTTGCTGATTAGCGTAAATTATTTAATACGTTGCCCCGTGTTCATAGATATGCCGCATACCGTGAGTGAATTTTAAATTAAAGCAACATTTTTTAAATCAAGTTGTGACAAAAATGCGGCTTAATGGAATATTTGTTTTAAAATCTAGGCAACAGATTGTTTATTTGTGAAACAAACTGTAAATGAAAACTGTGTCCTTGAAATTGTGTACACGCTTTGCTCAAGCTCTTGGTTCTAAATAACACCAAAACATACTATTACCACGCATTTGTCGTATGTATGTCACCTACTATAAGTAGGTATAGTATGTATGTGTTTGTATGCGTTTTGTATGTTTTGGTACTTAGCACGAATTTGGCTTTTAATGCGCTTGTGCGCATAAAATTTAATTCAAATCAGCTCATTAAACGCCTGCCACTTGACACACCACTCGTTCATGCGTCGACAGAGACATAAATGAGCGTCAACGGGGTGGGACGGGTTGGGACGTGGGTGGCTTAGGCAGTCAAACGGGAAGCTTGCTTGGGCAGCATTTTGTTTTGGCAACAAGCCGTAGAGCCAAGTTTATGGTGGACATTAAAGCGCGGAAGTAAGTGGCGCAAAAATAACGAAGCAACGAGTGAGCAAAACGCAAAAAAATGAGAGAGTCAAACCAACCAAGAGCCAAGTCAACCAAGCCAAACTAAAAATGCAGGAGAACAAGTCAAACAAGAAAAAGAAGAGCAGCAAGAGCAACAGCAACAGCAACAAGAAGCACAAAATTCAGACACATTAAATATGATATATATGCAAGACGGCAGCCGGGACATAAGATAAGTTTTATGGCTGGGGTGACCGAAATATATGGGTACACACTCAAAGCATAGGTTTATAGGTTTTTGGCTGCCAGCATCTCATGTTATATACACATTATGTTTAAGGTGTGTTCATGTTACACGTTTAGTATTAAATTTGAATTGACTCTAAAAATATTACCTTGTTTAATTGGTATTTTTACCAAGACCATTTAATTAAACCATGGACATAGTAATAATATTCAATGTACGTCAAGAATTTAAAATATTTAACGCTTTCTAAAATAGCTGAAATATTTATATATCATAGTTTTGTATCTATCATATTTGAGATTTATGTTCATAAAAAGTAGTTTAGATAAGCATAAACAAAAAAAAAAAACATCTTGTTTATGCCATTTGAACTGTGAAATATTTAAGCAATATTTCATAAGTTAGATTAATCTCAAGCTTTAAACACACTCAAGCTAATCTTTGAACTGAGTTGAGCAAATAAACTATATAAATGCAAATATTTGCAATACTTTGTAGCCAGTTCAATATACATGTAAGCAAAAATGAAATAAATATTTATTTGAAAATAGAAAAAAAAGAGAAAATATATTCGCTGACTGCACAATTTACAAAATTGCAATTGAAACACCAAGAGAAACCTTTTTTCCAATTGATGTAAAACACAATAGAAATGGAATGTGAGAAAAGGAAGGAAGGAGAGGAATTCGAGGGTGGAAAATCTGTGCAGTTGCCAAGTGCTGTTCACATCGTTCGCGTAACTTTATCAAAATCAACTTGAGATGCATTTTTGTGACGCCAACAAGTGTTGCACTTGTTATTTTTCTTGATACTGCCACACTGGCTAGCTACCGATTGAGTGTGTCCACACATACTGTGTGTTGTGTTGGGGGAAACCATACACTTGCCAGCAACTACTATTGGCTGCCCTCCATCCCTAGGGACATTTTTGCAATGATGGAAATTTTGCCACCCAAGGGACTTACTTGCAAGTGCTGGTTGCAGTAAGAGGCAAAGATTGCAGATTGAACATTGGGTCGAATGGAATTTAATTTTGTGAGAAACTTTGTGCAAATACTCCAAAGCAGAGAACATACAACCAATACAAGAAGTATCTGTATATTCTTTGTGTTGTGTTAGCCGTATGACCGATACCAAAGACTTGGCCAAGATGCAGCCAAGTCGGAAGTTTGTCATTGCATCAGCTGATAGACAAAACAGAGACTGGTGGAGATTGCTTGGTAGGCGGTACAGAGGTGGAGAGGTAGAGAACAGGCCGCACTCAACACTCCAAGGACGTAGATGGATAAAACCTAATTTGTTCCGAATAAAATGAAAAGATAGACACAGTAAAGGGGGTGAAGTTGAGTTACCGAAGACCAAATGCTCTTTACAATATTCGATTTTAAAATATATTTTTAGTTATATTTATGGAAAATTGCAAAAGAAAATTAGTTAAATAAAAATAGATTTAAGTGAAAAACAACAGTCGGAAACACTATAAATAGTTAATATGCCCTTTCCGTAGTGTAATGGCGTAATGGCAATAGAAGTCAAGTAGAGGGGTTTGTTGACAAGACAAAGTGGCAAGACAAAGCCAAGCGAATGGCAACCAATTGAGCCAAAATCATTGCAAATTGTCTATCATGCTCTGAATAGTTTTTCAGGCAGTTGCACTTGGAGCCAAAGTACAAAATCAACGAGTTGCATCTGATGGATTGTTGTCTGGCTGCCAGCTGCAAGTGCGAGTGCCGTTATTTATTGCATTTGCACCGTATCTAACAACGGCGAGCTTTTCTATGCTGGGTTCGACTGAGGCTCGACTGGGCTGGCAATTGGTTGCGAAATGCGAAATTAAAAGAAATCAAATGCTATTTAAGCTGCCTTCATTTGCATTTGCATACAATTCAGACAGCCCGGAGGCTGAATGAAAGCAAAAAAGAAAAAAACAATGTGGGAGGAGTCTGGAGGGGGGTTATTGAAAAATACTATATTCGTATATTTGTAATTTGAATGTTGTTTTGTTTTGTTCAGAAATTCGAATTCACATATTCGTTTATGCAAAGTCTTCTTACTTACTGAAAAAACAATCAGCTTTTTGCACCCCCCAATAAGCCAAAATACTTGATGCGCTTCGGTTGGGTTTCGTATCGCCACAAATACGCACACGCACGCAAACAATACTAACTCAAAAAAACACCCACGTACACACACTTGAGCATGTACATGGGTATTTTCCATTTCGCACAGGTAATCGATTTTCATGCTTTTGGCAAAATGCACAAAAGAACCAAAAAACAAAAAAAAATACACAAAAAATATAAAAATACAAAAAAAAAAAAGGAGAAACGAAAGAAATAAGTAAACCAACTTTGTTGTTCGTTGGTTTTCTTTTTACCTTTGTTGAATTTGGTTTGCCTTGTCCCTCATCCAGCATTTTGTTTTATTTTTGTGCGAGTGTGTGTGTCTGTCTCTGTCGGTGTATGTGTATGTTTTGCTTGCGTATACTTAATATTTATGTTGAAAACTTTAAGCAGTTAAGAGCTCGTCGAGCTTAAAATATTCCAGCGGTGTGCGTTGAAGTTCAGCAACTTGTTGATTTGCTTTTACCTAACTTTGTACACACCACCCACACACAGTAAATGGCAGCGCATCCGCCGCCGCCGCCGCCCTTCCCCTATTAAACCCTCTCGACAAAGTACCAAAAAAACCTGCTTGGCATAATCACCATATCAAATCACGTGGAATGGGACGCACTGCGTTTGATCTCTCTCGAAACCGCACGAGAAAAAAATAAATAATATAAAAGCTGTGCATCACAATTTGATTTGATTCTCGGAAAATTACTTGCGACAAAGTTATCTTTGGGTAACGTAAAAGTAAAACAAATACAATTTGAATACATAAAAAAAAACAAAACAAAATATTGCCACATAAAAACTGTTTGCGCTATCGAATTCCCTTTTAAGATCACGTTGAACAACTACATAGATATTTTTATTGTACACATCAGAAAATACAAATACACTTTGGAAAGTTTGATGTTTTATTGAAGTTGGAATCTTTATGTGATATTAAATCAAATTCATCAATTGTTACACCTTTGTCGCACACTTTGTAGAGATTAAGCTTTGACTGGATTGGAATATTGCCACTTGATAGCTTAACGGGTTTTCAAATGGATAGCATTTGAAACAGTTGCACCTGCCATGACCTGCAACATGCCACCCACGCAGATAAAGAGAGAGAGAGAGAGAGCGAGAGAGAGAGAGACACACACACACCCAAATATATCGAAAATTGCGTGTAAAATTATTCAAAAGTGCAAAGTGCACATGTGGCACGAACAAAAATCCAATTACGACCATTGAGCAAACTGCGAATGGAATATTTTGACAAGTATTCAATGAATTTAATTTGAGATTTGCCAACATTCAGACCAGCTGGCTGGCTTACACTTTTCGATACCACCTCACCACCTACCCTCCCCTCATCATCAATCCAAAAACGAACACATAACTGGACCAGTCAATGGGGGCGATGCAGACAGAGGCTGTAGCCCCGGATGGATGCCAATAGCACGATGGCAACGAGAACCTGCCAAATGTGCCGCCTGCATTCGGCCAAGCTGTAAGCAGAGTGAAGGGTATCGAAAGGAGTGTTGACTGTCTGACTGCCTGGCTGGCTGGATGGCTGGATGGCTGGCCGGTTGAGGGAAACGAATTAGAAATGTGTAGAACAGAAGTTAGTCAATTGCCAGCTGGAGGTCCCAGCAGCACTAGCGGCGTCAGCTATGAAAAATGTTTTGTGGCTAAAAGAAGCTGCAAGCTGGGAGCTACTGAATGTTACACTGAGACAAATGACAAAAACTATTTTATAGCTTCAATTTTAATTATTAAAAAAAAAAAAAATGGCAATAAATTATGTATAATGGGGAAATGCATGTAACAGATAAATAGAAGCATTCTTTATCCCTATAAAGTATATGTATATGTTAAAGGTCAGGGACATTAAAGTTTTCTCGTTTTAGACTTTCTTACTTAATTTTACTTGAAATTGTAAATTTTTTGTACACTTTGTTGAAGATTTTGTTTCACATTTGAAACCTAAAAGGTATAACAGAAACAAACAAACACAGGAGCCAAACAATATGTGAATGAATTCTCTCTTTAGCACTGACATATCAAAAACAATTCAATTATAATACTTTTGAGCATTTTGTAAAGTAATATAATGAAAACTTCTCGTGTTTTCTTAAGTGTAACTGTGAACAGGGTATGGCTGTAAAATCTGTGCTGAACCTAACCGGAAAGCAGGAATGATTTCCGGCCTGGCGGGCGATAATTCTTAGGCCATCATATAATATGGCAGGGTGCTGGTGGTGGTGAAAACTTTTTGCAGCCATTGTGCCGAGTGTCAGTGCAATGATTTCGCACACCCAAACTCAAACTGATGCCCAAAAACCCAAAGCGAATTCTGGGTGTGGCTGAATATGAATGATTTAAACAGCTGAGCTAACTCCTTCTCCATTCCCTTCCCTACCATTTCATTCCCTTCTGGTGCTTGCATTCGCATTCGCACTCGCACTCGCAATTTTTTTTATATATATAATCATTTTTCAACATTTTTTGAAAACTTTTCGCTGAGCGTGGAACATCAAATTTGAACGCCCCAAAAACGTTATGGAAATGTCTGTGTGAAAGTTTTTTTTTTATTTTATTTTATTATTTCTGGTTATTTGCAGCGGTTAAGGAAAATTATCACTATTGTAACAGATTTGTAAATTGACAAGAAATAATTTGTCTGTCAAATCTAGTTTTGCTTTTATTTATTGAAAGATTCAGCTTGAGATTATCACAGCATTAATCAAAATATTCTTTTAAGGTTATCGCTTGAATGTTCGTTAAAGGTTAAAAGGAATAACATGTGTTAGATGATATAGTGATGTTGTTGTTAACTGAGCAGTTCTTGTCTAATGTTTATGAGACAAGCATTGTAATGATTTAAAAGTGAACAAAATCGGTTTAGGGTTAAAACACTATTAAAAATTTAAAAAGCAATGTTAAATTGTTTGGCATTTATTTTATTTATATTTGTATGTTGCATTGCGGGTATACGGCAAAATCATGGTAAGTAAATATGACTATGACTAATAACAAAGAAAAATGATAAATGTAATGCCTCGCAGACGTTGAAGAAGTAACCACTAACGTATGCCCTGATTGTCGTCAGTTCCTCGCAGTGTGTCGCGTTTATCAAGTTGGGCATACTATTCAACTGTCTGTAGATCATGTAAAAGTTAATATATCAGATAGAACAAAAGATCGTAATGATACATATACTCCAAGACAATGTGTGCCAAAGATGTATGAAATTAAGGGTAATTGATTCCACTGCTGATCTAAAACAAAAGAGCTACATGTATATATATATATATTATATATAACGCTTAGGTCTATTGGAGGGTGTCGTCTGTTTTTGGTCGCCAAGATTGGGCTGTAATTTGGTAGTGGGCAGGCGTATTCAGGAACTTGGCTTTAACGACGATCATTGCTTGACGTGTTTACGTCAGTGTGATTGTATCAACAGTTCCACTCTTCACACATGGCATCCAGAACTTCAAGCTTTATGTTTGGCTTTGATTGTAATCTTTAAAAAAAACCTAATAAATTAAAGAAAATTTTGTTTTACTTAACAATTACTTTTTAATATAAATATATATATATATGATGAAGCCACATTCTTGCTTGCACTTATCCTGTAGACAATTTAGTGAGGTTACCTCTAACTTTTTATTTATATATATAGATATTCTCTCGCTGGTTGCGTGTTGCTTTTTTATAAAAAGTTTGTGGTGACAAATGATATTTAAATGAGTTGCGTTTGAAAAGTTGCCAGCGCAACGGCAAAAAGTCAAACAAAATTGACATGGCCCAATGTCTTGGGCCCAAAAACAAAAAATAAAAATCAGAAAAAAGAAAAAAGAAAAAAGAGAGAGTAAGAAATAAAGTGAAAAACTGACAGAATTCGCCGAATTAAATATGCCAAAAGGCAAAGTAAATGTGACAGAGAGATTCAAAAAGTTAGCGTCCAACCAATTCTAAACTCTTTTTAAATATTTTGTCGCCAAAGGGTTCGTTTCTTTTCAGTTTTATTTTCTGTATTAAAGTGGGAAAGGGTGTGTTAAATGGGTAGGGTATGTGATTTGTTACTTAAACGATTAAATTGCCGCGAGGCAATGCCATGCTTTAATTTCGGGAACGTCTAGTTTCGAGGTCTGGGGGTTTGGGGCTGTTTTCAAAATTGAAATTAAATTCAATTTACAGTTGTGGGCAAAACTTGTTGTGCGGCCGACGTCTGTGTTTGTGTGTTTTGCACATTTTTATTTTTATTTACAACTAGTTTCATGTGTGTAAAATGCAAAAGAGTTTAATTTGCAATTTGTCGCCCTCATTCAACGTTTAACTTTTCATTTCTGACTCGGGCGCCGCTTGCGGTTCCCATATGCAAATGCCTTTTGGTTGAGTGCTGACTACCCCAACCCAGGTCACCCTCTACCCCGACCCGACCCGACCCGATCCGCACCCCAAGTCATATGCGTGAAAATGCATAGAAAGTTTTGCATTGAGGCGCCACTTGAGCTTGCTACAGAGTTGATGCCGCTACCCGCAGTACCAAGTGCGCATTTTGTTAAACGCTTTTCAACGGCGTGGTTAGCCAAGCACAGACCTTGAAAGCCAACAATCCAGCATATATATATATATATATATATATATTCAAGGGCTATGCCCTAAGCCTTGCGCAACTGGAAGAAGCTTGGAGGCAACTTTTCTGTGGTTCAAACCAACCATCAACAAAAGTCATTTTGCACTTACTTCGGACATGTTGATTTAGCAAACAAAATATTTTAATTGAATAACACTTTAGTGTTTCACATTGCAACTTTGTTATGTTTTTATACCCTTAACCCATGAAATAGGAATAGAAGGGTTTAATAGTTTTGTGCAAAAGTATGTAACAGGCAAAAGGAAGCTTCTCCGATAAAGTATATATATATATATTCTTAATCAGCATTAACAGCCGAGTCGATATGGCCATGTCTGTCTGACCGTCCGTCTGTCCGTATGTATGAACGCGTCGAGCTCAGGAACTATAAAATCTAGAGAATGCAAATTAATCCCTAGGCATAGCAAGTTTGCTTAAATTTTTCGATAGCTTGAATTTCAAAAATGTGAAAATAAGGATTAAAACTATTAACAAAATAATGAACATTTGTTTTTATTCAAATCGGCTAAGAAACACCGGAGATATGAAACCATCAAGCACACGGTAGCACACGTATGTCTGTCAAGTATTGGTAAAGAACTATACAGCCATATCTGTATGTCTGTTAGCCCGACCATCTGTCCGTCTGTATGGTAAAGGGTTAAGGTATCTTCTGGTCGAGCTTACTCGACTAGATTTTTTTCTACTTGTTTTATATACACATATACGACATCAGTGTGTTTTATAAATATGCACATAGACTCGTTTGTGTGTAAATATTTTCAGTATTTGGATTCTGATTTAGTTTTTGTTAGTAACTACAAAGTGTTATAAATGTATATTTGAGGTATGATGATTCTATCAAAAATATATTAATCATTTTCCATTTTAGTTATTCGGTTTAGTGGTCAGAAGATGAAATGCAATCAACTAAATTCCCAGGTGCTTAATTTTAGGTCCTTTTTTTGTGGTATTTGCGAGCTGGGCGATCAATTAGGCTCGTAATTCGATTGCTGTTGGATTAGGCAACGAACAAAGTTAAATCGTTTGGCAGCTTCAACAATTTAATTAAAATTTGAGCACACACAACACACATACATTTTTGCTAGCTGCGTCTAATGAAATTGCCTCGAAATTTGCATTGATTGATGCCATTTTGTGATTTATTGAACCTGAGGCAAGCTCTAACTAAACAACAGGCAAATGTCCTCGACTAAATTACATCCCTCTATACATATGTGTATACACATACATATATGAATGTATTTCAGTACGTCTGTGTGACAATGTCAAATGTCATCCAAGCACACACTCCAACACAATGACAATGAACATTTATTTTATTTGGTTTCATTTCGTATTTCTTTGTATGCAGAACCGCAATGATTGATGCAGACATGTTATCATCAAATAACTGTGACTCTTGTCAGATCTCGTGGGGGCAGCCGAGGAGCAGGGAATTTGTGTGCGGAATTGAATGAGCCAACACATGTGTATACACAAAATATACATATGTACATGTTTGAGTTGGTTTGCTTGGTCAAAAACTCAATTTAAATTGTATTTATTGCCATTGTTGTAGGCCAGTCAAGCACAGTTGCCACTTATGTTTTCGATAACTGTCAGCTGGTCATTTATCTGGATTCACAGCTCCAGGATAGCTATTAGTCAAAACAACAACAATACATTAATGGAGAGAAAGCAATATTAATACAAAATTCAATCGAAGTAGTTTCTTCTTATATGAGTAGAAAAACAAAAGGAACAGAAAAAAATGTTTTTCCGAACAAAATTAAATTGTATGTTATTTATTGTACTTGTATTATTGAGCTCGGTGTATGTGCAGAGCAATGATAGTAAGTATATATAACTAGTTAATAATATAAAACAAACATCAACTTTTCCAGATAATAACGAATGCTCTGACTGTAATGCATACAGTTGCAGTGTAGAAGAAACTAATTTTAGAGTAGGAAAAAGAAGTGATTATAAGAAAATAATAAGATTGGAGACTGAAAATTACACCATTTCCGAATTATCAGATTGTGTACCAGCTATTTTTCAAATTAATGGTATTTTATTTGACTTATTATTTCAGGCTTGTAATAAAAGAAACTTATTATTTGTTATTTGTTATTATTATTTGCGAAGGTACTTTAAATGGATTGGTGTGTTTCTGGGCACCAGAACTGGGCTGTCAGGTAGTCAGGCCTAAAAACATGTCAAGGAAGGACGCGGGATGCCATCATTGCCATAGAAAAACGTATAATTGTCATTGCAAAGGATCTACTCATTTTGTAGGAGATATAGTATTGATAACTACGTGTTTATACCTAATTTTGATGTGGAATTTAGTACCATGATTGAATTGAAGATTTTCTTTGGCTTCATAAATTAAAATTGTTTTTAACCACTAATTGATTTTATTATTATGTTTGTATTATTTATACAAGTGTAGCTTAACAAAATCAATATTCATTGGACTTGTTATGGGGACGGTCATCGCTGGTCTCCTCGCCGTCATTGTCATCCGAATCGAAGGCATTCTCGGGTATGTCATATAAACGTATCATCGGTTTGTTGGGATCCTTCATAATCAAATACTTGCCATCGGGCTGCTTGCGTACAATATCAACTAGACAACGCAAAACGCCCCACGCATTATCCATATTCAGATTGATTTGTGTGGCAAATTCAAGTGGCTTAAACTGTTGCATACCGAGAATAACATGATGCAAATGATCCTTGCCTGTGGTGAAAGTTAAATGTAGATATTATTTTATGAGTCAGCAATAGATATATCTAAAACTTACGATTTATACGTGAGACATAGCCAATCTTGAGCTGATCGGAACCAGCAAGCACTGCCTCGACAGTCCATTTGGCTAGCTTGCAGGCATTGTTGCGCAACTCAGAGGCCAAAACTGCACCACGTTGACTGTCCAGTTTCTGGCGCCACTCTACACTATTCGAGGCCTTTGAGTCCCATTCGTTGAGCGCCTTGATCGAAAGAAATTGCAATTCGCCACTTGGTGATTTAATGACACCATTATGCTTGCAACGGGCAATTAAGACCATATCATCGCTCAGTTGCCATTGCTTGTAGCGATAGCCGACAGAGGCTAGTTCCACGCCTGGTTCCTCGAACGGGTTGGGTTCGTCTAACTTGTGCTTTGGTTCCAGTTCACCAATGCGGAGCACCTGTTGTCCAAAGTTGTGATTGATCAGGGTGGCCTCCAGGGAGAGGCTCTGTGGCGAGTTGATTGAACCCTCTTCCTCCAATGGTGGCTCCACAGCCGTCTCATTAACCGTCAGCAAATCAAACTGGGCATTATCACGCTTGTCCAGAAACACCTTGGTGCCCAACTTCTCGATGACAATGTCCCAGGAATAGTTGGAGCGCGTACAGCACATCAGAGTGGCAATAATATCATCTGTGGCAAAGACATTTCCCATAGTCTTTGACAAGCGCCGAATGATCGGATCATCGATGGTGCCCGGCACATTGATAATCCGATCGATCTTCTGCAGTATTCGCTCATTCTTCACATTGATGCGATCGCATTGTTTGTCGTAGAACTCCAGGGTGCCACAGGTGGTGACATCAGCCCCATCCGGTATGTTAGGCAGTTGCAACTTAAGTAGACGCGGAAAATCAATTTCTTCCAGAGAAACCCAATCGGAATGAACAACCACTGAGCTTTGACGCTGACGCACTGGCGGATTACGCATAAACCGACGTCCAGTTACTCCACGCCGGATATCCTTACCTTTGCCAAACTTGTTGCTGGCACCAGACCCGCCGGCGCCACCTGCACCACCCGCATGACCGCCTCCCCCGACAGCATTGAAACGGCCATTCCGCCCGTGCAAACGCATATTGCGCTGATTCAAATGACGATAGCGATTCCGTAGATAGGGTTTCAATGTACGGGCATGGTCGCCGTTTACGAGATGAAATGTGGCATCATCGTTCTCATGAAAGTAGGCATACTGACTGTTGCTACTGCCAAAGGTTGAGGCATATTTGCTGTTGTTGTTGTACCGTGCCCTCTCCTGGACCGGCGTCATCCAGTCACTTATCTTGCCCAACCGGTCACCTTTGCAGAACGGTTGATATGGCACCTCCATGTCGATGGGTTCAGACGGACCCCAACCAAACTCATTGTATTCGATATACGGCTTGAGAAAAGGTGCGTACTGTGGCATTGCTACTTGGCTAAAACAAAGAAAGAGAAAAAAAAAAGAAAAAGTTGAGCTTAAATTAATTCCTGTCCAAATAAAATTATTGAATTCGAGCTTTGCTTTTTTATATATGCCGACTACGTAAGCAAAGTAAAAGCTCTAAACTATATACACGAAAGAAATCTGATTTCAATTTTATGATAGACAAACAAAATACTTTTTATTTTGATTGCAACTAAGTAGCTTTTGGCTATATAAGTCAAAAATGTCTTTCTTTAAACATTTTAATCGTTTTTCTCGCAAAATTTTAACAGAAAAATTCAAATTTATGGTGTTAATTGTGATTATATTATTATGTTTTGTATATGTAGACGGGAATGATATTAAAAGTCAGTAAACAAAATATATGTTAAATAATATATTTAAAAATTCATAAACTTTGAAGATACGAACGTTTGCACTGACTGTACTCATCATGATTGCGTTATATATGCTACCAATTTCACAGTTACGAGACCATATGATTATCAAAAAATAATAGCAGCGGATCCTTATTCCATGCCAGAATTGCAATGTGTGCCAGACATTTATCAAATCAATGGTAATTTATTCTGTTCAATAGTTGAGGCTTGTTATAAATAAAAGTGTTTTACTTGTCAAGGTACATTGATTGGCTTGGCCTGTTTCTGGTCGCCATTACTGGGCTGTCGTGCAGTCATGCCTTCAAATGCTGTGAAAGGTAATGACTCCGGATGCTATGATTGCCGTAAACTTCATTGCAAGTGCAAAGGATCATCTCGTCGTATGAGATGGCACTTGGGACTGGAAGTCATGTGTTTGCTTTTGACTTTGGTGCGAAATGTTAAAATTGCTTTACAATGATAATGTGAAAATTAATTTACTTTAAGTTTCGTCATGAATGAGACGATAATTGGCTTAAAATGTTTACTTAAATTAAATTTGCATATTCATAATTTTAATATTCTCGTTAGGATATGTTTATTGGAAATGGAAAGAGCTATCGAACATAGTATAAAACAAATTTGATAGTATTTAGATTTTGCAATCTCTAAGATCAGAAATACCAAATCATCCCGACTGTAAACGTTCGAAGTGCTTCTTCTACCTGTTACTATATTACGTTTTTACCCTCAATGGGTATATAAAAATTTCGCCTAAATCAAAATATCTTAGTAGCATTTTGCAAATGTTTCAAATATAATAAATTGTTAGTTTCCGGAATAATCAACGAAAGTTTTAAAAGAAATGAAGTTCGGAATCTTAACTATATTTCGCTGGTTCATTAATATATTCATATTTGTTTTGTCTACAATATTTATTATGATTCGTATTGCATTTCAAGGAAGCCGCTGAACATTTTACTGGTAAGCAAGTTTCTAAGCAATTCTTAGCTTTAATTTAAATCAACATAAACTTATCTTTTAGGTGACACCAGGCTAAAGTCGATAACTATATGTAGCAAGGTGTTGATTCATCTTTTTAGCTTATTATATAATTATAAAATGATCTAAGCTTAAACATAATTGATATTTTTTTATTGCTTACCATAAAAACCTTCCTACAAAGTACAAGGAATTAACCCAATAACGTGTCTTTCGGCGGAAATATCAAGGTAAAATCTGAAACATGTTTTAGAAAATCTAAAACCAAAACATTATTTCAACGTTAGCCCATTCCGAGAGCTCCATTGTTAGCCGTTGTGAGGTTGTGAGGAAATGAGCAACAGAAAATGCAGCACAATAGAATGGCGACTACTCGTATTCAAGCGCATTCCACGTTGTTGCTCATACGCATACGAGAACTCAGATGAATGTGTTGGACTGGGGAATAGGGGGGAGCATCCTGCGCTTCATGCTTGAATGCGGCACGTTTGGGTTTCATAGAATGTTATCTGTCTCGCTGTCTCGCTCTCTCCCTCTTGCTCTCGCTCTCTATGTTGTTGAGGGAAAATCTGGCAACGATCTCGTTAAAAATAAAGGCCAAATTATAGTAAAACTAACAGAAGGTAAAGGTAATCACATAAAAAGCTTGTTACATAACAATCTAAGTGCCAACGAAAGCGGAAGCGGAAGCGGATATCAAAAAACGCGTCGAGCGTGTGAATGTCTCTCTGGGGAATGAGCAGGCTTATGTGCGAATGGACTTGGTTTTTTTTGTTCAACTTAGGAATAGAAGGAGGGGGGTGGGAATTGACGTTGGGCATGAGTAGTTGTGTGTGGCTGCCACTCATCTGGCTGCTAAGCTTTTGTCAGGCCGACAGTGTCATGTTGATGTGTTCATTGTGTGTCAGTGGCAGCTGCTGCTTACTACAAATGCTCCCTTCCCTCCTTTGAGTCGACACCCTGTGAGCTACAGTTAACACACTTAAGCCACATATGCTCGGTTGGCTGTGCGTGCAAGTATTTTGGTGGGTGTGCGGTTTTAATGTCTGGATGGATGGGCGGATGGGTGGGTCTTGCGGGTTGGGTCTTGGGTCTTGTGCTTCTGTTCGTGTGGATTATAATTGCCATGCGGCTGTCAGCGACTGCCTGCACCTCAAAAGTGCACTTCCTCCGTTCTCTTTAACCGGCATTACTCGCACTCGCACACTCGCACACGCATATACAGCTGCCGCTCATGTTGCATATCATTTTTAATGCTAACCACATGCCACATTATGCCGCTGCATTGCCGTTGCGGTCGAGCTGCAGCAACAGATCCCACTACAGTCTAACATTAGTAAGAGCTTCCTCACTTTTGAGAAAAACTGTTGTGTTGCTTGTCGCTTGTGTTGGTCATGTTGGTGAGGATGGCGGCGGTGGAGGTGGCGGTGTTGCTGCTGCTGCAGCTACTGTGGTTTACTAAAGGAATACGACGAAGAATAATGTTCACACATAAGCAAGTACTTATCCCAAGCAAAACAATTTAAGAAGAAATACTATCATATTTAAATATATCCTGCAAAAACCATTTAATAACTATTTTATTTACCGATGATGCTTAAAGAAATCATTAAAGCGTTATATATAAGCCAATGTTTCTCAATGAAATCTGTTTTTCATTCATAAAATAAAATATCGAATTATTTGAATCGGTTATTCTTCTGTCAGTTTTCATTCTATATACCCCTTAATTTTGCTCAGTTACAGGGTACATATGCAGAACAGAAGCAGCACCAAAGTGAAAAACCACTTGCATACTTTGCGGCACTCGCAGGCGATAAGCGACGCTTGTTGCTATTGTTATTTTTGCTGCTACTGCTTCAGCTACAAGCTTTTGTTGTTGTTGGTGCTGCTGCTGCTGCTGATGCTGCTCCATTCGGTTGCAGCCGCTGCGGCTGCTTTTGTTGCATAAAAATTAATATTTATGCAAGGCAACTTGTGCAAAGCACTGCAAATGCCATTGTTTTCATTCGCCATGCAGCTACAAGCCAACCACCCACCCACCAACCCCCAACCCCTTGGCCACCTACACAGCAGCAGCACCAGGCTGCTCTACTCGTTTGCAAGGACATTCCGGGTGGCTGCAACTGCATCCTCAGCTCGTCAAGCGCAACGTAACGCCAGCAACGCAACGCAACGGAACGCAACGCATAACAGGCTGACAAGACGTACATTTTTTTATTATGGTATGCACAAAACGTTCAATTCCCTGTCATCCCTCCGATACCCCTGCAAGAAGGTAAAAATAAAAGTGTTTCTCTCCCAGCTGGCAGTAAGTGAAAGGTCTCCTCCCGCCCGTCTCGCCCCTATCACTCCTATACCACAGCGACCAACTGTTACGTGACTGTTGTAATGGCGCTTCAATTAAATATTGCGTATACGTAAAAACGTACGACAAGATGGAAATGTAATTAATAGCATATTAAATGGACCGACCATTAATATATCATGATTGATTTATATGCGCAATTTAATTTGCAAACGCAATCATCTGCTCGACTAAGTAATACCCTTTAAAGATAATACAATCACTTCTACAGAGATATTATATTGAAGTTTAAATGAAAATTATAACAGAACTTAAATTTGATTCATCAACTATACACACCATATCAGGCCATTTTTACAGGTTACTCTTTCTAAAATGCAATTGCATGTATATTTAAAATATTTATACTTTTACTCTTACCTATCTATAAATTGAAGTGCATGTCCACTAAATAAAGTGTTTTATATTAAATTTATTGAAAAAAAAAGTTATACATGCGTTTGTCAAATGCAGCTATCGCGAAACTTTGGCAGTTTGTCGATTTGCACGCCCACAATGCGCAGAACTTGTTGGGAGGCAAAGATACCGGTGCGGATACAGTAATCGAGTGGCATGTGTTGTACCATTTGGGAGAGAAAGCCGCCGACAAAGGCATCGCCACAACCATTGGTGTCGACAATACGGCTTTCATCGACCTTGGGCACCGGATACTCGAGCACCTTGTCGTTATCCTGGAAGCAAAGAACCGGACAGAAGGCGTCTGTAAACATAACAAGGCGCGGCCTCAAAGTAGCCTTGGGCAGCGCTTGCAGCTGACGGCCAACTTCAAAGATATCTGAGGTATCCCAATTGTGCGATTTGGCAAAGGCTAACGCTTCCTGCTTGTTGCAAATGATCATGTCCGTATAGGGTAAAATCTCATCCAATTGCTGCTTATGTGTTTGCAGCACGAACACCGCACTGAAATTAAGCACAAAAAAACGATTCGCCTCGCTGGACAGCTTTGCAACGTGGAGAACAGTTGCCGCTGAGACGGCGATAAAGAAACCGGTTGCATAGATGTACTGAGCACGCTCCAACATGCACGCATTCTCTTCGATATCCAGCCAATCCGTGGTAAAGAGAGCGGCAGCACCCAAGTTCGCCACCAGAGAGCGCTGTTGTCCCGATATAATGACGGCACACGTTCCCGTTGGCGCCTCTTCCTTAAACTGATAGTGTGTCTCGACGCCATCGCAACGCGCTCGCTTTTCTATTGTATCTCCAAACTTATCCTTGCTCACAGCACCAAAGAAGACCGCCCGAAAGGGTTGACCCACAATCCACTGGAAGACGCGCAACGAGTTTTGGCATGCACCGCCTGCTGAGAACTGAACATTCTCCTGGGTGGTTAGCTCCTCGAAGAGCGCCATATGTTTCTCTTCGGCTATGACCGCGCCATTGGACTCCAATTCGTACTTTTCCAACAGCATATTGTCTTCTGCGATGACAGTTAGATCCAGCAACGGATTACCGAAACCAACGATTACACCTTCGGGTAGATCCATCCTTATTTCTCTGATGGCCGGACAAAAACAATATTTTCGATTTATAAAGTGCAAGTGTACTTTCGAAAGTTTTAAGGAATAAGAAACGCAATGTCTTATCGTTCCAATTCTTATTTTGTGCATTTCCTGGAGTTAATCATTGATGGGCTAGCCGTTTTTGAAAACACATGTTTAAGAAACAAATTTTCTAATTTTTTACAATAAAAATGGGTCAAAACACATTGAACGAAAATGATGTGAACAATTTTGGAGTGAACAGTTCTTCAATTGAAGAAAAAGTAAAATGTGTCTACATATTTTCCACATTTAAAAACTTTAAGCAAAAGAAATTGATAAAAGACATTAACAAATTAACTTAATTTAAATTTAATAAAGATTTTTATATATCAAGCCAAATTTTCAATCTGTTTGTATTAAGCTTTACTTGCATCACGTTGATAATATTTGTGCATTTAATCTTTATTAATTACAATTGATCGTGTATTTATCTTACAAATATAATTCAACCAGAAAATGCAACAATTCAATTTTAATCACAATAATTTTGCTTTGATTTTCTGAAAACTTTTGGCCAGGCAAATTGCCTTTAGCCTTTCGGCAGTGCAAACTCTTTACTCTTATAATATGAAACATATAAATGACTGTGGCTGGACACAAATAAAAACGGAATGTTGATATATTGTTCGAGGTGTGTGTGTGTGTGTTGGAGTGGAAGGTGGGTGGTGGGTGGTGCGAGGTGGGACATGTTTGGTTCACTGAGCCGAGAGAAGCAAACAAAAGTGAAGTAAAAATATGCGTTGCATACTTTGCAGCGCCAATGCAAATTTTCGCCATTCTCATTTACCGCACTGCTTACTCTGTCTGTTTTTTTTTCTCTTTTATATTGCACTGCTTGTCGTGCTTTGTCTTCTGGCTGCCACGCAGCCCAAGTGCAGGCTGTTGACTTTGGGCTCTGGACGAAATATTATGAATAGCACAGCTGAAGCCGTAGCTATAGCTGGCCATGAGCACGCACCGCCTTCTTGTTGTTGTTTTTGTGTATATGTGTGTGTGTGTGTGTGTGTGTGGTGGTCAGTGAGTAGTTGGTTTGGTTGTTTGAGTGGGTTGACTGGTAGCCCTCTGATTAAAAACGATGCGTTCAGCCTTGGCGTGACAACGATTCTTTCTCGTTAAATTCTTAAATGTCACTTCGTTAAACGTGCGCTTTGTTTTTTTTTTTTTAACATTTACATCCTCCACACCACTTTATTTCCTTCTCTTTCCCATCGAGTTCTTTACCCACTGTGATATATTTTTTCCAACCGAGCTCGAGCTCTAGCTATAATTTATGCATATATCCATTGTGATTTATGGCTTGATGTGCGCTCCTCTGCTGAGCTCTGCTTCTCTGTTGCATTGTGTGTGTGTATGCTCAATGGCTTAGGCATTACTTGCTGCATAGTTTGCTGCATCCTTCCACTTTGGCCTGCGCACACAATTAGCCAGAAAAATGAGCAGCGACACAAAAGAAATGCCTTAGCCCCAATCAAACAATGCAGCGTCAAGTCAGAAGTTCATGTTTTGCTTCATCTCCTCCACACATATTATCTTACAAATTTGTGCGTACTTCTTAAGTTATTTTGGACATACGCACACACACACACACACTCGTATGCTTGTGCATTCTGCTGCATCAGGCGACTGGAAAAGTTTTCTTGTGGCAAACAAATTTAAATAAAACTTTAGTTGTCGCAAGTGGCTGCAAAACTTTTTAGATTTGTCATATGCACATCTTCAAGCTTATATTCCGGCTAAAATCCAACAAGTTGGCTTTGAGTTATGTGCTCTGCAGATTTGTGAAAGACAAAGCTGCTTTTTGACATACTTTAACAATTAAAATGTTTTATATTCAGAACGTTAAATTTAAAAGTGGTTCTGAACATTTTCGAAACTTATTTGTTGTTATTATTGATTGTTGTACTTCATTAAGATAGCAAAAAAAGCTTGCTCAAAACCACAAATTAAATCCATAAACTCTTACTTTGTACAACTTTTCGTTTAATTACTGCTTTAAAAAAGTGTTTAAGTGCATTTACGCAAAACAGGAAAAGCAAAACTGTCTCCAGGCCTACTTTCTGCCATTGGGTAAGCCTAATTCGATTAAATTTAACAGCACACATTAAGTACAAAAAAAAAAAAATAACCGAAAGAGCCAAAGGCTCAGCAAACGCATTGGCCACAGGCAAATGTACAGAGTCCTTTGACCGAGTTGGCAGACCAAAAAACGGCAAAGGTAAACACAGAAAAAAGAGAGCATCAACATATTTCAAAGGCAAATGTGGAAAAGCCGAAAAGTGGGTCCAAATTGTTAAAAAGTAACACAAACATTACTAAATACGGAGCCAAAATAAAAGTAAAGTAACAAGGCCAACTCTGATAGACAGACAGCAAACATAGACTGACTGCACTGCGTGGTTGGGGTCTAATAAAAATTACTCATACGCAATGGCGACCAGGCAGCAGCATCGACTATAACTTTGACGATGATGATGACGACGTCGACAACTTTCAAATGCTGCTTGTTAGCTTGTAACAACTAGAACAAAAACATCATCAGCAACAGTAGTAGCAATTGGTAGTGGCAATGTTTAAAGTTCTCTCTTTGAAAATGTTTGTCTGTGTTGGTGTTAGTGTTTTTGTAAGAAATGGCAAAAGTTTTCTACTTACTTTGTGAGCAGCGTTCCGCCAATCTCCCCCCTTTCTTTATGTCGCCTGCCATTAACCCAATGCAAGCAACCGGCAAGCGCGACGTTGTTCATTCAGTCAAGTCCGCAGAACAGCTCTCCCAGGAATACCGCAGACGCTTTTTGTCCTTGGCTTCCGCTTGTTGTTGTTGTTGTTGTTGTTGCTGTGTCTGAAGTGCTGATTGTCTGAGACATTGCCATCGGGTGGCTCTGGTTCTAATATTGAATCAGCACTGCCATTTCAAGCAGTGTGTGTGTGTGTGTTTGTGTGGATTATATGAAATTATCGAAGATTTCCGGCATAATGGCAAATCGTGTTTCCATTGTTTTTTCATTGCTGGAAATTTGTTAGTGTCTCGACACTGATGACACCCAAGGATTGTAAATATATACACATGTATATATGTATATGTATATAAGCATCCCTAAATGTTGCGACATTCGAACAGCTATGCCACATGCTCACTCTCACTTGTTATTGTCGTCAGTAGACGCTATAAAATTGGATTAACTTAATTCGATTGTCATGTTCAAAATGTAATATATGCGTAAATGTTTAAGCACTTCAACCTGATTGCTTCAGTTATAACATTGTTTTAATTAGATAATCTCTCAATTGCATTTGACACAGCGGAAATTAACTTAATTGATTATATATTACGATTGATATCAATGTTAACGATTGATTAACGCTAATTATGTATCGGAAACATTCAACGGATTTCTAAAGGCAGATTCCAATCATCCATCAAAAAATCATTTTAATCTGTAAAAATAACAAGCTTTTACATATATTTTGTATGTACTTAAACTTATTTACTACTTAAAGTAATACTAGAATTATTTGTTTATTTTATTGATAACTTTAATATTTATGTTTCAGCATTTTTCCCGTAATTCTTTTCTTGCTCTTACAAAGAACAAAGAGACAGTTTTGCTTCACCAGAGTAAAAGAAAAGTTTTCCATAAGTAATGCTGTGCGCGATAATTTGCAGCAATATTATATTTCATAGATATCTTTTTTGTCAGTTTCTTATCTTTCACTTTTTCTACTTCTTTATAGTGTCTACACGAATAAAAAGAACATAAAACTTGCAGCAATAAAAAAAAAAAAACAAAGCAAACAAAATAAGAATGGAATTGTAATGGTATACTGCGGGAAGTTGATGGTGGGGACGGTGGGGGGAGGGATTTTTGACAAGTTTTTGCAAACTCCATTTTGTTTATATTTCGCTGTCAAGACAGAATGAACATTCTGTGTCAGGCGATTGACACAAAGCACAAAATATATAAACTAAAATCCCTTTTTGCTTGGTATTGTATTGTATAAATATAAAAACGCTTCACTGACTGCAATAACAAAAAACTAAATAAATAAAAATGTAAATGTGATAAATATATATGTTTGTATGTATGTATGTCGATAGAGATATTGGCAGACTGAGCTGGCAACTGCAGCAAATGGACATGGACTCAAGTGTTACAGATTGCAGATTGCGCATACGCCTCGTGTTTCACTTATATGAGTTGCTCCGTTTGGTCTTTTGCTTTGCTCCTTGTCTTTGCCGCCATTGTGAAGCCACTCGACGCTAATGGACTTTAAAGTGTGTTCTCAAGCGTACAGTGCCAGATTTCTTCGATTCTTTTGCAGTCAGACAGACAGACAAACAGTTTGTTTCCAAGTTTAAAGTGCTCACAGCATTGTTGTCACACATTACGCATGCGCCCCTCCCGCTCCCGCTCCCGCTGCCGGTGCTGATGCTGCAGCAGGTGGTGCCAAAACCAACTCCCCTGACAAACAGTCATAATAAAAACGCATACGAATGTCTCCACTAAATAATTTGCTGTGCAAATAATAAACTGCCCCAAATTCGAATGGCAAACACACACACATAGCACACACTCACACACATACACATATTGCTGCTCAATTTTCTTAGTCATCTTGTCACACTCTTGTTTGTGGTTTTTTTCTTCCAATTTCGCAAATTGCTTTCATTGTTGCATGCAAGAGCCCAAGTGGCCCAAATGTTACTGTCTGTGTGTTTGTGTGTTTGTGAGTGTGTGTATGTTCGTGTGTTTGTGTTAATTAGGAATAGCAACAGCACTAAAATTTGATGACGATTAGAGGACCAAGTTTCTCTCTCGGATGCTTGAGGTCAATTTACCCCCGCGCCACACAGCCTTGTACTCAACTCTCAAGACACTCGTTTAGCATTTGTTTTTTGGCTTTTCGGCTTTCAGCTTTAGTTGTTTAGTTTGTTTGGCCAGTTGCTTAAGTTAAGTACGCTTAACCCAATGCCAGCTGTCTGTTTCTTCAATAATTGTATGAGATTTTCGAGTGTGCTATGAAAATATGTTGAAGCTATTTAATGTGAGTTATGTTTTAAGAGTTGTTTGCTCGTTTATCACGTTCTGTCCTGAAAAAGTGTTAAATAAATGTTTTAGAGCACAAAGTTGAACTTACTTTAATTGTAACATTCGTACATAAGAGCTAAAAGATTAGCCTGCTTGGGCAGCCGACACTTGACAACAGGAAACAATTCCCAAAACAAACGCCAGACCATTTAAACTCCATCAAGATACAAGTGCCTCCTGTTTACAGTTTGTCCAGCTCTCAGCTTCAGTCATAAGTATCAAAAACACATTTGCGCGCATTACGTAAATTGTACAAGATGAGAAACAAAATAGAAATGAATGAGCGAGCAAAAGGGAAGAAAACGGTACTAAGAGAAAAAAGAACCCAAATGCGCATTTAGCAGAAATGAGCTGCGTTTTTGGGAAAATGGGAAAATTAACTTTCAACAACATGTGTTGAAATGCATTTATCTTCCGGACTCATAACAACTGTAACCCCCCTTATCCGAAAGAAAAAAAATCCCTTCCCTATGCCAAGAACTCCTTGCGCCAACCGGACGCTAAAACTTCGCTCAACAACTGCACAAAAAGGTGGAAATTAATTTCAGCCTGGAGGAGAATGGCAAAGTCTGTACGAAGAGAACCTGCCAAATTGTACTAAATGAGCTCCAGTTGCAAATTAAAAAACTCAAATGGACCGAAACACAGGCACACCAGAAAGGGAATCGGAAGTACTTTGCCCAGTCAAGAGGCAAGAGGGGGGGAATTAGTTTGGACCAAGTGCCTGGAGTTAGTAGCGTCGCATTATGATTGCATCATTTGGGGCTAATTTGCATTTAAATACTTGGCTCTGTTATTGTTCAAATTCAGCATGAAAACTTTACCACCACTTTGTATAAGTGTAAATGTGTGTGTGTGTGTTAGTGTGTATGTTGCAAGTGCAGCAGCTAAGATGCCAGAGGCGAATGGGCGCCTCTGACTTGGCGCAGAAGTTATGCCAAGTCAAGTCAAGGATATCATAGGATTGCACACTCACACTCACATTCGCACTCGCAGTTGCACTTGCAGTTGCTATTGCCGGACAACTTCAGCTTCAGTTAATGCGTTTGAATAATGAATGTTGGGCTCGAGCTAGCGATTACTTTTAGACGGCCCCGAGAGTTCACCTTGCTACCTCCCTTCTGCCCTCTGTTCGCCTGCCTGCCCCACCTTCAGAGAAGCACAGATAACAATGTACAAACTGGCGCCGTCGCGCGGTCATTATTTAGGGGCCCGTCCGTAACAGAACTCGGAGACTTGCAACTTGCAACTTGCAACTGGCGGCCATCTGGCAGCAAAAAGCATTAAGATTTATTGAATGCCAGATGAATCATGATTTTTCTTAAAATATTTTTCTAATTTTTTTCACTACTTATACCCCTTGGGCCAATAAAAAATGCAATTGGTGCAAAATTTATGTTAGAGGCCACAAACTACATAAACGAACATACATATTATTGAACAACCTTCTACAGACGATAGAAAAGAAAGAAATTTGTAACAGAAAACCTTAAACCTTGACATCTGTTAATTTGTCAATAATTATGCTGATTATAGGGTATATCATAGTCTTTAACTCTGCCTTAATAAATGCTTATTTCATTTGATTTTTTTTATTTCAATCCAGCAACTCTTTGGCGTTGAGGCTCCCCGTCATAACATCCCCTTTGGCAGCATCACCCCGATCTGAACCCAAGAACATTGCACTTTTAATAACTTGCATAAAAGTTTTATGTCTCTCGTTGCATGTTCGGGTAAAAAGTTTGCGTGTGTTTGGCACTTGAAAAGTTTTCGAGCGAACCCGCGAGCATTTCGTACCGGTTTGTGGGGTGAGTATGCAAAACAAAATCGCTGGAAAAATAATCGCATCAAGTATTTAAACTGACATTAAAAATATTGAAAAACTCGATAAATACTTGTTAAGTCGCTCTGCAGGCAATGCTTCTGCTGCTTGGTCCTTCCTGCTGCTGCTGCTGGTCCTGGTTCTGGTCCTGCCTTCATCTGCTGCTGATTATCCTGAGTAAATTGCCGTGCTAAGCGAAGGTGTTCAGAATGGAATTGTGCTGAACAATGTGGCGTATACGTGTTTTTGCATTTAGTTAACATGCTTTAAATAGTTCTTGAAGTTATGAACTCCAACGGTTTGTCGTAGCTAAGCTTGTAAATAGTTGAGTTGAAGAAGGAATTCAATCTTCATAATATTCAATATTTAAGTTTTACCCATCTGGAATCGAAATGTACAAGTTTTGGTTCAGAATTCATTTGGTTATGCGATATATCAACTAACAAGTCTTAATGCATACTCTGCAGCATCCTTAACATTCCTCTTCACATACTCCACACTACACAAACATAATTCATAAAGTGTACTCAATAAATTCTTCGAAATTCTATTGCTTCCCAAAATAAACTGCATTTATTTGCTTAATGGAGTAAATGATTTTACCATTGACTGCACACAAGTTGTACCAGCTTAATGCCAGAGAAAGAGCTTTTCACTGTCAGCGCTGCGTTTAGCACTGCTGCATCGACTGCCACATCATCATCATCGTCAAAATGTCTGCATGTCAGGTGCTTAATGGGTGCTTAGGTATGCATTTTGGTTTTGCTGTCAGTGCAGATGTATAATTTACCGTGATCGCTCAAATTCAATTCATTAATTGCATTCAGTACCCAATTACTTACCCCAATGCCAATGCAACACAGATGAAGAAGCACAGGAAAAGCGAGGAAAAGTCATTTAAACATATATTTGTCAATTTGTACACTCACTTCCCCTACCTGTCTTGCCTTCACACTCTTCACATCACTCACATGCAACAGGCGAAATTGATATGCCAAAATGTGGCAATGGTTTACACTTAAAAGACAGAAAGATATACATATGTGTGTAGGTGTAGCTGCGTGTGTGTATGTCTCGTGTTGCCAACATTAGCTAGATGGAAACTCGTTTTTCCCTGCAGGCAATTGATTTGCCAATTTACCAAACAAACGGAAACACACACGCACACACAGAGAGAAACGATTGCGGTTCAGTGACTCATACAATTACACTTCGATTGAGTCGGACAATACAAAACGAGTACAGGTTGAAAGGAGCGTTGGGATTGATTGAGTCCTGGACAGACAGACACACAGAGAGAGAGAGAGACATACAGACAGGTAGATATCATCGCTAATGTAGCAAAGAATTCAATAACCTAATTACACATTATTATAGACAAGCATATATACAGAATACACTTTATTAAACGGGAAATCCAGCGAGAAGAAATATAAATGAGTTTATGTTAAAGACTTCATGTTTTGATACTATAAATAGAGCTAAGCAAATAAAGAACACTTGATTTTTGTTGGGGATTTCCTATATTTCAGTTATTCTGTATTCTTATTGAGTAAACTGAACTAAACTTAAATATATATCATATAATTGTGAAACAAAAGTTAAACTGTAGTATGTAAAAGTATGCCTAACCTAAGATAAAGAACTGAACTGAAATCATACATCACTCTTTGTAAGATATCTTAAAGTTTCCCATCAAGCCTCTCTTTTCTTGTGCCTGATAATTTATCTATGTTTAGATAACTATCGATAAGTGAACAGGGCAAACATCAACAATGCTATCTACAAGTCTTTAAGTAATTAATTTTATACTGATGCTTGAAAGTCATTAAACTAATTAGTTGCACTTCTTATTTTCTGAGTGTTTGGTCTAAGATGTGCGCCTTCTTAGCTCAGTGGCAGAGCACTGGTCTTGTAAACCAGGGGCCGTGAGTTCAATTCTCACAGGAGGCAAGAAAGAAATCAAATATTGATTCTGATGATTTTTTGAGGAACTTCAATCAATTCTAAGAAATTAGATAGAGACTCTTTAATCCAAGGGTTTATTTTTATTACATTTTTTCCCGGAAGTAGCTTTTTTAGAAAAAAACAAGTAAGAAGGTCGAGTAAGTTCGACTAAAAGATACCTTTAACCCTTGATCATACAGACGGACAAACGGTCGGACTGACAGACACACTCATATGTACGTGTACCGCTGTACCAAATGCTTGATGGTTTCATATCTCCGGTGTTTCTGAACCGATTTTAATAAATATTTCACAGATGTTCGTTTTTTTGCTAATAGTTTCAATCCCCATTTTCAAGTTTTCGATTTTTAGGAGATTTTTGTTATTAATGTCTATATCGTAAGCCGGAAAGTTATTGAAAATTTGAAACAAATTTGCTATGCCTAGGGGTTAGGAGATCTTAAATCCATAACCTGGAGTCTCTGGCCTTTCTAGTTCCTGAAATCGACGCGTTCATACAGACGGACGGACAGACAGAGAGACAGACGGACATGGCTTTATCGACTCAGCTGTTGATGCTGATCAAGAATATATATATACTTTATGGGGTCGGAGAAGCCTTCTGCTCCCTGTTACATACATTTGCACAAAACCATTATACCTTTTTTTACCCATTTCATGGGTTAAGGGTATAAAAAAACAAACTGTTCGTTTCCCAGAAACTCGGATAATTCACATTTCCACAGCCCAACATTGTTGTGCAGTTGACATTGAAGCAACAGACAAAAAAGTTCCAGCCGCCCCAATAAACCATCCGATATTTGACTTAAAGTGGATTTTTAATGGATCAAACTCAAAATAAAAAAAGAAAAGAAAAGCAAATCAGGAAAGCAAAAAACGGAAGAAAGGAATAGATGGCTTTGGTAGGACACGACAAGTCAATTGACAGACAGCAACAATTTGATGCTGTTGAGAATGCGCTTAAGGCGATGCAAACGACTGGATGCAATAATTTGTGATGCCGAATTCCGTCGGGGGCAACCTTCTCTATCTCTCTCTCTCTCTGTTGACTGCAACACATGCAGCGCCCCAAGCAGACAAGCATGCAGCTTCCTTTATGCCACACACACACACACATATACACGCACAAACATACATAGAACCACAGAGAACCGCATCCTGGATGCCATAGTGAGAGCGCTGAGCAAAGGTCTTGCCGTTACGTCCATATTCACAGTTCATAAAATTGAACCACCCATCTGATGGGGGGTGGAGAGTAGGGGGTGGAAGGGAATGGAAGAGGAGTAAGGGTCGTGCGGCTCAGCAAATCGAAATAAAAATTTATGTGCACATGTTTGAATTTATTGCCCATCTTTGACGCAGCGAGCAAAGGAGCCAACATAGACACACACGCACACACACACACTATACGCAATGTATGTTTGTTTATCTGTGTATGCGTATGTGTAACTGTGTGAGTTAGTCAGGACTCGATGCACGAGTTTTTTGTGGGAGGCAACGATTGCGTGTGTAAATGTTATTCAATCAAATGTGAAATCATATGAACGATTGCGTTCCACTCATAAACATTTTTATTTACCTTTAATTTCGTGCGAAGCGTCTTTTGTGACGCCCTGTGATTTAATGTGATTTTCTTTACCGACCCAAACCGTGCACTGCCCCCGCACCGCCTCCCGCTACACCTTTCGACTGTTTAACATGTATCTGAATTGTTGGGTTCGTCCCCGTGCCCCGCTCTCTTCGTTCTTTCGCAATTGTTGAATTAAACGCGTACGCGATTTTTATGACTAAATAAAATGTTTTTTTTATGGATATGGCAACGGCTCTTGAATGATATGTATGTTTGGGAGAGGAGAAGGGGGGAGGGTCCATAGTGGCCTTATTGACACAAAATGCCAATTTCTGTTTACCCAACGACGACGAATTTTATGTGCAACACATGAACTTGAAAGTCTTTAGTCATAAATAAGGCCATCTGATGAAATATTTACCGTCGGCATTATTTATGGAATATTTCATATTTTATTGAATATGGCGAAACGTTAATCAAATCTTGTGTGACAATTGTTTTTTCGGGTGCTGGAGTTCATAATAAATGAATTACCTTTTGAATAGAGCAATCATTTTTATTGAGTTGATTGTTTTTGCATTCGCAATTCGCATTCGATGATAAGCGTAATAAACTTCGATTAAATCCTTTTCTAGTGCAATTCAAAAAGAAATTTAATTGCTCCAAGTTGAGTTGAGTATCTCTTGAATATATGCAATAAATCATTTCGTACTCTCAACACACACACACACACATTTATCATATTCACATGTACATATGTGTATGGAAGCACCTAGCCCACATCACATCTAACCAATTACTGGAAAACATTCAGATTACAGACTTAAGCATTGCAACCATTAAAATCACAGTTCCTAACTGTGTGCCACTGTGTAGTAGTTCTACACACACACACACACACACAGAAAAAGCTATAGCCGTGGCTTTTCCTTTTTGGAATTCCCATTACAGACGAAAAGTTCTCTTTTTTCTTTCATTTTTTGTGCTTGGCATAATCTGCCAATTCAATGATGCAATGCAATTGAATAGCTTTGGTTTCGGTTTCCTTCTTTTGGCTCACATTTTCTATGATTCCTTACTTCAATGCATTATTTTGTGTTTTTTATTTTTTTCTTCCTTTAAGTTTCTTTCTTTGCTTTTCGTCTTATTCACGGTGTTTTTGTTAATTTTGTGGCTGACGAAAAAGTTGCTGGAGCGCACGTTTATTAAAAGTTTTCTCAAGATATTTGCAAACATCTGTTTCCTGGTTAACTGCAAAGCCCCCAAATCCCCCCCCCCCACCCACCATCCGCCCGTCTCTTGTCCGATTCCCAATTCAGAAGCTGCGTTAAAAATCAACTTTCAGTTTGAGAAACGTGAACCAAACGCAGCGCCAGCTGCAACGACAATCGCTGATGATGAAGTTCCGATGCGGTCTCTAAAGGCTTTTGACTCACAAACTATCCTCAGTCATTCATTTGTCAGTTTACCTAGCGGTGAATACCCTACACTAACGGAGAATATCACTTACTTAATACTATTTGACGAACAAACAAAGATAGTTGAACAAATGAAGGAACTGACAGACAGATGGATATATATATTTATCGAATAACTATTTCTATCAGTTGGCTATCATTTTCTTACCTTTAATGTGTGTAGGGTATTTTTAAAGTAGTTTTGCCATTTTCTTACGGCATGGATATATATAATTTTTATATTTACTTGGCTGCCAAACGCGACTGCTGCTTCTTTTGTCCGATTGTTCAATTCACGGTTTTTTTTTTCTACTTTAAGCATTCTTTCTGGAATTTTGTCACAGTGCACACAGTGAGAGCCGACAGACCCGAGTCCTTGAGACTACCTTAGACTCCTGCCTTGTCTTCCACCTCCATTTGCTCGTAACTGTGTGTGGTGCTTTTATAACTAGCTAACTAGCCGAGGCTATGCTGTACAACTACTATGTATTTCTGGCCTGCTTAGGTTAGAAGCTCAGCTTACTGATTCTCTCTTTCTGTCTTTCTGTCTGTTTGTCTGTTTGTCCTTCTGTCTGTCCGAAATGCAAGTTATTCGCATTCTTGTCCGCCGCGGCTTCTGCTGCTGCTTCTGTTGTCCCACCTTTTGCAGTTCGGTGTGTTATTATGCTGCCCAGTTTTCCTTCCATTCGTTTTTTTTTCGTTCATTTTATTCTATTTCACTGTGTGTTTTTGTGTGTGAGATGTGTTTTTTTTTTTCTGCTTGTTGTAAGTTTTCCTGTAGCCTGCACACAAGTTTTTCATTTGTAATTCAAGATGTCAGTCAGCTGGGAGAACCAAAACTTAATTAAAGTTCCGCACTTTTCCTGTGCCCAGACCCAGACCCAGACCCAGAATGCAGCGCTGCAGCTTTTATGTATGTATTTAGCCAGTAGCAGTGAAACGCCCAACACCCCATGCCCAACACCCAACACCCCAACACCCACTTTACCCCATTTCTCTATCTGTCTATCTTTTATATACAAAGCTCCGCCCTGCCAGCTCTTTTTCCCTTTTTTTTTGGCATTGGGTTGTGTTTTTTTTTGGGGGGGGAGGGGGTTTATCTTTCAGCTGCACCTGCTGCAAATGGTCGAGAGATGCGATGCGATGCGATGCGATTTTGTTTCTACTACTGATGGCATTCGCTTTAAATGTTGCCACAGCTAGTTGCCTCGCCTTCTTTGCTTGCTTGCTTGCTTCCTTGCCTGTTTGCCTCGTGTATGTAATTTTATGAGCTTATTTTATACTTTTCACTTCTAATTTGGTTTTATGTTCATTGCTTATAAGCCATGAACAGATTTCAACTTGTTGAATTAACTCACTCACACACACACACACACACACTCACACAAAGCCACAGACGACGACATGGTCAAGTGAAATTCACCCCATTCTCGTTAAGTACGTGTGTGAGTTTGTGTGTGTGTATGCGTGTGTGTGTGCCTTGATACAAATATGTCAGGCATTAGTTACCTACCCCCATATCAGTATCACTTAGAAGCTGACCAGATGAAACATCGCATTTAATTAGCCAACACACAGGAAAAGCAAAGAGAACAGAATGGAACTGAATGGAACTGAAAGAGAAAGAGCAAAGGACATTGGCCCAAGGCTAAGAAGCAAGCCAACCTTGTTCATTAGTTATGCATTGAGTGTTGGAGCCATCCTTATGGATCTGAAAGCAACTTGATAACTCATATAATTAGCATATGAAGAAATCCAACTCTCTGTCCTTTTAATGAATTCTCTGAATTCCTTTGCATGCAGACACGTTGAAAATATATATATACATATGAAATTGGTCAACACCTCTCCATCTCCATCTCACTCTGTGTGTGTGTGTGTGTGAATGTGCATTTAATTGAATTACTTATACGTAGGCGTTGCTCCTGTGGCCATGACTTTTACATTGGCTTTGGTCAAAGAATCACAGAGTCTTAAAAATGCCAACTTCAGGCAACATTTATGCAGATGGCTAAGCATATTATTATCCAGGGTACAATTAATTCAATTAGTTCGTTTTTCAAGAACAGACACACACACACACACAAACAGACAGACATATTGACACAAACAAAATTATTTTGGTCTTACACATTTTTTGGCCATCTTTTCAGTAAAGCAAAGTAAAATGTTAAACACGAAGAACTTTATTATGTGCAGTGAATAAGATTTCGATAAGAATATGTCCAGACATCTGCTCAGGTCTAATACGGATTAAAGTCATGAGAATTGAAGGCAGAATAATAAAGTTTATTTTGGTATAGAAAGCATTTGTTAGGTTTGTCTTCAAATGCTTTAACTAAATGCCTAAATAACTATATTTTAATGAATAAAGTCGCATTGAAAGAACAAGTGATTTGAATATTAAGTATACGCAGCATATACTCAATATTTTTGATGAATAAGTTTTTCTCCTATCGAACTTAAACTATTTTAGGTCCGCCTCTTCTTCTGTCTCTACGCTTCCAAGGTGAGCATAAAAACACCGTGAAGAAGCAACCAATGTCAATGCCATTGCAATCCCCTTTGGGGCTGGGTGGGATGAGATGAACGGTTGGGGGAGGGGGGGGGGGGGCGGTAGCACAAGTGGGCGGATAAGTGGAAATGCCCGAAACACAAAATGCCAAATAGCAAGAACTACAAAATAATCCACTTGTTCGCCGAGAGCAAACACTGGCAGCAAAATACACCCGCAAGGGCCCTGTTGTTGCCAAGAGGGAAACGCTTGTGTATTGTAGGTGTGGCAAGTGGCAAGGGGTGGGGGGGGAGACAGGGGTCGATAACTAAATCGGTTAAGAGAATAACAGTGTGAGAGAGAGAGGGAGAGAGAGAGAGAGAGTTGTTGGCCATTGTCATTGTTGTGGCTGCATTGGCGTCCGGCCGAGGTCGAGACGTGTCTGCTCCCGTTCCCGCTCTCTTCCCCACCCGAACCCCCTTCACCCAACAATGATATGCATTTTGTCTTGTGCGTTTTGTTTTCAGTTGGTTTTTATTATTTTTGTGTTGCCTTTTTGCCATTTTGTTTCGGTTTGATGGTTTATTTCGCTTCTGGCTCTTTCGCCTCTGAAATAATATTTATTCATTTTGCTTGCATTTTGTTTTTTTGCGTTCAGCGCTTATTAGTTGCAATTTGCTTGCGGCGAAAGTTGCTCTCGCCAACAAGTCGAACAAATTAAATAATTAAACACAAGTTAAGAACACAAGTTGTGAGAAATGGGTAAAAATAAGGGCGGTGGTGGTGGTGGCGGAGGAGGCGGTGGTGGTGGTGGTTCTGGTAGCGGCGGCGGCGGTAATGTAAGCAATATTTGTGTTATGCAACTCGCGTGCTAATTGTGAGTGTGAAAATGTGATTGAATTCAATAAAAATAGATACAAACTGATCGAAATTTATTGGAAATGTGCTTTTAAATCTGAATGCAAATCCCAAAAATTTGTTTACGATCATTAGCAGCAAAGCATATCATATCATATCATCATTTGTTTAACGTTTTTCGTGATCTATAATCTTTCAAAAAATGTTCACTGAGAAGTGCTGAAAAGCGATTTCACAGACGTAGAGAAATGGCATAAGCCTAACAGTTAAAATTGGCATTGATACCAGAAAAAGACAGACGAGTTAAGTTACTGAAGATTTTAATCATTAGAATCATTGCTATAACTATACCAAACGCACCCCTAAAGAGAGCTTTAAAGGAATGAAACTCTTTACCAATCTGTTTATACCATATTATGGCTAAAGAATATCAAAGAAGAACTAACACAGTTAAGAGACACTCAACTCTTTGGCATTATACATAAACCTTTGTAATTGTTTGCGCTTTTACGCTCTTTGTCAACAGAAAAAAGGTGGAGGAGGAGGAGGCGGCGGTGGAGGAGGTGGTGGTAGTGGTGGTGGTGGCAAAAACAAAGCAGCTCCACCCGCGGCTGACAAAGGTGGTGGCAAAAAGGGACAAGACCAAAAGCCACCCACTGGCGCCCCTAAGAAAGGAGGCAAAAAATAACAAAAACATCAACACAAGAAGCATCAACATCATCAACAAAGCGCATTAAGTTACAGTTTAAGTATAAATATGCAACTACATAATATACTACAATACACATATATATATATATTTTAAGATTGACAGCAAGTTATTAAATAACGCAATAGTTACAAAGCGAACATCCTTTGCCTTTTCACTTGAGCACTTGGAATGCGCAGTTAACAGTTAATGAACAGAGGAGCTACAGATCTACAGATACAAATGCAGATTACACACATTTGAATACACAGGATTCAGTGGCTAGTGATGCAGTAATTCCGTGATTCCGTGGCTTTATGCTTGAGTGAGCGCGCCTCGTGCACTTCTCTACATCTACATCTACATCTACGCTGTGGCGCCACTTCATTAGGCCCATCTGTTGTTGTGGGCGCTTGTGTTCGGTTGTGTTGTGTTATGCTGCGCTAACGGAACCACTCCTGGGACATGCCAAAGAATGAGGCAGCGCTCGACTTCGATTTGTTGCCATCGCTTTTGCGTGTTTGTGGCTTACGCGTTGGCGTCGTCGCTGTTGTGCTGCTGCTGCTGTTGGTGGCGGTGGCAGTGGCGGTGGTGGTGGTGGTGTTGGTGGCCTAGGTGGAGGTGGAGTGAAAGATATATGGGTTATTAATTAAGTGGTAATTTCAGTGATTAATCTATTAATTTGGGGGCGCAAAGCAGTGCGAGATTTATGGGCGAACAGCAATATACATGGACATACATAATTAGAGGCTAAATTTATTTATTATTTGCCAAATAACGGCAACAGATTCGCAGCTAATGGCTAAAACATGCCACCAACTGTGCGCATAATAACCAACAACAAAGTCATTGGCTATAAATTAACATTTACGTTACGATTTGATTTCAATAATGGACCGATTCATTAATTAACATTTAAGGTACTTCAACGCACTCAACTGGAGAGCTGAAGAGCTGGGTGGCAGATTGCCCAGTTGCAAATTGTTGGTTTGGTTTCAGTTACGGGTTTTTTGGTTTCTAGTTTCTGGTTTTTGGTTTTCGGTTGCTGAAGCCAAAAGTTTTGCCAAACATTTTGAAGTGGCGGCTTTTGCAACTGCAGCTAATTATAATTTATTTTATGGCATTTTTCGTTTTATTTATTGTTAATTGCAAACAAAGTTGTTTAATCAAAAGGCTGCTTCAGCTTGAAGTGTTTATCAATTAAAGTGAAGTCTGATTTGCCACAACTATTAAAATAGTAAATACAAATAAAATAGTGGTAAAGTTAAATGCATGCAAAAAAACACTTGGTTTGTGTCTTAACTAAATTGTGTTCTAAAACGAATCGGTTAAAGCAGTGCAAAGCAAGCAGCACACATACTTGACATTGCTTCGCCGGCAAGCAGTTTCAGCAGTGGAGGTTAAGAAATCAACTATTTAAATTATCAGCACTTAATAATAATTTAGCTAAACTATAACAAAACTGTTAATGGCAAAAAGCATGCAAAGTATTTCAAGAAAAAGAACCAACAGCTTAATTTGCCTACCCAAAAATAACAAACGATGATGAGTATATAAACAAAACTACAATTCAAAGAGCTCCTATAAAAGAAATTCAATATTAAAATGGTTTAAATACTTAAAGAAAGGTTTAAATGCATATTCCTTTGAGTATGCATCACACCTATTTCGTATTAAGATATTTTCACAAAACAAACTTACTCTTTCGGAATCCGCAGCACGGGTCTTGCGTTCGGTATGCACAGCAGCTGTCTGTGGCATGACAATGGGCAGCAATGGGAACCAAAGCGATGTAGATCCGGTGGAGCTTAAACAGAGCACATTGGGATCTGCCTCATGGGAAAGAGTGCTACCACTTGTCACCGTCGCATCGCCATGTGGATTGCCTATCGGGGGTTGAGTAAGGATACCAAATTCACCATGCAACCGCGCCGTGGAGCGTGCCACATGTGTCGTTATGTGTTCAGCGAACAGCTCGAAGTCAAAGGGATCGATACAGTCACGCAAGATGCGTTGCAGATTGTGAAACTGTTCATACAATGTGCGCTCCTCTCGATTCACTCCAAACACGCGATCCAGAAACTTCAGATCAAAGTACAACTGCAAGGCAATGTTCTGACTGCTCTTCGTGCACTCCGCCGCAGCCAGCTGCTCATAGTGCGTCAGGAGTTGGGTGAGCAGCTTCTGATTGAAGGCTTGCAGCACTTTTGTGGGCAACGTTTGGGGCACAGCAATATTCAGTGCTTGGATTAAGTGATGCAAATACGTTTGCAGCGAAAGACGCGGCTGGCTGGGAATGCGTATTGTCGACTGGACATTCTGATCATGCTCCTCATCACGCTGCTCGAGTGTCTGTGTCTGCCACATCTGTAAGAATAATGCGATTAAGATTTAAAGTTCAAAAAGATTTCTATTAGACTTACTGCAAAATCGCGCAAAACAACATCGTGAGTTATAATCGGAGGCAGCTTATCTGCACAATTGTGCGCTCCCAGAACGTTATCCACAATGAGCAGCCATAGTTGAAGCATTTCCTGCTCAATCAATGAGCACAACTGCTGCCAATGCTCGGCGCCGGCTGCTGTTAGATTGCCCGACCATTGACGCCAGCTGCCGGGCTGGCAGAAGCACAATTTTAAATTGGGGCAGAGTTCGACCAAGGCAAGAGTATTGCGCAGTGCCTGCAACAAGGCCTGACGCTCCTGCAATTCCAGCGCGCTGAGTTTCGTCAAATATTCCTTCATCTGCTTTTGTGCCGTTTCGCGTAGAAAATTGATGAGCGCCAATTTGTCCTCGGCGCGTGTTGTCTGCTCTTGGAGCAGCACATTCAACTCCTCCACAATGGCACTCAGTTGCGCATCGAACTGCGAGCACAGCTCAATGGTGGCCACATCGTAGCCCTTGGTTCGATTCGCCAGACGCTTGGGTTGATCACTCAAAGCTGCAGCCAGACTCAATGGCAAATCATCGTTTTGCTCGCGCCAAATCTGCAATGGCGGCGGCTCCTTGCTGGAGTTCACCAAATTGACCACGCGCTCGTATGTCTGTTGCATTGCATCTGCCCAACTGCTGCAAATTATCTCACGCACTCGCGCATTTATCAGCGGCATATACTTGATCCGGTAGAAATCCAATTGTGCTTGTGGCATTTGCAACTGCTGCTCCAACTTATCGTAGTTTCGCTTGCCCATTGCACTCGCTGACAACTTAATGTCCTGTATGGTCTGCATGTTGCTGACCAGAGCAAAGATCTGTTTCAGCTGCTTGGCAGCCAGTCCATCAATCTTTGCCATCCATTGCCGCAATGCATCGTGCAGCATCTCGGGCGGCAATTGAGGTGTCTGAAACTGTGGCTTATACCCGGATATGATGTCGGGCAGCAGATGCGCCAGCTGCCGTTCGCTGTTATCCATGCGAGTAATGCTCGGAGGAGATGTTGCTGCCGTGCACTCAGCCAAGCGTGTAAAGAGCAGACCATTAGCTATAAAGAAAGATACATTTATGGTATTAGAAGTAAAGTTAATAAGTGTCAACTTCTCCATTCACCTAGCAAACATGTATCCAGAAGCTCAATGGTACCGGTAAGTATATTCAAACTTGCCAGAATGCGCTCCTTGACGCGCCTTGGCTTATCCTTTTCCGCAACGCTGCTCTGGGTCTGCAGACAGTTGAGGTAGGCTGTGGCGCGAAGCTGCAGAAAGGTTTGCAGCACCTGGACCAAATTGCATTTGTCCAGCAGCAGCAGACTCAGCATACAATCAACTGCCATGTCGGGAGTAAGCAGTTCCCGCTCCAGCACACTAAGCACTGCCTGCTTGATGGTCACGTGAAAGGGACGCAGAATTTCCCATTGCTTGAGTGCGACGGGCAACTGCTGCATTAGTGAATTCTTAGCATCTAGTTGCAGACCGGTACTGATGTGGCGACTAAATATAAATAGCTCTGTGGCGGCATAGAACTGCTCCCGGTCAATGTGCGTCCAGATGAGCTCGGGCAGACTACTGAGCAGCTTAATCTGGACCATGGTGCTGTAGTAGTTGCTAAGCTGCTTGCTGGCCGTACGCTGTTGAAGGAGCACATCCGTTGCGGGCGTGGGCATTGTTTTGAATCCTAGCAGCTGTTCCTCGTTCAGGCTGCGACAGTTGCTCTGGACGCAGTCCACCTGTTCGATGAGTGTGCCAGCAGATGATTGCATGGCGGCTATGGTGTCAGCAGCTTTTAACAGATCCCGATAACGTTCGCTGCAATAACACAATATTATATACTTTGTTGCGCTGGCTTCCAATTTGCCACATCACTCAATAAACTTACCCGACCATTGTACGTAGCTCTTCCCGCTTGTTTTCGACGACCATTTGGATTTTCTTCTGCACTGCATCGATTTCGGACACGCTGTGCTGCTCAAACAGCGTGTCCACATCTAATTGCAGTAAATCAGCACTCATTTATAAACGTTAATTAATTCCTCCGGTTTGTTTATTGCACTGCAGTACACGATACTATGACAAGATATTTGACATGCGATATAATGTCAGTCACAGCTGATGCGCAAAAATGCTCTGTTTGAAGTAAGATAGTCCGCCGATAACTATCGCAATATGTGCGATTATCAGCAACAGCTGATTTGCTCGTGGCGGTGGGAAAACTTACAATTTAGATTATTTATCGATGCGATTTTTAAAAAACTGATTGATGACAGTAAATGCGCTTTTATTTAATATTTGTAAAACTAATTAATGCTTTGCAATACGCAGTTGGCAATCACAATCCGCTGTATTTCCGAGGTGCCCTCATAGATTTCAGTCACACGGGCATTCCGATAATAAAGCTCAGCGGGCAAATCCGTTGTATAACCCATGCCGCCCAGGATTTGTATGCATTGATGTGCACAAAAGCTGGCAGTTTCCGATGCAGCCAACTTGGCCATTGCTGCCTCCTTGGTGATGGGTAATCCATTGTCCTTCAGCCAGGCAGCACGCCAAGTGAGCAGCCGTGCTGATTCCACTCTCAGCGCCATATCCGCCAACTTCTGCTGAATCATTTGCAGACGCGACAATGGCTGCCCGAATGCAACACGCTTCCCCGCATAGTCGACAGCCAACTCCAGGGCAGCCTGTGCAATTCCCGTGGACTGGGCAGCAATACCGATGCGACCGCAATCCAGAGATTGCATGGCGATCTTGAAGCCACCGCCAACCGTGCCCAACACCTGAGTTGGTGGTATGGAGACATCATCAAGCACCAGCTGGCAAGTGGAGCTGGCACGCATTCCCATCTTATCCTCCTTTTTGGCTATGGTAAGACCGGGCACATCTTTCTCTGTCAGAAATGCTGTAATTCCTTTGTGTTTCAGGGATTTGTCAATGGTGGCAAAGACGAGTCCACCACTCGCCTCCTTCGAGTTCGATATCCATGCCTTGGTGCCATTTAGCAAATAATCTCCATTGTCATTTACTCTGGCTGTAGTGCTTGCTGCACTTGCATCTGATCCGCTGCCCGGCTCCGACAATGCATAGAAAGCAATATTCTTGCCCTGGGTGTAAGGCACTAGAAACTGTTGTTTCTGCTCCTCGGTACCGTGTTGCTCTACTGCTCCCAAAAACAGATTGTTAACGCCCATCACAATGGAGACAGCTGCATCGCCGCGTGCCACCTCCTCCATTCCTATTGCATAAGCCTGATAATCCAGACCAGAACCACCTGCAAGATACACGAAATAAGTTGAGCTCCTCTAAGTGATTATCAGCATCAATTCCTCACCATACTTCTCCGATACCACAACCGACAGAAGACCCAGTTCACCCAGTCGACGCACCTGCTCCGCCGGATAGAGTGACTCACGATCGTGACGTCTTGCGTGCGGCGCCAGCTCTGCATTGGCAAATTCCCTGCAGGTCTTCTGGAGTATTTGATGTGTTTCCGAGAGTGCGGCAAGGCAAGCTACACCTCTACTTCCGCCAGTTCGTTGACCTGTAAAAGCGTTCCGGATAAAACCGTGACAAAAACCTTGAAAAATGTTTGTTATTGTGTTTCTCATTACCCAGCGCCCATGCGCTTCTACATAGCTTGTGCATTTTGTTGTGTTGAATGCGGCAGAGCTTTTATCGCTGACCGCTTGACGCAAAGGTTCGTTGCGCACTGATAGCCGTAAATTAATTACCAAAAACAATTTCCAGGCAAAACAATCTTCTTATATAGAATTGCTCAAATTTTACAATCAGCTGGTATTGTTGTCAACAAGCAGTGGCGCTGTTGCCGTTGCGCTGGAGGGGTTCAAGCAGTGTTTGCAAGCAGTCAAAATTTACATAATGGAGGATCTTCGCATAAGCAGTTGTCCAGCTGTATAAGAGTCAAAGTCTTATATTCTTAGCTTGGTAAAAAACTTATTGAATTAGTAAGTCTTTTTGACTCTTTGACTGCAAAAAGCTGTTGGAAACTAATGATCGACGCCACTGGACTGCCTAATTATACAACAAGACTTGTATATTTATTTCTTTGTGTTAAGGTTTTGATGAGGCATATTCCATACATGCAAAGGGTATGCCCAATCTGTTGTTTCAACTTAAACTGATCACTTAATAAAACATGAGCTAAGGGTAAACTTACAGTCGCTCATAGCTAAAGTTCTTTGAAACTGCTGGGTAGAAAGTTCAACCAGCAGAAATGGAAAGCGGTTCAACACTTTTCAGTTTCATTATCATTAACACAAAGAAAGTTTTGCAATGCAAATTCATTCAGAATTGATTACTGACATTTAATTACAAGTTGCATAACAGCACACGCCCACTTTTAAAGTAAGCGTCAGCTACTTAAATGACTTATTAAAGTTGATAAGAATTAGTTTAATTCTGATCATAGCTGGCCAATTTTAGAGTTCGTATATATGTAAACTGAAAACCATATGTAGATTTCAACACAACTGCTGCAACAAATAGTTCCTAAATTCATTTTAACTGGGTTTTTCTTCTTCAAAACATTCTCAAAACCATGAACTATCTGATTCAGCGTGGCCGAGCTCGCCAACAGGCGATCAGTGTGCCCGAGGGCTTACCGGAGCTGCTTTCCGACATAACGCGTGAGGTGCTGCGTTGTCAGCCAACCAAGGAGTGCCTCTGTCAGTTCATCATTGACTATCTGAACTCGGTGATTGTTGCTCGAGAGAAGGCAATGGGTAAAATATACATTGACGTATACCAGATATTCATATAAATAATACAATTTTTTTACAGTTGCCAAAAGTATTTTGGATCGCGCTTTGCGTCAAGTGGACACCATTATATCGGATCTGTGTGTCTGTGATCTGTCCAAAGAGAAATCAAATGAGATGGCCAAGGTCATGGAGGATTGTTTCCGCAATTTCCTTGAAAAGCGTCGCTGCGAGATGCGTCGCGGCAAGGAAGCGATTAAATTCGCTGACATTGACATGCTCGAGGAGCTCATTTCAAAATGCAAATTCTCCGAAGAGGAACTCGACGCGTCCCGTCCAGCCATTGAGAGTGCTTACACACGTTTCGTCGATGCGTACATGGCTGCTGGCAAGGATGCCCATGGCACCGAGTTGCTTTACCAATACTTCCGCGATCGTGAACTCAAGCGCATCGAGGAGGAGTTGCGCAACAAGGCGGCCACACTCATACAAGCTGTCTTCCGTGGATTCCTCGTGCGTCGCATGATGGCCGAGCACATCTGCGTCTGCACTTGCATGGTCGTAAGTAACATAAACTACTACATGATATTTGAAGTATACGTCTTTGATCTTCGTTTGCATTTATTTTATAGGACCAGAAGAACGAAGAAGAAGAAAGACGTATGGACAATGCCGCACGCATCATACAACGCTTCTTCCGCTATGCTCTAACGGTAAGTTGTGCCCTAAAAACCACATTTTGAATACCAATACAAATCTGTATTCCTCCTCATACAGCGACATGATCTAAAAATAGTAAGTTGGCTTAAATTTAATGATTACATTGAAAAATTGTATAGAATGAGTTTTAAATGGTTAGATGGATGATCCTTGCCAGGAGAAAGAGACTCCACGTTCGAAAGAAGAGACCGAAACGGCACCAGTTGATGCTGCAACCGTGCCAACAGGTACCACTCCAGCCGGTACAGCACCTACAACTGCTGCTCAATCTGCAGCTAAGTTGGAAGTTGCCAAGGAAGCTGTGGAAGACAAAGCTGAGGCACAGGAAGCAGCGCCTCAAGCAGTGTCAGCTGACCAACCAGCTGCTGAGCCCGAGCCGCCCAAAGCCGAAGAGGTTACTGACGCACCACCGGAGGCAGCACCGGCTGAAGAGGCACCGCCACCGCCAGCTGAGGAGCCAGCACCACCACCTGCCGAAGAGGCTGCTCCGCCAGCAGAGGAAGCTGCACCACCCGCTGAACCACCGGCTGAGGAAGCACCACCAGCCGAAGAAGCACCTGCTGCTGAATAAGACTAAGCTGTCACTTACTATTTTATTAGTGTTAATACTTAATAACAGGTTTTCTGTTACCTAGCAAATGGGTTTGAGTTGATAACCTCAGCCTTTTAAATTAGTTAAACGTGTAATTGAATGAATAAATATTCTCTAGGCGCTGCTCATTGAATGAAATGCACGCAAAGCAAGCGTGAAATATTCCCGTTTTTGTATCTATTTATATTTCATTGTTTATCAAAAAGAATAAGTTTCCCAATAGTTTCAAATAGAAATGCTCGTTTATTACATGCTTTTTTAAGCTAACAGAAAATATTTTATATTTTTCTTTTTATGCGTACCCTAAAAAACATCTATGAGGGATTTTTAACTTGCTCGTCTATCCAATTTTTAAATGTGGACACTCGTGTATAGACATCGGGTGAGATACCGGTACCACATATGACCAAGCCATAAGAAACTATTCCCACCTGTTTCGCACCATTCTCAGTGTACATGACTAGTGCTCCGCCGGAGTCGCCCTGAATTATGAAATATGTGTATGCGTTAATCATCAGACATGTGATTTAGTTTTCTGTTTCCTTACCGAACATGCCCCCTTTAAGAGACCGGTTGCACAAATCTCCGTTTCGGTGACCTTATCCATACCCAGTCTTCTACACTCTTCATTCGTAATTGTTTTATAATCCATGCGTTTCAGCGTATTTGGTCGGTTTAAAGATTCCCATATAGGAGGCGGGTAAAAGAAACGATAGCCCCATCCAGCTAGAGTAACCTTTACATGACCTTTCACAAAATCCGTATCAGAGTAATCAATTGGCTCTATATTCTCTGAATAATTCAGAGGTGGGTCGATGTTGAGCACCGCAAGATCGCTTGTCACTAGCTCAATGTAGTTCGGATGTATGATAAAGGACTTCACCTTGGAACGAAAACCATCCTCATCATCCAGGTTGCGTATGCCAGCCACAATGGTCATGCTGGGGAGTAACGTTGAGTTACAACAGTGGGCAGCTGTCAGTATGCGATTAGGTGCAATTATGGAACCTCCACAGAAATGTCTTTCGTTAAACTGCAGCGATACCTGGTACTTCACAAACTCTCCCTCTTTCAAGCTTGAGCCACCCACAATTCGATTGGCCGTAAAACCGTTGCCTGGCTGCCGTGCTTGTAATGAATTAGTAGAGCTTAAAATAGTTTACTTTAACTTTTGTTACTCTTTTAGTTAAACTTACAATTGTAACGCGCAGTGGCGCCACCTAGCCACAGAGCTACCATGTAAAGTAGTTCAATTAGACGCATGTTTGTTTGGTTAATGCCTAAACTATGGTGCAGACCTGGGTTATATATAGTACTCGAGAGCTAACCTCCATTCACGCAAAATTTACATAATAGTCGCAACTGCAAGTATATTTTTTTCGAACACAAAACGAGTAATGCCGTTAAGTTTGATCTTGAAATTCAAAATTTAATGAGCTTTCATGCCGGTAATTGACATGCACTAAACTTTATTTGCAGATAACTTTTCGCTAAGGGAAAACGAATTTAGCGAATTACCATAGGCATAAGGAAAGTTATTTCTAAAGTAATATAAATCGTGCTCATAAAATAAACAAAGCGTGAATCGTAAATTTACCTGACTACAAAAAGTAAATCTATTAGTTTAAGGTTCTGAATACCTCTCATATAGTTACCACTCACGAATATTAATTCGATCAATAGTACTTTCACTCAATGAATGGGTTAGCGACACATCTTTTTGTGAAGTGGGTTAATTAAATACACGGCTTCCGAATGCTTATAGTAAAGAATGAGAATTGGGGTATGCTTCATTAAGTTGGTCTGCAGGCAATAAAATCAATTTGCCTATTCACAGCTTAACAAAGCCGAACAGTGCGTCATTTGATACAGATGCTATAAATTCCTATTCAAGCTCGTGCTATTAGTTCGCATTCCCATTCTTCAAGGTGGATATCACGGATTTTAGCATATTGTTGAGATTATCTATTTAACACAATGATTTTGTTTGTGTTGCGGTCCGAAATATAAAAAGTCAGATATTATATAATATTTAATCAAATTTGTGGTTTGTTACCGAGAGTGTTGCCCTCAGCATCTTAGTCATCTTATGATGGGATGGTATTAGGGTGATCGCGTGACAGCTATAAAAAAAAAAAAAACAGAAAGATAGTAACGGGATCTATATTTTAAGCGAATGATGCTTGTTGGAGAAATGATATAGTATAAATTAAGAATAAAGAAATTCTCTTTTTTGCTCATATTATTGTGTGAGTATAACACAATTTTATATTAATAAATTATTGCAAATATGACTATTATTATAGTTCTAATAACGGGATCAATATTTTTCGCGAATGATGCTTGTTGGAGAAATTATATAGTATAAAATAAGAATAAAGAAATTCTCTGAGTATAACACAAATTTATAATCATAAATTAATGCAAATATGACTATTATTATAGTTTTTAGAAGTATCGCGCTTACCGTTAATTAGTTATAAATAAAGTTTCTAAAGCTTGGTAACATTGGCTTTTTACAAATATAAATGGCTTAAAAGTGACGATGTTTACAAAGAATAAAGCCGAGAAAAGATACAATCCATCTGCAGAGCTTGAAGTTTGAACTGCAATATACTCTAATGAATAAATCGATGAGTTAAGTCAAACAGATTTCATTGTGTGTCAATGCAGACCTAATTCACGCCATAGAAATCAATTTGTTTATATTATTTATTCTTATATTAAGAAATTGGCTTAGCCACACCAAACTGTTTTAGGCAATATTTACAAATAAATAAATAATATAAAGATCAACACAAATTATTACACATTCCCATTCTGTGTCACAACTAATTTGAGATAACGTATTGAGAGTATTTGCGATTTACATAAAACTTGCGAGTTTACGATTTTGTTTTAACAAATAAATTGCAAATTTTTAAGGCGAATCTTACCTTTTATGGCAAATTTTAGAGACTAGAATCTAGAATATCGGTATGCATATTAGATGACATCTCGCGAATATTTTAACGCACCTATTAAAACTACAGTAAGCTCATAAAACAACCATTAACATTGGTGATATTGTCTCTTATTTGCATTAACGGTTTTCTTTAGACCTATATTCCTAAATGTGATTTCATTAGTATGTATATTTTCTTAATCTATTTCTTTGGTATAAAAGAGATCAATTGCTTGTGGACCAAATCAGTTTAAGCCATGGAACGGCGCATAACGCTGTTGTGTTTAAGTAAGTTTCTCAATAAAAAAAATATATATTAACAAATATTAACTATACTCATTTTCTTTCTATCTCCAGGTCTGGCCATCTGTGGCTGCAGCAGCTTGAGTACAAAAAATCATCATAGCAAAGATATCGGAAGACATATTACTGTTGAGCTTCCAGCATCTCCAGCTCCTGCGCCAGCACCAGCCCCTCCACCATCGCCACCCCATGTGATTATCAAGAAACCGATTCACTATCATCCACCACCTTTCTACGGGCATCCACCTCACCACCATCATCCACATCCTCATCCACCTCATCATCCACCATCTCATCCACATCCACATCCGTATCCACACCCTCCAAAGTGTAAATGTCCTCCTGGACCACCTGGACCACCGGGTCCTCCGGGACTTACAGGTATGTGATCTACTATATTTAGGCTTAAACATAATGTTAACCAGTGAAATTTTACAGGCAACACAGGCAAACCAGGATTTCCTGGTCTGCCAGGACCGAGAGGAGATCCGGGTTTGACGGGTGAAAGAGGTGATGACGGACCGAAGGGAGAAAAGGGGTCACCCGGTGTTGCTGGACCTGCGGGACCACAGGGAATACAAGGAATCGCAGGTCCTACCGGACAACAGGGTAACGCGGGTGCCGTAGGACCTTCGGGTCCCCAGGGAGGTTCGGGACCACAAGGCTCACCCGGTGCTGCAGGAAATCCAGGAGCCCAGGGATCTCTAGGACCACCAGGAACTCCCGGAACTGCAGGCTCCGCCGGAACTCCCGGTCCGGCAGGACCTCCAGGACCACCAGGACCTTCTTCATCGGGATTTCCAGTTCCATTCCCAGTTCCAGTTCCATCACACAAGGGCCACGATCACCACCATCCGAAGGGGGGAGATCATCACCATCATCACCACCACCATAAGGGAGAACATAAGGGTGGTCATAAGGGAGGCCATAAGGGAGGCCATAAGGGAGGCCATAAGGGAGGCCATAAGGGAGGCCATAAGGGAGGCCATAAGGGAGGACATAAGGGAGGCCATCATGGAGGCCATCACGGAGGCAATCATGGAGGACATCATGGAGGACATCATGGAGGACATCATGGAGGCAGTCATGGAGGCAGTCATGGAGGACATCCACATGGACCACCAAATGGACATCCACATGGACCTCCAAATGGACATCCACATGGACCTCCAAATGGACATCCACATGGACCTCCAAATGGACATCCACATGGACCTCCAAATGGATCTCCAAATGGACCTCCAAATGGCACTCCAAATGGACCTCCAAAGCGACCTCCTAATAGTCCAAAGTTTCCAATGGGACCTCCTCCAACAGACCCAGTGGATTCAGAGGATCCAGAAACACCACCAGGAGCAGAGAACGTAATGGAACAAAGTTTACCTAACCCGTTACTGCAGCCACAGAATAAATCATTCAATCCTGCAACTGTCGTTGAAGAGCAGCTCGAATCTACTAACGGATCAGAAGAAATATCTGCCGAAACTGATTTAGAAGATGATCAAGAACACAAGGAGCCACATCAATCGCTCCAAGAAGAAGATGAAAGCAGCGAAGAAATAGAGGCAGAACTTGATGAACAAGCAGATGGTAAGGAACGTGCTGTAAACACAGAAAAACAATTAGAAGAAGACGAGGCAACTAAAGAGAATAAATCCACTGAAGACTTTGAGGAAGTAGATGATGAAGACGATTATGAAGACGACACGGTCAAAAATGGACAAAACGATTTGGGATCCGCTGAAAAAAGCTCTGTAGTTCAAGAACGAAGCGCAAAAAGGCCGTTTCTTCGATCAATCAGCCAGCGTCGTAATCCCTTTGATTTATATAGATACTACCAAAAAAATTAAGTTATACACTCGATTAGAATTATTGTAAGACAAAAAAAATCTAAATAAATCAAGACTGTTTTTCCCTTCAACTCTTAACTTATCTATTTAATTATTTTTAAACACTTGAAAAATGTATTATAAATGTAACACAAAATGTGTAACGCTTAGAAGTGCATATTTCAACCCATAAATTGTCGTTCAGCATCGAGAGCTGAGTCATTTGTTAAAATCTGAAATCAAAAATCCTTAGCAATATTTAACTATATACGTATTTAATATTTTATATATAAAAAAAGTAGTATGCACTATACAATTGTATGATGTTGCTTTAGAAAACACTGCTTAAAATATATGTAAGCTTCTTTCAATAAACAAGAAACAAACTTAAGACTAAAATCGTGAAAAGTCGAGCCAAACTAGTCAGTCACTCAGTTGCCGCTTCACCTGATCTGATGGACTTGATTATGAATTGCATTTTTTTAGCAAGAATTTTAAACGGCGTTCGGGTTATGGAATTGGTGAAATTGTTTTGGGGCAAGGGCATATAGAATGTGAGTTGACTTCAGTCCTTCATTATATAATAAACATAATTAATATACAAACAATTACATTTCATTTGATTATATTGCTATATTTATATATTTACAGTGCTTATGCTGAAACCTTGAAAATAACTGAGTTAACTTGATGCCTTTTGGAATAAGATAACCTTGATCTTTATTTAAGATTATGACACTTCTTATCTATAATATTAAAAATATTCAATGATGAAGTTTCATTGCACTGAATTTATCTTAAGCTGTTTAAGATATCCAAAAGATATATTTTGCATAAAAGATGCAGTTCCCTAGTTTTACAGACATTCAGTCTAGACATTGACTGACAAAATGACAATAACATATCAACTGTTCTTCACAATTTGCTTATTGGCTCAACTCTGTGTGGTTCTAGTAGGTGCAAATGAAGCGGAAATTTCGAGCACAATAAGTATGGAGGATTCTGTGGAGACATCTCGTATCAATGGCGGGCAGATGATGAACGAGTCGGTGCCGTTCCAGGTATCCTTGCAGATGTGGCGTCACAATCGCTGGAGGCACTTCTGCAGTGGTTCCATAATCAGTGAACAGCATGTCCTGACTGCGGCACATTGTGTGGACAGGTTAAATGTGTCCGTCATCAGTGTCTTGGGTGGCACACTGAACTGGAAAGTGGGTGGATATCGTCACAAAACCATTGCAAAGCACGTTCATCCACAGTGGTCTTTAAGACCACGGATTAACAATGATATTGCAGTCTTGAAAGTTAATAAACCATTCGATCTAAAGCTGGCAGGAATTAGCACCGTTGACCTAGGTGGCAGTTCACTTATTGGTGGCCAGGTGCCGGTACGCCTTACCGGCTGGGGCTCAACGACGCCCACCATTGCAGGCGCTAGGTTTCCGGATCGTCTGCAGGTGCTCAACTATCAAACCATTTCTAATGAGGAATGCACTCGCAGGGGTTTTCGCGTCACAGCCAATAGGATGTGCGCTTTGGCCGGTCCTGGAATCGGTGCCTGCATAGTGAGTAACGAAGTTATGCAAACATTTCGTTAAGCTATCTAAAATATAATTGTTGTCCATTTGCACAGGGTGACTCGGGTGGTCCGCTGATCTTGGCCAGAGGCAGGAAACTACTGCTCGTAGGCATTGTTTCCATTGGCACAGCCCCTTGTGCTACGGGAAAACCTGATGTCTATACACGTGTATCCAGTTTTCTACCCTATATCAATAAGATCCTTAACCAGGACCTTAGAGAACGTAACAACCAATAAATGTATTAGTTAAGAATTATGTACTTTGTGTTTTGATTGATGATGATACTCAATAATAGTGTTTAACGTATTCCAATAAAAATGATAAAGTGGGGCTCTTTAATAGGTGAAGACATTTTGGTAGTTTTTTTATGAAACACATTAAATTTATGCCTTGTGAATGAAATTGTCGATTAGCGAGATCTGAGTGATTAGTCAAAATCTGAAATAAATATTCCTAAGCGATATTTAACTAGGTAAGTAGTCTTTCCAATGTGTATGCAATTTTCGGTTTACTAAAGTTTGCCTTTTTTAATTGCTTAAATTGGGCAATCTGAAAAGTATGCATTGCGAAAATGTAATATTTCGATCTTAACACACTTTGCCTAAAAGTATGCACTAAACAATTTAATAATGATTTATTTGATTTATTTTACTCGCATTACAGTTAACAGCGTCAATTTTTGTTTTTTAGTTAGTCTCAGCCATACGATCCTTGATCCAAGTGTCAAACATAGAGACGCGAGTGTAGACATCGGGACTGTTGGAGGCACAAAAAGCTGTGCCATATGAGACGACGCCCACCTGCTTTAGGGATTCCCCATTAGCCATAACCAAAGGACCGCCAGAATCTCCCTAAAAAAGTTGAACAAGTAAAGAAATATTTGTATTGCTTACAGTAAATAATATTTACTACTCACATTGCAGGCACCCTTGCCAAAACGTTCCAACGCACAAATCTCCGTGTCCGTTAGCTGGTTCATGGTCCGCTTGCATCTGTTATTATCCAGTGTTTTATAGGAGAGCTTCTGCAGTATGGTTGGGTACTTGGCAAAGGGTCCAGTGCCAAAATGGAAAACAGAGCCCCAACCACTTAATAAAACTTCCTGATCACCGCCAACATGCTCGTTGCTGCTCACATCGATTGTGCTAACGCGTTTGCCATCCAGTTCAAAGGGTGGATCGATTTTCAATATGGCTATATCACTTGTGACCAGCTCCTGATAGTTCTCGTTCATCTCATAGGATTGCACCTGGGAACGATATCCACTCATATCATCCAGATCCCGTATGCCAGACACCACACTAATCCTGCTTGCATTCTGTCCATTGACGCAATGTGCCGCAGTCAGAACTCTATTCGGTGCTATGAGGGATCCACCGCAAAAGTGTCGCATTTTTCCGCTGCGGGTTAGAAACTGCATGGAGACCTGATAGGGCACATACTCATCCTCAGGCACATCATAGCCGCCAACAACGCGCTCCTGCGAAGTGCTGTCCACACTCTCAAAATAGGCATCCACTGTGTGTGAATTCAGGTTAGTATCTGTACTGTTATGGTAAACTCGGTTTCAACTTACAATCGATTACACTGTTCATGGATCCTTCAGTAACTAACACTAAAGATCCGACCAACAAGACCAAAGTCAATTGGTATGCCATGACTTTTAATTGGAGTATAACTCAATTCTGTTTGTATTTTAACTAGCATCGGGTCTTTATATACATCACACTTTGGCTCATTAGAATTTTATCGAGGCGTTAGCTGTGGGTGGTCTGACCGCTATTACTAATGGGTTACAAGGCCATCACTGTATAGCGATTAGCTTGCAACCTTTATTATAGTTTGATATGTGGAAGCTCGCATTATGTAACACAATCAGCTTGGCTGTTGACGTTTTCGGAAAATTGCGGGCTTTTTAGTCTTAGAGTTATCAATCAATTAAAGTAGACCATTTTAGTTTGTGTCTTACTGTTTTTAAAAAGATATACAACAATTTTTATAGCTGTAATATGTTTTTATGTGTTTTTCAATATTTGCTGAAGGTCAATAAAACTCAGTCTATTATAATGTGTGTATTCAAGCCAGATAAACCTTTTCCAGAAAATAAATATTATACACCTTCGGATCTGTTTCAAATGTCTCATTTGATTTAGTAAATTAAATAGGATTTACTAAAACTTTTAATGCAAATTCGTTTCGTGGCCAAGAACAAAGCCTAATGAGTTAACATGAGGATTAACCTGTCAAGGAACTCGACGAACTCGCATGCAAATCATGTGCAAAAGCTAAATATAAAAGCCAGATATAATCCTGTCACGTCAGCGTTGGCTTTGGCAGGGTGGTCCAATTAACATAAGGTGACAGACAGGAGGGGAGCGCCAGCTCAGGCACATCCTGGCCCAAAAATAATAAAGCCATTTCAAGTTCAAATCGGTTCGTAGCAGCAGCAGTCAGCAGCCAACAGTCAGCATCCGAAGCAAGAGCCAACAATTAACACAGTAGTCCAAAGATCAAGACCTCAACATGCGACTCCAAGAATCGACTCCCCAGAAACGCAGCAAGCGACAAAAAAAGAAAAAACCACAAAAAAAAAACAACTACCAAGTGAGGTGTGCATAATTAATTTGCGCCAGTCGCCACACACACAGCACAACAGAGAGCAGAGAATAAAATGATTCATTAGCTGGCCAGCAATCAGGCCGGAACTGACACATGGCAGGGAGCTTCTGTTGGCTGTTGGCTTACAGAGAGATAGCCAGAGATAGAGAGACTGAGCCGGAGTCTGTGCCCTCCCAGACATTGGCCAAGACCCAAGTTGATTTGCATCGAACATGTGAGCTGTACAGATAGTCGCACACACACATACGTAGTCTGAAAAAGGTGTTGATTGCCAAACTGGCAACTGCCAATGCTCCACTGTTCCACCCCTTCCCTATAGTTCTACTGCAACAATGAATTAAAAGAAATGTCCGCTGCCAGCAGAGCAGCTTGTTTATTCGGAATATTTAAATTATTCATTGATTAAAACTGCAGCCAGATCAAGCTGAAGCCACTCACTGGTAGTAGTATCGCCCCTACCCCAGTCTCCCTCCACCAACACCAACACCTCCCCCTCTCTCTCTCTCTCTCTCTCTGGGTTTCCACTTGTGTCTGTGTCTTTTGTGCTTGTCGTTTCAATTTGGTTGAGGGTGTAGTTGTAGCTGCAGCAAAGGCAATGTATGCCGGCAGGTAGGTGCCATTCCCGGGAATTGAGGAAACTGCTCGTCCTGCCACTGCTTCTCCTGCTCTCCTCTCGCCCCGTCTGCTTGTGGAGTGTGCGAAATGCCACCCAAAATAAGACACACAAGATGTTGCATATATGTACGTAGTATGTACGTATGTACATACATGGTGAATGTGCAATGTAAAGCTCTTTGAATTCTTAGGATTGATTAATGGACTGTTCTTAGCTAAGTCTTTAGAAAGAGGAATGCAATCAATGTGCTATTGAATTTTCTTAACAGCTTTTTTTTAAGGAAAAACTGATTGGAAATTGGCAATTTGTGAAACTACAAAAGGCTTAAAGGAAATAAAAGAAAGTGACATATGGTTATATAATCTAAGCTTGTTGAACTGATATAAGGTATTATGGGAAGATCAACAATATTTCATCAAAAAATTTAGCCCGATTAAAAACGCATTTTCACACATTAAAACCATAGGTTCCAACTGATCTTGGATTCGGTTAGACAGTGAGACAAGTTTTTAAGCCGCCTGCTGTTTGGATGTGCGTGCTTGATAATCATAAGGAGAATCGCGAATATGAGCTGCTGCAATCATATTCTCACTGGGCACTTGACAGAAGCGCCTACCTGTTGTCATCAATTAGGTAACAAGCACACGCGACCGATAAATATAACGACAGGGGAGAGACAGAAAAGGAGGTTATCATGAGTATCCACTGTATCAAGTATCTACTACAAATGGTTCAAGCTGCTGCTGCTGCTGCTTGCTGTGATCTCAGATCTCTTATCTGATTTTTGCAAATAAAAATGTATTCCATTTGGCCCCGTCGAAGGACCACTTAGAGAGATCTGAGCCTGGCCAGCAGCCAAACTGACTTGACTGCAGTCATAATTTATTGGTGTGTATACTTAGTGTGTAGTGTATGAGTGTGTGTGCGTATGTAAGTGGACTATGTAGATAGGCGAAGGGGCTGGGTAGAGTACACCTTGTGGTGCTAGCAAATTAAGTACTAAAATAAATGACCAATTTACTGATTATGCAAAACATGCAATTAATTTTCCACTCCACATTTGTTCCAAATCTTCCAGACTACAAATTAACAAAAACTTGTTATTATTATTGTCGTTGTTGTTGTTGTCGTTTCGTCTCTGGTAACGAGTACGAAAATTAATTGCTGAAACAAATGGAAAATTTATTTATTTGAAATCGCGTTGACTTACAGGCATGTAGAAAATTTGTATAGTACACAGCACAGCAGAGGCAGCATAGGGCTACCAATAATTTATTATCCATAACTGCAGCTCAACTAATTTGCATATACGCTAACTAATTGCGTTAAAAGTTTTCAATGATGTTTGCTAATTGTGGCTGGAATCAAGTTTTATTGGCGATGGATCATAAAGTAAATAGGCAAAGTGTGGCATATGAAACTCAATAAAAAGTTTCTAAGCTGTTTACAATTTCAACTAAACACTCAGCTGAAGTAAATTTCCTTAAGCTTTAAGATTTTGTTTCTTGTTAAGTTCATTTATACATACATTTAATCATTTCTGTTAGTATAGTATTAAAGCTTGCAAAATATATTTATTTTTTTTTAAGATCATCAAAAAGTAAACAAACAAACAAAAACAATATTCTCTTTTGAATCAACACGTGCAAGAAACAATTAAATACTCAAGCCTGAGCTGTCTGGCTACTGTCTGTGTGTAGGCCCAGTTAAGAGCTGCAATATTTGGTCATAAAATGAGCGGCTTGCTTTAAGAAGCGACGCGTCGTAGTATAAATCAAATTACGACAACACAAGACACAAAACACAAAAACAAACTGCGGTTGCAGCCAGGCAATAAAAGTTGCAGTCTAAATATTTTTTTTCTTTATTCTTGCTGTTTTGTTTTGTGTGTGTTTTGTTATTTTGGATGAGCCTTCTCTTTCGACTTTTCGGCCACACGCACAATTCTGCAGAACTGGCTGACTTTCTGACTGGCTGACTGGCGAACAAGATTGAGAATGAAGCGGACAATCAACCAAAATGTCATAATAATGATGGCGTTCCGGGCCGGCCAGGCGGCAACCGTTGCTACCGCGGAACAGGATGCTTATCTTGTTAACACTGTACCTTTTGCCGCCTGGCGTTAACTGGAGACTCCAATAAAAACCAAAAACAAACTTTAAACTGAAATCGTGAAAAGTCGAGCCAAACAAGTCAGTCACTCAGTTGCCGCTTCACCTGATCTGATGGACTTGATTATGAATTGCATTTTATTAGCAAGAATTTTAAACGGCGTTCGGGTTATGGAATTGGTGAAATTGTTTTGGGGCAAGGGCATATAAAATGTGATTTGACTTCATTCCTTCATTATATAATAAACATTATTAATATACAAACAAATTACATTTCATTTGATTATATGGCTATATTTATGTATTTAAAGTATTTATGTTGAAACCTTGAAAAGAGTTAACTTGAGGCTTTTCGGAATAAGATAACCTTGATCTATATTTAAGATTATGACACTTCTTATCTATAAAGTAACAATATTAAATGATGAACTTTCTTTGCACTGAGCTTATCTTAAGCTGTTTAAGATAAAAATGCAAGTGACGCATCCAAAAGATATATTTTGCATAAAAGATGCAGTTCCCTAGCTTTACAGACATTCATTCCTGACATTGACTGACAAAATGACAATAACATATCAACTGTTCTTCACAATTTGCTTATTGGCTCAACTCTGCGTGGTTCTAGTAGGTGCAAATGAAGCGGAAATTTTGAGCACAACAAGTATGGAGGACTCTGTGGAGACATCACGTATCAATGGCGGGCAGCAGATGAACGAGTCGGTGCCTTTCCAGGTATCCATGCAGATGTTGCGTCATGGCAACCGCTGGAGTCACTTCTGCAGTGGTTCCATAATCAGTGAACAGCATGTCCTGACTGCGGCACATTGTGTGGACAAACTAAATGTGTCCGTCATCAGTGTCTTGGGTGGCACACTGAACTGGAAAGTGGGTGGATATCGTCACAGGATCATTGCCAAGCATGTGCATCCACAGTACTCTTCAAGTCCTCGGATTATCAATGATATTGCAGTTTTGAAAGTTAATAAACCATTTGATCTAAAGCTGGCAGGGATTAGCACCGTTGACCTGGGTGGCAGTTCACGCATTGGCCAGGTGCCGGTACGTCTTACCGGCTGGGGCTCAATGACGCCTAGCAGTGCAGGCGCTAAGGTTCCGGATCGCCTGCAGGTGCTCAACTATCAGACCATTTCGAATGAGGAATGCGCTCGCAAAGGTTTTCGCGTCACAGCCAATGAGATTTGTTCTTTGGCAGGGCCCGGACTCGGCGCCTGCATGGTAAGTAAAGAAAATATGTTTACATTTCGTTAAGCTATCTACAATATAACTGTTGTCCACTTGCACAGGGTGACTCGGGTGGTCCGCTCATCTTGGCCAGAGGTAAGCAACTGCAGCTCGTGGGCATTGTTTCCTATGGCACGGCAACGTGTGCTCAAGGCAAACCTGATGTCTATACACGTGTATCCAGTTTTCTACCATATATCAATAAGATCCTTAACAAGGACCTTAGAGATCGTAACAACCAATAAATGTATTAGTACAAAACATTTACTTTGACTGTGTTTTGATTCCAAATACTCAATAATAGCGCTTGAAGAGGGTTTCCTAAAGAAGCTCATTAATAATAGGAGCCGAAAAACACATATCGGAGAAGTCAATAGCGCAAACAAATTAATAATATCGAATAATTTAGGTTTTGAATCTTCTCTTTAGTATCAACATTTCTTAAATGTCAAAACGAATTTATTTTTTGGTTATACATACACAATGATAAAAGTTTTCTTCAACATTCTTTGTGTATAGTGATTCACTAAAATTTGTAGAGTTATCTAACTATCGATCTTATTTTTAGAAAATGTATGCCTTGTGGTTAAATACAATGAATGGACAGGGTATCTCTATAGCCAGTCAACCTTGCCTAAGCACTTTTGCACTTGTACTTTTTTTGGCGGCTAATTAAAAATCTTGTTCAATATTCGCTACAGTCGCCTGGCAGCATCTTCATCTCGGCCCTAGGCCTAGCCCTCCTGGCCAGGGTCTGGGTTTGCGGCTGCGTTTTGTGGCTCTCTAACTCTGACTCTGAGGCTGGCTCGACTCCAGCTTTTGGGCCGCACTATGCGAACCATAATAAATGCAAAAAGCAATTTATCGCACATTTAACTCAATTCAGTTTCTTTATGGGCAGTCATAGTAGTCCAAAAGGGGAGAGGAGAGAGGGTAGAAAAGCGAGGCTTAGCATTGTGGCTAGGGGCACGCCTGCCAGCTAGCCAGCCAGCCAGCTGGAGGCAGACAAAGTTTTGCTGACACGCAGACTTGCAGCCTCTCTCTCTCTCTTGTGCTCTGTCTGCTTGCATGTTGCATGCGGCATGCGGCATGCCCCATGCTCCGTAGGCCGTGGACCGTGGCAAGTCATTGCGCACAGCTCTTGTAATTCGATATTAGATTTTATGTGCGACAAATACGAAGTGCAAACATTTTTATGTTTCTTCAATTTCTATGCTGCATTTGTATTTGTAGTGGAACCGAATGTTGCCATAGATGCTCTGCTTTTTATTTTATTTTTCGTTCATAATTAAGTTTTTGAAATAATGTTAAGCTCACGCTTTTCAATTTGTTTAACTCATTTACATCTACACAGATTTGCAAATGTCGGCATGAGATATTGTTAAGCTCTCACCGCTATTAAAAAGATATTTCTTTCTCAACTAAGAAAGTCGTAAAATATTTATTAATTTAGTCAAATTAGAGATGTTATGCATATTTAAATTGTTGATGTTATCATATTATTTGCATAAAAAGATGTTCTGTGTTTTGTTTTCGCTCTAGCTGATTGTGAAAGAGCTCAGAACAAAGATTGAGTGAGTCAAGAACTATTCATCCTATTGAAATAAGAATATGAGTATGAACTATCTGTGAGTGTTGAACTGAGTGTAAGATGTGGAAAGAAGAGAGACAGATTGAAAGAGAGTCGAGTTGCATTTGTTAGACGCTCGTCGCTGACCGCATAAATTCATTTAGATCAATCAATTCAATTTGTTTGTCAATAAAAACCTAAATGACTATTTCATTTAAACAAATTAAAATTCGACCCATTTGAATGTCGCGCAACAAACAAATTCCAACTCAACCAGCTCAACTGAACCCGCTGAACAACAACAATTAAAATTGACGTTGAATATGAATATGAAGACACAGACTGAGACTGAGACTGAGACGAAGACTCAAACTGAGACTGAAGATATCTGACTTCGAGTTTGAGTTCGAGTATTCAAGATGGTGTTGCATGTATATATATATATATATATATATCTTTTGGCAGCCAGTGCTGACTTTTCATTGTCAATTAAAATCAAATAAATTTATTTGCTGCTTGACATTCGCATTTTGAGCTTTCTCTCGCTCTTGATTCTGATTCAGAGACAGATACAGATTCAGATTCCGATTCAGTTTCAGATTGTTTTCAGTTTCGATTCTGTGTCTGTATCTGTGTTTGCATTAAAGCAAAATAGTATATTATTTTGACCTTCTTCTTGCATTTATGGCAATTTATTTGGCTGCGACTGTCGCAAATGTGTCTAACCTTTAAACTTATGCACAAATCAGTTAACGATTTACTTTGCCTTGCGCTGCATCACAGATGCCATTGCTTTTTTGACGGTTTCGGGATCGCCAAGGAATCTCAATGGCGACATTGGTTCAATACACGCATTTAGCTCATATTCGAAGGGTATGCCGGTGGGCACATTCAGTTTCATAATGTCTTCATCGGATATATTTTCAAGATGCTTAACAATGCCACGCAAACTATTGCCATGTGCAGCTATGATCAGTCGCTTGCCCTGTCTGATTTGAGGCACAATGATTTCGTACCAATAGGGTAATATTCGCCTGATAGCCAGCTTGAGGGATTCGGCTTTGGGAAACTTGTCGGGTATAGGACCATCTAGATAACGCGGATCTTTTGTTATGCAGTCATAGTACTTGTGACCCGATTCCATGTTTGGCGGCGGCTCATCAAAGCTGCGTCGCCAAATCTTAACCTGATCCTCACCATATTTCTTGGCGGTTTCCGCTTTGTTAAGGCCCGTTAAGCCCCCATAGTGACGTTCATTGAGTCGCCATGTCTTGCATACGGGTAGATCCTCTTTTCCCAGCACCTTCAGAATCATTTTTAGTGTATCCTGTGCACGAATCAACATCGATGTGTGAGCTATATCAAAGTCTAATTTGGCTTCCTGTATGGCACATCCAGCTGCGATTGCTTCTTGATGTCCTTTTTTGCTTAACTGGGCATCGTACCAGCCACAGAAGAGATTCTTCTTATTCCACTCGGATTCACCATGGCGCACCATAACAATTTTGTATTTTGGACTCTTTTTAGAGTATAACCGTTGCAGTTGCAGTTGCGAGCATTGTGGATATTCCAAAGTTATCTTCCTCGGGTTGGCTTCAAAAAAGCGACCCGTCAAAAGGGAATTACCGCTGATTCTTACAAGGCCAGACATTGTTTTTGGAATGAAAAGTGAATAAAATACAATACGACAACAAATATTTGAAAATGATTTCAATTAAGTTTTTTTAGGTTAGTTTTAAAATTTGGCTACTTTGGTTTGTTGTTTATGCCATTAAAAAAGTTAAGCTAAATCATTTCAAACATGAACCATTTGACAACTCAATGTAAACTATAAACCAAAACACCAAAAACAACAAAAACAACAAATTTAGCATGAGACAAGCGAGAAATATGTTGGAATAAGTAAGTTTGTGGACCTGTATCGCATTATATGCATATGGCTGGATGCAGATCTGCAGAAGCAGAAGCAGCCATAAAGAGCTTTTACGATCGCCACTAGACGGCAGCTCGCATGATAAATTGTCAGAGTACTGTGGTCAGTTCTGGTGCTTGTGTGCTTGGGTTGGGTTAACGTGGCGGCGTTGGTCGACAAGTTTTCACTGACGGTGTTGGCGACACCAGCGGCTTCTTACTACCTCTAGAGATAGATGCAACATCAGCTCACCAAAAAACAGACGCGCTCACCAAAGAGAGAGAGATTAGACAATTTGTAGAGGAGCTGAGCATTGCGCTTGTTTTGTTTTTGTTTTTCAATTTTGAATTTTTGTGCCTTCAAGCGCCAGCACGGGCCAATGGGGCCATGTGGAATGCCACATGTTGGAATAGCTGCGGTGGCCAGCTCTTTACAGTTGCTTCGTGTTAATTGAAAATTGTACGGTAATGTTGCTTATCGTTTGCCTATCAGGCGACGTCGTCGTCGTCGTCGTCGTTGCCGTCTTCCAGGCATATGCTCGATGTCTTTCTATGTTTGGGGAGCTTGCGTGTAGTCCATGTTCATGGACCATGTTCATGCATTGGTGCCACACCTCGAGGCCTCACGCATTGGAAGAGGTGTTTGATAAACATCCATAGTCATGTCATAGGATTTTTTCTGTCTTTTCTCAAATACCCTGCAGATCCAGTATAAAATGTATATTATACAGTCGGGATAACATAGCTTTAAAACCGTATGTATTTATAGCCTAAAATATATATTTCTATAACTAATATATTATTCATAGTTAAGAAACGAAACCTTGTCAAAAACCACAATAAATGTATATAAAATATGTTTATATATGTATAAAATAAATATCAACAGATGGCTCCAATAAAGAAAATATATAAAAAAATAATAAAAAAAACCATAATCTTGTTTTCTTTTAGTAAATTCTTGCTTTGTACAGGATATTTTGTAGTCGGACAGCTTTGAAAACAACACTCTTGCTGGTTTGTTATGTTTTGCTTCTTTTTATTTTGTGTAGCTTATGGTGAAAATTTCTCAAACGCTTTTTGACAACTTTCATGTGAACGCACTTAACAAAATTTATCGCGTCGCACATTATTTGTGGCTTTAATTGCTTATGGACGTTAAGAAGTTGTCCTCCAGCTTCTTGTCTCGCTTCTTTGGGCGACTCCCTCTCTCTCTCTCTCTCTCTTTCTCTCACGTTTTGGTCCGACACCTGCGGCTTTTGTAGGCTTAGCCTTATAAGCAGGGCCTTAAACGCGTTAGCAGTTGACACGATTCCCGGCTTAATTGCTTTTACAAAATGATTGATGATATCCGAACGTATCGAGAGTAATCATGTCTATTAATGGAACAAGACTCACGCATTGCATTGCAGTAGGTTCAAAAATATATTTTGTTTATTTAACAAATTTTAATGTTAAATGTTGACCAACTTGTATTAGTTATTATCAATAATTGTCTATCAACATCGAACACGTTTCGTTGCGCTTCACTCCTCAATAATACATACATATATCATACTAGTAATCAACTTTTCCTTTATCCAAAAAAATCGAATGGCGCTTACAATTACGACAATTTTCAACAGACGCGTGAGAGGGTCAAAAGTTTTCCACACTTAGAGAATGGCCAAAAACAGAGAAAGAGAGAGAGAGAGAGAGAGAGAGAGAGAGATGTATTTGTTCAAGTGGAAGCGAAATCGAAACCGAGACCGAGACCCCAAAAAATAGGAGTCGGCAACCGAACAGTGGCTACTACTACTACTTTTGCACAGCTGCAGATGAAATTGAGATGCATTTGCAATTGCAAAAGCACAGATACACACACACACACACACACTCACACACGTTCCACGGCCACGAACTTTGCTCGCTTAACCTCTTGTGGTCCCTGCTGCTGCTGATGCCGCTGCTGCCGCTGTTGTTGTTTGCTGAAATTCGGCTCGTATCTGCTTTGTACCTGTGGCAATTTGAGCACCTGGTGGCAACAACAACAACAATAGCACCGGCAGCAGCAGCAGCAGCCGTTCCAGGCTCCACATGTGTGCCGCATTTGCGCATTGAACTCATTTTCCGTTTTTCCTCGGTTAATTTGATTTGTCTTTGCGTAAATTGAAAATGAGCCTCTCAAGGATTTCGTTCAAATAATGCGATCCGAACATACTACATAAATCTCTACATTAACGTATGTGGAGTAATTTACAACACCTGCATTCACTTATTTATATATGAATGAAAGTATATATGTATATAAGTACATGTATGTTGTGATGTGCTTCACTTTTCGATTGATATTACAATTTGAAATCGATGCAAATCATGCAAATTGAATGCAGCTGGAAAAATGCAACTGGTAGGCAAGTTGAATGGGCAGTAAATAATATTTTAATATAATAGAAAAATGATAAAAAGTTAATAAATATAATTTCCATATGGAAACTAGAATGCAAATTGACTGGGAATCAAAAAAAGTGCAATTTCAAAATGGGGAAATAAAAATGAAATTTGTACCTACATTATTTTTAAATTTTGTTTATCAGTCCTAAGCTATTTTTGCATTATGAATAATAAAACAATAAACACAGACATTTTAGATTATTTAAATAGACTTAGCTATAAATAGAACTAACCTTTGATTTGTTTTTAAATTTGGAATACGTTATCATATTCAGACAAAAACATAAATGTAATTGTTTGGGAGCAATTAACACAAGCATTTTTTTTTACAGATTATTCATTTAATTTGTAAAAGCTAAAAATAAAATTGCAGATTGATAAACAAAACAAAAATAAATTTGAGGTTTTTTTTTCAATTCTTATTTGCTTTTTTGCTTTAACTTGGTAAGACGAATGAATATTATCATTCGAATTTTAGGTGTTTTTAGGCGATAAATATGTTTATGTGTCAATAATAATAATCAAAATACAAAACCACACCTTAGTTACATGTGAGAATCGAAAAGATTTGCAGTTTTCAGTTTTCCAGTTATTTCCCATGTTCCCATCGAACCACCCAGGAAAATTAGTTGAACTGAGCAAACTTGCAGGCTGCATGCTGCATGCTGCACATAGTCCACAGCCGAGTCCAAATTTAAGAAAGCAATTTTAGCTCAGCCCACCTGCACCTCTCCCCTGGCACTTCTACTCATACTTGCCCCTGCTGCTTGCTGCTGCTGCTGTTGCTGTTGCTGCTGGGGCAAGTTGAAGTGGCGCTGTAGATGGAACGTTCAATGATTTCATGTGGGTGTGTGAAATAGGGCTAAGAGCTGAGAGCTGAGAGTTCTGTAGGTTTGCAACTGCGTGCTAGACATTGAGATGCTTGAGAAGGGTTGGCGGGGGGTGGGTGTTTGGGGGGGAACATGTTGCGGATTGCTGTTTCGGGTTCAGGTTGCATTGCGTTGCTCTCAGCATGCGATTTCATTTTGATAATAATGGCAAAGTCAAATAATTATAATGATCATGATTACAATCATCGATGCTGGCAGCGCGGCTCTTTGGCTCTTTTTTTTAGCCATTCTGGACACAAGACTCTGTTGCCTGTTACTGTGCCATTGGCTGTGGCTGTGGCTGTGGCTTTGGTTGTGGCATCATCAACGCAGCCAAATGACTAAGCAATTTACCGTTTTTGTATAGATTTTCAAAGTCTTGCCATTGCCTGTTTGCCCCCACCTACTACAACCAACCCACTACCACTCTGCCCCTGACCATAACCATACCCATAACCATACCCATAACCATGGGCATGGCCATGGCATTGGCATTGGTCTGTACCACAGTTCAACTGTGCAACGCAGTCCGGTCGCATCTTCAATGAAATTTCAGGTCAATTGTCTTCTGTGGCTGCGCGTCTGATTCTCGCCAGATCGCGCCTGTATCCAAAAACTATGCGAGACCCAACTGAGTCTATGACTCTGACTGTGACTCTGACTCTGACTGTGAGTCGACCGCAAACGCAGTTCTTGCCAATTTCTATTTTTGTGCTGTGTCGTATTGTAGACAATATTTTGTGTGTGCAAGCTTTATTTGTTAATGCCCTAAGCAGATAAGGTATGTTGATTAGTGAATAAAATATGATTATTGTAATATTTTCTTTATTGATTATCAATATTTGTATATCAAATACTCAATAAATGAAATGGGGAAACCAAAAAATATTGAATAATCTTTTTACTTGGCTGTTGAATGTTGAAAGTGTATTAAGTCATTGACTACAAAAAGATAACTGTTCTTTTATAGTTATTTTATTATTTTTCTCTCCTCTTGTATTTCGTTGTGTGTGCAACACGTTGCCATGCTTCATACCCCCCATCCACTTGCCACTGACGTTGCGCTGCGTAGGCGCTTTCCACAGATTAATTGAAGTCATAAGCAATTGTAAACTTATCGCTTAGGCCGAAGACTGGCGAGAAGGAGAATAGAATGATGCGCGGCTTACAGATAACTTATTTCTCTATCGTTTTTTTTTTTTTTGTGTAGTTTTTTTTTAATTTTTGCGGTTTTGTCGATTTATCGATTTGCAGCAAAAAGCGGCAGCGGCAACCACAAAATGACAGTTACTTTTATTGTTGTTGCAGTTATTATGTGTTTGGTGTTTGATGTTGGTGTTGGTGTTGGCGTTGGTTAATTTGTTGCTATATTTGATTGTGGCACACTTTGCGCAATTATTTGATTGCGTTTCCATTAAGTACCGATACAGTTCAAAAGTTCAACAATCAGTAGCCAATAGCAGCTCATTTATTTTGATGCCGTTCGAGGTTAAATTCCATCAAATGGATTGAATGAATGAATCGGTCTGGAGTTGAATGAATAGATGAAGACAGCACAAACTAATAAAGAACTCTTCAATTAAGTTGTGAAATTAGTGCAAAATGAAAGATGTTTTCTATTAGATTCTGATCACTTTTTGATCGGTTGCTTGGCAGTTATGAAAGAATTATTCAGCCAAGTTTTTTAGTTTTGCTTTAAAAAAAAACTCCATCAGCTTTATTATTCACCACAAAAATTTAATTAAAAGCAGTTGCAATTAATTTTCAATTACAGCGGAGACAACATTTTAATTGTTTGTCTGCAATTTGCCGCACACACATACGCTAAAAACATCACGAATGAATAAACAAACATATGTTAAGGGAATTGCCTACCCCCATATTTACATAGCAGTTAGGCGCATCCCCCCCAACACAGCCCCCTTCTTAAATAACATTCTAAGCACCAAAAAGACAACAGATTTAGATTAACGCTTGTGGCGCGTTTAGATGCATGCCACACGCCTCAAACACAACCCTTTTTCCTTCTTACCATGAATTTCAATTCGCGTCTTTTCATTTATGCTCGCAAGCGTAGGCAAACTTTCAAGACGAGGCAATAAAATGTGTGCGCTGCTCGCTGCTTCTAATGCCTTCAAACTTCCGAAAGCACTAAATTCACGTATGTGGCATTGTATTTGCATATGTGGAAAGATGGAAAGATGGGACTCCCAACTGGGGGGAGGCATGGCAATAAAGAGACTGCTGGAGACGGCAAGCTTTGACTGTCACATTTCCATTAGCATTTGCCATTTAACTCATCATCTATGCATGCGTGTATGCGTGTGTGTGTGGCAAGTGTATCATCTTGCACCGCGTTGTCTGTTTAACACATTTATTACCCATATTTTGACATCCGGCTTTTATCCTTTCGCTCCTGTACGCTGTGTAAAGCGCCTCCAATCTGACGGCGCCATAATTGCTGCCTTTAGCAACGGGATCTGAGCCCCAACCATCATATTCAGAGAAAGTTTATTATTACCATGGTTGCTGCTGCTGTTGTTGTTATTGTTTGCTTACATATGTCCTGCGTTTTAATTATTCAACCACTTGACGTTGCTTTCAGGCAAATCATAAAACGCGACAAGCAAAGCGTTGAGCGATTAAAAAAACTTTATCCTTGCAAATAAACAATACATTCATGTGTTTGTATACTAAGTAGCGATACAAGGGACATAATAATGGAGAACAGCTGGAAATTAGGTAAGGTATATCTTCCTAAACTAGAGCTCTCTTAACGAATCATGCTTTTTTTATACACTCGAAGTTAAAAGTAATTACAAAAATAACAGAAAAATCAACTATCTAAGTTATCTCAGTAGAAAAAACTAATCATTTCAAAATCTATCAACTGATATTTCTCGTTATTGCCACACTGCTGCAGTCGACAGTCATTAGGAACGTTTGATAAATTGAAATTTGTGGCAAATTTGACAAATTTGCTAATCAAACAAAATGCCAACACAAAAAGCAGAAGAGCCGCCAAGACTTAGAAATCGAGGTAGACGAGCCAGTTGGACAGTTAAAAGGTGTTTTTAATTACTCGAAGTCGAAGTAGTTGACAGGAGTAACAATTAAAGGGCCGAAATGGGAACTGAGACTTTGAGCTCAGGGTTGACATTTAACCAAACGGAAAAGTGTGCAAATATTGCCAGTGAAAAGGGAAAAGGGCGAAACGAACACGAACACGAAAATGTCTTAAAACCCACACAGAACATCATTAGTGCCCCCTTTCCCGCTATCCCGCTCAGTGTGCACCTCCACCCCTACAGTTTGACTGCGTCCAGGGGATGCTCGACTTTGTCTTGAGAGTTAAGAAAATTGACAGTCAGGCGAAATGCAAACAGCATATTGTGGCTCTCTATCACTGTTACTCCCCATCTCTTTCTATCTGTGCGGATATTTCTAAAAACTAAAATAATTTGCTAATATTTGCACAGCAACAAAGTTGCGAGACGCCAAACGCGCCACACCATTAATTATTTCAGGCACACAAAACCAACTCAGTAGAAAAAGAAGATGATGGCACAGGCTCAGTTTCATTTTGTGTCTATCTTGGGTTCAACATTGGTCTTTGGGGGGAACGTTGCAGTACCGGTCGAATGCCTCTCTCTGAAAGGTTGTTAATTAATAGAAATTCGCGTTGGAATTTCACAATTTTTGCATTCGCATTCGTATCTCGGCATGGCATCCATTTAAGCGTGTCTATATGGATAGCTATATTTATGGCGGTATAACTAGTATTTGTATTTGTAGGTCTTAGGAATCACACACATTATGTTAAAGCTTGAAAAAAGTATATTTTTTATTTTTGTAAAAAATGAATTAGAATTTTTTAATATTTCGTCAAATTTCCCACATTCCTATCCCGAAATTCAATAAGATTTTCTGTAGATAACAGATTCTTGTGGACCTACTGTTAATTAACACTTTCCATTGCTGTTAAGTAAACCAATTGACTCAATTGCTCACTGTTAACAGCCACAATAAGAATAATTCTACTTAACGAAACTCAACGAAATACTCATTGAATTCACGCGCTCAAAAACCATTACACTCAGCACACTCACTCACACTCATGCATGCATTCTCATTCACTCTCTCTCTCTCTCTATAAGCGCCGCCCCTTTTGTCTGAGTGCTTTACAGCTGTGTGTGTGTGTGAGTGAGAGCAGAGCAACGGTTGACGCTCATTTTTATTTGCTAATCAAATTGTGTGCTACTCTAACCTTCGGACCTGCACTCTGAGGCCCCAGCGCTCCAATAGTGGCGCCTGTGTGCGAGCGAGATGGCCCAGCAAATTGAAGAGGGAAGCAAGCGAAATGAGAGATTTTCCAGTTGAAGGCAGGCAAAGGCGACACTGAAGTGGAGCAGCATGAGCACAGCATGCGTCTAACGGTTTCTAGTCGAATCTTTGCTTTTGTGGCAAATGTCTTATCAGTCGCCGCTTATCACGTTGAGTAATGAATTTCTCGTGTGCCTGTCGCCGCGATTTGGATTTTTGTATTCTTATTTATTATTTTTTCTATGTACATATTTTTCGGAGCAGCTTTAAAATATTGATATTTTTACAGTCGCTGTCGCAGGAATTCAAAAATAAAAATAACATACGTTTATCAGCAGCGGCAGCAGCAGCAAAAATCTATAAAGATTATATATACATGTTCCCCCAACTTTAACGAAAAATTCAAGATTAAACACAGAAGAGTATTTGTGACATAAGCTGGCAACAGATTTCAAATTCCAATTCAATTTTCGTACAGGCATGAAATCATTCTACTATATTTAGCGACCCTCTTGAGGTCCAGGGATCTCCTCTATATAATTAATAACTTGTTGTGCCAATATACCCTTTACCCCTCTGAACCCCTAAACAAATAACCCTTGTGCCCTTTCTTGCACTTTTTGCCTAAGATGCTGCAACTCATTCATCAGATTCATTGGGTTTTTTGGGTGTAAAACTGGTAAAAAATTAATTTTGGTAAAGAGTTCATAATGGCACAACCATAAAAAAGGGATGATATTGAGGATGCTGAGCCCTTTTCATTTCATATGTTTACAGCTTTGATCTTTTGAGATCAAAGATGTTGTTTTGGGTGAAAAAAAAACCAGAAGTGTGCAATCTTTTCTATTATGTAAAATCTTGAACTTTCTTTATTAATTGCCGCTGACATGTTGCTTGACCAGGGCATCCCTTTTTTGGTTCAGAGGTGACAGGCGTTTTGGTCCAGTTAAAAAAAAAAACAACAAAATCTCCCAAATGATAGACAGTTGACCGTTATGATAGCAGTTTTGATGAGAAAGTTTTGTTGAAACTAGATTATTGTATTAAGAACTTTGAGAAAATTTATTAGGCTATAAGGATTATTATTCCCAAAATATTTCAAGCATAAAAATACTAACAATATAACAACATTTAACACCTAAGCAGCAAAAAAAAAAACAAAAAAAAAAACACAACACATAAAAATCGAATTAGTTACAGCAACAGATAAAAATGATAATTAATGATATTGCAAAACTGGACCAAATTTTTGTGTTTAAATGCGTAGAATTTTTCACACTTTCCACACCTCCCATTGCATCCTGCTGCCGGATACCCGCCTACCCTACCCCTACTTACAAAAACTGCAAGTAAAAATCGTTACAAAAACCAAAAAATGTATAAAGGCAACTATAAAATGCGAAATCCAAATTATTTGCAGTGAAAAATGCATTGCAAATTGGCACGAATATAATTTCAGGCGTAACAAGGGAAGCAGCAGAAAATGCGAACAACAAGGCAACAAGGGGAGGGGTTGGGGTTGATCGAAATCTGGGCATTAATTTTGCATATGTGTTGAGCGCCCGAAATGCATTCGCATAGAAAATTGTTTTGTTTTTGCCCTTAGAGAAACGAACAAGGATCGTGTATGAATGTGTGTGTGTCTGTGTGAGTGTGCGTGTGTGCATTACTGACCTTTGACCCAGTTTCTTAGGCTTCGGTTTTTGCATATCTGCAACAGCCGTCGCCTCGTCCTTTGAATATTCAATGCGATTGCGTTGATGGCATTGAACGAATTCATTTGCTTTCTTCTTCTCGGATCGGGAAAATTGGGCCAGGGATTTGTGAAAATGTGAAATGGGTCTAGGGAAATATGCAAAGAAAAGCCGCGTGGCGTCGAGCGGCGCCCATTTTTTGTCTTCCCCTCGAGGGCCCAGGGTACACTTCAAAATTTGTTTTGTTTGAATCTCATTTTTATGTTTTTTGGCACCTTTGTTAAATTTGACTTTATTATTTTTGTTTACGCATAATGCATAAATATTTATTGACAGCTTTGAGTAGAAGTAAATCAGAACAAGGACGAAGAAAACACAACACAATGAATGACTTAGCGGGCAGCTAAGAAATATATTTTCGCGCATTTTCTTTAATAATTTGTAAAAAAAAAATAACACTAAAGAATATTAGCACCTAAGATCAGATTTTCATCTTCTTTGTTTGATATGTGGAATAAGATTAGTGAAGTAAAAAAAATGGAATCACTTTTATTATGTCAATCAAACTGTGCCATACAAAAAAAATATTTTATTTCTGGAAAATATACATAAGAAAATTGTTAAATTATTTATTATTTTAAAAAAATATATATATAATATTTAATAATTAATAAATATGAAATTTGTAATATATTGTTAGAAAATCGATGTATTTATTAATCTATTTTAATCTATTTTTTAAGGGAAAATACTAATTAAGATACTTGATTTAAAAGTCACTTCAAAACACAGCAAAAGCCATCGACTGGTCTTAAGGTATAATCACAAATATCTTTACATCGCTTATGGTATTCTTATGATATAGTTTAGACCGTTTCTCCCCTCAACATCAAACAGTTTCTCACATAAATATCTAATTAACTTCAATTGAGAAATCATTTTAGCTACATTCGAGATTGCAAATGTATTGAATATTCGATTTTATTGCGGTCATATAATATGTATGTAACCAGTTTCGCATACAAAATGTCAATCGAATTGAAGGTGCCAACTGCCTTTTGTCAGCCCCATTTGATATGCCTCATAAAAACAGCGCAGAGTCGCCACCACCAACGCGAGCACACTCTCCCCGTCTTCAATGATTCAAATGGTGCTAATTGAATTAGGCAAGTATTCGGGATGTGTGAAGTAGTGTAGCACTCGCAGGACATCTGCCTTGAATTTGACTGCGCAATGGCGGGAACAATCAAACCTCATATGGTTTATGTCTTGGCTAGATATGAGATGTGGGGTACGCGATACGATTGTCATGCTTACATACGCATGCTTTTGTGGGCTGTCTCGCATAATAAGACGCGACAGCAGCATTGCGATTTTATTTTTATGATTTTCTAATGAAAAATCATGGTCTCAAGATCTTGAGCTTCGAAATGGCAGCTGGACAAATAATGAGAAGCGCCTAAGAGAATCAACCCTTCGGCAAAAAGAAAACAAAACATCTCAAAAAGAAGGTCCGGTAGTGACCTTTGCTGACCTCCAACATTACTTGCATTTGCATAACGTACATCCCGTTGAATATCTGGACAATAGAAATTTCGTTTTAATTTTTTCGTTGTTTGCATGATTTTTACAAAATTTTCTTTTTGAGGAAAAAACTTGAAATTATTTGGGTAAAAATGTGTGAGATTTTTACTTAAATCCCCTGAAGCTCTGAAGGGTAAGAAAATAATTGCTCATTGAACCAATTGATTGAAATGTATATGGCATTAAGACTGTAAGACTGATTCCCAGTGATCCTTAAGATTTCGCTTAAAAAACCGTTTCGTGAGTTTGGCATCATAATTCTTTGATTGACACTTCGCTGGCATTGCAATCAAATTGCTTTTCTATTCTATTTCTTTGTGATTCGTTGTATTTTTTAATTATTTGTGACAAAGTTGCAAAACAAGATCTTAATTTTTTTCTGTCAGAGGGTAGTTCAAGGGGTCGCAGCATCTTGAGTTTCTCTTTTTCATTAGGTTTGTTAAAGTAAGTTTCGAGAAAGATTTGTACCAATCTGACAGCTGCTGCCCTTTGCTGCTTACAAATATGAGTTTGCTCTGAGATTATAACTGACATTTGACCAATGGTCAGTTGTGGGGTTATCAAAGGGTTGTCTTTAGGGTTTGGCACTGGAAGCTGCATGCCGTTAATGAGGTGAGATCTGAAGAAAGTAACGGTCCATTTGTTGTATTGCAACTTTTGAACATTGAAATGAATAAGAAATTATTCAACTTTTATTAAACTTTCCCACATAACTTTTTAGCAAAAATCAAAAAAACAGAATAAAACACAGATGTCAAATCTTTCTCTCCCGCTCTCTGTCTCTGTTTCTTTCTCTCTATCTAAGTTTAATTACCAAAAAATCAGTCTAATCAAAACATCTAATAAAGTATCGCATAACCCAATAGTAAGATACTTTTTTTAAATTGCTTGATAAAATTTCAATTGCGGCGAAAGAACAATTCAAAAAAAAAAAAAACAAACCAACAAATAAAACTGAAAATGGGCTTACTAATGTTTAGCGGTTTTCGATTTCAAAGGATGCTCGCAAAGGGCTGCTCCCAAGTCAGCAAAATTGATACATCGCGAGATTTATTTGTATAAACATAAAAAGGAGGAAAAGGGGTGGCAAACGCTACCTAACTGAAACTGTAACAAGAAGTTGAGTTGGTTACCTCAAGTATCGCATTACAGTTGCAGATTGCAATCTTTAACCCATAATGTAGAAGGGTCTGCCGCGTGCCTACTGACTACTGCCGGAGCAATAAGTTTTGAGGTTTGGGCCTTAAGGCATTATCTAATTACCGCATTAGCTGCCAGCTGAGAGAGAGAGAGAGACTCCGGCTGCAGCTGCCACGTGGGTGTTGGCCAAGTTAAGAATACAAAATACAAAATAGTTTAAGGCACATGTGGCGCATGGTTTTGATGTCTTTGTCAGCAGCAGTAGCTGTAGCAGCCACAGGAAGGTGTTGTCCTGCCAGTGGACAATGGTCAATGGGCAACACCTACTGAGGCGGCATTGTTGCATGACTGTTGTTGTTGCTGTTGTTGTTGTTGTTCCTTGTTTCGACTTGATTTACGTGCTGACGAAAGGACCACAGAGCGACCTACGACACAAGGCACAGGCACACAAACTATGTACCCACTACTACACTGTGAAAAAAGTACAAGAATAGTGTAATATTGATAATGGTTTCATATAGTTTATATGAAAATATACTGATTTGATTCTCTCAGTGTAATTTACACACCCATACACACAGAAAGTCAACTCATTGTTGTTTTTTGTGTCGTCTGCTGGCCAAAATAATTGCCCATATTTATGGACATTTTAGCCTTTTATGTTGAGCATATTTCCTTTGCCATTTGTGCATTTATTACCACACATTTCTTTAGGTTGGACAACTATTTTAGTTTCTTCTCCTTCGCCAGCCACCGCCCCCTCGTGCTAAATGGCCAACACAATTGTTTTAGGCCTTGTTTTTGTGGCACATGAACTTCCTTCCGTAAGCAATTTCATGCTCATTTTGTGGGCGTTAAAATTGGTTTATTGTGTTCTGGTCTGGTCTGCTCTGGTTCGCTCTGTTCTGTTGTCCGTTTTTATGCCAGATGCCCATTTGACCATGTCATTTTGGTCAGAGCAAAGGTGTGGATGTCTTTATGTTCAGGTGATTAGTTTGTGGCTTCTATTTGATCTCTCTCCGCACTCTCTCTCTCTCAATGTAAATCTATTTGTTTCTGGTTCAGAAAAGATTTATTTAATAGTTAAAAGGTTTCAGTAGTATTTAATAAAAATTTTTGCTGGAGTTAAAAATAACTTTACAAAATTGAATTTTTATTTTGGAATGGTTAATGTTTAAAAATGAATTATTATTCTCTTCATCAAGTGTAATAAGCATTTAAAAAAAAGTATTTAAAATTCAAACAACTAACAACTTTTTTAATTCCCTAAGTACTGTTCTTCACCTTTGAGCTAACCTTACCTTTCTAACCCTCTGCACCCTCTGATCAAAAGTTCAAACATAAGTACTAGTTCCATATTTTTTCATGAAACTCACCCAAATATTTCACAATAGTTTCTCTCGTATGTGGTTGGCAAACTGTGTCCGTCTGTTACCGGTCTGAGATGCTGTGAGTTGTGGCCGGGAGATCAACAAAAAGTTTAACCCCTACAATTTGGCCGGTCACTTTTTATGGTTTGGTCCAAAAAAAGATTGTTTTTTTGTGTATTTTTTTTTTATATAAATGTTGCTACACATCAGCGAAAAGTGTTTGCCGCCAAATGTGATTAAACAAAAGAGAGAAAAAACAACAGAAGGAAATGACAGAAAAAATAAAAACTGAAATTTCGCAAACAAATATATTAAAATGTCAAGTAGGCAAATGTCAATACTCGGGGTTGTTCGGAACAACATCAATTATTTTATTATACGGGTATGATTTGTCTCGTATTTTTTTCAGCTCTCTACTTGCCGTATTTGTGTTTGTGATCTGTGCCGCTGTGGCTTTCATTTAATTGTCGCCAGCAATTGAAAGGGGGAGTGGGAATGCATTTTGATTTTGCAACTGGCTCAGTTCGTGATCCGCGAACTCTTGACAATCCGCTTGACATTTACAAGGCGGTTGCACTTTTGGTTTTTAATTAGATGAAGCCAACTCTCCTACTAGCTAACCGAACATGTTGGGTGGTCTCCAAGTCTTCGACTCTGGCTCTGACTCTGACTCTGGCTCTGGCTCTGGGAGTCTGCTGCTTAGATCTTGCCGTCGATTAAGCTGCTTAATGCCATTAACATTATTAAGTAACTGCTTGATCGGAGGGGGGCAACCGCTGATTGCCCTTTAGGGGAGGGGGTAGCGAAAGGGGTTCAGCACTATTGGCCCCATCTGAGTTGTACTCACATTCATTCATTCACAATTTCCATACCACAGCATATTAAACAATCGAACTGTTATCGCTCATTAAACAGTTGTGAATGTAAGTGAATGCATAAATGAATGGAATGAATATAGCTGGTGAGGCGACTAGCAAAGAGGTCAGTTTATACACAGGGTATCCTGTTTGACGGGTCGTGCTTTATCTTGGGGTGGGCCAGCTTGGCCCGTGTCAAAGGTCAAAATGGACGAAAACTTCTCATGGGTCAGTTTTTGAGCTAGTTTTTCTCTTTTCGGGCATAGAAAAAACTTGTTTTTGCGCCAAATTTCAATTACTTTTTTTGGCATTAAAATTTTAATATGACCTTTGAACTTGGCCAAGGCCCGCTCGAGTATAAGCCAATATTTCCAGTATTTCGATTCGGTGGGAAAAGGGCCCATCAGGTAGCTGCCCATATATAGTATGGTAACTACCTTTTTTACAGCAGCTAAAATGTTCAGCTATCAGTTGATAAAGTAAAGTCTGGCGTGTGTAAATTTATTCAAGTCTATTTGCATTTAGCGGCAAGATTTGTTAAAATCTCAAAACTATTCTGTTTTGGAGATAGTATGCATTCTACTAACATGACGCAATCCCAAACGACTTTCTCACCAAATCTATTTTTATGAATGAACTTAGTTTCAGCTACGTGTTCCCCCCTAGCAGTCCAAGACGGAATGAAGGAAGTGCGAGTATGCGTAATGCAGTAAAACGCAAACAACTAGAGAAAGACACAAACAAGATCTTGTAAGTTTATCAGCATGCTAATATTTACCAACATAATAGAACTGTAGTGCAACTGGGTCGCCCCACAAATGAAAAACTTTAGATGCTGCCCGAGTTGAATTCTGGAGCGCATTTCGTAAATACCAGAGGTGAAAAATGTTGTGGGAACTCAAACTCAAATCTACAACTAACATAAAAAATGTACCAAGAGGAAGTTTGATATGTGACGAAAGAGATTTGCTTCCGCTTAGGCAACTTTGATAAATTTGTATTCAAGTTTATCGTTGAAATTTTGTACTTACTGAAAAAACTTTATAAGAAGTAGTATAAAAAGTATTCGATTCTTAATTGCTGGTCACACAGTTGTCATTTTTATTTAATTTACAAATTTATATCATGCATATGCAAAACTGATTTGCGTTGGCATACCACATAAAAAAAAACAACATATGTGCATTTTTTATATTGGGTAAATGTGTTTTAGCATTTAATGCAAATTGAATTCAATACTCAATTCGACGAGCATCCGGTCTGAAATGCATTTCTTGGCAGCTATTATTTATACGATTTCTTAAGCATTACATTTCTCAAAGTAGCTAATTACTTCCTTGGTGACTCTTTGAATTGCAAATCGCAAGACATTGAAAGTGGTGTGGGAATCAAAAGGGAGAATGAGATTGACCACTTGGCTGGTATCTAAATGTGACTCTTGCTTATAAAAGTATCATAAAAGTAGTATCGTGCACCGGAACCAGGTTATTTAACACTTTTAGGTGAACCCTTCGCTGGAATCGAAGTATTGTAATTGTTGAAACCCAATCATTTTCTCACATTGTTTGGCTTTGATTGCCTTGCGGTTTCGAGTTTCGTATTGGAATTTGAGCGACAGTTGTCGATATCGAGTAGGGTGTAAAAAACACAAACATATTATGGTACGGTCAATAAAACGCCCCTAAGAAGGGTTGTTTCTTTGCGGCCAGCAATAATATTTAGTAACTATTGATATAAATATTTAAGGTATTATTGAGCCATAATTGCCAAAATTGGGTGCACCAAATTCGTGTGAATTTTCCAACTGATAGAACACAAAGTAATAGTCCAATATGAACTATCTATCTAGCGGCTTATCTTGTTTTAGATTTACGTTTGAAGTATTGTAAATTGAGTGACTTGTTGCTTGAATGCATAAATAAAACGCATAACTCTATCTTCTCTATGATAAGAAGACAGACACATAACGCTTATCGGCAAGAGAACCAGAGCATGTCTCTCTCTTTTGTAGATAACCAGAGGATGAATCTCAACTTACAACAGTTCATAAAACTCATAAATAAGTCAACAAACGATAGTAAAGGATTTTTAGTTCATACATTTATTGTCCCCACATCCTCATCCTGCCTATCAATGTTCTTTTTTAGAAAAAGAAAATGTCATATAATTCTCACGAAAATGTTTTCCAGTACTTGCTTCTTTTTTTTATTATTTTCCTCGACTGTAACAAATTCCAAAGAGTGTAAGAAATGCACGCCTCCAAGCGGAATTCCCCCGTTTATAGTTAAATATTGTCAAATCGATTGGGTCCCCATATATTGTAATCCACCACGGCCAACTTCATGCCGTGTACAAATCCTCTCAAGGAATATGGGTTCTTCTTAATTTATTTTTTAATGCTTGTCCAGATGTTTCCTGAGCAATATTACCATGTGTCGCTTAGGATTTTTCTTATTTAAATGTTGGGGTATTCGTTTTTGTTCCTTTTGTTTCTCACACTCATGTAGCTAATTTGTGATTTCTGGTGTTTTTGGTATTGGATTTTCGGTTGCGTGTTTGTTTCACGGTTGCTTTGTCAACTATTTTCTGGCTATTGGTTTCGTTCGTTGTTGTTGTTGCCTTATTGACACTCGAGTGGATGGATGACATGCAAGTGCCGTATGATCTAATGATTTATTGACATGTTTATTATACTTGTGGTTGAAGGGGAGCGTACCGGTGTAGGAAATGGGAAGTGCCTTGAGGTAAGAGCTATGCACTAAAAAGTTGATTAACTTGAAATTATCGCTTATGACATTTTACAGTTATGCTTACTTTAAGCAAAGAAAAGATCATCAATCAATGAGTTGTCGATTAGTTTTTTCTTACTGTAATAAATACAACAGTATCAGCATATTAAGAAAGTTAAGACATCTTTGGGATACATACAAATTTCCTTAAGTGATTATTCCTATTTTCTTTTCTTCTCGATATGGTTTCCCTGCTTTTTTATTTCCCAGCGTTATCCTTATACATTTTACTTCCTACACCTGTTTAAAGCAGCAGCATCAGCAGTAACCTGTCTAGGCAAACACATCCTGTATCCGGGTCACCAGGAAATCCCACTGCTCCAAAATCACGTAAAATTCAAAATATTTACTTACCACAAACACCGAAAAACGTCTTTTAATGAAAAGAAACATGCTTTGTCTTATTGCTGCCTACTGCCGATGGCCTTTCCCAAGGATATTCAAATACACGAAGGCAAGCAGGGAAAATGCATTTTCCACCAGCATTTGGAGTGGGGCACTGAGAGAGCGCGGGTGTGTGCAGGCTGCGCAATGAGCGTAATTTGAACACCGCGAGAAATCAGGCTCGGTAATCCATCGGGAGCGTACACAAATTTCCAATTTGATTTTTCTCAACGCACAACAAGAATTTCCCACAGTTTCCTTAACGATTTTTTGGGGGCAACCGGGAAAAATTAGTCTGTTTATGCTTAATTAGTATTTTGGATTGAGTTTCCTTAAATGTCGCAACTGAATGAATGCAACGACAGGAAATGCTACAGAAAGTTGCATATGCCATAGGTTGACCTCTCTGAACTCTGGCCAGGTTGCAACTTTTGCTACCTGCAACAGAAAACCTCGGGCGCATGCTGCGGTTTTCTGCCTTTGTGCGACCTAATTGCACTTTGCAACTCAAAATCCTACACAAATCACGTCAAACAAAACAAGTCAAGTGCTCAAAACAGACAAAGATAGTGAAACTACCTGCTTTCATTCGGAATAGTGACGGAGTGGTCCGGATTGCGCATGAGCGGTTTGCTTTGGTGTTCGGTTTCAGCTGCCCTTCTGTCAAAATACACAGGACATGGATTTGGACGCTGGACAGCGGGAGTACTTTTAGCACTCGTTCTGCGGTTTTGCACACATGTGTGCTACATTTTGTAATGTATTAACTGACAGGACAAATTTTGTAGAACCCATTATGAGGTTTAAATGATCGCGTGCCGTTTTGCTTGACAGCATTGACCAAAGGCAAATTAAATGAATCAAATTTTAAGGGAAAAAAATCAAAGAAAATTATAAAATTCTAAGCAATGTATTGTGATTTAGTAAATATATTCTTTGATATTTATTTCATCTTTTAATCAACCAAAGTTGGAAGCCTGTTGGCATGTGTCTCTTCGCATCATTTGCTGCTTAATCGTTGTTGACGCGCATAAATTCCCGTTTGCTTTTGGAGGCAATTAATTATAAAGAGTTGAGCAAGCGAGCGGTTGCCACATTTTGAGATCACCCCTTTCTCATAAACACTATGTAGTATATTTATTTTGTCAACAAGCGGATTAGGCAGCGGAGTAATACGATCGCCCCCAATTCAACTGGGAAGCCCTGCTGCTGCGGTCTGTGATTTTGGAAATGGAAAGGTGAGAAATTGATATTATATTTTAGAATGTGTTTGGAATGTTCGAAATTTGTTCTTTGACAACTGTCAGAGGTAAAAGACATTCAAACAGTTTGAGGACACGTCTATTTTCGGAACCCAGATCTCGGCACCCCTGAGTTCCCGTTCCCGTATTTTCTCACCAACCACCCCAATGAGCTGGTAGCTCCAATTAAAACTTAATTTTAAAGTAAACACTAATTGCACATTTTTCAGTTTCTCTGCTATTGACTCTCACTACGCGTAATTTCGCCCCTAGCAGACACCCCTATAATATTTGGTATTGCTCCCCTCTCTGATTCTGATAGGTTTTCGTGCTTGTTTCGCCTGTCGCAGGTGGTTTGTTTCATTGCTTGCGTGCCATTTGCCTGGTTACACATAAAAAACGGTTTGCGTAGAGATTTTTTGTTATGGCACATATCAAAATTGTTATTATATTGTTTCCGGATCAAAAGATCACTTCCTGCACAAGGAGTTTGACAGGATGCTTGCAGGCTGCTCCTGTGACTTGGGCTTGTGGGAACATTTTTATTTACTCCTGTATTATATAGTAAGAACTACTATTTATAGATCACTAATGATCTGTTTTGACATGGGAAAAAGTATGAACTCGAAAAGTTGAATGATCTGTGTTTAGGAAATCGATTTACAGGGAATTACAGATAAATTAATATGTAGATTGAGAAACTTTTTCCTATACATTTCCGTGTGAACCACAATAAAAACATCGCTAAGCCGTTTTAATATTTGAACACATACCAAACACGCCACAGGACCTCAGCGCTTGTCGAAGCAATTGGGAAAATTAATGCACTTTCCGATAGCCGTTTAAGATGGAAGAGTTGAGAGCCCGGAAAGACGTCCATTGAGCCAACAAAAATCTCGTTGTGTAATTTACGTGACATTTATCGCCCGACAACGTTGGTCGAAAGGCGAATAAAATGCAAACAGAACATTTGGCAAACGCATTACACGACTAAGCTGTGAATATCCTTTAAGTAGAGGCGAAACCGTTCTTCGACACAAAAATGGAGCCATTTTTTAACCCTTTGGCGACAGCCAACTCTTTGCCCGACCGCCCGCAAATTGGCAAAGTTTTAGCAAACATTTTGCAAAAGGCAAGGACTGGAGATAAGCTTATGTGAACTATTGCCGGGTAGATAAACAAAAGCCATGCAGCAACTGCAAACACAAACACACACGCGGCACACACACACGTACACAAATGTCCTGCCAACAGTACTTGGATCGGTCAAACTTTGAGTTTGCGTAAATGATATCCCGTGGCGAAAGGATTTCCCTTTATAGGCCGCTGCACACTTTAGCAGCACTCACTCGACGCCTCGATTGTCTTTCAACCTCAACCCTTGCCACTGCCATAATACGTCCTGAGACGCGCGGTCTGAGTTTGAGTTGACTGTTTATGTCCTTTTTGCATATTACTTACTCGGCTGCTCACAGTGGGATGTTTTGGTATGTTGCGCTGTTGTTGTTCTCCAACTTCCCATTATGCTATTTATCATAATTTTTCAATTTAACACCATTCCATACACACACGCACACACAGAGAGCACATGGGACAATATCCTGTGTATGGATAGTTTCTCAATGTTTACTTGCGCAAACATCCTTTGACAAAGTTTCCGCATTGTCCAGTTGCTTTGATGGCTTAGCTACTACTTACCAGTACATTTTTGCATTCTCATCGATTCATCTTTTGCGTTAGCTGCCAATGTGTTTGCTCGCCTGTTATCCTTATACATATCCACAATCACAAACACAATCACATTCACTTCCACATTTTCAGCGCATCTGCATTGCATTCCGCGTTAAAGACTTTGTTATTAATGAGCATTTTGACACTTACGTCTTGACATTTGCACAGCTGCCCGTTTGTCTCAAGACTTTCTTTCGGTCATCCTAAGCAAATGTAACCCCAGAGATGATAATATGACTCTTGCTTTGCCCAAAAAAGAAAGGTCAATTGACCTCATGCATAGGTGTAACTTTTTTTGTGGAGACATATTTGAATAAAACAGTAATTATGTTTGATTTTCATAAGGTCACTGAATTGATCACTGGGGGTGTGTTCTATACAAAATGTGTGTACTTAGGATATTCTTTGTAGAAGCGAAGTCAAAAATTGTATTATTGATTACTGTTCAGAGTAGAGTTCTTAAACTGTAAATTATTTTATCTTCGAACTTTGTGAAAATACTGTTATGAACTTTCAATAGGTTTTGAGCTTATTTTTTACAAGCTATTTAGATCGGCAGACATTAACTGTTTAATATGTTTTATACATTAAAAAACTAATTGACAAAGAGATAATGAATATATTCTCATCCCATAAGTAATGTTCATATTGGCAATTAAAGCAAAACCTTAATTATCATAAATAATATTCTAAACAAATAAACACACATATCCCACTTTTTGTTTTTTAACCTCCTTCGTTTTACTGCTTGTTTATTAACTCTGACTACTTTGTTTTAGAGCCAAGTGCAATCAAATTAATACATAAATCCAAATAAGAAAAACAAACAGACCGGTCAGACACACAAAATACAAAATACACATACAAAACACACCCCACTGTCGAAGAATTGCAATTTTGACCATTGTCCAGGTTCTGTGCAAGCAGCTGTCTCTCCGACCAACCAACCAACCCATACATAACTGTGCATTGCCATCAAAAACGACAAAAACGGCAGTGATGCCTGTACCGGTCCGAAGACCAAATACCCGTGCTGTATGCGTCTTTGTGCGGATTGTTTGCCTTCAATTTGACTACAAACCATAATTTATCTTTTCAGACGTGTCGGTTCGTTGGTCAGCCAAAGCGACAATGTGAGTCCGGGCGGCGTCAAGGATTATTGATTATGTAAAGTGCCCGGAACCGGACAATGGCGAGAAAAACAAAAGGCTTAAGCAAAGAAAAGGATGCGAGTATGTAAAAAAAAGAAAGACGACGACGAGAAGAAAATCAGAGCTGGCTTGAAAGGGTTGCAAACTGGACAACAGAAAATTATGAAATATTCACCCAGACAATTTCAGGTAGTTTATTCCTTAAGGAATTCGAGCAATAAGAAAGTATCCCCTTACAGGACGAGCGCGTGTGTTTTCGGTTATTAGAAAGATAATAGTTTTCTGACATTGACCGTTTGGAACTGATGCAACGTGGATGGATGACGACTAGCCGTGTTAATGGTCAGTTTCGCTATTTTGGCATGGTTAATTATTATCCTGCATTTGACCGTCTGAGTGTGAGAAAGTTGCGCCTAATGATGCCAAGATTTTGAATCTAAACAATTGCAGACATTCAAGAATATAAAGGTGAGTGAAAGGCTTCTTTTTCAGCGAATGGCAGTCGTTGATGGATGCTGACGGATTAGGGCCATTATTAATGATGTGCAATTTGATCGGGTGTGAAATTTATACACAAATTGACCAAATAAACGAAGAGCCAAAAGCTACAAAGGTGCTCTGGTCTATGTGAACCCAATTTACTAATTCACCTTCTCACAGCATTCATCTCTCTTTTGATACGCCCCAGTTTTACCTATGACGGACACCCGGTTTTACTGACCCTTCGAGATTCGAGAAGCAATATTTTTTTAAATAAAATATATATTTAAAACATTTTTAAATAAATATACCAGTTACTTAGATAATATTTTTTGTTGAATATTTTTAAGAAATATTTAAACACATATAACTATTTTTAATTATATTTAATTTATATATCTTGCATTTTTTGTATGTATACAGGCTTCAAAGCTTCTTCATCCTAGCTTTAGAAAATGTTTTATTCCTTTGTTACAATGAATAAGTTGCACTGCGTATAAAATTACATATTCATGTGAAGTACACAAATGATGGGTCTCAAGTGTCCCAAGCATTATCCTTTTAAGCCTTTTGTACGAATAGGCAACATATTACAAAAAATGCTAGGGCTAAGCAGCTAATAGTAGCATACTCTACCTCAAATGAAGCATATCTGTGATGACGTAAAAGATATCAAAATCGAATCGAAAGTTTAAGATATAAATTAAACTAATAAGCATCCTAGCTAAGACTTAAAATTATTCATATTAATTCAAAAGCTAGCCGAAAGTTGTCATACTCTTCATATTAGCTATAACTTTTGTCACTATCATACTTGGATTGTCCTTAACAATTCAAACTAATTTTCATAAAATTTCTCTCTGACGCTGCATATTCTTTGGGACTTTTATTTTGGGTTTCAGTTCGTGGTCCCAAATCTATTTAAATTTTATGTGCGGAAGGAAACGGTAATTCAATCGACATTCCCGGCCACGACAGCCTGCGGTCAAACAAAGAAAAGGAACGAGAAAAGTGTAAGTGAGAGTGCGGTTGGACATAAAGTAAGAAGAATTATGGTCGAGTGGCTTAAGCAAAAGATATCCGAGAGATAAATTTGGCAGCCGGCTAATATCAATATCCTTTGACAAGATCTACAAAATAGTCAAGCTGTGCTCATTAAACGGTATTTTTGTCTAGCTATCCCATTGCCCATTGTATCTCAGCATCTTGCATCTTGTTAGCTGTGTTCGTGAGTGTGTGTTGGTTGTGTGTGTGTGTGTGGGATGGGCGAGGGTGCACATTAGGCAACATTTACAGCTTCGTTGGCGACAATTTGCGGTTGGCCAAAGTCAGAGAAAAGCAGGCAAAGAACTAACCAACCAACCAACCAAGATTCCGACTATCCATCCATCTATGCCTCAACTGTTGCAAACAAAAAGCAGCCTTTGTATATATGGGTTTTATTGTTGTTGTTGTTGTTGTGCGGCGCTTGGGCCCGTGGGATCGTGCAGAGCGAGCTCCTGCAGCAGCCGATTTGCTGAAGTGCAATCGCTGTGTGCAGCGGCTGCTGCATGTCGTTGCTCTTGACTTGAGTTGAGTTGAATAGAGGCAGTCAGCTAATGTGCATCTAATATGAATATGTATCTATTGTTCGAGACTCAAAATGAACCACCATTGTTATGACGTGTGGGATACAGCGTGGGACACACCGAAAGATACAACTAAAGAAATTCGCCAAGTAACAGATACAGTTACAGTTTTTGCAAAACCAAAATGTGTTTATAGAAAACAGCTTAAGCAGAAAAAACTTGACAATTTTTATACTTTACACTATAGGTTGAAAACTTATAATTCCATTTAATCAAATGTAATAATTCTAGGCATTACAATTGCATTATCTCAATGGCAAATTCTCAACTTGGCAATCGATTTGCTGTTCATGCTCAACTAAGCAGCTACTAAGTGTGTTGTGTTGTGTTGCGTTGGGTGGTGGCTTGTGGCTGGTGGCTGTCTTTAATCTCAATCTCGGTTCATCGTCAACCTAATTGAAATTGTTCACCCTAAAAATTGATGTCACCAAAGATCGTCAATGCTGTGTTCACACACAGATCAGGACCAAAAGTTCAGCACGGAGCAGGCCCAGCAGCAGCAGCTCGAATATTGAGTTTCCTACATAATAGCAGAGTTAATCAAGGCATAACATACGGCAAAATAAAATCATGAAAAAAATCACACTTGCCGTTACTATCTATCAGACTTATATAAAGCGAAAACGAATACTTATTATTGCAGCTGATAAGCCATGTAAAAAGTGTATATATACACATATATTATATATTTGTATTTTTTTCTTAAATGAGTGCCATTCAGTTGCTAATTATGCGCACAGATATTTGTTTTTTCTAAATTTATACTTATACTTATTATTCTATGCAATTCTTGTTTATATTTTTAGGCTGATAATTGACAGCTTGTCATAAACAGGCAGCAGGCAGCGCAAGGGGAGAAACTGTGGAGGTAAGGGAGGAGGAGTAACATCTTGAGAGCACTTTTTTTTTGATGAAACGGACGCGCACAAGTTTGCCGCTTAAAAGCAGGTCAATCGACCTCGCCCAGCATTTTTTAATGGGGTCTTATCAGTTATTCAAAAGAAACAAAATGCTTCTTATCAACAAACTGTCTGCAGCAGCAACAACAACAATCAGCAACAGAAATACATAAGCACAAATATATAGTTATATATACACTATATATATACAGATATGTAGCACATCTGCATACCCAAATGGAATATTCTGGCTTCCTTTGATTGATTTTTTTTGCACAAATGTTGGGGAATTTTGTTATTGCTCTTACATTTGTTTTTGTGTCATTAAAATATTAATGAAAAACGATCAAAAATTTGATTAAATGTTAATGAGAATACGTTTTTAGAACATTATTATTCTTATAATTTATTTTTGTGCTTCATCTGAAAACTTTTATTATGTACACAAGGCTGTAGTCTGAAATTATATGAATTTTATTAAAGTAATCTGTTCATGGTCTAAAGCTCTTAATAACTAATTGAACAATCCACAATACAGAGGATTATTTTGCCCGCATTTGATTTCTTTTTAATCTGTAATTTAAATGCGCTATAAGCCGTTGTCATGAGAACGTGTTAAATAGGGCTTTAGACGAAAAAAGCAAAAGCAACAATGACAAAGGCAAAAAATATTACAAAACTAAGTATTCAAACCCTCCTCGTCGCCACCACCACCCCCTTATTGCTAAACAGTTGCCAACGCGCTGAAAAGTTTAAGCGATTAGCGCAATTTAGCGAATATAACACGTAAAATTGCATGCTCGAACGCCTTTTCAATGGCACTCAAAACACACTTACACACACATATTGAGAGAGTGTGTGTGAGACAAGTGTTCGTCTAATAGGCCAGAGATACTAGTGTGTTTAGGTGTACAGGGGTGTCGGGGTGTCGCGGACTTACACCCGCTGTGAGTGAGTTAAATGTGGGAAATATTGTAAATGTTGCCATCACTTGTCACACGCCCACCCCAAAACAATGCAACAACCCTCGAGAAAGGCTAAACGAGTGTTAGAAAACCTTAGAAAACAATGGCAACAATTGGCAAAAGATCCTCACAATCGGATGACTATGCTAATCGTCACTCATTCGCATTCGAAGTCTCATTCACATGCGGATGCGTAAAACTCAATGAACATTCAAGGGCCAAACCCGAAATAAAAACACTCTCAATGGCCGCATCATCCCGGGACAGTAGCTGACGATAGGAAACAAACAAAAGGCGAAGAAGGCAGTGGAAGATCTCGTAATCCTTTCAATGTGCCACTTAAGCCGATCAGGCGTGGCAAACAGCAAACAGAACGCGTTCAAACCCTTGCACCCATAACCCTATATAAGGCTCAAGGTCTGGACCCTAAGTGTGCAGCAGCCTTCGTTTGCCATTGTGGACCATTTAGTGTGTGTGGTTCGTTGGCTGTTTAACCCATTTATGTTAGGATCGGTGAACGGAGAACGGAGAGTTAGCTCGACAAATTAGGGCACTCAGCATCAGTATCAGTATCACAATCATCATCATCACCAACGTCTTTGTTCGTTTGGGATATCATTGAGTTCGAGTCGAGGTTTTGGGCTGTTTTTGTTTGCTTTTTAATGCCCAAGATCACAATGTTTTCACTGAAGGGTTGATCTTGTTGATCCCGTTCAGCATCTTTTTACTCTTTCTAGCTCTTCTTTTTTTGTGGTATGAATTCCTTTTTCCTCTTACTTGATTTATATGTATCTGCGTGGCTGATCTTGATTTGGGATGCTTGAATGCTCAGGTTCTTGGTGTCTATCTATTTCGTTTGACTTTTGCACTCTCATCTTTGGTTTGTTTTGGTTTTACTCTTTTGTCTTCGCTGCACGTGCCAAATGAGGAGTATCTGTGAAAAAGTGAATGTGTTTATGAGTTGTAACAGCTTTTTGATGAAGTCTGTAACAATTGTCATTGAAAATTGTCAATGTGTATCATTTTTTATGGCGATTATGGGTCGATATGAAATACGAATATTTAGGCTTTTTTTACTCTCTTCTAAAACTCAAATCATTGTCAAGCTCCTTCCTTTATGGCATTCTTTTTCAATCATAATAGATCCTTTTAAAGCTAATTATTCAAAGTACAATGCTAAGCTGAAATGCAAAGCTTCGCGCAGCGCAGTCTTTTGATTGATGTTGGCATTGTTTTGGTTTGTCAGACTGATAAGTTATGCAACGCAATTGCGATTCGAATTACACCTGGGAGTGAAAATAAAGGACGCAACAAAAGGAGGCAGCCATTTCAATTATATTGCAGAGGCAAACAGATTATTTTCATAAATTAGACTTTATTAATCATTAAGACGACAACATGAGGCATGAGGCAATACGTTAGAAGCACATCTGAAGCCCATGTTCAAACGGGACAACGTTCAAGGACAACGAGTTGAACTTGCCGTGAAAGGGATGCCGGCTGAAAGGATATATAGAGCTATTATGCAGCGCGGTAAGCTTACAAACTGGACATTGGTCAGCGCATTGGTCAGTCACGCACGTAATTCATAACGTCCTTTGGGACTGGTATTGGTACTCTACTGGTACTAGATCGGGACATCCAACGGGATCAGAGGTCATCACCGTACTTTTGAGCATTTCTTCTCACAGTACAAGTCTTGAGTACATGCTACTCGTCCTGGCCGAAAACAGCAGGAAACTTAAGACGTTTTCACGTTGAATTTTAATGATTTTTATATTCAAATTAGCTTTGCGCGCCCTTTTCAAGTTTGTTTTTTTCTATTCTATTCTATTCGTTTCTGTTTCTGGTTTGCCCAGTTTTGTATCAGGGGAGTGTCCGAAACCCAGTTATCCTCATAGGTCAAGCTGCGCGAATATTTTCAAAATGGCTCATGTCCCGAGCCATGCGATTCACATTGTTACAATTCCGCAAAAAGGGTCAAAGTCGTAAAGGGCAACAGTTCCTGTTTGTTGTTGGCGCATGTGTTATTTTGAATGAAGTCTGAAGCCATTTTGTTGCAAACGTTGACCAACCCATTGAGTCCTGTAAGCCTGCTAAAGAGCTGTAATTACTTGAAGGTTTTCGCAATGATATTACGAACAAATAATAAAAATATATATATGGTACTAGCCACAACTCATAGAAATATTATAAACTTAGTCATCAAATTGAACTAAACAAAACATTTTAAATGAATAAATCGCAATTTAGTTGACCATCACCTTAGTGGCTTGTAAGCTCCGTAAAACTAATTATCCACTCAAACATCCGGTGCTTTTTACCTAAAAACAAATAAAATAAAACAGACAAAACCTATTCAAGTGAACTCCGTGGACCTCAGACGTTGACTCGTGTGCCTCGTTAAAAAATTTTTTATGTGCTTTGTTTTTATTTATATCTTCAAAAGTTTTTCTAGAGCAGCAAGCGGCCAAATGATTTTTCATGGCTTTTAATGGCCTTTTAACTTCTGCTTGGGCGACAGTTTGTTTTAATGGGCACATCTCTTGACCAGTTCAGCTTTGACACCTGCAGCTCAATTTAGTGACAACTGGCAAACGACTTACTTTCCGGAGCACTCACTATGTGAGGGTCTTTGTTTCATAAATCTTGCTAATTTTCTCACACCTCTGCCTTAGAAGCTTGGATAAGTGTTTGTGTGCATCAGATGACAGATGCAACTGTGCCCTGTTATCTTACTTGGCTAAAACACACACAGCTTTTGTTTGTTTCTGGTGCAACATGCTTTGAAAGAAGCCGCTTGTTTTTCCGGCTGCTGTTCTCTGGAAGTATTTACAGGTAGTGCACTTCCGGAACTGCCGCCGGTCATAAAAAATGAAAAACCAAAACGTTTGTTCAACTTTTAATGAAGATAAATATCGTTAGGTTTATTTTTTTTCGCTGGAACAAGAAAGAATATGTCGGAAACTCGTTCTTTATTCAGTTTGCTAGTAGTTGTTTTGGTTTGAAATTTCACCTTTTGACACCTAACAGCGAATCTCGTCGAGTTCCGCTTGACATGTAAATTAATAAACTTCAGCTATAGAGTGTCCTCCTGTGTGTTGCGTAACAGGCGCATAACAGAAGTCAATTATTTGCATTTGAGCGTTATATCCTGTTTCGGTTTGCCAGCATCCAGTTACGGCATCCCATAGTTCGTACCATCCCATAGCATACCATCATTATTAACACTTTCCAGGGCTCTGCACAGCACTTGAACTTGGCTTTCGGGCTGCTGTTGTAGTAGTTGTTGTTTTTGTAATTTCATATAATTACATCATCAAGTTGACTGATGACACGAAATGAATCCTTGTCGCTCCCTTACAGCGCGATCTGCATAAAATCATAATTTTTCTCCTCTTAGCGTGGACTCAAAATGCACCCCTTTTGTTTGTTTCGGCTTCTCAGATAAGGTTTAATTTCGAGGGATAGCGGTTTGACTTTTTAGAAATAAGCGGAAAATACTTTCCCATATTTTTGAGAGCTGCAAAACTTGTGAATAAAATCTGTTCGATTTTTGGAGTTGATATCAATTTTTGCTTGATCCTAAGAAAGTTAATTTAATTAGCATGTTCCCTAAAAGCGTAAAGTTCATAGGTTTACATACATAAAAATGTATTCTTAAAATACTTTTTGTATGAATATGTAGATGAAAATGGTACAAAGTGCTCCCAAAGGTGCTAGGCAATTGCTGAGAGCTAAACCATATGGTGTTTGTGCTCTGTGCTAATGCGCTTTTGTCCCTCTATCTCTTAGGCAACGTCGATCTGTCATAAGGCACAATTCGAATGTCAAAATTTGTGACACTTCAATTTCTTGCAAAAAAAGAAATTGTATTAAGGAGCAGAGGTAGACGAACCAAATGTACGACAAATGAGCAACGAGCGCGTTTCCTTTTGCGACTTTATGTAGAGTGAGGCAACAGGATGAATGGAAATGCGAATGGGAATGAGGATGAAAGGTGTAGGTGCAGCCGTCGTCGCAGTTGGGCAGAAAGGACATGCGACTGTCACTCGCGCGTTGTCATGCGTCAAGAAGACGCACACAAACTCTCACTCAGACAAACACAGACTGGGACTGTGGCAAAAGAGATGAAGTCAAAGCAAACAACATGAAATGGCAGCACATGAAAATTAAATTGAAAATTTCAACGCAAAGGCAACCAGGTTGGCACAGTTGACTCTTTTGATAAAACACAAACACACACACACACAGAGACACATGCATACGTAAGGAGACATGATTTTCAGGCTGTCTTTTGCTCATTGCAAAAATGTTGATTACAACCTCCAGCGACAACAACAGATATATGTACATATATACAACATCAACAGCACACGGCGACACATGAGCCCGACATTTCCGCCTTTGAGGCCGCAGCCGCAAAAGGACATGCGCCAAAAAAAAGAGCAAAGGAAATGAAAAAAAATCAGAAAACGCGATTCATATTGCAGCCTTGAGAATGTTAGACTATAAGTATACCCTTTATAAACATCTTCACAAATTGTTTAATTTTTAAGAGTATTTTTTTGGGTAGAGATGATGTGGATATCAAATACTCAATATTTTTCATATCAACAACTTTTATTCCTCAGCTTATATACCCCAACAAGCCATTGATTATATCTCTAAGGTATATAAAATATCCGTATCCATGTCTGCCATGGCTTGGCTTTGTTATGTACACTGTAACTGGAACGAGTTGTCAAATAAAACGGCTTCAACCTGGAGCATTGACACTCGAAACAAAATGGCGTCTCGTCACAGCGCTTGACTTAAAGAGCAGTGGAAAATGCTCAACTTAACTCGACATGGACTTGGTCCACCTGTTCCGGCCACCAGACAGGACACTAGAGCAGAGTAGAGTAGGCACAGCGTCGCAGGACACTTCAAGCGTCGCGACGCCAAAGCAAACAAATTTTTAATAAAGTAGTGAACAATAAAATGAAAAACCAGAGAATCGAAAAGGAAAAAACTACAAATCACATTTCCTGTGCGCCGGCGACAACTTCCTGTTAGTTAAAAATCTCCAAGTCACTATTTCACACGGCGTTGTTGACGCTGCTGCCGCTGTTGTTGTCATGTGACAACTGAGAAATCAAACGAAACTGCCACAGTTGGCCGCAGCTTTGATGTTGCATGCAACGTCGTCTATTTTCCGCTGTGTATCGCTTAATTGTCATTCAGTCAGTCTGTCAGCTAGTCAGTCAGTCAACTAGTCCGTAAAGTCGATTCACTCAAGGTAGCTCACAGTGCAAAGTCTACAGCTAAAAGTCCTGTTTGGTCAGTCATGCACTCAATCAGTGGCTGTGGCTGTGGCTGGACAACCATAGCGTCCAGGACCAAAGTGACTAAGGACTTGCAAGCGCACCGCAACCCTCAACGAGTCCCTGTGTCAGTGTCCCTGAAGGCTCACACCCTCGCAGGAAGTTTGACTTCCTAAGCGGAACTAGCGGCGTTATCCTTCTATGGGAATTTTCATGTTCTGCTTGGGGTGGAGTGTTGTAAAGTTTGCAGCAAACAAAGGACATACAGTTTATGATTTATAATTGCATTAACTGCGTTTGTAAAATGTGCATGTGAAACAATTAAATGCAGTTGTATATTAATTAAATAAAGTATAGTTTTAAGCTTTAGCTCTTGAAACTTTATGATAAAATATTGCTTCATACTCTTAGCCCCAATTCAGAAAAAAAAGCTAAAGTATTACAACCTCCAGTTCACCCTCAAAAGCACAAATTTGTCGAATTTGTTTGCCATTAAGTATTAGCATTAAAATGAATATTCATTATTATCCAAACGCACTCAAGTTAATGCGCCCCGAACAAAAAAGAACCACACCTGCCAATCTGACTGCGGGCCACAGAATGAGCCCCCAAAATTGTAAGCCCAAATAAATCTAGCATGAAGATGCTTGACATTATTCAAAATACGAAACTACAAAATTCCTCAAATGCTTGAGGAGGAGTCGCGACAAGCAAATGATGCTGATAATGCCACGCCTATCCCTTCCACTGCTCCTGCCCCTATCCCTGCCTCTGCTCCACGTTCCAGTCAGTCAAAAACATGTTGAGCAAAAAAGGCAATAAAATTTAATGTCAAATGCAAGAGGAGCGAATGGTGTAGGGCGGCTCCACGGTCAGAGGAGTGGAGTGGAGTGGAGCGAGGCAAAGACATAAACGACTTCATTTTATCTTAATGTGCTAATAAATTTCCCAAAGACGAAATCTCTGCCAAAAACCAAATAAATTTACTAATTCCAAAAATTAACACACAAGACCGAAAAAGACTCCCCGAAAAACGAACTGGAGCGAAATGAAATGAAGCGCCAACTTGACTCTTCGAGTGGCATGTGTGGCATCAAAGAAATGCAATTAAGACACAGAAAGAGATAGCTTCATCGAGTGAGAAAGAGATGCCGTCCAAAAATGATATCTCAAGTATTTAAGTAGCTAAACGCTCTGACAACTCGGAAAAGTTATGGCACAGCCTGCAACTGTTGAAGGCGCGTGCTGCCAGACATCGACGCCAGACACGCCCACTTACGCCTACAAACATATACACTACATATCCACGCTCTAAGTATTGTGTCAACACACACACTGAGATCTAAGCAGATCTGTCGAAGAAAAGGGATAGATCTCGCCACTTAAAGGTGCCTCAATCGAATTTTATGTTTGTGGCGCGTGTTCATAACGCTTGCAATTTCTTCAGACCGGGAAGAGAGAAAAGAATAGTTTCTAAAAGGGTTCAGGGCTTGTGCTCATAAATTTGATAATTCTCAAGTGTTATTAGATGGAGAGCATAAAAATTATTACTAACTCCACCACCTGAGAGTTAATTCTCTAATAATAAGTAATAAAAGTTGCTTACCTCGTAACAGCAATTCATTTGAATGGTTTTGCATTTCAATATCATTTTTATGACCAACTGATGGAAGAATGTAATAAATTCGATAACAAGACAAATAATTATAGCTCAAGAAATAATACTAAATAAAATAAGTATTCCCTCTACAAAAACCTCACAACAACTTTAATACCATGTTTTTTTTTTTAATTTTTATTTCTGTCTTTCCGTTTTTACCTTTCTAGTGACCTTCCCTGCGCGCCTTTCATTCGGTTCCACCCTTAGCGTACTGGTAAGTACCATGACTTGCAATCTCATATGCATTATTTTGCATGTCTGGCGATTTGGCTATTCAGGCGTAAAGGTCAAAAGATCAATGTTGACAGAGTTGTAATTCCAAGCAGGCAAAGGGAAGTTTTGCACCCAAAATAATACACGACATTTTTACATTTACTGCTCTGATTTTTCTGTCTTCTTTCAGCTTTTCCTGAGTTATGCAGAGTTTTCCCTTTGTCCAGCGTCTTAAACGTTGATTAGGCGTGAAGTCGGCATTTGAATACGATTTTGGGTGTTTTTGTTTATAATGAACAGCACTGGAAATTTATTTTGGCGGGAAAATATTTGATCAAGTACCAGGTGTACCTAGAAATTATAATAAAATTATTTCAACATTTATTTTATTTAAAAGGATGGTCAAAATGTCTTAAGTTGTATATTTTTTCAATGCTTAGAATGAAAAAATATATTTATTTCTTATGGAAAAACGACCAATTTTTTTGTTAATATTTTCATAATATAAATTATTTTAAAAAATTAATAAATAATAATTTATGTAACTTTTTATTCGTTTTTGTATAATAAAATTTCTCTATTCTCTCTTCATCTTCATAAAAAACTTTGTATATTATTTACTAAGAAAACAATCTGTATAGGTCAACGGCAACTAATTAAGGTCATGTGTACCTTAGGTATACAGCCTGACAACACGTTACGCCTTATTATGATTGTGTGAACAATAACAAAAAATAATAGAGCAAATTTTCTTACCCCCTGAAAAAAACACACTTAAAAAATTTGCAAACATGTTTTGCATACAAAAAACCGATAATCAAATATTCACACAATCCAAAATTGGATCACAAAATTCACCTAAAATGCAGTGAATAAAAGATGATAAATCTTGAGGACAACCACTAAAAGAAATGGTCCAGCAATTGTCCAGCTGCATATACACTTACCTGAGAACCAGCACAAGCACCCTATGCTCTGTCCGAAGCCAGATTTATTGTAGTACAAAAGTAGAGCTGAATTTTCCAGGGCACTTTGACATGTGCGAAAATCTACCCCATAATCTGAAGGTAGCGAATTTTTATAAATGATTCGCAGTTTGTTTATTTGCGTATCGAAATGTTTGCATTTCTCATTTACCTAAAAGAAACGCATATGCATAAATCTTCATTTCAAATATAACAATGGAATAAAATTCCTTGAAATTCACACTTATTTAAATTGAAACTGTTATAATTCTAAATCTTATCGACTAACACCAAATCAGTTATCATACTGATTACAACTAAATAATTTAGTTGACAACCAACAGAAACGGAAACGTCATGTCGCTTCAATATAATATAATAATTGGTGTCATAAAAGTTAGTTAAACCGCATTGAATGTCTGTCAAACACGTGACATTTCCAAATTAGTTAACTCTCAACCCGAATAGAATAGAACTTGAACCCACATATACCACAATATCAAACAGAAACTTCTGCTTTTTGTGTTTGTGCGCGCATTGCGTGATTTTAGGGGCCGTCTATTGTTTTGATGACACGCCAAATGGTTTATGCTTTATGGTTAATGGCGCTCTGATATGTCCATATGACATGTTACCTGTCAACTGCGTCGCCGCTTAGGAGAAGCGTAAATTGCCCCCAGTGTAATGACAGGTTCGTATTTTTCTTTCACCTATTGTTCAGGTGCCAATGTGTACGCGTTTGTGTGTGTTTGGCAGGGGCGTGTCCGGTTAGTGGCGCCACTCGCTTGGGAAATATAATCACAAATTTACAACTCGTCTGCTACTAACTAGACCATATGATTGTTGTACTTACTACTAAATTATTTACGGGGTTGAGAATTACTCTCTATTTAGCTTACAACCTATAAATATAAATTAATGTTTCTTATGTCTATTTAATACCCAACAGCTAAACGCCAATATTTCTGCTTTTACGTAGCTAAACAAGTAAGAATGCTTGCTAAGCGATTTCTATTGAATTTCACATTTTTTCCCAAATTTTCTTATATTCAAAACAATTTTTTACGTTTTCCAAACTTTTTTTGTTTTTATTGTTATTCATTATGTGTATATATCATTAACCGAAAATTCTATCAATTATTTGAAATAAAGTTGTTTGTTTATGACTTAGAAGAAACTATACTCCAAATCTAAAGTCCCGAGCTCTAAATAATCTTTGATATCGACTTGTTTGGACAGACGGGTATTGCTGTTTCGATTTGGCTGTTGATTCTGATCAGGAATCAAAGAAACGTTACCCATTTCTGAGTTTTAGTGTATACAATTTATATATTTAAGAACTTTTCATATAATAATTCTCGCAAGAATACTTAAAACAAATGACTTTAATGACTTTTTCAAATCCAGACTTTTATTGCATTAACCTTCACGCTTCATTGTTAAATATATTGTCATTTAGCTGTAAACACATACATGCTATAAGATGAATTGCATAAAAACCCGAATATGGCACAAAAACTGCACATAGTGCTTAAATATTTTAAGCAATAACATTCTATTATGTTGACTGTCCTGCTGTGGATTATACTGCTACTAGTTTTGTGGATCTTTGCTTTGTGGAGGCTACGACAATATTATACATTAATCCTTAGTCTACCCGGTTCATTTGGATATCCTGGAATTGGTATTCTATGCCGATATTTCACAAAATCTGGTAGATACACTTTTCGGTATAGATATCAGGACGTTAGCTTATAATAATTCCGTTGTAGCTATCTTAAATGTGTTTAAAAAAGGAATAAACAAATTTGGATCAGTGTGGCTGGGCTGGATGGGTCTTACGCCCTTGTTAATTGTGAGTGATCCGCAAATAACTCAGGAAATATTAGCCTCTTCTTATGCTGTGAACAAGTCTAGTTGGGGATACAATGGAGTTCAACACATTGTTGGAGGCGGCCTAGTTATGAGCAAAGGTAATAGTGAATAATTATTTTCATATTACTTTCACTTATATATCATTTACGCCAGAACCGTTGTGGAGTAAACATCGTAAGGCTCTGAATCCAGCCTTTGGACATAATATACTACTCAGCTTTTTACCCATTTTCAATAAGGAAACCAGAACTTTGCTTCTGGATCTGGATATACTGGCTGGCATGGGAGACATTATGTTGCTTTCACATTTTAAGAATCTTAATTTAAGAAACGCTACTCGTAAGAGATTATTGTTTAAGTTGGTTTATTAATAACGTGTTATTCATTTTAGAAGCCACAATGGACTATGATATAGAAAAGGAGCAAATTTATAGAAACAATAGCTTAATGCTAAGTTTTGATAGGTAGGTTAATATTTGACCTATATATTTAAAAACTTAATGTTAAAGTTATTTTACCCAAAAGACTAATAGAAATTGGATCACAGCTGACAACATCACCTTGGCTTGATAATAAATTGATGCGTTACTTACTCGGAATAGAGATGGACTTACGAGATGCTTATTCGACCATTCGTCAACTGATTAAGAAGGTTAATCAAAAACTTTAAATATCGTGAGTTTCTACTTATGTAATGTGTAGTTTTTTTACAGTACACTTAGGACAGATCGTCCAACACAGAAAGGAAGCAAATTATTTATAAATGTGGTCATGGATCAGTTAAAGTCTGGACTGGAAGCGGAATGTCATACAATTATTATATCGGCATTTGAGACCACAGCACTCACCATTAACAATATTTTAATGCTGTTGGCCACGCACGCCGAATATCAGGAAAAACTCTTTGATGAAATCAAATCTGTATTTCCCAACAGAGGAGACTTTGACATTACCTATGAAGACCTACTGAGAATGAAATACATGGATATGGTCATAAATGAGAGTATGAGACTCTTGCCAATATTTGCAACAATTGGACGACAACTAACCCAAGAGCTACAGTTGTCAAATGGAAATAATTTGCCTCGAGGCATGGATGTACTTATTTGTATATATCACATGCATCGCAGTAAAGATATGTGGGGCCCCGAGGCAGAAATCTTTAATCCCGAAAACTGCACACAAGAAAATCTGCAGAAGAAACATCCCTATGCCTTTATACCTTTTTCAAAGGGCAAACGGAATTGCATAGGTATTTATCTTCATTATTGTGTTAAGTTGACTTTTAATTAACTTTTTTGAGAGCAGGTTGGAAATATGCATTGATCTCGATGAAAGTAACCTTGGCCAAAGTTTTGAGAAATTTTAAACTAAGCACAACTGTTCGATTTGAAGATTTGGATATTGTTGATCATGTAACGCTTAAGTTTCAGGATATACCCTTTCAATTAGAACGAAGAGCAAGCTAATTGCACTTGAAATATATATGAATAAAAAAAAATATAAATACTGATGCTATAAGATTCTTGTTTTTTGCAGCTTTCACTTTCTGTTGCGGCTGCTGCTGTTGTCGTAGCCGATGTTAAAGAACTTGTCTAACTTAGTATGTTGCTCAGTCTACGACTCGGCGATTAACAAGCGATCGTTTGGTAGTTTAAACAAGACAACTTCGACAACAACAACAACTATCTGGTGTGTGTGTGTGTGTTGAGAAGGCCTTTTTCGTAAGTGGCAAAACAACTGGCTGATATGTCTGTCTGTCTGTCTGTCCTGTCTGTAGTATAAATGTTATGCTCGATTGGGGATCGGCAACACAAATCACCGCCGTCTCGCTTGCTTGCTGGCAAAGAGAGCTGGAGACGTGCCGCAGATCACGACAGTTGCGAATATGTCGACACAAAGAGAGAGAGAGGGGGGCGGTGAGCATGCAAAGTGAGTTACATACAGATGTACAGATCAGTTGACAGAGTGGTTGCCAGACTCAGATACAGATACAGATACAGTCGGAAGATAAAGATGCGATAAATGCTGCGCAAAAGCAAAAGCTGCAGCTGTAACAGTCATCAATAAGTGTAGACAGACAAAGATAGACAGAGATAGAGAGAGAGAGAGAGACACACTAGTCGATATAGTAGATGAAGATCATGTGCGAAAATGTGGGACAGAGTCGGAGGAGGCGCACATTGCTGGAGGCACTTGACAGGCCCGGCAATGAAGAAATAATTCCATTGAGTTGCCAAGTATGTGTGGAATCTCAAGCGAGACGAAATTAGACAAGCGTCGTGATTTACGGTACCCTTAAATCACAAGTCAACAAAAAAACACAAAAACACAAAACCCGGCAACGATGCACATACATATATTTATATTGAAAATCGAAGTGAAAACTTGAACCAAAGAAAATGCGTTCCCGATCGCAAAAGTCTGTGCCGCACATGTGCAACTGGAACGGCCAGACGACAATGATAATGTTCTTGCTGATGATGATCTGTCTTGCTCTGTTGACGACACAATCGATCGATGCTTCCGCTGTCCAGAATCCAACTGTGCTGATTTATGGCGCGAATTTTATTATATACCAACCAAAAAAAAAAAAAAAACAAAACTTTCAACTTTATTTTGCCTGCTCAAATATCAAAACAAAAACAATGATAAAGATCAAAGCACGTCAATTCCACATTTGACAGACAACAATTTTTGTTTATAGGTAATTTAATATGTTTGTGCTTAGCGCTTAATCATTGATCATTTTGGGCATTACCCAGCCATGAACATGAATTTGTTTTCCAAACCACTAAGCACTAAAAAAAACTAAGAGTCATCCAGCTTCCGCGTCGATACAAAGCTTTTGCTTATAACTACTTCCCCTGCCGCAATAATAAAAACCACTTCAGATTTTACACACAAAAAACGCGTATCTTTCACACCTATTGTACGACGTATTAACATATTGCCGGTAGACGTAATGTCTTGCTATAAATTCAACATACACAATAAATACTCTTTCTTGTGAACAACTTTTTAAATTGTCAAACAGATATCAAACAGTTTGTTAAAACCAAAAAGAAATATTAGAGATGTTTATAAAAATATACATTTATAATTTTATTTAATCACATATTTGGGGTTTTATTCTAGCCATTACCATATTGATTACAGGAATTTTAATTTTAAGAATTTTATAAATGCAAACAAATTTTTACTGTTAATTATGAAAAAGTTATTTGACTTGCAAATGTTTTTGATTATATGATTAGAAACTTTTTCTAATCATTTGACATTTATAACTATGTCAACATGATATTAATTACCATACAAATAACTATTTTAAATATTTAATAGTGTTCTAGATTATTCCCTTTAAACTTCTAATTAATTGGTATTTAATGATTTTGCTATAAAAATTTGGTTTAATACGGCTTTTGAATTCATTTGCATTCGAAATAAAAGCTTAATATACTTCTTAGTTCTTTAACCAGTTTTATAAATTGACCAAAACTTGGTAAATAAAATTATAAGAGGTAGATGATATCACCATAAAATATATCTAGTTACATAAAGAATTTATAGGGTAGTTGTCCAGAATTAAAATATTTTATTTCATTAAATAAGTTAAAGCATTAGTATTGTCATAAAATAAATTGCCGAAAAAAATCCCCGAAAAGTATATCACCTGGAATAGATTTCAAGTGATTTGCATTAGAAATCTAGCCTATTAAAATTTAGAAAATATTAACTTCAGAACCAGTATTTTATTGACACATCTATTTCGTCACAAAACGCGTCAGTACTAAAACTACAATAAACATAACAGAACAAAAAAATAAAACCGCAAAGATTAAGTGGCATTCAAATTGTGTTTTTGTTTGTTTGCTTGATTGGGCGTGAAACTGGTTTTGGGCATCTGATTTGCGGTAAATAATTTTGGGAATTCTATGTAGATTGTTCTTGAATTTCATTAATATCGAGACGATAAACACGACTATAAAAGCGAATCCCCAACAAGACACAGAAGACAGTTTGACTTGAAAATCTGCCAACTAAACATCTACCCGAAAATCAACAAATCTAATTAAAATGCGTGCCGTGATCTTATTCGCTGTGATCCTTGGAGTGCTGTTGTCTCTCGCCTATGCCCAGCAGCAGGCAAATGAGGAGCAACCGGATCAAGTTCGTGCTAAGCGTCAATTTTACGGCGGCTACCCCGGCATTGGAGGCGGTTTTGGCGGCGGCTACCCAGGCTTTGGAGGTGGCTTCGGCCGCTACCCCGGCTATGGAGGTGGCTTCGGCCGCTACCCCGGCTATGGAGGCGGATATGGTGGCCACTATCATGGCGGCTATGGTGGCCACTATCATGGCGGCTTTGGTGGCGGCTATGGTGGCGGCTATGGTGGCAGAGGAGGTTACTACGGCTAAACATGTTATTAAATAAATAAGACTGAAAATATATAAAAAGTTGTTTTATTTAAGGACATTGTGGAAGATAGTTTAATCGAAACTAATCTATTCAATTTGAATATACATATGATGTAATATAATATAAAAATTTAGTGCTTTTAACATTCAATTCTTATTTTCACTCTTACTTATACTTTTAAAAGTAAACTGCTAATTAGATTAGATAGCATTCGATTTGTTTCAAATGGAAATTCCCGCAACATGTGTGCACACTCCAAATAGACACAAACAAAAAATCTCATCGCTGGTTAAAATGGTCCAGAACTTGACCTCGCCCATTGCAATGTGTTGACCCCCGCGCTAAGTTGCTTGTGTGCGTGCCTGTTGCCTCAATGTCTGCCGCGAGAATGTGTTTAAAAATAAATCAAAGCAAATCTCCATTTATTTATTAATCTACATATGCCTGCAGTCCCCCAGCATTCATTCTCCTCTCCAACTTCTTCTCCTCCATGGGACTGGAACTGTGTCTACCTACTAATTAGTTGATTTTCGTATGTGTGTTTGCCGTCTGTTTGTTTATGTTTAAGAGCTGTCACAAAGTCGGCAGCTTCTTATTTTTTTTCGGTTTTGCTTTTTGGATATGCACATCAGACCATCTAGAAAAGACACACAGAGTGTTGGGAACTTCGCAGAGTGTGCGTGCGTGTGTGTGGGAGTATCTTTATTCTTTTGGTGCAATTATCACGTACGATTGTCATAATTATCATTTGAATTTTTATTAGATGACCTTAGAAGTTGCCGTCTTTCTTGCTCAGTCTGTCACCTTTGTTTGTTGTTTTATTTTTATGCTAGCAACTGCGTCTTGTTTCCAAAACAATAAAGTGAGTTGTTATTAAAATAAATTTGTTTGTACCCAAGAAGTAAACAACACATTTTGCATAAATTACCCTAGGGGTATTTTCTATCTTTTTTTAACGCTGGCAACATGTAAATAAATATTTGTAATGATAATAAATAGAATTTCGTGAGTGATATTATATGAAAGAAAAGTATCCAAGCTGACACTCCAGCTAAATCTTGTTTCGTAGCATATGTGTTTTAGGACGCAATAAAATCTATTCATGCCACAAATTTCGACTGCTGATGGCTCGAAATATCTACTGATTAGATTAATGACGTATTAATCCCGGTAATAAACATAAAAATCAACGCAAATAAAACACCCCGCAAATAGAAACCGAATAGAAACCCAAACCGAGAATCGTGCATATTAATTTCGAGCCAATTTGTGATACTCTCTCTGTGTGTGTGTTTAGATGGTTATCGGGCGTGCCCTATTCATATTGCGGCAACAACTTGCGAGTCCTTGTCACACCCCCTCCTCCACCGGGTAAATACGTTATTGCCTCCTGTTTAGCGGGTTTTCGTCTATTGTTTAATTGTCAATAGACATCGGCTTCTATCAATATCACGAAAAGCTAATAATTTGCGGTTGGCTGGACTGCAGTCGAATGAGGAGCAGAAACAGAAACCGGAGCAGTCTGTCTGACAAACTGACTTGTTGTTGTTGTGGGCATAAATAGCCGCAAAAACATCCACCACCCCCCACATTAATCCCACCGGATATGCTCAATCAAAGCTCAAAGTGTGCGTGAGGTGTGAGGACGAGAGACAGGCAGATGGATGGTGGATGGGTGGGTGGGTTGGGTTGGGTTGAACCTGTCCAAAAGGGGGTTGTTCCCGCTTGTCGTCATTGAAAATCGTCGTATTTCATTCATCATTTTTCGCCTTTTCAACGCCAGCCAGAATATCAACCCCTGTTGCTTAGAGTTAGTTAAAGTTAGATTGTACAGGACCTCAACCTCAATCTCAACCCGAAACTGAACCCGAACCCGAACCCCAACCTAACTTTCGTGCACAAACGGGAATGTTTTGATATTAAAATTGCGTAATTATAATTAACCACATGTGGGTTGGATGGCAAGCAACAGAGGTGGCGGGGCCAGGAAGAGAGCTTAACGTGTCCTCCAACTGCTTCCGTCTTTCGATCATTTGCTGCCTCGCTTTTGTCACGAGGTGTGTTGGCGGAAGGAAGCCAGTCAGCCAGTCAGCCAGCCAGCCAGCCAGTCGGCCAGTCGATTGTGGCTGCTCATGTGTCACGAGTGCTTTCTGTGTGTTGGTGTGCTGGAGGCACATGGTAACCGATATGCGGATTGTCGCCCCAGGGGCATAATCCATAATTTAGCATACTGTCAGCCAATTGATATTACCTTGCCTTCCGATTGTATCTTGTGTGTGTCTGTGTGCAGCACATGATTAAGCCCAAATTTTAAATTTAATTAGTGCAGGATTTTACGGTTAACACTTTGTGGTGAAACACGTGTTTCATTGTGGTTTTCAGTTTTTGATGTGGGTTTTTTTTACATGCACATGTATATCAGGATATATACTAATATCTATCTTAAGAGAGATTAAACATAATCTTTTTTATGACCTATGTATGAAATATCGGTATAGTTTTCAAGGAATTCGAAACATTTTGTATATAACCTGAAACTCATTATTTATCCTCATCTCAAATGCATGAGAACTACTCTTACTTTTTTTTGGACCTAAATAACTCGACTGCTAATTTAACCCATTGCTAATAGTAAATGCCTAACCCAAAGACCTCTAATTGTAATTAAGCTTGGGAATCAAACTAAAAGGCAGAAAAGAAGAAAGACAAAAACCAAAACCAACTTGAATTGTGGCCAATAAAATGACTATGAAAACGAATGTGTGGTACTGTGTTTTTTTTTTTTTTTTTTTTGGTTAGGAGTAGGAGTTGTAAGCCATAAGAAATTCCACTCGTGAACACATGAGAATGGTTTCTTGTATTCATGGGAGAAGTGGGTGAACGGACCGGGGGCGAAGCGGGGAGCTGCTGACGGAGATTACAAACGTGTGCCCATTAGTTAACTTCAGCTTTGATTGATTTCAATTAATCTTGGACGCGTGTAATTAATCATTGAACACTTTAATATGGTTAACAACTCTTGACCAAGCAACGGTTAAAAAGGTTCAACGAGCCGCAGACTTCTAAGCCGCGTCAAGACCAGACAACCAGACAAGACGGTACCAACACACAACACTGACAAACTGACAAAGTGACGTACCACAAGGCGGGGTGCTGCAGTTGCTTGGAAACTCTAGTCCAGAGACACAAGAGCTGAGATATGCACGAAGAAAAAAGTCTTATGAACTAGCAATGAGAATGATATCTGTTGAAACTGGAAACTGTTGTTAGAGGGTTTCCTTTAGAAATAACCTATAAATATTATTCCAAGTGTAGTGCCGCCTTGTGCCAGTATCTTAAGAAAAATGACCAAGTTTTGGGAAAATGCGTTGGAGTAACGAGCTCCGAAAGATTTTCATATACACAAGAGTGTTGTTTTGGCCGAGAGGCACCAACTCCAGCTCTAACAATCTAAGACCCAACCTCAGCCTCCGACTAATTGTAGTTACACTTCGCGCCAGTTGGAGCCGAGCGGAAAGCGGATGGCGGATGGCGGCCAAGCGATTGATGGCTATCAATGCCGATGACTTATGGTTCATGTCCAGTTTCAGTCCCAGTCTCAGCCAGCAGACAACAGAAACAGGCAACAAAACAGTCCAGGTAAATCCATCTATGTAGCACATTTGACCGAGTCTCTTTGCCTTATTCCTATGTTGATTTTCCCATGCAGCAGCTTTGCAGTCTAGGCAAATAGCCATAAGCCAAAGGAAATCAGTAAGCGATTATATTTCCAGCTGTAGCATATATTTTGTGCCATGAATTTGTGGTTAGCTCATCACTGGGTAAATGGGACACGAAAGGTGCCATTAAATGGGGCCAGTGTGTGTGGTTAGTTATCTTAATCCGACTTGATTGAAACTAAAGAGACTTCAATGAGCTTTAAGCTTACCTTTGTGTATGTAATGGGATTTGTGCTTACTAAAAGAAGAGAAAATCTAAAACATATGCATATATAAAATTCTAGTTGCTTTAAGAATAAAATATTATGTAAAGCAACTAACCTGTCTTTTATTGACACATCTAAAACTACAAAAACCAAAACAAAAAAAAATCACCGCAAAGTTTTAATTGTGTTTTTGTTTGTTTACTTAATCGGGCGTGAAACGGGTTTTAGGCGTCTGATTTTTGGTAAACAATTTTGGAAATGTAGAATTCCCACTAGGAATATAATATTATTATTATTGAATTTCATTAATATCGAGACTATAAAAGCGAATTCGCAACATGACACAGAAAACAGTTTCACTTAAAAATCTGCAAACTAAACATCTATTCGAAAATCAACATAACAAAACTAATTAAAATGCGTTCCGTGATCTTATTCGCTGTGATCCTTGGAGTGCTGTTGTCTCTCGCTTATGCCCAGGAGCAACCAAATGAGGAGCAACCGGAGCAAGTTCGTGCTAAGCGTCAATTTTACGGCGGCTACCCCGGCTTTGGGGGCGGCTTTGGTGGCGGCTACCCCGGCTTTGGGGGCGGTTTTGGGGGCGGCTACCCCGGCTATGGCGGCTTTGGCAGAGGCTTCGGCGGCGGCTTGGGCAGAGGCTTCGGCGGAGGCTTTGGCAGAGGCTTTGGCGGCGGCTTTGGTGGACCTCTTGGTTTATTCGGCTAAACATGTTATTTAATAAATGAGACTGAAAATATCACAAAAAGTTGCTTCATTTAAGGATTTGCAGATTATATTAGGTCAATCGAAAGCAATAGATCATATTTGTATAGATGAAATAATAGATTTTGGTGCTTTTAACATTTTTTACATTCTATTCGTCATTTCACTCACACACAAAGCCATTAAATGCTCCCAGTGTGTGTGATTTGGTTATCTTAATCCTACTTGATTAAAACTAAAGAGACTTAAATAAGCTTTAAGAGTGTGCTTACTAAAAAAAGAGAAAGACTAAAACATATACTTATAAAAAAATTCTAGTTGCTTTGAGAATAAAATATTATGTAAACCACTAAAATGTCTTTTATTGACACATTTAAAACTACAAAGAACAAAACAAAAGAAGTAAGAAGTCTCTAGTCGAGTAAGCTTGACTAGAAGATACCCTTAACCCTTGACCATACAGTCGGACAGACGGTCGGGCTGACGACATACACATATGTACATATGTGTACTACCAATGCTTGATAGCTTTATATCTCTGGTGTTTCTCATCCGATTTTAATTAAAATTTTACAGATGTTCATTGTTTTGTTGGAAGTTTCATACCTCATTTTCCAATTTTTTAAATGCCAGATTATTTGTTATCGATTCTATGTGTATATCATAAGCCTTAAAAGTTATCGATAATTTAAAACAAACAAACTTGCTATGCCTAGGGATTAGGAGAGCTCATATCCAAATTCTTAAGTATCTTGAGGAAAAATTTAAAATGGGGATTAAAACTATAAAAAAAAATAATTAACATCTGTGGAATTTTTATTAAAATCGGTTAAGAAAGTCTGGTGATATGAACAAACATTGGTACAGTGGTACACGGTACAGTGATACACATATATGTGTATGTCTATCAGACCGACCGACTGTGTGATGGTCAAGGGTTAAGGGTATCTTCTAGTCGAGCTTACTCGACTTCTTACTTGTTTAGTTCCTGAGATCGACGCGTTCATACATACAGACAGACGGACATGGTTAAATCGATTCGGCTGTTTTACTGCTGATAAAGAATATATATACTTAATGGGGTCGTAGAAGCTTCCTTCTGTCTGTTACATACTTTTGCACAAAACTATCAAACCCTTTTTTTTTACCCATTTCATGCGTTAATTTGTGTTTTTGTTTGTTTACTTGATCGGGCGTGAAACGGGTTTTGGGCATCCGATTTTTGGTAAACAATTTTGGGAATTCTATGTAGATTGGGAATAATTATTGAATTTCATTAATATCGAGACTATAAAAGCGAATTCGTAACAAGACACAGAAAACAGTTTTACTTAAAAATCTGCAAACTAAACATCTACCCGAAATTCAACAAATCTAATTAAAATGCGTGCCGTGATCTTATTCGCTGTGATCCTTGGAGTGCTGCTGTCTCTCGCCTATGCCCATGAGCAGGCAAATGAGGAGCAACCGGAGCATGTTCGTGCTAAGCGTCAATTGGGCTTCGGTGGTTTTGGCTCACCGTTCGGAGGAGGCTTTGGCAGACGCGGCTTCGGCGGCGGCTTCGGCAGAGGCTTAGGCGGCGGCTTCGGCAGAGGCTTTGGCAGAGGCTTCGGCGGAGGCAGAGGCTTTGGCAGAGGCTTTGGCAGAGGCTTTGGCAGAGGCTTTGGTGGACCTCTTGGTTTCTTCGGCTAAACATGTTATTTAATAAATGAGACTGAAAATATCACAAAAAGTTGCTTTACTTAAGGATTTGCAGATTATGTTAGCTCAATCGAAAGCAAAATATCATCTTTGTATAGATGATATAATAGATTTTGGTGCTCTAAACATTTTTTACATTCTATTCGTCATTTCACTCTTACTTATATGGTAAATGGGACACGAAAGGTGCCATTAAATGCGGCCAAAGTGTGTGATTTGGTTATCCGACTCGATTGAAACTAAAGAGAGTTAAGAGTGTGTGATATTGTGTGTATGTGTGGGAAGATTTATGCTTACTAAAAGAAGAGAAAGATTAAAACACATATATTCAATTCTCATTGCTTTAAGAATAAAATATTATGTAGGAGTAACAGTTGTATATATTATTAAGACATTTAAATTAATATGAATATTGTAAAAATTAAAAGATAATATTAATAATAATTTAATCAAAATATTTATTTTGTATTTCCTTGTAATTTAAAAATTCAAATAAACTAATAAATTCAAAATATATTATACAAATTTTTATAAAAATAAAGGGTACAAAAATATTCATATATAAAAATAAATAAATAAAAAAAAATTTTACAATGACAGCTAACATATTTAGTATTCACATATTATTTCCCATTTTTGGCATTACTCTTAACGTAAACAATACAATAATACTCCATTATTATTATAAAACACTTGAGATCCATTGAATTGGAATTGAACGCATTTCACACATGGGCGCTAATGAATTTAATGAAGTCATTTTTCTTAAACCGATTAACAAAACTACTTACAAACAGCAAAACCGTTTGGTGCCCCCGGGTCCCTGCCCCGTTTTGCTCTTTGCTCCACACAGCATTGTGGCCCTTGCCACAACTCCTTCACGCCGTTGCCACGCCGCTGCCACATTGCAGCACGTCACTTAGAACAAGCGAGTTCATAATTTCGCATCATTAATCATGCCTAACAAAGAGATCTTCTCGAGCTGCCTTTGTGCCTTTGCTGATGACTCGCTGGTGAAGGCATCTATACAGGGGAGTGGAGTGGAGACGGGGGCAGAATCGACGCCAACTGATGCGCCGATTGACAGCTACCAAAGTGGCCGAGCGAAAGTAATTTGAGCTCGAGTTGAGCTACGAGAGATTTGCTGCCGTGGAATTAAAAAACAATTGTTAATTATTAAATTTTAAATTTTACACACTTTGCCGCAAATGAGCCTCATCAGCGCATGGGGCCAACACCAACTAGTAGAGTCTGTTGTGGCACAACTTGAAGCCCAATCATCGAGTGTGTTGCGGCCGACACCTCGCTGATGAGATCATTCATCAAACTTCAAAAAACTCGAAGCGGGTGAAATGAGTTGCCATTGTTGTTAAACTGCCTCCACAGACAACAACAACATTCGCCTCGCAGACTTGGAGACTTTTTTTTCGTTTTGTTGTAGTACTTTTTTCATCTGTGTGGCTTCCAACGTTTGACTTTGACTGCTTAATTATTGCAGCAGCCAACAACGGTGGCAGCAGCAACTACCACACCACACATTGTTGTTGTTGTTGTTGTAGCTGGCATCGAATTTCAACTCATCTTTTTTGCTAATAAAGAGATGGTATTTATTCATTTTACTATAGCTATAATAACACAAAACTAGACAAATCATACTAAGCTCAAACTACAAATAAAAGGAATTATAATTAATTGATTTATTTTTTTTTTTTATATGTTAAGTCAATTTTTGAATGACTTAGAAAATAAAAAAAAAAATACTTTGAGTATTAAAAACTTAATACAAAAACAAGTGAGTACTCTAGTCGAGTAAGCTCGCTGACAAACATATACATACGTATACTACTATACCGATGATGGTTCCATATCTGCGGTGTTTCTCAACCGATTTGAATAAAATTTTACAGATTTTCATTGTTTTGTTAGTTTCAATCAAGTTTTCGAAATCCATGTGTATAGCGAAAGCCTAAAAATGTATCGAAAATTTGAAACAAACATGCTATGCCTAGGAATAGCCTCATATTCAAAATCTGGAGTTTTTAGCTTTTACAGTTCCTGAGATCGAAGCGTTCATACATACGGACAGGCAGATAGACGGACAGACGAACGGCCATGGCCATATCGACTCGTCTGTAGATTCTGATCAAGAATACATATACCTTATGGTATCGAAGATACTTCCTTCTGCCTGTTACATACTTTTGCACAAAACCATTATACCCTTTTTTAGCATTTATTTATAATAAATAAATTAGAAAAAGGGATTAAAATAAATATTTTATGTGAAAAAAATTCAAAATATTTAAGACATTTTTTCTTATGCCATGCACCTTTTAAAATTTAAGTACATATTTAATATTTAATATGCCAAACAACTACAAAAAGAATATAATATTTCCTAAACACTTGAAACCAGTTTCGCTTTCCAGACAAATACTATATTAATCCTACAAGCTTATAACCATAAGAATATTTTATCCAACCGCATGTATATTTTTCATTTGCAACAAATAAGAAAAAAAATCGTATAAAGCAAAGTGAAAAACTACTTTTCTTTGAATAAATGGCCAAAAATGAAAAGCGAACCGAGAAGGGGACAAAGCGCATGAATGCAGCAGACCGCAAAGCGTTGCGCTTCATTAAAATCGGATTAAAGTCCTCTCGTTCTATTTCTCTTTCGTCTTTCGTCTTTTTGCAAGCTGACGCTGACCAATATCCCTGGGCGCATTTCCCACGCTGACCAAGAAAGGACATACAAACAGAAACTCCAACCAAACGATCGTCTCGTATGCAAAAACGCAATAATAAAGTCTAGATTGAAATGCGTATTAAATCGACCCAAAAATTGGAAAAAAAAATCAACCCCCAGTCCAGCGATAGTAGAGCTCTTGTCCAGGTAGAACCCTTTAAAATAAATGTGTGTAAAATTTCAAGAAAATCAAGCAGAAAATTTACGCCAAAAAGAATTAGAAATTGACCATTCTGTCTACTTTTGGGCCCTACACACATCTCTAGGGGGTTGAACTTGTCAACGATGCGATGTGACGTTTATCCACAGCGACACAAAGGTTAATTTTCTTATAGCACGGGGTCAAGGCGCTGGACACTACCGACGAACTACCTACTACCCCTCTGGCTCAAGACAGCATCCGCAACAGTTCACGTTTTTGAAGATCGAGCATCGTTTTGGCTATTGTCTCCGTCTGACCTTTTGCTTGTAGCCGCAATTAGGTAAAGTTTCTCAAAGGTCAAAATTATGCACATTTTTGAATATTTTGCATAAGAATTTTCAGACTGTTTTTGTGTTGTTTTTGGCAAACGAAGTGTTTGTTACTATTTACTCTGGATTCCAAGTACTGCCCGTTCGGGGTTTTTGGGCTGACCTTTGGGCAAGCGATTTGAATATGTGCTAATGATTTGTGACATGTTCTTCAGTCTACTTTTTGCTTTTATCGCAAATGTTTAATTCATGGGGGCCTTGGACAAATACTACACGCAATCGATGTGTGCGAGAGAGAAAGACAAACAGCGAGAGAGAGAGAGAGAGAAAGCTGTCTTTGAGTTTATATGTATGTTTGTACTTAGGGTTGGACTTGGGCTGGATCGAGACACATAAATAAAATTGGGCGTTTTAGTTGCACATACTAAAAAGGGGAGGCTCGCATGTAATTACTGACTACACACATATACACAAAAGCACAAACATGTGTGTATATATATGTGTGTGTGTGTGTTCAGGTGACCTTTTGACATGCGCGCTCGAAATACATTTCGAGTGGAGCACAAAAGCAGGCACACATGTTTCCAGTTAAACAGTTTGTGTATATATATATATCTAGGGTTATAAATTGGATTGAAGTATATATGTATATCAGAAAACATATGTACAAGAACATATACCATATATGGCATTTCAAAACCCTTAAATACCACAGTGCTTGATTGCATGTGCTGCATTTGATTGGGCCTAAATGCATTGAAAGACCAAATGACTTTCAGACGATTAAAAGAAATTGCAATTACTTTTAATGGGATTGTCTTGAGCTCTATATATTAGTTATGTGAAAATGAAATAGAAATTTACTAGTTTTAAATTGTTTTTTCTATCAAATATTATATTTTAATCTCTTAAAAAATAAAATTTATCGATACATCAAATAAATGAAAGGATCCATCATTCAAAGTTGGAACCATCATGTTTGTGTATTGAGTTGACAAACTTTTAAACAACATCTATGTATGTATGTGTTTAGTATCTGTGTGCGGGAAGCGTAAACATTTGGTTCCTTTTGGGCGACGGCAGCTCCACTTTTTCCAATGAATCATCAGGCTGCAAGCAACCAAAAAAAAGCGACAACAAGCCATATTTTTTTGCTGCCTTTGCAACATAAAACAAGAGCAAAAAAAAAAATCATCACCAAGTTGGGGGATGGGGCGTGGAACTTGTACTGGTACTGGTACTGGGGCCAGATGGTATGCTTCTGCTCGTCAGTTTAACCAGGATGACATGGCCCGGTCCATTGCGGTCCTGGACTCTGGCATTTTAGCACTTATTCATAAAGTCCTTGCCCGCAACAAAGTGCGGCACCCAGAACTTGTCCCAAAAAATGAAGAGAAACATCGGGCATTCATACCAAAATAAAAAAAAAGGCGAACAAAATGCGATGCCAAAAGAAGAATTACTAAAAATTTATCAATGTAAAAGTTTGCGCCAAATGGGAGCAGACGGATGTATACATAAACGGAAGGGGGTGGTGGGGTTGGTGTTTTGTGTTAGTGGGTGGGGCCAAAAGGAAACGAGCAACAATGTAAATTATATGCCAGTTGGTTGCTATAACGTGTGGTTGTGGAAGGGGAGTGGCAGGGGCAGGGCGGTGGAAATATAAATGGAGAGACAGTGAACATTGTCTCCTTTGTCCGGAGTAACTAAGTATCTGTATCTGTATGAGTGTGTATCTGTATCTCTATCTCATGTATACATATGTATCTGAGTTATATAAGTGCACTTCCTGACAAAGTCCTTGCTGCATATAGATTACTTCTACTCCGTATTATACTATACGTATTTACAAAGTGCTAACTGTAAACGTAGTGCACTTATGCAAACATAAATACACATACAGAGTGAGGGAGACAGAGAGAGAGAGAGAGAGAGCTTATAGATACACCTGAAAAGTTTTAAAGTTCGAGATTATTTTAGGAGTGTACTAATTATTTAGTCACAAATAAATACTTGAAAACCATATATCTCTTTATTTACATTAAGATTTAGCTTAAAATATATAATTTTTATTGGTTGTTATCTCGTCTTTTTTCTAGCTTTAAATATATTAAATAATATACAATCTTTTATCTAAACAACTTAAATTAGTTGCAGTTAGATATCAATATATGTTAAAAATACCAAATAAAATACCATATCAAAGATTTTCTTATTAAAAATGTCACAAAGATACAAAAATCTCTTTAAAGTAATGTTTGCAACAAACACTTCCTAACGGTAGTTTTGCGGCATACTGCTGTCAGTGATTTTTGCTTAAAGAGGCGAACATACAGAACACAGGCAGAGGCACCTACTTTCAATAAACTGCCCAGCACCGAGTAGCAGTAGTGTAGTGTAGTGTGTGTGTGGCCAGCCCCAAACGAACTGGGGAGCACTAAGAGGACGCCAAAGCGCTACAAAACAAAAAAAGAGAAGAGAAAAACAGAAAATAGAAAATGGAAAATGAGAACTGGCCAGTTGCCAACACGATGATGATGATGATGACGATGGCGATGTTTATGATGATGATGATGATGATGGCAAAGTTGTGGGTTAGGAGCCAAAGCAGCAGCAGCGAGTGCAAAGAGGCGCTCAAATGGGGTTGTCAGTATTTAACCCAAAAGGGTGGAGGTGCTGCCTGGCTGCGCGAACTCTGCGCACAGCACGACCACAACAATGGAGGATGCCCCAAAACAAAAGAAACGAATGAACAGAGGAGCGGTTCGGGGGGCTTTGCATACACGAGTAACATACGAGGCACTAACAAGAGGTGCCGAGAACCACGAGATTAGGTTCAAAGGCAAAAGGCAGGACTCAGCACAAAATGAGAAAAAAGAAACCTTCTGACTACGACTACGACACAGGATGTGACGTCGCCCCAAGCCGCATAACTCTTCTTCTTTTACTTCTTCTTGGCAGCGACAGGCATCCCAAAAATCCAATTGAATTAGACTTTAATGGGTGCCAGAGAGAGACATCTAGCGGTGTTAATAAAAAGCAAACTGAACATTTTTAACTTCTTCCACTTGGCGTTGCGCTCTCTGCTTGCCTTTTTGTTTTCTCTTGTTGTTCGTTTTTTGTCTTTTGTGTTTTTGTTTTTGTTTCGTCTTGTGTTTCGAGGAGAGAGAGCAAACAAAAAGCGAATTCCGATACAGTTAATGATAAGCCAGCCGCAGCTTTAGAGGCGCGTGCGAACGAGATAGCTGTCGCATGAGCAAGAGTGAGAACGTACTATGCTGAGGGCGTTGCCAGCATTGAGTGAGAGAGCAATTGAGTGAGTAAGTGTGTGTGTGTGAGCGAGAGCTGCAAATGACTCAACAAAAACTTGACGAAACATTTTGTGAGTGAGCTGCTATTGTAGTAGCTTATTGGAATCCATGCCAAGTACTTCAAATTGGCACTCGACTTATTAGCAGCTGCGTCACTCAACCTTTCCTCTCGCCCCGTCGAACGACCCGTTGACCAACCAATTGAACATCCAATTGTACGTTTGCTCTGCCACATGCACTATTTGGCCCCCTCAACTGGGTCGACACATTTCCAATATTTTGCTGCATCTCAATTGCAGTTTCTTCCCGCCCATGGTTAACCCTCTTTTGCGACCCTCTTAAGACAAATGAAGTGCTGAAGTTTTTCCTGGTTGCTTGCATTGTTCGCGTGGCAAAAAAAAAACACAATGTTTAAGCTCCGAGGGTTTTTAAATTTTTACGCTTTTTCTTGCGTGCAAATTGACTGAAAATGTAAATTATGAATGTAAAATTGGCCTAGCCTGGCATTTTCAACTGCGCCCCTTGGCCATCTCCGGTTTCCCTTCCCACTCCATCTCGTTAAAAACAAATTAAATTAAGATTTCATGTTTTGGCACTTTTCAAGTGTATATGTACATATATTTATTGCATGTCTCAGCACGTTTGTAACTTTATGTATGTAAGTGTGTGTGTGTGTGTGTGTTTGTATGTGCTAGTAACTTAAGCCTAAGTGCTGACTGAGCCTTATCCAATTAGCATAACAAAAAAAAAAATATTATTTTAATTTTATTAGACACAAACAGTCAATGGGCTTACCTTTGCAGTAAAAGCCTGCCACCTTGAGTAATAACAGCTGGAAATAGTTGGGGGAAATAAGTGGAAGTATAAAGAAAAATGAATGAAAGAAACTCTTCGGAAAATATGAATGTAAAAATCTTAATAGAGAAATTTATTTTAACTTAATAAATTTTTCATTAGTTTTGTAAGCTCAAAAGTTTGTTTTAGCAAATTTTTAAAATTTTATAAACCTTCTTTGCACAATTTTTAGATCATAAATTGATGTGAAATATTTTTATTTTTTTTTGATATTACTATAAATATTTGAAGAAGCTTTTTACATTTATTATTCATTTCCTAATTGCTAAAATCTTTTCCTATATCCATCCAATCCATTTTCGCTTACTTAGCTTATCTTTGAGTATAGCCAATGGCATGAAGCTTTAATATATACACATGTATATGGGACAGATCAGCCATTACTTTAAGTACGGGCTAAAGATAAGGCCGCACCATACACATTTTGTCAAGCAACAACAAAATGTGGAGCACACAACGCACTTTAATCAACCAACCAGAAAACTTTTGCGAGTCAACAAAAAAGCAGTAAGAGATTAACTTTTTTTGTAAGGGGGCGTGGAGCTCATTTTAAAGTTGTTCGCACAAATTAGGAAAATATATTGAGATAGATAAAGAAGAAAAAACTTAACGGTAAAGCATCTAACAGATGCGCCAACTAAAAAACGAATAGAAACAACAACAGAAAAAGCAAAGGCAAAAAAAAACGAGTTCTTGTTGGACGAAACCCAATGGAATCTCCAATGAGCGCAAGAGAGTTTTCACTCACTGAGTACGGGCAACAAAGAGAGAGAGAGAGAGAGAGCGAGCTCATGTGGTGGTAGTTGTATAAGTGCTGGTGGTGGTGGTAATGCTGCTGGCATGGGTAATGGGTAATGGTAGTGGTAGTGGTGGTGGTGGTGGTGGTTGAGACCGAAATCAGCCAAACGCATTGGAGGTCTTGCCCCGCCACCAAAGAGAGCGAGCAATGGGTGCGAATGCGAGCGGCAACTTCCACTCAAACGTAGCTGCAGCCATTGACCGAACGCAAGTGCAAGCAGTGCGGCAATAGTGAGCTACCGGGCCGGGGTGCAGCTGTATTGGGTATGCGCTGTGTGTGTGTGCGCCGCTCTGCCAGTGGTGGAATGAGAGAGATTTGTGTGATGTGTCGTTAGGTCGAAACGGTCGAGTCGGGTCGGGTCGTGTACCTTTTGCCACGAATGTTTTGCCAGTCAGGCTCTAAAAGGCCTTACGAGAACAGCTGAGATTTCGCTGCTCGCATGACGCGCATTTTCCACACAAGATAGAAAAAATATATTTTGTCTTGAATTTTTATAATATATCACATATATATTTGAAAACAAAGTGCATGGCAAAGCTGAGCTGAGTCGAAATTTTTAACAAGTCTCAAAAAAATCAAAATTAATTCGTGTGTGTGAATATTAAATAAAATATTTATTTAATAAAATAAAAACGCATCGAATAAAATTTAAAAAAAAAAAAGAAAACAACAACAAAAAGTGTTTTTCGTGCTGTGTAAAATGTGCAGAGCAAGAATGAAATAATTATAAATTCAATTTAATAATTATTAAAGTTATTGCGACGAAAAATAAAAAAAAATACTTGGCAACAACAAAGAAAAAAGTGCAACCATAAAAAAATATTAAAGAAGAAAATAAATAAGGAGAAGAAATTCTGATTCGGTTTCGTTGGTGACTTACTGCGTTCCCGGTGCAAAGTGTATTCCAGCGGTTATTCCACGTGTTCCGATCCGGCCGCCAAAATTATTACGCACAATTCGTTGAGCGTGTACGGTGGTGGCGTCATGTGCGCCTCACCGTCCACAGCTCCAAGCTTTTTCAATCCGCGGCCGCAATCCGGGGCCGAGTTGTCCGCCTTCGATCTGGGACTCTCGCGCTCCATGACGCTCGGTGTGCCGCCGCACACTGCCTGGCATGATCCCAATCTTGGCGGTCATCTGCATGCCTCGGCCGGACCAGGCTCGCTGGCAGGCACCAACAGCAGTGGTGGCGGCGGCGGCGGTGGTGGCACCACACCTAGCAGCGTGGCCAGCCAGCAATCGGCAATCGCCATTAAACAGGATATGTCCGGTTTGAGTGCATCGACGGCGAATCTGAACCAAAGCACGCACCATGTCATCAAGGAGGACTTGTCCAGTCTGCCCAGTGCCAACGGTGGCTCCACATCCGCACATCACACAAGCGCCGGCCAGTCCGGCCACGGCCCAGATCTGGTACCCATCATCAAGGGCCAGCAATCCTCCTGTGGTGGCGGCGGCGGCGGTGGCGGTGGCAGCACCACACCTAGCTCCCAGGCCAACAGTTCGCATTCGCAGAGCAGCAACAGTGGCTCCCAGATCGATTCCAAACAGAATATCGAGTGCGTCGTTTGCGGCGATAAGAGTTCCGGCAAACATTACGGACAATTTACCTGTGAAGGTGAGTAAAAGAATTAGAAATCCCTTTCTTGTAAGAATATTCAATTGAACCTTTTGTTATATCTTTTTAAATCCATCTGCAAAATGATGATGACCAAACAAAAATCTTCGCTTAACTCTTTGAATAAATAGTTTTGTGTGTTGTGTCTGAGTGTGTGTGTGTGTTGTGTCTGTGTATGTGTATGTGTGTGCAAACTTCGAAACAAGCACTCAAAAGCGTGCTGATCTTGACAAGTTACGTTGAATTATGGCAGTTTGATGAGTTTGCAATAAAATTCGGTGATGTATGGCAACTTGTTAAACGTGGGTGTGCGAGAATGTGTGTGTGTGTGTGTGTGTGTGTGTGTGAAACTATTTGCAAGTTAGACTGACTGACAGCAATTTTAAATATTTTTCTCACTATTTTTTGTATTTGAATTGCAACAGCGCAAAGGAATGTGTGAAAAAAGAATAATCAACCACTTTTTTACTTGAATATCTTGTTTTATTGGTGAATAGTTCTTAAACCCGCTAATCCAATCGGAATATCAGCTACGTTTTAATACAAAAATTGAACGGTTTCCTTTTGATAAAAATTGATGTTCTTTCTTTTAAGATATTGAGCTATGAATAATGAATGTAAACTTAAAGAAATGTTAAGATGTTTTTCCTTTTTTCTACACTTCATTCTAACTTGATTCTTATATACTATTTGTACGTATCTTGTTAAACTTTGTTTATTAACCTATTGGAATTGTTGGTGTAATGTAAAATTTCACAGAAATACCCAAAAAACAAAAGACAGATGCCGTCGCACGCACCCGCGATCTCGCCTCTACTTATCCGCTTATCGCCAGATAAAAAATGAGAAAAAAAATAGTAGGAAATTATTATCTATATAAAATACGGTGCGCTTTTGTACTAAGCCAAACAATTGTTGTGCAAACATGCAAATTGTGCGGCTACAACCGCTAAATGAAGCGCCCACCTTTTTATTGTCTTAGACCAGGCCAACAACACACACAGAGAGAGAGAGAGACTATAGACATAGGCCGGCGGGCGGGCGGTTACAAGGGCTACAAGAACATAGGGCAATAGGCAGTTAGTTGGGGGAGAGAGAAAAGAAAACTGCATTCATGAGTTTAGATTAACGCTGCACGCAGCACTGTGGCATTTAGTAGAACGCAAAGTTGAACTTGTCATATTCGTATCTCTTCAAAATGTGCTTTCAGTTAGACAGAGACGAACAGAGAGAGAGAGAGACAGAAATTATAGCGTTGCATTGTAAAGATATTATGGCACAGTGACCTAAGGTATATAGAATAAAGTGAATATAGTTTTTATGGAATCTGAATTGAATGCAGCAAGGGAATCTTAAAAGAATTGCTAAGAGAAATCATAATATAATGAAAGATAATTTCTTTCTATGGCAAGTTTTGTATATATTTTATTTTACTAAAACTTTAAAACTATAAAAATGTTAACTTGGTTTATCCAATGCATCTTTTTGGTATCTTGTTGCTATGAACAAAAGAAAAAGACATTGAAAACCCTTTTAGTTTATATCTTTAACCACTGTTCGCATTGTAACATTGTGGGCGCTTTTATTATTATTAATCACCTAGCATTTTGTACGCATGCGCAGCAACAATAACAACAACAACAGAAACAACAAACACAACTAGCATAAGAATAACTAACAACAACAACAAGAACAACAATCAAAATATGTGGCTCAGTGACCGCCTCGCTGCATTCTGAAGGTGTTTTTCTCTTCTTCTTTTCCATTTCTGCCAACTCGCCACCCGCTTGCCCATCATGCATGGGCTGCACTCAGATACAGATGTATTTCTGTGTCTGTGTGTGTGTGTGTGTGTATCTTTTGGGGGCAGCGGCTGCTGATGATGTTGCCACGATAGCAATCTATTTTGTTCTATGCACTCTCAAGTCTCAAGTCTCGCATCTTGACTCGCAAAAGTCTCAAGTTGAGCCCACAAAATGTATTTCAAACTAAATACAAGTAAAGTGCATAGAAAAAAAAAAGAAAACGCTCAACGCTTAGGCGCATATCATTGCCAGTTTAGATACCTTCTTTTTGTTGTGTTGCGCTGTGTTGTGTAAAGATCGCTTTTGCACCAATATGCCATAATGTGCTGCGCGTCCTTTCAGCTGATTTCTACACTACCAAGCTCTGTACGTACTTGCCACAACTCGTTTTGCTTGCCGCTTGTCTCTGTCTGTCTCTGTCTGTCTCGCTGTCTCACTTGTCTGTTTCTCCTCTGCTGTCGGCGCTGTCTGTCCCAGGGAGCAGTATGTGAAATTTATTCCAAAAAAATAAAAGAGAAGAGAAGTGAAGACACCCCGCTCCGTTTGAGAGCTTCGTCCTCGTCCTCTGCGTCTTCGTCTTTTGTAGCTATAAGATTAATTGTAGCTTATGCGTATGTTTTTGCCTGTCTTGCTCACAGTACAACAAATCTTACCCCTTTTTTTTCGACTACTACTACAACAGTTCTTTGTAGTAGCAACTTGTTTGATTTTGCACACAGCTGTTTCGAATATTTCGGTTTTTTCTGTATTTTTGTAGGTGAAATTAGGTACTGAAAGATATCAAGTCCCATTTACGGATTTATTTTGTATGTTTTGCACAATCGAGAGAGAGAAAAAAATATTTATTTATTTTTTGTTTTGCCACATAACCTTTTGCTAAAAGTCACGGTTCAAGCTGCCGCTGCCAGAAAAATGTGCGCTGATAAAACTCAACTGATAATATTAATGATGAGTGTGGCATGGTGCTTGGTGAAGAAGGCTAAGAAAAAATCCCGCCATACAGCTATACAGATATACAGATCTCTCGCCTATTAATTTAGCTATTTGTCATGGCTATTAGTAGGCAATATACTATATAAGATTTTGCACAGAGTCGTTTTTTCTTACACAGTTCTTATTGTCTTGCACAAGTTGTTCTTAGAAGTTAGATAGAGTTTCTTTCCTTAAACACCTTTGCATTGCAAATGTTGCGTTTGTTGCGTTTGTGCTGCGTTTATTTATTGCAAGAAAAGTTATCTTAGCGCCCATGTCAAAAGCTAATTAAGTTGATTTATCTGCTTGCCCCACATGAAAATGACAAATAAATTGTATGAAAAATTGCAACAGTCATCTAAGTAGCTGGCATGCTATTAATTAACTACCACATAAACATCAACTTGAGTTAATGCTAAAGCAAAAGAAAACCTTTTTCAAATGAAAAATGCAAGAAAAGAAATTGAAATAATAACTAATTCAGGCCTGGCGCTTGATAACTATAAAGTTGCAACTACCAGCAACAAGATGTGTCTAATTGTTAGGCCTGTGTATATGTGTATGTGTGTGTGGAAATGTATCTTGCAGATACTTTGTCAACCTGATGGAGTAGGCCGTCGCAAACGCATTAACATTTTGTTCGCAGTGCACAAATGTATACAAACAGAAAAACCGCAAAAAAAAAGGAAGCTTAATGTAAACTCATTTAAATAGTTTCCCACGTTCCCGCAATTAAAGCGCAACCAAAAAAAAAAACACAATTTATAAGCGAATGGTCAAGTCAAACCCAAAAAAAAAAACAACCGAAAGAAGTAAAAAAAAAACTTGTCACATGTTTTATGCTTGTCCATATCCCATCATTGTCTGTTTCCTTATATCTTTGTATCTTCTGCTTTTGGGTTTGTTCGCTCTTTTTTTTTTTGGAAGAAATTTGCCTGGAACAACATGTGTGGCTTTTTAATTCACTTCATTATGATGTATTCAAATAAACTAATTGGCAAGTTTCTTAAAGGAAATGCAAATTTGTATTATTTATTTTCACAATGTAGGATTTTTGATTTTGTCACAAAATATTTTTGAAAAATTCACTTAAGCTTTTACACCTCCAGAAAGAATAACAAAAATTGGGGCAATGCTTGAATTTGAGATGTCGCTCTGATCGGAGAGTCTTTAATAAATTATATGAAAATTCCAGTCGTTAAACACATTCGCTGAGCTTTAACAAAAAGCGCACATAAATCAATTAGCTGTCTACTCGATGCCCAAAAAAAACAAAACACAACAACAACAACAAAAAACAGAAAGAAAACAAACAAAAAAATAAGTTAAACAGCAACAAAGTAAATACGATTGCAAAAAAAAAATCAAAATTTACAACGCCCACTGCACATTTTTCAGAACTGTTTTTCGTGCTGCAAATTTATGACGTTGCAGCCTTATGCTGTTGTTGTTGTTGTTTTTAGTGGGCGTTAGGGCGTGGCTGTGACGCCCGCCGCAAAAAGTGCATTTTACTTATTAATTAGTAACGAAAAGCTTAATAAATTTCAAGCTTGTATTAAATTTGCATTAAATTTAGCAGTGTGCAATATCTCTTGCCATAATATCATTTATTATAAGTTATGATAAACATTTATAACTTCCGTTCGATTGGGTCCATGATTTACATGCACCCTTCTCAAATACATGTACGCATGCTTGAGGAATATCAAAATGAAATTCACTTAACTTATAGCCGTAATATTTATTTTGGCAAATTGTGGCAATAAAAATGTGAGGTAGTCCACCGTAAACCAATATGAAAAAAAGGGGGAAAACAGAGCCAGAAAAGAATAATATTTATGGGCGCTTCAGATGACTCTGATGGAGTTGTGGCAACTTTGGGTTGCCTCACAGTTTGTTGTTTGGCTTGTCAACATTAATGAGGACTTGGTGCGCTTCTTGCTACAAATATAAATTATTTGGCACAAGCGCCAGCTTTAACGCCAGCCCTTCATTAAAAAGTTAACCACAGAAACCAAACCGAAACTTAATTGTATAGATTTTGAACCGCAGACAAAAACAAACAACTACAACATTAAACAAAACAAGAGGAGGAATGAGGCAAGAGACATTGTAATCATTAAGCGCTGACTTGTACTACAAATCGTTGTACTTAGAAGCCAAAGTTAAAGCCAATAATGCTGCCGATGTTGTTGCTGCCACAGTTGCAATTGCCAACTTGCAACTTGAAGCTCTTCAGCTTTGAACTGTGTGCCTCGTCTATGCCAAATGAGGCGCAAAAAATGCATCCTGACACGATGCGATTTCGTAAAAATACTCTCAGCCCTTTCCTCTCCTCTCTGTCTCTCTAAGCTCTGGCTAAAAAATCGTGAACTACTGAGCGACTTGATCCGCTTTATAATGTAACGGTTTAATTAATTATGTTAAGCTGTACTGCCGCAGTCGCAGTCAACAAGCAACGTGCAACAAACACACACACATATATATACAGACACACAAGGGCTCCGACACAGTTATTGCCACTTCATGCGCAATTTTCGTTATTTCAGCTAACTTGGCTAATCGATCAGCTGCAGTAGAGTTCTTTTCGAGTAGATGCCCCCGAAATGTTATATACTCTTGAGAGGGGTTTGAAATTATTTGACTTGAAAAAATATCCATTTTGCAAAACTAAATACTTTTTACAGTATCTACAAACATATATTTTCCAGCTGTTTTCAACAGTTATCTCGCCTAACAGTGTATCACTCAGTCATTGAAGACTCTATGAAAGTAGGAATCTTCTTTGATTCTTCTATTTTTGCACGCTGCACGCTTTTGTGGCAACATCTCTCTCTCCCGAACAGCGGTGCCTTATACACTTGCAACATTGTTAGAGAGCGAGAGAACTAGCGCAGCTTGAGTTTAAGCTCAAGTTGAAGCCTCATGACGACATGCCCCGCAGCGTTGTTGTACATAGTGGTATGGGCTCTTTAATAGTGCAACAAAAGCCGCAGCAATAACCTTTCTTATCGCCATGTGTCGTTGGGCAACAGCAACAGCAACAAGCTGAAAAAAAACAGGCCCCAAACTACATGATCGCCAGTCTGGACTTGAACTAAGTTTTGGGCTGGGGCTGCGGCTGGGGCTGAAGCTGAGGCTGAGGCTTAGGTTTTGTGTGTTGGGTTTGGGTTTGGGTTTTAGGTCTGGCCAACTGGGTAACTTTGGCATAGAGTCTCTTTTTGGCTGCATAACTTCACATAGCATCAGTTAAATCAAAGCTAAATCGCTTATCTTTATATTCGCTGAGTTGCAGTCGGCATTTTGTTGTTGATGTTGTTTGTTGCAGTTGCAGTTGTTGTTGTTGTGGCTCTGACGGTGCAACGTGCGAATTGCTTTGTAGATTGCTCTGCATATGGTGGCATATGGGCCAAGTTGTGTGTGGGGGATGCAACTGGCATTGCTTAAGTTCTTGCAATGTTACTCATTGCGAATAGTTCGGGGAACATAATGTCAACTTTTTTCTTATTCTCTAGTGAAAATCAAATATTTCTCACTATTTTTTAAGTCCCATGCTTCAGTCAGCAAAACAAACTTTTTAACGGCCGTCGGAGAGAGAGATTCAATTCAACACAAGCAATTTACGATTCGCTCAGACTTGGCAAACAATTTCATTAACTGGAAACTTTTTAAATTTGCCACAGTTGAGAAGTTGTTGTGGCAAGCAGCAACAGCAGCAGCAGCAGCAACAGAAACAAACAGAGTGGCGGCTTCCCACAAGTATCTATAGCATTGACCTATATCGAGTTATAAACCCTACTGCTTTATAGCAATGTCAACCCCAAATGGCGTTGCCTGCTGTTAGCTATAGTAGTACCTGTTGTACCCAGTAATCAGTTGGGGTACCTGCAACAGCAGCAGCAGCAGCAGCAACTGCAACTGCAACTGTGTGCAACTGTTCACCAAATTGGAGCTGGGGGCTTCTTCCGCTTCATGCAGCGAGCGAGCGCCGTTGAATGAAGTTCAAGCGCGTTCATAATCAGCGCATTTTGTAGATACTCGAAGTGCATGCAAGTTAAAAACATTTTGCGGTTCGTGTCTGGGCCGTCTGCAATTATGTTTTGGTTTTACTCCAGATACTTTGTCTAGCTTTTGCAGCTAGCTTTTGGCTTTTTGCCGCCGCCACCGCAATCTTTAGTTTGCCAAGACATTCTATCTATCTATATATGAAAGAGATGCGCGCGTGTCGAAAGATTTCAATTAAAATAGAAACCACACACAAATAAAAAAACGTGTAGTTTCAATATTAAATCCATAAATTAAATTAAAGAAAAAAAACTATTTTTATAATGAGCAAAACATCATAATAAAAGCATTAGGAATGTCGTTATATGATGTAATTAGACAACAAAAATATTTGTCTAACATATATTAGCTTGAGAAGGGTTTCATTTTTTTTGCTACTTATCTAAATCTTGTCGCAAGGAAAACATGTGAATTTCATATATAATTTATCCAATATATTTGAAGTCGTGCTCTAGTCGTGTCACGACCACCATGCTCATCTCTGTCTAGGCTAGGTTGATGTCTTGAGCCGCTGTGCTAATTACTTGAACTAGCTGCTTGCACATGTGCGCTTAACATTTAATTATTGCGACTTAATGATGGCTCTCTAGCTGTGTATTTAGGGTGTGTGTGTTGGTGTGTGCTGGTGTGTTGGTGTGTATTAATAATTAGAAAATGAGCCGACAATGGGGCGTAGTCTGGTCGCTGTTATTGACTTTCTGGTGCAACGGTGCATTGACCGCATCACAAGTCTGAAGAAACAAATTGGGCAAAAATGCAAGTAAACCAAATTGGCATATTGGCCAGAATCACAGATAAACTGCGTGCTCGTATGTAGATACGAAAAAGTAGTATCTCATAGATACTTCCCATATCATACCGCAACAACAACAACACACATTCGCTTTGCCTCAAACTAATTTCACGCTTCAAATTGATGCGGCCAAGCGGCAACAAAGTTTCTCGTGTTGCCTGCACTTTTTTATTTCATGGTCACACTAGAGATGGGCCGGGGAAATGCGGGGTGGTTGCTGCTGGAGCTGGAGTTTGGCATCGTGCAGATTCAGGAAGTTCAATTATTAGAACGAACGAACGAACGCTTGAGCTTCAGTTTTTGTTGTTGTTGTTCTTGGAACTGTTCTCTAACTGTATTGAACGCTTTATGGCGCGTAGCACACGCGAACGTTTTCCCCTTGCCCCCTCTTAACACTCCCACCACCACTACCACCACCACCACGTTCACCTTCTCCCTTTTGCTGAAGCTTGCAATTAAGCGCAAGCGTAATTGAAACTACCGCAAAGTGTGTGTGCTTATGGCTTACTGGTTAAACTGTCTCGTACTTATGAGAGATACATTTTAGAAGCCATAGAAGAAAAGAGCGGCTCTAGGGCTTCTCCTCCTTCTCCGAATGGGGTGGTGGGGAAAGTGTGGGTTTTGACTTTTTTAGTTTTGGGTGCTCGCACCTTGTGCCCTGGGTACTTCCATCTCTATATCTTCATCTGTGGCCTGACTAGTATATATCTGCGTTTGGGCATCTTTTCGCTCCACCCTTTTTCGGTTATTGATATAACATGATATGCCAATGCCAATGCTTATGCTATGACTAAAAATTCTCCCTCCCACCAATCCTCAATGCCCCTCTTCCATTGGTTTACGGTATCTCATACTAGTTGAATGCTTCTGCCTCGTATCTTCATCAATAACGACACGGCATACACTATACGGCGCAGCTCAGTTCGCATCGCGTCGTCAGAGGAGCTCTAGATAAAGCTGCGATAGTCCCCACCCTCCATCTTGGCCTCCTCCCGCTCTCGCACTCTCTCTCACTGTTTGTCTCTCTGAGTCGTAGGTACCACGTTACCACCAGGCCTTAGCAGATGTCCAGCTGTCCCTCAGTGCACAACAACAACAACAACAACAACAACAAAAACACAAACATCACAAAACAACAACAAGAACAGGGAGTAGAGTAAAGAGGCAAAGAAGGCAACGGTACGTTTTGTGCAGAAATCGTGACTTGGTACAATATCGTTATTCGTAGATCATATGGTGTAAAAGCTTAAGTGTGTGTAGTGAGTGTGTATATGTGTGTGTGTGAGTGTGTGTATATATATTTCCTAGATGCCTTTTGGTTGCATCTCTTTGGGCTTGTCTAGCGCGGCGTGTGAGGCCAATTGTTTAAGCTTGGCAATTTCGACATTGGAGCATGCCCTTCTCTAATGCGATTAAGTTAGTACTCTTCGAATATTTTGTGAATTTTACTTGATTAATATCTGTATAGTAGCTTTTACCAACGATTCTTAAGCTGCAACTTACAACTTATAATAAAATGATGATAATAAGCTTAAATATTAATTTGCTTTTTCTAAGCTTTTGGAGCTTTGTGCCAAAATGAAATCAACAGTGAAGGTCGACACTATCCTTAAGAACTTTAATATAATATCTTTTCAATCTCATACCCAGATAACTTCTCTTCAGCTCTCTACCTAATCTTAAAGCTGTAGCGCATTAGTTGATCGACTTAGGCTAACCGTTGAAAATTTCCTATTGAGCAGGCCACGTTTTGGTACACACGATCGCAACGCAGCAGTCTTCCCAGTCAGCTATACTGGCTGCTCTCCCCTTCTGACCTCCCCTCGCCGAATGCCTAGGCAGGAGCGCGCATTGAAAATCTTTTATAGCATTGAGCGGCATAGCCAGCAATAGCTAGAGACTGTCTCTGCGAGTGTGTGTGTGTGTGTGTGTGCTTACATATTTTGTTTGATGATGATTTTACAGCTTAAAACGAATTTTATGAGCATATGCCATTGTTTTTTGAGTTATTGTGAGAAATTTTTGTGTGGCATGGCCCAAAGCGTTTGCCCCTGCAACAACCAACAAACAACAACGAACAAGACAGGACCTATGCAGATAGGGGAATGACGAACGAATGGTGGGGGGAGGTAGAGGGGAGGTGGTATGCAACGCAAGTGATACACATGTTCAGCAACATGGCGACATCAAGTTGCAACGATGCGAGAAACTGGCCAAAACCAACTATATCAGTGAGTGTTTAATGGCCAAGTCTTCAGCCAAGACTTAACAGTAAATTCGTGAAGCCAAACAAAAAATAAAATTCAACAGCAATAGCAATAGCAAGAGCACAAGGCAATAGCAATAGCAACAGCAACAGCAGCCGCCCAGCAATATAAGACAACTTAAAAAGAGAGCTTCAGAGGCTTCAAGCTCAAAGTCAGTCGTATCTTCGTGCCCAAAGATACACTTTGTTAATTGAAAGCCATTAAAGGTAATTTTATGGAAGGCGTTAAGCCATGAAACGTGTAACATGACCATTGACATGGGCAACATGTTCAAGTGGACAAAGAGAGATAGAGAGGGGGGGATATAGTATGCAACTCAGGACTAGGACAAACAACTGCGAGTGTCATGAAGTGAAGCGCAACTTGCCGCATTTGGTGGCATGTTCTGCGCTTTAGTACTTTGCTTTACAAGTGGTAACAATTTTTTTTCTACCCGTGTGTTTTTGTTGTTGATGTTGATCCAAGTGCGATGGAATTTGTTTTGCTTGTTGCATTTGGAAGGTGTAACTGTAGTAAAAAGAGAGTATCTGGCTTAAGTTATTGAAAGGTTTACGATTATATTCAATAACCCTAATACATTTTTCCCTTGTTTTCTTTTTAGGCTGCAAATCGTTCTTCAAGCGTTCGGTGCGACGCAATCTAACATATTCGTGTCGGGGCAGCAGAAATTGTCCCATAGATCAGCATCATCGCAATCAATGCCAATATTGCCGTTTGAAAAAGTGCCTCAAAATGGGCATGCGCCGAGAAGGTAAGTCTCTTCCCCAATCTACTACAACTTTTACTATTAGCACACAAACAAACAAACAAAAAAACAACGTAGAGAAATTCGAAATTTCTCGCATTGGGTGTGGGTCAATTAAAAGTCAAACAGTGAGGCAAATACATAAATAAATTAAATGCGCAGAGACCAAGACGAAATGCAAAAAAAAACAAGAAACAAGAAAAAAACGAAAGCAAAAACAATGAAAAAACGGAAGTAGAACACAACAAGTAGTAAAGAGAGAGAAAGAAATTTGATTTTGTTAGTTGAATTTGGGTTTCGTTTAATGCAATATATGGGACAACTAAATGTCACATGCTAGGAATGTTACAAGCACACAAAGTCTATAGGGGTATATACTTGGCAAATGGTATATACTACATATGTGTAGGATGATGCCAAAGCAAAGAATGTGGCACCCACAGTTCAGTTCGAGTGGCAATTGATGATAAGATAATGTTTTTAGATCATGGGTGAATGGGTGCAATCAATGCAGTATCAGAATGAAAATAGCTAGTTAGTAAAAACTATCTAGAACCTTAACGACATAATTTGAAATCCTCTAAATGAAACAGAATTCCGTTGAAACTTTTAGAGCACACTTCAATAGTGATTAGTCCTCTAAATAACTCAATGAGCAAGTATTATAAAAGCTAATAGCCAACTAATTAGATACCCATTCATTGTCATACTCCATTAAAAATCAAGCTATACGCATGACATTTAACTAAGTTTCTGAAACAAGACCATAAACTCACTTAACCAGACACTCACTAATATAAGTGAGTTTTGACACACTAAAAGTGCACGACTACCAAATACCCTATAAAAAGAGGTTAATAATGTTTCCGTTATATACATTTTCCTATGTGGGTGTTGACCCAATTTATGTGTTACATACATTCACACTACCCACAAACTACCCACTTGCATTTTATGGTTATGGGGTATAAGAAAAACAATTAAGCATTGGGTACAGCATATTGACCCTAAAGATCAAATGCAAACTTGTTCGCTCGTTGGTTAATAATTATAAAAACTAAAAACAGCAACAATAAACTTATACAAGTATGAGTTTTTGTACTCGAATACTTCAACGTCTAGTTGAATAGCTGAATGCTTAAACAGTTGAGAGAGCATTAGAAATTAGCTCAATACTGTAATTTGTGTGTCGACACTTTTATTATTGTGGCGCTTGAGGCATGCAGCCGTTGGCAGCAATGATTTATTAAACTTAATTCGATTAACTCGACCGTCAAACACTGACCGTAAATAATAGGGTAACTGCCAGTTAGACAACTTAATGATATATTTAGGTTGGTTGGGTGGACAGGAAGTGACTATATTGATTGTGTGTGTGCGCGTGCATTTTGCTCAGTGTATTTGCAGACTTAATCAACAAAAGTTAGCATGCAACATGCAGCATGTTTCGCTTACAAATATTTGGCATAGTTGGGCCACAAATGTGTGTTTTGTCCACAAATTGGCAAACTACGACAAATTGACAGACGCCACTGTGAATTGATCAATGGTCCAACTGAGTGACGGACGGACTTGACTGACCAACTGATTGACTGACTGACTGACTGACTGACTGACTGGTTTGACTGTTTGACTGGTTGCTAGTCACTGTTGTTTAACAATTAACGTCTGACAGAGAGAGAGAGAGAGAAACATTCATCTAAGCTGTTATTATTTGCACTAATATTGACAGGTTTTTTTTCACAAAATGCTAATAACCCCCATACCCCAAAAAAATAACAACAACATCAGCAATAGCAACAGCAGCCGCAGCAGTAGCAGATGTTGTATTGTAGCTGCGATTTGGGTTAAGAACGATGCAATTAAAATGCAAGCTATAGCCGCATTGTAATTAAATGTATCTAAACATTGATTTAAGCGACACAGCTTGGACAAGCATTGCGCAAAAATATGAAAATACATACGATACTTTGTATTTACACAAAAATTTGCCTAGTACATAATGTTGTTGCTGTTCTGTTGCTGTTATTTTAGAGTAATGACACACTGTGAACTTCAAGTTTCATATTGTTTGTTTTTTGGCTACCTGTTTGGTCATTAAATATGTGATTACCTGTAGCCTGGCACAATGGCAACTTGACAACTTGTCAACTTGTAATAAAAAACGCAAAAGAGTTCAACACCTTTGCCACAGAGCAGCTACCCCAACTCCTCCTTACAACGCATTGCCTAATGTACAAGTTCTGCGTAAAACTAGTTCACAATATCTGAGCTGAAAAATCGTGAGAAAATTTGTTTTCTGCATAGAATTTCAGTCCCTTTTTGTATTTTTGGTGCTACTTAGTAGAAAAAGCGGAACAAAGGTTATGCCTTTGACCAGACCTGGTCAAGCAATTTTACTGGGTTCGGCCTCTAAAACTCGAAAACTCGAAAAATCGCATAAAATCAAGGCACAGAGGTCGCTCTAATTAAACTGCAATGTCAATTGGACTAGGGTGGGATGGGTTGAGGTGGGTTGGGCTGGCTTGGATCGGCAAACTGGACAACAACAGTTTTGTGAAAACTTGTTTTCACTAAGGGTTGTTGGCCCACTAAGAATTAATTTATTTTAATAATAAAAGTAATTTTTACTAACAAAAATAGATCGTGAAACGAGTTCGAAACTGCACAAAAATAAAAGGGATGATAGAGGTTCGAAAGATCATAGAAGAATGTGATAAAAGTAAAAGAAAAGATTTTGAAATCTCTTTAAGTAACTATCAAGATATAACTCAAAATATCATTAAATGGTTTAAAAAACTTTAGTTTGAAAACAAGTAAAATATCAGTTAAAAATTAATAACCCCTTAACGTGTCTCACACCAACATCTTATATCATCTTGTAGTACATATAGATTATAGTTAAAAATGCAAATTTCAACTCAACAACAACTTAACAATTTCCATTAAAAGTTATACAAATATTGAAACGTGTAATTGGCATCAAAAAGTGAAAGGCATATTTAAATGCCCGGAAACTGCATTTCTATAGTGGATAAAAAAATATCATTTCGGCCATCCAGCCCTTCATTTCTAAGCGGTGGAAGTGTTAATCCACTTGGCCACAATTAGCTGTGGGCCACTTAAACACGCGTTCAAGTGCTTATGCTTATGCTTGACATGTGCGACTCGATGACTTTGTATATCGCTTATCGATTGCACAAGTGCGACAAAAACAACAATAAAAAAGTGTATAAAAAAGAAAAAAAAGCACAGTCAAGACTTGAGCACGTGCTAGCCCACAGATTTTCCATTCATTAAGTAATCAAGCCAAATGTGGTTGAGGCTAAGCTTCTACTTCCACATCTTCCACCTCTTTTCTCACCTCCATCTCTTTATCTTACACTTATTCTGGTTTTGTTGTGCTTGTTGGCTGCTGTTATCTGTTAAAGTCGTTGGAGTTGATCTGTGTTGCAGTTGCGAGTTTTGGTTTTGGTTTTGGTTTCAGTTTTTCTTTTTCTTTTTCATATTTGCGGTCACTCTGGCAAGTTTTGAGCTGTGGTCAGTATGGAATATATATTTTCCCAGGCGCATAAATAAGCCCATGCTCAAAAAACTGGACAACACACAGCAGCAACTGAGAGAGAGAAAGAGAGAGGGGGATAGTAATAGAGAGCGAAAGAGAGAGAAAGAGAGAGAGAGAGTTAACCGGTTTGCAGCGTCTTCTGTCTGCCTGTCTGCTACCTGCATAGATCAGTATTTGAATATTTTTTGTGTTTTATGTGAGGATCAAGCGTTTTGCCTGCGCAAATTACGCAAATGTATTGTATAAATAATTGTGTCGCCCCGTCGCTGGACACTGGTCAAGTCTGGGAGTTCCGGTTTCTCTCCGGTTGCAACCCCCGGTAACTTAATTGCTTGGGTAAAGCAATAAACAAACACAATTCTTGTTGTTGTTGTCCTATGTATGTGGAAGAAACTCTTAGGATTTCTTGTCTGCATTGTGTTGAGTAGACCAAAAATGCTTTCGCTTTTCGCTTTAACAACAAAAGACGTTACTTTTGCCTGGCCAGCTGTAATAGTATTGGTGTATCTGTGTGTGTGTGTGTGTGTGTTGGGCCTGAGACAATGGCTGGGCCCAACACTTGGGCCTGATCAATAATCATGTTTAGCTTTATTTGCTTTTTGCAGTGCCTTGGGCAAAAAGTATTTTATATTTTTTCTTGTGCGATTTTGTTGCTTCGATTATTTGGAATTTCAGCCTGTTACAACTCCAAACTCTGTGTTTGAGTGGGGTTGAGGTGTGGTGCCATAATATGACTCCGTCTCTCTAGGTGTGTACCTCTCATATAGTAGATTTGAGAGGTGTAAGAAAAAAAATGAAAAAGCCTTTGCTAACCCACATTTGCTATCAGCTCGAGTACCATTGTAATATCCACCAAATATTATTTGTATCAAATGCGTTTTGCGGTCGAACCAAGCCCTGTTTTTGTTTTTTTTTTTTGTTGTTTTTAGTTAGTCTACAGCTTGTAGACGATGCAGGTGTAAGTCTTAGGTGAGGGAATTGCAGGTCAGAGTTCAAAGACAAGGAATGTACTTTGTGTATATTTGGAGAGCGCACCCAAAGTGCAGCTTTTGTTTGTTCCATCGTTCGTTCGTTTGAGAAGAGAGCAATGATTGTTATTATTTGTCGTCAGTGAGCGAGTTGATGCTCTCTAATCAGTAATATCTCTCTATATCTCTCTCTTTCTCTTTCATAACCTGTCTCTCTTTGTGTGCTGACAGGATACGCTGGGGCGCAGTTTCTATGTAAGTTTCAAAAATAAAAAAACCCAGCCATCAAATAGTTTTTGAACCAAGAAGCTTACGCTTTCTGCGTTAGGCAAGGTGCAATGGAAAACTATTCCATCTTCTGTGCTTTTAAAGAGATGGAAAATCAATTTTCAAGGTCTTTATGATCAAACAACAAATTTCTTTCCAAAGAATATTATTTTCATATTTATATTTTGATCTGTTTTTGCTAATTTTGATCATCTTGAACTAAAGTTCTTACTCTTACTCTAACTCATATGTTTATATATTTAATTCTTAAACTACTACTCACACCAACAGTTACAGATACATAGCCAAACATACACACACACTGACAACCACGTGCTTGCATCTATGTATTTAAAAGATGCGTTGAAAGTATTTAGTTAAATTTGCATATCTAAGCAGTTGTGGCAACAACCGAAAGGGGGTTGCAATTGCGCAAGAGAATTAAGCTAAACAAAAAAGAAAAACTAAAAGAAAGAAAAAGGGTTTAAGGGTAGCTTGGTCCTTGGGTCCGACAGCAGCAGAAAAGTATCTTATAACGTTGTCTGGGATAGTGAACAAAAGCAAAGCAAAAAAAAAGGAGAACTGAGAAACTGAGTGCGTTGCGATTTGAGGTGCCTGATACGCATTGTGCGTTGTGGCAGCTTTGCCAACAAACATTGAATGGGGCAACATTGTGCGGCGTGTGATGTCGCGGTCAAAATAAGGCGCACAAAAGACGCGCAACATATTGAATTACGCTAGACTAACAGATACTACAAATACTAATCTTCAGCAACTGATCAAAATAGGTTTACTACACAGTGGGAAAAAAAGTATTCCGTACTAAGATCTTCATATATCAAACTTGCTCAAAGAATCAAGAAAACTTTATTTCGATTCATGAACTATTTTTTCCTACTTAAGCAAATACTAACTTTTCATTTTCTTCTCTCTCTGTCTTTGCAGCTGTACAACGTGGTCGTGTGCCGCCCACACAACCTGGCCTGGCTGGCATGCATGGCCAATATCAGTTGGCCAACGGCGATCCAATGGGCGTGGCGGGCTTTAATGGCCATTCGTACCTCAGTTCCTATATCTCGCTGCTGCTGCGCGCCGAACCATATCCCACATCCCGGTATGGCCAGTGTCTGCAGCCCAATAACATAATGGGCATTGACAATATCTGTGAACTGGCCGCCCGTCTACTCTTCTCCGCCGTCGAGTGGGCCAAGAATATACCCTTCTTTCCGGAACTGCAGGTGACCGATCAGGTGGCACTGTTGCGTCTCGTCTGGTCGGAGCTGTTTGTGCTGAATGCCAGTCAATGTTCAATGCCGTTGCATGTGGCACCGCTGCTGGCGGCTGCCGGTTTGCATGCCTCACCGATGGCAGCGGATCGTGTGGTGGCCTTTATGGATCACATACGCATCTTCCAGGAGCAGGTGGAGAAGCTGAAGGCGCTGCATGTCGATTCCGCCGAATACTCCTGCCTGAAGGCAATTGTGCTGTTTACCACCGGTAAGTTGCTGGACATCCTTTACAAGGATGTGCCCGCACTGCTAACCAAAGTTTCAGCGTTGCTCGGCAAGCATGGCGAGGCTGGCTGCAGCAATGATGATGTGCTTTCTGTGGTCCGAGATCATCTCGATGATCTGAATCGCCATGAGTTTGAATCAAAGCTGCAGCAGGCGCCATTGCATTTGGCCACCTTCATGAAGAGTGTGGCTGGCGTTGAGGCTGCAGTGCAGCAGGCGGAGCAACAACAACAACAACAGCAGCAACAGCAGAGTCAGCAACAGCAGCAACAGTTGGACCTAAAACCAACTGCTGCTCCTGGACCTGCTGTTCCGATTGTGCCCTCCGCCGGCAGCGCTTTCAGCAGCTGCGCCAAGCCCAATCCTGTTGAGGTTGATCTTCTTGCCGCACTCTATGCCAGTTCCGCTGGCAATGAGAGCACAACCAGCAGCAGTCATAATAATAGCAGTGGCTTGGGCGCCTCGCTTCCCACCCAAAACCACAGCGCTTCGTCCTCCCTTAGTTCCACTGCCTCACCGCTGGCCGCAAGCAGCGCTGCCGCCGTTATTGCCTCCTCCCTGGCAACAGCAACAACAACATCAGCAATGACAACGGCAGCGACGGGCAGCACTCAGCTGGCTGGAGCATATCAGACGCCGCCCATGTTCTATCAGACGCCACCGCGCCACAGCGCCTACGGTGCGGCCTTTGATATGTTCCATCACAGCACACCGTTTGGTGTCAGTCATGCGGCGGCAGCGGCTGCGGCGGTCGCACATTCAGCCGGTAGTGCCGGTAGCTTCGGTAGTCCCAACTATAGATATTCGCCATACAGTCTAGCCGGCAGTAGATGGCAATTGTAGCGCCCTCTATCGTCAGTTTAGTCAGTTAGTCTCTAGATAAAATGGTATTCGTTAGTTACAATATCTATTACTATGTATTCGTATATGAAGTACTTAATGTATGTATGTATCGTTTGTAAAGTTAATTTTTAGTGCCTATTGCTTATGTATTTATTGCCTTTAAACTAAGTATAAATTATTATAATCCTAAATTAGTATAGAAACTGTTCCAAAAATCATATTACCAAAAACGAAAAGATTAAGCTTAATACGAGAACGAAGCGAGTAGAAGAAGAAGACTTAAGAATATATATACTGCTGTTGCTGTTAAACAAAAAATTTAACCTAACCTGTGTTTTTACTTCATCCCATTTGTTATTACTAATTCTTTAAGCTTGTTGGTTAATTTTAAGATGCACTTTATTTTTATTTCTTAACCGATTTTCTTATCATTTTGTTATATACTAACAACCTCTTTGTGTTTGGTTACTAATTTTGAATACTAACTATAAAAACGTTAAATTTTTGAGGAATTAGTTTGAAGAAAATATAACAATTATTATTTAAAAATGTTTGATTTCATATTCTAATATAAAATATGATAATTCGTTTATTTTTCCTTTCATTTATACAAAGCTTCGAACATTTATTAATTTTTCTTCTCATAATTTTTAATTTTTTATAATTTTTCTTTAAAAACATATTTGAAAAATTATAGAAATATTAAAAACTTTATTATATTCAATCCTGATATAGTTTACATATATTTTTTTTAGTTTTGCTTTAATGATCAACTTGTTTTGAAGTTTCTAAGACATTTCTTTTGTTTTCTATCTTATGAAATTAAAATGATTTGATCGTGTTTAACGCTTTTAATATCAAATAAATATTATATCAAAAAATTAGAAACCTTTAATTGAAGTTTCCAACTATGAAGAAAATTCATATGAATTGGATGGTACAATCAATCAATATAACTATATCCAATTCTTCAAATCTTTATAGAAAACTGTGAATGCAGCTAACTAATAACAAATAAACTAAATCTGTTTTCATGTTAGCTGCCTTCATAGTTTTCTCAACTGCACCCAATTTACTTTATTTACTAATTGCATTTTTTATTTTTAAATCAAAGCCAAAAAAAGATAAGAAACAGCGTTACACAACATTCTGGCACACATTCTGGACTTTGGGAACAACTTGCACTCACACACACACACACACACATAAACATACGTCTAATTCTTGCCTAACACACACTTACACCTACCTATATTATAAAGCGAATTCATAAAAATTAAACTATAAAAACTAAAATGGCACATGGCTTACTTTCAATGTTAATTTGGTTTTAAATATGAATTTATATTTATTTATTAAATATTTTATGTTTATTTTCCTGCCTGAAATAAATCTTTAATATTATATGCACTTTATATGGTTTTTAAATTTAAAATTCGAATGTAAGATAGATTATATATAAGATATTTTTACACTTAAAAACAAAAATATATTAGTGAAATTCCTTAAAAACAAAATCGTCATCATTAAGATTTTAATGTCTTTTTCACTTTCATTCTCTGATTTTCAGTTAACTTTAAGATTATATTTATGTTTATTTTCCAATATCTATATGTCTTTTTGATTAGTTTAAGGCTGTAAAGTTTGCATAAACAAATATTTTACAGCTTGTGCTTATCTGCGCCCATTGTCCATTTACAGTGGCCAAAAAATGCATTCAACCATTCAACTCTCTATGCATAGCCCCCCTGGTCCCCTAACCCCCTTCAATATGTGTATGTTTGTTTGTCAAACCGTTGGCTGGCCATGTCAAGCAGCTGTCCCAGGCGCACGTCGTCGCTGTCCTCGATCTGCGACACTGACTATGAACCCCCGTCTCCTCCTAAGTTTCCCCTCTTGAAGCTGGCGACGTTTATTGACGTCGAGATACCACATTATGAACATTAATACAACACTCGTTTATGTCGCTTACTTACAAGCCGAAAAGACTGCTGCTGCTGCTCCTTGGCCAACTCACATAGGCCCCCAAGACCCAGAGCCCCAAGTCCAGCCTCAAACTCAAACTCAAACTCTTAGGTTGAGCCTCAGCCTCAGTTTCAGCCATAGCCACAGCAATGAAAATAATTTTCCAATTTCCAAAACGCTGTGTGTGTCGATAGCTCGATTCGGGCTTAGAGAGTTTGGGTTATGGGTTTTTGGGCTGGGATTTTGTGGGTCTATTGTGAGGGGGCGTCGAGAGTTCGTGTTGCCAGCAACTTCGACTTCGACTGCGACTGCGACTTCGAACTCTTGCAAGTCTTGAGCCTTGTGTGCAGCGCAATTGCATTTGAATTGGCTGCATGAGTCCATAAACTGCAGCCGATCAATCGCAATATAGCGTCTTGCAGTTAGTACTCCCCTCTCTCGCTCCCTCCCTGCACTTCATCAGCCTGCTTGCCTTGTGATAGACACGATCGCGGTAGTAAAATACCGGGTATAGACTTAGTAGATCTTCTGCCTGCCTGCCTTTCCGACTGCCTCACTGCTTGCCTTTTGGTTAACCCAGGCGGCGGCACGTTGACGACATGTCTGCGCAATGCCGCTGTGGTGCATCTCCCAATCTGGTTGTGGCCTCGTCTAACCCACCCAACGTCCCCACGTCTTCTAACCACTCTACCACCACACTACTCTGCCTGATTGCTGTCGTTTGTTGCAGTTGTTAAGAGTTGTAGCTTTCATGTCTTGGCCACACTTTTTGACCAACATTTTGTGTTGGTTTTTAGCTTTAGCTTTGGGTTTTGCCATCGTCTCAGCTTTAGCCTCTTCTGCTTCTGCCTCTGACTCTCAGTCAACCTTTGTGTTATGTTGCTTGTGTGTTGTTGTTGTTGTTGTTGCTGATATTGTTGTTTTTTTCTGCTGATGCCCAAATCGTTTTGTGGGTGCTCATTGATCGCCTGCGCTACTTTCGGAAAATTGCCAAAGACGTGCCTTTTGTGCCTTGTAATTAACAGTTTCGAACAGACCTCTTTGATTAGAATCATTTTTGGGCGCGTTTTTTTTGTTGTTGTTGCTGTATTTTTCTTTTTCTTTTCTTGCCTGATAGTATTAGATATGATGTTGCTAACTTTGAAATGTTCAATCAGTTAAACTCTGACACAAGATTTAGCTTAGATCAAAACGGATCACAATAACATGAACATTTTGGCGGCGTTTAATTTTTTAGGCCAATAGAATACATTTCAAATTCACTACAAATATTTCTTAAATCGAACATTTATACTTTTCTTTTGACCCAACAACAAATACCTGTAAATTCCGTATTGAATTTTTTGATACAACTCTTAAAAATGCCGCTCGCTTATAAATTCATAGTTGACCTCACATGACCTGCCCGCTGCCTAAGGCCTAAACAGTATCTCCAGGCATTTTTCATACCCCTAATGCTTATTAAAACTAAATAAAGTTATAACTGTTTGCCGGGGCAGACACGAAACCGAACAACAACAACAACAACTGCAACAACGTACTAGTTGCTGTCCATTAAAACTAAATAATAAAATATAATGCAGCAATTCATAATTTTTGGTTAAACAGCTTAACCTTTTTACTATGGTCAGAGAGTCATCGATAGGGGGGGTGGAGGGGCGTAGAGACTGTGCCACGTTCTTGTGTGACCAAAAAAACCAAAAAAAAATGTGCTCCTTTTTCGATATGCATGTTGTAGTTGTTGTTGTTGTTTTTGGTATTGGCAGCACAATTCGGTTACGTAGTTACATCAACTACTTTACGGTCATTATGCATTTAAAACACGCGGTCACGATCTCCTCGCTGAGTTAGTAACTGCGCAAAAGGAGCCAGCCAGCCAAATACAACAACAACAACAACAAAAAATCGAAGCCAGCCCGAAAACAGTTAAAAACAACCAAAAACCAACCAAAAAATCAAAGCCAAGTTAAAGCCATAGTTATAGCCAGGTCGCAAACGCCCGACGAGAAAGCTGCAGAGCCTCGCGGCTTCAAGCTGCATTTCTTTTGGCCAAATCCACAAACTGGAATTTCTTTCACTCGTTCGTCGTTCGTCGTTCATCGTCTTTGCCGTCGACGTCTTCTGCATTTCAATGAAAATAAAAATTTTGCCTGGCTTATTGATTCGAATTGTGGCACATTTTTTTCTTTCTGTTTGTTTCTTTTATTTTTCGTTTTGTTCCATGTCCTCTGGAGTCGTTTTGTGATTTTCTGGACCTAGGCTATGGGCAATGAAGTGAAGCTTGAGAGCTTGGACCATCAAAGCAAATGGCCAAAGTCAATTGACAATTATGACCATGGTCAACCAAGTGAAGTGATTCGCTCAGCTTTTCATTTCAACTGACCAGATCTAATTTGTGACTTCACGATTATAGCCAGTTGTTGTTTATAAAATCAAATGGTTAATAATGGCTAATTGAATTTCTGTTGCCTTTGGCGACAAATCATTTATCTTGATTTGCGCGCATTTGTATGGTGGGTGGGAGGGTGGCTCTTATAAACCTCCAAGTAAACGCTTTTTTCTGTTTGTGTGCCGTATGGTTTGTTAATTTTGTTGGTTAGCTGAACTTGCTGTTTAAAGTGGTGTGGAGAAAAGATTGTTAGTTGTTCGTAGCTCGTAGTTGTTAGGCCGTTTACATAAGCTGATCAACCGCAATTATATTTAACATTTGAAATTGATTTATTCAGATGTGCGGCATATTTGAAATTGACAATTCACTTAGCAATTGACAGAAAATTTATTTATTTTATGTAAACATTTCACGGGAATTTTTCTTTGTTGCACTTTGTTCGCATGTCATTTATTGTATCCTACTTTATAAACTGAAAATATGTTTTTATTTAGTTATTTTTCAAGTTCTTAAGTTTATTATTAAGTTAATCATTAAGCATCAAGCTAAAAAGACTTGAGTTTTTATGTTTGCCAAAAACTCGTTGGCTTATGGCCTTAATGAGTTGTTTTCAAACTTGCAAGCATTACAAATCTCAACTCTAAGTTTGTCTGAATGGTGGGGTTAACTCTAATGAACCGCTTGGCTATTCATATTGCCTCACTTTACAATGTATTGGCTTTCAATTGACAGAGTTGGCCACATGCGTGTGCCGTTAAAAGAGCTAAAAAGAGCTTAGCCAATAGAGTTGCAGTCCGAACGCATAATGAAATTCAAAGAGCTCAGCACTATAAACTGAAATGCGAGACATTAAAACGACACATTACGTCCCAATGCTGCCATTTGGTAATGCAATGGCAATCAAATTCGAATTCGAATTCACACCGCAATCGGATACGTTGACGACTTTAACGTTGTCTGTGATTCCGACACGGAGTTGGACACCCAACGATGCCATCAGATTGGCAAAATGGTCAAAATGGGCAATTCATTAGGCAGTCAAGCAGCTGCAACTAAAAATTTGTTATAAATGCCACTTGTAAATTTTGCGTAATGTGCAATAAAGATACTTTTTGCTGTTTAACAGCAAGTTAGTTAGTTGGTGTTTTGGGGGGGAATGGGTGTTGGGTTTTGCGTTTCGGCACTGAAAAGCGTAACGTCTCGTTCGTTGACTAATTAAGCAAATGGAAACACAAAATAAATACTCATATTATACGGCATTTCGGCTCGGCATTCTTAACAACCATTGAAAATGCGCTAAAGCTATGCAAATTTACAAGTGCTGATGTCTAATTTGAATTTCAAATAGACGAACCCCAAACAAATATGGCCGGTATACTATATACATATATACTTATTTATATATACAAATGCAAATTTTTGGTTCGTGTGTACTGTTAAATGTTGATGTTTACAACATTTACACACACACACACACACACTCGAAAAGTATTGATAAGCAAACGTTATTTTTGTGGCTGGCAATTAACACTTGACGGCACACGCTGCGTATGCGCAATATCTTTGAAATTTAACGACTAGTCAACAACATAAAAACGAACACTTAGAGAAAATATTGATATTTATTATAAGGAAGGAGCATCGAAAGTTAAGGTTATAAATTATTTAATACACTGAAACAACAAATTTGAAAAGTTCTCATTCAAATATTTATTTCATTTTAAATAGTATATCCCTGATAAGAATAAATGTTCACTGGAAAACTACTGAGCAAAACAAAAGCACTTTTTTTGTTGAAGTGTTGCAGCCTTCACTATTCCAAACCTCCGGTTATGGCTTTTGTGTTAGAGGGCGTTACCGCTTAGTTTAATTTTCGGAAATTTAATTAAACAGCCTCTTGTCTTGGCGCTGTCTGTTCATATATGTATAGATGTATTGGTGTATGCCTGCTCAGAAATACATATAAGTCCGAGTATGAAGCTCGCAATTGGGCATAAATCATGCGAGTGACGCAATTCCGCAGCAATTCCGTCATGTGCCATTATTTTTTTCTATCTATTGTTGTAGTTGTTATTGTTGTTGTGTGTGGGCGTGGCCAATATTTATGTTGAGTTACATTTGACGTGAGCGCTGGAAGCCCATTCGCTGGATACGTGTATCTCCAGTGTAAAAGTAAAAAGTATGTCAGCACCAGGTGAACTGCAAAACTGCAAAACTGCACAGAAAAAACTCATTTGCAACTTGTATGGCGTGTTAGTTTGAGTCTTGCATTAAACATTTGTTTTTCTACTTGCAATATTTATAGATGCCTGCGGTCTGTCGGATGTGACACACATTGAATCCCTGCAAGAGAAATCCCAGTGCGCCCTCGAGGAATATTGTCGAACACAGTATCCCAATCAGCCCACGAGATTTGGTAAATTACTGCTGAGATTGCCATCCTTGCGTACGGTTTCCTCACAAGTAAGTAAAAGCAACTATAAGAACTTAAGAACTTCAATTACTGAGCTATAATTAAAAGTCTTTTAAATACTTTTAGGTCGGTTTTCAAAGATTTTTTGTTAATGTTTTCCATTTTTTTCTTGCATTCATCTTTTTTCAGGTCATTGAGCAATTGTTTTTTGTGCGTCTAGTCGGAAAAACGCCCATCGAAACGCTGATACGCGACATGTTGCTGAGCGGCAACAGTTTTTCTTGGCCCTATCTGCCTTCGATGTGACACACAATGTGGCGCCAATTGACAACAACTTGATCATCAGCCGCAGCTGTGGCGGCCGCTGTGGCAGCCAATCATAGCAACACTACGCTCAACATCAATCCCTGCAGTAACATCAGTGGCAACAGCAACATCGGAGTTGTCGGCGGCGGTGGCGGCAATGGGGCAAGCATTGCTGTTGCTGGCAATCACGGCCACGATCATAGCAATGTTGCTGCCATGCATGCAACATACGGTGGCGGCGGACCCAGCAATTGCGGCAACAACAGTCTCAACAGCGTTTGCAATCAGCAGCAAATCAGCAGCAACAACATCAGCTGTAGCAGCAATAGCAACCACAACAACAACAACAACACCAAAAACAATAACATGAACGCCAGCGGTTTTCTTGGCGCCGGCTGCAGCAGCAATGGCAGCAGCAACGATTATACGGCTGCAGCTGCAGCTGCTGCATATGTGACACCATCAACTGCAACGGCAGCAGCAGCAGCAGCGGCAGCAATGGCAACAACAACAACAATGCCAACGTCAGTGAACACAACAACAATGCTGTCTAATTACTGCGATGCAGCGACCATGATGATGGCCGCTGCCGCTGTCAATGCAAATCAGTGCCTGCAACAACACCACCAACGATTGCTGCTGGCCAGCAATAGCAGCAGCAGCAACAGCATAGCCAGCAGCAACCATGAGCAACCACTGGCCACGGCAGCGAACATGGCCTCCGCCTCGTCGTCGTCCTCAGCGGGGTCGCTGTCATCGGCATCGTCCACACCGACTGCAACGACAACAGCCCAGCAACAACAACAACAACATCAGCAACAACAGCAGCAACAACAACAGCAACATCAGCAGCAACAACTGTCACAGCAGCAACAGTCGCTGCCATCGCCGCCAAATTTAATCGATATCAGCGAAGTTCCTCTCATTGTGGATGTCAAGTAGTGTAATTATTTATGCATATTGAAAAAACAAACAGAAAAAACAAAAGAGAAAAAAAAACGTCTAATGAAAAAATGTAAAAACACAAAAAAATCAAAACAAAACACAAAAAAAAAACCAGAATCGTGTAGCTTAATTGTTTTAAAATCTCCTTTAGTTGTTGTAACTTGTACATAAACAAATTTCTACTTTCTCCCCAAGGCGCCCACAACTGACAACCAAATGCGGTTTGGTATCTTGCAGATACGAAGCTTCTCCCTGGTTTCAAGTTGTCCATATACATACTATTAGGAAAGAAAAACTTTGAAGCTTTCAACGTTTAACGTTTTTATTTGTTTGGGCGTCATTCATTTCTACTATATATGTCTGTATAATATTTAAAGGCACTGAGTTCTACTTAATTTTTAATGCAAAACAATACTAAATTAAAGTAAAAAATTCTTCGTATACCCATTCACAATATAAAATGAAAAGAAAATCCATAAAAAAGACAATGTAAATGTATGTTAGGAAAAATATTTATGTATTTCTTGTAGCATATACATTTATATATATATACTAGACGGATAACTACTATTATATATATATATAGTTCTATGCGATCTATAGTGTACTTTAATCTCTAATCTCCCAGTGGTTTGCAGAATTATACCAAAAATATATTTTTACTTTATGTGTGGCAATTATATTTTGTGTGTGCTTTAGCAATTTTTTTTACTTTATTTTACTTTAAGTAAAATGTAAAAATATAAAAAACAAAAACAACAATAATTATCAAAAGAAAAATCAAATTCTCAACTGCTCCAAGCCATATCTTAAAGATGTGGAAAGAAAAAAACAACTACAAATTTTATTTTAATAATATTTTTAAATGCAAAATTTAGCAAATTTTTTATTTTATATACAAAAAATCAAAATGCGGGCAATACCAATTCAGTGCAAGTTTTCAGTTCTTAAACGATCTTCTAGACTAAGCATTATTTTATTTATATGTATAAATATAAACGTTTTATATATTTTATAATAATAAAAATTGCGTTTTTAAAAAACTACTTTATTTGTTTTTATTTTTGTTTCATCAATTTCAATTCTTAAAATATTTAATTTGGGTTTCGAAGTTAAAAGTTTGCTGCCAAAGTTTGTAAATAAAATTGTGTTAAACACTTTTAAGGAATATATAGAAAAAATATTTAACTAAAAATAATCGAAAACATATTTCGTAATATTCGGACAGTGTCTAGTATTTGCGTGTTACTGATAAGAAACATTGTACAAACATGATTAAGCTAAACGGTAATTAAATAAATACAGTTACTTATTGAAAAACATCGCATGACCGCGTGTAAATACATTTTTGAGGTGTGAAATTTGTATAATAATTGAATATAAACGTCAACCGAATGGTCGCAAATCATCGTCAAGCTGGGCAAGTGCATCCATAAGTATAGATCAAGTACATATATACAGAGAAAAAAAATTAATCTTATTCCAGTTGATAGTCGCTTTAAATATTGAGTGCATAAGGGAATGTATATACTATGTATGTATGTATTTATTGTATTGTATATGTGAGTAAATATTTAATATTCACACAGAAAAACAAAAACAGCTAAATTTAACAAAATTTCCGCATTATACAAAACAATGTTGATTACTGTAATCAAATAATATTTATATATATAAGTATTAATTAGTATAAAGGAAGAAGAATCAAAACTGTTTGTTTTTTGATAATTTCGATATGGAAATCAAGTGTCAGTTAAATTAATTTTATTTAATAATAAATACAAGAAATATCTAAGTACGACAAATATGTTTTCCAAACCACAATTTTCTCTGTCTCTCTCTCTTCTGTGGCTATAATTTTGGTTATGTGTGAAAAATAAATGCCCAAGTCATGCTGTGCTGTTGTGGCGCGACCTCTGTGTGCAAATGACCCTCGACATGGTGCGGCATGTGGCAATTACCCCGAACTGCTCCAAAATTGCCAATAATGAGACATGCAGCTCGCGCGCTTAGCCTCTGTAATGGATTGCCATGGATTGGTATCAATTGCAGGTCAATTCCCCAACGCCACGAAAATTTCACGCGCCGACAAGATAATCGTCGCACATAATGCCGGGATTCCCTAGTTCGCTTCAAGCTTCAAGACCCAGTCAAAAGGATCGTGCAACGCAGACAGCATGTTGCCACAGCCCATGAACAAATTGCGGCTGTCTTGTGGCCCGTCGCTGCCGTTGTTACTGTTTCGTTTCGAGTTGTTGCCGTTCGAGTTGCGAGCTGCGAGTTGCGGATACCGAATGACAAATTAGATATCGAAAACAACAATTTGATCGACAGGCGATCGCCACCGAAACGAGACCAAAACTACAGCAAAAGCAACAAGCACAGTTTGCTGTTGGTACAACAAACATCAAATACTCTTCTTTTTCTGAGATGCTTTAAGATCTTCAGATATTTAATGGGTAAAAACTTTGATCGATTTTATTACTTAGCTTTTTAGTCAGATTAGAAATAAATATTTTTGAAATCTCATTGGCACATTATTCAAGACACTATTATAATACCCTCTGCAAAGGGTATAGAAGAAATAAAGATTGCTCGGTTCGGTTTTCGAACCGTGATCTTAAATTGGCCAACGAAAATAAGGAAGGCCTTTTTTTTTTGTTTTGCGGTTTGGGCCAAGCGTATCCAAAGGAGTTGATGAAGGTGTTGATTTGATTACTTTTATGTAAGCGAGCAGGCCCGAGAGTCAGAGTCAGAGACGGAGTCGGAGTTAGAGCTGGAGTCCACAAATCTTTGGTTTTGCTTGCAGTTGAACATATTTCTCTCTCCAAATCGTGATCGGGCCAATTTTGGGATGGATCGATTTCGAGTTGCAGTTGTCTTCAATTGTGCCGCCTGCTTTACTCACTGTAAGTGGTGAAGGGATGACAGGGGATGGAGGGGAGATTCTGTGTGCATGCCCCGCGGCCAATATCTAAATGTGAAAAATGATTTGACTTTAATGGCCGCCACTGAGTGATCATCTCTGATCATCTGATCAACGACGACTGATGATGATCAACGAAACAACAAAAGCCTTGGACTCGGCTGCCTTGGCTGCCTTGACTGGCTTGACGACTGTAGTAGGTGTTAAGATTTTGTGACCAATTGGCCTGGTAATCCACAGTGTTGCCACCTTCCATAACGGTTGCAACTGCACAACTATTTTGCATGCCCAATCCCCTCTCGCTTTCTCTCTCTTCCAACCTCTGTGCAACAAAGTTGGAGTCTGGCTAGGCAAATGATTGATTCGTTCTGCGGTTGGGAAACGTGGGAATTTGGCTTGAAAAATTGAAGGTGTGTCCGCTACACACTACTTTTCGTACAACAAAATCATTATCTTTACGAGCTGTAAATGAGTTATGGAAAATTAGTCGAATTACGTGTATCCATCCAGCAATATAAGTACTACACAAATGCCTAGAGTTGACCATGAATGATGCAATAATATATATATATGGGGCATAACATCTAGCAAAAGGAAAAGATTCACTCTTCCGGGTGTTAACTTGCCGAAACAAATTGAATTTTTTGCGGAATTGAAATGGGGAAAAACTTTGATGGAAATCATCTCAAACATAATTAAAACTTCTCAACATTAAGTAAACAGAATAAAATAGAATATTATAAAATACAATTCTGTAATCATAAATAAATTTTTTTTTAAAATTGAATTTAGACAATTTGTTAAGTTTCATTCATTTACAAAAGTCTTAAATAATCCTTATCGAATTAATTCCTTGCAAACAACTGGAAAGGCAACCCGAACAATGGCAAGATATATGTTAAACCTCAGCATAACTACTGTGTGCAACACCATGCAACACTTATTCTTAAGCATACACATACATACATCTGTACACACACACACACAAACAGATTTATTCGCACAAAGCCGTCACAAAGACCCAAAGATATTAGTGGGCATTTTTCAATCCTTTGACGATGGTCAAAATAAAATATTATTTCGCGCGTTAATACGCAAAAAATAAGCGACTGGTTGGGTGGCTGCCCCCCGGCTAGGCGGGTGGGCAAGCCATGAACTGGTGTATACCCCAATGCCCCCCTCCCCTTACCATTATAGCTAAGGTGTTGTTTGGCTGAGAAGTTATGATGCAGAGCCGTGTGCGTCTCGCTTGCCAACTCTGGCAATTGCGACGTGAATTTGTGACTCGTTAAGAGCGCGTGGCAATGGTCGGGGGCAAGGATCGGGGCCAACTAAAAAGTGTACTGTGGACAATATCCATTCATTTTCTAACAAAATATTTCACATAATATGTTTCAAATTCTTTTTGGAATATGTTAATGTAAATCGTAATAAAAGTTTAATAACTTTTGGGTTTTTGTCTCTATAGGCGGCTTTTTTGTCCCACTGTGCTTTGATGTCAGGTCTACTACAAAACACCATGGGTGGGCCATACGCTTGCTCCTCCGACTAAAGAGAGGCAAAGATGCAAAACGCTTTTGACAATTTGTACTTGTTGCAGCGGCTGCTGCGCGTTATAAATTATCAAATAGAAAATAGCATTCAATTTGATATTTTGGCATGCGGTGTGAAATATGTGTAATTGGAAAACAAATTCCCATTGCCTAATTTATGACTTATGCGAATTGCCAAGATATTTGTTATGACCTCCTCCCCCTTAAACCAACCCACCGCTCTCCTTCCAGCCCCTGCCCCTGCCCCTGCTTACATTGTACCTTTTGTAATGTTTGACTGTGCTAATTAAATTATGATATTTCGTCTGTAACCAAATGGGAAACATCATGATGTAGATGTTCCACCCCCTGCTTAATCAGCATACCCTTTGCCTCCTTGGTGAGTCATAAAAAGGACCACATGTCCGAATCGTTTTTTGGGTATTCAATTTCATGCGCTTACAATAGATTTTATGTAAATTCTCTCGTAATGTGACAAAAAAGGGAAACACACACATTTCAATGACAGTTAGACAAAACATACGCATTGCTCAGCCCAAAAGGGGTTACGGAAGGGGCGGGGAGGGGGTGAACACATATACAAAAGGCGCTGACGTGCCTAATGAAATTGGACACCAAACGTTGTCCACTTCGCCCCTCCAAGCAACATTCCCCTCACCGGCCACTACTCATTTGAGCCAAATAAATTAATGTATCGTGCGCATGTCGAAAGACACAGAATGAGTGAGAAAGAGACATAGACAGAGACAGAGAGTGAGAGTGACGGAGTAAGAGATAGCAAACCGAAAATTATGCAAATCACAGACACTGGAATCGTTGCTCGAAATCGGCTGCATATGCAAAATGCTTAACCCTTAATTGGCCCATACGGCCCCCGGGGGCGACATTCTGTGGACTCACCTATCGCTGACATTGATAGCCATCGCCCAGGCAGCGACAGATTTCAGATACTCCACTCCACCTCTTTCTTTGCTCTCTGAAACTTTTTCAATTACACAATCGCTAACTGGAGCTGCCTGACATATACATACATATATGTGTGTGGGCATGTGTGTATCTGACTCTGTCTCTAATCCCCATAACCCAAACTTCACCTCTCTTTCTATCTGCTTGCTTGGAGTTGGCGTGAATTATCTGTGCAAACAGCCAGTGACAGGCGTTGAATTGCCACAGTTCTCTCTCCTTCCCACTTGGACTGGGCGAATGCAGAGCCCCGAGCATGTCCAGTGGCAGTTTGTCGCATGATATGTTAATCAGCGCTCCCGTGACATGTCACTGGCAAAAAACATTTGCCAGCTCCAGTGAAGACCATATAAATTGCGGGTGGTTTGACAATTTCGAAACCGGGAAAAAAAGTGTTTTTTTATGTTTGAGCATAATAAATTTAAGGGCTAAATTTGATATGGCGATTTTTGCAGAGTTCAGAGAGAATAAACTAAAGCTCTTAAAGGAACTGTCTATCATTATATTGCATAAAGATTCGTATTCGAATTCTCACCTCAATATGTCTCTGCAATTCGTTTGCAATGATAATACCATAATATTTATATGCAATCTGTCCAGTTACAGTTACAGTTACATTGAATACATTTTTGCATGCTCATAATTTATGAGATGTTGCGTTCTCTGTTCGCTCCCTTTATTAACGCAGAGGAGGAGCAGGAGGAGGAGTGTTGGCTGGGAGTGTTTTTGGGCAATAAATTGGCATTTAAATTAATACAATTTGAATTATGTGACCGGGGCGCTGTGTAACGGCCAATGGGGGCAGCCCCCCACAGCGTTAATTTTCAATCAAAATCGCACATCCGCGAAATTATCATGAACTCACCACAACAAAGCAGTGTCTGTATGTGTCTGTGTGTGTGTGCCCAAAGAGATTATCAAATTGATTCCAATTAACACTTGCCACTGCATCAAAAGCGTTTCAGCTCTCGGCTCGGGGTATGCAAACCATATAAATATTTCACGATTTTACGGTTAACAGTGCCACAACAAGATTGAACTACGTTTAGTACCTTACCACCTTTACTCTCCCTCTCTCTTTCTCACTATCTAGAAATCAAGTTTATGGCGGCATTCCTTTTCCTTTTTCCTTCTCTGTCCTTTTTTTTTGCACCAATTTCCAAGCAATGCCGCGAAACACGCACATAAGTTAAGCGCACTTTGTCGTTATTCGTAATTCGAATTGACAAACGTTTCTTCGGTAGAAGATTTTACCACCTCTCTGCCTCCTCCTGCTCCTTCTCCCCATCTACACTCAAGCAACACTCCAACAGTTGCAACGGTTCCTTTTTCTGCAATCCTCCTGGTGGCTGGCTTGCAACTCGTGCGAAATGATAAATATTCCATAATTTCGCTTGGCATTCAATTTCGATTTGTGTGACACATAAATTACGAATTAACGCTTTAAGCTCAACGCCACAACCAGTTGAGTTCCCCAATGATGGTGGCGGGGGGAAGGTGGGGGGGGCTGAGCGGTTGGAGAGCACTGTATTTTGGCCCTGGGGCCCAGTGGGTCACGGGTGGGCAAGCAACAACAAGCAACAACAGGAACAACAGAAACGCATTGTGCGGCATTTTTTCGATCAATTTGGTAGTTGGGCATGCGGCGGTCTTATAAATCACCTTTACTGCCGCCTCACCCCCCTCTCCATTACTTCTTCTATGGCAACTTCATGGGAGTTAAGGAAAGCAGGCTTTGGGCTTAGCTTGGACAGTTTTCTTTTCGGTGAGAGTCGGATATTATTTATAGTTTCTCCGATTTACTTTATACTAGATTATATATATGACATATTTAACATAAAGTAATGATTTTATTAAGCCAATTTCTTACTTCCTAATTATCTCTCTACTTCCACCAAATTAGACCAGTTCATTCTTATCTCTATTATATGAATCCACAAAACTTAATTAACTTGAAAATTTATCAAGTTCATTGCGAACTCAAAATTCATTAGCGACAAGTCTGAAATCCCAAAGTCCAAGCATAAATAAAGAGAGCAGCTAAGTTAAAAACAAAGTAATTTCCTCAGAAGTGGATTTCCCACCCGCTTGCCACAAGGACAGAAAGGAGAGAGTGCGAGGAAATTGTGCTAAAAAGAAGTTCAAAAGTGGCATTAGGGCTGCCAGCAATGAGGCATACGAAAATATGAAAGATACGCACAAAAGATGATTAATAATCTCAAAGACACACACACACACACACACACAAACACATACAAACTCAGAAATTGAAAGAAAAGCACGCGGAAAATCTGCACTTTCCGCTTTTGGACCTGTGTGGCAAGACAAATGTCTTAGCTGCGTGTTCGCTTTCACAGTTAATTTAAGTTGGCTGCTTCCAAGCAACGGATGCAGCTACTGACTTGCCGCCGCCCCCCTCCCCCCTTCTCATACTCTCACCCACACAGAAAATGCTGATTTTGTCAACTGTTTGCCACTGATAAAATTATTAGCTTCTTCTCTTTGTTTCACCCAACAATCCCACTCCAAATAGAAATCTTGCGTCGCCTTTTTTTTATTTTGTATTAAAATGCAAATTTTTGGATAATTTTGTTGTTTCAGGGGCAACGGCAAAGGCAACCCCCCAATCTTCTCCTTCATTTGGGGAAAAAAAAACAAACCCAAAGCTAGGACTCTGGGCACATCCTGTCTTGCGGTTGCACTTGGCTGATGATGAATAACCTCAGCGCCCCCCCCAATGCTTCCAGCAGTTTTAAGATTCACGCGTTAGCTTCTAGTGTTGCATAACCTGCGGCTACATTTTTAATTTCCATGTTGTAATTGCTGCGGCTGTTTGTTATTCTTATTTCATTTTTTTTTTTAATTAGCCAGCCTTATGAACTGGGAAGTATTTGTATTCAAATAAAAGTAACTAATTGGTATGCTTCTGTGTATAAAAAGCTAACATGTAATATTTATAATTAAGAAATTTTACAAGGGAAAACATATTTTTTTTTTAATCATTCACTTAAACTATTTATTATTATTACTTAGAAAACTTCTGAAACATTAATAATGTAATCAACAAGGCAAACCATCACCTAGCCGAATAGTATATACTCTAAACACGTTTTACAGTTTTTAGTATAGTATGGCAGATATATTTACTTAGTGATACGAGTTGGGCGAGATTGACATATGATCTATCTTAAGACCTTGACCAAAGAAGATGAGAGACAAGTTTGCGTAGAAACATACAAATGCTTCATCTACTAAGTTCGCAATGCTGATCAAGAAAATATATACTCCATGAGGTCCAATATGATATCCTCTATGAGTTAAACATTAAGCTTGAAAACAGCTTTAAATATTATATTATTAATGCTCATTCATAAAATATTATATTATTAATGCTCTCATCTTAATATTGATGCTCCGATGATATAATACCTTAATTGCTTCCGATGCGCATATGTTAAGCCATCAATTTGGATGTGTTGCTCCAATTTGGGTGCCTAAATACATACAAGCTCCATAATTTATATGTATGTGTAGGTCTGTCTGTCTAAGTTTATCTGGGATCTGAGGCAGACACTTGAAAAACGCGACATTGTATGAACCTAGTCTCACATAAAAGACATAAACAATTAAACTCATTTGACGATTAATTACGCGCCGCTTCTAAATCGCGTGCCGACGCCAGGCAGTTTTAGCTGCAGCTTAAGCAACAGCTTCAGCAAAATGTGTGCTATCAAAACAACCAGAAACAACAGCAACAACAGCAACAAGAGCAACACCAAGAACAACATCAACATCAAAAACAATTGGAGCTGAGGCAGCTAAAGTACAAATTCATTTGCTGCTAAAGACACTGGGGAGGCGATCGGAACTTGCATGTCGTGTCATAATCTTGATGAATGCATAATTGCATGCCCCGACAAGCGGCAAGGGCGTCCCCAAACCCCCTCGGTCCCGCTTACAGAGTCTGCAATTTGCGGTTACGTGTTTCCCATCTAATGGTCTTAAATGTCAACCAGCATAAGTGAACCCAAGGGATTTTTCCTCAGTCCAGCTATTTTCAAAATATTTTCATATACTTTAATAGAGAACATTCTTCGAAACATACAATATTCCAAGTTTTCTCTATGCACATAAGTAATTAATGAATAATTACGATGAGGAGCACCCAATCCGTTTGAGAAACTCATTCAATAAACTAAACCAACCATCATCAATGGATATCCATCCACACACAAACACAAACGAAGATGACCTAAATTATTCAATTCATTTTTATTTATTTTTAATTTTTTGATTTGTTGCAATATTTCTCTTGCTCTATCTTTTTCTTTCTCTTTCTTTCTCTGTCTCGAAAAGATCGATTCGGTCATGTTAAAGGGGTCTCGTGTTGTTTGTGTAACTATTTATTCTAATTTGACCCGCTTATTTGCCACTCGAGAGTAACATTCTCACATTTGGGGTCGTTCATTGCTGTTCCGAATCGGAATACACTGCATTCTAGTAAGTGATATGAAAAGATATGAGGGGCCGCCCGTTTACCCCGTTTTTAATTGCTCTAACAATGTCGCTCGATGCTTAAATGATGAATCACTTTTTCATTAAAATTTGACTCCTAAGTGTGACCCTCATGTTGTTACTTTTGACTTCTATGCCGCTAATGTGAGTAAATATATATTTTTTAAAATGTTTCTCTCATTATTATGTGGAAGATATTATACTATATACAAAAAACAATTACTCGAATCTCTAGTAAGAACTTGAAACTACTTCCAGTTGAGATTTTAGCCGTTAGTAAATAAATTTTCATCGAATCGACTACAAATTGTCAAACTCTCGAGTACGAATTCGAGTTCAAGTTCGAGTTGAATTTAAAGTCAAATATGCCAACGATTTGGTGGCTATCAATTTACAGACAAGAGCAAAGCGTGAAGCAGCCAAAATGAAACTGATACCAAAGCGAATAGTATTGAGTCAGACCTGAAAAAGAAGAAGAAGAAAGGAGAAGGGGAACTGTATATGGTAGGTGGCAAAGTAGACAAAAGTCGAAAGGAACAAGCGCAACATGAATGAACCTTTTAACATACTTGTAGTTACTAATTCCAAGCGACAGGCGACATAGCGACATACTACAAATACACAAAAGAACAAAACAAGGCAAAACAAAACGAATTTTTCATTTGTTTTCATTGTTGGTCATTTATAAAACGAGCGTTGGGGGATGAGGACAAGGGGTACTCGAACAAAGTTGTATCAACAAAGTGACCAAATCACTGGGCATTGCTTTTGGCTACCAAAGCAGCAGCAGCAATATTTGTTGCTGTTGTTGTTCTGGTTGTTGGCCAAACAGATGCTATGCGAAGGTGTTGCCAATGCCATCGAGTCCCACATCCATATATCGATATGGAAGGGATATTCGGTTCTTGTTGTTTTTGTTGTTTAAGAGAGTTTTTGTTCAGGCACACGACCGTTTTTGGCACAAGCGATGCAATAAATTATCAGCTGCACAAGGAGTCAAGGAGCTGCTTCTGCAGATAAAAAGAGAGTATGCGAGAAAGAGAGATAACACACACGCTACAGAATGAGAGAGAATGCATACGCACGCAACCAATTGACAACATATAAAAGAGCCCACAAACAAAAGAAGGCCAAAAACAAAACTCGCACTCGAACACAGAATGACCAGAAGTATCGGCCAAGAAACGAAAAAAAACATAAACATAAACGACAAACAAGACAAAATGCAGCCACATAAACACATTGGACAACATGCTGCGACCCTGCGTTACGATGAACCTAAATCTCAACCAAAATCCAAACACCGCTGCCCCGCTTATCGGGCTACCTCCGAATGCCCAACAGTCGGAAGCAGTCGCCGCACAGCAGTCCAAATGACAACTTTGAGGGCAAAGTCAATGAGCACCTTCCTGCTCCCAGTTGTCGTCTCCTTCTACTCTCCGACTGCTGCTGCTGCTTGTGCTGGTGAAGAGACAAAAGGATCCCGGCGCGTTCCATATCAAAACATGAATACAACGACAGCTAACAAAACTCTCAACATGCGTTGAAATGTTGAAATGTAAAGAAGAAATATTTTTGCTGCCTTAAGGCAACAACTTGAAACATGCAAAAGACTCAAAATGCACTAAGACAATAAAGTAAAACAAAATACTTAAGGGAGAAAAGTTTATAGTATAAAAACCTATATGCAATACCCTTTTTTATGGAACCAATCGAATAAGTCGAGTAAAGGTTGAACAATGTTTGATTAACAACTTAAAACTTTATATACCACAGTTAGATTAGATAATGAAGTAAGCCACATAAGTGTGGGTATAAAAAGATTCTTCTTAAAAATAATTTGTATAAATGTAGTATAACAATTAGATATAAGTAAAACCTATAGCTGGTAAATGTGTTAAGGTTTTAGCACCTACATATTCCCAACTAAGTTTGATTATAAGAAAAATATAATAATAATAATAACAACAACAACAAGCGATAGAAGTCTATTAAAAGCTATCTCACCCATTCACACACACACATGCTCTGTTGTTCTCTTCATCTCATTTTTGGTGGATGGTGCAGGCAACATGCAGCATGCACCAATGCTGCGACTGTTGCTGCTGCTGCCGCTCCATGCTGTGCGCGATTCATGTTTGGTGATTAAAGTAAAGTTCGTAAATTTACAGTTTTCATCAAAGAGGCGACTTTTAGTGGACTGGACTCACCTTTAGGAGTGCAACAACAGCGCAGAGTTCAGGCCGGGTGACTGTGACGTTGACTCTCTGTGGCGACTCTGACTGTGACTCTAGTCTCCTAGCGCTTGGTTAGGCTGTAGTCTTAACTCCACATACACTCACTCCAAGGCACTTTAGACAGCATAGTGCTTGCTCCTTTGCCTTTTCTAAACTGATTTCCAGCAATAAGCATTAGTTGAAAATTGCAATTGTTTTTCCTTTTTTCCATACCCTGTATCATTTCAGATGGGTAGAGAGTTTTTATACAAAAATATATGCCATAATCATCTTTTGGTAACAATAACTGCTTTCTTCACAGTAGGTCAATGAATGAAAATTGATTGTTTAATCATAACGACAAAATCGGTAAACTTTTCGTAGTTTTTTATTTATGATTTCTTCTAAGCATTTTGTTCAAAGGGCAGTGAAATTTTGTTTGTTATCAATTACAGCTTTGTTCTTTAGTATGTCAAGGGATAAAAATTGATTTTATACTTACACTTTTAGTTAATTTTGATTTTATTCCAATATACATTTTGTTTGGTATTTTTAAATGTAATTTACGTACATATATCCTAGTGCATAAAATATATTCTATTTTATTTAATGTTTGTGAAAAGTTCTTAAAGCCACTTTAAATTGTACATAATGATAGATACAGGATAACTACTCGTCACTTACTCTCTTCCAAAGCACTCTTACTTGTTTTTTTTCATTATTTTCTAGGTCTAGCTGGCAGCGAGGAAGTGCACTGCGCACCGCGGGGGAGTACCTTAGACCCAAGCCTAGGCCCAGTCGCAGTCGCAGTCTTAGTTCCAGTCATAGTCGCAGTCTTAGTCTTAGTTTTCAAGCACGACTCCACAACGAGGTCTAGGCAAAAACAGGCACTGGCACTGGCACACTGGGCACATCATCAACTTCGACAGCGAAGAACGAGTGAGCGAGCAAACAAACAGCTCGAACAGCCCGAAAGAAATCCAATTGTATTTAACGAATTTTTGAGTAACCCGAAAAGTATCTGCGGATCCGATGGCGATGCCGATGACGATGGCGATGGCTCATGGCTCATGGGCTCAGCGGTGCCTCTGTTAGCCTGTTTGCCAGCCACCTTTGCTCATGGCTGGTGGTGGTGGTGACTGGCCAAAAGGTGCGCTGTGCCGTGAATCATATGGACACCATTAAATGGGAAAGGCTCTATAGCTTTATGGCAATCACCAACACGCGTCAATTGCGCGCTGTGTGAGACCAAACAACAAAAATTGGAAAACCTTAGTGGAAAAAAAATAGGAAAAATGAAACTGTGGAAACTGCGAAAGGCAAACGGCAACGGCAAACGGGCAAAAACTTTGATTGCAGACTACACCAAAAATCTGGCCGCGTTTTTCGCTAGAAATGCGCACAGATGCGGCTGAAGATTTGGACACCAGCTTCGAGTGTGAAACTAGCCAAAGAGTAGAAGAGTATCTGTTTCTAGGTTGTCATTGCCTTTGGTGGTGCATTGCATTATATGAAACAGAACCGCTAGCAAACATTAATATACCTAATAACAACATTAAGGCCAAGATCAGTTTGGAACTTAAACCTAATCAGATTTCGATAAGTGCACTAAATCCGTTGCTCAAAGTGTTGGTAATAAATGTAATTTGAATTTCTTCCTCTTACATTCACACAGACGCGTGCACATGCACATGCACAGCAGCAACAGTTGTTGATGTTGTGCCGGCAACATTACTTAATTGCATTGCCAAGGATATCACTGGGCGATCGATCGTCACGGATTATCAACTTGTAATAGACCCAATGCTCTCTCCATATTGCAGCGTTAAATTATGCGTCGATCGAAGGGATCCGCTTCTTCTTCTTCTTCTGGCTACATTACTGCTGTTGCTAGTTGCTGGTTGTTCGTTGCTGGTTGCTGGCTTGTTGTTGTTGTTCTTGTTTCTCATTGGACAGGTGTTGATTGCTCTGGTCAGGCTCTGGTTGCCAATTTATTGCTCGCAGCCGCATCTGTCGGTTCGATTAGAATACGCTTACAGCCTCGAAAACTGAAAACAGAAAACTGACTGCAACACGTTGTTCTAGTTGCTGTTACTGGTTGCTGTTGGTGATGCGCGCCATGCACTGACTGGCTGGGCGAACGTGTTGCAAATTATTGCAAGTTGTACGTGACTTAAATGACGACAACAGCCACACGCAAAATTTCAGCTCGAATTGAGTTGGATGCGCAAATTGTTCAAAGGTATAACAAAAAACTTATATTACATTATCTGAAAATGTTATAATATATGAAGTGAAATTGGCAAGTAAAAAAAATAAATTGGATAAACTGAATTTGAGAGCAATCCAACTACTGATTAACAGATAGAAAGCCTTAAAGTAAAAGAACTAAACAAAATATGTGCAATTGTTTTATTTAGTTGTTAAAAAGCTTGAACTTTTTAGCTAATTAATTCATTTATTATAGACATAAATTCCGGGTTCAATTAATGTCTACTTTATTTTGTTAAACTAACAAATTGAACAAAACTTTGCAATTGCAGTTCAATTGCAGCAACATGACTTCATTTTGTAGCTGCAACTCCTTGCTGCTGTTGTTGTTGTTGTTGCTGCAGTTGTTATTGTCAGATTGTTGTTGTTTGTTGCTCGCATTTGAAAGACAATCATCGAGTGCTGAATGCTGCTGAACCACACTCTGGCTTCGAGTTGAGGCATTGAGCATTGCAATTTGCTTAAAATTTGAGTTCAGCTGCGGGTCAAGCAAACTGCCTGCTACCGAATTTCGGCGAGGGCGCCACAAAAAAATTTCAATTTTTGTTATTTTTTTTTGGCTTCTTGGTATCTTAAGTTAAGCATTAAAAAATTGTTTTTGATAAAAATCGCTAAGCAGCAGTTGCAACAGAAATTGTTTTTCTTTTATTCAAAACAATAACGTGCCAAAAGTTTGCTACTGCATTTTAAATATTTATAATCTCATTGCACGCCCCAATCCGTCCCTATTGCCATAGCCCCTTACCCCACCAGAGCCAGCTCCAAATGCAGCTCCAAATGCTGCTGCTGACGCTGACTTTTATTAAGTTTGTTTTTGGGCGCACGTTTTAGTTGTAGCTGGAAAAATTTGACTTGAACATGAAAAATATCTTGTTTAGATTTTAATTTGTAGATAGACGACAAGTAGACTTAATTATCATTTTTTAACTTTTTAGTATGCCAATGTCGACAAACATACTACTATATACATAATGCATTCGAGCAGCATTGCAGTTTTGAGGGCGGCTCTCAGTCGTCGTCGTCGTCGACGTTGTCGACAGTCTGTTTCATTTTGGCCAACTTTCTATGGCGAAATTTCGCCAATGCCACCGCCGCATAATCATTTCCCAGCAAATCTATGCGCATCTCCCACTCGATGCTATGCAAATGTATCTTGTATCCCCACCGAATTAAGCGCAAAGAAGCAGCATTACCAAGAATATCACACAACTGAAAGAGACAGCTAGAGCGAGAGCGCAAGAGGGAGAGAAAGGGATAGTTTTGCAAGCCAGTAGCTAAAGTTTGGAGCTACTCGCTAGGTAAACATATTTTCCATGTCGATGCCATCGATTGCGTTATGCAAAATATATGCAAATGCCATAAATACGAGTACGAACCCAAAACCCCAAACCCAAACCCCAAATAAAACCCAAACTCTAGCCCAAAAGACCCAACCAAAAAGTGACGTAGCTAAGGAAAAGTCGCTTTTTTCACCAGAATCCGTACATTGTAGTTGTTGTGTTGTGGTTTGTGGTTGTGTGTTTGCGCCGCTTTGATACGTTGCGATGCCAAGATTTGTGAAATTTATCGGCCAAGTGATTATGGTGGTTAGGTGTGGGTGTGGGTTGTGGTTTTTTTTTTTAGCGTCTTTTTCGTTCAGTCAGCTGTGTAGCTGTTTTGTGTATTCTTGGAACGGTAGTTAGTGCCTCGTCTTGAATAATCGACGAGACTTTGACAACATTTGAATATCGTTTGGTAGTCACTTGCATTGTGATTTTTGCTTGGCTGGTTTGTTGTGGTTTACGGTGGTTGGCGAGGCGAAAATTGAGTTGGTGAAAGAATAAATCTGCACAATCACGATGTTGAACTCATCTGTCAGGCGTTTGTAATTGACCTAAGGCATACCTAAATACCATTCAAAGTGGGATGTTAAGGTGCCGTTTGTCATGTTCCCGCGATGAAGATCATGAAAGTCATGTCAACAATCGAGCGAGAAAGTTTTTGCACCATTCAAAAATAAAGCCAAATTCATAAGTAACATTCAAGAAAATAGTTAAAAGTTTTATGTTCAATTTCTTATTTATGCTGTAAGATTTTTGAATATGGTCAGCGGCTAGGGAGAGAAAATAAAACCATAAATCTTTAAGCAAATAGCACTCAAAAAGCAATAAGACTATTTCAACGCCATTGTGTGCTAAGTAGATTTGGAAAAGGCGATACAAATTTCACCCAAGAATACCATTTTAGACAATGCTCCGAACAGAATGCAGATCTCTCAGACCAGACGCATGCAGTTGCAGTTGCAGTTGCAGCCAATACGCATTTCCATGACAATGCCGCAATGACAAAGACAAAGAAACTGAAGGCACGAGGGGCAGGGGCAGGCGCAGCCTACGAGCTAATCTATAAGGAAAATCACAGGAGAAAAAGATGCGCCATATGCTTCCCGGAAGGATCGTGGCTGGCCCCTGTCCAGTTCTAGCTGAATCAATTTGTTAGAAAAGTAGCTAGTAAGAAACATTTTGGATGAGCGGGAAAATCAAAAGACGAAACAAGGCGACCTGGAGAGGCGTGTGACGTTTACACACATTGTGGGCTACTTAAGATGCCAGTTTCGAGGGTGGATTGTCTGTCGGTTTGTCAGTTCCTGTTGTGCGGGTGCTCAAAATAAACTCACAAATGGTTTGCTAACAGTGCAGGCAATCGGATTGTTTAGCTACGATAATTTGTGGATTTTTAGCCAGCTGCTGATTATGGGTCAAGAAGAGAAGCTGAAGAAGCACAAGATGCAAAAATGCCTGCAAAAATGATGTCACAGAGTTAAAGTTTAGCACCACGCAAATATCGTAAAGAGTCAAAGTAGCCAGAAGCAGCAGCAGCAGCAGCAGCTGATCGTTTATCGCCATAATTCCACTCACCACAAACCACAAAAAAAATTGTGTTTTTTTTGGCGGCAACCGTTGAGTTATGCCAAGGATGAGGAAGCATTTTCAGTGCCAAAAGTGTCACACATGCAACGTCATCGTTGTCGCGAGCCACAGCCAAAAAAAAAAGGAAAAAAAGAATAATAAACCAAAAAGAAAAATACAAAAACAAGATGCATCTCAGCAACAACAGCACGATGTTATGGACCAGTCGGCATTGGGTCTCTGTGTGAGGCTTTATCTGATCGCAGGCATCAATAAGTTTGGCCTATGGCTGACCAATATGTGTAGTGTGCTGTGGTAGCCGAACAAACAATATCGATAAGGTAAGCAGCGTTCCAAAAGCAAAAAAAAGGAAAGAAATGAAAATATCTTTTAAAATGTTTTCAAGAAATCTTGCCAAAAAGAAATGCTGAGAGATTGCGTGTTGTGTGTATGGAATTCAGATTTTGTTCAGTTTTGTTATCGCATGAGATGCAAAAATTTAACAAAAAAAAAAAAATATATGACAATGTGGAAAGAATATGCAATAAGCAAGCAAAGAGAGAGTATTGAATTGCAATTGAACTAATTGATGGAAGATAAGAATGAAATCGATACGAATATAAAAAAGATAAGTAAAATATATGATTTAGTTAAACTGTAGATATCAAAAGAATTCTTCAGTTAATCCAACCAGTTTTTTTTTGCTAGAGAAATGTCTATTGTCATGCATTCCATTATTATTATTGTTTATTGCTTAATCAAACATTGTGCATTTGCAAGTCGAAGGGACAGCTTGTGAATAGATAGATGAAAGTACAACATCAATTAAAACTAATAGAACAATTAAAGAAATGCACCAAGCAAGCTAAGAGAGAAAGGAATATAGAAACAAAAGATCTGAACCGCATACGCGGAACTATGTGAGAGTGTGACGAGAGTTTTGTACTCGCCGACTTTGGCAATTAAACAAGATGAATAAATAAACGCATGAATGAATGAATAAATAACTGTGAGTGAGTATGTGTGTGTGTGTGTGTGCTTATAATTTCTCAACTCTAATTCAGAAGAAAGAAGCGCACACAAATTAGACAAATGGGCGCAATGGGATGGGTTTTTAAGATAGAATTTCTACATAAATGAGCCAGACTGACAGCATTGCCAGTTGGGGGCGTTGCCAGACTCGCAAAGTGCACAAAAACAGTTAAACGACAGCAGCACAAGCAGCAGCAGCGGCAGCAGCTACAGCAGTTGAAGATGCCAGAGTTGCATTTGCACTTGCAAACAGTTGCACAGTTCTTGCCCACCCACTTGTAATTGCGGGCAACATGCAATTTTTGAGACAGCTGCCGATCAAGATGTAAACAATTTGCGCTATGAATTATGAACATTTTCTATGTGTGTGTGTGTGTTTCAAGTCTTTGCTCTAATTAACTAAGTGCGAGGCGAACAAGTCGCAGCGGGCAATCAGGGTTCGTTGCGGTGTGGTCGCTAGGAAAAACCCATTTTTAGCTTCATGCATTTTTAATTCCCTTAATAGCTTTTTGTGTCTGTGCGCCAGAATTGATGGAAAAAAGCCAAACAAAACCAAAAAATTAAAAACACCAAACACATTTTTTGGTAGTCGCAGCTGCCACTGCGCCACCCACAACAAGCAGCCCAGCTTAAACGGGCTGCTGGTGAAAACTTTTGCCTTTTTGGACCGGTAAAAAGTTATAAAAGTGTGTGTGTGTGTGTGCGTGTGTTGTTACCTGGGTACGCAGCTGTTTGGCCAACTAAGCGCAACGTGTCGTCCATCAAAATTAATTACAAAAGACGCACAGTGCACAGTGCCACACAATTGTCAGGCTGGGTGGCAGCAGGCGAGTGGCAAGCTCAAAAGTTAAAAGGGGGCTCGGCGACAGGGCAATAAGCCAGCCAACTGGCGCCCTCTAACGGACCTCACACTCAACACCACCAGCGCTTCCATTCTCCCCTCCCCCCCTTGACAGATCCAAACAACCGACGAGCAATCTGCTCATCCGTCAACACTGTGCTATGTGGCCGTTGACGTTGCCAGCCGCTTAACAAGTTGCAACAAAGTCGACAAAACTTTACAGAATGATAAATTGCCAAAACCTCACTACTCAACATTTTTTTTTTTCTATTGGCTTTGGTTACGCTAAATTTTGGCTTGTCAGCAAAAGACAAAAACCATTGCATACTTTGGGGCGTTGCGTTGACACACCAATTGAACGCGACGAGCAGCCAATTTGATTTTTGATTATGATTGAACTTGTTATTTTGTGGTTCGGGTGTGTAATTGTAATGCAATTGTTTACATTATTGGCTACTACACGCTGATTAAGTTTAAACAATTGATGATGAAGTGTTCTGTTTAGAGTGTTATTTGTATTGATAATTAAAAATGTTTTCAGATATGACTTGATCCATCTTTGTAATAAGAGATAATATATAAAAAATTAAATATCTTATAACTTTTTATATATTTTACTGTATAACATTTTACATTTCCTTGCAAAATGTTTAATTTCACTTAAAATTTTCTCTCTTCAAAGTTTCAAATCTATGAGCTTGTGTGTGAAACTAACAATAAAGTTGTTGGGGCATTGCCAGCATTATAAGGATAAAGGCTTTAGCTGACGCATACGAGTCACACTGATTTATTATTGGTTAATGCGCATTTCATGCTCGGGCCAAGGCCAAATTAATTAATAACAATGCGCCAGCGAGTGAATTGTTGGTTTTTAATTAAGGCACTGAATGGGCAACGAATTGAATGCGAGATTTATGCCGATGATAAAAACGTTGAACGAAATAAAAGGAAAATGTTGAAAGCGCGACTTTAATTATAAACAAATAGCAACAGATATTAGGCCATGGATAAAATAAACAACATAATTAAAAGCGTACAACAAGTCAAATACAAAATATATATACAGCCCAAAAAATGAGAAGAAAAAAACTTGTCAACGTTTTGAACTCACGGTCGCATTTGTGCAAATATTTGACGACGATGACGACGGGAACAGCAACTAATAGCATAAGAATCCTTAACATGTCCTTGAATATGTCGCGCCACCCAACCGCATACCTCCCGCCCCTCTCTCTCTCTCTCTCTCTCTCTCTCTATTGCTATTTGCCCAAGCCTTTTAATGCAAACCGCAAACGTTGTCGTCGCTTTTTCGAGATGGGGTGTCAACGGGCGCCCTCTGGTGGCCTTGTGCTCGTGCCGTTGATATCCTGTCAGCGATAATGTCACACATGGCTGCCCTTCACATCTCCTTGTGTGACTTTCTAATTAAAAATGTAAAACATTTGCGCTTGTCAAACAGCCAACAATATCTAAATTGGATATTCTTTATTCAGTCGTGACATATCCTTTTTAGTTTGACATTTTGAACTTTGTGGGCAAGTATATTCGCGCCTGATTCAATTCCAGCAATTGTTAATCAATATTTAAGTCAACATGAGATGAAAAGTGTAAAATATGGAACTGAAGTTCTTACAAATATATATAGACCATTTTTTTTATGGTACAAAAAAATGTATCCTTTTTCCTGCCTCCTGTGAGGATTGAACTCACGACCCCTGGTTTACAAGACCAGTGCTCTACCACTGAGCTAAAGAGGCGCACATTAAATGTGTAGCTAAGCAGCTAGCACAAGTTGAAGTTATAAAAAAATACAGTATCTATAGTTAGTTACCAAAGATATTATTTGTTGAAACCATGTAGTATATAGATAAAAACCTCGGTTTTTCATTACTTTAAGTGCAACTTGAAACTTGAAAATGTTTGCTTATGATAAGATCTGTTTGTTATAAGACTTTGTTTGTCATTTCTACTTTGAAAAGTTGAAATAGTACTTAATAGACTTTCAAAAACTCTGTAAAGTATTATTAACTGTTCCTCTATCTAAAAATCTACTTACACCTAAAAGCATTTAAAAAATTATAACCATTTTGGTTTAATGTTCATTGAAGCGATTTGCTTTATTTTCCGTTCAAAAAACCCAAAAAAGGAGCAAATATTCAATTCACCTATACCAAGATAAAAGGTAGACAGTGCGAACAGGTTTGCGGTTTAATCCTTCCAGACGAATGCGTTGAAATTATTTATTATGACGCAAAACTTTTTTTCCGGCCGCGACATTTTTCGAACACGACTGCGTCCGTTATCAGCCGCAAAAGAGGCAAAGGGCTCCACTGGGGTCCTCACACAGACACACACACACACCAACACTGGGGTAAAAACAAAAAATAGAAATTTGTTGTGAGTTAAGCCCTGCCTAAGAGCTTTAAAGAGGCGGACAGTTTGAGAGCGTTGCAATAAAAATTTGACTATAAGCTGATTTTCAGCGACATCAAAAGAGACAAAAATGAATTTGTTGACGCATAATCCTAACGTAATGACTAATTTCGGATAGGATAACGATGTCGTAATGATATCCTGACATGACTATGACATCATTGTCAGCAGGCTGAACAGATAAATACATTGCAAATTGAATTTTCTCTTATTTTAAGGGAAAAATTCCCCCTTTTCATTTGTCTGATAATACATTTTTGTCTTTAAAAGGGTTTCTTAACCCTTTTGTTGTATTTTTTTTTATATACAGAAGTCATGTTTTCTTAAGTGTCTTGTTGTTGGCAATTAGTGTGGCTTTAATTGCCAAACCGTTAACAATTTATATGCCAAAAAATGTGGCAACGGTTGCGCTTTATGGCGCTTGAGTCCGAACTGAAACTAGCTCTGAGACTCTGAGGGATTTCATCCACCTCGGCGAGGGCCAGTTGACTGTATTGACTGACCAGATCATTAATCCTGAGCTTGTTAACCAAAAACAATTTGTCCAAATAACAATTAAGGCGACCAGCTCACCCCCTCTCAACATTGACACAAACACACCCCCCTCAGAGCCTCTGACTCAGTTGGCTAATGAAATCTGTTCTATACCAATGAAAGTGACGGAATTGTAGATAAATTTCTTTTTGATTAATGATTTTTAAAAAGTAAATCTTTGGTTTTACTACATTTGTTTAAATTTCTTTTTAATTTTAACTGCTCTTTTGCATTGTTTGTCGCTCTTTGTCCTCGCCAAACATCCATTAAAGTCCATTATTTCATGCACGTTTTCTGTGTCTTTGGTCAGCTCTTGCATTGAGCATCACATTTTGGAAGAACAATGAATTCGAGTAACAAAAAATATACAGCTTGTTTTGGGATACTATGCATTTTTCAGCTTCTAATGGAGCCATTGTCTGGAACTGCACAGTTTCAGACCTAAAACATAGTTCTTTAAACATGTAAATTAGTATTTTAAACTATATAGACTATAAATCTTTGTGGTACGCAGTTAACATATCTTCGCAAAAAGAACACCGCCTTGAACATGTCACTTGAAGTTGCCATAAATTGCCATAGTGCATTGGGGTTATTCACTCGCACCATTCCATTGTGAAACATTCCAGCAAATAGAAATAATTAGCGCTTGACCATCCAACAATTGTCAATAATTAACATAATGGAACCATAAATTGCACAAGTCCACCCCAGACGAAGAAAGTCCAGTGCGAAAGGAAAGCGGAGAGAACAAAATAAAAATATTATCATTCGCTCGCATAATAAATTCTAGAGAAAGCGCAAAAATGTAACGCCCCATAAATTAATATGAAATGTGCATATGGTGTCCCCACTGCCACCCTCCATCCCGCCCCCCCTTCCTGATGCTTATCTCTAACAATTGAAATGAGCAGTTTAGCAGTTAGCTTCCAGTGAAAGTGACCAGTTCACATGGTAGTGAAAGAATGGACAGAGCCTTAATTACTGCCCCCAACCTAACCCAACCCAACACAGCTGTAGTAGAAAGCAAATGTCCATTTGCCTGCCTGCCGCCTGGCTGCTGGACATGTCAGTGAATAGCTGGGCTGAAGCTGCTTCTTTGGTTAATTACCAAGATGTATGCGTGTCGCGCACACAGCCCAATTAACCCCCATTATGGGCGACTGAGTTTGTGGGTGACGACTCCAACCAACCAGCAACAGCAACAACAACAGCAACAACAAATACTCAACAGGCAACTCAAACCACTCCAAACATACTCGTCCTGGGCGTGTGAGTTCGTTCAGGCGCTGCACGAGGTCAAGCGTTCGCTTGGGCAAGTAATTAAGATTTCTCTCTGCTTGGTTCCCCATTTAACACAGCAACAGCAACACCATTCAGCAACACCATCAACCATGAGCAACAAGCATCCGCCACACACCAGTCACATATCCATAAAGGCCGCTCTCTATGCGACGCAAACAACTCAGCGTTGAACCGCTCCCCTCCCTTCTTATACTAGCGCTCCTCCCCTCTCTCTCGCTCTTTGTGCACATCAAATTGCTTTATGATGTTGCAGATTATGATAATGAATGCCATCTGGACTGCACTGGACACTGAGCAGGCCAACCAGCCAGCCAGCCAGCCAAGGGCGCAACATCACCAGCAGAGCAACGTTGACACTTTAAGTGATTTAATGTTATTGTTCCAGAACAGATCTCCAGCTATACGACTATGCATATGTGTATGTAATTATATACTACTTCCAACAACAAGTTCAAATAATTTAATGAATATTAATGCGTAATGTTTAATTAAAATGTTTTGCACTTAAAAACATACATTTTGCCAGTAGTTTTAAAATTAACATTTAAACAGATTTTTTGTTGTCAATATGAAATATGAACTCTTTTTAATCTCTTTGTTAAAGTTTTTTTAATAATAATCAAATTGATTGAATTTTGACATTAAAAATATTATTTAAAACAAACAATATTCAAATGAAATAATTACAGTTTTAGCAACTTTTTTATAAATACACAACAACATATCAAATTTAATATTTTACGTAACTTTATTGACATACAATGAAATAAATCTGATACTGTTAGCCAAACTCCAATGAACAGCTTCGAAAATACCGAAACTCTCTACTCTCTTTCAGTCTGGCTCTATCTATTTGCCTCTTTCTCTCCTGTTCTGTGTGAATGAGCATTGAAATGTTTTTGATTGGAAAAAATTTAATTTCCTATACGCTTATCGCAGCAGTATTGTGTCAAATATTGGCAATTTTTTTTAAATTTAAATCAAGTGTGGTGTAAAAAAGCTGTGAATGAAAATCATTTAACGGATATCTAAAACTTTTCTGTGATATGTTGTATGTAATTCTATATAGGGAGAGCCCCAAACCACAATTAATTAAGCCCAAGCTCTTGACAACAATGCGCAAAAAAGAACCAAACGCAAAAATTCATAGACAGTTTTCAAATTTGTTTTTTTTTCGCTTGCTATTCTATTTTAGATTCTTCTTTTTTTTTTTGTGTACAAGTTGTAGCGAGTAGCTTCAATTACGATTTCGAATTTCGATTTGTTGTGCGGCACACAACCAATGGGAAAAGAAAGAAACGCAAAAAAAGGTTCATTAAACGCTTTTTGTAGCTGCCAACCAATTTTCGCATTCATGGAAATTCGTTGCCCACACAAAAGGCGGCTCCGCAAAACCGCAAAAGCATGGAGTGAAATTCATTTTTTCCATTAAATCGAACCGTTGATTGTGCATGAAGCGCACAGGCACAAATGTCAACGCTTGGTTAGATGGTGCCAGCCTGATAGGTTGCCCCCGCCCCACCCAGAAACACCCCATCCTCCCGTCTTTCGTCTTTTCTGAGCCCATCCATGTGGGGAGTCGGCAGTGAGTGCCAAAATGCGTCGACTCTGTCACATGCGAATGGCAAAAGCCACCCAGGGGAGTATTATTCTCACCCGGCATGACAATTTCGACTGCTTAAACACCCTATAAACCCAACACCCTATAACCCTAAGCTAACTACAGAGCTCAAACCGAGTTTGACCAGAGTAAAACTTCCGCATATGATAGATATTGGATACAATTCTTTTTTTGTCATACTCCTTTTTTTTGCTACTTGAAATTCGATACGAATGGAAATGGCTTTTTGACAAACAATGACACGACACTCACCTACTCTATTTGGGGGCGCATTTGTAACGGTTTTTCATTTTTTGTTTTATTTTTTTTCGCCCATTGAGAATCGCATTTGCAAATGAATTGCTTATTGACAGTTTGATAGAATGTTGGCTCGTTGAGAGTTGCTGTTCGCGTTGTTGATATCTGGATATGGGTTTGCCTTTTGTTATTCTTTAATTATTCGTTGCGACATAAAGAAAGCAAAAGTCAGTATCATGATAAGAAAAAACAAGAAAGTTTAACAATTGGCAGAGTTGGAGTTGAAATAAATGACATAATTTTAAGGGAAAGAGCGAAAACAGAAAACTTTGCAGATTTGAGAATTCTATTGGATTCTATTTATTTGGGTTTTGAAAATCGGTGACTTGCGTTGACTTCCACCCGGCTGCACTTTGAAGAGTGCACTCAACACAAATTTGTCACATTTCCCTTATCATATTATGACATGAATATGGATAATAACAAATTCGCATTGCAATTAACAACTTGGCTTCTCGTTCAACTTTTAATGCATGCAAAATCCATTAAATCACTCAAAATGCACAAATCGCAAACGCGCGGCGACTGCATTAAAAACTTCTGAAAAGCAAGCGAGCAGCCCAACACATTTTGAGATTGAGAATTTGAGAGCACTTCACAGCGATGACATATAATACGACTACAAACAGTTGTCGTCGCCGCTGATGTGCTGCAAAATGTCTCTGAATTAATGTCCTGGCACAGGACGACAGAAGTACGCGAAACTGTGACCGCTCCGACCGCGCCATGCTGCTTGATGTCAATGATAATGTAACACACAACACCCAAACTCATTCACAAAGAGAGTCAAGAGAGGAGAGAGAAATGGGGTGCGGGTAGATAACACTGACAGTGCTTGGGCGTGGCAGCATATTACGGTTAAAGGGTTGAACATGCGTGCAAAATCCATCAACAAGGGTAAAATGAATTGTCACTGTTCTCAAATTTAATTACGCCAAACGGGAACCGCATGCAAATGAAGACATGTTTTATTTTTTTTAATCAGAACATAAATATGTTTTCTGGTTTTTCAGTTTTTTTTTTTATCAACTTTCCACTTTTTTACCTGCAAATTTATTAAAGCACAGTTGAAAATAGAATCGATGGAATCTACTCACCAGCCCAATTTTAATAGGCACATGTTCATCAGCAAACTGTCAAAATTGAAATTTAAAAATGTCAAAAAGTTTGACACGTACCCACGTTTTACAATCAAGATGCGATTCATATATACATATGTGAATGATGTCATGCATGAATAACTGATAACAAAATATATTGACAAAGAGTTCACTGAAAACGCAAATATCCCAGAAGGGTGGGAACGCAACCTGGTCGTCATATAGAGATGAATCCTTCAATATAAATTTAATAATCTATAAACATAAATATTGTAGACTACTAAAAAAAAACCCTTTAAAAATGCATGAAAATAGGAAACTTCACATCAATATCGAGCATTTCTAACTAGTCATTAGGCATAATAAATGTCAGTTATTCAAAATTTAGCATCCTTTTGAGTGGTTGCTATACTACACTGAGTAAAGTAAGTACTGGTACTAATGGACCATTTGCAAATTGCCGAAAATTGTTGGCCAGCTGTGGTCGTTGGCACATGCTAAAAAGGTGGGCGGTGGCTTTTTCAATTAGCCTAAAACCAGGAACCAGGCTAAAATTCTTGAAAGCTGGTGACCAAAATATTTAATACCTTTTATCCAGCCTCATAATTCGCATAATGACAAAAAGTCTCATTTGGTAATTTATGCAGTGGGCTTCAACAAAACAAAGTAAACACCGCTACCCGCTCGTCTCCCATCACACTGACCATCCGGATGCACTTCAACTTTCCACCCTGTTGCGTACAATCAGAGAACGGCGAAGGGGGAGCGATGGGCGGACGGTGCAAGAGGACACCCGCTGGCACACGACAGCCGTCGTCGAATTGTTGCAAAAGTGCGAAACCGCAAATGTTAAGCGCAACACAGAAGTCAATGCCATCACCACCACCATCACCACCCATAACAAACCCACCGGCAATCGGTAACCGCAAATGTTCTACTTCGCTTTCGACCCACTCGATGCCGATGTCGACAAAGCTCTTCAATTTGCTAGCCATCTATTATGGTAGCTCATTGTGGGATTACCGTACCCCATACACAACATCACTCTGTGCAACCACTAACCGTGGTTGTGGCGTTAACATTGACGTTGACTGCCGCGGCAGTGTGGCAGTGGCAGTGGCAGGGGGCGTTGAGCAATTGCTAATAAAAAGGGTGGAAAATCCACTTTGCTATGGCATTTGATTTTGATTTTTCTCTCTGTTTGTCCATTGACTCCTGGGATTTAAACGCGTCGTTTGTCGTACGGACTTGGAAGGGCGGTGATCTGAGGCAGATACATTTCTTTCGCTGACTTTTGATGTCATCGGATAAGCAGAGATACTTGTGTACCAGGTAATTCTGGTAGTAGGAAAAATTATGTCTTAGTAAAAATATAACAACTAATTCACTTAAGAATGAAGTAATTTTTGTTCACAGTATAATGTAAAATACTCTTGAAATTTAGTAGACTTTCGTATACTTTAAACTCAACCCAATCGAAACTAGAAAAGCTAATTCATCAACGCAGAGAGTTAAGCTGGACTATGGAAGAGTAAAATTGGGTATGGGGCAATTTAGACGGACGCAAACGATGAGTGAACAATGAATTAATGGCATCCAGCTGAGTGAGTTCTTGTGCAGGTCTTTACAGGATTACACTCGATTACAGGATACATTACAAGTACAACGGGTGGGCACAACATATACTACATATATACATTCAAAGGTAGCTTCTCCCGCTGGGAATGATCAATCAATTCGAATCAAATTTGATTCCATGCAACCGACTGAACAAAATCCGAGTATGGGGTGGAATCATTCTATTATTATGATTATTATTGCATGTGCGACTGATGTGGACCTGGAACCCATGTTAATTATGAAATTGCTTGAATCTGGCTAGTCTGGGTTCGAGCCGAAAGCCTGTAAGTCTTGTTAATTAACCACTACAACCTGGACGAACCGAAAAGTGATTGTCCGGCAAACAAATCATTTTGTGGACGCAAATTCACTGATATGAACAAAAAACAAACAAGACAACAAACACACATATACAAGGCGTAGACATTTTGATTTGGTATTTTTGTAGTCTGGAGTTAATGAAAAACGGAAATGCCACTTGTTTTATATTCTCATTCAAACATCCTCATCAACTCCAACCCAACCCCCACTCATCCTCCCCTTTAAGCATTTTTTGCGTCTTACATACTACATACAACTGTCGATGGATGGGTTGTAGATGGGGTTGAGGGGGCTTTGCTGTTTGCTTTTGTACTTTGTTTTTAGCGATTAATTAATGCAATTAATCTGCAGCTGGATTCGTGACTCGTGAGCCTCGGGCTTCTTCGTTGTCAGCCAGTTCAGTTTTGATGAAATTGTTTGTGCGCATTTCTGTTCCTCTCCATTCGTCTTCCTTTTCCTTTTTCCCTTGGCGCGCAATGAGTGTAAATAAATGGTAAAGATTAAGTTGAGATTATCACTAATAAAGAAATTAATTAAAGCTATTAAATGGGCATACATATAAATTCGTTTGTATTTCTGAGTGTTTATCAAGGAACCTGTTCGGTAATCAGGTTATATTCCGAAAAACACAATATAAGAAAATTTAATATTTACTTTAATGAAAAAATTTGTTAAATATATATAAAAGTCTTGGTCAACTAAGTTTTAGTTAAAGTCAAACAGCGATTTTGAGATTATTACACAAGCAATCGAGTGTTTTTAATCAGTTCCTCTTAGTCGCAAGAAGCGATCGGTTCGTTATTAACAAAACAACCGCTTACATCTGTACTACCAGTTTTTTGCTTATAAATACCAATGTTATATGTTGTAGTAATTTTTACGATAATAAATGTACTTAAAATAGACAAATATACTAATATTTCAAAAATAAATGGAATGAAATAAATATATATATATAAGTCTGTCATTTTAATCATGACATTGATTAATCACAAAAACTTTATAAAAGAATGTTTTAATGTTTTTATATTTGAGAGCTATTTCTTCTTTTCTCTCTCTCTCTCTCTCTCTCTCTCTCTCTCTCTCTCTCTCTCACTATCTCTCTCTCACTCTCTCTCTCTCTGTCTCTCCATAGCTGAAAGTATTAAACAGTTTTCATGCGGAAATGGTGTAGTATTGATGATACATTAAAATGTGATGGAATACGAAATTGTATGGATGGCAGCGATGAGACATTTAGATCCTGCTTCAGTACCACCTGTGATCGGGATGGTTATTTTATATGGAAGCTGCCTGTCGGAGATAATAAAATAATAATATGTCCGATATTACCGGACAATTTTTGATAGCGATAATCAACCTATTTCAGCTAGTTACTTAGGTGCCAAGCTAAGGTCCATTTGCTTACCTGATATATAGATTGAAAAACCTGTTGAAACTTGCGGAGTGTTTGGAAAACATAAACTCGGTGAAGCTCATACCCCGATTGAGAACAATAGATTTGTACGTAAGCATATTATAATAAGTTCTCAAACTATGTAAAACATCAATGCATTTTTATAGTCAATTAAGCTTGTTATGCAGCTATAAGAAAACTGTTATTATTTTTGTTCGTCTTTGAATACATTTATCTTGACGTAAGAAATAATATTGTCCTTAGTAATAATTCCGAAATATATTTCGAATTAACTTAACACTCTACTTTCAAGTACTAAATACTTCCATTTTATGCAATAATTTATCGGTTTCTATCCACTCTTACTCATCTCTAACATTACGATCAACCAAATTACAGCACTTTCGTGATCCGAGTTCAATGAAATTCCCAGTCAGTCGTTATGTTCGGTAGTATCGATAAGCACTTAAACAAATTACCATATTAATTGCTACTAATTAAAAATTCATTAAAACACAGAACTCACGCTGAACCGCAGTGCCAGGAATTGTGGAGTCTGCCGTTGTGGCAGTCTGGTAATTTATTATGCTTTGTCATCTCTGTGTCGCCAGGACCAAATGTGCAAAATTATAATAATAATAAACATTTTCATTTTCATAATGCCGCCTCGATATCAATGAGTTCATAACAGTGCCACAGTCCACACTGTGTACTTTCAATTAAAAGCCAACTTTTAGCCATAACTCAAAAACTAAAATATGCAAAACGAGTTTGCGGTGAAAGTTTCAATCGCATCGATATCCATACACCACCCAAAAAGGGGATGGAAAATGTTAGTATCTCTGTATCTTTATATCTCTCTCTCTGTGCTGTGGTCTAATTATGACACACAAAGCACACCACACACACAGCCCACCCGACCCGGATTGCACCTGAAACATCTGCGGCACCATCACAGTTCGCTATTCATATCATAAATTCCGGCTGTGTGGCACATTAATTAATTTGCTTCTGCGGCATTTCAAAAGGATTATTTACTGCTCAATTCATACAAGCGAGTGATTATGTGAATGGTGTGCGTGTGTGTAAAAGTCAATAGGCTAAAGTTAGTAGAATATATTAGTATGTCTTTCTTCGTAAAGTTTTATCATGCATAAAAGAGTTTTTCTAAGAAGTTTTTCAACAAAACTTATTCTAAAACTTTAATTGCTGTATTAAAAATTTTCTACTTCCACTTTTGCTTTACCTATTCCTAACCTATCAGAGATACAGTTACGACTTTTTTTAATAATAAAATCCTCACACCACAATATTTATTGATAATCCCCCAAAGAGCAAACACTCAGTCTCAGCTGCGTGTCGACAAACTTTGTGACATTATAAAATCTAATGAACAGAAATTAATTTACAATAATAACTCAACTAACACGAAACGACGCCACAAGCTGGTAACCAACTCACACTCCCCAACCAAACCCAGTTCCAGTTCCGGTTTCAGCCACTGAAAGAGTTATGCCGTGTCCCAATGAGAAGAAGAAGAACTAGGGGTGTAAGGTGTAACTGTCGTGTCGCGATTTCAAAGTGTTTCCGTTTTCAATTTGCATAAAGTTCGTTAAAATGTCTAACGCCATTAATGAGCAGCCCAAATGTGGTTGGGCGGATTGGTTACCTGTTGCAAAGCGGAAGACTGGCAGGGCGGGCAGTGAGGAAGAGTGTCATCGGCTGTGCCCAGTGGAGCTCAAGTGTAAATGGATCGCCTTGTGCTATCCGGTAATTGTGTGTAATTAAATCCAGCCTGCAGCAGCAGCAGCATCAGCAGCTCACAAATATATATAACAAATGACAAACACTTTGAGGCTGTCTGTGGTTACACAGTGTGGTTTGGCTCCTGGTGGTTACTCGATGCCAAAGCTCAAACCTAATACAACACGCTCTACTCTCTACCCTCAACCCTTTCACTTTGACTTTGTCATTGCTGTTTTCGTTGCCGTTGCCGTTGTCTTTGTCGCATTTTTGCTTTAATTATGTAGCGTGAATAATTTTTGCTCTTTGTCTCATCTATTTATGAGTCATTGATATTCCTTGGCATTTTCCTATGCATTAATTAGTGCAAGCTCTTCTGTAATTAAATACATCTGCAATGTAATTGTAAAAGGAAACTTTAGCAAAGGGTTGCTTTAAACTCTGCTTAAAATTAAATACTGAAAATGTATATTCAAGAGCTTTTACTTAACTTTAAGCTTAACAGTTGGCTATCAAAAAACTGCTGGACAACACTTAATTAATGTTTAAACTATGCTTTAATTGAGCAACTAATGTCCCCAATTTCAGTTAAAGAACATCTAGAACAACTCACGAAACGCCCACACAGAAGTGTTCATTCATTAACACCTCTTTAGATCTGTGTGTGGAGAGACGTTGAGCAAGTCAGGCTAGAATAGTTGAGTCAAATTAAATGTAAATTTGTGTGTTGTTTGTGCAACACTAGCATAAAAAAAAAACATTAATTGTAAGGCAATCAGTCGCACAAAACCCACGCAGTAAAAAGAAAAACCAACAACTGCCAAACACTGCAACTGCAACTGCAACTATTTTCATGGTGGCTTCAATCAGCCACACAAGACGAGGAGAACGGGAACAGAGACTCTGTCAATGATCTCAGCTCTCTACCTCTCCATCTCTCCCCCTCTCTCTTATCGCACTTTGTTGCAAATTGCTGGCACCGCAAATTGTGGCAAGCAAAACAGACGTGCAGCAAACAAACGTACAAACAGAATTCAGACAATCTGGCCAATAACACAAGCTCAAATAAAAGTGTTAGAAGTGCGCTTTAAGCCAAAACTGACAAAAACAAACTTTGGCAGCATGTCACAAATAAGCAAAAAACCGTTTTGTTATTGTGTTTCTGTTATTGCAGTTCTATAAATGAATTGCTACCATGTTGCACTGTGACAGACTATATGAAAGGAATTATTGTTTTCAATATAATAAATATTCTTTATATTTTCTAATTATTTCAGCTATAGCTTTAGAGTAACTATAACTTTTACTCTTTATATTTCTAATATCTATTTCATTTGAAGTTTTTATAACCACAACACGTTTCTAATTGCCGATGTGATGCCCATAAAAAGTATTTCCACCAAAAAACCCGATTACGTTATCTCAAGCTTAAAGGACGACCATTCATGGAGAGAACGACCTGACCAAATGTTGTAATTAACCTTAGAGCCTGTTGAGGGGCAAACAAGTTGCGACTAATCCTGAATTATTATTTGCCCATAGTCAGGCGAAAGACAAGCAAATGGTTTATTTTCAATTTATGGCCCTGAAAGGGTTACGCAACGTTCTGGGAAACCCCTTTTTTCGGTTGAAAGTTGAAGCAATGTTTCTAAATCATTTGCATATGAATTTCTGGGAGCAACCTTTCATGCCACTCGCTCTTTTGCCTAGTTGAGCATTCAAATTACTGTTATTATTATTTTCACTCATATGCCACTCGTCTGCCACAGCAGGGAGGAGGGGGAAAGATGGTTCGCTATTAAAATCCGTTACGACCTTTGCGCTGTGTTCGCTCTGGAGCATTTCCGTTTGTCAGAGTGTGATGTGTGGTGGGGGGGAGTTTTAATTCTATTAGACGAGGCCACAGGCTCGCCGCTTATCGCTGCCGGCACACATGTCGCACGCATCCCAACACCCACCCCCTGCCCCTTCGGGCATGCCCCTTAGTTCGAGGCGCGTAAAAGGTTAAAATTATAATTTGCGGCTTCTGTGGCGCACTTTATTACCGCTTTTCATTCGAGCAACTTTTGGCATTTGCAGTCAACAAGCGTCGACACGCTTAATTTCTTGGCCGCCTCTCCAAAAACATTTGTTCAACATCATGTAGAGTAGTATCTGGAAAAGGCATGGGGGCGTGGCATTGTTTACTCGCCGTGTTCTCCAAAAACAAAAGGGATTTTTAATGGCCCTGCGTGTTCGCTTATCAGTTGCGGATATCCTTGACGCAGTTTTGCCACAAAACAAATAAAGGTTAGTTATGAGACATTGGCATTGGCTTTGGGCTTTTGCCAGTTGTCGCCAGTTTTGTTTGTCTTTACTTTCACCTAAGCGGAAGGCAGAAACTTTCGCACCTCTCTCTTTCTCTCTTTTTTGAAGTTAAGCGAGCGATAAGCTTCGTTTGAATTATTTCGTTAGCTGCCAAAGTTGTTTATCCTGCGGTAAAGTATGGTAGAGCATGTGTGGTTACACTAACAGGTTAGTTGGTGCACAAAGGTATTGTTAACCCTTTTTTGTTGGTTAAGATAAAATCGAAGTTACATTACACAATGATACAAGGAAAACACGAATTTGTATCACATTTTTTATTTAACAATGTAAAGAAATATCTTAAGAATATCCCTTAGTATTACTTGCAAGTAAGTACTTAAATGATTTTATGATTTCTTTTTGTGATGTGTTTCACCCACTCTCTTTCGGGGGGTAATGGGATGCAAACAAGCTCAAGCCTTGCTCCAGCCACACCCAATGCTTAAAATAACAAATTGTCAACACATAAGATGGCATTTAATCTTCAACAAATTGTGTGAGCCACTTGTACAGACAGCTTAAATAAATATACAGTCAGGCAGGAACAACAACTAACACCACCACTAACCACACCACACCACCTGCCTGGAATATAATCTACCGCCCCATGACAGTTGTACAAGTATTTCGCCTGGCAATCTATCAAGCAAAGCAACTGCGAGTACGCATCATGTTATGCGGAAATTTGTGAAAATCTCTTTGGGGTTTGCTTCTTCGCCTTCTTCGTCTCGTTTTGCTAGTCATGTGAAATTTGCATTTTAAGTCAATAAATTCACTTTGCATACGCAACACACGTTGACTGGAAGCCAAAACATGCGCCGTGTTGCTCTATAAATCTGTTCTGAGCCTCTTTGCCACAGAAGTACGTAGAAGATGTAGTAGTAGAAGGAGGAGGCGTGGCACACACTCTCTGTGCAGAGTTGGCTTAGCGACTTAGCCTTCAGCCTGCGGCCAACTTAAGTCTGGCTACTGACTTGTAACAGCTACACTTCCCCTCCCCCTGCTCCTGCCCCACTCACCTGCTTTGGTATTATAAGATTACTGCAAGTGTGAGTGGGCAAATGGAGAGCTGAGAATTGCGAATGCCGTCGCCTTTTGTCGCTTTTGCAGTGCTTAAGGCGATATTTGCGTTATTTACGATTATTTACAATTTAAAATTTACATGTGCCAAGTAGCGCCCGCCACCCCACTCCACACCACCACACCACAGCCCAGCCCGCCTATCGTTTCAGTTGTCATGATATTGTACATCCCTCTGCTTGTATCTTGATATGTTGATTTTTATTTATATCACAATTACTTGGCAGTAACTACGGATTTGTTGTGCTTAGCCGCGATTTGATTTTGAGTTGAACAATTTTTGCGTTGTAATAGAAAAATGCTCGAAAATATATTTAGTTTGAAATTGTACATTTTTGAAAACATTTCATATTATTTTTGCAATTATTTTTACTCTTTTACAATAACAAGAAATATAAAAATATTTGTTTAGGCTATAAATTTATTTATTTATTATTATATTTTGGGGTTTGATGTGGAAGACCGCCCTAAAACTATAACCCAAACCGAGTTGTTAGCAATTTTATAATGCTCGCCCTGCAAATTTATGCAATGGTGCGATATTTGGCCGGCGGCATTTCGATAATCGAACCTTGGCGTTGCTGCAACGTAACAAACTTCTGTGCACTGGACTCTCGGCCGCAGCAGCCGCAGAAGCATCAAGCGTTGAAGAGGAAACCAAAAATCAGCTTGGCCGCCCGTTGGCATACCGCACCACCAGCTAAAGTTAACCACAACCACAACAACAGCCGCTTGGCAGCATCACAGCATCACAGTTTGGCATCTTTTTAGAAGGCAACTAATTGAATTATTAGCGGCTGCAGCCAGCAGAATGGTTGTAGTTGTGGTTGAGGTAGTTACTCTCTCTCTCTCTCTCTTTCTTTCTCATCTGCCTTGGCACATTGAAATTATTGTTGGTGGTTGACAAGGATCAGCGCCGACGCCTTATTTGTGTTCCAGCTCATTGCAGCCTCAGCATGACCCTTCCCTTCTGCCTGCAAGCCCGGCCTGCCTACTGCTGTTGCTGCTGCCCTTGGGCAATGGGTGGACCAAGCACTAACAAGCGGGTGTTGGCCACGTTACAGCCCAGTTGGCTTTTTATGTTGTTGGTTTTTTTGTTCGGTCTTTTTTTTTATTTTGGGCAGTGATTCGGGTTGCTGTTGCTGCCGCCGGCTGGCGACATGTGCACACGTATTGTTCTTGTAAATCATTGATTAATTCTTACTCTTCTTGCATATGATTAGAGAAAGTTGCGGACTGAGATTCAAATGGGTTGATTTGAGATTTGGCATTGCATAATTAAATTACAGCCACAACCCCAGGGTGAACTATGAGATCTAACAAGAAAAAGTAAGTACACATATGCAAAGAATATTAAACGAATCCCCTAATACATTACACATTTCGTTAGAGGTTACAAAAATAAACTTCTCTTAGTCAGGATATGTACAAAATGTCGCCCGATATTGTTGAGAAGTACATGCTTGGCCAACCCTTTGTTATCCAACAATCAAACTTTGCAACTGGGATATGGAAACACACTTCTCTGACACTCTGACATAAGTCTACATTGCATCTCAGGCAAATGTCACGCATGTCACGATACCCCATAACAATGACCAGATGTAATCAGCATGTCTTGGGCAAGTAGAGAGACCCTGACACTTTGCCAGTTTCTAATAAGAAATATGGAAACTCGAAACTTAAACAAATGGAAAACTTTCATATCTAAGTTGAGTTTTGCTGGCCAAGTTTACAGGCATTGTGTAAACTTTTGGACACAAATCAACTTTGAACTCAAGACTTTTCATCGAGCAGTTGACACTACTTGGACTAAGGGAAGAAGACTTACACACTCATACAAATGCACTTGCTGTACATGTATGAACGTGCATGTGTAGGAAGAAGATATCTCTCAGAACTGGAGCACTGTGTAGAGCTTTCAGACCAACAAATGTTTGTCGTTTCCGCACAATTAGTTTGTTCCAATTGTAAGACTTTGAGTGTCTACAATAAAGTATTAAGAATAATCATTTTAATGGGCTCGACTATGAAATACCTAAAGTCGTATAAGAGATAGATTTTCATTCTGAATTCTGAATGAATTTTATACCAAATAATAAATATGTTTAATTAAACTATCCGAAAAGTTAAGAAAATCAATATTAATCGATAATTTAAACAAAGATCCATTATTTCTAACAGGAAACATAAAATAGATCATTATATTAAATATCTCACACTTTTATGGATTGATATAGTCATCCTCTTCCATTTAACAATGTGTACAGGGTATCAAAAAAGAAAAGGAAACCCATTTTTAAGCTGGCAATTTGCAAGGTGTTAGACTCACGAGAGATGGCAGCTGTGTGTGAAGAAGGAAGGGTAAAGGCAGGGGAGCTACCTCGACAGACAAAAACAAATCACTTAGCCTTAATGGCTTATGAAGGCAGCGCATTTAACCAAAAACCTCAAGCAGTTAAACGGAGCAACAGCAACAGTGGGCGACGCCAACAACAAAACCTCACTGGAGAAGAAGGAGAAGCATCTGCAGCAGGCGAAGCTGTCAAATGGTTGTCTTTACCCGAAGCTCACACATAAAACTGGAACATTGCACGCTGCTGACGCTGAAGGCGTTTGAACTGAACGAGCTGAACACTGAGAAGTGAGACCGAGTCGGAGAGTGGGAACTAAGAACTAAGACTGGGTCTCCATTTCGCATAATGGGCGACCCAATTAGGCAAAGTGAGTGTTGGCAAAATGCATATGAACCATAAAACAATTGAACAATATGCTGCCAACAATTAACCAGCATGCACAATGACAATCAAAAGGATAAAGACCTGAGACACTTTGAAACGAGAAGTGTGAAAGTGTGATATTGAGGTAAGAGATGCTGGATGAGATGTGTAAAATGATATGTAAAAATGATTATATTCAAAATCTCTTATGAACTGAAAATGAGTTTTATTTGAAAGAAGAAAGGTTAACAGCCATGACTACTTTTCATACATTTCACGGCATAAAGAATGAAATTGAATGAAATCTTCTAACTAATTTGATTAACTAAAAGCTTTTGGCTAGTATACTAATATACTAACTAGCTAACATATGCTGTCATTTTGGACATGGCCGTTAAATTGCTTACAGCTGTCAGTCATTTGTTTATTAGATTTGTCAGTGCAACAGTTTTTTTTATGTCAAGTGACGCCCATTTAGACAACCGCCCGTTGGCCATAAAAAATCATCAGAATTGCAAATAGATTGAGCAAAAAAAACATTCCGGCCGGAGTACATCTTGTTGCTGCTTTTGTTGGTGTCACATGCAGCCAATGCGTATAAATTAGATAGAAACAGGGAGAAGGCCACCGAGTGGTCACCGAGTGTCCATTGTGTGTGGCATCTTAAATGTCAAAAGTGTCACCCCCTTGCCCTGCACCCGACAACCTGCACCCTCAACTAACACCCTCTCGCCTTTTGGGCCGTGCACCTGAAAGCGATCCAACTTTGACTCAAACTGCTGGCAAAACAATAAATTTCCCTTTGGATGCCATTGACTAAGGACAAAAAGGAGGCAAAGCAGATCTGACCAGAGCCCTTACATATCACACAGACACTTGAGAGTGTGTGTACACTGAAAGAAATTGTAGTTATTAACGATATGTTTTTGATATTCATATTAAACTTCTTGATAATAATACAAAAGCCTTAAGAGTGATTTTCATAATATTATCATAGTTTTTAATATGTAACATTACACGTATTTTTCGTACAGTGTAGCATATGTCACGGGCGGGCTGGGCAAGAAAAATGATGACCGCAATGGCCAACTGGCAACTAGACGCACGGCTGAACATGAGGGCATAAAAAAAGAACGAACCGTTATGGTAAGGAACAACTTGCTGGCTAATAAAAAATCAAAAAAGCAAAAACGTAGGCAACAACAACAACAAGAAAAAGAACCAGTGCGAAATGCATTTGGCCATTATGTCCTAGTTGGAGGGTGTTTAAGCGGAAAAGGTAAGTGGCACTGTGTCGGTTCGGAAGGTGGTTTGGGGTGTCAATATCTCAGGGTATGCTGCAATTTTTCTTCATTTTTTGTCACCCAACATGGCAGTACTCAGGCGGAAGTTAAGCTGTTGTTTATGTGTCATCATAAATCATGTTCAATGTACACGAAACAATTCCACATAAGTGGATAATGGAAACTCTCATCTGCTAGTTCTGCTAGTACAATGGTAAGTTTTATGTGTTAGCTGATGATGAGGATGGTGTCAATATTAAAGTTACTAAAAGAGTAGAGGAATACCCTTATATCTGTAAATAAAAACATTAAAAATGTGATAATCGAATTAAATGGTAAAATTTGTTATGCATAAAATAAATATTTAAAAAGCTAACACAAGAAGATAGGTTTACTTAGTCGACAACCATGAGCTATCATCGTTTCGTCACAATAAGTGTTATTCTACCTATGTTTTTGGGTAAATATGCAATGGATATTACCGCCCAGGGTACATAAGAAATATCCTTAATTGAAATATAATAAATCAACTCGCATTCACTAAAACTTTCTTAGATATCTTAGCTGAGGCTTCCATCAACACCGAAGCCAATATCCCTAACGAAATTATCGGCAACAGCACTCTACCCACGACTACAATGTTGACAACAATCATTACTTCAACACTGCCTACTACCCAAAAGCCAAAATCTATACAATCTTCATTTGTTGTCTCCATACAGACATTTGCTAATGGAAAATATTCACATCAGTGTGGCGGAGCAATTCTGGACAAAGAATTTGTAATAAGTGCGGCCCACTGTACTAAGCCGCGACAGCTCAATGCCAGGGATCTTATGGTTGTCGCTGGATCGAATCTGCTGTTCGATAAGAAAGCCAAACATTACCGAGTGAGAGCTTTAAAAATACATCCTCAGTTCAAACCATTATATGGACATGATATAATGCTTTTGCATTTAGCGACTCCATTGCCTATCGATAACATACGATATGGAACTATCAATTTTAAAAAGGAAACTAGAAAAGGCAGCGGTGTAGACACCGTTTTACTCGGCTGGGGCCGTACTCAACCAGGTCAGCCCAAAATCTTAGAAATCGTGCATTTTCAAACTATAGCCGATGATAAATGCCTTAACACATATCGATTCAAATACTTGACGAATTCGGAAATCTGTGCGATTAACTCAAAAGGACCTCGAGGAGCTTGTGATGTGTGTTTCAAATTTTAAAAATATGTAACTTTATATAAAATAATCATTATTTTTACAGGGTGACTCAGGTTCTCCGCTTGTAGATTTGGAACAAACTACTTTATATGGTCTACTCTCATACGGAAGAAAGGCTTGTGAAACTGGCAAACCATTTGCCTTTACAAGGATCAGCGTCTATAGCGGATGGATCGAGGAAGAAATGAAAAATATGCTTAGAGCAAAGCAATACGCTGGTAGATAGTTATTTCTCTCTCTGTATATGCGTAAAATATTCAGTATAATTCCCACCTGACGCTTTCCAAAACGTTTGAAAATGCAAATAAAAGAAGTCACTTAAAAAATTATGCTACCCACATTTGTCGTGCCACGGGATACCAGCAAAGCAAAGCAAAACAAAAAAAATGTGTTAATGGTGGCTGCAAACGCTTTTAGAATTCATGTCTCTTTTATAAGCTAACAGATTCACGCAAAGAGGCCTCCAGAGAGCTGGGAAGTTGGGGTACCCCCGGCCAAAGGCACAGGAAACATAAATGACAGCTACGTGTGCTAGTTCTCGCTTTCTGTGACTGACATTTTTTTGTTTACCAATAACACGTGTAGGGTATATTGGTCTTTACAAGCAAATGCGCAAATACAACGAAAAATATACTATGTAAATTTGTTAATATTAATTTACTTCTTAAATAAATAATATTTACACAATTTAAAACAGCTGCGTCAAAAAACTGTGTTGACTTTATTGTGACTAAAGTTTAAGGCCCCTTCGTTGTTTATATATATATATATAAAGTTAAATTGAGAAAAATAATTGATCAGTTAAAATATAACAATTGCGAAATGTGGGCGCGTTTTCTCTGTGGCTACTTAATGATTATTTTGGTCTGTGTCTACAGTCAGGCCATTAGACACACGGATGACCATTATGGAACCGCTCCAGATGTCAGGTTTGATCCACACCAAAAGACATTTTACAATACTCATCAAATCGAAGAGACACCAAAGGAAGTAGATGGACATAAATTCGTACAGTTGATAATGCGCTTTATCAATATAACAAGCGTTGAAAAGGAACCAATGCCAATTGAAAGACCCAAGTCTGAATACCGAAACAATCCTTACAAGGCAAAAGAAAGTTTAGAAAGACCACAACCAAAGTTGATTTTCTTTTTGAACCATAAGCCAATGTATCAGCCGCCTTCCTATATATAATATCAAAAGACATCCATTATGTTTATTAATTCATCAGCGTTTATTTAACTAGTTTTAAGATCTATGAGCCATAATTAAGCAAACTTTGTCAAACATATGTGACCACAAAAAGCAATAAATTAAAACATTTTCCTTAATTCAAAGACTTTTCAACTCAAAAAGGACTCGAAGCTTAAAAGAAGTAGACGGCTTTTACCAATAAATAATAAACTCACATATGCGCTACACAAGCCTGACAGAAAAAGCTTTTGCGTCACTTGATTACGGTTACAAACCACCCCAACCATACACGATACGACACAATCACAGCCCAACCACAACATAAAGGCAAGCGCATAAAAAATGATGTTATATGCATGACCCTAAATTAATCTAGCGAAACCTTTTTCTTTACAACGACTCTCCCACCCCCTGCCAAATCACTCTCTGTACGCTTTAGACCGGGCACATCAAAGCCGGTGAAGTATGACAGAAACGAAGCTATTTGAATATCCACGTAAATGTCATATGCGAACAAATTAAATTTGGCTTATGACCGGCTCAACGAGTGAAACGAGAGAGAGAAAAAGTAAAGACTCAACAAATAAAAAAGGTTTGATGCATTTTTTTTATGTCGATAAGTATCATAAAAATGTAGTCCTTGGACTTCAAGAGATTTTTTAATCAAAAAATGTGGTTGTCTATAAAATGATGCTAACATATAAAAACATAAAATACTGCTTAAATTATATCGCTAGCTTTGTCTAAGAAAGTCAAAAGGATATAGTATGATTAATAATTTAATCAGTTGTGAACTATGTATTCAGTTTCAGTTCTTATACAGCCGGACGATCATATTAAGAATCTCAAGAGGAAAGAAAAAAGCTTTGTTACAGGACAAAATCGACTGTACTTGAGTAATGTAAATAAAAGTCCTAGTTTTCAATAATGTTAACTTTAAAATTTTCCATACTTTTCGCCTTTTTTTATTTTTTAAAATATTCACACTGCAATTGATACGCGGAAAATGTAGCAAATAACTTGTGAAAAAACAAAACGAACGAACACAAAAATGTATAGTAAAAAAAACTATCTTCGCAATATGTCGCTTGCAGTGAATGAAAATTATGCAAAACAAAAGTAAGAAATAGAATTTCATTTGAAATTCAAAATATTTTTTCCCCGTATCCTTTCTCCGTTTCCTTTCGCTGTATTGCGACGACAGGACGTTGCCAGACTGCTGCCAGAGAGACTCATTCGCATGCAGTTGGCATACCGCAAAGTGGATATTGATATTTTGTCCTTAAATTTTGTTATTTATGTGGACACGCTTTCTTCCCCTCCCCCCACACAACCTCCTCCACAACTATAAGCCGAAACAGAAGCTTCCAATTTTCACAAGCGAGCGACATTTTTGCCAACTTGTGCAAATTTATCGCGACATTGTGAGTAAGTTTTTCCCCAACCACAAATTTTATATTTCTTAGGGTAGGGTGTGTCAGGCCAGGATTCTGGGTTTTGGCATGCCCATTGACATGCAAGTCATGTGCCGGTGCAGAGGCCGCCGCTTAACTTTGACAGACCAAACCAAATAACCCGCCCATCGGCCTTTTCCTCCCCTCTTGGCAACTAAATATTTTGCCATACATTTTGTAACGTTTTCGACACGTTGGAGATGTTTTTTTTTTATATATGGCCAACCACTTGAAGTTTTCAATTGTCACAAATTTCTCTTAATACAGCGTAAAATTTATGAGTGACAAATTGAATTTGTAAATTGAGAAATATTTTTACAGAATAAAATAGCTTTAACACGGGTTTAAATCAAAAGGGGTTTGGGGTTTATCAAAGTATGTTCAACATATATTCAAAAGTTATGGAAGTATTTTATATAAAAGTTTTGTTTTTCATAATATTTTTATACATAACTTAAAGACACACTTCACTTCATTTTTCTACATGACCCCAATGAAGTTGATTGATGATTCATATACAGGATGACCAACTCCGCCCCAATAAAAAACAAAGCGTAACGAACGTAAGTCAGCAAGATTCGATATGGATTGGCTTTAGCTGCTGGGCATTTATATGTGAGTAAGTAAGTAATACAAGGCACAGCCCCTCATATCAGGATGCTTAAGGATGTGCGCGTGTTTTATATTGTTTCAAATGGGCCACATACTAAACACTCCATAAATAAAACCATTAGAAGTGCCATTAACTGGGCACAAGAAAAAAATTATAGTAAAGCCATTTTTTGTTGTATTTTGTTTATCATTTTTATGTGTGCCTTGAGTATGTGGGCGTGTGTTTGTGTGTGTGTGTGTTTGACATACGCAATCATATAAATCTTAATGTTTATAAATCACGTCGTATTGTAATGCCCAAGGGTAACTTATTTCATAGTTGCTAAATCGAAAAAACGTAAACTAAAAGCATTTATTTTATTTCAATATATTATTTTTGATAACTAAAATTAAGTAAATAGTTAGTTGAAAATCTCTAAAGCACAACATTAAAGAGCAACATTTTGTATATCCTTTTCAAAAATACACATTTGTTTTCTTCCTCTTTTTTTTCTTCATTTGTGTGGCACTTTTAATATGCAAATAATTTGCTGGCCAAATGGCAACCAACTGTGACCCAGCAGCGGCAGCAGATGACAATGGCCAACGCCCTCTGTGAAAAGAAAGAAAGATGGCAAAAATCTATTCAAGAGTCAAGTTGACAACAATGCTCGACTAGGCCTACTTGGCACTTGCAAGAAGCTTGAACACACAGTAACAGGAACAGGAACAGGATGTGACCATGGCACATGCTCTACCCACCCACCGACATTTGAATATGACACACACAGAGAGACATGACAGCTGCTCCAGAGCTACAACTCTGATTTCGTCTTTGGGTCTGTTCTTCCTCGGGGATGATGATGATGATGCGTGCCCATTGTACACATTTGACGTTTGGTTTATTAATCAGTTTGGCCTGCGGCCAGGGGCAGAGCCAGGGCCAAGCAGCCACAGCAGCACAATTTTCTACAAATGAATAATTTTTGTGGCAAGCAACAAAAAAATAAAAAGGGCAAAGTCAAAAAGCAGCAGTCACAGTAAAAGGACACGCCACACCGTACTCGACTGGCAGAGTTTATATTTTTTTGTGGTGCAACTCGCATTTTAATTTCTCACAAAAGCGAAAAAAAAAGTCAAACAAATGTCAGTCGCGTGTTAATCAAGTGTAAATAAATAGCGCAAAGATTAGAGAGAACCGCAAAAAATACAAAACAAACCTGAAAAACGCAAGCTTTCAATAATTCTAGTCGACTTTTATATACTCTGTGATCGGAAATATATATTTTTTTAAATTATTCTTAAAACTAAAAGTTATAAAATATAATTATAGGTTTCTTTGAAGGCGTCGTTATACTTAAATAAATAGCGTAAATAAAATGATGACATTTTGTAATCCCATTCTAATATCCTATTTTAAGCCCTCAGGATGAATGGGAAAAAATATAATGTTGAAACCCTGAAAAAGCGTACGCAAAATAAATAAAAAAATAGGGTGTGATGCTGATGAAAAAAAATAAAGAAATAAGCAAATAAAAAAGAAAGACAACATTTAATGGTTTTTTAAATGTTTTTTAAATGTGCGTGCAAAATCGGTGATTTTTGCCCCCGAAACGGACCACTTTAAAGGACCTTAAAGAAGCCGCATCATTTCCTGGGTTTTTCCATTCGGCTATCCATGCAAATTAGCTCAAGCTTGAGAAGAAGTTGTTATCATGAATCCAAGGCGCGTTGTTATTGCCTTGACACCCACTAAATCTGAAGCCCAACTCGAACTTGAATACCCAATACAGTGTGCCCAAAATTGAAGCCCCCCAAGGCAACGCCTACAATAAATAAATGCTCAGACATTGTCCTTTTCAAGGCGTTGCCCCATCGGCAGGGTGTCAAGGGGTGTGCCACGGGTGTTGATGATACTATTATCTTATATCGCGAAAGGACCACAAGCTGTCAGTGGACGCAGCAGTGGAGGCAGCGACCACTTCAATAGTCCTTTTTTTTCCAGCATTTACAATTCATGGATATACTCACAGATAGATAGTCGACAGTCGTTGCTTTGGTTGAAATCGTTTTATTGGCTTTCGAGGTCCTTTTTGTCGCCTCAGCCGCCCACCAACAACAGGAGGAAACTGTAGCAACAAGAACATAAACCGCAAATAAGTTTAACATTGTACAACATTTATGTTCCGGCGAGTGCCAGAGGGTTCTCCCTTTTGTTATTGTATTTGCTGTGATTTGTGTGGCTTAGTGCCGGGGCAACGTTTGAATTTTAAAATGCCGCATACACTGGGGCAGGCACGAAAGAAACTCAAAAAAACAAGTTAAAATAACATATTTTGCAAAGAGTTTTGCTTCAAAAATTAAATTAAATAAATACATTTTATTATAATCTTGTAGCATTTAGATAATATTATGATATAACATTATTTGTACTTTAATATGAAAATTTCACTAACCAAATTTCACACAGCTTGCCCCACTGTACCGCTGAAGTAAAAGGGGTGCAAATGATGCAATTTGTAAAATTGCTTGTTTTCCTTGAACCCCAAGACCAAAAGTGAGCTCGAAGACGACAACACAATGCTATCTAATCTTATTTGATATTATTTTTACGTTAAACTTGCATTTCAACACTCTTCACCTCCCTCTCCAAGTCTCTCTCTCTCTAGCTGTTGGCAATCAAAGTTAAGGCTATTGTTCATTTACCCCGCTAAAAAAACAGAACAGGAAATCTAACAAATTGTCTTTAACAACAAGTCGTTGCTTTAAAGCGAAACAAGCGTTTTTAATGATATTTACAGAAAATAGCAGAAAACGCATCAATCATTTGTCAGCCATAAAAATTCGTCACACATGAGCATTATATTATCAAAATAAGAAAAGGCCTCTCTAAAAAATGATGAAAAATTCTTAATGGTTCTTTGTAAAAATGACCTTGTAAGTTATGAAGCACAGTTGGGCGCCCTTTTAGCCAAAATGCCAAGGGCGGAGGTTCGTTCAACAACGGTCACTCCACACACACACACTCAACAAGAGCGAGATCCTTTCCACTTGTGGCTGGTGGATGGGCGGGTGGCGCACGGGTTCAATTGCTGCTCTCCTCCTGTATATGTGGTGTAGTCAAGTGCGTGCGCGCTCATATGTGAACATTTATTGGAAAACATTATTATTTATGACTTTTTGAATGACATCGCTTGAACTTTTCAAGCAATAAAGTCCAGGAACAATAACAACGGATATTGTGGCGGGACATTCTTTTTTTTCGTTTATTTAAAATTGCATATCCTATGGAGATGTTGTGAGTTTTTGATTTATGATGATATTCATTAGGCATTAGGGATATGTTACAATCAAAAGTTAAGCTGTTTAAATAAATTTTACAGGAAATCCTAATCGAATTGTAACTTTAATCATCAATAACAACTAACAAGCGAAATTTTTTAATATATTTTGAAATACATTTAATTACAAGAAACATGCCTTAAACTTTTAGTTATTACTTTAAGAGTTCTTAGAAAAACGTCTTTATCCACATTCACATACCAAGAAAACAAATTGGCATCTTAAGCCATCTTACGCCTCAAAACCAATCTAAAATGAAAATCTTTCTACAAGCCGGCCATAAACAAGCACACAAATTTGCCCAACAATGAAATCTACACCCAAAAGGGTTATACTCGCAAAACCCAATTCCAGTGAAGGACGTTCCATATATGTATTTTGTATGCAGATGCTTTAAGATCTTATCAAATAACCACAAGAACAAGAATGATTATTTTAAGTAATTGCCAGCTATTGTTAGCTAAGAAAATAAAGTGAGAGCCCTTTTTTGTTGTTGATGCAAGTATTCGTCGCCTTAATTTAAACTAAAACTGTGACTTTTTGTTCTTATTTATACTCTGCCTATTTACTGTTACCACATATATGTAGGTATAAAGGAAGCTTTATGTACGTGTATGTGTATGATATGTATATGCTTCAGGCGCATGACCCATTCCTGAACTCGCACAAAGCTCCGGCAACATAGAATATATACGAAGGATACACGAACTCTCGCACACCGACTAAACTAATGCCATCCTCGTCTAACCTCGTGTAAGTGTGACTGTGTTTGTGTGTGTGTGTGTGTGTGTGTAGGGTGCGGGTGAGTCAAAGTGTAGATAGCTGCCTGCCATAGGACGACAGACAACGAAGTGAACGATGTCGACTCGCATACATATAGAATGTCTAAGGTGGAGCAGAAGCCATGACTGCGGCCATGACAGCGATAATGTATACAACGTTGCCGGTTGGGGGTGGGGAATGGAGGGTGCGTCTGTTGTAGGGTTGCCTGCCTGGTTGCCACGGTTCCACCCACACAACCAGACCCAACCAACTGCCTGCTGTCATCTGCAGCTTTCTCGCTCTTACACTAAACACCCGCATTCATTCTACTTTTGCCAGCTTTTACTTTGTGGGTATTAAGTTCGTTCTTAATGCTAAAGATAAACGTCTGCGGTGACTAGTTTAATGCATTTCTTTGGTAGGTGAGCTCTCTTAAAAAGTACAACCTTTAATTGTGAACTGTTTTACTGTTTAAAAAAGATGTTTATTTAGTAGAATTCTGTTTAATTATCAAAGAAACAAATGTATATCGTTTTAATGCTGCAATTTAGAAATAAGTTTCTTATACATTTACTAGTTATTTCATTAATATACATTTACAAATTCTTTAAAATAAAATCATTTTAAAATTTGAGCTTATTTGACTATGGATTGTCACTAGTGAAACAAATTAAATTCATATAAAAGTTATAGCTAAACATAATGATGTGAAAGCCAATGCTGTTTACAGAACAACAAGTTATTTATATGTAGTATATCTTAAACATAGGCATAAAACTAACGGCTCGAATGCAATGTGATTTCCAATCTTGAAGCACAAACGAATTCGCTGGGGACACTTTTTTTATGACGCACTTTGTTAAACGATGTGGTCACTTGAGTATATGTCTCTTGAATGCGTATGTGTCAGGGGTAACTGGGAAATGCCGGCGCCACAGCCAAGCTGAGGTTTTTTGTGTTTAACCAACCCTAGTGCAGTCAAATGCTCTTATCGGGGGGGATAGCTGTTATGTTTCTGGTCGTTTTTTTAGCTTCTTGTTGACTGTTGGACATGTGAGAGACTGTGTTTTGTTTTATCGAGAACGATACATCAGCCATCAAGTTGATTAACTCACATGGAATGTGCCAAAGTGCCGAAAATCAAATTAAATGGCCTTGATGCGAGTGTTTGTGACATATCTAAGTGGTTATGAGGGGTTTGTCATTGGTCTTGTCTTGATTTATGCATTGCAAATCGATAGATTGTGTGGCTCCTTAGAGAAAAGGGATAAGTGTCAGATGCTGTATGAAACCCAAATATATTTACAGCATTCGACAGCAAGTGAGATGTGTAACAAGTTTTTTACTGCTTGGCTTTAACACGTTGCTCATACTTTTTCTCAATGAACGTAAAGACGGACTCTATAGCTGCATAGGATGTCCACTCGTGTTCTGCATGTCCAGCGGAAACGCAGGTAATATTCTTGTCTTTATCACCATGTGTTAGATCTGTATCGAGTGGCTCGTCACTTGACACCCAATTGCAGGTTACATCGAGGAAGTATTTCTTACAGCTGGATGGCGCATGACCCACAGTTCCATCAGTTAAAGCTATAGCAAATACTTTTTCCTTAAAGAAATCCGTGAACTTTTCCGTCTGCAATAATTATTTGGTGTTAATGTGATATTCAATAGTTTTTCTTTTCTACGTACCAAAGCTTTGGACACTGAACCACCAAAACTATGCGCCACTATAGCCACACTTTCGGGATTGGATGGTATGATTACATTTTTCCATACGTATGCCGCATGATCCACCGAGTTGTCCAAGCCCTTGATGGGCGTACGCTTGCCACTGATAAGACGACTAGTATCGTTAGTGTTCGTCACAAGAATATCATAGCCCATCTTCTGGGCACGCTCTATATAGGGCAATTGTGTGCCATGTTCCAATGAATTGTTGATAATCAATCTAAAAATAGTTATATGTTAGAACTTCAACTTTCGATTTATAAGTTGATTCATACCTTCTAGCCCATTGACCAGCAAGCACATAACCACTTCCATGTATAAGAACCAGTAACTTTTTGGACTTTGCAAGTGGCTTTGGCTGAGTAAAGATGAATGTGGAGCGTTCAATGGGTGCGTCGAGTGGTAAATGAGTTTTCTTAAGGCCTTGCTTTTCCAACAACTCGTAGATAATTTCTGGTATCTGATTGGCCAACTGCTCATAGTGCTCTTGATTCTCAGAATGATTTTCGCTTATTTTGAATACATACGGCTGCTCACCGGGCTTGCCAGTGTCTGCATCTATTTTACGGAGCTCACCAGCTAAACAAAATGTACATACATAAATAAATAGCATATTAAAAGTGTGGGAATGTGCAAAACTCACCGTCATTGAATGCATATCCAAATTTTCGCAATCGTGCAATAGCTTCTTCGCTGCTGCTGGCACAAGAATCAGCCATTCTAAAGGTTCGACCTGCTGGTATAAGACGGAGAAAACGTTTTAGGCGCGCCAACATGGCGTAAATAATTTGCACAACGTCACTTACGAAATTAATGAAAAACCCTAGGAAAACTTGTAGCTAAATGCCGGCTGATTATAGCGTAAGCAGCCGTGTATCGATACTATTGCACAAACCAATGACTTTATCATCGATATAAAATTGAGGAAAAGTGAAATGTGTGGCGGTCGCCCAACAAAAATTTTTAAGCCGCTAAATTTAAAATGTTTGCTTTATCAAAACGTATTTATTATCAAATTCTGCATTCGAGTTTTAGTAATGGTGTTGGTATAAGTTTAACTGTAACATTTTCAACATATTGTAGATCCTTAAACTTAAAGCTTGTGCTGAATTTATAGTTGCGCAAAAGTTTTGCCAGTGTTACTTTTATAGCTAAAAGTCCGTTACGCCAGCCTGTAATGTGAAATGATTAATTAATTATACATATTTTTGTGGGCTTGAACTATGTATCTTCACATACCTATGCAGTTTCTTATACCCTTCGTAAAAGGTATAAAAGCATAAGGATGCTTATCCTGAAAATTTAGTGGCAAAAAGTGTTCGGGATTGAAAGTATCCGCCTCAGGACCCCAAATATCCTTACTGCGATGCATGTGAAATATGTCTATAACAATTTGCATACCTTTGGGTAGACAAACGCCATTCGAAAGTTTAATGTTTTCCGATGTTTCTCTTGCAACAATGGGAACTGGAGCAATTAAACGCATGCATTCATTTAAAACGAGATCCAAATAGACCATTTCATGTACATCATCATATGCAACAGAAAAGTCACCACTTGTCGGATATATTGCTTTAATTTCTTCAAATGCCTTTTCCTGAAATTCGGGGAACATTGCAAGCAGCATAAGGGTGTAGGAAACTGTTTTCGAAAATGTTTCAAAAGCGGCAAAAACAATTATATTCGACTCATCCTCCACATTCTTTTGGTTAAATTTTCCACTTTTCAGAAGCTTAACTGCTAGATTGAGAAATATACTATTGCTGTCAGCTGAACCATTTGAAAAATCTTCCTTGAGTTTCCTTTTTACTAGCTGCAGAAAATATTATAAATTTATTAAGCTTTTTGTTTATAAGATTTTTTAGTTTTCAAACCTTTCTGATAAATTGTCGTATGTGCAATTTTGAATTTGCATAATGTTCTTCTTTTCCCAACAGCTTTCGTATTGCTTGAATATTAAGCCATGGAGATAAACTAAAGTCCGCCACACATTCCTGCAACCTTTATGAAAAATAAAGTTAAATCGTAAAAATCATTCGGCTTAATTCATTACTAACCATTGATAATTCATCATCAAGGAGTTATTTTTGAAATTTGGCTCTTCTTTTACACAGCTGCCCATTGTTGTTTCTACACAGCATTTTTTTTAAAGAATTCTATCATTCATATAAGGAGTTTTTACTTACGTGTTGCTATACTTAATGAAAAGTGCTGTAGCATTGGCATTAAATTATGTTCCCTGTCATCCATCAATTTATCAAGTTCATTTCGTAATATATCCGACTCCTTATTAAAAATTGGCATACAAGTAAGCAAAGCTTTGTGACCGAAGGCAGGATTCAGCAGTTTCCTGTGCTCACTCCAAAGGGGATCTTAAATGGCGTTAAAAACAATAATCTTTGACAAGTAACAATTTTAAATAAAATCTCACCTTTTAAACTGAATAAACCTGTACCCACAGCATCATCGATGACCTTATATATAAAGCTCTTATTCACACAATGTGGCGAAGTTAATATATCTTGCGTCACTTGAGGATCAGTTACAATCAGAACGGGTAATGGACCTAGCCAAGTTAGCAGAGTTGTACCATATTCCTTTATATATGATCCAAGCAAGTTAAGCAAACCTGTAAGAAAATCTGCAAACTGTAAACTGACTATGATCCAATGGAGTCAAACTGACCTTCCTTTCGTACTAATTTATGTGCGATGCCAATGAAAGGATATCCAATTGGCCCCGGAATTTTGGTAATTAACTTATAGAACTGACGACGTGTCCATAGGAAATAAATCAAGGCTACAATAAGTAATATTATGAACAAAATAAGCCGAATTGAATTCATTATGTAAAGAACTTAATCGCTTAAGCTTCAAGATTACTTTAAGAATTTTTACTTTTGCCGAATCTTTTTATAAGGCAACAATAATATATTTTTAATGGGGCTGCACTTTTCAAATTATTCATATTAAAGATATAAACAAACTTGAACCCTGGGGTTAAGTTTTAAATAAAATTAGTCAGAGGGTAATGACAACAATTTTTATTGCTTAGTGTAATTGTTGCCATAGAAAATGAAAACAAACAAAATATAATTTGGCTAACGATGAAAACTCATTATTTAAACAAATGGCGCACAGTAAGAGGATTCAAAATCGATAATAAAAAGGACTTAATTTTATTTGTGTTTCATAATCTTTGTGAACTTGCAATCGAACTAGTGAATTCTAATCAGTGTCAGCTGTTTTGGAACAGTTATCGATATGTCATCGGTGGAGGAATCTAAACAACATAGTCAGAAACCGACACATCACATCAAATAGTTGGCCAGTTACTAGCGCCTTTCCACTGCCACGCTGCCAAAATTAAAAGTGATAAATGCAAAGCACAACGTACACATTCCGGGATTTGGAAAACTCGCCGCGCACAATGCATATGCGCGACTGGCGAACAGCGCTTCGAACTCCAACCTATCGGATTGGCAACCGCACAGTTCGGTTCAATTATCATTTCGCACTACTCGTGTTTTGTGTTGTAATTTTGGTGCTACTATTCCTTTACGCACGCCAGGGCAGCCGCAGCTCCTCCGATGGTTACTGGCTGCGCAGCAACAGTCTCAACGAAAACGCTGTGATAGCAGCATCAGCTGCCGCCTACAATGCAACATATCCACTAACCTCCCCTCTTACTGTGCAGGGTGGCGTTATCAGCTATCGAATCGCAATGATAGCAGATCTAGATACCAGTTCCAAGGTTGTCAAAGGCGATGGCAGCGAAACGTGGCGCAGTTATCTCAAGAAAGGCTATCTAACATATCTACCAAAAAAACATGAAATACAAATTAACTGGGATGCTGGTGCGCCCGTAACACTTGAATCCTCCTTTGCACTGAAAGGACGCGGCATGGAACTGTCTGAGCTGGTTACTTTCAATGGAAAACTTCTCACTTTTGATGATCGCACCGGGCTTATTTATGAAATAGCCAACGACAAGGCGATACCTTGGGTAATTCTACTCGACGGCGATGGACACAATGCCAAAGGCTTCAAATCCGAATGGGCAACGGTTAAGGATCACACACTGTTCGTTGGCTCCATGGGCAAGGAGTGGACAACGAGCATGGGTGACTACCAGAACAACAATCCAATGTTTGTCAAAGCAATCAGCACATCGGGTGAGGTGCGATCCCTCAGCTGGTCGGAGAACTTTAAACAGCTGCGCCTGCACTCAATGCAGATTACTTGGCCTGGCTACATGATACACGAAAGCGGGGTCTGGTCACAGTTGCATCAACGCTGGTTCTTTCTACCACGTCGCTGCTCCAAGGAAAAGTAAGTGTCACACAAATATTTTGCTTTATCTCAAGTATTAATATGTTTTGTTTCACAGATACAATGAAACCATGGATGAGCATATGGGCTGCAATATACTGATCTCAGCAGATGAGAGCTTTAATGTTATAAATACAGTTAAACTGGATGCTGGCAATACGACGCCAACGCATGGATTCTCCAGCTTTAAGTTTCTGCCCGGCACAGAGGATGCGATTATCATAGCAATCAAATCGGAGGAGCTTAATGGCAAGACCTCAACATTTCTGACCGCCTTTAATGTGGAGGGCAAAACATTGTTACCGGAAACCAGAATTGAGACAGACTTTAAGTATGAGGGCTTTGAATTTATTTAGCGAAGCGATGGAAGCAACAACCAGTGTATATAGTGTATTATCCGACTTGCATGTCGAGCTTAATTTTAAGTCAGTTTTAACTAAAAAGTTAATTAAGTTATTTTAGAGATGCTCATAGACCAATGCCATTAATTTTCGCGCTGTTTGTTTCTAATTTGTTGACGAAACGTAAGGAACTTCGAATCTTGTATATTATATACGTAGCAAAATGCCAATTTATAATTTATTTTATCTATTAAATACGTACAAAACAAGTTTAAAGGCACAAAGTTTATGCAATGCTAGGATTTAGTTGATTCTGTTTGATTGATGGCTGATTCCAAACCGGCCACAACCAAGTCTTCATTGTTTACACGCCCTTCGCTGGCGCGTACCTCCAAACGATTTGCATTGTGGTTGACATTCCACAATTCTGGCAGAAATCTGGGACGCATTACATGGAGAAAATGTTCACGCCACAAACGCTCCAATTCGACAAGGCCACCCAATTGATCACAATACATTTGGACCACCTTCTTGCCATGCTGGCAATAATCCTTGTTCTCCACTCGATAATCCAAGTTGGCAGCCTTTTTTATCAGTTCATCTGTGATCTCCGATTCATCTGTATAGTAGTCCAAAAGGGTTTTCTCCATTTGTGCAACTTTTTCAGCAGGAATTCGTTTGCGTTGCAGCAGTAAGGCTTTGCCAGCGGATTTAACGCTCCTTCAAAAAGGGAAAATTAAGATAGACTAAAGATATTTCGATTCAAATTAATCCCTCACCTGAGCAGATGATTATCATGATACTTGGTGTCGCCGTCGCCATTACACAATGGAGCCTCACATGTGGCTGCCAACTGACTCCTTATCTTGTTGTCCGAAACGTTGCTTGTCAGATGGCAGCTGGGGCACAGCAGGACAATGTCATGGGATGTGTGTGACTTCATTACAATGGGAAAGTGTTTACGATAATCGCGCGGAACCACATTCTTGCGCAAGAAGGCATCCCGACGACCGCACACAACACATTGATTCTCCTTGGGTATCTGATAATAGCGACCCACATCGCCGACAGCTCGTCCAGCGGGCTCAAAGTTAAGGCGCACTGTGAAGGGTTCTTCACTGATTTGTTTGCCCAGATTCTGGTTCAAGTACCAGGAGGCCTTGCGACGATCAATGGTGCAAAGTAGTTCACCATCAGGCGCCTCTAGCAAACAGTTGTCATAGAAGGCCTTGGACTGAGTGCTTAGATTGCGACATTGCTGTTGCTTCTTGAGTTTCTTTTGCTTCGTCTTAGCTGTTAGCTGATGGAGGCCGGCACCTTGGGTACAATAGTTCTGTGCAAATCCGGCAGAGTATCCAACATCCAGAAATGGCAGTATTTCGAAACGCAGCTTCTCAAAATTCATCGCACGAAAATGCAGAAAGCGTGGTCTTTGCAAGTCACTGTATAACTTTTTAAAAATGGCAACGGCAGCTCGTGCATCATTGGCAGCATAGTTCAGTTGGGCTTCAGTCAATTGTCGCGCCTCCCAGTTGGAGCAGGCCAGACGCCAGCTTTTGTCCAGCTCGATGTTGAGGTGCGTCTTTGAAAGTTTGCCTAAACCCTCTGCCGGATGACCGGCCATGGTAGCCATGTAGCGCAAATCGAAGGTGCTGGCAACTCTGACGCCAAAGTCATGATATAGCTTCGCAGCATCATCATTGGGCGCAACGCCCACCTTGATTAAATCTTTATCCTCCAGCAGCTCGCGTAGATCCTTAGGTATTTGCTTCATGCAGCATAAGCGAAACAGTGCACATAGACCTTGTTGGGAGCTCAATTGTAGTAGGGCTACTGGTCGTCGGCTTCCTCCTACCGTTATCCATTCGCAGTCAAATCCCAAGACTTTAAAATACTTGCTGTGCCTGTTCAATAATAGAAGCTACATTATTCATATTTGTTTTAAAGTGAGTAATTTGTTTACTTACTGTTTTAGTTCATTTACGATCAATTGCGTTTCATGAATCGATGTGATAACTTGGATGCCTGAGTGGTCCATCGGCCAACGGCGACGTGGAAGGCGACGGATGGTTCCCCATATTGAGTGTCTGTGTCGCACTAGCACATAAACCAGTCCAAGACTAGCGGCGAGTATTGCCAATTTCTTTGCGCTTGTGTTGGCTGTGGGATTGCTCATTGTTTGGTTAAAAAGTGTTGATGAAATTCCAAATTATATCGAAAATACAAGTCTACGCCCCGATAGTCCGATTAAAATGATTAAGAGAAAGATGTAAAACAGATTTTTCTAAAAATTGATTACTAAATTTTTCCAAACCAATTTTTAAAATTACCGTAGTTAATTGAAATATAAAGTATCTTCAAGTGAAATAATTTGTATACTATTCAATCGCTATGTCTTTTATCTTTACAGCTTATATCGATAAGTAATTGATTGATATTTTCACAGATTGACAGTTCTATGTAACGGTGCTGTAAGTCAAGCGGACAGACAGCTGTTAACTAATTCAGTTAATTTCAGCTCGTTGTTTTTTAAATGTTTCTGTGAGAAAAACATAAAATAAATTAAATATTCTATAATAATTGATAATATCTAAAACAATCATGTTGAGTTAAGGCATGTCGCGCTTTAGCAGCTACAGCTGCATGCTTTTTGCATATGCAAGTCCAAAAAGGCCGCAATAAAGTTGAAGAATCGATTTTTCAAACGCCTGCATAAAATTACAGGTAACATTAATTAAAAACACTAATTGTAAAACAAAGCTATCTTTAACTAAATTAATTGCTTGCAGAATGTGCCATAACCAAATAAATCAATCAAAAGACTAGAAACATAGAACCCACAATGCCAGAGAACTTGGAATTGCATCAGTTCGTGGATGGGACGCGAATGGGAGACGTATCAAATCAATGGATGGAACGTGTGAAGACTCGCGCTAACTGTCCATATCTAGGCATCATACTGGCCACCCTATCATCGCTCTTCTTCTCGCTATGCTCGGTGATTGTGAAAGGTCTGGTCGATGTCAATCCCATGGAGTTGGCATCGTTTCGCTTTGTAGGCGTCCTCCTGCCCACCATACCCATATTAATATACACAAGGCAACCTGTGTTTCCAGAGGGAAAACGGGTAATACTGCTGCTGCGCTGCTTCATGGGCACCACAGGATTGATGCTCAGCTTTTATGCCTTCCGTCATATGCCGCTGGCCGATGCCAGTGTCATTATCTTTTCCACCCCGGTGTTCGTAGCGATCTTTGCACGTGCCTTCCTCAAGGAGCCGTGCACGCTCTTCAATGTGCTAACAATCAATATGACGCTCCTGGGCGTGGTGCTAATCACCAGGCCACCCTGGGTCTTCGGTGACCCAGTTTCGGAGCTAGAAACCGAAAAGTATTCAGATAAAACCTACGATATCTGGGGACCAGTCGCTGCCATATCATCCACGCTGTTCGGCGCCAATGTCTACATCCTGCTGCGTGCATTAAAGAATCTCCACTTCTCCGTAATCATGACCAACTTTGGTGCTATTGCACTCGTCTACACTCTCATTGTGTGTGGCTCCATTGGCGCTGTCTGCTGGCCCACCTGTGGACGCGATCGCTGGCTGGTCGTTGTACTTGGCATATTCAGTTTCTTGGGACAAATACTCTTGACGCTGTCGCTGCAGGTGGAGCAGGCCGGTCCAGTGGCCATAGCCCGGTGTGCCGACATAGTCTTTGCCTTCATCTGGCAAATGCTGTTTTTCGGTGAGGCACCCAATGCTTATTCCTTGTTTGGTGCTCTGATGGTCGTCAGTTCGGTTATTTTGACTGCCATGAAGAAGTGGGCAATGACCCTACCACGTGAGTCCTCGTTGCGGAAACGTTTGCGGGTCATTCTACTGGAGTAGGAGGCCGGATTCAATGAAGTCTCGTAGTAATTGTAGTATTAGATAATGGAATGCTTTAGATATGTAAGTGGTTTCTCTTAACTACACACCGATGATGGACAACGTTTGAAATCAAATTTTTGGGCATCTGGGAACAATGCTCAATAAGCAAGTACAGTGGTCGCTTGTAAATTAGAACGTTTCAGTTAAAAAAATTGTATTTATCCCAAACTGAGTTAATTGTATGTTCTTCAAAAATTGTAAGCTTTCTGGTATCTCATTGAATCTAATGTTTTAAATATCTAAAGACTCGAATTTCTGAACGAATTAATTTTCGAGCGACAACTGTACTTTAAAACTAATTCAATACACTTTAGACTTGGCATACTGAAAAGCTCAGCTTAGTTATTACCTAATAAGCGCATTATATAAACACCCACATACTTTACACATACTTAGGCATAAAGTTTTAAAGTTTCGAGCGTGATACTCTCATACCATCATACATATGGACTATATATGATATACAAACATAACTACATACATATATATGTTTTAGTTTAGCCAAATTCATTCAGTTGTTGTTTTGTACATTGTTATACATGCTTACACTAAAGTATTTCGATAAAAAAGACAACTAAATAAATAAATACAATTTGTGTAAAACTAAAAAACTATTGTATTGCGAATTTAAAATGATTGTAAAATCGCGTTTTCAAAATTTGAATTCAAAACAATGCGCGCTGCCATAACGGCTATTGCGAGTATCGATACTTGCGCTTTTTATACTCACTGGGTTACTTGCTCATGTTATGATAACATTGATTCAACATAATTTTGTATGTTAATAACGAAGTTAGCAGCGCGTCGGCGCCACCGGTTGCCATAACAAAACACAAAATAAATCTACTCAAAGCGGTAGGTCCTCAAAACAATAAACACATTTACCGGTCAGAAAAACAAGCCAAACATAAAACAAGTTTCAACGTGATCGTAATACATACATAGTGTGCCTTGGACTTACATATGTCGATAATATATAATTATAATATTTAAATACATTGAAAAAAGGAACACTACGCAAAACAGAAAACAAACACGTTGTACATTCCATTCTGTGTCGGCCAGAAGAAGAAGAAGAAGCAGCAGCTGTTGTGTTTATGGTTTGTTATTATTATTATTGTCGTACTAGAAACCCAAATCAGCAATAACCGCATCCAATTCATCCTGCAGATTGGTGGCCCTAGAGCGCACCTGTGATATTTGATCCTGCAAATTATCCACATTGGCCTGCAGCAAAACGTTGCATTTCTTCATAGCAGCAAAGCGACTTTCGTGCTTCTTCACGCGCGGTTCCAAATTGCTCTTCTTCGCGGAATTGGCGGCATCCTTTAAAAAAATCATTCAGTAAGTAATTATATAATATATATATATGTATATTAGTTATATTTACTTCTGCTTCGGATTCACTGCCAGACTCCTCTTCACTTTCTTCGGATTCAGATTCTTCGGACTCCTCTTCGGATTCCTCCTCTTGTTCTTGTTCCTCCTCGGCTTCTTCTTCGTCATCTTTCTCCTCGGCATCGTCTTCGTCTTCGTCCAACTTCATTGAAGCGGCCATCTTTTGCACCTCTTTTTCCAGTTTCTTGAACTTTTTGTTTTCCTCTCTGCAAACATTTGTAATAATATTCATATTCGAAGTTCTGTATTTTGTAAAGACACTTACTTTAGTGACACATGATTCTTCTTCATGGCCTGTTTGAGTACATCCTTCTCCTTCTTGGCCGCCTCCTCCTTGACCTTCAGCTTGGTCAACTTGCTGCGCAACACTTTAACCTCCTTACCCATTCGCTTTTCGCGTCGTTCTGTCTTCTTCTCTTCGGGCTCATCGGGATCGCTTTCGCTGAGCTCCAGTTCCAGCTCAGGTGAACTGTCACGTCCAAAGTGAGTATCGCTCGGTCTTCGTGAGCCATCGTATACGCCACCCTACATTTACCGTACACAACTGAGAATTAATACAAACATCTTGCCTAGAAGATGCTGTCCGAGAGCGAATGCAGCTTTTTGGTGGGGCATTACCTTATGCAGGCCGTGATGATTACCGTTCATCTGGTCGTAGTAATCATCATCGTCGTCCTCGTCGTAAGCAAAGCGAAAACTAATATGCGATCGGTTAGTGCTTGGTGTCGTATTGCCCTTTTATAAATAGCGTTAAATGGCATTTGGTTAATCGTTGTTAATATTTTTAGTAAGCATGGGAATAAAGCGTGCTCCTACATAGTGCGTTTAAAACTTGATTTCTAAATTGAAGAGTTTGTTCACTTATCGAAATAGTAATCGATAAAAGATGTGTTTCTTGAGCTCTTGGGTTTTTAGTTAAATTGTGAGATTAAATTTAATGTTTGAAGTTTTAAGGTTCATTTGGAACGTCAGCGGATGAATGTAGCATAAAGTCGGAATAATGCTAGATGGCCTTCAAGATATGTAAGTGATATTGATTTTTGAAAATTGTCTTTAAACTTTGCTTACTTTTGACTATCTTAAAACTTTTTATATTTTGAGTACTTCGATCATATAGAGAAAATGGTCTAAAAACTAAAAACAACCAGCAAGAAAGCACCTAAAATAATCTTAAATACTTTGCTATTAAATAACGAACTCTATCTTATCTAACTTTCCAAACAAATTCAACTTTAAACGCTTCACAGTTGTAATATTGAGTTGTGTGATGTGGTTTTTGTTTTCAAAGCGCAAGCAATTTCAAAGGTACAAACTAATTGGAACATGCGGATATCAGCATCATAGCGTAACCCGTCTAGAAACTCCCTCTAATGTCTATTGTAATGTGTCGTGTTGTCAGCTGAGATGTGTAATTATTTGTCGTTGGGTACTACAACTACAACAACAAGAACAACAAAGAAACTACAATCAATGCGAAGCGACTAATTGCGGTTGCATTTTTAGTGTTGGATTTTTTTTTTGTTTTTGTTATTTAGGTTGAGCTGTCGCACGGCGGCGCTGAAAATGTGCGAGAACAGGTTGGTTGTGGATGGGTCATATATATTCCGCCTCCCCCTTCAAAGTTACAACAACAGTAAAGACTATAACTACAGCTACAACTACAACAATTCTTACTTTAACTTTTAAACTGTTCAACTGACAACAACAACAACACCAATAACAATACACAACATAAAACATTGTGCCACGCCCATTAATTGTGGAAACGCCTTCATGTCTGTGCATGTCTGTCACAGTCTACCCCTCTCTCTATCTCTCTTTTTCCTTTTCCCCCATTTTTCTTTGTTTCTCTGTTTTCGGTTTCTTACCTGCAACGCAGCTGCCAATTTTCGCTCGAGTAATTGTATTTGCCGCTTTTGTTCCTCGATTTCCAACTTTGCCTCCACAAGGAGTGTACTAGTATCGTGATAGTTCTGCTCCACCTCCTTGGACACTTTGCGAGCATCGTCAACCTCGCGTTTCAGTGAATTAACATAGGCCTGTTCCGTTGTGGGCGTTGGATCCATGGTGGCCACAATCACATTTGAGCCATATTCCAGATTCTTCTCACGTGACTTCTCACGCTCCAGCTCCGTTTCCAGTGTGCGTATCTTGGCCAATAGTTTCTTGTTCTCACGATCCTGCGCCTCCCGATTGCGCAGCTCCAAGGCCAACATTTGCTTGGTACTCTGCAGATCATCGCGAATCTTATCAATGTCATCCAGCTCATCGGGACTCTCCTCATCGATGGACATGGCTGAGGCAATGCTTGGCCTAGAGCTACCCGCACCCATTGCTGCCGCACTGTTAGGACCCAGGGCATGACTACTCGGCGCTTCGCTTAGCATATTGACCTTTGACTGTGACTTGTGCAACTGCTCCTCAATGGTCATCTGGCGACGGAACTTACGCAGTCCCTCCAATACTGGTTTACTGCGATCATTGGTTTGTGTGGGCTTCAGACGAATGCCACCTTGAATCTGCTTGAGCAGCTTATTGTGCGAATTATCCTTCTCAGTCTCAAAGATGAACTTATCATCCACTTTGGTCATTGATTTGCATATCAATATCGGCTGAGATCTGTAAATTAAAGGAGTTTCTTAATACTTTAACTAAGTAACACTGTATTTGAGTTAAGTAAAACTCATTTCATCCGTTTTTTCAATGTTAGTAATATTCGGTTTACCTTAATTATTATTAATACTTTCCTGTACTTGTTTACCTTTTTTCAAAATTGTAGCTTAAATTTGACCTTATCCTAAAGCAAAAGCATTAATAGTTTGAATTTAATAACTCTAGCCAAAAGGAAAATTATTTAATGGATTTTTTTCGCCTGAATTATCTAAAAAGCAATGTCGACACAGCGGAAAAGTCAAGCTGAATAAGCTGTCCGTTTTTACCGTGTTTATTGTGGAAAAATCATTTCTATTTATAGTAACTGAATATTCGCAACCCTCTTCATATTTAATTCAACGAGAAAAATATATTCTCATTACTGATTCTAGGAAGTTGTATGTGCCACCTACATTTTCTGCGAATCAGAGGAACATCCTTGATTGGTTGCAAATATTAATCAAAAACGAAACTTTGTTAATTTGCTTATAGAATACATCTAACCGCACAAACAATTTGATTTGCAGACCAAATGCATTTGTTTAAGGGGGGGCTTAACTCTTTTCCTTTTTTTTCCTAATTGTTTGTTATTTATGGCTTTGGTTTGCGCTTTGAATAAACCATTTGTAATAGATTGTTAATGTTAGTCATTTGGTAGCAACTGGCCCAACCCAACTGTGAGTGGCAAGTTAGTAGCAAATGAGTATTAAGAGCTGCTCACCTATCGTTGCATGCCACATGGCGCAACTTCTTGCCGCTTTCCACCTCCTTCATCATCTCCGACCAGTCAGGACGTCGGCGTGGTCGCGTTCTATATGTATGTATGTATGTGTGCGAGTGTGTGTGTGTGTGTGTGTGGGGGGAAGTAAAATAAATGATGGTTTAGTTTAAGTATGTCTTAAGTTCTAAGAACTGTCTGGGTGTCTCAACACACAACGTACTTGAGTTTCTCGATCCTTTGCTTCTGCGAATCGGTTAGAACGCGTTTCTCGCCGGGCATCAATGGTGGCGGTGGCGGTGGTGGCGCCTTTGGCACCAAAGATGGCAGCGGTGGCGGCGCTGGAACTGCAAAAAAAAACATAAAGGGGAAAGAAAATGGTTAACTTGGAGGGTTTTTAGCTGCTTTCAGTGCTTTCACTAGATGAATGGAATAGCTATATATATATATATATATATAAATTCATTTTTATGTTGGTTTTTTTTTCTTGTTTTTTTTTTTTTTGTGGCTCATAAATCGTTTTGCTCTGCGTGCACTCGCGGTTATTATATATAATTTTAATTTAATGAGTTTGCAATTTGTGTCAGTTTGTTGTTTTGCAAAAAACTTCCGTGTTCTTTCTTTTTACTCCCTGCTGTTCTCCCTCTGTCTTGTTGCCCAACGGCTATATATACATAGTATATATCAATTGAGTTGTGTGTGGGGGGTTGGGCTTGAATGAAGATTTCTCAGGGCTTTATATTCCAATTCTTTGTAAGTCTAAAGTCTAAAGTTGGCCCCGCACATTGGCAGAGATTGAAAAGTTACGACTGCATAGCGCCACACTTTTGTACTATTACCCCCCTCTACTACCACCCTCCTCCCATTTTCTGTCAATTTGTTTTATTGCTTTAACACCTCCTACTCTCTTTTCCGCCCTCTCTCTCGCTCGCCTGGTCGAAGCCAAATCGCATCACAGGGCAAAACTTTGATTGCATCTGTTTTATCTATCTTTTTTTCTTGATTTTTTTTTTTGTGTAGTTTTTCGTGTAGTTTTGCGCCTTACGTTGGTTTTTCGTTGCGCTTGGCTTGTCTTTGGTTTTGGATTTTTAGTTTAAATTTTAGAGTCTTGTGATGCGCTTTTGCCGTCTCTTGTTAGCTGGGCCAATTAGTTGCGTAATGTTGGTGCTGCCAGCTGTTTTCTCGTCTTCAATAAATTTCCGCTTAAATTGTTGGCCTAACAACTTCATCCGAATCTTGCCAACTTTCAGGGACAACCAACTTCTTTTCTCTTTGGCCTGGCCCTGTCTGTCTTTACTACTTCGACTTCATTCAGTTCAGCTCTTGTGTAATTAGCAATTGAGAAAGTTCTTTTTATTCTCTCCTTTCATTCTTTAATAAACCCGTACATAGCTACTAGTAGTACATAACCCTGTGACTTGTACACACTTTGTGTACAATACTTTGCATTCTTTGCAGATACTTTTTGTCGGGTTATTTTCAGGTTGCTGACTTGTCTTTGTTGTTTTTTGTTTCTCTTTCTGATTCTGATTCTGTTTGTTGTTTGATGCTTCAAAAATAAAAAGCGAAGAAAGTGCAAAAGTCAAACAACAACAACTGCTTAAGACAATGCTGGGCGCCAAAGTGATGAAAAGCTGACAAATCTGTTAATTAGCTTTGTTTGACTGAACCCACGAGTAACCCAAAAGATACCCGCCCGCTACACCCCCTCCATCCACGCCTTAACCCCAAACCCAGTCAGCCATGTAGCGAAGGAGCCCTGGAAACACATCTTCATCCTTTTGTTTTGCTGCTGCTGCTGCTGCTGCTGTGATGCTTTTGCTTTCCTTTTGGTTTTCTGTGTGGTTTTAGCAGTTGCGCCTGGCTGAATCTGCACTTAATCTTTAAGTGGTTGGCTGCCTCTTTTGTGGTGCTGCATTAGACGTTGCTCGCTTTACCTTTACATGTATGTATATGTCTACCCACACACAGACATACATACATACATATAAAGAGAGAAGTCTCTGCACCTGGTCATGAAACTAATCCTGAACTCGTGTTACTTAGAATGAAATCAGCGCCAAACTTGATTATTGTCTGGCAGTTACCCGGCTGCATGTTAATGTACTTTTTCCAACCCCTACTGCACTCCCCTTACCCACTCATCTGTGTCTGTGTCTGTATTTGGCCATTTGTAGTCACTGATTAAAATACGTGGTCAACTTTTTGGGCAGGCAATTGAGCGGTCGTTTAGTAAGTTTCGCTTAATTCGTTTTAGTAATTTATGGCAAAGCTCTGGCAAAAGCGGTATCCTAAATCAGTGCGCACACACACACACAAATACACACACAGATCCCCATACACACACATTTGGAAAATGAAAAAAAAAGAAAAGGAAAACCAAATGAAGAAAACAAAAAACTTACCCCAATTCTTGAGGGGCAAAGCGTGGCTGGATTGGGTTGTTTTTCTTGAGGTTCTGTGCCCAGATAAAACTCTTCATTCATTCATGTCGACAAAATTATTTCTTATTTAAATAAAATGCTGGGGAGACTGAGGAGCATTCCCACAGACCGTCTCCGAGATGATGCTACCCACTTAATATACCGCAAAGCCCGCACTTACAACGACGCCAAAATGAATAGCGGGGTATGTAAACATAAATTTTGCAAGCTCACTCACAGTGATACTCCCCCCTTTCCTTTTTCCCCTACCCTAACCTACCCCTACTACAACGATATATATATATATACCCTGTGCCTTTTTTCGTTGTTGTAACACTAACTGGTGGCGGCGTGTCCCCCCCCTTTACACTTAGTTGCTCATGCTGCCGCTGCTGTTGATGTTGCTGTTTCTCATTGTGTTATCATCAACTGAGAGAATATTCTATGCATGCACAAATGTTGCTGTTGTCATTGAATCACGCTGGGTTGGCTCGGAGCGTGGGGAGTGGGTGTGGGGTGTGGGGGTGGTACCGGGAAGGCATTTGCATGGACTTCAGTTTGATGACTGACTTTGTTCGCCCATTGTCTGAGCATGATGAAGCGCTCTCTCTCCCTCGCTCTCTCCCTTTCTCTCTCTGTCTCCGTTCCTGTGTGTGTGTGTATGATGAGAGTCTGTCTCATATTTTACAGTCACCCGCACTCCACACACAGACATATCCTGACAGCCTTAATCCCATGCGGATTTACTGACGCTTGATTAACATGTTGCCATCTTGTTAATAACTATATATGGCTCAGCTCAAAAACTAAGAAAAAATAAACAGTAAGCAGCATGATAACTGTCTGGAACATTGATTTAAGAGTCAGACTTGAGACAAGAGTATGTTCAATTGAAATTTCTTGAAATAACTTGATAAGTGATTAAATTAACTCTTATCGACCATAGGAATTAACTCATCTTTTGAATTCCGTTAAGTTACTTATCAACTGAAAACGATAAATCTGCTTAATACTTTTTAAAACATAAGCTTCAAAATCGGTAAAAATTGCTTTCCCATTAAAAAATCTGTATAAAAGCAAAGAGAGAAAGTGCATTGCATTAAGTACATAAAATTAAGCTCTGATTGTTCTGTCTTTATCTAATTGTCACAACATAAAACCCGATTATAGCGCCCGCTATCAAATTCAAAGTGAAAGGTTTTCGCAAATAATTTCCTCCACATGCGCATTGCAATTATTTATTTATTCGAGCGTAATTATTGATGACCGACCAGTGTAATTATTGGCATTGGAAATGTGGTACGCTTTTTTCCAACATGTTCACATTTTAAATGACCTAATCATCTCTTTATGCCCTTACCAAGTCCAACCCCTCACCGCCCCACACACCCATATCGCCTCCTCTTGGCTGCACCTATTGAAAGTCGGACATTTCTAATGGCAGCCAAAACGTACGGAAATAAAAAATTGAACAAAAAAAAAAAAGAGAAAAGAGGAGGAAAAAAATGTAGCACAGCCGTTACATATCCTTAAATATACACGCGCACACAGATACAAATCTATATGTATATATGTATGTGTGCATATAATATATAGAGCAGGCTCATTTAAATAAAAGAAAATATAAATTTTTGTCCAGTCGCTTGTCCTTTTGGCTGCGTTTGTGAAGACATTTGCTGTGTGGACTTTGCGGCTGCCTTCTTCTGTTTTTTTTCTTTTCGTTTTTTATTATTTTCTTATTTTTCGGTTCGTTTTCTCGTTTTTTAGTGCGTATATTTGAATATAAATGGCGCATTTAGTTTGGCTATATCAAGCACATGGCCATATATCTTGGCCAGCTTTTGTCCTTAACAGAACTCAAGACACAAACTAAAACAGTTGCCGCCCCTTCCTCTCCATATTTCTCTATCTTTCGCACTCTCTATATGTTTTTTGTCTCTATCTTGCCACTCTATTGATAGTTGGCAGCTTTAAGGAACCTCAAGAAACAAAGAAAAAGAGAGGGGAAAGAAACACCCAAAGTGCCTGTTCCACTCATCTATCCTCATCTGGTTTTAAACATTCCACTTTATGTTGTACTTTTGACACAATGAGCAATAATCATGAATTTTACTTAGATCATAAAAAGAGAGACCAAAAAAATAGCCCTGAAAAGGCGGCCCAAGTCGTCGTCCGAGCACATTAAATAAATGTTTTTCTTTTCTGTCTGCATTGTTGCCTTTTTTTTTCTTCTTTTTCCTGTTTTTTGTTGTTGCTGCTATTGCTGCTGTTGCTGTTGCTGCTTTTTTATGTGACAGCTTTAAAGGACAAACGTTCGCCTCCTCAACAGAAGTAGCAACAGCAGTGGTAACCATTTCGTTGAGTGACCTGCCATACGATTCCTTTTTGCCTTTTTTCTTTCCACTCGCACTTGTTGTTGTTGTTTGGCCTTTTGTTTGGTTGGCAAAGATTAGGACGCATTTGCGGTCACGTTATTGCCCACTGATTAGGACATGCTCGCAACTTGGTAGTTAACTGAGACGTCTTCCCTTAGCCACCTTGGCCACACACCTTAAACTTTTTAGCCTTTTGCCTTTTGCCTTATGTCTTATGCCTTACAGCCACTTAACGTGCTTTTCACGTCATGCTTGTCAATTTTTCTTTCCTTACCCCTTGAGCGGGGGAAGCAGTTGGCGGCTTTGCAATTCAATATGTTAACTTATGTAACTCACTGTTATAATTCCTTAAGATTTTGGGTTTTACAAATTGAATTTGTGGCTTGCGGCCACAAAATGCATTTGGAATATTGCAGAACACGTTTGTCAACTTGCAAAACGGCAAAATTGTCTCAGTGTATTTTTGTTTTCTTTGTTATCTTTGATTTTATTTGTATCAAATAATTTTGTGCTTTTTTGGAGATGGGTGGCACAAACAAGCAGTTTGCGCCTTTTTCGACTCAATGCACAGCACTCACTAAAAATTTAATAAATAAAATATGTTATTTATATTGCTTTTTAGCCCTCGTCTTTACCTCCACTGTTTGTCCTGCTGTCCTCTGTCCTCTGTCCCCTGTATATGTATTTATTTGTATTTCTTTATGCGCTTTGTCGTTTTTGTTTTGGGGTGCACAAATTTTTGATGAAATGTTTTCATTTCATACTTAAATTCATATATACGTATATACTACGTTCTGATAAATAAGTATACACAAGTGTATATATGTATTCATATACATATACGAGAATGCGTTCACAGTCGACGCGCAGTTGGACCTGAATGGACAGACATATATGCACATATACACAGGTGCACATATGTCTATGTGAGTGAGTGTCTGTGCGTGTGTGTGTGTAGTCTAGAGATGGTCACATGACTCAAAATATTCCGTCATGCATAATAAAAGTGCACTTTGAATTGCATTTGTGTCGCTTGCAGGATTTTTTCTCCATTCATTTCGTTTCGTTCGTATTTTTTTTTTGAGATTTGCTAAAATATGAAGCTGCATTTTGATACTTCAACATGAGCTGCAAATAGCTTCTGAATTCTGAGTGGAATTTTAATATCAGATACCTGCTGCCAAATGTAGTTTAAGTAGCCCAAAATATTTCATCAAACCTTATTGCATTTGAGTAGCTGCAGTTAAAATGGCTTTGATAACTAACTTATAAATAGCATGGCATTCAAAACGAGAGAGTGTATTTTTTATAAGACATTTATACTGTTTTCCTGTTTTCCTGTGTTTTTAAGCTATTTCTACATCATTAAACGGACTTAAATAAATATTTTTTCCACTTTCAACAAACATTAAATGGTGCTAAATTATGTTTGTTTTATTTTTAATAATCAGCCACTTGTTAATCTTTCAATGGCAGCATTTCCTGTCACTAACGAGTTCTCACTCTCTCTCCCACTCTGGTTGTTCCAACAATAATGTTTACCAAAATTATCTATTTTTATATATTTTGTTTTCTTATTTTGCCATAAATTATATGTACTACATTCGTTTATATCTATTTCCATGTCTATTTTAATCTGCTGACCTACAAACATTTTTATAAAAACTGAACTTAACAGGATTTTTTTTTTGCAAGTACTTCTTTTCTATGGCACAAAAGACCAATATCTGTAGTGCATCAATTACTACGCGTATGCGCGCTCTATTTGGCAAATCATTTGAAGTGGTCCACTTGAAATTGTATGCATAGTAGTTTTCAACTATGAATTAGAAGTAAATTTGCAGAAATTTAATTGAAATAATAAATTCACTTTAAAAATGTTCAACAACATTTTTAAATAAAACCTAATCAAATTGGTATTTGGGGAATGTGTAATTATTTAATTAATGAATCACTTCTCTCTCACTCTGCCAATAATTGATAGACTCACGCGCCCATCCCCAAATCGCAATAGATTCTCGGACCCCGATACCTGTGCAAACATAGTGGATATCACTCATACGTTACGTTTGCCGCGTCATTCACTTATATGTTTTGATTCATTTCGCTGTGACGTCTGTCGGCCTTGCCTTTCCCCCAACACTTTTTATATGATACGGACAGAGTGAGAGAGCGAGAGCGAGAGAGAAAGAAAATGGCCCCCGACACATAACAGACAGTCCAATGCAAAAACAAAATGCACACGGCCAGTTAATATTTTTTTTGTGTATCAACTTGCATTATTAAAATGAAGATACCAAAGAAAAATAAAATAAATAAATGTGGAAATATGTAAAAATAACTTAAATACGTAAATAAGAGTGATTAGAAGTTGTTTTTAGAAAGCGTCAAGTAAATATTTACAGCATTTTTGGCATATATTTGGCGATCCATTAGAGTTGTTAATCGGGATAGCATAGCATCCAGAGTCGATTCGATTCTCGACTCTCGCTCGCTCCAAACTTACCATTTTTAATGCTCGCTTCGCGCTTTAATGAGGCTTTCCTCAGGGTCTTGGTCTTGAACTCAGGCTTGGGTTCTTCTTTGGGTTCTTTGAGTATTTCATCGACTTTGGGTACCTTTTTCAGAACTGGCCGTATCTTGGCCAGATTATCGGTGCTTTTGCTGGGCAACGGTTTCTCCTCCCTCTTCACATGCCTCAATTTGGGTTTCTCCAGCTTGAAACGCAAGCGACGTTCACGCTCCTCCTCCGTTTCACCCTCTTCTGCCTCATCATCATCTTCGGGCGCTACCTTCTTCATTGACTTGTCTCGCTTGACCACAACGCTGCGCAATTTGGGTTTCTCTAATTCGAAACGTTGTGTCAACTCACTTTCCTTTTGTTCCGGCTTCTTGTTGATCTGCGTCGGGCGCAGTTGGGCGGCCTTCTTCACATGCTCCGGCACCTTGGCGTCCAGTGTCTTGTCATCATCGTCGTCATCTTCTTCGTCGTCATCGTCGTCTTCTTCATCGGTCTCTTCCTCTTCGCTTTCTTCTTCTTCAGACTCGGTTTCCTCCTCGGTTTCTTCCTCTTCTTCGCTTTCTTCTTCCTCTGAGGAGGATTCTGGCGGTGGAGTCGGTTCCTTCTTTTTGGCAACTGGCTTGCCCTTTGTGGCCAAACTTGTTGCCACTTTCTTGACTGGCTCTGGTGCTAATTTTTTCACTGGTTCTGGTATAGACTTTTTCACTGGTTCTGCATTCTTCTTAGCTGTTGTTGTTGTTGTTGTCGCTGCTTTCTTCACTGGCTCCACAGCTGTCTTTTTTGCCGGCTCAGCTGGCTTCTTGGTATCAGTTGCTGGTGTTGGCTTTGCTTTGCTGTTGGTTGTTGTTGTTGTTGTTGCTGGCGCTTTTGCTGTTGTTGATTTTTCACCATTCTCTTTGGTAGCAGCTGCCTTTTTGGCCCAAGGCTTGGTGGCAGGAACATTGCTAGATGCTGTGCCAGCATCATCCTTAACCCATGGCGGACGGAAAGTGGTACGTCCGCTGCTGCCTGCGCCAGCGCCGCTTCCAGCGCCTGTTGTTGTTGTGCTACGGGGCGTCACAAAGGGCATTTTGGGGAAAAACTCTCCACTCTCTCACTTTCTCTGTTTTGAACGTCAACCGTTTTCCGTTCTGTTAACTCTCCAGGGGCTGTTGTTGTTGCTGTTGTGTTTTAGTTTGTTGCTGCTGATACACACTGTTTTCGCCCACTTTTCGCCGCCGTCGTCGTCGTCTATTTGCACACACTTTTTAAATAATTTTCTGTGATTTTTGTTTGTTGTTGTTGTTGTTGCTGATGAAAGCATAAAACTTTGCACATTAGCACCAGAGGCAACGAACGATTGACGGGGTGTGTGCGCGGATTGGTGCAAAGACCTTCACTTGGCTCACTCTTCACTTGTCCAAAAGTTATTTCAAATTGCCGTTTCTGTGTTTTTTTTGTTGTTTCTATTTCTTTTTTCTTAATTCTTTTTTATATGTATAATTTTTGTTTTATTTTTGTTCGTTTGTTGCTGTTGCTGTTGTTGTTGTTGTTGTTATTGCTGTTGCTGTTGCTGCTGGTGTTGTGCTATTTATTGAAAAGTCTGTGTGAGCTGTGTTGGACGATGAGCAACAGCTGTTTGAAATATTTTCAATTCTCAATTCCGTATATATTTGGGTATGTTTCATTTCGTGATTTTATTTTTAAATGCATGCGCTCATTAGCTGCCATCATTTCGTTTGTTGTTGTTGTGGTTGTTGTTGTTGTTGTTGTTGCAAGTGGTGTATATAGGCCTTTGTGTCATAGTAACAAAAAGGCAGCAAGCATCATTCGCTGTCTAAACTGTTGAAATTGGCCAAATTCCCAGTCTAACAAGTGATACACGTTTAATCCTATGCATTTTTCCAGCTAACTGCCACTACACAACAGCAACAACAACAACAATAAACGGCAACAACAAACGGCAACAGCAACAATAACAACTAACAACTAACAGCAAACAGCAAAAACAACAAATGACAGCAAAACAATTTGCTCTGCCACTGACTTCGATATGTAAAAGGCGAAAATATTTAATTTTAGGTTCTTTGTGGCCCCAGAGAGCCAAAGCGTCGGGAGAATCCGACAAAAAAAAAACAACACAAACAGCATCAACACACAAAAAATCTCTGAAAAACAAAAAAAAATCTGCTTTGGCTCTGACGCTTTCGTCTTTTGCCGCTTTCGGCTCGTTTCACAAAGTATACAATACAAAATCACACACTCTCTAACACACAAAAGAGAACCGAAAAAACGAGTAATAAAAGAAAAACCTGGACGAGGCGAGAGAATGAAATGTGAATTTGTTTCATTCCATTGCCAGTTTGCATGGATGTGTTTTTTTTTATCTTTTTTCATTCCATTTCTCCAACGGCCTTTTGCAAATTTTTTTTTTATTTTTGTTTTAACCAAATGATATAGAAAGGCAAAAAGAAAAAATAAATAAATATTTATATCAAAATGAAAATGTTGCTGCTGTTGAAGGCGTTAATTAAACATGACATGCAAATAAAAATTTTACTTATAAATATGCCGTCATTAGACGGAATATTATAGGCGACGGCGCTATAAAAATCATATAAAATGAAGGCCAGCAATTTGAGCAGAAACTTATTGCAATTGGAAATTTTGTCAGTACAATTTTTAAACGGCAAAGAAGGTTGGATAAATGATTTTTATCTATTTTTGGGGAAATTTCTTGCAACGAAATGTAATTTTCCTGGCATTTTCTAAGGCATTGGCTGAGCAAATCATTTTCGTATGCTGCGCATTTTGTTTGATTTGTATATCATATAATATAATTTATATATTTTTTAATTTCTTTTCAATATATATTTCTCGATTTATGCAGCTGCATTGCACCCGTTTTGAATATCTATATATTGCTTAGATCGTCCACACACCCACACAATTTGAACACACATACACATGCACACACTGTGGCACAGTGGGGCAAATAAACACAGTTAAAACGAGACGCGGATATTTTTGTCGGCACGCAGCGCCTATGACAGCGGTTCAAAAACTAAATTCATGTATTTTTAACAGCATGCTAAATGCTTGAAAATTTCGAAAAATAAAAAAAAATTCGAACAACAACAACAAGAAGAAAACTCGCTCTCATCCGCCGCTCGTATGTAAATATGTATATATAGGCGGCGGAGAGCACTCTTTGTGAATATTTAGAAAAATGAAATTGAAAATTATTTTGGCCGACAAAAAATATTTTTAGCATACTCTCGGACAGTTTGGCGCTTGGCGCTTGGCGCAGTCGATTGACCTTATGGCAGGTGCAGTATAGTTCAATGAAACTGGAATTATGAATCTATATAAATGGAAATGTATATGCCGAGTGCCGTGGTTAAGTAGCCGGCACATCTGCAAACCATTTACACCCAAAACAAACACACACACACTCACGCACACGCACAAAAAACAAATCTCTTATCAATTGGCCATTGAGCACACGATATAATGGGTCTCAATTACGCAAGTTTCTTGTTGGCCTCTTGTAGTGGGTGGGGCAGTGGGTTGTGTATGGGGCATTTAGGGGGTGACGGGGCACGGGGCACGTCTTACCCTGTGATAAAAACCACTCGTCTAGAAAATCCAAACCCATTAGAGTGCCTCTGTTCTTTTGTATTCCAGTTAAATATGTATTTTTTGTGCTAGATGGATGCGTTAGGTTTTTCTTTTCTTTTTTCTTATATTTTTTGCAATATTTACATTGTCGCCGTTGCCCAAGTTGCGAGTTATCGCCTCTTTATTCTTGTTTGTTCTCTTCCTCTGTGCAATCTGTTGAATGCGATTGACATTTGCCGTGGACTGATTGCGGATTTGCAATCGTTAATTGCGTGATCTTATTTATAGAGTACGAAAAATGATTATACATCGATTAGAGGAACGTGAACCAATGCAAAGTGCTCAGTGGAACCGAACAAAGCAGACATTAGAAACGAAATTGTACTAAGGATTAAGTAAAGATAAGAGAAAATAATCAGGATAAGCTTCAAACAAAAAGAAATAACGAATCTGAACAATAGCCGCGTGGCATAATTCTGAATACAAAAGCATAATTAAAAAATAATGCGACGATAATAAGTGCCCAAAATAAGAAAATTTGTTGAGAAGGTGCCGCCCGCACATTGAGAATCGACGCTTTAAAAACAAGATTAAAAAGAAATTCACAAAAAAGCATCATTAAACAAGTAAATAAAATAAAGGGAAGCATGTCTGTCAGCGGCGAGGAATCGTCGTAAACCGATTGAAAGGATGAAATAAAGAGTAAATTTCCGAAAAGAAAGGAAATAAATGACAAAATGCGGTGACGTAAAATGGTGATAACAGAGAGAATAACTTATAAGGAGGGCGATGCATAAAAGGCACAAAAAGGAATATGGAAGGAAGCTGGTGATGGCACCCGCCGCCCCCCAAAGCCGCCGACGCCGCCTATCCGTTGTCTGACTTTTTTTTAAACCCAAACGAAACGAAACGAAACGAAAAAGAACGGCGAGAAAACAAAAGAGAATGCATAACAAGTGGCACAGCAAGAAAAGCCAACTTAATGTCGCAATGTTATGTGATGTGAAATGTGGCTCGGTTATAATTTCAATTAATGTCAACGTCAGCGTCAAATTACTCAAATTCAATACATTTCCCATGGGTAATAAATAATTTTATTAATTCATTTCTAGTTGCAATTTACCACAACTGCTATCAAATTTAATATATGGAAATATGCCGACGCGAAAACGGTCAAAAAGTGTTTTGTTTTTGGCCAACCCAAAATATATATTTTCCCTAAAATATTTCATGCATCGCGACGCAAAAACCAATTTTAAATTAGCAAAACGATTGCTTAAATAACAAACTAGACAAAGAACAAAAAACACAATTTGAAATTAAAACACTGTTCAACGCTGCCATTTGCAGGCGTATCGGTAATAATGGAATTGTCAAAGAGCATTTCGGGGACCACTCTGAAGGGTGTTGAAAGATAGTTGCTGCATATTTGAAAAACTAGCTTTTTGTGTGGCGCACGTGAAAAAAACAATTTCATAGTTTTTGTTTGTTTGCCATTCTATTTGAGATTTCCCCCGATGAGCATAAATGCAAACATCATATATGTATTTTATACGTGTGTGTGTGTGTTTATTTTGGGAGTAGTTGTAAATAAATTTCTGCATAGTTTTGAGGCTAAATGCAGCATGAAATTTGTGTTGCATACTTTTTGGCTTTTGCCAAAAATCATACAATAACCGCACAAACATATTTTGGTTGCCTTAAATATTCGCGATTGGGTATAGCAGGTAAATTCTTTTATTAATTGTAATAATTTTTCAGTTTTTTTTACTTTTCAAGTTTAAAACAACTTCTACAAAACTTAGTTGAGTTATACTTTTTAGCATAATACAGCTTATACCTCAGTCCAGCTTTTACAATTTTTTGAGTGTATTTCTGTGTATATTTGTGTTATCTGTTATCGTATATATGATACTCTTCTATTTGTTATGCCTCAGCTTGAAGCTTGTAAACTTTTATTTAGTATAAAAGCAGATCTTTTAAATTCTCTTACATCTTCTACTTTATACAGAGTATTTCACAGTCAAGCATTGCTTAGTACAATTATTTTTGTATGCCTTGTTTCATTTTGTGGATAGTTAGATTTTGTTTGAAAATCAAAGCACAAATCAATAAAATTAAAACTCACTTTGGCAGTGTGTTTCATTATATACTGTTTTTTGGGTTTTTTATTTTTTTGTTTTTGTTTTTGTGGTTTGTTTGTATTTTGTTACTTTTTATGTGATGACAAGCCGAAAACTTGCCATGGACGTAAATCAATTTGATGAGCGCCGAAAACTTTACAGCGGTTTGCAATCAAAAAGACAAAACTGCAAAAAAAAGCTAAAAACAAAAACAAAAAAAAATATTGCACTAATTGAAAAAATTTGCTGAAGCGAAAATCCAGGGCAATCAAATTCCAAATTGATCACAAACAAATAATTTTAATTAAATGAGGCAGCTTTTTAAATTGTACTGCTAATAGTTTGTTTTATTTGTAAATATATATATATATATATAGTATATGCTCTCTTTCTCTTCCTCTTGTGAAATACTGTATATGGGCGCCTCTTGCTCTCTCTCTTTTAGAGTTTTTTTTAGATGAAATTTCTATAAGTAGCTTCTGTGTGTGTGTATGTGTGAGTGCATGTGTGTGTTTGGCTTAAACCTTTTTGGCCACAGGCTGTGCTGCCGCCTGTGTGTCGGTGGTTGTTGTTGTAGTGTTGAGCTTTGTAAAATGCGGCCACGTTGAAATCTCCTGAAACAGTCTACCTCCAGGGCAAACCGTATCGCGCACCTGTCGATGGCCCAGAAGCTTGTATGCTGGATCTATGTAGCCTTGTGCCACACCAAATGCTATCAAATCCTGTGCTGCCTGCAGCATGCGAGCTGGCGGTAGTTCAGCTGTGGAAAAGGAAAAAGGGAAACAATAAATAGAAGGATTACATTAGGTAAAGTGGTAAAAAAAAGTTGCTGTCGAACTAAAACAACTAAGTAATAACGAGATTAAACTAGAGCTTAGTGAGCCATAATGGCTCTTGCACTTCTTTTTATGGCCAATTCACCAACATCAACATCAACCTAACATACTACACAAGGAATGATTCATGCTCGTTAATTAGAGGGTTTTGGCGATTTGAAAGACGCAACTAGAACATTTGTTAACTTTATCTATAACTTTATGACTAACTATGAGGAAACTTCTAGATTTTAATCAGTATTAAGATTGGAAAGTTTCTTTGTTCGATAGAAGAAATGATTTATGTTAGTAACTTTTTTGATTAAATACTTTTCACACACTCACTTTGCCAGTCGCCAATGAGAACAATGCCCACACTTTTGTCATTGTATTTTGGTGCATGTGCACCCACAACATTGAAGCCACGTCCCGTATAGATCATGCCATCACCGCCGATGCCAAAGCTATATCCAATGTCATTCCATCCACGATCCACCTGATGAAAGTCTTGCATATCGCGCATACTACGCATACAATCCGGTGTCGTTGTACAGGCAGCTGGTATATACGAATGGTGAATGATGACATAGGGTGCTGGACCCGTAAAGTAATCCACCTGCTTGGCCATGCGTGCGCCCCAATCTGCTCGAGACAGCAGCTGTGAACCGACTCCGGTTCCCGCTGCACCTCCTCCTCCCTGCGTTCCTATCTGCTGCATGTGTTGGCTGTAACCTATGTGAGATGTGGACAAAGAGAACGAGTAGAAAATAGATTGACCATCAGTATATTGACTTGGATTAGATTAAGGTTTGAGTTTCATCTGTTGCTGTTGTTGTTGTTGCTGTTGTTTGTCTTGTTTGTTTTCTTTGTGTATTTACAATTTAGTACAATTTCGCACTCACTGTGTGATTGTGTGTGTGTGTTTGAGTGTTTGAGTGTGGCCAAAGTTTGTTGGCATTAATTGCGTCAGTTTTGTGTTTAACTTTGACTTTAACTTTATCCGAGTCTCTATTTCGACTTTGGTATGTTGTGTATTCCCATTGATAAATTATTTCAAACGGATTCCCCCGACTTGCGGCTGCTGATGGCTTTTGTTTTGTTTGCTGTTTATGTGTGGGTTTGTTTTTATTTGTTGTGTTGCCTCAACGAGGTGAGAAATCGCAATGAAACACCCAAGCCAAATGACAGCCTGGAACGCTTCATAAAAATTCCCCGCATACCGCTTAACGAGGCAAAAAACAACAGCAACAACAACAATAGAGAAAGAGAGAAATCGACAGCGAGCTAGAGAGTGAGAGAGAGAGAGAGAATGACAATTGACTAGCATTAAACGCTTAAAGTTAAAAAGCAATCGAGTCGTTGCCCCAAGTTGATCGGTTTAGCCACACATCGTTTTCAGATAGTATGTTGATTTAGCTTGTCTCTCTCTCTTTCTCTCGCTCTCCCACTCTGTCGGTGGCTCTCTATCTATTGACGTATATAGTATATTTCTTTGGCAAACGTGTCAATTAATGAACCGGCCTCAGGCCATATAAAATATGCATAAAGTTTGCTAAGCGATTTGTTTTGTTTTCTAAAGCGTTTCATACGCTTTAAAATGCACAATGTCTTGCTCTTTTCTGCAACTGTTTGTATATTTAAATGAAAACTACAATTTCGTGCATTTTTGAACATTGTAAAAGGCTTAAAAGTTGTCAATGGGAATAATAAAGTAGGGTCAAATGCTTGGTCAAGCGATGATTATTTATATTGTGAACAATATTTTCAGAAATTTTTTTTAGATATAAAATGTAATGTAACATAAATTAAACAAGATAATTAGCATTTTTTTCCTGACTTCCGTTTTTTATATGAAAAAGTAATGAATACCGTAATTAGTAACAATCTTGTATTTACTTAGCTGCAATTTAATTTTGGATACCTTTTAATATTCCCCAACAGTAGCATCGAATACGTTGTAAAGGGCTATTAACTTTTATTATATATAAAGTCATCCAAACTATTTAATATTGATGTGAGAGTATTTTACTTGACGCTGTGATCAAACGCTCTCGTTGCTCTCTTCTTCAAAAAACACAAATAATGGTGACTCAGCTTTAAAGACTAACAAATGAATTAAAATAATCATCGAATGCGATATCAACAGGTTGTATCATCTATCAGTTTTTGGCCCGTTTCACAGTTAACCGACAACACAGAGACAGCTGTAGGCCAAAACTACGACGACGGCCTTCGAAGTTAACTTTCTGGTTGTTGTCGTCGCCCCTCTAGTCATAAATGCAAATGCTTTAGCACCAAAAAAAAAAACTACCAAAAAGAAAAAAAAACTATTTTCATTCATTTAATATGGCTGTGTGTGTGAGTGTTTGCTCTGTGAGCTTGTGTGTGAGTGAGTCTGTTTGTAGAAAGAGAGTGAAACTTTAGCAGCATCCATTTGGAATGTTTGCTATGGCGTCGAGAGCGTCCCTGCTTTGCCCTGCCCTGCCACGGCCATGCCCTTAGCTCCCCTTATCATGGTTAGTTACGCCCACTTCCCGACGCATTTATATGCATACGGAAAAAGTTTGGAACGGAAAACGCGGAAAATGTTGGGCTGAAGCTGTAGCTGGGTGAAGCTGTTGCTGTTGCTGTCGGAGGAGTCGGAGGATCCGGAGGACATGAAGCCGCACTTGACTAAGTTAATAGCAGCAGTTTCTAATTAAAATTTTGTGAGAGTGAGAGGAGCAAAACATTTTTGTTGGCACCTGCATCCAATCCGGGAGAACCTCATAGCTCCTCATGCCACACTCAACATTTTGGAATGAGTGTATGAGAATGTGATTACAGGAGCGCACACAGCTAAAACTGAATCTGAATTTGGGATGTGGATGTGGATGTGGATCTGAAGTCTCATCTATTGGAAGTGTGTGCTTGAATAATAAATAGAGCGTGCTTTTCTGAGTGGGCGGCGGCGGTGGGGGCGGGGTTTGCTTGTTTAATCAGGGGGTGGTGGGTGTATAGAATGAGGGGGCTGGTTGGTTTGGTTTTGCTTGGCTGTCAAATCATTTGCCGCTTAATTTATGCCTTTTTGCTTTTTACTCTAGCTGTGTGTTACATGTTAATTACATTTATATATTCTCGCATGTATATATAGTATATATGTATTTACCGTTAACACTGACGCACAAACACAATAGAAAACACGAACATTAAAGTTAAAATGCCACCTCCGCCCCATTGCACCCCCATTTGATACGCCCCCTTTGCACACGCTTCTCTAATCGTTGGCCCTAATTACGGTGCGGCCTAATAAAGTAAACATTAAACTCGTTTTGCTAATCAATGTTGCAAACTACTGGAACACAAACACATATATATACCCTAAAACGCCCACACACACACACACACATACACAGATACACACTCTCACCCACTTAAACACTTTCATAAATAAGTTTACTCTCGGATGTTTAATAATTTGTTTAGGGCTTTTGGGGTTGGGGTTGGGGCTTTTTAAGTCTGTCTTGTGCTTCACGCTCATATTTCATTAGGAAATTACTTCTTAAAAATGTAATTCGACTATCTGCATGAAATTGACTTGCCTTGAGGGCACAGATAGAAAGAGAGAATGCGAGACAGAGAGAGAAAGGTTATGGTTCCTTTTGATAATTTGATAAGGCTCAATCCTTCGAATGTGTTTCGATCAAGTTTTGTCTCATAATTGAACTATTTTCCATTTATTCAATTTGCCACAAAACAACAACATCAACACTTTGCCCCTTTCATTTTGAGGCTGGTCCTCTCCCTCGACCTTCTCGCGTACTAATTGTTTGTTTTTAATCAACCAAAGCACATAAAATATGCTATTTATTCGCATACATATATATGTAAACACACACACACGAAATTACTTGTGCTTGCTAACATATTACTATGTGTGCGCATGTATGCACAAACCATGAGCAAATATTTTGTTTTTAACAGTAACAGTATGTTTATTAAATGTCATAATATAATATGGAATACGAAATATTTCAAATAAAATGACGCTCATTTAATGAAACCCAACCAAAATGCGAAAAAAGTCCACGTTAAAAGGTAAACAAATATAAAAAAAATGCCAGTAAACAATTCATAACTGAAAGGTTGATGGGAAGTGTTACTGCATCTAAATACTCTTCTAAAAAAAAATTAGATAAATGAATTTTCTTATGTTATCAAAAATAGAAAAAACTTGACTATTTTGTGTTCAAAATGCTTGCAGAAATAAATATTTATATATTTATCTAATTTTTACAAGCTTTTTTTGTTTTTTCTTTTATAATAATTTAAGTTCATATATATGCTAAATCACTTCATAAAACTGACTAAGCCCTCTCAATCAGGGTATTAATAAAACAATAATTTATAATGTGCACAATAAAAAAAAAACAGGAGAAATAATGTGCCCGTCAGATTGTCAATTCGCTTTCGCTGTTGTTGTTGTGTTGTCGTTTAACTGACATTTTTATTAAACGTAAGCTAATTAAATATTGAGCGCACAATCTGAAGCATAAATTCGTATAGTACGAGTATACAAATTACTATATGTTTCCGATCTATATCTCTCTCGCTCTCGCTCTATCGCCCTCTCTCTTTCTTTACAGGGTGAGCTGGAAACAACTTCCAGTGGCAGGTGTCAGGCGCACAGCATTTGTTGTTTCCGATAAGAAACAATTGCTCGGCGGAATTTGTGTGTTATTTAATAGTGCAAGCGAGTGTGTTCGAGTGTGCTCGAGTGTGTTCGAGTGTGTTTGCGTGTGCATGTGTGTGTGTGTGTGTTGTGGAAGCGCGTATTTCAGGGGCAACTTAGCGATAAGACCGAGTGTGTGGTGTGGGCCTTATGACACTTACCCATCATTGATAGCAAAAGTAATCCAAGTGCTGTCATGTTTGCAGTTGTTGTGAGTAGTTTTTTTTTTGTTTGCGTACTGCTTTATATATTTAGGAACTTTATCTTTTGCACAATTGTGACTTTATTCGTTAGGAACTTTGTAGAAATTTGAAGGATATTTTTTTTGATTTTCTCGAATTTGGTTTTTTTTTTGTGTTTGGCAAGAGTTGTGCAAAATTTGATTCGAGGTCAAATTTTCACATGCTGGTAACGTCCTCAGTTTTTATTATACTTTTCTTTTATGGTTTTTGTGTGTGTTTTTCTGCGATATGTTTCGCATTCACGCGGATCTGAAGAGCGAATGGTTGGGCAGCATAAGGGCGCAGCAATGTTTATAGACGCGAACCAAAAAGAAAAAACGCACAAAATTTTTTTCTTTTCGTTTTTTTTCGCACCAGCGCTGTCGACGTCAGCGTCGCTGTTGTTGCCTGCGCGCAATGCTAAACAATTTTTAAATCGCATGAAATTTATTACCAAGCGCCAAACACCGCAGCGCCTGCGTCGACGTCGCTGTCAGCGTCGCAGCGCAGCGCTCATCGGATCGTTCGATTCGCTCTTTGACGCTCTGTTGCGCTCACTTCCGCTCTGTGTAGCTCAGTGGCTTCAATCGGTGCCTCTCAAATTGACAACAACTGATAATGTTGTTATCAGCTGTGATATGGGGATTTGTCTTGTCTGTTGTTTGCCTAATTAACATTAACAGTTTGCTTGGTACCGTTAGGGTCTTTAAAGGTTGAATTCTTCTGCATGTGTGTGTGTGTGAAGTACACGACGACAAAATTATATTTGCAAATTTATCGACCTCATTATGAACTGTAGCTTCTGTGTATTCGTTGGATTGTTGGGACGGTACTTTTTATTTGCACCCGTGTGCTACTCGGGTACTTTTTTCCCTTTTCGGATGGCATACATTATGACATTATGACTTGGCACAAATAACGTATGAACCTGAACTTTGCGGCGCTTTCCCTTGGCCAATTCTGTTGTAAATGACTCGTGACTCACAAATGAATGACATTACTTACCTGATTGTCTGATATTAGTTGTATTATAATTGTGCAAGCATTTATTTGATTATCTTATCATCTAATGCCAATCTATTGTGTTCACAAGTACATATTTGTAGATATCGGTCACTCCACTTTCTGATTAGATATGCCAAATTGTATAAGTGGTTTTTTCTATGGTTCTATTCTCCTTGGGAGAAAGTCCGCATAGAGTCAAGGCCTCTTTATCTCAAGTATGCGTATATATCAAAACAACATTAATCAAAATCTTAGTTAAATACATGCGCATATCTTAACTATTTGCATGCTCTAACTCAACTGGGAACCTTCAAGACAGTCAACGACAAACCAGTAGTAAGTTGTTTGGTTATATAATATCTAATAAATCTTAAGTAGCTAAATAAATAATAGCTGTGAAATCATTTTACAACTATGACTGTTGCTAAGAGTATTTCCCCTGCATTCTTTACACAAGATCTTATCAATTGCTTGAACTTTTGTTCAAATGCATTCGTTTATTAACTACTTTATGACCTTTTGCTGCCTTGTACTTATCCAAACCCTTTCTCTCTCTCTCTCTCTCTATCCGTTTTCTGATACAGCTTCTTATTTCTTTTTTTGTTGTTGTTGTTGTTGTTATGATGTTTTTTTCTTTTGCCATCATCCGGCCTTTTTGTGGGGATGCCCCTGGTTGGATTTAAGGGGAAGCCCAAGGCAAAAGTATATGTTAAATTGCTTTAGTCAATGCGATTTGATTTGATAGACAAATTAACAACGTTTTTATTCTCGTATTTGGTTGTTAAACCAAAACTAAGTTGCTGGTTAGGGTATCTAATTATTCTTGTAGGGCTTCTGACATTTTCTATAATTAAAATATCCAGACTTATAAATCCATGTTTTCAGTGTGTTTCTGCCCCCATCTAACATGACTCATATTTATATTTGACTCTCCGACAAAATATTTTTTAAAAACAAAAGTTTAATAGCGGAAAAATTTGCATAATTTTTTAAACACACATATTTGGCATATGTGGGAACCAAAACAAAACTTGTTATACTGGCTGCTTCAGACAAATAATATCATAAACTTAGCAAACATTTTGTTTGAACACTTCTTATGGTGTTTGTTCTTAGTGTATTTTCGCTTCGTTATGCTTTTTGTTAAACTGCTTTTCCTTTCTTGTTCTTCATTGGCTCAATCTATCATTCATGCAACAAAAGCACACTCATCCACTAATACACACATACATAAATTTTCTAGACGTTGCTGGGGGATTACCGCAGCCTCCAGATGGCCATCATCAAAAGGAAATTCAAGTCGTTTGCCAGCCAATATTTTGGTTGTGTTTATGTGGCAAGGTAAACACGCAAGCTCTAGACCACTAACCCAAAACCACCTACTACTCCCCACTCCACTGCCCCCCCGCTCGTCCGCTTGGTCCGACTGTGTTTTATTTATTTATTTGATTTTGAAAAAAGGGGAAATTTTTACACACACACACACAGACGCACACAAACAAAGTAGACACATGGAATAGTTCAAATAGTTGAATTGCTGGCACGGCACTTACCACAAATTATAGCAAGCTGTTGTTGTTCATGTTGTTCTTGCCGCTGCTGCCGTTGTTGCTGTTGTTGTTGTTGTTTTGGCATGGCCATCGCCATGGCTAAGGTCGTAGTGCTGGAGCCAGATACAGAACTAAACCCCGACCCACATCCAGACCGCGCGTCGCCCATTGAATATTATCGTACCAATGTCGTTAAAAACCAAAGCGACTATGAAAACCGCTAACAACCAATGTGTAGCGTGTCCGGGGAACCGAAGAAGAAAAAAAAAACTCCAAAGTCCCGATGCCAATGCCGAAGCCGTTTACTGCCTCTGATTAATTCTTCTGCGTTTTGTTGCCATACACTGCAATTTGTAAGGGGTATGCGTATGCGGGTCTTTAGTTGGTTTTGGATATAACAAAAGCTTGAATCAAATAATACGTTAATTATTTAGCGGTTATTTGGGTTGTACTAAATTTTATATTTAATTCTTCAAAAATAAAAAGGTAATTGATATGATGGCACCGGATGTTAAATTGAAAATTTCATTTTTAGTTTTTTGGGTCACTTTTTTTTAGTGTGTTTAGCTTATATTTCATAGGACTGAAATCACCTCAAAGTGAAAACTGTTGTTATGTGAGCAGAATGTTAATATTGATAACAGCACATAACAACAGATCAAGTGATCTTATCAGTAAACTTTTTATTGGACACTGGAATTGGGTAGTAACCAACTAAAAGGTTGGATCCATCTTAATATGTTATTTATAAACACTTATCTTATTCATTTAGTTATTCTACCAATTTGTTTTAGTTAGTGTATTAAAGCGACATCCTATGCTCATTCTCATGTGACGCGCTTCTTGTCTTTATATTTTTAATCAACCATTCGACTCGCCACTAATCGTACATCTTATCAGGGTATTAAGTGCCGATGTTTCGCTAACTGCGGTTTGGCACGCTCTTTGCTTGCTTGCTTTTTTATTTATTTACTTTGGTTTTGTATCTTTCGTTTCGTTTCGTTCGAGTTTCGCAGAGCCATAGAAATCACATTGTTTTTAGGGTATTCACCACAAGGTGAAACATTATCTCTCTACAGCTGTTAGATAATGACAAGCGTCTATTACAATTAGCAAAAGTAATTGCGAATTATTTGTTCAAGCATTTGCCGAACTCCAACACATTCTATCTATCTACACTCCCCCTCCCAATACACCCAAACCATTCCAACCCACAAATCAAAACAATAGCAAAATCAAGCAACCCAAATTGCTTAATTTCATGTACAATAGACCTGGGCTGTTGTCGCCTCTGTTTGCCTGTAATTCAATTCAATAATGTGCTCCATGTGATATTAATATTTATACACATTGGTGATTTGATAATGATAATAATTGAATTTGAATCCATTTCAAATGCAAACAAAGAAAATTAACATCAAGTAAATCATGTTAAAATTGTATGTAATACATCTTAAATAAGTTAAATCAAAGAATTGGAATTTAAATTCTTATTACGTTGCATTTATTGCAAATGTTTCGAAAGTTGTGATTAAAAACTTAATATGCATATATTGTTAATTAAATTTTGTGACAATTGTTATTTTTGGAAGTTGTAATCTCTTACCATACCAAACAACAACAACCGTGCATAAAATACATAGACAAACATATGTATGTACGATATAATTAATTCTATATTAGGAAAAGTTTTGGCAGTCGGCAACTCATCAGTTGGCGCTTTGCTATCGCCTAAATCATTGCCTCTGTACGGATTAGGTACGCTTGCTGGTTGCCTTTTGGGTTAGAAATAACTTAGGCAGCACGATGGTTTGGCGGAAAGGGAGGCGCTTGTAGATCTCTTAACTGATGCTGGTACGGATGCCTGGTTGGCTTCACACACACACACACACACGCACACACACGACACGCACATGCCATATATTAAGAGGGGCATACTACATAAAATGACAAACGATTTGCGCTGCGCGTAAATTGAAAAGCGCTGAGCCTGTGAGATTGCTGCAGTCAAAAAACAGGAGTGGCACAACCAGGACGCTTTCTCGCACAAACAGGGACGAGGAGGACGAAGCATGAGCTGTGGTGAGGCAACATTTTGGCTGACTTGGTTGGGTTGACTGGCTGGCTGGCAGTATGCTGCTGGTGACAGCAGCGACTTTTGCTTGTATGTTTGGCTCTGTTTTGTTATTGCCGCCAGAATATATATAAATTGGTGTGTATGTCTCTGCATGTCTAGATGTCTTACTACCCGCCACTCTCCCTGTCTCCCCCATCCCAATAAACCCCCCTTGCTTGTTTGGCACTGGGCTGAATGCCAAAACTTTGGCAAAGTATTCAAATTAAAATTTCAATTAAGGAAGTGAATTTGGTGTGCCGAAAGTGTATTAAGTCTATAAGGGCGTCATCTTGGCATTTGAGCTTCAGTCCGTTGGCTCAATGTCGCAACGTCTCGATCGAATTGTGGGTGACTCGCACACGTGTGGCATGCCCCACAACATCAACATCAACAGCAACAACCAACAAGCAACAACAACGTGAAAACATTCCACCCACTCTGTTGGCAGGCGAGTTTTCACACTGTTGCTTGATTTATTGCCAAAGTTTTGTCAGTCACATGACATAAGAAGTACTTTGTGTAGAATATATTGTGAATTTTGTATTAACCAAACAGAACACATTGTTGTGGTTCTAGTGGTTTGGGTGTCGGTTTGGGTTTGGGTTTGGGAGGGCTGTGGGCATTATTAATAATGTAATCAATTTGTAAACAATTTGGCATATATCAATGCGCTTCGTGCTGCCCATAAATCTCGCACAAAATTAGCAAAAGCCGCCGTCGTCCACGTTTACGCAACGCCAACGCCAATTTGCATCCCGATTCCGGGAGGCGAGAGAGTTTCGTGAGGAGCACATTTTGGGAACACAGAGTTACGCATAACGTTGACGTTGCTGACATATTGCAACGGGGCCACGTTGATGGATGGACGTTTGGGATGGACATTTGCCTGTATATCTCTGGGTGGCTTAGACTCGTCGGGAGTGTAGGGCGGGTGGCACATTTTCACCCAGCCTGTTGCCAACTGTTTTGAAAAGAGGGGGTTTCAGTTTCAGTTTTGGTTGTTTTGGTTCCGTTGCCGTTGCCGTTGCTCTTGCTGTTGCTGTTGGCTTTTGCCTGGTTTGTCTGGCCTGGCATGGCTTGGCTCGCTTGGCAGTTAGTGACAGCTGCTGCCAGGCAGAAACCAACAAACAAGGCAAGCAGCTACCAAAAACGAAAACGAAAAAAAAGCTAAATAAAACGAATAACAAGCACGCAGACACCAGCGTAAAGAGCGAAATATCTAATCTCGCACAAGCCTGAAATTTCCACTATATTCTAGTTGACCGAGATTGAGACATTCGTTTGCTCCAATATACTCGAGTCGAGTCGACTCGAGTCGGGCAGTCGGTTGGAAAGTTTGCCTACTACCCTACTATCCTACACATTATGCATTGTTAGCTGTAGCAGAAACTAACGAGCACCTGACACTTACTTAATTTGAAGGCTCTTTTGGGTAGTCGAACACATATGGATAAATCTACTACACATGCAATGCGCAAATAATGCCAATCTACTCAAATATATCCATATACATACGTGTTTTTGTTGTTGAGTAAATGTTTCCATATCGATTTGTATAACAAATGAAATTGATGGTAAACCCACATATCTATTTGGTATTGTCTACCATGATTTAAATGTTTCCTCAATATATTTTTAAGATTGAATCTCAGGTTAAGGTGAATATGGGAATCGCTTAAGATCTTTAACTCTCGCTCAACACTTGCCATTTCTTTTCAATCAGCTTACACTTGTTGATCCCCCTCATCACATCAATTGAAATCAATATTCTAAACTAACAACTCATTCAAGTATAATTTTCTCCTCGACTAGGCTGCGTTTATCCCCTCAAATAACTAAAAAATCTCATACAAATAAATACGTTCATATCAAGAAGAACAAATAAATATAAGTGCTTATCAAAACCGACTAACATATTTGGTGTTTGTTTGTTGTGTGTGTGTGTGTTTGGACCTGGTTCTCTTCTCTTTTTTGTGAATTCGTTTGCAGCAGCGCACTCAAACGGCAAATTGAAGTTTGTATTTTTCCATTTTTGCTTTTGGTGGCACGGCTGCTTCTGTTGGTTGCAAGCACGACTGAGCACGACAACTGAGTATGTCTACACTCGCAGCATTCCTAAAAGTTTACGAACTTGTCATTCGAGAGTGGCTCAAATTTTTAAACACTCTTTCATTTCCCTCGCTTTTGCAGGCAACGATGTCCGGACGCCTCAATCATCAACATGCTGTGTACGCCTGGCGCCAGGAGCAGGAGAATAATCGAGTGCAGGCAACGCAGCAGGTGAATCGTTACTATGATCATTGGGGTAAGGTGACCTCACGCTTTGAGAACTGGACCAATCAGGCATACTACGACAAGGCGGACAAGAAGCTACAACAGCGTAAGACGCAACAGCAAAAGGAACAGGAGTTGTCCGAGCGACGGACCAAACTACGTGAACTCTTTGACATTGATAACAATCAGTATGATATGGAGTTGGGTCGCAAGCGTAGGCCGCGTGAATCGCCAGGCGATCTGAAGACCTTAGAGCGTATTAATCAGTCGCTCAAGGAGCAGGAACAACTTAAACGCAAACTGGAAATGGAGGCTAAACTCTATGGACGTTGGCGTCATGGTGTTGACGATGAGAAGCTTTTGTACAAATCCAAGACAGACAACGAAGTGTTGGCCAAACTGAACTGGCTGGACAAGCAGATTGAGCAGCAGCAGCAGCGTGAGGAACGTGAAGCACTCGCTGCCGAACGGCAACTGCTTCTCCAACAGGAGATCAGTCGCACGGAGCAGGCTCAGATGGAACGTCAACTGATACGGGAACAAGAGATTAAGGATATACGTGCGGTGCAGGAGTCACATGTGTCAGAGTTGAGGCAGCGCCAAGAGCAGGCCGATAAGCTGAAGGAGGAGGAGCAACATTTCCGCATGTTTCTCACCGAACTGGAGAAGGAGAAACAGCTGCTGGATGAGAGCACAACGCTAATGCTACAGAAAGCCGATGTGAATCAAGCATTCAATCTGAATAGAATCAAAGTCTTTATTCGCAATCGCAGTGAGGCATATCGCAAGCAAATCGCTCTCTGCATTAACCTGCTCGAGCGCATGATCAAGTATGCCGTGAAGATGGATCAAGTGCAGCAGTTGCTGGACACATGTAAAAAGCAGCTGGAAACTGAACAACTTGCCACCAGTCAAATCGATGCCATGTACGAATCGGAGGCAAAGTACAGTCTGCAACGTTGCGAGGATACCTGGCGTGAGCAGCATTTGCAGCGCTATGGCGCCATCACCAAGCTCATCGAGCAGGAGCAGCAATCGCTTAGCTCGATGTTGCGCGAGAATCTCACCGAGCAGCAATCGCTGATCGAGTTGCGTGCCACACATCTGGCGGGCATTGAGCAGACCACCAAGCAGCTGGAGCAGCTAAACAAGGAGCAGGTCCTAACTTCTCCACGAGCCCCAGTTACAGGCTCTGCCATGCCCGAAACTTGTGATATTAATGAACAAACCCTGAGTTCACCTCGTTCCAGTCAACTGGATCCGGACGAGCAATCCGAACTTATGCCCAAGGTTAACGATTCCTTCACCAATCTCAATTTGGATGTCTGGCAGGATATGCCGCCAGTGCGCGGTGGCATCGATTCGCCACGTCTCAACAAATCTCGCTCCATGAATGTGGTCAATTCGGCGAATGCCATGCCGCCCAAATTTGCACGTAAACGCGTTGTCTGGACCTAAAAGGGTAGCCATTTTAACTCCAAGACCGGTGAAATTTTGAATGTATTATTAGGTTAGGTTAATGTTTTAGCCATAGTTTAAATTATTATTAAGTGCATGAGTGTGTTATGTGTACTTTCTGTAAATTGTGCCTAAAATACACTCGCTTTAAGTGTATGTTTGATCGACTAATAACACTTGAAGATGTACAAACACTGTCTATATATTAAATAATAATAATCTTAATGTGTGTGCGCCAACAGAAAATGTGTTTATCACTTAAAAAGGGTTCGTGCTTCACTGCCTCAAGTAGCAGGTATTACAAATGTGTTGTCGTAGGCTGAAAGCTTAAAAAATTAAAGGGGATAAACAAGGAATCTGCCAGCAAATCTGCTCGAGTAGAAATAGATTTTGTCCTATTTTCCACATAATGATAATATTCTTTACCTTGTCACGGCAGTCTTTCATTTGATAATTACTTTTTCGCCTGCTGCAAGAAGAAGCAAAGAAATCCTCACAATAAAATTAATAGCCCATGTTTTATTCTACTGCTTAAACTAAAAGTTCTAAAGTAAAGTTTCATTAAAATTCATTTAATATCTTTTGCGTGAGACAGTTAAAAACATTTATGATATTAGTGGGGTAAACAGCTGCATTTGATTTATTATAATCTATTTTCAGATGATATCTTTTTAATTGCTGCATATTAAATATACATAAAATCAAATTATTCGCACTTTATCTTAAGCTGCAGTTTCTGCATTCATTACGTCAGCCAGAGCCAAGGATAGTTATGAGCAAAAGCTGACAGGAAAACAGATTTAATCAGATGCAGTTAAAAAATGGAGTTTATGCCATGCACATTGCTCTGTGAATAAACAAAATATTATCTGCAGTCGTTTCCAGAATACTGCCAAACTGTTTGCCCTTAAAATCTTTGCAGTCGATTTAACTATAATAATGGTAATAATAACATCATTAAAAACTAAATAGAAACAAGAATTTGTTGCAAAAATATACCAAGAAAGAGGCGGAGTGCATGCAGAGCGCCTTTTGATTAAATTTCTTTGAGTGTTTGGGGCACAAAATCCAATTTCATTTGCACTAATGGCAGCCGCCTGCTGCTGTTGCTGCTGTTGCTCCCAGCTGCAGTTTGACGCCGCTGCTGTAGCTGTTGTTGTTGTTGCTGTTGTTGCTGCTGCTGGTGCTGCAGTTGCTGCTGTGCAACTTCCGGTTCGCTTCGCTGGCAGCAACAATGCAAAATACACAGCGCAGCAGAAGCAACGGCGTTGGAGGAGGAAAAAACAGAGAGAAAATTGCATGAGCAAAAACGCGATTGTTAAATTGAATTAAAACCAACACGAAAGAAAAAACTTTAACGCCATACAAACATGCCTCTACTGCATTGTGGAGCAAGTGCAACCAAATGCCGGCCAAGCGGAAGGTATGTATATCATCGTGAGCACCACTCACTTTACCTCTCCCTCTTGCCCTCTTTTTCACTCTCTTTTTTGAGGGGCCATCAATTTTGGACATCGTGTTAGTTTAACCACTACGCGGCTCGCTCACTTGGTCTAAGCTTAACGAGGTCAGGTTTAAGCAACTAGCTCAGGAATTCGTTACATTAATGGGCAACGTATGAAATTGAAGACCACTTTTTCGATCATAACGAAGTGCAGATACACTCTCATTACATCAAACTTGTATCTCCAAGGCGAAAACATAAAAATGACAAAGTTGTCTTACTGTTAAACAGCACTGGGTAGCATTACTTGTGTGTGTGAAAGAAATCATATTTTTCGTGTTCCTGTTTGCTGTCGCTTTTCGGGTTGCGTCGGAAATTGTGTGGAATGCAACTGTTGGTCTTCCGTGTACGTAAATTAAATAAAGCGCAAGAAAAATCAGCAGCCATTCATGTGCTACGTGTGGCATTGCCATGAATGCTGCTTTTATTGCAAAACCAAAATTCCATAAAAAAATACATAAAAGATCAGCTATCAGTGGCATGTTGATAGTGGCATACTCTTGCCAGCATGAGTCACATGTCAATTTAATTATTGTAGTCAAAAGATTTTTTAATTAATATAATACAGTGCGCCTATTATGTTGACATATACGTACATTTCTATCGGATTTTATTCGATGTTAAATGATTTTTGTTAAATTTAATTATAAATTTGAATTCGCAATAAAAATCATGATTAAAATTCATTATGACAGGTTAAATAATATGTTATTGTTTCATTTATTAAAATCATTAAGTTGAAAATATTTTTATAGTGATTCGATAACTCTTTCAACTGTGCTAAGCATATTGATCATCGGTGAAAAGCGAGATATTTTGACTTAAACCATATTTGTATGGAAATCATTTATCTTTTCAGTTTGCAAAATCTCTTTAAATTCTCAATTGAGTGAATTTTCCCGGCGTCTGCCGTACAATTTACAAACACATTAAACAGGTGCGTACAATTTTGTCCAATTGCTCTCTGCGTCTCGGAGGCTATCCCTTAAATTAGATTAACGATGCCGGGGGATACGTTGACGTTGGAGGAGGACAACGAGGAGAAGCCAGAAGTGACATTTACGTCAACAATTCAACAAACAATTGGCAAATGTGGCCATAAAACCCATGACGGTTGCCGCCGCCGTTTGTTGTTGTTTGTTATTGTTGGCGTTGTTGTTGTTGTTGTTGTTGTTATTATGTCCGTAGTTGTTGTTGTTGTTGATGATGTTACTGCTGCTGCTGCTGTCGCCTGTCTTTTTGCCTACCACTCAGCGTCTGTTACTGTCTACTGTCTCTGTCTCTGTCTCTGTCTCTGTCTCTGTCTCTGTCTGTCTATCTGGCTGGATGGCTTGCAGTGTGCTTGTTGGCATTTTCTGTTGCTTACCAATGCACAAAGCGGAAACGGATGCGGATCCGGAAATACATGTATGCGTGCTGTTGCAACTGGCTCTTATTGTTGCTGTTGCTCTTGCTGTTGCTGTTGCTGCTGCTGTCATTGCCCCTGTTGCTGTTTGCCGTTACTGTTGCCGTTGGCGTTGCTCACATAAAGACAAGGGACAGACGGACGAAGGGGCGCCAACGCCAACATCAACGTCAGTGGCAGCGTCATCGGCTTAGCAATAAGCCAACATGTCGCCAAACAAACTAAGCCCCAGTCAGGCCGCACACATTTTGCCGGCTAAGCCTTCAGTCAATTGCATTCAAATAAACGATTCATACGACTCCTGACTCTCCTGACCCACCCCTCCTAACTAGTACAACAAGTGGGAGTGCTCTCATCTAACGGTTTTTGATAGCGAAATACTCTATAAAATACTTTTTAGGTACAAAATTGATATCTTAATAATGTATTTTTATATAATATGTATAATTTTCGTTAATTTATTGCATAATATGATATTTGACATACATTTGACCCACTTTAAGCTACCCTTTCAACCAAGTTTTTACGGGTAGAGGGTATAAAAAGAGACTTGTAAATGAGTAGTAAAGGGTTTCAGGAACGCAAGGTATAGTTTTAGGGATATTCAGCTAAGGAACAAGCTTAGATACTTGTAAAAGTGCAAAAGAGAGATAGTGAGAGAGAGAGAGAGAGACAAAGAGAATGCTTTTACTGGTGCACTTTTAGCCCATTTGCATGAAAATGCCAGTAGACTAAAGTCTGAACCGGTTTCCACTCGGGGAATGATCAAATTTTACTCCGCAAAACAGACAGACGACAGAGGACAGAGGAAAACAGGCGTTGTGCGGGAAGTTGGCCGGTTGCACACGATTTCATGTAGCACTTTATGGTTGAACTGGGAGCAAAACTGCGTTTAAACTTTAAACAACGTTTACATTATCTGACACGCGATGGTTGCCATGGTGAAACCCACTTCCTCCACTCCACAACACACAACACCACTCAAACCTTCAATCCCAGTAGCAAAGTTCTCTCTTTTTTTATGTATATATGTATATATTTTTTGGAGCCATCGCTATAGTATAAAAAGCTGCGTAAATATGCCAGCCAACAATATCAAACAACAACGAGAAGAGTCGCTTCGTTGGCGCCGCTTTAAACACTTCAATGTTGTTGTTGTTGTTGTTTTTGAGTATGCATCAGCATGTAATATGTGTATGTCTGTGTAAGTGTAAGTGTAATATAGTTTCAGTTTCATAACTAAAAAACCATAAAACAAAATTTTTTACACGGACATACAGAAACAAACATACAGACCAGTCAGCACAATGCCAGCACACACACACCCCCTTCGCCAACGTCCAAAACTTTAATGGTTCATAGTAACGGATACGAGAATAATAAGCATGCTGCAGCATATCACGAGAATGTGTATGTGTAAGAATGAGTTGTACACTATATTAAAGATTAGCCTAATGGAAATCTGCCAAAGCGCAACGTTCAAAATGCCGAAAATGTTAAAGCATTTCGCTAACATCGCAAATTCGAAATTAAATTTAATGCTAAGTTGCTTACTATGTGATAAAAAAAAAAAATAAGATTACAATAGAAATTCGTAATAATACAAACTCCTTGTCATATTGCATACTAAAGAGTTTATGTGAAAACAATTAGTTTCAAGTTGGGTTAACAAATGTCTGGCTCAACAATAAATGGAGAGAATAATAACATTTATGTAGGTTAACTTTACTTAACGAATTACTCTAGCAAGCTCACTTAAACTTCAATTAGCACTGTTTAGATTAAAGATATCACGAGCCTAGTTAGTGTCATTATATATTAACTTCAGTTTAAGTCGTGTTAACCTCCGTAAATGGAAAAATATTTAGCAGATGGCTGAGTTTACTCATGCAAAGAACACTGCTGGAGGGGGACTTTGTTGCGGTTACGACCTAATTGGATTTTAAACTAATTATAACTACTTAAATTTAGCCAAGTAATACTTGACAATTATATATGAAAGTTGCTTTAAGAGAGTTGAACTGTTCCAAGAACAACTACAGCCTTTCAGCAAAAAAAATGTATATATATATAATGCAAATAAGTGAAAACAAATGTCAATTTCAATAAATATGAAAGTATTTTTCGCATTTCCCAACATTTGATTGTTATTATTGTTGTTGGCTTGGTTTACCACAATATTGATTTTGGCTTCAAGTGAAATGGCGGTTATGCATTGTGGGAATTTACTCAAGAACTAATTGAACTTCAAAATATTTATGGTTAAGTGGTATTTTGCAGTTAATAAAGGGGTTTTTGATGTGTATTATAAATTACAATATAACTTCTTTTTTAATAATAAAACAGATTGTATTTGAATAGATAATAATTTACGTGGCACAATATTGTATTACTGTAATTGGTTTTGATTTAATCTTGAAATAAATACCCATACAATTGAATTAAACTTGTTTGGGGCATTGGAGAATCGTATATAACATGGAGTGGTCGGTGTCGTATTTACATTTTCGTTATTTGATTTCATTTTTATGTATACACAAAGGACCTGCTGCTCGACAGCCGTATTACAAAGGCTCAGCCTGCGGGGCCGTGCAGGCACTTTGGTGTGTTTCACACCGCGTTGGATTTGTTATTATGCTGTGCGTTCTCCACCCACAATGCTCACTTGCTTTCTCTTTTTGCGTCCTGGGCTTGGTGTCGCCCACGTCGCATGTCTGTGCTGAATTGTCGAGGTGTGACCACAATCCAATTGACGGTGCATAATTGTTGAGGTGTTAGTCGGAGGTGTTTTTGGGGAGCCTGCGTTTGTCAGGCAACTGCCTGCGGGTTTTCAGTTTTCAGCAATTGTGGTTTATAATATACATTCATCCATACACACACACACACACACACAGACATTGAGAGAAACAATTGTAACTGTTATAATTCCTTTGTGCTATGGTAATCACAGTTGTTGCCATTAACTTGGCTTAAACCCACACAGAAGTTGGTCCATATGCCGAGCGCTTAAATGTACATAAGTTAGCTTATTGTTTCCATTTAGGGTTCCATCAAGGCTATTCGCACTGTTTGTGCTATTTATACGGCTTATACTCGCTTTATATGGCTTTACCCAAAAGTTTGCGCAAAAAATTAGAATTCATTTGCACTCGAAAACTACTGTTACCCTACCCCTACTACTACTACTACTACTACTACAAGTACAACTACTCATGCTACTCATATAACAACTCGTACACGTACTTGTGAGTGCCACTGTGAGAGTACATGAAACTGCCCAACAACAACAACAACAAGAACAAACTAACCACAGCAGAGCAAAATAAAACGAATAAAACAAAAATTTTGAACTGGGTGGCTATCGAATAAGAGATACTCTCACCCTATGTGAATGTGTGATAATAGCATTTAAGCTTTAAGCTGATTAACTTTACTCTCCTCTGCCTTAACGGACTTTGTTTTTTTGGAATATGTGTCAGAAAATGTATAATACACTCTTTAGACACATAAAAAAGGAACACCACACAAAACCATTATACCCTTTACATAATAAAAAAGGGCCATGAACGTCATGAAGAACAAGAGCGACAGCAACAATGCGCAACTGTAGCAATTGGCATGGCAAACACATAAACCTCTCATTTGGTTATTTTGCATTCATAAAATGGCACTAATTATACAGTTATAGTCGAGCTTATATATGCATATATATACGTATGCTATGTGTATGTTTGCCTATCTCTACAATAGGGTGGCTTTGTTTGAGCCTGCAACAAATTTTTGGTCACATTTCCTGCCAGCTATTATTGTTAGGGATAGAGTTGCCCTAATTCATTCTTTCTCGTTTTTTGTCTCATCGTTGCTCTCTCATTCTTTCTCTCTCCATAGTTCTATCTCGCTCGCATTTCGTTGAGCGCCGTAACGGTAATTAACGAGCTCAAACGGAACTGGCGACTTTGAAGCAACGTTTCTGGAGCGGCGGCGGCGTCTATAGCGTCACCTGGCAGCCAAAGAGACCCAGCTGCAACACCTGCAGGACGTATACGTAACTTTTGTAATTAAAAGCAGCGCAGTGCCGCAGCAGCAACTGCAGCAACAGCAACAACAGCAGCAGTAGAATAGAAGGTGAGGCAAGAGCAACAACTACAACAAAGGCAGCCATGCAAAAAAAATACTTGCAGCTGCAGCAGTTAGGCGTTTGGGTCGAACTAAGGGGGCGTGGCATTAGAACAAAGGCATGGCAAGAAGCACAATAGTTTTGGGTCTTCCTAGGGCGAAATGGAAGACGAGGCAGTGAAGGAGAAGGTGTTCGTAGTTGGTTTGGGTCGAGTGGGGTTAAATGCGGTTTGCGGTTTTGACTGACGCGGCGGACTTAGTTGCGTCTCAACGTTGTTTTTCTGTGGCAGCAAAAAACAATACACTTAGAAAAAAAAAACAATTAATGGACCTTTCTAGTATGAATTTTACTAAGCCTTTTGATCAATATCAAATTTGTATACAAATATCAAGTATTTCTTCTGCCTATTTTCTCATTATATCTTGCCATCAGAAGTTTTAGTTGTTCATCAATTTAGTATTGTTAGATTGAGTATTTAATCTTTAGATTAGCATACAAAAAGGTATTAACTATAAAATTTAATCCGTAAAGTTTTGCTTGCCGATGGTTTTTATTATTCTTTAGCTGTTAAGCAACAACTAAACTTCCAAAATAAAAAGCATTAGTCAATATATTGATTTGGAAACCTTAAACGAAACTCATGACCACAATTTTGTTTAATTAACTTCACAATCAATATTTTTTTCTTTAAGATAAATAATGTGTTAGATCAAAATGTTTTGCTTATCAACTTGCTTGTGGTTTCAAGGGAAATTTGTAAATTTCATAGTTTTTGCCAAAAAATGTATAAAACATTTTAACCTTCAGTCAGAGACTTGCTCTCATTTAAGTTTTCTCAGTGCAGTTGCAGCTGCTGTATTCAACACTTGCAACTAGTGCGTTCCCTGCCACAATTTGCTAAAGTGCTACCAAAGGACTTGAAGCAATGGTCCACGGCAACCAAGTGTGTGCCGCACAACGCAAATGGAGCATTGCCACCTAAGCTTCTTGTTATTATTGCTGCCGTTGTTGTTGTTGCTGTAGTTGTTGTTTTAAGACTCACAGTTAACAGAAGCACACCAAAGCTTGCGGAATCAGATTATGAAAATGAGCTACTGCAAAGGATAATTGGAAATTGATTCTGGCAATTGTATTGCTGGCTCCACAGGTAAACAAAAGTGGCCAAGCAAGCATATTGCCAGACATCAGACATCTCGGTGCACACAACAGAACTGGGCTAATCCGCTTCTCCCCCCTTTCAATGTGCCGAAATTATATTGTTCATGTAATCGCACACACGAACAGAGAGAGAGAGAGAGAGAGAGAGAGAGAGAGACAGTAAACCGACAGTTGAACGATGTGTTGTGCCAATCTTCTAAGTAGTTTCCGTTGAGGGTTTTGCTACAATGATTTCACCAAATCTGTGTAACTTGATCAAAAATGAAGCAATTTCCATTTCCAATATGAGTTAAGGGACTGGAATGTAACTTGCTATACATTTTGAACATTTACACAGCGTATTAATTGATTGTGGCTGTTGAAAGTACAAAGTTTCGTGACAAGCTAGGCTAATTTATGCCAAAATGTACAATTATCGTAACTTGTCATAAACTTTTGGCGCCCAAAATGGTTTTCCCAAAATAATCTTGTTTAATTAATTCAGTTAAAAAGTTTAAGATTTTATTTTTGGACACCAAATTTGCGTCAACATTGTATAAATTTTAACAAAATATATATTTGCGATAATCATTTCTTATTGAATAATTGGTAGGCCCGTGTCGAGCAACAGGGTGTTGGTCACGTGCAAGAAGTCTCTTAAACCATGCCAAACCACACACAACACATAATATCCAGGGGCTGCCATGTGCAGGCTATTGTTTTTGCATTGCCTACAAGTGACCCGCAGGTCATGTGGCTGTCGTCCAAGGACCTGGACCTTGCGTGCTGGACTCTACGGTGTCAGCAGATTGCTGCTATAGTTAAAACATGCTGCGGGCAGCCTGCGTGGGCTCGCATAACATAACAGAAAACAAAAGCAAAAAAAAAGTGTCCAAGTTTAATTGATAAAGTTTCTGATGATGCCATGACGCCGCATTAAGCCCACAAGCCCAGGCACAGAACATGGGCTAGCACCGGCGAACACTTGTCAGCCAACCCTCCAACAACAATGTAACCAGACCCCCTCCCACCGACTAGCCGCGTTATTTTATCCATATAAAAGAGGGGAAAAAAAAGCATAGCAGTTTGTTCAGCTTTAAGTTAAAGCATCTACGTGTGTTTTGTGCCCCATCTGTGTCTGTCTGTCTGTCTATGTTTGTCCTGTGCGCTTGCTGTGCTTTGCACTGATTCCCACAGCGCTCGTTAAATCAATCGTATTCAAACGGCAACTATGCTTACGTACCCCCACACCTAACCCAACCCAACCCAATCCAACGAACCCATTTCCAAACCGGACGACGCAATCAATGCAAAACAAAGACAGAAATAACGGCAAAAAAAAAAAAAAGCCAAACGAGAGGAAGCAAAAAAAAAGTAGAAACGAAAACAGTAACAACAACAATAATGTGATTCCGTCACTTCATTGAGGACATCAAAATGTATGAGCCTCTCTACATGTACATGTATGTGTGAGTGTGCCCTGTGCAGAATGCCCATCAGGCACACACGTGGTCCCATCGTCATCAGGTCGATCCGAAACTGGCTGCTGTTTCTGTTGCTGCTGCTGCCGCTGTTGCTGCTGGTCACGTTATGCCCCGCTCAGCTTTGCTTTTATTAAAAACGCTATGCAGAGCACATTACAAGTTAATAATTCCCGTGCCGAGTTGCGCGTTTTGCCACACACAAACACACACAATCGTGCACACATATGAACAAACTTGTATACGGTTGCAGGCACGAAGCTGGGGGGCATGGTCACGGTCACGACTGGTGCCATATGCCACACATTCGTCGCTGTTGAAATATATATGTGTGTGTATATATTCAACCGCTCCGCCCTCCGTTACTGTCCCAGGACGCAACATGAAACGAATAATTTTTATGATGCTCTGCTACCCATTGCACGAACCGAATGAATGGCATTTGTGTTCGAAAATACATTTATTTGAGGGCGTCCTCGCTCTATGGACATTTAGTGGCATCGAGTGTGGGGCAACAGAGTGTGGCTGCAACACTAGCCAGAATGGAAGTCAGAAAACACTGAGTGACAGTAAAAGAGAGAAAAAGAGAGAGAGAGAGAGGTAGAGAAAAGATCTGTTGCCCTTTTGCTCTGCGGCGGCGGCAGTTGACACAAATTGTCAGTTCATCAACGCCTACCGGGCGTATGTGTGATGTGCCTGCCTGTCTTCTTGAGGATGTGATGAGCAGTGGGGACTTCGGAAATCGCCAGCTTCGTTAGGCAACACACACTTACACACACACACACACAGACATATACACACACACGATGAGTGGAAGAGTGTGTAACAAGCTCATATAAATCGTGCACGTTGGCCCATAACCATATTGAGAAGTCTTTTGGGCTCCTTGTCATTGTTGTTGTTGTCAGTTTTGTTGCTGGCCAAAATGTCATTGTTATTAACTTTATATGGCTTATTACATAAGCAGCGCAAATCCGGACAATGCTTACGTGACAAACGTCGTCTCGTATCATCCAACAAAAAAAAGAGAGAAAAAAAATTTGTACACTAATTAAATGTAATGCCTGTTACAGCCTACATTCATCCAGCCATTCAGCCATTCGTCCCCAACAGTAGAACCAAAATGAAGGCAGATAAAGTTTCCAAAAAAGATTTAGTAAGGGATTTGCGTGTGAAATACCATTTGTGTAATGGTTAAAGTCCCTTCAGGGAAAAGTTCAAATTTAAGTTGCCAATTTAAAAAGTTGGAGTCGGAGAGACAAAAAGTAAGCCACATGGATAGGTATGTTAAACCAGCAGCAAAACTCATGACAAACAACAATTAGAAGTTAAATTGTATCGATTTGTTATTTTTTGACAATTTTTAAAAAAATTTGATGTATTCATTTCTGTTAATGTCGAGGCTTTCCTTGTTTTGTATAAAATTTAAAAACCTTAAATTCATTTTTAATTTATTGCCTCACATTTATTTGCTTATGCCTGTCGATTGAAAGAGATATTTGAGGCAGACACACACACACACACAATTCGGGTGTAAATGGGAACAAACACTTTGATCTGAAATCGATTTCCGGCACATTAACAGCAAGAGGCCTACATTTTTCACCAGAGCTCGACCTCGAATTTAATCAATTGACAAAAGTTATTAAAAGTTTAAGCGAATCGAATAAAAGTTTTTTGTTGTGTGCCAGAAATCACAGCCAGAGTATTGCCGCATACACAACTCCACCTCCTTCTCACCGCTCTGCCCCCCTTTTAGCAAATGGCAAACCAATGCAAATCAATAAAGGGCGTGAGGGTGGATGGGAGAGTTGCGACTTTGAGACAAGTTTATATCGTAAATTGTGCGCAACGAAAATGAGATACGTAGACCGCATACCAAAGGATTTCGAAGTAAAACATTTTCTGATTAGCCCCAGCCACGTTGTCTGCTGTCTGTTTCCGACTGCTGCTTTGCTCAGCTCTGCTCTGCTCTGCTCAAAGCGACAAAATTGCAAAAGGACACAAAGCGACAGTAGCAACTGCGAGCTAAAAGCAAGCCAGAGATGAGGTTAAGGAATAAAAGCATAAGAAAACTTAGCTACTGGGTGCTACTACAATTTTTTTTTGGGGGAACCAGTCTATTTGATGTTTTGTGTTTTGTGCTGACCCCGCTTTTGGTTTGGGAAGTGCGCAAGCATAATAAAATCAAGATAGAGACAAAGCCCATGGCAAGGATAGCAACACAACCGAAGCCACTTCGATTTGGCATTGTGTGCCAAACTCGTGCTCTTTGTCGTGAGAACTTTTACTTATAATAACATCAATACTTTTACCATGTGTGAACAGGAATTTTTACAGCTTAACACAAGTTTTTACGACATTAAACAACCTTACGCGTTGTTGCGTAAAACTTAGCATAACTTTTCACAACTTAATTACGAAGTAGTTAATATTTTTACGGTATCTGAAGATTGACATAACAAAAACACTTCAATAAATTAAAAGCTTTTTGTAATAAAATAATTAAAAATACTGATATTCAAAAAGTTATTACCAATATCATCAATACTTCCTTATTTTCCTTATTTAAAAGGAAAAAAGAAAAAAAATGCCATCTCTATTTGAGATAAACAACATGAAAGATCGAAGAGGGGAAGGTAGGTTGAGTAGCACTGTACTGACTAAGGATATGGACTGACTCTAATTGAACTTGTGTGTATGTGTGTGTGTGTGTGTATGGGGAGAGGGTGGGTAGAAACGTATTAGAGCCGATGTGTGAATGTTTGTTTGTTGACTGCCTGCCTGCCTGGATGACTGGTTGCTTGTCTGGCTGGTCTTGCTTAACAGATTCGACAGTTAGTCGTTCAGTGCTTAGGGCTTTGGTTGAATAAAAATATTGTGTTAACTTTGGTTAGTAAACTCTGAGTGAAAGTCTCACTGGCTGCCTGAAGGCAAGTGCGAGCGAGTCCAAATCATATCATTGCGCCATCTCAGTCTCTAAGTGTATTTGTTTCATTGCTCTGAATGCTAATGATGGGAAAATTTGCGAATTTGTGCCAGTGCGTACCAAAGATGGAAGAGGGAGAACTCTAAGCTAAACTGAACTGAACTGAACTGAACTGAGCTGAGCTAAAATGCTAATGATGTAAAAAGCTTCGGCGCTGAAACAAACGACAACATTTTCAGAAGCAGAACGGTTTCGGTGTTGAGTTGGGGGGGATGAGCATCCAAACGTTGTCCTCGAAATGAGGCAACTGACTTAACTTAATTGAAGTTGCTTTCGGCTCTCTGCCGGTCTCTGCCTTGCCAATTGCCTGATGGACTGACTCCCTATTTCACTCACTCTGGAGATACTTTAACTACCCTCATGCGATGTCTTCTGCATTTAAAAGCTATGAGCACATCAGCATCCCACTTTCGTAGTCAGTTTAGATGATGTGATCGGATGCTCTCGCTCGATGTGATTTCGTAATTAATGAATCCCCTGGAATGGGCGTAAATGAAGCTTAGCGGTTTACTTACTTGATGCGAATACACCCGCCCTAGCCCCTCTCCTGGTCTCCGTCTTTCAGCGAACTGGCCAAAACGTTTAGTTAGCCCCTGCGAACCTGTCAAGAAAACTCAACTCACCCATTCGTCGCCCAACTTAATGGGTACTTGACACTCCAAAGTGTCGTCGCCCAGTTAGGGTATCCCTAACACACTCAACTTTTCCATTTAATGTCCGTTCAGTGTCATTACAATCCCACACAAAAGCTGTGCTTAACATTATTGCGATTAATTGAATAAGCTTAAAACTGTACAAGGCACTTTCAAGTAGATCTTATAATTAAATGTGCACTGAAAATCTAAATTGTTTGATGATGCTTTTGCTATATAAATACAAACAAAATATTTTCTGCTTAACAATCTGTTTGAACTTTCCACCCATCTCTGTATTTATATATATATATATATATCATTGTTGTTATTTATGTACTTATGCGCATATTCTGTTTCTCAATAAACAAAAATATTATTATGGAACAAAGTGTAGATAAAACTACAGTTATGTGTTTACTTACAAATGTAGCTTATCTTCGGATTTTCTGAATGCATTTTATTTTGCCATAAAATATATATATAAATGTGCATCAAACGCTAAACAAAGTGCTCACCCAACAAGTTATAGAAATAATATTTTTTCTCTTTTATACTATGCCAGTTTTAAGTATAAGCCATAAAGTCTTTAAGTACTCTTAAGTTTTGTTCTCAAAAGTCAAATTTGTTTCACTTGTTTTTCTTTCTTTTTGTTCTCTTCTTCTATTTTTTTACTTTTCTGTTGCTTTTTTCTTTTACAGACGACCGCACCGGATGTAAGATTCGCACTTTACTGCTTTGGCATATTGTGTGGCAGCTCTCTTTTCTCTGATGACTCGACATATTATGATAAGCAATTGGTTGCGAGAGCTGAAAGTGTTTTTTCAACTTATCAGAGACAATGAAATATTCTCCCCCAACATAATAAAAGCGCATTTCGTTTGTAAATTTTGTATCTAAGACGCAAGCTGAAACTATATCTAAATTATTTTATATGTTTTGTGAAACTTAAATATTTATGATTCAATTTAGTTAACATTTGTGCATTTCTATAGTCAGGCACTGATTTTGGCATCCCTTTGGATGCTTAATGAAATTAAATTTCATATTCTACACACACACACACACACACACATGTTAAGGGTAGCTTAACAAAGCTTTCATACTTAGGAGTTAAGACTAGATTTTTTTTTCATCTTGGGGCTAGACGAGTCTTATGCTGGTCGCGTTGTTGCAACCACAAAGGGCACTTGAATTGCAATTTGTAATTATGATGTTGGCCAATTGGCCTGTAAGCTTGTATTTAGTACTTCCTCCTAGATGTGGCTGTAATTGTACTCCCAAGCAAAGTCAGTGTGAAGTGTGTGTGAGCAGGTTTGGAAGCATTCTAACTAATATTCTCGTTTCAGCTGCCTTTAGTTCTTTGCACACTTTAATCACATCAACTTTAATAGCTTTTATCAACATGGTGTCCAGTGTGTACAGTGTGTATAGTGTGTACGGTGTACGGTGTACAGTGTTCAGTGTTCAGTGTACAAAAATGTGTAGCACTTCCGGCTCATTAACTTTGATGTAGGCAGAGGGATGATGAAAGGAGCAGCACAAGCGGATGTGGATGTGGATGCGGATGCGGGTCTGGGTTGGTATTCGCACTTGGCCAAGTGGCAAGCATTTGTGGCAGCCACTGACAATGCTCCATTAGCATGCAACATATTTTAATTAGCCAAATAAATTGTAAATGCCGGTTGCCCAAGCGATTTTCCATGTTTCTCTTTTGAACGTGTCTGTATGTGCGTGTGCGTGTGTGACTGAGTGTGTGTGTGTTTGTATATGTATTAAAGCTGCTGCCAGTGTTGCGAAATAGAGAAAACTCTCAACTAAGTATTCCGTATTGTTGCCTTGAGCCTGTCTAAGCTAGTTAAAGTTTAAGTGCCTTTTTTTCTGCCAAGATTTATTGTGAACAAAAAAAGTAATAAAGAGAGAGAGAGAGAGAGAGAGAGTGGGAAAAAAATGTTGAATGTATGGAAGTTTCAGTCCCAGGCGTCCGTTTAATTTCACTTAACGTTTAACCTGATGTCATTAATTGAGCGCAATTAACGCGCCTTTAATGACGCCCTCTGGTCATGTCCAGCATAACCTAGGGCAGGGTATAAACTGTACCATACCCTGCATACATACCATTTTACCTACATGTGTATATTTAATAAGCGGGCCACGTAAAGTCAACACTTGTCGGTAAAATTAACGGGGGAGTGGGTGGGGGGGGGGGGGTCTATGAGACGCCAACGCGTCGCTTGATAAATAGCCAATAAGTCTTACAGTGCTTTAAAGGCTCCTCGCTGACTGCCTCCCACATACTATATATTGGGTACGTGAATCCGAAACCGAACTGAACCGAACCCAAGACCAAAACAAAGACCAAGACCCAGGCACCGCCCTCCTGTTGTGCCCGTTGAAAACGAAATGAAATAAATGGTCTGGCATATAACCTTGAGCGTGTGTTGTGGCTATTATCATTTGTAATTTGCAGCAATTAGTTGGGGCTCAAAAATTCTAAAGCAAACTTTCTCGACAACAACAAGAACAACAATAGCAGCAGCAGCTACTACACAGAAGAAGTAGAATAACAGGCACAAGGAGTGAGAACTAGAACTTTGCCAAAGGCCACGTGGCTGGGAACAAAAACAAACACAACAAAATATGTAAGCTCTAGGTTAAAAGTGTTAGACTATGGGAATACCCAAAGGACCTAAAACAGAATAAAAATCAAACCTTTTTTTGTACTTTTTTAAACATATCTTTGGTAATTTGAAAAGGTTAATATGCAAAATTAGATTTGTTGCGTCTTTATAAAGTTGTAAATCAAATTTTATTCGTCTTGCTTTTCTACCGCCTCAGTTCCTTGAGGCAATAATTGATGCTGCAGTAATACATTAACGTTGATAAGGTTCAAGCATTCGATTTGCAAATTAAGGGTTTTCAGGTTTCAAGTCTCATTATATTTCCTGTTTCTAGTTCCTATATATCCGTAGTTTCTGGATACTAGGTGTTTCCAAATTTATTGACTTCTAAATGTTATAGTGACTACTGCACACATACATTTAATATTCGACTACCCATCTGGCATTATTTTATTGTTTACAGGGTACAATAAAGAAAGAATTTATTGGGCTTGGGCCAGCTTACATATTTATAAGGCACATTAAATTAATTTACGCATGTTTTGCCATGTATACAATGTACTTTGGCATTACCTAAAACACAAGCAAAACGAAATGTTCGGGGTCAAAACGAAACTGAAACTTTTGGCTCTGGCTGTTTACACACGAAATACACCCGGGAGTACTTAAACATCCTGTACAAATACGTGTACAGAGAGCGAAACAACAATAAAGGCATAATTAGTACTATTGATTGTTGAATTCTTGATTAACATGTGACTCGGCAATCACAATTAATGTTATTTAAGCTACAGCTGCGCACAATTAACACAACATGAGGTGGAGAAAGATGGGGTGTGGGGGGGATGGTCTATGACAAGTTTAAAGTCTGAGTTTAATATTATACAGTCTCGCTTATTCTTCTGCCTAATTGGCCTCATGGGTGTCTTCAAAGTTTTCCACTTGCGAACGCAGAAGAACCCTGAATATTATTACTATTATTATTGTTATTATTACGTTATAAACATTTTTATTTGTGCTGAGTTTCAAAAAGTTATTTATTTACTTTGGCGTCCTGCTGACACATCACCTTGACTTGACTACAAGTCCAACGTAGTATATCGTCCAGAGTATTTTTTATGAGTTCCGGACTGACCATTCTTTTAATATGAGAATAAATAACAAAGCTCTCTTTACTGTGTTGTGTTGCTTTCAACTTTTATCAAGTTTGTCTAAGGATGCTTCAAAGTCATTAATTGCGGCTACAGCGCTGCCACAGAAGCTTTCATATTGCGGTTGAATAACCGAAACGCTTCATACTTATCATCAAAATCAATGATGCTTCATAATGCTCCAACATTCTCTCATTCTTTAGCCATGTCGCTGATGTTTTCACTCTTGTGCATCATTTCTTTTAATATTTTATATTTAAAGCTTTTTCGCTTATTAGGTCATTCGCTTAAGTTTATGATTGGATGATTTTGGATAAAGTGAAGCTTAGCTTTTGAGATACTAATGCTATACAATTATGAAAATTACTCTTGAACATGATTTCTAAAACCATGTTTTCGCTTTACTTACTAACTTTCTCATTAGAGCTCAATGTTATTGTAAGCGATCAACGTCTAGCTGGAAATGAGCTTTTAGCTTAGCTTTTTATATAACCTTTCTATGTGATTCTCAACATTAAACAGTCTTCTATATTGTCTACAAGCTTTCCTTATACTTTTAAATATCATTACAGGGCAAATAGCTGGCGACAGCGTAATTTGCCAAAACAAAGCTTTCACTTTACTCGTCTTCCTTAGGAATTAAAGCTTAGCAGCTTAACGCTTACTAAAGTACTAAAGTACTAAACCAGCAATCAATTTAACCCCTTACCAAAGTTTCCTTTGAAGTCTTCGAACTGTTATGCCATAAGTCGTTCTCTCTGTGTGCAATCCTTTGGGGGATAATCGTCTAATCCAACAATTTACACACGAAATGTCTTACTTGGCATTGACACCACCCACCCATCGGGAGGGGAGGAACGATGGAGAGCGCAGGAGAAGAAGGAAAACGCATATGTAACTAGCACAAAAATAAAAGCAACAATTAGTTCTATTGATATATTGTGTGTGTGGGTTTTGGTCATAAAACATATGACCCCGACGTATGAATAATAGATTCAAAGCCGCGTTGCACAGATGCAAAGTATTCGTATTCGTATTCGCATTCGCATAAGTATTTCTCGTTGTCCCACATGTACACGTTTCCATACACTCTACTCCCCCTTCGTACCTTCGTCCCATCTGCGTATGTTTCAGCTTAAGTCGCAACTCAAAGCGTAGAAAATGGTGTGCAAACGTATGCTTATCCTTATGCGACGTTCTACTTTGCTCTTCCTTGGGTTATGCCCTGGTGGTAGATAAATTGCTGTTTAAACCAGCTTGGATGCATGTGTCGGATCCTTGGGATACTTGGGATCCCATACATCCTGCCATCCTGGATTGCCATGAAACATTTTTGGGCGTACTCAGCAAAGGGTACAGGAAATGCAAAAATCTTTGCCAAACCTTGCATGTGAATGCAATTTTGTTGCTGCTGCTTCGGCTGCTGCATCTTACTTGACTGTCTGCCAAGTTGTGGAAGGGTCCTTGAGAAGGGCTTGGAAATTCGAATAGACTTGTATTTTAAGCGGCTCAATATATTCTTAATATACTTCAGGCAGTTGGCGGCAAGACGGTAAAAGTTAATACGATTTAACTGGCGCACAATTTGCAGACAGCCAACAACAACAGCAACAGCAGCAACAACAGCAATTGGATAAACGGAGGGCGAATGGGGCGGGGCAGCGGCGCGCCCTCGCCCTCGCAAATATGCAAAACATGCCAAGAAAAAAACCAAAAACTAGAAGGAGTGAAAGAGAAATTCTGTTTACGAGTTTGGGGTTAAAGCCACTTTGGCTTGCCAAAAATATGTATTAGGCCACTTGACTGCGTTCCTCTTCGTTGTCCGGATCTTGCTACCGCAGCGGGAGTAAGACCCCAAGAAAAAGGGGTGCCATTAGTATGCCATTGAAGGGTGGGAGAAGTCTGGGCGTGGGGGGCAGATTTGTTGAGCTCATTCGCTTCATGAATAATTTGCGCCACGATGTCGCTGCCTTTTGCTCTTTCGGTTGCTCTAAACAATAAACAAATGGCCAAAAACATATGCAAAGTCTAACACAGTAGCAGCAGCTACGAAGCGAGATGCCTCCACACACACACACTGAGACACAAACACAGGGTGCTCCTTGTGCTCCAGCAAAGCAAACACGAACATAAACACTCACACACACACACAGAGTTAAGTTGACAGCTCAAAGACAAGCATGCCGCGTGCGTGTCATCAATGGCGTCACACTGGTTCGACTTCTAACGAAGTGAGTTGGGTGTTGGGTAACGGAGGAAGATGGAGTGCGTCGGAGGTGGAGGGGGAGGTGGTGGTGTTGTAGTGCCGAGTCGTGAAGTCGGCAAGTCATCTAGTCATCTAGTCATCAGGAGCGTCATCAGGCGCAGCACCAACAGCAGCAGCAGCAGCAGCAGCATCTAAACAAATGACTTTGGTTTTAGAATACCCTAGCCGGGAGTACTTAAATTTTGTCATGAAATGTAGGAAAGATAACGCAAACACATAAAATATATATAAAAATATTCCTTTTTTTTTTGCAGCAATTGGCGTCGTTATCTACATACATCAAAGAATTTAATGTGATGAATGTTTCTGATTTTTATAGACTGAGAAAAAAATCGTTTTTTTTTCAAGCTTTCATGTTATCATTATGTTATGACTTGCTGCAAGGATATGCTTTAATATCATAATTTATAAGAGTTTTAACTTTTTTTCTTAATCAAAAAAGTAAATAGCAATGAAAAATGTTTTATTTCACTTATACCAGCAAATAAATCTTCCCAAATGCATGTTGAGAAAAACATTTTTTTGTTTTTAAACGAATTGCAAATCTGCAAGAGCATTAAATCTTCTATAAACTGTAGATCACAAACTAGCTTGGTTTTTTTCGATGTTTTATTTGTTCTCGCAAGAGATAAGAACGTGTGAAAAGCCATTTGGCAGGCAGGACACACGGAACTGGCTAAAGAGGCCGGGTGTCGTATCAGGTGTGTAGGACATACATGAAAAAGTGGGCGGGTCACCTGGCCCTCAACTCTGGGCATCTTCACTTCTACAGCTTTGGCAAATGATAGTTTTTATCGCAGTCGGCAAGTGTTTTTGGCCGATGAGTTATGGTTGCTGCATCAAAAAGGCTTTGCAATAGCACCAAAGCAACTAGCATCAACTTCATCCTTGTTTGGATGAACGGGAGTGTATGTGTCTATGTGTGTGTGCGTGTGTGTGTGTGTGTGTTTGAGTGAGATGTGTATGAGTGTTCGTTTGTTTGTGATGGTCCACATGACCAGCAGCATAACCATCAGTCTCAGCCTCTATATAGTACACATACACATACACATATATCGCCTTGAACGTGCGCACAATTCATCACATGCTGTCACTGCTTCTTGGCAGCAGATTTTCACAGCAGCAGCAATACAGCAACAGTATCTTCAACTCTCACCGCAACAGAAACAGAAACAGGAACAGCAAGAGCAAGAGCAAGAGCAAGAGCAACAGCCTGTGGCTTGAAGCTGCCTTTGGCATGCGAGATAATGTTTATTGAGCTGCTAGTTGGTTAATTTTAATACACAACACACAAACACACACACTCAAACACTCACACACATATACAAGCTGATTTATTGCTACTCTTGGACAATTGAAGCATCCCGTCAATACTATAAACTGCACTTGCCGTCAGTTTGTTGAACGTTTCTTTTTGCAGCGCTTTCTTTGTGTATGCTGGTTGGATTTTTTACGCCAGCATCAACAGCAGCAGCACTTGTTTTTTATGTGCAAAATGTCTCATTAAGTAACCGACGAGTGAGTAGTATGCCACGCCCCTACTTGGCATCGCCCTTCCAGCAGCTGGCAACATAAAAAACTCGTTTACCTGCATTAAGCGAAACACTCAACAGACGGTTCAAGCGTAAAGGAAATGTGACAGGACCCAAGGCGTATAGTAGGAGTGGGGGGCATTACAAACGGATGCCACAAGTGGGCCATGCCACCATACCACCAAGCCACACTCTGCCCAATGTGCCATAAGGCAAAAGCTGCTAACTGTAAGCTCAGGCCCAAGTCAAGCTGCTACAGCAACAAGAGCAATAGCAGGAGCACGAGTAGGAGCAGGAACTACAGCTATATAGCAGAGATCCTTTCGTAGTTCCCTGTTCGGTTGTTGCTGCTTCAGTTGTTGCTGCCACCTGCAGCGCAGCCCCAAAATGCAAATCAGCTGTAAAGCGCGAACCACGCGACTTCCTGTGACTAACGCCTTCATCTTCTCTACCCCACGCCCATGCCCCAGGCCGCCCTTTTTGGCCTTCAAGTATGTTTTGGACTCCCGGGTCGTAGGCGTCGTCGTCGTCGGTGGTTGCCACGTGGCTTGAATGTAATTGCGCACACTTGGCGGTTAATGGGCGCGACACAGGCAATCTCAAAAAGAAATGTATGAAATTTGTATGAAATTTCGACTGCGAAAAGTGCAATGCACACAATAAAAGGAGACCCCTCTGCCAAGAGGAAGGGAAAGAGAGGGAGAGGGAGTCACAGGCGCAGCTGAAGCATGAGCAAGAGAGCCAACAGAAATGCACAAATGAAAACCACTTGAAACCACTCGAATTTCCATACGATGGTTGGGCTTTGTGTACTATGCGAAGTCTCTTTGTAAGAAGGCTTATATTCATGACATTCCTGCGAAATATTGTGTGCGGCTGCCTCTTCTTTTTCTTGTGCAACTTGAGATATTTGGGCTTATTGTATTAATGTTAAGTTCGTTGGATCTGTGTAAAACGAGTGTAATTGAGCCAACACACAGATAAGGTCTTTACATAGTTATATTTAATAACAGTTAAGCTAATCTGATTTTTACATTTTTATATTTTGTACATTTCTTTAATATTTTGTCAGCGAATTTAAGCTCAAGCCTGACCCAGTTTTTTTTCCCATATAAATAACTCAAATGCCGGAAACGACAAAAAAATAATAAAAAAAAATTTAAATACGACAAATATAGTATATATTGATTTCTTTGGAATCTTTTTCGGGGGTTTTTCTTACATATCTGTCGATTCGTTTATTGTGCTTTTTCTTACATTTGTGGGATTTTTTCTTATTTGTTTTGTGAATTGACTTTCGTGGGAATACCACTAAACTATTGGCATTTCCAATGAATTGTTATCACTGTTTGTTTCTATATGGGATTGGGTACTTTTAGGTGCTGCACCAGCAATAAGCCAGCTCCAACTAGTTTGGCCACTAAACGTAACTGGTTTTATTATTTATTTATTATGTTGGGCCAGAAAGTGTGCATTTTACAGCAATTTAAATAAACGCAAATTGCTGCAGAAATGGCAGAAAAATAAATAATAAAAACTAATTGCAGAAATGTTTTAGTTTATTTAATAAATTTAAGCGAGTAAAATAATTTAACGTAACAGTGAATAGAGCCTAATCGAAAAATATATATTTGGCAATTCGCAAAACAATTAAATTTTCTTGGCCGCCTGAATAAATAATGTTACCTAAAACACAGAAAAAAAATACATTTGTATTTCCGATTCGAGTTAATTGAAAACAGAACTTGATACAAAAGTATAAATAATCAAAATGCTTTGTTAAAAATGCATGAATGCTTGTTGTTGTTTCTGGGGAAAAGGCTGTATCAGAATGAAATTTTCAATATATATTTCATAAATTTATTTAGACAGCAACATGAATTAAATAGAGTTATAAACTCCAAAATAAGCAAGTTGATAATATTTTTTTAATACCCTGAATTTAGGCAATCCATGGAATAGGGTATAATGGTTTTTTTCCAAAACAATCTAGATAAAATTAACGATAACTTGAATATGAAAAATGTAAAAATTATTGCACCCAGTAAATCTATGGTTAAGGGTATCTTCAGGTTAAGCTTTCACTTTACTAGATTCTTCTATCTTGCTTATAATTTATTTATTGTTGGTGTGCTGCTGCCGGGCGTTTAAAAAAATCAAAGCGCTCTCTGTACTTTTCGCTCAGCTGGATACGGTTTAAGTAAGGGGCACAGCTGGAGCCTATAAAACGGTGATTCTATGGCTCGTACTGCGGCTGGTACTGTGGCTCCTGTCCTGTGTATCATGTGCCTGCTGCGTGGGACTATTGTCCTTTTATTTCGGATGTGCGTAGTTTTAATGTGCTTAGAATTATGCGGCAAATGCTCCAGTTTGACTCTTGTCAGCCACTTCAATTGCAGCTGGCAGCAGGAGCACTAAAGCTTAACCCTTAACATTTGCTAAGCCCTGCACCTCTGCCTCGCACCTCTGCCCCGCACCTCTGCCCCGAAGGTATGTGTATGGTATGTATGTACAACAGGCGGCCGCTTAGATATTGTTATTGTGCGCGTGCAACGCTGCGTATGCGTGATTTACATGAGTTTTGTTTACATTTGGCTCGACGATGCAGTTGCAGTTGCACATCCAGTTGTTATTGTTGTTGCTGCATTTTGCCGTTGCTAGTTTTGCTTTTGGCAGTTGTTGAGTTGGCCCTGTTAACGTGTTATTGTTATTGCTTGCGCTTGGCCAAATCCAAAACATGTGAACTGTAACAAAAATTAGGCAAACACACAAACATTTAGTCACTGCCCCAAAACTGAACCACTGACCTGGGCCAATTACCAAACTTGTTTGTCACTAGCTCTTTTGAATACGATTCCAATCCGAGTATTCGAGTTTTGAAAACAAATGTAAACTGCATTGAAAAAGGGTATAAATGGCTCCATTAACTTAGTGTGGTTGCATGTACATAACTCTGGCTAATTGCTACATGTAGTTAGTTTCTATGTATGCCAAAAACCACAAGCTCGTCACTCTTTATCACAGATATTTCTAGAGAACGACAAGTAACAGTAGACACGTGGGAATTCGACAACCATCATTAACAAGAAATTCTCCAAAATCCTCTAGTAATGAACACACGACAAGCAATACTCTTACCGTGACTCTTTATATATGCAAACATATACATCAGCTGCATAGCGTATATCATCTTCGGCAATTAAACGTTAGTATTTGTTTGTAGTTTGTCATTGAGTGACAAATTTGTTCGTCAAGGCAACGCGTCGCATTTGACAGCCTTTTGTCTTTTGTTGGCATAGACAGAGGGTTGTTCTCTTGGCAATTTGAAAGCAATTTACGTTCGCCACCTGCTGCTAATTAACCACCTTTAATTTCAATGCCTGCAAGGTTTCAATGAGCTGCAACTTTGTCGAGGCTTTGGCGCACAATCTACACGCCATTTGGTTGACCCACTGACTCGATGACAGAGTTCTTAATGTTAACCCATAAGTGAAGCGCCGAACACACATGAACACTTATGGACTAGGCTAACAGTTGCCAGACACTATGACAGCCAAGGAGAGAGAGAGTGTGTGTGTGTGTGCGTGTGTAAAAGAGTAGAACTCGCAGAAGAGAGCATAGAGAGCAACACAGTGAGAGAGTGAGAGAAAGTAAACGAATTGTGAGAGCGTTGGCAGCATGTTGCTAACGGAACAGTTGGCAACATGTTGCTTTAGATTTTCAATTATTCGTTACGATGGAAAATTAAAATAATGAACAGGCAAATGAAAATGTACATACATATATACAATTAAATGCAAAAGCACACACAAACTGATAAACATGAGTTTGTATATCTACAATATCTATGTAGAATATATAAAAGTACTTTTATGCAAATGAATAGAATTGAATGTAGTTCGAATTGAATATGACTCTGCCTCTGTCTAATGAAACATTTATAGGCCAGAAACTCTTGTTGGCCTGGCCTTGGTAACAACCGCATTCACAGTTACTTGCTGTATCCTATCATATATATTTTTCCTTTTTTTTTTTTGAAGTTTTTTTTCTAGTCGTTGTTGTTGCTTTCCTCACAGCTCATCGAGCAAAACATTTTCCATTTTGATGGTCTGCCGTCTGTCACAAACACGCACAACCACACTCACACACACACCCATATACACACCATCATACCCAAAATAAACATAATCTGAGCAGAGAGTGTGTGTGCATGAAAATTGTCCTAGTCGAAGCCTCAAATGCTAAAAGCGTCTGCCAGCAACAACAACAACACTGACAACACTAACAACATAGCACATTATTTAATCAAGCGTAGAAATTGAATAGGCCCTTAAAAACTTTGCCTAAGGCACTTAACCCCGCTGTGAGAATAGAAATTGACGACATCGCCAAAAGGACGAACAACACGTAAACTTTGACTGAAACAGACTGAACTCGTCTCTCTTCTCTTCTCCTCGCCTTGCCAACCTCCAACCGACACCAACTTAAACTGACTTTGAGCTTTGGGTTTTTCGGCGGCTTCTGTCTAAAAGAAAAAATGAGCTGATAAGAGAATTTCATGCAAAATTGGTAAGCCAACAACCTGATTACTTAATTGGCGTTTAAGGAGCTGAAGTCGGGAGGTGTGTCTGTGTTTCCAGTGTGCCCCAGTGTGTGTGCTCTGAATTCTTTTAGATACTATATTAACAGCTCGTTTAGAAGGCCGCAAAAGCGTCAGCTGCTAATGGGGTTAAAAGTGTTGTTACGGTTACACCCAAAAGAGTTTCACAATTATCTCTCTGTTGATTTTGTTCTTTCAGTTGTTTTCTCTTTTGTTTTTGTTCGAAATTTTTTAAGTCAACAATGTGACATGTATGCTTTGAAATACCAAAAAACAGGTAAAACATTTTTTTCAAAGAATGTAAAACCCAAAACAAAAAAAATCAATTTGTAATTTGTTGTAAAAGGGTCACAAGATAAATTGGATGTAAGTAAGGGTTTTAAAGCCGGCAATCCGTTAAAAACAGATTTAAGGGAAATAATGCATTTAAAAATATAATATAATTATTTTAGTTTAAAGACAGCAATAAAATTTAATAAACTTGTACTGAATTATTTACATAAAAAGTATTTAATGCTTTACCACAACAATATATAACCTGAGAAATTCGGGTTTGCGATTTTCCATTATATTGTTATGAACTCTTCAACAAGTTAGATCTCAGCTCATCGTAAATTATAAACTTATTAATTGTTTACTTGTTAAAAACTCGTACAACGTTCGCCAAAGATATATTATTGGGCATCTTGCATCATCTCACTAGAAATAAGAGATCAACTTTTATAATTGGTTGAACTGGTAAACAATTTTCTACACATCCTTCAAATGTACGCAATAAATGTTATTATTTCGTATTATTAAACCCATAACAATGATGAAACTTTACATGAGTGAAAGCATGAAAAATTGAATTTAAAACCATCAATTTTTTTTGTTAATACAGATTTGTTGTCATGACATTTATAATTTAAGGCAATCGTTTGAAACTTCAACATGTGCATGAATAAAAAATGTAATAACAAAAAACCTCTCTAAATTGAATTAGAAAAAAATAACATGTATTAAAACTTTTTTAATTGTTGATCCAATTAAAGCATATCAAAATTTAAAACGTTTTAAATTTAACTTCTTTCGCTTTTGACTCGATACTGCTGGCTGGCTACGAAGACCGAAATGGATGTCAAAGTTTGAAACCAACTCAGCATGAATGCATTTAATTCATGGCATACTTTCAGTATAATGAGCCAAAAGCAACAAAGCAACAACAAAAACAAAAACGAAAAAATGCCAAAGAGTTAAATCCTACTGCATACTCTTGGTCATGCCATTTAAGAAATGAAAAGTCATTGCATAATCTAGAGCTGCCAACAAATAGCCAGACATCAAATTGTGCTTGCCTTGCCAATTATATACTTATTAATTTAACAGTTGCAAAAATCACAACAGATGAATGAAAAAATGAATTCACAATTTTACAAGCAACATATTTAAGCTGAAAGCATTAAATATGTACATATGTATATCAACTGTGTGTGAAAGTGAATCCGTTCGTGACATTCGACACTTTTCCTGGAATTTTTATTTGATATTGTGCAAAAATGCTTTCGCGCAGTTCATGGAATGCCGAAGAGATGTAAGCAGAAATATGTTAATACACTTGATGAAAGCTTTAAAAGACGCTGACAGCAAAGAAAATTCCATTTCTTCAGATTATTAATGTTATATATTTTATGTACGTGGGCATATAATGTGACTGTTAAGAAAGAGCAGGAAGGGGCCTAAAAGTAAAAAAAATTAAATAAGATAGATTTTATAAATAGCTAAGAAAATTATCCTATATTACTATATATATATATAAATGGCATTTAAACTTATTTAGGTATAGCTGTGCGCCGGCTTAAGTAACTGACTTATTTCCTTCTTTCCTTTTGAATAGCAGGAAGTTTGGTTTGGTGTGGTTGGGGTGCGTGTGAAATGGTTGAACCCCAACAAAACAAGAAGAAAACGAAAAAGCTGAAAACTTATTTTTAATTCTCACGCTTATATAACTTTTTTATTTAGTTGTTGTATTTTGCAGCTGCCATTTACTTGGAGCCCATGTCAAAATGCTCAACAGTGGCTGGAGGGCAGCTGCCCCCCTCCCTCTGTCCTTCCGCTCCATCATTGGTTTGGCAGGCCAGGTCAGGTCACACTCAGCGAGCTGCTCCGGCGTCGACAGCGACGGCAACGGCAACGGCAGCAGCAGCAGCAACAACGGCGCTGACCATTTCCCTGGCATCCGTTTTGCCTGTCTGAGTGTCGGCAACGGACATTCAAACCTATATAAAACTACGAGTACTATTTGATTTCAACATTGATTTATGAGCACATCCGCTACACGTACGACTGCCGCAGCCCCCATTTCGATTGGAAGCGTCTGTGTATGCCCTATGCCTGCCTTTGGCAGGATTTGCTTTGCACTTAACTGGCCAACAATGTTTGGTTGTTTGGTAGCGACTACTACGGACTACCGACTACGGACTACCGACTACGGAATACCGACTACGGACTATGGACTGCCAACTACCTTCTGCTGCCACTGCTGACGGCAACTGGCAGCTGATTGCCCAAAAGTCAGTAAATTAAAGTTCATAGAGCAAAGAGACACACAAAGCGAGAGAGGGGGGTGGTGGGGTGAGTGTGTGCTAGTGGGGGAATGGCTGGGAAAATGATGTGCGTGTGTGTGTATGGGCATGAATTTGTAATTTATACGCTAGCAGAAACCGCAAAAGCAAAATAGATATTTATTAACATATAAATTATGCATGTGATTGGGACAGGAGCCACAAGGAACGAGACCAAAGGAACGAACCAACCGCCTGAAACACCCATCAACAGGATGATTAATTGACAGCTCCCCCAGCAGTGTTGACTCTTTTAAAGTTTCGAACTTCCCAACTAATTTGTGATACAGCAGACACCACACAAACGAGCATGTTCTTGGTATAAAAGCGAATATCATTTAGAAAAAAAAAACGAATATAATATTTCTGATAATGGTAATTTTTTGTTTGCTTACCACAAATTATAATTTTCGTAAGTTGATATACTTATATTTAATTTTATAGAATTTTATGCAAGGAACATAATCTCAAAAACAAGTTAACGGTGTTTTTTTGACTGATAATCATTACATCGACATTAAACATGTTTACATTTTCGCTATGTGTGTAGAAAACTTTTTTAAGGGGATACAAAAGAATTTTTGATCTAGTAAGAACGAAGTTTATGTCAACTTTAAGATATGTTATGTTTATTAAAAATATTATAATTTCATTCTTAATTCGACCATTCAACACATTATATCGCGAAAAAAAAACACCAAATACACAAAATTGTAAAGTGTTAAAATAACGAAACAAAAATTAAAATAAAAAAATATTCCTTAACGTTTCTTGTTTCTTTTTGTTTTTTTTTCTGCGTTTTTTTTTTTTTGCGTTTTTTATATATGTATAATTTTAAGATACATGTAAGTACATTTTTTCCCAAACTGTTCTTTAAATTGTAGATTAATGCTATTTTTCTTTGAAGATCAGACTCTAAGGACATCATCATCCTGGAGCTAAACCCTCTCAATCGCTGGTGTCGAGTCATTCAATTTCTTAGGAAAACCATCCCAATGGTTACTATCCCCATTGAAATCTAATCTTATCTAATCTAATCTTATCGTAGGATCGAAACTTACCAACTATTACTATCTAATATATTTTGTATGTATATAAAAAAAATACAAAAAATACAATAAAAAGTGTAAAAATCAAAACGAATATAATTGTTTAGCCATTTTGAACGTGCTTTGCTTATAAAATAGCTGCTCTTATTACACAGCTTACCGCTGTCAGCGCAATTGCCCGTTAAGTAAAAGCGCGGGGATAGTTTTCGCCTGTAACATAAATCGGATCAATAAATGATGATATTATGCTACCGCAGGGACACATAGAGCTGCCACAGACACATACACACACTTACGCACACTTGCACACTGGCAAGTAGCTAGAATTAAAGGCGCGGCAACTCGAGGCGAAGCGAGGCGAGAAGTGACAGTGTGCCAAGTTGTAGGTGGTAACACATTAAGATAAAGTGACAACGCCTCCTCCTTCTGCCAGCAATGTCGCCCCAAATGGCAAAAATAAAAAAGGGGTAGCGCTCGCTCCTGGGCTCCGGATGAAGGACAAACTGAAATCGGGCAGCTAGCATCTCTAACAGGGCGTCAGATAAGGGCGGGGCGACGGGTGACGAGCGACGGGTACATAAATGAATTGTCTGCATGTGTGCGAGTGTGCGTGTTCTTGTGTGCTCTGTGGTGTGGTGGGAGGTGGGAATGGCTTTTATTTTCGCATGGCATTTTATGCGCATCACGCATACGCACTGTTACACACACACAGATCGTTACAGGGACGACTTACATACGCACGCATAGATGCGCGCAGAGATAGATGTGTACACAGGCAGCGACATGCATAAAAGCAAATTCGCTTCTCACTTTGCATCAAAGAGCCACAACAATGGGCGAGGGGCAGACAGAATGTAGTGCGGCGGAGGTTGAGGGCGTTGCCAGTGCGAGTGCGAGTGCGAGTGCCAGAGCCAGTACCAGGGTAGGTTAAAGTGGGTATCCCTGGCTATAATGACATTTAGCTTTGAAACAATATAAACAGCGACCAAGCGGCAGCGACAAGCTCGAAGTTCAAAGTTGGCATGCTTTAGGCAGCCAAAAGTTTACGCTAAGTATGTATGCACATTCCACACATAAACACACACACATACACAAACGCGCACGCACACAGACGCCGTCACAAAGCCTTGTGCCAAGTTGTATGCTCAGGAATATTGTATGAACTGTAAATGCTTCGCTCTCATCGCAGTTACAGGAGACTTTGTGACCGCAAATAGTGACGCACTCAACCCCCTTGCTGCCCCCTTGTTATCCCCCTTCATACTTACATACAGGCAAAACCAGCAGGTTAACTGTGAAAGCAACTTGGAAGCCATAAATTCATAAAATAAAGGTGCCCAACGTGAGCTAAAGGACCAGTTAAGTTTATCCAGTGAGCAGTGAAGGCAACGGGAAGCCGACATTAATAGCGTCTGATATGAAGACAACTGGGACACACACACACATATCCACATACATGCATGCATGCTTACATCAGTTAAAGCATTCGCCCCTTAACGTATTATAAATGACTGTGCTAGAAGAATTTTTGTGATTTAAATCAATGTCTTTAACGAGATGAGCCTTCATTGCCCTATAACAAATAGTAGTTTAATTCTCCCCTTCGATGTGTGGCAATAATGGCCTTAATTAACGCATGAATTTATTATGAGATAATATGTATTTTATGGAGGAAAAAAGGTTGTTATTTAAAGTAATATTTACCTGTAATCACCCGAAGTCATTTCATAACTTTTTTCTGTTCAATAAATGAACTTACATTTTTAATGGACAAACAAGCAGTAAACTGTCAAATATTGTCAGTGTCAAATATTGTCGGTTGCCCTTTAAAGTACGCAATGCAATTTTAAACAAAGTTCATTTAAATTTATTCCATGCCGTTAAACTGTGTTGCATATTGTCACATTATAGGTTTTGTGTTATTTGTTTTATTAAATAAAGCGTGGAAGGAATATATTTTCTGGTTGTACAGTGAACAATGCTATTGATTTATTAAACTATTGAAAGATTTATTGATTTCAGATAACATAAAATGCGAACAAAATAACAATAGACAAAAATATAAATAGAACAAGTAACAGGGTTCAAGTCGAGTTAGTTCGACTAGAAAATACCCTTAACCCTTGATCAAACAGACGGACCTGCACTACCGGACCAATGCTTGATGGTTTCATTTCTCTCGTGGTTCTTAACCGATTTAATAACAGATTTTCATTGTTTTGTTAATAGTTTCAATCCTTACCTTCAAATTTTTGATATTCAAGATTTTTTTGTTATTGATTTCATGTGTATATCGTAAACCTGAAAAGGTATCGAAAGTTTGAAACAAACTTGCTATGCGTGATGAGATTGATGCTGTGATGGCTTTATCTGTTGATCGTGATCACGAATGTATATACTTTATGAGGTCGGAGAAGGTTCCTTATGCCTGTTACATACTTTTGCACAAAACCATTATACTCTTTTTTTTACCCATTTCATGGGTTAAGGGTATAAAAAGCTAAGCTTTACTTTAACATTACAACCAAAACATATTAAATTATTTAAATGGCAGATTACAAGAAAACATTTTGATCTATGATATTTGAATTAATTGATACGTATTTATTATGTGTGGGAACATTTATTGGCAGTTAAATTGACGAATTGTTGTTGTTGTTGGTATTGAAGGCATTTCCTTGCCGTTGCCATTGCCATTGCCGTTGCCATTTCCATTGTTTGTTTTACGCTGTGAATATGGGACGTATTCAAATGACAAAGGAGACTCGTATAATAAATATAACATTGTGAGAACATTTACAAGCTCGCTTGTAAATATTTCAATTTATTTTATGCTCTATCTATATGTCTTTTATGTGCAACACTCATACTCTCTCTCTCTCTCTCTCTCTCTCTCCCTCTGTCTCTTTCTCGCTCCCGCTCTCAGTCTTTATGCGAGCTGCACTCAGCGTCGCCAAGTGTGGAACATAAAAAATGGGCGCCCATAATCATATGCCAATAAAAAGTCGGTTAGCATGCCGCACGCTTATTGGGCGTGGCACAGGCAGTGGGTGACTCTATGTGCTTGTGTGTGTGTGTGTGTGTGTTTGGGTGGACATGTTTGGAGGTGTCCTGTATTTGGGTTCGCATGCGGACCACGTTATCATTATGCGGCACATCACATACGCATGTGGCCCTGCGGCAGCTTGAAATGGTCATCTGGTCAGCTGCCTGGCCAAGATCTGAATATGAATGGGTATGGGAATGGGAATCCGAATGGGAATGTGGTTGTTGTTGTTATGTGACCACCTATGGCGTGGATGCTGTATATTATTACATTCAATTCATGGCTAGAACAAATGATGTGGAAATGTAAAATAGATGTTGGGCTTACGAGCGAGAGATGTCCACACAACAGCCGCAGCCACAGCCACCGACACACACGATAGAGACAACAAATACAGCACAGAGAGCAAACATATACATATACATATGCATGCCGACAATGGCACTAAATTGCTGTGCTGACTGAAACTGGCGATGGAATGAAGTTCAAAGGCAGCCTGAAGCTGTTTGGTGCTAGCTTTCTGGGCTGTTGGTTGGGGGTGACAAAGTGAAGCGTCATAATGTGGGAATAATGGGGCAGCATATGCAGACTTCAAATTAAACTGAACACACACGCTCGCACATACACACACACACACACAAACCCACACACATTCCAGTCTGGCTCTTGGCATTCTTCAGACTTCACTTCGATTTTGGGTGAAAGACATATAGAGTAACCCCCAAAGAGCGTCTGTCACGTCGTTGCCGTTTATTTGGATTGGGGTTTGGGTTGTGGCTTTCAGTTTCATTAGCTGCAACGGGCAACGTTTAATTTTTATGTTCATGTGCCTAAATGCAATCAGCCCGAAGCCAATAGACTTGGGCACTGCCGAAACCAGAAACACAACTTTTATGGCATCGAAACCGTAACGAGCTTTAATTGAGCAGCAGCAAAAAGCACCAACAGCAGCAGAAGCTCCAGTAACAGCAGAACCAACAGCAGTAACCGGAGTACGTTTCAAGACAACACCAATAACAACAGCAACAACGGATGCACAGTCAGTGTTCCATGGACACAAGGCAATACCGTTTTCTAATTGGCTAACTGTTATTGTTAAATGGATAATGGCCATCAAAGCATTGATAGCACAAAGGCAGCAGGCATGAAACAGAGACATGACAATAGCTTCTCTACTCCCTTTTTTCGTATTGCTTTCGTTTTGGGGCTCATGTATCCTTGTTGTATATTATTTTTTAACAATTATTGGCACTGACTTGACACTCAGCTCTAATGACAAAAGTCATTTTCAATAAACGATACAATCACAAAAAAAATAACAAAAAAATGAAACCAGCAATCTCAGACAGACTTAAAATAACATACAATATAAAAATAAATATATTTTTCATCTCTTCTTAAATTGAATCGCAAATACGAGTAGCTTGTTTATTGTCCATCTGCAAAATTTATGTGAGCTTCATTGATTTTTATCAAGCGCACTTAAAAACTCTCGAGCTCTCGAATTATCGAATGCAGCAAAAAAGAATTTTGTGTGGAAAGTCAATTACCTGCAATTGCCACTAAGGTCAATCGGGCATAAATAGTTTATTGCATTTATGACTGCATTTTATGGTAGTGGGTAAGAATTTTTAGATTCATGGTTCAATTTGTTTTATTGGAATGTATGATGTTTTTTTCGAAAGACCTAAATTCATTTCTTAACTATTTTCATTTTTAGGTTTTCTACGAAAAATATATTTAATATTGTTATATCTTATACATTTATTAGTATTTAATTCTTAAGCTCACTGTCGAGCGTTTTTTAAACAGCATGAAAAACTGAAATTGTCAAAGCCATAAATAAATAATAGTTCCATTTTCTGACTGTCAGTTTATTTTGCGAACATTAAATAACCATTCAATAGGGACCGAATGACAGTTACAAACTCTATTAAAACGCTGTGCTATTATTGTCCGTTAATTGACTAAATACTCATTTGTGTTATGGCGGGGTTAAGTTCTGCAATACGTACGTTGCGTATACGCAATATTTTGCGCTGTTCTATCAAGCATTGTTTGAAAATGTTGTTGAAATTGGTTTTGAGGTTTGAAATGCTGAAAATTGCTGCTATTACTGTACTCAATATGTAGTGCATATTCACGTGCACACACACACATACACCGACACACACATTTCCGCAATTAAAAGAGTTCCCAGCTGCGTTGTATTTAAAGCTGTCAAAGTCAGCCAATGAACATATTACGTATACACAATGTATGACAGCCGTTTAAAGCTTTAAGGAACACAAAAAAAAAAACGTGTGAAAATGGAAGGAATGGCGTCTGTCATTAAGTGCCATGACTGGTGGGTTGCTTGCTTGCTTGGATGCTGCCACTGCTCTTCTTCGCTCCTTTGCCTTTAATGAGTGATAACAAATGGCAACATTCACGTGCCCCATAATCTTATTATGTATGTATCAATATTAGCAAATGTCTTACTGCCGCATTGTTATGGGTCGTTGCGTTCGTATCTTAACTTTCTACTCCCTTTCTTGGTTTTTTTTCCTGTTCTGTTTTGTTTTGGGTGTGTGGCTTGGGCTATTAATTGTGCTTAGTTTAGTGGCGTGTACTTAGTTGCTGGTATTTTTGTTAATCGCATGATGGACAAGGAACGCACACAGACTCTCTCCCATAGGGACAAAACCGAGGACAGCTGCCTGTGCTGTCTGATAAGAACACGTTGCTTGTGTTCCTATATACAAAAATCCATACATAAAGTATGTGTTTTGTGTTTTGTGTTCTCGTTGTCTTCATATTTTAACAGTAATTGTGTACGTCTTGTATTTATGTCGGTACGGTGTATGTGAATGCCTGTGGTTGAATTTTTAGGCCAGGTTTCTTTTGGCTCGGTTGGCCGCATTTAACTGACCTCTAAACTTGTTTTCAATTAAAACTGCAGACCCTTCTGCTCTATTGCCTATGTAGGTGTAGGTTGGTGTGTGTTTTTTGTGTCTGGTTGAACCTTTCTACACAAAGAGAAAAAACTAGATGAATAAAGGTTTTTGTATACGAAACGTAAGCCATGTTACTCCGAGATACTAAAACAAAAAATATTCATAATGAAATCTAATAAACATTATATTCATAACTATTATTGTTTGCATCAACATTAAAATATTCGCACATCAAATAAAATACAAATGATGACTTTACGTTAAGCATATTCATGATTAAAACAAAATGTTTATTTTTCTTTGAGTGTAGCATTTACTTAACATTTTGTTGTGTACCTCTATACATGTGAAAGTATATGTATATGTATGTGTAGCTGTGAATATATGTACATGTATAAAACTATAAAACATGAAAGCAAGTTTCATAAATCACAGCTCAAAGCCGAGCAAAAGTGAAAAATCGTAGAGCTCCCATTTTAATTAAAAGCGTGCAAAACACGATACTCTACAAACACAGACATACCATTACCCAAATACACACACACACACAGACACACACACACACATACAAATATAATATATATATATATAGTTACAATCTGGGCAAGACGTTTACAATGTTTTTGGGCAAAGCCATGGAAAAGCCTTTGCCTGAATAATGATTGAAAAACAAGCAATGAACGAAGCCCACTTGTTCTTTGGGTTTTGGTGCGTGAGCCCGGGTCTCAGTTCCTTCAGTTCCTTCGGTTCCTTCCTCAGTTCCACAGTTCCTTCACAATTTTCCAGTTACAGATCCCCCTCTTCCCCTCTTCTCTTGCAGCCGCTGTCACTTTTGCGTGCCAAGCAACCGGCAACGAGTTGTACAAACTCAAGAATGAAGTTTGCTTAAAATAATTTGCAGGCTGTCCAGGCTTATGCCTCCAGACGCCACTACCCCGCCCCAGCCGTCCCGCCTGCCCAACACTTTTGTGTAACAGTGGGTAGGCTTTGTTTGCTTATTTGCAAAAGCCCATTTATTTCTGGGTACGTGCGTCCTCTAAGAGCGTGTAGGCGACAAAAGTCTTTAATTTTGCCTAATAACAGCAGCGCTGACAAAGTTTTCGAAAGCCGCCAAAACGAGGGCGTTAACAAGCGCCAGAGACACACTCTCGAATACAAATACAAATACAAACACATACACACGCACGCACCCCAACACTGGCACAACTTACTGTTTATTTCCCAAACTATAACAGTGAGTTACACACATAATACCCTGTTATCCTTTAAGGTATTGTTTCAGGTAAATACACAAATGCATAGCTTAAGTGGGATAAATACTTGGCAAAGTGGAACATGAGAAAAGGTTTCTGGTTTTTCATGTGAATTCTAATGGATAAAAGACAAGTAAAGCGATAATGAATTCACTTGGGTAGAATCAATTTGGTTTTTGATTCTAATGGTTCAAATTGCTCTTAAGAGATCTGAAACCGATTAAGTTGTTAAGGGTTTCTGTAAGAGTTAAGTTGAGTTCAGTCGATTATTTTTAAGTGAAGTACCCAAAATAATAAATAGTTGTGTGAAAATGATAAGTAAATCTAATAACTCTCTCAAAAGCGCTTACAGATATGTTCATAAGCTCATTAATCTATAACTGTCGAGTTGTGCAGCTCATCATCGTACATTTCTAATCACTTCAGTTGAAAAGTCAACTCTCTCCAGAGTATTCGAGTAGTCAAAGTAGCCCCAGCATAGTTATTGCGTGCACACCAAGTACATAAGCATAAGTAGGTATAGAATGATAGAGGTATAGTCTTAGATACCAACCAAAAGAGAGAGACAGAGAGAGAGAAAGAGACAAAGATAGACAGAGGTATAGAGGTACAGCCGTCATAGTCATGCCATAATAGCGTTTTGATACCCGCACATAAACAACAATGACAACAGCAACAACAACAACAACAACAGTAATAGCAGCAGCAACGTTTCGACAATAAAATGCAAAGAGGCAAACCAACGTTAGATACTACTAGATACCCCCGTCCCCCGATCCTTGGTGCCATATACACCCCTTGACAAGGTGAGCTCAACCTGATGCTGTCTGCTTTGTAGTCGCCGATGCTGCCACTGCCGCTGCCGCTGCTGTTGCTGTTGCTGCTACAGCTGCGGCTGCTGTTGAGCTGCGGCTTTTGGCTGTGTGTATCTTTGTATGTGTGTGCGGTTTTGGGGGCGGGTTAATCGCAAATGGGAAGTCGTGTAGGCAATGGATTACGTAAACCTAAAGCAGCTAACGTACTTATTATGCTGGCAAGCACAAGGAGCTGCGATTTATTGTTTGACGTTTGCCGCTGCCACTGCCACTGCCACTGCCATAGCCGCAGCCACTGCCTGCTAATGCTGCTCCTTTTGAGGTCACGGCTTTGATGGCAAGACGGCGGCGGCGACACCGGCGGCGGTAAACACAAATGTTGATCTAATCCGCTGGCGAGTCATGGCCAGCATAGACGCAATGACATGGCTAAATGGGTAAAAATAGCAAAACAAAGTCGCTTTTTCTCTCTCTCTCTCTCTGTCTCTGTCTCACTCTCTTCCAGACTTGATGAATGTATTCGAATTTGAGAAAATTGCAGGATACCAATGAGCTGCATGACGCTGCAGCCAGTAAGTCAATCAGTCAGGCAGCCAACACAAAACGAGGGTCAGAGCAGTCAGTCGGTCCGTCTGTCCGTCCAGTGTTTGGAGTGTTGAATTACTCTGTTAAATGGCAAACACTTGAATCACTCGCATTTCCGGCTAAACATCTGACTCAGAACCACATACTCTAGCAAAACGTATAAGAGATATAAAGAATAAAGTGTATTTCGGATATTTTAAAACATGACATATATTTGCATGAAATGGGTCAAATGCTTTAAAGGATTTGAACGGCTTATATCATTGAAACAAGTCAACTTTTCTTTTTTGATACTGCTTGTTGGTTAAAATAAATCAATCCAGGATTAAAGAAATGTCAACATAATCGATATACAATTCAACACACACAGACATAATTGGTAGGGTATTGAAAGTACTTCATTGATATATTATTTAGTTGTATATGTTTGCTTTTTGCTTCTGTACACATCATGTTGAATTGGATTGTGGGTCAGGAGACATGGATGGGCTAGGAGAGAGACATGAAGACAGGATGTTGGTGCATGCAAGGGCGCCCTGCAGGCTAGAAAATGTTGGTAATTGTTGAGATAATGGCCTTTCATCTGGTCATTGCAATCAATTTGTAGGCTCAAAAACTGAGCAACAACTCGAACCACTTAATGTCACAATAAAAATGTAACTAACCATGAAAATTACATGTTTCCCAGCAATTTGCCATTTTGACATGGCCCATGACAGGGCCAGCCATAACTGAACCTTACCAAACGAAACCAAACCAAACCAAACCTAACCAATATCAACTGAACTCAACTCAACTAAAAACCCCAAACGTACCAAACTGAACCAAAAACAAATCGTACCGAACCCGAGCCCAGATCCCACCCACTTGTCAACGGACTTGTCCTTGTCGAGTACGCTATGGAACACAATGTCCCTGCACTCTCTCATACGTGCTAGATATATGTATGTCTATATATAGATACATATTTATATATACAGACATACATATGTATGTGTTTGGAGCGTTTATGGTGGTGGTTCATGTGGGTGAACTAATATTTATCAACAAGCGTGTTCGTGTTGGGCGCCTCACAAAACTTCTTAAAATGCTTTCGAATTATCGAGAGAAAAAAGTCAAATAAAATCGCATAAAAGAAAACGTTGCAAAATAGCTAAAGAAATTTTCAATAAAATCGACTTTTGTTGGTTGCCAAAATGAACACACACATTCACAGACACATCACACACGCACACACATACGAGATGTCCAAGCATATACACATACACAATGTATATAAGCACACATATACATATGCATTGGCAAATAAATGTGAATGGTACATTCCTGGGCATTGGTCTCTGTTCTCAGTTTGCCTCACTTCTGGTTTTATTCTCCACTCTCCGCTCCATTCTACTTATTTTGCCTCTTACCAATCTATTTTTTTTTTTTAACATTACGTTTTTCACTTCAGCTTTTGCATCGCAGTTCGAGTGGAAAATTGACATATGTTTACTTTGTTGTTACTCTTGTTGTTGTTGTTGTTGTTGTTATTGCTGCCGCTACTTCTGTTTTGTCCCACTCTCTGTACGTGTGTGTGTGTGTGTGCATTACATTTTCTGTTTCTTTTTTTTTTATTTTTGACCAAAAGCTTTTGAAAGTCGAGCATCATTAAATTGGCGCACGCTACCGGAGCTGAAGGCATACGGAACATGAAATGTTCACTTGGTTTGCTTAATGAATGACATAATTGTGGAATGAATTTACCATTATAATTACCGTCTTGTGCACACCTAATTGAAAAACAAGTGCAAACAAAATGAATGCAATAAGAGCTCATTGTGAATTTTAAAAAAAATTTAATGCTTTCACGCTTATGCTTTACAGTTAAAGTACATACATATAAAATTGTTATAGCAAATAGTTGTTGCAAAGTATGCAAAAAATTCTAAAAATATTGTCATTAATTATATTATTTTCTGACTAATTTAATTAAATATATTAAACTGTTTAATATACTCCTATGAGAAAATCAGATTTAAACATTCTCCCAAACTGCACCGGCAGCAATTAAAACTTTTAGCAGCTCAACAAACAAATAGTTTACCCGATATTTTGCAGGTGTAAACTCTGGTTTGTTGTGGGAAAAATTATTTTGCAACATTTTAGGAGCCACAAATTTCTGCTTTTGACCGAAGAATAACAAAAATTCCATAATACCTCCTATAGCTACAAAATATATATAATTTTAGTTGATTTTCACTGGTGCTTCAGAATGTAGTGTATTTGGAGTTCTCACATTCCCCAAAGGGTATTTGTATTTTTTTATCGCTGACATAAAAAATTAAATTAAATTATTGAAGCATTTTATAGCCAGGGTGAAGAAAGAGGTTCAGTTTGTGAATGAGATATTTGTGCTTTTTGTTGTATACATATGTACATATATATTTATTAAGCCAAAAGGATATTACAAAAACTTATCAAGATAGTTGCCAGGGACACAATGACTGGACACAACAGACCCTGCCTCTTAAATCCGTTGTCGAACGATTCCCGCCAGAGACAACTCAATTGCATGGTTGGGTTAAATTGCCCATTGAAAATGCCGCCCGGGGCAAACAATTGTTGCCATAGTTGCTGCTGCAAGGCCACACAACTTGCAACAGCAGCAACAGCAGCAACAACCACAACAATATCAACAAAGTGGTAGAAGAGCAACTGCAATTTTAGCTACCGATTGCCATTATGTTAAGGTCCTGGACGCGTCCTCGCTCGCTGGCTGCTTGGTTGGCTGGCCTACAAAAATGCATTGTGTGGCATAAAAGTTGCGGCCAAGTTGTTGAAGTATTGAAAAACTGCTAAAGTGAAAAACTGACTCGCCCCATAAATGATAAATGATTAATGGGCCAAGTTGCTTACCGCTCTCTCTCTCTCTCTCTCACTCTCTATTCATTTGATTTCTGATTTTGGTGATGATGATAATAAAACACTTTGCGTTATTTTAGAGCTAACAAAATTAGTCACACACACATATACAGACATAAAAACACTTGCACAAACTAACATTAACTGAAATGCACATTAATGACCAGTTTGGTTGCAAACATTTTTGGCAAACACTGAAAACTGCCACTGCAAATGAAGTGTAAACTAGATAGTAGAAATTGCCGAGAACTGCAGAGATAGATGTCGTGCGATGGGTGGTGGGTTTTGGAGGGGGGGGGGGGGGGGGGGATGGGTGGTATGTTGGAAGCATTCGTAAATGCAAACGCAATGAAAATGTTTTTAAAAGTCCCAACAACAACAGCAAAAACGACAACAAATACAAACAGCAGCCAATTTACATAACCCAGAACAACAAATAGTTACAAATTGAAAACTTTTCTCTGCCAAGATTGTAAGCGATTGTCTCTCTGTGTGTGTCAGCTTCGTTCACCCACACCGCCACCTTTCCACTCCCCATCCCCCCTACACAGCATTCACATTACTCTAAAAGCGCGCCCATCCACTCCATACAGTTTGCTTTTGCTTTATTCTGTTACAGTTGTGCCAAGCTCTCTATCGCAGTTTCAGTTTGCCATTGTTATAATCAAAGTAGCACAAATAACAAGCAAAAAGAATCCCGAGCAACTGAAATTGACAGCACAAGCAATATGAAAACCCCAACAGCAAAGGAGATAGTACATACTACTACATACATACTATAACCCATACATAGCTGAGCTCGAGATATAGTGATAGAGATACAGATACATTTGCAGATACGAATGTACATAGAGAGAGAGAGATATACTAGTACATCGCTGCTACTGGTGCTACTGATCCTGTATGTACGAGTGTGTGTGTGTGTGTGTGTGTGTGGGAATAAAAAAGTATCGACAAGTTTGACGCTTTATGGCATTGTTTAGTGCCGCACATTTCGCCAAAAACGTTTTTCAACTTTCACACAATTGCGCCATTTGCCGCGTCTTATGATGCCAGGCGATTGCATGCGGCGGCAAGAAGGTCTATGGGTGGGTGGTACGATGCGGCATGGTGGGTGGGTTGAGGTGGGGCATGTACGACACAAATCTGCTGACGGAAGCTTTGGATACGTTTGGACCAAAGCATTTTTTATACGTAAAACGTGCGGAAAGTTTGAGTGCCAGCTTAGAGAGAGAAACGAGCAAAGAGCCCGGCACAAGTTAGGGCAGAAAAAAAGTTATAAAACAGTAGATAATAAAATAATAAAATATATGTATTTGAATTGCTCATGACGCGCCAGACAAACACACACACACACACACACAAACACACTCAATCTGAAAGTTTTTTTTTTTTGTTTCTAGCTGCAACGATAAAATTACATGTCAAATTGAATGTAACCTGTTATTTGTGCGCATTAAAATGGCCATAATTAAACGCTGTCATCCCGTCTCCCGCATCTCCACAAGCCGCAGTATTCGGTATTCCATTTGGAATTGCCACTCGAGCTTGTGTTTTTGTTATTGTTGTTGGTTGGTTGGTTTGTCAATTCCATGCTGAAAGTGAAGCTAAAGGCCGCATTGATGGCTGGTCAATCATTGGATGATTTTATGACCAAACAGACGTTTAAACTTTATTCTCATTTATGGCCCAAGTGTGAATGTGAATGTGAACGTTTGGCCTTCCCACAAATGAGCTCAGAGTCGAACTCTTGGTCGCTCATTAAACTGGCGCCTTGTCGATGACCTCAGCATATTCGTAATTGCTCTGAACGACAAACTTCAATACTAAAAGAACACTTCAACAAGCCACAAAAATCAGTGAGCCATTTCAGGCTGACGCAATTAAAGCTCAGTTTTCAATTAGTCAAATAAATCCTCTCTGTGTCTTTGACTCAAAGAGATTCTCATGCAGTTAAAACGGTTTATGATGCAATCTTGATTTCGTCAAGAGTATTTGTATTCTTCGAATTTCAACTCATTTGCTTTGACCATTTCAAAATAATTCTAGTTTTACCCAAAATGCCAACCAAAATAGTCACAAAATTCATTGAAACACTTTATACAAAGCCGAACAGGCATTAATGCAGAGCCATGTTAAATTAGAGATTAATTTAATATCTAATATAAATGTTATAGAAATCATTTTGTATTCACAAAGTTTCAATTCAATTTCACAGTACTTTAATTTTATTATATTGATATAATTGATTTGCTTTGACAACTGATTTTCGAATACTTTTTATTCAATTAAGTCTTTAACAAAGTTCTATAAAGTTTAGTTTAATTTTGGTTTTATGGCTACTACTACTACTATCCAAATAATAATAATAAAATAAAATAAAAAATATATACATTTAGGCACAAAATTTAATATTGTCAGTTTTTTTTTAGAGATTTTAGTTTGTAAACAGTTTAATACTTAATGCACCTAATTAGTATTTTAATTTTTAATTGCAAAAAAAAACGAATAATAATTAGTGAAAGCATTATTTTTTGCACATTAATAGATTTTAAATTTTATGATTTGATTACGATAATAGATTCAGTGAAAGTAACATAAATTTTGTAAAAACGAAAAAGACTCCCTGTGCATAAATTCAATTCCCCATGCTCTACACCTTTTCGCTTTAAATGATATTATACTGATGTGAGCCTTGAAATTGTTTTCAATTTGATTTAAGTGATTTGTTATTTGCCTCTGAGTTATATCAAGATTGAGCATCATAACAAAAAAGAAGGAAAACAAAATGATTTGAAATGTGAAAGCTCAAAGGGAACTATTGAGAAAGGTAATATGTGTATGTGTTTCTGCCCCTTTTGTATATGTGTTGTATTTGTGGGTGCTCAAGTGAGCGAAATCAATGCGATTTGTATGTTAATACAAATCAATCGGTCTAATCGAATCAAACGTTTTTTGACAACTGAATAGCTTAAATGGCTCGTAGCCGGGAATTTGTCTTCTTTGCCGTCGTCGACTTTGCCGTCTGTCTTGTAAAACTAACGCACAAATCAACAATAATACACAAAGCAACGTCAAAAACGACAACAACAAGTGCACAATATGCATAAAACTTTATATGGCATTTAAATCGCAAATTTGGGGGAGGGCGGGTAGATGGGGGCGTGACTAGTTGAAGCAGACAACCAAAAAAATAAATAATACGAAAGAAAACAATCGATTGTTAACTCAAGCGTCACAAATACCGGAAATCGAATACAATTTGTAATTCTGATGAACAGTTGAGTAAAGCTTTAAGCGCACTTCTATGACTCCTGTTGTGTTTTGTGTGTCGGTGTGTGTGTGTGTGTGTGTATGTGTGTGCGGCTGGCTATCAAGGAGCAACAGCCAACAGCTCCTGGATTTCCTGTTCTACTTTCGACTAGTACGATACTACTACTTGGCACAATGTCGCATTGGACTTGCGTTTTGTTGATTTTATTGTTGCTGTTTTCTCTCTCGCTCTTTCTCACTCTCTCTGTCTCTAAGTCTCTCTGTTAGTATGCGCTTTGGTTTCGTTAGCTGTTGCTGTTACTTGGAATTCATTTCGTTATCGTCTCAATGTCGACAACAATGGACCAGAATGTAATGCCAAATTGGGCGACATCGTTTTATGTGCTGTCGGCATTATTGTTGTTTTTTGCTATTGTTGTTGTTCTTGTTGTTGTATTTGTTGCTGTTATTGCATTCTTTGTCTAGAGAGGTAACACCGAGAGCTTGAACGTTTCAGCTCGTCCACTCATCATCAGCTGCTCTGTTAAATTTCGCACACGTAGCAGCATAAAAATTGACACCGATAATTCGCATGTGAGTTTGCGATTGCTATACCCTATACATGTATATCCATACAATCATATATGTATGTATGTACGTATGGGTGTGCCATGGAATATTTGTTGCCAACGGTACGTATGCGCGATAAACACGCACACGTAACGCACACATACATCATGTCGAGTGAGAATTTGTCGGTTCTGGGTATTGCGGTGGAGGGATTGGGGTGAAGCAGGTTGCAAAGAAGTAGGATAACTGGGGCGAGCTGCCGAGGTTGATTGGTGGGGGATGAAGTGGAGCGAGGTAAGCGAGGTTCAATGTCGTCGCGACGCTGTTTACACAAACAAAGTTATCAATTTTACACACGCCCCGCATTCAATTTCCCGGTGGATGGGCTTCCCGTAAGAATAACAACATGTTCACATATCGTTGTCATCCTTCACCCCTCACCCTTAAGTGTCTCTTATTCACTCTGTCATTGAGTGTGTGTCTGTGTGTGTGTGCGTGTGTGTATGTGTGTGATAGAGGCACGGCGTGTCGGTATTTTCATCAATTCGGTATGCAATCAATGTCCAAATCGAAGACGCAACGGAACGAAGCCTCTCAGCAACAATAACAAGTGAAGAACCAAAAATCGCCGTCTCCAAAGGGTTGCTTAACACATTTCCAACATTTCCAACAACATCAAGTTAGATGTCAAAAGTTTTTGGAGTGTCCAACTTAGTAAAAGCTAGTAACAGACATGGACTGAACTTTGTTTGGTATTTTTCAGTTGTGGTTGAAGTTTAAGTAAAAATCTATTCAACTAAACATTTTATCTTATGTGAAATATAAAAAATTTAATTTTTATAGCAAGTTCCCGGGAAAACTGCTTTAAAACGTTAAGGAATATTTATGGATGTAAACATTTCAAAAGCGCCCAACAATTTTAAATTGTTTTTCTTAGATATTATTTTGCTCATGGTCGTGTCCTTCGAATTGAAAATCTAATAAAATTTATAGATGCCATGCTAATAAATTATTTTGGTTTTTTCCCGGCATACCTTGATAGGTCTAGCGTTATAAATTTCATTCTGCCCAACCAATTGGCCATAACAAACGCTTTTCACTTAATACCCCCCTTTTTAATAGGTCTTATATCAATGCAGACTAGGCCATGTTTGGAAAGGGGAAGTTTAGATTTTCAATTGAAAATTGTTCACTCAATATTTGAATTCAGTTCATGGCTAATTTGTTTGCATGCTAATGAGCTAATGCCCAAAAATAACGTAACAATAAATATTATGTGCACATATTTAAAACGCAAACAATTGTTAATTGTTCAATTGGGGCATTCAAACAATTAAAGGCATTCAAAGATTTTATTTAATGTAATTTAATGAGAATAAAAAGGCTATTAATTATACTTGCAGTAAATATTATTAATCGTTAATAATTAGATTATCTATTCCAGATTAAATTAAATAATTCAAGCACTCTGAAATATTTCATAACATAACTCAAATATCTAAAACGTTTTCGCTTCAAAAAAAAAAACAGTTGCCATAAACAAGTAAAACAACCCACTTATGCATAAAAATTCACTTAGAGTAAGGGGATGAACAGCTTTTAGTGGAGCTTGAGTAGCGGAGGGTACATGACAAAATGTCGCCGCTTAGTTGTGGATTGTTTTGCGTCTTGTTAGTGTAAAATAATAGATGACATGAGGGCTAGTGTATGTATATTCGGATAAATGGTACATATTTGGGTGTAGATTGCCCTGGGTGACATGGTCATGTGACAGCATAAGTATGCTTCGAAGCCTTAGGAGTGCTGGCCAACAGTTTTGATGATTTGTTTTTCAGCGATTTCTTACATGTATACAGCTAAGACAAAGAAGGTAAAGAATATTGGTTGCCTTGTGAAAAGAATAGGATGCGCGTAGGCATAAAGATAAAAATTGTGTAGAAATTCCGTTGAAATTGCATTTGACGAAGAAATATTTATAATAACTTTGGAAATTCAATTTCTAAAGAAAATATGTTAAACGAATTTGCATCGAGAGAGAGAGAGAGAGGGCGACACACGTGTGTGTGTGTGTGTATGCGTGCGTGTGTGGGCGCGCGTGCTATTTGGGTGTATTGGTGTCGATGGCTTAGCGTTGTCGTTGTCTGTATGCATGAAAATTAAAATCGACCATATGTTGCCTCATCGATTTTGATAAGTCGCTGCTAACTGAAACACACAAAACTGCCACCACCCACTTTTCCACCACACACACACACACACATAGACACAGCTGCGACAACCGGAGCAGCATCGGCAGTAGAAGCAACAACGCTGCCAGGCTTCATATCCGCTTCCGTTCTAACATAATGGGTCACCGTGTGACTATGTGTGTGCCTGTGTGTGTGTGTGTGTGTGTGTGTTGCGTGCAAGTGTGAGAAGGTGTGTGGGTGTGTTTGTGTTTTCAATTGCGAGACGCACTGACACAAAACTTGTAAAAACGCGTCTTGTCATGCATGAGTTCTTCTTCTTTCTTCGTGTGTTGCCTCTTTTTTATTATTAATGTTTTTCCTGTTTCTGGTTCAATTGTTGCTCCTGTTGTTTATGTTGTTATTGCTGCTATTGTTGCGTGACACAAATCAAACGACATTTTGTAAGTGTCTTTGGCATCACATTGAATTGCCATGTTAAATATTTCATAGGCACTTCTAAAGCAATGTGCATGAAATTTTTGCAAACTGACAATAAATATATTTATATGCATATATATATATATATATAGTATAGTATCAGATACCCAAACCAATGCAACTTCAACACCCAACATCTAATGGATATAAGTTACAATTAAATTACACTTCCAATCAATGTTGCAGCAACATGTTGCCGCCAGCAGAGTATCGGGTGTCGCCTGCGCTTGCGCCTGCGCGAGAGCCATGACATTTGCATATAACGCTCATTTAGTTGTACGTTCATTGGCCCGATGGTACCACTAAGGATAGGTTAGTTTTGTTCACGTTCACGTTCTGTATGTTTCAGTTGTTTAGCGCGCCTCAAGCCACACACAACGCTGTTGTGCGCAATACGCATTACGTATACGTCGTTACATCGACGGCGGTGACTCACTGTGACTCTGAATCACGTAGCAATAACGATACCGATACGAGCAACAAACACGACTCACGGCTCGACTCGTGTTCGCGTTTTAACCGTTACATTAAGCGAGAGTGCTTCAAAATTAAACTAAACGTTACGTACGTTTTGCGTTTACAATCTGTGACGTAAAAATCAAAAAAAAAAAAAAAAAAAACAAAGAGAAATCCAAAAAAAAAACGTAACGTAATACGTTGTGAAATCATCGCGTCCCGAATGCGTTACGGGGCGCATGAAATGGCGGCACGCAATTCGCGCTACATTGAATCCAAACGCATCGCCCACAAATTGCTCTAGTCCGCAAAAGGTAGCCGCAACAATTTCGACCCCAACACCGCAATACCTTCAACGTAAATGAGTTTCGGATGAACAAATATGCTTACGTTTATATATATAGAGTATATATATATTTGTATGAGTTTGAGTACAATTAAGTGTATTAGTAAAACGTGACCAGACCGAAATTATAGCCACTGGCCAAAAAGTAAACGGTACACCCAATTTTCTGTCCCCCCACCGCCCCCCCTTGAGCATGGAGCATGCCTCCACACACCGTTCGAATACCTAAAACCACCAATTTCTCAACAGCTTAGTGCGTAATGAAGAAATTGGCCAACTTTGGCAGTCTGCCTTTTACTCCCACCGCCGTCTCCCTTCCGTTTTCCCATTCCATCATCATCCACACCATGTCCTGCGGCCGTCATGGTGATTGAAAACTTAACCGCATTGCGGACTTGTCATCATTTCAAATGAATGTGCGCCCGACTCCGTCTCCATCTCCATCTCCATCTTTGTTTTCGATAAGACTTAAGACTTAGGACTCAAAATCTAATCCCTTCCGCTGCTTCTGCGCCGCGCTCACCCTCTCGTTGTGGTATCCTGTGTCCTGTGTCCTGTGTGTGTGTTGGTGTTGGTGGTGGTCCTGTGGCAGTGGCAATGGCAGTGGCTGTATCTGTGTCTGTGTCTGTGGCTCATAATACTTATGAATCGAGTATGGCGGTTGGCAAAACAATATGGCGTTGACTCATTTAAGTCGTTGTTGGCAGTGTCTTTGTCTTGAGTTTTGCGATTGCCATCATTTATTTTAATTACTTTTTGCTGTTGTCGTCTTTGGTTGCAGTTATAATATAATAGCGTCACAAATTGCGCATGAAATGTTGTTGGAATACTTTATGACGATGCTTGTGATCATGGGATTAACCACAACATTCGATAAGCACACAAGCAGCATCACCAGCCACATGCAACATTTTGGTAAGTATCCTTCCTCCTCATTCTATCTCCTAAAACAAGTCTTAAACACTGCAATTCCGTAAACAGAATCAATAGAAACTTCAAAAAGTTTGATTAGGGTTTTGCCAATTGAATTTCTTACTTAAAATAAAATAAAAGTATTTAAATTTGTCAAGGGTTAATTGGATTTCTACTTTGGGAACATGGCAAATTATTTTGCAAAAAGAAGCAAGAAGTTAAATGAAAAGAGAAAATGTAATTATGAAAAAACATAATTATCCTTTTGCTTAACCACTTTACAAGTCAACTTATGATAAGACAAAATGTACAAACTTATTTGAACTCGACATTCTTGCAACTTTTCTTGTCCTTAAATGTTGTATGTGAAATGTGCAACCGCAGCAAAAGTGCCAACTCATGTGTTGCAAGTTCATTTTAGAAACAGGTCAGCCAGAAATATATCTATTAGTTAGTTTTTTTAATAAAATGCACTCATCCAGCTTGTAAACGTTTCAAACAATTTCCATTTGGAATTGGCAGCTTTAACTGAAAGCAGAATATTTATCGCCAGGGCAAACAATTTTAATCAAAAGTTTTTTAATAACTTCTGTCATTTTCTGCTTCGATATTAAATTGTTAAATTTAAGTTCGAGCTTAATTGCTTTCCTGCATCAAAGCAATGTGGCCTTACCGATAATTATTAACCACAACTAACTTTGTCAATCAATCAATCAATTACGGACATTTATATGGCTTTGAACTCCAACTGTCAATTATGCATGAAAGCAAATGTAATATACAAAACTAACACACATCGCTGGAGCCATCAATCATTGAGCCTGTGGCGGCACTTGCAATTGTAGCCAATTAAAATATTTACTTTCACTCAGTTTACGCTCAGTGATTCCTGCAGGCTTTCATGGTAATATTCATATTCTTGCACAACCTGCAACCAAGTTGAATATTTACCAACTGAATGTCCAACAATAAACACGAAATAATTTCAAAATAAATAGTTATGACTTTCAACCAACTATTCTGAATACAAATGTAAACAAAAACAAAATAAGAAAAAAAACAAGAAAAGAGTGCTGATGCTGATACTGATACTGATGCTGATGCTCATGTGTATGTGTTTATTCACATGACCATTTGGTATTATATCTGGTAAGGCAACTGCAATTTCTCATTTATTATTTATGGCACCTGGCCTCAGTTTTTAGTGTTCACATGGGGCATGCGGCGTTAGGCTTGTTCGCTTGTACGCTTGTTCGTGCGTGTGCTTGGAGGTGTATGCTTGTGTGTGTGTGTGTGTATGTGTGTGTGTGTTACGAGCTTGTTGCTGCGCTTGAACTCAACAATTTGAAAACCGAAAAGAAAAAAGAAACAGCGCATTGGTTACGTTTTTACCGGTGTTGCTCACTTTGTATGTAAATACCAAAGTTTTATTAAAAAATATATTTTTTTTTGTTCATATATGTATTTATTTTATGCGTGGGTGTGTGTGAGTCTATGGTGTATGGTTGTGTGAAAATTTGTATGTTTTTTATACGTGCAGAACAAAAAGCAATTTCATTTGTAAAATGTTTGCTGGGCAATCGAGCTGCGGGCGGCTCGTATATCTACGTATGTATGTATGTATGTAGCATGGGGCAGTTTGGTGTAGCAACAGTTTCAATTAAGTGTTTAACGGCATTTTATTGCTCGATATTTGATAGCCACCGCATGGGTTAATGGCTGGCCCTATAAATCAATATATAAGCATATATTAGTTAACGTTGTACTTGTTGTTTGTTCGTTGTTGCTGTATTTGTTTTCGTATTTGTATTTGTTTAGACACTCGTGGATTATTAGCGCATTAGTTGGCTAATACACAATGTTGATAAAGCGGCTACTACTGTAGCCCTGTGGCTTGCACATAAATCACTTGGCTCAAGTGCGGGCCCAAGGCCCAATGATGGATCATAATATGAATGGGTGTTAGCTCTAGTTCTCTTCATACACACACATACACACACAAGTAACATACATACGTGTAAGTGTTTGTGTGTGTGGTTGAAGTGTGTCTGCCAATAAGATGGCAAACTTTGGCATAAATTAAGCACAAATACTCGTTAATCAAATGAATGTTGATGCACAGTAGAGAAGTATGTAGTATGTAGTATGTTGTCTGGCCACTCAGCTCCAGTTACTCATTCGTTGTTCTCGTCTATTCATATCTATTTGCCGAATGGACGTCTAATGCAACATAAGGTCAAGTGTTTCCATCCTTTTCAGCTGATTCCGATTCCGGTGATGATGGAAAGGAAACGTGGTCCACGTCAATGTTGATGTGGAATATAAATTCACCATGAATACATTTAGATTGACATTCAGATACAGTTATTTAATACACGATTTCAAGTGTTTGGCTCTGTAAGTGTGTGTGCGTGTGTGCACATGATTGAGTGTAGCAAGAAGACTCTGGGGGTGTCTGTGTGTCTATGTGTGTGTTGTCTGTGGCCAGAAACTCTTGTCGTTGCTAACCACTTGACAAGCTTTTATTGACTCTAGCTCTGTTCAACAATCGTTCGTTTATTGGTTTTTCCATCTTCATCTTCTTCTTCCATTTCACAGCGCTGGCCACGGAGCTCTCCAATCTCATACCGGAGGACAACGATCCACAGTTCGATAACAGCACCGAACGTGATATAATCGCTGCCCTTGGCACCACAGCCCGCATGCATTGTCGCGTCCGCAATCTGGGGGATCGTGCGGTTTCCTGGATTAGACAGCGCGACTTGCACATACTCACCATTGGCATCATGACCTACACCAATGATCAGCGCTTTCTGGCCCGCCACATTGACAACTCGGATGAGTGGGTGCTCAAGGTCGTTTCGGTGCAGCCACGCGATGCCGGCGTCTACGAGTGCCAGGTCTCCACGGAGCCGAAAATAAGCCTCGCCTACAAACTGATGGTTGTGAGTGAGTATCGTCAGCGTCAGCGTCGTCGTCGTCGTCGTCGTCTGAATGCAAAATTGATTTAACAAAACAGAGAGAGCGAAATAACAAGTTTTGTGGCCTATACAAATATTTGCATTGCTGCAATTTGCAAAATATGGCAATTAGATAAGACTTTGAATGTTTTCATTTCGTTTACATAACATACATTTGCATACATACTTTATTGCTTTAATATTTAATTCGTTGAAAGAACTTTGACCAACCAATTTATATTATGTTTGAGAGATTTAAAGCTATTTTAAATACATTTTTTCCTCAATTTCTGAATATTTTTTTTATTCATATACTGCATAAAAATAACCTCATTACTTTTACAATAAACATATGAAAATTGCTTTTTTTATGAAACGCAAATATTTGTCAAAGACTTATCATATTTCTTTGCAAAAATGCAGGTTTTTTTTTTATTTTAAATTGTTTTGTTTTATACATTATTTTCATTACAAAAAATAACATTTTACAAAAAAAACATTGTACTTTAATTTAAATACTAATGAATTCTTTGTATGTCCTGTAACATTATTCATTGATTGTCTGCTTAATAGTTTAACAATCGATACATTAACTAATTAGTTAATTTGTAAAAACAAGTTCAATTTGCTGGCTATAATGGCAATGAAGGAAATCGAATAAAATCATGTTATGCCGGAACAGTGATAATGAGATAGACTTATAGTATAAAAGAATCTTAATTGTGTACATTAGCCAGAGAAAACAGAGAAATGCTGCAAGAAATAATAAAGAAAATTGGTGAGGTTTTGCTCGCAACACCGAGCAAGGAAAAAGCAAATCAAGAGCGAAAAACAGAGAGCGGGAAGGGGAAGAATAAAGAAATTCATGTAGCGAAACTGGGTCAAAATGCAGAAAGTTCACATTTCAAATTGAAAAAAGAATATCAAAAAAACTACAATCAGAGAAACAACAATATAAAATGGCAAAAAGAAGAAAATAAAAATAAGTGTAATTCGTTTATAACTTTATCATACTTTAGTTATTATTAACACAACTAAGGATTGTGACGAAAGTTGTAGCTTAGTTGGGGATTTAGTTGCGATTTTTAAATTCTCATCAACTTGAAACTTAGTTGGCAGCATAAACTAGTATTAAACACTTTGGAGCGGGGGAAAAATCACAAACTTTTACATTTAAATTGGGATTTTGTGCAACAATTTTTCAAGCAACAAGAGAGTTGGGAGTACTGGAAGGGTCCGGGTGGCATTAGTCAAGCGAGTCGACGACAGGGATGACAGGTGCAAGTGAAAAGTAGAAAAATAAAGAAGAAGAAACAGATGCTAATGAGTTTTGTCGAAACCAAACGGAACGAAATTGAACTGAATGACATGTTGCTTTCAACGAACGTTATTCCGGAATTGACAGCGAGAGTTTTCACTTTGCGATCTTTTGACAGCATCCAAAGCGCAAATCCTGGCCAATCGCGAACTGTTCATACAGAGCGGCAGCGACATCAATTTGACATGCATCGCTCCCCAGGCGCCGGGACCCTACACGCACATGCTCTGGTACAAGGATACGGAACTGATGAGCGATTCGACACGGGGTGGCATACGCGTCATCTCCGAGCAACAAATGAAGACCAGCAATCTGGTAATATCGCGTGTCCTGCACACGGATTCGGGGAATTACACATGCTCCGCGGATAACTCAAGTGAGTGTGAGGACATTACAACTGAATGAATTACACACAGCTAGACACGCCTCTCTCTCTGTTCGCACTTCACTACACTCTATCTCTTTCTCTCTCTCCCTCTCTCTCTCTCTCTCTATTTCTATCTCTGTATTAACAGACTCCGACAGCGTCTTTGTGCATATCATTAAAAGCGAACAGCACGCGGCCATGCAACATGAACTGGGAGTTAGATTGGAACTGCCCAGCCTGTGGCTGTTTCTGGGCCTATTCACGTTATTGCATATGGCAAACCGACACCAACACCAACACCACCCCCAAAACCACCATCAACCCCTGCCCCAAGCACTGGCCTAAGCTGAGCTGCAACTTATGTTTGATGTCTGCTTTTGCGTCCTTTCTGCTCCTTTTTGCTGCTGGGTGTTTGTCTTCGTGCGTGGGTAAGTTTTTCATCGTGTTGTTATTGCGCTCGTCATTGGGGACTTTGCAATTGATTTCTTTGAATACTTTACAGCACTACATTACAGTGTAGCTGTGTACCTGTACCTGGCAAGCACTCACACACATCTCAACACACACAGAAGAGGCAATTGACGCACAACCTGTATATATGTAAATCGAATTGAGTTTTTGTGTGGTTTTTATTAGGTCAGCTTTAAGTATTTTTATACGTAATTAATAAATGTGTATAAGCCGAGTCTTTTCAGAAGCAAACGCGAATAGCATAATACAAAATGTAATCGATAGACCTGACAGTCGATTTATCGATCAGTCGCATAGTGAATCGAAACAAAATCGAAAACGTAAAATCGAAACGAAAAATATTGTACATAAATGTTTAAACTTAACTAACATGAACATTACACTGAAACAAAATATTATAATGTTGATGCATGTAAACTCGCCAAATACCCAAAATTCAGGTGAATGCATGTAATAGATAATAGCTACTACTATCTGTCATCTAGATTAATTAAGATAAATGGTGCCAGCGTGTGCAAAATTAAAATTACATAAAAAAAAAATAAAAATCGAAAACGAATGATTAATGACAATATGAATATATATATATATATTTGAACCGAAATCCAATCACAATCCCACCCAGCCACAATTCCAAGTACAATTTCGACTATGACTTTCCGCCCTCCTCACCCACACACACAGAGGGAGAGAGACACATTATGGCTGAGATTATGCGACTTAATTGCAGTTTGTGTCGCAGCGGGGTGCGCCGTTGCGGTAATTGAAAAACGATAAAGGCAACTCCGTGCACCTGATTGTGAGAAAATTTTAATGGCCGATTTGGTATGGAACAGCCTGGAGCGCAGATTTGTCAACAATTTTCATCGGTTTCCTAATTGATTTAATTCACACATTAAAACTTATAATTGATTTTATTTTGTTCATGCACTTTTAACAGAATATATTCACTATTTTTGGTATGTAAAGAAAGTTAAACTTATTTCTGGTTCAAAAAACAAAAAACGTTACAAACTGACAACTCAAACGAACTTTTTTCAATATTTTTCTCTGTAAATAAAATTCAAGACATTTATTTATATTTTTCATAAGTTTCACTGCTATTTCCTTTCTATTTGCCAGAATAGAAAATATGGCAAAGGAGGAAATGCCACGCAAAAGACGCCCTAAGGAGCACAGGTCTTTTGTCGAGATTTTCTTGATATATATGCAGGATTAGTACATTTTTCATTCACTTTCTTTGTCTTTTTAAAATTCAATTTTATTGGCCAAGCTTTATGATTCAACTTTGTAAGTAAAGGAATAAAATGAAAATTCTTGAAAAACTTTTCAAGAACTAAAATCAAATATTTAAATCCAAGCTGGTAAACATAATTATAAACGTATTTATGAGCTTTTCACCAACTTTATTATTCGCTTTTAACACCAAGACAAATTGCATTAAATGTGAGTACATCGCAGAGGGACTTATGTGCACGATTGTCTGTGTGTGTGTGTGTGTGTGTGTGTATGTACATGTGCGTATGTGTATGGTGTATGTGGTGCACACATGAAAAAATACCATGAATATGCGTACATAAATAATCAAAGTAAAATTCAAAAGAATTCATCTCGCCGCCAACAGCAAAAGGAACACAAAAAGCAACAGAAGATTTTTCTGGTTTTCCACCTTTCCCAGCTCTTTTCCTGTGCAAAGCAGCAACAACAAATCAATTCTGTATTTTTTTTTTTCTATTTTACACCATGCACTTTAAGCTTTACACGTTTCTTCTTTTTTATTTTCTGTCGCCATCAGCAGACGCTTCCAGTTTTAGTATTTTACCTTGTGTGCCAGTAGACAAAAATAATGAAAGAGAAATAAGTAAGCTAACTTCGGCATGTCGAATATTAAATACACTTGAAACAAAGCGTACATGTGTCGTTCTTCATAGTAAAATGAAATGATGGCCGCTTTTTGATCGATCTCGCTGATTTTCATTGATCATTGACCATAGTTTCGGCTTCAAAATAGAGAGAACATATTCTATATCTACACACCTTTTGATGTTGATTATGATTAAAAATTGCATGGGGTCTAATATGCATTATCATACACTTTCCAAGTGTAGAAAAACCCTCAAAGCACTTTTAATTAGTTGGTTTTTGAATGTTTTTGACACAACCTGACAAGCTCTTTATTTATACCAATAAAAAAGCGCTCTTGGCCTTTTAATTAAATGAATGACGAACTACCTTTTCCTCCACTAACAATGAGTATTTAAACATTACTATTTCTTAAATTAAGTATTAAAAATAATAGTTGTAAAATTCATTACTCACAGTCGTTTGATCAGGAACATTCCGTTTGCCAACTGCATTAGGGTTGAGCAAAACCTTAAATTAAAAATCGTAATTAATGATATTATTTGCATTTAATTTTTTGAATTGCCTTGGTGGTGCACCACCCTCAACAAACTTACAGTTATGTTATTGATTTATTTTCGTTTACATTACACCTTTTATGAACACTTTTTTTTTTAACACACGCATTTTCCGTCAATTAATTTCAATGAGGTGAATTCTATAACACAAATGTGGGCCGCATTCTGTCTTAATTTGGGAGGGGGGGAAAAAAGATGCACAATCACAGTGGGTTATTAATTTGCGGTCTTCACACGTTAAATTAACAAATTAAAAATTATTTTTTGTACTTATTTATCATATTAAATGAATACAAATAAAAACAATTGCAACCTCGACCTTTTAATGAAGAAATTACAGCTGAAAGGAAAGGAAGATATTAAAATAAATATTGATATAATTTGTAATTCATTGCAAAATAAGTTAAAATGTTCTCACTTCTTCTACGTAATACTTTATTTCTATTTTTAAAAAATCTTAACTTTTTTTCTCTGTAGTAAGTATTATTTCAGTTAAGGGCAAATCAAAGCTTACATAAACTAAGTACAGCATTATAAAAAGTGCAAGAGAAGAACTTGACAAAGAACGAATTAAAATTATATTATAAACTGAATTCAACGATGCAGCTCTTTGCAGCTCTTTGCAGCTCTAAGTAGACGTAAATCGCGTCTTGCGGCTTTTATTGCAATTCGAAATACCAAGAAGTTCTCGTTGTAAACTCAGTTGCAGAAGATGCCGTCAAGTCAATTCCAACACAATGCGAGAACAATACAAGGACAGTGTCGGGGGGCGGCGGGTTAATGTTGGAGGTGTTAATACTATACTTGAATGGTTGAAGAACAAGAGGGAGAAAGAGAATGCGAGTTTTGTTATATTTGCTTGAAGAGTGCTTGTTAAAGTTGCAACGCTTTGGAGTAGGCAACACTTGCGAAACGTTTAGACGGGATTAAGCTGCCATTTTGCATACACTCCACAATACTAATTGAAATGAAAGCCGTCAAGAGCCGGTGCTAATGGTACAGTAAGCCAAATAACATTCATACCTACCGCCGCTAGGAGTACAACCACATCCATCATAATAGTCAGCAAAGCGCACGTTCGAGATATGCCCGACAGTTGTTGTTGTTGCTGTTGTTGTTGTTGTTGGCCTTGGGCCCAGGGCATTTCACAAATCTTTAGGGAATATTTTGCGTATCTTCAGCCACGCGCACGCTGACAAGCCCCAAGTAACATACATTTTTTATACAGATATACATATACACTCTCTCTATATATATATATATATTTTTGCGTGAGTATAAATATAACCCATTGGGCAATGGCTCAGCTCAATGAATTGCAAGTGCTAATGGTATGAGCTACAGCTACTGGCTCTTCTTCTTGTTGTTGTTGTTGTTGTAGCTGCTTCACCTTCACTCATAAATTGTACAGCGTGAAATAAATCAAACCCAGCCTCTGTGTTGCCCACAGCGCTCCAAAACGATGCTGGTGCTGTCTCTCCTACACTGAGAGAATCGAAAGAAGCAGTTCTGTTCGTGGAACTTGTAATCTATATTTAGTTCAATAAAAGTATTTTCCCAGAAGTGTTGAACAAACTGGAGTAAGGGTAAACGTTTCTGAAACTAACAACACAAATAAAACGATAGAAAATGAAATACAAAAATCATGAAAAATTCAAATTTGTTTTATTATTGAGATAGAAATGCGTAAATTTCACAGCAGTAGGTCCAAAAAAGGTAAGTTAAATTAAATAGATTCTTAAATACTTTGATTTTTCTTAGTGTAGTTCGGGTGGCAAGGCTGCTGTTGCTGCGGCTGCTCCTGCTCCTGCTTCTGCTTCTGCCTGAGACGCTGTCAGTAACAAATCATGCTCAGGGCTACAGCTATAACAGCCAGGCCCAGGCGCAGAGCTCAGTTGGAGCCGGAGCTGAAGCCGGAGAGCCGGAGTGAACAGCAGAGCCATAGACTTGTTTACGGTCTTAATACGCACAACCCCAAAAAAAAATTGCGTATACGCTATGTGTGTGTGTGTCAGCAAGGAGAAGCAGCAGCAGCAGCAGCAGCAGTGGCTGCCAGAACGGAAATTCTGACTGTGCGAACACGACGACAGCAGAACCCAACACCAACAACAACACCAAAGGCATGAACAACATTAGCGACAACGACAACGACAACAACAACAACAACAACAACAGGGAACAGGGGCTAAGAAACTACGGGGCGTTGTCGCGTCGGAAAATATTTAATTACTAATGAGTTTTTCGTGCAGCAGCAAAATCAACATTTTTAAATACGTGGCAAAAAACACACACTAACACAAACAAACGCACACACACATAGTCGTCACACAATAAAATAAAAAGGAAACAAATAAAACAAACAAGCGTGAGACTACAAAACAACCTTGTAACATTTTTAATTTGCTAATTAGCAAGCGGTAACGTTGCATCCAATTTGATTGATAGTCAGACACAGGGCCGGGTATAGAGTACAGTGTATATTGTATAAGTATATGTATCATTATATAACATGGAGGAGAAGCGAGTGAAGGAGAGAGAGAAAGAGTGACAACGATTCATTATTCAGCTGTTTGTTGCTGTTAGTCAATTGATTATCAGGTATTATGCTTGACAAATTTCTATCCCAAACCCAAACCCGAGCCCGAGCCCGAGCCAGAGCCTGAGCCTGACTCGCCAAGCTTTGCCTTGGCAACCCAATTGGTTTCAATCCGATGAATATTTGCTGCCTCACTGCTCCCAGCTAGCGGTGTGTGGGTTGGCAAATAGAGAGAAAGAAGAGGGGGAGATAGCGAAGGGACAGGCTTTGGGTATGGGATGTTCTACCTGTTTCATCCTCTACTTGTAATAAATTGTTTGTACATGGATGTGTCATGATATATAGTACACAAAAACACAAAAACACACAAACTCACTAACACATACACCCTCACACTAACACGTTTATACTACATATGAATAAATTATGATTGGTATTCACGCAACTTTGGCAAAAACAATGACAACTCTTAACATTTAAAAAGGCCTTAGTCATCGTTGTCGTTAACCTAGCCTAGATAACCGAAAAGACAACAAAAACAAAAACAACAAACACAGCAAGCATTTCGAAAGGGAAGGACAAAAACAAAAAAAAGGCGTCCTATAAGCAGCTGAAAAACTTTATCTTTCGATATTATTGGGGCATAACTTTGCGGGTCATAAATCAAATTAGATGCTCGCTGACACTTAGTAACACATAAGAAATGCAAACGATATTATTAAATATATTTCTGTATACAATGCAAACCGCACACACAAAGTCTACGAGAAACCTTAAAAAACACCACAGCAACAACAACAACAATAACATTATCAACAAACAACAACTATAACAGATTACGTTCACAGACGTCATACCCTGCAATTTCCTGTATTTACATTTGGTTATCATACAAACATTGTGTAAAAGTTAAATAAGTTTATGTGGCATGAATGTAGACCTTTGGATACACTGAGGTAATATCTACAAATCCTTTAGCACAGATAAAGGTCGCAACGACAATCATTTTCCAACACTGGCAAATCAGAGTTGTTGCCAATCAATTCAATGTCATTCTTATTGCCGAACAACTTCTAAAGTAGGTCATTTTAAACAATAACTTGTGGCAAACTGCCATCAGCATTTGTTACCAACCGCATTAAGAAACCCAAATACCTTAAACAAATCAATTAAACTGAGCGTAAAACGTAAGGAAACATTTATCATGCGATTTGCTGAGGCTGTGAAAGCTTTAAGTTGGCCACGACTTTTGCACAAGAGAGATTTAAGTGATTTGCTGACTGGCTTTAAAATCCAAGTCGCTTTCAGCGTAATAAATGGCCTTTCGCTACTATTTGAATAGTCTCAACCCGAAAATGTTGGTTTGGTTTGGTTTGGTTCGGGTTTTGGCTTGAGCTTTGGTTTTTTTTTTATTTGGTTTATGGGTTTGGATTTTAATTTAAGTTTTTGTTTTAACAGCGCACCTAAGTGCAAAGTGCCTGCATTTTGCAGCAATTTCAGTTGGTTTTGCTGTTTGTTTTTTTTTTCATCTATTTTCAGTTTTTCGTTTTTTTTTTGTTTTTGTATGTTTCTGTTGTTGCATTTGTTAGCTCGTTGCTGTCATTTTGTTGCATGCGACACGCGATGGTCGTCGCTCTTAGTAGTAGTTTTGTAGGCCGTTTTAGACACAAAAAAAAACAAAAAAGAACACACACCCATACCCATATGTATGTGGCATGTGGCATATGGCACTTTGGTCGTACCACTATTAGCTTCAACTCCAGCTGCGAACATTTTCCGCTTGTAGTTAAATCTTCGAGCAAAATCGTTTGATCCATATCGCTTAAGCTGGCCAACAGCATACATAAGAGTAGGTGCGGGGTGCGTGGTGCGGAGGTAGGTGATGTTTTCACGGTTGGGTACGGGGGGGTGCACGGTGATAAAGTGACAGCTAACTGCACGCTACAATTGCACCCGCTGGCAAGAGGTTAATTTCCCCCAGGAAGCTCACAACTCAATAACCTTAAAGCCAAAATAGCTTTTGCTTGCTAAGTAAACCTTAACATTAACAAGCCGAATAAAGATGAAAAAGGGCATCACTTTTTTTTTTTGTTGATAGCAATGGGCGGTGGGCGGTGAGCGGTGAGCGGTGGGTGGAGGAGCACCCGGAAGAAGCACCCCACCTGGCTGGCCACCCGACCGAACAATATGAAATTACCGCCCTGAAATATGAACACCCGCTGAGATTTTATAGCAGTCAACTTTGAATTATTAAATATGTATTTTGCAGGCAAACGCCAAAGCCAGAAACAGAAAACAGGACCACGACGAACAAGAAGAAGAAGAAGCGGAAGAAACAGAAGCATCAGAAGAAAAATTCTTTCAATGTGCTGCAAATGTTAAAGATATTTAGGCAATATCTTCGTTGGGTATCGCTATTGTAACGCCCACCGAGGGAAATTTTGATTCAAAAATATTTCCCAACCATAAAACTTGCTATAAATGTTGGACACAAAGCTTTTGGCAAGCTTAAAAGCTCAGGAGTACTGTTCCCAACTGTGAAAGCTGCAAAAGCTTCAAAATTTACTCGCTGCCAAAAGTTTTGTTCAAGCTTTGCTTTCAATGTTTCGCTTGACTTTAGCTTTTTGATACCGTTGAGGAACATAATGAGCTCCAACTCTAATGTATCACCATGTTCTTAGCTGGACGAACGCCTCGGCGGCAGTCGGCAGTCGGAACAAATGATAGGCCATTAGCCAGTTATTGCGACAGACTGACGGCCTAAAGCACTAAGCACATTAGCAGCTTCCGTTGTATACAGGCTGTGTTCATAAATATGCACCTAAGTAATTTTCATCAGAGTTAGCTTCTGGTACACAGCTTCAGCACCATCACCAGCTTCACGAACATTCATCACACGCACACATTTACACTCACACACACACATACACACGCAGGCACACGCCGGTACACGCCGGGACACGCCGGCACACGCACACTCCTGTTTTTTGTAAAGGGCGGGCGTCTGCTTAAAATAGCTTCATCGTAGATAAATTCTCATTTCTGTTGCATTTCCTCGATCGTCGCGTCGTTTGTTTTGTTTTTCGACTACTATATTATCTTTTTTGGTGTCTGACTCTGTTATTTTTTATGTGTTGTGCTTGTGTGTGGCTACACTGTGCAAAAACGGCAACAAAGTACACAAATGTTTATTGTTTATCATAAACACAGCTGTCCTTCTCTTTGTCTCGTTGTTTGTACTGAATTCATTTTGTGCGAAAAACGATATAAAAAATATATATGTATATACAAATTTGTTGAACAAGTGCTTTAAGTTTTCTATAGACACTACTGTTAATTATTGCACCGATTTGCTTTTCACATTTCCGCTCGAACAACTTTTTTTACAAGTTAACAGATTGCATTGGACATGCCCTTGCTCGGGGTATTACAATTTTATTACCGAACATGCAACTGATAGCACATAAAGCACATTATTTATTGTAATATACTTATTTATGTATTTCGGTGGAAAACGCTTAAAGGCAACACATACAGATGCGACCATAACGGTTGAATGAATATTGAATTAAATTAATTTCCCAAAAATTCTACTTACATTGTGCTTGACACAGCACACACTTGATACCATTTGATTGAACCTTTTTTCTATTTTATAAGTTCATCGAACTGACGCTCTTCGATTTTATTGTCTCTAATTCCAATGTTAGCATCATTTGCTTGACAGCAGTTATAAAGCACTTCAAGTGCTTGCCAAATTTGTACCACAATGAGCGCATAGAAGCAGAGCCTTGACACATATTTTTCTCATATACGTCACCTACATACATACATATGTACATGTATGTATGTGTGCGTTGTTAATAGAAACAGTTTACTGCTAAACAACTTTTGTTTATGTTTATTTATAGTTATTGTATATTCATATGTATTTGAGAGTATTTAAGCTTCGCCACCATCCACTAAGCTTTCACCTTTTTTTCTGTTGCCGTTCTTGTTGTTGTTGTTGCTGTTGTTGCATTTCTTGCAGTGCATGCAGGCTAAAGCTTTCCAAGTGGCTGTTGCCATTACGCTAGTCGTTGTACTTGTAGTTGCTGCCTGCTGCCTACTGCCTGCTGCTTGTTGCTGTTCTTCTTGTTCCTTTTTTCATTTACGGCTTCGGGGTTGCCATAATTTTTTTTCATTTCTTTCGTTTTGTTGCTGTATGCTGTTCATTTGGTTTTTTTTTTGGTTTTTTTTAAGTTTTGCACAGTTTGCACGCATCGGTCCGTAAATTTATGCATTTGGCTATGCGAGCGTAATAAACAAGACCTTCAACCAACGTTGTCGTCGTCGTCGTCGTCGACGTCGACGTCTTTTTCTCTCTTACTCTTTCTTTCTTCCTTTCTCTCACTTTGTCGCACACACTTTGGTCAGCCTTTTGGTGTCGTCGCTGTCGCTGCTGTCGCTGCTGCCGCTGCTGCTGCCGGCCTGCTGCTGCTGACGCTACGTTTGGTCACTTCCATTGCCGGTGCTGCCAGACTTTTATTTTTATGCGTAGATATTAAATGTGTTTCCTGGCACTTTATTCTTTAGCTGTTGCTGTTGTTGCTTTTGCTGCTGCTGTCGCTATTGTTTTTGTTGTCGCCTACTGTTGTTGGCGTATTGTGCCATTTTACACCAACACGACGTCGACAGAGACGCTGACGTCGGAACATTGGCGCAAATGTGCGGATATCATTTTGAAAAAGTGGCAAGGCAACAAACGCAAAAAACCAAAACTGCAAATAAAAATAAAACAAGGCACAAAGCAAATGAAAAAAATAAAGCAAAAGCTCAAAACGCATAAATAGGCAACGACTTTGAGCCGATGGGGCTGCTGCTGAAATGGCTAAAATGGCTAAAATGGGTAAAATGGCTGCTGCTGCTGCTGCTGCGGCTGTGGCTCTTAGCCTCTTGGCTATGATTTGAGCAGCAAGTCATGGCCACACACATTTCTATGTAAAAAACTACGAGCGCGCGTACATAAAACTTTGCCAATTTCAATAACAACATTTCATTTTCAGTTCGCTCAGCTAACAGCAGCTACACAAGCAGTTTTACCCTCCGTCAAAAACGCACGCTGGGGAACCAGTCCAAATCCTCGAAACCCCAAACCAAAATTTAGCTCGAGCTCGACTTTCAAAGCTGCTTTTGCCTGTTTTGAGGGTTACGCCTTGGCGCCAGTGTGCGTTCGGCTTACGGTGCTGCTTCTGCTGCTTCTGCTGCATTGCAATGCTGGCTGTCATGCCCATCTCTCTCTCTTCTCTTCTCTGCTCTTGTTCTTGTTCTTCTTTACATCCTCACATTCCCGCCCCACGCTTATCCACCCATCTCACAGCAATCCGCCGCTCTTCCGCAACCCGTTGCTGACACCACAATGCGCGCCGTTGAAAGGAAATTCATAAAAATGTTAATTTTTCCGCCGGAAATATAATTTATGTAAAGCGCAGCGGGTGACCCAAGGTATGGCTGGCATGCGGCTCGATGCGCCAGCAGCTCCGATTGCAACTGGCAACACTACAACGACAACGACAATGACAACAACAACACCAACAACGACAACAGCAACGCCAACAACAGCAACGCAATAAAAAATAAAAATGAAAAAATGACTGGAAAATATATCCGGTGCGAATTACAAATACATCCCGAAATGCCGAACTCACAATAAAATTGCAGTTTAATTTGCATATAATTTAAACATTTTTTCCGCACAAATATGCATGAAATACGGCCGCGCCCACAATCATCTAATTAATGCAACACGCCCACAGCAATACAATACAATGCAGAATGCATACATATGTGTTCGTGTATCAGCTGTTGTGATTGTGTGTGCCTGTGTCTGTGTGTGTGTGTGTTTGTGTTTGTGTGTGTGGCTCATTGTTAGCATTGCGGCAACATTTTCAAGTTGTTGCCATGACCATTAATCTTAGCAAGAAGGTAATTGCTTAGCAATTACCCTTTTGCAACTTACCAACAACCCACACCACACGACTTCGACACCCACGCTTCCTCCCTCCCTTCCCCCAAAAACCTTTAACACAACAGAACACCCCCGAGAACCCCCCGCTGTCTGCTTTTGGCTTAAACCCATTCCGTTTGTCATTCCGCCAGCCCATGGCCATAGCGATAGCTAGAGCTTTGCAAATTCGTCTGTCCGGGCCAATGTGGAATCCCCGGGGGGTTGGTGGGGCTGACGCCCCGCTTCTCTCATACAGTAGACGCTGGCCAACTCAAACACTCCGCACCAAAGTTGATTTTAGCTCGGAAACTCTGAAATCTTTATTTGACTACAAAAAAAAAAAAAAAAAAAGAAGCAAGCTCGAATGTCGTCAGTCGTCAGTCGCCAGTCAAATGTAATCGACTGCGTAATGCTCTGTTTTATCTAGAAGAATCTACAGAATAATTTTGTATGCTCTATTAACTTTTGACATTTTTAAGTTCTTGAATATATAATATAATTCGAGATAATGCGATTTTTATTTCTTCTCACTTCTTTGAAGAATATGCACAGAGCGAAATAATCAAGTATGAAATATTAGACATCGGTCAAGATGATTTATATTTAAATTCATTTCAAAAACTTAAACGTATAATATATTTTAAATAACGCTAATAATTCATTTCCTGTCATTTCATTTGAAACATTTTTTCGGTGTATATTTTTCTCTCTCTGTATTTTAGTAAAGCGCAAACCAGTCTCACTAACCAATATCTGATAGAAAAAACTTCTGTCCAAATAAACTTTCTTTTTTTAGATATTTTTTGAAAAGTTTAGAAACTAATTTGCATTTATCAGTCTTCCCAATTTGCTGGCATTCATAAGTTTTTTTTTTATATTTTGTTTTCTTCTTCTTTTTTATTCAAGCGCAACTTCACAAGGCTGCACTAAAAATTGATTATTTTAGCTGTATAAATAGCGAATTCCGCTGTATTTGCTAATAATATGTTTAGCTATTTATAATTCCCATATGCATGTTTGAAAGCGGAAAAATTGCATTGCATGTTTTGATGGTATTTAAACGTGGGTAGAAAAAATATCAAATACAAATTTAGAAATTAAAATGTATGGCTTTGTGGGACACCTCATGCATTAAACATAAACCACTTAAGGCTCAAAGGCTTATAATTAATTTATGTTTTCTCCTATTTTCTCTTCTTTTTTTTTGTATGTTAAGTGTACGAGTGACCACTGTATTCCCCACCCCTGCCCTCTTCTGTCGTCCGTTCACACTCGTATCTCCCTCTGAGTATATCTCTTTCTTTTCCCCGCTTTTGCCGCTGCCGCTACCTCTGCCACTCCCGCTGGCTCGACTCTGCTCTGCTCTGCTGTGGTTACATTTCAGCGGAAGTCCCACGCAATGCCCGCCGGCAACAGCTGCAGGCACCCCAACTTTAAACACGGCCCGCACCCCCCCTCATGGCACCCTCATACCATGTACGACAATGTCGGTACATAGCACGACCCGCGAAGGCAACACCAAAGGCAATGGCTCCAACTATAACTGGAGCCAGTGCTCTATCTCTCTCTCTCTCTCTCTGTATCTGTCCCTCTTACACACACACATACGCCTGTGTCCTGTGCTCCGAAACGTGGCCCTCGTCATGATGCGCCTGCATTGTGTTAATGCTTTTTGTTAAGCTACAAGCAGCAACGAGGCGAGGCGAAGTGGGGCAAGGCGAGACGAGACGGCTTGGGATTGGCACAGGACGCGACACGATGCAGAGCCACCAGAATGAGGAGCAATGAGGAGCTATGTAGTGCTCCATTGTGCAGTTTTGCAGAGTGTGTCGCTTTTTGCAAATGTTTGCAACACACACACACACACACTACACACACTACACACACAACACACACTCACACAAAGATGCTGCAAAAACGGCAACGTCAACAAAAGCAACAACAACAACAACAGCAGCAACATCAACAGGAAGATTCTCAACTGGAACGCTGGCAACATTTGAAGATACATCTCAACTACTTTAATATTCGTCGCTATGTACACATAAAATGCAGCTGCCTAAAACTAAAGACACTAAAGAATTTAAATCTGTTGCTGCATTTGCATTTGATACAAAATCCTTTAAGTGAACCAGTTCATTCGTAGTCACTAACCGGCTTGCCTAACGAACGAACGAACGACCAAAAGAACGACCTAACGAACCACTTAATGGCTTCTCTCTGTCCCTATCTATATATACATATATATATATATGTATTTTAAAAGATTTTATTGTAATCATAGAACTTGCTGATGACTTTGTGCCAACTAAAAAGGGAGCTCTCACTTGAAAATTTTGTTAAATTATTCACTACGCAAAAGTTCGACAAATTATGTAAAGCACTTCAATACAAGGGAAAATTTACAAAAGTTAATTAGTTTCATCAGTTTTTGTTTCTAAAAATAATAAAATAACTCTCTTTGTTAGCTTAAGCCATAGAAATTGTATTAAAAAAGTGCATACAGCTTTCAATTCACACATATACATACATGTATGCATATAAACTATGTAATATTTATGATAGAGTTTTAAATCTAAATCAGATTCAGTAAAATTCACTTAAAAGTTGGCATCGTTTGGCACCTTTTGAGTGAATAAATTAAGTGCTTCATACATATTTGGATGCTGTCCCCAAAATGTATGCTACACAAATACAATAAATACTACATTCTAATTGTTGTGTGAGAACTTTTACACCTGGGCACACTCTATTCACACTATTAAAACACTATATATATATATGTGTTCGTTATGTTCGAGTGGATATGATGATTTAACAAATTGAACAACTTGACCTAATAAATAAATAAATAACCCACGGGAAAATATTTTATAATTGAATAAATAATTAAACAGAAAATTATAAAACACACACAGAGCGGAACTGAAGAGCATTTAAATAACAACTAGGCATAGTTAAAACCTAAAACAACTGTTAATTATAATCAAAACTAAACAACTTGACCCAAAAAATACAAATAAATTACAATCAATCAGAATTTCAATTAAAATTAATTATTAAATATTTTAAAATGGTAAAATTTATTAGGCAACACTCTCAGATTTAGGTATTAGTTAGACAAAAAAAATATTCAAGGAATAAATATGTTATAACAATTTAAATTAAATATTACCCAAGCAATTCCTAAGACTTCTTTTTGTTAAGCACAAACGAGCGGCAAGTTATTTATATTTCTTTTCCTTTTTTGAATTGTCAGCATGAAATGCTTTTGCTACTGCGTTCAAGACTAAATATAGAACGAAGCACTTATTATTAAAGAAATACTTTGCAGCGGCACCAGAAGAAAGTAAAGTATCTAAAAGGATGTTATTTTTTCTTCAACTCCGCCCTTTGGCCATTGCTCGTTGCCATGCAATGTTAAATGATAGCCTACACTCAGCATTAAGAATTGTAAAATAACTCTGTAGCATGCAAATAACATAAATTTTGCAATATTCAATTTGTAAACACAGCTTTGGTGGCATTTAAAACGCTTTCTGGGAACAGCACTAATAGTAGCATTCATGTCTGTGTATTTTCCCATTGCCTTATTAATAATTCAAAAAGCGGATTGCAGTTTTTTTTATTGTTTTTAATGCATTCATATGCTTACAGCTCTTCAGAACTTCAATGAACCGATGTTCAATGAATGCTGCTTGCTAATGAGGATTTTTGTAATGTATGTAAATACATATGTACATAAAAATTACATCAAATTAAGAGCATTTCCATAGTGCAAGCATAATAGTTGGTTAATTCAAGACCTTTTAACCATTTACAATAAAATAAATATATATTAAATACACAATTAAGTTGATTCTTTTGCAAGTCAATCGAAAATGTTAAGTTGAAAGAATAAAACCTCTTTCTATGACTCTCATTAATTTTTGTTTGGGTACGCATTACAAAAGAAAAGTGCGCAATGTGAACAGAAAAAAGGCAAAAAAGTAGAAAAAAAAAACACAAAAAACATGAAGACAAGTACAATTGTTTTAAAAAAAATATATTGCTAAACCGAGAGATATTCTATAAGCAAGAAAATTAAACTTTTTTGATTCAACAGATTCGTTTAACTGTGATTAATCTAAGAGAAATGAAGAATTATAAACATTTCTTGCTTATCTCTGAGATCAATATCCTCGCGCATTATTCTAACGATCACAGGGTATTTGAAAAAAAGAAAATTAAAACATTCCTAGAACTAGAATAGGAGCTAAAGCAGAGATAACGTTAACAAATTACAATTGAAGCCATGAAAATAAAAGTAAATTGTCATTGGCAAGCACTTAAAGATAAGCTCAAACTTTGTACTTTCGATTTAAAAGTCACACAAAAATAGCTGACCTTTTGTTATTTGTGATTTTTCATTCTCTTTTTTAATTACCATTCACAAAAAAAAACAAAAAAACAATTGAAATTGTGAAAAGTCTGATGCCAAAAAGGAAACATGAAATAAAAGACTTTTATTCAATTAACATTGCAACACATTGTGGTGTTTCATTGTTCGAAAACTTGCTCCACAGCCGCGTTCGTCTAGTTATATAACTCAAATAGGAAATCTGTTAGGTAAATACCACTGTGAAAACTAAACTCCAGCTGTCAAAAAGTTTGCATCAGCGCCACCTAGTGTGCATATCTTTAGTTCTGTCGGTGTGTGTGTGTGTGTTGTTGTTGTTACTACAGCTACTGTTGTGCAGCCCCCAAGCAAACACACACAAACACACACACACACAGAGATAAAGAGAGAGAAAGCAAATATACGCACACAAAACTTGCAATTTTCCAATAAGAAAAGGCGAAGGTAACGCCGAAAAATTGTTCAAGCACAAACAACGCACGTTATAATATTATAAAACGGCAGCGGGAGGCCAACCTAGTGAAGCGATAAAGTCAGTGGGACTGGTTGGACAGAAGGAGTAAAGGTTTCCGGGTAAGGGAATGGAAGGGAAGGGAAAGGAAGCGTGGAGAAGTGCGGGCCAAGTTAGCAGACATCCCCATCAAGAACTAAAACAGCTGCTCTATGGACAATAACTGGAGCCAGCGACAAGGCGAAAAGTGTGAGTCAAAAAAAAAAGAGTCCAAAGCCTGATGCTGATGCTAAAGCAGTTGCCGTTGCCGTTGCTCTGTTGTTGTTGTTGTTGTGGCTAAAGCTGGTTCTGGTCTTTCCTCTTCTGGTTTTGTCCTCCTGGCTATGGCACTCATCCTGCCTGACTGCCTTCTGTTGGCTGCCTTCTGCCTGCAACGGCTTCAGCTCTGGCAACAAATCGTTGAAATAAATGAAGCGCACTGGGCGAAATCAGCAAAAGTTTTCTACAATTTTTCTTCACTTTGCAGCAGGCAGTTCCGCCACCCCTCCACCCGCACGCCCACCACCCGCCACACCAAACCACCTTCAACTCAAACTCATCTTCAAGCAGTGCCACGAGTTGGTTTTACTTTTGGCTCTGCGACATTTTCGGATTTCGGCTAACGCTTAAGAACATACCCATCGAGCCCTACCCCTACCCCCATCCCCCATACCACTCCCAACCATTGTTGACTTACAAATTTAGGTTGCTCGACGCAAAAGTTTGTTTTGAATTGTAAGTAATTTTTGATACCTTACATACTGACATTTCAAATAGGTAGAAACTGTTTCCATTTCGCCTCTTTATTTGTGTATGCCTCTGAGTGAAAAAGAAATGTCAAGGCGTGGCGAGGGGTATGTATAGGCAAAGTCTAGTCAAAAGAAATTGTTTTGGTGCGGGGCAGTCAGTCAATCAATTAATTTTCTAAGGCTCAGGCCCTAAACTTCTTAGCCAAAGTTAAGGCAACTCCCTCTACAACACGCCAAGTGCTGCTGCATGTTCCAGTTCCTCCATTAAGTCTCATAAATTTATACATAACTGTCAAAAGCAATTGCCCTTAGCTTTTGCTTTAAAACTTCGATGATATATTTGTACATAGTACACGTACATAAGTGCATACATATATATAAATCTTAACAGACCTACCAGTATATATATATATCGTATGTGCGAGAGTCGATTCAAATATTTCTAGATCGACAAAGTTAAGAAGACAATTGAAATAATAAAGTTATCTTAATAAAATGGTATATTATAATTTCAAATACATTGAACATATTTCTTAGCAAGAAACTGTTTATATTATACTATGGAAAGTCCGTATGGTATTCAGCTCATGAAGCTTGGCTTATCATCACACACAATCTTTAACGAGCTATGCTCCAAATTTCTTCCTGTCCCCACTCCTGCAGAGTATTGTAGTCATTATTATGTTAAACGTTTTAAGCCACCCTCGAGTGTAATGCAAATCGGCATTTTGTGAGCTGACAATAGCAGATATCGTGATATTATTGTTGTGGCTGTCTTTGCTTCCATTGTTGTTGATGTTGTTGTTATTGTTGTTGTTGTTGTTGTTGTTGTAGCTACTGCTGCTGTGGTCTGGCTCGTACTCGTTGGCTCTATTGTCTGGTCTCCAACAGGGCAGACCTTTTGAGTGTACATATATATCGGTGTGTCAGTGTGTGTGTGCGCGTGTGTGTGTGGTGTGCTGCTTTTTGGTGGTATGTGTGTGCGTGTGTGGCACTCAACATGCCAGTCAATTTATACTAATTGTAAGTGTCAGATACATTTGTCAAAATTTAAGTTATGGTTGCGGCTCGGGCTGCTGTTTTGCGGTTTCCCCCAGCGAATCGTCGTCGTCCCCTGTCTTCTGTATGTGTGTGAGTGTGTGTGTGTGTGTGTGTGCGTGTTCTTGCAAAAGTGTGCCATGAAAAATTGTTTATTGTTTAATATGTACTGTTAAGAAGCTTGACAAAAGAGATACGTACATATATACGTATGTAAGTATGTATTACACATATTTATACACTCCAAAACACGACCTACGCAACAGATGGTGGCGGCGGGGGCGACGGGGGCAGCTGCCTGGCAACGACCACACTTCAGTTGACAACTTTTGAGTGTATTCTTAAATGGTTTTGCAGCTGTTTCTCAAGTAGAATTTTCGGTCCATTCGCCTGCGAGTATCACCAGAAATTACACCAACACCAACAACATTAACAGAAACAACAACTGGAACAACAAAAAAAAAAAACACAGGAAAAAAACACAAGAAAAAAATCACAAGTTTCGTAAGCAGCTTAACTGCAAGTTGTGATTAGCACATAGAATTCCACAGCAGCTTGTGGCTGCAACGCGATGCGGCTTCCATTAGCACACTCAAAAAAAAAAGAAAAGAAAAAAAAAAAAAGCACAGAAAAGCAAATAACAGAAAAACTCATCACTCCTGCAGCCCACAACAGACAACCAACAAAAAAAATAGGAAAAAAAACATAAAATAAAATCTGCACACAAAAATAAAACATATATATATATATATGTATGGGAACCACTCACTTCCAATAAAAAACATATGAAAAATTAGGTTGCATTTGTTGTGGAGAAGTGTTTATACTCTTTCTATTCGCTTTATTTATTCTTCAGAATAAAGTGCAGAAAATTAAGTATAATGTTCTTTTTAGAGAACTTATAAAACGCCTGGCAATATCTACTTGTATACTCATTAAGCCAATAAATAAAATAAATTTAGCAAAACAAAAAAATGACAAATTTAAATTTAAGGTTCAGTAAACATGTTTTTACACACAGTTGTTGACTGAAAGCTAAGCCGCTTATTAAAATATTTTAAATTAATTTTCCATAAAGAAAAAAAAAATATTCCAAGAAAAATTATCTCTTGAAAATCCAATTAAATAATATTACGATTAAGCTACAACAAAGCCAAACACAAATCGTTATAATCTGTTTTAAGCCATTTACTAGGCTTATCTATTTTGACTTTCCCTCTCACTCCATCGCTTTCTCTCTCTCGCTCTCTCTCTCGCTTTCTCTCGAGGGCTTTTTCAACATGCCCAGCATAGTTATAATGCCTGATTATGTTCTGGTATTAGAATGTGGCAAGCAAATTTTTTATTTACAGTTTTGTTTTTTTAACTTTGTGTTTTTTTGTTTTTTGGCGGGTGGCTGGTCGGTGGTTAGCAGGCGGTTATGTGCTTTCTGGTTTCTTCTCCCCCCTCCCACAACCCTTTCTGCATGCCAGGCAAATTTAAATGTTTCTAGTTAAAGCGGATTAAAAGTTCGCTGCACGCCGCACATACATAACCCATGCATGGAGTCACCAATACCAAGACCAAGACCAACACCAGCCAGTCGCCATTTTCGCGCGGCCTCCTTCTGCTTCAGCTACTCAGTCCGGCTAACAACATTCCCCCTCCCTCGCACCATGCACCACTTTCCCACTTTCCCATCTGCCACTTGGTATAACCATGTGGCCTAGTTTGGCCCCGGCTGCTGCTCAGCTAACCCCGTGCATAATTAACGTGCCCCAACGTTTTGGCCTGGCTGCTGCGGCCTTTACTTACCAGCTAACTGTTACGCATTGCTCGCCTTTAGCCAAGTGAAATTGATGGCCGAACGAAAGAATGAACGAACCAATTGGACGGATTGCACGGTTTGGACGGTTTGGACGGCTTGGACGGATGGAACAAAATGTCTTTTATTGGCAAAGCATAAATTGTTCGAAGCGCAACCCAAAAACTTGTAAGCCTTTGGCCAAAATTTTGATTGTCTTTTAAGAACTATGCAAGGAGCTTACAATAAAATCATAAAGATAAGGATAAAGTGGGCTGTGTGGCTTGGTGGTTTGGGGGATTGGGGGATTGGGGTTGTCCTACGATTGGTGTTATTGTGGTTGGCTTGGTAACAACCATAAATTGCTGGGCTTACAATTGAAAATTAAATAGTGTCATGGATTATGGGACATTTGACAGGTTGGACAGGCGCTGATTTAAGAGGCAAAAATAAACTTGCATTTTACAATTGATTTAAAAATCCTCAACAAAAGCTGTTGTCCTCGATGCTCTGACGTCTCTGTCGAATGTCGCTGTTGGCGTCGCTGCCGCTGCTGTCGCTGCTGCTGCACACTGTCAGGATGTCATTTGAAACCGCCCAACCAAAAACACCGCACCTAACTTAAAAAAAAAAAAAAAAAACAAGCAAAAATCCCTTCCAACTCTGCCTTTCTCTTCCGCCACACTGCAGCGATAACCGACACACTACCAAAGTGTGAACGTTGTTATTGTTGTTGTTGTTGTTGTCATTTCTGTCGTCGTTTCTGTTGTTGTTGTTGTTGTTGTGCAGCAAACAAAAATTGCAATTCTGTGCACTGCAACTGTGCTGGGCTGGGCTGGGTTAGGGTTTCAGTTTTGGGTTTGTTGTTAGGCAGGCGACGGGATAGGAAAAGAGACAGAGACACAGACAGAGAGAGAGAGAGAGGGTTAACAGGTGCAGGCATTGCAATGGGGTCTTAGCAAAAAGGGTGAACTGTTTGCTGCTAACGGTAACAGTTTTCAATAAATACTTTTGCCTATCTGTGTGTTGCAATGTGTGTATCTGCATGTGTATGTGTGTTTGTGTGTGTGTGTGTGTGTGTGTGTGTGTGTGTGTCGATGCATGTGGCCAAAAAGTTTTTCACTGCTCGCTTGACGGTTCCTCAGTTTTACCCTTGTTTTAAGGTAAACACATTTCGCTTTAGCACGATATTTGTACAACGAGCAATGAGTAGGAATAAAAGTTCTCACATCACACCATTCATAATATATATATATACTAAATTACCAAATCGATACGCTTAACTACATTTTCATGATCGAACATTAATCTCAAGAACCTCGTTTAGATATTGATAAACACTTCTATGGTCATTTGTATTATCGTTCTTTCATATTTTTTCCGTTCCGTTCCGTTTCGTTTCGTTTTTGTTGCGCCGTTAAAACTTTGTGTTACTCGTAATTATGATACAATTAGAGAGGAAAAAAAGGCAAATAAATCGATTAGCTTATACAAGTTTTGTTTGACTACATTGAGTGTCCTCCAGGGAGCCGAGCCGATTAATGAAATATACATATATAACACAATATTTTTGTACATGTATTGTAAATATGTATATACATATTGAAAGGATAGCTAAACTTATGGCTGACATACAAAGTTACAGCAAAACTTTCCTTTCTAAGTTTTAATCGTGTTTTAAGCATAACAAATAGGTTTTTCATTAGAGTGTATGATTTTGGTTTTACGTTGTGTCATGCCGAAAATATTTTAAAGCAAAATTTCTTAACCCAACAAACAATTTGTCAGTAAGTTTGCGAGTGTGCGATTTGTTTGAATCTCTTACTTAAGTCGTAAGATTAATACAGATAATGTGTACTCTATATCACTGTTATCCACATTTTACCTGTCCATCATGTCATTCATATTCGAAAACATCAGTTGTTCAAGATAGTGGAACAAATAACTGTAATCCAGTGAATGACAATTAAAGAGCCTTCATAATGTGAGCTTGATATATCGGGCATATCTCCTGCATATTTTGAAACCGCATGATTGATTACAATAAATGCCTTTAAGGTATGAAATGCTCTACTGTGAAATTTAAAATAAAATATCTATATATTGACAAATAGCTTTATTTGTCTCTGAGTGAATCAAATATTTTTGCCTTCATCTCGATTTCTTGATATGTGTACATGTTATGTGTGTGTGTGTGTATGTGTGATTAGTCAAGCAAATAGTCGAAAATGCTTGAAATGTATCGGTGCATTTAAAAACCTAATAATACGCATCGATTCTGTTTATTTTTTGAGAGCATTTTCGATTCGTTTGACTGTAAAACTAATTTTCGTTCTTTCCTGCTCACTGTTTTATTTGCTTCTCTGTTTTTTTTTCTGCTTTCTTTTTTGTTATTTCACTCTCTGTATATGTGTGTGTGTGTGCTTTTTTTATTTTGTGTCGACTGCTCATTTCCATGACGCGCAGTTGGCATTGTGCAAGGCGTGCCCATAAGGGGCTGGAGGCGTGGCGTGTGCTGGAAAACTTTACGCTTTGTAATTGTGTAATTATGGGAAATTAAAACTGTTGGCAAAACTTTCTGCACACGTGGGTCCGTGGGCGGCGAACGAAAGCCGGATCTGTGTGGCTGCGAAAGAGCAAGTCGGTCTATGAGTGTGTGTGTGTGTGTGTATGAGAGAGAGTATTAAGGGGCAAGAGAAGGCAGAAGGCAGAAGGTAATAGGCGGCGGCGGTTACTGATGAACGGAAAGTTAGTGCAGTGCGCTTCGCATGTGCGGAAATCTGCATAGATAATTTTTCGGGTAGAAATCGATAAATGCACCAGCAGCAACAGCAGCAGCAGCAGCTCTTGCCGATTCTGTTTCGTACTAGCTAGTTTTGTACAACTACTATATATTTTATTTCTTTGTATATACATATATATTTGTGGAAGTGTGTGCGAGTCTGGGTCGCCAGGTTTGCTAGGTTTCCCTTAAATTCCCCCTCGTTACCAATGCGAATTCTGTGTTCGTTTTTATGCAACTGCTTTCAATGAGTGAGCGATTTATGTTAAGTACACATGCTCTCATTGGATTCCATTGCACATACGACTCGCACACACTCCAACACACACCTAGATACTTGGAGACATACACACAGTGACACACACACACATACGGACATAAAAGACATCTGCAGAAAATGAGTGTCGCAAACACGCAAACAGATACAAGGACAACAAGAAGAACGTGTGTGCCCCATAACAATAAAAATTTATTTTCAACTTTTTATCTTAGCCACCCCTCACCACACCTCTTCTCTACTACTCTGGTCCTTCCGCAATGCCCCTGCACGGAAGCAGCCCCCGTCCAGTAGGTAGTTGGGTCCGTTCTTACATATGTGCGCATACATATACTATACGTATACATATTATTATAAAGCATTCGCCTAGGTGTACCAGAGACATTGCGAACCGAAATACTCAACCCAAACAGAACAGAACAGAACAGAACAGAAACGAACCCTATTACCCCTCTTTCGCTCATTCCCCTTACCCCATGAGTTGTGCTTAACTGTTTTCTGCTTGCAAGTGAACATGTGTGTATAAATATCCTGACGCCTGCAGCAGAGGCAGGCAGTGTAGCAGGCAATGTGGCAGGCAGTTTGGCAGGCAGGCAGGCAGGCTGGCAGGGAGGAAGGCAGCAGCGGTGCCATCAAATTGTATTTGTAGCCAATACAAATGAGCATACGCCAGCCCATTTGCCAAGTCATTTAGGGCCAGTCAGTCAGACATTAAGGCAGTCATTGTTACACCCACTCAGCCCACTATGACAACCCCAAGCTTCCCACACCCATTCCGCAGCTGACAGCATCGCTGCAATCCATGTATATCACTCGGCCAACCTCCAGCCGTGGGCCATGGTACCAAATAGAGCGATTCCGACTGGCAGTTAACCCACTAACCATGGAAATATTTTCTGAATTTGTGAAAAAGACAGCAGCAGCAAAAGCAGCAGCAAATACAACCACACTAACAGCATCAGTAAGAGCATCAGTAACGGCATCACCATATCACAATATATTGACAGGCCTGTACCGCAAAAGAAAATTAGGTTAGGTTACGCCTACACAGAGAAAGTACTCTCAAAATATATATTTTTTCTTTTGTTGATAACATTTTGATAAAGGCAAGCTACAGAAAAAAACCAATTATGCAAATGAATTTGGGGACAAAAGGAGAACAAAACTTAAAGCTACAAACAAAATATGAACTATTTCTCAGAAATGTATTCATACTTATAATTCAGTTTGTTATTTTCTTTAAAGTATCAACTAAACAGCTGTGAATAATTTAGCAAACATTTCAATCTGTTAATGAGAGTAAATAAGGAAAAGCTTGAAATTACTCTCATACAATTGGATAAATAAGCACGGACAGTTAAACTAGAACATACTGATTTTTTGAAAGTAATCCGATTTATAAACCTCATTGGTCAATCATTTACTCGTTTTGTGCCTCCCTTTCGCATATTCAATCAAACTCCGTCTATAAATTAAAATAAATTCAATTCAATTCAATTAAATAAAACAAATGCACACAAAACTGATGAATTTATTATGAAGATTATTATTATGATTTTGTTTGGAACGTGTTAATTACAAAAACCAGAAAATGTTAATGACAACAGCAGCCATAATTGCCATGTCACGTACATTCCATTTAAAATTCACAAACGGATTATTAATACAAAAGTACATATATCTGTATATAGTTATAGTTATATATGTATTTGTTTGTTTCAATGTACTACTATATTCATATGGATATATATTTATGAATTGCATAAATAAGTAGTTTGGCATACAAAATCTGATTGGGTTAAGCTGCTTGATAATTCAATCTCTCAACGATTTCCGAGATGCTGTCAAAGCTCCAGGCACACCCAGTCCAACCCAAATCAACCCAAATCATCCCAAGCCAACCACAACCAACCCAGACCAACCCAGACCAACCCAAACCAAACAAGCCACCCACTAAGTTCCAGATTCAGTACGAAGACTTTGTGCACAAGCAATTGGAGCAATTGCAATTGACTACAATTTTCAACTCTCTCTACCTATCCTTTGCACCGCCCACCCCGCCCACTCTGCTCGTTGGTGGAGCCATTCGTCATAGCCGTGGTAGCTAGCAGCAATTTGTTGCAATGTTGCATGTCAGCTTAGGTTTTGTGACTCTCCGAACGACTAATATTGCAACATGGTATTATAACGTAGACAACTTTTCTGATCTCCAAGCGCTAATTGGCATCTTTTGAAGTGCGCCCAAACGCAATAATCTAACATTTTAAAGCTTAAACCAAGAAAAAGAGCGAAAAGATGATTTTTCCATTTGCTTCTAGGGCTTAGCTCATCAATTCTAATATGTATTTCAACCCGTTTTGCCATTCCTTTAACTGGATATGGACATTGTCGCGGCTTAATGTGCTGTCCACTCCACTGGATACACACACACACACACACAGAGAGAGAGAGAGAGAGAGAGAGAGCGAGAAAGAGAGAGAGAGAGAGAGCGCGTGTGGCTGCCATAAACGCATTTACGCACACCACAATAATCCCCGGGTATAAACATTGGCAAATCCGTTTGCGTTTTGTACAAACATGCTCAAAACGTATTGGCAACAAAATGCCAAAGCTGCCTAGACCAAAGTTAGGTGCGTAGTAGCGCAAATATATAGAAGGGATAATTCCTAAGGGGAAGCGGTAGAGGGGGGGGGGGGTGTTGAAAACAGCTGCACAATGAGCCGCGTCGACAGAAAAGGCAGACGATTATTTTGGCACGTGGGCGCGTTTGTTAGCATTAAGTCATAAAAACGTGTCCCATGGACACAATCTCACACACACACAAACACACTCTAGCACACACACACACACTCACTCACACACACGCTTAACTTTACAAACACAATCCCTTACACACATGTACAAATGAGGCATAGGACCGAGACCGAGTCATTGCCCATTTTCTATGCAGTCTGAAAAATGGCCAAAAGCAAAGCACAGACCAAAACAACCCACGGCTGAATATACGCCCAGTCCCACTTCTTTCCGTCCCTTTCTTTGTCCCTATCCTACCTGCCTCCCCTCCAACTGTATGCTCTGTTCTGTTAGACCAGGTGTATTGGCACTTTGGCTCCTTATCGCTGCGCACAATTCGACAAGTCGGAAAGTCTACATCTCCCCTCAGAGTCCCTTAGCCACTCTCATCCCACCACCACCTCAAAAGCGCACAATGGCAAACACTTGTTAGGGGACTGGACTGCTGACTGCCTATCCCCTACCTCCCTCGCGACCATACCTCGTTCCCCTTACAGCTGCTGATGCGGTTTGCTAAGCAGCCGAAACTACGCAGCTCAAAAAAGGTTTTGGTCTAGTCTAAGGCGATGGACAGTGGCTGCAGCTGCCACAGTTTCTCCTGTTGTGTTTTTCTTATTTTTTCTCAGAACTTGCCATTGCTTTGTGATACCCTGTTGTGGCATTAAATGGAACAATTCATATTGGAGACATCTGTGACACATTCTCTATTCTTGAATAGCATTAAAAGTCAAGTGGTTTGTGTATGGCGCTGAATGCTAATTTGAAGGCAACCAAATCACTAAGAACACAATTTTTTATGGTTTATTAAGAGGAAATTTATATACATTTTTATGATAATCTCTTTTGGTATAACAAATACTTAATTCCATACCGATCAAACTTAACTTTATTATTATCAAATTAGTTTTTCCTTTAAGACAGAGTGTCTCCAAGTCATATTACACCCGACCTTTACTTACTATGTTTGCTTGCACTTTACTTTGTTTTGGTTGTTCGGTTCTTATCTCATTATTACGGTTATTGTTCTTCATTCACCATCAGTTTGGAATGCAATAAACTCGTAATTGGCATTACTTATGCACTTTAAAGCGCTAGGAACTCAACTTAAATCAGTAATGTAATTACAATCAAGAACTGAACTTGATAGATAAACTCAACTCGGCCCTAATTAAGGTGAGAGAATATTTTCTTTTGACTTGAAAGTCACCGCTGCGGCTGCGTCTTATCCCTTAGTGAATGCGAAAACTTTTGTTTAACGTTTAGATCGTTAGATAAGCTAATTAAAATTTGTTGTTGTCATGGTTACATAAAACACAAAATTAATATAAAGCAGACTGAACATAATAAGCTTATAACATATTTAACTGCAGCAAAGATACTTTGTAACGAAATTAAAATTAGCAAAATCAGAGCAGTCTTCACTTTGTCTTTTAGTATTTATCAATAATAGATTTCTCAGAGAAATTGGTCTGTTTCGAAATTGCTTGGAATTGCAAGTACTTACCAAATGCAGAGCGATTAATTTTATTGTTGAAAGCTGCTTACACACACACAAACAAACCCACACACACACACAGACATACAGACTCATACTGTCCTGCTCTATGTGTCTTAAGAGCATGTTTCGCATGGTACAACTTAAGTAATCTGATATCTGGCTTACTTAACTTTTGCTGTCTGAGTTGCCTTGTTGTTGTTGCTGCCTCTCTGTGTGCCTTGTCTTTAAGCCTTGTTAACTGTCGCAATGGCTTTTGGCACATCCGCTACTCACTATCCATGCAATTGGCTTAAGCCATTTTCATTTGGTTGTGGTCCTGACTAACCAATTTTTTTATGTACCCCCACCACCCACCTCCCACCCACTAAAGCCACTAAAGCCAACCAACCCAACTCATTGCATTTTTCTACTTCCTACTTCAAAACTGTCTTTATTGGCGTCACCTCGTTCCAGAGCATTTCTCGCACATCCGATTAGCAATTTCCATGCACTTGAACAATTTCAATTTCTCTGTTGTCTTTCTTTCTTGTTGTTCTCGCTATCGTTGTTGTTGTTGTTGTTGTCGTTGTTGTTGATGTTGATGTTGTTGTCGTTGTCGTTGGTTTGGATGTTGTCTTAGCTAAAGCTCATTCATGTCCTAGCATTTTATGGTCATGCACTAAGGTGCAACTCTCTTACCAAACGCCACAGCCGTCACCCCCGTAAGTAGCTCAAAAACATTATGCGCACATCCCACAAGCACTTTCCATGCGTTTTAACAATTTTCATTTTATTTCATTTTTGCTGAATGCATATTCCCTGTGGGCATTTGACTAGGTAGGGTATATAGGACATTTTCCTAATGAAGAAACTATTAAATATGTTTAGGTTTAAATTAAAAGTATTATTCGCGTTATTTGAAAATGTTTTTAACAGTAAATGCATATAGTAAGTAAAGCATATGATATAGTAGCATATCTTAAAGTCTGATTTATTTATGCCCCATTCACTTATTTGATTAAACTACCAAAAAAAAAAGCAACAAAAATTCGTTTTTATCTTTGAAGCATTGTTCACAGAACGGCATCACTGTGAAAACTAACTGAAAGAAAGCTTAGCTAGCTTAACTTACATTCCATTTGATTCCATCTAAGCCCCTATTATTCGCAGGGTATATGTACAGCAATGATATTTGCTGCATAGCCAATATTGTGGTTAGTTTCCTGTGTGGCTACCCCAGCGTGCGTCCCTGGCCCTGCTGCTAGCACTGCTGCGGTTGGTGCTGCTGGAGCTGCAGCTTCAAAAAGAAAACCAAATATGTGAGTATTTGTGGAACTCAATGCATTGGAGCAGGCCCCCTTTTGTCGAAGCGTTTGTTGCATTCTTCGTTTGCTTGGCTTTTGAAAAATGATGATAAAAATTTCATAAATATGCCCAATGCGTTACCTTCTCTTTTTCCTTTCTAAGCCATTAACTTTGCCCCAAGTGTTGTGTGAGCGTTCCTTCTTCTCTCTCACACACACACACACACACTGTGTATCACACTCGTTCTTTCTCTTTCGCAATTTCTTAGGGTATAAATTTATATGCACGTATATATGATATCGTAAAATATTTAATAGCTTTAAGTGTTTGCCAGCTCTTAGGAGCATATTCTACTCTACATATATATTTCAATACTGATACGTTTATATATATACATACATATACATATAAATATATGTGTATGTCTGGGCTATTATGTAGTCCTGGCAACGCACTGGCCATCATTTGTCTTCGCCCGTCCCTCGCATGCATTGGCAGCAATTTTTTATTAAATTTTATAAAAAGCAGAACATAAAGCAAAAATATCGATGTATGAATATTCTGACCTATCCCTCAATAAATTTCAAATGGAACGCATTGAATAAGACGTGATTTTCAGCTCACGCACACTCGCATAAGCCACACCTAAACAGGTCGCTGTGAGGGTGGAGGGTGTTGGATGGTAGCGGGTTGATGCGGGTGGTTGCGGGTGTGGGGTAGTCAGTTTCAGTAAGGTCGAACGAACACTAGGGATCGTCCCGAGTTCTCTGTTTACTACTGCATGGCACGTATTCTGGATTTCTGCTACATTTGAACTTAATATTTCTGACCCTGTGTGTGTGTGCGTTTCTGTGTTTTTGCGAAAAATTTGCTCTTGCTCTCGCTCTCTCATTGAGTCAGCTTAATGTGAGGTTGGGTTAAGGGTGGAGAGCGGGTAGCGGGTAGCGGGTAGCATCTCGGATTTTTTAGCCAAAGGGAATTTCTTCTGGCGTGTTAATGCCTTTTGGCTATCAATTGGCCATTATACGCTGAAATTCCTTGCCAAACCCGGCTCGCCAGTTCCGGCCTCCGTCTTCCCATCCGCTACATAACCATTACCAGTCTGTAATTCCGTTGTGATTTGGGATTAGGTCTGGGACCTCAGCGCATGAACACGCTATAAAAATATCTTTTGGCCGAGGCAATTGAATAAATTGTGACCTTTACATTGATTCCGTTTGCTCTCACTCTCCTTTGCTCCCAATCCCCATTGCAGTATTTCGCTCTTATTTTCTTTTTTTTTTTGTGTGTCCCACTCCCCCAAGTAAATAAGACTTGAAAAACCATTTATTTCTTTTTGACTTTCGTACCCCTTTCATATGTTTTTTTACTCTATTTGTTTGTTTTTTTTTATTTTTTGTTGCTGTGTTTTTTCTCCTGTTCTGTGCTGTGATGTGCTTTACTACTGTATTGTGTTGTTTTGTTGTTTTGTTTGTGGCCCAGCTCGGACATTCCCCGCGGCCCCACGGCACCGGCACGTAAGCTGCAAGAGAGTTTTATAAGTCCATTTGTGTGTTTGCTACTATTTTTAAATCGAAATATAAATAAATGGTTACGGCCACTCGACTGGTTGTTGTCGCCGTTGTTGTTATTGTTATAGTAGCTGTTGACCCAAACACACACACACACACACAGAGAGAGAGACTGTGACATACACACACACTGACTCAGTAACTCATATATACATATATACCCATGCACATGCTGACCACAAGTTGGTCTATTAATATGCGCAAATAAGCCGCTTAATTAGTCTTCCATTTTGGGTGCACTGCAGCACCGCAAAAACTGTCAGAATTAAGGGAAAAACATGGAGGCCCAACGTGTCGTATACATAATGGCGTAGAAGCATATCGAACCCAAACACCACCAACCAACAAATACATTTGGCACGTTAATTAAATATTGGCATAATAGGATAAACGATACCATACGCGTTCACTTTTTTGCTCGTTAGCTTCCAATCATTAGGCCTTTAGCCGTTAAAAGCCCCTCTGTAAGCGTATCAAATATTCTTCTTCTCTTTTTTTTTTTTTTGTTGTTGTTTAGGCCAGGGCCATAACATCATTCAAGTGGCACAGTTGCCAGAGAGAGCGTAAGCCATATGCCATTGTTGCCAACTTGACACTAAATCAAAAGCAATATCACAAATCACATTGTTGCCAACTTACCCGAAAGCGTACAATGTATCGATGCCAGAATGAATGTCATAAACAAAACGTAGCCAGAGTTGCCAAAGAATCGAAACCTAAATCTTCATTAGGCGAAGTGATTTCTTTTTATTTATCGTTATCCAGCGAAAACCAAAACCAACAAGCGCCTCCAATTCCCAATCCATTTATAAACCACTCAGAATTTAATATATTTTAACCATAACCATACTTTTTATTATGGAGAAACATTTTTCATTTTAGGTTTTTTTTGAGTTTTTTTTTTTTTTGTTAAACAGAAAACATTATTTATTATTTGTATCATGTTTGTCAATATTTTTTTCTCATATTTTTTTTTTTTTAGGTTTTTTTTTTGTTTTTGTGATTTGAAAGTTGTCAACTTGGGGGCATTTATACTTATCGCATAAAAGTCTTATCAAGACCGCTTAAAATCGAGCGCTAAATTTACAGTTATTAATTGTATGTATCAATTATTAATAATTTACACAGATGATGGACTACAACATACGATAGAACTTCGATGGCAGACAACCAGATAAGAACTTATAAATATACACAGAATGTTTTTTTTGTTTGTTAGAGTTTCATAAATTTTGTTCTTATTTTCGTTTAACTTTTTTTTGTTACTCTCTATTATATAAATTTGGGCGAAAACAGTTATTGTTTGTGTACATGTGTGTGTGTAAGAGAGTGTGTATGTTTATTAAAATGTATTTGTTTTGTTTTGTTTAAATAATGAATGATGCAAGCCGAATAACAACAAATATTTATACTATATACACAGGAGCTGGCCGCACATTACATTATGCTTGTTATTTTATTATTAATTTTTTAGTTTTTATTGCCTAAATCCGAAGAACGAAAATTAAAAATTAAATAGCGTGTAATTTGGCTGGACTTTTGCAGTGAGTTGTATAGATTTATATATATATATTTATATATATGTATGCATGTATACGTTTATATATTTACTTTCTTTGTATTTTTTGTATTTTGTTGTTGTTACTTTTTATACTATGTACGCATTATGTCAAAGAATAACAAATGAGTTTTGTGTGTACAAAGTAGAACAAAAGGCGGCGCTGTGAGCTAAAAGCGCTTTCAACTCAAATTCGCAAACTTTTTTATTGCATACTTTTTGGCGCGCGCAGGGAAGTTCGCTTTTCTCCTCCTTCTTTTCCCGTCCTTTCTTTGAGTTTAATGAATTCTCTGATAAATAAACTTGTACATACTTATTAATTTTTTAACAAACTGCGCCCTGGCGTCAAAAAGCATGCAAGCCACAAAATTAGACGAATTAGCGAAGAACGCGTTTGTCGTTTCAAAAGATGAAGAATGAAAGTAAGAAGACGTAGAAGAAGTTTTCAAGTTTTCGTTTCCGAATTTTGATAATTATGTTATACAATCTTACACCTTAGCTTTGGTTTTTAGTTTTTGGTTTTTGGTTTTAGGTTTTATTATAACTGTGTTAAAAGGTTCTTAATACTTTTTACTTTAGTTTTTATTTAGTCAGCAAGGCTGAACATATCGAATTGTTTTAGTTCTCTTATAGATAATACTCGTTAAAGGACTTTTGCATTATGTACATCACCATCACCACCAGAGCGCTACTCACATACATATACACACCACACATTAAATGCATCATCATTAACACTAAACAGAAGATAAGTGCAACTGCCCCAACTAGGCCGGGGCCGTCATTCAGCAGCTCGCCGCAGTCGTAACAACCGCAATATCATCAGCTCAAACTGCTCAGGCTCCAACTCCAGCTCCAGGTGGAGCTGCAGCGGCGCCACAAGTTGCCAAACGCCGCTGGCAGCAGCGCATTAATGGCAGCTACAAAGCAACCGCTGCTCCAGTTCCAGTTCCAAGTGACAGCGACCGCAGCTGTCGTTGTTGTTATGGCAAGTAAAGGCACTGGGCTCCATGATGAGCGCAACGAGCTGGCGCTGCTGTTGCCGTGTTGCATGGCGGCCGGATGTTCGCCGTTTATGACGTGCACCACCACCGAAGCGGAGTCTGTTGTTGTTGTAGTTGAAGCATAAGATAAAGATAAAGTACAAAGACACAATGACGTAAGAGAGAGAGACAGAGAAAAGATGAGAAATAAACTATTTAGAGTTGGGAGCGTGTCGTTTTACTTGTTTGTCGTCTTTGTGCCAAGTTACGTCAAAAATAATTTTAAATAAAACATAACACGAAACCAGTCTAGATGATGACGTAGTTAACCCTATTAATGTATGAATATGAAATCGAACAAAAAGGTTTCCTAATAATTAAAAATGTCAAATAATAAAAATAAAATGACACGTAAGCGGATTATGACCTAACCATGTGATTAAGTATGGGCAAGCGTAAATAACAATTATTTCGTTTATTTTAAATGTTTAATATTGATTTTTGTTATCATCTTCTATTCACGTTTAATGTATTTTCAACTCAAAGTCACGTTTAATTTAATCGCACTTTGAGTTAAAGATAAAGTCTTGTTAGACACGCGCCCATCTCTAGAGGAAGTATGAGAGTTTGCTTTGGGTTGAAAAAGGTTAGTTTGTGTTGTGTGCTAGAAAAGCCGTTGGCATGAAACGTCACATTAATTGCCAACGGGCATGGAACGAGACTTGCAACTGACACACAAACACAAACACACACACACACACAACACTCAGACAGACAGGCGGATAAGGACGTTGCCATTAAAAGTAGATGAAGATGAAGATGCAGAGAAGGAGAGCAAGAGGGAGAAGGAGAGTGAGTGGAAACCACAGAGTGTGGCACAGGCACAGGCAGTGGCAGAAGCAGCAGGCAACTTAACAAAAAAAAAAAAAAAAAAAAAAATAGATAGAAACAACAAACAACTCACCTGAGCTACTTGGCGAGCACGTGTAGTTGCCGGAATCCGCCGACGTGGCCTTGGCTATCAGCAACTTGCTGGTGCGAGTCGAGCGCTCGGTGATGACATTAATGCCGCCACGCTGCGAATAATTCATGACCCGCTTGCCTTTGTACCAGTAGATAAACGATGGTGGCACTGGCGACTGCATTGCCAGGCAGGTGAGATTAATGTCGCTGCCGCTCTTGATGAACAGCTCTGCATTGCCAAGAATTTTAGCACGCGACACTGCAAAAAACCACACAGAATACAATTAATTGCTTTTATACTTAAAAAATACGACCCACACTCACGCACACACACACACACGCTCGCGCACATGCACATGCACTCCCGCATTTCTACTTACCAACTACATTGAGGCGAAAGCCTTGACTGATTTTTGGCTCGGTCGACACCTGACACTCATATGTGCCCGAATCTCGAGGCTGTGGCGAGGATATGCGCAACGTCCACTCATCGGAGCCTTCAGAATGCAACGATTGAAAGCGCTGATCATTCGTATAGGTCAATATGCCAACGGTCAGTATATGCAGGTCCCGCTTACGTATCCACGAAACCTGACAAAGGCGAAAGCGTACACAAAAGAAATTGCATTAAAGATACTTAAATTAAAATAACATTCGCACAAAGCATTTCATTTGAATGCCAAATTAATTGAGTTGCAGTTCCGCTCAAGCAAATAACTATTCAACTTTAACAACAACTTTATGTAAGCATATAAAAGCTTGTGGAGCTTAAACTATGCTTTTCAAGTTGATGCAACAAATAAACATCAACTTTGCTCATTTCCTTCGTTTTAATGCGCTGCAATTCTCAATCAGTTTATGCTTTGCACGAATTTCGAGGCGTCGATAGCAAAGTTTGCTGCTAATACGGCCGGAAGCCATTTCAAACAGCTTTCCTGCTTTTCTTGTGTATTTATTTTTTGGTTATATTTTCTTTTTTCTCCCTATTTATTGCTTATTAATAAATAAATAAGCAAATAGTGACCTCAGGCCAGCTAGCTTAAAAACTTAGTTAAAACTTATGCAAATATTTTGGTTGAACACAAATGTTATTCCATAACTTTAAACTTTAGCTATCTCTAAAGGCGATTTCGGAATAAATAAATAATAATAAATAAATAATTTCGGAATAAATCGATGGAGAAATTTATTTATTGAGACTTTAACTATATAAAGGTTACGAATTAACTATTTATTAAAAATGTAAGGAAGCTATTCTCCGGAGTGACGAATATTATATACACTTATGCTGACACTGCTCTTTTTCATATTAAAATCTTTCATTTTTATAGCAGATATATGATATGTGGTTTGATTTGACTGATTTTCACAAAAAGTCTGTCTGCAACAAAAATAAAACCTAGACAAAAGATTCAGCTCAATAACTCAAAAGCTGAAGAACTATATAATTTGCATATAAATAGACGAAGAAACGAACATGACTATATTAAGTCAGCTTGCAATGCTAATCAATTATATAGATACTTGATGGATTCAGATATGCTTCGTTCTACAATTTACATTTACACATTTTAAAAGATAAAACAAAATTAATTTTAAGTTGCTGTGACAAATGTCTTAGATAGATTTCTTATTAGCTGCAATAATCAAATGTTGTACTAACAATAAATTACAATCCGCAATCTAACAACCAATAAATATATATACTGCCAAGGACACAACATAGTTAGTTTTCAATAATAACTGTCAAAGCCCGAAACTAAATCAAATGATATGTAATAATTGCTGAATACGGGGTTTCGTGTATATTTCAAATACTTGTATCATTAATGAATGTTTTCGTAATTATGTGTCGTTACTATTAGCCTTAAAAAGGTTTAGGGTTGAGTTAGTCTAGCAACAATTATTTAATACAAGCATTATAAAATATTTATTTTTTCTTTCTCTTCATATTTTTGATTGAAACAGTAAATTTTAAAGAGAAATAGATTTATTTGTAGCCTGCGTTTTGAATTTTTGCATAACTTATTGACTTTAAGTCTTAGCTTTAAGTATTTACAGCATAACTACAGCTACAACTAAGTAAAATGTGAAAACTTTACACATTTGTTTTTCTCACTCACTCTCTCTCACTCTCTTTTATTCTCTCTCTTTCTTTCTCTGTTGAGCATTTCGATGTGCAATTGTATCATACATTTGAGGCTAAAAGCAAATATAAAGGCAAATGCAAATTTGACTTGAAAAAAATAAAACTTTTTCACAAAAAAGCTGTCAGAATATAGTGCGAGAAATGCTAAATAAATAAGAATAAATGCGAATTGGATGAAAGCTGTCCAAATTCTATTAAAATGAAATAAAAAAGTATGTATGAAATGAAATTTGTAGAAAAAAATAAATACTCCTGCACAAAGAAATCAACTTAAATAAATATGATAGATACGAGCCAATGCAATTAAATTGCAATTTGAGGCTAATGGAAAATTGATTAATCACGTACAAAACAAAAAATACATGTATGGATAGATTTATTATACAGATAGAGGTCTTAAAGTTGAAAACTTTTTCTCCACCAAACACACACAATCTACTTTGATTCAAACTCTGATTGACACGCAATTGTGTGACATCGCTCCAATTAGCTGCATATAAGAAGCGACAATGCGTTTCGACTTGTTAGCTACAAAACAACGATGGGAGGGGGGAGAGGTGGATTAGTTGCACGTTGGCAACAACGTAGCTGAATGACTGACTGGATGACTGACTGCTTTGGCTGATTGCCTGACTTGGTTTGTCTTTCAGTTCGGGGCGTTAATTACTCAATTCAACTGTCTGGGGCTAAAAAGTTTAGATGGTGGAGTGTCGCCAGGCAACACAACGCCATCGTTGTCATCGTTCTGTGTTACCCCTACCCTACCCCTACCCCTACCCCTCACCAACCCAAAATGATAATGGAGGTAAGGGCAGGGCAAAGACACGGACAGCTAGAAATTTATTACACCGCATAATTGCACAGCCAGAGCGCTTTTGAGGTAGAGACCAATGTGAAGATAGAGAGGAGGACGAGGAGGATCGCAGGGACGAAACAAGCAACTGTTGTTGCATTTGCTAACAAATCGCTAGGAGCGGAAGCGAAGCCGTGTTACAAATGCGCGAACCAGAACATGGAGAAACGGAAACGAACGAAAGTGAGAGAGAGAGAGAGACCGAGAGAAACGGAGAGAGAGAGATGTGGATTGGTGGCAGAACAGAACTGTAGGCAATGGTGGTTAGACCACCAACTTTATGGCGTAATCTTTTAAAAGTAATCTACAAATCTGCCAGGCGCTCGCCGCAGGTCGTTTGTTTGTTCCGCACACCACCCCAACCCAACCCCCCATGTCTTGGAATAACCACTATATATGCCTTATGCGGCATATACATCTACATATACATACATACATACATACATAATGTTTTGGCTTTGTGACTCGAAGCGCAATTTTAATTGCGTGCCTCCTCTGGGCTGCTGACCCCAAACACAACACACAACACACAACATGGTAAGAAAAATAAAATGAAAAGAACATCGTTCAAACTTACCGCCCGGTCGCCCAGATTCCGTACGCGGCAATGCAGTAAAGCCGCTTGGCCCACGGTTGCCGTGACCTCGCGTCGTGAGGAGTTATCAAAGTATGGCTGCGAGTAGGGGGTTTCCCAGTAATGTGGAGGCACTTCGCTGATGACCATGCCGCTCTCTGAGCACATAAAGAAAAGAAAATAATAACTACACGTTTTTATGGACAGTGTATGTCTGGGTGTGTGTGGGTGTGTGCTCTTTTTTAAATGCCATGTCATTGGCATCTTGATCCTGAACTTACCAAATAGCAACAGCATGAGCCACAGTTGTGTTAGCCAAAGCACTTTTAGAGGCGAGGCGCCCCAGCTGTACTGTATTGTGTCCATCGACATAATACTACGTTGATCGATGAACTGACAGCTGATTTTGCCTTCTTCTTCTTTTTTACTCAGATTTTGCTTTATTATTCTTCTTCTGCTTTTCACTGCTTCTGCTTCTCACTGTCCTTGCATTTCCGAGCTCAACAGCAACAACGTAGATAAGAATCTTAAAGGACTTTACGAGACGTTAACACTCTGGAATAGAAAAGTTCATAATATATATAGTTATTTATTGATAGTCAAGTTTCGATTCGAACTTTGTGCATACATCAAGCTTGAATTCTTAATATTCCTCTTACAATATTCAACTATTTTTTGATATACGACATAGATAGATAAAAGGTCAAACATTGTTCTAACACACCTAATTAATGTTATTTGCATTTCGCTTCTGTTAGTGTGAAACTAATACATTGTTTATAATACAATCAACCAAAAAAAAAAAAGAAAGGGGAAACACACAAATTCAATAATTCCCCATTCAGTTGTTATCCCAGCATTATAAATAATTACCATGCAGAATTACAAACTTTCCACAATTATCAACTGGCTAAAATGTGTAAAAGTCATTTTGGCTAATTACGAATTTAAAAAATTGTATTTTCCAAAAGAGCGTATCTAGTATTTGCATTTGAATAAAATACATATATAATTGGCAAGCTTGGCCCCAAAAACTTCTATGGCAATTTGTTATGTTTATTGATTTTCGACAATCAAATTTTGGCTAATGAGCCAGCCATTCCAGTTTAATCGTACAGCACTAAACACAGATCGAGTTTCGATTTGTTTTAATGAACATTTTATCGTCCAATCGAAAAATACGCCGTTCATAATAGAATGCGGCACCTGCAGCTGACACAGAAATCTAACATATAATTAGCTTGATTCAAAACGCATTAGTGCATTTTTATGCATTAGCCCCATGATTAATATCCATAGAGTAGTACATCTGGCAAAGTATTACTGAGCAAATCTACATTAAAAATTAGCTTCAAGATAATCAGCTCAATTAAAATTTAAATTATATTTAAGTGCTCTCAGAGCCATTAAAAACGGATTGTATCTTGAAAGCCACATTTCAACCAATAAAACGGGGCTACCATAAAAGTATGCTATATAATAAATAATAAACCAGCATACTCAGCATTTTGACTTGTATTTCAAGCGGATTGGAATTTTAATATGTGTTTGGAATGACATGAAAACGCTCAACAGACCTTAAAAAAATATGGAAAGTTTTCAAGGTTTATAACATTCATCTTACTTAAGTATTCAAAACAAAATTGTTGTTGTTTTCAACTATTTTCTAGCTACAATTAAGCTCACTTATGTTCTAACAAAAAAACTGTCAAACTTTTCTAAAACTTCAGAAACCAAATGCAATTTCATCGAATAGAATAGGAAATTCTATTTAAACAACTTAAATGCTGGCTAAGCTACAACGTTCAGCAATCTTTAACAAAGAAAAAACAAATTGAGAAAAAATGAAATTGGTAAACTTTCAAGCAATTTAATCTAATTCATCAATAATCCTACCAATTTCGGAATGCCAATTCGACATTCGAATCAATTTGGCTGAAATTTAATCGTTTAGCAAACAGCAAAATATTCTCAATTCTTAATTTTCAAAAGAAAATGGGAAATTGGGGAATCTGGTTACATTTTCATTATATTAGTTTTTGGTTCTCGTCTTACTCGAACTGAATAAATGAGTGTATCTTAAGTAGCTTGGTAACTTGGTAGCCGTAGTCGAAGCCGTAGACGATGTGCTTAATAGAATAATTTATTGTAATTACTATTTATTCTAAGGAGTTTTTGCTTGGCATTTCGGTCTGTAGATAAACGAGGCAGCTTTATCACCAAATAACTGCTTATTTATACGCTTTAATACCCGGTTTCGCCAGCTGGCGAGTACTTTTCGTAATATTCAGTGCATTCGTTATAAATTACAGCTACAATTTATGACGAGCACTTACGGTCGTAGCTCTTTCGTTCTATCATAGTCCCAGAAACTGAATGAAATAACACCCGGTTGGGTCAAGCCGAGAAAAAAATAAGAGAATTTCCATGGAAATACATTTAGCACGGGAAAAATATTCATAATCCTGGGCCATTACTCACAAATATATATGTATATACATATATACATATATACAATTCGTTGTCAGTCCAATTAGCTGCGTGACTCGGGTCAAGGGGTTCGTGTGGCCCGCTATTTGTTTTGGTCAGTACCAAACACCCAAACACCCTAACCCCGTACCTCATTTCCCCACAAACACTACTATGCCATATACCTTATTTATTAGTGTGTGTGTGTTTGTATGGGGCATACTTGTTTGTTTGTGCCGCTGACCGCTGACCGCTGTCCCTTTTTTGCATGAGCATTTTGCGCTGCTATTATAAAGAATTATCGCCCGAGTCCCCAAAACGTCACTTTTCCATGGAAATCAAACAAAACAAATGTCAGGACCTTAACCGACGCTTAGTACAATTTTTAACCAGCCATTTTTAAAACCACATATTAGTCAAACGTACACAAAATGAGTACGAACGGACCTTTCGCCCCGAGCTTCAATATGACAATATGGCATATTACAATTTGTGTTTACCTTATGAATTTATGAAACTGAATTTTGCAGTGCATATTCGATTCGACACATGACTATCAGTTTTCAGTTTTAATGATGTTTTGCTACGTTTGGGATATCTAATTTCTAAGAAAATTGTATAGCAAGAAACAATGCTTTACACTGAAATTGAATTTTTAGATTGAACTAGATGCATGTTAATTTGACAGCAGTTGGTATTGGCAAGCCAATTCATATTTGCCCACAAAAAAAATCAAATTTCTGTTAGGTGCGTTTCTTGCAAAGTCCTTTACAAAAAAATATATTTGCCAGCAGTATTCTTAAGTTTCTTAAGCAATTTTGTTACGGTAGTTGAAGGTTTTTTTTCTTTTTTCCATTCCATTTTGCTCGCTCGACTTGATTCTTTTAGAATGTTTTTTCTGAAGGCTGCTAATTGGCGTTTTACATATATAAAATATTCCGCCTTTTATAAGTATTTTGTCCTGAGTCAATTTGCGCTTGTTAGCTTGACAGTGTTTCGTGTGTTTAAAAACCTATTAGCTGTTGCGTTCATATTCCAATACCTTTGTTATACCCTTAATACACGAATGTGTGCAAAAGTATGTAAAAGACAGAACGAAGTATATATATTTTGATCAGCATCAACAGCCGAATCGATATAGCCATGTCCATCTGTCTGTCCGTCTGTTTGTATGTATGAACGCGCCGATCTCAGGTTAGAGACTCCAGATTTTGGATATGAGCTCTCCTACTACTAAACATTTCGATAACACATAAAATGGGGATTGAAAACCTTTATAAAACAATTGAAATCTTTTATTAAAATCGGTTAAGAAACACCCGAGATATGAAACCATCAAGCATTGGCCCGGTAGTACACGTATGTATGTGTGTGTCTGTCCGTCTAACTGTCTGTCCGCCTATATGTTAAAGGTGTCTTTTAGTCGAGCTTACTCGGCTAGAGCCATCTTACTTGTTTACTTAAGTGAAACGTGCTATCTTCTTAAATAAGTCTATTTAAGATCAAGAGTACATACATCTATCTAGATCTAGATACATGTCCTAGTTCCAGATACATGTCCTTAAATTTAACTTTCGATCTGATAATGTAATTTTCGTTAAGATTCTTCATATGTGACATTTTCTTACCAATGAGCAAACGATTTATGTGCGTATTCCCTGCGACGCTTGTATTCCATCGCCATTTTGAGACCAATTTAGTGTTAATATTTGTGTTTATTTTTTTGTTTTGTACAAAGTTGATTTATTTGACAATCGATTGCGCAATGCGGAATAATTAGTGGAAAGTCTACATTTATGTGTGTGCACACATTTTTCGCTTCAATGGCCGCTCATTTGGGCTGCCATTGTTGCTTTCTGTTGCTCCGGCTTTACGGTTTTTGTGTGTGTTTTTTTTGCTATATTTTTTCTGGCAATAACCTGGACTACCAAATATTTCCGTTTAGCACTCGACCGACGACAATGAACACCGACACGGGGCACACGGATAAGGGGGGAAATGGAGGAGAGAAAAACACGACACGAGAGGACAACGTTGTTGCCTTTGCATTATTTTATTTGTATGTATGTATATATATGCATCGGCACATTAGGTACAGCTCTATAGGTATGCCATATAAGCACTCACACACCGATACAATCACTCATTCGTACACTCACTCACTCGCACACGCACAGCCACAAACAAAGTCAAACGCGCGAGCGTCGCATTTTTGTGTATCCGTCTCGTACGTGAGCAATGTTCGTTCGTTCTTCCTCTTATTATTGCGGGCTGGCTGTCTTGACTGGGTATACAGTTATTAAATAGCCGTTGTGTGTTTTTTTTTTGTATATTTTTGTATATTTTTTTTTGTATTTTTTGGGTCTACTTAAGCTGTTTTTATTTTCTGAATGTGGCACAATGTAAGTAATCAATTGAAAGTTGCCGAGCGCACACGTGCATCCTTGCCGCAGGATTCGCGTACTAGAACTGATTCATCAGCAGGCAGCGCGTGTCGATGTCTACCTCGGTGAGAGAGCAAGCATAGCCGAACGACAAGCCGAAGCTTCTCACTCACCGAGTTCGCTCTGCGAGTTAGCTCTCTCCCAGAGCGCCGCCGCTGTGAGAGAGAGAGAGAGAGAGAGAGTGACAACATGAAACATTAATTTGCGTTATTCTTTGCATTTTTAATAAGTAGCAAAGTGGGCAAACTTTTTATGTTCGCTCATTTTGATTTTAGAGTCGGGTAAGGTGGCGGCTCGCTTGCAAGCGCTTGGTTGGGGAGGTCAGCTTTCGGCTTTAAAGCTCCGTACAAAGGGTTTGACTTTTTGTCGCAGGTACTACTCTAGTAGTGTTAGCCTGCCGCAGAGCCGATTCACTTTGAGTCGAAGAGTCTGAGTGAGAGCGGGTGCGAGTGCGAGTGCAAATGCGATTGCGAGTGCGAATGGAAGTACGAGTACGAGTGGGAGCATGTTTGCGAAATGAAATAGAGAGTGCATGGCTCTCAGGTTAACTGGGTTATTAGCACAACCTGCCTCAACTCAACTCAAATCGTCGCGTCGCGTCGCGTCGCGTCTCGAGTCGCATCGCATCGCATCGCATAGCTTCCGAGCATAATCTGCTCAATAGTCACGTACAAATGAATATTCGCCCAAACACACACGCCTTCGTTTTGCTGCCATATTAATATAGTCTACATTTGGGGTCTTTGCAACGCACATGAATGATTTACGTTGCGCCCTAACACAAAATGTGATTTTTACCGCAATATGTAGGTATGCAAGTATGTTATGTTCCCCCTTTCGCCCCCCCTCTCGGCCACATCTCTCAGATGTCTGCATGCGACAAAAAAAATAACAACACAAAACAGAAACAATTGAACAGACAGTTATAGGCCAATTTCAGTTTATGTACACGCGTCGCAGTCGTGAAAGATTTGTGAGGCCGCTTCACCAGGGAGCCCAACCAATGAACACCTGTGCGCCCCTCCTACTCTCCTCACCTCACCCGGCACTTCCTCTCTTCGTTAATGTGCATATGTATGTATTGTGGTTACTGATGTTCCTCTTCCTGTTCCTGTTCCTCTCCTTGGTCTCCATGGCCGACCGTGTCAAATGTTGCGTGTTATGGGCCGCAAATGTTGCTGTCGAAAGCGTATCCGTAACCTCATACTCCCCATCAATTGGCCACCCACTCGACAACATAGCCGGACAGCACAAGAGGGCGCAATGAGTCTGTTCTACGTGTGGGTGTATATATGTATGTGTGTGTGCGTTGTAGAGTCCGAGGTCGGGACTCGATGTCGGCCGATTGGGGGCGGAAAGGGCATTTCAACGCGCGCGCGGCTTACAAGCTAATAAATAAAGTGCCAAAAATTTTTGTTCGTGCGAGTCGAGAGTGCTTGACTAGAAAAACGCTCAGTACGCTGCGGCTTCTGCTCCTTCTTCAGCTGATGCTGCCGATGCTGCCGCCCGTGCTGCCGATTCTGCTGCTGTGGAATGTAAATTTTGTGGCGAACAATGCATAAATGCCGTAGTGGCGACACCTACCGTACAATATGGGCGGCACTCAAGCGTTACAAGTTCACGATTCTGTTGTCAAATTCCCCAGACTATATATATATATATATATATATATAAACTGCGTACGATAGGAAATACTTTAAAGCATAACAAAAAAGAAACTATTTTTGGAATTTCTCGATTGTTGCGGATGTTGTGGGAATTCAAAGGTATTTAGTACCAAAATACATTCTTTTTTTTATTTACAAAGTTGAGTGCTTTATATGGAGATTAACTTTTTTGTGGTTTCTTCTTTTGCATATTAAATACAAATTGTATATAAAAGATTTATCATCTTTAAGCTGTCTGGACATTGTTCGTGTATCATCATTTAAGTCAAACCCAAGCCATATCATAAGCTTGAACACCTCTAAGACTTTCTAAGCTCCTGAGTTTGTTCAAGTTATCAAATATTTGTGGTTTTTTACATGTGTGGGAAGATATATTTTTGAAGTATAAGAATGTGATTTTTAATGCACTTATCTGGTTAAGAAATTTCCCCACCTTTCCACCTGTTAAGCTCCATCTGCCGAAAGTTAATTTAACTAGTAAAACACTCGATTTGAGAAAAACACAGCAGAAAACTTTTAATTATTTCATAATAATGAATATAATATGAATAGCATGCAAGGCAACTACATCAACATATCTTCAAAGTACAGTTTAGTAAAGTTTAATTTACTGAAATTACTTAACAAAAATTTTTCAATTTGTATGAATATTAAGAATATTAATATTAAGGCTGCAATCTTTTTATATGGCATTTAATTTTCAACGTTATAACTTTACGCTTTACGAATAAAGCAAAAAGACCTAATTGAAGTAACTTTTTATTATTTTTGAGTTTTTAGAACTGATATATAAAATATTTAAAAATTGTATAAAGCCGGTTTACGTTTATCAAGTGTAAGTGTAAATATTATTAAATTCATTTCTAACAAATTTTCACCAACCTTCAGCTCATTGCTTTAAAAAACGTAATTGGTAATTAAGTTTGTAACTGTACTCTTAATCATATGCTAATTTCAATCGTAACACGATCAAAAGCACAAAAAAAAAGTAAAAAGAAAAGTTAGTAAGCAAATTTTTAATTATGTCTATGAAATATTTTTTCATTTTGTACGAATTTTTGTATGAAATTTAATAGCCTCTAAAGTAAAAAGAAAGTTATAAAAGAAAATGTTTGGGCAATGAGTTTTTTGTTGCTTTGATATTAATTGAATAGCTATTTTTTAACTTTAATATTTTCTAATATGCTTATTTAATATTTAAATATGAAAGTCTTTAAGACTGTTCCTTATACCCGCTTTTGCGTCTTCAACTGCTGGGTATTGTAAAATATATTAGCTTTGTAGCGGTGCTTAAGTGTCTCTCATTGAGCGAATCAAATTAGTAGAACAATCTATAGCCTACCCCAACCCTTATCAAGCTTCACCCCCACCTCCACCACAATAGAAATTCTGTATGGCATTCCTATGCCATTGTACAACTATGTGAGATGCTATCTGCTCACCTTTTTGCAAGTGAATTTATTGTTGCCAATTAATTTGTTAAAATTAGTAGAACAGACGAGCGCAGACAGACGACTACGACGGGGCATACGACTGACTGGCTTCTGCCTACTGCCTTGTGGTAGTTGCAAGTTGTAGGGGGTTGGTGGTGGGGGAGGAGGGGTTGCCGAGACGACGTCAACTGCTTATCGATAAGGCAATGGCAATGGCAAAAAGGCGCAAAGGCGCAAAGGACGAGCCACTGCTCTGGGAGCAAATTGTTTGGGCTCGTCTTTTGTATTGTGTATTGGGTGTATATGTGTGTGTGTGAATCTGTGTGTGTGTGGGCAAATGTATGCCACGTACACGTATTTATCCATTGCTTAGCTAGGCGCCATATATTGCCACAGCCACTGTTCCAGATACTGGCATGACGCTCGCTCAGCACCTATAGACCCCACCCCTTACCACCTTACCCATTCACCACCTTACCGGGCGTTAGCCGTTTCTGTTTCTGTTGTTGTTGCCGTTGTTGTTGCCGTTGTTGTTGCCGTTGCTGTTGCTGCTGCTGATTTTGCGTCTCTTGCGGCCGGCGGCGCGTCTTGTGCCTTGCATGAATGCTAAATTAATTTCAAATGAATACAAATGGCTTTTCGCTTTTAAGACCAGGCCAGAGAACCAAGCACACAGCACAGCAAATTTACTCAAACACACACACACACACACACGTACATACATATATATATATATATACATACGAGAGTCCTTGCAGCTCGTTGTCTGTTTTACATTTCGCTGTGTTTTTCGCACAGTTTTCAACATTTGAAATAACTCTTCGGTGCTCCGGACGGCTGCTGACTTCACACTGGCTCAGCCTTTTTTATGGGGGCGCCCTGTACATGTCGGCACGGCCACGTTTATCAGATGCACCGTTGTAAAATTTACAGCCCAGCACCGGACCCGTTAATTCAATTCAGCGCAAACGCTGAAAATTCGCTTGTGCCTATAAACCGTCTAGAGGGTACAAGCCGAAACCAACCGTCCAATCCGTCTCCCTCTTTGTAGGGGTGTGTGTGTGTGTGTGTGTGTGTGTTGGCCAGGTAGACCAAAAAACGACCGGCAACTGGCAATGGCTATTACCCAATAACTAGAAAACGCGGCTAATCGCGTGAATAGTTTTGGGGGCGGCGTAATTGATGTTTACAGCAAAGCAGGTGAACACACAGCATGAAACGCGAAACGTGAAACGTGAAACCCGAAATGAGAAACGTTGCGTTGTTCACATTTTGCGAATTAACATTTCGTTGCCTACTTTTTAGGGCAACTGCCCAATTGCAATTGCTGGCAGTTGCTGCCGTTGCTACTACTACTGCCATTGCCACTGCCACTTCCAGTACTACTATTGTTGTTGTATTTGTAGATAGGGAGGAAACTGTTGTTCAACAAAGCAATAGGGGGATGGGGGATTGGCAATGGGGAGGGTTGTGCAGCCAGAAGTTGCTTTCAACGATACTTTGATTTAATGCATTTCATTGAGCAGCGATAGCAAATGGGGCGTTGGCCACGTAGTTACGGCCACTCACTCACTTTGCATTCATTATTCAATTTGAGGTTGGGATTTAGATGTGCAAATGATTGAAGCATTAGCTCGTATCCGTAACTTCCATAATAATTGATGTGTTTGCACTTCATTCTACTCACACGAGAAACACGAACTAAATAGTAAATACTGTTCGGCAATATTCAATCAAAAGTTTTTTAGTAGTAAAGAACTTTGCATTTAAACAGTATTTAATACAATTTTCTACATATACAAAGAATGAAAAAGCAAATAAATATTATTTTTAAGACAAATTTGCTAAGCTTTGTCTTAAATAAGTCAAAGGAGATGACATTTTGAATACTTAAACAACCTTTGCCTTACCTTAATTCAACATCATTTTCTCTATACATATTTACATGTAACACAACAAACAAACGAGCAAATATTCAAATTTAACAGAATATGCGACACAGCAGAGCTTAAGTTAAAGGCAGTTGAGGCAAACTGAGTTTTAACATGTGTGCAATATGTCTTCAAGCACAAAGCCACCAAGAAAGGTGTTCATAGAATTGGAGCTAAGTTCTCTAAATCATATCAAAGAGCATCGCTAACTTTTACCCCTTTTAACCTTTGGCATACAAATCAAGAATTCCATTTTAATGTCTGTCTTCTTAAAATGTCACCCATATGAGTAGATCTCTTTGTATATGTCTATATGTATGTATGTGTGTGCGACTGTGTGTGTGAATGTATGAATGTGTGTCAGTATATGTCAGTGTATGTCACATCGCATTGGTACAGTTTGCCATTAGCTCACTCACATTCGGTTAGTCTGGATGTTGCTCAAGGTTGCAAGAAAATGCTCTCAGGCCTTTATTTAGTTGGATCTGAGTGTCTGAGTGTGTTTCGTTATCGATTTGTGTGTCTGATTTTCTAGGACTTACAATTTGATTTGCATGCAAAAGTCGAGTCAGCTAATGCCAACAATTCATTAGGGAGAGTATTTCCTATATTCGAAGGCCAAATACACACACCGACACACTCCCACACACACACACACAGTTTCTTTCTTGCTTCCGCTAACGACCAGTCAATGCAAATATTTTCAATCGCAGTATGCAAAGAGCGAGCGGCATCAGGCAAAAACAAAGGCAAAGTATTAAAAAGCACTTTAAATTTTATTGCAGCCAAAGTACGTACGTATTGAGCAGTAGAGTGGGCATTATTCAATCATTATTTTTCAATTGTTTTGTTTCTCTCTTTCTCTATATATACAGAGCCAAGGCATTCGCCGTAAATATTCTGAAAACAAAGTACTACAAACTTGAATGAGGTTAAATGCATTATTGGTTTAAGCCTGTCATGTTAGATATCGGCTAGATTTATGAACCTAATTTCGCCTCTTTCTCTCCGTCTCGCGCTCACTCTTTCTCTCTCTCTCTATTACAATTCAATTTTCATATTTTATTATTGACTTGCTCAGACCACTAACAGACTGCATCCATGCTGTTCCCTAGGAGATTGGGTGCCCAACGCACACACACCCAACACACACACACACATGCATGTTTACGTGCACACACTCTTTTCCAGCTGTGTGCGTCCACATGGAAGATAATATGCTGCTCACATATGCCACAATATTAGTTTGTGAAAAACAACAAAAACACACATACATACATTCCAGACAACACGCTTTCGTTCGCTTTCGCTCTGTCTCTTTCTCTCACTCTTTCTCTCTCTCTCTCTCTCTCTGTCCTGCTCTCTGCCCACTGTCTGTCAGCTTTGAGTCGCATCCTTAACGTTTTGCACAGGTCGTTAAAATTTTATAAATTATTTCTTCAAAAGTTTCGAGTGTTTATGTTTGTGTTTATTTATAATACATACACATTCATACATTTAATTAGGCACGTTGAATCCATCAGTCAAGGTCGAGCAGCACGCAACACACAAAAAAGACTCAATGGAAAATTAGCCAGACAGCCAAGGTCTTTGTGGTAAATGACATCTCGAAGAATCAAGTTCGCCGCCTTTTAAAATTTCAGGGCAGTCGCCAAAACAACAAAACACATCAAATATATATAGTATAATGTCGTCTAGTTTTTGTATTCGCAGCAAAATTATGTTTAGATATCATGTAACAAAAAACCAAAGTGCTTATTTTGCGTTTATCGCAGAGAAACATAGCAGGGCAAAGGTCAAGCTAAGCCTTTAACATATTTAAATGGGTTGGGTATTTACAATAAATATTTTGCCTTTGAAGCAAAACAAAGCTTACATTATTAGCTTTTGATTCGATTAAAGCTTTAGTCTTACTAAGCACAACTGTGGTAAGTTTTAATATTTTTCTTATTGATTTAGCAGCGAGTATGAATATACATAAATATTCTTAGCTATTGCGCTCTTATCAAGTTCAGATGTTAATCGAAAAAGTTTCTGGACGGAAACTAAATGGCTGCTCTTTAATTTTAATACGCATCATACTTAATCTCAATATGAAAAATGCTAAAATTAAATATGAAGAAAATTATACGAACAGTTTATTTTAAATGTTAAGTTTTAAGTTGCATTAAATATGATTCAATATTAAAACTAACATACCATTTAATTATATATTATATATAATTTAATTATATTTCATATTCATGTAGCTGTTAAACTATTTATTAGTTAAAAATCAACATTATGGATAGTTAAATTCACTCAATTTCATATATGAAAACCGCATAGAAAAATTAACCATTTCTATCACCTTACCCCATGAAATGGTTAAAAAAAAAGGGTATAATGGTTTTGTGCAAAAGTATGTAACAGGCACAAGAAAGTATCTCCGACCCCATAAGGTATATGTATTCTTGATCAGCATCAACTGCCGAGTCGATATAACCATTTCCGTCTGCCTGTCAAGTCTGTCCGTCCGTCCGTCTTTAAGTATGAACACTTTGATCTCAGGAACTACATTAACTAGAGACTTTAGATCTTGAATATTAATTCTCGTAATCGAACAAATTTGTTTCATTTTTCTTATAACCTTTCAGGTTTATGATATACGCATGAAATCGATAACAAAAAAATCTTAAATCCATCGTATCTTCTAGTCGAGCTTGTTATTCTTGTTATAAATGAATTTTTCATGTGGTATTTTAATTTTTTTTTCGCTGTACTTGCAATTTTCATTGAAACCTTTGAAATGCACATCAAATCGTATTAATGCTTTTCTTGTGTGTTGTTCCGCACATTTATGAGAGTACTCATTATGATAATTGCACTTATGTTTGATCCATTAAGCGTCTGATTTATAGTATAGACTGTATGTATAGAACTCGTTCTTTTTCATCTTCATTCTTGTTGTTGGCAACTTCCTTTTGAGTTTAATGATTATTTGATTTGTTTATGGGGCCCGGCTGCAAAACTACTTAAATGTCACATGGTCAGTTTAACTTGAGCATTGCTTTTCCGTTTTCTGATGATTTATGTAAGGGCCAAACAAAGAAATCTGCATATAAAACACATATTTACATGCATGCACACATACACACACATATATATAATAATTAATAACATAAATATACATATACATGTGTTGTATGTGTGGATTGGTATGTATGCATCATGTGTGTGTGTGTATAGAAATATTTTCATCTATTATATATATATTTCCTTTAGAGTCGTAGCATTCTCATTCTCATTCCTAGCACCCTTTTCCACTTGAGCTTAACTGTCCAGCACTGAATTGAATTCCCTGCTCAACACGTTAGCCCCCCCGCGGGAGCATTTACATAGACCACATACCTACATACATATATAGATACACACGCATACACACATACACAGCTATGTTTTATCCATCGCATGCATGAAGGACGAAGGACTTTTGTCTGCCTTCGTTTTAGACTTGGACATTGAGCATCTGATATGCATCAAATATAACTCAATTGCCGGACTGCCAGGCTCTTAGAGAGCTGAATAACCAGGAAATACTTTGACTTAGGCCAAACTTGGCCATTGGACGCTTTTGGCACCCTTTTTGCCTTCGACATCGAGTAGTTGGTAGCAAATACCAAGTTTCTTGTTCTCCTATCTAACCATTCGCATCTACATATATTTATATATGTATGTGTGTGTTTGTCAATGTGTATGTGTGTGTGTGTGTGCGCGCTTTTGGCACTCTTTGCTCTCACTCTACCACATTTTCCATTCATTTTCGCAAGTGACTACGGATTTGCTTTTTATACCCTTTTGTCATATAAATAAGCTAAAATGGGAGTTTTTGTGATTCCCAAAGATGAAGTAATCGATAATTTTAAATAAAGTCAAATCATCATCAATATTAAGCTGAGAGACTTAAAGCAAAAATGTTAAAAATTTATTTAAAATATGAAAATTCTTAAAAAAAAATTTATTTAATTTAGGATTTACTTAAATTAAACGTATTTGCACACACTAATAGATCTAATCTAGAAATTTGTTCCGAAAGTCCATTTCGCACAAGATTTAAACCCGAGACTCGTACTTGAATCCAGAATTATAGCTCTTGATTTCAGTATAAAACAATTTTTCTTAAATTCAGAATATATTTTTATTACTTTCATGGGTTGTTCAAGTATTTTTATGATCGACTAAAATCGCGATTACTTATTTTAAGTATTATGAAATAAAGGTTCTTTTAATATCATCCTTAGTGTTAGATATTTATTGCGGAACGTTTCTAATAATCTTTCTTTTCCATATTTATTTTGTCACACTTAATACCTTACTTAGTAAAGGATATATTACCGTTAGGTACACTCAATATATTAACTGATTCCATTGAAATTCCGGTGTCGCCCAGCCAAACTCAGCTCGACAGAGCACAAACAAATGCTGCGTTTTGTTTATTTACATAAGTATATACCCAGACAGACAGATATGTATGTATGTACACTTAAGTACATATGTATACATTTAGATATGTGTATGTATATACATTTATATATATGTATGAATGTATGTATACTACCTATACGACTGTCTGTCTCTTGAAGATATTTGGCTAAAGGCTTTTAGGGCCAGCTTGCTGTTAGTTGGCGCTTCGAGCGAACATAAAAATGCCCTTAAAAGCCGGCACAGGGACACAAAACAAGAAACTCAACACATCACCAGAACGCAAGAAAAAAACAAAAAAAAAAACAAAATAAAATAAAATAAACGCAAAAAAAACAACAAAATCAAGAAAGAAAAACGAAACGAATATAAAACTTATACCAAAAAGGGATTGACGGATATAAATGGTGATATGACCTAAGGTCATTTGTATAAAATTAAGTTGAGCATCATAAAAACGTTGTCGTCTCCCCGCTACCCGGCTACTCGGCTACCCCGCACACTCACAAACACACACACACAATATGACAATAACAGAACGCAAAAAAATATTACAAAAAAAAAAGAGAGAGAGGAAGAGACAAGATTGTAGAGAATAAAAACTAAATAGCTAGCAACTACGCCCCAAGTTGTTGTTTAATCAGAAACTTCAAATCGATTTACAATAAAAACCAAAACCAGAACATGAAGAACAAGTGGACGACTAATACAAAGGCAGAACCAGAAGCAGACGAGACGAGTCCATAACCGAAAAGAGCTAACTAAAAAACGTACAAAAAAAAAAGACGTCAGATCCGCACCGAATCGCCCCGCCCCGCCGCCCGCTTCCCGCTCCCTTGTTGCTCGTTTAAAAAGCCTTGGCGCGCTTTTCATTTAGCTCGCGTTCATCTTTAATAAATTTTTATGCCGTATGCTAATAAAGATTTTCTGTCGTGCCCCAAGCCATTTGCGACGGCACTGACTGTGGCACTGCTTCTTCTGCCACCTCTCCTCCTCCTCCGCCCAACAATCTCATCCCCGCTCGCATTTCGTTTCGTTTCGTCTCGTTTACTCGTTGGTGCTGCTGCCGCCAGAGCTCCGTTTTAATATCCAGCCACGTATGTCATGGCACAAAACCATTAAGCACAAAAAGCAAAGTAAAAGCTAGAGCTGAATGCAAGAGCGAAACAAAACCAAAAAACCTAAAAAAAAAATAAAAATAATAATACTATAGAAACAGTACACACACACACACACACAAACTGAGAGTGTTAGAGCGGGAGAGGGGTGGAGGGTTACGCGGTGTAGAGAGGAAGGAGCGGGTGGAGCAAACAGGAAAAAAATTATGCCCCAGACGCCGCTGAATTTTAAATGAGCCTTTATGGGCTTCATTTCAGCGTGTAAATTATCTCATTTGTCAGCAATTGCGCTATGCGTGTGTTAGTAGTTGTGTGTGTATTAGTGTGTGTGTTGCTAGAGACTCAAGTGCTCGCCTAGACGTAGTGTTACGTCCAATGACCCAACTACCACCCCAATGGTAATTCCGCTTTTGGCCCCACTTCGCATTCATATATGCGACATGTACTCAGCCATTTGTAAAATGATTCAATGGCGTCTCCTGACATTTAATGAGATAAGCGCACGCTTTGTGCGATAAGATTATGTTATGCCCAGGCAAAGACCAGCCGGTGCGTAACAACCAAAACTCAACCCAACCCAACCCAACACAAGCCAACCAACCAACCAACATGCCATTGCCAGTTTAACATGCTTGCATACATACCAACAACATAAATACATACATACATACATACATGCATACATATAATATGCATATACATTTATCATCCACAGCGCTTGAGAATGTCCTTACTCAATTCACAGAAAGACAGACAGAGAAAGAGAGAGAGTGTGTGTGTGTGTGTGTAATGCATTTTGGAATGCGCTTACGCTATGGAATTCACATGAAACACTCCACACACACACACAAACACACACACACACACACACAGGAGAAAGACAGAGGAAATGTGTTGAACTTCGGATTTCTGGTATGAATGAAATGCAAACAAATCTGTGACATCTCAAATAAGCCCCCGCCAAATGGCGTTCCCCAAAACGGTTAACATAACCCCATAACCAATACAAACCAGCAAACAAACCTCAGTTAGATAGCGTTAAAGGGGTTGATATATATCTATTTATAGCCACAGTTAAGTTGTCACAAAGAGTTTCAGTTCGGTTCCGTTCAGTTCGGTTTGGGAAACTGGTTATTTTACTCCACAATGCTTGGGCCAGCGCCAGAGTCATAGCCATAGCCATGGCAAGGGCGACATGTGTCCATTATTTACTCAACAAGCGGTTAGCTTTCGGTCCCTTTCCGGAACGAAAACCAATAAAAAAACACACACAATACAGCAAAAAAAAAACTCTGTTTGCTGTATAAAGATGAAAACGTATCAATAATTTACTTTAAAAAGTTTACTGGCAAAACTTATTGGTTTTGTTATTAGTTATTCAAGGATAGAGATAAACGATCAGAGCTTAGTTTTTTTAGCACTGTCTGACAGTGGTCTTAACTGAGAATCAGAATAGATAGAGATTTTAAACCAACAACAACAACAAAACCCTTTTATTTTGCAAATTTAATAGTAGAACTCCAAGCTTTTGTGGATTTAGTTATAAGCCATTAGAAAACCCAATTTAGATGAAAAAGGACTGGCACACTTGTCTGGGTCTCTAAACCCAACTAGCCTTTGTGTTTAGTTCAGGCGAAACATCATTTTGGAAAACTCATCTGACGAGAACTACGGAACTAACATATGTATGACTTTAAATATGAATACCCATATAAATATATATATATATATATATATATATATGTGTGTGTGAGTGTGTGTGTTTGTGTGCAACAACAAGGTTAACGAAGAGAAATATTCCTAATGGCTGAAACATTTATTTGCACGTGTTTTTTTCTACTTTTTTTTTTACTTTCATTACACTCGGCAATAACAAAGTGAACGAGTGAGTGGGGCATGTGGGGCAAGTGGGGCATGTGGTGCATGTGAGGCATGTGAGGGGGTGTGTAGCTAACGTGATAACTTTAACTAACTACCGCTTGAGCTTGGAGTTTGGAGCTTGAAGCATTCTGGGATTTGGCACTCAAATTCCTAACTATAATAACTAACTGTGTACTCACACAATAAAATACAATGAAAATAAATTTCATAACTTTCTGTTTATTGTATATATAGTATGTGCGAGAGCAAAACCTTTTGTAAACTCTTTCAGCTGGAGAACAATCAACTGTTCTCTGTGTGAAATAAGTCTTTTGAGAAACATTTTGTTGCCAAGGATTTTCTTTAGAAAACTTTTATGGATGAGTGAATCATAAATATCAGCCCTGTTGCTGTTTTGTAACACAAACTTCCAATTAGTGCTTAAAAATTGATGCATTTACAAATGTTATTTCAGTTCTTTTTATTATCATTCCCTCTCTCTCCCTCTCTCCCTCTCTCGCACTCTGACTCGCTGTGTTTTATTTTATTTTTACAAACTTGTTCACATACATACATACATATGTGCTGAAAGTTTGTTTTGGACATGTTTATATATATATATATAATGTGTATGTGTATATGTATATTTTGGAGCGCAACGGTGTTCTGGACAAACGGCGCCGAACCCCACCTTTTTGACAAGGGCATAATTAAAGCATAACAGGAGTAACAGCAACGCCCAGTAAACGTACCCCAAAACAAGCCTCACCCAACGACAACAATAACAACAACAATAACAACATGGCCAACAGTGAACGAAAAAAATAAAGAAACCCGTTACAGCTCCCAGCAACGTCGACGGCGACGTCTACGTCGTCGATATAAGGAACGAGACGAAGGCGCAGGAAGCGGCAAAGTTCATGCATAACAGGGACGAAGGAAGAGGCGCGTGCGGTGTTGGGGTCTCAGGCAAGGCAAGGCAAGGCAAGGCATAGCAAGGCTCACACATACATATACAAGCGAAAAACCCACTACATGGGGTGAAAACAGGTTGTTACTTCCTTGCAAACAAGGTTCCGTTACCGTTATGCCCGTTTTGTATGTTGTACCATGTGAGAGTGAATGTATATATGTGTGTGTGTATGTGTGTGTAAGTGTTTGTATGTTTGGCTGTAGCTGGCGTATAAAAGAAAAGCACGTTATTGCCAATTTAACTTACATTGTGCATGTGTCTTTAAACAAAGATTTATGTACCCACTTGCATGCATACTCATAGCTACCCAAGTAATATAAATGTGTATATATGTGTATGTGTGTGTATGTGTGTACAGTGGTTGATCTCAAAAAGTTATTCGAAAATTCGAAAATGATTATTTTCTATTTCCTTTCAAAAGAAATCATAAAATTCATATAGAAATATTGATTATTATGTAGGAAGACTTGTTTCCAAAACATATACCGTTAAATTTTAATTAATTTATTCTGTGAAAAAAGTTTTTAATATGCAACTTCTTAAGATTAATTCAAAAGTTTTTTGTGATCCTTCGAAACCTTCTTTAACATAAATTGATTTATTATTGTTTTAATCAGCTGCATAAAAAGCTCATAATTAATGTATAATGATTTTCGGCACGTCTTAAAGCCTAAAAAGGTTGAAAACGGGCAGATAAACATTAAAAATTCCAGCCAAAGAAAAAGTGTAGCATTTGTGATTACAGCAGAAACATTAAAAATTAAGCACACAATTTTATTTCAAGACGTTTCCAAATTGGGAACAACCACTGTATAAGATCTTAGTATGTGTGTGTGTGTGTGTGTGTGTGGGTGTGGGTGTGTAAGATTGTTGGGTCAGGTGTGCGCGTAATAACTTGCTATAGATATATAAGATGTTGTTGTTGTTGTTGGGTTACACTACGTGCCGAGTTGCCACTTAAATCAGCATAATGATATGCACTTATTGTTGTGGCAAATTTGTTAGCGGAAATGCTGCAAGAAACCGCAACAACAACAGCAACGGCAGAAGAGCAGCGCACGAAACCGCACCAAAGCGGCCTACACCCAACAGCTCTACCCCAACCCCCTACATCCCTACACCCACTTCCCTTCTCATAGTTGCCTCCTGCTGCTCGCTTCCGCTTGTCGATGTCGATTTCTTCATTTGCCTAATACGAGTCGACGCCATCATTAATCTAAAATATGGCAAAGACACACGCATGCACGCCCACAAAAAACACACACACATACACATACACAGTCGAAACCACACACACACACACACACACACCCAACTCACAGACGAATTACGATGTGCATGTAATTATGCTCAGCCACACACACTCACTCTCACTCACACTCGCACTCATTCAAAGACACACACTCACTAACACACTCACTCACTGGCACACACACACACACACACATACGCATTTGCGTAAGCCTTGTTAATCGTGACAAAAGCTTATTGCGGGTTATTTGGGCTACTTGTTTCACATCCGGCGTCAATGTCGCTGCCGGCAAAAATCAACACTGTGTGTGTGCGTGCGTGTGCCTCTGTCTCTGTATGTATGTGTATGTAATACAGTTATATAGCCCAAACATACATACATATGTGTCTGGTCCCTCTACAACACACTGGCGCACGCTGTCATCCCAAGCAGAAGTGCGCGTCACTTGCACACACATAATAAACATTTTAAACATTATATTCGTGTTTAGCAAGCAGCAGAAACGGCAAAAACAGAAACAGAAACAGTATCAGCTGCAGAAGCAGCTTCTTGCCTTGTTGCTACTTGGCGACTTGGCTACTTGGCTACTGTTTGCTTGTTTCTTGTTGTTATTAATGCTGGTACCTCTTTTTTTTATTTATGCCCTTGCATGATGAGTATGTTAGGATTGTTGTGAAGAAGATGTCACAAATTCCAGTCGCAGTATAGCCTATTGTTTGTGTGTATGTCATTCAGACTCTGGGTTAAAAAAAAAACTATCTTTATTTGCATCTGAATGAAAGTTGAGTTCGTTGCGTGTTCACTTTAGGCAGACAAGCCTGTCATTCTATTCATATATGTGTATGTATCTTAACAAAACTCACAAGATACAAGTATATCACATAAATCATTTTCATAAAGTTCCCAAGAAAACAATTTGTTTGTTTTTCATAATTAAATTATAAGCTGATCTAATCTATGGTGCAAAGAGTAAAAGATCTTCGTTATGCATGAGATAACTACATTATCTTCATGTTGTTGTCGGTGTTGTTGCTTTTTGAATATGTATGTGTGTGTGTGTGTAAGTATGTGAGTTGCTTTCGTTTTTGGCCAAAAATTTACGGGTTTTAACGAATAATGGCGCTTGTGGGAAATGAACGTTTTGTGTTCGCTTTTGCTTGTCATCGCTCTGCGTTTGAACATCCATACACATACATATATACAATTCGCAACGCATTTCCCACACTCACACTTACACAAACACACACATGCACACACAACGTTCACCACTTTATCGGCATTTTACTTTTAGCCGTTATTACCACACATACACACTCACACACAAGGCTCACCCACTCTTAGTACATTAGCGCACACACACACACACACACACACACACATGCACACACAGACGTACACACACTATAAACCACACACATACGCAAGAACATGGCACGCATCTATGAGTTTTGCGACTCTCCAAGGAAATTAAAAAACAACTAAAACAAATTAACAATGTAATGACAAAGCCGTAAGTACATATACATATATATAGTATTTATATCTACAACAAATATATACTGTGGAGTTTAAATTTAACACAAATTTCTTTTTAAGCAATAATAAATCCCGGGCAAGGGTATTAATAGACGTCAGCTTAAGAATCCTTGAAAAATAAATAAATATACAAATATTTGGGGCTTTATGCATACAAAATACAAATATTATATATTACAATCATTATTTGTAAATTTTTTTTTTTTTTTGAGTAAATAAGAATGCAGCACTTTTACAAATTAAAAAGTCCTTACGTATTGTAATCAATTCGGTAATGGAAACGTTTTCATTTTGCGAACATCCACTGTATCAACAAATACAAATCCATACATACATGCACACACACATACATACATGGCTGTATGTATGTATTGCCTGCTGCGGTGGCTCCTTATAAACATTCACGCAGCTGGCAGCAGGCTAATAACGAATCAAGAATTTACCAGAAAAAAAAACAATTGAATTACCTACAATGTTCGCCCAGTGCTTATGGGACACACGCCTCCTTCCCTCCTATCCCGCAACCACACACCACACTCACACTCACACACACCCACACATACATTCAACATCTATGTTAAGTATACGCCATGGAATCGAGCAATTCGCACTTGCGTTTGGCAAACGCTTTTAATGATGATCGATTTGGGTAAACAATGAAATTTCCGCATTCAAATTTTATTGCCAGCAATCAGAGGCAGTTTCCTGCTCAGCAGCAGCAGCAACGGCGGTAGCCGACACCAAATTCGCCTGTACAATATAAGCTGATAACGGTAATACATACACATTATCTACTTAAATTGCATTAATCTATCACAAGTGCCGCCTCTTTGCTGTTTGCTCTCTAACTTTCAATCGTAATTGAACGATTGTTATTGCTTTCGCACATGTGCCATAGTACATACGTGTACCATTAAGGTGCAGCCCAAAACATTTAAAGTAATTTAAAAATATGGTTGAATCACCCTTTAAGCCGCCACGCTGCAGTAAGCAGCTGTTTTTGATTTAATACTAATTTAGTATTTTTGTGTCTTGCCGCACTTGCGGTATTTCATGCATTGCAGTGCTACGGTCACATTTGTTTCATTTGTAAACAAATGTGAAGTGCTGCCAGACCATCAATAGCTCATCAATACAATAATACAAATATCACAATACAAAAAAAAAAATATAAATAATTGTGCTTGTGCCCGGTAAATGTGCAATTGCTAAGTAACGAGCTACTTACTTCTTATTCTAGCTGCTAGACGAACTGCCTAAGCCGCAATAACAACAACAAGCATTCCAATGCACTTTCTCCCGCTGGTGCAAAAACCAGTCTTGCGGCTTTTCTTGCTGTTGCTGTGTTTGTTGTTGTTCACATCTATTCGATATCAATAGAAAAAATAGAGGCCAAAAATTGTACACTGCTGTGTTGTCGTGTTGTCGTTAGCAGACTACTAAGCACCTGTGTGAGCGACAACAACAACGAAAACAATAACAACAAAGTTGATTGCCGTCTTTTGCCCCGTTTTATTGGCCAGGCTGACGCGACAATGGAACAGCAACAGTCACATCTTGCCCACTCTTGAGTACGTTTCGGATTCGAATGCTCTCTCGCGCAAGAAATAAAATTCTTAGTTTTGTGGAATTTGCATAAAGCTGCCATATGCATAACTCACCGCTGAGCATGTTTGAGTCAACGTAAAGGAATTTTGTGCTAAACGTAAGTTGGTCGATTGTCAAAAAAATTACAAGTATTAATTCTAATGCCACTTTTACGTTAGGCCACACCTTAACCAACACAACTAACAATATAGCGTACGTAATATATATAAATAAAAAAGAAGACGATGTCAACCATTGAAGAGAAAGTGCGCTGTATACTAAATGGCAAAGATCTGGGCGATATAACGCAAGAACTATGCGATTTCTCACTGAAAGAGCAAAACGCAACGGCCGAGGCGCAAGGTGTGCAACCATCAACTGCCTCAGATTTTGTGCCCAAAGTCGGTCAGACAATTAACTATATTGTCGCATGTGTGATGTTCAACGAGCACGACGAGCTGCTCATGATCGAGGAGGCCAAGCCCAGCTGTGCTGGTGAGTCTGTTTGGCCCCAATATTGACTCCTGCCTAAACACGTTTGACTAATCTATCTCTTTCTCTTACACACACTTTGTTTGTGTGTCTCTCTACAGGTAAATGGTATTTGCCGGCAGGTCGCATGGAAAAAGGTGAATCTATTATAGAGGCAGCAGCACGTGAGCTCTTCGAGGAGACTGGACTTAATGCGGAGATGACCACGTTGCTGGCGCTTGAATCAGCCGGTGGCTCGTGGTTTCGTTTTGTACTAACGGGTCGCATTACGGGCGGAAAATTAAAAACACCCGCCGATGCAGATGCCGAATCCATACAAGCCCTTTGGTTGCGTGATCCCAAAGAAGTGCCTCTACGTGCCAATGATATACTAAACATTATCGACATTGGGCGTGCCTATCATCTAAGCCAGAAGAAGCCAGCAACGGGCAAGCATTCGCAATGGCATGGCAATATCCTGCCCACACGTTATCCCCACAAGCACAACTATTTGCGTGTCCTGGCCGTGGCACGTAAGCGTGCCACCAACTCAATGAACATACTCATCAGCGAAAAGAATGCACATCATTTTCCCACAGTGGAAATACATCCGAATCGTAGTCTACACTCCACATTGCGTAAGTTTATGATTGAGATATTTGGCGCTGAGCTGCCGCAACATCGACCACATGGTCTTCTCAGTATGGAACATGCGATGACGACAGGCAATGAACATAGCGATGGCATCTGCCTGAATCTCTTGGTTGCATTTAGACCGCCGCTGGAAGAGATTTCCATAATTGGCAAATGCATTTGGCAGGAGCTTAGCACGCCGCTGGACGAGACGCTAGCTAGGATATTGAGCAGCAAGAATGCATCCATACCACTAAACGTGATACGTTAGCTAATGCTAGTTAACTATTTCATAGTCTACAATATATCTTTCAATGGTGCAAGCTTATATATACTTATATAATATATAGAAAGTTATCATTTGCCAGTTAATCATACAATTGTTGCATGTATGTTATAATCTTTTATATTAAATATCTTTGCAACATTTTAAACTTATTGTTGCGACTTTTATATGCTATACTGAATTTAGCTGCATTCGAAAACATATTTTTTTTTTTTACCATAATCAATTTATTATCTATTTACATTTCGTTGCTAAATGCTCTTCTACACAGGGAATCTGTAAATACGCAATAAACGTAATCTAAAATAATTAACGTACGACATAAATGTGTGTGTTTGGCTCTATGTAAATTTTGGGGTGCGCATGTTTTTTTTTGTGTTTATCCAATATTGTAACAGTTGACTAGGTCAATTTAGGTCAAAGAAACATGCGCGACGGTAACTAAAAGAAAAACTTAGCCATCAAATTAATCCTTCCAAATTGTGTTAAACAGGTCCATAAATGAATCGTAGATCATGAATGTAATCGCAACATCCAGACACACACGTCCCAGACGTGGTACTGTGCCCTTGTAGAATGCCGGCAATCCCTCGTTCTTCAATATTTGCATTGCACAATCTGCTGTATTCTTATACCGAGATGCCTCCAGGCCCTGCATACGCGTCTTCACCACATCCAATGGCGTATTGCCAAACACTGAGGCAGCACCAGCAATTGCACCAAACACGCCTACCACCAACTTGGGCACGGGCTTGTTTTGATCACCACCCTGAGGAAATAAAAAAAGGTCAATACTGTTTCAGAAATAATTAAATTGGTTTAGTGGTTACCTTGTACATATCCTTAAGTGTTTCGATGACATAGAAGCGTATGGCCTGGTTGGAGCCCTGCTTCATGATGGTGGGTGTGAGACCCTTATAAATGCCACTGATGCCCTCCGACTTGACAATCTGTCCAACACCATGGGCAAAGCCCTTGAACTTTGGATTCGCACTACGCTGATCGTTGATAAACTTAACCTTGATCGTCTCCATGGGCGTGACAGCGACCACTGCTTCACAGATACCAGCACCTAGACCACAGAGCAGCTTGCCAGCATTGCTCAGCTGACCCGAAGAGTCAACGGACTTTGAGCGCAGGAATTCAAAGGCACCAAATCTAATTCAAAACCAAATTAGTTAAAGAGGCAAGAGATCGAAATTGATCGGGATTGAGACTAACCTGGCTGCTGATTTGGGTATGCTGCCGTAGAGTAAAACACTCAGGCCACGGTAGAGACCAAAGAAACCACGTTCTTTCATCGTCTTTTTGACACAATCGGCAATGCCATTGTATCGCTTATTGGCACCCTTCTCGTCCAGCTGGAGTTGCGTCTTCACGTATTCGGTGGGATATGTTATGCAGATCTCAATGCCGCCAGTTATGCCACCGGCAATGATGCCCTTGAGGCCCTTATTGCCACTTGCAGCGGCGGCAGCGCCATTGCTGATCATCCAGGGACGTTCCTGGAAGGGGCTAATAAATGCTCTCAGGTGTGAGCGATCCATACTTATCTGTGAATTTGGACATTTTGAAGCATCTTTTAGTATTGTGTTTGAATTTAAAGCATAACCAAAATTATTAAATAATTTAAATTTTGCATCAATAATAGTTTTAAATGCCAGAATTGATGAACTCATTTTAAAATTTTGATTTGAAGTTGTGTGTGTTTGACTAAAAATATAAATAGATTAGGTTGGAAGATGCTTTTGTTTTAGCATTATCGAGACATACATAACAAAGTATTTTTGAATGGAAAACTACCAAAAATTTCCAATGCGTTCTTTCTTTTGGTGAGATTCATCTTTTTTTCAGATTTTCTCGGTGTTTTGAACTTTACGCGACCTACTTATAATAACATCTGGAAGCCGAATCATTATTAATTTATTGCATAGCACTTAACATTCTAAAGTACTTTGTTTGGTTAGGTTTATTGTTAATCTATAACGTCTGCTTGTTTCGTGACAAATTCATGATTTTATCGCGCTGTTCTCACCTTGAAACCAAAGTTCAAACAAAAACTAAATAGTGCTATGTTGTGTAAGTTGGTGGAATGAAACACTGCGAAATATATGTTTTAGTTTTTGTCATTCCCCTTTGAAACATCTTCAACTGATTGTGATTATTTAGGATCGATTGATAACTGAAACTCTCTCGTTTTGCTCTCTTTTTGTACTTGACATTTGTTTTATTGTTATATAATAGCTTTGCAGTCATATAATTAATTATGGAATTAACAGCTAACATTATGCATATGTAGATAAGAATTTAGTTTAATTTACACCGCTTTCTCAACTAACTCAACTCAAACAAACGCGATAAAGATAAACAAAGTTTTATGATAACTTTTTATTGGAAATGAGCACACCCACACACACACTCGCAAGTCTGTTTCCAATTGGAGAACTGGAACCGTTTTTCGATCAGTATTTGTAATTATTGAGCGCTGCACTCATGCAAGTAAAGGCGACTAAGAGCCTTTTGGAACTGGATCTCAACTCACTTAATTACAATGGAATAAATGCAACAATTAAACCACTTTAGTTCTAGTACTCTTTGGCCGTTTGCTGAGCTGATTGGAATGCGACTGCGACGCGTTCTCGGCTAGGGCAGCGACTCAACTGCGTTAGCGCTATGAAAAAAGTTCGATTTTCCAATCGCGGAGAAAGCTACAAAAATTCAAATAGGCAGCACATTTGTAAACAGCATACAGAAACCAACCAACTGTTTCTCACTCAAGATCAAGCGAAAGAGCGAGAGGGTGAGCTATGGATTGGAGAGCAAATGCCGAGAACGAAGAGCCAAAATAACGGCGATGGCGTGATACTGGATTTTTTTTATGACGACGCGGCAGAAAAAAGATCCGCGTCTCTTTATCAGCAATAACCCGTTTGCCGTACCCAAAACGTGCTCAGAGCTTTTTTCGTATGTGGCTGGAAAAGCTTGCTTAAACAAACTCAAACGCTATGGCAAGAGAGAGAAAGAAAATAAATTCATTTTAGAACCATTTCAAATGTGCGCGCAGAAGTTAACAGCCTCAAAATAGACAACAGTTTTCCTAAGTTTTCTTAACAGCGATTACACAACATAAAAACTTACACACACTTGTACATATTGCGCTCGATATGATTGTAGCTTATATCAAACTCTTGCTTACACAAAGTCCATGCACAACTATTAAACTTTAGGCAGTTATTTGACATGATGCTTATTATTCTCTGTCACATAATTTATTGTATATTTTTCATTTACCAATTTTCGTATTTAATCAGCAGCCATGTGGATAACAACGAAGCTCTAAACTATACTGGAACCGGCAAACTGTAACTGTTAACGAAGCCAGATGCCGTCAGCAGCAGCTTATTGCCATCGCACCCATATAACTGTACTGCGCATGTTCCATCTTCAGGCCGCCCACACAAGCTGTTAATGCTATGTTAAAAGAATGTACGCGGGTCAGACAGGAAATGCGTAGGAGTCGGTTTGCAATGTACAATGGGAACCAATTGTTGCGAATGTCAGCAAATAACTCAAGTGATATGATATTAAGCCAAGCCGCCAAGGGTAATGCCATACAATTGTCATATGAGATTGACAAAATTTAATAATGAAATTATTCAGAGTACCATAATAAAGCACCAGATCCATTAAAAATGCATCACATATACAGCGAAAGTTTAATTTTAAGATTTATTCAAAAGGATTTTGAAAGTATTTCAGATGTCATTTACATGCATGACGTTGATGCATTTTATTATAAATAAACATTAGAATTCAAGTGCAGTTCTTTTTTCATTTAAATGTTAATCAATAACAATATAGTTAGTAGTATTACTAAACTGGGAATTAGTTCGTAGCAAAAAGTATTAGTTTAGAAACAGGATATATAGATTTCAGTCATTTGCCGCAGTCGAAAATGCTTCTTAGACTGCCTTGTAGGTGCGAACGCTCTTCACACTGCCAATGGACAGGGTCTGCAAAGGAAAAAGAAAGAAAGTTAAAAAAAAGTACAGTCCCAGATCTTTGTTCTGGTGTACTTACAGTAATCAGCTCGGTGTCGGTGAATTCGCGAACAATGGTCGAGGGTTTGTCACCCTTCTGCTCCTGAACCAGCTTGTTGCCATCGAGGGTGACAATGCTCTTCACCTTGCGGCCATCGAGGGTCTCCTCATCGAATTCCTCACCCAGTTTGAAGCTGATGGCAGTGGTCTTGAAGGTTGATGTTGTGGTCATGGTATAGGTATCACCATCAACGGTCACCTCCACAGTGGGGCTAACGGTGTTGCCCATTTTGCGCAGAACCATGCCAACACCTAAAAAAAACACCAACGACATGGAAATCAATTATGATATAAATCAAGTTTTATATATTTCAAAATCGCCTCATACAGCCAGCACACACATACATACATATACACATGTGTATATTCATCTGCATTGAAAAAATGTTGAAGATTTCGGGACAATTCCTAATTGAATTAGCCAGTCAAAGTTGAGGATCCCCACTCACACACACACACACATACACTTAAATGCACACAATGCAAATCATATTGTATTTAATTGAAATAATAAAGATGAATTATGAAGTTTGTCAGCAAGTAACCCCGAACCAGACCCCGAAGCAGACCCATCACCAGACCACAACATTCGTACCGACATCAAGAGTCGTGCTCAAGGTTAACAATGCGGGCAGTGTGTGTGTATGTGATAGGAAGGGAGGGTATGAGGAGCATACGTGTACGTATAGCAGCCTCCGGTACTTATCAATTCTATATATAGAGAACATACAAAAGCAAGCAAATAAATGCAAGCAAACCTTATCGCAATGCACACAACAAGTGTAAAACATCAATACATATACATATATATGTATATGTCGTATATATACATATGTCGCCCCTTCTTGTTGACCAATCCATCAAATACAGACAAATCAATTATGCTCAATTATGTATTTACGAAACGTTCTTTTTATTGTAAGTGGACAACCTTTTGGTCTCAAGTTTTTTATGGTTCGATATATGTATATATTCCCACCGCCGACAATCTATATCCATAAAATTTGTGAACTTTTACAGCTGTCCGCGCGTATAGAACAATGAAAATCGTTATATATTATGGAAAAGATTAGCTCACTTCAACAAACGAAAAAAATAAAAAAAAAAAACTAACCCAAATTAAATTCGCACTTTTATCATTTTCGTTTTTTTTTTTTGTTACCATACAAAATAATATTGGAGTGATAAGGTACAAGGTGCAAAAAATCACAAAATAAAAATTCGTAATCGCAAAAATAAATTATCATTAAAATATATACGTCTAGTCTATTCGTGTACTTCACTATATTATTCACCTTATTATTTATCATTTTTTCATGTACTTTAGGTGCATGGAGCACTCAGATAAATACATTAAGTATTTGCCGTGTCTCGTACAGCCATTTCAAATTATAAACATTAAAAAACCGTAATCCACACCTCTTCAAAATGTCGTTACCGCACTTCACATTACCAACTAAATTTATACTATATATAACTGAAAGTTGAGATCTCATTTCAGTAGTTTGGGATTAGATTATTTTTTCCTTAACCGCATATGTGTATGGACCGCAAATAATAACAAAATAACAGGGAGCCACAAAACGCTACGACGAATCAAATTTCTTAGTTCCTCAAACGATCTGGCTAGACTTTTACTTCTAAACAGAACAAAGTTCGCAAAAGACGTAAATATCATTTGTTTATTGCAAAATTTAAAACATTTTTTTAGAGCTTTAAAAATATGATAATATTTATTTTCTTTTGTATATGTATATATAAATAGCACATATTTGCAATAGAATCCAAAAATGTATTACTTTTATGAGTAAGCCCCAATTAAACCAAACTGCCTAGTTCCAGTTTAGAAACACATTAAAACAGTCATCAACTTTCCCATACATATGCTTTAATAATATTTAAACTGGCAAACAATAATACTTTACAATTCGCTAAAGTGCTCTTTGTCTTTGACCAAAGTACACACTTCATTGTAATTAGTTTTTAAGTTTATTACCTCATTACGGCGCCCCCGATAAGGGGAGGGCTCTTTACGAGTGTGCTTTGCACTTGATTCGGATATAAAACTTTTCATATGTATGTTTAAAGGGGTCTCTGTAGGAGAAAAAGTAGAGCAGCACCTAAAGTTCCAAAAAGTTTTGCAACAACCACGTTTTTTGCTCTTATTGATTCACATCTTCTTTCTCTTGCACATCAGTGCAAAAAAAGAAAGAAAGAAAAAAGGTTGCCGGCCGGCTAGCGGCATATTCATTAGCGCGTAGCGCGTTTTCGGCTTCTTTCTCACGCTCTTTCTTTCACACAAATAAAGTACAGATTTCGGCGACACGTGCACACATAACACACATTGCAGTTTAACGGCAGTTACTATCTACTAGAATCCTAGCGGTTCACTTACCCAACTCCTTCATGTACTCATCGAAGTTCTCGGACTTGTCCAGCTTGTACTTCTTGCCAATGAAAGATGCCATTTTTTAAATAATTTGGTTCACTTGGTTGCGCTCCACGAAAATCAGACGACCACTGCTGAAAGCTCGCGTGAGTGTACTGCTTTTATACATAAGCTCAGCGTTGCCAGACAAATGAAGTTGCGCAAAAGCTCTTTGAGTGTTCTCTGAGAGCGTGAGAACATTCACAAAGGCGATATCGATATGGGTAATTTTATGGCAAATAAAGGTGGAAAATTAGTTATTTTTACAGTAAGCAGATAAACATAATGCCTATAAAATCATGTGTAATATTATTGTGAAATATTTAGAGAGACTGAACACAATTGAGATGTATTTGTATATTATCGAAAGAACGATAGTTGTGCCACGAATGACCGTTATAGAATCTACCATTCAAAATATGAGACGTACATTACATGTAACATATGTATTGTATGTATGTGTGCCTTTGTTATGAATACTTCCAGCACCTTGTTTCTTGACAGCATCAATTGCTTGCACTTAAATTGATTCAAACATGCCGTCCACATAACTGTCATAAGTATTTTAGTATTTCACAAAACATGTGCTCTTTGAGAGCTGCAAGTTCAAGTGCCGGGCAACACCCACATTTGCCTTAAGACTTTGCGTGTTCCTTTCAAAGTACAATCTTAAATACTTACATATCTGTCTATTTGGTGTATTGTGTGAATAATCTAATCGAGCATATAATGTCATTTAAAGGCAAAGGCGAATGCACATAACACGCTAGCCAAATTATGACCATACATATATATTTCTTATTCTCGCTTTCTTATCGCATTAATTCAATTAACGACTTTACCATTCTACAATGCAGCTGTACGCGTATCTGTAACTTAAATATCATAAAGATAAACAGTTGCGACACGGCTCGTATGTTTCGGATACCAGGATTAGCAAGAAAACTGTCAAGTTTTTAAATCAGTCCAGACTTTCTTTCTTGCATTTGCTTTTTCATGTATGTCAGCCCATATTTGTTGTAATCCCTAGATGTTTAGCCATAAGTGCGCTTAAAAATATAGAATATTGTTCAAAGGCCAGGGTGACCACCGGCATGAACTAAAACGGAAGCGCACTGCTTGTGTTCAGCCAAGACTCGAACCACGCCGTTGATAAAGCAGTTTAGAAATACAGCTAAATTTTAAAACTGTGATCGTAGGCCTTGTTAGTTCTCCGTTTTTTTAGATGTGTATATTTCTTTTACAGCATATCAAATAAAATTCACCTAACGATGTCTTTTCTATCTCCTTAACATTTTCGACAACAGTTTGACTTATGGCTCTGTCACAGCAAATATGCCGGCCGGCGTAAAAGCTTATCGTAAGGCCGATAGGCCAAACACCAAAATCAACAAGCGTGATTGGCAACATACAAAAAGCAAAGACAATTCAAGTACGCTAGACTGGACAAATCACTTTTGAGTAAAACTCAAACGAACAACATATGTGGGCGCGATCAGCGAAAATAACGAAGTTGTGTTTGCGTGAAGTCGTGCCTAGCCTAGCCGAGCGCTGGTCGTGTGTTAGCTTACGAACGAAAATGCAGGTGGAGCAAATTGGGCGACGTTGCTTGGGCAAAGCGAAGGAAAACAAATCAAATCAATAAGAATAAAGCTCGACTAGAGATACATATAGAGTAGTTGAATTGTCTTTGTATACATACAACGAACTCGAAAATTTCAATGAGCAAAAGCTCCAACTGAGAGCGTAAAGTGGAGAGCAAACATTTGTTTATATCGCCGTTGTGCTCTATCCAATTGTATTTTAGAACAAGGGAATATGGTGAGTTGTGCGTTAGAACGAGTTCGGCGATCAGAGCATGAACAACAGATTTCGCGAGGAGAAGGTGCTTTTAGTTTCTGATAAGTAAAATCGGTGGCCGCGAAATCAAACAAAATATACTATAATTTACTATCTATTTATTCAAACGATGTGTGTACCACTACATAACAGTGATGAAATTGTGTTGTGGAAATGAGTAAAACGGATATTAATTACATTGTATGCAAAAGATTAAAGAAAACTATCAGAATGTTGGAATGTTTTCATAAAAGTACGACACAGAAAAGTTAAGTTGAAAAGTGTGTGGAAAAATCCCAAATCGAATTTCTATGTTCTACATATAATCTACATATTAATAAATCCAAATAATTATATTAACTGCAAGCGCGTGCCTTTGTCAGTTGTTGGGTGCTAATTAAATAAAATCAAACTAAAATAAAATATGTAAAGTCACCAAATTTTAACGAATTAGCAAATCTATTACAAATAAAAATTCCATACAAAACTATAAGTTTATATGTAAAAAGTAATTATACAACAATTGAGTAGAACACCATGCAGTCACTAAAGGCCGATGATCTGCCGGAGAATCCCGTCGAGCGAGCCAATTGCTTGTCGGAACTGATGTTCTGGTAAGTTAAAAATTTACGATTTGATTCAAGCCGTTAGATATAGGGCTATAGGGTTGGATTGGTTTGACAGTGTGACAACAATCTTGAGTTTATTATTATTGTATTCATTGGCTTGTTCAATTTACATAGTTAACGCGCCGAGCCTCGGAGCAAGCCATCCAAATGCAAACACATGTCACACGTACATATACATATGTATGTATGTACGCGTAAAGTATTTCAAGTTATTCAATTGGTTGTCATTTAAGGCAACTTTAATTTCATCCGTCGGCCAAATGTAGCTATAGGCTAATGAACACCGATTGCTTGATGAATATTGTGTGTACTTCATTTTGGCATATCTTTAACATTAAGCCAATATGATATTGTCTAATGACTGTGCTAAAAATTCACATACAACTATTGGGGTGACGTGCATACTCAAACGAATTCCATAAAAATTATATGTTATCTTTAAAGTTGTTATATCTTTAGTTGTTACCAAAAACCTCACTTTTTTGATGATAATAAATTCATTTGGAATTTATATAGCACATGAAATCTTAAAAATTACAAAATTATTTCAGTTTGTTGATAAGGTTGATTTTGCTATATACAGTAACAATTAATTTGACTTCATGTTGTTTTCGTGTAGTAACTCCTACATTTTACCCACTTCAAGTCAAGTCTTACCACTTGATAAATATGTCTTTGTTTATGTTTGTTTGCACCTATCTGTGAAAAAAAAACCATTCATGTTATCTTGATATCTCTATCTTGTTTCATCCATAAAGCTTTGCAATGCCCGTTTTGTTTAAGGGTCGACAGAAGACACTGGAGCAAACGGATCTCTATAAGCCACTTAAAAAGCACAAGTCAGGTTGGTGATGATACATGATTCTTCTAATCTTTATCTATGCTTATATAAGTATTATCTTTTTAGATACGCTTGGCGATCGCCTATGCTCCGCCTGGGATGAAGAAGTTGCCATTCGATCACCCCAAAATCTGCAGCCTCGTTTGTTTCGAGTTCTGACCCGTGTATTTGGCTGGCATCTCTTTGTGACTGGTATATTGCTGGCTGTCCAAGAGTTCCTAACCAAGTAAGTATCCCAATTAACTCTTTAGTCGCATGAAATTAAGTTGTCAACTTTTGCAGGGTTACCCAACCCATTTGCCTGTTTGGTATTATGGCCTATTTTGCCGGAAACGACCCTGATTCAACCAAAGCCCAGCTTTATGCAGCTGGTCTCATTGCGGGATCAGTTTTTACTGTTGTGTTTGGTCATCCCTATATGCTGAGTCTACTTCATCTGGGCATGAAGATGCGCATTGCTTTATGCAGTTTGGTCTACCGTAAGGCTTTAAGGTTAAGTCGTACAGCTCTGGGAGATACAACCATTGGTCAGGTGGTGAATCTCCTGTCCAACGATGTGGGACGCTTTGATCTGGTGCTGATTAATATACATTATCTGTGGCTGGCACCTCTAGAGCTTATTATCGTCACATATATTATGTATGAACAAGTGAGTACAAGAGATAAAAATTATTTTGCAAATACATATGTTATAATATTGACTTTTCCTTACAGATTGGAATCTCTGCGCTATTTGGCGTTGCTGTGATGCTACTCTTTCTACCCCTACAAGCCTTCTTGGGCAAAAAGACATCAGTGCTGCGTCTGCGCACTGCTCTTCGAACTGATGAACGTGTTCGCATGATGAACGAGATTATATCTGGTATCCAAGTAATCAAGATGTATGCATGGGAGAAGCCCTTTGGCAAGCTTGTGGAGCTCACCCGCCGTAAGGAAATGATCTGCATTAAGCAGGTTAACTACATCCGTGGCATTCTCATTTCTTTTGCCATGTTCTTGTCCCGTGTCTTCACTTTCGCCAGTCTGGTGGGCTATGTGCTGCTGGGAAACATTTTAACGGCAGAAAAAGCCTTCTACATTACTGCCTACTACAATATACTGCGTCGCACAGTCACCATGTTCTTCCCGCAGGGCATTGGACAGTTTGCGGAACTTTTCGTATCCATAAGACGTCTGCAGACCTTTATGCATCGCGAAGAAACTCTTGTTGTAGACAAATCTATTGAAGACTCAATTTCTTCGTCTGTTGACGATAAGGAGAACGGTGCGCTAATCAGTGACAACGGCGATGGGGCAAAGGTCAATGGCAATCATGAGACTCTCATTGAATTCAACGATGTTCATGCCAAGTGGGATGTCAAATCCACAGAAAACACTCTAGACAGCATCAATCTTAAGCTGGGTCGTCATCAACTGGTGGCAGTGATTGGACCTGTCGGCTCAGGCAAGTCTAGTCTGATTCAATCCATTCTTGGTGAACTCCCTGCCGAAAAAGGAAGCATCAAAGTCAATGGTAAATTATCATATGCCGCTCAAGAGCCTTGGCTTTTTACTGGAACTGTTCGGGAAAATATCCTATTTGGATTAACACTGGACAAGCATCGCTATCGCACAGTTATCAAAAAGTGCGCCCTTGAAAGGGACTTTGAACTACTTCCCCAAGGTGATAAGACGATCGTTGGCGAGCGAGGTGCATCTCTATCTGGTGGACAGAAGGCACGCATCAGTCTGGCAAGGGCAGTATATCGTCGGGCGGATATTTATCTTCTTGACGATCCACTTAGCGCTGTGGACTCCCATGTGGGCCGACATCTGTTCGATCAGTGCATGAGAGGGTACCTTCGAAGCGAGCTAGTTATACTGGTCACACATCAATTGCAGTTTTTAGAGCACGCCGATCTGATTGTAATTATGGACAAGGGCAAAATCAGTGCAATGGGCACTTATACAACAATGAAGCGCAGTGGACTCGACTTTGCACAGTTGTTGACCGATCCCAACAAAACTGAAGAAACCACGACTGATCAAGAAAGCGAAGCTGGTGACATTTGGGATCGTGTAAGTCAAGCATCACGTAGTAGGCGTGGCAGCAAAGCAAGTCGGGAACCATCACGTAATGACAGCTTCAGCTCCTTAAATTCCCTAAACGAATCGATTACCCAGGAAGTATCAATGGTTCCACAAGAGACTCGAGTTGAGGGGAAGATCAGTTTAGGTCTTTATAAGGAATACTTCACTGCAGGCAGTGGTTGGCTCATGATATGTTTTATGGTCTTCCTTTGTTTGGGAACACAAATTGTTGGTTCAACAGCTGATGTCTTTCTCTCCTACTGGTAAGTGATATATTTTATTATTGATCAAACATATTACATAATACATTTTCTTAATTCTAGGGTTGACAAGAATCAAAACGCTGCAGACAAAGATTCTGATCCAATTGACATCTACTACTTTACTGCTCTAAATATTGCTGTTATCGTCTTTACATTGGTTAGGACTATGCTCTTCTATAAGCTGGCCATGCGCAGTTCCACAAAGCTTCACAATGCCATGTTCCGTGGTATCACCAGAGCGGCAATGTACTTCTTCAATACAAATCCATCGGGTCGGATACTGAATAGGTTTTCGAAGGATCTCGGCCAGATAGACGAACTTTTACCCACCGTTATGCTGGACGTAGTGCAGATTTTTTTAACATTGACTGGTATCATTGTTGTTATCTGCATTACTAATCCCTATTATTTGATCCTCACTCTGACTCTGGGAATAATTTTTTTCTATATAAGGGAGTTTTATCTGAAGACCTCAAGGGACATAAAAAGGCTGGAGGCAGTTGCCAGATCTCCGATATACTCACATCTCAGTGCTTCACTTAATGGACTTCCCACTATAAGAGCACTGGGTGCACAAAAAGCGCTTATTGCCGAATTTGATAATCTGCAGGATGTCCATAGCTCCGGCTACTACTCATTCCTGTCTACTAATCGTGCCTTTGGCTATTACTTGGATTGCTTCTGTAGTCTGTACCTTGTGATAATAATACTCAACTACTTCATCAATCCACCAGAAAGCTCAGGCGAGGTAGGATTAGCCATAACCCAAGCAATGGGTATGACTGGCATGGTTCAGTGGGGAATGCGTCAATCGGCTGAGCTGGAGAACACTATGACAGCAGTTGAACGTGTTGTGGAATACGATGAGATTGAGCCTGAGGGCGAATACGAATCCAAACCGGGAAAGAAACCACCCATTACTTGGCCAGAAGAGGGTAACATTGTTGCCGATGATCTTAGTCTACGATATTTCCCCGATCCACAGTCCAAGTATGTTCTAAAATCACTCAACTTCGAAGTCAAGCCAACGGAAAAGGTGGGAATCGTGGGTCGTACTGGAGCTGGAAAATCATCTCTAATTAACGCCCTTTTCCGACTGTCCTACAACGATGGATCCATCATAATCGACAGCCGTGATACCAACGATATAGGGCTACACGATCTGCGAAGCAAGATCTCCATTATACCTCAGGAACCGGTGCTCTTCTCGGGCAGCATGCGATACAATCTTGATCCGTTTGAGGAGTATAGCGATGCCAAGCTATGGGATGCACTAGAAGAGGTCAAATTAAAGCCTGTTATCAGTGAGCTTCCAAGTGGACTGCAAAGTAAAATCTCCGAAGGGGGCTCCAACTTTAGTGTGGGACAGAGGCAGCTGGTTTGTTTGGCGCGTGCTATTCTTCGGGAGAATCGTATTCTCGTGATGGACGAGGCTACAGCCAATGTGGATCCTCAGACAGATGCCCTCATACAGACGACGATAAGGAATAAGTTCAGAGAATGCACAGTGCTGACAATAGCTCATCGCCTCAATACAATTATGGACTCAGACAAGGTTATAGTTATGGATGCTGGTCAGTTGGTAGAGGTTGGATCACCCTACGAACTACTTACTTATAGCGAATCAAAAATCTTTCATAGTATGGTAATGGAAACGGGTCAAAGTAGCTTCGATAGCCTGCTAAAAGTAGCAGAGAAGGTGAGTAAAGCATACATTTAGTTCAAGCTAAGATATTAAACTATTTCATTTTTTACAGGTTCATTTGGAAGCCCAGAAGTCCAAAACTGCCTAGGACCAGTAAATAATCTGCAATTAACATACATTTCTTAATAGTTATATTTAAGAATTATTCTCATAGAAATTATACCACTCTACACACTGTCAAAATAATTAAGCTTATGTCGCCTGCTTAATATGAAATTTATATGCTATGCTACTTAAAGTATTATTTCTACGAAAAACTACTTATGAATAAACTTTCAAGACTCAAAGTAATTGTTTTTAATTAATTTTCAAAACGCTATGTAACAAATAAAAAAGTTCGATTTAGATAAATAGCACAATTATACATTTTTGTATTCTTCTAATTGCTCTACTACTCTCTCTCTCCCTCTATCAATCGTAACTTTTATTTTAGCACACAATTATTTTTTCCGTTAGTATCAAGCAATGATGCCTTGTAGAAACTTGTTGACCGATAAGACTGCCAAAGCATTTTGCCAGGCAAACACCGTCAAACCTATTATGATAGGTCCAAGATATAGAGAGCTTGTTATGCTTGAAAGAGCGAGAGCTTTTGAACACAGTTCGCATAAAAAGCCTTAACTGATCAGCGAAATTTTAAAACGAGTTGCGCTGTCGGAACGAAAACTTGTGGCCGGCAGTAATAATAATTGAAGTCGTTAATTTGGTTTATGTTGACAGTTTCATTGTGTGATGAAATACAGTATATCTCAATATCTTGCTTATAAAGTGGAAAAATAACTGAAAGCTTCAATATATATATATTAATAAATAAAAATATCTACATCATATATCAAAGTGTTCAAATAATTGAAATAGTGCAAATTTATTGATATAAATAAGTGAATAGCAAACCAAACACAATGCCATTAATAAAAGCCGATGAGCTGCCGGAAAATCCCCGCGAACGCTCCAACCCTATTTCGGCACTGATGTTCTGGTGAGCGCTTCAGTTAATGTCTCAGTTCTCCTATATATATTTTGTACTCTTAAAAACAATGAATGTGGCTTATCTAATTTGTTGACGTTAGTTTAATTGAAAACTCCTCCAAAATAACAATTAATTGAGGTACAAGGTTGTGAAAGCATTTTAGCCGATGTGCATTATCAAAATCAATTTGCGGAATTCTTGATAACTTATCAGTTGTTAATTGATTTGAATTAGTGAATGAAGAATGACGATCTTCTATAACTAAGTATGACGAAACAGACGTAAATATTATTTACTGATAAGGCCTTAATTTAAAACTTTGTTTATGTATTTCCTTGTTAAACCTTTATAAAATCTACATTTTATCTTTATGTCGTTTATTGAAGCTTTGTCTTTCCCGTGTTGTTTAAGGGTCGTAAAAAGACATTAGAACAACCAGATTTATACCGGCCCCTGAAGGAGCATAAATCAGGTAAATTGAAAAATAAACAAATTTTATGAATCTGATAGCATAGTGTGATATTCAGCTCTTATCATCAAGTTTTTAAGGCTATTAGTTTATAATATTTATTTATATGAATTAATCAACAGACACACTTGGAGATCGTTTAAACTCCGCCTGGAATGATGAAGTTACTCAGAGATCAGCACAAAACAAGCCGCCTCGTTTGGGGCGCGTTATGGCTCGCACCTTTGGCTGGCATTTATTTGTCACTGGATTACTAATCGGCTCTAAGGAATTTTTTACAAAGTAAACAATAATTAATATGCTTATTATGCATATTTAACTAAGGACGTTTTTATTGCAGAGTAACCCAGCCTATTTTCCTTTTTGGTATTATGTCCTACTTTTCGGGCGAGGATCCGGACCCAATCAAGGCGCAATTTTATGCGATGGCCCTGATGGTTGGATCCGTTCTTTCAGTTATTATTCAACATCCCTGTATGCTGGGCATTTTTCATCTGGGTATGAAAATGCGTATTGCACTGAGTAGCCTAATGTATCGGAAGGCACTCCGATTAAATCATATTGCTCTGGAAGACACTTCAATAGGTCAGGTTGTGAATCTTCTATCAAACGATGTGGGTCGCTTTGATTCAGTTCTGGCTAATATACATTATTTATGGTTGGGACCATTGGAATTGTTTGTTATAACCTATCTTATGTATGAAAAGGTGGCCACGACAGTCTGATTTGAAAATTGTACACTTAAGATTTATTTTTTAATATTTTATTACAGATAGGCTTTTCTTGCTTCTTTGGCATTGCTCTTATGTTGCTTTTTATGCCTTTACAATCATACTTGGCGAAGATGACATCGACGCTAAGGCGGCTTACAGCTATCCGCACAGACGAACGTGTTCGATTAATGAACGAGATCATTTCCGGAATTCAGGTCATCAAGATGTATGCTTGGGAAAAGCCGTTTGGGAAACTTGTTAAGTCAACGCGTTATAATGAGATGATCTGTATTAAGAAAGTCAATTATATCCGTGGCATTCTCATTGCCTTCGGTATGTGTCTGTCTCGCGCATTTACATTTGTTAGCCTGGTGGGATTTGTTTTACTGGGAAATATTCTAAGTGCCGGACAGGCGTTTTTTATCACAGGGTACTTTAACTTACTGGAAAGAACGTTTACGACTTTCTTTCCGGTCAGCATATCTCAAGTATTAGAGCTTAATGTGACTATCAAGCGTCTGGAAACTTTTTTGAAACGAGAAGAGACTCAAATACAGGACACTTCTAACGAGATCACTCTACCGGATTTTACCAATGAGAAGACCAATATGGAAAAAGGTGCACTGATCAGCAATGGAATTGAAGATACGACCAAAAACCATAGCCATGAGGAAACTTTGGTCGAACTCAACGATTTTAATGCCAAGTGGAATGCCAAATCCACAGACAACACTCTAGACGGCATTAATCTTAAGCTGGGTCGTCGTCAACTGGTGGCTGTGATTGGACCTGTCGGCTCAGGCAAGTCTAGTCTGATTCAATCCATTCTTGGTGAACTCCCTGCCGAAAAAGGAAGCATCAAAGTCAATGGCAAATTTTCATATGCCGCTCAGGAGCCTTGGCTTTTTACTGGAAGTGTTCGGGAAAATATCTTATTTGGATTAACACTGGACAAGCATCGTTATCGCACTGTGGTGAAGAAGTGTGCCCTTGAACGGGACTTTGAACTACTTCCCCAAGGAGATAAAACAATCGTTGGCGAACGCGGCGCGTCTCTATCTGGCGGACAAAGAGCACGCATCAGTCTGGCAAGGGCAGTATATCGTCGGGCGGACATTTACCTTTTAGACGACCCACTGAGCGCTGTGGACACCCATGTGGGTCGACACCTGTTCGATCAATGTATGAAAGGGTATTTAAAGAGTGAGCTAGTCATACTGGTTACACATCAACTGCAGTTTCTGGAGCACGCCGATCTAATTATCATTTTGGACAAAGGAAAAATCAGTGCAATGGGCACATATGCAACAATGCAAAGTAGTGGACTCGATTTTGCACAACTTCTCACAAAACCTAACAAGAGCGAAGAGGAACTAAATGAAAATATTAGCAATGATAATAAAAATGTAAAACAAATTAGTCGCCAGACGTCACAAACAGAAAGCATCTATTCAGTAAGCTCCCTTACCGAATCTGTTGCTCAAGATGAGCTACTGACTCGTCAGGAGACTCGTGTTGAGGGTAAGATCGGCTTAGGTCTTTATAAAGAATACCTCACTGCTGGCAATAGTTGGCTCTTAATAACTTTTCTGTTAATCATTTGTTTGAGCACGCAAATTGTGGGTTCAGCAACTGATGTTTTCCTCGCGTACTGGTAACTGATCTCTAGTTAATGTTGTATATGTGCATATTAATACTATTAAATATTCTTCTAGGGTTGACAAAAATAAGAGAGGAACTGACGAGAACTTAGATTCTTATGATACCTACTACTTTACTGCACTTAATATAGCCGCTATATTCCTAACCTTGGGACGGACATTACTTTTTTATAAGCTGACAACGCGTAGTTCGACTGAGCTACATAACTCAATGTTCCGTGGCATCACAAGAGCGGCAATGTACTTTTTTAATACGAATCCATCGGGTCGAATACTTAATCGTTTCTCCAAGGATCTGGGGCAGATAGATGAAATTCTGCCAACTGTAATGCTGGACGTGGTTCAGATATTTCTTATACTAATTGGAATCATTGTTGTCATCTGTATAACGAATCCTTATTATTTGATTCTAACCCTAGTTCTGGGAATAATCTTTTATTATATAAGGGAGTTTTACATGAAAACTTCGAGAGATATTAAACGACTGGAAGCAGTTGCGAGATCTCCCATCTATTCCCATCTCAGTGCGTCTTTAAATGGACTACCCACAATACGAGCGCTGGGAGCACAAAAGACTTTGATTGCCGAGTTCGATAATCTGCAGGATCTTCATAGCTCCGGTTACTTCGCTTTCCTGTCTACTAATCGTGCCTTCGGCTATTACTTGGACTGCTTCTGCACTCTCTATATAATAGTTATAACAATCAATTACTTCATTAATCCTCCCGAAAATTCAGGCGAGGTGGGTTTGGCTATAACTCAAGCCATAAGTATGACAGGCATGATTCAATGGGGCATGCGTCAATCGGCGGAGTTGGAGAACAATATGACGGCAGTTGAACGTGTAGTGGAATACGATGAACTTGAACCAGAAGGCGAATACGAATCCAAACCAGGCAAGAAACCACCCATCACATGGCCGGAAGAGGGTAAAATTCTGGCCGATGATCTCAGTCTACGATATTTCCCTGATCCACACTCCGATTATGTTCTCAAATCTGTTAACTTCGAGATAAAGCCTATGGAGAAGGTAGGAATTGTGGGTCGCACTGCGGCCGGCAAGTCTTCATTGATTAATGCCCTTTTCCGACTGTCCTACAACGATGGATCCATCATAATCGACAGCCGTGATACCAACGATATAGGGCTACACGATCTGCGAAGCAAGATCTCCATTATACCTCAGGAACCGGTGCTCTTCTCGGGCAGCATGCGATACAATCTTGATCCGTTTGAGGAGTATAGCGATGCCAAGCTATGGGATGCACTAGAAGAGGTCAAATTAAAGCCTGTTATTAGTGAGCTTCCAAGTGGACTGCAAAGTAAAATCTCCGAAGGGGGCACTAACTTTAGTGTGGGACAGAGGCAGCTGGTTTGTTTGGCGCGTGCTATTCTTCGGGAGAATCGTATTCTCGTGATGGACGAGGCTACAGCAAATGTGGATCCTCAGACAGATGCCCTCATACAGACGACGATAAGGAATAAGTTCAGAAAATGCACAGTGCTGACAATAGCTCATCGCCTCAACACAATTATGGACTCAGATAAGGTTATAGTTATGGATGCTGGTCAGCTGGTGGAGTTTGGATCACCTTACGAATTACTTTCCCAATGCGAATCAAAAATCTTTCATAGTATGGTCATGGAGATGGGTCAAAACAGCTATGAAAACATGCTAAAAGTAGCAGAGGTTAGTTTTACGTTTTGAGATCTATAGTTAAAGTATTAAACGCTTACATCTATTTTTAACAGGCCCATTTTGAATTCCAGAAGCTAAAAACTGCATAGATGCAACGCAAAAATTTCCATTCGTTGCTATCTCTTTACTATTTAGATATAAGATTTTATAATTTTAATAAATTTCCTTTATTTTTTATTTGAGCAATATAATTTTGTTTTATACATTTATTTAATGTTTGAGTTACAAAAATGATTTGTTATTAAAAATAGTGCAATCAGCGTTATTATGCAAAACATTGCTCATCTGTTCGATCTATAATGCCTTTAAAAACTAAGCAAAAAATATTCATATTAATTGATAACAAATGTTATTTTTGCGCCTTGACTATGCCTAAATTTGTTTACCTGATTATTTTATCTGCCTACGGAATGAGTTAATGACTTGAAAAAACGTGTTAATTGATAACATTGTCTATTTGTCTAGGAAAACGCCGGCAATTACGATAAGATATAAAGCTTTTTATAAAAGCACATTACATCAGAAACGAGTTGTTCTTGAGAGCGAAAAAGCTTCATAGATAATGAACGCAACAGTTGCTTCCGAGTCAGTTCGCATAAAAGGCGTCAGTCTGTCAGCTGTGTTTTAGAACACGTTGTGCGGCCGGAGGGTAAACAGCTGTAATTTGTGTACGCGCGAACCGACAAATTCGATAAGCTGTATCTTTTAAAACAAATTAAAATTTGCATTTCTATATATTTGTTTATGTGATGTAATTATACGACATGTGTAAAGCAAATTGATATCTTTTGTATAAGAGCCAAGACAAGCGAATACGATTAAACTGCTAGCAGATATAGTGGCAGCACCTCTAGCATAAAAAGCTAGCACAGTGGAATATTTTTGTAACATAAATAAAATATTCTTCCGAAGTGTAGTGTAGAAAGAGAATATTAACCACAAATAGGAAATAACATTTGCATCAAGAATCTCTTTCTAAACAAATAATCGATTTATTGTAACTTAACACTTAAATGTTTGTAAATGTGTAAAGTGTGTTTACTGTGTGTTTACTAATATCACTAAGCAAATAATTAGTGCTAATATATAAACAATATAACAAAATGCAGTCCATAAAAGCCGACGAACTACCAGAGAATCCGCTTGAACGGAGCAACCCACTTTCAGAACTTATGCTTTGGTGAGTCTTTGGTCTTCTTTTACCATCATTGGTTAGTTACGGCATTAGATATACTGCTGACAAAAATGACAAGGCATTTTTATTTTTTATACCACTGGATATCATTTAATGAGTAATATAATTAATGAGCTCAAGTTTTTTGAATACACAGAAAACTTATCTTATCTTTCAGAGTGTTAAATAATACAAATATTATAATATATTGAGGTATCTGAAATCCAATAAAAAAAAATAAACAAATACAGTTCGACATAAGAGTAAATTTCGCAATATCGAAAACATATCCAGTCGCATACATGTGTTTTAATTTGCAAAATCTGGGCACATTTTTTATTTGGCGCATACTCATCTTTTGAATAACTATTTATTCTTTACTTCTATATATAATATAATTTAGTTTTATATATGTGTATATATTACATGTTTTTGTGATAAGATGTAGCTTAGTTTGAATTTAAATACGTTTTATTGCTGTCATTTAAAAGTTAAACATTATCTTTATTTCGACATGCCCTCGGGGTCGTAAAGTTTTGTCTTTCCCGTATTATTCAAAGGCCGCAAGAAGACGTTGGAGCAACCAGATCTTTATCGTCCATTAAAAGATCACAAATCTGGTGAGTAATGCTGAAATTGAATATATTTATATTTGATCATCCATGACGTGCCACTTTTTCTATACTATGTTTGTTAATTATTTGGAGATGACTGTGGCAATATTATGCTTCAATTAAAGTGATCGTCATTATTTAAAACCTTTCCGATTGCAAGTGAAATACATTGCGTTATCGTTAATACGATAACAAAAAGGATATTTTAATTCAAAAACAATGAACGCCCTGTTGCTTTAACAGGGTGATTGTATTAAATGCTCTCATTACATGTTGTAAAGTGATAATGTCAAAACAAATATCATATATCGCTATTTATTTCATCAGATACACTTGGAGATCGCTTGTGCGCAGCCTGGGATGCGGAAGTTATTCAGAGATCGGCTCAAAACAAGTCGCCTCGCTTGGGTCGCGTTGTGCTACGCGTTTTTGGATGGCATCTACTTATCACTGGCGTGGTGCTGGGAGTGAGAGAATTTGCAGTAAAGTAAGATGAACTTAACACTTTTACTTAGATTGTTATAACAAATAGCTATTTATTACAGGGTTACTCAGCCCATATGTCTGTATGGCATAATGTCCTATTTCTCGGGCGAAGATCCCGATCCACTGAGGGCACAGCTTTATGCAGCGGGTCTTATGGCTGGTTTGGTGAGCTCTGTCATTACTGGACATCCGTTTATCCTAGGTCTTTTGCATCTCGGCATGAAAATGAGGGTTGCGTTATGCAGTCTAGTTTATCGGAAAGCATTGCGATTGAGTCACACGGCTTTGGGAGATACATCCATTGGTCAGGTGGTAAATTTGCTGTCAAACGATGTGGGTCGCTTTGATATAATCCTCGTCAATGTACACTTCTTATGGCTGGCCCCACTAGAATTGTTCGTTGTTACCTTTCTAATGTATCAGAAGGTAAATTTTGTCATATAGTAGTATGTCACACATAATTCCTCAATGGTGCTTGCAGATTGGACCAGCCGCCTTTTTTGGAGTCGCAGTGATGTTGCTTTTTTTACCCGTACAAGGCTACTTGGCCAAAAAAACATCTGTTATTCGGCTGCTCACAGCATTGCGCACAGATGAGCGTGTGCAAATGATGAACGAACTAATCTCTGGAATTCAAGTTATTAAAATGTATGCATGGGAAAAGCCAATCAGCAAGCTTGTGGAACTGATGCGTGGCAAAGAAATGGTCCGCATTAAACAAATTAACTTTATTCGTGGCATTCTCAGTGCATTTGGCATGTGTCTATCTCGCACCCTAACCTTTGTCAGTTTGGTGGGTTTCGTGCTGCTGGGCAACGTCTTGACTGCCGGAGCGGCATTCTTTATCACTGCCTACTACAACTTGTTGCAGCGAGCTGTCACCAACTTTTTTCCGCAAAGCATTTCACAATTGGCAGAGATTACAGTGTCCGTCAAACGTTTGCAGACATTTATGGTTCGAGAAGAGACTCAAGTGCGAGACACATCAAATGCAATTACTGCACCAAATTTTGCAAACGAAAAGGATGATAAGATAAATGGTGCTCTGATTAATAATGGCAATGGAGATGTGTCCAAGAACAATAGCAATGAGGAGACACTTATTGAATTTAAGGATTTTTCGGCTAAATGGGACCCTGAATTAACAGACAGCACTTTGGAAAATATCAATATTAAGCTAGGTCGCCGTCAACTGGTGGCTGTAATTGGACCTGTCGGTGCCAGCAAATCCAGTTTGATTCAATCGATCCTCGGCGAGCTGCCTGCTGAGAAAGGCAGTCTTAAGGTCAATGGAAAATTCTCATATGCTTCTCAGGAGCCTTGGCTCTTTACGGGCACAGTGCGTGAAAACATATTGTTTGGATTAACTCTGGACAAGCATCGGTATCGCACAGTAATCAAAAAGTGTGCCCTTGAGCGTGACTTTGAACTACTTCCCCAAGGTGATAAGACGATCGTTGGCGATCGAGGAGCATCTCTGTCTGGTGGACAGAAGGCACGCATTAGTCTGGCAAGAGCTGTATATCGTCGGGCAGAAATTTATCTTCTAGACGATCCACTTAGTGCTGTGGATTCCCATGTGGGTCGACACCTGTTCGATCAATGTATTACTGGGTATCTTAAGAGTGAACTAGTGGTGCTTGTCACACATCAACTGCAGTTTCTGGAGCACGCCGATCTTATTGTCATAATGGACAAAGGTAAGATCAGTGCAAAGGGCACGTATGCCTCAATGCTGCAAAGTGGCCTGGATTTTGCAAAGCTTTTAACCGATTCAAACCATACTAATACGGAGGAAATAGAGAACCCAAAGAACAATGCTGGAGATCATGAGAGTGTGTCCTCAAAAGTGAGCCGTCAAGCTTCACGCACCGACAGTTTCGCCTCAATGAGCTCGCTTGCTGATTCAGTTGTACAGGATTCTGGCATGGCTCCGCAGGAAACACGCGTTGAGGGCAAGATAAGCTTGGGTCTTTACAAGGAATACTTTTCAGCAGGTAGCGGTTGGTTTTTGATAACTTTTATGGTGCTCCTGTGCGTAGGGACACAAGTTGTAGTCTCTGCAGCAGATGTCTTTCTCTCCTACTGGTAAGTGACGACTTTACACAAATTATCTCGCAAATAACAACTATTTTCTATACTTTAGGGTTGACAAGAATAAAGATAGCAATATAGACTACGATCCCATCGATATGTACTACTTCACCGCTCTTAATGTGGTTGCGATTATTCTTAGCGTAATGCGTCCATTAGTGTTCTTTACAATGGCCAGACGCAGTTCAACAGAACTTCATAATTCCATGTTCCGTGGCATTACCAGAGCAGCAATGTACTTTTTCAATACGAATCCTTCTGGTCGGATATTGAATCGCTTCTCAAAGGATCTCGGACAACTAGACGAAGTCCTGCCATCTATAATGCTTGACGTTATGCAAATCTTTCTTACATTGGCTGGTGTTATTGTTGTCATCTGTATTACAAATCCCTATTATCTAATTCTAACAATGGCGCTAGGAATCATATTCTACTATCTTCGAGAGTTTTATCTAAAGACCTCGAGGGATGTGAAACGCCTAGAGGCAGTGGCCAGATCTCCAATATATTCCCATCTTGGCACATCACTTAATGGACTAACTACAATCAGAGCACTATCAGCACAGAAGGCGCTGATTGCCGAGTTTGATAATTTGCAGGATTTGCATAGCTCTGGCTATTATACTTTTCTGTCCACAAGTCGAGCATTTGGCTACTATGTTGATTTCTTCACTACGTTATACACGATCATCATTGTGATTAACTACTTCATAAATCCGCCCACACAAACAGGTGAAGTTGGCCTCGCCATTACCCAAGCCATGAGTCTGGCAGGGCTGGTGCAGTACGGCATGACTCAATCTGCTGAACTGGACACAACAATGACTGCAGTTGAGCGAATCCTGGAATATGATGAGATTGAGCCAGAGGGTGATTACGAATCGAAAGCAGACAAGAAACCACCAATTACATGGCCAGAGGAAGGCAAAATTGTGGCCGATGATCTTAGCTTGCGATATTTCCCCGATCCACAGTCAAAGTATATTCTTAAGTCTCTTAACTTTGAAATCAGGCCTATGGAAAAGGTTGGCATTGTGGGCCGCACTGGAGCTGGAAAATCTTCATTAATTAACGCCCTTTTCCGACTGTCCTACAACGACGGATCCATCGTCATCGACAGCCGTAATACCAGTGAAATGGGTCTACATGATCTGCGCAGCAAGATCTCTATAATACCTCAGGAGCCGGTGCTTTTTACTGGAAGTATGCGCTACAATCTTGATCCCTTCGAAGAGTATAGCGATGCTAAGCTATGGGATGCTCTAGAGGAGGTCAAGTTAAAGCCTGTTATCAGCGAGCTTCCGAGTGGCCTGCTAAGTAAAATCTCCGAAGGGGGCTCCAACTTTAGTGTGGGACAGAGGCAGCTGGTATGTTTGGCACGTGCTATTCTTCGGGAGAATCGTATTCTTGTGATGGATGAGGCCACTGCCAATGTGGATCATCAGACTGATGCCCTCATACAGACGACAATAAGGAATAAGTTCAGGGAATGCACAGTGCTGACAATAGCTCATCGGCTCAACACGATTATGGACTCGGATAAGGTTATAGTTATGGATGCTGGTCAGATGGTGGAGTTTGGATCACCCTACGAACTACTTACCGAATGCGAATCAAAAATCTTTCGCAGTATGGTTTTAGAGACGGGTCAAAACAGCTTCGATAGTCTGCTAAAGGTAGCAGAAAAGGTTCGTATCATTTAAAAAACGAGTACATACTCCAAAAAGTAATTTTCTGTTTGTTTTTCAGGCTCATTTTGAATCACAGAAGCAAAAAACTGCCTAGCACCAATATTTGGTGTGCAAAGAAATCAAAATAATGTACTTAATTATCTATAAGTTAATTACAATAAATCTCTGGACCCTTTATGTAATCCTAATTCGAAATCAATATCAACTTTTATTAATACTTAAATTTTTCATTTAAACATTGAACTAGACATTTAGGCCAGACTTTGTCCTGTACGAGGCAAGTGTACAGCACTCTTCCAGCGTAGCATAGGAAGCATAGTCAATGGAATAGCGCTTAGAAATTGCTTTGGAATCCACGAGAAAACTGCTACAATGATGGGTACTCCATGCACAATGAGTTGCTCTGATAGGGAATCGCGTACGTTGTGCCAGGATCCGGTATTCTGCACAAAGAAGAAGAAGTACAGGCACATAACATCAGAGATGAGGAATATACAGATTATGATGCCAAGCACATTCTGACGGGCATGGGTACAAAATGCAAACATCCCGGAAACAATTATTGTAATGGGTATTATAAGCTTCAGTATAACTAGGAAAACAGCAAAAACTGTACATCCGCTTAGAAAGACCCGAGCCACATTCAGATCAATAGTATTGATATTGGGCAGTTGATCCGTGCCAATCATAGATACGTAAATGTAAACCAGTATAAGCAAAGCATAGCGATAGCTGCTATGTATATGTTCCACTGGTGTGAAAGACTTGACCGGCTTGTCCTCATCATCCTCGATGTCAACCTCCGACGGCTGCTTATATTCCTCATGCACCTGCACGCCCATCAAATACTCCGAGCACAGCAATTGTATAAAGATCGACTCAAATGAGAGACACATCATGGTGTAAATGGTGCTCAAGTTGAAGAATATCAACTTCACACGGTGGTGTGGCGTTTGTGTATTACTGTAGGGTATCGAAATCAAGGCATATCCTACATAGCCCCAGGCCGTGGCATGCAGCACTTGGCTAACATCCTTCTTGATTAAACGCAAATACACACAGTAGGCGGTCAGCAACATGGCGCCTCCATTGCTTAGCCAGACGCGCCAGTCGTAACGCTCGCCGAGCACAAGTGGACGCAGCATTGTCACCAGTATGCTCACGTACAGTAAGTATGGGCTATGATATCCAAAATCAGGATGCCTTACAGTGAATCCAGTTATAAGTGCAACCAACGATAGCCATATCCAGAATTTCACTTTGGGTGCTTTGGTGAAGGCACGTCCATTATTTGCACAGACAGCAATCAGATATCCAAGCGCAATTAGCTGCTTAAAGTAGAAGGTAGAGATTAGCAGCACAAAACTGCCACAAATCCAGGCAAGCTGTATAAATGGCGCTCGCATGGTGCAGATGTGTAGACCACGTTCTCGAAGCGCAACAATCCAGAGGGGCAACGGCAACAGCAAAAAGAAATTTATACAGCAGGGCACCCGATGTAAGTGGCAGACAACCGCCACTATCACTTCTAGCACCAACAGCACAATCGTCTCTATTGTAAGCCAATCCTGTTTGGGTGCATTCAAGGGACGCGCCTGCTTGGCCACCAAATAGTAGAACCAACCCAGATGGCTGGCAATACAGGTCACCATTAAAGGTATGCTATAGTATACCCTATAATATTCCAAGCAATTTTTAGCCAACTGAATCATATTCTTGCTGCATTCAATAGCCTCTTTGAAGCAACCCATTTGCATTTGCCGAAAGATCTGATGATGATAGTTTCGTATACGTCGTACATCTAACCGCTCATATTTGGGAAACCAATTCACAATTTTGCTACGCTCATGCTGCTCTTGCACGCGCTCAGCCTGTGCCATCAATTGCAGTGCATTTAAATGTATCGAATACGCCACATACTTAGCATTCATATTCAAAATATTCTCGGGCATCATGGCCAGATTGTTTATGGGTGGCGGTAGTCCAATAATGGCAGACATTAGCGGCGCCAGTTGTATTTGCTCCAAGTGATACATTATCAACTCGGAATCATTGTTAGTCGAATTACTTTTTTCCTCAGGTTCCACACCAGCGCCCCAAAAGAAAAAGGGCATCTCGATCTCAGATTGACTACCATCGCCATAAGTACCTACAAGGGAAGGATATACATATTTTATGACATTGGACACAAATTCAAGACCTGATTTTGAGCATTTCACATTACTAATGTTGCCAACTTGAATTTAATTTGGCAATTTTAATGAGATAAGCTTCACTTTACCATCATAAATTATCATAACTTCAGAGATAGTAAACTAGAGTGTGCCTACCTTTATCGGTCATGCCATGATCGGATGTCAGTAAATATGCTGTGCGCTTATCGTTGAAAGATCGTTCAAATAACTGATATAGGTCGACAATAACATTCTCTGTATTGTTGAGAGCTTCGCCAAACTCTTTACTGTTGGGTTCGAGCACCTGGTCAGGTCTATCAATATCTTCAAAATCCACAACGAATAAAGATGGTTTTTTCTCTTTAACTGTCTTCAGAGACCCCGGTGTATTTAGAAAGTTACGCACATTCTGTTTGATCCATTGGTGAGGTTGTTTATTTTCCGTTAAATCCATTTGGGTAAACATGTTCAAATTCAATGGCGCACCACCAGTTGGTAAACATTTGAATGGGTCCAATGCAGATTTGGCACCCCAGGCCCAGGTGTTGCCGTTTGTGCGATTGAGAATGGTATCAAATACGGTAGGATTCCACTTAAAGTTAGTCAATGCAGCTGAAGCATCTTCATTGAAGCCAGCAAAGAGGGCAATGTGTCCCGGACGTCGTTCAGTTGGTGCACTTCCATGCGATATGCCAAAGACACCTGGTTCCATTAACTTCTGTTGTATGCATGGCATAACACCGCATTTCACATTAAAAAACGTTTCGGCGCGTAATCCATCGATAAGAAAAACCACAAGACGATCTGCGGGCGGTTTCAAGCTTAACTCCCGATGCTCCGTTTGAGGTTTCAATCCATTAATAATCGTCTTTTGAAAGTAGATCGCCGATATAAAACCGAGCAGTAGTACATGAACCAGTACGGCTAAAATTTTCCACATTGTTGAAATGAAAATAAAAAAAAATAAATTCGGCTGTTACATTTGTTATTTTATAATGATGGAACGTAAGTGTATGTGTATATTAGACTAAGTTCTTGACATTTGCTTTATTTCAAAAGCCTACTTTAATTTAAGAAACGTTAGTTAATTTCTTTTCCAAAACTGTCGTCTAACTAATTTCAACACTGATAATAAATCTTGTTATTATTGTGTTTTTGCATTTATTTCTTTCCAAAAAACGAAAACTATATTTTTTTTCAGTCTTGTCGTATCAACTTAAGCTACTTTCTTTTTAAGCCGAAAATTTATCATTTAACAGTTGAATAAAAAGCTGAATCGAAATAAAAATGTTAACTTTTGGGTTTGACTATGCATTAGTTGTGCAGCTCTTGCTGTTATGCTCTGTATATATCATTTACTTTCAATCCACGATCCAGACCGGTCTGAAGCCGCAGCAGACATTAATAAAGCATCCACCCGCCAATCGTCTTGTCGTATTTCTCACTAACGGCCTAAACGCCAAAACATTTTTTGAAGAACGTTGCCGTAATGTGCCGGAACTACAGAAGATTTTTCAGCACCAAGGGCAGGTAGGCATTATTCGTGCTCGTACCGTCATCAAAGGCAAGTCTGCGTATGTGACACTCTTTGCCGGTTACTATGAGAATGCCATGGCTGCTGTGCATGGCGTTGCCTTTGACACAATCTTTAATCACAGTACTTGCAACTATGCCTGGGGTTTCGCTGAACTGCTGAATCAATTTCCGAACATATATAAAGCCATGACGCTTCCGAGAAGAAGTCTGAGGTCTGAAGATTCCTACAAACTGGATGAGTGGACATTCAACGATGTGCATAAATTTCTTAAAAACAAGGCATCGTATCTCCAACATCTTCATAGCTTGCTATTTATTGTACAACTGCCGGGTCTGCAAGAATCAAGTGACATTCAAATGTCTTATGAGAATCTTTACTACACAGAGCATGGCATTTTGACAACTTACGAACGGTTCGAGCATGCCTTTCCAGATCAACGCACAGCTTATTTGCTAATCTCTGATCACGGTATGCCAGATTGGGGTGAGTTGAGTGGCTAAAAATTATTTGCATCAACTTTATAATAAGCTATTTATAGGCTCTCCCACTGGCGACAGCAAGCAGGAGCTTGAAACACCTTGGTTGCTGTGGGGTGCCGGCATCTCTAACAGCAACAAAAGCTCTGGACGCACATTTGTAGCTAATCACCAGAAGCAACGCCGGCCACTGCATGTTTTGGAGCCCATACAATTGACAACTTTGATGAGCAGCTTGTTGGGTCTACCGCCGCCAGTTAATAACCGTGGACAGTTGCCGACGGGTCTGATCAATGACAGTGGATATGAGGCACATGCCATGTACATCAATGGGCTGCAGTTGCTCGAGCAAGCATTGTTTGCCCAGAAGCATCATGGACGCGGGTTTTTAACCAGATTGATGCCCAGCTTTTCGAAGACGAAGGAGCAGTTGGATGAGTTCGTACACAGGGGTAATTTACTTTGGCAGCAACGACGGTATCGTACGCTTACGGAATACAGTATTGAATTTATGCAGATCCTGCTGCAGTGCATCGAATACTATGAGAATTATTATAACCACCTCCTTTTGTTGGCCACCGCTTGTGCCTACCTTGGTTGGCTGCATCAGTTGCGCTGTTTGTCTGGCCAGGCTGGTATTTCGAGTAGCCGACACTTGCCAGTGGCCAATGCACTGTTACGTCTGCTAATCCTACTCGCGGTCAGTTTTGTGCTACTCCAGCGTGTAGCCTGGTTAAAAAGTGAACTATTGCTGTTACCCGGACTCATTTGGACGCTGGCGATTAAAACGCACCAGGAATGTGATAAAATCAAGACATACCGCCAGCTGTTGTGGACTATTGTGTTGTCCCTCTGTTGCATTGCTGGTTTCTATGATCGCCGCTTCATATCGTGTTACTATTTTGGATTTGTTAGCTATAACAATCGTGACTCATTGATTCAGCGGCGTTCACCCAACTCTTACATTTGGCTATTGCTTGTCTTCAGCTTGACAGCGATCTGCTGGCTGCCCCCATCCTTGGGCTATTGCCAGCGTAATCTGCTCCTTGCCAGCCTCACCCTTACATTTTTGGCTCCAATTGCATGCCACCCGATGCACTTTAGCTGCGTGCTGCACAGACAGAATTTGCTGTGCAATGGTTTTTTCCTGTTGGCTGCCAGCCTGCATGTCTGGTACAGTCCTAAGCCTTGGATAAATCAAATGATTGCCCGTTGTTACATGTGTTATGTGTTTTATCCGCGGGCGCGCAAGCAAGGACGGGAAATTATTATTTACAATCTAATCACACTCTACGCGTTATTCTGCACATCATACGAATCCTTGGTTATACAGCTGCTAGTTATGGAACTCAAACTGGGACTGCGGATGAGACAGAAGGACGAAGAGCAACTTTATCGAAAGCAAATACTGGCCATGTATATTCTCTTGTATAGCTTTTATTCATTTTTTGTGATTGGTGACATTGCGGCTGTCGACAGATATCGTTTCTTTATGAGATTTAATGGCTTTGGATATTATTCGACGTTAATTAATGGAATATTAATTGCTTTGAAGCTACTACTGCCGCTGCTTCTATTCATAATTTGTGGTAACTTTGAGGTTGCTTGGACCCATCGACGTGACATCTTGCACAGGCTGCTTATTGTGTGCAATATAATGGCGCTGGTGTCCCTGTTTCGAGTGCGTGCAGATGGTTCCTGGTGGGAAATCAAAGTTCGTGTAATCCAATTTATTAGTGTACAAGTATTACCATATATATTGCTGCTGCTGTGTCGTCTTGCGGATTTTATGTTGAATGACAGTACAAAACAGCAGAACGAACGTTTTTTAAATATAATTTAATTTGATAAGCCAATTTGTTGCATACGAACTTATTAAGCACAATGCAATGCGCGCCAAAGAAGAATAGTGATAGTGAACCCATCATAACATAGCCCTGGTAAATCTATCGATATATTTTTATGATTCCATACGAAATCGATATGATCTGCTCAAGCACTGGGCAAAGCAATATGTCATCGCTAACTGCTCGGCTGCACACATCGCGCAACACCCGCTGCGCCCCAAAATAATTTATTATTTCTGCAATTTTTCCATATTATTCGCCAAAAATTGACCATATTTTGTGTTCCAAAGAAAACTGTGCTAAAAACTTATTGAAATCGCTTACGGTGCACGTCAATTTTCAACCTGTGAAGCAAAAACACGTCTCGTTTTCGATGGCTACCTATCCCTTTCCTGTTTTTGTAGGAAATAAACAAAAGTCCAATTGGAATATGGTGTTACCACAAACACAATAAATACGACAGTTTTGTGCGGGCACAAAGTGTACAACACAAAAAACGTAAGAAAGCATAGAAAGTTTACGTAAAAGTTTGTATTGCGCATTCCACAGCAGTGGTTTTAACGCAACAACAACATCAACAACTACATACACACAGTCAGCGAGAACAAGCAGTTTAAAGGTAAGCAAAAAGTGTATGTGAATGCTATGAGGGTGGAGGCGGGGGCGTCGCACTGTTAATAATAACAATTACTAGGTATTGTACACACTAGCGCATACACAGCTTGCGTACATATAGGCAATCACTGCCGCCATAGTGGCATACATTGACACTTGTTTTTGGTGCGCGTAGGCAAAATGGCAGCCAAGAGCAACACTAGTGTTTTTAGTGGGTGGGCCACCGCCTTTGTGACGTATGTACAAGTGAGTGTATATGTATGTATGTGCTTGTATAGTTATTACTCAATGAAACCTTCGCAATGGCAGTAAGCACTTGGGCCAACTAGGCGCTAGCTTATGAAATATGTATATCTGATAAGAATTTCAACTAGTGGAAGACCTGACCTCGTCAGCAACAATTCCCATCAGAATTGTGCCGCACTTATGAATTGCAAGTGACTTTCTTTTTGCCCTGCAGCTGCTTACTTATGCTGCATTTGCAATTTTGTTTTGCCATTTTTTGCTACTCGTTTCGCTCATTTCTTTTTTGTTTTGCAATCATGCATTTAGTGAGCTATTAAAGCAACAGCATACTTACCTCAATTAGTTTGTCGTTGTTCATGAGGCAAAATCAAACTTATGCTGCTGCTTTACAAAAAAAATTGAACTTCCGTCTTCCAATTGGAAGACTGTAATTGAGGCTGAGTGAGTCTCTCTCTAGACATTTCCTTGCTAATTTAAGGAAGCTTAAAACACTTGAGCTTAAACTGTTAACGACAAATATATCGTACGCGCAGCTTCATATTTGTTTCTACGATGATCAAATTATTCACAATAGGTGCAAGCCGTGATATTCACAATAAATATATGCGAGTATATTACAGTTTTCTTTGTTACCAATATTCTATTCAAACCGAAGGACTCTGCAACACATGCTGACTAATTAACAAGCATTTCTGACGCCATAAGCAATGGCGAATTCTTCGATTTATTTTCTTAAGCCATCACGTGTCTGCTTATATACTATTTATTTATTTATATTGTAAACTCCATAAACATAAAACAGTTGGGCCGTCGCCTGTTATTGGTGTCTGTCTGTGTCTTTCCTAGGCAAATTTTCCATTTAGTTGCTATGGCTTGATATTATTTCGCTCTCATGGTAATAAAAGAAGTGACAGTTTGTAAAAACTTTTACTACTCTTCTATGGGCACAAGGCTATAATTAAGGCGCAATATTATCTATACTAAAACCCGATAAGGTCATGTTATAAATAAACAATAACAATCATATCTCAGTAGGTAACTTAAAGATATTTGTACATACATACATACTTATGAGTAATGCAGGGCCAAAATTGTGCTAATTGAGAAAATGATGATTGAGAAACTGTCAAACTAACGTTGATCGCAATCAATTGCGCAGTTTTTCATTATGCACACACACAAAAAACCAGCAAATTATTAATGCAAATTTTCATTTGCTCTAGTACAACAATTGGGTGGTACTCTCTCACTCGCTCTCTGGTTTAGGCTTCTTTTCTCTCTGTCTCTTGCCAATCTACCCACATTTATAAATGCATATGTATATGCTATACGGTTTTTATACCCTGCACTCATGTTCAATGTATTTACAAGTGCCCAATAAAGAACTATATATTGTCATACAGGATATCATTTAGTTGGGCATACTCTAATGTTCTATATTCTATATGTGGGCGTATTTAAGTTTGTAATAATAATTGATGTTTTTAGTTTGGCACAGACGACAAAACGACAACAACGACGATATAGATGGCAGCGTCGGGAGGACGGGCTTTGGACACAATCTCACTGTGCTCCACCGTATCCAGTTGCCCAGATCGCAATGGTTTCTATGGCGGATTTCAACGAACCGACAATCCAAAGGAGCCACTCTCCAAGGCACAGATCATAGCCAGGGAAAAGAAATGGCTATACATGACTGACAATTGGTCCATCTACATGTCCAAGAACTACAAAAAGGTGAAGAAAAACTAATTTTTAAAAAATAGTTATTTTACTAATTTTAAAATTTACAGATTCGTGACAGATGCCGAAAGGGCATACCCAAGTCGGTGCGTCCCAAAGCCTGGTTCTATTTATCTGGTGCTTATTTGCTTAAGAAGAAGAATCCCGATGTTTATGAGGAACTGCTAAAGAAACCCGGCAATCCGTCAACCATTGAGGAAATCAAAAAGGACAAACATCGTCAGTTTCCATTTCACGAAATGTTTCTCGATGAGCAAAAGGTTGGCCAAATAGAGCTCTTCAACGTGCTCAAGGCCTATTCCATATATAATCCCAAAGTGGGCTTTTGTCAAGCGCAAGCACCAATAGCTGCCTTTCTATTGATGCACTTGCCGGCAGAAGATGCATTCTGGGTTTTTGTCAGCGTTTGTGATGTGTAAGTTGTTTCCTAATATTTCGACTTTTCATCCAATATTCACACACCTTTGTTTGTTTGCAGCTATTTGCAGGATTATTTTATACCTGGTCTCGAGGTCATACAAAACGATGCAGGCATCTTGGAGGGCCTGCTCAAGAAAACCTGCCCGCCCGTCTATCGTCATCTACAGAAGCACAAAGTAGAGCCGTTGCTCTATATGACCGATTGGTTTTTGTGCGCCATGACGCGCACTTTGCCCTGGGAGACACTGCTGCGTGTCTGGGATTGCTTTTTGGCGGAGGGCATACGGGTTATTTTCAAGGTAGCGCTGGTCATCATTGGCGCCTCGCTCAGTAGACACAAGGTGCGCAAAACTTGCACCGGCTTATGTGAAACATTGGCTGTGCTGCGCTCACCGCCCGAGCAAATTATGGAAGAGGAATTCATTATTAACAATATGATGCGTCTCAATTTGCGTGTGGAGGATTTCCAGATTGAGCATACGCGCCAAAAGGTTCGACGTGCCAAGCAAAAGGCTCAGCAGGATGGACTAGCTGGTGTTGCAGATACTAGCACCAGCAATGGCAGACGCAATATGCCCACACTCTGAGGATGCACAACAATTAACAACACAACTATTTACTATTACTACAACAACAACTACTACTACAAGAAACAGCAACAACTTGTTACTAAAAAACACACACACACACACAAAAACACACATAAACACAAATATGCATAACTTTTATATATAAATTCAAACAAAATAATGCAATGTCGAATAGAGTGGAGCAGTCGTGCACAAAAGAGAACGGAACTGAAACTTGTAAACTTTGAAACGATAAAAGAAAGAACAAAAACTGTTTAAGAACAGTCAATTAGCTAACTTTCATTCCAAGCGCATACGAAATGTATTTGGCAAAACCAATTTGTTTAATATTTTATAAGTGAAAAGATTTTTCTAATTTGTATTTTATCTTATTATTATTATAATTATTATTGATATAGTTGCAATTATTATGTGCGTGCAATTTGTTTATGCTTTTCAAAAGTATTTATTATTATTTATTGTATTACATATAACATTAAAAACAAAATCCATTTTAGCTTTAGCGTTCTACAAACCGTATACATATCGTATTATTATCATATTGAATTGTTTTCAAAAACAAACAACTACATTTCATTGGCAGCTGCAATGTTTATAGCTCAAACCTGCATTCTCGATCTATATTATACGTATATATATATATATATATATATATATATATTTATATATATATGTATGTATTCTGTGTTTAGTTATTTAACTGTTTTACTAATATTTTACATATTATTCGTGTTTACTAAACCACGTAAAACAATCAAACGCAATACAAATATTATATCGTTGATATATACACACTTACAAAATTGAAAATACTTTAATGGGGGGCGTTATTTTGGGGTAAATAATAAAAATAATAACGCTATTACTAATAAAATTAAATTCTTAGATTTTATAAATGACTGTATGAACTTGTATTTGTATTATATTTATATTTACCTCAATATACTTATTTGCCCGTTGTGAATGAACCATTTCATTTACAATTAGTTCAACGGTTTTTTGGAACCTACGTAGCAACCCAAGAAAAACCCATTGGTAATTAATTTTCTTAAATTTTCTTTTAATAGTAATTAACGAAAAACTAAAGATAAATAAAAAAAAGGGAATTTTTTAATGCACATTTAAATTTTAAAGATAAATTTATTAATTTATAACGATCGAGTGTACTTAAGACCACGGAGTGCGCCATTGGGTTAAATAATAAATAGTAGCAGCATTTTTTTTATATATCTACTTAGATACTTAGATGAGATGTCCTTAAAAATTACAACATGTATATAAAATGAGTGGTATAAACTATTTATAAATACTAAGGTTAATTTTTATATAACTATACATATGAATGGGCAGTGGTCACTTTAATGGTAATAAAGGGTATTCATAGTGTCGTAAATTGAGTATTTTAATTGAAACATCAAGAAAAAATAGAAATGGATCCAAAATTTACGACATTGAGTGAATATCCGATTACAGCAAAGTGTACACTTTTAGTGACCACTGTTTATATATAAAACATATGTATGTTTGGGTGTTATATGAGTATTTCCTTCTCTTGTGAGATTTGTAGATTCGGTTAATTACTGGATGCAAATATAGTTAGCTAACATTTAGCCCAGTAGATATTGATCCTCGAATTCAATGTCATCAACATCTTCGTCCATCAAATGTGGCGGCAGTGGCATATACTGGCCATTGCCGAAAGCGTCATTGTCAGTTGCCGCCTCATCTTCATCTCCTCCCTCGCCAAGAAGCATTTGTAGCGGCATTGGCATATATGAGGCACTGTCGGTCGCCTCGTTGTTAGTTTCAGCAACCGCCGACAGCTGACTGTCATCATCCGCATCCGCATCTAACATCACTTGCAGTTGCTCATCATTGGTTTTTGCATACGATGGATGCTCATCGCGCATATGTTGCTGCAGCTCAAGCATGTTGTGCATTCCGGCTGAAACGGGTCCGTGCCCGACTTCATCTGGTTCCTGTTGCTCGCAAAGCTGGCAACGTATATAGGCAGCATAGGGCAAATGCCGGAAGCGATGTTCCTGTAGAACACGCAACCGTTTCGTTGCCAGCTGCTCGTCGCAGTCCATACAACGATAGAGTTCGTCGCCCAGCTTACGCATGTGCAGCGCCTCACGCTTGCCCAGACCATGTTGACCTTTGATATGCCGACGCCAGACGGATTGAGTGTTTGTGCTGAACTTATCGCCGCACTGCGGACACAGCAGACGATACGCAGTGGAATCAATGGTTTCGTTAACGGAAGCTGGGCTCTCCGTCTGCTCTGCATTCTGTTGGTCACCATTGAAATCATCATCGCTTAAGGGTTTGCTATCGCAGCGATTCGTGTCGCGATTCAGATGCTTGAAAAACATTTGCTTGCGAACAAATTCACCATTGCAGGTCAAGCATTTGAAAGAGCGATAAGGTAGATGCCGAAACTTGTGCGACTGCAACTGACCAATAGCACCCTTGGTGTGGGTGACTGTGACCCGTTTGTAGCACTCCAGGCACAGATAGTGATGATTGTCAATCTGGCGAAAGTTCAAGCCCTGCCGACTGTTTAAGTTGTGCTGCTCGACAATGTGTTTGCGCCAAAAGGCGTGCGAATCAAAGTTCTTGTTGCACTTGGGGCAAAAGTATGTTATAAAATCCAGATCGACCGCATTGTGATAGGAGATGCTATCCTCCAGTGTATTTAGGCCAGCGGGTCGCACAGGCAGCAACCCAGCCTGCGGTTTTAATGAGCGACTATTGTTGCTACTGCTGGCAGGTGTGGGTGAGTTGGACTTATCCGGAGTAGTATCTGGTACATCCCTATCTTTGTACTTGTTGGTTTCATAACCATTCTGCGGTTTAGACTGTATCTCACGCCAAGGCGTACCGCGCTCACAGATGTTGTGACGCGTGCGCAGATGGGCAGCAATGTTGGGTTTGTGATTATAGCAGGTGCCGCACACTAGACACTTTAGGTAAAGCCTATAAGGCAGATGGCGAAAGTGGTGATCCTGCAGTCCTTTTAGCTTTGAATTGCTTACAATGTCCTTACACTGTGTGCACTGATAACGATATTTGTCCAGCTGGCGCATATTCAAAGATTGCCGCTTATCAAAGTTGTGCACCTCGTTGATGTGGCGACGCCACTCGAATTGCGTCTTATACGGCTTGCCACAGGATGGGCACAGATATATATAGTTCTGCTCGATTGTAGAACCGCCAGAAAAGATTTTCGGTGGCGAAGTAGCCGCTACAGATTTTGTTAGTAGCGCTGTTTCCTCTGCGGGTTTATCATTATCAAACTTTTTGGCACTATATTGTGTGTCTACAAAATCGTGTTCCTCGCTTATGTGTATTTTTAGTGCTGCTTGTGTGGCAAATAAAGAGCCGCAATCAATGCATTTGTAACGATTCGAATTGAGATTGGCTGCAGAGCTACTAGTGCTGGCTGTTGTCGATTGACGGGTGCTGGAGGAGGCAAATGCATAGTCATCATCTTCCGGTTGCATTTGTTCGCCAAAATCGTTTTCCTCATTAATATTGTTGTTACTTGGCGGCGATTGCTCCTCATCCAAATAGGTTATCTCATACGTTTCATTGGCAACAGTCACAATTTGCTTGCGCGGCGTTGTTGGCTTTGACTGGACAGCACCGTATTTGCGTGGTTCATAGCCGACGCGATGGTATGTGGCTAAATGCTTGACAAGACCCTTGCGATCAGTATAGGATTTGTGGCATTTGCGACAGCGAGCAAAAGCTTTGTAGGGCAAATGGGTAATCCTGTGTTGCTGAGCATTCTGTATGCCATAAGCATTCGTTATGATCTTGTCGCATTCAGTGCACTTAAGTTGACGATCGTTGACGACCTCAAAGTTCAATTTGGCCAGATCATTCATGCCATGCATCTGGACAACATGTGTGCGCCAATGCTTCTTCTCAATGAACTCGCGGCCGCACTGCGGGCACAAATAATCAATGTGTGGTTCGTACATATCATCGCCGCTAATGCGACCGCCACGACGGGGCGCGTCATCAAATTGCAACAGGGATTCATCATCGCAGCCATTATCAATTCCGGAATTGTCATCAGGATCAACACCTTCAGTGGCACTAGCTCTTGCCTCCAGCTCTTTTTCGGGCATTAAGGTGTCCAGATGATGCTCCTTAAGCAGATGCGTGACAAGCTCATGATGTTCCGTATATCCCTGATAGCACAGCTTGCAACGCATCCAATCCGGCTGCGGCAAATGGCCAAACTTGTGTGCACGCAGTGTCTTGATTGTATTCGGGGTGACGAACTGTGAAGAAAGGTTTTACAGCGTTAATAATTAGTTTCTTTTCAATATTTTGCACCAATCGAAAAATACTGATTTTCCAATGGGTATCATCTTACCTCCTTGCATTCAAGGCACTGCATCTGCATGTCAACGCTACGAAAGTTTAATCCCCGTCGGCTGACATAGTCGTGCACGAATTCAATGTGCTGGCTCCACTGTGCATGCGTATCGCAGTCTGTACCGCAATCGGGGCACATGTAATGTATATAGTCCTCGCAAATATCCGACGCACCGCTGCCAAGTCCATTGTCGTTTCCAACGCCTGTCATTGCATTAACGCGCTTCTTTTGCATCTGGCTTGAGCTGCGATTTAGATCGTCATGATCTTCATGTCCTGCATCGGCCGTAATAACTTCTGCATCCATCAGCTCGTTCTTGACCTCTATACAATCATCATCGTCGGGCACCGGTCCATTGGCGATCGAATAAAACCGGCCCGCACTATGAATACGCGGCTCGACACGCGGTAAGCGGACCCGAGTCTTGCGTCCAGCACTGACATCACTTTCACGCATCATGGCAACTACCTCGTCACAGTGTACCATGCGCAGATGCACCATTAGGTCCTGTCTGTACTTGTACTCACGTTTGCAGATGTAGCACTTGGTGCAACGATATGGCAAATGGGTGAACTTGTGCTTAAGCAGATTCTCCCGACTGTGCATCGCAATCCGCTTATTGCACTCCAGGCACCGGTGATACAGCTTATCAATTGCCACAAAGTTGAGGCCACGTCGCGTGTTATACTGATGAATCTGATTCATGTGGCGTTTCCACATATCCTGCTGACGGTATTCGGCCCCGCAGGCGGGGCATATATAGATGACGCCCAGTTCGTAGTTAATGGGCACTCCGTTCTCGTCAATAGCATTGATTTGTGATATTGTTGGTCGTGTGGGTGGGGCAGCGGCTTCACCTCGACCCCCTCCCGTCACTGCAGAAGTGCCATAATTTGGTTGATTTTGATGCGTGGCCCGCACGGGCGGCGCAACCGGCGTTGGTGGCGCCAGTCGAGCAGATGATCTAGTTGGGGGATCATTATCGGGCGCCGGAACGCTCATTAGTGGCATTAATTCAAAATCAAATATAGCATCGTCATCTGGGTCAGGTCCTTTTTTGGCGTCATCATTATTGGAAGCTTCTTGTTCGTTCACTTTATCTTTGTCTTCGCCCGCAAACTCTTCTGCATAATTATTATGACTATTTCCCTCGCCATCGCCTTCTTCAAAATCAGACGAAAACATAGATGTCCACAGATCCATACCTTCCATTTTTGGCAGCCTGTCCGCAGATCGTGCGTGTGTGTGTGTGTGTAGTTTTATAAGAACTAGTTTTCGTATTTTAAAACACAATCACACACACTTTGGCAACATTTTACTTTTATAAATTTAAGGTGCATCTTCAAAATACAAATTGAGTATTTGGCACATGCAAATTGTATTTGTGTTGTTTCATGCCACTTAACTTTTTTTTATTTCTTTATTGCGAAAATTTAAACGCATCTCTTTTCTAGTCTGCAAAAAATCAGAGCCATTTTGTTTGCGGCGTCGCAGAGTTGCAAGCCGTTAATAATCGGTCTCTCTAACGGCGTTCATTTGCCATCGCAGTGGCTTTATGCATTTATTAAGTTTTTAAGTTCTATACTAACAATGTCAGATCGTGCCGAGCATAATATTTCAAGTTTTATGATTTTCGTACGATTTAAAGGCACGCGCTGCCGTAAGATGGCAGCAGGGGCGGCTATTAAAAATGACCTTTTCAAATTTTTGCGTAGCGCGGGTACGGTCTTGGTGCTGCCACATAACAGTTGCATATTTAGACAGGCTGGCAACTTTATAATGCACCCACGCAACTTCTGCACAAAAACAACAATTGGCTTTAGACAACAAATGGACCACACAGTACCTCCCAAAGAGTACAAATGGAGCCCAGGCAATCTTATCAATGAGTCATTTAGGCTGGGACCCAACGGGCACGTTTGCATTGTGCTCAACCGACAAATTCAAGTTCCCGCGCACGTGGTAAAGTTGTTATGGAAGAACGGTGAGTGCGAAACGAAAATGTAAACAATTTCTAAAGTCTTCGTTTTTTTTTTACACAGCGACATTGAGATGTGCCGTTGATGGTGGCTCCAATCATTGGCGCGACTTTATATTAGCCCACTCGTCGTTCAAACCTAGCACAGACGACTCAAATGACGCAGATGTGGGAATGGTTGAACCACCAGATTTGATAACGGGTGACTTTGATTCCATAACGGAAGAAACGGTGAATTTTTTCAAAACCATACCGAAAATAAGTACACCCGATCAGGATGCCACGGATTTCACAAAAGCATTTACAGTACTGCAACCGGTGATGGTTCAGCGCAAGATTAACGATGTAGTAGTGTTCCATGACTCTTCCGGCCGACTGGATCAGGTGATGGCAAATCTGAATACATTGTACAAAATGCAAAAAGACAACTGTAACGTCTATCTGCTGAGCGGTGATTCTATTACTTGGCTGCTACGTCCGGGCAAGCATACAATTAGGGTACCCCTCGATTTGGTGACCAGTCAACGATGGTGCTCTCTTATGCCCCTGGGCAGCGCAGCACACAATGTCACCACACAGGGGCTCAAGTGGAACCTATGTAAGTATTTCTTACTTCATACCAAAATTATTACTAATTTCAAAATAATTTTGTTTCAGACCATGCCCATATGGAGTTTGGTGGCATGGTCAGCACCTCGAACACATATTCTACAGAGTTCGTTCAGGTGGAAACAGATAGCAATTTGATTTGGTCGATGGGCGCCTATGAGTTCGAGGAGAAATTGCGTGCAACCATGGGCTGAATTGAAAGCGAATATTTTTTTTAGAAATAAGCCATTCAGAGACTTACAAGAAAGTACTTAGTAGCTTGTTATTGTTGGTTAACAAAAAGAGAGAAAAATATGTTTATTGTTTTTAAAAGTATGAATTAACGTGAACCGGGCAGCGGCATCATTTGAAATCCGCTGCTGGTACCAGTTTTTTTGCCGAGCCAACCGGAAGCGCCGGCAGCAGCACCTCTAGCAACGCCTCGCTTTGCCGCAGTACTGCTTCCACGTGTGCGTTTGGTTGGAGTGGCTTTTTTGCGCGCCGCAGCTGGGGATGCTCCCTTGTAACGCTTGGTAGCTGCACTGGCAGCACGTCCACGCCAGGCACGCTTGCGTTTGCCGCCACGTGCTCCACCACCGGACGACCCACTGGCACCTTGAGATGCCGCTGCGCGACCCCAATCATCGTCATCGCCGGCTTGCGCTGCCCATGATGAGCGTGCGCTGCTCGAAGCTTGAGGTGTAACTGGTGCCAAAACTGCAGATTCAGCGGCCTCCATGTCGTGCATTACCTGTAGGCATTCTTTTTCGGTGGCATAGCCACTGGTAATCTCTAGCAACTTGGCGCCATACTTATCGAAATTGGCTTTAGTCACGTGGGGAATGGCGCACATGTCCTTCTCGCAGGTGGGCAGCTCTTCGGCCATAGCTTTGAGTGCCTGCATATTCATAATACTAGCCATGGTTACGTTTCGTGCGGCGGCAATCGTGCGACACAAATCCAACAGATCTGCATAGCAGCGGTCGTGCAAATGACTTAAATCGCTGGACGTTGCAGCAGGCTCCGACACAGTGGCGACTGTCTTGCTTCCGCCGCTCTCCTTACGAGAGAGAGCAAACTCTATTTTCGGAGTACCATTCATAAGATCAGTAATATTGTTGCCGAGATAGAGATACGCTTGTGGTATATCCTTAGTAAAGATTAGATCCTCCTTCAGGTAACCCTTAAGCACCATGTGCCGCAGTAAGCGTTGCACATCTGCTTTGTCCCAATCCTTGAGCGCGCCATGATGAGCCGTTTTATTATGACCAAATTCGACAATTTTCTTGATGTTCGCACCCTTGAGCACATCCGCCAAATGAAGCAGTGTGAAGCGTGAACGCCCACTGCACAATTCACGGACAGCACATGCCGCTTTTCTGCACTGCTCCAACACATCGACCTGCTGAAAGTTGCGCTTCTTCAGACAATTGTCGCAGGCTGTGCGACGATTCTCAAGGCACTGCTCACTTGTGAAATGCTCGCCGAAATAGTCCAACTGCTGGGCGCGACGACAGTCGGTAATATTCTCACAGTAGCCGACAATGCGATGCAAATTGTCAATGTGAATCTTTTTTACGTGGTACTCCAGAGCACGATCAGCTGCAGTTGAAGAAAAGAGAGATGGAAGTTATAACAAAGACTTCACGATTTCAAGTTCTTGCTGCTTACCATCCATCATCTTTTTAAGGCGCATCATATCGCTATAGTTGTAGTAGAGTATACAATCAGCTATTTCACCATCGCGTCCAGCGCGACCCGCCTCCTGGTAGTAGCCCTCGATGGACTTGGGTAGTGAGTAATGGAGCACAAAGCGCACATCAGGCTTATCAATACCCATGCCAAAAGCAATGGTAGCGCAAATTACGCGCACCTTGTTCGTTATCCAATCCTTTTGTCGGGACTCACGCGCCGTATCCGTAAGGCCGGCATGATAGGCCACCGCACGTATGCCCGCCGAACACATCTTCTGGGCTACCTCGTCGCACTCCTTGCGCGACAAGCAATACACGATGCCGCTGGCGCCGGGGGGTCGCGTTTGTATGAAGCTACGCATGTCATCCAATGTGGATGCGCCTTTCTTGGGGAGCACTTGATACCGCAAGTTACTGCGATTAAAGCTGGAAAGGAACCACTTGCAGTGTGTCAGATTCAATTGCTGAAGAATGTCTTGGCGTACTCGTGGCGTTGCTGTCGCTGTCAGTGCCATTGCGGGAACATTGGGAAAACGTTTCCTCAGTATGCCCAACTTCTTATAGTCAGGCCTGAAGTCATGTCCCCACTGAGAGACGCAGTGCGCCTCATCAATGACAAATCGACTGATAAAATTTTTTTCATTTAAATGGTCAAGAGTGTCCTGAAAGCGTGCCGAACTGGAAATCTTCTCTGGCGTTACATACAGCAGCTTGACCAGGGGTGAATGTCCCTCCAGATCTCTGTATATGGCCATTACATCTTCCATAGACTGTTCGCCGGACATGCTTTTGGCGCATATCTGTATTGATATATATAAATATATATAAATATGTCAATTGGGTAGAATGTAGCACAACTTACATCCAGCGAGGCTAGTTTGTTGACCTGATCAAAGATCAGTGATTTGAGAGGACTGATTACAATGGTTACGCCCTCGGTAAGGATGGCGGGCAGCTGATAGCATAGAGATTTGCCACCTCCTGTGGGCATTAGCACAAAGCAGTCGTTACCCAAAAGCGCCGCATTGATAACTTGCAGCTGATTGGGCCGAAAACTCTTCAGACCGAAGCTAAAGCTTAACGCCTGCATCAGACGTGTTGAATGCTCAAACTTTTGACCATCGAACTCACCGGTGATGCCATCATTGTGCACATTAGAATGAAAATTACCGGTTATTTTTTGTGCAGTTACCGGTACGATGCTTGTGCGACTCGTGCTGGGCCTGGACTCGACGGCAGTCAAGTCTACGGTGGCCGAAACGGTTGCCTGCTCATATGCCTGTTCGAAAAGTGCAGGATCGTACACTGGAAAGCCATCATCATCTAGCTCAATGGTTTTCTTGCTGTCTGCAGCAAAGTTAATGCGCTGGGCAGGCTCTATTGGCATTGTCGGCTGCTTTACAGCTTCAAAATCGACGTAAGCATAATTATTATATTCGGATTTGCGTCCCCTCAGCGCTTCGTGCTCCTCCCGTATTTGCTTTAGGGTGTCCTCGAAGTCATCATCCAAATCTACGAAATCTGTAACTGGCTTCTTCTTAGCTGGTGCGGCGATAACAGACTTAATGGGATTCGCGCTATACTGTGTAGAGCTGCAAAGCTCTTCCTCATCCAGCATACTCATACTGTGAGCCAAGTAATCTTCCTCGTCCAACTCATGAGTAGGACTTTCCATGGGCACTAAATCATTAAGGTCATCTGGAGGACCATTTGCATAATTGCTCTTCGCTGTTGCAGCTAGTTTTGTTGTTGCACTGGGCTTTTTCATTGCCACCAGATCATCTGGCTCCTCCTCTTTCTGTTCCTGTGAAGGAAATGTTGCACAACTGCTAGGAGTTTTCTGCATCTGTTCTGCTTGCATTTCACGCTCTTCACGCTCCAGTGCATCAAAATCCGGCTCTTTTGGCTCCTCCTTACGCTCTTGCCGCTTACGCTCTAATTGTCTTTGCAGGAGTTGCGTGCGCGCTTTAAACTTTTGCCGCATTACTTTTAGCTTAAGAAATGTGTTTGCCTCGAAGCCATTAATTTCATTAAAATGCACAGCGGGTATTTGATCAATCACCCCGCAATACTTTTCCATTAGCTCAATATATCTGGTCTTGTACAAGCTCATTGTGCTCCTAAGCATTGTGTCGTTCTGCTGGCTAAAATCAGTCTTGCTAATTCCAATATCATATTGGCCTAAATCACGCAAATAATCGGCCAAAGAGTTATCAAAAACTATTCTCAGCTTGGGCTTATCTGTACCTGTTGACGGTTCCGCCGTTGCTGTTGAAGCTGATGTTGGAGGTGCGGCTATTGGTGGTGCTGCTGCTGCTGTTGATGCTGATTGTACTGCGGTTGGTGGTATTGATACTTGTGCTGCTGTTGGCTTCTTCTTCACACTCAAAAGCGAATCGCTTGAAAGCGTTGGCTTATTTTTAATGGGTGGTACGGACAATGGCTTAACGATTGTTTTCTTCACCATCGCATCGAAGCTATCGTCTAGGGTGCTGCTGCTATTTGAGCAACTCAATTCGGGTGTATTGATGGATTTGAACGGAGATTGAGGCAGTGAGATTGGTTTGCGGGGTGACACGGAGAGCTTGTTGATATGACCATTCAGCTTGGACAATGTAGCCTGATAGGTTGCATCTTGTTCAAGAACTTCATCCAGGTTATCGAAGTTTAATTTAATGCCAAAAGCGTTGGCTGGCTTTGTAGGTGTCATTTGCTTGGCCACAACATTTGCTAGTGGTGCTAGTGGCGATTGATTGACATTATCGAAAATATATCTCTTAATGAGGGCATTGTCCTTGGCATCCTTGTGTGTTTTGTTTTTTGGCTGTTGCTGTGCATCATCTTCGTCGGATGAAGATGAATCAAGATAAATGAGGTTGCACGACTTTACTTTTGCTGTCCTTCTCTCCAAAACGTCTACAAAATCAAAAAACCAAGTTAATCTTATCTATATATAGCCGATTTTTATTGAAAATACAACTTTTTCGAGCCTCTGTTGTTGATTGCGTCGACTGGCTCTGACTGTTCGTTCCTAGGCCAAGGAATGCTGACATTGACAGTTGTTTATTTTGAGGTTTTCGAGACATTGAATATTCGAGCACCAGAGGCGAAACAGGTATTATAACGATAATAAATACTACATTTATTGAATATTAGATGTAAACAAGTAAAATAAAAACCGCGGGTCCCTCTGTCTGAATTTCCAGCAGTTATCGCTAAGAGTTGCCAAACTTTTTTTTATTATGTGAACCAGTTATCGAAAGCCTATCGAAGGGCATAGTAAAAAAGTGATTATAGAATCAAATATAAAAAAATTAACAAAACAGTTTTATAGTATTAATAGAATATAATCGTATTATACTGAACTCTCTTAAAAAACTTGGTAAATTTAAATAAAAAGCCTTAATGCATTTCGATCAGACTTATCGAAGTTAGAGCGGGAATGCAAAAATCTTTTGTGAAGAATAATTACACACATACATGTATGTACATAAGTATGTATGAATATAAATGGCGCTAAACTGTGAGACAATAACATCTGTGGAAGATTTATTTTTACCCGGATTGGTGCAACAGGTTCTTAATAAATACCGCAGAGCTAATGGCTTTAACATAACACCGGCAGAGCGAACGCAATTGTTTACAGAGTTAAGCGCATTGTTGAGGGAAGATCTTCTGGAACGAACTCTACGTTTGCTTGATGAATGGTGCATTATTATCTACTATACACCAGATCGTTTACGCCGCATAGTTGAATTCTCTAGGAAGCGGAACTATGCTCACGTTGTGAGAGTGATTCCTGGTGTCAACTATTGCAAGTGTCGCTATTTCCAGCATAACGTCCTACAATTGTCTAAAACTGAAATTAAAGAGGATCTAGAGCTGGACGCCAATTGCGAACAGGTATCGTTTACCTGTGAACATATGTTGGCCCAGAGTTTGCATCACCTGCTTAATTCCGAGACGCGCGAACAGATCTTAACGCTCTCACAGTTTAGATATTTCCACGAAGATATCTATGCGGATTAATGCAACATTCGAAGTTGCTGTACGAGAAGGGTATTATTAAAAATCGAAAAATGCTAACGCAATCCCAGTATGAAGACTACAAGCTGGTTTGCCGTTTGGAACACATTAAGACATTCTACTCATCCATTAAGGCAATATGCTTCAATGATGTACGCTAATATACGAAATAATCTCAATTGTTATATTGTTTTGTAGCGCATATCCATCTCTTTATAGATTGGAACTCTACAAGCTAGTGAGGAAGGGCTACTTATTACCGTGGAGCAGGGCAAGTCCATACAGGCAACATTGTTTATAGCGCCCGCATTTTTCGCTGAATTCAAAGTCGATGGCGCTCAAAACTTTAGTGTAAAGATAAATGTCCTCGCAGAGTGCCTGAGCCTCTTTGGTCTTTCGGATTGCAGCGTCAAAATGTTGTACAAGGGTGAAGGCGCACCGTTATTACTGCTGCTCGAACCACACGACGACGAACAGGTGAGCACAGAGTGCTCAATTAAAACCACCAATGTGGAGGAGCCAATGGAGTATGAACTAGACCCTGACAGCTCTAGCTTGAATAAAATTTTTATGCGTGGTCCCGACATGTCACATATTTTTCATGAACTCGATAAGGCGGCCGATGAATATGAGTTCACCATTTCACCGTTAAAGCCGCACTTCAAGATTACAACATTAGGCGTCATGCAGGCTGAATCCAGCGTGGAGGTTGCCAAGTCAAGTGATATGATTATTTTGTTCAATTGTCGCGCGACAACTGTGGCCCGTTACAAAAGCCAGCAAATTCGACTGACTAATAAGGCCTTGCAAGTTGCCACAAAGGTGGCGATCAAAACTGATGCCAGCGGTCTGCTGGAACTGCATTTTATGATGCAGTCCGACGATGAGGAGGAGATGTATGTGCGTTTTTTCATTACCCCATTGCTAGAAGTCGATGTTTAATTAAAATAAAGTTTCTGGCCTGTCTGGCAGCACTGTTCCTTGTTCTTGTTTTTTCTGTTGTCGTATACCCTGTCAGCTATAACGGCTTAGGGGTGGTAAATATAAGACGCAGATTCTTTGAATGCACATAATAATAAAAGATTAAAGGTTTTAATAATTGAAATGAAAGAATAAAAATCAAAATCTCATAAAACTTTCAGTTAACAGTAACATCAGTTAAATTCGAACAGACTTTAAGCCTAAAAACACTTATGAAATTCTTAATACAGGGTGTTTTGTCACACAGGCTATCATTTGTTTTCTCAGTAACAAAGAGTATTTGTTGTTGTCATGCCATCAGCTGTGTGCCAGGCATGTGTTTGTTGTGTGTCGTGCTTCCTCTTGATTCTCTTGAATTTGGGTTGTTCTGGCGGAAAAAAGCGTGTTCTCTAAAATAAAACAAGAAAATCCAATTTCTAGGCCATTCTTACTATGCATACGTAAGTAATTTATTAAGTATCCAAGAGAGACGTGCATATTAAACTACTTCACTATTAGGCATGAGCATTTCAAAACGCCAGCGGATGAGGACGAGCTCGATGACATTGATGACGATATGGTAGTTGGAGTAATAGCTGAAATCGAACAGGAGGTTCTTAACGAGTCGGATAGTGACGACGACGAATACGATTTGGTGGATATGGGCGCACCAGTGCCGCAACGTAACGATGGGCACACCAGTTCAGATGATAGCATTAGCAGCGATGGCAGCTTTGACCCAAATGCTGAGGACACCGACTCTGATGATTCTATGGTCGATGAGGCAGCGTCTGCTGGTGCAAGTATGGCCAAGCGGCGAAAGGAGCAGTCTACACACGATGGAGCCGGCCCCAGCGGATCGGGGCCAAGTGGTGGTGCAGCTGATTATTCACATTTGGATGAGGATGACGAAACGGATGAGACTGTGCGTGCTATCATAGCAGCCATCAAGAAAACACGTACTGCGCCGCCAGAGATAAAGCTGGAAGATTTTATCACAGACATTTGCTTTCATCCAGAGCGTGATATCATTGCCTTGGCGACCATTATTGGCGATGTGCATTTGTACGAGTATGGCAACGAGGAGAATAAACTCTTGCGTACTATTGAGGTGCATGCCAAGTCATGTCGAGATGTTGAGTTCACCGAGGATGGGCGCAGTTTGATCACTTGTTCCAAGGATAAGTGTGTAATGGTAACTGACATGGAAACAGAGAAGTTAAAAAAGCTTTACGAGACAGCGCACGACGATGCCATAAACAAGTTGCACGTGTTGGACGAGCGTCTTTTTGCCACTGGAGATGATGCAGGCACCGTTAAACTTTGGGATTTCCGAACGAAGGACGCAATTTTTGAGCTAAAGGAGGTGGAAGATCAAATAACACAAATGCTTACCAACGAACAGAATAAGCTTCTTTTGGCAACCAGTGCCGATGGTTATTTAACAACCTATAATATAGGTGCTCGAAAATTGTATGTGCAGTCAGAGCCTTATGAAGAGGAACTTAGTTGCATGGGGATTTATCGCGGCAGTTCTAAGCTGGTAGCTGGCACCTCAAAGGGACGCCTATATACATATAACTGGGGCTACTTTGGCTACCATTGCGATATGTATCCGGGCATCAAGAGTCCCATAAGTCTGATGGTACCCATTACGGATCGGATTGCTTGCGTGGCTGGCGAGGATGGCAATATACGTGCCTGTCATATTGCACCGTATCGCAACCTAGGTGTTGTGGGACAACACAATATGCCCATCGAGTCGCTGGATATTAACTGCAACGGCGAACTGCTGGCATCCTCATCGCACAACAACGATGTGCGTTTCTGGAATGTCAAATATTTTGAGGACTTTGGAGATATAAAATACAATGAAAAGCACAATTCCTTCAAGGAAAAGCGACACAATTTGCCATCATCCAAGTGCACAAATGCCTCAGATTTCTTTGCCGACATGACCAAGGAGCATGATGATGACGACGAAGGCGGGCACGATAATGGTACGCCATCTGATCCCAGTAATATAGCCTAGATAAAGGTGCCTATCTCAAGTCATTTAAAAGGTGTAGTAAGTATTGGCATTAAACAAACATATATCATTGTTAAACATTTCTTAACAATTTTTAGCTGTAGTTTTTAAGTCCTGTGCAGTAAAAGCCTAATAAAGTTAGAATGTACCTAAATAAATATCAAGTCAAAAATTAATTATACCTTAAAAACTATTAAAAAATAATGAAAAAATTGGTAAGTATTAGGTAAAGAAATAATTAAAATGTAATATTGAATATATTTATTTGATTTGCAATTCATGTTTTCAATATAATATTGTAATTATATAAATTGTTTAGTATCCTGTTGTCCAACTTTTAATTGGAATTTGGGTATATCCAAAATAGATAAACTTAATTGTAATTTAAAAATATATATGTATTTTTTGTTTTTTTAAGTGGCTACTTGCGCCACGCCAACGAATCAAATCAAATCAACCAAATCAATTACAAATATGGCAACAAATTGAATTCAATAGGTTAAATAGATAAATGATATTTATAATTAAAATGCAATTGAGTTGAATGTTGATGTTTGTCGTTATTCCTGGTACCACACTTTATAATTTCGTGACAAATTGTATGGAGTATTACAATAACAATTACAAATGGTACATTAGTTAATTATTAATAATGGGGATGTGGCATTCACAATTTAACAATACGTAGTACATATACATATGTGTAATCACAAGAATTTCGTTTCACAAAAACCATGGACATAATTTATAATATAGGAAATGTTTACGTTGATTATTCCGAAAACACCGATCAATTAACTTTAATTATAATCATATATGTATTTTCGTAAAATTTGAGCCAAAGGGTTTAGGATGTTTCTATTTTTCGTTCCTACTTGAATGTAACGTAGCAAATTTTGTACACCTGTTTCCGCCTGTTTTTTGGTGGGTTCACGGTTCCAACGGGCTGACGTTAAGCGATTTAATTTTTGATGTCCTGCTAATTTTTATGTTTGATTTCAGTAAATAGGCATTTGCATTATCAGTGCCTGCTCCTCTGCACACTCTCCTCGATTGATAAACGTAATCAACTTAGGATGTTGCAGGGAGGTGAGCCATCATTAGATGCACCATTGCATCATTGGCACAAAATTTGCAAATCCAAGTCCCTTTTTTGTAATTTTAAGTTTTAAATGTGTTATTTTTTTTTCTTGCTGCCTGATCAGCACTGACATGAATGATTAATGACGAACTCAGTCTGAATTGTCGTGTCCCAGTGATTGCTGCAGTGAACTTTTGCGTAGCCGTTTTTACATAAAGATGCCATGTACACAATGTCATAATGCAGCGTTGCCAGCAGCAGCCGCGGCTGCAGCAGCTGCAACGCCACTAGAACTGGCCACCAGCGCATCCTTCGCCATATGTGTCTCAATATCAACGCGACATATCGGGCAGTGTTTATTGGTGACAAGCCATTGATCCACGCAATCGGTATGAAAGAGATGCATACAGGGTAATCGGCTGAAAAAGTATTCAACATTATCGCGAATATGTATATAAAAATTTGTTATATATACTTACCGCACATCATTCTCAATTTCAAAGAGAGACAAGCATATGGCACACTTTTCGGCATCCTCGTCTGTCTCGCTAGGTCGACGAACTCTGCGATATTTGTGCGGCAATGTGTTGCGCTCAATAATCTCCTACAAAAAATGATATTTCATTAATTGTGTACAAAATTGATTGAACTTATTATTGAAATGAAATACTGAAAAAGGTTCGTTGATCTCAATTGAAATTGTTAACACCAACATACCAAAGTGGCTCCACGATTGGGACGCGGTGGTCCAATCAATATGCGTGAAGTTCCCATTGTTAGGGGCGTAGCTAGCCCAATTTCCAAATGTAGTGGTGAATAATGATGGAACATATGATGATGTACAGCGGCGCGACGTCGTTGCACTTGATGTTGTTGTGCTGTGATGTTGTGATGCTGTTGATGTTGTTGTTGCTGTTGCTGCTGTTGTTGCTGATATAGTCCCAATTGAGGAGGTTGGGCTGGATGAGGCTGATGAGCATCAATAGGTGCAGCGGCAGCGGAGCTTTGGTGTTGCTGATGATGTACGGCTGCATCATAGGCCGGATAATAAGCGGGATCAAGGCTGGAGACTGGACCGTTACGGGCATGGACACAGTTACAGATGCTGTGCAGGCTGCTGCTAGTCAAGTTCAGCGGATTCGAGGAGAGATCAATGGGTGTGGGTGTCATATGGCGACGATGCAGCTCCTGCATAGACTGCTGCCGATACCACAAATTTTGATGCACCGGATATGGTGGCGCCGGTGTCAGCGATGTTGCTACAATCGCGCTCGCACGATGCGGCGGATGAATGTGCGCATGCATTTGATTCTGTGGCGCCTGATGACCCTGATGCGGTTGCGGCTGATAATGCTGCCGATGATTATGGTATGCATCCGAGCGTCTTAAACTAAACGGCGGCGAACCGCAATACTGCATTGTCGTTCTTCCAGAGTACATCTCCAGCGGCGGTGGCGGAGACACAGCAGCTGCCACTGTCACAATGGAGGACATCACGGGCGGCGGACCCGCTGCCGCCGCTGCCGTTGCAGTGGTGGCAACAGCAGTTGCCACCGGTGTATTGGTACGCCTTAGCATATTTGCAACAGCAGTTGCCACCGGTGTATTGGGACGCCTTAGCATATTTGCCAACGACAGTAGGTCGTGATAGGGTTGAGCCTGGGCAGCTGCCACCGTAGCAGCCACAGCTGCAGCGCTCATGGCACCGCTCAACGAGCTACGACTACTCCCATTGGCATTACTTAAACCGCCCTGATAGTGCGGATTCGGTGGTCCTGGTGAATAGTCTCCATTACTTCGACTTGCTGGCACTGTTGTGATTGTGAAATGCGGCACATAGAATGGCTGATAGGGATGATAATAGGCAGTAGGACTGTTGCTGCGTCCGTTGCTGCTCATTGTTTCAACAGGTGTTTCACCAGAGCTACCAGCATTTGGAACACGTTGAAGCCGCACATAATTACCAGGATTTCCAACGCTTTCCGGCGGCATTGTTGGTGCTACATCAATGGGCATCATTGGCACATAACTGCTAGAATTACCAACGCTTGACGCTGGCGGTGCTTGTGATATGACAACGGGTCCAGCATTTGTCACTATGTGTTGCATCATGGGCACATAATTTCCAGAACTACCAACGCTTGACGCAGGCGGTGCTTGTGATATGACAACGGGTCCAGCACTTGTCACTATGTGTTGCATCATTGGCACATAATTTCCAGAACTACCAACGCTTGACGCAGGCGGTGCTTGTGATATGACAACGGGTCCAGCATTTGTCACAATGCGTTGCAGCTGCACATAATTGCTAGAGTTACCAACGCTTGAAACTGAGGATGGCGGAGGCGCAGCTGGTGGTGGAACTTGTCCCTCCGTCCCACCAAAATGCCACATGGGCGGTGGAGTTATGGGCTGAAAATAGCGTTGCGAATGTGCTGCTGCCGCTGCCGCTTCGGTCTCCATGCCGGGACAACGTCCAGCTGGCATTAGATTGCGTATATTGTAAATCGGTCCCATGGATGGCGCATGATCGTATGTGCTGTAATTGTGATCGTCCAACGTTGGCCAACGATCCGCCAGAGCTCCGCTGTAAAAGGCAAATGAGGTGCCTGCGGCTGGACGCTGGCGACGTCGCTCCTCATATTCGCTGGCCGAATTTGGGCGCGGCAGTAGCGTTGCAGCGACTTGTGCTGTGCCACCAGTTCGTACCTCTGCACCGACAGCTGTTTGGCCGCATGTGGCTAAAGACTCCTCATGCAGCTGTTGGTCTTCTATTATTTGCCGCTGGCGCAATCGCTCTATTTGTTGAAGCATGTTCTGATGCTGAAGTCTTTGCAGGCGCCGCTGTTGTTGCTGACGATAACGATATCGTACTTGTTGCATCTGTTGCTGCACCGACGTATCATTGCCGACACCAAAGCCATCGCCATCCGAGTTGGGATGATGCTGTGCTGGTTGTTGTTGTTGCTGTTGATGCGGCTCTGGGTGTTCGTCCTGATAACGATGTTGAATTTGTTGCAACGATTGCTGCAGTGCTGCATCGTTGCTACCACTGAAACCATCGTCATCTGAGGTCAAATCTATGGAAAGTATGGGCTCGCGTGTAGAGTGAACAAACACAACGTCATCATCATCATCATTGGAGTCCGAGGACCAATCCAACAGCTGCAGATCAGGCGCAGTTAGCACCGCATTATCTCCATTTGTATGTGAGGAATTCGAGTTATGTCGTCTGTCCGCTATGGGGGCGGTCATATTATTGGTGTGCTCCACCCGTCTACCATCTGCTGCTGCTGCTGCGGCTGCTTCACGCGGCCTGCCCACATAGGCAATGACACAAGAACCACCTGATGGCTGCTGCTGCTGCTGCACCGTTTGAGACTGATCCGTTGACTGTGGCGTCTCCTAAAAACGAAAATTATTCAAATTTAGTTCAGTGTAAAAAGTAAAACTTTTTTATAAACCTGTCGTTCAGTGCTCCGTGCCACTTCTGCATAAGTGCGATGCCGATGACGCCCCGGTTGAAATGCATAGAAGTTTGTCGGCGACATGGTCGATGGCGACAGCTCAACATCGCTGCGTGACTCGAAGCGCGCCTGCTTTTTTGGCGGCTGACACAGTCGGAGGCTATTATTACTGCTGGTGGTGGTGGAGCTACCGCCTCTACTAACGGTGGGTATTCGCTCATCCAAGGATCGGACTCGCGAGCGGGTTCTCACAATGCCTCTACCTAAACTCGAGCCCTGGTATGGCCTTATTATTGCAGCTGGTCTGTTCTGGTGGTGGGGTTGGTGTTGCTCTTGCTGATTTAATGTGGGCGTGGCGTCATCACCTCTATCGATTACCAAACGATGCACGCCACAGATGTCACGACCGCCATAGCAAGTGGTGTGGGTGGCCGTTGTGCAGGAAGTGTTTGACAGCAGTGTGGGTGGTGGAGGTGTTATTAAACGATATCTACCACCACGATTATAATACGTATGATCCGCATGATCAGTGGTGCTGTTGCTGCTGTGCGGTCGTGTTGCTGTTGCTTCTGCCGTTAGTGATTGTAGTGGTGGTGCTGCTGCTGCATTGTGCATACGCAAATCCCAGCCGTCATCGCTGCTATTGTCGCCTGTATGGTCCATATCGTTGAAAAAGTGATGACGCGGACGAAAAATATTACGGCGTTGCTGTTGCTGAGCCTGAGCGCTAGTGCTGGGCGCTGCATCCAATTCAATAACTGTTGAAGACGATGGGGCAGATGCAGTTGCTTCATTGGGAGCAGTAGCAGACGCTCCATTGCGATTCCGATTTAATTGATGCTTTTTCTTTTGTACCGCCGATGTTGTTGTGGTTGTGTTGGTGGTACGTGTATTGGCAAACTGCACATGCTCCGTATCCGATGCACTGGACGTGACATCATCATAGGCGGTGGCCTGACTCATCATCATTATATGATTGTTATTATTATTATTATTGTTATTATAGCTGCTGCTCGCTTCAAAAGAGCTGTTTGTACTACTGCTGTTGTGTGATGAGCTAAGCAGCGAACTGGAGGGCAGCTCGAAGGTGGAGTTTCCCGATTGCAGCAGCATCTGTTCATCCACAGCATGATCATCCATTGCAGCAGACCAAACACCATCCATATCTGACTCGTTGTTGTTATTAATGTTATTGTCGTGTTCGTGCTCGTGATCTTCTCGCTGGTGCTGCTGCTGCTGCTGCTCACGATTCGTTTCAGTCTTACTTTGTGGGTTGTGATTTGGAATGAACTGGGAGACAGCAGTTGTGCTGTCACCTCGACTACTACTACCGCTGGCAACAGCTGAAGCGGACAATGTGGACGTGGCAGCTGTAGACGTTGAGTTGAGCTCAAAGAATTGTGTGGGTTCACTGCCGCCAGGACCAACCCCATTGGATTGAGTGAAATGCACATGCTCGATGGGTGCCGCATAGTTGTTACCCTGTTCCATTAGCCGATTACAGTGGCAGACATCGCGCACAACATTGCATTTCCAGCATTTGTTCCCAGACAGGCCACCTGTTGAGCTTGCAGGCTCTGCAAAGGATTCCCTATTCAAAGACCTGCCTGACGGCTGTTGCTGAGGCACATAGCTACCAGTGACAGGTTCGGAAGCTTCCGACTGCTGCTGTGCTGTTTGCACGCCAGTGGATGTCAGTATATCAGAGGGTATCATCCAATAATTATCCCAAGGTGAATAGTCTGGCGGAAAAACCGATAAATATCGATCTGGAACCGTTACAATGGCTCCCCTCGAGTAACCAAGGGATGGGCCATGACGCTGAAGTCGATACTGATTCTGCATATGTCGGTGTCTGAGTTCATCCTGTTCATTTTCCATGCTTATGGTCTTTTTTTTTTGTTTTTTCTTTAAAGGAGAAACACAAATTAGAAAAATGATTAATATGTCTGTCCGATCACATAAATATGTGTACTATGAGTGGAATCTGAAATACAAAAATGTTAACAAAAGACTAGTTTCTGACGCCTACCTTGACGATAGGAATTACAAATTTTAATCGATATATGCATTTTTGTTAAATTTGACGAGTATTTGCCATATTTCTGACAGCGAAAACGAATGCAACTTTTTTGAAAACGCTAGAATTTAGACATCAAGAAAGAATATGACTTTTGAAGACCAATTATTATTTTTATTGCCAGAAATTGTTACACCGTATACCTTAGACTAGGCTTTTGTTATTAATATCGAACGCTTACTGTGGTTTCACATTATTCATGAACATTCAAAGAAACATCAGTGCTCTCGTTCGTGTTGTCACCTGATTTAAACGCGACTCTTAGTAAGGCATTCGGCACATTATCTTCGCTCGAAAGCCTAACACGGCTGCACTAAAATGTTTATACGACTTGCATTTTTGATAAGACGTTAAGAACTGGCCCAAAACAGCTGTGTGTAGAATAAGACAGGAAGAGCTAAATATTTGAGAACTGAGAGAGAGACCGTACATGGAAAGAGCATGCGAGACGAAAAGAGGGAGAGCGAGTAGAGCTTACCTGCAGCCCGAAGCCCGACAAGACACCTTAATGGCAAAGTGGGGGAACTGCTAATTTGCAAACAGCGCAGTAATTTATTACACGTCTTTTCATATCCAGCAAACACTGTTATTACTGGGGTATCGTTTTAATTATATAAAATCGTAATTAATATTCCCAAAACGTCGTAAAATCGCACAAATAGCACAACAATATGAACGTCGTAGGGAAAAAATCACACACACACACTGACTATTAAAAATATCGATGAACCGATACAAGAACTTTTGCAATTAATCGAAATCGATTACACATTTCCCAAAGTGTTTAAAGAAGTTTTAGCATATTGCCCAACTTTTTATTTTGTACTGTCATGCTACAGCTGAATGCATAACCGTGGCTTATATTTCATAACATTTCAAGTGGCAAATATTTTTATGTGTTATGTTAGCGCCACATTAGCTAGTGCTGCATAATGAAAACTGACAGTTGAGCAACACTGCAACAACATATCGAGAAAAAAATCTCCAAATATCGATAGCATATCAACAACCCTACATTCCGCAAGCATGAAAAATCTAAAAGTAAAAGTAATTTGTTTATAATTAAATAACCAGTCATCATACGCAAAAAATTGCCAGCAATTTACGGTATATATAAATTTCATAACACTTGACTAACGACGAAACGACCAGAAGTCATAAAGTCTAATATAGGGGTGGGGTGTGGTTGTCGCTGAAAATTTGTGAATATTCAAAGTTTGTGGCTCTTTTTTTCCAAGAACAAAACGTCCAAACATCGTTGTCTGAGCTAATTACTTATGCCAAACACAAAACACCGCGCTATACTAATTGAAAGCTCAATTTTTATGCAAATAAGTTTGTGGCAGGCAGCCAAAGCGGCTACAATTTCGAGTGCTGTGTTGTGTGTATATGAAAACAAAAAATAAAACAACAACAACAATGTATATAAAAACAACAACAAGAAGATTGTTTTATTCGATTTTCGTTGTGCGCTTTTACTTCGTAGATTTGGCAAACGAAGAAATTTGAAGCAGCAGCTGCCACACACAACCAGAAAAAACAATAGCAGTCACCAAGAACCCCCAGTTAGCCTGCAATGTGCAGCTGTAGCGTAAGCGTTCGAGATGTCCCGGCTCGCTGATTACTTTGTAATTGTTGGCTACGATAACGACAAAGAAAGTGAGTACCAATTATTGATAATATATGCAATGTACACATTCAAGTAAATGAATGTGTGTATTGGTATACAGTTGTCACTCAATAATAGAAATACTTGAATACAGATTACGCTTAATTTTAAAGTTAAATAATCTTAATTATAACCAAAAAATTAATTGCTGGAATCACAACATATTTAAAATTGAAATAATTTTTTTTTTCATTTCCTATTTATTGTTAAAAAAAATTAAACATTTTTAGCAACTACTGTAAATTTGTTTTTTTTTTTTCGTTTTGTAATGTATTTATTATTACTGTGTGGTTTTTTTTAACAGAAACTGCTGGCAATGTCTGCGGCCAGCCAATATGCGGCAAAATTGTGCAACGATTTCCTGAGAAAGATTGGCCCGACACGCCCTTCATCGAGGGCATCGAATGGGTGAGTTGTTGTTAAATTAGGCCGCATACATACACATTTTTTTACTCATTGCTCATTGTATAAATTTATAATTGTAGTTTTGCCAGCCACTGGGCTGGAATTTATCGTACGAAAAACAAGAACCGAAATTCTTTATATCCGTGCTGACCGACATCGATGCAAACAAACATTATTGTGCGTGCCTGAGCTTTCATGAAACGTTGGCCATAACGCAAACGCGCAGTGTCGATGATGAAGATGAGACCATTGGAAACAACTGCAACAATGGCGGCAGCAGCAACAATCGTGCACTGCTGGGTTCTGCGCCCGTTGAGCCAATTACGCATCATAGCATTATGTATGCGCCCAAGTGTTTGGTGCTCATATCCAGATTGGATTGTGCGGAAACGTTTAAGGTAAGGTTTATAACATTTTTAAGTGCTTTTCGTTTTTACAAAAGGTATTTGTATTTGATTTAACAGAACTGTCTGGGCACCATCTATACAGTGTATATTGAAAATTTGCCATATGCCATGGAGAATCTTATTGGCAACATACTCGGCTGCATACAGGTGCCGCCTGCAGGTGGGCCGCAGGTGCGCTTCTCGATTGGAGCCGGTGATAAGCAATCGTTGCAGCCACCGCAGAGTTCCTCGCTGCCAATGACGGGCAGTGGTGTTTATTTTCTGTTTAAACAGCTGGGCATTAAGAATGTGCTGATATTGCTGTGTGCAGTGATGACCGAAAACAAAATACTCTTTCACTCCAAATGCTATTGGCATTTGACGGACAGTTGCAGGGCATTGGTTGCGCTTATGTATCCATTTCGTTATACACATGTCTATATACCGATACTTCCGGCACCACTAACCGAGGTGCTGTCCACACCAACACCATTCATTATGGGTATACATAGTTCGCTGCAGACGGAGATAACGGATTTACTTGATGTGATTGTGGTTGATTTGGATGGTGGCCTGGTAACCATACCGGATGCACTAACACCACCGGTGCCCATATTTCCCTCTCCGCTGTGGGAGCAAACGCAGGATCTGCTCGGAATGATACTGTTTCCCAATTTGGCTCAAGCTGATCATGCATTCCCCAAAAACGAGCGCCGACCAACCAAATCAGAGGCGCACATTGACAAAGAGCTGCGTGCCATTTTTATGCGATTGTTCGCTCAGCTGCTCCAGGGCTATCGATCCTGCCTGACAATCATACGAATACATCCGAAAACCGTTATTACATTTCACAAAGCTGGCTTTCTTGGCGCTCGTGATCTTATTGAGAGCGAGTTTCTTTTTCGCGTACTCGACAGCATGTTCTTTACAACGTTTGTGAATGAGCGTGGTCCGCCCTGGCGTGCTGCTGATGCTTGGGATGAGCTATACAGCTCTATGAACGAACTGCTTAAAACAGAGGCACAAAACCGGAATCTCGTAAGTGATTAACAAACACTTATTGTGATTTTTTTAATGTAACTTGTATCATCTATTTTGCTTGGCACAGATACTAACACATATCCAGGAGCTGGGACGCACATTGTACGAAAACGAGGCATCCAATGCGCCATCCACCTATGCCCAGAAAGTATTGCGTCCGCCAGAGGGCGCATTCCAACGCATCCATCAGCCAGCATTTCCACGTATTAGCACTGATAAGGTGGAGCTTATCATTCAGGATGGCATACGCAAAAATGGACAATCTCAACGTTTTCATGTCACACGCAATCAACATAGAATTATACCCATGGGTCCTCGGCTACCAGAGGCACTCGACGTACGTCCAACGACAGTGCACAATTCGGCGCGACGTCTGGAGGTTCTTCGAACCTGTGTGTCATACATCTTTGAGAATCGCATCGCGGATGCGCGCAAACTATTGCCAGCCGTAATGCGAACGCTGAAACATCGTGACGCCCGGCTTATTCTCTGCCGTGAGCTTTTTGGCTATGTAAATGGCAATAAGGCAGTGCTCGATCATCAGCAGTTTGATCTTGTGGTGCGCTTCATGAACAAAGCGCTGCAAAACTCATCTGGCGTCGATGAATATACGGTAGCGGCTGCGCTATTGCCCATGTCTACCATATTTTGCCGTAAGCTGTCAATGGGCGTGGTGCAATTTGCATATACTGAGATTCAAGATCATGTTATATGGAAGAACCTGCAGTTTTGGGAGTCAACATTCTTTCAGGATGTACAGGCGCAAATAAAAGCACTGTATTTGCTGCAGCGTCGCCAAAATGAACACAACAAGGAGGCCAATTGTGTGCTGGACGAGGTGCCATTAGAGGAGCCGACAGCATTGGAAATCACAGCTGAGCAATTGCGTAAAAGTCCCACCATTGAGGAGGAGAAAAAGGCAGAGCTGGCCAAATCGGAGGAGTCTACGCTCTACAGTCAGGCCATACATTTTGCCAATCGCATGGTCTCCCTGCTAATACCGCTCGACGTCAATGTGGATGCGGCCAGCAAGCCCAAGCAGGCCTTTCGGCTGGAGGAGAACCAAAGCGTTTCCAATAGGTAAGATTAGATGAAAACTATTACTCTCTGTTGAATAGATCCAATAATTAACTTATACATTTCCAGTATTATGGGCTCGCATAGCCTAAGCGAACATTCCGATGAGGGTTTTGAGGAGAACGATGCTTTGGAGATTGGCGTAACTGTCGGCAAGACAATTTCTCGTTTCATTGATTGTGTCTGTACCGAGGGCGGTGTGACATCGGAACACATACGGAATTTACATGATATGGTGCCAGGTGTGGTGCACATGCATATTGAATCTCTGGAGCCCGTGTATTTGGAGGCCAAACGGCATCCGCATGTGCAGAAGCCGAAAATACAAACGCCTTGCCTGCTGCCCGGCGAGGAGTTTGCCACCGCTAATTTACGCTGCTTCCTAATGCCCGATGGCAGGGAAGATGACACCCAGTGCCTAATACCTGCTGAGGGTGCATTATTTTTGACCAACTATCGCATTGTGTTCAAGGGTTCGCCATGTGATCCACTTTTCTGCGAACAGACAATTGTGCGCGCATTTCCAATTGCCTCGTTGCTTAAAGAGAAGAAAATATCTATGTTATATCTAGCACACTTGGATCAAACACTACCAGATGGTCTTCAGTTGCGTTCCAGCTGCTTTCAGCTGCTTAAGATTGCCTTCGATACGGAGGTGACGCTGGAACAAATCGAAACATTTCGCAAGACGCTCAACAAGGCTCGTCATCCGTTTGATGAATTCGACTATTTCGCATTTCAATCCTATGGTACCATGCTGCAAGGTGTTGTGCCGCTGAAGACCAAGGAAAAATACTCAACGCTCAAGGGATTTGCGAAGAAGACGCTGCTCCGCACAGCCAAAAGGGCAGGCTTTAAGCAAAAAGTACAAACCAAACGAAAACTGGTACCGGAATATGAATTAGGTAGCGGCGGCGGTAGCGCGGATGCACTGGAAACCCACTCCATTGACGACGAGCTCGACGATGCCGACGAGTTCGAGACCCAGCAGAATGAGGCGCTGCCCCGCCTACTTACCACCAAGGACATTGAGCGCATGCGCGAACGTAGCTATGTTCGCGATTGGAAGCGCTTGGGTTTTGATGCGGATGCACAGCTCGGCTTTCGGATTAGCAATGCTAATGCAAACTATGCCACGTGCCGCACCTTGCCAGCGATCATTGTGGCACCGGTACAAAGCAGTGACGCGGCTATGACTCACTTGGGACGTTGTTTTAAAGGTCAGCGCATACCGCTGCCTACCTGGCGGCACAGCAACGGTTCCCTGCTCATTCGCGGTGCACAACCCAATAGCAAATCTGTAATTGGCATGATTAAGAATACAACGAGCGCCAATGCAATGACGCACAATGATGTCACCCATTATCCGGAGCAGGACAAGTATTTAATGGCGCTGATCAATACGATGCCCAAACTGACGCAACTGGACGCACTCAACCAGTACACGGGCATGAATCTCTCAATGAACTCGTTGCTCGGCCATGGCGTCTGCGATGATCATCAATCCCTAACACCAGAACTAATGCGCAAGCAAAGAAACAACCTGACGGTCACCGATGGCAAATCCAATGCGTCGGGCAACAAAGGCGGCACGATGAAGGGCAATGAAAGAAATGCAGCGGCAAATGCATTTCGCAAGATGCGCCTTTACGCTTTGGGTAAAAAAATATAATATATAAAAATTAATTAATATTCTAATATAAATGCTTATCACATAAACAGGCGAAAAATCGCAGGCCAAGTCCATTTTAAATGGTGACTTCTGTGCAGATTTTATACCCGTCGACTATCCGGACATCCGGCAATCTCGGTCGGCGTTCAAGAAACTAATACGCGCCTCTATGCCATCTCACAATGCAAACGATGCGGATGGTCAGAGCTTTGCCAAGATGGTCGAGCAGTCCGATTGGCTACAGCAAATCTCAACGTTGCTGCAGCTATCGGGTGCTGTGGTGGATCTGATTGATTTGCAGGAGAGTAGCGTGATGTTGTCGCTAGAAGATGGTTCCGATGTAACCGCACAACTGTCGGCCATAGCTCAGCTTTGCCTTGATCCCTATTATCGTAGCCTGGACGGCTTTCGTGTGCTTATCGAGAAGGAGTGGCTGGCTTTTGGGCATCGCTTTGCGCATCGCAGCAATCTGAAACCGTCGAATGCAAGCACAAATATTGCTTTTGCGCCCACCTTTCTACAGTTTCTAGATGTTGTCTATCAGCTGCAGCGACAATTTCCGATGGCGTTCGAGTTTAATGATTTCTATTTGCGATTTTTTGCATATCATGTCGTCTCTTGCCGCTTTCGCACTTTTCTCTTTGACTGCGAGCTGGAGCGCTATGATTCCGGCATTGCTTCCATGGAGGACAAACGTGGCTCGTTGAGCACCAAGCAAATGTTTGGTGGCAGTGCTGCCAATTGTTCGGATGATGAGTGTAATGTTTATCCGCTGGACATACGCAGTCCGCGCACGCCCACCCAACTGAATCGTATTGGTCACTCAATTTTTGACTATATCGAGCGACAGCATAATAAGTCACCTATATTCTACAATTTCCTTTATTCGTCCAACAAGGATGTGGTGCTGCGTCCACAGAATAGTGTTGCAGCTTTGGACTTGTGGGGCTATTACACAAACGAGGAGCTGGCGCAGGGACCGCCCTATGATCTGGAGGTGACCAATGTGGACGACGAAATCGATCTTTCCGAAATCAAAGGCAAGCGAATGGTCATCAGCGCCGGCTATGACAACATCGGGAAATGTAATCCCAATGCGTATGTATGTCTGCTCAGCGAGGTTAAGCAGGCGGAAACCGAACGTGGCCATCTGCCACAAAAGTGGCAACAAGTGTGGAATAATCTTGAGGTACCTCAACTAGAACCCATGTCCCGCAAAACCTCGCTTAGCAGCATGTTGGTTCAGACCCATCAGCACAAGCGCTCAACTCTCGAAATTATTATGAAGGGTCGCTTAGCTGGTTATCAGGATAAATTCTTTCATCCACATCGCTTTGAGAAACATCCATACACGACGCCCACGAATTGCAATCACTGTACGAAACTGCTTTGGGGACCCGTGGGTTATCGTTGTATGGACTGTGGAAATTCTTATCATGAGAAGTGCACTGAAGTCTCCATGAAGAACTGCACAAAGTACAAGGCCATAGATGGTGCTGTCGGACCACCAAATGTTAATATGTCACAAGGTGACACCGCCAGCATTGCATCCAGTGCAGCAACTACAGCTCGCACCTCCAGCCATCATTTCTATAATCAGTTTAGCAGCAATGTTGCCGAGAACAGCACGCACGAGGGGTAAATTTAATACACACTCGCCCTATCTTATATATATGAATATATTTTGAAATTTCTCTTTTTAGACATCTTTATAAACGTGGTGCTTTGCTCAAGGGATGGAAACAGCGCTGGTTTGTTCTGGACTCAATTAAGCATCAGTTGCGTTACTATGACACATCTGATGATACAGCACCCAAAGGAATAATAGGTACAATCATTAATGTTCAACTTTGTGTTATAACTTAAAAATCAATATTTTGTTGTCTGCAGAGCTGGCTGAGGTGCAGTCGGTAACTGCCGCACAACCCGCACAAATTGGCACAAAACGCGTAGATGAAAAGGGTTTCTTTGATGTAAGTTAAACAATGCTCCTAGGCTAAACCTTTTTTTTTCAACGCTTTTTATTTCTGGCAGCTTAAAACATCAAAGCGTACCTACAATTTTTATGCAATAAATGCAAACTTCGCTCAAGAGTGGACTGAAAAGTTACAGGCCTGTTTGCAGTAGGACATAATCATCACAACCGGATTCAGCAATAAAAACAAAAGGATACCGTTTGTTATTATATCGTGGCACTATCTTAAGTATCATCTCTCTGTCTCGTGGCTTCTGTATAGGCAATTTCTCTATGCTTTTTCGTGTTCTGCTCCCTTATATATTGGTATATATACATATATATTCAATATGCTGAATGTCTTGTTTTGTTGTAGGACAATGCAATTAACGTTATTATTATTAGAATATTTTATTTATATGCGAGAGAGTATTTATTTGTCTGCGCGTGTATTACTCTGGATCTGTAGTAACTCTGTGTGTATTATTTATAACCGAAATATTTTTACATATATAAGTTGAATTAATGTCAAAAGTTGTTTATTAACACTCGCATAATGCATAAATTACATGAAAATTTAGCAACATTTAACGTAGGCGACAAAAGCTAAACAAAATATACAAAGTAAAACAATGAAAGAAAAGAAACGTACTGTAAATGTACACATATAAAGATGGAAACTATATAATATCATGTGATTAAACGTGTAATGCGAACAAGCAACAAAAAAGTGTAAAGAATATTAACGAAAAAGGAAGCCACGCAAGCAACTTTTTATACACATTTTTTATATACATATATATGCTATATGTCAAACTATACATACGTATAAACTTATATAGTAAAAATACCAAAGATAATTCCACCTTTGTTGCGCAATTAAAATGCATTTCATAATTTCTTCCTTTGAATTAAATTTAATTAATAAACGCCTTTCTTTATTTATACTATACTATAATATACTAAATATTATAAATGTATATTTTGAATAATTTACTGCAATTCTCATTTGTGGCTTACAAACTATATACATTTTTAAACAAATGCGCTTTGTATTTATAATTTAATGTTAAATTTCCGAAAAATTCCACCACATCATCAGATCATAGGAACGTCGTCCAGTAAACAATGTTGAGAATGAAGAACGAGAACGGAAAGAAGAAGCGCGAGAATTTATCTATATAAATGGCGGTGGCATGTCCATGGCAGAATGTATCATATTGTGGCTCAATTATCGACTCTCGATGATGATGCTGTAAGAAACCCTAGAAAGTTTTAGTTTCATGCATGCTTTCAGTATTTCAATTACTTTCATAAACTCACCTTCAAGTCATCCAGATCCGTAATGTTCTCATCGGAATAACCCTTCATGGCCTTGGTGGCCACCGGGCCCATAAAATTGTTGACCACCGCAAACTCCATCAGCGATAGAAATACGAATACCGAACAGGACGACATCCAAACATCAATGGCCTTCACATACGAAACAGGTGGCAGCGATTGTTGTGATTGCGTATTCTGTGTGGCCAGCGTAAGTAGTGACGTAACTCCCAATGTAACACGTGCCGGTATTGCTTCTGGCTTGATCCAAAACGATATCCATGACATGACCACAATCAGTGCCGATGGTATATAGGTGTGAAACAGATGATAGCCCAAACGGCGACGCAAATTAAAAACAATAGCCAGGCAGGTAAAGTTGCCTAATTGTGCATAGGGAGCGATGTATAAATAATTAATGGATTGAAAATGTAAGACCCGAAATGTACAAGTATTTTTATTCAAAGTAAGAATTAGATCTTAATCAAATTTATATGGTTTGCATAAGATTTTCTGGAAATAAACCATCAATAAATGCAGGTAAACTTGAATAGATCGATGGGGTAACAATGAATTCAGAATCAGTCTTTTTCTTAATGATTACTGTGAAATCCTTACCCGTTGAGTATTCTATGGTGCAATCTGTTGTATAATTATTTGATATATCCAATTGCGGCAGCTCGATCTCAGCATTGACTACCAACGGGTCTGTCATGTTCCAAATGAATACCAAATCCTCCACAGTGTGAGACACTAGAAACAATATGAAAATAAGCCTTCCAGCTATGATGTTATTTAGGACTTACAGCTTTCGATCATCATCGAACATATTTGTGTGTCATGCGGATAGGATTCGAATTTCATAGCGCACGATAGCACCAGCGTCAGTTTGGACATGTAGAGCAGAGTCTTGTCATGGTATAGCCAGAGATAGTGATTGGGTATGCTCATCTCATGGAACGTCACCTTTTTGGCATTCTTAAAGAAGCAATCGGGACGCCAAATGCTGTGCAGCCAATCCACATCAAGAATGCGATATTGTTCGCTCATATTCTCCGGCAAGCGCAAACGGGGATCGCGCCAACTTTGTGCTAAAAATATATCCGTCACATACGTCTATAAAAATAAAATAGGATTAGTCTTAAGAAACACTTAGAGGTGACCAACTTGGAGTTACCATAGATTCCTCATTAATGGAATCCAGTGAGAGCACAGTGACGTGGAAATAAACAACTGTTGGCTGGCCCAGCAGCTTGGGTGCACGATTCTTGTCATAGGTTTTCGATGGGATGGGTAATATATCTGGCAGCGATAAGCTCGATTCATAATGTGATACCAGTTCGGCACTTTCTGTATTGTTTCTGCAAATAACACAACACAAACAACAACAGAATAAAATAAAATACTGATTTTTTAAGGTTATGTTGCAGCCTTGTCTGATGCAATGCAGTTTTTGCCAACTTAGCAGTTGTTACTATTCTTGGAATTTACCTGAAACCGTGAACACAATTACATGTTTGAATTGATTTTTCTAGTATATGCAAATATATGGCAACTGTAATCAGGAGATTATGTTTTTTCAATTGTCTAAATATGTTTGGCATTTGCATTTTGAACACACAGCGCGATAAGTTGTTTTTTTTTTATTTCCAATATCTATGATTAAATATGTGAGAAGTAACAGCTATTTACTACATTTATTTTAATGTATTGCCTAGTTTTGCGCGTTTTCACGTTTTGTTGTTTATTTTTTTGCGTTTATATTTCAGTTTCATTGTTTTACTGCACATTGTTCTTATGTGAATGACATTTTCAAATGCACTGATACATTTCGAGCTTGTTTGTCGGTATTGAATGCAATTTATTGGATTATTTAATAAATGCCAGGCGTTTATTTTTTTTTCTAAATATTTTTCCGTTTATATGGCCAACCAAACAAAACAATAAAAGAGTTATATTTGCGCTGCTCAAGGTAGGTGATAAATTAATTTCTATGGTTTCATTCGTTTTCATTGGCATTCCTCTCTTTTCTATTGTACTTTTTCAAATGACATGCCTAAGGTATGTGTAAAACAACAACGAAGCATATTTAGCTAGTCGAAGAAGAATATACCTTAAATTGGATAACAAATAAGCGTGATTTTTGCTTGTCCGCCAAACGTATTCACAAAGTCAACATACCCGGCTCATAATTGTCTAGTTGAATATGCATTATACCAGACAGTTGAATGACAAATCTGCGTTTGCGTATTTGTAACCGCATAACGTTCACATTATACAATTAAATTAATTCATAAGTTTATGTATTGCGTACGTTATTCGCCAAAATTTAAATTCAATTTGAATGCAATTTATGCTGCGCGCCAAAATTTTTCACCTGTTGTTAACAGTTTGGTGCTGCCAGATGTTCAGTGCATGCCGCACAGCTGAGCGTACGAGTTGCCCATAAAATTCATGCTCAAACTTAGTGGCAATGTCGCTTTCTATGATAAATATTGATTTGTTTTACTTGTATGTACTTGTTTTCTTTTAAGATGTAACTAAAAATCAGTTAAGCCACAAATTAACACAAATTACAATTATAACACATAAGCTCGAAAATAAATCAACAGTGCACAGTACAATTTAACATGGAATTTTCTCAACAAATAGAAGGTAAGCTCAATAAACAGGCCGTTATAGTTTTCTGGTGCAGAGCTGAAAAGTTTTGGGGGCTGTTGATGACAGGGTTGGGAAAGGTGAGGTGTCAGACGTGGGGGCGGGTGCCATCCATGTACTCCTTTGTTGCATAGTGACGTGATGCCGCTGCGGCGCAGTGTGCAATTTGTATTGATATTGATTACTTGCCAGAAAACCGAGATACACAAAACTCACAGAAACGAAAAATACGAAATAAAGAAAGTCAAAACAGACAATACGCTGAAGAAGATTTAATACTCTTTAAACATATTGCATGTTTAAATCTTAAAACTCTTGGCTGTCTTTACGCTATAAGCATGTTAATATACAATAATGGTAAGTTAAAAGAAATTATCCTTAAAAAAGAGTGAATTGGATTTGTTATTTTTAAAAGTGTTGGGAAAAGTTGGGTAATCTAGTATAAGCTTCAGTATCAGCTTTAAGCGTTAACTCTGCCTGGATATAAAATAAAAATATAAAACTGATATTATTTAAATCATTACTTTTTTTATCATTAAAGCACGACTCTAATTGGCATATAAGATATATTTATATGTTTCTATAAAGTATATACTTATTTATCACACACCCTTTACAAGTATTAAAGAGTGCCGCATACACACATTTTATTCACCAGAGATTCTGGTCTTTTCACAACAAGCAACATATGCGTACGATGTCGTAATGGAGTCTCCGCTGTATCCCAAGGTCAACAATAACTTGAGCGTCAGCAGTGGTAGTGGTGTTGGTAGTGATAAAATGAGCTCCAGCATGAATAGCAGCAGCTTGGAGGACACAACACCGAGTGACTCAGGCATACAAATGCTAGATTCCGAAAATAGTGATGTTATGCTGGAGTCAATCAGCTCTCAGGTGGGCCTGGACTATGAAGAGCCAATCAAGGCATGCCGGGAGCAACCTGTGGATACCAACTCGAATGTGGCAGCGGAGGAGACTATGATGACCAGCGCCTGTTCGACCTTTGATAACACAGATAAGATCGTATACAGACGCAAGGTGCATAAAGCTTCGTCAACGCCTAAAGCGCCCAAGAAGCGCGTCTCGTTTCACGAGGACATCCTTAAGAATACACGCACTGATAACATACACATTGAGCATGGCTTTATCACATACAAAAATGGAAGAAAACTTGCTGTGGTAGGCAACAATTCTGCAGGCGTGGCTGGTGCTGCCGGACGCTATTCTTGGTGCGCGGAACGGGAGCGTGTCCAAGGGCCCAATGAGCTTAGTGTTGCCGGTCGTGATGCTGAGGAGGCAGCTGGCGGTGGTGCTGGTGGACGCAATCGACGCTTGGTTTATCGCAATGCTTGTTCCGATGTCTTGGACTATGGCAATACAGATATATACGACACCAATGAGCCCGTTGGCCTACAATATGACAACTCGGGAGTTTTTGAATATGCGCCTGCGGCCGAGGATAAGCAACAAAGGGATGAACGATTGTTATATCGTTGCGCCTGCAGCAGTTCCAATTCTAGTCTAGATTCGGATGAGCAGGACAAGAACTCCAATCGCAAGCAATATGAGCAGGCTAAGAGCAGCTCTTGCGACTGCATAGGCATGAGCAATGCCAACAACAATCTAATTGGTAAGTAAATGATAGTCAATCAATCCTTTCCTTAATCTCAAATTATTTAAACTTATTAACCAGGCGATAATTGCTATTATTCGGAACCCAATATTGAAGAAGCCGGCAGCCCCAATCCAAAATCCGTTTGGAACAAGGAGAAGATGCCCAAGTCGAGCTGTTTGAAGAAAACCAAACGACACACAAATATCATACAGGAGCAGGATCTCAATGAACGTGTGAAGAAGTTCAATGTGCACGATATCAAGCATCAGCTGTTGGACAACAGCAGCAAGATGATCTTTGGCTCACTGAAGAGCATTTTTACCATGCCACTGCCGGAGCGTGGTGTGCCAGAAGGATCAGAAGATTTGCAGGCGGTGGTGGAGTGTGTGCCAGAGCTCGAGCAGACGCCAGAACACAAGTCCAAACAAATCTCATCACCCGACTCGCCTCCGCTCAAAACAAAACCGTTTCTCAGCAAAAGTCTTGATGGCAGCAAGCAGGCACAATCTGTCAAGAAATTCGTACACAATGTCGACGAACAGTTGCGACGCAAAAATGATGATAGCCCCGCTGAAGCCTCACCCATGGACAGTCAGCATTCGCCACACGTGTTGCGACGTCAAGATGAGTTTGATAAGGGAACAGTCGTTGCAGCAGCACCAATTGTCACCAGCACACAAAGCGAATTCCGTAGCAAGTTTATCATCAATTGTGAGAGCACTGTCTTCGAACACACAGGCGTCTCTTACGAGACCAGCGAGCCCCAGCGAACAGAACTCCATGCTATGCCTACGCCACAGCACAGCAGTGTCGCCAGCTTGTTGGAGCGCGACACACCTATTGCCCAGCCAGCAAGTCAGAGTCGTGGATCGTTTATGGGTGCACCTATTGCCAAGACATTTAGTAACTTCTTTCGCAGTCTCAAAGAGAGCTCTGTCAACACAACAGCTGACAAACAACAGGAACAAAAGCAACTGAAACAACAACAGCAGCAGCAGCAACAACAACAACAAGCAGCAACTGATAGCTATTTTGGTAAGAAATCTTATCTATATATTTCTGTTATTTTATAATAAATATACTTTATTTTCTTTCATTAGCTTCGAAAATGTCGAATACGACACAACTGCAACAAGCGCAGCAGCAACTTCAGCAGATTCAGCAACAACAACAACAGTTGTCACCTATGAACCTGCCCACCACTCACTCCTCATCCACCATATCCGAGCTTAGCTCCATTAGCAACAACACTAACAGCAATTCCAACTCCTGTCCCAAGCCACAACAGCAACAAAACACACCCCATGCTTTAGTGCTGGGCAGCGTAGATCGTCAATCACGTCATCTTCCATCGCCGCTTAAAAAACGCTGCGGACAACCACCACGCTATGGCGATCAGCCGCAGTATCAGCTCAGTCGCAGCCTGCACAGTCCCAGCAGCTATTTGGGAGCACGTGGCGGTGGTGGACGTGATTCAAAGGCCACCATTCTCAGCGAGGAGTTTGACGATATTTTGACCATAACAACGACAACAGATACGGCAAACGATCGGCCATCCACAGAAAGCGATCTGGTAATTGTGGACTATAATGATGTGGATTATGGACAGTTATTGAAGCCACCGGCGCCAGCAGCTAAAACCTCGCTAATCAATCGCTTTTTGCGCAATGTTACCCAAAAGAAAATACTCGAGTCCTCGATACGCAAAAATGATTTCTTTGCGGATAAGTTGCGAAACGAGCAGAAGTCCGTTGGATCACATTTGTATGTGCGTGGTGTGCGACCAAAGAACTATGAGTTGATTGATGATCTGAATGCTGAAATTGCTATGGAGATTGAAATGTCGGGTGCCAATTCGCCCAGACGCGAACTGGCTGTGGGCATGGATACGGATTTGCCAGGTGACGTATCACGTTTCGAGCTGGGCGTCGGAGAGATATCCATTGATCTCTTTAGTGGCAAAAATTTGCCCATATTGCGTGAGCCCAACGAGCAACTGCTAAAGGTACAAAATATTTAACTTTAAGTTTTCTGTATAAGTATTCACTCATCTTTATCGTACAGGTATTTAAGTTATACACAGGTTATAGTAATGAGGGTTTTATGACACCGGTTCTGGTGCTGCTTACGGACAAAACGCTCTATGTAACTGATTTAGTGCGAAATTGTCTGTGTGCCAAGTTTGTGCTGGCCTACAAGGATCTGGATGTGATTTTGGTGAGTCAATCGTTTAAATCCGACAAGAATTTAGTCTTATAAGCCCACTCTTTTTGTAGATGGGACCTTTTGGGAACACAGTCCTTTTAAGCAACAGCATGCGGGACATGCAGCAGGTTCTACTTGCAGGCGGACCATATCCAGCTGATGCATTGGTTGCCAATCTAGAACTATGCGCACGACGAAGTGGCTCAACACTGCCGGCAGTGGGACAACTCACTTTGGAGCATTTGGCACCGCTGCAGGCTTTTGTGCGTGCAAACAGTTGCGTGGGAAAGGACGAACATTGGATGTTCTATGCCGTGGTTAATATGCCAGCTGGCGGTGCGTTAGGCATGGGGTTGGATGGTGAACAGGAGCCGCTCGGCCCACATGTCAAAGGCTTTCTTATGCACCGACGCGTGCGGGAAACGGCAACTGTAGCTGCAACAGCCAAAATCCATTGGCAACCGGGTTACTTCTTACTCAAGTAAGTGTCAGTATGCGTTTCGAATGAGATTTTAGTTAAATTACAATTTACTGTTTTAGAGCTGGCGTGTTGTATATGTTCCATGATTCCACACAGAAGTTGCCCAGTTGGGCCATGGCTCTGGCAGAGTGTCAAGGCGCTCGGCGAGCTGTGAAATCTGCGCGACCGCATTGCTTTGAAATAATGTTAAAAGGCGAACTGCTTCAAATGGCGGCACCCGATGAAAATGTGGCCTCCGAGTGGCTACAGGCGCTACTACAATCGGCCAGTGGTGTAAGTTAAACATGGTCATTCCCTAATGTTCATGTTATACTTTTATATATATGTGTATGTTTTTTTTTACTTCCAGCTATTTGAACTTCAAGAGCGACACAAAGCCCTCGGGTGCACTTTGATAGTGACACAAAATCATTTAATTACACTGCGTGAAGACTTTTCGGCACCGCTGCGTCAGATTAATCAGCAGGTGGAGATACCATCAACAGCTGCAGCAGATCACAAACAGCTGGTGCGCGATGACGAAATGTTGTGCATCGGCGAAACTAGCAGTTTGGTAAGTAAACATCTTTCAAATGGAAATCATTTTCTTTAACATTTTAAACAAATGATGCAGTTAAGCTCTACGATGAGTACACCAACGCGTGGCACACAACGCTCCTGTTCCTCGCTTAACTCAACGCCTACGAGGCACTCACAGGATGCGCCCAAAACAGTGCCAAAGAGCACTACGGTGGCAACAGCAGGACAAACACAGAGCATGAGCAGCGTTTATGGCAAAAACTCTGGCCTGGAAATACTCACCTGTGCGGATATTAAAGCAATGACTGGCATCAAAATACCCTCGCACAGTGAGACCTGGTGGTGCATACTAGAGTTCTCCTGCCAAGAAGCGCCCTTGGAGTGCTTGGATGATTTGGTTATATTCTTTGCGAGCAGCATGGAAATGCAGCGTTTTCTACGGCTTCTCGAGCAGCTATGGCAGGCCAAAAATGTGCGTTACACTCGAATAATAACAAAATAGTTTTTAATTAATATATTTTAAAATTTCTTTCTAATCTCTTTCTGCAGAATGATTTGTTCCCTATAACCATACTGGACGATGATGAGACGCTCGCTGAACAGTGCACAATGCTCTATTTGGATATAAATCGCGCTTGGGAACCGTTACTATCGGCTGCCCTTGGATATCCGCTCTAAACGCGCAAAAATATACTCTTTACATAATTATTTGCTTAATATGAGCAAAGTCGCATATTAAACTAAATGCTTATTAATGTAATACTCAACAAAAAAAAAAAAAATACGATGACAAAATCACAAATCTTGTATCCGCATATATACACAGATATGTCTCTCTAACATGATATTTATACACTTTGTATTATGATTTGTAATGTATACATTCGCTTAATTATTCGTTCATTTGCGCTGCTTAAAACAGAAAAACTTTTTTGTGTGATATTAACTTTTAAGTTGCCAATTGACATTTGTTTCTTTTGGGTTGATGAAGTTCTCTTGTTTAAACCTTAGGTTTTGTTATTATTACTTACTTTTTGTTCAATACAAACACCGTGTAGAAAGATGCACAAAAAACCCCCAAGGCTTTACTATATGTACATTATATTTTGATATCTATAGACATTTAATTATAAAAATAATATTTTGTAAGCATTCGTTAAGAGCAAACAACAAAGCAAACCGTTAGCAAATCATTGATTGATCAATATAAAAAACATTAAAATACATAATCTAGCTAAAAGATATTAAATGTAAATTAATCAATATAAATTAATGGCAACTGAATGTCTGGGATGTATTTTTTTGGTGCATGTTTGAATGAAGTGACATAAAATGACATTGATAGTATTTCCTTAAATATATATATTTATAAAATGTAATCTCTCAATATATCATAAATATTATATATATACATATGTATGCAATATTATTCTGGTGTTTTCGTACAGAACCAACCCAAATGCCTTAACTTTAAGTTATCTTAACTGAAGAATAACTAACCAATTAGAATTTGTACCTATGTATAATTTGCCAAATATGATATATGAAATCAGACAATATATGGTTATAAGCATGCAGCTACTTACTAATGAAGGCTAATGAAGGTATTTCGATAAAGCGTAACTCCCATCAGAATATTCGTTTATGCTTATGTAATTTTCAATTAGCAAGGCTTAAAAGCCACACCTATCTCCTATATCTCATACCTTAAATTTGCCATTGACTGTATGAAAACATCGGATAAAAGCTCATGATAATTAATAAAATTGAATAAACACAAAAGTGAGCCTTTTTTTTTTAAATTAAACCACTAAGCTCTCTGATTGATAACCCCTGACATTTTCATATGGGAGTAGAATTGGTTTGGGGTTTGATAAAAGTCATTTAGAGGGGGTATGGCTAAGATAATCATATTAGCAGTTCTTCAGAATGCAGAAAACTAATGTGGAAGTGGGAGTGCATATGCATGTGCATTTACATACATATGTACATACATGTACATATGTATGCTTTATAGTATATAATGTACATTGGTAATCGATGATGGCATGGTGTGTATATGTAATTAACAGATGGGGGTCTCTGCAGCTGCAGCATAGAAAAATGTATATACTAATGTATATGTGTGCACACATATGCCTACAAACATATGTACATGTATGTATGTACATATGTGCCTATGTCGAAAGAATTAAAATAATTATGCACCTAATAAGTAATCAATCCAATTAAAAACAGAGGACAACTCCACATTCTTACATGTGCATAAGCAAACAAGCATATGTTTGTATGTACAAAAGTGTATTTCTGCATTTAGATGAAGAGTAAATGCATAATTGGAAAATATGCATAGAAATTAAAGATAAACACATGTAACAATAAGTGCTCTGAGATCCCAGCTAAACAAAGCGTTGCATTGAAAAAGAGACACCAACAGCAATGTGGAGAGAAGCAAATGAGAATGAGAGAATGCGAGGTAAAAAGAACGCATGGAAAGTCAAAAACTCCAACCCTCATAATAAGTCAACGAATGGAAGACTACAGCAGGAAAAAAACATATTACAGCAACAAAGAAAAGAAGGAAAACGCTTCAACGACGATGAGCCTATGCGACTTTTGCGTGCACTGCAAACCAGTTTCAGAGATGTACAATATGACATAATTGTGTGTATAAAACATTTTATGCTATATATGTAATAACCATTTGCCTCAGTATTTAATTCAGGTTCGAGCTATTTTTATTTTAAGTCTTCTTCCTACCCTTCCTATGGTGCATATTCAGCTAGCTGTAGGGCATTGATAAAAACAATAAAACACTTGCAGGGCCTGGCGCAGGCACAAAAACAAATGCATGTGAGTACTGCTGGCCGACGTTAAGGCTGAGAGACTATTGATGCTGCTGCTGCTGCTGACGCTGACGCTACTGTTCTCTTATTAGAGCGTCCCGTCCTCACACTCACGCATACAGACAAGTGCTTATGCTAACGCTGCACTCACTTTCATTAACACTAACACTGAAGGCAGCGCCAGCAGAATTAAATGCAGCGACGCTCACGAGAATGCTGAGCGCTGCTAGACATCGCAGATACATACAGACAAACATACGTGCATACGCACATACGTACATATGTAGCTACGTTAATGATTATACATACAAACGCGTGTATAAACAAACATAGAATACACACATCTGTATAAATGCACTGGTCGTTCACTGCGACTACGACGACGATGGCCAGGCCACACAACCCCAAAAGTTGGAAAACCAAATAAAAATACGAATACGAGGCACGCTGTTTGTGAATTTTGAATTTAGAGATAGTCGACTGGTCGATGTTCTATAATATTGTGGTATTGTATAATGTTATAAGAAAGTTTAAGTTACATTTTTATTGATGCAGATCAAAATTATAATTATTTTAAATTGATGTTTCTTAATTCATTATTAATTTAGGAAAATAAAAATATATATGAATGTTTTTATGTATGAAAAAGCTATTTTATTAAATACAAATTATTAATATTAACACATCCTAGTAAATTTAAATTTTTTATATCTGACTTATTTATTTATTTAGCTAATCATATGTAGTGATTGCCTATGCGTCATATGTCCAGCCAGAAACGCATTGTAAAGAATGTACAAATAAACGCACATTTTCCAGAGAAGTAGAAAAACTTCCACCCTCAAAGCAGAGCGGTACAAACACTATACACACACATAGAAGAACATGCACACAAAACATTTGTATGCACATACATCCCTAACTACATACATACATATGTACGTGTTAGCGAACTAATACAAAAAAGAGAGCGTTGCGCTCAGTCACTGTCATTTGTCCATTGCGTCGCTGTTGCCGCCGGCGTCGCAGCGCAGTCGCTGCCTGCGCCTTATTGCCGTTGCCTGCCCCAGTGTTTCCGCTTTCTTTCGTTGTAATGTTACTTTTAGTTTGATGTCGGAGCCTCGACGAGCCGGTTGTAAGCGTGACTTTCGTTTAATTCTACTTTATTATTGTTGTTGTTTGCCGTCGACGTTGTCGTCGTCGCGGTCGCGCTCAACATTGCCTCGTGTATGTGAGCGTGTGTGTGTTTGTCCCTGTGTGTGTTTAGTTTAAGCGAAATTGAAAGTTGTACATTTTGCTACCCCCAAAAAGCAAAGCGCTGCATACAATCGCGCGCTTATACATACAAACATACGCGAGTGTGAGTACGCCACGCCACACCAAAAACCAACCCCCACCAACAAGAGTAGCAACAACAACAAACCCAGCCAAGTTAGCACCACCCACTGCTGTAAAGCGCCGCATAGTCATCGTCATCGCCATCGCCTGTTTCAGCTCTTTCTCTGCCAATTCGATCGTGTTTCAGTTTCTCAGGCTCAACGCGCATTGTTAAGTTAGTGTTAGTGTTGGTTAGTGCAATTTGAAAACAACCAAAATAAACCAAAAAGCGAAAGTGTTACACAAGCCCCAAAATAAAGGGCAGTGGGAAGAGTTGAGGCTTTTCCAAAAAACCAATCGGCAAAACCAGAAACAGCCCAACGTCCCAGTGAGTGTGTTTGTGTTTGCGTGTATATGTGCGCGATTGAATCTGTGAATGCGTGAAGCCTGTTAAAAACATAAACTGTCATGATGAATTTCTCCGCGTTCGGCGGCCCATTCTCTGGCATTCATCAGTTTGCCGCTAAATTTGATGCACAAACACCGGGCGCATTTGGAACGCCGCCGGTGAACGCTGCGGCAGCTGCAGCGGGCACCGATAATCATGTGCAGCGCTATCAAACCAATGGCAATCATTTCAATCAGAATGTGCCCAACGGTAAGTGCTCAATATACACATATGTACATACATTAGCTTTGTACGGACACACATACAATACATTCATATATATATATATATGCATGTGTTGTATATATACAACATAATCACTAAAAATGTATTTATTTTTATCGATTTATTTTCGCCTGCTGCTGCTGCCGCCGCTGCCGACGCCGTCACTGCGACGTCAGCGCTGGCGTCAGCAACAACACAGCGGCGACGTTTTGCTTTTCCCTATGCATGCACTACAACGCGCCGTTTGGGGTCTTTTGAACATGTGTAACTAGCATTATATTCATGTTTTGATTGGATTTTGTTTAATGTGTTGAGAAGAATATGGATGATCATATTGAAGAATATCACAAATATCAACAGCGCGTGTGTATAAGAGCATAAATTGTATGCATTGGCTTTGGCTTTTGCGTGCAGCATACGAAATGCCATTTGTTAGAGTGAGCAGGCATAAAGAGCTAATCAGCCGCTTAGTGATTCATTTGGAGTTCACAGAACTAGTTCAAACAGAAAGAAAATGCATTCAAACAATCTTGCGTTTACTTGGGCGTTGCCACCTGAAACAAAATCCAGTTTTTGCTAAAAGAAAGAACATAAAAGTTAAAAATATTTGTAAATAAAATATGAAAAATTACTTAAAAGTAGTAAAATATGTAGGTGCTTTTTTTTTTATTTAACTTCTACGAACTATATTTGTAAATACATTATAACTTTAAAAAAACAAAGAAATAAATTAGAAAAAAAATATAATAGATAATTCTAAAAAAATAGAAAAAAGAAAATATTTTAATTAGATTTTTTTACATACAATAGTTGATAAGAGGATATAAATACCACAATATTTTGACATTCTAAATGGTAGTTCTATATACATTGTTTATGAAATTATAGATTACTTACCCAATAACTCTCTGAAAAAAATTACATTTAAAAATTTAATGCCCCTCGCTAAATATTCCACCTCATCCCTTAACTTTTGTATAAGTATCAAAAACCCTTCTTCACTCTTGCAATGTGAACTTCAATTTGTTTCTAACACTAATATTCCGCACCAATATAACGGAGAGGGCGCGTCTGTCATCATGACCGAATCTAACGATTTTTGTTGTTGTTTTGCGTTGCTTTTTTTTCATGCTGTATGTTTTGAGTCATTACCACCCACCCCTGTTGGGCACTCTGTATCTGTGTGTGTTTGTGTTGCCTGCTGCCAGTTTTTCTTGTTCTCGTTGTTGTTGCTTAGCTTCGCTTGAAAATGCAATGAACTCAAATAACTTTTGAATTTGCTGCATTTTACTTTGTATAGCACCCGGGGTGAGTTTTTTTTTCTGTCGTTAGCTACTCAACACTCACATACAAATACAATTAAACGGGGGTGTGTGTGTGTGCGTGCGCAGTTTTCAACCCCAACCCCGGTTGCAGGCAAAAAGGAAGCGTCGCTGCTTTTTTAATTGCACCAACTTCCTTACAGCCCAGTTGCAACACTTTGTGGCAGGGTGACTGCCTAAACCCGCTACCCCCGCAGCCAACCACTAAACGTAAAGTACATAATCTGGACGCCGTGTATCATCCCCCTCAGCCTCCTCCTAGAATCATCTATCTCAATGCACTCACATCTTTTATCAGTTGTAATTGCATGCATACAACACTTGCATAATTAGATTCCCATGCCTCACAATGCATTGTGTAATCCTTGTATAGATTTCTACCGATGCCTAGTGTTGCTAGGTGCTTTTAAAGATATGTAAAAGGCAAAGTGTAAATGGGAATGATTTCTTTTTTTATTGAATCTGTTTTTAAAATATGACATACAATATATTTTATATATATATATATATATATATATATATATTTTTATGTCATCATCATCGCTTCAAAACGGAATCATATAAAAATCTAAATGTATCTTCACATTAAAATAAATTCTTGAAAATCATAAGTTAGCTAATTTGATATCGTGACAACCCTGTGCCCCGACTGCATCGCACGCATTTATTGCTTACTAAAAAAGAATTGGAAATAAACTCAAATACACCATTTCAATCCCAAACTCCAAACTCAAACTCGATACCTACTGTCATTTGCCACTGGTTTTGTATAGTTCATTGATCCCAGCTTTTCAGCTCTACGCATTACATTTCCAGTTTAGCGTTTTATTTTATTTCATTTCTATATGGTTTTTTTTTTTCGTTTTACCTGCAACAACAGGAAAATGTGTCTATACGTGCGTATGTGTGTGTGTGTGTGTCGACTGCGTGTGGGTTGCTCTTTTTTTATCTCTCTGTATGTATGGTTGCAGCGCTAGCCAATGCAGGTAGACTTGCTGATAGATATTCTCCGCACCCTGCACCCCGCACCCCGCACTCACCGCGGCTACCACATTTTGTCTTGTCGCTTATTAGCTGCCTTATCACGCGGACAGCAACAAATAATAACACAAAAAACATCAACTTTAAGTCTAGTTTTTCGGCAGTTAGATAGCCCAGCTCAGGCACAGATAGCGTGTCTCGTTGCTGTCATATAAATCACATATGTATGTATGTATGTATGTATGTATGTATGAACACACACTAACACAACTATGAGCTCGTAACAAACTCTCGGACTGTTGTATGACCAGCCAATTAGTGTCGATAGCTGCCGGCACAGTAACAAAATGTTTGTAGTTAGATGTTTGTTTTAACATTCGATTCGATTATGATATGAAAAATGTTTATATTTCAGATCTGTAAAGTTCTAAAAAATGTTTTGGTAAAAATTATATTTTTTTAACCTTTATTACTTGTTGCAGATTGGAAAGTAATTGAATTATGTATGGTGATTGGAAAATACTACAAGAGCACAATATGTTGATTATACAAATTTAATATTTGATATGCTGATAAGAGACGAGTTAATCTAAAAACTATCAATATATAAAGATTTAGTTTCATTATGGTAAAAATAGGTGCTTAGCTATTTTCCACTCTAAATTCGATTTAAATTATTAAGTACTAAGGAATTTCTCTTAAATTAAAGATCTTCGCGAGCTACTTCGGTTGGTTGTAAACCCTTTTTCGAAACATTAAAGCTTAACTTAACTTCAAGTACCAGGGATAAACATTTGTCAACTTTTTTTTTCTTTTTGTCGCTCTGCAATTTACATAATTCATCATGCCCTGCGGGAAACCCTTTAAGTAGACATCAAAAATTCAACATCACAACAATTTAGAGGCAAATCAAACATAAAGAATATTCTGAACAAAAGTAAAGAAAAGAAGAAAAAAACACCAAGAAGAAAAAACATAATAAAACCAAAGAACATTTTTGGGCTCATTGATTTTTCTTCTAAGCGATGACGAAGCGACGCAGAGTGTAAGGATGAGTAACAAACAAACAATGAGAGAGTGAAAGAGAGAGAGAGAGAGAGTGAGAGTGGGAGAGCGTTTTCGTCTGTGGCTAGGGGTTGTGTGTAGGCGAAAAATGTTAGAAACATGTGCTAATGTATTTTTTGTACATTTTCATATATGATCAGACTAACTACCAACTCGATCAGAATGATAATGAGAATATGCAATTTAAGATGACTGTGAAATGGCCAGCCAAGCGAATGGATGTAATAATATTGCGGTTTGTCAAGAGGGTCGTTCGCCCAACCCCCTCATAAATTATTTGCACTCATGTACATACTTTTCTATGTGTACATAACAGAAAAAGAGAATGAGAGGCAGAGACAGAGAGAGAGAAAGAGTGAGGGTGAGGGTGTGAGTGTTCTGGCAGGGTTTGCACCCACCCCCAACAGGGGGTGAGTAGCATGAGGAACAGCGCCTGACGCTATGCAACACTAAAAATGCGCGTGCTTATAAGTCTTTCAGCCTTTATGTGTGTACATTTGTGATTATGTACACATACATACATATATATGTATTGATGATATATGATATATGACCCTTTGGGTGTGTATATAATTGAGTTACCCCCAACCCCCCTCCCGCTATCTTGCCACATACTTAAGCCGACCAAAAAGGCAGGCAAGTGTAAAACAATAAAGCCAAAACAAGCTTTTTCTATCATATGGCAGCTTTAAGGCTTAAAGCTGCTCTTCTGGCAACACTGTTGTGGTTTATTGTTGTTGTTGTTACCGCTGCTGCTGCTGCTGCTGCCGCTGCTGATGATGACTCAAACTCTGGTGACTGGCGCCGCGTCGCTCTTCACAGCCCCACACCCATTGTGGCGCAACGCCATTTCCCAAACCAACCCAAGTGACAAGCACAGCGGGCGTATAAACCCCCAACTCTAATAGGGGTTGCAGTTTTTCCTAACCTCACACGCGCTCGTTCTTTATCTCTCTCTCTCTCTCTCTCTTTTAATTTTTTTGTACTATGTATATAATGGCGTATATATGTTTCTGTTGCGCGCGCGCTCTCTCACTTACCGCTTTCACTGTGTGTGCCGGCACTATAAACACACTTAAAAGTAGGAACACAGACGGCAGCGCCATGTTTTCCAAAACGTTCCCCAAACCTAGCGAATTCCTTTCCATTTTGTTCCACTTTGGTTTGTCACTCAAACCCAACAGAAAAACACGACGACGCCATATTGTGGGTTGGAGAGAGCAGAGTACATCAGTAGCGCAGCGCCAAAAACACTCTCTCACACACACACACATACCAGCTAGCGAGCGCGCGCTTACTCTCTCTCTCTCTCTTCTCTGTTAGTCGAACTCTCGCAGTTGGGCGCGCTCTCACTCTCGCTTGGCCGTGTTTCAGTTTTCACCGACTTTAACTCGTTGCTAAGCACCAGCAATACCAACAACAAGCAGACAGCCAGGCAGGCAGGCAGGCAGGCAACGTGCCGTTTCTCGTACTCAGCGTTCTTGTTCTCGTCCTGGTGCCGTTTCTGCTGGTTTATGTTTCTGGTCATTGTTGTTTTTGCTTTTGCTTTTGCTGTTGCTGTTGCTGTTACTGTTACTGCTGCCGCCGTTGGCATTGTCGTTGTCGTTGTTGTTGTCGTTGTCGTTGTCGTCCTCGTCGTCGTGTGGCCCATGTGAAAGTGATGTGAAAAGTGAAATGTTACAACGACAATGCCGGGTACGATGATGATGTTGATGATGATGATGATGGAAAATGGAGCGCATGCTTTTAGATTTGTTGTTGTTCCAAAGTTCGATGTGGTAGTCGCCATGCTTCTCGTTGCTCGTTCTCTTATCCAAACGGCTTACGGCTTAGCCCAGTATTTCCGTGCGCCTGTAAATTCTTTGCCTTTGCTGCTCCTGTCTCTAACTAACTGCCTCTGACTGCCTGGCCGCTGTTCTCGTTCCATGTTCCATGTTACGTTTGTGTTTTGTCAACTTGTCTTGTCCTGTTCTCTTTTCATTTTTTTGTGTTGTATATTGTTTTTCATTTTTATGGTCAGTTGGTTGTTTTTTGTCTACTTTTTGCGGCTGTTGTTGTTGCTTTTGTTAGTCTGTGCACTCAATGGGTTCAGTTGATTAATTACTGGTACACGAGTCTTGCATTTACCAAACTGCTTTTATTATCTATCCATTTTCTGTGGAGGTTATTTAATTGCTCGGATAATATTTGATTATCTCGGCCTTAACTTTTCTCACTAATGGACTTGGCTTGGAGTGAAGGCTTTAGGTGTTAAGATTTTCGTTTTCCTATATGTAAATCGATTTTTCGTGCGTAAGCATTAGGCTTATTCTCCAATTTTCTTGCCTTGCTGATTAAGAAAACTTTCTTCATGTCTTATTAGTTTTTCCAATTAGCCCGTACATAAATTAATCTTGTGTTGGTATAAATAATGGTCAATCTAATAGTTGAATTTATGCAAAACAAACTAAAAATCTAAAAGCTCTAAGATCAGAGAGTCGAAATTGTGCATTTACTATGATTATTTAAGCATAATTACTTCCTCTAATTAAATAAAATGTTCCACAATTCTCTTATATATGTATCTTTTTCTATATTCTAAAAGATGCCGTTTGTCGTCTTTTACGGTTTGTTGGACAATTGTTTTAGCCTAATCCCCCTTGTGGACTACTTTCGTTTATTAGATACTATTAGACTGCTTCCTTTATTAGCCCACGCAAGACATTCCCCTTGCCACACATTCGTTTTTACACATGCACACACACACACACACATATGACCTGCCTAATTGAGGTTAGCGTATTAAATTTGTTATCCCCAAAAAGTATGCTAGAGTTTATTATGCATCTACGGGAAACTCTCTCCCAAAAGGCATTAAAGCATAAGAAAATATGTTGAAATGTATTGCAAGGTCACAAGTTAATTTATACGAGGGACTGACAGCCAGATGCCAAACACACAGACACCCACACACGCACATTCACACACAATTGCTCACATATACAACCGCACACGCGTTTGTTCCTTTCAAATATTTGGGTCTCTTATTTTATATTATTATTATTAAATTTGTAACCTTTTTTGTCGCTGCATACCAAAAGCTTCATCTCCAAAAAAAAAAAATCATTTCATCAGGAAAAAGGAAGCAAATATAAAGAAAATACTGAGAAACAAGAAAAAGAAAAAAAAACCAAAAACGAAAAATGAAAAGAAAAACCGGGCCAATTGGCAACAGCCAAAAAATATTTATTAATAAAAACGAGCACCCGGCGAAACGTTGGCGCAAAAGGCAATGCCGAAAATACACGCACACTCTCACAGACAGACATACATACACATAGATGTTTATATGTAGCATACATTTGGTGGCGCTTCGGTAGGGCCGGCATTTTCAATTTTAATTTCCTTTTTCCTATGTATGCGTAACCCGCACGTGTGCGTCTCTCTGTTTCTCTTTTTGCTGTGCGTGTCTGTGTGTGGGTGCAAAATTTGGCCTTGGCAGACGGCAGCGAGGCAACTCGACGACAGGCCAGAGCGCAGGCGAACGGGCGTGACAGGCAGGCAGGCAGGCAGGCAGACATGCCCACAGCTGCCTAAAAAGTAACAGCAAACAGCAACAACAGCAGCAACAACAACAACAACAACACACGCATGTCAGTGCCAGTGTTGCCAACTACTACCAAAAAATGTTGCTGCCTACACACAGACAGGCAGTAACTCACACACACACACACAAACATTCACACAAGTATAAATCGTGCTTTAGTGGGACATTGTCGGCGGCGTCGTCGTCGTCGTCGTCGTGAATAAAACGAACAGCCACCCGCTTATTGCCGGCACCCGATCCTCGTCGCTCTTCGTGCGCTTATCCATACTATGTATGTGTTTGTGTGTGTGTGTGTGTGTGTGTATATGTGCCGCCGACAGCTGTGGCTGCTCAGACGGCTGCTACAGCTACTACTGCTGCTGCTGCTGCTGCTGCTCAGACAGACGCAGGCCCCAGTCAGTTGTAGTTAGTCGTTGTGCGTTGTCGCTCGCTTGCGGCACACAGTTCTAAACACACACAAAGCCGCCCTATACATACAAATATATATATATAGTATAGCAAAACTAAAACTAGCAAATATATAGTATTTACATAGTAACTTTCAAAGGCTGTGATTCTAGCGCAATTTCAAGCATGTGTAAATATATAAAATAAGATTGATAATCTATTTCCTCCTATACTAATGACATAAAATTTCTCTTGCCTTCTTTTCCTTACAGTTTCGGCTGCTAATAATATGCAATATGGTCAGAATATATCCATACCATACTCGCAACCGCAGAGTGATCTAAACTTTTTGAATGCGGCCGCTGCAGCGGATCATAAGGGTAAAATCCATCCAAAAATTGAACGTGACCGGGAAGAAGGTGAGTCGGCAGCGTTTACGCTGAACGATACTCCACTTTTTTTCTTCATTGTTTTTGCTTTTTTCGTGGCGTAGAAGGAGTTTTGGGGGGATGTGTGAAGCACGTATATTTCTTGCAAATTTGTTCGTTCCTTTTTTTTTTTTCAGTATTTTTTCTTTTTTTTCTGTAACTTTTTGCTATCTTTGTGTGTATGGGCATATTATTTCAAGGACGCACATTACTCTTCGTGTGCGATATTCCTGCATGCCACATTCCGCACCGCTGCCGTCTACAGTCGGCTTGCCTCGGCTAAATGAAGTACATATGTATTTGTGCAGGAAAAAAGTTGCTGCTGCCTGTCTGGATTGAGATTTTTATAGCATATTTATTTGGAGCGACCAACAACTTTTTTTTTTTATCTGCCAAACAAATTATGAACGTGTGTGTGTTGCTATGTGTGTATTTCCTATTAACAAGTTTTCAAAAATTTGTGTTTACTTGTTGTCGAGCTGAAAGTTTTCGCCCACACACACACACACACACACACACAGAACAGACACACCATTTCCACGTGGGCGTATTAACTTTAAAAAGGAGCACAGCCAGCAAATATGAGCCATCGGCAACTCGGGGTGCTGCGGGTCGTTAAGGGGGGGCTAGTGATGCCGCATGTCATGTGTCCTTGACGGCTGTTACTTTACCCAGGGGTATAGGGGGGTATATAAGCAGCCTGGGATTTTCAAGAAAATAGAACTGAGCCTCTGAATTACACACACGGGTTGTCTGTTGCCAAGCTAAAGCTTTTTGTTGTTGGGGTAGGTTTTCCTTTCTTTTTTTTTGTTCTCTGCTTTTGCTGTGCTGCCTTCTTTGGAGCAAAGGAAAATTATCCAGGAAGCTATTAGATAATGCATGAACTGCTCACGATGTGTTGGGCGTGGACATATTTGGAACAAGTGATAGGTGATGCTAAGGGTGAGGGTGAATGTGGGGGCGGAGTGTGTTAGCTGTTGGTTAGGGGTGGTGTAAAGATGACAGCTTTGGATTTGTGCCTTGGGTGTGTCCATCATTAGCATTAACTTGAAAAGATACAATACCCAGGAAGGAAAAAGATTATATGGTTCATAAGTTATCGGCTTCAGAGAGAATGTTTTTTTAGTGCATGTTTATGTAAAGTTTGATCGCATAAAACCGGTTAAATAGATTTTTTTTTTTGGTAATTAAGTTTTTTTTAAGCACGATGTAAAAAGAAAATTTCCCGGTACGAATGGTATTGAAAAATCCGAATATGTATTCCATTGCCACTAAATTTTACTCACAAATATATTTTTTTTTAAACATTCACAGTGCTCAATCAGCAAATCTTACAGAATGTCAATCAGTCATGGCAAACGCTGGCTAATACGGCCAACACGGTCGATTACTCATCGCATTTGTTATCCGCAACACTGCCAATCTCCATACAGCACTTCCTCAAGTATTCGGAGACCATCAAGAAGGAGTCCACGGGCGATGTGCTTAAGAATGGCACCAATTTGGCCAGTTTGGCATTGGGCGGTGTCGCATTGACGCCCAGCAATAATGGAGCGAACGGCGCCCATCACAATGGGCTGGTGGGCATGGAGCATGGCGGTCATATGACCAATATGACAGATGCCAATGGGGCTGCCTTGGCGAATGGCGGTGCCACCAATGGCGTCAATGGCAATGCCAATGGTGCGGTTAGTAATGGCGCCGCTGTCTCCAGTACTGCGGCCGTGGGCACCACAAATGCCACAGGTGCCACCACAACCACCACTGGCAAGAAAACCAAAAAGAAGAAACCGCCAAAGGAGAAGAAGCCGCGACCCAAGCCCGGTGAAATACGTGAAACGAAAGCATTAGACGGCTCCACGCTCTACTGTTGCCCGGAATGCCAAATGGCCTATCCGGATCGCAGCCTGATCGAACAGCATGTCATCTCGCATGCCGTGGAGCGGCGCTTTGTCTGCGATATCTGCAATGCAGCTCTAAAGCGTAAGGATCATTTGACCAGGCACAAGCTATCCCATATACCGGACAGGCCGCATGTGTGCAATGTGAGTAAAATGTTTAAAATTTCAAATTGGATTAATCAAACTAATCGTACATTTTTCTTAACCGTTTAGATATGCATGAAGTCTTTCAAGCGCAAGGAACAGCTCACCTTGCACATTGTCATCCATTCGGGTGAAAAGAAGCATGTCTGCATTGAGTGTGGCAAAGGTGAGAGCAGTTTGAAGGATCCCTGTCAACAGATTGATTCCTTATATAGAAAAATCAACCTAATATGCTATGTGAATATATTTCTTAATACAAATATTCTTTTTATAGGTTTCTATCGCAAGGATCATTTGCGTAAACATACGCGTTCGCATATTGCACGTCGCGTCAAATCGGAGGTGTCAGCCCAAAATGTGAATGGCAGCGGTGCCAATAATAACAACACTGCGCAAAATAATGCGCTACATGGTTCCTGAGGTTCGTACAAGGACTTTTGGTAAATTCTCAAATACATTTCAGGCCACAAGGGGCGGCTGAGTTGTTGCCAGCAAATCGCAGCTACAATTGCGATTTGTTGGTAAAAGCTGAGCTGCTTTTTTGAAATGTCTTAAGAGTTTACCGAAGGTTCTGCTGAGCGTCACCCCAAATCCAATAACCCTCAACAACAAACAAACAATGAAAAGAAAACAAAACAAGTTATACTACAATATGCAAGTATTAGTTGAATTTTGTTTTATCGATCGTTTTAGTTCTTTAGCTTTGGTTCTTTCAGTTCAAGTTTTCGCACAAAAACAGTTAAGCAAAGTATAGCAATTTAAATGTACAAAAAGAAAAAGAAAAACACAAAGTTGAAATTTTGTAAATCTAAAATATGCGCATAGTTGGCTTTCATTTCTTTTTAATGAGGATCTGTGATCTTTGCGACATAAACTAACAAAAAAAAACAGAAACAGAAACTTTAAAAAAAGAATGACACAAACGTTTTTTTAAGTGTAAGCTAATAATGTTTAAAGAAAATAAATTGATGTGCAATTTTCGTTTTTATATATTTCATTTGAGTTTTCTTTTTGTTTTTGTTTTTGCAACAACTTAAATAAATGTACTTAGAATAAGTTTTGAAAATTCAACAAAATGAATTAATTAAGTCAAATGAGTAACGGTATATATATATTTCTAGTCTTATACTTTATTTGAACATTTATGCAAAAGAGTAGTTTACAACAAAAACAAAAAAGGTAGTTTTTAAGAATTTTTAACTTAATGTTCAAAGCGAAGCAAACACTAAACACAAAAGAGTAATGCAATACAAGCTTGCGTCTTTGCATGCCACAAATTCCAGTCGTCGTTTAAATCAATCAACCTATCTATCTATCTATAAACAAACACAACCAGAAACTACAATACACCATATAAAACCAAGTATACTCTATAGCTATAGCCAACTTATCGTGCTTACAACACAAAACAAAAACCGATATTATAATAACCACAAAATATATACATACAATATATATATTTAACCAAAATGAGCAGCTCTAAAACAGAAAAGAAAACAGCTAACCAAAAACAATAACTGCAATAAAACTCAATAAACAAAAATATTTTTTATAAAAATGTGAAAATGCAAAAAAAAAACAAACTTTACCAAAAAAACAAGAAAATGAAACTGAAAACAAAATGGATAAAGTATGATGAAATGAAAGGCATAAAACAATAACCGAAATAAAGTGCAAACACTTCGTGCAAGTGAAAACGTAATTAACTGTTCAAATACATAGCATTTTTTGAGATTAATGTAAAAGGTCGAAACAATACCAATAACAAACATTTTTATCATATGATGTACCAGCATATTTACATATAGTTGTAATGAATGCTTCAAACTAATCTACAATACATTTAAACGTAGTTTTCATTTTTCTGTTACTTTTTTTCTTTTCAAAATCTCAAACAAATGCTCCTTGAGCACTAAGTAAGAAAGATACAAACATTTTTAAAGTTCAACTTAGTGCTTAATGCAACATTTGATTCGTACTTCAAGTGTCCTAATTGCATTTGTATTTTTGTGTTTTTGAGCATACCCAATTGATGTAGTGTCATACCTTTGTAATATGCTACACACCTTACATAATTATGCTAATTTTGTTAGCGGCATATAGTATACATACTACATATAAGCATATATTATGATGTGTACGCAATTCAGGTGCAACAGTCCATGAATCTGTGTTTTGTGGCTTTGTGCGTTGCTTTGAACACAGAAAGTAATTGAAATACTTACAGTAAAGTACAAATACTAATTACAAATAGAAAACACAAACAAACAAGAAAATGCAGCAACAACAACTCATACAAATGGCACTAAAAGCCAACCAATTAAGTATTAGCCAAAAGTTATATATATACATAACAAATACATACATAGCCAGCAGAAATACAAACAAACTTAAGTACAGTTACTACAAACTTTAGATTAGCACATTTTGGCCAACTTTATAGTAGTTTAACCCAAAATGTGTCCACCCAAATCCTAAACAGAAGACGCAGTCAAAAGAAAAACAAGTTATCAAGTAATAAGCAACCTTCAAAGCCCATGAAAAAAAATGTTCAATTCGCAACTATTTTTTTTTTTCGTTTAGCATAACTTACATACTAAAATCACATAAGAAAAATTATAAAACAATAAGTTTATAAAGAAAAAAAAATTGCAATAAATGACAAACAAAGGAAATTAAATCACTCAGGGATGAAGCCTCCAAACAAACAAAACAAAAAAAAAAACTAAAAAAAAACAAAACATAAAGAAAAAATGCAATATTTTAAATGAAACTAAACGAAAAACAAAAAAGAAAAAACAAAAATACAAACTAAATTTATAAATAAATGAAAAAGGTACATTTTAAAGTTAAATATTTTAGTGTAAAGCAAAAAAAAAAAAATATTTAAGAGTTAAAACAAAGAATCATTAGAAATTTGCACAAATTTTTTGGCATTTTATAAAGAAAACAAAATGAAGAAAAAAAAAATCAACCCACTAAATAATAACACATAACAAAAAAATATTTTTCCATATATTACAAAAACACAATTGGTTTATCGAAGGTATAACAGGCAGTAAAACAAATGATTTAAACTATTAAAAAAACACACACATACACACAGTCCGTGCAACTCTTAGTGAATTTAAATGAAATGTATTACAATTTACATATTTACAAAAACTAACGGAAAATGGAAGTGGAAAGAGAAAGTGTGTGCGGCCAAAGATGAAGTTACAATTGTAGGTTAGGAGTACAGCAAACAGTGTTGAGAAACGACGGAAGGAAAATTTTAAAGCAGGCAGCAAGCATAACAGGCGAGGCGACGAATGCAACCTTTATATTATATTGTAAACATTTTTTAATAATATTAAAAACAAATTATTAACTAAATACAAATACTGTATATGTATAGGTATTGTACTGGATTTATGTTTAGTGTCAGCAACAAAAAGAACAACACACAAAAATGAAAACAAAAACAAAAAACGAGAATGAATATAAAATTGAAAAGCTTAATACATTTTAAGGTTAGGTTTTCTGCGAAAGGACTGAAGTTAAGGCAACGTAGCGTTTAAAAACAAAATTGCGAGTGTTATGGACAAGGATGTGGACGATAAAGAAAAAACAAAAACAATATAAAATAATAAAATGAGCGCGCAAGGTTAGAGAGAGAACATTGGTTTAAGGTTAGGCATACTTATGTATTTTCGAGCTAAATAATGAGAAGTAAATGGATAGGAAAACAGCAGCTATAATATTTTTATAATTACAAAAACAAAAACTTTGTTTTAACTATGTTTAATTTAAATACAATTTCGATTCGTTTAAGACATTTACTGTTTTGTGATCCAAATTCAATGAAGTATCCGTATATAAGTACTTGACTTCAAAAGATAACTAAGTTGAATTTATTTTTTTTGCTGTTGTACGGCAAACGGAAAGCAAGAATACAGTAAATTGTACTTACCTAATATAGAAAGATACAATAAAAAAACAAAAACCCAGACACACAAAACACACACTTTGAATTATATTTACTTGAATTAAATAAAAATAATGAGTATATATAACTTTGTACTTGAATAATATTTTATTTATATATATATATATATATACCTTAAGTCGATAAAAATTCTAATAAATTATAATCACCTATAAAAAAGATGTGTTGAATTCTACTGTTTTTATTTGATGGGCTTATTTAGATAAAAAATCTACTAACTGACACTTTTCAGTTCATTTCCAACTGACGTCAAATGGTCGTATCTCAGCTGAACGTAATCTGCCATAACCTGTTGCATTTCAATTAACGGTTATTTAAATAAAAATCGATTCTTATAACCGTCTGCAATTATCGATACATTATGTCATGCACGACAACTGGACACGTCACAATATATTGAATCAACATAAATGCACTTTTGGGGCTTAAAATGCTTATTTATGTGAAAATATGTTATTAAATATGAAATCTATTTTGTTTAACATTACCGAATCAAACTATATTGAAAACACCCTTTTTTTCCACAGTTATTGTGAATTAAAATGTAAACTCACCATAACAGCGCACTTTTTTATGTAAAGTTAACGACCCATTGATTACGGCAGTGCCTTTTGAGTTGCGATTTGCTCTTCTCTTTGCCATGCAACACTCAGTTTTTAATGTTTGTTGATTGTTAGCGGCGTTCAGACGTGTTTGTTTAAGTCAAGCCCAAGTCGCACGTGGTCATAAACGTGGTTGTTGTCTTAAGTCTAGGTTAAATAATCACAACAAAGAGTGATCTCTATCAATATGGTGACAAAAAATGCAGATCAAATGAAAGCGCTAGCGCTGAAATTGTTTGAGATCAATGCATTCAAATTTGGCGATTTCAAAATGAAGGTTGGCATTAATTCTCCGGTTTATTTTGATCTACGTGTAATTGTCAGCTATCCAGATGTAATGGTAAGTGCCAGGGGTGGGGGTTCTGCTGAACAAGACATGTAACAAATGGTACTATTATTGTTTTATAGCAAACTGTTTCCGATCTGATTGTGGCTCAGATCAAGGAGCGTCAGTTGACCTCCAAACATGTCTGCGGTGTTCCATACACTGCTCTTCCGCTGGCCACCATCGTTTCGCTGCAGCAGCACACACCGATGTTGGTGCGTCGCAAGGAGGCCAAAGCCTATGGCACCAAGAAGCTTATCGAGGGCATCTACCATGCCGGTGACAGTTGTTTAATTGTTGAGGATGTTGTCACCTCTGGCTCTAGTATTTTGGACACAGTGCGTGATCTTCAAAGTGAGGGCATTGTTGTCACCGATGCCGTTGTGGTTGTGGATCGTGAACAGGGCGGCGTTGCCAACATAGCAAAACACGGTGTTCGCATGCATTCCGTATTCACGCTCTCCTTTCTGCTGAATACACTGCACGAAGAGGGTCTAATTGAGCGACAGACGGTCGAGGCTGTGGCCAAGTATATTGCGGCAGTGCAGATAAATAGCGATGGCTCGTTCGTTGGCGGCGATAAGCCTCTTGAGGCGGGTAAGTGTGCGGGTAAGGGGTTGCTAGTTGGTTTTGGCTACCAGATACGAAACGATAATGAAAACATGACAGTTGCGCGTGCTAATTTAGCTAAAGCCCCTCCATAGAAACCAGATTAGGTATTTAGCTTCCATTGCCAGCATCAAAAACAAAAGCCAACCCCTTAACTACTATATTCTCTGCTAGAATTAGGGCAGGTCTATATAAATATATATTTTTTTTTAGGCTGTTTAGCTCGTAAATTGTATAATTTGGTTTCGTTTTGGCATTGCCTAACATGATAATCATATCAGTTATGATCTATATTATGATATGATATGATGGTTGTTAATAATTTTATTAACATTCCAAAGAGCATATTAATGCACTAAAATCGTTTTTACCCCTTTGCTTCTACACGAGGTATTTTGTAAAATGAATTTTTCTAATCTACATTTACATCACATTTGTAATACAATTTTTGTCCTCATTAATATATACATATGTTTATATAAAACACATTGTGTAACACTCGTAGACTTGATTCGGTCGAATGGGTTCCACTAAAAACTGTTGTTATTTTTGTTTCCTACTGATAATACTTATCTTAACTCTCGTACACAGCTAATGACTTTTCTCGCACTAAACTGACCTACGAAAGTCGAGCTAATTTGGCTAAGAATGCGTTGGCCAAACGTCTATTCAATCTGATGGCAACAAAGAAAACAAATCTTTGCTTGGCCGCTGATCTTACCAAGGCTGATGACGTTCTGGACATGGCCGACAAGTGTGGACCATACATTTGTCTGCTCAAGACGCATGTGGACATTTTGGAGGACTTCAGTGAGAGTTTTATAACCAATTTGAAAGCGTTGTCAACACGTCACAATTTCCTGTTGATGGAGGATCGCAAGTTTGCGGATATTGGCAACACGGTATCGTTACAGTACGGCAAGGGTATATACAAAATATCCCATTGGGCAGATCTGGTAACGGCGCATACGCTGCCTGGGCGCAGCATTGTGCAGGGCCTAAAAGCGTCGCTTGATGGTGAAAATGCTGCCAAAGAGCGTGGAGTTTTTCTTCTTGCCGAAATGTCGGCCAGTGGCAATCTAATCGATGAGAAGTACAAGGAGAGCAGCACTAAGATAGCCACCGAAGGCGGTGACGTGGACTTTGTGACTGGTGTCGTCTGTCAGTCATCCAAGTGTTTTGCTTTTCCAGGTCTTATACAGTTAACGCCGGGCGTTAAGATTGATGAGGGTGTCGATATGCTGGGACAGCAGTATAACACACCCGAGCATGTGGTAAAGGAACGTGGCGCCGATATTGGTGTGGTTGGTCGTGGCATTATACAGGCGGCCAATGTGGAGAAAGTGGTGCTCAACTATCGCGATCGTCTCTGGGCTGCGTACACGGAGCGCGTGGCCAAGTAAACTTTGATCTTTACTCTACCTCAATCTGACGTATTTTCAATTTTATAACAGACTATTTTGTTTTACTATTTGGTCTCAAGTTAAGCACAAAAAAAGGCACAAAGGAATTTCCCATGGTTTTTGGTAAAGCATTAAAAGCCGTTTAGTTAATAATTTTTTGAGAAAACAATTTTAATTTTAAGTTAAAAGTTTACTAGAAAAAAACGAGAATACAACAATTGATGATGAAATGTATATTTTCCTGTGCATATGTTTTAATCATAAACTGAGTTTAGTAAGATGACAAACACTGCAGCACGTAGCTATAATCGCCAGATATATCGTCCTGTAAATGAAATAAAATAAAAAAATTTTTTGGTTTTGATTTTAAACGAAAAACTTGGCTTTGGCAAACTTTTTTATTTTGTTAATAGCAAGCACAAACTACTACGAAAGATATAATTTACATAAGAAAAAATGTATACAAAATATATATTAAAATGAAAACGTTGTAATAAAATTAATATGCAAAAAAAGAGTATAAACATCAGATGAATATAGACGTTAGACGTTATTACAGAGTTGGCTTTCGCAAAATACTTTAACATATTGTATAATGAGAATTACAATTGGAAATGAATTTCATCACAACATAAATAATTTCATGTGTCCGAAAATGCAAATATTTTTAGATTTTTTGGCATTTCTATTGCATTGTTGTATAATAATAAACAAACTCTTTTACTGGGCATCAAGGGTGTCTATTTTTCTTCTACCAAGCGACGATAGTCTCAAGCAAATATCCAATTTCAGTGTTTGCATCCTCCTGTAAGAGTTTTCGGAAATTTGCATAGAAGGGAAGCGTAAAAAGAGCAGAGCATTAAACGCGTTATTTTGTATACATTTTTGTTGTTTTTTTTTGTTATTTAGTTGCTCAGTGTACTTAACAGTAACCGCTTGCCTGTGTTAGGTGTTAATGTTAAGCGCTTACAGCGCACTGTTAGTAACATGGCAAGCAAAAAGAATTGCAAAAAGCTACTCTAGTTGAAAGAGTGAAACAGCAACAGAAGCAGCAGTAACGGCAAATATAATTCAAATGTTCAATCAAAATTTTCTTGTCCTTTATTGTTGCGTATTGATTGTTTGTTTTTGATGTTTTTAACAATAATGTAACTTAAACCATGTTCAAATGAGACTCAAACAATTGTCAAAATAAAAAAACAAAAACTATAAATTACAGTTTTAGCAAGACATAATATAGTTAAAATTAAAATCGAGATAAAACTATGTGCAATGAATGTGCATAATTATGTATATTATTTAACATGTGATGCGTCTGTAGCTTTGACAACCTTATTAAATGCACTGCGTTTCTTGTAAAAAGGTTCCACAATTTTTAATTTTTGCATTTTTCGTAGATCATAAAAGTGGTGTATAAGTATATATCTCAAATATATATATATATATTTGTTGGTGCGCATTAACTATTTGATAGTTGATTTTCATTTTTTGTACATTATGTGTATAAAATAAGGCTTAAGGCATGGAACAGACACGACAGTGACAATTTTATTGTTGGTTTTTTTTTTGAGGGTGAGTTCTTATTTAGAATCCAACAATAGCCAATAGGGCACGCTTATAATCGCCAGATGTATCGCCCTAAAAATATAGAATATGGCAAGTTTTAATGTTTGATGAACACAAATGAAAAATTAAGAATATAAGCAAAACTGATCGAATGATTGGAAATTGCATTTACAATAGATAGAGCGTGAGAGAAGTCACTATTTTATGCAGTTGACGCAAAACTGTAAACATTTTGGTGTTCTACCAGTTATGTAAATAACAGAGTATAAGTAAAGCTTTCAAGCTTTTGTTTCCAAAGCTGTTAAATGTTTGTTCTCTATGTTAGGATACACAAATAATGTGTTAAGGGTATAGGTTTGAATATATTTTTACTATCTGTAACAATTAGTATAGATGTATTATAATTAGATGACTGTTTATTTCACGGTGCATATCTAAGAGTGCCCAACACCACAAATGTACTTGACATGCTAGACATGCTAGCATACAAATATAATACTACTATGTTATTGAATAGAAAAGTATTTACCTTGATCCACGATTCCAAGCTCTTGCCATACTTGTTCTGGAATGCTTCCTTGATATCACCCAAATCAATCTCGGAGCGGCTGACAATAATACGAATCAGCGTCTTATCCTTGGTGCCCATGCCAGCCATTGAGTCGTGCAGACGTTCAGAGAAATAATCGATCTTGGACTTGCAGCACTTGACTAAAAGATGAATAATGTAATTAGTAAATGAATCAATATTACATTTGAAAGGTTGACTCACCAATTGCCAGAAAGCCCTTCTCCACAGAGCCGCTGAACTCACGCTTGATGGCCTTCTCAATGTCATTGCCGGAGAGATTCTCGTATTCGAGGAAAATCTGACGTAGCTGCTGATACGAGCGTGTAATCAGAATTGAGTTGAAGGTAGATTCATCGGTGCCCCACATGCCCTCGCCAGCATCGTGCAACAATTGTGCATCAGCAATGGCGGCACCCTCGTCAACGCCCTGGTTCTCATCCCGATTGCCCTGCACCAGTGAAACACACAGACGCTTGAAGTGTCCGCTAGTATCACCCTTCAGATCGGACTCTAGCGACTTGCCAAAGCTCTGTTCGTAGAACTGAGCAATGGTCTTGATGCCATAGTTGGACAATGTGCAGAGAATCTCAATGATGGCCTCCTCATCGGTGCCCAAGCCAGAGATGGCATCGTGCAACTCCTGTGCGTAGAACTGTGGAAGCGGCGTCATCAGTGCCAGAATCACATCCTCAAATTTGCCACCCAGCTCCGATTTCAGGTCCGAAATCAGATCCTTGCCATAGGAGGTCTTGAACGCCTCAGCAATTTCCAGACGCTGCACAATGCCGCGACGAGCAAGAATCTCAATGATGGCCTTCTCATCGGTGCCAAAACCCTTCATGGCCTTGCGCAGAATAGCCGCATCCTCGACGGGATCAAAGGGATCAGCGGGATAAACGGTGGGTGTGCACTGCGAATGTGAAATCAAATAAAGGTAACTACAGTGATTATACGCAAGAAAGTACTTAAGAATTTTAAGAAGTTTCTCGATAAAACTATACGGGTATTGTTTTCAGAAATCACTGAGAAATCAATGAGTGAGCAACTAAATATGCATTGTACACATATTTGGTCTTGGCAAATGCATTGAATACGTAATGAATATGTGAATAATCGATGAATACAACACGTACCCTACACTCACTCATACTTATTATACTCATACTGCCTATAAATGTAATGTACTTTGAGTCAGCTAACTGCGTTTGTGTTGTAAATATTTCTACATAGTATTTCCTTTCTGTTTAGCTTTGTTTGCCAATTTCTTATCTGGTTGCTTAAACCAGATAAGCGTTCAATTCACTCGTATGACGCGATAAGTACTACTCGAAACAAATCGATCAAAACATAATGGCTTAATTATAAATAATTGCCTGTTCATATTTGTTTATCTGGTAGAAATCTTTTGAATAACTGACCTTGAATGGATAGTACTCAGCGGAGCTCATGATTGCTTCTTCTTGTTTAGAGCTTGTTTTGATTGTGGTTTAAATCTGTAAGTGCAAAACACAAAAAAAGATATGATTAATAATGATCTAATGATTACAGCGTGTCTTGATGAGTATAAAATAAGGGGCCTGAATGTTGAAAATTGGAATGCGACAAGGTCAAAATAGACAAACATAATGTCCGCATTAAGTAACTATGGGAATACATAAAACCTACTGCCTGGCATGACATCATCAAATATTGGGAAGGGAAACACATTACGCATACGCCCCGTAGCCTTCGTGGCGCCACAATAATACAACAACATGGACATGCTTTCCTTTAACAGCTGCTTGTTGGTTTTTTTATAGCGTTCAACGGACAGTGTAAAAGTGAAAGTTTGAAATAGAAATGGGCGTGTTGGTTGGGCTGGTTTCGAGATAAGCAAAATTGTGGGTGCAGTCACCAGTGCGTATGCGTAATAAGGATATTTTCAAGCAGCAAACTTAACTTAACTAGATGAGTTCATTAATTAACTATCATCAGGTGGCATAAACATTAAAGTCTTTTGTTTAATGAACAAACAGCATATCAAAAAATCAATATGCCACACAAAAATCAAAGAAAAAAGGTAGAAAGTCAACAAAAAACAAAAGCGGGAAAAAAAAATGACGTGGCTGTGTTCCAAACCACTAACAACAACGCCTCTGCAGCGAGCAACGCATAATATATAAACAAATAAAGCAAAGCTACCAAAAAGAAGACCAAAAAACAAAGTAAAAAGTTTATAGCTAGAACCGGTATAGCTAGAAATGTATGTAGTGTTTAACATAGTACATACACACGAAAACATAGAGGCGATTGTTCTGGCCATAAATTAGCCTCCATTTGTGGAACACGCAACGGCAAAAATAACTAGAAAAGTTGTTGTTTGGAATGCGCCACAACTATCGGATACTTTCTACAATTTCGACACTTACAAAAATAAAAAACATTTATATCAACAACTTCATGAACTGAATGCAAATAATGTGCAATAATAATGTGTCTATAAATAGTTTGTAGATTCATTCAAATCTACGGCTCATCTAAATGAGTCTCTCATGAATCATGAATCATATAATACATAAGCTGATTTCTCAAGACCGCTTAACTGTGACGTCAAATGTAGGCTGCTGTGGGCGGGCGGCAAACGTGTGACGACGAATAAAAAAATAAACTGGATTTTCTGGAAAGTTTTGTTTTCTAACCGCAATGGTTAGCGAAGCTTTAAAATCAGTTTGTTATAATTTTATTTTGTTGTGTAGAAAGCTCGTGACACAGTGAAAAATGTGTGACTAAATATGTTAGTCGTAGCTGTATCAAAACTCGACTGTACCTTGAAGTTTCACTTCTCATTTGTGTTTTATTTATATATTTTTATAATGTGCTATATTTTTCTTTTTAGTAGTTAGTCAACTAACTGCTCTGTAATAAACCTTGATGACGCACCTTATAATTGCTAGCATGCAATTGTACTTAGTTTTTGCTGTTTGTGTGGAATGGGGTCGCTTTGTACAACAGAAAACAGATTCGCTTAAAGCAATTGAGTTGATTGGCACTCGGAAAAATAAATTGAGTTTGTACTTAGAAACAAGATGGATGAAGACAGAAGCAACAACAATTTGCCCGTATCTGATAGATTCAACTATAATTCGACACTTAAACATACATCAAGTGTATATACTATCTTGGTATGTTTATTTCCAGCTTAAAATCCAATTGAAAAACTGTGGCTGGAAAAGTCACACGCGTCTGCGAATGAGAGCACATAGTGTTGAGAGCGTATGCAGAAAACGATAGAGAGAGAGAGAGCCGTTAAAGTTTTCGTGCAGCTTCATTAAAACATTTGATGATGTCATCTTTCATCCGATTCGAACAATGTTCAGAAAATTACAAAAGTGTGTTTGTATGTGTACACGCCTCTTATATACAAAGAAAACAATTGCTGCCACGTATTATTCTAAAGAATTCTTCTTTTTTTGCCGCACCCAAAATATTATACTACCACAATAAATGAATTTTGTTTGTTCACTTTGCACTCTAAATTACTTTTCACTTCAATTTGTTGTTGACTGCCGTCGCCTGACATTTCTATTCATACATACATTTATATATAATTATACATGTATGCATATAAGCAAAAACCACAGTGAAAATAAACAAAATAGCAACTAGAGAGGAATTCTAAAAATTTATCAAGTGATATTCTCACACAATACATACAAAATTGGCTGCTTAGCGTCGCGAGCTCTTTGCGATATGAAATAAATACTGAAACTGTTTCGTGTTCTGCATGTCGTTTTATATGCGCGACAAATGCCGGTGTATGGGATCCAAGAGCGGCAAAAAAAAGAGAGAAATAGAGAGTCAGTTTTGGTTGGGTGCTGTTGATGAAGAGGGTTAGTAAGTTGGCTACATTTTTACAGTTCCTACATTTTTTTGTTTGTTAGTTGCAATTGTTGCCATCATATTTGATTTGATTTCTTTATTCTTTTATATTACGAACATTAAAAATGTTTGTCTAGTAAAATCAATAAATAGATTTACTATTATGTCGAACTACCGCTGTGCAGCCCTGGTATAGCCGGTGGCTGTAAGCTTATCTCTCAGAGAGCAAAGGTTTCAATAAATTACGTCATGAATCATGATATTGTGGCAATTGTGTGCTAAAAGTTCATTTACTCTCTTTCACTCTCTCAACGTACCACTCTCAAGTGTACATGTATGTGTTTCTATTGTGTTTACAAAGTTCGCTCGCTTTTATTGTTTTTGATCTCCGTTTGCACACATATATGTAAAACCATGGGCTACAGAATCTACAAATAGATGATTCATGCTTCTGGGAGTTCATTGAAATGAAAATTGAAGATGATAAGGTCTATCACAGAAAGATAAATAAAAAATATTTTATATGCACTTCTATATCTTGTACTAAGAAACTACAAATAGTTTTAAAAATTCCAATTGTCTGAACGTGTAAGCCGTTAGCGCGCATTTTAAATTTTAATGTTGTCCAGCACTGAAATCACATTGCGCGATGCAGTTCAACTGAACTAGTGTCAATCGATTTCCCAAATTTCGATTTTTCGACTGGCTCATTAACAATAATTCTAGCTTTCTGTGTAATTGCATTGCATTTAAATTTATTGTTAATAGCTTTAAAACTTGCAAATTTAAAGTGTTATAAAATTCTGTAGCTAGTTTAACATAGTCTTGTTAATTTGCGAGCTGTTAATAACCTGTAAGTATATAAACAATGGCTGCAATAAAATGTCGGCGAGCAGCCCCTCCCTTTGCTTTCAACCTTATTCGAAGAAAAAAAAGAACCTGTCATTTGTTTTTATCTTTTGCTGCCGACGTTGAACTCCGATAAGAAGAAGCCCAAGTACTATGTGGAAAGCAAGCGCCGGTCACCAAATACAGGCAGCAAGCGCTGCCGAGGACGACGACTGGGAAACGGATCCAGATTTTGTTAACGATGTCAACGAACAAGAGCAGCGCTGGGGCTCAAAAACAATTGACGGCAGCGGACGCGATGGAGGTGGTGCCATTGAGTGAGTCATTTTTATTGAGTTAACGTACCGTTATGAATAATCTCTTTGACACGAATTCTTACCAACAACAAAAGCATGGATAAACTTCGCGAAGAGACTGAAAAATCCGATTTAAACAAAAAAAAGCAATTATTAAAGGATCAAAATGCAGGCTACGGCTATGGTGGTAAATTCGGTGTTGAAAAAGATCGCATGGATAAATCGGCTGTGGGCCATGACTATCAGGGCAAAGTGGACAAACATGCATCGCAGGTGGACTACAGCGAGGGCTTCGGCGGTAAATTTGGAGTGCAAACGAATCGTGTGGACAAATCCGCCGTGGGATGGGATCATATCGAAAAGGTGGAAAAGCACGAGTCCCAAAAGGGTAAGACGATAAGACTTTACTGCCTGCAAGTTCGATTAAAGTAATAATTAATTATTCAATTCCGTGAAGATTACTCCAAGGGCTTTGGTGGTAAATTTGGTGTGCAGGAGGATCGCAAGGATAAATCGGCCCTGGGCTGGGATCACATCGAAAAAGTGGAAAAGCACGAGTCGCAGAAGGGTAAGTCTAGAAATTAACCTTTCCATGCATAGTTCATGAATACCTTTCTTTTGCAGATTACTCCAAGGGCTTTGGTGGTAAATTTGGCGTACAGGAAGATCGCAAAGATAAGTCAGCCGTTGGCTGGGATCACATTGAGGCACCGCAGAAGCACGCCAGTCAAGTGGATCACAAAGTCAAGCCCATTATTGAAGGAGCCAAGCCCTCGAATTTGCGCGCCAAGTTCGAGAATCTGGCCAAGAACTCCGAGGAGGAGTCACGCAAACGTGCCGAGGAGCAAAAGCGTTTGCGTGAGGCCAAAGATAAGCGCGATCGCGAGGAGGCCGCTAAGCAAACGATTGTGGAGAACACACCGTTACCATCTGCCGACGAGGCACGCACGCCGCCCGCTAAAGGTAGTCGGACAGCCATTCAAACAGGACGTTCTGGTGGCATTGGCAACGCCATCAGTGCATTTAATCAGATGCAGTCACCGGTGACAGAGACGCCGCCGGCACGCAAGGAGCAGATCGTCATACCGAAGGAGCCGGCGCCCGTTGATGCAGCTAAGCAGGCTGTTGTTGAGCAACCTATTGCTGTTCCAACAACTCCTGTTGTTCAGGAGATTGCAGCTGCACAGCCAAAAGTCAGTGCACCACCGCCGGATGTGGTGCCCCAAATAGAGATTGATACTGTTCCAACACCACCGCGCAGCGAACCAGAATCACCAGTTCACGTGCCAGCAGTAAAAACAACCCCTGAACCAGAGCAGAAGCAGCAGCCACAAGTGCAATCACAACCAGAACCCGAACCGCAGCCGGAGCCTATAGCAGAGCCACTCTATCAAAATCAAGCAGAGCTTAAGTCTGTATCGCCATTGCCAGCAACAGGCGTATCACCAACACCAGCTGCCGAAAATGGTGCCAATGAGGAAGCCATCTATGCCAACTCGGACAATTTGTCCGACTACTTGGAGGACACTGGGACCCATGCAATTGCCCTGTATGATTATCAGGCCGCTGATGATGATGAAATATCCTTTGATCCCGACGATGTGGTGACACACATCGAGAAGATCGATGACGGATGGTGGCGTGGATTATGCAAGAATCGTTATGGCCTCTTTCCGGCCAACTATGTGCAAGTTGTTAATCAAAGCTCCTAATTTCTGGCAATAGCCAATAACAACAAAATGCTTCCGTTGAAATTTTGTTTCAGAACAAAATCAAAAAGTTATTTACTACTACTTAATCATCGAAAAGCTGATTGTTAAATCACAATACTGAGTCCATTATTCATCATTATATATTTTTCCATTGATTTTCCCAGCTTACAACGAGAAGACGTTAACGTTATTGTAATCTTTGTTACGTTTTCGTCATGCTACGAGCAATATTCCATTTTTTTTAGTTTTTTATATAAACCATTCATATTCGATTTTAAAAATTGTATTTTACATTCTTTTGTATTTTTATGAGCGTATTTTTCAAAAAATATGCCCAAATCCTATTTATATGCATTTTATACATAGTAGAAAAGTTTTTTAAAAATGATTGTGCAAAAAATCAAAACAAATAATATAAATCTAATTGTGTGTTTTGAAATGTTTTCAGTAAATGTGTCAAAAGTGTGTGCTCATTTGTATAAAGTCTATAAATGTTTTCAAGGTGAATGTTAAAAAGAAATCACTGTCAACAAAAGTCTGTTCTTTTGATAAAGAAAAGCATAATAAAGTTTATTATTAACTATATAACAAACAAATCGAAAGTGTTTTCCTGTTAAACCAGAAAGAAAACTAGATACAACGATATGAACTAAAACATTTAAAACAAGTAAGAAGGCTCTAGTTGAGTACGCTCGACTAGAAGATACCCTTAACCCTTGATCATACAGACGGACAGACGGTCGGGCTGACAGACATACACATATGTACATGTACTACTGAACCAATGATTGATGGCTTCATATCTCCGGTGTTTCTTAACCGATTTTAATGAAATTTTTACAGAAGTTCATTATTTTGCTTATAGTTTCAATCCTCAGTTTTTTGAAATTCAAGAATTTTTTGTTATCGATTACATGTGTATATCGTAAACCTAAAAAGTTATCGAAAATTTGAAACAAACTTGTCATGCCTTGGGATTAGGAGAGTTCATATCCAACATCTGGAGTCTCTAGCTTTTGTAGTTTCTGAGATCGACGCGCTCATACATACGGACGGACAGACAGACAGACGGACATGGCTATATCGACTCGGCTGTTGATGCTGATCAAGAATATATATACTTTATGGGGTCGGAGAAGCTTCCTTCTGCCTGTTACATACATTTGCACAAAAACATTATACCCTTTTTTTTATCCATTTCATGGGTTAGGGTATAAAAATTCCCAAATGTACAGCAAACTGCAACAACTTCCCTTCTGTGTAAGCTCATTCAATTGGTTTATCAGTTTGAAATATGCATGAATCATGGCTTGAAACTGTGCAGTTTGAATTGACAAAGAAACTTGCGAATGATTTACCGATTTAATGGGGGTTAATTTACAAATAAATTGTTGAATTCTTATATCTCTGACAGGATAATCACAAATGGTTTTTGATTTATAAAACTCCCATTGTTAAAATAGTGATCGTATCAAGAGCATCGGAAAAGTTGTCACTACAAATAATTGGGAGCTGTTGCCGACTAAATGTTCAATAGGAATTATGATAACGTGTGCGTGAAGCGATAAACGTTCGAGAGATACCGTTTTCTATTGTCTGTCAAAATGATTTTTGACCGTCTAGATAAATAATGTCTATATAATTAGACTTATAGATATTGCTCTTACTTCTGATAGGGTAGGCGGCTCAACGTAAAGGAAGGCTAAGCAGCTTTGACAACGCATGTAGTTTTTTGGTTGTCCCTCAAGAGCGTGCCTGAACATCATAAGGCATTATCAGAAAATACCCCATAAAAAAATCATTTCGTTTGCTCTCATGTGAAGAGTTATCAGTGCGACTCGTGAGCGTAGTTACGCTCTTTTTTAATATGCTTACACATGTGTGTATATGTGTATATATATATATAGGAGCATGAAATGCCAGTCTGGCAGTCACTCAACGTCCAACAGCGATGATGCGCGTCGCCTAAACAGCTGTTCAATTGGATAAAACTAGAAATATCGCTATATCGATATATCGATATCACTACAATTATATTGAGTTTGATTTTTCGAAGTTCGAACAGCTGTTTGGCGTAAATAGCCTGCCCGTCTGTGAGTGCGCATGAAAAAACTGGCAGCTGGGTGAACAACATTAATTAATAAAACAAAAAAAAAGAATCTTAAAAACAATTGAACGCGTCGCGGATGTTTGCTAAATTGCTTGACGCGCGTGCGATTGATTGAAGACGACTCGCGAATTTTTAAAATTGCAGAGACTTGGGCAAAACGACAATGCTCAACCTCTGACGCTGGCAAGTCGTCCCCAAAAGTTGAAACGAACAACGGTCAACGTCACCGAACCTGTGTAATTGGTTTCAACAAAGGAATTTCGTGCATTTGGCCATGCAAAAATAAGCAATAATCTCACGTTTCTTTCGGTTTCCCTCTGTTTGTGTAATCAATTAACATAGATAAATACATATATATTTTATCTGAAATTTGTGTTAATTTTTGTGTAATTCTGCTGCCGCCATCCAATCACCGAGCTCTGCTGCAAGTATGTGTCGTTCAAGTTAATTGCTTTTTAATTGCCATTTTTCAAGCTGTGCTATACTTAAATCAATTGCGGTGTGATGTGCGTTGTACAGTTTTGTATTCATTCAATGGACTTTTGTTATTAATATTTTTACTTATGCCACAACACACTTCGCCATGTGTTTGTTTTGTGTGTGTGTGAGTGTGCATGCAGGTGCGCCAAAAAAGAACATAATTCTTCGAAGAGTACAAAACACGCACACACACCGGCTATGCCAGAGAGGGAGAGAGATAGGAAATTCGATAAATATTACGACAAAGAGAGCGCAAGAGTGAGAGAGAGATTAGAGCTTCTCTCTGTTGTGGCTAGCAGTTGCCATTAATTTGGCATTTGGAATTGTGTTTGATAATTTATTGTGTTGATAAGCGCGCTGTTCTTATCGAAAATATCATAGCTTGTTCGGGTATACACGTACTAAATCCCATATGAATTAAATTAACGTAATTATTATAAAATAGACATGAATATGCGAATTTAAATAACAATTTAAATTAATTGCGTTTGCTTTTATTGTTTGTTCAAATTCTCAAGTGCAGGAAGTTGACAACAAACAAACGGCTTTAATTAAATGTGAATAGCAAAAATATGTACATAAATATAAATTTTTTTGCTGTGTAAACGTAATTACCGCAATTAAATTTTGTATATTTGGTTTTGTATAGAGCCAATAAATATACATACATACCATTGTTAATTTGCAAATTAAAATTTAAAACATTTTAATGCTGACAGATTATTATTTTGGCAGTAAACTTTCATCTATACATATTTTTATTTATGTGTTAATGTGCTCAGCACATTTAGCAACGCAATACATTTGTTTTTGTTTTGTGAAAATACAAAGATTACAGTTCTTATTCGATTTGCTTGACAATATATCTCCATAAATATGTTCAAATAATGCGCAATAATTATCGCTTGACACAGTTCCCGTTAATAATATGTGACAACTGTATAAATACGATTCAACAGTTATTGGATGAGACAGGTATTCCATAGAATGAAAAGGCGCCAACTGCACTTTGAAACTGAACAAATCTATGCTCAATAGAGCGAGACCTTTAAATGGCGCTAAGCATAATTAGACATTTCGTATGTTTGTTGTCTCTTGAACTTAAGCATCTCAATGAAACGATGTGGAAAGCGTTACGTTACGCTAAGACATATTGTTTGTCAAGGCAAACGAGATGCCGGGTATTTCCAAGCAGCTCCATACATGCCTATGCAGCAACAAATACATATGTATGTACAGTATATATGTACGTACATGATGTGCAGAGCCCTGGCATAAAATGCGTTAAGAGACGTGTTTAAAGTAAAAAAAATCATCATCAGCAAAATATTAGAGACACAAAATGATTAAAAAAGAATAAAATAACCTTAGCTATTTTGGCAGGTTATTCACCTGCATTTGATGCAACAGGTTCGAAATGATATTGAAACTATTTTTGTTTATTTTTAATAAATTTGTTTTGTTTCTATCGAGCATGTTCCATTTCTCACACACAGCTGTGAACTGTATTTATTTTTTAATTGAACAACAACAACAAAATTTCTTGGTAATTGTGTTTTAAATGTTTTGATAGCTTTGTTATCAATTAATTAGGTTTTTTTTGCTTATATTGACTCACAATCAATTTTAGAATATTTTCTTGTGAATTACTTTTATTAATATACTTATAAGCATTGTATGCGTTATATATTTTCTTCCAATAATATTAAATTTTCAAAAAGAAGTAAAAAAAAAATGTCATTTGCGAATTATATAAACGAATTGTTAAAGCTTTAAATCTTTTGAACTAAAACTGTCACATGTTAAAATACTAAAATATTTTGCTATAATAAAAATGAACTCACAAACTCAGCGACGACATTATTTTCCGTCTTTATTTGGGTAGTTTTATACAGCTTTATAGTATATAATTTTCTACTTTATTACGTTTACTAATTAGGCATTTTGTAACGGACAGGCGCATAAAAATATAACTTATTTAAACTAATACATTTCTAATATTTTTACAGAATGGCTTCAAACGAGGGATATCACAATAAAATAGAGCCCGGTGTTTCCACTGTTTCCGGCGATGATCAAGCTTCAGGTTCTCGAGGCAGCAATGTTTCCGCTGCTGCCGCCGAACACAGCACACAGCTGCACAAGCAAATGCTCAATGAGCACACATATCTAAAGCCCTCGAAACAGGCCTATTTCAGCGATGAAAAGGTGCTGATACCCGACGATGAGCGCACAAATGTAAGTTATGCAGTTATTTCGATTGATTTTAAATTATTATTAATAAATCATTTTTATAATTTCACAGATTGGTTTCAGTTTTCGCAAGCTGTGGGCCTTCACGGGACCCGGTTTTCTCATGTCCATTGCGTATCTAGATCCCGGCAATATTGAATCCGATTTACAATCGGGCGCCGCGGCCAAATACAAAATACTTTGGGTGCTGCTATGGGCCACCGTATTAGGTCTACTTATGCAACGCTTGGCTGCAAGGTGAGTGGATCGATTTCAACTACTTGATATGCTTTATCTATAATAAATATATATAATTAGGTTGGGTGTTGTCACTGGTTTGCATCTGGCGGAGATGTGCTATCGTCAATACAAAAAAGTGCCACGTTTAATACTCTGGATTATGATTGAAATTGCCATCATTGGTTCCGATATGCAGGAGGTCATTGGCACGGCCATTGCCATATACCTACTATCCAATAAAGCGTATGTTAACTTAAGCATATTACCGAATATGATTTTAACCATTTTTTATTTGCAGTGTGCCTTTGTGGGGTGGTGTTCTCATCACTATATTTGACACATTTACGTTCCTATTTTTGGATAAGTATGGTTTACGTAAACTGGAGTTCCTATTTGGTTTCTTAATCACAGTCATGGCCATAACATTCGGCTATGAGGTAAGCCGCCGTACTCTCAGCCTTTAGACATCCCTAATAAATTGTGATTCCCTAGACCAAAAAAGTCCCCACTTTAAAGTACGCCAAAACTAATTGCCTGTCAGGCATACAAATTTAAACATTTGCACATTTGTTTTCAATGTGTGCTTTTCTCATAAAAAAGCCAACACAGTTTTTTAATACATTTTATCGCTTTTTTTTTTTCTTAGTGTTAAACACATTTAATTGACGTTTTTTGTGTCTATTGTCGTAAATTGCAATCATCAATTGTCGTGCACGTCTGTTTGTTTGGGGCGTACCGTTTTTCCATATCTTTCAACTACGACAGTACGGCGAGAATTCCGTCCCGTTCTCTGTTGTTCCCGCTATCTAATGTATGCACATTTTTGCATGTTTGTTTTCTCATATTGTTTGGCTGAATGATAATAAGTCAACTTATTATAATATACATTATATTATTTGCATATAAGGCGAGAGAAAAAAACTGTTTACAATAATTATATGTATCTGGATGTCAGACGATTAGATCATTTTTTTAGTATAGTAATTTCTAGAAATGGCAACTATATATAACAATTTAATCATGTGTACTTGAGAACGCTGGAAAGTGCGAACAACTACTATTTACGATAAGGGGGGACTACACTTTCAGTGCTTATCAGAGAGAGAGAGAAAAGTACCAGATGCTAGGGGGAAGTGTTATTTAAGATATTTCTTTCCACGAAACAAATGGAAAGAAATAAAAAATGTATATTTGTGCTAGTTAAATACAGCAATGAGCTGATTATATTTGCACGTTTTTCTTTTGTTACTTTAATATAATTTTTTAATATTTATTTTTGTATATTTATAGTACATTGTTTCAGCACCTGATCAGGGTGCTGTTATGGAGGGCATGTTTGTGCCTTGGTGCTCTGATTGTAATTCGGATGTGCTGCTACAGGCGGTGGGCGTGGTTGGTGCCGTTATTATGCCACACAATCTCTATTTGCACTCTGCTTTGGTCAAGGTAAGATAATATTTTAATTAGTCAACTTAACCATTGAGTAATTTCTCTATAATCTCTTTACAGTCTCGCGATGTAGATCGTCGCCAGCCAAAGAAAGTGAGTGAAGCGAATTTCTACTTTTTCATTGAGGCATCGATAGCGTTGTTTGTTTCCTTTATCATCAATCTGTTTGTTGTGGCAGTCTTTGCTCATGGCATGTATGGCAAGACCAATCAGGATGTGGTAAGTACAAGATGGTATAACACTTCATGCCGCAGTTTCTTAACTCTTGCCGTTTTTAGTGGGACGTTTGCGCAAATAAGTCAATGTACGAGGATGCCAAGCAATCGTTTTCGGGCAATGGAAGTGACATCATTAATGCTGATCTATACAAGGGCGGTCTGTTTCTGGGCTGCACATTTGGAGCTGCGGCCATGTATATTTGGGGAGCGGGTATTTTGGCTGCTGGACAAAGTTCCACCATGACAGGCACCTATGCGGGCCAGTTTTCTATGGAGGGTTTCCTCAATCTGCAATGGCCGCGCTGGTGTCGCGTTCTGGTCACGCGTTGCATTGCCATTATACCGACCTTCTGCCTGGCCATGTTCAGCCAAATGGAGGATCTAACCAATATGAATGATATACTGAATGCGGTCATGGCGCTGCAGCTGCCTTTTGCCGCAATCCCAACCATAGCGTTCACTTCGTGTGCTGCGATAATGGGTGAATTTGTGAATGGAATGTAAGTATGAGTGTTTGAATCTTTCAGTAATAATTTTTCTAATGTGTTTTATGTGCTTTCTTTATATAGCGGCAACAAAATTGTTTCCATATTGCTTACCATACTGGTAATTGGCGTTAACTTGTACTTTGTGGTTGCACAAGTCGAAGCTTTACAAATAAGAGGCGGCATGCTGGCTTTAGTTTGTAAGTATATCAGTTCTTTACCGAAAGTTGAACCCATTAACTAATGTGACTTTTTTGTTGCCAGGCATATTTGCTATAATATACATACTATTTGTGTTATATCTTGTGATACATATGGTCGCCTGCATGGGCAACAAGCGTCTGATGAACAGTCGGGTAAGTTTATACTTATCAACAATCGTGACTTGCAGCCAGTTTGTGTATTAACTATTTAACCAGTCAATCATAAATTTAAGGGCGACAATAGTTATCACACAGCATTTACTTTATCTATTTACGTGACTGTGCGCAGACACTTTATGAGGCTTTACATGTCACAATTTGAAGACAAGTTCATCTAAAAGTACCTAACGTTTTTATTTCCCCTTTTTCTCTTTTTGTTTTTTGTAACAGTGGGTGCAACGTTTTGTGTTACCAAGCCAGAATAGCTTTTCGATAAAGAATGCCAACTCGACGTATGCCAGGTATGTTTCAGCATAGTTTTGCACTGACATTTGCTATACACACACTCGCACACTTTGCACATACATACACTACTGCACACACTTTACACCTACTTACGTCTACTACTAATGGGTAACTAATCAACAAAATCTAGTCTGTCCTCTAACTTTATGTATGTACTATTCTTATATGAATTGGTTTTCTAACTTCCTAGCACTCCTAATGCTGTCTACTGCCTACTCTTAACTACTAAACTTCTGCTGTACCATCCGGTTGTTATTTAATTTTTTACTAACAAACACTTAATCCCAAACATATATTCCTATGCTCTTCTTCTTTTGATTATTCACAGTGATGTTACCTTAGTTGTAGGCGATAACACTAAAACTCCTACTACTACTGCCAAAGCTCTCGATACTATTTCGGAGAAGATTGCTTAATGATCTTCGATATTAGATCATTAACTCTACTTCAGTTCAATTACTAACATACATAGTTTATTCGGGAAGCCCTCCACATTTGTGATATTAACACTAAATCACACGCATAACAACACTAACAATTCATCTATATACTGTTTTTAATAAGAATTTATAATGCACATTTAAGCTGCATGAATTTAGGCGATATCTGTTCATATCTATTAGCACAATGTATATATAACTTTCCGGTAAGTCTTAAGTGTTGTTGACGTTGAGTCTTATAATACTCGCACTTGGTATTTATGGGCACGGTATATTATAAATAAATGTAAGCTGGAACGCTTAGTTTGATAAATAAAGTATGCATTAAATAGCATTAAATATTCTAAAAGTGTTTTTGCTTTTGATTTATTAACTCATTTATAAGCTAGTTGATAAGCGCTGGAATCGGATCAAACTTACAAACGCGTTGTTGCTTCTGCAGCTGGAATGGCCTGAACACTTGGTTTTTTTTTAATAGGTATACGAAGGATCTCATCATCTCATGCAATGGCATATTCATTCATTTGGCGTGGTTTAATTAACAAAATAAAAATCTTAACAACAACAAACTAAACACCAACAAAAATGTGTTGCTAATTTATTTTAATGTTTTCTTGTATTATGAATTCTCTTTTATGTGTGTGCGTGACTACTCCCATTTGTTTTCCACTCTGCTCTGTGTGTCTTATACTACTAAACACACATACACATATACCACACGCTCTACCACTCTTATACTGTTATCCCACTCTACTATTTCTGTGTGACGTTGGCCACAACTGCAAACAAAATCATACAACTGAATTTGGCTATTTGAAAATAAAAAATTTTAAATTGATAAACGAATTTTTTTGGCATTGACTCAAAATTTGATCAAAAAAGCTTGCAAATGGCGAGAACACAATAGAAATCAAAAATAAATTAATACACAAAAAAAAATTGCTCATAATATGCAAAAAATGAGAAGACTTTGTTTGGAACAACATATAAAAAAAAGCCAACAACATAAATTAGCATTTCGACCGTTAAGCTCATACAAAACATTTTTCAACAAAAATAAATTTGTTTTGAATTGAAAACATTTCAATTGTTTATTCAAACTTGCCAATCTTTTGCTGCACGTGCCACCAAATTTTGTACAATATAAACAACGAATCGGCGGCATGACCATCAACCTATCAAACAACACACACATTTGGATGCTACCTCAACAGCGAGCTGACGCTAAACGATAATGGAATCTCCATAAACTCCTTTACCAACACGCCGAGAAATGTTGCCTCTTAATATTTTTGAATTTGTATGTTGATTGATTAAGAATAGGATTTGTACTGTTTTTAAAAATTGTAAGACATTAACTAAATTTCTTATAACTTAGTTTTGTACATTTAAGTATTTATCAAGAATTTACGTACTTTTATGAATTTGTATCCTTATTGTAAGTAGCAAATAATATTTTGTATATATGTGTATATAAATATAGTATAAATAAAAATACAAACATATTTTAAAAACAACCATTCAACCTTAGCCCACTTAAAATAAAGATATATTTCTGATCCTGTCTTTTATTTTTCATTTCTATCTTTGTACGTGCTAAATCTTTTTAATGCTTATTTATTTGTATATATGTATGTATATGTATGTATAGATATATGTATTTTGCGTGTTCTTCTCCTATCTCATTGTCGAATGGACGTAGACATCCATATCCAATGAATACGTACTAACAAGATATGTTTGCTTATTTAGTAGAAACATGTACTAGTTAAAAAATCTCAAATACTTTTCTTGTTTCCGGACTTTGTTTTAAACGAAGATATTTTAAGGTTTCTTACCATCACCCAATAACGCCTCATTATTCACACATTAACATACATAAACACACTCTTACATCATGCCATTCATCGTATTCATAATGGTTTTTTTTATTTTTTGATTTACAGAATCGCCACCAATGGTGACACTGATGCGGAAGTCATGGATGGTGAGGATGCGTAGCCATTACTGTTCTGCACTGATTCCGATGACAGTGAGGAGGTTTGTTTTAGCAGCAATAACAATGAGCTAAATTGCCACAGCAGCAACTTGGGCACGAACGTGGTTATTAGCTAGCGTTCAATTTTGTTCTGTCTTAACAAACCGTTCGACAAGCAGCATAGAGTTGCCATGTTCTGCAAAAGTCTTTTCATAGCAATACTCTTATCATATCATAGACTGGATGTGTGGCAACTTGCTGTTTCTTGCTATATGGCCGTATCGAGCGAAAACTGGGGAATTAGTGTAATAACTTTTCATAGCATATTTATTTTAACATGATGCACGAAGTATACCAAAAAAAAAAACACGAAGAAGGGATTAAGCATACATAATCATATTGAAACTATAAAATGTCCACGATTTATAAGTGAACAAATAAGTGGCATCAAAAAATAGACATCGGAAATCGGAGTACTGTTATTAATAATGTAATTAACATATAATACTTTTTAACTAAATAAGGCGTAACAGTGTCTATTTTACTTATAAGGCTGTGAACTGAAAACCCAGAAAACAATTCATCAAACAATAATCTGTAAATTGTAAAAAAAATTGTTTCTAAAAATATGTATGTAGTATTTCCAAAAACTGTTTTAGCATTTTTACATTGAGTGATAACTCTAAACTTCAAATTTGAGTAATCAATTAGTATTTTAAAATGTATTTATTAATTTGCCAAAATTTATTCCATTGTTCTAAATTCTTTTCTCTTTGCTACCTTAAATTGATTTTTTCTTATTGTTGTGTATTAAAATTTTAAATAAAATATGATACTATCTATAAGTACAAATAATTGTGTGTTTTGATTTAAAAACAAGTTCGACTACTACTATTAAAGACATATGCGACGTCTAGTCAACCATATTCCATAAGTACGTAATGCAGATCGTTAAATCAATGAAGTGATCTATAAATTAATTTCAAATTTTTTTTTGATAGGTTAACTAACGGGCGATAACTTGCTTATTTGTCCTAAAATAATTGGGTAACCCCTGAATTTAGTATCTGTATCTGTAATTAACAATGTAAAATCAAACAAATTACGCCGTAAAATTCTAATTATTGTCTATGTGACAATAACTTGTCAACTTGCTTCCGTTTTTTGTACTAGGCATATTTAAAAGGATTATGAAAAGCGTACTAAGTGGATTCATTATCAGATATTTCAGATAAACATTTCTAAGCGCAAGAAGTTTTGAATAGCAACTGCAACGTGGCTTCGAATTAGGCGAACGGAAACCTCATTTACGCCTAATTGGATTTTATGAAGCGAGTGGCAGTCTGTTGAGTTTGCCCATACAGGGTAAGGAAGTGGCGAAAACTTATTTCATGGATGGCCAAGTCATATTCAAGTCTAAAACGATTAGCAGGATGTGTAACATACGATGCGTAAAAGCGTTAAGTCGGCTTTTAATCAGTTGGCCCAAAATCTTCTTCAACCTGTGCTTAGCAAACTCTTATGATGATTTCCTTAAGCCAACTAAATTATAAAACCGAACAATATTATTTAGTATATGTGCTCAACAAACCATTTAAAAAGTTGTTTCAGATGTGGAATTGTTTCTTAATTGATAACGAACATAAAAATTACCATCTTTAATAATGTTTTCAGTGTTTACAAAGAAATTTAATTAGCTCATCAAAAACTTTGTTATAATAAGTATTACAGTTACTTCTGTTTTTTAACTGATCGATCAGATGTGAACTCTGAAAAGCTTTTCAATTGACAAAAGCTCTACGATGTAGTCTTGATATATACTATATTTTACAATCCACCATGATTAGTCGTACCTGTCTCAATAAAATTATATGCTATGGTGTATTGTAGAAAACTTGTTTTGATAATAGATATTTCTACAAGTGAACTTTAATTCATATCTGGCTATTAAAGACAATGCAAGTGATAAAATAAATTGTCGTATTCTTATCAAAATGCGGAAAGTTAACTTTATTTTAATATTCCTGCAGCTGTATATTGGTTTAGACTGTATCAAGTTACGTAAGTAACTACAAAGAGTTAAGAATGCCGATTTTCAATACAAATTTTCAGCAAACGATCTCAAAAAGTGCCATTTTGGAGATAATAACTGCATTAAAGATGCTGCAAACGCAATTATACACAATTTTCCGAAAGGTATATCCTCGGTGGGCTTTAAGCCCCTGGATGTTGTTCATGTTAAAGATGTTGTACTTGTGAATGATCAACAAGTTGGTGTTGCTTGGTACTATTTTGAGTTACTCAATCAGATAAATTATGGTTTCGAGAATACAACCATAACGGACATAACGGGATTTGACCAGGATCCAAAATCTAGCAAGATCGAGGTTAAGGGCTACATACCTAGACTTATATACAAGGGTAGGTACGTTGCTAAAGGTCGTATGCTTTGGATGTTGGCTATCAATTCAACCGGCATTTCTGAGTCAGAGTTTCAAAATATGAATTTTGAATTCACTTTGACGGTCCAAACGGAATATCGGAATAACAAGCGTTATCTAAAAATTTATGATCTGGTACCATATGTTTCTGTGAGTCGGTAAGCAATTCAATTTGCAGATATACTTTAATATTCCTACATAAGTTTCTTACTTTAATAGCTGGACGCAGTGGTTGGATAATTTCATTCCAGATAATTCCGATTTAACCATAATAATAAATAGACTATTTGATGCTAACTGGGTTGTGTTTTGGAATGAGCTCGAAAAGCCCATATTGGAAGTATTCCGTGGTGTCTTTCTAAGCATAATCGAAGATATTTTCCACAATGTATCATACGATGACTTATTTCTACCGATTGAGCCCAAATATGTATAGAATATAATAAAGCTTTTTTATAATGAATTTCAACATAAATGTACTATCAACAAATTGTATATTCAACACCAATTCAATTTCACCCGTATTAAAACTTAATCGTACGGAAACTATGAAAGCTTGTTTTTGTTTTTACATAACCAGTTTTTAAACTAAGCGTTATACAATAAGATTCGTTGGCCTGTACACATACGTTATTCAATTTCATATGTAATGCAATTGCTGAGACTAAAACAAGTGCATTGGTTACAAAAATGTGTAAAATTTTCATTGCTATAATCAGTCTGCAATTGTTTATTGCCCTAAATTGTCAAACATTACGTGAGTGAATTCGAAATCTAATCAGTTATAGATCCTAGAAATCATAAGTTTCCATTTTCTTTATTAGCCAAGGAATTTAAAAAGTGTCGCTATGGAGATAACAAATGCATAGTCGGATTCCTGAATAATATAATAAGAGCATATCCCAAGGGCATATCCAGTATAGGTTTAAAGCCCTTGGATGTTGTGAATATTACGGATTCGGAAATCTGGAATAATGTTGAAATTGGTGGTGTTTGGTTAAAATTCAAACTTTTCAATCAAAAGAATATAGGTTTCGAAAATACAACTATAAAGAGCGTCAAAGGATTTGGCAGGGAACCCACGGCCAGCATCATTGAAATAAACGGCGAGATTCCAAGTCTAAAGCACAAGGCTAACTTCAAAGCCAAGGGACAAATTTGGCTGGTCAAAGTGAATTCCACTGGCGAAATCAATTCGGATTTTCAGAAATTTCGATTTAATTGCAAACTGAAAGTCATAACGGAATATCGAAATAATAAGCGATACTTAAAAATCTACGAACTCGTGCCGCGTGTTAGTATGAGTCGGTGAGTTGAAAACAAAATGTATTTAGTCATTGTGTAGTTCTAAAATAATATTCAACTGCAGCTGGATTACGCATTTGGATAAGCTTTTTGCTGAAAACACGGATCTGACAATTATTGTTAATGACATGCTGAATAAGAATTGGTTACAGATCTGGAATGAAATGGAACCATCGTTCTTACGCATTTTCAGTAGAGTTTTCAGAAGTATAGTAGAAGACATTTTCGAACGAGTACCCTATGACGAAATGTTTCTCGATGAAAGAGAGACAGATGTATAAATCAACTATTGCATATCTTATTCTAAACGATTCGTTGTAACGGGAAGAATATATTGTTAATGTATGAATCCGGTTTTTTATATAGAAGTTAAAAAAAACAACTTGGTATTGCAGCTTATTCAAACTAAGGCTAATAAATTGATTTTATTTACAACTTGACTGTTGCTAAAGCAGGTTCTCCGTGAAATAACATTGTTTAAAATGCATGTCGTGACACACATTAATTGCAACAATAAGATAATACAGTAAAAGTTATAATCACAATATGAATAAGTTTTATTCAATCATTTTTAATACTCTATTTAATATGGCATTGGGAGTTCAATTGCGTAAGTTATACGGAATCTATAAACTGTACTATGAATTTAAAAATAATTTTATATTCAGCTAGTTATATGGAAAAATGTCATTTCGGTGACTCAAAATGTCTTGTAAGAAGTATCAATGATTTTATACAACATTATCCCAAGGGTGTACCAGAGATTGGGGTGCCACCTTTGGATACAATCAGCCTGGAAGACGCTACGGAGATTAGAACACAACATACTGGACCAGTTTGGCTTGACTTTCGTTTAACGCAGCATGTGTACAAGGGCCTCAACAATGCTACAATAACTAATGTTGAGGGCTTCAACAAAAATCCAACCAAAGATCGAATTATTATAGTGGCACGCATACCGCGGCTTATTTATAATGCCACATATACTATGCAAGGCCGTTACCTACTCTTTCAAGCAAACACAACCGGAAATGTGCAGACGGAATTTCTTAAATTAACACTGACGCTGACACTCAACGTTGGAGTGGAATATCGGAATAATAACCGCTACTTAAAAATTTACGAACTGGTACCAAAACTCGAGCTTAATCGGTGAGTGATTTGAATATGTGCGATATATTATTAAAGAAGCGTTGTTATAATTAACAGCTGGATAATTTGGATGGAAAATTTGTATCCAGAAAACACGGATCTAACGATTGCACTCAATAATGCTATGAACAAGAATTGGGTAGAATTTTATAATGCTGTTGAGCCCAACACTCTTGATACCATTACCCTATGCTTTAAACGAATTCTGGGAAAAGTCTTTGAAACCATATCATATGATGACATGTTTCTCCCCGATTACACTTGGAAGAAATATTCAAATGATTAAATAATCATACATAGTTAGCTAGAATTCTAGAAAACTGGTCTGGAAACTAGTAAGTACACAGCAGTACTATTTTGAATAATAGGGTTCAGAAAAATAATGAACGAATATATATTTAAGGAATGTGAAACATTGTTTGTTATTTGAATTGGTTTTTTATTGGTTGGTCTTTGGCTTGGCCACGGTTTTGAAACTTGCCATCCGTTTTCATCTCATCGTAGAAAATATGATCGTTATAGCTGTCGTCCCGATGATACATATGTTGATAACCCTTTGTGCGGCTGCCACGCTTGAACTTGCGATGATCGGCAGCAAGTTTTAGCAGCTTTTGACGACGATGCGGCTTTCCGAGATGCTGCAGTGGTGTTGCATCATCGTCAGTCAAAGTGTTCTGATTTTGACGTTTGATACGTCGCCAGCCCCAACGCATTCGTTTCACCGAAAGTGGCGGCAGTGGAATTAACATAGTTCGAACTGAATACTTTCTGGGCTTTTGTTTTGTATGCCAAATGTCCTTGTATTGATCGATTACATGGCAAGTAGGCATATCCTTTGGCTTCGGTATGATGTCGTTCAGTTTGGGCGGACACTGCAACACATAGTACAAACCGGATGCAGATTTATGGGACGCGTCTAGCGTCCTTCCAGGAACTTTGTAGTAGGCAAACATGTTGTGCTCCACAACAATTGCTGGTATGGGGCTGAACTGGAGCAGCAGCAGTCCCAATGCCAACTGCCACATTTTCAAGTTCAATCTAAATAAAATTGTTTACAGCTGTTTTATAAATGCAGCAAAAGTTTTCAGCTTCAATGCGTTTTGCATAACTTGCGGTTTGGTTACTTTAATTTGTCTTTAATTTGTTACAACAGGTTTTTCCTAGCAACCGTCAAAGTTTATTGAACTTCGTAGTTCATAGTTGGGCCTTGGCCTAGGTCAATCAATAGCCGCCAAGTGTCGTACAAAAATAGAAATAGAAATAGTAGCAAAACTTTTACAAGCGGAAGTCATGCAAGAAACTGTTGCTTGCTTGTTTGTTTAGACACAATGTTGTTGTTTGGCTTGCTTTGCAACATTGCTGCACTTGGGCGCAACAGTTATTTGTTATTTATTTTTAGCGCCTGCGCTCGTAGTTTGCCATAAATTTGTTGTCTAAGCTGGGGAACCGACAGGCGTGGGGGTTATTTGGAGTGTGTTCTCCAAATTGTTGCGCATATGCAACAGTTTTTGGCGTGCTTGCTACACATTTTCCATTTGTTTTGCTTACGAATTCTAAGCATTTTGTGGCTTAGATTTTGACGGCATTGCTGACAATTTGGCATGCAATAAATTTCACAACTTATCCAATTAAAAGCAGAAAGCTGTTTGTAATTATATTCAAAGTTGATTATTGATAGATGCAGTGCTTATTATTATTATGCACGGGACAAATTATAGATGTAGATAAGTAGGTGTGAGCAATAATTACCATGAGCAAATTCACTTTTAATTAAAACGTGTAAATAGTCTGTTGTATATGGATGTGGTTCGTTCCTCTTAGCAACAATTGATTACCTCCCATTGCAAGCCAATGTAAAATGTAAGTTTGTCTTCGATCATTCGATATATCGATTTCTATTGGCTTACATTTTCACATACAACGCGTTATTTGCTGCGATAGCGATGCTTTTTTTTTAATTTGCAAATAATTTTAAAAGTGCTTATATATATATATATATATATATATATATATGTATGTATATGTATATCTATATAGTTTTCTGGAAGGTTTCACTATTATGGCTGAAGGTGTGTTGCTCATAAAGTGAGAACTATTTATTGAATTGGCACCAACTTGACTAAGCACGGCGCCAAGCCGTCAAAAGTTTTGCGTGCAAATTTCGATTGCATGCAATGGAAGCATTAAATGCAACAGTTGGCCCGCAGCATGGCAACGCCGTTGGCAACCGCCATTATGGCACAGGGGAAATCAACAACGGTCAAGCGGCAAAATCAACAACTGCCTAGCAACCGGGTGCTGCCACGATCACTTTTACCGTAACACGGCTTACTTTTTGTACTTTTTGCCTTACAGTTACTTTCAGTCGGCTAACGGTAGCGCAGGTGAGTAGTCGCAAAGCAGAAAACATAAAACTAGGATAAAATTATAGAAAAATGTATAAAAATAAGCAAAATGTTTTAAAATATAATATAATAGGTCAAATATGCATATGGTAATGAAAAATGTATGCAAATTGGTTTATTTGTGTGTTAATCATGTTAAAAAACTTTTTTTTGTGTGCGAATCATAAGAATAATGAAATTTACATTTTTTAAAGTTACATAACTGCTGAACAAGTGTAAAGTGATGTATAATGTGAAAAACTTGCATAACATATAACTTAAATAAGTTATAAAAGAATAAAAATGCATTTATTCATGCATTTTTCGGAAAAAATTATGCAATTGTATTGAATTTATTGATTATATTGTTGTTAGTGGTAACAAGGTCACTCAAACACAAACACGTATACCCTCTCACACTTGCAGCTAAAGGATACAATAATAACAACAACAGCAAACCATCCCTTGCACCTTCATGGAGCAGCCCTCCACGAGTGCCGAGGCGGCCGCTGCCGCTGCAGGCATTGGGCCGGATCCACGTTTGGAGCTGATGGGTTCGTTTGTCATAAAATCACTGAAACTAAAACCCGAGAAATGGACGCGTGTCATAACGGTGGAGGAGCACAAGGGTATCATTAAAGAGTTTCTGGACCGTAGTGTACCCGTTGTATTAATCATAATACTAACTCCCGCCGCGCAGCTTGTGCCCTCCACCACTTTCCCCCTATCGCAACTGAAGAGCAAGGGTGTCTACTTTATAAAGAAATATGCCAAACCCATACCACGTGAGAACTGTGGCAATTTCATAATCTTTGGTGACCTCGCCACACGCACAATTGACCAGCTGTCTGCGCTAGTGGAAGAGGTACTTGTGCCACTGCTCTCCAACGAGGACAACTACAGAACCTGGCCCATAATGGTTGCCCAGGATGTTCAGAAGCATGTGCACAGTCTAAAGAGCACGGTGCATCAGGTGAAAGGTCAGGTGAGCGGTGAAACCATTCTCGCCATGCCCGTGGGCGTTGAGAAAATCGTTAAGGCGGCCAAGGAGCTGACGGAGACACAGCATTGCCAATTCGACCTCTATCTGAAGAGTGCCATCGAAGGCGTTGTTATCAAGTGGGCCACTCAAATACACGAGGTCATCAAGGAGAGTCCAACAAATGCCTTTGCCAATGGACAAAATCCCACTCCGCACACGGGTTAGTGGAAAACTCATGTGTGCATATACAATAGTTTTGGTTATTTTTGGCACAACTTTATTTATTATTTATTGATAAAATTCAAGTTTTTGCAGTTGACGTTTGTTTGATATATGTATATACATATATCCTAGCAACGTGCCCCCGGCACCGGCTAAAATTTGCATGTTTATAAGCCAAAACTACATATGTATAGGTAAATGTCTTCAAATCTAGCTTTTATTATCTGTTTTGTGAATGGGTGACATGCAACATTTCCCATTGTTATAACCACAATAATGGGTTTTCCTTGCTGAATCTCGTTATGTGTCAACATTTTTGCCGCTTAATGTTGTGGCATGTGTAATGGTCTATGCGTTGTTTTTTTGGTGTCCTTTGTGCAAAAAGCAGAATTTGCCTCAAGTTTATTTGATTTTTGTCATTTTTGGAGCAAATTAAAGCTTTAGAGTTAAGGGGGAGACACAAAGGAAAAATAGTTTAATATGTATAGAAAGAAACTAATATTTGAAGAATGACTTTTAATTGTAATGTAGGAACAATTGTTTAGTTTCTCCACCCACTCTATTATTATTTAAATTAAAAATAATTCTAAACAATTAATTAAGAGCTATTAAATCTCATTAGCCCCTAATTCTTTTAACCATTTCACTTAACAATAGAGTTTACATTTTGGAATAATCGGCTTAAGAATCTTTCGTTTATCTACGACCAATTGCGCAACGAGCGTATACGAGCCATGGCCCTAATACTGGAGTACTCCTCAAGTGCCTATCATCCGTGCTTTCAGACGCTTTTCAAAAACGTTGTAACGGGTGAGTGAGTGCAGCCCACACATTTAATGGCCTAACAACATGCTAACCCATCGTATAACTGATTGTCTTTTGCCTTTTTGCATGCCAAACAAACGGATTTATAAACTTGATTGAACAATCGCAGCACTTGCCGAGTCAAAGGATATAACGCTCTATTTAAACCCTTTGAAGCGCCCCCTGCATCAGCTAGAGGAAATTGATTTTGCCGAATACAAGCCCCTACTCATACCCTTTATGCATACGGTGTGCACACTTTGGGGCAACTCACGCTACTATTGCCAATCGGCAAAAATAACTGTGCTCTTGCAGGAGATATGCAATTTAATTATACATCAGGTCTTTAAACTATTTTACTTCTAATCGTAATAGATTTTTATTTTTATCATGTTTTTTTTATATATATTAGGCCAAGCGTTATTTGGATCCTTCATCCATATTTCATAGTGATATTGATGAGGCCATGCAGCGTTTAACACTCTCCATACAAATACTTAAGTTCTTTCGTGAACTCTTTGACTATTATAAAGAACGTTTGGCTGGTTTTTTCACCGAGCCTGAAGAACGGCCACCGATTTTATGGACTTTTCATCCAAATTCAGTTTTCAAGCGCTTTAATGCGTTCCTCGAGCGTTTAACAACAATTCAGTGGTTTGTACTCGTTATCGGTTCTATTAGGAACATATTATTCATTAGCTGTTAGTATAAAGATAATCTATTTGTAGGTTCTTCTTTACTGTGATTGAATTCCTGAAATTAGAGAAAGTCGAAATCGGTGGACTGCGTGGACGTCAACTAAGCACCAGAATTACTGATGTCTACGTTGAGTTTAATCAATATTTTACGGCGTTTGCATCGAAAAGCTACGATGTACTCGATCCGGATGATCATGAGTTTGATGAGGACTTTAAAGGCTTTCAAACACGCATTTTGGAGCTAGATATGAAACTGGCTGCCATTTTGTGTCAGGCCTTCGATGATTGTCACAATTTAGAGAGCATATTTAAGGTTTGTTTGGAATATTATAAGGTTTAACTTTCTCTGAAAAATATTCAATTTACTATATTCTTTAGCTCATAAGCATTGTCGGCAGCGTTCTGGATCGTCCAAAAATTAAAGAGGAGTTCACACAACGCTATGCGGAAATTGTTCGCATGCTTGATGATGAGATGACAGTCTGTGAGAATATATACGAGAAGCAAATGGACCTGATACGCCTTGGTGAAACCCTATATCCTGACTACAATTGTCCAGCTGTGGCTGCCTTTATACGCTGGTGTTATCAGCTGGAAACGCGCATTACAGCGCCAGTCAAGAACTTCAAGTCGCTCCAGCATGAGTAAATCAGTTATATAAGAACTTTAATAGTATAGCATTTGAACTCTTTAAGTTTTACAGCATAACAAAAAGTGAAAAATCTTTGGAAATAATTGAACGTTATGAGTGTTTAATGACCAAGTTGGGCTCCTGTAAGACCCAATTCTTTGATGATTGGTCCGTGCAACTCGCAGAACAGATTGAAGAAGATCTAAAGAAGTCGCTCATAGCACGTGATCAGCACAGCCATTCCTTGATACTGAACTTCAGTTCCACACTCTTTTCTATATTGCGCGAGGTGCATTATATGCAGCAAATGAAAATTGATGGGATACCCGAGATAGCTATCGAGTTTGCTGAGAAGAGCGATGTGTTCCGCTCGTATACATTAAATCTGGAGAAGACCATCGATTGGTACAACAGCATACAGGAGGGCAGCTCATCGGTAGAGCTCAGACTGATTGAGCCTGAGATAAGAATGATTGATGATTTAGTTGAAATCGGTGTGGACCATCTCGTATGGAATTCGGCAGGTGAGTGCAGTCAAGCAGTCAGTGAATTTGTAATTAATCAGGTATGGTAAATTGAATTCTTGACATTCTTTGCAGATATTATGAACTACCTGGAGAAACTGCGCCAGCCTGTTGCGGCATTGCGAAATCGGGTAAATCACACCCAGGAAAATCTTCGACAAGTCCGTAAAATTATGGAAGTGTGGGCCAAGCAGCCGCTCTTTGAGCGACGTGACTGCAAGAAGGACTCCGTGCTATCCATAGATGAGCGACCGGATCGTACGTCGAAGCGATATGCTGAAATTCAGGCGGCTTCGATGGAGATACACAAGTTACTTCAAGATAACATGCTTCAGTTTGACATGGAACAGAAGCAAAACGATGATGTTTGGTTAAGCTATGTGGACTTTGTGGATAATATTGTCTATGAGAATATATTGCGCACCGTGGGTGTCAGTGTGGGGTATTTGGCGGAGAACATGGATCCGGATAACAATTATGCACCACTCTTTGAGTCGCGACTGGAGCTTGTAGAGCCCAATTTGGTATTTGTACCATCACTGGACCCCGAGGACCCCTTGGGTTTCAATAATATGCTGATAGAGCTAATGCGAGATATAATGAAGATGGGTTCGCTTATAAAGAGATTGAAGCCCAATGAGAAACGCAACTATGTGGAGCTGATTAAGGAGAATCAGGATATTATAGACATGCGACGCGAGATACTCAATGGCGTTGATCTGGTCATGGAGGAAGCATCCAGATTCTGTCGACAATTCGAACGGTATTCATATTTGTGGTTAGATGATCGTGAGGAGTGCATGGAATACTTTCTGGAATATGGTCGCATGCTGGATCCAGATGAAATTGAGGTGATTCAAATGAATGATCCAGCAGGACCAGCACCACCAGAACCTTGTCAGCCTACGATCGAGGCATTCAGGGAGCAAATAGACAATTACGAATCGCTCTTTAGTGAGATTGAGGACATACCAGCTTTCCAGGTGTTTAGTTCGTGGTTTCAAGTTGATGTGCGGCCCTTTCGACAGGCTCTACTCAACACCGTCTGCAAGTGGGGCAACATGTTTAAGGAGCATCTGGTGACTACAGTCACGTCCAGTCTAATGGATCTCAGTCATTTCATACGTAAAGCCGATGAGGGTCTTTTGCAGACTGTCAAAGAGAAGGATTATGAAGGATTGGTCAGCATTATGGCCTATCTGATGCAAGTGAAGGAGCGTGCGGCTAACACAGATGAGATGTTTGAACCTATGCAGGAGACCATACAACTACTCAAATACTACGACATGGACATACCAGAAGAGGTCAACGTACTTCTGCAGGAGTTACCCGAACAATGGGCCAACACAAAGAAGATTGCCACTACTGTTAAGCAGCAGGTTTCGCCACTTCAAGCCACCGAAGTGGTTAGCATCAGGAATAAGATAACGCTCTTCGAGGCACACATACAACTCTTCCGGGAGGTTTTTAAGCAATACGATTTCTTTCGCTTTGATTGCTATAAGCCTTATTTACTAATGGATCGCATTAATGATGACATGTTTCTCTGCGAGAGAGAAATGAGCGAGATACAAAAGTCGGGCAGTCTTTTTGAAGTGAATATACCAGAGTTTAAGGTGCTCAAACAATGCCGTAAGGAACTGCGCATGCTCAAGGTATCTACTAAAAGATCTATTTAATGTTTTTTGACAGTGGTTTTTGCATGTTTTTCTATAATCAATTTACTACATTTTTTACAAAACTTATTTATGTACTGCATGCAACATGTGGAATTTTGAGCTTTTACTTTTTACCTAGCTTTCTTTTCTTAACATATTTACTAATCCTTAAAAATATATTTACTTAATCTAATTTTAACTAAATCAATTATATATATGTTAATTAAACACAGCAACTGTGGGATTATGTCAATATAGTTCAGACCAGCATTGAAGATTGGAAGACAACGCCCTGGCGCAAAGTCGATGTGGAGAATATGGATATAGAGTGCAAGAAATTTGCCAAAGACATTCGACTTTTGGACAAGGAAATGCGCGCCTGGGATACGTTCATCAATCTCGAGTCGACGGTCAAGAATATGTTGACCTCACTCCGTGCCGTCGGAGAGCTACAAAATCCGGCAATACGCGAGCGACATTGGAATCAGCTGATGAACTCCACAAAGGTCTATTATTTGTGCTTTTGTTTTCTTTAATCTTTTTCTAATGCGAACAATTTGGCATACTGTAAATAATACATGGAAACAAATTTATTTAATTCTTTCCCAGCACCTGAGCTGCGAGATGCTCAAATGTATAGCAAAACCATTTCAAAACTAAATCTATCTTTACTTTATTTTGAAAGAGGCCGATGTATGTGTATATATATGTTAATATAGTTGTGCCTCGACTGTACATTCCTTGTAAATACCATTTCATTCCAGAGTCTGGCCGCTTTGCCCAAGGAAGTGACCGTAAGTCCTATGCATGTTGTAAATAAACTCAAGTAGAAAGTGTAGACAACCCATTAAATGCATCAATAATTGTCTAAATTATATTATTAATAATGAATTTGAATGTTGCAGGTTAAATTCATAATGGATCATGAGACAACGCTTGCTGAACTATTGGGTTTGAATTTACACGAATGCGAGGAGGAGGTGAAAAATATTGTGGACAAAGCCGTTAAGGAAATGTCAATGGAGAAGATATTGCGTGACTTGAATTCCACATGGTCGGCCATGGAGTTTGATAATGAGCTGCACCCACGCACTGGCTGTAAACTCCTTAAGGCATCGGAAGAACTCATAGAGACGCTTGAAGAGAATCAGGTGTGCCTACAAAATTTAATAACATCCAAGTACATCGCCCATTTCCTCGAGGAAGTTTCAACTTGGCAAAATAAGTTAATGATTGCTGATCAAGTGATTACCGTTTGGTTTGAGGTGCAACGCACTTGGACCCATCTTGAGAGTATCTTCATGAGTTCGGAAGACATACGCAAACAGCTCCCCGTCGATTCGGACCGATTCGATAATATCGATGCCGAATTCCGTATACTCATGGATGAGATGTCCGTCTCATCGAATGTGGTGGCATCAACGAATCGTGCTGGCCTGATCGAACGCTTGGAGCATTTGCAAAAGGAGCTGACGCTGTGCGAGAAGGCACTGGCAGAGTATTTGGAAACAAAACGTTTGGCTTTTCCTCGTTTCTATTTTGTATCATCGGCCGATCTGCTTGATGTCCTGAGCAATGGCATCCAACCCGAAATGGTCACCAAACATCTGACAAAACTGTTCGATTCAATCGCACGCCTTAAATTTAATCGCGATGCGGCCAATGAGATAGAGACAGCTTCCGGCATGTATGCCAAGGATGGCGAATACGTTGAATTCAATGAGCTGGCCAGCATACGCGGCCCAGTTGAAGTGTGGCTTAATCGTATACAAGCGGCGATGCGTGCCTCACTGCGTCACTATGTCACCGAAGCTGTCGTCGCTTATGAGGAAAAGCAACGTGAACAATGGTTATTCGATTATCCTGCACAGGTCTCGCTATGCGGCTCGCAGATCTGGTGGTCCACCGAGGTGAACATAGCGTTCAGTCGCTTGGAGGAGGGCTACGACAATGCTATCAAGGATTATTACAAAAAACAAATCTCACAACTCAGTTTACTCATTACACTGCTGCTCGGCGAGCTGACCAAGGGGGATCGTCAAAAAATAATGACGATATGCACGATTGATGTGCACTCGAGAGATGTGGTCGCTAAGATGATTCAGGCCAAATTGGATTCAGGCTCGGCTTTTATGTGGCAATCGCAGTTACGGCATCGTTTCGACGATGTCGAAAAAGATTGCTTTGCCAATATTTGCGACGCTGAGTTCCAGTATTGTCACGAATACTTAGGCAATACACCACGCCTGGTCATAACGCCGCTCACAGATCGCTGTTACATTACACTCACACAGAGCTTACACTTGGTGATGGGCGGCGGCCCAGCGGGTCCGGCGGGCACCGGTAAAACGGAGACAACCAAAGATCTGGGACGCGCCATCGGCATTATGGTCTATGTATTTAATTGTTCGGAACAAATGGATTATCAATCGTGTGGCAACATTTACAAGGGCTTGGCCCAAACTGGTGCCTGGGGCTGCTTTGATGAATTCAATCGGATTACGGTGGAGGTGCTGTCCGTTGTGGCAGTACAGGTTAAGTCCGTACAGGACGCCATACGTGACAAGAAGGACAAGTTCAACTTTATGGGCGAATTCATTACTTGTGTGCCCACCGTGGGCATATTTATAACCATGAATCCTGGCTATGCCGGTCGAACGGAGCTACCGGAGAATTTAAAGGCGCTGTTTCGTCCCTGCGCTATGGTCGTACCGGACTTTGAACTCATCTGCGAAATTATGTTGGTCGCCGAGGGTTTTCAGGATGCGCGTGTCCTGGCTCGCAAATTCATTACGCTCTACACGCTGTGCAAGGAACTGCTTTCCAAGCAAGATCATTATGATTGGGGCTTGCGAGCCATTAAGTCTGTATTGGTAGTCGCTGGTTCCCTTAAGGTATGTTCCCAAACTGTTTTATGTCTCACTAAAGAAAATATATTTATTTTGAGCTTGGGTTCTTAGCGCGGCGATCCTGGTCGACCGGAGGAGGAGGTGTTGATGCGCGCCCTACGTGACTTTAATATACCAAAAATTGTCACAGATGATATGCCCGTGTTCATGGGGCTCATCAGCGATCTGTTTCCCGCTTTGGATGTGCCTCGCAAACGTGATCAGGACTTTGAACGCACCGTAAAACAAGCTGCCTCCGATTTGCTACTACAACCGGAAGATAATTTTATATTGAAAGTAGTACAACTGGAGGAACTTTTGGAGGTACGTCATTCTGTATTCATTGTTGGCAATGCTGGCACTGGTAAAACCCAAGTGTGGAAGACGCTGCTGCGCACCTATCAGAACATCAAACGGAAGCCCATATTCAATGACTTGAATCCGAAAGCGGTGACCAATGATGAACTTTTCGGCATTATCAACCCGGCGACACGCGAGTGGAAAGATGGCCTGTTCTCAGTGCTGATGCGGGATCAGGCAAACATAACGGGTGATCAACCCAAATGGATTGTGCTCGATGGTGATATCGATCCCATGTGGATCGAGAGTTTGAATACCGTAATGGACGACAACAAAGTTTTGACTTTGGCCAGCAATGAGCGCATTGCGTTGACACCTTCGATGCGTTTGCTCTTTGAGATCTCCAACCTGAGAACAGCAACGCCGGCAACCGTATCCAGAGCTGGCATATTGTACATAAACCCGCAGGACTTGGGTTGGAATCCGTAAGTAATGATGATAATGCGAGACAAGTTTATTGCTCTTTTTTACATATAAAAAATGTATATTTAATTAGTTATCTTTATGAAAATTTAACAGATTTTTAGGGCCTTACCTAAAAAGGGTGGAAAATTGGTTATATAATTGATTCGGCCTAACTCGAATTCTACAAGTACATGTTTATTCAATAAGTAATTGAGCTGATTTATTTGCAGCTATGTAACCAGTTGGGTTGAAACGCGTAAAATTCCAGCCGAAAAGTCCAATTTGGTCATGTTATTTGATAAGTACATACCGCCTTCATTGGAGACGATACGCGTGCGTTTTAAAAAGATCACGCCTGTCGCCGAAATGGCCCACATACAAATGCTGTGCCATCTGCTAAACTGTTTTCTAATCCCAGCGAATACGCCGGCCGATTGTCCAAAAGAATGGCACGAATTGTACTTTGTTTTTGCCTGTATTTGGGCATTCGGTTCGGCCATGTTCCAGGATCAAGCCATTGACTATCGCGTGGAATTCAGTAAATGGTGGGTAAATGAGTTCAAAACTGTAAAGTTTCCATCGGGTGAGTACGAAATCAATGAGATTTCAACAAAAGAACAATTGTTAATACATATTCCTTTCCTTATTTTGAACTTTTGAAATATTAGGTGGAACAGTTTTTGATTACTTTTTGGACAGCGAAACAAAAACTTTTATGAACTGGACGGAAAAAATACCCAAATTTGAACTGGATTCGGATTTGCCATTGCAAGCTGTGCTTGTGCACACCTCCGAGTCCATACGTCTACGTTATTTCCTGGATCTGCTGATGGATAAGAAGCACCCGGTGATGCTAGTGGGCAATGCCGGTTGCGGCAAGACCGTCTTGGTCAATGAGAAGCTTCAATCGCTTTCTGAGAATTACGCTGTCACCACAATACCATTCAATTTCTACACAACGTCCGAAATGTTGCAAAAGATCCTCGAGAAGCCGCTGGAGAAGAAGGCGGGTCGCAACTACGGACCGCCCGGCAACAAGACCTTGATCTACTTTGTTGACGACATCAATATGCCCGAGGTGGACTGCTATGGCACCGTACAACCGCACACCCTAATGCGACAGCATCTGGACTATGGCCACTGGTATGATCGCAACAAGTTGACTCTCAAGGATATACACAACTGTCAGTATGTGGCCTGCATGAATCCGACCTCGGGCAGCTTCACAATCAATCCACGTCTACAACGACACTTCTGCGTGCTGGCTGTTAGTTTTCCCGGCGCGGACTCGATCACGGTCATGTACTCGGCCATATTGGCACAGCATTTTGCCAATGCCGAGCAGAAGTTTATGCCGATTGTGACGCGCATGACACCCAACATTGTTGCAGCCACAATTGCGTTGCATAACAAATGTCTTCAGGTGTTTTTACCCACGGCTATTAAATCACATTATATCTTCAATTTGCGCGATATCAGCAATGTTTTTCAAGTAAATAGCACCTATTAATGGATTATTTCTTACACTAACAGAGATTTTTCGTCTTTTTAAGGGTCTGCTATTTAGTTCGACGGAATGTTTGACGGGCCCAACAGATCTTATACGTTTGTGGCAACATGAGACACAGCGTGTGTACTCGGATAAGCTGATCGATGATAAGGACATTGATAGCTTCACTAAAATGCAGCATGACATTGTCAAGAAGTCGTTCGAAGAAATTGACGAATCCGTGATATTCGACAAGCCGAATATTTACTGTCATTTCGCTGGAGGAATTGGTGATCCTAAGTACATGCCCATCAAGGGTTGGCCTGAGCTTCACAAACTCCTTCAGGAAGCAATGTCATCGTATAATGATCTGGTCGCTGCCATGAATCTGGTGTTATTCGAAGATGCGATGATGCATGTGTGCAGGTAACTATGAAAAGTATATTTATGAATCGATAATTAGTACGTTTAACTCATTGCAGAATCAATCGCATATTAGAATCGCCGCGTGGCAGCGCGTTATTGGTTGGTGTTGGTGGCAGTGGCAAACAATCTCTAGCGCGCTTGGCAGCATTCATATCCAGCTTGGAGGTTGTGCAGATACAGCTTAAAAAGGGTTACGGTGTCAACGATTTAAAAGTAAGTTGATTTTATGTAAATCTCTAATCACTTATAACCCGCTAACCCAATATATAGAGCGAGTTTTCCGGCTTGTATTTAAAAGCTGGACTGAAGAACGTTAGCATCATGTTCTTAATGACGGATGCGCAAATACCCAGCGAGGATTTTCTTGTCTTAATCAACGATTTGTTAGCCACTGGCGAGATTCCAGATCTATTTCCGGATGACGAAATCGAGAATATAATCGCTGGCGTGCGTAATGAGGTCAAAGGTGCGGGACTGGTTGATACGCGTGAAAACTGCTGGAAATTCTTCATCGATCGTGTGCGCAAACAACTGAAGATAGTTCTGTGTTTTTCACCAGTGGGTTCAACATTGCGTGTTCGGTCGAGAAAATTCCCTGCCATCATCAATGCAACATCCATCAATTGGTTCCACGAATGGCCTCAGGAGGCACTCATATCGGTTGCTATGAATTTCCTCGCACAAAACAAAGTTTTACCAGAGGCGCATCGCGACTCTGTGGCCAAGTTTATGGCTTATGTACACACGTCGGTCAACACGACGTCCAAGGTTTATTTACAGAACGAACGTCGCTACAATTACACCACACCCAAAAGCTATCTCGAACAGATCAATCTCTATCTGAAGCTTCTCAATCACAAGCACGACGATTTGCAGAGCAAAATTGAGCGGTTGGAGAATGGTCTGGAGAAACTGCGCTCCACTGCTGTCCAGGTAGCGGATCTCAAAGTCAAACTGGCCGTGCAGGAGGTGGAGCTAAAGGAGAAAAACGATGCGGCCGACGCCTTGATCGAAATTGTGGGCATTGAAACGGAGAAAGTGCAAACGGAAAAAGCCGTGGCCGATGAGGAGGAAATGAAGGTCGCCTTGATAGCGGACGAAGTGAGCAAAAAGCAGCGAGATTGCGAGGAGGATCTCCTCAAAGCCGAGCCAGCTTTAACAGCCGCTCAAGACGCTCTAAATACCCTCAACAAAGCTAATCTAACGGAACTTAAAAGCTTTGGTTCTCCGCCGGGCGCAGTTACCAATGTAACAGCTGCAGTTATGGTGCTTCTGGCACCGGGTGGCAAACTACCCAAAGATCGCTCCTGGAAGGCAGCTAAAATATCTATGGCTAAGGTAGATGCCTTTTTAGACGCTCTCATCAACTACGACAAGGAGAACATCCACCCTGAAATTATTAAAGCTATACAGCCCTATCTCAAGGATCCCGAGTTCGAGCCCGAATTCGTACGCTCGAAATCCGGAGCCGCTGCAGGACTCTGCGCCTGGGTCATTAACATTATCAAGTTCTATGAAGTTTACTGCGATGTGGAGCCGAAACGCAAGGCTTTGGCAGCAGCCAATGCCGAATTGGCAGCTGCTCAGGATAAACTATCGGGCATCAAGCGCAAAGTGATGGTAGGTAATAGCTTTTAAGGAAAAGGCTGTTTTGTTAAAGATAGGAAAAATCTTTAGTTCCATACGTTCATATAATTATACTCTCCTATGTAAAACAGAGTCTTGAGGAGCAACTAGCCAAGCTTACAGCGGACTTTGAGACGGCTATTGCCGATAAATTGCGTTGTCAACAGGAGGCGGATGCCACACAAGCCACCATTGCCCTGGCCAACCGTCTCGTTGGCGGTCTGGCTAGTGAAAACGTGCGGTGGGCTGAGGCAGTCAATAAGTGAGTACACATCAAATAAAATAATTGGCATAATCAATAAATAAAATAATTATTAATTACATACATCCATTTACTTATAGCTTCGTTAAGCAGGGAATTACTTTACCCGGCGATATACTACTCATAACTGCCTTTATTTCCTATGTCGGCTGTTTCACGAAGGGTTTTCGCATTGATCTCTTACAAAAGATGTGGACACCCTTTCTTAAGAGCATTGATCCGCCCATACCCACAACGGAGAATCTTGATCCGCTGACGCTGCTTACGGATGACACAACCATTGCCGTTTGGACAAATGAGGGATTGCCCAGCGATCGCATGTCCATTGAGAATGCAACGATTCTATCTAATTCAGATCGTTGGCCGCTCATGATCGATCCACAATTGCAGGGCGTCAAGTGGATTAAGCAGAAGTATGGAGAAGAGCTCAAGGTCATACGACTCGGTCAGCGTAACTATTTGGATATTATTGAGAAGTCCATCAATACGGGCATCACAGTGCTAATAGAGAACATTGATGAAAATCTAGATCCCGTTCTTGACTCTTTGCTTGGACGTAATCTTATTAAGAAGGGCAAGTAAGTAGAAATATATAATATAATTATTCAATAGTACTCTCATTTATTTTTCTCCTGCAGAGCCATTAAAATAGGCGATAAGGAGATCGAGTATAATTCCACATTCCGTTTGATATTGCACACTAAACTAGCTAATCCGCACTATAAGCCAGAGATGCAAGCACAAACCACACTTATTAATTTCACTGTAACACGCGATGGCCTAGAGGATCAACTGCTTGCCGAAGTTGTTAAAGCCGAACGACCGGATCTAGAGGATCTTAAAGCTGAGTTAACCAAACAACAAAATGACTTTAAAATCATGCTTAAGAAGCTGGAGGATGACTTACTTTCGCGTCTTTCATCGGCGGGTGAGAATATTTTAGGTGATACCGCATTGGTGGAGAACCTGGAGACAACAAAGAGCACAGCCTCTGATATTGAAGAAAAAGTAGCGGAGGCAAAGATCACATCCAAGGAAATTGACAAAGCCAGGGAGTATTATAGACCAGCAGCGGCCCGAGCAAGTCTCTTGTATTTTATACTCAACGAATTGAACACTATAAATCCAATCTATCAGTTTTCATTAAAGGTGAGTTTGTTTATAGTCACGAAAAAACTAAATCTGATAAATTCAATTTCTTACAGGCGTTTAGCGTAGTGTTCCAAAAGGCCATAGCCAAGGCTGAACCGAGCGAAACTTTGGATTTGCGCGTTTCAAATCTGATCGATTGTATAACGTATTCGGTCTTTCAGTATACTTCGCGTGGTCTTTTTGAATGCGACAAGCTCATTTTTGCCTCGCAAATGACTTTTCAGGTAAGCCAGAACTGAACTATAAAATACCTGAACATTTTATTAAGTAATATTGTTGTTTTCTTTTAGATACTGCTGATGAACGAGGAGGTCTCATCTGCGGAACTGGACTTCCTACTCCGCTTCCCGATCAAGCCACATGTGACAAGCCCTGTGGACTTTTTGAGTAATCAATCGTGGGGCGGAATTTGCAGTCTAGCGTCCAAAGATGAGTTTCGGAATTTGGATCGTGACATTGAGACCTCATCTAAACGCTGGAAGAAACTTGTCGAATCGGAGCTGCCGGAGAAGGAGAAATTTCCACAGGAATGGAAGAATAAAACAGCGTTGCAGCGCCTCTGTATGATCAGAGCTTTAAGACCGGACCGGATGACATATGCCTTGGCGTGAGTATACTTTTCGAAGAAGACAAATATAAAAAACCTAAAACTTGCACTTTTAGCGACTTTATTGAGGAGAAACTTGGTTCCAAGTATGTGGAGAATCGTGCAATGGAGTTTTCCAAGTCTTACGAAGAAGCTAGCCCTTCTACGCCCATTTTCTTTATACTCTCGCCAGGCGTAAATCCATTAAAGGATGTTGAAGCTTTGGGCAAACAGTTGGGCTTCTCCATGGATCTGGGAAACTTTCACAATGTGTCTCTAGGTCAAGGCCAAGAGTCGATTGCAGAGACAGCAATGGACACCGCGGCTAAAAATGGACACTGGGTCGTTCTGCAAAATATACATTTGGTGCGCAAATGGTTGCCTATGCTGGAAAAGAAGTTGGAACACTATGCAGATGGTTCACATCCAGATTATCGTATGTTCCTAAGCGCAGAACCAGCCTCAACGCCATCAGCACATATTATACCTCAGGTAAATCTTGAATTTAAAAACAAAATTTGTGTTACATTTACAATAATTAAATATTTAACTTTTAAGGGCATATTAGAGTCCTCGATAAAGATCACCAACGAGCCGCCAACGGGCATGTTAGCCAATTTGCACAAGGCTTTGGATAATTTTACACAGGAAACTCTTGAAATGTCTGGCAAGGAAGCCGAATTTAAAGCCATACTCTTCTCTTTGTGCTACTTTCATGCTGTTGTCGCTGAGCGTCGTAAATTTGGTCCACAAGGCTGGAATAAGATCTATCCCTTTAATGTGGGTGACTTGAATATTAGTGTATCGGTGCTTTATAACTATTTGGAAGCGAATGCCAAAGTGCCATGGGAGGATTTGCGTTATCTGTTTGGTGAAATCATGTATGGTGGTCATATAACCGATGATTGGGACAGACGCTTGTGTATTACCTACCTGGAAGAGTACATGCAACCAGATCTGGTCGACGGGGAATTGTATTTGGCGCCATCGTTTGCAGCACCACCCAACACAGACTATCTAGGCTATCACACATATGTGGATGAAATGATGCCAGCCGAGTCGCCCTATCTGTATGGCCTGCATCCCAATGCGGAGGTGGGCTTTCTTACTACACGAGCTGAGAACATCTTTCGCACTGTCTTCGAAATGCAGCCACGGGATGCGGGTGCAGGAGGCGGTGCCACGGTCACACGTGAGGATAAAGTTAAGCAAATTGTTGATGAAATCATAGAGAAGTTGCCGGAGGAGTTCAACATGGTGGAGATAATGAACAAAGTGGAGGAACGTACACCGTATGTGATTGTGGCATTCCAGGAATGCGAACGCATGAATTATCTAACCAGCGAAATGAAGCGCAGCCTGAAGGAGCTCGATTTGGGTTTGAAGGGAGAATTGACAATTACATCGGACATGGAGGTGCTAGAGAATTCACTCTTTCTGGATCAAGTGCCGCCAATATGGACGCAACGTGCCTATCCCTCGCTTTTGGGTCTCAACAATTGGTTCATCGATTTGTGTCTGCGACTGCGAGAATTGGAAACATGGTCCACCGACTTCGTGGTATGTGCTTTAAAATCAACCAGACCAACCAGTTTTTGCAAACATTTATGATTTGTTTTTTGTGTGCTCGTTTCGTTGTTGCAGCTACCGTCCTGCGTCTGGTTGGCGGGCTTTTTTAACCCTCAATCGCTGCTAACAGCCATCATGCAGAGCACGGCGAGACGTAACGAGCTGCCGCTGGACAAGATGTGCCTACAGTGTGACGTGACCAAGAAGCAAAAAGAGGAATTTACGTAAGTTAGCCCAACAACAATTAAATAAAACGCAATTTTAATTGACATTTCGCGTTGACCCCAAGACACATGAAAAAATCACTCAAAACTTGTGACGAACTGATTTTAGTTAACCCATTATCTGCTGCGAAAGCATTTGGTAGAAAACATTTGTTATCATAATCATTGCTATGTTAAACACGATTTTTGGCTAGAAAAAAGCTAATTGCGCATTACAGACAACAGCATACACAGATTTGAACTAGATAGACTAACACTTAAGATCATTTAGTATATAAACTAAAAAAGTATTTATTTTTCTTGTTACGTTACGAAATAGGTTCAAATTAATTGAAATGTTTTTACACTTAGGAATCTTTCGATATAGCTTATAACTATATTTTCACGTAGGACTTAGTCTCTGCCTATCATTAGTCTCTTTAAAAAAAAAAACGTATTTAGTGATTAGCGTGCTTCGTGACACGCGCGCAGCTCTACTTCTCTCATATCAACTAGTAGTTGTAGTCCATGTAAATCTACTGTGTGCGTCAATGCTTACTACACACAGTGGAAGATAGTGTGAACAGCGAGCGGCTCATCCGCAGCAGAGACAGCGGACAACGGCTTCAAGCTGCGTCTAATAATAGCTGCAATGGTATTTTATGGGAGCTAAATTTAAACCAGCATATAAAGTACATAAATAGTAAACATTCATACATACAAACATATATAGAATGTGCTATAAATAGAAATTATTAATGGCATGCAATTAACAATTGTATATTTGTCGATTTGTCTTGATGCTTGACTACTGATTGCCTATTAAGTGGCGCCCAGTTTGTCGTCGTGTTGAACGAGAAAACGTCGCACGATTCGATTTGGCGTCATTTTAAGACAAACAATAGACGAGACTCAGACGAGACACAGACTCTAATAAGGCAGCTTATAAAATAAAGAACAATCAAAGATTATTGATATCAATTACATTTGTATGATTACTTATTATCATAATTATAGTACGGCACCGCGGGACGGCTGCTGTGTGCATGGCATCTACATGGAGGGCGCCAGATGGGATATACAGCAGGGTATTATTATGGAATCACGTCTCAAAGAACTTTATCCATCAATGCCAGTGATCAATATTCGAGTGAGTCTTTGTTTTTGTTATTCAAATGGCCAAAGCGAATTCTAATGAAAATCATTGAATGAATTTGGAACGGATCTGTGGCGTCCAAAGTGCGGCGCATGTATGCATAAATCTACTCACCATTAAACTCACACGTTTTCTATCACCTTCTGCTCCATCTTGTCTCTCCCACAGGCCATTACTCAAGACAAGCAGGACTTGAGAAACATGTACGAATGCCCCGTTTATAAGACCCGAACCCGTGGCCCAACCTACGTTTGGACTTTTAATTTAAAAACCAAAGATAAGCCAGGCAAATGGACGCTGGCAGGAGTTGCGCTGCTCTTACAGACCTAAAATCAAAATTTGAAAAATCTTTTCAATTACAGTATACAGTTTATCATATTATAAAACAATTTTCTTCTTTCATCTAGTCAAACTTTTTCTAATTTATCTTATTAAACTAAAGCTTAAGTAGAACTTACTAAATTACCTTCGATTTAGATTTAGAAATTCAAGATTTTTAAATTATCTTATTTAACCTAAACCTTAAGTAAACATTTTTGAAATCGACACATATTTTTTTCCTAATCTAAGCACTAGTTTTTTCCAATAAACATCACCCTCTTGGTAGACTTGCCTTAGGCGCACTAGAATAAAACCGAAAAACAAAGCTGATGGACTTTTTATGGGAACATTTTGGGATTTTAGTGTTATTTTTTCATCAAATTATGCTAAACAATAATCTTTAAAATGCATCGTTTGAGCATAAAAACAAATATTATATTGATTGTTTACACTTTAGCTTAAACGTGTAAAAATCCCAAGAAAATGCACAAAAAAAAAAAACAAACGCATATGGAATAATTAAAATTATAAAAAAATGCGAAGCTTGTGCGATTAGTCAGAGTATTTTTTGATAATACATAAAATAAATAAATAAATCTCTTGAATGAGTTATGAGATAACCATTTCATATACTATGCATAAGTAAAATGATAAGCAGGAAAAAAAAACTTGAACAGACAGACAAAAATGTGCTGTCGTGCTGTCATAAATAACGATCTGCACATATTTGTGTATGTACATATACCAAAAAATTGGCCAAAATGTTTGATCTTCAAAGGAAATTCATAGACGACGCTGATGATGAGTGGAGTGAACTCGTGGCCGTCGCCAACAATCAAAAAACAACAACAACCACAATTTTTCAAATATTTCTTTTCTGACGAAATTTGAAAGATGCCAGGCAGCAGCCGAAGCCAACACAGTATCAAGCGAAACGTGAACGTGAACCAATTAACGACAAAAAGCAAAGCATCATTTTTTTTAGCAAAAAACGACGGAAAAAATATCAAAATTTCAGATGTGACGACTGGCTGCATACAGCACATAAATAATTCAAATATTTGTTTTAAAAAAACAGGCGAACCAAGGGGCTGGACAACGTGACGCGTGACCCGCCTACAGAGCTATCGATCAAACGATCGAGCCAAGCTAACAGCACATACACACACACATTTACAAAAGAGATGAAAAAACACACAGATACACGACAGCAACAACAATAAATATATGTATATAAAAAATAAAGGCAAAATGTACAAAGCAAATGAAAAGAAAACTGAAGACGACGAGAGCGTAAATCAATTTTAGCATGGAAAAAAATTCTATAAAACTAACAGACACTGTGTGGTCGCACATCATTCGTGTGCGCTACGACGAGCCAGTCCAAAGCCAAAGCCAAGATAGCCAGCCAGCCAGCCAGCCAGGCCAATCAGTTAGTCAGTCAAGCAGTCAGTTAGTCAGTCAGTCAGTTGGGCAGTCCACTGATTTTGATTGATTATTGAACCTCAAACTCGAAACTGAAAATACAAGCGTGCGGTTCTTGTGATTGTCTGTATGTGTATGTGTGTGTGTGTGTGTTTTGTACACAAACTCATTTCAGTTATCTGTATCTGTATCTAACAGCGGCCGGCAGACAGCAGCAGCAGACAGCAGCAGCAGCAGACAGCAGCAGCAGCATCAGCATTAGCATCAGCATCCAGCGTCCAGTCAGTCTCATCAGTCAGTCTAAGAGTCCGAGAGTCGAGAGTCAGAGTCAGAGCTCACTCTCTCCCCCGTGCTCGCTGGAGGATATCTTTGCGCTTGGCGCTTTAGTTTCAGTTCGCATTTGGACGCGTGCTGTTGCGGCCACGCCGAGAGTGTTAACGGAAATTCAGTGCGCGATAACTTATAGCAGCGAATTGTTCGCATATATAATCAACAATCAATCTAAAAATCATAATATATAGTATATATATGCTATACACGTGTCTGAAGTTCAGTGACAAGTCATTATCATAAATAGTAAACAGCACAACATAAATGCTACATATATAATTTATACACATGCAAAACAAATGTGTATAGTAATCGTGTAAAAATTTGATCAACGAAATAATTACATCAAGCATATAAACGATTTTGAACCGCAAAGTTCACGCGCCGCATTTTCAATAAATATATACATATAAATTATTGTGCGACCGAGTTTTTAGTTGTTGCTGTGATAGATCACAGCGAACTCATCTTTAAACAGGCACAAAGCAAAACATATATACTCCATATATATAAAATATATACATATATATTATTACAACGAAATGAAGCTGTTTGCAGTATTGTTGGCATGTACGTACTTAATTAAAATATATATTCATAATATGCATATTCAAAATTAAACGGAAATGTTTTGCTATTATAAATTCGCTGATAAAATATGACAAATCCATAGCAACAACAATAATAAACAAATAATTCCCAGAATTTTCAATTTAGATTCGATTCAATTTGGTTATTTTGTGCACAAATTGTATGACGCGATACACTGTGCTACAAAAAAGATTCAAAATATTTGACTTATTATTATTATTATATATTTTAATTTCTTCTCGGAATCAGTGCAAAGTAAATACATTTTTTGATTAATTTGTTAGGTTAATCAAAATACTAATTCAAGGTTATGCAGTTAAGAAATAATAGCACATTTTTTTTGGCTTTTTTCTTCCATTCATGTTGTTGTTGCCTGGTGCCTGCCTAATGATTCATATTATTTGTTTACAATAAAAATTTTCTTGCACTCAGTAAATACTATGTAAATGCGAATTAAATTTCAAAATCAACAAACAACAGAACTGACCTATTTAATTATTGATACTGAGTATATTTTGCAGTTGTGTGTATAAGAAACTTTTGTAAAATTCCAAAAGAATGATTTTTAAAGTAAGAAAAAATGCTATAACTAACTTTAATGGGATAATAAACAGCAAAGGAGTAGCTGAATAGTTTTTGAAAAGCAATAAATGTTAGCTAAATTCCCTACATAAGTGTTAATAGAATCTTAACAGTTCCATGTTCAACTGTTTGTACTACAATATAGCTTTCCGGCCGGCCAATGACATGGCAGACATTGTGGCGTCTCTCGAAACGATGGGCGTACGATTGAGCTGTTGGACTGTTCAGATTGTAGGGGTTGTTGTTTGGTTGTCGTTCGATGATATCATATTGAATTGAATTGATCAACAGTTGGGCATTAAGTTAATATGCAGGGCATGTTGTCAGGCAGAGAATTATTTGATTGTTTTTTTTTTTGCACGCCTCCAGCTTAAATAACTAACTTTGATGATGTTCTTCTTTTCGTGTTTCTATTTATAGTGACGCTGTATGCGCTGACGCTGGTGCAGTGCCTCAGCCTGCCCGATCCCAATGTTAAGTGTGCCATGGAGTGTGATACGCAGGAAAATAAATATATATGCGCGGCGGATGACAAGGGAACCACCAAAACGTATCGCAATGTTTGCATTATGAAAACCGAGAATTGCCTGCAGAATGCAAGTGAGTATTAATGGAATCTATAACTAGAAGTATTGATTATAATCACTTTTTTTTATCTTAATAGACTTTCAGAAGATTAGCGACAAGGAGTGTCCATAGATGCTAAATGCTATCCAGGTCCAATTTTTTGACAGTGCAGTGCGCAGATGGAAAACTTAAACTTTGCAGAAGATATTTGGGCTGAGTTGTTGGATTCTTTTCTTGCGTGGTATTTGTGTGTGATATTTTTAAGTTGTGCTTCTGCAGAATACAAAACACGCCCCCCACCCAATAACCCCTCCCCCTTAAACCCACCCCATATCCACATACCCTTTCCAAAACCCACAAATAAATATGTAATACATAATGATAATATATATATTTTGTAATTATTAATTTAAAATATTTAATAAAGTAATATACATACAGTAAAAATTTAAACTAATACAATTTATTCAGTTATGGAATATCTCTGACACTCTATAGATTATATGCGACATAGGATTCGCGCTTACAACGCCAACGATCTATATTAAATGATGACTTCATCTATATTTTTTTCTTTACCCCAACACAACACAACAGCAATTTTATTCTAATCTCTTTGGTACGCTCAGTGCCAACTGTTTTGAACTGTAGCACTGAAAATTCAATTAAATCATCTGCCTTGTTTAGCAAATCATTTACTGATAATCCCCATCAACACTACACACACTTACATTCGCACATTGTGTGTTGCTACGCATCACGTGTTGAAAATAACTGAATGAAATCGACGTCAGAGTTTTCTATTGAACGGCAAAGTCACAAACAATAAGCGAATTATGCGCCTTGTTAGCATCTCTGCCTCTCATTTTGGCATATAATCTGAAGCTTGTTAACATGTTAGCTATGCCAAGCACAAGATTAATGGGACATGGTAATAAGCAAACTGTTCATGAAACAAAGATTTTTCAATGAAAGGACATTATTTTGCAAGTAAGTATGTGATATTTGCCTTGTAATGAAAACTCAATTAATTTTTAAAATTGAAAATAACTGAAACCAGTAGTAATTTGTGCATAAAAAAGTATTATTCCAAAAATCATATTTTTTATTATTACCCTATTAAATATATGCTTAATATTATGAACAGTTTCCAAAGATTTCAATACCTTTACCATTACAAAAACGACACAGCACTTTGACTTTTTGCTCACACCCCTGAAAAGGAAAGCTTTGCGAATGGAGGGCTGTTAGAATAACACCCTAAAAGCTCTGATGCGTAGTAAAAGCTTCATGAATTGTGCGTCTGTGTGATATATCTGTATGCATGTATTTGTGTATATGGTCCATGGAGGCGCGCGCAAAACTTTTCCACATTTTTCACCGACAATGCGAAGTTGTTTGGCAATTTTTTGGTTCATTCATCTGGCAGCCAGCGCTGGGCAATCAGTTCAACAAATACCGTTAGATGGCAAAGACGAAGCTGCAACGGTACGCGCATCAAACATCGAATCAAACAACAACAACAACAAACCAGACAACGACGCGAACGCCGCATTATTTGGCGCCACATTAAAGTGCTTCGACCGGGTTCAAGTTGTAGTGTGTTGTGTATTGTTCTATGCGTTAGTGTGTGTGACTAAGTGTGTGTTTGTGTGCTTATCTAATTAGTTGTTGTGCGATTTCGCGCGCTTTTGTGTCGCCTGGCTTGTATATCTTGGTCACTCCATTGCCTTAGCCCCAGGCCCGGCCCAAACGATTGTGTCAAACAAAGGAAGAACAATAGCAGGACAAAGGATATAACAGTATTTTAGCTGCGAGCTGAGATTTGCGGTTATATTGATCAACTGCTTGGCAGTTCAATTCAATTGTAACTTTAATTAAGCATTTAATGACACCCAGACGACAAAAGCTTATCAAGATTTAAACCAACAACGTCATTAGGGGGGTAAGTGCGCTAACCTAAAACCGTAGACTACCCAAGCTACCAGCTTCATATGGATTAATGGCGCATAAATCAATTATGTTAAAGTCTAGCAACTGCCAGCCAAATCGTATTTTTCACACCCATCAAAGTGTCACTTTTTTCTTTTTGATCTTATTAAAGGTGTGCGTTTTCTTTTATTTATTGTACGCAATATGTGTTAAAGCATTGCGCAAAGCTGTTCATAAATAAAGCGAAAAGCTTACTTTAAAAGCAATGTTTAGATTTGAAATATGTTTTCCTCAATTTAAATGCAAGTGTATTTTTAATCAGTTATTCAACCTTAAAATATGAGTTTTATGCTGTAAATCGAAAGAAACAGCCAGAGTCAATATATTATCTATTCATGTTTTTAAATATTTCATGAGTTCAGAGTCGTTGAGCTACCTTTGTATAAGAGTATTTACAAGTCAATTACTTTTATTTTACACACATATTTTTTACATGTTCATTAAATGCCACATCAATCTCTCACTCTACACTTCACCTAATGCCTTTCAGTTGAGGTTTTGGGGTTCAGGTTGAGGAAACTAAATAACGTTGTGTTAGCTTATTTTTAACATTTTTATCATCCAGTCAACTTTTCAGTTTTTACGCATTTTTTAACACATTTGCCAAAATCTTTGTTCCTTTAGTCTTTCCCATTCCGCCACAAAACATTTTTATATAATACCATCAACGCCAAACTTGGCGAAAGTTTCAAACATTTAGCATTATTTTGGCTACGCTCCATTTGCATATTATGAATAAGACATTATATTTCAATCATATTTTGGTTTTTATGATGTTCTATGAAGTAAAAAAAAAATGGGGGAAATCCCAGAACAAGCATAAAAAAGCATTCGTGTTTGTGAAAGCTTTTGATTTGGACCAATAATCCTATTGAGATAAATGTATTGTTTAAATTATGTACGTTTGAATTGAATTGATGTAAGTCGCTGATCCTTGGATTAAGTTGCTTTCGTACATTTATCTTTTATTTTCTTAGCTTCTTCAAGCTAATTTGATTTCGCGTAAACTTTTATTTGTCACATACTGTTTCACGCTGTTATGAGCCGAGCAAGCTGCACTTAATGCATTAAATTTCTTACCACTCTCATTTTTATGGAACGGTAGTTGGAAGTTAGCTGGCTTAAAGCTTATATGGAGTTGGTTTAGTGTCATGCACTAGCATAAACAAGTGAAAATGTTTTTATATCCTCATGTCATGTCTCGGAACGTTTTAACACATGAGCAATTAATAAATATCCACGTTCTGAAATCTGACATTTATTCTAAGTGGCAGCTGGAAAAAGCTTTAAATCCCCTGTGTAAACAGCCGATTATTTTCCATTGGGATGTTGGGATGTGCCGTATACAAACATGTCGAGCAAATAAAAGGTTGGAAAGTGTTAAAAGTGATGCTTATCAATGCGACTTATGGCCAACTCAATTGGGCTTAGTAGTTTGTCAAGCCAAGTTGTGAGAAGGTAAGCACTTTGGGCATTTTGCCAGCTCACAGTAATTATGCTGAAATATTAAGCTTGACAACTGACAGATGAAGATTTATTATGCTTATCATGCAGATATGTTGATTATCAAGATAAATGGTTGAACAACTGGGCGTATACAAAATGCGATTACTGAAGCCATTTCATAGACACTAATAAGGTGTTTGACTTTAATTTAAAAATTAAGTGTTCAATATAAAAAAGACAAATTAAAATTGCTATGAAAACAAAATTATTGCACCTAAAAAGAAATTGCGTCGAACAAAAGACATTAAAACATAAATTTATATTAGACAAACCTGCTGTATATATATTCATGTTTAAAGTTGTCTAGGTGCGAAGGCGAATGCGTGTGTGTGTGTGTGTGTATTGCTGTTAGCGATTGCGCGACTGACTTGACTAACAATTAGGGCAATCACAAGAAATCACTGTTGAAGACAAACATGAAGGGGAAACGTGCGTCATTAAGTTGATGCATTGTCTTTGCATGCCACTGACGTTGGCGGCTTGAGATTCTATGGCAAATGCCTTAACCGTAACCGGGTGTCAAGTTCCGGGCCAGGCACGCAAATTTTAACGTCAAATGGAAAATTCACGCTATAGAAATAATTTAGACAATGGGCAACTCGTGCGCAAATGCCATACCCCAATGGATGTGGATCTGGATGTGAATGAGAATGGAAAAGAGAATGAAGATGAAGATGAGAATGTTGTTGCCGCACACACACACACACACATCCACAGTTTAGAACCAGTTCAAAGTTGAAATAGACAAAAACATAGAGGCGATAATTGAAGTTGCTTTTGCATTTTTTTTTTTTGCGTACAACACATATGCGTTATATGGGCTTGTAAGTGGAAGGACCGACCATTGGGCAGTAATAGCATCTATCTATATATATCGCTTTCGCTCTCTCTGTCAAAATCATCTCCATACTTGTACAAGTACTTGAGCGTTTGTTTGAGTGTATTCATGCTCGGCTGTGTTTAACATATGTCGACACTTTGCATCGATCAAACACACCTCAACCGCAACCAAACGCCAAAAAAACCGAACCGAGTATTGTTAAAGCTAAAAGACCGAAACACAGAACCAGCATATAGCACAAGCAAATTGGAGTTGTGGCTATTCGGATATGTGTGTGCGCTGCTGCGTCGTTTTAACTGGCCTCAAGGACCCGTCAGCGTTCGCAGCTAAGTGGAGCAGATTGAACCCACAGTTGCGTATCATCCTCCAATAGCGTGTTTCCGACCAGCCCTGCCCACAGGCATTACCCATCACACAGCACAGCTGCCATCTTCGTTCCTTTTCCTGACATTCGCATGCAAGACACGTGACAAAAACAAAAAAAAAAACTTTTCTTAATGTTTTTAAGAAGTTGTTTGGCAGCGAGTCGCTCTCTTACTTCATTCAAACCAGTCATTTAAATACGTTTTTTATTTTATAGCAAATAGTATAAGCTATCTGAAACTAATTTATCACAGAATACGAAATTTATTTTTCACTAACCAAGAATAAAAAGTTTACAAACTAATACTTGAAATAGACACAAAAGTTTCAAAAGGTGCTTGAGTATGTGATATAAAATTTCTTGGACTTTTCTAAACGCAAAGAATTTCTTATTGGTTTGCCCGTTTTTTTATGTATTGATATCCTAAGAATGCTGTCAGGTGCCCTGGAATTCCCCCACATATGGCCATTTGGCAGAATAAACTTTTATTAGAATTTCCTGCTTCTGCCGTCAAAGGCACCCATACATATTTAGAGATCAAAGTGCAAATAAAGGATTTACTTTTTGTGCGTGTAATTGAGTTTATTCGAATACGTGCAAAATTTACCAATTAGTAGGAAATCTTCAGTAACTTCAGCTGCAACTAGGTTGATTGCTCACTTTTGTAATATTATTTCTAAAAATAAATCAACAAGGATTTGAGAAATTGTTGTTGGCATTACACTAATTATTCAAGCGGTAATAAATTGCTTTAAGATGTGGCAATTAATGTTCATAGCAAAAGTTTTTCGCATGATTTATAGGTAAACATAGTGAAACTTTTTAACTCTCCGCTTTCGCAAGTTATAAGAGGATTATATATTTTAATACATGAGAACGCTATATAAACAGTTGTTACAGATTATGGCGAGCAAGTTGAATGTTGAAAATTAATTGTTGTTTGATGGAGTTTAAAACAAACTTTTCAACTTTTGTTAGAATAATTTTTAAAGTGAATAGAAAACTAGTCAAATTCGATTAAGTTTAAATGTTGCTATCAAAGCAATCAAATTGAAATAATTTGGTTATTAAACCAACTTGCAAACCGCTTTAGCAATTAATATTTAAATAACGTGGTAATGTATCCGGTTGATTTGAAATTCATTTTGCAATACTATCGAAATTGTTTGAGGAGCAAACTTAGTTGGTAATTGTTCGTGCATTTCTCTTTGCTTTTCGTTAAAGTTCAGCAGTCAGAGCACGTATGGCCAGAAAGCAATTGGAATGTGGTTTTATTGCACATGCAAGCATGTCACTCATTAAACTTGCAACGCCTAGAGGCCCTTAAACAATACGCTTGCCTCAAATGGAGTGCATTAAGTGTACGAAACGAATGCAGTGCACGAAACTTGGCAACAATGCAATTCGTAAATGGCTTTTTCTAAGCTCCAGCATAAGTCCCAAAAGGGCCTAAGGTTGAGCTGGGGCCGCAGGCTTTTGTCGTATGTGTCCAACATACAAGCACTAAACAAGTAAAGCTACTTACACTAATTACGCAAATTGAACGCAATTAGTTGTTGTTGCTCTCTCTCTCTCTCTCTCCCTCTCTATCTATTTATCTTTCTCTGTGTCTGGTGCCCGGTGCACCTTCATTGCCTTCTGTTTTCTTGATGCTTTTATAGAACTTCCTAAGTGGTAGCAATTTTGTTAACGTTATATAGGTACATGCATATTAATTATATGCATAATTATACAACAAGGTCGACACCAGTGTGTGTGTGTAAGTATGAGAGTGATATAATTAAAACGCTGGTGACGCTGCGTATACGTAACGTGACTTTTGCAATTTCCTTTTACTTGCCTGTCGGCGTTTATTCAGTGATTTTATGTGCTGTAATTGAACTCACAAACACACCATAAACACACACCCACACATACAGAAACAAGCACATTTGAGTAGCTTTTCTATGTACTATGTATGCTTGTAACAATGCTAAAAGCTGATGTGGCTTGTTTTTGATTTTTTACTTTACAGCGCACTGCAGAAAAACATAAACCTAAGCGGATCAGCAACTGGAACCACTTAGAATATTTAAACGGTTTGCTGTTTGGGTCCGCAATTTGATCGACCGGAAGTTGCATTAGCAACACACACTCACACACATACCAAGCGAAACAAAAAGCGGTATACGAATAACAAGATGGCTGGCGGCGGCAGAACAGCCGGCAAATACGGGTATTCCGACAACAATTATTACAGCAGTAAGTAGCTTTGCACATAAACACTCTCACACACCCATTAACAGTTACAGGCGAGTGCCCAAATGATTTGGCAACATCATTAGTTTCGCCACATAGCCACTGGTACATTTAAACAAAACCTAAGGAAAAAGTCTTTCTTTTTTTGGGTAAAAAAGGGTGTAATGGGCTTGTGCAAAAGTATGTAACAGGCAGAAGGAATAGGATATGAACTGTTCTACTCACTAGGCAAGACAAGTTTGTTTCAAATTTTCGATATACACATGAAATCGATATCAAAAAATATCAAACAAATTTAATTTAAAAAATTTAAAAATGGTGGTTAAAAACATTTTCAAAACAGTCATAAAACTTTTATTAAAATCGGTTGCAAATCACCGGAGATATTAAGCCATTAAGCATTGGTAAAGTATTACACGTACAAACATATGTGTATATCTGTCGTCAGCCCGACCGTCTGTCCATCTGTATGGTCAAGGGTTAAGAGTCTAGTCAAGCTTACTCGACTAGATTGTTCTTACCTGTTTGTATAACATTCAATTTTTTTATCTATACTTTAATACTAATTTGCTTTTTATTTTATCTTATATGCCAGCTTGTTTCAATAAAGTCCTTAATGCTAATATTATACTTTCTTGTAGGTCTTTGTTCATTTCTTACTTAAACTATTTTGGTAAAATCTTTTTTCTTGTCCTAGCTCCTGATCCTTCTCAATTTATTTCTTTGATTTTGATGTTGTTTGCTGTCAGTTGTCAGTTGTGTCCTTCATGCTCAAACCATTCCGATTGCCTTACAAGCATAGAGACTTACGACTCTGGCTATTGTCCTTATTGAGTCCATCAACAACCACATTTAGCGGCTTTGGGAAGAACTGCCGCCAACGGCGACATTCTGACGTCTTCGTCCTTGTTGTTGTCGCTGTTGGTGATGTTGATGAACTGTTGTCGCGTCGCATGCTTCACGGTAATCAGTGTGGAAAAGCGTGTTTTTATATATATATTTATTATTTTTTTTGTGTTCGGTATTTTCAACCGAATCGGCCAGACGTGTTTTTCCATTACATTTCTGTTTTACTGCGTTTCGAATTCATGTAAGTAAACTTGCTTCCCCATGCGCATGGGATATAGACATATACATACATACACAGTTGTGGATGTGTATTTGTATGTATGAATATTACAAAAAGTCATTTTTTGTGTGTTCCTTTGTTTGTTTGTATTTGGGGATTTGTGTACGTTTTTGTGCTGCTTTGTGCACTTGATATCATTAACTCGCGAAACGAAACGAAGTTTCACAACTCAAACTAGGCCTTACTGCTTAGAGTCTAGCATAAGTATTTCATGACATCCTCCAGGCTAATACTACATAGCTAATTTTTCGTGAATGAGCACAAGACATAACGAAAGCGAACGAGACAGAGCTGTGCGAGCGTCAAGAGGAAGCTGGCATGCGACTTTTTGCTGTGTTTGCATAAAGTTCGGTTCTATTTCCCTTGAATCAAAATGCCCTTAAGTGAGTTTATGCCCTTATGAACGCCTCTGGCAACTAAATGCCCAACGCCCACAGACCACCCGCCAACTTTAACACAGACACTTTTGCTGGCCGTGGCATTGTGCTTTTGAATAACTTCGGCATAGTTTTTGATTGCAACAAATTGTGTGTAAATTATGTATTGTGATCCTCCCTACATACTTATATATAAATAAATATATGTATATGTATAAGAAATATATATACATATATAACATTGTCAAATTGCCACGAAAATCCCCCGCATAGACCACCTGACAAGCAACCGAGCATGTTCCAAGTAGATTGTGTGTTCGGCAGCAAACGACCTTGTTAAAATAAGCTTCCTGCACGTTGTTAGATGTTACTTGTTAGTTGTTTCTTGTTTCTTGCTGCTCCTTGCGAGTGTTAGTAAACAGCAGAACTGTGCGCATAAATAAAATTCAGAGCTTGCTGTAGGGTGTCACGTGTTAGAGTTCTCGATATTAATTGAAAGTAAATATTTAAATACATTTATTTGATTGAGAATTTTACTATACAAGAATACATTCACAGGAATAGGTAGCAGATTTTGACTGCTAATTCTTAGTATTCTTAAAAAATCTAACTATAATGTCAATATTCTATTGACAACAATTTGGAATCTGTAGTATTCGCAACCCAGTCGGGGAAGTCTTTAGTTCCCGGAAACACAAACAGGCCCCAAGTCATTGCATTTATCCAGAGCAACACGATCGCATAGATGGTAGGGCCTATACCAGCAACTGCCTTTATTGGTATTGATGACGTACAAAAGTAATACACACAACTGCTAGTAATCGTTATCAGACTTACCAGATACTTTGTCTTTATATTCGCATAGCCACATATAATGGCATTTGGAGGAGTGCTAACCGGCAAATGGTAAGCCATACTCATTGCCAAAAGCGAAGGCAATGTTAATAATAGTGGATGTACTTTAACAGCGATAGCCTGCAAAGATAATTAGATTTAAATAATAATAATACACAGTACCACAATCGAACTTCAACATAACGATGTTTTTATACAACCAATGTATTTGCAGAGCAAGGCTTTTGGGTTACATCATGTGGAAGTTCTACTGTAGTTACACACATTTGTGCCACTTGCCATTTCAAAAAATATGGGAATTACTATGTTACATATCGCCACATTAGAACTAAATGTCGTTGACATTATACTGAAAATTATACATAGAAACACCATTATATACGGTGGAAAATTCTGAATAACTACCATTGATTTGCCAACCATTTCCGCCATGCCACTAACAATGCTGCCCTCAGCCAGCGCAAAGCCCCCGCCTTAACGGTTAATACAGTTGTGTTACTGTGATGGTGATGTGAACTAAACTTCAATTGCAACTTACCAAGCAGAAATAAAAGACCCCAAGACATACGAGTGTTTACGTATTCCCACGCGATGCAAGCGTCTAAAGTTCGGCCAGTAAATGGTGCTGAAAACATTAAATACTATTGTTGTAGGTCAGTAGGTAAAAGATGTTGATGAAGATGCTCTTCATTTACTTACGACCACCGCAGCAGTACTTAAAAAATATGTATTGTGTGGGCAGGGCAAATAAGATGACACATAACATGATAGCTGGCAATGAGCCGCCAATTTCTCTGAGAAAAAAAATAAAAATATAATTGTGTTAATATTAAAACTGACGGATCGCGCTTACTTGGCATTAAGGAGATCCGCCCATCCTTCAATAACGCCCGGCTTTCGAAAGATAAGTAAAAGAATCATTAATATAAAGCATATTAAAACCTGAATTTCATGGCATGATATCCGACCAATTTCCTCATACCGCTGGTCGACAACTTTCTTGACCAAGTCCTTATTTGCGGTTCCCTCCTTCACCTCTTGGCCGATCTTGCTGTTCTTTCTACAGAGTCCCATGTGTGTTACTTGTAAAGTTATACAAACTAAGATCAAATTAATGATCATTGCTATTGGAATCGCATAGCCCATAAATATGGGAAAATTTATAGATTCCTTGGAGTTGGGAAAGCGACTGCCGTAACGAATTAAATAAACAAAAATCATTTCTTAATACAACTTTTCAATGTGCTTACGTATCATAAAGACCCTTAAATGTTAGATTTGTGCCGGTGCCAATGAGTGTGCTGGTGCCACCGATTGATGCCGCATACGCCACGCCAAAATAAAATGCCAATGATATCTTCGAAGGATGTGGTTGTCTATCAAAAAAAATAAAAAAATAAATAATAATAAATTACATTTGATAACTTGATTTGTAATGCGACTCACTCTCCCGGCTCCATTGGTTCCTCCTCTTGGGTCATTGTCGTTTTGAATATACCTTGTGACTCAAATTCCTGCAGCACTGCCTTTACAATGGGACACATCATGGCAGTAGCTGCAGTATTTGACATCCACATTGATAAAAACGCAGTCACTATTATCAGACCCGCGTGTAAGCTATAAAATTAACCATATTGTTGGTTAAGTATGAACATGTTATACTTGAACTGTACTGTTACCGTCGTGGACCGCAACCAACTATCAAAATTGTGCCCAGTGCAATTCGTTTGTGCAGATTGCTGTATTCGATGGCCATGGCCATTATAAGGCCACCAATAAACAAGGCCACAGTACCGGTAAAATATAGTTGGCAAGTCCTTTCCGTGCTCTAAACGAGAAATGAAGCACGACTAAGCTAATGTTCGTTAAATTTCTACATCACTTACCATGATACCAAGGAGTGGCAAGAACACAACCGGAATTAATGATGTTATATACAGGGGTAGACACTCAGTTACCCAATAGAGAGCCATATTAATAACCATATACAAGCATTTGAATTGCTATATATGCATACATATATATATATATATATAATCCAATTTAATAAAATTTAATTTGTTGTTTCACTTACTGGTGAATTGTTGATATAGCCTGCAACTAAAATTGGTAACGTAATCAGCGGAATAAGAATGGCAAGTACTCCCCTCACATGAAATCTGCAGAATGACCTCATGCATTTTCCAGCTCCAGGTTTTTCTTCACTGAAATAAAATCTGATTTCAATATTTAATTATTTAATAGTATTTATTCACATACTCGGCCATTTTTGTTTGTAAGACTTGTGAAATATAATAAGAATCTAATATTTGTTTTGTGTTTCCCGTTTTGCGATAACACAGGCAACGCCAACTATGCAATACAATATTCAGCTTAATTCAAATAAAAATAAATATCAAATAAAGGCCTGTTTTTAATTAAAGTGCTAACTAGTATTTGTTTGGGTTTGGCAGTATTTTTTTTCACTGTTTATTTCCCATTGTTTATTTTCCATTGTGTATTTTTTTCCATCGTTTATTTAGGCGACTTTTTGTCAATTGAAATTTTATTATTATTTAAAGATAAGTAAAATTTCAAAAAGTCATTTGTAGAAAAATTCATTTAAACTTGTTGATGGCCAATATCACAGCAAACATTAAAACAATAATCGAGTAAGTTCGACTAGGACATACAGTAACACTATACCTTAGACATACATACACATACGGACTATGCTCAGCGAATTTCCATAACAACTCAACATATTTGTATTAGTCTTTGTATAGTATATAAACCAAAAAAAAAAGGGCTTATGGGAAGTTATGTTCAAATCGAAAGTCTAGCTTACATAATCTCTGAGATCGATGCCTGCGCATACATATCTATTAAGATTTGCATCTAATGTAAAAAAATATATATATATTTTTTCAAACATTTTATTTATTTATTTCTTCATAAGGTTAACAAACAGTTCGTTTGAGTTTTATGTATATGCTATATGCCATAATAGTTTAAAAACAAACTGTTTGTTCCTAAACGAAAAGTTTAGTCCCAAGATAGAAATGATTTTGAGAAATGATCAGGGTTAATGCCCAAAATCTTGGTAATATACCAGCCACAGCCTTAAAATATAAGAAAAAGTTTAAGATAATAATAGCTACAAGCCTTTTAGCAGACTTACCAGATACTTTGTCTTGATGCCACCATACAATAGCATTTGGGGGCGTGTTGACGAGCAAATGATATACCATGCTTATGGCCAGAGTGAACGGTAGCGTTAACAGCAAGGGATGCACTTTAACAGCGATAGCCTGAAATAAGAATTGCAAATGAAGGTAGCATAATGTTATGGTGCTTTAATTACCATCTCACAGAATATGGGAATAAGGGTGTTGCAACTGGCAACATTTGAGCTGAAAGCCGTGAAGAATAGAGATATAACTTGGTCAGACCAACAATTAAGAATGTTGGCAGCGAGAAAGCAAATGACATTGAATTACCTAACATTTTTGCCATGCCGCTGACCATTATACCCTCCGCAATAGCAATGCCACCACCTGAAAAGTATACAAAGAACTGAAGCAATGATACAATATAGAACAGAAACAACTTTAATTAATTAAATCATACCAAGCAGAAAGCTCAGGCCACAGGGTGTATTCTTGTGTACAAACACCCATGATAGGCAGGCGTCTGCGGTTCGGCCAGTAAAAGGCGCTGAAATGCAGATTAGGTTATTCCGTTAAGCACTTTCCATTGCGATTGCATAACTTAAGTTCACCGCAACAGTACTTGAAGAATGCGTAAGAAAACACACACCAAGGTTGGTACTGAAACGCTTATGCGTCTAGTATAAATACTCATAAAATAAAATATCAAAAATATCTAAAAGTGAAATAAATATTACAAAAAATATCATTTTGCATTTATTACATCACCCCAGCCCTTGGCAAATCCCGGTTCATGTGTGACGGTTAGCAAGATCATAGAGATAAAGATGATAACTACCTGAACCAACTAGAAACCAACCGCAAATATTACTGCGCACTTCTTCCACATGAATTAGTACGGCCTAAACAATGTTGTTTGTTTATTCACATTGAAGTAAAGCAGGTGACCATTGTAAAACCAAAAATACAAGCTAAGATATACCAAAACGTTCAATCAAACATCAATATTCACGAAGTCGTTCTTAACGACGTGGACGGCAGCCAACTAGAAGAATTAAGCCCAGGGCAATCCGCAGATGCAAATTGGAATATTCAATGGCAAGTGCAATAAAAAGGCCGCCAAGAAACATTATATTCGTATCTGTGAGGTATTTTACAACTCACTAGAATGCCAAAAAGTGGCAAAAATACAATTGGAAATATTGATATTATATAGAGCGGTAAGCATTCAGTTATCCAGAAAAACATCATATTCAATACCAGATACATGCATTTTATATTCCTACAAATTCTTGTTTTTATTGTCAGCACATGAAAATATATTTTTAATTAGTCCACTTAAGGACTTTCAATTCGCCATACATTCAAACGGATCATGTAACTAACGGTATAAGGATGCTCGATTTGCCCTGCCAATGAAAGACACAGCATGCCTTAAGGGCTATTCCCGCTAAAAATTTCGCATCTCTGACAACATAAAAATGGATAACAATTTAAGCAAATTGATTTGTATACTGTGTACATAATCTTCCATGGTAAGCCCTGTGTTGAATGTGGCACTGCAAGTAGAATCTTTCCATAAGTTCCGAGTACTTATTTATCTATGTGTTGTGCAATTCAAGCAGTGTTTACTACGAATTGATCTCGAAACGAATTTTTGATTAACTTGAATAGCTTTTGACCTTCTTGGAATGCAGATTTATATTTCTATTGCTTCATATGCAAACCAATATAGAAGTAAATGTGCCTGACAATGTCCTTGGGGCAGATGCATATCGGATGCTAAATCCGTACACGCTTTGAAGTTACATAATTGACAATTTCCTTTTTTCACACTTTCCACTCAATAACAAAGCCAAACGAACACAACACTCTCTTTATATGTATGTATTTGTGTGTACATAAATGAGAGCTAAATTGAAATTAAAGCTGTTCGGTCCTGACCTGAATGACATTAAAGCAAAAGCAAATTGTTGGAAGATGGGAGAACAGAATTTAGTCGCAAGAAAGTTGCCTTTATTAAACACACAGATACGAACACATATGTACATATATACGGTATCTATATGTTTGTGTTCAGTTGTGCTATGTTTAACTTCAATCAGAGCAAAACACAGTTAAGCATTTTACAAATATCCTTATTGCTTTCCACAAAGCACTCAATAATCTCACTTTGTCCGCACCCTCACGCACAGGCACATAGTATGTAGATCGAAATAATGTTATTATGGTTGTATGACAGATAGAATCCGTATCCACACAATAATAATAATAATAATACAAATAGCTTTATTGGCCGTATCTACAAAACAATAAACGAAATTTAATACACCAATCGCAAACACGTGCCCTTAAATCTGAATGTTTGAGTCTACAGAAAAAAAAAAGAAAGTCCATGCCGCTCGTAAATCTTAATAATTCACGTTTGGTTTGTCGTAGCGCATTTGTATGCCAATTTTCATTTAGATTGCAATTTTTTCCATAAGGAAAAAGGAAAGCGGCTTTGCATATTTTTTATGTTTTCATAGCACAATTTGAGTTTTGACAGATTAATATTTTTTGTTTTTTGGCATTTTTGGACATTTAATAAATTATTGCATATCGTATATTGTCTGCAAAGCCTTTGCTTTGTTTTGCCATAGTTTGGAAAATTTTTTAGGATGCTTTTAAGCCGGAAAAACAAAAAAAGGAAAGTGCTTTAAAGCAAAATTCATACAGCTTGTAAAATCCAAGAAACAATAAGGAAATATATGCACAAATTTTTGTTTTCGCCTTAATTCCAACGCCTTGACTTTGTGGTGTTTTAAACAATTAAGATTCCTTTAGACCGCAGACATCAAAAGCATAAATTTTCATTTTAAATTCATATTTATTTTAATTATTCTTGTGTGTTGTTTGCCGTTTGCTATTAAAACTTTGTTCTCTTTTTGCACTTTGTCTGACTTTAATTGTTTCTATTTTTGGTTTTTATGTAGTTTAAATATTCGCCAAGCTTAATTGTAATTAATTGAATTTTTATCTTAAGACAAAAAGTGTTGCCTACCTTTGGGGGCAACAAATAAACATATTTATGGTATTGGTGTGATAAAACTTTGTAAAGTGGATATTATCCACACCATTTGATTTCAATTAATTGGGTCTTATCCAGTTAAGAGACCATTAAATGCCGAATCGAGTTTAAGTTAGCGTCATAATTAAAGCCAGCTAATTAACACATCCCTTGGCGATTTCTGGCCAACAACAATAGGCGTGGGCGACGCATTGGCTGCTGCCGTAAACACAATTTTAATTTGCTCAAGGCTCTGTTCAAAAGGCGAAAACGCTTCATCGATTATGTGTTAAATTACGCAGAGAGCAAACATCTGGCCAAATAGCACGCATAAAAAGGCCTTCCATTTGCCAATAGCAAACGAAGGGACATGAAATGCATATGTATATGTGTTTGTATGTATGTGCATGAAGTGTACTTAATACATACATAGATGTTTGTTTTATGTCTTCTAAGCTAATAAGGTTGACGTAGAGTGGATTCACTGAAGTACATTAGATAACGTTGCTCCTAATAACGAAGAAAAACTTTTGGAATAGCTTCCCATTTTTAATTTAAATTCTTTTGACAAGCAACGTTTTTCACTTATCGCTATGGTGATTTAATATTTAATCACCCAGTTTTGATGGCTTCATGTAACAAAAAGTTTATAAAGTTTTTTTATTATGAATTTCATTTGAATATCAAATTTGATGGGAATATAATAAAAAAAAAAGGTGTGTTTTAAGCGAAAGTTAAAGTTGTATTTGTCAATTTTAAAATAAAACAGAAAAACAAAAATAAAAGTGTTTTTGCCGTGCCGAATAAAACATACACTTGCTAAATTTCTTGCTATGATGGGGGTACAATATTCAACTTAAATTTCCAAAGACACGAAAAGATAAGCACGAGGAAAACAATTGTTGCAGGATGTCGTTTCTGTTGTAATAATCCGATTAATACATATGGGAATCGTAAAACTTTGATACATCTGTTACAATGCAAGGAAATTGCGAGTTCAAATTTAATTCAATTTTTAATGTCCTTTTTTATGGGTCGTGCGGTATTTATATTTGGATTGCTTCGCCAAGTACACAATGTTTTTTTTCATGTGTTTTGCTCTTCGCTATTATTTATAACAATGCATTTGTCACAATACGAACACAGATATATATTTTGATGTCGTTGTTACAAACGAGCCGCTTGTAACCGAAATGTTTATTGACAAACGACTGTAACAAAAAACGCCCCCAGTTGCTTTCACACCCGCCCCCACAAAATGGAAAGCTTCTCCAAAACAAAAATATGACCTGCAATTTGTCAGAGGCGCTTCAAAATCTTAATCTGTTTATTTTTGTATCTTTTTTTTGCAGGTCACTCCTACAAGAGCATAAACGATGAAATTATATTGGTCAGCATTATAATGGGCATAACGATTCTGGTACTAATTACGATCGCCCTGTGCTACATTGCGTATGAGAAATGCCACAAGAAGCGTGAATATTTTATCAACGCATAAACCAGAAAAAAACAAAACCAAAACCAAAACACATACAGAACCACAAAAAGAAGAAGAACAAAACCGGCTGCGTGGCAAGGTCAAATGTCAAGCGAACTGTAACTGCAACAATGTTGATTTAGTTGGCCAGCGACATTTGCGGAGGCGTGGAGGAGGAGGATGTTGGGTGTATGGGGTAGTCGGTCTATTTTCAAGCCGCTTTGACACAAGTATTTGCCTTCAGCTTACACTGCACACAAAAATAGACACAAGCACACTTACATACACAGGCAAACGGATAGTTTAACCTACACACACTTACATACATACACACATATACTGTGCGTTTTTAAAACGTTTTTTATATTCTTATCCCGTGTGCATTGGATTTTCTACCGATTTAAAATGCGACGAAAAAGTACGAAGCACTCTACCAAAATTGCTATATATAGTTTATTAAGTATATATATATAATATATACAGTGCACAGTGGTAAAAAACTATTTTACACAACGTGCAAAGCAGAAGATACTTATATTATATTGTAAATAATGTATACAAACACAATGTTAATGTAGCGTAATGGCTTTTAGCCTAAATTAACTTCACAGCATTGAGATGCAAATGGCAAACCACTTAATATCACTTTTTTAGCAAACAGCCATAGACCTTCAAGACCATCCAAAAGTATACAATGCAACAATGAAGCACGGCTGTCGATATTGCTGATGCAGATACAGATGCAGATGCAGTTGCCAATTTCAACTATTGACAGAGAGGGAGCATTTAACCAACCAAAGGACACACACAAACAGACAAAGAGAACCAACACCCACATATACTCACATAGAAACACACAAAACTCAGCTAAAAATGAACCAACCGAACGAACAAAATAACTGAGTGAGTTTTCTTTTCGTTCTCGTTTTTTGTGGATTTCTTTTTCGTTTCCCCATCTTTTTTTTTTTTGCTTTCGGTTAGCTCGAGGCTATAATAATAAAAACAGTAACGGCAACTGAATGCAATGCACACGAACAAAGCGCAAAGAAACAATAAAACCGAGTCTCATAACAATTGTTTGAAGAGAGAAGCGCGCGCGAGAGGTGTGTGTGTGTGTGTGTGTTGGCAGAGGCAGATAGGGGCAATGCATGGTCCAATGGCCAAATCAACTTGACATCAAATTAGTGTGGGTGCAAAATGGCCCACACAAAAGGCTGCTTCTTTGGCCACACAAACACCAAAATAAAAACCAAACACTAAACTTCTGGGCACAACCTATCGAAAATAAATGTATGTATTCCGGCATGCTGACAGCTCGCATACCAAAGCAAAACTCTTCCACACGCACTCAGGCAGATGGGACTAAATGTTAATCAGCTTAGTAGGCGAGCATGCAATGTGGATATATGTATGTATATATATATATTTTTCGGCCCGATAAGCAGGATTTTGTAGCTAAGAGCTCTGAGCGAAAAAAATAACATTTGCTCTACACACACACACACGCAAACACACACACATATCTTCTAAGGGAGTAGGCGTTCGACTGTCGTCTGTGTTTAAAAATTCAACAACTGATTAATGACAAAAAATTATCGGGCCAACAAATTGGTGCACCCTGATGTGAGCTCATCAATTTCATCAAGTCATTGCGAATTTGAGCACAATAACAAAAGCACATGTCTACAGAATATGTTAAAGAAGTTGCAAATGTTTTCGCATCATTTGCTTGAGCTAACAGCAAAGATCAAAAGTTCGCTTGAATATGTAAATTATCATTTGGTAAAATGTATTCTTACACCCGACTTATCTTGTGTTCAAGTGTTTCAATCTTCATCAAGGTTTATTTTGTATTTTGTACATTCAAGCAACCAAGCAACGGCTTGTTAACGCGCGGACCCGAGCACAGAGCGACCCACCGCCCGCCCGTAACAGTACACTTTACAAAAAAATTATTTTTATATACATATAAGGTTAGAAAAGAAATCTGTTCAACTTGGCTTATTGTCATTTCTGCTTCTATGTAACTATTCAATGTTAAAGCGCAGTAAACTTTGCATAGTTGCCATCTAACGATTTTGTGTTTTCATGAATTTTTGTTTTTTCTTTTTGCTAAAAACTTCACTAATTACCAGTTTAAGAAGAAAATATATATAAAGCACCAAGCACACACAAAGAACTCTCCCTACACCTCCCCTTCCTCAAACACACACACATTCACGTCACATACACGAAAACGAAAATTCTACAATAAATTTTATGTTAGCCATCAAAAGCGCTTGGCGTACAGAGCGTACAGAGTAATACAGATTGTTGGACCAAGCAAAAGCAAAAATTATAGCGAACGACGTGTCAGGGGATTGCATTCTTAATACATTCGTTTTTAGGGATATTTTCAGTTAAGCTGCGAGTAAAATGAATGACTGTTGGAATTTCAAATGGACATACACCAACACACATACACCCTTTAATACAGACACACACAAATGTGGAAAACTCCTTTTTACAAGCATGTAGTTAAATAAACTTTACGTCCAATTTTATCGTTTTTCTTGTGTGTTGCTGGCGTAGCACTAATTGCGCCAAGCAGCAATACGAACAAATTATTGTAAAAAAAATAATGCATTACTTTATTGTCGTTGAGATACTTGTGTATTCTATGCATTTAATCTATTATAAACTCTATACCCTAATAGATGTGACCACTAAATGTATTATATACAATACATACATAAATATACAGACATACATATATCTATAAATATATATTTATTGTACAAGTAGTTTAATTAGAATGCAGCGCACTCTTTTTTTGATGAAAAGAGGGACCAACCAAATACAAAAACAAAACCAACAATGAGAAAATGTGTACTTTATTTTGAAAAGTTAGATCTATAAATGTTAAAAACGATTACTCTTAAATGTTATATACCACTTACATACTGTAGCGAATTTGTTAAAAATAATATACGAAATATAATATATTGTACAACGCAATAAAAATCTGTTTATGCATGGTTAATGTTTTGTATTTTTCTTAAATATAAATATTTTGCTATTCTTACAACTTTTGAATGTAGACGTAAGTGGCGCACAATCTAACTGCTGTTTCAGTGCTGAAAAACGTCAATTCAATGCTATCGATTTGCTGACCGTCGCCAACTAGAAAATTGTATCAACCAACTGGGCTATGCCAGTTTCAAACTAATGTTTTCTATTTACAAAATGTCTAGATGGAACTAAATACTATATTATTTTGTGGCAGAAGAGAAAAGTCCACAAAGTTATTTCAGGATTTTATAATTGCGCACTGTTAATAAAATTTCTGCATCTGTTATTTTTTATTTTGCTGCCATGTTAACAACATCTCTGTTCACGAACAACAACACAAAATGTATAAAGACGGAACTTGTTGCAAAAATTCGTGAAAATAGCTCTAAACTTAAATAAGGCAACTAAGAAGCAAGCAAAATACAAAGCCCAAGTGCTTGTTAAATGATCAACAAATTAAATGCGCATTAAAATGGATTGTGAAGTGCCTGAGCAACAAAAACACCAGCTTCACCAACAACAACAACAACAACAACAAAGCGCCAACAAGTTGTATGTGAGAAAGCCACAACAGCAGCAGCAACAGTCGCAGCAGCAACAGCCGCAGCAGCAGGAAAGCAGCGACGATGATGATTTGACCACAACAGAGCGTAAAAATTTAGAATTTGCACAAAAATTAGGCTACAGTGAGCAGTCAATACACACGGCGCTGACACGCCTCGGCTCCGAGGCTAAACAGAATGAATTGCTCGCCGAGCTTATTAAATTAACGGCAGATGCGCCCCGTCCGCCAGCCAGCAGCAATAACAGCCATGTGTCCCCCTCCAGCAGTAGCAATAGCAGCAGCGGCAGCAGCAGCAGCAACAACAATGGTTCGCTGCGTCACATTGTCATCGATGGCAGCAATGTCGCTCTGTCACATGGCAACAACACAGTCTTCAGCTGCCGAGGCATTCGCATCTGTGTTGATTGGTTTCGGCAACGCGGTCATCGGCACATTACAGCTTTTGTGCCCAATTGGCGCAAGGAGCTGGCCAACAATAACATAACAGAACAGGAGCTGCTCTATGAGCTGGAACATGAACGGGTTTTGGTCTTTACGCCCTCTCGTCATTTGGATGGAAAACGGGTGTCCTGCTACGATGATCGTTTTATTCTTAAACTGGCCGTCGAAACAGATGGCATTGTAGTGTCAAATGATAACTATCGTGACTTGCTACTGGAGAGCAATGAATATCGCAAAGTGGTACAGGAGCGTCTCTTAATGTACTCCTTCGTGGATGACATATTTATGCCACCCGAAGATCCACTGGGTCGATCGGGACCCACGCTGGACACGTTGCTACGGGCCCAACAGACGCAGCAGAAGATGTCGGATGCCCAACAGCAGCTCTGTCCCTATGGCAAGAAATGCACATACGGACAAAAATGCAAGTTCCGCCATCAAACGGCATCACTGCAGCTTCAGCGTCTTCCACTGCAGGTCTCACACAGTGCTCCACTGCACACCAATGGTGGACAACAGCTGCTGGCGAATAGCAGTAGTAATAATGCGAAGCTTGCAGCGCTGGCACGTACCAAATCGAATACAATAGAAAAAATTTCCCAACAGCAGCAGCAACAACAACAACAGCTTTGTCATTCCTTAAACAATCAGTTGGATTTGGATGCAGAGCCATCCCAGCAACTAAATCGCCACAAGAAACTGCAACGACAGGCGCCACCTGCGTTCCGACTGCTGGTGCCACCGGGAAACAACAGCAACAACTTTCATCATCAGTATCTGACGCGCACACCATCCGCCCCATTGACGGATCAGCATCATCAAGCAGCCCAGCTATCACCATCCATGCCTGCGCACAATTTAGCCCATTTGTCCGCCTCCGATTCGCGTATCAACGAGGAGCTGCATACGGCTCAGGCATCCCGAGAGGAGCAACGTCGCCTGTTGCGTTACCATTTGAGCAATCTTTTTCCGCATCATCAGGTACATGCTGTGCTCCAACTTTATCCGGATGAGACCAATGCAAAGACCATTTGCGCAGCTATAATTAATTTATTTCCGCATAATTAGACTAAAACTTAGGCTAGACGCAAGAATAGCGTCCGTAAATTATTTAAATATTTTGTTACCATTTTAAAGTTCAGATTATATTTAATATATATATATCTATTAAGATATATATATATATATATATATATATATATACATGTAGTACTTGCATATTTATATATAGACCTATTAGTTTTTTAATTTGTATGTATGCATTTACAGCTCCAAGCTGGCCTTGGTGTCCGTGTAAACTGGATATAGATCATCCACATGTGGATTGACAGCGACTGCGCGACGATCGTGCGTAACCCGATGATTACGAAGCTTATACGCCTGCGGAAAGCCTTTACCGCAAATTTCGCAACTGTCGAAGAAAACAAACAGTAAAATGGATTAAAAACAAAAAAAGGGAACATTTTTAATGTCCAATCAACTTACACATGCGGTTTCTCGCCCGTATGTATCATCTTGTGGAATTTTAGTGTGTTGGTGTATGTAAAGGTCTTGTGACAAACATCGCACTCATATGGACGCTCGTTGGTGTGAATTCTGTAAATACGTTAAAAATAGTAACGATCAAGATTATCGCACTCCAAACTGCTGCTGTTTTCTTACCGATGATGCTTGTTACGAGTGGATAAATCAGCAAATGCTGCCGGGCAATAGCTGCACTTGTAGGGACGATTGCCCGTGTGTGTGTTCATGTGGCGAGCTAGCTGCTGTGCCTGGGCAAAGCAATGACCACAGATCCTTTAAAAGATAAATTATTTTAATATACCAAAACATATCTAAAAGCACACTTGAGCTACTTACTCGCATTCGTGAGGCTTGACGCCGGAATGCACTTTGATGTGCTCGGTAAGTCGGCTCTGTGATGGATACATATTGCCACAAATATCGCATATATATTTGAATTCCTTTTTATCGCCAACAAGAATTTTGTGACCACCTTTGGTCTTAATGCCTTTAGTCTTGCGTACAATAGTGTCGCCAAAACTGATGGTCTCGTCGGGATTGAGAATGATGTTGGTTACACTGCACTTTTCCCGTTTTATATTTCCCATGCCTGCTCTACTAGTTGTCGCCTTTCGCGTATTGATGCGCCGTTTGACACCAGCTCCGCCGGAGCGTGTGGTTACGGCCCGTGTTTTGACGGGCAAATACTCTTCCTCATCGGATGTGTTTTGCACCTCGACATCTTCCTCATGTGCGCTCTCCGTTAACTGATCCTGATCCAGTTGTTCCAGATACTCAATGTCAGCAGACAACCCCGATATTGAATGTGCGCCTATCTCCTCGTCGCCCTCTTCACCGTTCCCCTCTTCATAGGTGGCTGGTTGATCATTAACAATTTCCCCATCGTATGCTTCATATACGTCGTACAGTTCCTCAATAATACCATCCTCTTCCACCTGTTCGCTCTTCATGTGCACTAAGCGCTCCTTTACATCCTCCTCCTCGGGGTTCTCTTCATTGCCCGCCGGACAAATTGTCTCGGCAAGTTCCTGACTTGCTTGCTCACTTGAGATCAGCTGCACTTGGCCATCCTCCTCTGTTGGCTGATGCTCCACCACAACGGGCGCTATAAATTGCCTCAGATGCTTATAGGAGCGCTGGCAAGTGCGCCGAAACTTGTATGCAACATGTAAACTCTTTGTGCACCTTTCGCAGATTTTGTCCGGATAATGATCAAATTTCTTAATCTGTAATTACATTTTCATTAGTTTTATTGTTTATTATTATGCATTTTTGATCGTTTAATCTTACTGGCACGCCGCCACATTCTGAAATCATGTTTGTCATATCTTTGGATGCGTCGTCATTGAAAATGCTGCCCATTGCTTCTTTGGGCTGCTGCAAGCACACTCGACATACTATCCACTTTTCTGTTGTTGCTGTTGTTGTCGTCGGCATCTCTAAGTTTCTAACTGTAGCAACGAATGCACAAATTGTTCAATTATAGTTAGACGACGCCAAAATGTTAAAAAAAGGAAGATAAAATCCAAGCTGTCCGCGCTTTTGTGTGAATGTCAGCAATTAAGGTGCCCATTTTAAATTGATGTGGTATTTTTATGATGTAAATATGTCTATAATTGAAATATGAGTTTTATGTTTCTTTAATTGTATTTTAGTTTTAGATATCCTTTTTTCTAACATAAAAGCATTCAAGTTAGTAATGTAAATTAAAATTATTAAATTATTTGGATTTGTAAACAATTCGTAAATAATTGCAAAAAAATTGTAATAAAATACCAAATAGTAAAAATACTTAATATCTGTGATCGAAAACTGTGAATGGCAGTCATAGCAAGGGACGCTTGCGTTATTGTTGTAATATTACCAAAAATTTAGTTCTTGTATTTGTATACTTTGCAAGATTTAGGCGCATAAGTTATGAAAACCGAATTAAACGAAAAATGGATTGTATGCCGCGTATGCCTGAGCAATCCTAACGAAGGTGAGGAGCTCTTACAGGACATATTTAGCCAAAATGCAAGCACCCGCCTCGATCAGATGCTGCACATCTGTGCAGGAATTCCCGTAAGCAACCACAAACTATAAATATAAGAAAACTATAAAACAATAACACAAACAATTTTGATGGTAATTGCAGGTCAGCATAGATGATAACTTTCCAGACAAAATGTGTAGCAAGTGCGTGCGTGTTCTGCGTGTTGCTTACAAATTTCGCTTAACTTGCCAGCGATCGCATCAACACATTGCCGACATGTTATCCACAGAGCTAAACACACCTTTGGGCGCAGGTGAGGATGATGAGGCAGATGCTGAAGCTATTGCGCGGGCTTGGGAGGAGCACGCTGCCACAACGCAGCCAATAAATGATCAAATTAAAGTTGAGAATGGAGAATTCCTTAGCTATGTAGTTGCTGGTGAGGATGTGGATACGGAAACGGACGTCGACGCCATTGTGTATGAAGCCACCAACACTGAGGACGAGCAAAATGCCGTTGTCTATGAAGACGCCGAAGTTGTCGAAGTGGCAGAAGAGGCCGAGGTAGAAACGGAAACAGATGCCGAAAACTTTGCAGATTACGAGGAACTCGAGATCTTGGCTCCCGAATCATTGACACCAAGCAGCACATCGGTGCAAACGAGAAAAGCCACACCTCGTGTTGTTTGGAAACAGGAGGTACCCGATGACGACATAGATATTTTAAGCTCCGATGACGACAGCTATTTGCCAGAGGTTAAAGCGCCGCCCCGTCTACTCAACCGCGTTCGGCAACCGCGCAAACTTCAGCAGCGACCCAAGGCTACAACGACCTCCATGGAAGTAGTGCACGAGGAGAAGAAAATGGGTCGCAAGCCTCGCGACAAACATTCAAATTATATTTGCGATGTTTGCGGCAACATTTATGCATCCCAGGCACGCCTCACCGAGCACATGAAATTCCACAGTGGTGTCAAACCGCATGAATGCGAGTAAGTTTTCAATGAATATCCGTAATAACGCTTTTTGAAATAACTGATAGTTACATGATTTTACTTGCATGTTTCTTTTCACAGAATCTGTGGACGTGGCTTTGTTCAGAATCAGCAGCTGGTGCGGCACATGAACACGCATACTGGAAATCGACCGTACAAATGTAATTTTTGTCCAGCTGCCTTTGCCGATCGTTCCACAAAAACCAAGCATCATCGGTATGTTTTCCAACATAACTTCCTACACTTATTTTTATTTAAACATTTGTTTTACAAATCCATAGCATACATACAAAGGAACGTCCATACGAATGCGATGTGTGCCAGAAAACATTTACATATTCGGATAATTTGAAATTTCACAAAATGATACACACGGGCGAAAAACCACACGTGTAAGTGGCTTAGCTTTGTTAATCTTTATGTTTCCTATTTATAATTATTTCGAATCTTTCAGCTGCGATCTGTGTGGAAAAGGTTTTGTGAAGGCTTATAAAATGCGATTGCATCGCGTGACACATGAGAAACGTGGTCCCTGGAAAGCCGTTGAATTGGAGAGGGATCGGAAAGATAACATGGCTGAAATGATTATTGACATGTTTCCATCGGCTTGAGCCTTGTAAATATATATATAATTATTATAATAGTTTAATCTTATTTTTGATATTATAAGTTTTGTGCTATTTGTTTTTTATTCCTGTAAAGGAATATGGAAAGGAACTTTGTTTTCAATATTATGACCGAAAATAAAACCAAATTATTATGGCAAAACATAGAAAGTTAGTTAAAATATGTGTTATATATAGGAAAATTGCGAAGCAGCATTAAATATTTTAGAAATTAGAGTTCCTTATTGAAGATTATTAAACGTCTTTAATAAAATAACTTTATCGTTAAAAATTTTAAAATTTCATGAAAAAAATCAGTTATGAATAATTGTACTACAAAGTGCATCCGTTAAATCTTTTCTTAATTTAATATCTTCTACTCCTCCTCCATGGTATTAGCTGCAATGGCTATTTCATCTTTTAAAATGTGGGTACGTTCGTGTGCATTCTTATGATGCGCCTGCGAAAATGGACGCGCGCAGTATTTACAGCTGAATGGTCGCTCACCCGTATGTATCCTGAGATGCACATTTAGCACATTGGAGTACGCAAACGATTTGTTGCAAAACTTGCATTTATATGGTCTTTCGTCTGTATGAATCCTGCAAATTGAAAATTGTATAAATATAGCTATTTGGGATGTAACCCTGGAACACCTTACCTTTGATGCTTGATGCGCGTTGAGGGGTCAGCAAAAGAAGCTTCACAGTAATGGCACTTGTATGGCCTTAGTCCGGTATGTGAGTTCATGTGCCGCGTCAGTTGTGGCGTCTGACGGAAACGCTTGTGACAAATTCTGCATTATTAAATATATTAATAGTAGTTTTATTGGTTAAAGCTTGAGTAACTTACTCGCATTCGTGTGGCTTGTGCATGCTATGTTGCTTAAGATGCATTGTAAGCTTCACCTCTTCTGAGTAGACGTTGTTGCAGATGTTGCACACGTATGAGATGGCAAGAGGCTTACTTGATTCAGCGCTTTGAGTAGGTGGAGCTGCAGGAACGTTGCGACCGCGACGTTTGGCCTTAAATGATGGTACAGTGCAAAGTGCAGGCTTTGAGGGTTTTATTACGATGCTGTCTGTGCTTCCTGTGATGCTGTCAGTTTCCAGCGTTACCTCATATGAGTCTATGTAATCCGTCAGAAATTCATTTTCGACGTGCATCTGATCCTGCTCCTGTTCCTGTTCTTCTTTTAGCTTTATCTTATTCAGCTGTTGCTCTGCATGCTGGCACATAGTACGCAGTTTAACAGCAGCTCTTAGTAGCAAGGCGCAGCTGGTGCAAATTTTATTTGGCATACGTTCATCTTTTGTCAACTGAAAGAGCGAGATTTTGCAGTTTGTTGTTTTGTGTATTTAGATAATTTGAATGGAATGCCTACCAAAACTCCTGTGCATTGTTTAATTCGTACAAAGAAATCGGATTGTATTGGCATAAGCGTCTCGGTCTTTGGGCGCAGGAGACAAATCCTGCAAACTGGATCCATGTTTGCCAATGTTATTCACTTTAATGTTGCTGCCAATTAAGATTTGTTTTGGTCCTATCGATAATCAAAATCTCACACGAAATAGGTTCGATAACAATTATTTATTTTAGAAAAAAATTTTAAATATTAATTTACATATTAATCCATTAATATGAGAAAATGTTTTATTAAGCATGTTAGTATATATTTTAAAAATATTTGTGCTTTCTTTAAGTGCATAGAAGTTACGTTAATATCGATATATTCATCATGCAAATATCGTAATATCAATATGATATTTTTCAAAACATCAACATCTTATCAACAGTTTTAAAGAACAAATATACCATTAATTAAATTTAATTTATTATGGTAACAACGGAGCTGGTAATGGATATCGCGACTGTGTGTCGAATTTGTCTGCAGGACAGCGATACGCACATGGTCTCCATATACGAACGGGACGACGAGCACCGTGGTGTCTCAATTTGTGAGAAAATTGAAAACTGCAGTGGTATTAAGGTTTGGGTTCTTTACTTCAACAATTTTAACAATTAAAAAATGTCAATCCATGGTTTCTTCAGATTTCCCGCACTACTGAGCTGCCCACACGCATTTGCTTTAAATGTCGTGCGTTTTTAACTCTCGCTCACAAGTTTCGACAGATTTGTCGTCACTCTGATGATTTTCTGCGCGAATACATTTGCAAAGAATTAACCGATGAGGAACAGTTGATAGAGGAGCAATCGCAGTTAAAGGAAGCCCAACCAGAACACACGTACGAACAACTGGAAGTAGAGGTACTGGACGAAGGTACTTGGTGCAATGACGAACTGATAGAGCAAGTGCCGGCTGCAGATGTACCTGATTTGTCCACAAGTCCCATAATTGTAACAACTGAAGAACCAGTTGCTACACACAATGTCGCTAACAAGTCACATGTCTGTGACATTTGTGGCAATAGCTATCCACGCAAGAGTACGTTGGACACACACATGCGGAGACACAACAATGAACGACCATATGAGTGCGAGTAAGTCAAAAACGGACCTAATAATATTATTTTTATTTATTTGTTTTTGCTTTAAGAATCTGCCATAAGTCATTTCATGTCAATTATCAGTTAATGCGGCATATAAGGCAGCATACTGGTGCTCGACCCTATAGCTGTCAGGACTGTCATCGGAGTTTCACGGACCGCACTTCTCTAGTAAAACATGAACGGTAAGTGCATCATTTTTCTGTTAGTTGCCATGATATAATATTTTAATTCATTTGCAGCACACATCGCAACGAACGTCCTTATGCATGTAGCACCTGTGGCAAGTCGTTTACCTATGCCAATGTACTCAAGGTACACTATATGACGCACACCGGCGAAAAGCCGCACATATGCCGACTGTGCAACAAAAGTTTTGCACGCAATCACAATTTGATAGCACATCTCCAGACTCAACAGCATATCAACGATCCTCGCACTGCAGCTTACCTCCAGGCACTTAAGGTCGCCAATGCAGGCAGCGCTGGTGGAAGTACTTTATAATATTAAGTTACTGTAAAATATATGTTTTTAGTGGTAGCACAACTTTCACGATTCAATCCTTTTTTATTATACTTGATGCGTCGCGCAATTTTTTTTTCTTTTTTTGTTTATGAATCAAGTTACACGTTACAACTTTTTAACTGTTGTATAAAAAATGCCGAAAAAATATTATGGGTAAAGTGCACAAAGTCTTATGTGTTCAGTGATTTAAATTGGGTGAATAGGAGGCTAAAGACAGGGCACTGGAGACAGGGCACAAATATTGCCATATTTAAAATATTAAATAACAAAGTGCGCTAGATGATCGACATGATGGTGATTTCAAGTTGGGCAGACAAACAAGACTTTGCACAGCAAAGTCGTGGGCAAACCTACTATTTGCCTATCATGCGAATTTTGTCCTTAATCAGATTACGCAGTTCGGTGATCATTAGCTCATGAGACTCCTTAAATGTGGCGGATACATCGCCAATAAGCGTTGCCTCAACCTCTGGCTTCAGGGACATATCTGCCATGAACGAACTAAGATCACGAGGCAGAGTGGGTGGCTTCCAGATGCCTGCGGTAAATAAATGTTAGCTCCAAATCCAAGACATGAAAGATTATGCAGCTACTTACGTATGGCTCCATCGCATGTCTCTAACTTATGTTTTAACTGACGCATAAGTTCCTGAAGCATTTGGCTACGCTCCTTTTCGGTAATGGGCTGCGGCTTATCCTGCGATTTAATATCACCCGATGGCTTCTTTTTTGTTTTTGTCTTTGCGCTGCACTGCAGCTTGTCATTCAACACTGATAAGAGGAAGGCATATAGTGAGAGTATCTGCAAATATATACAAAAATATAACATTAATTACAGAGGGTATTGAGAAGAGGAAACATTTCAACATACCTCCAAACAGGCAGCAACCTTTTGTTGGTGCTCGCGTCGCTTCCAAAATCCATCCATGCCATTCCACTCATTGCTTTCTGTGATTGTCTGTACGCACAGCTCCATTACGAAGACAACATTCTCGCTGACTCGCTTGCACTGCATCGCTAGCTGTGAGGCTCCACTGTACAGATCTAAGACCAGCTGAGCCAGATCATTAAAGAAACGCTCATATGGCATTTCAAGCAGCAGGTGAAGGCGTGTGGGCAACAAGTTGACTAGAAAACGTTGCGAGAGTGGTTTATAGTTCATAAGGCGCAGACGCTGGTGAAGGCCGGTCCAGGATTCACGTAACAGCTCCAGCGTACTTGTATCGTCGACCGGCGTTGACGGCGACGACGATTTTGCGTTCGACAATGCCAGCTTGGCGCTTGACGGCGCATGATACAAGTCAATAAATGTGGAAAACAATCGAAGCAGTAACGAACGAAGTTGCAGCACTTCAATCTCCTGGTCGTATGATTCCTTACGTTCTTCATCCATATTGTCTAAATGTAAAGGATCCCATCGAATGATTGCCTGCAAATCCCGATTATCGCTCAGCTCATTCCATGCAATGCGATCTTCGGCAGGTTCAATGGCCATGGCCACATAGGCGGACAAATTCTGTTGTATGTTACCATAGCAGCTGACCAGATCGCACAGCTGCGCTTCCACTGAGCAGGCAACATAGAGCAAACTATTCGTCAGGCGCTCTTTGAAGTTCATGAACTCCTCCATTTTCGAGAATGTGCAGAAACGATAGGTAAGCGCAATATACTCCAAACGCTCCTTATAGCTGTTCGTAAAGAACTTTAATGTGGCATCCAAACAATTTCTGACGCCTGAAAAGCGACCGGAGAGTGGCAACAGATTGCAATGCACATAGCCCATCGAGTCCAGCTGGATTTGCTTAATGTCCAAATAGTCGTACATCTCCTGGGCGCCAAGCAAGCAACCAAACATGTGATAGATCTTCAGGCTGAGCAACTTAACATGGAAATTACTGGTGCTGTTTCTTAAAACGTATTGCAACAGGCATAGCGCCTCGAATAGGTGATCGGACTTTTGCTCCCGCATAGAGATGTCATACATGACATTTGCCGCCAACAGTGCATACGGATCCGAGGGTCCCATTTCCGTCGACAGTAGTTGTTTGCCAAACGAACTGTGTCCATGCTCATAATGAAGCTTCAGTGCCGTGTAGAATGCCAGGAGATGATCAACTGGCAGCTCAATATGAGCTCCGCACATGCGTGAGATTTGCAACGCACAAATATGCTTCTGCATGTGCTCCTTCTGTAAAATACAAGAAATATTATTGATTGACATTTAATCAGGCTCTGAATGGGCTTATTAATTTTATTTTTCATACATTTTGTGGCAACGAAGTTGAAGTAATGCCGGTTTCTAGAAGCAGTTTGCTCGCTAATGATTGACGTTGTTCCATGCTAATGGAGGGCAAAAATAGTGCTACGTCGTGGGTACAGCAGGATTTGTCACCAAACAGACGGAAATACTCTATAACCAGCTCGTCAAAGTCACCAACAAGCTCCTCTGCCGTTAGCCCATCAGCACGCATGCGTTGATGTAGTTCCAAACGCGCCAAATATGGACCACGTGTTTTTCGTTCTGAGGACTCAATGATGTGCACCAGGAATTCATGGCAAGTGTTGAGTATTTTAGCTGGCATAGCATCCCCCTCCGCGGGTGTCGCATTCAGAAGCTCGAAGCAGCTCTGAATATACTCCTTGTAGTAGTCCCAACGATCGCGACTGTACAAAAGCATATATGATTTTATGAAACCAATAGTATTTAAAACTATACTTACTCGGCTTCGAGCAACTGTTGCAGCAGCACATTTAGCTCCCTCCACTTGCCAAGCACCTTAAGCAACTCGAATTTCATACTAACAGGCGCACCCGGGTATAATTTCGCGCACAGTTCGCCGGTAAGGAATTCCCAAGCCTCTTGGTATTTACTTTGCAGCTTTAATATGTGCAAATAGAGGAATGCCTCTTGCTCCGTCTCCATTTTTCCTTCCTTAATGTGTTTGTCGACCATGCGTTGCGCCAGTGCCAGATAAAGTTTACGTTTTTCGGGTATTGCGGATTCGGGTCCACGTATACCCTGGAACACCACACTGATAACGGCCCAGAAGTAGTACGCATTCTTTGGCTGAGCCTTGTACAGCTGTAGTGCAACCGATTGCTGCGCCTTGTAATCCTCGACGCGCACATGCGATACAAATAGATGCGCCAGTAGCTCCTCATTCATTGGAGTCTGTTTTACTGCGTGCTGGTAGAGTTCGACAATTTTATCCACTGTAAGACAAAAAAAATCCATAAATTTTAAACAAATTGGGTTATTAAAAATGTTAATATTTCTACAAATTAAAATTTTTTAGAAACTATGTATGTTTTCATACTATTTTTTTTTTAAAACTCAAAATTTTTTAAAACAAGAAACACTTCTGGAAATTAAGGTACCGAAAATCAAGTGATTCCGCAATAGAAAATAAATTTAGTGCCTCGAGGCAATGTACACATACTCACACCTATCTAGAGATCAGTATATTTTCTTGGCACGCGCTACACACGCACTTTCTACCCACCCCGCTTGACGCCCACTTGCCAACGACCATTTGCAATGAGAACGCATATTTAATTGCCCGGCCGTGTACGCGTGCCAAGAAAATATACTTATGTAGAAATATGAAAAGCGCGACACTTTATATAAAGCAAACTTACATTGCTCCATTTCGCGATAGCAAAATGAGAGCACCTGCAGCGTAGAATCATCTACAGGTTTCTCTTCAGCAACAGTCTTTAGACAGCTGTGGCTCTCTTCGTACCGACCCAGACGCAGTAGCGATAGACCCTAGACAAAAGAATTGTTTTATACACAGATGCCATCAGTACTTGACTTGTGGTAATAGCTCGTCCCAGTTTTACCTTTAGAGCACGTGCGCATAGCAAATTTGGATGTTTGCGTAGTAGCTTTTCAGATTCCTGCAGGGCCTTACGATTGTTGCCCACCTCCAGATTATCTGTCCAATTGGAAAAGCAACCATCACAATTACTGTGTTAATACACTAATATGCATAATCATAACATACCATATACCGGTCGCAATCGTCGCTCGAACAACGCAGAATCCATGCCCTGCTGCTGGTGAGCCATGGCTTTTGATTGATAATGTAGACACACTCTAATCAACTTCAAACGCTAACCCTCTGCTGCTGTTATGCTGATACCTGACCACCGCCGTATTTTTTTTTTAACCTAATTACAGAGGTCCGGAATCAACGCGCACGCTTTGTTTTTTTTTTTCAGTGTTCACTGAATGCCGCTTGAATTATTTCCGGCACGTTTTGCTGTGTATTGAGTGTGGAATTACGCCTGCTCTTCTTCTTGGGATTTTGGGGGGCAAAGGATGGCCAAAATACACTCACGTTTCAACTATTTTAGAATTTATTAACTAGCAGTTTTTAAAATTAAAAATAAATTTACGGCCTCTTTATGAACTCGTCACTAGAGCTGCATAAGAAGCAATATATCGATTGTCTCTTGATCAACATAGCACTATCGCTAGCAAACAGCTGTTTTGGAGCGTGCTGCTAGCGATGACAGATAAACTCACGAAATAAACTACAACACGTCTGCACTTTCTACTATCAGACAGATGATGACAGCCAACGGAACTTAGCATAGCCTGCCTACATCAGGTAAATACATATGTATACGTCCAAATATAATGCAAAGAATAATAGCTTAGCTATCGAGTGTTCGCCCGTAGACACGATATTAACGCACTGGTACTTCACGTACCCATCCCTAGTTGTTGCCCCCATCTAATAACACGCAGCGCAAAAATAAAATGAAATTTTTTTAAGTGCTGCCGCGTAGATTACGAAGCCGTTTAAAGTATTACATTACACAATAAGTTAACTTGTTTTAGTGTTCATATTTAGTTTAGTATTAAAATTATTGGTTTCAATCACTCGGTAACTACAGCGACACACAACAAATCTGTTAATTTTTATGTCCATTTTTGGTGAATTTTAAATTTTGCCAAAATCAGAAATCAGCACAAACGCAGCAAACGCAATGAAATGAAATTTAATTGGCTAGGCGAATACTTGGCCAATATATTTAACGCTACTGCTATATACGACGCTGTGTCACGTCCATTTGCCGAGCTACGTTTGGAACACCTCAGCCCCCAAGCCATCTATTGCAGGATTAGGTCAACTTCGGCTGAAGCCCTGGAGCATATAGTGATTGCATGTGCGGTATACTTGTTAGTATGCCTAGGTCTATACAAGCTCACCTTTTGGTTATCCAACACATCAACGGCACAACCATCCCCTGGCTCCAAAAAAGAGAAGGAGAATGGAACCGGTGACCCAATGGTCAGCAACGGAGGCCTGCGGACTGCCCTGCAGAACGGTCTGCGTTTGCGTAGCGTTCTTCTGCCCAAAACGGCGTTAACAGGTCGCGTACTTATGGTCATCGCACATCCAGATGATGAGTGCATGTTTTTCGGACCGCTAATATATTCGCTGACGCAGCGTGACGATTGTCAGGTCTACGTGCTTTGCCTCTCTAATGGTAAGCAATAACTATATGCCATCTGTAACATATGGCAATAATAATCATTAATAACCTAGGAAACTATGAACAACAGGGACAAGTGCGACGAGATGAGCTGTTTCGGGCATGCAAACGATTGGGCATTGAAGAGTCGAATGTTATATTGGTGAATGCCACCAATTTGCCAGATGATCCAAATGTTGAATGGCGAACGGATGCGGTTGCCAGCTTTATATTGCATACAGTTGAGAGTCTTGATATACAAGCAATATTCACCTTCGATCGCGATGGGGTCAGCTCACATCCCAATCATTGTGCGGTTTATTATGCGGCCGCTTCTTTGTGTTTAGCCAATTTATTACCTAAGGGTGAGTCACATGGGTTGGCAGCACAACCAACAACAACAGCCCCAACATACGCTTTTATATAGCGTAGTGCATATGTTAATTGTCATGTTAATTGTAGCCGCTTTTGTTGCTCGTATTGTTGTTGTTGTTGTTAATGCCAACGTTACGTTTTCTAATTATAGCAACGATAATTTTTAATAATTTTGCATACTTTTTTACGTGGCCCATTGCAGGCTGTAAGTTTTATACACTAGACTCTATCAATTTGGCACGCAAATATTTATCAATCTTTGATCTGCTATGCACATGCCTTATGTCCACACATTGGTAAGTATAATAACGCAGTTACTTAATAGCATTAATTGAAATTATTGCCTTAACCAGGTGCATACTCAGCTGGAAGGAGGCGAATGTTATCAGAGGTGCCATGATGGAGCATCAATCGCAAATGAAATGGTTCCGCTGGCTGTATATCTACACATCGCGCTATATGTATATAAACTCGTTGCGTGAAATTAACCTTTCTGATGTCGAGCTGGAAATGCAAATTCATGATCATTAGGGACGGGCAGCGATCGATGACAACAATATTATTTTTTTTCTTTAATGAATGAATTGAACGAGAAAAAACAGCAGAAGACAAACTATCTTCATTTATTACGTTTGACCGGAGCGCCGAGCCCAATTTATATAGTTTTTGTTTGAAACTGACGATTCTACTATAATTATATATTATAAATGTAACCATAATTTACTTTAAGCGTAAGCGCTTCAATCTAGCCAAATTCAACTGCTTTTTGACACACACGCAAAAAGTAGTTGAACATGAAATGAACATGAAAATGAAACCGCAAGCCAACCAGGGAACAAGTACTACATATTAAACTCAGACAAAGTAAACCAAAAGCAGTCCAGTAATTAGTCACAAACACTCCCAGACACAAGCACTCGTACATACCTACTACAAACATATCTTTGCATATTGTTTAGTTAGCTCTAAATCTTTTTTAATTTATAATTAATATCCAACAAAATAAGCGAGCCATGTTTCATTAAGCTTGCAGTCCAATGTATAAGATGTAAAACTAATATCTGTATTACGATGCTTATTTTTTATGATTATGTTATGTTTGGATTCTTATGATTAATTAATTTATGTTTTCGTGTGTACATTCGATTCCTTCCTTAGCATACAATTAATGGCACGACTCAACTTAGTTTTTGCGTATGTAAATTTTGTAAAATAGTTTGTTGTAAGCAGCGAAGTACAATAAGTTTTTATATACATATATGTATAACTTATGAACAGGTCGTTAAATAGTCTATATTGAGAGATACACAGATGCTGAGTAAACAAAATGTTAAAAAACTATGCATAATACACTTTTTAATTAAACATTTTTTTGGGCAAATATGCTAACCCTACTAATTCCGAAACGATTACATTTTTTGTTTTTATTTTTTATTTTAAACATTACCATGGCAATGAACTTTTCTTATGTGGCATAAGGTTACTCAAGCAAAGAACAATATTTTTTTTCATTTTTCTGTTCATTTTGGCCTTGAAATTGATTTTGCTTCATTCCGAAAATTGACTCAATGCTATTTGTTTCGGTATTATTAACGATTATTTTGCGTAAGCCAACATTGTACTCGTGCTGAGCACTTTTGAAGGCATCCTCTAACTTGCGCCATGAGAATACTTGGGCAATGAACTTGTGCATGGGCGCCCGACCAGATTTCATTAGTTGTAATGCCGTTGGATACCTTTAAACAAAAAATTATCGTAAGGTTTTAAACGATTTCCTCTCACTTACATATTGGCTGAACGAAAACTTGGTATCAGGCGTATGTTCTTCATAAGAATTTCCAGTGCATTAAAACTGGCACACTCCGACTCGCACTCGGCCAGGACACAGACACTACATGGTTGTAATGCCGAGATAGCTAAATTCATTGTCATCGGCGTGATGGCACAGTTGATAGCACAATTTGGCCATTCCTGGAACTTGCAGTGAACCGCTTCGAGTACCTCGCCAAAGAGTGCATTCGTATCGAAATATACAGTTTGGAAACCAAACTCGCTATTGATCACCTCCAGCGAAGAGACCATGGTGCCAGCGATGGTTACCTTCTTAGCACCAATTGCCACTGCGCACATCGCCGCCGAAACGGCTGTTGGACTGGTGCCAATGATTAGCACATTGCTTGTGGGCGATATGTCTGCCTTAAAACAGGCCTGACAGCCCATCGCAAGTGTTTGGGTTAGTGTACCCGCTTCCATGCTTATGGAATCTGGCAGTTGATGACACAGATCTGCTGGATGCGATTGATAGGTAGCCAGAAAACCGTTGTAGACCAAATCGGCACAGATATTATATAGGCCCCGTTTGCAAAAATCACAAATGCCACAGGACAGCGCAGATTCCATGACAACACGATCACCCACATGCAAATGATGTACACAGTTCCCCACTTGATCGACAATTCCGGTAGCATCGTGTCCGAGGGTCATGCCTTCTATATCGGAATTTGCATTCTCATACACATGTATATCGGAGCCGGTAAGCGCAACAGAACTCGTTTTTATAAGCACATCTAAAGAACAAGAAAGAATGCCGTATAGGAAATTTTGTTAAAACTTGGGTAACCCTCTTACCGAATGGTTTAAGCGTTGGTAGCGTTTGTTGCACTTTACGTATCTGATATGATGCCGGTATGCGTACAATCTCTGTTGGGAAACACTCACTTATATCTTCTTCTGCTGCCAACTCATTTACGATGGAACTGAAGCGCTGTTTGTTTGCTGCCGTATCGCTTAGATTCCGCATTTGAATTAGCATTAAAGCGCCCGTGCTTAAATGATTAATTCTTTCTACCTTGGATTATAAATTGAGGGTCCAAGTTAGTTGAAGAATTTATTAAATCGTTACAATTAACCCACGTACCTTTGCCTTTGTCCTTTGTGTTCTTTCTGCTCTTCTGACCTTGGTAACATATAGCAGGCAGCTTCTTTTTTGGTTTTATGAACACCTGCGGCTTGGGTTTCACCACATTTTTTTCACATTTCTTTCGCGGAAATTTTACTTCAGAGCATCCCCCCTTCGTTTTAATAGGCTTTGGGCATTCGTCGCCGACACCTCCTTCGCTATAGCAATCAGTACGAAGACCTGTGCGCGCTTTTTGGTGCTTACGTGGTTTTGGGTTTAGCTCTGGTTTATTTTGGAGTGCATTGCATTTACTGTTGCTTTTCTTTTTCTCGCTGTATTCCCGTTGAAGTTTATTGCGTACATCAACCGACGTAATGCCCCATGCGGTCATCTGGCACGTTGACGGTATGCCGCCGTAATGACGTCGCACAAGTGTTGAGTAAACCTTGAAACGTGGTCTCATTTTTTCGACTACTGCTGCTGTTGATAAATAACGGAACGGGTTTGCGGCGGTACTGTGGAACTTCTTTTTGCATGGATCCCCGTTGCCTTTTTCGGATCCGCCTTTCTTTGGTTTGTCGGCAGGCTTCTTAAACTTGTCGGCACAAGTCGGCTTTTTCTTTTCGGCTGGCTTTCTCTTGTTGTCGCAGGGATCCTTTTTGTTAGTGCCACAGGGATCCTTTTTCTTTTGATCACCACCTTTCTTGGCGTCTTTATTGAATTTAGCGCAATTTATATCCCTAGGGCCTTCCTTCTTTTTTTCTTTCTTCTCACAATCTTCCTTTTTATCCGCACCCTTTTTATCCGCACCCTTTTTGAATTTATCGCAGGGGTCCTCCTTTTTAGCGCAAGGATCAGCCTTTTCTTTCTTTTTATCTTTATCACCATCCTTTTTGAACTTGCTGCAAGGATCATTTTTTTTTTCTTTATCACCACCCTTTTTTAAGCATGGATCAGCCGACTTGGCATCTTTATTAGGACCTTCCTTGCAAGGTTCCTCTTTCTTGGGGCAAGGATCCGGTTTCTTTTCTTTCTTGGCGCAAGGATCCTCTTTCTTTTTATCACCACCTTTCTTGGCGCCAGGATCCTTTTTCTTGTTATCACCACCTTTTTTGGCATCTTTATCACCACCTTTCTTGGCGGAAGGATCCTTTTTCTTGTTATCACCACCTTTCTTGGCGCAAGGATCCTTTTTCTTGTTATCACCACCTTTCTTGGCGCAAGGATCCTTTTTCTTGTTATCACCACCTTTCTTGGCGCAAGTATCCTGCTTTTTATCACCCCCTTTCTTAGCAGCGGAGGCCGTTGTTTTATTGGGTGTCGATGCTTTCTTTTGTGGCACCTTTGATGGGTCCTTACAGGGATCCTTTTTGCAGGGATCATCAATCAGCGGACACTTTTTGGGACACTTCTTCTTCTTCTTCACTATGGGATATTTGCAGCCATCTTTTAACGAAGGACTGATCATAATACGTTTCACGTCCTGATGACGTTTTAACGCAGCGCGGGCTTGTGGCGATATTCCTATATCAGCTGGATTGGCCAAGTTGCTCTGGGTTTGTTGCTGTTCCTCGGTATAAAATCCACTCTCCAATGCCGAGCTGCAAATGCTGGCAGCAATGGACGTGACCTTATCATTATATTCAGGAAGCTGATCATCGGTTAAATTAGCTGGATTCAGCTTGTCGGCATCGATCTGAACGGTGCCCCTAATCAGCGCATTGAAATGCAGAGGCACCGTGTTCTGGGGTACACTCTGCGGATCGGCCTCCACGTAAGTCTCCAGGGAGACCATTGGATCGTTTCCTAACGTGGGTAGTTGATCAGCGGGCACAAGCACTTTTTCTCCATTGATAGCATCGCGCACATTTGTCATGTCCATCTCAAATGACAGATGCATTGAGGCAATGGACATCTCATTCAGCCGCTGACTAAGATCATCGGACACCTCAAAACTTACTTGATCAACCTGAGGTTCAGCAAGATCGTTTTCGGGCTCCACTTGGGACTGGCCCTTGGCGAGAATTTGATTTTCCTTGGGATCACCCAGTGGCGTAGTTGAAGGGTTTGGTTTCGGTAGCGGCTTGGTTACTGGTTCTGGTGTCTGCTGTTTGTTTGGTGTACTTGGCATTTGTGGTGGGCTGGGTGTCACATTAGAATTGGCCAATGCTGCAACGATTTGTTGCTGCAGCTGCTGCGCTTGTTGCTGCTCTGGTTGGACAGAGCTTGATTCATATTGGGATACATTGGTGCCAACAGCATCGACTCCTTGCACATAACCTTCTATGAAATTGACTCTCTGCATACCCTCCTCCGACTCGGCTGACAGGGTTTTTTCGCTTTCACTTTCCTTGTTGAAATCCTCGAGCATGCTATTGGTGAAAGCATCGATTTCGTTGGCATGCATGCGCAGCTGATTAAGCGCCTCGAGGGTATGTTTTAGACCCTCCACATCCTGATTGGCCAGGTCCAGCGGCACAATCACAATCTTTAACTGCGAGCTATCATTGCTTTCTGGCATTATAATGCCAACGGGCACAACATTCGAAGCCGACACACCAGCCTCATTGGTAGGTGAGCCACTGAAGCTTATCCGTTTTCTCAGCATATCCACATTGGTATTCGCATTGAAAACGCCCGCCGCCCGCTGCGAATAGAGCTGAACGCGTATCATCGTTGGCACTGATGCCAATCGGTCTACCATCTGCAGTGGTTGATAACAGACGGTGGTGGCACAGATCTTCTTCCATTGCTTGCAGCTGCCATGCAGCAGGCGATGGGGTCTACAGATTGGCGCATGATAGCTCAAGCATCTTGATATCTGCGACAAATATGGCGCCATGCGTGAGCAATTTGTATAATACTTTAGAAACAAATTTGGAATTTGGAAAACGCTAAATTTCTTTTTTTGTACTTGAATTTTGTGTTTTAAAATTTTGGTGTCACAGAAACGCCACAAGTTTGGAAAAAAACAAAAATACAATGTGTGCCTTCTAGTAGTTAAAATCTGAATAAAATATAATCCATTTGACAAAGGCAACACAACATTTTTATTCATTTGATTTCCAAGGCATACTTGGATTTCATAAATGTAATACGAAAATTTTTTCTTTTAAGAAAAAAATTTGTTCAATATACATTTTCATTATTTGCCTTTGGAAATTCGAATCCTTGCAACAAATCCCATTTTTCCACATTTTTCGGAATACTTTTATTATTAAAGTTTGAAGAACTATTTTGTAGATTTTTTAGACATGGTTAAATAGTTTTGGAAGCTCTATTAAGATATGGCTTTACAAGTGAATGAGAAAGAGAGTCAACAGAGTTCAATAAATCAAATGAGTGATACTTAAGAAGTTTGTGAATAATTACTTTTTAAAGAACACTTAGGGCCGACCCCATTAAAAATATATATTGATCACCATCGCGAACCGAGATGATATTGCCATGACCGTCGGTCTCTGTGTCCCATCAGACCTGTTTGTTTTTATCCAAACTAGTCGCTTAGTTTTAAAAACTCAGTTTGGTAAACGAAAACTGCCATACAAATGCAAGGTCTCATAAATGACTTTACTTTGACAGTACTTTGTAATAAGTTATTGTATAATTGAAATAGACTATTGAGTCTGTTATCAGCTGTGTTATCTGTATGGTTGTTAAAAAATCGCAATACTCACTTGCAACATATGCATATTGCTAAATTGTCGCATTATTTAGCACCACTTATATTTAGAAATTGAACTGTTTTTATAACGTCTCTTATGCACTTAATATGTATAGTAATTTTATGTTTACATTACACTAAAAATTTGGAATTTATATTGATTCTGGACCTGCTCTCGGCGAGCTGTTTTCTGAGCAATTTCTACAAAAACTTAGCTAGGAATGCTAAAACTACTAAGATATTTAAAAAGTGTATTTAGTTAAGTTTATCTTATCACAAATCCTTTTTACAAATAATACAATGTTATAATCCCAATTTCAATGGATTTTGCTTCAGCAGCAAATCAATTATATTTAAGCTATAACAATTGATGGCACACTGGTTGCATATTAATTAATTGTTTATTGGCTACCTTCAGTTTCAGCTTTTTGCATTTTGGGCTGCCTGTTGGCCACTCAGCTAGTTTGTCCGTCAGTCAGTGCTCGGTTGTCGTTGGAAACGTTACGGACAGTGTATTAAATTTTAAATCAAATTATATACATATGTACATAGTATAGTATATGACATTGACAATGTTGCGATTGTTTCACCTAACATGTATAAAATACAAAAGTGTTTTGCTGTTACTCCATGTAATGTATTACAAATTATTATCGGTATATGGAAATAAGAAAATATTAGTTGGTTTTTCGTCGTTAGCGACTTAATCCAATAGATTATTTTGACAATCAGCACACCAAATTATTATTAAACTTTTTATACCCTTAACCAATGAAATGGGTAAAGAAGGGTATAATGGTTTTGTGCAAAAGTATGTAACAGGCAGAAGAAATCTTCTCGAACCCTATAAAAAATATATATTTTTGATCAGCATCTACAGTCGAGTCGATATGTGCGTCTGTATATATGAACGCGTCGATCTCAGGAACTACAAAAGCTGACGACTCCAGATTTTGGATTTGATAACTTTTCAGGTTTACGATTTCTTGAATTTTGATTTAAATTGAAAACATTTACAGAATGAATTAAATCTTTGAAATACTTATTAGAATCGGTTGAGTAATAATTGTGAATATTTCCTATACAAATATCTTTGATATTTTCATTACTTTATTTTTGTTTTCAAAAGTAAATTCTTAGTCTGGATTTGCTTTAAATACTTAGCCTAATTGAGTATAACATTCGGCAACAACTTATTTAAAGACCTTGAATATGATTTGTAGGACATAATTGAATCATTTGAATGTTTCCAGCAGTCTCTAAACGAACCATTAAAGCTCGTCGCGTTGCGTTCAAGAACGATTGCTCTTGCATATGGAATAGCCAATTATATTGTTTTTAGAAAATATGTCAATTAATATGATAAAGTAATAATAGTCATCTTTATTTCATTCATGCAGTTCGTGTGGCTGACGACATTACCAGAAGGCACAGCGAAGCCAACGTTGCCCTCACTTCAACCCGCCTCCACGTCCAGCAGTAAAACCGGCAATACACATATTGTGAGCTTTGTTAATGGTAAGAGGGGATTGCGTCCACATGATGAGTTTGATTTTGAGCGAAATGAGGCAGAGGCCATCAATTCGGTGCATGTACAACAGCTCTTTGGCAGCCTGTTGCAGCTACAGGCAGGCGTTGGAACCAACAACTCGCTGGACACCGATGATGAGCCAGTGAGTGAGCGCAATACGCTCGATGATGAGCTCAGCCTAGATGTGATGGTTGGTGATGAGCAGCATGAGAGCTCTACGAGGACACCAGATGCCTGGCATCGCATCAAGCTGGCCATACCGGTGCTGGAGCCGGTCAAGCATCTGATAAATGCAGTGGGCGGAGGTGGAGTTAATGATACACATGTCCGGACGAATTCACACCGTTTGATTGGACACAGTGGTGTGCATCATGCACCACATCCGCATAGTAATAACACGTCGCCGGCTATTGAGACGGAGGAGGATCGTGAGGAGGCCATCGATAGTACTGGTTTTGATCTGCTCGAAACACTGGGCACAGCGGGCACCGTTGTTTGGGGCATGCTACAAAATTTGCGACGATTGTTTGCGGCCAGTGCGGGAAATGCCAGCACCGCTTTCTCTGGTGGGGGTGGTGGCGCTGCTGGTGGTGGCGGAGGCGGTGGAGCTGCTGCTGCTGGTGCAAATTAACCGACTTTGCTGCTGGGACTGGGTGTGTGGTCTTGTGTCTTCTGTGATTAATATTAGCTTCTAACTATGGGCATTCAATGTTTTATTTGAGATATGATAAATACTAATTTGAAATAAACGAATCAAATACAAAACCAAAACCTTTCACAATTCAATCACAATTTCGTTTGGCAATAGTGCTTATGAACTCGGGGAGTTGTCGCTGACGCCAGCATAGATTGAGTTTAACCTGTTCCAAGGCACGCCGAACGCTGCGTTCCGAGGTATGCAGCAACTCCGGATGGGCATTGATAAATTCCCGCAACAAGCGATAGCCCATGGGGCAGCTTATCTGCTGAGCTATGCGAATGAACATTCCAACCATTTCATGTGTATTCTTATGATAGCTTTAACGATAAGATGACAGATGGTAAATTGCTATGAATAAAAGCAATTGAACTTACTAATCGAAAACCTCCTTGTATTTATTCAAAAAGAAGTCTTTTGCTATGTGAAAACCCTTTTTGTTGCGCGCAATGGCGTCAAAGATCTGTGAAGCATCCTGTTGCCGTATGAAGGAGTGCTCATGGTAGATTAGTTTCAAATAGCGTTCCAGCAGACAAACCTTTTTTGTACAAGCCAGAGCCAAGAGTATTTGTCGCTGTTCGGTAGCAACCGAAGAATTGCGATATCGATACCACAGAAAATTCCAATCCTCTTCATCGCCATGCTCCATGGCTGTGCAGTAGACAACGGAACGAAGATTCTTTGGTACAGGATTAGTTTCATCTGGCGTATCGCAGATGAGCCAATGATGAAAGTACTTTAAAGCATGCTCCACACAATCCTCGTGTGCCAGCCGACATGCCCATTTGGTGATTAATGCCTCGTGGGCGCAATGATGATGTTTATTGGGATTCTCATGCATTCCCTCCAAATAACAATAAATAGGCTCCAGCAGATGCAGCATAAAGTGCTGAGATTTTTTGTATATAAATAATTTCCGTATAAATATTTTTTCTTACCTGAAAGTCTTCATATTGTTTTGTTTGTCGCACAATGCGATATACCATATTTAATTGATCCAAGGCGGCACGCCAGGGCATAAAGTCTCGTTCGTGTTTTAGGTAAACTAATAACTCAATGGCCATCTCATAGTGCATTATGCCACTCCAGGCAAACGCCATTGAGTCATCTAACAGGTGTGCCCGATTCATTGCATGGATGCGCTTAAAGTCTTTGCCATGCAGCGCCTTGATGATGAGTTTCCAATTTGCGGAATCATAGTTGACACGATATGGTGTTGCTACCTGCAGATTTAAGATCAACCACTCATCGTCACCAGGCAGATCCTTGAGTTCCACTGGCTGTAATTCATGATTTTTTAAGCAACGCAGAAATGCTTGCGGTTCGGTCGATATAAAGTTAGCTAGGCAATCGGTGGTATAAGTTATGGGAATAAACCAACACGTTTGATCCTCGGTAGGTTGACTCCCGTCTTGCATGAGATATCGCCGTTGGGTTACCGTTGCTGTTTTCCTATCATAATTCCTCTGCACACTTACTAATGGTATTCCCTTCTGCATTGTCCATGTTTTCATTATGATCCGCACATTTATATCCTTGGCAATGCTGCCACTTTGATGACCCGCCTCCGTCAGGGCATCCCACAAATACACCTGCTTGGCATTGCCAAAGGCATGTTTGACCAGATACCTATTGAGACCCCGTCGGAATGCTACATCGCCAATGAACATATGCATCATACGGATAATAATGGCACCCTTGCGATATGTGATTACGTCGAAAAGTTCCCATATCTGATGGGCTTGGCTGACATCCTGATGGACGGGTCGCGTATTCCAATAGGAATCCGTATTGAGAACCGTGAGAACATTATCCAACGACTCCTCCTCATAGTTATGCCATGTGCAGCAAAGCTTATCCGTGGCCAGTGTTGCCATATAGTCGGCAAATCCTTCATTCAACCAGAGATCATTCCACCACTCCATTGTGACCAGATTACCAAACCATTGATGGGCCAATTCATGTGCCACAATCGATGCCACATGCTGTTTGTCCAGCTCCGATGATGCAGCTTCCGAATATAGTAAGGCCGTTTCCCGAAATGTCATTAAACCCCAGTTTTCCATGGCGCCCGCATGGAAATCCGGCACGGCAATCAGATCAATTTTGGGCAACGAATACTCTACATCAAACATATCCGTATAGTATAACATAAGTTTAGGTCCAATCTCAGCTGCATACTTGCATTGCGCTTGGGCCGACGAACGTGACCAGGTGTTAAATTGTAATTGGTACTTCTTATTGTGCGAGGGATAGGTTTCAAAGTCGTTAATGCTATAGGCCACCAGATAGGTGGACATCAGCTCTGATTTTTTGAATATGCTCCAAACCCAATTTTCGCGTTCGCATCTATAAATCTTAGAAAACTTATTTAAAACGGTAGCCACAGGTTGTAATCAATTCCGTAATGTACTTACATTGCTATCCTCTGGATGAGGGGCATATTGCTTAGAGCATGATATTGGCTCTCATGTCCTAGTGTTATATTAAAGGTGGCCTTAAAAGCGGGCTCATCGAAACAGGGAAAAGCCGAACGCGCAAAAGAAGGCTCAAAATGAGTAATCGATAGAAATCTGAAGATGTATAGAAATATAAAAAAGTTTTGAATTTCTTTTTAGGGTACTTTGCTTACCTCTTACTGCCGTTATCATCGTAAGAACTGGCATAGTAACCTAACATGTTCCTTCCCAATTTTGCCCAGAATTTTAAATGCAATATGTAACGTTGTCCTTGCCGCAGATTCGTTTCCAAATGCAGAATAATGAAATCATATTTCAGATTACGTTCCATGTTTTGTATGCCCACAGGTTCGTCGCAATCCTGCTTTATTTTCTGCAAACGTGTGCCATTTAGGGCAATATTCAGAAGGGGTCCAGCGTGCAAGGTTATATTAGCGGTGCATTGCAGGATGCGCAGATGAATTTCAACGTCGCCCGTGAAGAATAGTTCACGATCGTCCTCCAGATGAGTCAAAATCCGTAGATTGTAGTGTTGGGGTCTTATGGAGCGTGGCAAGCGATAGTAATCAAAGCGGGCGTTGCAAATTGTCCCAAATAAAATGCTAAGCAGAAATACCATGAGCATTTTAAATACTGCGCTAAACGTACTATATTTCTTTCGATTTAAACTTAAAGCAAAGCGCTGCCATATTTTTTAATAATGTACTGTTAATGTTCTGACAACGCCTACTACTTGTGGTCATACTAACATTCAACTGTGTAAACAGAGCGGTTCATGTAAAGTGAGGTGAAAATCTGGCGCAGGGCCGAAGCATACAAAGTAGCGATTAGCGGCATTACCCCTTAAACGCTGAACAGCTGCTTTTGTTTATATTCTTCTTTACCCACACTGATTGTTGTGACGTCGTATTTGATTTTGTTGTGATCACGAAATACACACAAAAACACATACATATGTATATTTGGGTGCTATGACTGACCTACGCTATGTGAGTCTTCTTTCTTTCAAATTGGAAAAAAAAGAATAAAGCAAACTAATTTTATTTTAAATGTAATTATGTAACTAATTATTAAAAATTATATAAAATTAATTATAATATACAATTGTTATTGCACATTTACACCGGTGTAATCCAAGACGCGCTAGTATAGGCAATTGATCAATTAATTTTAAAACCTTTAATTTATTTTATATTATTAAATCATACAATATGCAATTGCTGTGTGTATGCATGCCAGTGTGCAATAGAGAAAGGGATATGTTAGTTTCTTGCGTTTAGCTAATTAATTACGCAAAGTTCATTTATAGTCGATACTATCCTTTGTTAGTTGGCAGCCTGCCGATTGAAACAAAAGTCAAAAATTAAAAATCTCAACATATTTGACAACAACAAGAGAAGAAAAGAACAGCAACAACTAATTTTGCCACGCGCCTTCCATACTTTTCAATCAAGACAAAAAGATAAGCAATGATGGCCGACTTTATTTTGCTCTCCTTAAGCACCAGCTTGCTATGAGAGAGAGGCCTACTCGTTATTTCCGATTTCCCCTCTTGAATGCTTTGACCACGCAACAATGTTAAATAACTAACATACCACTGCTGTTTTCCAGTCTTATTGTATTGTTAGTCTATGGTACAAATGTCCTAAAACGTGATAGCAGCGATTATCGATAGATAGTTCTATGTTGAAATGTTAAAAATTGCTGTTAACTAACATAAACAGCTGATTTGAGAGTTCGCAGATTGGCAGTCCAGTCACACGCTTATTTGTTTTCCTTTTATTCAGTTTATCCGCCGCTGCTGTTGAAAACGGATGTATTGAGTGGTGCTGTGCTCGAATTTATAATAAAATATTAAAACATTTAATCGCAAATCGCTAAATATTTAAACAAATGGCAAGACAATTAAGTGCGTAAAGTGATGCGCGTATTGTGATGTTTTAAATTGCGTGTTCTTTGTGCAAAAGTAAGACGCGCGCGTTTTATGCTAGGTGCGAAATTGTGGCACAAAGCGCAAGTTACGCTAAATAAGCGTGTAAACGCTGAAAATATGCAAAAAATGTAAATAAATAAATAGAAGCTATCTGCTAATTGTTTAAAATATCAAAGTAGACCTGGTGGGGTCATAAGTAAGTGTATGTTTAGTGTTTAGTGAATTGACCATATCAAACTGACAAATTGGCCAAAATCCATGTTGCAACATAAAACTTGAACAGCTGTTTTTGCAATCCATCTCTGTCTCTCTGCTCTCTTTCTCTGCTTCTTATACTATTGTGTTTTGGTTGTGTTTCAACTGCTGCGCTGCGTGTGCCTTATGAGCGCTTCTCATGTTGTAATGTTTATAATTGTTATTTTTATACCCTTAACCCATGAAATGGGTAAAAAAGGGTATAATGTTTTTGTGCAAAAGTATGTAACAGGCAGAAGGAAGCTTCTCCGACCCCATAAAGTATATATATTCTTGATCAGCATCAACAGCCGAGTCGATTTAGCCATGTCCGTCTGTCTGTCCGTCCGTCCGTCTGTCCGTCCGTCCGTCTGTCCGTCCGTCCGTCTGTCCGTCCGTCCGTCTGTATGTATGAACGCGTCGATCTCAGAGACTGTAAGAGCTAGAGACTTCAAATTTGGGACATAAGTTCGCCTAAGCCCTAGGCAGAACAAGTTTGTTTCAAATTATCGATAGCTCTTTTCGTTTTCGATATACACATGTAATCGATAACAATAAAATCTTGAATTTCAAAAAACTGAAAATGAGGATTGAAACTATTACCAAAATAATAAACTTCTGTAAAAATTTCATTAAAATCGGTTAAGAGACACCGAAGTTATACCAATTTGAGTATTTGTACTGATCAATGACAACAGCAGCAGGCACATCCACACATGCAGGCTTGGGTATCTGATATATGCAGCAGAAAAGGCGTGCAAAAAACTTAAATATTTCTTTCAGGTATATTAACATATTGAAAATGATTTTTGTCACTTCCCGTATCTTGAGGATGGGTTTTTAGATTTTATTGCGGTTCAAACTATAGCATGCTTTTATGACCCTTAAGTACCTGCTATGGTCGTAACGGGTCTTGAATGTAAACTAGTGCTGCCTAGGATTTTTCGATAGCCCCTTAGTACCTGAGTTAAAAAGCACTTGCAGCAGCTCTTGCATTTCGTAACCTATATACTACCTGCAAAAATTACCCAAGAACGGGTAATTTTGGTACTGGTAGGGTTTTTTTTAGGGAAAGATTCAATGAAGAGTCAACACTTGACCCTTTGGTTAAAAAGGTAAAGGTAAACTTATAGCCTTCCTGGTGTCATTACAGCAGACGTTAATTCAGTTAACTACAAACATCTAAATCGATCGGTTGTGTAAAGAAAAATTACTGTGTTTCTGTGATTGTGTCAAGAAATTTTAGTGTGTGTTCTTTACGTAATTGTTAAATAGTAGTTGTGCGTGTTAATTACTTCGTCATCAAGGATTTTGAAAATCGCAAGTAATTTTTGATTTTTTTCCTATTTAATAGTCTTTTTCAAGACTTTTTACAATTCAATTTATTATTTGTTTCAGATAAAAATACCATTTCTATTTTTTACAGCTTTATATAGTTTATTATTATTTTTTTTCCTAAGATACCATTATTATTATTATTATTTTTCCTCCTCATACTTAATATACACTAATTAACTGACTTAATATGCCTAGGGTAAATAGACTATCAGCAGCTAGTAGGTCTCGTAGAAATAGGGATAGGAACCAATTAAATAGGTCCAACCCCGGTTATGTAGAGCAGGAAAGAGAAATTAATGCACTCTCCCAAAGGGAGCGCAGGGATAATGAAGAATTTAGGCGATCAGAGAGGATTATAAATAGGGAACGACAGCGTTTAAGTAGAAGTAATAACATAGTTAGGCAAGAAGAACAATTAGGTGACACTTTGCGTCGATCGAGGCGCCGACAAGACCCTTCTTATAGGGCTGACGAACAGACAATTAACACTTTAGACCACGCTACTCGACGAGCCAACTCGTTAAATAGGCAAGTGGAGCAAAGTGTCCAATACTTTGCGACGATCGGCTCGCCGACAAGACCCTTCTTATAGGGCTGACGAACAGACGATTAACACCTTAGCCCACGCTACTCGCCGACAAGACCTTATTTACAGGGCAGACGAACAATTAGGTGACACTTTGCGTCGATCGAGGCGCCGACAAGACCCTTCTTATAGGGCTGACGAACAGACAATTAACACTTTAGACCACGCTACTCGACGAGCCAACTCGTTAAATAGGCAAGTGGAGCAAGTGTCCAATACTTTGCGACGATCGGCTCGCCGACAAGACCCTTCTTATAGGGCTGACGAACAGACGATTAACACCTTAGCCCACGCTACTCGCCGACAAGACCTTACTTACAGGGCAGACGAACAATTAGGTGACACTTTGCGTCGATCGAGGCGCCGACAAGACCCTTCTTATAGGGCTGACGAACAGACAATTAACACTTTAGACCACGCTACTCGACGAGCCAACTCGTTAAATAGGCAAGTGGAGCAAGTGTCCAATACCTTTGCGACGATCGGCTCGCCGACAAGACCCTTCTTATAGGGCTAACGAACAGACGATTAACACCTTAGCCCACGCTACTCGCCGACAAGACCTTACTTACAGGGCAGACGAACAATTAGGTGACACTTTGCGTCGATCGAGGCGCCGACAAGACCCTTCTTATAGGGCTGACGAACAGACGATTAACACTTTAGACCACGCTACTCGACGAGCCAACTCGTTAAATAGGCAAGTGGAGCAAGTGTCCAATACTTTGCGACGATCGGCTCGCCGACAAGACCCTTCTTATAGGGCTAACGAACAGACGATTAACACCTTAGCCCACGCTACTCGCCGACAAGACCTTACTTACAGGGCAGACGAACAATTAGGTGACACTTTGCGTCGATCGAGGCGCCGACAAGACCCTGATTATAGGGCTAACGAACAGAGACGAGAAAGGGATCAGAGGGCTCAGATTAGGTACAATCCCGTCCGAAAAATTATTGAACAGGCGAGAAACACAGTAGCCAGGCCGAAGGGCTCGAGTTTCAGCACGGGAGTCAACTATTGATGGCAATAGAAGACTGTCCCAAAGAGTTAGCCAGTATAGGAATAATCCCGAAAATAGATTAGCCGAAAATATCCGTAATGCGAACCAAAACAGGGAGCAACGTAGGAATAACTTTCCAGAGGATAGGGATCGTCAGGCGATAGGCACTAATTTAGATGCCTTAATTATCGCATTCAATAGAATTGTAAAGCAGGGCCCCGATCAGGTTTGCATTTGTTGCAAAGGTTTGTGGTTTCCACATCAAGTGGACAAAATTTCTCGGGAAATTGTAGAAAGCAAATGTAGTGAAGCAGACAGTAGGGATATTTTAAGTCTTTCTACATTTTTTCCCTCCTGCAACAATAGATATAGTTTTTGCAAGACATGCAGCAGGAGCATTAGGTTGGGCAAGAAGCCAAAAGCTTCAATAACAAATGGCTTAGATTTTCCCGACATTCCAGAATGTTTAAAAGGCTTAACGCCTTTAGAGGAACGGTTAAATTTCCCCACGCCTTCCTTTTATGATTATAAAGAGTTTAGGATATGGCCGTCAGAACGCTATTAAGGGGGCAGTAGTTAATGTCCCAATACCCGTAGCCAATGTTGTAACGTCACTTCCAAGGGCGTTTAGTGAAGCCGAGGTTGTTCAGATACACCTCAAACGTAGGATGGAATATAGCCATGATTTCATGGCCGAATCCATTAGGCCTCTAAAAATTGCTGATGCAATCAAATATTTAGTCAACACGGAGCTTTATAGGAAACACCAGATTGTCATTAATGAATCATGGTTGTCTTCCTTTTCCTCAGAAGCAGTTCCCTTTGTTGCATCAGCAGAAGATAGGCAATTAGTTTCAGAACTAGTGGAAAGGTCTGCTCAAGCCTTAGTAATCGAAGCAAACGTTGTAGAAGATGAATGTTTAAATCCCGGGGGTCAGGAAACATTATTAGATAATGTCCCTACTGAAAATATAGCGGTGCAGAGAATTGTAATGGCACCTGGAGAAGGCCAGCGTCCCTTTGGATATGATTGCAGATTGCGACTCCGAGGAGCTGGCCTTCCCAACAATATTCGCTGGCATTAAAAGAAAATGCACAGAAAGTTTTACAACCATTGTTAGGTCCGAGCTTAGGAATTTTGATAGGAGAGGTTGTAGAACAGATAAATTATTTCTTAACTATAAAAAGTTGGAAATGATTAATATTAGGAACAATACATCTATTTGCTTACGTAAGCGCAGCGCCACTCACGGTATTTCCGCAGCAAACGCCCTCAATGAGGAAAATATAGAAAATTTAATTCGCCACGATGATGGCTATAGAGTTTTGAAAGGGATTCGTACGTCGCCCGCTCACTGGGAATCAGAAAAAAAAAAAGTTATGGCTATGATTAGGCAGTTTGGTCTTCCGACATTTTTTATTACATTTTCAGCAGCTGAGACTAGGTGGACTGAGCTTTTAGTTTTACTGTCAAAAAACGTTGACAAGATAGAAATTTCTGAGGAATTTGCCTCCAATTTGAATTTTAATGAGAAAGGCCCGTCTCATTAGAGCTGACCCTGTAACTTGTGCTAGGTATTTTGATTTCAGATATAGGCAACTTTTAAAACTAATGAAAAAGGAGGGCGGTGTTTTCGGTAGTCATAGGGTCATCAAATATTATTGGCGAGTAGAGTTTCAGCAAAGAGGCTCCCCCCATATTCATGGCATGTTTTGGCTGAAAGATGCCCCATTGCTTGACATCAACGATGAATCAAGCATTTCCAGAGTAAAATCATTTATTAATCAGTTTATCACAACTGATACAACAAACCCAGATGTGGCTCAATTCTTAGAGTATCAAACACACAATCATGGGCACTCATGTAGGCGCGAAGTTAGGAAAAAGCAAATTTGTAGATTCGGTATTCCATACCCTCCCATGCCCCAAACAGAAATTCTTTTTCCGTTAGCAGACGATGTTGAAAATTTAGAAGTGCATCGCAAAAATTTTGAAAAAATTCAGGCAATTCTTGAATTCCCGTTTGATCATGAAAGTGTAGAGCGTTATAGTGAGTTTGACACCTTTTTGTCCCATGATCAACTTAACCTTAGTTATGATTGCTATATAAAAGCACTTAGGTCAAGTATTAAGAAGCCCAAAATATTTTTAGAGCGAACGCTTGCGGCTATTAGGCTTAACGCCTACAATCCTCTTCTTCTTCAGTTGCTGCAAGCTAACCTTGATATTCAATTCATTATAGATCCCTATGCTTGCTGCAGTTACGTCGTTAATTATATTAACAAGTCTCAGAGAGGTATTTCTAAATTAATGCGTGATGCAGTTAGTGAGGTTAGTAGGGGCAATGTAACTATTAAGCAAAAGTTACAACATATAGGAAATAAATTCATTTCGGGTACAGAAATATCCGCCCAAGAAGCCGTTTACTGCTGTTTAGGAATGCGTCTGTCCGAAAGCAGTAATGCTGAAGTATATATTAATACTTCAATGCCAGAGAAACGGGTTAGAATTCTCAAGTCTACGGCCCAAATGCAAAATTTACCCGTTGACTCTACTAATATATTTGAGTTAGGACTTATAGATCACTATGTCCAGCGCCCCATCGCTTTAGAAAATGTATGCCTGGCTGATTTTGCTGCTTTTTATAGTTATAGCAAAAAGCAATGTGGTACTCGCCAATATATTGATGACGATGATATAGAAACACCCCGCTCTTCTGGAGCATTAGCTTACGCTCTTCGCGACCGTAGTGGTTTCATTAGAAAAAGGCTCAGTCCCTGCATAATTCGTTATAGGAGATTTAATATTCATACTGATAGGAGTAATTATTTCCGTGAGCTGGTTATGCTTTATGTTCCGTGGAGGGATGAAAATTCCGAACTAGTTAATAGGGATTGTGAAATTTATTGTAGTGAAAATAGGGATTTGGTAGAAAATAATCGTAGGAAATATAATAGTTTGGGCGATGACGAACTTGACGACGCTCTTAGTAGTGCTGTGCGGGAAGATGATGAGAATGTTGTAGATAACCAGGACAATATCTTAGATCAAAATTTTAGAGTATTGGGATTACCTGAAATAAATCCTCAAATAAATGTTTTAAATGTTGATGGTGTTAATGCAGAGGAAAATTTAAATGATAATAATGTCCGATTGGTTAAGCTACCAGCTTTAATTTCAGCTGAGAGCTTAGCTGATATTGTCAGGTCCCTTAATTTAAAGCAGAAGCAATATTTAACACACGTTTTGCACAATGCCAACAACAAATCTGTGTACCACGAATTTGTTGGAGGTGGTGCTGGCGTCGGAAAGAGCCGACTTATTCTAGCAATTTATCAGTCCTTGTCCGTTTTTTACAATAAGAAGCCTGGAACAGATCCAAATTCTGTTAAAATTCTTTTATGTGCACCCACAGGCAAAGCAGCTTTCGGAATCAGTGGCTCAACACTGCATTCCATGTTTTCTTTACCAGTTAACCAATCTGGTTCAGATTTGAGGGCTCTTAGCCATGACTTAGTTAATACTTTGCATTCAAGGTTGATCAACCTTAAACTTATTATTATAGATGAAATATCTATGGTCGGTTCCAAAATGTTTGCTCAATTGGACTCCCGTCTCAAACAAATTTTCAAAAATTCTTCTCCATTTGGAGGTATTTCTGTAGTAGTTTTCGGTGATCTTCGACAGCTATCACCAGTAGGAGATCGTTGGATCTTTGAACCCAATACAAATGATCCCTACAGTGCAATATTTGGTTCAGCTCTGTGGGACCTATTTAGGTATTTTGAGCTTACAGAAATTATGAGACAAAGGGAGGATCAACTTTTTGCTTCTGCTTTAAACAATATGGCTTCGGGTCTCATGACAGCCGAAGATATTAATTTAATCCGTTCCCGCATTTGTCAGCCATCGGACGTGCCCGATGATGCAATTCATCTTTTTAGTACAAATGCGGCAACAGATTTATATAATATTTCAAAATTAAATTCAATTCCGACTGATCAATTTATTTCTACCGCTAATGACTACATTAAAGCCACTCATTTAAATTCTGCAAATAGGGATAGAATTTTAGAAGCCGTCCGTAACTTTAAATCCTCTGAAACACAGGGGCTGTGTACTTCACTTCTGTTAAAAACCACTGCCAAATATATGATTACGGTCAATGTAGATACGGGGGATGGATTAGTTAACGGGGCAACAGGCATTTTATCGCAAATAGATTTCGAGGAATCCAGTACTACTCCAAGTACGTTATGGATTAAATTTTTAGAGGAAAGTGTAGGAGTACTTGCTCGCTCAAAATGCGCACATTGCACAGAACCTTCTTGGACCCCGATTCATAAAATAGTTAAGAGTTTCCAATTTAAAAGAAACGAGCAAGTCACTATTGACCGTAGGCAGTTTCCAGTTGTACCCGCAGAAGGTATAACTATACACAAAAGTCAGGGAGCTACGTATAGCAAAGTGGTGGTTCACACTTGCCCTCGAATGCAGCGTGCTGCAATATACGTAGCTTGTAGTAGAGCAACATCAGCATCGGGCTTATTTATTATTGGAGAATTTGCACCTCCTAGACCTCCAAAAAATGACGACAAGGTTCAAAATCAGTTGCAGCTATTGCATACAGAGGAAAATTCTTCGAACACATTTCGACCATTTAATTAACAGTTCCGCCTTAGATATTTTCTTTCATAATACGGAAAGCCTTCATTGCCACATTAATGATGTTCGAGCAGACAAATTAATGCTACAGTCGTCCGTTCTATGTTTTGTTGAATCATCATCGTATATAAATGAAAATATCGATATTCCAGGGTTTACTTTTGTTGTCCGTCTGGACTGTGAGGTAGTACCTCATGCAGTGCGAGCTAAGAGGGGAATCGTGGTTTACGTTAGAAATGAATTTATTAACAACGTTTCACATTGTTTTAGCAATAGAAAAAAATCTGGATCAGTCGTTTTCGAATATTGTATTTTCCAGCTTAAGTCTATAAGTTTCATTATTGTTTATAAAAGCCCATCCTATCCGCTGTCAACATTTAAAACTGAATTTGAGGATATATTTCAGCAGTATTCGTTTTTAGGTAATAATTGTATAATATTGGGTGATTTTAATTTATGCTTAGGTAAATTCGATAAATGTGGTCCTATTTACAATGAACTTCTCAGGAAAGGATTTAGATGCTTGCTAGATTTGAAAACGTCCACTACCATTTGTGACTCTCATATTGATTGGGCCTTTTCAAATATTGTGTGTGAGAAAATAAGCGCCAGGACTTTTGAGACAGTTTATAGTTACCACAACGGGATTTCTGTGAGCGTTGATAATTGTGAAAATTAACTTTGTACATATTTACTTAGATTATATATTATATGTAAGTAAATTAAAAGTAAACTTCTGTTATTTAATATAAATGTAAATAAATTAAATATCAATTTCTGTTTATAATTAATATTAATCACAATATACTATAATATTAGCTAAAAAAAATATTAAAGACAATAAATTTATAGATACTAACCAAAAATTTTGTTATATCTTGATTTAAAATAGATTGATTCATATTTTTATTCAAACTGCTGGGTTAAGGGTATCTTTTAGTCGGGCTCTCCCGACTAGAGTTTTTTACTTGTTTTTGGTTGATGTTTGTGTTTTTTCTATCTATATAATGGCATTACGTTTTGTTTATTGTTTATTGTGCTGCACAGCGTGCGCCACTTTTGACGTCAGCCGACAGATGTTGCTGACGCCACGGTCTCCGCGGCGGCTGCTGTTGTAATTGCGGCGCCAGCGGAACAGGTAGCTCAAAAGTTGCCCAATTTATTTCTCAACTTAAATAAGCACGTGTAAAAGTAAATAGAATTTAAAGCATTATTGTTTAATTGCAAAATATGAAAAATTTGCGTTACAATGTTTTCAAAAGCAAATATAATGTTATTGCAACATGCTGCGGCAATTTTTAATAAGACGGAAAATGTTGCTAATATTATTAGTGAAGCTGATATTAGGCTGTTGCCAACATGTTGCGGCAAACTGTTTTTGTATATTTTTGGCAGTTTTTATAACCTGAAACTATAGTAAAAAGAAACTGCCAACTCATTTTATTTACTTACTGTTTATTGGCACAACAACCGCAACAAAAACAACAACAACAATAACAGCTTGTAAGCATATGCATACGCACACACACACATTTTACATTTGCGGAAATTGAGAGCAGCCCACAGCACATCCAAGCAAGGCAAACAGTGCTGACGTCGGTTTTGCCTGGGCGTCAAACAGACTGCCCCAAACGCGGCGGCTACTGTTCAATGTAGTAGTATCTCTATCTATCATTTGTATTGTGCCAATTTTATTCTTTTGATTTATATTCATTATCTCTGCCTCCGTTTGTGCCTACACATGCATATATGTATGTAGATGTCTTGTTTTGTTTATCATGCAAAAACATGTTTATTATTTTATTTTTTTTATTAAATTCAGTTTTGCTAACATTTTTAGTGTTGCCGGCTTTTAATTTTTATTGAGGTTGCCATTTATTTATTAAAAAAAACTATAAAACTATAAATCTGCTGCTTGAAGTGAAGTCTTAACTTTCTTATCAGTTTTAAAACTGATTTTTTTTTTTCTATTAATGTGATTTTTTTTATCAATGTCTTATCAGCTACTCCCTGGCGTAAACAAAAAGAAAGTTGAAAAAAAATCGTTTTGTTTTTAAATAAAAACTTTCTTAGTACAATTGCCATTAATCTTTCAATCCATAAAAACTGGAAATTAATTATAATTGAATTTATTGACTTCACTCACTTGCCCCCCTAGATCAAGTTTAAACTTGTTTATTTAATTGATTAGTTTTATTTGCTGTTGTTGTTTTTTGTTTGTTGTTAGTTTGTTGTTAGTTTGTGACACTTGGAGATAAGAATAGACAGATTGTTCTGTGCAACATTTCCTAATCTAAGTCGGTCATAAATTAGAATCACCATGTTTTCAAGACGACAATTTCTTAAATTACATTTTTAAAATGTCAAACAAACAATTAAATAAATCAAAACAAAAGCTAATTAAATGTATATGTTTTTTGTTTTTGCAGTTAAACTTTTTTGAATGAACGGTAAATTTGCTTACACCGTAATGGGTTGGAAAAAGTGAGCGATAGGCGGCGCTATACGTTATTATCGGACAATGAGCGGGCGGCATTTGTTGGCGTTACGTAAATTTACAACTGCGTTGCGATATCGATGTCGATTGTTCAATGTTAAGTAACATTTGTGGCTCTATGGAACATGCCCGTGGATATGCATAAGAACGTCTCCGTACAAGTTGATAGTGATTTTGCTTTATTACTACCCGGCGGTGTTTATGAGATCAAGAAAATGGAACCACGCTCCAAAATACGAACGATTATTGTATTTTGCCTATTTTTAGCCATTGCGGGCATCATTGGATTCGGCTACTTCTGTCAAGATCAGGTGAGTGTTATTTTGTTTTTTTTTATCGCTTATCGATATTAGTACCTAATCCTAATTCCCCTCATCCCATAAATAACATCGTCTCGTCTATCTGTTGTTTTTGTTGTTTTTTCTGGCGCCAATGCAAATTAGGCAAGGCAAAACTGTTAAATTTCATAATTTATATTGCTGTTTGCATTTAATTAAGAAATGTATTTTTGTCCCACCATCGATTCTTGGGTATTATTCGGTGTCGCTAAAAAAAAAACCCGTTTTGCTCAAAATCGACAATTTATTAGTTTTTGTTTCGCTAGCGGATTACACAAATCACAAACCAAAAATCCATTCTTTCCCCAACAACAAACGACATTGTGTTGTTTAGTTTGTATTTGTTTGAGAAAATATTGTCGCCGTAAACTTTTTTACACAAAAATCCAAGAAAGGTGCTCGACAATGACCCAAATATTCGAATACTTGACTTACTGCCAGCTATTAGTATTGTTATATGTTTGAATACGTATATTAAATAACAAAAAGTTAAAATTTATACATATTTGATTATGTGAACATTTTCAACTGCGTCATTTCACATTCAATAAAATGCACAATTTTAATTAAGTTCGACAGCTTGATTTTCATTTCCCACCATTTTCGAATATATGATTCTCCCATTATACAACAATAAAATAATCTCGTAATGAACTGTTGACATGACAACGTGAATTGATAAGACTTAAGAATGTCGATACCATGTAATATTGATGGATTTGATGAGTCGGGTGCCATAGTTCACTAGGTCTGTTCAAGTCGAAATCATATCACACCCCCCTTGGGGCACATAAATTCTAAAATCACTGGCTCATCACTCAGTTTACAGCTATAAACATAAATTTATCTGTGGGAGTGCCCCTGTCTGTGTCTCTCTAAATATGTATATGTAAAATATCAATTAATAGTGTTGCCAGGTCATCTCTAATATTAGCGTCTATAAATTTATTAAACATGCTCATAAATTTGTGCACTGAAACTTTATTAGAATTGAAGCACGTCACATTTTAAAAAGTGTGTCATAAATAATGTTTACTGCTGAAAGTTTTTGTTGATGGACGAAGTAAAAAGCAAACATATTTCGTATGCATTAAGTCTTGATGATGGTAAACGACAATGCTTCAGGACGGAAGCTTTCCTTAATGTGAATGCGGATTATACTAATTCTTAATATGATGAGTGTTAGATTTGCAATGGTAAATATTAGTTTTGATTTGCTTATATAGTTAGACTCAATATGGGTTGACATTAATTTGATATGAATTAAAAATATTTCATATTAGTTTGCTGCTTAACTTTGTTTATAAATGAATTGTTTTGTGATTAATGTAACTAAGTTTCATAGTTTGAAGCCCACTATTTTCATATTTAATTTATAAATATTGAACTAAACTCTAAAAATAAACATTCTTCTATACATTTTATAACACGCGAACGTCCGACTGTCTAGCCACAAAATAATGCCATACATCTGAATTAGTGCTATTAATACTTATACACATATATGTATGTATATGTTAATGAAAAGATCGGTGGGCGAATATTTTGTATGATTTTTTTTTTGGAAAATGAATTCATTGTCAAATAAAATGGTAAATTTATTTCACAAAATTGATTTTCGTATGTCATTGTCAATTGGGCAACACTCAACAACAGAATGTGCAAAAAAATAAAAATAAAAATGCTAAATGCTGTGGAATTTTTCATTCAACTAATTTGCAGTCATGTTTCTAACGCAACAGCTCCCACGCCCAGCCCCCACCACTTCTACACGCATATGCAGATATATATTTTTATTTCATAGGCAGTACTACTCGTAGCAGTACTCTTAACAAATTGAAATCATGAGCAAAGTGACATTAATTGGGCACAGCTGCCAGTTTGGGGGTAAAACACGCGATCTCAAGAACACTCTTGTGTTGTGGTTGTTTTTTTTTTTGTTGCATTTGCTTGTGCTCGCAATGAGACAACATGGCAGACACGAGCCACGCCCAGCTGTTCTCTTGTTTAGTCTCTCAAAAAATAGCTTAATTAGTGACGCGTTACGACAAATGAAAAGTGTAGCGAAATATATATATGAAATGAAAATCATGCATTGCGTGGGCGAGTTGCGTGTTACCAAAAAGCGCGCAACTAATTTTCATTATTACTATTTTGACTGTGACGCAGTTTTTTATTTTATTTTCAAAATGCAGATTCATTTTGAGTTTGAGTTAAGAGTTCATATACAAATATGAATATGTTTGATAGTTGAGGGATTTTTTTCACATAATACTCAAATAAATACCAAAGTTTGGCAGAACTTTTCATTGCAGTTCATGAATTTTTCTTTTGTAAATATTTTCTCAAACCTTAAAGCTTATAGAAATCGATATGCTCAGCTTGAGCTTATGGTGTGTAGAGCAACAAAAATGTGTTAAAAACTTATCAGGCACTAAACCAACAAACAAAATTGAACACTTTTACTCTGAATATTCATTAGACTGCTTGCTCTTTTATTTCGAATATTTCCATATATTCAAATGTTGTTCGAGGTAAACGTCAAGCATGGCAGAGCAAATAAAAACCAAAACAAAATTCAATTCAAAACGTTGAATATACGTAGTATATTTATTTATTTTTGTCTTGATAAAAACTCATTAATTAAATGGGAGCTGTTGTTGTTGTTAATTTCTGTTATTGTTGTTATTCGTTTTGCGTTGTTTTCATTGTAAATTGAAGTTGGAAATAAATCCAAAAGGTTGAGGCAAAAGACACACACACAGATAAATCACAATGAATGCAAATGTATCTTAATTGAGTTTCCTTTCGATTTTTATCTGTGCACGTAATTTGAGATATAATTTATTTATATATTTATTTATTGCTTTTTGGTTTGGTTTTGTTGATGCTTGTAAGTTTTGCTGCTGCGGCTGCTCTACATAAATATATGTATATATATATAAATAATGGCAAACAGTTTTGGTCATTTTTGATCCAAAACCATATGAAATGTTTGCTTAACTCTGACTATTTTATGACTTTATTGTTGTTGTAATTTGGTAATAAAATGTGGGGAGTGTTTTTCACTCTATCTCTCCCCCTCTTAATTTTTCGTGTGTTCATAATGCAAATGCTTTGTTTTTATTTTGTTTGTTGTTTTTAACAGCTTTCCGGGCTTCAAACAAAGTTTTTCCCCTTGTTTTTATTGTTTTAACACACTCATAACCATATATAGAGAAGTTGAACTTTTTGCTTATATGTATACGGCTTCCCATATTTATTACAAATTTATTGCTCTGTTAGAGAGCATTGCCTAGCACTTGTCCTGTTTGGTCCTCAAAAAAAATGAAAGAAAGAAAAACACGTAACTGGATTTAGTTTGATCTTACAAAAACAACGGCAGCCAATAAGCATAATATTTCAGTTTCATTATCTCGCTCCCTCTCTTGCTCTGTATGTCTCGTTTTTGAAGCTTTTTTTTTATTATTAGCATGGATTTGGTTTATGATCGTGGCATTTTATGATCATGTTCGATTTGTGCGTTAATAGCTTTTCTTTCCATTTTTTTTTTTGTTTTGTCAACATTTTAACAAAGGTGCGCCGCACTTTAATCAATTTAATGGTGTGCCGGACCTACAATAACACAACAGCAAGATAAGTTCCCATAATTTGTTATTGTCAATCTTTTACATGTTTTTTTTTTTTTTTTTCAAAAAATCACAGAACAACACTTATGTTTGATAAAAATTAATTACAAAGTAGTTTGACAATAATAAACTATGTAAACATTAAACATTTCTTTCTGCAGACTATCTTAAAGTGAATAGCTTGTATCACAAAAATATCATTTATATATATTTTATCTATATCGTTTTTATTTCTCTAATCTATTTTTATTATTTCTATAGATTAATTTCAAAATAAATACGTTGTTTGAAAAAACTTTTAACCTTCTGAAAGCGAAAATAACTGCTCTTCCCAAACCATATTTTATCAAGATTTATTGAACGTATTTTCTCGATTTTAACAACCGATTCCAGCGAAATTGTAAATTATATTCAAGATTTTCAATGCATAACGCTTTAAGCTGCGATTCTAATGAAAAACCTTAACGAGATTTTTTAATTTATTACTCTACGAGCACTCTTAATTTGTAATTGATATTTGAATATGTATGACTGTGTTCTCATATTACAAAATTGTATTCATGCACGTGTCTCGACTGACTTTTGAACCGACTTTTCACAACTTGTTGAAACCGCTAACACAATCGATTAAGATTAATTGTTGCGTGTCGTGGAATAATAATAATTGTTTGGCATTCCAGTATTGCAGTAATTAACACAGTGTCAATAATTGAGCGTCGCTCGCTAAAACTTAACTGACCAAGCAATTACCATCAATAATTCCCGTTTGTGTGATATCTTTATTATCCATTCTAACGAGCCGTAACGTAATACCAGTGGCTTGAAAAGAGAACTCAATATCAAGTCGAAAGCAATTAAATTATCAGCAAATCTGAAATATATACATGTATGTGTGTATGTATGTTTCAAACATAGCCACATGGCCAGGAAATGTGCAGGAGCTAAAAAAAAATGCCGACAGAGAAGTATAAAAAAAAAAACAAAACCGCACATGTCATAAGCCAGAAGACGCGTGTCAGCGGCACTTTAATGTGGTACCATCCGCTTCTCTAACAATGGACCACATGAATTTTAGATTAGTGCTGCGGTTTTGTTGATCATCTTTTATTTTTTTTTCGAGATCCAAAACCCAAAGACAATGGGGGGCAAAAAGTGATTTTTTTTTTTCTGACAAAAAAACGATCAACGCGCATTATTCACGCCTATTTGAAGTTAATTCGTGCACAAAAAGATCATTGATATGAAAGGGTTAGAGTGCGAGTGAGATGCATACAGATTTGTGTGCTATTTCGCTCTGACACTTTGATGTTAATTCAAAATATCCGTCTGTCTGGCACAAATTAGCCAACTGGCCAACTGCATCCCAGCTACTTTCCAGACCCTAGTTTCAGCTTTCCGATCGCTTTTTTTCTGTTTTGTTGTTTTGATAAAACTTTTCTGATAGCTTTGGAAACGTTTTGTTTTTGTTATTGTGGCTTTTAAGGCTGGGCCAGCAGCAGTCGCAGTCGCAGCCGCAGCAGCAGCAGCAGCAGCAGCAGCGTCTGGTGCACATGTTAAAAAATAAAACTGGTTTTCGTTTATCTGTCAGGGGTAATAATTATGTGTGTGTGTGTGTGTGTGTGTGTGCAAGTGCATGCTGAATACACTGCAAAAATAGATTTCAATCACTTTAATGTCAAGTTGAAACAGGTCTTGAGAGATAAATCTTGATCCTTGAGGGCAAAAGTGTTAAGCAAATCAGATAAGCTATAGATATTTAAGTTACTAACCTAAAAAAAGTGTTTTGAAGCATGACGATAGTGTTTGAAAGTTACTAAAGTAATAAATACAAAATTTAAAGTTATTTGGGTTCGTAGCTTATCAATATAAGATTTATTTAAGATGTGCTTGGAGTATTTTCATTATGTTTTCTATGAGTTGAATGTTTTAAGAACTTACCAAATGTTGTTTTATACATATTAGTAAATTAGTAAATATATAATATTTAATAAAAGCAGTAATTATTTTTTCAAGTACATAAGATAGGGTACCCAAATGGTCACCAATATCAGAAATCCTTTATTGTTTTTTATTATTGAATGTCTGGCGGTTTCATGTTTTGAAAGCAATGTAAGCTGATAGCCGTTTATGAGCTTAAATGGCAATGCTGCAGGTAGAAAAAGATGCCTCTTTTTGTTGATTGTTGTTGTTATTTGTTGTTGGTTGCCTTTGGGGCAGTTCATCAAAGAGGATCAAACGTTTGATGCAGCGGCATCATTTACATAACAGTTTAGGTTGACTAAATGGCAAGCGGCCCGGTCAAATATACCTGATACCTGGCCACGGCGACGGCGACGGCCACAGCGAAAAGAGTTAAGAACCAGCCTAATGGATATTCATATCTAATTGGGTGGTATTATATATTGGCAATTTAAGCAATTTGCCATTTGATATCGTTTTTATTTTTGGACACACAAAAAGGGGTTCTTTTTTTTAAGCGTTCTCAAATTTATTATTGTGTGTGTAATTTGTTCGGCATCAATTTGCAATTTGCAATTTTCAATTTGTCCTTCTGCATAAATACAACAATATAAAATATGTACATTGGCCAATAAGCTTGCCCAAAAATGTTGTCCATTGGCCATGTTATGCGGCGACAGCTGCGCCAGTTTTGACCAAAAATGTTCTATTCATTTTATTTTGCAATTGGCAATTATAAATTCAATTTGAAATGTTTTATAAAATGCAATTAGCGTTTTGTAATTCTAATTGGAAGCATTTTGTACAGGTTTTTGTATTGGTTTGTTTGTTTGTTTTCGGTTTCTGTCGTCGCCGCTGCTGCTGCTGCTGCAACATGCACATTTAAGCCATGGCTAATTGGACTAATTTTAGTTAACAAAAATTCTGGTTGAAAGCATTGGCGCATTATGCCTAATGGCATAATGATATGTGTAATAGTGCATTGGAATTGTTTATTGTAATTTATTTATGTAAATTTTTACATGGCATTTGTGAACATAAATATATTTTTTTTTTGCCAACTGTTTTGGTTAATTTTGATACAAGTCTAATGAACTTTAACAACAGCTGAAACTTTAACTTTGCTTTATGGCAATATTTATTTTTATAACACAAAAAAAAAAGTTGCAAATTGTGCAATAAGCATCCAATTAAAACTTTTTAACGCATTTGCAAGCCTCATAGCCAGCCAGTTAGCCAGGCTAACAACAACAACAACAACAACATCAAACCATCCAGACAAAAAGTCGGTCTAACAATGATTTAGTTCTATGGTCGAAAGGCGGCCAACAATAACAGCGACGACAATTCTATGAATAACTTTATACTGTCGCCCCATCTAACGAGCTGCAAAAATGTGTACTAGTATTATGATACGGGCTATGTATGTGTGTAAAGTGAGAGTAGGCTGGCGGAGGGGAGAGGGGTGCTTGGCATTTGGTTGGGATAAAGGATTTCCGCTTGGTTGCTTGAAATATGAGCAGATTTCGACAATGATGATGATGTTGAGGAAAAACCTCGTCTCATCACAAAAATTTATTATGCAGTGGAAAATGTGTTATATTTCATCTTTAGTGATTATCATCACCAACAACAGCAACAGCAACAACAACAACAACAACAGCAACATAATCATCAGCCGGCACGCATTATAATTACAAATGGAGGAGGGAGGAGGGTGGAGTGCGATGTATCTCTTTCTAAATATATATAAAGCTCCAAGTCGATGTGACAATGTGAGAGGCGTGTTTGGATTTCGCAATTGCAATACGACTGCTAACTACATATAATACGATTTTATGGTTATGGTTTTTGCTCTTGCTGTGCCACTCTTAAGTGGTGAAAGAAGCAGCAGAAGTTAGCAACACACTGTCAAAAAGTTTTTCCTTTTTTTTTTCCTTTTTTTTCGGGAGGGAATATCGACTTACGTCGTTGTCGTTGCGTCGCGCCGCGTCGCGTCGGCTCGTCGCGACATTGAATGAATGTCTTATGGCTTATGGCTCATGTCTGCGCTTAAAATCTCAACTGAACCAACCGACCGACCCAACCTCCACCTCCACCTTCAATACCACCCCCTCTATCCTCCCTATCCCCTCTTTAGCTGTACAATACATCAGGGCCTAACATTGTTTTGCACTTGGCTGACAGCTCGCTGCTTGAAGTATTTTCCAGTTTGCTCACGTATTAATTGCTCGAGTGGAAACGACGACAGCAGCAACAGCAGCAGTAGCAGCAACAGCAACAACAGCAGCTACAAAAGAGAAGAAAACAGTAAAGCTATCGAGCGAAACATGTTTTGTTGTTGTTGTTTTTGTTGTTTTCTTCCATCTATTTCATTTCTTTTAGTGTTTTGGTCAGTCGTCTTAAAATGATGAAAATATTAACAAAACGTTTTGGCCGTCACTTGCATCACATCATAGCCTTATCCTTAATGGATTCTGGTATTTTTGGATTTTGATTGCTTTCGTTTATTGTTTGTGAGTGTGCGGATAAAGGAAATATGGTTTACAGCAGCATGATTTATTTCAAGGCGTTGCAAATCAATTCGAATTTCGGTTTTCTTACTTTTTGACTAAAACAATTTCTTTCTTTATGCTTAAATACTTTAATATAACCTCTTCTATAGAACAACTTGTCAACAATTTCAATATTTTCTGCTTGTTTCTTTATCCGCTTCTCATTTTATTAGCCTTACCTTAAGAACATCCTTCAGATTTTTTCCCACCCTTATCCTACGCTGCAATTTTATCTCTCCAGACCGCCCGTACCTTTGTCACCTGCTGTTCCTTTCTTTATACTATTTTTTATATATTTTTTTTAAAAATGTTTTTCCTTTAACCTCACCAAACCCAGCAGTGTCCATCAGACATTTGCAGACGAAGGCGTCGTGAATTGCATCGTAAATATGCGCTCTGAGCCTTATGTTCGTATGTACATGGGTATATTTAAAATCGAGGCACTTTAGACAGAGCGAGAGAGAGATAGAGAGAGAGCGAGAGAGAGAGAAAAGGAGTAAGGGGCAATTGGAGAAGTGGCCACTGAAAATTCATCACGGAAGTCGTAAATAATGCACCCAGACATGTTTAATCGACAGCGGGACGAACGTGCAGACAGGCCAAGCAAATGTCATAGTGTGAACCGATGCCCGAACGGACTATGTACATATATATGCATATATATTTATATATATCATTAACCCATTACAAACGAACTACGCACGAGAGCGAGATAGTGATAGTGATAGTGAGAGTGAGAGCGCTTTTAGGGCTTCTGTTATGGTTCAATAGAGCTGCTGCTCGTCTTTCATCTTGACCGACACGCTGCCGCAAACCGACACACAGATGCCAAGTGGCAGGCATGGCTGGCAGCAGCAGCAGCAGCCTCAATGCCTAGCAATTCATCATTAGAACAATAGCTGAACTGCCAGTCGAAATGATTTTCGAAACTACTCAAACTCGCGCATTTCAACGCCCTATTATATATCACTTAGAGTGCCGAGAAATGCCACACATTAAGCAGAAACAGATCTTACCAAGTCTCTGGAGTCTCTGGAATAATATGTTACAAAAATGTGTTTGCATATTTAGCATGCGCCTTCCCTGCCTCTTCTCAAGTGCTCAATCCCAATAGCCAAAGAGCTCAACATGAAATGCATTCCACCCCTTCCATCTACCTCGTCCCGCTCTTCTTTTATCCATGCACAATATAAATTGCATATGCTGCTGCTGCTTCTTTGCTCATGTTTTGTTCTTGGGGCTTGGTGTTTTTTCGGGATTGCTAATGTTTATGTTGATGTCTAGTAATAGTCGACTAGAGTGTGTGTGTGTGTGTTTGTGTTTGTGTTTGTGATCATGTTGAACACATGTTGACAAAGTGCGAGTGCTCAATGCTGCTGCCACCCGGTCTGCATCATAGTCTACAACATCAACAGCATCCATAACTCTCATATCCCAAGTGCAACTGAAACCAAACGGAAGCGATTCATATTGTTTCTGTTCTTGCACTTACACTTTGATGGAATCTTGGGATTATACTTAAGTTAAGAGATAAAATTCCACAGAAAATTATAAGACATGATGTGTAGATAGTGTTTAAGAAAAATCTTATCGCAAAAATAAATTTAAAGAATTTTTGCAATTATTTATTAGATATTTAAGTTAAAAGAGAAAAACAAATATAGTAAAAAATCTAAACAAAAACAGCCCTTTTTTCCATTTGCTACTCAACTCAACAACACACAAAGACATTTCATTCAGTTTACATATATGTTTTTCTATAGACGCTTCTACTTTATTATTGTTATTATTATCAGCGGTTTCCCTTGAAGGCCACAAGCACAAGATTCTTAATGAGCCATAGAGCACAACCAGAGCCAGTTGGGGTTGCCTGTTGGGGTCATCATTGTTGGTTGTTGTTTGTTGTTTGCACTAAGTGCAACGAGGAAATGATGGGAAAGTAAATAAAGTTACGGTATAAACTTTTAAATACATGTATATGAATATAGTTGACTGAGTAAAGCATATTTTACATGCATTTGAAAATTGAGTCAATACTATGAATATTTCATTATTGCTGAATGCGAAATGGACTGAAAGACTGTTGTTAATTGCTTGTAACATAATTATGCTTTATAATTTACATATCAAACTCAATGCATTACTTAATTATTCATGCCAATTAGTCGCATTGGTCGATTAACTTGGTTACATTTGAAAATTTAACGCACACAAAGTGCATTTTTAGTTAATTTAAGCTCAGACAAGAACCATTTTTCCTCGAACTTTTCATTAAGTTATCTTAGGTCAGGGTATTTGGAATGTTATAGCACCGATTCCATGTGTATAAATGCATAAAAATTTAACACAACGTTAAAAGTAAAAACATACATAAAAACCATAGAAATTCTAAAGATTTACGAGACAATGAAATGTAAAATCGATAATTTCTAACTTGATGCTTTCCTAGCGCAGGTAAATCTCAATCAAAGTGTCGCTGAGTGGTTCTACACATATATATATACACACACACACACACACTCTAAAATGACAAACACGTTGAAGGACCGAGCGAGGCCAAACAAAATCAATGAAACAAAGCAAGTCTAAGCCGTGCTAGGATACGTGCGGATTATAAGCCATAGCCCAGTTTGCGACAAAAGGCCCAAAACAATTGCCACGTACCACCACCAACCACCAACCAACAAGCGAACGAGCAGCCGGCTAGCTATCAAAGGGAGCAAACTCTTATCATAATGCCATCACAAAATTCGGCCACAATTTTGAGTCTAAGAAGAGGTGCCAATGTTTTGACAGTGTCTCAAATCCAAAATGTGTTAATAGAAATTGTTGTTGTTGTTGTTGTTGTCGTGGCTGTTGTAGTTGCTGTTGTTGTTGCTTGTTATTATTGGCAGCTCAATACCTTGAAAACAGGAAATCAAAGCGTGACTGAAATATTAAAATACTTTAGATCATATGTATATAATTTTGTATGTGCGACAACAATTTACCATTTAGTTGTATGTCTGCTGGAGGAATTCATTTGTTCTTCCACGAAAGGTAAATCAAAATTGTTAATTTCATTCAAGTCTGAATCTAATTGTACATGAATTTTTGGTCAATGAAGACGAGCGGCAACTGAGAGAGGAGAGAAAATTACGTGAGTTTCCGTTTAATCAGTTAATTTGTCTGTTGAAAAGCACGTTTTTAAAACTGGCGCCATTTGAATTGCATTTTCTAAATTAAATAAAGTTTTGAAGTTGTAGCTACATTTTCAGTATATGTTTGAAAACGTTTCGTTTCGTTTCTAGCTAATTGAGCTGCCATTTGCCGAACAAGCATTTCCACACAATTTGCCCATTCAGTTTTTAAGTGCTCCCACTTGGAGTTAGACGGCAGATTGAATACATTTACCGATTCGGTTTTCTCCTCGTTTCGCCGTTCTGTTCGTTCATCTATTTTTGTATGCAACGAAAGTGCATTGACATTGCCCCTTATTGCAAAATTCATTGGCAGCCAATTTTAATTCTCTTTTTATTTTGTTTTTTTTTCTATCTATCTATCGCTGCGCTCACTACCCTGTAAAAGAACAAAACAGTCAACAGAGTATATTGTTTATGAATGAATTTGAGTTTTTCCTTAGTTTGGTTTTACTTCTTAGAGTTACCCAATATTTACTCTAGGGTATTGCGTAGTCTATTAACTTGAAAACTTAAAAACATTCCCTCATTTTTGTTTTGCACAACCCGCATTCGCTTAGCGACAACGAATGGCTGGGCTGTATGCTAAATGCCAAGCCCAGCCAGTGCCAAGCAGGGCCAAACCAGAGACGTAGGCCAGCAGCAGCGTTCTCTCTCGCTAACTGCCACAAATGCCGCGTGACGCATAGAAATGTTTCAATTTGATATATATACATATACACTAACACTACTACTACAAGACACTTGCATAAATATATTTATTCCCAGCATACTTTGCCTTTGCCGTCTCCTGCGGGTTTCTTGACGCCTCGTTGGTCGCACATTTGTCCACTACACACGTTGGTGTGGCATCCAGCATCCAGTATCCAGCATCCAGCACCCAGCTTCGGCTTTTGACTAAGCGCATAAACTGCACAACAACAACAACACCAGAAACAACCGCAACAACAAAAGCAACAATAATTTTAATGTGACAATTGCATTGTTATTACATTTAAATTGTATATACGGTACAATGGGTTCATAATGTTTCTAGGTTTCACAGTTTGTCTTTTATGCAATTTCTCATTCTAATTTATGTTGCGTTCTGCATGGCAAAACAGTTGACTGCGGGCCAACAAAACGCATTTACATTCAACCAGGAACTAAAGTGTCAAATAAGCCAAATTGTTGACCCAAATGTTTTTTAATCATGTTACAGTCATAGCATAGAAACAGAAAAAAAGCAACACCTATGCTAATTGAAAAATGTTAAAGCTTAAATGTTTGAAATTTGAATACTTGAATATTATATGCAACAATTTCCAAGTTTTATTTCAGCTTTAAACTGATACTTATTTAGTCTCATCAAATATACTCTCTTAATGTATATATTTATGCCATATATTAATTTTTGAGCACATCAACACAGATTCAATTTAAGCATTAAATCAACTTCACACGTCACTCAACTTAAATTTATGTCGCCTCTAGTCATTCCTCTGTGCTCTGTAAACGAGCAACGTTTCCATTTTGAATATTGTATTATTGAAATGTCGATTATCTTAATCTAACACTTAAACATTCATCAATCAAGCGCCTAATGCCACTTCAATGCGGCCCCCAAGAGACCCACACACCGAGCACACAGCAGCCGCCACACATTGTCCCACCGAATGCCGAGTGGGTTAGGAGACATTGTTGGTGGAGCATTGTTCCTCTTATTTTTCTCCAACTACATTTCGTTTTTTTTTTGTTCTCCCTGCTGCTGCTGTTGCTGCCGTTTTTGTTGTGTCAGGCAGGTCTCATAATGTTGACGTTTGTCAACATTAACTACACTTAATTCAAAATGTCAGCATACTCACACACACACACACACACAATCATTCTTAAATTGTCACTGCCTCTCGTGTGAGTCTGTGTGTGTGTTCTGTACATTATTCCCAGTTGTAAAAAAAAACTTTTTTTTTAGTCGCCAGTTCAGTGCACGTCCAGTCCCGAAGCTATCGCTGGTCACACGTTCTCTATCCCAGTCTTTGTATACCCTGTTGACATGGCAGCGCACTAGAAGGGTTAATTAACGCTTGCAAAAATGTAAAGGAAGTTTTGCATTTATAGATTGAAATTCACTTTAACACTAATACTTTGTCTCAACCCTTACACAGGCTATTCTTAAGTCGTGCACACACATTTTGTAAGTTTTTTTCTTCTTTTTCCTGGTGCTTGGGATAAATTATGCAATAAAAATGTCGCAACAATTGAAAAGTTGCCTGTGCGTTAAACTGCATAAAGTGCAACAATTACAGGCAGGCAATTGTAATTGTAATGTGCGCCCTTTGCAGCATTTTGTATGTCAATTAACGACAAGTTTGCTTCCTAGTTTTTCTTTATTTCTCTCTTACTTTTTTCCAGTGCTGTTTGCATGTTTCGCCCTTGCCGTAAATGATTAGACCTTTGGCATAGCGAACGGCGCGGCGCGCATTAAATTTGTTCTTTTTTATAATCAACGTCGGTCTTGAAGTGTTTGCATTTCTGCATTTTTGAATTTTACTAGCGGGCGGTGGGGGAATAAGTGGTTATACGGGGCATCCGTTTGGCGAGCGTGTCGTTAATTGCCGATAAGCATTGTAATTGTTCTCTCCTCCCCTAACTCCCATGTTTATTTACTTTTCTGTTTTGCACAAGAAGTGTTGAAGTGGTGCAGCTGCTGCTGATGCCTGAAGAGACTTTAAGTACTCACTGAAATGAGTATAGAGTAGTCGATTGGCGATTGGTGACTGGGAAGTAGTAAATTTTTATACCCTTAACCCATGAAATGGGTAAAAAAGGGTATAATGTTTTTGTGCAAAAGTATGTAACAGGCAGAAGGAAGCTTCTCCGACCCCATAAAGTATATATATTCTTGATCAGCATCAACAGCCGAGTCGATTTAGCCATGTCCGTCTGTCTGTCCGTCCGTCCGTCTGTCCGTCCGTCCGTCTGTCCGTCCGTCCGTCTGTCCGTCCGTCCGTCTGTATGTATGAACGCGTCGATCTCAGAGACTGTAAGAGCTAGAGAACTTCAAATTTGGGACATAAGTTCGCCTAAGCCCTAGGCAGAACAAGTTTGTTTCAAATTATCGATAGCTCTTTTCGTTTTCGATATACACATGTAATCGATAACAATAAAATCTTGAATTTCAAAAAACTGAAAATGAGGATTGAAACTATTACCAAAATAATAAACTTCTGTAAAAATTTCATTAAAATCGGTTAAGAGACACCGAAGTTATACCAATTTGAGTATTTGTACTGATCAATGACAACAGCAGCAGGCACATCCACACATGCAGGCTTGGGTATCTGATATATGCAGCAGAAAAGGCGTGCAAAAAACTTAAATATTTCTTTCAGGTATATTAACATATTGAAAATGATTTTTGTCACTTCCCGTATCTTGAGGATGGGTTTTTAGATTTTATTGCGGTTCAAACTATAGCATGCTTTTATGACCCTTAAGTACCTGCTATGGTCGTAACGGGTCTTGAATGTAAACTAGTGCTGCCTAGGATTTTTCGATAGCCCCTTAGTACCTGAGTTAAAAAGCACTTGCAGCAGCTCTTGCATTTCGTAACCTATATACTACCTGCAAAAATTACCCAAGAACGGGTAATTTTGGTACTGGTAGGGTTTTTTTTAGGGAAAGATTCAATGAAGAGTCAACACTTGACCCTTTGGTTAAAAAGGTAAAGGTAAACTTATAGCCTTCCTGGTGTCATTACAGCAGACGTTAATTCAGTTAACTACAAACATCTAAATCGATCGGTTGTGTAAAGAAAAATTACTGTGTTTCTGTGATTGTGTCAAGAAATTTTAGTGTGTGTTCTTTACGTAATTGTTAAATAGTAGTTGTGCGTGTTAATTACTTCGTCATCAAGGATTTTGAAAATCGCAAGTAATTTTTGATTTTTTTCCTATTTAATAGTCTTTTTCAAGACTTTTTACAATTCAATTTATTATTTGTTTCAGATAAAAATACCATTTCTATTTTTTACAGCTTTATATAGTTTATTATTATTTTTTTTCCTAAAGATACCATTATTATTATTATTATTTTTCCTCCTCATACTTAATATACACTAATTAACTGACTTAATATGCCTAGGGTAAATAGACTATCAGCAGCTAGTAGGTCTCGTAGAAATAGGGATAGGAACCAATTAAATAGGTCCAACCCCGGTTATGTAGAGCAGGAAAGAGAAATTAATGCACTCTCCCAAAGGGAGCGCAGGGATAATGAAGAATTTAGGCGATCAGAGAGGATTATAAATAGGGAACGACAGCGTTTAAGTAGAAGTAATAACATAGTTAGGCAAGAAGAACAATTAGGTGACACTTTGCGTCGATCGAGGCGCCGACAAGACCCTTCTTATAGGGCTGACGAACAGACAATTAACACTTTAGACCACGCTACTCGACGAGCCAACTCGTTAAATAGGCAAGTGGAGCAAGTGTCCAATACTTTGCGACGATCGGCTCGCCGACAAGACCCTTCTTATAGGGCTGACGAACAGACGATTAACACCTTAGCCCAACGCTACTCGCCGACAAGACCTTATTTACAGGGCAGACGAACAATTAGGTGACACTTTGCGTCGATCGAGGCGCCGACAAGACCCTTCTTATAGGGCTGACGAACAGACAATTAACACTTTAGACCACGCTACTCGACGAGCCAACTCGTTAAATAGGCAAGTGGAGCAAGTGTCCAATACTTTGCGACGATCGGCTCGCCGACAAGACCCTTCTTATAGGGCTGACGAACAGACGATTAACACCTTAGCCCACGCTACTCGCCGACAAGACCTTACTTACAGGGCAGACGAACAATTAGGTGACACTTTGCGTCGATCGAGGCGCCGACAAGACCCTTCTTATAGGGCTGACGAACAGACAATTAACACTTTAGACCACGCTACTCGACGAGCCAACTCGTTAAATAGGCAAGTGGAGCAAGTGTCCAATACTTTGCGACGATCGGCTCGCCGACAAGACCCTTCTTATAGGGCTAACGAACAGACGATTAACACCTTAGCCCACACGCTACTCGCCGACAAGACCTTACTTACAGGGCAGACGAACAATTAGGTGACACTTTGCGTCGATCGAGGCGCCGACAAGACCCTTCTTATAGGGCTGACGAACAGACGATTAACACTTTAGACCACGCTACTCGACGAGCCAACTCGTTAAATAGGCAAGTGGAGCAAGTGTCCAATACTTTGCGACGATCGGCTCGCCGACAAGACCCTTCTTATAGGGCTAACGAACAGACGATTAACACCTTAGCCCACGCTACTCGCCGACAAGACCTTACTTACAGGGCAGACGAACAATTAGGTGACACTTTGCGTCGATCGAGGCGCCGACAAGACCCTGATTATAGGGCTAACGAACAGAGACGAGAAAGGGATCAGAGGGCTCAGATTAGGTACAATCCCGTCCGAAAAATTATTGAACAGGCGAGAAACACAGTAGCCAGGCGAAGGGCTCGAGTTTCAGCACGGGAGTCAACTATTGATGGCAATAGAAGACTGTCCCAAAGAGTTAGCCAGTATAGGAATAATCCCGAAAATAGATTAGCCGAAAATATCCGTAATGCGAACCAAAACAGGGAGCAACGTAGGAATAACTTTCCAGAGGATAGGGATCGTCAGGCGATAGGCACTAATTTAGATGCCTTAATTATCGCATTCAATAGAATTGTAAAGCAGGGCCCCGATCAGGTTTGCATTTGTTGCAAAGGTTTGTGGTTTCCACATCAAGTGGACAAAATTTCTCGGGAAATTGTAGAAAGCAAATGTAGTGAAGCAGACAGTAGGGATATTTTAAGTCTTTCTACATTTTTTCCCTCCTGCAACAATAGATATAGTTTTTGCAAGACATGCAGCAGGAGCATTAGGTTGGGCAAGAAGCCAAAAGCTTCAATAACAAATGGCTTAGATTTTCCCGACATTCCAGAATGTTTAAAAGGCTTAACGCCTTTAGAGGAACGGTTAATTTCCCCACGCCTTCCTTTTATGATTATAAAGAGTTTAGGATATGGCCGTTCAGAACGCTATTAAGGGGGCAGTAGTTAATGTCCCAATACCCGTAGCCAATGTTGTAACGTCACTTCCAAGGGCGTTTAGTGAAGCCGAGGTTGTTCAGATACACCTCAAACGTAGGATGGAATATAGCCATGATTTCATGGCCGAATCCATTAGGCCTCTAAAAATTGCTGATGCAATCAAATATTTAGTCAACACGGAGCTTTATAGGAAACACCAGATTGTCATTAATGAATCATGGTTGTCTTCCTTTTCCTCAGAAGCAGTTCCCTTTGTTGCATCAGCAGAAGATAGGCAATTAGTTTCAGAACTAGTGGAAAGGTCTGCTCAAGCCTTAGTAATCGAAGCAAACGTTGTAGAAGATGAATGTTTAAATCCCGGGGGTCAGGAAACATTATTAGATAATGTCCCTACTGAAAATATAGCGGTGCAGAGAATTGTAATGGCACCTGGAGAAGGCCAGCGTCCTTTGGATATGATTGCAGATTGCGACTCCGAGGAGCTGGCCTTCCCAACAATATTCGCTGGCATTAAAAGAAAATGCACAGAAAGTTTTACAACCATTGTTAGGTCCGAGCTTAGGAATTTTGATAGGAGAGGTTGTAGAACAGATAAATTATTTCTTAACTATAAAAAGTTGGAAATGATTAATATTAGGAACAATACATCTATTTGCTTACGTAAGCGCAGCGCCACTCACGGTATTTCCGCAGCAAACGCCCTCAATGAGGAAAATATAGAAAATTTAATTCGCCACGATGATGGCTATAGAGTTTTGAAAGGGATTCGTACGTCGCCCGCTCACTGGGAATCAGAAAAAAAAAAGTTATGGCTATGATTAGGCAGTTTGGTCTTCCGACATTTTTTATTACATTTTCAGCAGCTGAGACTAGGTGGACTGAGCTTTTAGTTTTACTGTCAAAAAACGTTGACAAGATAGAAATTTCTGAGGAATTTGCCTCCAATTTGAATTTTAATGAGAAGGCCCGTCTCATTAGAGCTGACCCTGTAACTTGTGCTAGGTATTTTGATTTCAGATATAGGCAACTTTTAAAACTAATGAAAAAGGAGGGCGGTGTTTTCGGTAGTCATAGGGTCATCAAATATTATTGGCGAGTAGAGTTTCAGCAAAGAGGCTCCCCCCATATTCATGGCATGTTTTGGCTGAAAGATGCCCCATTGCTTGACATCAACGATGAATCAAGCATTTCCAGAGTAAAATCATTTATTAATCAGTTTATCACAACTGATACAACAAACCCAGATGTGGCTCAATTCTTAGAGTATCAAACACACAATCATGGGCACTCATGTAGGCGCGAAGTTAGGAAAAAGCAAATTTGTAGATTCGGTATTCCATACCCTCCCATGCCCCAAACAGAAATTCTTTTTCCGTTAGCAGACGATGTTGAAAATTTAGAAGTGCATCGCAAAAATTTTGAAAAAATTCAGGCAATTCTTGAATTCCCGTTTGATCATGAAAGTGTAGAGCGTTATAGTGAGTTTGACACCTTTTTGTCCCATGATCAACTTAACCTTAGTTATGATTGCTATATAAAAGCACTTAGGTCAAGTATTAAGAAGCCCAAAATATTTTTAGAGCGAACGCTTGCGGCTATTAGGCTTAACGCCTACAATCCTCTTCTTCTTCAGTTGCTGCAAGCTAACCTTGATATTCAATTCATTATAGATCCCTATGCTTGCTGCAGTTACGTCGTTAATTATATTAACAAGTCTCAGAGAGGTATTTCTAAATTAATGCGTGATGCAGTTAGTGAGGTTAGTAGGGGCAATGTAACTATTAAGCAAAAGTTACAACATATAGGAAATAAATTCATTTCGGGTACAGAAATATCCGCCCAAGAAGCCGTTTACTGCTGTTTAGGAATGCGTCTGTCCGAAAGCAGTAATGCTGAAGTATATATTAATACTTCAATGCCAGAGAAACGGGTTAGAATTCTCAAGTCTACGGCCCAAATGCAAAATTTACCCGTTGACTCTACTAATATATTTGAGTTAGGACTTATAGATCACTATGTCCAGCGCCCCATCGCTTTAGAAAATGTATGCCTGGCTGATTTTGCTGCTTTTTATAGTTATAGCAAAAAGCAATGTGGTACTCGCCAATATATTGATGACGATGATATAGAAACACCCCGCTCTTCTGGAGCATTAGCTTACGCTCTTCGCGACCGTAGTGGTTTCATTAGAAAAAGGCTCAGTCCCTGCATAATTCGTTATAGGAGATTTAATATTCATACTGATAGGAGTAATTATTTCCGTGAGCTGGTTATGCTTTATGTTCCGTGGAGGGATGAAAATTCCGAACTAGTTAATAGGGATTGTGAAATTTATTGTAGTGAAAATAGGGATTTGGTAGAAAATAATCGTAGGAAATATAATAGTTTGGGCGATGACGAACTTGACGACGCTCTTAGTAGTGCTGTGCGGGAAGATGATGAGAATGTTGTAGATAACCAGGACAATATCTTAGATCAAAATTTTAGAGTATTGGGATTACCTGAAATAAATCCTCAAATAAATGTTTTAAATGTTGATGGTGTTAATGCAGAGGAAAATTTAAATGATAATAATGTCCGATTGGTTAAGCTACCAGCTTTAATTTCAGCTGAGAGCTTAGCTGATATTGTCAGGTCCCTTAATTTAAAGCAGAAGCAATATTTAACACACGTTTTGCACAATGCCAACAACAAATCTGTGTACCACGAATTTGTTGGAGGTGGTGCTGGCGTCGGAAAGAGCCGACTTATTCTAGCAATTTATCAGTCCTTGTCCGTTTTTTACAATAAGAAGCCTGGAACAGATCCAAATTCTGTTAAAATTCTTTTATGTGCACCCACAGGCAAAGCAGCTTTCGGAATCAGTGGCTCAACACTGCATTCCATGTTTTCTTTACCAGTTAACCAATCTGGTTCAGATTTGAGGGCTCTTAGCCATGACTTAGTTAATACTTTGCATTCAAGGTTGATCAACCTTAAACTTATTATTATAGATGAAATATCTATGGTCGGTTCCAAAATGTTTGCTCAATTGGACTCCCGTCTCAAACAAATTTTCAAAAATTCTTCTCCATTTGGAGGTATTTCTGTAGTAGTTTTCGGTGATCTTCGACAGCTATCACCAGTAGGAGATCGTTGGATCTTTGAACCCAATACAAATGATCCCTACAGTGCAATATTTGGTTCAGCTCTGTGGGACCTATTTAGGTATTTTGAGCTTACAGAAATTATGAGACAAAGGGAGGATCAACTTTTTGCTTCTGCTTTAAACAATATGGCTTCGGGTCTCATGACAGCCGAAGATATTAATTTAATCCGTTCCCGCATTTGTCAGCCATCGGACGTGCCCGATGATGCAATTCATCTTTTTAGTACAAATGCGGCAACAGATTTATATAATATTTCAAAATTAAATTCAATTCCGACTGATCAATTTATTTCTACCGCTAATGACTACATTAAAGCCACTCATTTAAATTCTGCAAATAGGGATAGAATTTTAGAAGCCGTCCGTAACTTTAAATCCTCTGAAACACAGGGGCTGTGTACTTCACTTCTGTTAAAAACCACTGCCAAATATATGATTACGGTCAATGTAGATACGGGGGATGGATTAGTTAACGGGGCAACAGGCATTTTATCGCAAATAGATTTCGAGGAATCCAGTACTACTCCAAGTACGTTATGGATTAAATTTTTAGAGGAAAGTGTAGGAGTACTTGCTCGCTCAAAATGCGCACATTGCACAGAACCTTCTTGGACCCCGATTCATAAAATAGTTAAGAGTTTCCAATTTAAAAGAAACGAGCAAGTCACTATTGACCGTAGGCAGTTTCCAGTTGTACCCGCAGAAGGTATAACTATACACAAAAGTCAGGGAGCTACGTATAGCAAAGTGGTGGTTCACACTTGCCCTCGAATGCAGCGTGCTGCAATATACGTAGCTTGTAGTAGAGCAACATCAGCATCGGGCTTATTTATTATTGGAGAATTTGCACCTCCTAGACCTCCAAAAAATGACGACAAGGTTCAAAATCAGTTGCAGCTATTGCATACAGAGAAAATTCTTCGAACACATTTCGACCATTTAATTAACAGTTCCGCCTTAGATATTTTCTTTCATAATACGGAAAGCCTTCATTGCCACATTAATGATGTTCGAGCAGACAAATTAATGCTACAGTCGTCCGTTCTATGTTTTGTTGAATCATCATCGTATATAAATGAAAATATCGATATTCCAGGGTTTACTTTTGTTGTCCGTCTGGACTGTGAGGTAGTACCTCATGCAGTGCGAGCTAAGAGGGGAATCGTGGTTTACGTTAGAAATGAATTTATTAACAACGTTTCACATTGTTTTAGCAATAGAAAAAAATCTGGATCAGTCGTTTTCGAATATTGTATTTTCCAGCTTAAGTCTATAAGTTTCATTATTGTTTATAAAAGCCCATCCTATCCGCTGTCAACATTTAAAACTGAATTTGAGGATATATTTCAGCAGTATTCGTTTTTAGGTAATAATTGTATAATATTGGGTGATTTTAATTTATGCTTAGGTAAATTCGATAAATGTGGTCCTATTTACAATGAACTTCTCAGGAAAGGATTTAGATGCTTGCTAGATTTGAAAACGTCCACTACCATTTGTGACTCTCATATTGATTGGGCCTTTTCAAATATTGTGTGTGAGAAAATAAGCGCCAGGACTTTTGAGACAGTTTATAGTTACCACAACGGGATTTCTGTGAGCGTTGATAATTGTGAAAATTAACTTTGTACATATTTACTTAGATTATATATTATATGTAAGTAAATTAAAAGTAAACTTCTGTTATTTAATATAAATGTAAATAAATTAAATATCAATTTCTGTTTATAATTAATATTAATCACAATATACTATAATATTAGCTAAAAAAAATATTAAAGACAATAAATTTATAGATACTAACCAAAAATTTTGTTATATCTTGATTTAAAATAGATTGATTCATATTTTTATTCAAACTGCTGGGTTAAGGGTATCTTTTAGTCGGGCTCTCCCGACTAGAGTTTTTTACTTGTTATGGTTGGGAAGTTGCTTATGGCGTTGTTTTTGTTTGTTTTACTTAATTTCATTTCGGTTAGGTTGAAGGGTTAACAAAATTATAGAAAATAGTTATAGACATGTCTACTTTTGATTAAGCAACACAGTTTCTTTAACTTAAGAACATAAAATATTGTAAATAATTTAAATCAGATTTAACTCTGAAATGTTTATGCCTTTCATCTGACATTTGCCAACACATGTTCTTCAGAAGATGTTTTTTTTTTTTCTTTTTTGGCAACTGACATTCGTAGACATAGCTTGAACAAAAGTTTTCTACTTCTTTTTATCACTTTTGTCATAGTAATTTCCTTTTAACAAAATAATTTGTGTTTTCTGTAGTTGTTCATATCTTGAACAACGTATCTGCCATGTTCAGAGCTTAATGTTCTTTCATGTTTTTCTGACAGCTTTATGTAGCTGGTGTCCTTGGTGCTCACAAGGCCTGATAACATCTGCAGGAGCCTTGCTGCTGGCACTCTTTTTGGGAATCTGGCTAGACTGCTGCTGACTGAATTAGCCAAAATGGCGCCATTGTATTGGATCATATTTTCTGGCTGAATTTTGCTGAGAGACGTAACTTTCCATGATGCCTATTAGAATGAACCCATGGACTATAAAATTATCCCAAGCCTTACGAGCACCAAAAAATAGAAAGAAGAAGAATTTGGTATAGGCAAATTTTTTGACGTAATTTTGTTGGTTTTTTTTTCTCGCTGTCTTAGGCTTGGTAGTAAACCAGGCGTAGGCTATTAATTTTATGAGGCTACGAAATGGGCAGACTGACACACAGACCAAATAGCTACAGATAGAGGGTGATGGTGGTGTTGTGGGGGCCGGGGGGAGAGTGCAGGTAAAACTCTATACTGGCGCACAGCCAAGGTGGGTGATTTTAATAAAATTCAACGTAGTGTGCTTTTGGTCTAGCTTTTCATAATGTGGATTTTATGCTGATTCAATGTTTCTTAGGGCTCAATGCTGCCTCAGATTGAAGTTGAAGCGGCGCGTTAAATTAACAACGCCCAGGCATACCATACACCATCCCCTTGACTGCTTCTCCTATCCTCTCTCCTGTATTTAATGTGTGCCTAGTGCCTAGAGTCTCTATGCTCAAATATTCTTATCAATATGCCAGTAGCGAAGTTTTTGAAATGAAACTTAAATACAAGCTCAGAACTTTAAGCATAAATCTTTTGAGCCATATTTTTTGGCCGCGCGCTTCTTCCACACACACATACTGTTTTTCCCTTAACAAAGTTATGAATATTGATAGGGACATGTTGCATAATTTGCGTTGCTTTTGTGTCGAAATTCTAATAAAGGGCCAAGCAACAAGATTGAGTTTGGCGTCATTTGGGGATTATACTCGGCGACCCAGAATATACATTATATACAACTACATGCATAATTGCCTTGTGTGCCCTAGCACAATCACCTCAACAAGGCCGTAAGCCCCGCTCTCCACCGCCCCTCTCTCCCAACCTCCATCTAAAATTATGTTTAATGTGCAGTCGTAGAAAATTAGTTTAATGCTCCGAGTCAAGAGACTGGCAAAAGGTTAAGGAGCAACCTTATCAGCAGCCGGAGGTCGTGTGTCCTGGCAAATTACGGCATCGTATGGGTTAATTGTATTACCTGCCACGTGACTTTGATAAGAAAGGTGGCACGCAGCAAGCTGGCAGGCAGCATCAAAATTGCAACATTTTCGAATTTTAATCACAACTGTATTAAGCTCTCTCTCCGTCTCTATGCTCTCTGTTAGAGGCGACAATTGAGTTAGCAGCTTAGATTGTTTTATAGCTGCATTAAACACGAAAATGTTTTGATTACTTTCAAAATTTAATTCTACACAATCTGTGCTAGGCATAAAACAGGCTATAAATGTTAATGTAACTGGGTTTAAAGCTTGTTCAAGGTTCGGTTTGGGTTATTGTTATATCTCCTAATGAAAAGCAAGCGTTGGTTTACGCTCAAAAAATTCGAAAAACAACCCCTTCTGTGATTGTGATTTCTATTTTATTGCAGTGTATTTTTCTTCAATATGGAAAATTTCCATTATTATTCTGATGAATTTTTTGCTTTTTGTTATTTTTGCTCAAACTGAAAAGCATTTTTCGGTTGGTTAAAATTTGTCGTGAACAATTTGAGTTTAATTTATAACCATATAATAAGAAAGCATGTACTATATACATATACTATGTATATATTGCATTTAATAGGCAGAAAATGCAGCGTATTAAATTCGCTTTCCTTAATTTGTTTCTACATTTTTACTTATTTTCCAATTTGAATTGGCAAAAGGCATGCAAATATTTCGCCTATTTTTTGTTCTTATTATTTTTATATAGTATTTTTGTGCATGCCCGAAAGGCGCAAATGAAATTTCAAGCATTTCTTTTTTTTTCCAAGCCAGTGCATTTTAGCCAGGCCTCTTCGCGTTTGCCTTGCTTGCTGCCAGTTGTACCACAATGTTTCATCTTTTTGAATAATTTTCATTAACTAAATACGCGCTCAGTCGTTGCATAGCCTTTCAGTTGGTTTGTTTGTTTGTTTTTGTTTTCTTTTGCGCAGCAAATTAAAACAGAAAAAAATACTAGAGAGAAGAAAAATAACGAATGAATGAATATAATACATGCGAAAGTAATAACCGGAAGCCATGACCTCCATTTTGTGCTGAACGGCAAAACAAATTGTTCGTTTTGGGCTATAAGGAAATGCGGCTCAAATAAAAATCAAGCCAGTGGCAACTAGAGACGCAGTATGCGTACATGTCCTGACATGTAGGTCACAGTGTATGTACATGTATGTGTGTGTGTGTGTAAACAAACAATGCACTTATTCAGTTGCATGCGAGTGCTGAGTGTAAAAAAAAAAAACAAAAACGGGACAGAAAAGAAGGTACTATATGTGGGTCTTTGCTGGTGAAAGTCAACATGATATTACACATACGCCGCATGTACCCGAATATATATACCCCTTCAGCTCCTCTCCATCCAACCAAAGACCATTACACAAAGTGTGGTTTGTTGTTAACGCCTTGCTAGCACACACATACACACACACAATTATGAGGCCACATATACATATATTTGCATGCATTTTGGCTTAGCTTATCCAGGTCTTCTTTTTTTTTTCTTGGTGGTTAAATTTTTTTTCAAGGGTCACATTCTCTTTTCTCCCGCATTAGGTTCATGGGTATTATTTTTGGTACAAGAGTTGAGTGCAAGTGCTGAAATTGTAATAATGACCAGGGCACACACACACATGCATATATATATATATATGTATATACAAATGTTTGTGTGCTTTTATGGCATGTGCATATGTGAGTTGACTTTTTGTCTTTTTTTGTGGGCAAAATAAAAGTTGCAATTTCTTGCCATATTCAAATTGCACAGCAGAACCGAGCATACTACACTAAAAGAGTTCATGTGTTTGCCTCAGCTGTGGCTGCTAATTGCCGTTTTTCTAATTGCCGCATTTCTTTCCACAACTCGGGCTGTGACCGAGTTAATTATGTGGCCATAAATAATGTAGTTGATATTTATTGTAAAACTTAAACTAGAATTTATTGCTGAGAATGTGAGAAAGGTATCTATGACATATGAAGTTTCAATAAGAGCATTTAAGTGGAATCAACTCAAATAAATTTGAGCATTTGCTTAATAATCATTTGATGTTTATCTACTGAGTGCTAGCGAATTGAAAAAAAATATCCACAAACAAGTCAACCAAAAGCAGGCAGATGTTGCAATTCCAACAATATTCGCATATTCCCACAAAATTGTGTCTTTCTTTGTTTGCCATTGTTGACGTCGGCGTTGCGGCGCCAGCAGCGGTGGCAGATATGCTGCCACATTGTCGCCAATAATAATTCAGCGACTGTGTGGCTGCCATAAATGAAATGATTTATTAACAGCTCGAACAAAAATTGAAAAGGCAAAAACCAATGCGTTACGCTCCCGATCCGATCCGATCCGACCACATGAAAAAACCGCCGGCTTGTAACCCAACACCCAACTCTTCTTTTATCATTTAACACATATGGTTGGGGAATGGGAATGGGATATCAATGCATTTGTGGGATAAATTATCATTTGCAATCGGGATTCCTGATTAGCGTTCCACCAAACATTATTTCGCAGCTGTCATCGGACAGAGTTTAAATGCAACTACAACAACAGCATGAATACAAAGCTACTTATGATAATAAATAATGGCAATAAAATTAATGACATTGTCGCAATATTATGAGGCACCTCTTTTTTTGTGTCTGTCTATCTGTCTCGCTGTTGTCGTGATTCAAAGCATCAGACGGAGATTTAGTGACGTTTTTATTGTTAGTTTCTTTGTGTATTATTTATTATTATATTTGTCTCGTTTTTTTTCTTTCTTATACTTTTTGCATATGTTTAACACATTTTTCACAATTGGCTGATTATGGTGCGATGTTGTTGTTGCTGTTTTATTATTGTTGTGCTGACTGATGTTGTCAGATTTTCTAGCAGCTTTTTATTTGATTTTAATGTATTCCCCCCTCTCAAAACGTAACGATGCTGCGACAGACACCGATGGAGACGCAGATTTGGCGCCAGCATAAATTATTCCTATGTTTAGTTTTTGTCTGTCATTGTTTTTGGTGTGCTGATGAGTGTGTGTGTGTGTGCGTATGTGTGTGTGTGTGTATGTGTATTTTGTGTTGTGTTTGTTTTATGCATGGAATATTTGTGCATTTATTATCTAGCAAGAGCGCAACTGTGACAAAAATAATATACATGTTTTTTCAGGCTTCATAAATGGTTAAAAAAAACATTGCAAGCTTGTCCCCGTTTTAGTTGTGGCTTTTTACTTAAAATTATTCTTAATATATGCAGTTTTATTGGGTGTGAAAAATTCTTGTTGACATTTTAAGTCAAATTCAACTTTAAAAATCTCAGTTACATATATTTCACAAACTTTCCAAGAAAAATCCAATTATAAATAATGAAAAATTCATTCACAACTTGGCAAATTGTATTAGCATAAAATTCTATTCATCTTTTATCTGCCATTGTACATATGGCTTCGGATTGTAATTAGTGAAATGAGCTTTTCATTAATTAACACAAAACCCCTAAGTTTATAATTTCACATACCTTTTTTATGAAATATATTTATAAGCTTAAAATTGTGTCTGGTTCTCTTGTTGTAAGCCTCTTAGGAGACCCCCAAAAAAAACTGGCAAAAACCCTTTTCCTGCCTTGCTGCACAAAACTTTCAGGCCATTAGATAAAAACAACGAACGGTCTAAGACCTGAGTGGAATGAATAACAAAAAAAAAATTAAATAAAAGAAAAGAAATACCCAAAAGCGAAAAGACGCAAATGAAACAAGTAAGAATGTTTTAGACAAGTAAGCTCGACTCGGAGATACCTTGAACCATCGATTCATCGCGTACTAGCATTGTTTCTATCTATGTATGTGCTCCAATGCATGATGACTTAAGTCTAACTTTTATTTTCCCCGATGTTTCCTTACCGATTTCTATAAACATTTTATAGTTTTTCATTATTTTGTCTATCGATAACATGTGTATATCGAAAATGGGAAGAGTTATAATATGAAATAAACTTGTTGATGTTGATCTAGAATATATATATATTTTAAGATTTCGAATATGTTTCCTTCGGCTTGCACCAAGCCATTACACCCTTTCTTACCTATGTAATGGGTTTAGGGTATGAAAAAAGTTTCTTACCTTAAGTTTTTAAGTACTTGGAAAAAGTTTGTTAGCCTGGTCAACTGGCTGGCTGGGCACTCAAAATAAACAACATTGAAAATAAAACTAATTGCTAATCGTGCATTACAAAGTTCCCACCCAAAAGAACCTAGACTACCTGGTGTTTTTGTTCTAATGAGAGTCTGTTCGACGTAAGAGCGGCTTACGTAGCTGCAGTTACGTAATTATCCTGTTAAGCTCAAGCGTGGCAGACTTGCCAACTTGTTTTCAGTTCTTTCGCTCTCTCTTGGCCATTGTTTTAATGCCTCGGCTCGGCTCTGCTCGGCTCTGTCCTGGTGTGTTCCATTTTAGGATCACAACTGTTGTTGTTTTGCTTCCGTTATGCCAGACATTTTGGTTTGGGTTAAGTTTGGGTCCTTGTTTTTCCGCTTGTTTCTATTGTTGTGCCACTTGTCTTTCGCTGTTGTTGTTGTCTCAATTGTACTTGTTGGTGTTGTTGGTTTTAAGCATACAACTCGTTATTTTTTGTTAGGTTTTACGTTTTCGCTTTTCTTCTAATTTAATTTGCGGTCAACCAACATCGCCCAGCCAGGAAACATAAAGTAGCTGCTCTCGTTGCCACTTCTACACGTTCTTTTTCTTTAACCCCTAGCCCCTAACCCCTAACCTCCAACCCCAAACCACAAAGCGCTTTAAAAAGCAACTAATTTTATTTCTAGCTGCTGTAAAACCAAATAAAAAAGTATTGCAGTAAATGAGAAATAAATTTTAAAGTGAATAGTAAAAAGAGATTTTTGTGATGCATAATCTAAAACAAATTTCAAAAGTTTTTTTTAAATATTTTACTCCTAGATTCTTCTATGAATTTCCCACAATTTTCTCTGACACTTTGCTACGCATTTTCCTATTTTGACACTTTTCAAATTACATTTTATTTTGATCCGGCGACGACCTTTTACGTTTAATACGTAAAATTTACTTAGTGTAGCGACGTAATGAGTGGCGCCCCCTGGTGTTTGTATTTGTTGCCTCTGGTGTTGTTATTGTTGTTAACGTGGCAAGCGTTTTTAGCGCCTACACAAATATTGAGTGGCATCCTGCGACAGATTTTTAAGGGTCCTGTGCCCTATTTTTGTCCTCTTGTGTGTTTTAATGGGCTTTTGTGCCGGCTCTCATTTTACTTACCATCCTGGACAGAACAGGACAGGACAGGGCAGCATAGCAAAAGGACATAACAGTTGGCCTGTTTGCAATTTCGGTTTTTCTTTTCTTCCCTTTTTTTTTTGTTTTCTGTTTTTAAGTATCATACTTTCTTCTTGTGTAAACAAAATGTTTCTTTTTTTTTAACAAACTTTCTTTTATCTATATTTTGTTCTCGTTGCAGGTAAGCGCCAGAGTTTCAAGTGGCTTTTTTTCATTCTTTGTATTTCCTTTTGCTGTGTGTTCAAACATTTGGCAAGGACAAGCGGTTTCTGGTTATTACAAATAGCGCTGTGCCGCTTAAACTAACCCAAGTGAGTGTCATGGCTATAAAAAATAGCAAAAATATTACTAAAAACCTTAGCTTTATTGAAATTAAAGCGATTTTTTGCCTTTCCTTTTTTCTTTTTGTGTTTTTTGTTTTGTTCACAATCATAGTGATAATCAATTATAATTGTTGACAATATAGTTGGCCCATTCCAGTAATTCTAATTAAATGACAGCTTAACGGAAAACTTAATTAATTGAATTTGCCCAAACCAATTTGATAGCCCAATCATTGACACAATCAATTGATGACAAGTAAGCAATACAGGACACACCCTACTCTAGCTCGCTCGTTCTCTCTCTCTCTCTCTCTATGTGTCTCTCATACACATTCACAGCTTCACATTTCGATGGCAATTAGTCAAATCATAAAATCAATTGAGTGAGCATTGCATTTCATTTAAGCATCGTTGACTTGTCAAATAAAACGCCAAAGTCTAAGTCAAACAATTTGATAAGTATACACACCCCAACACACACGCACACACTCGCGCACAAAAACACCCCACACATATTTGCCCAATTAGAACATTAAACCTAATGCCAACACGATTGCAATTAATTACCAAAGAAATTAAATTCCATGTTCAACACGTAGCGCCAAATATTAAGCTTGGCAATGGCCAAAACCATACCCAACGATATGGTAGACCATTATACACACACACACACACACACACACACACACACACACACACATACCAAGTTGAATGCAGCACAATGTGTTGCTTCGCGTTAATAACGGCACATGGCACATCAGGTTAGGTTAGGTTCCGTGCCATGTGCCATGGAACAGACCCCAAAAACGAGGCCACGACAACGTACCAACTGCACTTAAAATAAGCCACGTTTTATGACGCTCTCTCTCTTTCTCTTTCTTTTTCTGTTTTTTATTTTGTTCTCGCGCTTTATCTAAAGCGCCAGCCAAAAAAATGAACGTTATTCTTTTTTTCTATGTGCTTAGATTGTTTGATGGCGCGACCAACCATCACTCCCCAAAACCCACCTACCCCCTTTTGCTATTCCTGACATGACATGTGCCATACGAAGTTTGCAGTCAATTTTATGCCATTAAAGGTAATTAAATAAATGGGCGGACGGGGGCGGTGTATGCATGAGTTCACAATAGATAACACGAGTGTTTGTTAGCGGCTTTTATTACACTCTTGTTGTGGAAGTGTTTCCATTTATACGATTTTGTTTTGGTAATAAAGAGAATAATGATTTTTTTAAAAATTGTCTAAAATTTAAATAACAAATCGAGAAAAATGTGTTATTTTATTTCCTGCTTAATTCTCCCATTCAATTTCTTTCTTCAACAAATTAAAGCCGAGCCTGTTGCTTTAATTGATTTTTCTTTGATTATTTGTGCTGCCGCAAGATGTCTGAGTGTTGTTAATTAGTACACATTGTGTCCACTTACCTAACGGCAAACTTAATATCACATATGTATATATATACATTATTGTATGGAAGGCGAGGCGGATTGCCTACAATTGTGCGTAATTGGTCAGCGGCGTTCGCTTTGGTCTTAATGCGATTACTGTGATTATCATTAATAATAGTTTATGTGTGCGATTTCCGAGTTTCAATGACGTAAATTTGTCAAGTTCTCAGACAAACCCAAGACACAGTTGAGCCGGGGTGGGTTGTAGTAAGGGCAGTTGGCTCTATTTAGTATTAAGTTTGTAGAATGTATGCTAAGTGTTTGATGGGTGGGCTTTGGCTTAGTTACTTATTACGCTGTGGTTGTGTGTGCTGCGTGTCGTATAACCATAATGTATTTAATTTGGGCTTAGGCACGAGAAGTTTTTTGACCTTTGTTTGCTTAAAAGCATTCTGGGCTGAATTATTGGTCTTGTTAACTGCCTGGCAGCCTATCATAATTACCATTTTTAATAAGTCTTTGGCAGGTTCTGGTCTTATGTAAGCTCTAACCAACATTTTCGGCAATATTTAATGATTTTCAAATTGTATAGATCTGACCATATTTCTACCCCAAATTTTCTATGAATTAGCAAACTTGGCGCCATTTATTAGTCTGATTAATTGTGTTGCTGCTGAGAAATCGAACATGCTGGAAACCACTAAATAACATCCTGTCACCCGCTGACATTCCTATTTTGGCAATAACTCAAATTTCCCTGCATGTTTTCTGGCCAACATTTTAACAGATTACTTCACAAATTCAATGCTCAAAATTCATTGAAATTTCCTGTTCAACGGGAATAATTGAATTGGGGACTTTACTCTGTAAAGGGTAAAGCTTAGCTGCCTGCCACTCAGCTGCCAAGCGATATCTATGTATGTTTGTGTGTATATGGTTATAGCAAAGGGTTCATATCTTTTGACAGGCTTTGAAATCCATTTACAGTTCATTTGCTAATGAGCCAATGACGCATTTATGGGCACACGCGCCATTCTATTTGAAGGGCTCTTTTAGCTTCTTATACTTTATCTAAAACCTAGGACTAAAACCGCCCTCACTTTGTATCAAATGTCGACGGTTTTGACAGCACAACGCAATACTTCACTCCTCACACCCCACCTCAGTGGGAGAGAGATGTTGTGTGGGAAGTTTGAAGCTGTCGATAACCAAGTGAAATGCTGGCACGTCCCTTGTATGTTCGAAGTTTTATTTTTTGTGTTGTTGCAAGTTTTGCTCTAGTCACAGCTGCAAGGTGTTACTGGAATATTAAGTAAAGTCCATATTGAAAAGGGTTCCCTTGTGCTACGTGCATTTCAACGGTATGTCAATACTAACTCCCAAGTTTTACAACAATATCGCGTTGTTAACGTTCAACTTTAAGCTTTTTTTCTATAACACAAAACTGTCGATTTGCTCTGTCCAACTGTAAGCAAAGTTATGCAGTTACTCAAAATACAATGTCAATATGCAAAGTCAAAATGAGTTAGTAAATGTTGCTGTGAATATTTATATAGATTGACTGAATGTTATAAAGTATAACTTTTCACAACCAACAAAATCTAGTAAAATTTGAATAACAATTAGCCAAAGCACTTGTCTATTCAAAACTTGAAAGGTTTCTAAAAGGCAACAGCACAATTGTGATTAACATAATATTTTGCCACAATCACAATCATAATCGTCAGCTTGTCCATTATAATAAACCCTTAAGTGACAACAAAACATTTTGTGTTTCACACACAACAACAACAACTTTTATGTTAATTGCGCAGCATTTCGAATCAAATTAATTAAACAACTTTTCAACCCACACACACCACACCACAACACAACAAACATTTTGCCATTAAGGGGTATTGAGCGGCATCAGTTTTGCGCTTTTCATGGAAAATGGAAAACCAAAAACCAAATGAGGCATAGATGAGTGTTGATTTATTCAACAATTTCAATGAATGAATAATATTTGTTAACCTTGGCTTATTCAATTCCACTCGATAAAAGGACTTTGATACAAACATTTAAACCGTGAATAAATAAATGAAATTGGCATCAAATTACGCATGAAATGTTTTAATTAATTTTTGCTGCAGCTACTCGTATTCAAAACCTGTATTAATATCGCATGCAACATGAGGCAATTAAACAAACAATACGGCGCCAATACGCAGTTTTATTAATTTCATACTTCAAACGCACTTTGAGCGTCGCAAAAGAATATCAAACAGCTTAACAATATGTGAAGGTGTGCGGTTGACAGGTGTATAAAAGTATATACAAAAGAAAAAATACAATAACAGCTGGCTAACAATTTCGAAAACGAATAAAAAATATTATAACAAAGTACTAACCGAGTATGCTTTACTTGCAGATACTCTAAATCAAATCTAGCCAATCTAACACTACTGAATGATGACTAAGCTTCAATCTATGAACCGATTACAGTGAACTTTTAGTTTTAGAAACAATTTCTAAATTTTCGAAACTTAAGGTATTATTTAGTCTGTCAAACTTGTTCTGTCTAGGATATGAGTGCTGATTTGCTCAAACATACAAATCATATTGCAATAAACAAAATATTGCATAAAACATAATCTTTTTAAAACCCAAAAACCATGTGCAACAATAATTCGCCCCTTTAATCCACACCTAATTTATGCGTACAGAGTATGAAAGGCGGTAGAAACAGCAACTGAGCTCAAAAACCGCGCCAAATCATGTGTAAACGCTTTCAGTAAAAATTGCACGCTTTTTTCGCTAGTTTTTTTTTTATTTTTTTGTGCCAACGTGTCATGTGTGGGAACATGCTGAAGGGAAGGAAGCGTAGTCAACACAACCTTGAGTCTTACCAAGGCGGTATAAAGAGAAAGAAAGTGGACGCTGTTAGGGGAAGTATAATAATGCAAGCCAGAGAGCACGTTGGCCATATCTGTCGCTTTAAAAGTTTGTGCGACTTTAGAAAAGTTTTTGTTTCGACCTTGTTGACCTTTTGAAAGTTTGTTGTTTACTTTGGCTTTCAAATATTGTTGCATACATTGTGTATGACCAACAAATGACAGCAATTCAAAGTTTTGCATAATAATGAGGCAAAAAAACATAGCTGATACCCGTCAGCATATGTTTCCCAGGGAAATTAAAAAAGTTTTCCTTTGTAGTGAGTGGCAAAAGAAATAATAACAATAATTATAAATAACTTTATGAATTTTCTCTCAATTTTAAATGCAAAATAATACCTAAATATAATTATAAATGATTGTATTGATATGTAAAATTGTCATGCATTTTTTTATTCATGAATAATAAATGCAAAATATGACATTAATAATTAGCGTTGGGTTCAGCTGATTAATATTAATTTGCGATGATTCAGCGTTTTTATTTCGGGCAACAAATATTATTCAAATTAATGCACATCATTTATGTCAATTTAGGATTTCTCTAGAAAACCGCCCCAGAAATAAACAATAAAAATATGTTCAGCTATTTTTAGATATTTTTGTGGCATTTATTTTTGTTTAGGCGTTGCTCATGTTGATGTACTATGGAATTGAAGTCATTTATATCAAAACGTCGTCGTATTGCCAACTAACCTGCACATTAATAACTGTCCGGGCCGCCAGAAACCATCTAATAAATTTGCGCACTCGACAAAACCTCGGAGACATTCAACAAAATAATTACCAGCATATTTCGAATGTCTTATGACATTTATCTTGAGACTCAAAGCCGAGTATATATAGAAAAGAAAAGTAAGACAAGTCTGGCTGGGTGAGAAACAGAGATATGTGTGAAAGAAAGTGTGAGAGAGATGGGACATATCATAACTAACAAGCAGTCATTTATAAGTCCGGTTGCTTCAAGGACTTTTTTCTACTACTTGACTTAAACTTGTTATTTAACACATTGCTTTTTTTTTTTCATTTTGACTAGAGTCAAAGTGCATTGGGCGTGGCTGAGCTGCCTTGCAACATCATCATTGAAAGTCACACATGCACACACTCACACACATACACACTTTGGCATACTTGAGACAGCGTCTGGGAACTGCTCGAGAATCTCTAAGGATTTGCTTTCTGAAGTGCGAATGTTAGTTGACGCATAGTTTAGCTAGTTCACTGTAGTGTTAAAATGTAGTTGTGTATGCGAGTGTGTGTTTACGTCTGAATTGCAAACACGTATTTAGTAATTAATTACAAATGCGACATACACACACACACACACATACATACATACACATTGTACATTGTTAGCCTCATTCTCTGTGATTGTTGCTTGTAGCTTGGCTTGACATGCGATTATTCGCTTTTGGTCCACATGCTAGCATTGTTGAAACCACCATCACTTCTGGAGGCTCTAATGAGATCTAACTAACATCTCCATGGTGAGCACCACCTGTACAGTCAGCTCTGGTTGCACAGCGCCACAATGACATTTACCATAATTGATGCAACTTTCGATTCATGCGTAAAATGTTGATGTCTTGTCAGAATGAGATTTGTGTCGTTTATGGTTAAGACTTGATTTTCGTGTTGACATAAGAAGCATAACTGCATGGCATTTCATATTAACACATAAAATTATTTGTTTAAGTTGGTTGGGAAACTTATATTTGGTTGTTAATTAATACATTGTAAAATTGCAATGCGATATGCCTTTGAATTGAATTTAATTAAATTATTAAATCCTGCAATTGCTTTGAAATGGAAAAACACTCAATGGGATTACGAATTTAACTTAACTGTGTCTGGAGCACAGGAACCAACACTTCTCTTGTTAGCAAGCGACTAGCTGCGCTTTAAGCCCTCTGCAAAGCTGCTACAATTACCCCAGTTAATGCGCATAAAATGGTGTAACAAGTGAGACAAGTGAGTCAAGGAATACTCGTAAATAAATCCGCTCTTGCCTGCCCTGCCCTTGCATTTTGCAACCCTTTTGCTACGCAACACAATCAGATTACGCAATGGGGAAATGTGTAAAATGAAAAGAAAAATGCAAGTTACGCCACGCGCAGCAGCAGCCTTTATCCGCTTTTAATTGCTTGGAAATCCAATTGGCGACCTACATTGGAGCTACCTGTCGCTTCGTCTGTCTGGCTATTTGACTGTCTGTCAGAGGTAGTCGAAACAAGAACAATTAGTGTGCAAAAGGGCAAATGCTTGCGTCTAGTATTTTTCTTGGCTTATCAACTTTTATGGGGCGGCTGTCGACGTCAAAACTTGGCTTACAAAAAGTAGGCAATGGTATTTCTCTCTATCGTTTTTGGCAGCTTTGGCACAGCCAGTCGATGCATGAAATTGCATATTAAAAAAATTGCTTTAGTTGCGTTTATTGATTTTTATTTCACAAGTCACTCATGGCGTATGCGTGATATTTATTAGCTGTCAGATTTCGCATACTACGGCTCATGCAATTTGATGTAAATTGAATTGTGCACAGCCTGTCAACATTACTTTTCCAACCAAATTGCCTAATTGATTGCTACTTTTGTTTGCTTTATTTTCTTGCGCCTAAAATAAAATCTAAAACACAAATTGGCTTTGTCACGAAAATAGAATTTATTGCTCAAACCAAGTGATTCGGTTTTGGCGTTCAGTCTGCACTTGACGTTTACCGTCATTCCCAAAGGTTTCCATTACTTGCCACACTGTCCGAAACGCCACCGCCGTAAAAGCCTTTTGTTGTCACCTGCAGCCGCACAATTCAACGTCAACAACGTCGTTGCCACAACAATGTGTTGAACTTGTAATTGTGTTAGATACTTTGGAGCTGTGTGCAAAATTTGTTGCTCAATTTGTTAACGCACGAATAGCTTTTGTTATATTATAAACATTAAGTGGTTGGCACTTGCGGGACCATCAATTTCTGCAAGTTGTTTTGAACTTCTTGGATTTTCAGTGGAATGAATAGCTAAGTAAAATTCTAAACAAAATGACAAAGACAGCATTTTAGAGATACAAATCGACTGACATATAAATACGAAATGGAATAAAATACCCTTAAGCCACAAATAAATGTTAAGAGTAGCAAAAGCATAGTTTTGCACTCATTATTCATAATGCTATTAATAATAAACAAGTTACATAAAACTGCATAAAGCTTTTGGCACTTAGGAGCAATGCACTTTCTACGCAATCAACTGTTAAGCTAGAGAACATAGTACGTATTTGTACAGGCTTCAGTGCAAAGTACTCGAACAACTCATGGAAAGTTTTCTAAAAAAAAAAGAATTATTGGAAAGTTTTTATTTTAAAGACTTCTTTCTTCTTTTTTATGTGATTTTCCTATGTTCCCTTAGCGTTGTTCAAGTTATGGCAGCATTAAGTAAACGCCGGGCACAATGTTTATGCATTTATAATGCATAATGTGGCAAGAGCGCAAGCGAAAACGGTAGACGACCCGACCAGAGAGGAGAGGACTGCACAGAACGCATAGAAGTATGCAACAAAGTTATGCAAAGTGCAGGAACAGCAGCGGCAGCAGCAGCAGCAGCAGAGCAGACAAGCAGAAAGCAAAGCGCTTGCCACTTGAAAAATTTAGCAAATTCTTAAAGGATGGCTGGTTACATGAAAGTGGTAACGAGGTGGTGCGAGTGGTTGGGGTTGGGATTGGGGGCATTAAAAAATGTCGCACATTGTAATGGGTTAAGAAGCGTCGCCAGCAAGAAGGTAAAGTGGCATCGTGTAATGGCAACTGCAACAGGATGCAGGTTAAGTTCTTGACGCACACAAACAAACACACATATAGAGTGGCAAAAGTTATGAGCGCATGCTGCATGTTGCATGTTGCATGGAGCAAAAATGTAGTCCAAGTGGCCTGCAAAGTGTCAACTTGTTTGATTTACGTAGCCTCACTAAAATAATCAGCATACGAAAACTGGGAAAAAAAGAAACGTGCAACCTAACGAGAAACTCTTTCCTTACCCATATACCAATTTCTCATGTAGCAATCAGTGCCTCATTACACACACTCATACACAGACTCTGAAAAGTTGTCGAGTTCCTTAAGTTTCGCAATTTGGGCAACTGGTTGCCTTGGCAGCTGCTGCATAGCTCTTGACGTATATCAGCTTCCGGTGCATAACATGCAGACGTGTTTCCGGCACACGCAACACGCAGCGTTCGCATATATTTCAAGTGATTTATGATCAAGCACGTTTTACCTTTTTTTTCCACCCCCACCCCCTCATATACACTGTTAGTGTCTAATTGTGGTTTATAGGGATTGAGGAAGTAATGTTATAATATTGTAATCTTTGCTCTTCATTAAAACAGTTTTACCTTCTTTTTACTTTTTTTTTCATTGTTATGTTTTTAAAAAAACGGAGTATATATAAGTCGTTACGCGCGCTCTTTATTATTTTCATCATATTTTTTCGGCCTCTTTTCTGTTGTTTTGGTTGCACTCCGAAAAAAGTAACTTTTGTGACGCATTCTTGCATTAAATTGGCTAAAAGCACAAACTTTTGTGCCTGTCAACGTGGCGTATGAGTTATGACTGCGGCTAAACTAACCTTCAGCTAGATATTTGCCACAGCTCCCGCTTTTGCCAGTGTCCTTTAATTCCCATTGTGTTGCGTAATTACTTTGGTGGGCAATTAATTTGAGCGATCCACAACAACTTAATACATCAACTGAAATGCCCGAAAGCCAAAGTCAGCGCCTTGATTTTCCGCTTGACTTATTTTAACTTTCGCTTTAGCTGGTTGCTATACTATATTTGCTTTTCCTTTTTTCATTTTTTTAAGCACAAAGTTTTCGGGGCATGTTTTTTTCTTGTCTTCTTGTGCTTTGCTTTTTGCCTTTCCAAAATTAGTATTTGTCGTCCTGGGTTGCCACATTACTTGGTTTATATCTGCAAGTTCAGTCGCCATTCGCGCAGCTTCAGGCGGCCGTTAACGGCAACAACAATTTGTTTTCTCGCCTGGGCAACGCTCTTTACACTTGATAAGAAAACTTTTGCCATGGTTGCCATTTTTCAACGTCTCGTTCTGCCCAAAATGTGCTGGTAAAAGTTTTTAGTTTAATTTCAGTTTCAGTTTGTTTTTCGTAGTTTTACTTTTTATGAGCGCAAAAAAACAAAAATATATATATTTTTACGTTAATTGTATGCTCAGATTTTACTAATACTAATTATTTTCTATGTTTTTGTATCTTTTCAGGTAGGCAAAACTAGATGATGGCAAAACTTTAAGAAAAGCAGTTAAGATTTCATTTTGATATTAAATAGTAAAGTTGTTATAAATGTTTATATATCAGACTTAAAAATGGGGAAAATACTCACTTCACTAAAAGCTTTTTACAACAACAAAGCTTAAAAAACATATCTAACAGAATATTTTACGAAAATATTTGTAATTTTATCTAGAAGAATTTATGGCTCTTAACTTCTTTCTACCCTAACAGTTTATATAAACACTCTGACAGCCAAGTTAAAGCATCGCTTGAAATATATTGCTCTGGCAATATGTTCTCAGGCACTTGTTTGTTACTCTCTCGTAGTTGTAGATCATTAATAAATCACGTGTCCGCAATAATGTACTGCAGCAGTAAAAGTCGATTTTCTTCGCAGCAGCAGTTTTCCTAGATCATTGTATAACTTTTTGCACCGACAACATTTTTTCGGCTTTTGTCTGGCTGCGCAACGTTGCAGCTAGCTGTTGCCTTGCCTCACGGTGTCAGAATTGCACCACAGCAGCAGTTGGAAAAGGTGAAATCGAATATCAAGGAATTTCCATGGAAAGCCAGGGAATTTTTGCTGTTTAAGTTACGCGATGCCATTGAAAAACGTTAGCATTGACGCTTCTGAGTATTTCGTGCAATTACGTTAAAAAAAATCCTCAACTAATTGCATGCATTTGCAAATGTTTAAGGGGAAAAAGTTTGACGCACAATGGGGGAAAAAAAAGAAAGAAAATTACTGCTGTAATTAAAAGTTCGCCCGTCATTTAAAACTCTGTTGCAATAACAAAAACAAAAACAAATAAAACATTCACAAAATAAAGAAATCAAATGAATGGCTAAAATTTTAAACAGAAACAAAAAATGTCAAGTAAATATTTGATTCCACGAGCGATGAAAGTGAATGGAGTGGATAGATGGATGGTTGGGGGCACAACACAATGCTTCTGCTGATAAAACTGATGACAGGCACACACGTGTGTGTGTGTGTTTGTTTGTGTGTGTTTGTTTGAGTGCTGTCAGCGGCATTTGTGTTTGTTTTCTCTAGACATATCCCATTGGGGGCCCGCTTTGCTTACATCCCTTTCTCTAGACAGCGTTGTCGCTGTGTGGTTTGTAATTAATTAAATCCTTTGTTGTTGTCCTGCATAAGTTAAAAAAGGACCAAAAAATACGTACATCAAGGAACAATATTGTTTCAAGTGCAAATTGGCTGCATGAATATATATATATATATATAAATAAACGGTGGCAAAAGAAAACTCGCAAACAAAATTTAATGTTATTTTATTTTAAAATGGTTGTCCATGCGGCTTGGCACGCATGCCACTTTCACTTGCCACCAGCTCTGTGCCGCATTTATTACGCCTCTTCTTCTCTGGTTTTTTGTATGACTTAATTGCCCCGTTTGCGCTGTTGCTCTTGCCCCATTCAGCACAACGTTCTTTTTTGTGTCTCCTTTTTATTTTGGCCCCTGTCTTTCTTTATATTCTGTGCTTTGTGCTCGCTGGTGCGAGAAGGCATTTAAAATATGCACGGCATTTGACATTTTAATCAACCATGCCAGCTGAGGGGGCAGCGTGACGCGTGGACGGCAAAACCGAATGCGAAGACAAGGCGCAAAGCAACAAATGTTAAGCAAAAGTGCAAGAAGCTAAAATGCTTAAAGAGCCGCCCAGAGACTATGCTGAATAAGAGACCGGAGAGCGAGCGAGCGAGCGAGTTGAAGATGAATCGAGCGTTAAAGGAAACGGCGCGACAGGCTACAGGAAAAAACTTGAAAAACTTGCGGAAATTTCTTAATGAATACAAATGCTCTTGGCTGCTGCTTGGTGCCAAGAAACGGGCGTAAAAGAGGCAGGTAGAGTGGAAATGAAACAGAGACAAACGACAAAAAATGCTGTGCTCGAGTACCGGGTATTGCCTTTTGCTTCGGCAATTCCATGCGGTCAACGTTGAAATTTGGAGTTTTCATCGTAACTTTAGCCAGTTGACGTTGCATTTCATTTTATGGTAATTCCTAATGCAATTTTGTTGTTTAACATATAAATTGTATCTCTGAAGGGCTGCGCCAAGAGTTCAACTTTTCTTATCTTCGTCCGCTGACTTAGTTATCTAACGGATACTTTGTCATACTCATATTGCATAAAGCGGCAAAATTTATGATAACTCGATGCGTCTAGGGAGCAATCTTTAAGTTTTAGTGAACTTTTCTTAGTCTTTACTAATCTTAAAGCACATTTAATCAAGTACCATTAAGATATGCTTAGAACAAACCATTGGACGTCAAACCCAAATGTAATTGCTAAGAGACAAGTCGAACTTCAAAAAGCTTAGAAATATCTCTTCTTTTTTGCCCAACTGCCACTTTGAAACGTTCGCCAATTTAGAACGCTTCAAACTAATTACTTAAAGTACTTGCCAAATAGTCAAAGGGAAATGGTTGCTTTAATGATTACCCAAACACGAACGCTAAAATGAATATTTAAAGTGCATTTCCAAGTGCTCTTTAATTGCTGTTGACTTTTGATAAATTCAACTAAAAATGTTTGTCAAGCAGTTAGTGCATTTCCATAAAACTGATCCAATAAACTTTTATATCGAATCACACACACACGCACATACATTTTTCATTTCGCTTATGGTTGTCCTTGACCGTTTTGGCATTGGCCAATGACATTGGCTATGGCCAAGTCATCGAACTTAAGTGCTGACACTGCTATTATCGAGTACATATTGAAAATGTGTCCATAAAACCAACTACAGAAGCACTCTTAGTGTACCATGATACATATTTCAAGTGGTGTATTGGCCATGAATGTGACATTGAGTCAAGGCCAAGACTAACGATAGCTTCTTCGCTGTTAGTGCTGTTTTCTCATTTCTCCTCCTCTCATTTGGCTTTTGCATTATTGATTTTGCAATTAAACGACGCAAATGTTTGTGTATGTGGGCCCTAAACAATATGTCTGCTGTTGTGCTTTTAATTAGTGAGATATGAGAAATTTAGTTACAATTCATGTGCAAATTGCATTTCACAGTTTCTGTCACTAAGTAGCGCTAATTTCGTGCAGCAGCTGCTTCAAATAGATAACTGGCAGTTATTGTTCGAGCGTTAAATGCGTTCTATGCTCTAATTAAAAGCACATCAAAATGCGCAGCCTGTGCGTATGCAGCACTTTTCCACTCTACTGTTTTTATCTTTTTGGTGCGTATACATTTTATCGCACTTAGTTTAGTGCGTATACGTAATATCGTTAACGTACATACTATGCTGCTAGGCACATAACCTAAACGCATTGGGGATTTTGCTGCATGCCACGTAAAAAATAGTGTTTTTTTGTATCCTAACTATGCAAAATTCTATACCCTGTTCGTAGGGAAAGAGCATATATATGGGTTAGCCGTTTTTACGGAATACATGAAATCTGTTTGTTGTTTCTACTTTCTCAAGGGACTTAAGAGCTTATCAACTGTGATAGACATCTGCCAACCTATTAATAAATTATAAACATTATATACACCCTGTAAAGGAGCTGAGTTGGGTATGCTTGCATTGATAACTTTGTTGTTATTTAAACTGTTTTGATATAATATTAATATTTATTTGTATATGACTAAAAAAATTAAAATTAAATTAGTCAATATTTTACCATACAGATTAGAGAGTATTTATTAGTTGAGCACACCCGCCATTGCCTTACCTTTGCACATGTTTTACCGGTTTAGAAATGTTTGTCACTCAACGTTAAACGTCGCGGTCGTTATGGTCGCCATCAGCGATGCTGTGCCTGTTTCCACTCCTGTGCTCCTGCGTTAACTCCTGGCTGGCTCAGAGTCGCTGCATATAAATCACGTGGCGACATGTGACAGGTTTTGGCTGGATGCTCGCTTGCTGCTTGACTTGTCACTTGCTGACATTTTGCGGCCTGACACTTGACATTTGTCACTGCAGTTCCTTGTGCCCTGACAACGCCAGAAGCAACGACGACGACGCTAACGAAATCTGTATAATCCTTCCTCAAATTCATTTTGCTTTTTGCAACATTGCCAACTCGGCCATAGTTTAATTCGCTCAGACACCAAAAAAAAAAAGAATATGAGCACTCATCATTGCAGCGGACATGCACACAATACAACACAAAATTTCGGCCAATTTGCAAGTTGGGATCTCTGAAAATGCAAAGATGGCTTAAATAAATGAGAAATTGTTAGCAGAGTTATCAATTGGTATTGTGTAAAATTTGTGAAAAGTCAAGAATGTTATCTAGTGAGAAGAAATATGTTTATTAATAATACAATCTAATATATGTACAAATATATAATTAGGGTATCTGCCCACTGTTCCTTGACTTCTTTTTGAAAAGAATATTGATTATTTCAACACGGTGCCACACCTAACTAAACATACATACCGCGGCACGATTAATTACGCACATATTTTGCTGTGGCTTTTGGCAAAATATTCTGCTCTTAGCCACAATTTTGTTGATTAGCGAAAGAATTTGTAAACAAAGAGTTTTGTTATCATGCAAATATTAATTGTACTTATCAGTTACTAAGCTGTAAGTAAGCCCAAAAGGGTATAGAACATATATAAAAAGATTTTTTTCAGTTTCACTTTTCTATTGATCTATAAATATATCTAATAATTTATTGTTATACAGGCTAACCAAAACACAAATGGCTCGCAAATGGCAATAACCAACAGCATGAAGAGGCAACAATTAAAGTCAGCAATTTGTTTAGGTCAATACAAATACACACACACAAACGCACACATGCACGTAACCAAGCGAAATATGCACACACATACACAGTCATGCTCAGTATTTTAGTATTAGTGTATAGAATGCTTTGTGGCAAGCCACAGACGTAACCGCTGGCAACTGGCCACCAGTTGGCCTACCAAAGTCAGCTAATCAAATAAAATATGGAAACGCAATCACATGCGAACTGCAGAAACAACAATTGCGATGCTCACACACACACACACGCACACAAACATACACACACACACAACGTGGCGTATGTGTAATACCTGGTCAAATGCCAATCAAATAGTTCCCATTGCAATATTGCCAATAATTTGCGGCTGTGCAAATTTGAAACATTTGCATTGCCAATTGAATTAGCTAACCGTTTTCAGTCCTGTCGGAGTTCAGACCTCATTGTAGTTGCCCATTGTAAGGGCATTAATATCAATTATTAACACGCACACACACACACTTAACACACCTCATTAGTTTTATGCGTTGCTTCCATAGAAAAAACCCCGTAAGCAGTGGGAGACGTAAACTAATTAATTAACAATTAATTAGTGGTGTAATTAAATTGACTTCAATAAAAAAAGGGAAATAAATCGGATAAGGGAAAGTTTTTTTTTTTGCAAATAGAAAAAACATAAAAACCATAAACAGGTAGAGATACAATACAATATATTCATTAATTTAATTGTTACCCAATATTCTTCTTATTTTACGTTTTTTTGTCGTTTTCTTATACTACCGAAAATCGATTGAATTCTATTTAAATTTTTGAATGCCCATGTTCTAATTATTCCCTAAAAACCTATGTACATATAAAATAAATTTCCTAATACTATGAAAATCTTACTAGTTGCTATGACTGTTAAGTGCACACCAATTAGCTGGGCATAGAGACTTTTTAAGTATGTTGCGACAATAAAACAAGACAATGAGAGCAATTGCCAACACAAACACACTCAAATGTACAGAGACAGTCAAACACATACGCAAAGAAAGATATATATATATATATATATATATATATATAGAGAGAGTGAGAGAGAGAGTGAGATCGGGAGAGAGAGTCAATCGCTAAGCCACTTAGACGCCAGGCAAACAAGCACTTTCAGCAAATTCAATAAAAGCCTGAAATACAACTCAGCCATTACCATCAAAACCCTACACTTTGACACTCCAACCCCCCAACCGCTCCCCCACTCGCCCCCTCCACTCAATTCTAATTCACATATGGCGATGGCCCGAAATTCGAGTTGACAGAATCGCTGTGTAAATTGTGTAGTGCTTAATGTGCGACTCGATTGTCGCTGTGGCACGCATTTGGGGCCAAGTTTTTATTGTGCTGCAAATGCATTGCATAGTTTTAGGCAACGTGAGGAGAGATACCATATGTGTGTGGGTGTCTGTGTGTGTGTGTGTAAGTGCTTTTCATTGCTTGTTTGTGCCGTTTATTGGACTGGCGCTGCCTGAGCGTGTCCGCCAACCAGCTGCTGCCAATGCAAATAGATTAGCCTAATTAAATACTTTTACGCTTAGTGCGGAAAACTTTTTTTTTTCTATTTCTGTTTTCTGCTACTAGCATTTTATACTCTTTGGTAAAGTGTTTTGCTATTGCAATATGTAACGTAATAAGGAAAGCACTCGAAAGAATATATAGATATTGGATGAGTTTTTAACTATTTGAGTCCTATGAAACACATTATGAAAAATGTTATAAATTTCGTCTGTTTTGGTTGAAATTATAATGAAAACTTATTCATATAACTATGCATATAACAATTGTAAAACGGTTGGGTGTCCTAAGTACCTTTTCAGGTTCTTTTTGAGATATGAAGGGTATACCATAGTTGTTACCTTTTCGTTAGCTTGTTATTCTCTTACTACTACTGGTCTCTATTGGTTGAAGAAATGAGCGAAAAATTGCTTGTAAAACTGCACCGTCAGATGTTTGTGTAAGCTATTGAAATATTTAGCTCACGGCCCTGCAGTAATTGGTTTCCTTCCTGGTTTTTGGCCAAGAGATTAAGGTTTGTATTTCGAAAACCCCTATTTAATGGCATTCGTTTCAACACCAACATTTTGGTGCTATGGACGATGGCTTACGATGTTGGTAGTGCTGCCAGTTTTGGTCATTAACTACTGAGCGGGTTAATGAAAAAGTCACAAAAAACCTTTTCTGTATGTTACAGACACAGACACAAACACAAACACAAACACACACACACACACACACATTCGCATACACACACATACTACTTTTAGGCAAATATCCGCTGAGGTTAACTTGTTGGGTTTTTGTTTTGTTTGCCGCGAGACACATGCAAAAATGTTCATTTGACAGCATTTAGCCGTAAGAACCGCAAATACACACAAACACACACACAAACATAAATACATACGTGTACACAGCAGACATTTTATGTTGCTGTAACCGCAGCACCCACACACTCAAACACACACACACACATACAGCCACATACACCACATAGAACGCACCACACAGATACGCATAAATTACGGCATTTTGTGGGCAGCAACATAACTAACAGTAATTAGCTACTTTATGTGACAGTCACACACATATACACACACTTACGTACTTACACACACTCACACAGATAGAGGGAGGTCGAGGAAGAGACAGCCTTTGGGCTTTAGGACGACGCTCAGTTTATGTTTTCAAATTTTCCGTTTGTGGTCAATTGGGAATTGCAATTAACGCGTTGCTTTATTTTTATGGCCCTTTGTACGCTTGTTTGTATTATAGTTTTTACACACATAACATACACTCTCACATAAATCGCTACACTTATTTTGCCATAATAATAAATTGGCACTCTGTGCGGTATCAGGTCACCAACTGCCGTTTGTCCCATACTTGTTTATAGCCATCTCTGTTTTTTTTTCCGTTTTCTGTTTGGTTTCCCTGGGGCACCTTTTTTGTCATCTTTGCTTTGGCTTTGGCTTTGAGCTGGCTCATAAATTTTGTATGCTGCATAAACTGCCTGCAAAATGCAAATTGTAAAAGGGATTTTCTTGGTATTTTTTTTTTTTTTTTTTGCTTTTGCTTGATATTGCGTATTTTTTCCCAGCATTACAAAGAATATATTTAAATAAAATGATGAGCAAAAAAAATAAGCAATCGGATTTTGGTGGTCTGTATATATTTATTTGGTTTTTAATAAAACATGCGATTTAAATGCATTTTGGTTGGGTTTTATGTAATAAAAAAAAGTAAGAGAGGGATATTTTCTGTTAAAGTGTTTTAATATTGCAATATATGTAAGCTCCTTTGGCCATCCTTGTGCTAATCGCATACCAAGAAATATCACCTCTTTCTGCTCTTGACACCCACGAAGATAACCGTTCAAAATGGCACTTGGTATTTGCACATAGAAAGCATTTTATGCAAATTCGATACATATTTATTGCTGCTTAGATCATAAACATGTCATCACCAGCGACCAACAACAACAACAAGAATAAGATGGAAACTGCAAACAATTTGAAATGCAAATGAAACAACACAAACGTATATGTACAGGGTATTTATAAAAATCAGTCACAATCAGTCGCTCATAGATAACGCAAATGATTCCATTAAAATGCAAAATTTCCTATATCCAATAATGCGCTGTCGATGGCAGCAGAAACATGAACAAGTCAAAGAAGCCGTGGCATCAACTAAAATATAAAGCATCAAAGCTGCAGGCAACATGAGTTTAATTGGTTTCAGCAAAAATATATTTGTAGTTTGTATGTCTGTTTATACTCTTGACTATATAACCATTTTTAGCTGGCAACAAATTCCTTTATAGTGCAGATCATGAGCTATTTTAAATGAACAAAAACCATGAAATTGATTTAAAAAAAAAACCGGAAATGAGTAGTATTAAAAAGGGAATGTTATAGACATTAAATATTCTTGATCTTATTAAAAAAACAAATAAATTTATCAATCACAATTTTTTATTTTTAGGAACATAGTTTTAATATAATTTTCCATAATCTATGTTTTATAAGTTAAGGTATCTGATAGTCGACGCAAAAATATTTCCAAAAACATTTTTGGCAATTTCTTTTTTTTGGTTGTGGCTAAGCAATTGCAGGTTGTGCTCGCCGTTTGGCAAGTGATAAATTTAAAAACGAAATTGCACCGCCGACACATTCGCACAATGGACACCAAAACGAATGGGTAGGCGTGGTCGCGGGGGTGGGGTGTTTGGTTGTGAAGCACTCAGCCACCTGCTCAGTAAAGACGTATAAAAAATTGGCGACCCAAAGGTGTCTGCGGAGGCGGAATCGCATCTGCCCTTCCGTTGCTGTCGACTACGTCGTCTTTCTTCCTGTCTCCCCCTTTCACACACACGCTCTCTCTTTCTCTCTCTCTCTCTCTCTACATGTCTGCTGTTTCACATGTTTGTGTGTGTGTACTGGATGTGTGTTTGGCAACTTTTTGGTATTATTCTCTCTTTCTCGTATGGCTTGCTTGCTTGCAATTGCAATTAAATGCTGTTGAATCTGCTGCTGCAAACTAAAATATTTTGTTTTAATTATAAACTAGAGCACGTTCCGAGCACGGCAGCCTGACAATTTGAAGTTCATTTAAACATTGCACATTGTTGCCATAACAACAACAGCAACAACGGCAACAACAACTGCAACCAGAACTACCACAATGCTGCCACTTCATTTGATACTCATTTAAGTTAATAAAATGGCCCGAGGGCAATAGCAGTGCATTCGCATTTAGTGAACCAACTAAATTCATTAAATTGACATGAAAAAAGTGAACAGTGAACAAATTGGCTACTGCTTATGGTTGTGGAAAAGTTTGCGCAGGTTATATATGAAACAAAATACTATCTGTGTATCCACGAAGTTTATAATATGAAACACAATACTATCTATGTATCCACGAAGTTTATAATTAACATATATTTTAGTCATAGATTATTTGGTATATTTATTCTTTTATGTACTTTACTCAGTGTCTGGTTACTGACTAGCTGTGATTGCGTAGTGCTTATAAGCGTATTGATTGTGAACCAAGCACAAATACTAGAAATAATTAATTAAGTGACAGTAACTTGCTTTTAGTTACAAGTGTTTATCGTCTGGCCAGAGAGCTGCTTTTTAATTCAATATGTCAAAAGTGTCGTTTGGCTAAGCCTCCAGCAATCGTCACCTAACATTTGCATGGCAGCAGGGGGCATAGAAAGGGGTGGTGGGGGTTTTTAGGGAGGAAAACTATGCAAACTGGCAGCTATATGATGGACGCAGTCAACAGCTGTCAGTCAAAGTAGGCGCATTTGCTTGCTCATCCAATGTGCGACTCCACCGCCACAGCTGTGGCCTGTGGCTGCAGCTGAAGCTGGTGCTGTGCGTCAAACTGTCAGTCAGAAATGAGGCGACGGCAACGGCGACGGTGATGGTGACGGTGACGGCAAACGTGGCAGACAGTTTTAGGTAGTCAGCCTGCCTGCTGGGTTGGTTGGCTAGTTGCTTGGCTGTTTGGTTGGTTGGTTTGTCTGCTTGTTGGCTGGCAGCTGCTTAGTTAGTTAGTTGGTTGGATTTGCCACAAAGCCATTGGCCAAACGATTCAGACATGGCCCAAAGCACATAGACACGGAAACCGGCTGTCTGCCAGTCTGCAGCTTAAAGAAACGTGCAGAAATTAAAAGCAGCAGTTCAAGTTTAATTTAATTGTTGCTCGACTCCGGCTTTAGAGTGAGTTAATTTTGCGGTTTTCTATTTTTAGCTTATGCAAAAATGAATGGAACTTGATTGCATTTTTTACTATGCAAAAGAGCAAAGTTGACAGAGCAATTCAAATAATAGATTTAAATGATTTATTAACATTAAAAAGTTGCTTGAATTACAGTTTAAAGTTAAATAAAATTGAATTACTTAAACAAACCATAAAATAGTCAAAGACTGCATATCAAAAATATTCAATTAATTTTCATTTGATTGAATGTAATGTAAACTAAAATGTCCATTCAATAATTATTTTAAAAAAATTCTGTAATATAATTATGACAGTTTAATAAACGCTGAAATACAATATGCCAAGCATTTATACAATGCGATATACAATAATTTGTACAAATCGACAGACAAAAGACATAACTGTTTGCTGCATTGCGGCGAAAAACGTAGCGAACACATTTATTTATAAAATATGCAACAAAAGGCAGCAATATTAAGTCATTATCAGCACGAACAACAACAGGAACAGCAACCGACAACAACAAGAACAGTTTGTATGACAGCTACAAACATTTTACAAGCAATTCAACAGAAGAGACAAGCAGCACAGCAACAAATGATGCAGCAAAATGCTATGATGAAGCAAGGAGCAGCTGGAGCTGAAACTGAAACAGGAGCAGGAGCAGGAGCGGGGGCGGAAGCGATGGTAGTTGCTTGTTTCTCGACATTGCGATAAAGTTGTCATAGTGTGAAACAAACAATTCATCAGCGTCAATGTGATAAATTATATTTTTCAACGCACACACACACACACACACACAGAGTGAGAGAAAATTGGCTGGGAAATTTTTATACGTAGCAGCACGAAAATCGAAAAGTAGAACATGATTAATGGGCTTGTTTTCAATTGAATTATAAACAAAACAAAACGGGCCCCAGACGTCAAGTACACGCACTGTATAACAGCCATATTACGTATACGCCACATCAATTGAATAGACGCGTACAAGCATACGAAGAACTAAGAATTATACTAAGACCTGTATACCAAACGCAAGAGGCAACGAACAACATAAGTTTAATACAATTAAAATGGTCTACAACAAGGCCAACCACAACAACAACAACAACAGCCAGCCAACCATACTGAATTATTTTCTTCTGTTTGCTTTTCTGACTCGAACCAATTAGCTTATGTTGTGTCCTTGCCTGCTGCTGTTGCTGTTGCTGCTTTGGGTGTTGTTGTTTACTGTTGCCCAGGTCCATTTTAATGGCATTTTTGCTCTTGGCGTTTTGTGGCTTTTCTTGTTGTTGTTATGCTTGGTTTTTTTTTATAAAAATAAAATGGCATGTTGTGGCTTTTCATTGGCACCACTGAAATGTTTGGCCTAATGCGCATCAGCTCAGCTTAAAGCTAAGATTTTAATTTGACGCATAAATTTCATTGAGTGGCGCATTTATTTATTTATCGCCTCAGTTTTATGTGCCACTTAAGGGATTTGTAATTTGTAAGCCCACTAACTACACCATCGCATTGCATCCCATCCCATCAATGGTATCCATCTGTATCTGCATTAGGTGCGGCTAAGTGTCGGCCACGAAAAGCGCGCGACAGTATGGGCTAATTGCTTCATTTGTTATGTAGAATTTATGTGTGCTAGAGACGAGTATTTATGCAAGGCATTCCTAATTGGATCTTGGTTAACGTGTTGTGGTAGCAACTAAACTGAAAGCTTACTCTTCAACAATCATCTAGTTACTCTTTCAAAAGAGCATTGAAATTTTTCTGGCAGAGTAAAAGGCTTCTTGTGAATTGAGTAAGTATCTGTTTCAATTTTCCTTATTCTTGCACAGGTTTTTGTCTTTACATCAATTGAAAACATAATATCCCTTCATCTTATCCCTTTCTCGTATCGTACTCGTTCTATCGCATTGATTTGACAAATATAAATCTTAAAAGCCGTTTATTTAATGCATAATTCAAAAACATAACTCGTTCATAACGCCCAACTGCCAGACATATCAAATATTTGAACAATTTGTTCCACGGCTGCGCCCAATCTTCAAAAACTTCAATCATGCATAAATTTTTATTGCCTGGCATTAAAACATATGCTAGAGCAGCTAGCGTCGCGCCCACCAATCCGCCCACCAACCCGCCAAGCAACATATATTTATGACATTCCCGTTGACTGCTTATGATATAGTCCTTGTGTGCTTTCGTCCTTGTTGCTGTTGTAGCAATCGTTATTGTTGTTGTTGTTGTAGTTGGCTCCGTTGTCATTGCTCCTGCGGCTGCTGTTGCTGTTGCTGTTGCCGCTTCTGCTGCTACTGTTATTTTCGATACACATGTCTGTCTGCCATGTCACTCGACTCGACTCGACTCTACTTCTCTTCTCCGCGCAGCGCTGGGAGCGTCATTGTCAATGTTTTTTGTGCATAGTTCCTGTTGTTTGTTTTGGCAACTGCTGTTGCTGTTGCTGCTACTGCACACATACACACATAAACTAATACAAACACTAAGTGAAGCTTGTGTGCAGATTGAAATTTATGCGCGTTGATAACAGGACACCCGCCCCAAAATACTGTACACAAAAATTGATATTTTATGGTTATGAATTATTACCAGCGATTATCTTACATAAAAGAGCTGGATAAAAAGGATTTGGCACAAAACGAAATACAAGTCAATTTCATAAAAGCAATGTCAATATCAAATATATATATATTATATATATACAGCTAAGCTCTCTTCTAAATTGATCATAGCTACTTTTACTAGAGCTCTTACCATAAGCCAAAACTTTGCCAGCAATTTGGACATGTAGGAAAATGTTTAAATTCTATTTTCCTTATGCAGTGAGAAATTGCTTTACACTGGAGACTATCGAAATACTATTCAAATAATATTGTTGCCTGCCATAAAATGCTTTAGAACCAATTTGCCATACGCAAACAAACAGGCGCACACAAATGCAAACTTGCAACACAATACTTTTATGAGAATATGCATTTCGAATGAGTTGTGGAAAATTGCATTTGCCAAAATGTTATGAAATTCTTTTATACTCATACATTTCAATTGGAAAAACGAAAGTTTTTTTTTTTTTTTTGGCAAAATAAAAGTGGCTGCATTTAAATGAGTGAAAAGAAATTGAAAATAGTCTTTATAAAGTCGAAGTTAAGTTTTAAAAAGCTATTGAACAAATTGATGGATTATTTAAGTATTTTTGGGTGTAGTTTTAAAGATGATATATTGCTTATCAGAAATTTATAATGTAAAACTTATAATGTTTCAGTTTAAAATAGTTGAAATTCAATCAGTGTTTGTTACCAAAAGTGGTAATGAAATAATATATATGAAATATAAAATAATATATTATTAATCATGGCAATTCTAAAAGATATTGCTATTTTTAAACATACAGTTCATGGATAGGTTACAATGAATTGGTTAGTCTCTACAATCCACTTGATATCCTATTGTTAGTAAGGTTTCTTCTCAGTTGGCTCTCTTAGACCTTTTTAGTTCTATATCTTTGAAATGAAGCCAACAGCTTTGAAGCACTGGCAACACCACTACACATGAGACATGAGCATCAGCAAGCCATGGGGCAATGTGCCAAAAGGACTTCACTTTCATTCAAAAGAGTGCAGCAAGAGTGCTGCTGCCATTTGGCATTTGCTCGGATGATGCTCGAAGAGAAACCCTTCTCGCACAGAAACTTGACATGGTCACACGCTGCGTTGTCGCCAGCCTCATTGGATTAACATAATGGATAATCGCAGGCCCGGCCAAAAAGGAAGGTCGACGCATGTCATCGCTGTAAATGATATGTGTAGGGGTTAAAGTAGATATTCGCATTAGTATGACGTCCGCAATACGCTGATGAAGCAGCTGCCGCCGCTGTGAGCTGTGCGCCAGTTTAACTGACAGCTCTGACAGCTTGCAAAGTACATTTGCGTGCATATAGATCAGTGCATATCAAGAAGACAGACAGACACAGACAGCAACATAACGATGGAGTATGCAAAGAAGAGAGTTCAAGAAGGAGCCTAACTGGCTGCATAGATGAGTGCGTTTTACGGCAGAAGTTGTGCTTTCTGTCATATTCAATGTTCCTATTTATACACTCTGAAAAAAATTTAGAGTGAGAAAATGAAGTTATAAATTATTTGTAATCAATTTGGAAATTAATTGCTGTTTTTTAGTGGGAAATCTTTTATTTTGAGAATCTTTTCTATATATTTATATTATATAATCTTTTAAGCATATTTTTTTCAAGTGTATTTTCTTACCATCCACATAACTCAAAGAGCTGACTTTGTTCCCATCAGCAACTGTGCAACTGCAACGCGACACGTACTCTCAAGCCTTCACTGAAGTTGTTACCCGGTTTGGCCCTGCATTGTCGAGTGTTTCGTTCACTTCCTGCTCGCAAGATTGTAAGTGTGTGTGGATGTGTGTGTGTTTGTATAGGAGTGTCATGAAGTGTCTGACTTACATGTGCGCAGCTGCCGACAGTTGACATGCGACGCTCAAACATCGCTTGTACTTATTCAAGCTCCATAACCACACCCACAATTTCACTCTCCCTCCTCACATTTTCCAACCCCGCATTCAGTAATGGCGTTGGCTTCTTTAAATTATTGCGCCATGTGCGTAGATGGTTGTGGAATAAAATACAGTTACACTTAGTATACCCTTGCCATGGGACATGTTGTTGAAATATACAAGATTACAATTTAAAAATGTTCAAAATTTTTATTCTAAATAACAAAAAAAAGCTTCTTGCAAAACTTAAGTGAACATTTGTTTTCAAACCACTATCTTGTCTAAGAGTATTCGCCATTCGTCATATTTGTGTTTTTTTTCTATTTTGGTATTTTGTTTCCTGATTTTAATAGCCGCCGTTGCCGCCGTTGCCGCCGTTGCCGCCGTTGCCGCCGTTGCCGCCTTGTAGCTTCATGGCGCTAGTCTCTTTCCGCGGCATTCAATTTATTTCTGCATAAACATTTTATACACTCGTTGATGGCGTCTGTTTGTTACTGTTACTCTTGTTGTTTTTCTTCTGCTTGTTACTGGCTCGCTTTTGAATTTTTTATATGCATGTAGAATGCGAGAATAATTCATACTCAACACAGACAAACACTCACACACATACACAAACCTTGTGTGTATAATAATTGCTTTCATATCGCAATGTATTTTTTTTTCTTCTTTGCAACTTTGTTTTGTGATTTGTTGAATGCTGTGATTTAATTTTAAATGAGTTTTTGATTTATGCATTAAACACATAATTGTAACAGATTTTCCTTTTGCCTTTGTCTGACGCCGCTCTACCTTTTTATTGCTCGTGTTGTTGCTGCTGTTGCTGCTTACTCCAGACACAGAGAGCTGGAGGCTCTTGTCTCTTGGCAGCAGGATTTGGCTGCCATTTTATGTGCATAATTTAATGTTTAGCGTGATTTATGGCGACTTTGTTACGAGCAAGAAAAAAAAGGCTTTTAATATAAAGAAAAAAACCGTGGATTTTTGTTGAAATTTTTGAGGATTTTACTAGGGGCTTACTTTGTTTGTTTGTTATGCTCGATGTTAAAAATAAATATGTGTGTTTTTCTCTTGAGCATAGGACTGGAAAATGACAGACAAAGTATGGATTTAATAATTGTTTTTTCTTATCATGGCTTAAGATTCGCTTGTTATTTCCCATTTGCCACAACAATTAAAAGCTAACAGCTTAAAACTATATGTTTATTTTAACGAATGTTAATGGCAAAAAACTTTCTTAAACACAATTTTTACCCACATAATCCTATGCAAATATGTTCACACATCCTGCAGAAAGCCTGCACATTCTGATGGAAAATAATCCCCTTTTTAATGCTTTCGCCCAAAACACAAAGAGCAATTAAACTAAAAGCATTCAAAATGCACACACACAGGCAGACAATCAAAATTCAAATATTCATATTTGCAATTGAAGCTCTTTGGCTGTAAAAGTAACTGAGATTTGCACATAATAGCAGCAGTAGTAGTACTTAGGATTGTTCGCCCTCTGGTGTTTGGAAATGTTCTAGTGTTATTGAGCGTTTAGTGCGTGCGCCATAAAATGCGCAATGGAGTGCAAAGGCATAGAAAATATTGCGTATACGCCAGGGGGAGCCGCGCACACATTTTTATATTGTTTTTGTGAATTGAACGTTTTATCAGCATATCATGTGCGTGCTCCGTTTAACAAAACTAAAGTGAAACATAAATAATAATAAAAATGTCCAAATAGTATTAAACGGTACGAAAGGACGCCGAACCCCAAATACGCAATTGGTCAGAGGTCAGAGCAATTTATGTGCTTTGACCGTCGACGCCAGCTGCAAAGTGATTTCGGATTATGACATTTGACACATAAAGATTTTATGAGTTTTGCGATCGGATTAGTTCACATAAAAGTTAAGAAAAGGGCTCCCGTGTCCTGCATAACAAATTATGACCCGGTCAACATTCCTAGCCATAAAGCAATTTCTTTTCATTTTCTATTTCATTTGCTAGACTCTTGTGTATAAATAATTTATTCCTTGATGCCGTTACACTCTTGGTCGTGGTGTGCAGCAGCAGCAGGAGCAGCAGCATTTATGCAGTTATTGCTAGTTTGCATAGCATAAACATAAATACGAGTACTCCAAAAACATTCCGGCACTCTGCCAAGCAATATAAACCTCATTCCGTAACAGTATCTACAACTTGCACTTGGTATCAATTCTACTTTCCTGCCACGAGCTCTCGCTCTCTAAGTGTCTGCTTCTATGGCAATGCCCGTCAACTGGGTCACGTAAAAGCCAACAAAACTAGTTTCGTCCCTCCACCCGCTCCCTCCATCCTCTTAACATCTTTTTAAGTTTTGTTGCATACTTTTTGGTGGCCATGGGTGTGTGTGTGTAGTTGCAGGTGTGTGTGTGTGCGACTTAGTTTTTCTTGTTCATTGATTCGAACATTTCTCATGCGCTCTGCCTGAGCGATGTTTACATTTTCATTTCCATTTTTTGCTTTTTCTCCTTATTTCTATTCGCCGTGTGTTTTTCTCATTTTTTTCGTCCTTTTTCTTATTTTGCTGCGATGTTGCTGCGATAAAAATTCAATTTTGCTTATAAGCAAATACCCGACACTAAGTGAACCACATTTCTCGAATGCATCTTGTCATTTGTGCCACACACACATTAGTCTCTAGAGCTGCCGCACCATTTGTCCTGTGTGAGTGTGCCAGAAAAGTAGCATCTGATTAATAGTTGCCGCATTTATTCCTCGTTGCACAAGTTATATATGTAAATAGCCATCTCTGGGTAAATTAATTGAATTGTAAAATAAAGTTAGCAAACGGAAAAGTTTTTAAAGTTAAACTTTTAGATATATAAAATGGTAAAAGCTTAAGTTAATTATAATATTATATTTTGTTATGTTAAATGTATTTCTAGCATTAATTAACTGTCAGAAAAATGAATTTTGCACTCATCATAAGAGATAAAAAAAATAGAAATAAAATCATGTGGAACAGTTAAAGATGCTGCAAAAAATGTAAAAACCATTCAATGATTTAATTATACATGTTGCCGCATTTATTCCAATTGATATGTGACACATTAATTAACACGTTGCCTTCAATTCGGAATACTAATGTAATATATATAGAATGTGATGTGGAGGGCATTAAACAAGAACACTTTGCACAATTGATTTATGTCGCGTTAATTACACAACAACATTTATAAATTGCACATTCAGAGATGAAATAAAGCGTAATTAATGTAATTAATTATAATTGTACAACCACAAAAAATAATAAATAAAATATAACATATGCATTGTGCGTAAAAATAATTGATGGCCCATATGCATATCAAAAATGCTTAAAAAAAGTGCTCCATAAATTATTATTGCACGCATTAACACAACAATTGAGTGGACCACAAAAAACAAGTAGCTTTAGTGGAGTAAGCCTACTAGGAGATACCCTGATCCCTAAAATTGACACGGATATATCCAGTGATCCTTAAACATGGCCAAGTCGACTCGTTTATTAAAGCTGATATTGAAGATATATACTTTACGGGATCGGAGATGCTTCCTTCTCTCTACACAAAACCATTATACCCTTTCTTTACCCATTCAGAGTATAAAAGTAAACATAAAAAACTTAATAAAGTCATAGATTATTGATAATAATGATAAAAATTGAAAAAAATAAAAACTCCAAACACTTCAGATGCCTTTTAGAAAGTGTTAAAAGTGCCACTAGAATAATGAACCAAAAATGTGTGATTATATCGAACACAATCAACCTGACCCCTCGATAAACACATACTAAGAGAAGTACATACACACAAACACTTTGCGGCCTTTGTGGCCCTCTGTGGATGTGGCATGAGAAAGTGGGCAAAAGAAAGCAAACAGCGGCGCACTTTGTGTGTGTGAAAGCAGCTTTTGAAGTTAATAAAAAGCATGCGCCTCTTCTGTGCGCTCATATGGAGGTTGAATGTGGCTCAAAAAAGCGGTTTAGCCTTTTTAACACCCTCCACACATGAAATGGTTTAAAAGGGGTATAATGGTTATCTACGTAACTGACTAAAGGAAGCAAACATTTGGGGTATCTTCTAGTCGATCTTATACACCCTAACTATATTGTGAAAAGGGGCATGTTATTTATTATATTTAAAGCTTTTAGTGTTAAATGAATTGAGTATACAAAACAAGTTGGTAAAATTGTTTTCAGAAGAGAACTTTTGTTGAAACAAGTAAAACCAAACTTAAATCCTTTAAAAGAAGAAGAAACCTTGAGCAAAACACAAAGTGAAAGAGGTTTAATAAATGCCGCAATAAATTTGTAACCCATTTCTGAGTTGAACAAACCATTAAAGAATTTATTCACCGTAATTTCATTTATCTCTGCTGGGTATATTTATGTTTATATTTTTCTATTATTGCATACAGCAGCTTGTTTAAATTCTATGGGGATTGGATTGGAACCTTTTGTGTTTTTTATTTTTTGTTAGCCAAAAATCACGTATTTATGTTATTTCATATTCTATATTTAGCAAAAGAGTGAAAAAAAAAGTGAAAGAAAACAAATCAGCTGTCCTCAAATTGAGTGAATGTCATTGCGTCTTCCGTTTCCGCTGTTGCTTGACGCAAAAAGCATTAACAAACAATTGTCAAACACGCACATGCACACACACACACACTCACACGTACGACACTCGAGTCGGATGTGCCACAATGTGGCATATGATCCCGACAGGCTCAGGCACTTGCATAAATATATGTATATGTATATATAGACAATTTTAGAGGCATTATATATGCCAAGCCACCATCCGCACATGTGGCTATGTGTGTGGGTGTGTGTGTGTGTGTGAACTTAAAACGCAATCTAATGTCAACATGCCTGATGGCGCAGGAGAAAGTTAGGAGAGGGAATGAGACCGACAGAGAAAGAGCGCGCAAGCATGACAGGCAATGACATGGTATTGCATATGTATATACCAAGCTCGACTTATAAATGTGGTTTAACTTGCATTGGCTTGTTGTAAGCATGTGGTGCCAAGTGCTTCGCTTGTGTGGTGTGCGGTTCAAGGTTTTTTTTTTGTGCTTTGCCTTTGCCATTGCTTTTGCTTGCTTTCCTGCGTATCAATGAAGTTGTTAGTCGAGTGTCTCTTCCTGTCTCCTTTTCCTCTGTGTGTGTGTGTTTCGTGTTTGACTGTCGTTGACTTTATTGGATTATCAAGAATATTTTATAGTATTCGATTATTTTTTTTCCCTATCCGCATATGGTGTTTTGTGTGCAAAACTTTAATGGGTTTTCCCCTACCAAAGTAAGCCATTTTTTTCTCACTCTCTATCACATTTATTTGCTCTATATTGGGCTATTACATTAATAGGGTGTTATATGTAATTGTGTTTTGTCTTAACTTAAGACGGGCTTAATGAAGTTGGAGTAACGGTAGTTGGTTAATCTAATAGAGCTAGATATTATGTTGGAAGGGAAGTTACTTAATTTGTTGACAGTTAAAGCTGTTATTCTATTAAAATTGTCTTTAAGATGTTGTGGCTTATCGATTATAATTTAAATTGAAAATGAATATAAAACAACAGCTTCCGGTGATATATCAAAAACAGCACCTGGCAAAACTTTAGTTGCATGCAACAAATCATAAAAGTGTTAAAAAAGCTTTAACAAAAATTGCACTTTAAGATTTGGCAAACAACTTCTACGTATTAAGATGAATGTGCTTAATCGATAGACAAAATTTATGCTTAGCTTAACTTGTTAGATGCCGAAGCAAGGACCGTTTGAAAAGTTTTTGCTATCTGTCGCAGCTACACCAAAATTCGATTGGGAATTCTTACACACCTTTTGCGCATTGGCAAAAGTTGAAACAGTTGGAGGGGAGCTGGCCTGGGCTGGGTGCCTGATTTGAATGCGGACCGTGTGCGATATTTTGTTTTTCCGGTGATTTAGCAGTGCTACTCGAATCGAAAATGCAACTGCGCCACCAGAAAAGGGTGGTTTTGTCTTCTCCAATTCCAGTCAGCTAAACTTAATATGGGTTTGGGTTTTGTGTGTTGTTATTGGTCTTGGTCTTGGTCTTGGGGCTGGCCAACTGGCAGTTTAGGATTTAGTGTTTGCTTTCGTTTTTAATTTGAACCTTATTTATATATAGTATCTCGTGGCATAGAATATTGGTGTCTAAATTAGAATGCAGCTCAAGTTGAATTCGACTGCAGAATATCTGTATGTGGGTTAGGCAAACAAATTGCAGTATACGACTGCCTTCCTCCCTCTCTCTCTTTCTTTCTCACATGCTCTGTCCTTTTTTATACCCGACTCACATTTCTATTTTCATGCAACATGGCAAGTTCCTCATGCAGCTGGCGCCCTCGAGCTAAATGTAAGCACTTCTGTGGTTCAACAATTAAAACGAAGCATTTGGGGAATTGTCTCCCCCCTATCTCTTTCTCTCTCTCCCTCTCTCTATATATATATTTCACTCTACTATCTGTTCTAGTTACGCCCCATTGTGTATGTGTTTGTGTGTGTTTGCCGGTATTTACCCTTGGGGTACGTATGAATCTGCACGAAATCTGTGCTCGTCCTGCTGTCGCATTGTGCAACGTCAATTGTTTTCTATTGTTTCGGCTTGGTTATGTTTTTTTCTATTCTTTTTTGTTTGCTGGTTTGTCCTCTTTTTTGTGTAACACAGCTGGGCACCCCAGCCCATTGCATTAGTTGGTCTAATGGATATTCGACATTTTTAGGCAAAAGAAATACCATTTGCTAAAAGCTTCATTTGCCATGCAGCTTACAATTTTAATTTGACCCGATCAATGTAAAATTTATGTGTGCCTTTGTTTGGAATCTAGATTATTTAGACCCAAAAAAAATTCTCTTTACTCTTTACAAATGTATTTACTTTAACAGTTTGTGCCACGTTTCTTTCACCCTCATCAGCAGCTTTGCTATAGATTATGATCCAGTTAGCAAATGCTGCTTTGCATAGTATTTGTCCACTCAAATCTTCATCTTTTACGTTATGAAGTTGACAGCTGGTTTTTTTGTTGCGAACATCACTCACTTTATGATTTATGTACCTCAAGTCTCAGATTGTGGCTGTGCCACGTAACTGAAATACCGTTAAGAACTGTTCAAGTTGACAGCAGCACATTAAGCTGTGTGTTTCACACACAAATTGGCAGAACACTCTACTTTTACTCAGTTAACTTTTTGCACATAGCTGAGTTAACGATTTGTTTGCAGTGCAGCACTGAAAACTGCATGTACTTTGCTTGTTTTTGTTGTAGTTGGAGTTGGGAGTTTGGTGTAGGGTGGAGTATGTAAATGGCGGGCAATAAATTTTGAAACGTTTGCACGTTGCAGGTGACTTTTTGCCAGCTACGCTCTTCACGTGTTTTTTTTTTTTTTTTGTTTCAGGTATTTGTTCTAACAATTTGAGCGAGCTACGCCCCCCGCCCGCCCACAGTTAACCCCTTTTTTTAGCTCACCGTGTGTTTTTTTTGGGCATCCTGGCAATTTGCCGCTCAATTGAACTCAGCGCCAACAAATGCGCACGAATTTGCCGTCTGCTACTCTTACTCTATATATATATATATATATATGTATATATCCGCCTGTCTGCCTGTTTTGCATAAGTTTTGACAGTTTTTGGTTGCAGTGTATGTGTGTGTGTGTGTGTCGCATGTTTGTAAGCGGCTTGCATGCACCATGGCACGGCTACTAACGAAGTCGTTCAGCGTTTGCAACGTTTGCAACGTGACAGACTCAAAGCTAAAAATCAACCAGCCAAATTTTGTTGCAACTGCAACAGCAACGCTTCCTGCTTACAAAGCTGCGATTTCATTATGTTTGCTTTAGTCAGCTGCAACTGCATGAGAGATATGTGTGTGTTGTGTGTGTGTGATTTGAGTTACTGCCGACTGCCTGATTTATGTTGCCAATCAGACATTTTGCTTGTGGTCGGCCATCGTGCACGGCATTTGATTTGTTGCTCATACGCCACGTAAACAACGTTGCAAATCTGTTTTTGTGGTCTTATATGCCTTTTTATGTCTATGTGTGTGTGAGTGGAGGGGATTTTTGTGTTTACGTTTGCTACGTACTGATTTGACGTAGTGCAGCTTAAACGCTTTCCACCTCAAATGAACCTGCTGCAGCATTGTAATGGAATAAGCTTGAAGTTTTGACAAAGCTGCAGAATCCTCAATTGCACTTCGTCACACAAAAATGACTTTTGACAGTCGGGGTTGTTATTGGACACTCAAGCGCCACAAATCATTGTTCGATTGCTGTTCTCTCTTCTATGCTGTTCAAGTACCCAATTGTACTGGCATTAAATTGGCGTTAAAAAGCGAGTTAAACTGCAGCAAAACAGCTTTGAAAGTATGTTTAGCTTAGCAACGCTTTAGAAACATTAATTGGTGGTTGTGTACGTTACTTTCTTAAAGTAATTAACTCATTTTAAATGAGCGAGCTTTATTTAAATTACTTTAAAACATATGAATCGCATTTAAAATGTTCTCTTATGTGACTATACCTATTAAATAATAATCTAGCTATTTTTGAACACTTTTACCGTTTGGCAATATACAAGCCCATCAAGTTAAGTCAAGACCATAATTCAACATTTGACTGCTCCCTACTGGCAAAAACCATTTAAGTTATGTGATATCAGGGGTCATGCAACCATTTTTTTTTATTGCTCCTCGCACATTTTGTGCTTGCCAAGATTTTTTCTAGCTTACTACTTGCCACATTTTCACATTGAACAACGAAAACGAATTAGATTAGCTGAATTTGCTCTATTGGGGCAGCATTATCTTTGCCAGACACATTTAAAGTCTGTCTTTTGGCAGACTTAAAGACTTAAGCTCTATTCAGTAATGGAAGAATATTGTATATATGAAAAGTATTTAATAGTCGAGTTTTGAATGAACATGCAGCACATTTTAATTAAGCATATGCATGTATAAGATTCCATTTATATATATATATATATTTAGACACGCAAACACGTACTCTTCTACATACATATATATATATATATACTTTACTATATAGCCGACTAACACGACTGACATCTGTCACGTTTGCTCGCATGAGCGCGCGTGTGATGAATACTTGGCAATTAGAGGCTGACTCTTTTTCTTTTTTTTTTTTGTGCACGGTTGGTTGTCGTTGCTTTCATGTTGACACATCAGAGCCAACAACCAACAGGATGAAATCAGTTAGTACAACGTTGTCGTCAATTCCGGCTATTCGTAGATTAGACATTCTAATAGCGACGTAATATAATCGAGAGCACAAAAAATAAAAAGGGAGAGGACTCTAATGGTCCTTTTGCTCGCATAAATATTTTATTTATTTGCTTTGCTGATTTTGGTAATTCCTCTATGTGTGTATGTATGTATGTATGCGTGTGTGTTTGTTGTTTTTTTCTCTGCTTGATGCTACGTGCACAAAATACTCGATTGATTGAACACTTTTTAAATGACATATTGTAGACAACAGGGTAAAAAAAACTCCTCGACCATAAAGCTGGGATATTATGTGTAATTTGGTACAAAATTAGCTGACATATGTTTGATTTGGGGGCAACTTAGTGTGGCATTTGATGGATGCGGGTGTTGCGAGCAGTGGTTGAGAGGTGTTTAAGCGAAAATAGATTTAATTTATATTATTACTTTTAATACAATATTAATATTTGAATTTCATTTTCTTCATTGCAGGTTTGTACGAATTCCTTTTATAGCTACAACTCAAGTAAGTTTAAAGTTAAGCCCCCCAAGGCATCTAGTATTTGACACGAACAACAATATGCAGTTGACTGTGTTGTCTTGAAAGCCTTGAGTTGACACATCACGTGCTCCAGTTATTGTTGCTGTAGCTGTGCAGCTCCATTTGTAGATTTAAATGTTCCCAAGCGCGTGTTGCATCAGAAGTATCAGCAGCAGCAGGAGCAGCAGACGCGACAGCTTGATAATAATGTGAGGCAACGACAAGGAGTGCAACATGAGGACGAATTGAGAGAGCTAAGGGCAAATGGTTAGTGGTGCGCATCACGCAGCTGGTAAACTGTTGGGGTAATTGAATTTGCGGTTAAACGCAAGTTAGTCGTAAGCAACAACAATAAGTACTACCGCAGTTGGTTGGTTACGCATACAGTTTGAATGCTGTTGGAAGTTGATGTGTGTGTGCGTGTGTGTGAAGGCAGCAGACTTGTTGTCCTGGCAACACCGTGTGTAATTGTGGCATATAGGATGCAACGCAAGTTTTGTAACGAAAACTAAACGAAGCTGAACTATAAAATATAAAAGCAAATCGACTATGGCTTGGTTGGTTGTGTGAGTGTGTATGGTGTACGTGTGTGTAAAACGCAGAATGAAAGCCTCAAAAGCTGAAACCGCTGCAACCCCGATTTGCCAGCCATCTCTCACTTAAATACAAAACTGCAGCGCAGCAACGCATTCTGATCCACTTGGCAAACCAAAACCCCAATCCAATTCCCACATGTAGTTTTCGTTGTTTTTTGGCGCTCAAGCGATTTACTTGTTTCCCAGTAGTTTGTTTTTTTGTCTTTCGTGTTTTTCAGTATTTTTTTTTTTTTTACACATGCATTTCATATTTGTACTCCCTTTGGCAGTGCCACATGACATATGAGTAATGGCTTTGGCACAAACGGTCGCACTTTTGTTGTTATTTATTTTGCGGTTGCATTGCTTTCAACAACCATATGAGTGCAAAAGTCTTTGTGTTTAAGAATCTTTTTGTAGTGGTTTGTTTAAATTGAATATGCGAAATATTCATTTTTAGTGTGTACAAAAATGTGTAAAATTTCAATATTTCAATGTCCTTTGACAATAATTAAGACTATAAATTATGAATGGTTTCATTGAGTCAGCTTGGATTTGACTCAATTTATTTTTAAAATGTGCCTGGACAATTTATAACGCCTGCTTTAGATCTTTAACAATATTACATGTAAACAACAACAACTTGGCATACTTAATTTTTGGCCCCGCTCAAAAGTATTTTTTCCCTCGAGTCATAAATTTAGCTTTCATCAGTGATATTCGACCAAAACAAAAACAACCAAAAAACAAAAAAAAATAAAATAACGAAATCACTGCTGTAAATAACCCAAAGGCATGCGCTGTGACTTAATCTGGCGCATAATTCAAATCCGCTGCATGACAAAAGGCGCACCACAAACAACACACAGAAAAAAAAAACGGGGGAAAAAAAAAGAAGAAAGGGCGAATGAATCCAAAGTTAGTAAAGCCCAAAACCCTATGCCAAAAACCAAAGCGAACCGCGCGAAAAAACCCCAAAGCCAAATATTCGCAGGAGAAAACTTTTGCTTAGCAACTCCTTTTGGCATAACGAGTGCCTGTTACTAGCACTCAACTGCACAGTACTGTTTTCGGGTGAGGGTGTTGTGCCAAAAACATGCAAGGCATTACGCTCACTTTGAATTGCCAACCAACCGCCCACCAAACCACTCGCATCCTGGACGAAGAGCAGCAGCAGAAGCAGAAGCAGCAGCAGCTACTTCATATTTATATAATAACTTTATGTTTATGTTGTAGCTTTTTGAACATTTTGGCAATAAGAACAACAACGATATGCCAAGTTGTTGGCAAAACAAACCGTGGGGCAACAGAAGCATCCGCTGAGTGGTGCAAACACACACACAAACAGACACTCATACACCCATACACATGTTTGTAGCATAACAAAAGACGCTCGCGTCTTAAGTTGACTTCTTAATGTTTAGTCAGCAACTGCTGCTGTTTGTCTTGCCGCACAAAATGGCAGCAACAGCAGTAAGCATACACTCAAACACACACACATACAAACACACATTTCAGTTCATCTCACATGCGTGTGTAAAGTCAAGTCTGAAACTTTCAGTCAAAGCAAAGACAGACCGACAGACCAGAACAGAAGAGAGCGCGAGCATTGGCACCAAACTTGCCCATGGCAATTTACACTGGTAGCTGTTTATTTTGAAACACTTGCCAGGGACATCTCGTTGCAAAGGATAACAAGCGCTGGCAAGTCAGCCAGCAGTCGAAAGCAGAATGGCAAAGTCATTGGGAAACAGCCAATATTTGTTCTAAATACAGAAATGGAGAGAGAGAGAGATAAAGCTTCGGCAGAAAATGACGCCAATATTTTCAAAGCGGATGCGGAAATGTGCATTATTTGATATTATTCTATGTTTGCCTACCAAACACATACACACACACACACACACACTCATTCACACTTACTTTCATTAAATGTACTCGCTGTCAAGTGAGCATCTTGTCAAACATTCAATAGACATTCCAAAGAAGTTGCACTCAAGCTCAAGTTATATCAAGCTTATAGGCAAACTTTGTGTTGATTGAAAACCAGAAAAATAAAATAATTGTTGGGAAACCAGAAATATTATTTCACTCCAAAGGTTTCAATACGATTTCCCAATTTATAACAATGCAAAATCTTTTTGTTTAAATACACTTTAACCACACACGCCCACACTCAATAACACACTCCATGTGTAGGCGACTAGAATTTTTCCTTCATCTTTACAAATTGCCACAAAGCGTTTTACACAAATTTCATCCAATTAGTCGCAGTCGAGAGAAACGGAATAAGAAACGGTAAAGTAAAACAACAAAAGAGGCAAAAAAAGGCCCTCATCAACCGCAGAGAGCAGACAGCGTGGCAGAGCTGTAAAGATTTATGTATTAAACTAGAAACCCCATAAAACAAATTGCTCGGGCGCTTAGCGACTAAAACTAATTAAAACCTGAACTTTTACCTGAGACCACAGAAAAATACTATTCTAATAGAAAATGTGCGCGAGAACAAAAATCTCAACACGTTCTAAAGTGGCAACTTTCCGCCGTACCCTCTCTCGAGGGCCAACTTTACAGACACTATAATTGTTGGATGAGGGCAATTTTGAGCGTTGTGCAGCAGGTTGTACAACAAAGTTGTACAATAATCCTTGCCAACAACAGCAACTAACCCAAAAAGTAAATACAAACAAAAACCGAAACCCAAACCCAAAAACTCCCCAAAAGCTGAAAACATCTACTAAAGTTTTTAATCAAACCGACGGCAAATCAAAATCCCTTAAACTTTCCCAACCCATACACACATGCAACTCTGTCGCGAACTTCACCAAATTGACTAGCGGCCCCACCAAATATAAAAGTTAAACGTTAAAAAATGATGGCGAAGGGGATCCCGCACAGCAAGCCAATTAAAATTTGCTGCAGGCTCACACGTCGTATGCGTAACGCTTTGCTAGCTGCAAAACGTTTTGTGCTCTGTCGCCCCGACACTGTGGCATTTAGTGGAGCGCAGTGTATTAAAATTTCGCGATAAAACTTTTAATTTAGATCCCAGCCACAGAAAAAAAAAAAAAAATACAATACCCCACCCAAGGACCTGGAAAATTTACCACATGCCCAAAAATCAAACCCAACGAACAGTAGAAAAAAAAACCAAAGAACAAGTTTTGTTTTTTGAAATATTCAAGGGTTTGAACTATTATTTATATTTCATGGAATTTTTTTTATTTCTGGGAAAGTGAAGTGCGCACAAAGTTTTCTCAACTGCGGATGCTTCACATTTCCGTTATGTACTCGGGCTAGCAGTCGAGAAGGCCCAAAAGTTTTGTGCGCTTTTGAATATTAACGCTATTCCGTTCTTCATTTATATTGTGTATTTTTTTTTTTTTTTTTTTTTTTTGGTTTTTTTTTTTTGCCAGAGATGATGAAGTCGCCTGCAGAACACTTCTCGACTATCAAATTTCGAAGTCCGTCAAATGCAGAATCACTCGACGAAAGTTTTCTGCACAGTTTTTCGCTCGGTTTTCGTTTTCATTTATTTTTTTCGTTCTTGCAACAATGGCAACAAAACATGAATAAGACTTGTGCGAAACTTTATACAACAGCTATGCAAATTTGTTGTTGCTCATTTTTGTTTAAGTCTTTTCACGCATATTGACTTTAATTTGAATGGCTTGGAAGCAACTTAATATTAAGCAAACTTTTTGACTATATAAATATATATATATTTATAAGCAGCTTAAGGTATGAAATTAACAAGAAAAAGAAGCTAGCAATTATGTTATTTTGTAGCTAAATAACTTGAGTAATTAACATTTTCTCTCTTTGGTATCTGTAAGCGAGTAGAAAAGCCGCTTGTGGCATTTTGAATAGACTGTAAGAGAAATATTGATAATAAATATGAATATTTCTTTGGCATTCAAGCAACTTAAGCTGCAGAAATGTTTATTACAAGGGAGCTTTAAGTAATTGCTAAAATTACAAACATTTTCTGCCATTTTGCATATTCAATTATTATATTGGTTATCCTTTGCTATAGCAATTATCCAATGCATTTTAAGTAGGCATGGTTTTACCACCACAATAACGTCTTAACATATTACAAGTACAAACAATGTTATTATACTAATAAGTAATTGCATTACATTTCCACAATGAACAGAATTAATTACATGACCTGCAATATCGTAAGCTGTTAGGCAAACACAGTTGAAGTAATTACTATCTACTTACAATTTTTGCACGGTTGTTATCGAAATGTATTCGAATATTACAAAATGCCATTAAGCTTATTATAGCTTATTAGCTGAGAATAAGATTTATTTTCCTGATTGCATTACATACGAACATGCACATTTAATATCAAAAACAAAAGGTAATGTTGTCGCACACACACAAACACATAGAGATATGAAGCCTGCCACATTATTAATTAATCACTTTTGACATGGTGTCGACTTTGTCATCGGCTTATAGTCATTCATCAAAAAAGTGCGTGGTATTTTAATTACTTTTAATCACATCAGGCGCCAAGTGCTTGTTGTCGCACCGTATTGCGTAGAACACATTGTCCTTTTATACCCTGTAGAGAGGGTTGCTTAGGGTATGATAGGCAACAGAAGTTAGAAAACTTACTTAAACTTACTTTGAAAGATTTCTTTCAAAAGTTTCTTTCAACAAATATCGAACTTCACATATTACTAGAAATAATAATGTAAACTTTCTTGAAACTTTAAAGATCTATCAACATTTTCTAACTTTTGCCAACACTAACAGGATATGCCGTCCAGCTGCACTTATACATATTTTTCACACTTTGTGTCTATTCCCAAGGCTTATTATTATGATGTTCAGTGGGAGCTGACTGTGTGGATTGTGCTTGAAATTGACGCCGTGGCAGCTCATTTGTTGCCATCTCATATATATATAAATATATATATACTTTAGCTTTCTTATTTTCATTTTTTCCCCCGTTTTGTTTTTCCTTTTGTGTGTGTATGGATGTGGTTGTGTTTTGTGTTGTGTTGTGTTGTGTGCCTTTGGTTTGGCTTACGGATTTACTTATTGGATTTGGGACTTTGCGCTGATGCAGCACTGGGATTTATTTGGTATCTCTCTCAATTTCGGTTCAACAACACCGGCATACAGTATATAATTAGGTTTGTGCCACTTGATATATGTGAATAATATATACATATATACACATATGTGGCAAATGGTAAGCAGCCGTGTTATGACACCTGCCCTTTTTTGCCTACTTATGCAAATGCTTGCCTTGCTTTGCCTGTTTGGCCTGTTTGGCCTGGCCAACAGCAGTGTTTGAGATACGTGCGTGGAAAAACTACGAAGGCAATCTCCATTTTCAGTTCAGCATATTCAAATGCATATTGATCTTGTGGTCCATTCTGATGCTAAACATCATGTGTGCATGTGTGTGTGTGTGTGTGTGTGTGTGTGTGTGTGTGTGTGTGTGCCGTTCTTTCAGTCTGTTTGCAAGTGCCGGAATCATGATACGCATCAGCTGGCAAATGCCAACCACGTTTTGCCATGCCAAAGCACAAGTAGTTCACCTAGCAACAGAGGCAGCAACAGCCGTAGCTGTAGCCGCAGGCCAGTCATTTCCTCATTTCCCCCAACCATGGCAAAGAAAAACACCAAAGCGTAAATTGTCAAGGAATACAAAGAACCAAGCATACTGCATACAGGATTTGTGTGTGTGTGTTGGAGCAAATAGCAAATCCAAGCCAAATAGCAAACAAAAGTACCAGCACAAAGAAAAAAAAACAAATTTGCATATTTTGCTTGTGTTTTGGCTCGACTTTTTCACTTGGCCCGTGGCTTTTTTTCTTTTGCTGGTATCTTTTGGCTTTCCAATGCTCAAGTGGATAATGCTGAAAAGGACCTTTTGGCTTTGGTTAATGACTCACAAATACATGTGCATTTTGCTTGCACAACAAGACTAGGCCATAAATGAAAACTGGCCAAAACAGTAGTCCGACCAGTTGCGCCATATATCAATATTGGACTTTCGTATTCTTTGGTTTTCTTTTCCTATTTAAGATTTATGTTTTCCACACAGGAAATTTTGCAAACCCAAGTAGGGGTTTAGGCATAATCCCTATTGGCTTAGTGAAGCGCACGTAAGTCTTCGTTTTACATGTACATTGAAGTTCACTTTAGAGAACACTCTGAAGATAAATAAAAAGGCAAATATTTAAAGCTTAGGAGAACAATGATGAGATTTATAAGAGCAGCAGAATAACTAAGCCCTGCTTAAGATAGTTTTTAGTTAAGTAAATTATTAAAGAGAATCTGAAGTTGTTGAGTAAATCTTAATAGCATTATTCTCAGATTAATATACATTTACTCCTGTTCATAAATAACATTCAGTTAACAAACACAATCAGTGCAATCGTCAAGTATTTTTTCAGTAGTAGCAGTGGTTTCTTCCACTTGACTGACTGACTGGCTGACTGGGTGGCTGGGTGGTTGGCAAACCAACAGCTAATTGCAGTTTGAAGACTGGCTTTATTCAAGCAAAAATGAATGTGTATGGCATGTGTATGTGGTGGCACATTCAACGTGGAAACGAAACGTGTGTTACCATAAATCAAAAATCTGCACCACTTGCATTGCCCAATGCAATGCGCTGCCTGCGGCGGCGGCGTCGTTGGTACGCACAAACATGCGCTGGCCGGAAAAACGCATTCTGTGTTGTGCATAAAATTGCGCATGCTGTAAACAAAAGTGCGAAGCATAAAAGATGTGCCAGAGCACCCCAGGCTACCTACGTCTCTCCCCCCCCAACAAGCACAAAAAAATGGCGGTCATTTTTCTTTTTTGCTTTTTTTTTTTTTGTGAAAGCCTTGCGAGGCTGAAGGTGTGTCCCGAACAGCACAGCACATGCCGCATACAAAATTGAATTTCAATGACGTTGTCGTCGTCGTCGGAATAATTGTCAAGTCAAGTTGTGTGTTGCATGCTTAAAGGCGCCAGCAAACGCATTGCGCCATGGCTCGTTTGTATATATACACTATTTTTGGAGCAAACCGATCCCTCTAATACCCTATAGCAAGATGGTAATGAAATATGAAGAGGTATTATATAAAAGTATAAATATTTTTGTACTCAAAGTCAAATTACTCGAATAACTATAGAGATAAAGTATTTCTGGATTTTAAATGTTAAGAACTGTTCGACTTGAACAACTTGGTCTTGTTGTTGTATTGTTATTGTTGTCATGCAACAACACAAAACCATTAACGCCCGCTAGCAGCAACCCATCGATGATGGCACAAAGGAGTCCCAGTTTCTCTCCTGCATTTCGCATACGTGTAAATCGTAAATATCCGGCACAAAACGATATGAAAGCTGTGTGGCAGGAGCAAGCGCAAGGCATTTCGCACAAAACTGAGCCTCAGTGCGCCAATAACAAAAGATAGACGCCACATGGGCAATGTGTACACTCTACAGGCAGCTCTGCATATGTGCATATAGATGTTTTTATGTTTGTACATATATGTGGATGTTGAACTACATTCGCATGTGGCCATATCATTGCGGAGCAAACTTTATGGTGCATTCGCAATTGTGTCAACAGACGAAGAAATGCAAATTTTATGCGACAATTGCGAACGGTAACGGATTCACTTAAACATAAATGCTACCGTATGGAGGCAACAACAACGTACTTCTATGATGATGATGATAAAAGCTGGCAGCTGCACTTTAAATTGCCGTTTAGAAAACCAATTAGTCAACACTTGAAAGTTAATTGAAATATGAGACGTCGTTGACTTCTAAAATCTTTCAGTTTTCTTAAACTGTTTAAACTTTACTCTCTAAATATCATTTGCAGCTAGTCTGATGTCTGTTGTTAATAGTAAGTTATATCAAACTTTACACAAATTCGATTATGAACAGCTTTCTAAATCCCATCAGCGGTATCATTATATGCAATTTGCATATTTGTCTTCTTGCTAGGTTGACCAGGTAGAAATGAGAAAAGAAAATATGCAATCCCAATACGTCACATGTACATTCCTCATCCCATGCTCATCATCTCGGTGTAGAAAATGTGAATTGGAATCTTTTGTGTCAAACCCTCAACGGATGGCTGCGGCTCCATATTGTCCACGGGTATAATTTTCACACTGCTGCTGATGTTGCTGCTTTTGTTGCTGTTGTTGTTGCTGTTGTATTAATGCTGTTGCTTTTGCTGTAGCTGCCTTGCAGCGATTTTTGCTCTTCTTCATCTTCGTTATGTTCATCCATTTGTATCCATGGCATCTCGTACTGTTGATTTGATTGCTCTGCGCATTCGTTGGCATTTGCTTTTATATTTTATTTTTCCTGGATTTCTTTCATTATGTGGCGCTGCTGCATTTTTGCATCAGATTCAGAAAATTCATAAATATTTATGAAACAGCTAGAGCTAGCTGTCCAAAAGAAAGAGGGACGACTTCTGATCTATTTGCCAGCTTAAACATTTTGAAAGCTTTTTAAAGGGCCACAAAATACCCGTCTCGAAATGCGCCCAATGGCAAATGCAATTTTGCAGAGTGCTCGGAAAAACAATTAAAAACGCTTAAGCAAATACAAAACTCATATGTAGGAGAATGCATTAAAAAAGAATACCTAAATCCCTTTAAGCTAGAGATGGGTGAGTGCTGGGAAACAAAAAGGTTTTAGTACTAAAAACATTTTAAAAATCATATTGCTGTTTGTAGATAATAGGTTTAATTGCCTTTTGAACTGGTTTTTATTAAACTAAACCTTTATTTTACTACAATGATTTTTGACTTTTTTGAAAAAAGACAACAAACGCTCATCTCAATTTTAAAACACACAACAATAAAAAAAAAATAATTTCGACATAGCATAAAAGCTCTAGTTGAATATGCTGCAACTCTCCAAACAATTTCAATTTTGACTCTGTGTATGAGTTTGTGGCTGTAAGTGAGAGCCAAAAAACAAAGCAAAAGGGCTTATGTGGAATTTTATTAAAATATCCATACATACATGCATTCGTATGGCCCAAAAGCCCAAAAATCTTTGCTCTTTTTTCGACTGAGTCCGAAATATTTGCATTGATTTCCACTGTACCTCGAGCTGTGTGCATGTGTGTGCGTGTGTGTGTGTGCGGTCATGTTTGTCTCTGTGCCACGCCTAAAAGTTTCGACTGTCGAAATACCAATTTGATTAGTTGCAAATAGTTTTTTTTGTGGCCTTGCCACAGAAAACTTTTTCAATATTTGTCAAAATTTTCGAAGTTATCATATTAAAAATACTTTTAATGCTTGAGTTGTCAAAGTTCGAACTTATAACTCAGTCAATTTATCATTCAATAATTATTGACGTTGCCGAAAGTTTAAATAAAATGTGAAACTAAAATATAACCCAATTAGTTTGCTTAATATTAGTTGTGAACTTTTCGCAAACAACATGCATAGCTTAGAAAGTTTGCCCAAAAGTTATTCAAGCGCAAATCTTGATATGAGATTAAGCTTTAGTTAAGTTTTTACTAGACAACATCGCGTATACGTTATGCGTCTGTAAACACACAAATTGCTGCATACAGTTGGGGCGTAAAATCTTTTCAAGACAACAAGTCGGCGACACATGTGTCATTTAGCTTGTGCTTTAATTTCACACTGTTCACCATTTCTCACTGTTTTTTGTTGTTGTTGTTGTTCCGAGCACTCGACAACAGTTGTCGGAAACTTGGCATGTTTGCCATCCTGCTTTTTTTTTCGCGTCTGGAACTGAAACAACAATAACAAATCGACTCTTTTTCCTTCACTTCATTTTGCAGACTCTAGACTTTACACTGTAACCATTAAATATTCATAGAAAGGGTATAAAAATGACTCAATAAATTATGTGTGTATGTTTTTAGTATTCGATTTAAAAGAGTGCTTCTTAACATATCTTATCTAATGGATAATAAAAAAAAATGTTGAAATTTATATTACGAAAATAAAGAAATTTTTACAGATTATCTCCTAGTTCATATTGCTGCTTGTTGTTGGTTTTTCTTCTGTTGCTGTTGCTTGTCTGCCTGTCAGCGCTCAACTTTTGGTCTGACTTTAATAAAGCCAGAAAACTTAACGCTTACAATAACAATAACAATAAGTGAGCCATCAAAAAAGTCGCTTTGTATGTATCTGGCGGAGAAATCATAAATTTTGACTGCACAACCCTAGCTGTCTCCGGCTCATTTCATAAATTATTTCATATTTCATTTCCTTTGCGTGTTGCTGCAGTGCCACAAACAAAAAAAAAACATACAACTGAGAGACACACAACACAAACATTGAATAAAATGTGTCGGCGTCGCAATCAAATGTATGCGAACTGTCTTTGTAAGCCCCGCAGCAGTGCAATAACATTTTCTACTTTATTGCGCTATGTTTTTTTTTTTTTGCCAAAGTAAATATAATAATAATAATAATAATAACCAGTTGCAACTTCAATTTCTTTCCTTCCTCCTTTATGAACTTGTGCTTCACACAGCAAACAGCAAGCCATGTGAAACGAAGTGTAAAAATTATAAATGTGGTATATTATTTTCACACTTCTCCTTTGAGTAGTGCTATTCTTAATTGAAGCATTAAATGTTTTAACAAATTGTAATTTCACAATGCATTCCAGTTGTAATACGTTCACTTTATTATCAATTATTGTACCTGCTTGTTTTTTTCATTTTGTACACATGACGTGACCAAAAAAGATAATGTTTTAATAATATGTATAATTACATTAATAAGTACTTTATTATTGAAATCTCTGACAAAAACAATAATTTTGATTCCACTACCTCCAGTTATAAGTTCGCACAATAAGCTATTATTCCGAATTGATTTTCTCTTTGGTGGCACAGTAGAACCAGTTATCAAGGGCGGAAAAGCAAACACCGCCAGGTTTCCTCTCTTCATAGGCCTGCTTGACGGTATCGGTTACATTATCGGGCCGCCCTCTTGGCAGAAAGAACCAAAGATCATAGGTCGGATTAAAGCCCAGCTTAAGCACCTCAGGATCTAAACTAAATCGAATAACTCACACTTAAAGTTTGAATTTTTTTTGTTTTTTTCTTTTGATACTCACTGTTCATTTGCGGCGACTGTTGTTGTTGTTAGCAGAACCAGCAGGCCAATTGCGATAATTATACGAGTCATGTTAACTGTTAGCTTGTTCGCGGTTCGCGGTTCGCTTGTTACCTGTTTGCCTCACGTTTTCAAACTGACAATTTGTGGAGCGGCTGTCAGGTTTATATGATTGCCTGGAGATAACCGCAACGCAAATAACAAGTGTCATTTTAAATGTGCTAACGTTTTTTCGTTGTTGTTACAGTTTTTTAAGTAAATTAGTAGGAAGTGTTGTATTTCTGGGGAACGAAAAGTAAATACCCTTAAAATGCATTTCTTATTAGTTTGTTCAACTGACCAAAAGTAATTAAAACTTAAATTGCTTCTCATGATTGCCGCAAACAACAAATTATGATTGCTGTGCTAATTACACTTTTACTTTAAGCCCTTACTGAAATGTTTGCCATTTTGTCCTGTTTTTTGTGTTATTGGTATTAACGCCCTGAGGTTTTTGCTCAAGCCCTTGACCAATTATTATTTGTATATGTTTATGGCAATCATAAATCCTTCACAAGTGCCGACTAGCCATTTATTATATAGTTTCTTCATTATGCGCATTCGAAATGAAATTACACTTGAATTTGTTATTTAAATTAAAATTAATTGGCTTTTCAATCAAAATGTTTGCTCAATGCAAGCTCAAGTGAAGTGTGTGTGTTTTAGTCGATTACCTTTTTGTGGTTGACTGTTTTCAACATAATCCATGCGTATTTAAGAAAATTTTGTGGTTGTTTAAGTTTGTCTTGTAAGCATGCATGTAAGGATATACATATTTTATTAAAAAATTAAGATTACAATATTTTTTGAGCAACTTGAAACCGTGAATATTTCAAAGTGGCTCTTGCGCTTGTACAAATTGGGTAACTAATTTGTTAAGATAAACCATTGACGACAATGATTTTTATACCTTGAAACCGTGAATTGGATATATATTATATATATTTTCTTGATTCAGATTTGGAACTCTTCTCCTAAGCCATAGGGAGAAAAAGCTTATTTAAAATTATCTATAATATTTTTGGTTTTCTATATGTAATCGATAGCAAGAAAATCAACTTTTTTAAGTTATCGATAACACTAAAACCTTGAATTTCACACACATCATAATTGTCTTCGAAACTACAAACAAAGTAGTGAGAATATATGGAAAGTGTTCATTAAAATGTTTGTTAAAGCAGTAACTCCTGATAAAGTTTGAAGTTTAGTTATTACGTGAAGTGTGAAGATTTCACGGTATCTTCAAGTCGAGCTTAGCTTTCTTACTTGCGCCTTTTCTTTTTGAATACCTGTTTTTAATTTGACACACAAGCAACCTTTTGCGAATGACTTTATTATTATATCAATTGATTAGCATGGTTATACTCATTAATTTGTTTTCAATGGCAATTTGTTGATTTTGTAAGCACACGTTCTAAGCGTGTTCTCTTCACATATTTAAATATAAAACTTAAAACCCAAAACTATATCGAAACCTCATTAATATGTGTTCACATAAACCTTGTTGGTTTCTTTTTTGGCAACATTGTCAATGTTATTTTTTATTTCGGGCCCAAAACAAGGCCGCATTTTGTCAATGTCGTGAGCAACACCGATAAAGGCGTCACGAATAAACAATTGTACAATAGTTCCAGATAAATTACACTTAAAGCTTTTTCGATGCGGGTGCATTTTTATTTATGTCACAACATTTCGCTTCAATGCGTCGCAGCCCACATGGCGTATGTGTAATTTATCAAGTAGAATTCTTATGGCAAGCCTTTGGCCAGAGAGAGTCAGAAAAAGGAAAAGTTATTGGATAAACACTTGGTATAAACACATTATGAAACAACACACACTCACATACCGAAATGCGCCATATACAGAGTTGAGTAAATAAATAAACACAAAACACGGAGCAAGTCAAACAATGAGCTGCGTGCGTGTGTGTGTGTGTGTGTGTGTGTGTGTGGGTGTGTTTGTATTTGTGTGTGTCATGGTGAATAACAATTGTTAGCACAGCAACAACAACCACAACAGCAACAAAAATAACATCAACAAAAGGACGTGTTTAGACAATTGCATGCATGTTTTCTATACATTTTTTTTTTGTATACTATGCTAAAAATACAAGTTCAACATATGTACACTGAACAAAAATATACCAATTTTTAAATCAAATAGAACAAAAATTCGAGATGCCTAAATCAATACACTTTGAGGCACTGCAGACACGCCTACATGTTGACATAATAACCCATACATATATGCATAGAAATGTTCATATATTAATATTCTATAACATTCTTTTTTATTATGCTTCTTCATTTGTCATGATTTGCTGTGGCCTTGCGTGCAATGGCATAATAAGCGCCAAAGCCAAAACATTGACGCAGTAGCACTTGCCTTTGCCTCACGCCCATTTCGTTGCTCTCAAGTAAAGTAGCAACAGTAGTAAACACTCATATGCCTCGTTGCACACAGACTTGCTGCACGAGTCGCCCCATTGTGTTGTGGTGGCATATTGTTGCACATGTAAAGCAGTAACAGCAGCAACAGTTGCAAACTTAGATCGTGTCTGGCATGCAACTTAAGCTGCTGCAATACTTCTTGTCTAGGTGTGTGTATGTGTGCTTGTGTCTATGTCATTGAGTTCAAGATTTTTGTCTTTGGCAAACTGTAAATATGCATAGTGTTTCACAATTTAATTAAATTATAATTTGAACACTTTGCATACTTGCCGATGCTGACCATGCTGTGCAGCCGAGACAACACAAATACCACACGCTATTTTATATGTACTACATATAGTATAAGAGCTCAATTAAGTTACCTCTAACTGGGCAAGTTAGTCATGGTTGAATGTTGTCAAAAGTTTCTGGTATTTATTTCAAGTGTTTGCAGCCACAAAACACAACACACATGTCGTATACGTAATGCGATAAACGACTTTCTCTAGCTGCTACTGCTACTGCTGCTGCTGATGTCCCCAAAAAAGCCTAAGAAAACAAATCCCTCGGGGGAGCAACAACAACAACAGAGTAACGCTGTTGCCCAAAAGATTAGCTGGCATTTGATTAAAGTGCGAACATTTACAATAAGAAAACCAGTCAGGGACAATGGTCGCCCCATGGAATCAAATCAAATCAGCAAAACGAAGAAAAAAAAGACAAATAAAGTAAAGCAAACAAAGACAAAAGCTAAAAAGCAGGCTTGTCGCCAGGCCACACTCAGTCGTCTAGCTGGATACATTTTTTTGCTTCTGCCATTTCAATCAGCATTTTTCAGTTTGGGCACAAACAAAAAAACATAAAAGAAAACATCAAGGAAATGACATTGTTGAAAAACAGTTGACCATTTTTCCTGGCCATGTCACACCAAATTGAATTGTATCCCAATAAAAAGAAAATAAAAAACAAACCAAGACGTCAAAAAGTCAAACTTAAAGTGCCAAATTGTTTGCCTATTTTATGAGATTAAATCTAAGAGTTAGACAATCGAAAAAAAAGCTTAAGTCTTAAGTCTACTAGATTAATACACTTTTTTTATATATATCTTTCAAAGAACTGTATTCGTTTGAAATTAAAATTATGAAACTGTTGTTATCACAATATTCTTGTTTTAATTAAAATCCTTGTAAAAGTTACACAAATTTTGTACCCTTGTCATCGTTAGGCATAAGAGTTGACACCAAACAAATACCTTTTTGAACCAAGTGAATCATCTTAAGCCTAGAGGATTAGCTAACTGAGATTTACAACACTCACACTTTTGACTAACTTTTAGTTGCCCTAGGACGAAAAAGAAATCCCATTTAATTTAAATTTACGCGTCAAGTTCTGAACCATAAAAGAAAATATGAAAACTTGAAGAAAATAATAAACAAAATGAAATGTCAAAAAAAAGTTGACAAAAGTGTAGCGCCAAAATTTAAAATGTTAAAAAACCAACGCCATGTTTTCACTGCCTCCCTGTCAAGGACTTTTCGTTTCGGCAAAACCAAACTGTTGGATCTTATATACATAAATATACATACACATACATATATATGAATATATGGTACAGCCTGAAAATGGAATACTTTACACATTTTTATGGTTCCGCCAGCGAAACCCGGCCAACAGCTCAGCAGTAGTGAGCGTAGTCGCCAATTATGTCACACACACACTCTACACACACACACACGCACACACCACACCCATTACCACAGCAATTTCTTACACCAGTTTACGAGCATGGCAAAGAATTTTTTTGTGCTGCTAAAAAAGAGCAATTAAAATGTTTCCGCTTACTCTTTGACACAAAAAAAAAAAGAGATATATGCAGAAAAATGCCACAGAAACTAAGTAAAGTACTTGAGGGTTGTAAAGTGAACTTAATTCTGATCCATTTAGAGACAAAGAATGTTGATGCCATTGATTTGCTTTATCAGCATTTTCAAGCCATTTCACTTCATTTACTGCATTGGCAACTAACAGCAAAAACCCAGAACAATGACAACGCAATAAATGATAAATACGTATACGTATAGAGTACAAAAACTGGAGTTGGAGTTGCTACAAGGTCCAGTTTTTATGTGATTAAAGTGTTGCTGTTATAAAATCTTCTTTTGCCTGGTTACTTATATCTTTCCCGCTATGATTCCCAACTTCCCAGCTCATCACGCGTCCATTTCTAGTTTAAGCGCTTAGAGCACTAAGTCCATCATCAACATTTGGCATCGGCATTCATTGTGTATGTATATTATATGTTGTTTTGTGGGAGTCTACTGTTATCGCATGTTAACACTTCATAGGAAATGCGGCCTGGTCTTTGCCAATGACCTTTTTATAGAAATGTGTGAGTTCACTTTCTCTCTCTCTCTCTCTCTCTGTCTTTTGGCCCATTTGCGCCATAAGATCTCTGAGGCCAACACGCTTAGTTAGCCTTCAGTTGTTCACTCCCCTTTTGGGCCACACTCATCAACCGCTTTGCGTGCAAAATGTCAAAATATATTTTAGTTGAATTTATGGTCAGTGACCAAAAGCAAACGGACAGACATTGGACTATCCTATCCAAAGCCATTCAGCTCTTATACGTTGCTGACCAACGGGATTTGTCTGTGTGGGTGTGTGTGTGTGTGAGTGTGTTACACGTTATGTCTTTGCTTATTTTAGGGATTTACACGACGCTTATCATACACACACACACACACGTACACACACAGGCGCACACATCCATTTACTCGAAGACTCGAGTCGTGAATCTGAACTGAAAATATTATGCTACATTTGATTAGAACACACAATCATATAGACACACGCACACACTCACACCAACACACACACACATCCGGTAAATGGCGGCGAGTTTGCTTTCAATGTTTTACAGCCACTTAAAATAGATTAGCTTTCAACGTTATGCTTTAAAAAATAATAAATTGCTAGCCCAAAATTGTTCGTTGTTTCTCCGTACGTTTAGGTATTTTAGTTTCGGATGCTGCAAATGATGGAAAATCCATTGAAAACATAAGCAACTGTCAATGATATATTGCCAGAAATCATAGCTCAACCCACTATGTTCATGTTCTTCTATATATGAGATAAATGAAATGACAAACACAACACACACAGCTAATAGAAAACGAATATATCAATCTGATGTGCTTAAGATTGTCCAAATTGATGGTTAGCACATGATACCAAAGATGGACATCTGTCATAATTTTTCTGATTGTTTCAGAGCTTTTTGTTTTTTGAAGTGTTTTTGTTTCATACAAAAAGTGGATAAACTACAAAACATTTGACACATTAATTTCAGTTCTTTCAAATTAACTCACTTCTATGTTTTTATTGAACAATTTATTGTATTTTTCCTGCACATAAAAGAACACTTGAATAATCTATGCATAATATGCCACTTGTGTGTTAAAATGAGTTTGGTACTCAAAAGCAAGAAAAAAAAGCTATGATAAAACTGTCTGAGTAGACGTTACCCTATCAAACAAATAAGATTAATTGGATAGACTAGACAGATTTATTGAACTTTGTATAGTGGAAACAGACTAATTTTACCAGCTACTTTCCGTGACCTTGTTTTTTATATTCTTTAGAGCTAGAGGGTATAAAAAAAACGAATAAATATAAACCCGCCACTCAATCGCTTTAACGATCAAGGACGACGCAACACGAAACACACAAAAAATAATGGTTTATTTATTCAAATACTTGAAGCTTATATTCACAAAGTCATTTAAATGTGAAATATTTCTGTTTTACACCAAAAGCCCAAAGCTTTAACACAAACTGTTGAATAAGACACTTATTACTGATGTTAGCTATAAATATTAAAGTAAACTTTAAGTAAACTAAGCCACATTTACCTTAGTACTCGATTTGCGTATAACTTATGAATAGCTAACTAATATCTACTTAAGTGAAGCACTAATAATACATACCGCATTTCCAAGAGCATCACGATTATAACAGCAAATATACATATTTAAGCACTACGAAATTTCGTGCAAAATGCGCAATCCCAAAAAGCTGGCTATTAAATATTTATATGCCTTCTGCTAATGGCGTGATTTCGAAATGCTAGAGGCAAAAAAAAAAACCTCTGAAGAAAGGAAGAATAATTCAAATTTTCCGTGTAGTAATCGCATTGGCATGTTAAAATCGCATAAGCGTCCATTTTATGCACAAAATTTACACAATTTTCACTGTAAATTGCAGACCCGAAAGAGCAATGGCCACCAACACTTCATCCCACGGCTTGACCCAAACGTACATAGCCCGAAACGTTTGTGTATTTTTGTGCATTTTCATGTATTTGTTTAAATGATAATAAAATGCAGCAACGTAATGTAATTTATCACTGCGTGTGTGGGTCTATGTGTGTGTGTGTGTGGGTGGGTGTGCTTCATTGTGCTTTCATGTAGCCAGTGTTGTATAATTTTTATATTTCCGTTTTCATGTCAGCTACGCGGAGGCATTTGGGTTTTATACGATTGCTCCAAAAATACACCCAAGCTTATTGTTTACCTGTCAGATTGCGTGTTTGAGTGCGAGGGTGGGGGGATATGTGTGTGTGGGCGTGGCATTTGTATAGTCCTCTTGCTGTCCTTTTTGGCTGGCCATTTTGTGCGCTTGATTGTATATGGATTTTGTGTGCTTTCAAGTTCTCCATTGAATTGTTAACCACTAAAATGGCATATGACAGCATCAAAACTGTCTGCCCCTAAAACACACTTAACTTTGACTGATGGTAGATTATACTGCAAATATATGGCTAAAACCAACAATTGCCAGCACTTCAGTTACGTTTTGTTTAATGGAATTTGAACTGAAGTGGCCGAAGTTAAACCTTTCATACAACTTTCTGTCCTTTTCGTTTTTATTGTGCTTCGAGTTTATTTAAGAGCTTTAAATATTTTATGATTTGCATGAACAATGCAAGCTAGGTCAATATATATAAAGATTTATAATAGATCAAAATGTAGTCTCAACTTAATATTTACCTCATATAAACTTAAACGTGATTGCCAATTCGCATACGTTCACACGTATCAAGCTGCAGCTATAGCTTCGACTGACTTGTATACTTGGCTAATTGCCATATCACACACAATTCGACTTGCTTAAAGAGCGTAGAGACCTAGAACTGGTGGCTAGAATGACGGCGAGCCAACGACACGTCTGCCGTTGTTTGTGCTTGCATCAGGTTGTTGTACGATGTTGTTCTTATTTGCATTTGCATCGCACGGAGCCTTAACGGATCTTGCTGGTTGCTTGTTGATGTTGCTGTTAGTGGCAGCAAGTGCCACTGCATTGCCCTATAGCCAAGGTATGTATGTAAGCGGAAAATCCAAAAGTCTGATTTGACTCTGGTGAGTTTTCTTCTCTCTCTCTCTTTCTCTCTTTTAGCTTGTGGCGAGAATGAGCAGCTTGCTTGTGTTCCGTGCGTTGAGCCAACATGCTTGGTGCCATATAACGTCATAGAGTGTATAAATTTCTGCAAACTGGGCTGTAGCTGCAAAAGTGGCTATATACGCCATGTAGATACCATGAAGTGTGTAAATATGTACTATTGTGATTTACATTACATGTAACATCCGTTACATTTAATTGAGCGTTCAGTGTAACGAATTTTCTTCTATTTAGCTAAAGGTAAGCCGATTTATTTAGTCATATTGTTCTTGTTATGTCTGGCGATCAGTTATATTTATTTTTGCTGCTCATTTTATGCATGTGGCATTGGTGTTGGGCGCAGTTGGATGACAGCTTTGAAGCTGGCCAATTGAAACCCAAAACCTGTAAGTTTTGTGAACAAAAAACTCAAACAAGTCAAGTTCTAATTATGGTTTTTCATTTTTTCACACAGATTGTCTTCATGATATCACCGGAGAAGTGACATTGTGTATGCGATGAAAACATAGCATTACTTGTCTCGAATAAGCAATAAATCAAATTGTGAATACATATACAATTTCGTAGATTCTTCAATTTACATTTAGGTACAAGTTTATGGCTCTTGGCTTGATAGCAGTACGTATTTTCACAGTTTCCTTTTTTTCCATGGCTCTGTTTCGGTTCTATTTGGCAATGTTTTTTATAGCCGCCCACCATGAAATTCTCTGTATCTTAAGAAATGAAATTCTCTTTTCTTTTCAGCACAAAAAAGTTTTATTGTGTACTTTTTGGAGTGCTTTGAAATTTACGAGTCTTGTTGAGCATGTGTGTGAGTGCAAGTGCTTCTTTGTGTGTGTATGTGTGTGTGTGTGTGTGTGTCTGTGTTTGTTGGACATACTAGCAAAATTTTAAGACAATATGTATACGGTATGTGTGTGTTTCTGTCTTTTTGTATTCCTACTACATAAAGTGTACTACAATCTTAAATCTTAAATCTCTGTCACACACACATTCTCGTAAATATTCATTTACTTTCCTGCAACTTGCTGCTTACGTTGTTTCCCTACTTTGACTTTTGTTTTCTGGCAGCTTTTTGCGGTTTTTATGCGTGTAAGATACCAAAAATTATGACTGTCATTGGCATAAACCCAATGGTTTATATCATTTTCTACCTGTTTACCATAACCTAACCGATTTGATGGCTCTGCTAGCAGCAGTTAACCTTGATTGCGTGCAAGTTTAAGCACTTAAATTAATTTGACTTGTCAAAAGTTCAAAATGATGACAAAAACAAGCTTAGAAAACTAATAACATCGTAAATATTAAAATAAATTTCCCCAAATTATTGTGTGACATTTACTTATGTAGAGGTGATATTCTTTGGATTAAAATAATCTTTAAGGTAACTAAAACCATATTTGCCACAAGCTGATCTAAGAATTATGACATAAGTATGCAACACAAATTGCGCAAAAAACAATTAATTTTAATAAATGAATTCAATTAGGTATATAAAAAAATGGCATATAGCAAATATATACCAAGCTAAAGTTCCTAACTTATCTTGTATTGTCATGCACTGAAGTTAACGATAGTCACTCTCGTGACACGTACACATCACTAGTTAATGCGCTTGTTATTGCGTACATTTATGTATGTGTGTGCGTGCTAAACAAAATTTAAGAACACTGCAAAAATTCTCACACATTTAACAATAAACTCCTACAATGCCATTGTTAGTACGAGTATGTGTGTGTGTGTGTGTTCATTTTGGACGCGTGAACAGCCAACAAATTTAGCCCACTAAACGATTACTATTATTATCATATTACGGACCGCTGCGACCATTACTATGTCCAGTACACATAAAGCTCGACAGGGACATAGGACATGGACATGGACATGGTCTTGGTTGGTGGATGATCATTTTGGTGGTTCGTGTGGTGTTCGTGGTTTTGGCTCTATGCAATATTTTTTATGTCTGCCTATAAAAAGCAATTAAAGTGCCAGCAAAGTGTTTTAACACACACACAATTACACAGACACACACACATATGCGGAAATGCTATTATTGTTTTTATTATTTATTTGTCGTTGATGTTGCATAGCGCGAAAATAAAATTAAATTACTCATTAGTGGTAGATTTTCGTACAATTTTTGACCAAATTGGATTTCATGTGTCGCACACTATATTAAGTCCATATAGTATTTATAACCTGTATAAATAAAATATGTATACAAAATGGTTGCGAAAACTTAAGACCTTTAAATTTGAACCCAAAAAGTGATTGTTTTTTATGTGCTTCTGTGAACGAAACAAAGTTGATAAGGACATTGGCCTAATTTGTTAGGCATTTTCAGACGCAAATCACAGCACTCAACACAGACAATAATAAATTGTTGCCAGAATGCGGTCGATCTGGGGCCTTGGATGTTGTTTAAAACACGAAAAGGCACAAAAAACACCCCAAAAAATTCCCAAGGGCGGCAAATTGCAAAGTTGTTGCCTTTTGCTTTTTTGTTTTATATGCTAGCATTTGTCTGCCAGATAATCGAATTGTCTAGTTTCTATTATTGTTGTTGTTGTTGTTGTTGCACAATAAATTCAAAACTTTTGCACCTGTCCAAGCGGTGAAACCTTTGCCACATGCAGCTGCAAACGGTTTAGAGCAAAGGTTGTTTATTTCTACTCGTTGTTTCTTCTTTTTGACCAAAGTAATACGCTTTCATGCGTTTATAACGAGCTGCGTGCAAAACTTTAAGATAAGGCCTATGGCCAAACACACACACACACACACACATTGAAAGCCTTTTAGTGCTTCTTAATTTTCTGGTGAAATCACCCACAAACACCCACAGCAGTAACCATCCAACCAACTGCCAATTGTTTAATGAGCTGCTCAGTTGCCCCAATTGTTGTGTTGCTTGTTGTTGTTGTTGTTGTTGTTGTTGTTTCTTGTTCCTTGTTAGTTGTTCCGGCTTTCCTTTTTGGCTTGTTGTGTGTGTGTGTGTGTTCGCTTCCCGAACAACTTCTGGCCATAAGCAGCGGAAATGGTTAGATAAGAAAGAGAGAATTTCACAGAAAGTTGCTCATTTTAATCGAGAAACTTTTCTTTAGCTTTTGATGACGTAAATGTATCGCCTCGGAGTCTCTCTTGTCTTAGTGTATCTATGAACCCGACCACAAATCCTTTCGAAAAATGACAAAAACAATCATACCAAAACAATAGCAACAACAGCAACAAAAACATGTAACGTTTACTTATTTGTTAAGCTCGCTTCAAACTTTTCGCTTGTTATTTTAATTGGTTTTCTTGTGAAAGTTGTTTAGCCAAAATAAAAAAATGAATCTATGCAATATACTAAAGATAAACAAAAAAGTCACAAACTATATTTTCAACTTTTGAAGAAACATGAAATAAATATTATGAAAAGATTATATCTTTCTTGACAAAATACAGTATTAGTCAAAACAAGCAAAGATTAAAACACATTATAGTTTTATTTTATCGATGGATTTTCTTGAGTCGCTTAATACCCTTAAAATATTTAAGACTTAATACCAATTAAACGTACAAATGTAACTCATTTCTCCAGTTGAAATGTCCAATTTGATTCACATAAGATATCCATCAACTACCCTTAAACATTCATACGCTCGACTGAATTAAAAAGCCCGCTTAAAAGTATGCAACGATATTAATATCTTGGGGAAGATATAAGTGAAAATAAATAAGTAAATGCGGCAAATAGCTCAAGTGCACCTCAATAGCGTATTTAATAACTGTTGAGTAAGTGCAATAAATAATTTGCACATTTCACTGAGCAAATATGAAAAATAAACGTAATGAGCGGCCAGCACTCGACTGAACTATACGAAGCCGGCGGCATTCAACTATCATAAAGAGTCTGCCTCAAACCACAATATTCAGCGTTGACATGCCTGAGGAATATCAGAGGATGAAAAAAGGCTGCTGGTCGCCACCAGCAAATATGCATTTAATCCTGCTGTTCATTTAATTAATGTTGAAAACAAATGAACACCCAACAATATACATACACACACACTCACTTACTCACACACACTTGTATTTATGTACACTCAAACAGGTACTTTATGATATTTTCCCTTTGCAATAAATTGAATTTTAAGCCCCACGGTGGCAATAAAAATTAATGAAAATATGCTAGAAAATAAGGAAGAACACGAAAAAATACTCTGTAAACAAATTTATGGACAATAAAAATGAAATAAATGTAGTTAAGGCGCTCTACAGGTAAACGCAAAAACACAGTTTGATAGTCTTACATTTATAATATTAAGTATCTTTTTAACATATACCACACTGTTCATGTGTACAGGGTATTTTGGAGTAATGTAATTATATTCAACATCTTTTTTTTATGGTACGCATTTTTAATGTTTGCACTTTTGCTCTATTGCCGCGAACCACAGGTATGCGCACTCTCCAAACGGGCCGTAATGCTACAATCCTCGGACATGATTGCCTACAATGAACTACAGCCTGTGGCGCTGCATCAATCCACCAACAACAACAACAACAACAACAATAATAATAATAACAACAATGTGGGTGGCAGCACCGCAATTGCATCAAAAGCCTCCGCACCACAGAATATCATAGCCAATGCGGGTTTAAGCTATGAGGATGTGCTCAACGATGACTTTCAGTTCGATATGGATGGGCACGATGTCATGGTATTCCTGCACATACAAAAAACAGGCGGCACATCCTTTGGCCGACATCTGGTGCGTGACTTGGATCTGAAGGTAAACTAAAGAGAATTCCTTATCATTTAGTTCCGTTCCATACTAATCGATATTAAAATACATTTTCAGCGTCCTTGTGAGTGCCAAAGGCAACGCAAACGTTGCTATTGCTTCCGTCCGCATCGCAACGAGAACTGGCTCTTCTCCAGATACTCAACAGGCTGGAAATGTGGCCTGCATGCCGATTGGACCGAGCTGACCAGCTGTGTGGACGTCGAGCTGGACAAGAACGAAGGGGAGACGGCGAAACGTCGTTACTTCTATATCTCACTGCTGCGCGAACCGATCTCACGCTACATGTCCGAGTATCGGCATGTGCGACGTGGCGCCACCTGGAAAGGATCACGGCACTGGTGTTTGGGTCGTCAGGCCACTGCAAATGAGCTGCCCGCCTGCTACAAGGGCAAGGATTGGCTCGATGTGGATCTCGATCAGTTTGCCGGCTGTGAGTCGAATCTCGCTGCCAATAGGCAAACTCGCATGCTGGCCGATCTTGCACTGGTCGGCTGCTACAACAAGTCATCGATGCCGACGCACGAACGCGATCGGGTCATGTTGGCCAGCGCTAAGCGCAATCTGGCCGCCATGGCGTACTTTGGACTGACGGAATATCAAAAGGTTAGTATTCAAACTCAACTTATTTAACGAACTCAAGTTTTTAAAACATATTTATGCCTTTCATAGATGTCCCAATATATTTTTGAGGAGACCTTTAACCTGCGCTTCGCCATACCCTTTGAGCAGCATAATGCAACCATTTCAGCAGCCGCTGTAACGAATCTTCGTTCCGATCAGCGGCGTCGCATTGAGAAGCTCAACGGGCTCGATATTGAGCTCTATGCATTTGCCAAGAATTTGCTATTCCAACGGTGAGTAGAAGCAATAGCAGATATCCTTTAATATAAAGAGAATAAATTTATACATTTCAATATACGAATTCTGTTTCTCGCAATTTCCAACATTTCCTCCATTTTAAATAACAATCTTTGTATCAACAGTTGATGCTTATAATTGGCAAATGATACAATGATTTGTTGTTTTGCACATAAACTCTAACCCCCAACAGTTTCATAGTTTCAGTTTACTATTCTGGTCCTGCTCCTTACACAACAAGTTTGTCTAAACAAAGAAACCTGATCCATCTGTCCATTCAGTTCATCATCATCATGGGCCACAATTCTCACAGTCTCTTCTCTTTCGTATGCTAAGGTCGATGACTCATTGTGCCGTCTTTTCTGCTTTTATACGCGTTGAGGGTGCAAAAACCCTTTTCAGCGACATTTCCTTTGTAACGATCAGCTCATATTGACAACGGTCGCGCTTAAGGGCACAGACATAGACATACCGGACAGACAGAAAGAAACATGGTAAGATAATGGCGTCCTTTTTATTTTGAATGGATCCCATGCTACCACCTATTCTGTTTTGGCGTGATATTTGGCGCATTAGAAACTAATTCAATTTGGTTATGCCTGATCAGGCATGGGAAATTGTCGTTGCCATTGAAATGTGTTAAAATTTCTTTTTAATTGTCTCAAGGGTTCAAAGTGCCAGCAGTTTATTAATGATCTTTAAAAATCCATATGATGTAACAGTCAAAAATTTACAGTTGAAGAGTTGTATTCATATAAAAGAAGAATATAATGTTTTTGAAATGAATAGATAAAGATAAAGGCATATTTATGATTTTTATAACCTTATCTTACAAATATCGAAAGTCCTTTAAAAAGTTAATAATACTTTCAAGTGACCTTAGGAAATATTTACATATAACAATAGTTTATACCTTATTACCCATTGATGGAAAGATATACAAGTTGTTGCAATTAACACGTACGAGAAACCAGCTGCGAGTTTTTTTATTCTGCTTAAGATTTCTTGGGTAAACAATTTACTTTGGACAGACCATGCTGACTGTCACCTCCTTATCATTGTAAACAGTCAGATAGGGAGGGTAAGACAAATACATAAGATCTCACATAGAATCATATATTTATGTATATTTTCTCCTCACCTTCCGGACTTTTCTATGCTACCCTAAGACACAGTTCCTTTGTCGTCTACCCAACTGCGTAATTTTGTCAGTTGTGGCATTTCCCGCTGAGAGTTCGAGGCAGCCCTTACCTTGATATGAACGAATAGTATGAAGCGTTAAGCGATTTGTATGCGCAATTTTAACTTACCAACAACTATTTTTCATGCAATTCAATTAAATTTGAGGCGCAGGCGCAACGCTGGCACAGTTTTCCACAACTTTCCCTTTAATTATGCGGGTCAGATGTCAACTAAATATGCTGGTTGCCAGCTGTGGCTGCGCCTATTGCTGTGGGGCGGCCACTAACGGTTATTTGCTGAGTGCAGACGAGTTCTATGTGATTCGTAGACAGCTGTCCAACACACACACACACTCACACACACACAATTGCACTTAGTACATAGACGATTTCGGTTTTACTTCTTTCTTTAAGGGATTCCGATGTTGTCTTTTGACAATTGCAACATTTGCTCGCGCCAAAAGTAGAAATTTTTATAGTTCACATAAGATAGCGATAAAGAAGTGTTTGTATGTATTTGTATATGTGGCACGAACCACCACCGAAACCAGCAACCAAGACACAACATAAGGCAACCCAGGCAACCGGTGCTGTCCCCGATCGAAACGAGGGTTGTTTTATTTTCACTGATCGTTTCGCTGCCTGCATTTTGAGTCGTCGCAGCTCACTGACGCTTCAGTTAGGTTTTGACAACGGAACGTATAGGAACACACAGTGCTATTATAGCTACGTCTAGCTAGCAAGGGGCAACCGGGTTACGGGAACTATTTTAATACAGATAACAAAATATAACAACAACAACGGACTAAAACAGTACAGCCACAAAATTGAACGGACATATTTGTTAAAAAAGTTGCTTATATTTATAAACTTGTTTTGTTTGGTAACTTATAGAGAAACATTGTTTTATTGAGTTTTTGTTATTACACAAAAAATTGTTGTTATTAAAAAACTTAAGCTAAAGAAAAACCCAAAGTGAACTAAAAATAAAGCCAAAACGCAACTAAAACTCAAAAAAGACAAACAAGAAAAAACTCAAACATGTCCTTCTCCAAAGCCAAATTGAAGCGATTCAATGATGTTGATGTTGTTTGCGGCTCACCGGCTGGCTCCGCATCCAACTCGAACTCCAACAGCTCGGCGGGCTCAGCAGGCAGTGCCACGCCTACAGCAGCTACCATTACAGCTCCTCCGCCTCCAGAGCGTAAGGAGCAAATCGAAAAGTTCTTCAAAGATGCAGTGCGGTTTGCGTCCAGTTCCAAGGAGGCCAAAGAGTTTGCCATACCCAAGGAAGACAAAAAATCCAAAGGATTGCGTCTCTTTCGCACGCCCTCGCTGCCGCAACGCCTACGTTTTCGCCCGGCAGCCAGTCACACAGCAGAAACGACAGTCGCCAGTGGTGCCTCTACTGCTGCCTCGACTCCACTACACTCGGCCACAACAACGCCTGTGAAGGAATCAAAGTCAGCGAATCGCCCAAAGGGCAAAGAAGCACTGCAGCAGGAGATACGCAACAAGAACGAGATCATTGAGAGTTACTTAAGCCAGTTGGATGTGGTGCGTCGTCATGTCGATCAACTCAAGGATGCAGAGGCTAAGATGCGTGAGGAACACGAGCAGACAACAGCCAAGACAGAGCAGCTGTTGCAGGCACTCAGCATTGAGAATCTTCAACACAAGGAACGTAACGAGCAATTGAGTGTGGAGCAGACGCAACTACTCGAACGCTATGCCAGCTTGGAGCAACAGTTGCAGCAGCAGCGCGAGCAGCATGAGCAGCAAGTGGAGCAGCTGCTAGCCGAGAACGAGGCCTACAAGCTGGCCAATGAGCAACTGCAACAGGCTTGCGAACAACAGCAATCCGCAGAGCAGCAACTGCAACAACAATTGAATGCCTTGCAACTGGAGCTGCAGCAAGCGCGTGAGGAATCCAATCACAAGACCATAGAGCAAATGGAACTGATCGAGAACTTGCAGTCCAAGAACTCCGTGTTGCTGGTGGATATGCAACAGTTGCAGCAGCAGATCGAACAGGATGCCTTGTCCTATGCCCAGGAGACAAAGTTCAGTCAAACGGAACTGGAGTGTCTGCGTGTGGAGCGCAATACCCTGAAGAATGACCTGGCCAACAAGTGTACATTGATTCGTTCGCTGCAGGATGAGTTGCTCGACAAGAGCTGTGAGATCGATGCCCATTGCGACACCATACGCCAGCTATGCCAGGAGCAGGCGAAGCACACAGAGCAACAACAAGTGCAACAGCAAGTGCAGCAGCAGGTGGAGAATGATCTGGAGAGTGCGATTGAACGTGAGAAAGTCTACTGGCGCACCGAACTTGACAAACGTCAGAAGCTGGCCGAGAATGAGCTGATCAAGATTGAGCTGGAGAAACAGGATGTCATGGTGCTGCTGGAGACAACCAATGATATGTTGCGTCAACGTGACGAGAAGCTGCAAAAGTGTGAGGAGCAGCTGCGTAATGGCATTGATTACTACATCCAGCTGAGCGATACACTGCAGCAGCAGCTGGTGCAGCTCAAACAGGACATGGCCAAGATCATTACCGAGAAGTACAATTATCAGTTAACCCTAAACAATACACGTTCCACAGTCAACATACTGATGGAACGCCTCAAGAAATCCGATGCCGATGTGGAACAGTTCAAGGCCGAATTGGAGTCCGTGCAGCTGGCCAAGGGTGCACTGGAGCAAAGCTATTTGACGTTGCAGGCAGATGCCGAATCGTTGCGCCAACAGCTCAACGAATCCCAGACAGCACTCGGCACGTTGCGCAGCTCATCGCAGTCCCTGCAACAGGAGGTATCGTTAAAAGAGTCCATGCTGCATGAGTTGCTTGCCAGCGAATCGGATACACTGGCCAAATTCAATAAGATTGCTAACTCATTCCAGGAGCGCATTGATGGGGATGCCCAGTTGGCCCATTACTGTGACATGTACAGCGATCTGAAGCGCAAGGACGAGACACGTGAACTCTACATGGCGGACATGAAGAAGGCGCTCGATGAGTTCGCCAATGTCCTGCAATTCGCCCAGCTAGAGCTGGACAACAAGGAGCAGCTGCTGCTCAAGGTGCGTGAGGAATGCGAACAGCTCAAGCTGGAGAACATTGCTCTTAAGTCAAAGCAACAACCATCGGTGGCCCTGCTAACGCCCAGCAAGGCAAACAAACCCAACACCACCGATCTGGAAAAGATTGAGGATCTGCTCATCGATTCCGAGCTGCGTGCTGAGTGTGACAAGATCACTTCGTGGTTACTCAACTCCTCCGAGAAGAGTGTGCGTCAGGATAATAATGCTGAGCTCAATGAACTGCTTTCCTGCAAATCCCCCAAAGCCCGCACTCCACGCACCCCGCACAGCCCACGCACACCGCGCACACCCAAATCTGCGGCCAACACTCCCAAGAAATCGCTGATCTTTGCCAGCGGCAAGGAGAACATGCCCAGTCCGCCACAAAAGCAAGTGCTCAAAACGCGAAATATGTAGACGAAGTAGAGGAAAATACAATTATAAAATACTTTTGCACTTTAGGCTACATATTCCACAACACCTATTATAAATTATTATACAAATTAGTTAAGAAACCCATCAAAAATGAAAAGACATTATATGAAATACATGATGTGCTTGGTTGCAACAAAAAAAAAAAAACAAGTTTTGATTTCCTGCTGACCCGGAAGGGAAATAGGTAAACAACGTTGATTGCTGAGACGCAGTCAATGGAAACTTTTCGGGCGACTTGCGACTTCCTTCTCTCTTGCCCACTTTCTCAGGCGTAACGGATGTGCAGCTGCGCATGCGCTTCTTAAGGGTGGGTCCTAAAAAGATGACGACGACAACAACAAGAATCATTAACAACAAGCTCTTAAAAACAGTGTATGCTACTGCAATGACTTAAATCTGTAGTTGAAATTCGAGGGGTTTTTCCTTGAAGGTACATAGGAACTGTTGTAAAATCTGCTGCCTGTTGTCGACCCTTTTTGTCTTGGGTTTTTATTTTTTTTCTTGTTGTTTGAGTTTTGTTCAGGTTCTGCATTGTACAATCGCTGCTTACGACCTTTGACATTTTGCGCTAACAATGGCCAACGGTTCCGTTCGTCTAAGGTAATAATGGGTCTTCTTACAGCTGCACTGAGCGCAGCTGCAGCAACAATTCAATTTTGATTTTCTGCAAAGGTATTTGAATTTACTTGCCACTGCGCAGCTTAATACCTAGAGGGTTGCTTTGGGATAAGAAAGTTTACAATCCTTAAAAATCCTCCCCGTCACTTTTGTAACTCAAGAATTTATTAGTGCGCAGATAAGTTTTACAATAATGAAAAAAGTTTTTTTAGTACAGTATGTAACGAAACGGCTCGTTAACAAAAAAAAAATACTTTGAAGAAGTTTCTAGGTCTGTCATAGTTTCATTTGAATCTTTTCAAAGTTTCTACAAAACAAATAACGTTCACATTATGAATAAGAGAAGTTTTGTACTCATTTAAGGTTTCCTGTAATCTTATCCAAATAACGGAACTAAGCCGGTGGGTATTTCCTCGTACTCAGTGGGTATTTCCTCGTATTCAGGTAGACTCCTCGCGAAAAGTAAAATTCCTTGTAGAGGGTTTTATGGAGAAAGCAAGTGCTGCACAAAAGTTAAGCACCTTTTTCTTTAGCTAAAACCTTGAAAATTTAAGATGGTTTTCATTGTAATTGTAATAAATATAGATTTTGACCTTTTATTTCTCTCTTTCTTTACAGTTTTGAGCATTTAAAAGCCAAAGATGCAAATTTCGCGCAGCGCTTTGCGAATCTGGGCAATATCTTCTACAAGCAGGGCGTTACGGAATTCAATTGGGATAGCAACATAGAAGATGCGCTAAGCACGGATCATTGAATGGATCTGGGAAACCAAAAATTAATGTGTAGCATTTAGTTATTAAGATGAGCCCCTCATGAACACTCGTAACACAAACAACAAAAGCGGCGAAAAGTGAAATGATGCAGTAGAAAAAACACCACAAAGGACTTTACACTAGTAACTAAGCATAATGTTAACAATTATTATAATAAACTGGCAAAAATCGAAATACCATATATATTAAACTCAAACAAAATAGCTACAAGATAATGCATAATACTAAAAGAAAATATGATATGATATATATATCTCTCATAAATGTAACAAAAATCTCTGTGCGCATATAGAAAGGCTTAAGATTTAAGGATAACAACTGGTGGACAATGTCCTGCTTATAAACAAACTACACACAAAACAAAAAAAACTCGTATTGTAAATAAAATTCAGCATTTATGCTACTTACATTATAAATTATAGGCATACAACACTATTATTAAAATACATCCAGCGCAGAAACTACACGCCATAATTTAGTTTTAATATTAAAAATTAAATTATTACATTTTTAATTTGTTATGTAAAGTCTTTGCAAAAGCCAAATCTATATTAAGAAATCATTCTTTGTAATTCAAAATCGCATTTATTTTATTTAATTACTTAGGCAACAATGTAAATACCATAAAAACACACAAAGTCACACAAAGTAAACATAATTTAGTGAAAAATCAAAATAAATAAAACTTTTAAAACACTGATTTAGATTTTGAATAGATTTTTACAAAATGTTTTATTTGCAACAGCAGCATATAGGTTTAAAGCGTTAATATTTGTTAGCTGGCATAATTGTTTAAGACAATAATTAAATACAAAAAAGAATAAAAAAAAAAACGAAAAATTCAATTGAAAACTTATTGGATATGTGACAAATTGAATAAAGTTTGTTTAACAAAATACAAAAAAAAAACCAACGAATTATAAATACAAATATATAAATTGAAACCAAAATCACAGAAAAACTTATATGAATATATCATATGCAAATACAAAAAACGAAAAAGATTAAAAACAAAATCAGCTCAGCGATAAATTGCGTATATATAGTAAGGCGGCAACTGAATTGTGCCATTTTATAGCAACACTAAAAAAAAAAAAGAACCGAAAATAACAAAACATATAAATAAATAAGCAAAATGATTATTTCAATTATATTTTCAATTTCACGATTTTCTAAACAAGACAAACAAATAGTGTTCGCGCACTACAACATTTTTGGGAATGATAAACAAATGATATAAACAACATTAAATGCAGGTCAAAATGAATAAATTCAATAATAATAATAATACAAAATTGTGTTGTTTTCTTCTCTAAGAACCAGTAAATCCCACCTCCTTCATTTTTTCGCCAATAACTATCCAGCTGCATCCTGTAAATAGAGATTATATTACCTATATTATTTGTGTAAATTCTTTTTTTAGCTTCAAGTATTTGCATTTGGCTTTACGTAGTTTGCCGTAACAACAAAAGCAACCAACAAAAATTGATTCTCCAATCAAACGAATCGGTATCGGCAACTAATTCGCACCCAATTTGTTGCCTGTTGTTGAGCTAACACCAAAAGCAAACTTGAAATTTTTCCCGCAATTGCCGCATAATATCGTCAATGAAAATTTTGCCAAAGCTCAGTTCGCGTGTAAGATTCGGCCGAAGAGCATGACGGCAATCGATACGATCTGTCAAAGTCGCCGATCATCTGCTCCGCCGCCGGGCGTTGATATTGTGCAACAGGTCAATGGAAACTTTGGCCGCTGGCAATTGCGCACAATCCTACTGATCTTTCTATGTAAAATACCCACGGCCTGGTTCATGGCCGTCATCATTTACACAGCTCCATATCCCCAGCGTGGCGAATTGGTTTGTCATCCTGCCAGCTGGAATGCCAGTGAAGAATCAGTTTCAAGCGATAACCGGAATACGGATAGATTGTTTAGCGTACAAGTTTGCAATGCCTATGCCCAGAGTTTGTCGCACAGTTTTGTGCAGCGGTATGGTCAGAGCTGGAATGGCACAAAGGAGACGTTGCCCTGCGAGAAAGTTGAGCATCAATCGGAGTACAAATCCTTGATTGTAGAGTTTGATTTGATTTGTTCTCGTCGGGTTCTGGTGGCTGTTACACAATCCTCTCATGCCTTCGGTGCATTGCTTGGCGGCTTACTGGCATATCAGAGTTTAAGATAGTAAGGCAGATCCTCGGAAAATATTCAAAGCGGAAAGAATTTTTATATATTTCGACTTTTAGTTTCAGTCCACGTCGCTTGATGCTTCTGGGCATGCTGGGACAGATCTTTTGTGGCAATCTGACTGGATTGGTGGACACATATCAGCTGCACATCTATTTCCGTTGCCTTACCTCCGTTTGTTGCACGCTTATGGTAACAGCAGGACAATTTATTTGTATGTTTAAAAACAAAAGACTTAAGGCACAAACTTGCTCAGCTCTAATTATTATTTTCATTAGTAATGGATATTACATCCGGAAAGGCACGCATTTTGGTCGTCACACTGTCGGAGCTGTTCTGGTCAATTGGCTTAATTTTGCTGCCAGCAATTTCCATATATTTTGATAACTGGAGCCATCTGTATGTGGCCATATCATCCTCCCTGATTGTGCTCGTCGGTCTGCATCGTTGGATTGCGGATGCGCCCCGGTGGCTTCTGCGACATCAGCGTGTGGAGCTCGCTTTGAGTCTACTACTCGAATCGGCCACACACAACAATCGCATGGTGCCCCTGACCATGGACGTCCAGTTGACCATCTATGCAAGTGAGCTCAGCTCCGAGAAGCGTCAGCACTACTGCCAAATTTGGGATAAGGAGACAAAGCGTCGACAGCTAATCTTCATACATGTGATTTGGGGCTGTGCCCAGGTGCTGTACAACATCATATTGCTTATGATACGCAGCCTGGGTGAGGCACAGGTGCATGTGAACACCGCTGCACTGGGCTTTGCCGAAATGATTGGCGTTTTTGTTGGACTCTATTTTATACTATACACCCGTCGCTATTGGCGTTGGACTGGCAATCTGATGATAATAGCAAGCTTTTGCACATATCTCGTCTGGCTGCTGCCAGAAACTGGTAAGCATTTAATTATTATTGGGTTAAGCAAGTTAGAAATTTTAGTTAATTAACAGATCGCAATTCACGCCGCGTTGGCCTGGAGCTCATATTCTGGATGCTGTTGAAATTTGCCAATTCCGCATCGATAGCTGTGCTCACCACCTGTACGGGTGAGATGGTTTCGCCGGAGAAACGGGTGCTCCTCATGCTGTCAGTGGTTAGTTTTGGTCGCTTGTGTTTGGTCTTCTCGCCCATGCTGAGCACTTTGACGGTGGTGCATCGTCTGTTGCCCATAACAATAATTGCCACATTGGGCTGGTTTTATGGGTTGGTAATGCGTTGCCTCAATCGTTACTACTGGAACACGGAGCAGCAGCAGGTGGGTCAAGTACCAACTCCAAATACCTACCGCCGCAATTCGGCGGTCATAATGCGACGCTGCAGCACCACCAGCTCCGATATGAGTGGCTATAGCAGTGAATTGCTGAGGAACTTTGAGCAAACAGCTGCGGTTAGTATTTCTGATTTATGGCACATTAACTTCCATACGATACCCGAATGTGATAGCATTAAGGAGGCGGCCGAATGCGCTCTTAAATCGCAGAGTCTGCATAGTATTTAAATGTTCTATGACTGCCTAAAAGTATGCAACATTTTTTACACAATGCAATTTATGCCTTTTTGCAATCAGCCATTAAATTGTTTTTTCTTTTAAGCACATAAGTTTTATAACGTCTACTATAAATAGTTAATATATATTTTAAATAAATTGTTGGACTTCTATAAAAGAGAGAGTGGATAAATTGAAAATGTATTTATAACGATAATAATGATTTTTTATTACTTGCAAATTACTTTTCACGTGCATTAATTATGTAAGTACCGTATAATTAGAATATATATTGATTGGATGTTTGTTTTTTGATATTATTGTGATATCCATTTAAGACAGAATATAAAAATGAATGATTATACTGCAAAATCTATTTTATTGAGCACACTTAAAATATAGATATAAAAATTATCTTTTTATGGATTGTTAATAGATAAAACTTTTTGCAATATGTCCTATTTATAAAAAGTGGTTTTAGAAGACTGTGTCAGCAAATCAAAAATAAACGCTCTTGACCAAAATCAAGAACAACAAGTAAAAAGACTCTTGTCAAGTAAGCTCGACTAGAAGATACCCTTAACCCTTGATCATACAGACGGACAGACGGTCGGGCTGACAGACACATTAATATGTACGTGTACCGCTGTACCAATGCTTGATGGTTGCATATTTCTGGTGTTTCTGAACCGATCTTAATAAAAATTTTAAAGATGTTCATTATTTTGCTAAAAGTTTCAATCCCCATTTTTAAGATTTTTTTGTTATCGATTACATGTGTATATCGAAAGCAGGAAGAGTTATTGAAAATTTGAAAAAAACTTGCTATGCCTAGGGGCAAGGAGAGCTTATATCCATAATCTGGAGTCTCTGGCCTTTGTAGTTCCTGAGATCGACGCGTTCATACATACAGACGGACGGACAGACGGACATGGCTATATCGACTGAGCTGTTGATGCTGATCAAGAATATATATACTTTATGGGGTCGGAGAAGGGTATACAAATACTGCCGCTGTAGCAGTAGCAATAATTTAACGAGTGTCAACATCACCAATGTTGCTGTTATCGGAGTGCAAATACCAGGCGAACAGAAATAGCAGCTGCTAAAACTAAATTAGGGTCAGCCTAAAAGTATGCAATATGTTATATTTTCTCAACGACTTATTGCGCACTCTGTGCGCCTGGTAACTGCAGTCCCGAATCAACTGTATTTTGGCAAAACGAGCAGAAAAAAATACTGCCGCTGCAGCAGTAGCAATAATTTAATGAGCGTCAACATGAAAAATGTTGCTGTTATCGAAGTGCAAGTACCAGGCGAACGGATGAATGCTCTTAATTTTAATTTATAAAGAACTACTCAACATTGCGCTTAGCTGATTAGCTCAAAAGCTCAGCTCACAACTTATGACTCAAATTTTAAATGGTAAATTTAAATATATACATAACTAAATAAATTTAATTTAATTAAAACGCGTTTTCTTTTTAATTGAACGTTTTAGGCATGCAGCAATATATAGGCAATTAGCTTGTTGCACTTAATTTTTATAACGTCTACTATAAATAGTTAATATATATCTTAAATAAATTGTTGGACTTGTATAAGGGTAAGTGGGGAAATTGCAAATGTATTTATAACGATAATAATGAACGATTGCACGCCTGGTAGGTACCCTGCGGTTAATATAGATCTCTTCTGTCAACACCCTTTTTTTATTACTTGCAAATTACATTTTATGTGCATTAATTATGTAAGTACCGTATTAATTAAAACATGTTTGTTTTTTTACCATTATTGTGATACCCATTTAAGACAGAATATAATAAATGAATGATTATACTGCAAAAGCTATTTTATTGTGCACAATTAAAATATAGATATAAAAATTATCTGTTTATGGATTGTTAATACATAAAACTCCTCAAAATAGGTCGTGTTTAACCCATTAATTTCTGCTTAGTTGGGTATTTTTCGGTTAGTCTTCAATTGGCAGTTTTAAAAGTATACCCTATTTATAAAAACGTTGTTTTAGAAGACTGTGTCAGCAAATCAAAAATAAACGCTCTTGACCAAAATCAAGAACAAAAATCGGCAAGTACATTGATTTAAATAGAAAGTATTCTAAAGGCACAACTAATGTTTCTTATGATGCAATGCAATTTGCCTTTTCGAATAATGAAGATTGTATTCGTTTATTGACCCAATGGTAACTAGACATCGTGTCTACTGATACAAATGGCAAATATAACATTAAGTGCATTAATAAAATGAAGAATATTTGTTACGGAAGTTTCGCAGACAACGTGTGACAATATCGTGTTAAGCCTTCATGGCACAAAGATATTAAAGAAGTCATCAGCACTTTGGTTATATCACAATTTTTCCAAAACGTTTGCACTATATATTAATTATTTGATCAAATTTATTAAGAAAATTAACGCGTCGATTGTGTCGCTATCCGACTATTGCCGGACATTGTCTGCGTCTTCGATGTGGCGACTCGTGTGCCATATGCTTCAGTTGGATTGCGTTTCTCGGCCGATTAAGACGCTCGAGCGGAGCAACAGCTCGACAAACATAAACAATAGTGAAGAAAAACAATCGCGTGTTCCATAGAATTCAAACAATACAATTGAACAGAAATATTTATTGTCACTTAATAAGTTGATATTAATTTAAATAAACAAAAGAAACCTTGCCATAAACAGAAGTTGCTAAGAATTAAGGGAACAGTAATAAAACCACTCAAATTTCTAAATAAAGGTTGTTAATTGGCACCACTCAAAGTCAAGAAAGTGTTCTCAAAAAAGTGAGTTATGATTGTAAAATATATATCTATGTGAATTTTAAAAATAAATATTCAAATTTATCAATCAAATATCTTATTTTATACTCTGAGCCCAACATAATGACTGTAATGACTAATAAATATTTTTTTTATGGGATTGTATTAAAAGCATGTGAAGATTGATAATAATATATAAAGTAAAGTGTCGAAATATTAAGCAACAAATAGTTTTTGAACTGAATATTTTTTATTTAAAAAAAAAATTATGTTTGTCAATTGACATCATTGATGATTTAAAATAATAAAAATCGACTAATAACTTTTAGAGGTGTCATAAAATTTTTGATATATTTGCCTCGAGTTGTTTTATACAAACTGACCTATCATTATGGAATACTCAGAAGCTAATTACTAGGCTAATTGCTGTACCTATAATGTATTAAATATAATAGCAAACGTTAAGTAAAACAAGTATTCAAATACTAAAATTGCATTTTACTGTAGTAAAATTACCATAAAAGGATTTATGGCTTAAAATTGCGACATAAATAATGCTCTAGTAATAGAGTATTTACACTGACGGCACAAGCAACTTGGTAGTATTTAACCTTAAGCACGTGGAAAATTGAAGACTCTACCACAGAAAATGTGTCTGATAAATTTGACTTTTGAGACTTTATTTCTGTAAAACAATAAAAAGAGAACAGCTGCAGTTTCCACTCAACTAGAAGTTAACAGAAAACAGCTGATACTTAAGACTTTTTCCCAATGTTAACGACTTTTCGCTGCTATCACAAAAACCTTTTTTTAGCGACCTTGATGTAAAAACAGAGTTACGGTAACTGAACACTTGCATTTGCTTAGTTAATTAATCAAACATTAAGTATTCAAAACAAACCGACGCCCTCTTAATAATGCACTTGTTTGCACATTTCAATGAATTATAAATTTATATTTGCACAACAAGTAATTCAACTTATTATCAAAATCACGCCGCTCCGTCTCGCCCAACCTTAACGCATAGAAAAGTGCCAATTGGCGACGTATGGAAAACTCAAATATGAAATATTGGGAAACCAGTTTCGTACCAACTTCTACAGCGTACCGCAATTAACACTTCAGCTTAAATTTGATATTAAAATATTTGCCGCCCAATGCAACAACTGACAAAAAATATCCGGCCTGGGGCATTGTTCCAAGGTATTGTGCTCCTATTAAAAACTGACAGCTCATGTCGTTGCTTCAATCAAAATTAGCACTTCTCGAGTTATCCGAGAAATTTCAGTTGCTTTAAAGGTCAATATTATGTGACAAATAACTGAATGAAAGTAGCCCAGCAGACATCACAATCGAGTGCTTTACTATCCTATCATATCTTGTTTGTCTTTGACAAATATAGTTAAAACCCCGATATAGATAATGTAACTGCCTGATAATCGATTCTTACAGTTGCAATAAAGCTGTTTTTTTTTATGTGATTTTTACTTTAATCTACATTTGACTTAAAACAATAACTGCAAATTGATAAAGCTATCGAATAAAACAAAACAGAATGTAACGAGGAATTCGCCAAGTTTGTCAAGTTGCTTTTGATTGTCGTAGATCCCAAAGTAGAACATGAAGTTTGGATTATAAGAAAAAGATTCATAAAAAACTTGAAGAAAAGTTGCCTGTGAAAATAAAGTTGAAGAACATTGTTTAAATGATATGATATTGATATGTTGGGAAATAGCCTGAACAGTATTCGAAATTATTAATGTAGCATATCACAAATGAACTTGAAATTATTTTATTCAAAAATGGAAAACCTTTAGAAGTGTAAATTTAATAAAGTTGACAATTGCATTCGCCCTTTATGGGAAAATAGTTAAGCTGGGCCAAATAGAACTGAAAATATTTCCTTATTATTTATTAAGATTTTTTCGCTTGTTGCTAACTACGTCATATCATATATAACGCTGACCCTTTTGTTCATAGTCAGCAAATTTGACACATTGTTTACACGCGACTTACTCAAAACGGCGAATCCCTCACTCCGAAATTGGATCAAATTTCGAGGCACAGGCATTTGATGAATTTTGCATGACATTCAATGCCATCAATCGACGGTCGGGTTAGTTGCGTCAGTCGCTTCGTCAGTCGCTACGTCAGTTGTGGAAAGTCAACTGATTTTAGCTGTAACCGCTTTCAATTGAATTCAATTGAGCGCGAGGCATTTGGAGTCGGGCGGAGCGTTCTGGGGTGGGAAGACAAATGTTTTTCCTATAGTGTATCGTATGTTAATATTTATCCACAAATAAAATAAAATGTCACGCACATCAACTGATGGAAATTTGTTGTCGTTGTTCACAGAGTATCCATTGGCGCAAAATGTTCAACTAGAGAGAGCTATTGGAAATGGTCAATCAAGCGTCAACAACTCAAGCTGTTGGTGGTGTTCCCAGTCCTCAACCGTTGCGTAGGAATAGCAATAGCAGCACACATGCCAGTTTCAGGAATAGAAATGTTGCGGTAGCGTCACAAGCAACTCCTCCGCCAGCTCCTGGCAACGATGTCATTGGCGATGTGGTTGGCAACTTTGGCATCTGGCAATTGCGCACTATACTCATCATCTTTCTGTGCAAGATACCCGCCGCCTGGTTCATGGCCTGCATTATCTTCACAGCCCCCGAGCTATATCCACGTTCAGAGTTCACCTGTGAAACGAGCTATCTGAGCACCAGCTCTAACTTCACCGTCACGGACAATCAGTGTTATGTGGTGGATGAGAGTTCTGGGAGTCGCAGCGAGTGTGAGCATTTCCACTATGAGTCCAGCTTTGATTCCCTCATCATGCAGTTCAATTTGGTCTGTTTCCGTGACATATTCATTGCTTGGACTCAGTATTGGCATCTGTTCGGTGTCCTTGTTGGCGGCGTCGTGGGCACCAAAATGATGCTGGGCATCAGTCCGCGCATCACCTACTGCATAGGTGCCGTTGCCCAGATCCTGTGTGGTGTTGTCACCGGCTATGCCAGAGATTTTAGTCTCCATTGTGGTTTCCGTTGTCTATCGGCTGTGTGTTGTGCCATTATGTTCACTGCGGGACAAGCTATATGTAAGTGGAATACAATATTCAATGGGAATTATATTCATTTTCCTTACTGCAGTTGTTGATATTACGGCAGGAATGCCTCGGATTGGCGCCATTATATTGTATGACACTTTCTGGTCCGTTGGCGTCATCCTGTTGCCCACACTGTCCTCGTTCTTCAATAGCTGGTCTCTGATCTATCTGGGCATAACGTTTCCCACTGTTATGTTGATTGTGCTGCTGTACTGGACACCAGATTCACCCCGTTGGCTTCTCCGTCATGCCGTCAATCGTCACTCCATTGACAATGTGGAGCAGATTGTGCGAGAGGGTGCAGAGATCAATGAACGCACGTTCAAAATACCGCCAGACTTTCGGCAGCAACTGGAGCTGCTTAGTGAAAGGTTAAAGTCGGCGCCAGCACCCGCATCCTGGCTGGAACTGTGGCAGGGAAGACGTGCCAAAACCCATATGATTGCTGCCCACATGGCATTGGCCTTCTTTGTTATCAATTTCATGGGGATGCTGCTGAACATTAGATCCTTTGGCAGAGACTATTTGGTTCCAAATACCATCGCAATGGGTGAGTTGGAGTTGAGCTGGAATGTTGTTATCGTTGTTACTATTATATCTCCCTCTACTCCAGGTTTCTCAGAGATTGTTGGTTGCTTTTTGGCTCTTCACTTTACCATGAAGCACAACAAATGGAAATGGCAATGTGCTGGCACTTTCAATATACTTGCTGGTATGCTTGGCTGCCTGGGCTGGTTGTTCACAGGTGCCGACTCCAGTAAGTAAACCTATATCGTGAACCCAAATATTCTTAATATTTAATCTCCTTCTTACTCCCAGTGAATGCTGACTTGAAAGTCTCACTGTGGATGATCATTGCTACGATACCGAAGGCAGCTGTATCCTGTGCACAGTCCATGTTGCTGGCCTGCATGAATGAGCTGGTGCCGGTCAATAAGAAGCCATTGTTTGTCTTCTCCGTGGTCACATGGGCACGCGTATTACTCCTCTCGGCACCGTTTTTCAATGTACTAAAAAGGATTGATACTGCACTCTCCTTGACTTCGTATTGTGTCTTCAGCATAGTTGGAGGAATCTGCACCTGTTTGCTGCTGACACCACGCTTAAGTGTTGCTCCTGTGGCTGTGGCTCAGCTTGATCCGCAGCAGGATAAAAAGGAGCAATCGCCACTAAATGCGCCTGTATGGACAATCGAATCGGATGTGCATAATACACGCTTATAGAAAAAGATTGTGCTTAAATTCCAGATATTTTATATATATATATATGTATATAGCTAATAAAAACTCAAATCTCTGTGATCGCTTGATAAATTTGACTTGTGTCTGAGTTTAATTTAGAATACAATATAAACAAGAAGCATATAGAAAAACAAATGCGCAAATATCCAGAGCCAATAGATTCTATAAATATATTTTTAGAAATTTACTCAATGGCATACTTTATCTTAAAATTGTAGAACCTACCTGGTTACTTGCATTTTATTGGCATCCACTGTAAACTGTTCGCGATGTAAATATGTATTAATGCCAATCATATGACATCGGACGTAATCATCATAGTTCAGCTCATCCAGATTCCAATACAGCATCGGATATGTTCCATTTTCAATTAAATCCTTAAAGTAAAAACGACTCTGATTCTTAAAAATCCACTCATTCAGTGAAAAGAAGCTGCCTGAAATGGGAATTATTATCTATTATAATGAAAACTTTATCGGGAATCTTAGTAGCTCACCTGCTAGACATGCTTGTCGGAACTTTTTGGCTATGGGCGTGACAAAACGTTTCTTGGTGCCCAAAATGAGAGTACGCAAATCCATTAATAAGGCAGGCACAAAATGTAGCATCCAAACGGCGAACTCATGCCTCCAGGCACCACGACGATACTTAAAGTTAGGGAACATTATCATACGCTTTGTGGGATAGATGCGTGACCATTTCATGGTCAGTTCACCCAATCTCTGCCAGCTAATGGGATTCGTAACACCCGATGTGGCATTGCAAATGCTAATGCTATGGAAAGAAAACAATATTTATTTGTGATCCAAATGCTTTCCAAGTAAAAGAAGACTAACCTGCCCAGTTCTGCTTTGTGCACCATCATAATCATGGCATTCACGACAAAATCCACGGGAATAATGTCACAAATGAGACTCTTATCGCCCAAAATGCTGCTAATGCCACCTTTGCCAATTTCCATCATTATGCCACTGATTGCCTGTATGTTATCAATCCAGCCGGGATATGGTTCCCGATACGCCGCCGTTACAATCGATGGACGCACTATGACAATCGGGATTAGGTGCTTGTACGAGTTGACAATCTGTTCGGCTATGGATTTGGTAAAGGTGTATGTATTGACATGTGGACCCTTTATATAGTCGGCCAGGCGATTCAGATACTCTTTGGGTATTTTCTTGGTACAGCTAAGAAACTGCTGCCAATCCACCGGAGGCAACGTTGGATAAATACACTCATCCACATATTTACGTCCCGGATTGCAATATGCAGTGGACACGTAGAGGAATTGCTGTGAAATGAAGTTTAGCTTATCACGTTATGCACTCTAACTTTAGTCTTAGTTTACGTTACCTTTAATTGCTTCATTTCTGTGCACATTTCAAGCAAATTGTATGTGGCAACTGAATTGACGCGTGCTGCCACATTGAGGCACTCATTGAAACGAACCTGTAACCATTAAAAATCAGTTAACGATAAACGTATTTCAATCTTTAAAACTCACCGTTGCCGCACTGTGAAAAATAATGTTAACCTGTGCACAAAGCTCAAATCGATCTTGTTCATTTAAACCTGTTGAAACGAAAAGAAAAACAAATATAGCGTCAAAGTGGTTTTTTTTTTTCAATATTTTCACTCTCTCACCAAAGTTATCGTCCTCAATGTTGCCAGCAAAATAGGCGACTTTATTAAGGCGTTCAGGATGTAAGCTGCGTAAACGTAAAAATATTCCATTCTTTAGGAATGTCTGGAAACGTTGCTCGGGCTCAACACCAGCTTTGGGTCGAATGAGCATGTAGATTCGTTTGATTTGTGGAAAACTCCAGAGTAGCTTTTCCAGCAGCGCCTTGCCCACGAAACCAGTGGCGCCTATCAAGTAAAAGTGCAGACCATACAAAGTAGATAAACATTAAGTGAATATATGAATAACTTAACTTACCCGTTATGAAGACGACTGCATCTTTATAGATATCCAACTGAGGCTTCATCTCACACGTTGTTGCCACTTTGGTGGCATGAATGCAACTGTTTGCAGTTGCATTTCTCTCGCTGCTTGCAACCTGCAACGGCGCTCAGGCAGAGTTGCTTATAATTGTTGTTGCAATGAAAGTGAAAAGCTTTAACCAAAGATGTTAGACAACAACAGTAGCAAAAAGATGCTTGAAATCCTACAAAAACTAGTTTTTTTCGCAATTGGCTCAAGCGTCGCGACGTCTAAGCAACAACAGTTGCATAACAGCTTCGCCGGAAACTTACACAAGCCAAGCATAATGGGTCAAATGGTCTCTAGGTTATCTAGATCCTGATCGATTAGCATAACAATCCCAATCTTCCAGAACTCTAATGCTTATGACAGGCAAAGCGTCTGTACGTTGGTACTCCTATCCTATATACACTCATACTGTAGAATTTTAATTTCCAATAATAATAACATTTCACCTCGAGTAAAAACGCTATAACCATTTTGCATTTTGCATTCATTTATTACTTTGCCTAAAATATTTAATCAACATTGTTTTGGTACATTTGTACCTATTGCGAACAGAAATAACTGCTAAAAAACAAGTTTTTACAAAATGCCGCCAGATGGCGCATTAAGTGCAATACTGCTGTGTGTGTGACTTGGCTAAATCAACTCATGGCAAACACACATTTTTCAAGCTCCTTTAAAATAAGTTGTTAATGTCAAAGCCAATTAACGTCTCGCCAAATTCTTTACTTTTAAAAGTGATTGCTAAAAGTTTGCATACGCTGTTTAAGCAAATGGAAAATCTGTTGTACCAGGTTACGAAAATAATGTATTGACATAATCGTTTAGGAACATTTCGATATTTGCAATGGAGACGTCTGTTGGCTGAAAACATCTGATAAATAACAAGTTGACAAGTCTGATTAGCGTCGATATCGTTGATCTCGATTCTCCAATTGTTTAGCTGGCAACGCAAAGCGCAAGCGAAGTCGCAGTTATGCTGAAGGCATGAAACCCCCAAGACGTGGCTACTAAAATATATATGCAAGATGGTCGCCAGCTACAGCCCCAATAACAAGGGCTACAATACGAAGCCGCGTCGTCCGACTCCAATACCTGAAATGTTGTCCCAGATAGTGCATGGCAGCTGTCCGGATGTGAACGAGGAGGAGTTGCCAAGTGGAAGCGATGGTGGAACTGGTGGTGACATTATTAACCAGGTGCTGGGCGATTTTGGCATTTGGCAACTGCGCTCCGTGCTGGTGATCTTTATGTGTAAAATACCCGCCGCTTGGTTTATGGCACTCATCATCTTTACAGCGCCGGAACTGTATCCCAACGAGGAGTATTGGTGTGATACAAGCGTCTATGGCGGAGCAGAGAACTGCACCGTCTCGGAAGATCAATGTTATGTCTTGGTCTCATATGGTGATGGCAACTATGCCAAGCGCCAATGCCAGCAATTCAACTATGATCACAGCTTTCGTTCGCTCATCATGGAATTCGATTTGGTCTGTTTGTGTGATATATTTGTGGCCTGGTCACAGTACTGGCATCTCTTTGGCATGTTCCTGGGCGGTGTGATTGCCACACGTCTCATGCGCCTCCTCAGTCCACGTAGAGTATACATATTTGGAATTTGGGGTCTGCTACTCAGTGGCACGGCAACTGGTTTCGTAAAGGATTTCAGTTTACATTGCTCGTTTCGCTGCCTTGCGGGCGTCTTTTGTTGCTTCATGATGACATCCGGTCAGGCAATATGTAAGTAAAACCAGTATTTCCTTTTGATTACCTTTAAACTGTTACTATTTCCCCGGCAGTTACTGATATAACGGCCGGTAAATATGGCCGGGGCGTCATATTGCTCTATGAGACTTTCTGGTCTTTGGGTGTCATCCTTTTGCCCGCCATTGCTGCATTCGCTCAAAGCTGGAGACAGTGGTATGCAGGCATAACATCACTTTCCCTTGTCATAGTGCTGCTGTTGCCCTGGCTACCAGAGTCGCCTCGCTGGCTGCTGCAGTATGCCGAGCCCACAGCTGCCGTGGATCATGTTATGGATCTGGTGCTGAAGGCAGCTCAGATCAATGAACGCTGCTTCCGAGTGCCCCGGAATCTGTACATGCAGCTGGAGCTGCTCGGGGAGCGTTTACGTGAACAGGCTCCTCCGGCACGTTGGTTGGAACTGTGGCGAGGTCATAAGCATGCCAAGATTCATATGCTGGCCACACATATGGCATTGGCCACATTCATTGTCAGTCACATGGGCTTGCTGTTGAATATACGTTCCTTTGGACGAGACAATGTGGCACCTAATACCATGGTCATTGGCCTGGCTGAAATTATGGGCTGTCTCCTAGCTTTATATTTGAGCCTTAGGCATGATTCATACAAGTGGCAATGGGCGGGTGGATTTTGCATTCTAGGTGGCGCTTTTGGTTGCCTCTGTTGGTTCATCAATGATGTTGAAAGTAAGTAAGCTTGTTATTTCTAATTTTACCCAACTTATCTTTGTCTTTTTTTCTCTCTGCAGTTCCAGAAGTGTATGCAATTGCTTTATGGATGTTGTGTTCTGCTGTTCCTAAGACTGCTGTATCCTGTGCCCAGGCTTTACTTGTGGCTTGCATGAGTGAATGCCTGCCGGCAGAGAAACGTTCACCATTTGGCTTCTCGGTGACCACCTGGGCTCGTGTCTGGCTGCTCTCTGCCTCATTCCTAACCGTGCTCAAACAGCTTAACATTGCCCTGTCCTTGTCCACATTCTGTCTTCTGGCCGTTTTGGGTGGCTTTTGCACTTGCTGTCTGCGTACGCCGGAAAAGAAGCAGCAGGAGAAGGATGACAGCTACAATACGCATTTATAATACGTACATATGTGATAACTATATTAATTATACTTGAGATATGTATATCTGTAGATCAGTTGCTTATCCCTGTTTAGATTCAAAATAAGATAAAAGCTGTGCTTTAACCTGAAAAATAAAAGAAATATACTAATAAATATTTGGTTGCTTACTTTTACTTCTAAAGTTAATACATATATGTAAATCGTTTGATGTCCCGAACAGTATATTAGCATAAATTATTGATTTTTACTTTAAAGTTGGTTCTGTTCCAGAATATCATCATCAAATATCATTATTTTATTTGATTAACTTTTGTTGTTCTCTCTTTTAACTTATTAAAAAAATCAACAACATCAAATTTTTATCAAAACCTTTCCACTGCTAAATTATTCAGAACTTTATTAACATACCTGTCTAAAAATCACTTGACACAATATCGTTCCTAGTACATTCCCCTGTACATGCCTCTGCCCCATATTAGGAAGAAACTGCTCACACTGACACAAAATTATAATAGGCATCGATATTTTAAGCGCATTGCTCTACTCAATGCTTATATGTGTCCGTAATTTCTTCTGCTCTTCCAGTCGCCCCGACCGAATAAGCAGCGTAAATCAATAAAAACGAAACCTTAAAATTGCACCAATGTGTTGCAACTGAATCTGGCACTTAATATGTGTCTTGTCTTGTCATTGTTTGGATAGCGCTGGCGTCGTTAGGACGTGGCCAGAAAACAAGCAGATCAGGAGAAGGAGCATATACTGATGCTCCACTTTTTGATGCGATGAAATCGAAGAAATCTGCATTTGCCAACACTTCAACAGGCTACGGCAGGCACAAGCATAGCGGACACGGCAAGGGACACGCCCACGGTGGGCACAAGGAGGCTGGCAAGGGAAAAGGCAGCAAGGAGCCGCAACCCGAGCAGAAGGAAGAGCAGGAAAAGGACTTGAACTCTGGCTTCGGTGATTACCTGCGCACGCCAGAGGGTCTGTAAATAACTAGAAAATCGTGCTTAAAGTGTTTTGTCAAGTTGACTTTGTTCTTTATTTTCTTCGTACAGCGTTTGAGATGATGAAACTGTTCGTCTTTGCCAATACGATTATGTTGATAGTTACAATGGCCTGGCCGCATCTTAAGGAACAATTCTTTATGCTAACTCAATGGTTGAATAGCTTCAGAGAACAACAATAGATACTAAAAACTTTACATTTCAAAATGGTGGGTCCATTCATGCAAGGATTGCTGCTTATTGGCATCATCTATTGGTAAATAAAATTTTCTATAGATTTTACTATACTATATTTTACTATGTATCCTATATCTCTCTAGGTACTCCAAGAGCATGATGTCCATGATTAATGACTATTATCGCAACGAATTTCAACGAAAACTTCAATCAGCAGGTGATGTAAAGTCAGCTATGGAGACGCCTATAAATGTAGATAACTTTATGGATTATGTACGTCAGCTGGAAACAAAAGAGCAAGAAGACCGGCCAGCAAGACCTAAAAGTGCCTTGGAAATCAGTGAAAATAATTTTACAGAACCTTCGTACATGTTACTACATTTTCTGCATATAACAGGCGCCTATAAAACACTTGATTTTTGTAGCGCTTCAGATAGCTCCATAAGTTAGCTTAAAACCATAGCTGTAGTATAATTAATATACGTAAGAAATATTTATGAGCTTAATTTTTACGACTTTCATAAAACTACATCAATCAATAGTGCTCCAAGTGTGACGAGCTGGTTTTTTTTTTTGTTGGTTTATTTAAATTGTAGCAGAATATATATTTCATTTTTTTTTCAACATTGTCTGAACATTATCAGTGTTACTATATATAAATACTATAAACGTGTATTGTTTTCTATAAACTTTTTTGCTTACGAAATTTATATATAATTTCATTTTTTTTGGTCTGTTTTTAGAAATCGTAGTAAATTGCACTTTCTATACTCATATTAAAGATATTGCTTTACTTTCATTATAGTAGCTAGCGCCTATATATAGTTGGGAAAATATAATGTATTTAGATATGATAGATAGTTTAAAGATAGTTAAAGTTTTACGGTGCAAATTCTTCTTGTGATAGATAGATAAGCCTATACTTTTTCTTAGAAATTTTTTTTCTTCAGGTATTCAATTCAATTATGGCACAATTATTTAGATTTTTGTTACGATCGTTTGAGGTTATTTGGAAATAGAACAAAAATTTATATTTCTTCAGATTATACATTTGTTATACTAGATGTGCATTACTCTTAACAAGTTAATCTAAAAATGCAAGTTAATGAAAAAGTTAGGGAGATATAAAAAAATAAAATTATTTTGAAAATCTCTTCCAACCAATGTACATATTTTTGAAAACTTGCGTTTAAAAAGAAGTTTATCAAAACTACATAATTTATATTTTTCTTTTCAATCATTTCAATAAGCTCATTGTATGTATACGAACGAATACGTTATCATGTTGATAATTGTTTGAAATGATGATATTCCTTCAATAGTTGATCTCTAGTCAAAGAGGGTAGAAGAATTTATTGCCAATTTGGTTGGAACTATATCAAAAAAGATGTCCAAAACGAAGATAATTTAGATTTGCTTTCTAGATATTTTTCACAAATATAAATATCGTATTTCTTTTCTAATTTTTCTTACTCTCAGCTATATTGTATATTCACGTATGCAACATTAACATTAAATCGTATTCAAACACTTTAAAAACAAATAAATAAATGTTAAAAAAAAAACAATTTTTGAAATCATAAATGACTTTTTAATGTATATTTTATATACACAACAAATCTTCATACATAATTTTATCATAGTATAAAAATAATAATAATAATTGCATTACAAATTAATAAAGCAAAAATACATAGTACATTAAATTAAAATTGAAAAGACTTCAAATATGTACACAAAAAAAAAAAACGCGTAAGCGTTGCATTTTCTTCTTGAAATCAAAAAATTAAAATTGATTTATAGTTCTGGTTATTTTTAATTTTGTTGCGCTTTGTACTTCCTTTTTAGTACAAAGCGCAACAAAATTAAAAAGGAAACAAGTTGAAACAAAATGAAAAATTATTTCAACGTTTTCACTAAAGGAAAATCACACCAAATTGTCTTTCAAAAAGTGGGAACAGAACAAAGCATAATTAAGGAAACACAAACCTATTGTTGTTTTTTTTCTTTCTGTGTATCACAACCTTTTAAAATAAGGATAACAATAATTAAAAAAATAACGAAATGAAATTTCGAAAAATTGAGTTAATTCATGAATGCCTATTACAGACTATATATGTATGTATGTATATAATATAAATATATATGTGTGTATATCGTATATGGCTATAAAAACACATACAGTTTAAATTGCAAAGAATACAAATGCTGAATACAGAATTAAGTTGCTTTAGCTATTATATATGTAAATACTTATCATTGTATATATATGAATGCAACTTGTTGAAAGGCTTCGTTTAACTAAATTACTGTGCGTTCAAGTCTTACGAGTAACATACATAGAAAGCGCCAACGGACTAAGGATTCACACTACTAAACTACTAATCGACTAATCTGGTTGTTTGCGTATTGTGGGTGGCGGCGGCGCTGGCACCGTTGGCCTTTTTGGCGTGTGAAACGAATTCGGCGATATAGGCGTTGTGGGCGTTTGCTGTTCCGCTACGGCCAAAGATTGCTGCGTCTGCGGCTGTTCATGGTTATTGTGATTGTGCTCCCTGCCAGCTGTTGCTGCTGTTGTTGATGTAGTTGTAGTTGTAGTATTGGTTGCTGTTGCCGCGTCCCCCCGCATGTCATTTGTATCACAATTTTCTTGGCGCAGCTTTTCGATAAACTTCTCGGTTGTGTAGCGCACAATGCCATTACTATTGTCAATGTGCGCCTGTGTCGGCGTAATGCCTTCATCATCACTCTTGCTATCGCCCTTAGATGCTGTGCCACCGCCTACGGCCAGTACAACAGGTCGCTTGGGCAGCTGCGGTTTAAGTGGCACATCTGGCTTCATACGGAAGCTCCCAATGCTTTCAATGCTCTTACGATCTGCCGTCGGTGATGGTAGATTATCCAAGCCAAAGAACTGGGTGCGTGTCATTGGCACCGGCTTGGGGGGCGTCACTGGTGGTGGCGACATTGCCTCCAAGTGCGTATATGTGCCAGACTGTTGTAATTGCGCCATATTTGGCATCGGCGGTTTTGCCGGTTTCTCCTGCTTTTCCAGTTTGTCATGCTTGTTTTCCTCCTGTTGCGTCTGCTGTTGCTGCGGGAACAGCTCCTTTGCATGCGGACGATGTCCACTTGAATGATTCGAGCCACCACCATTTGTTGTGGCTTCTGTTTTGGTTGGTGGCGAGGGCGCATTAGGCTTTTGGCGCCGCAGCGTGCCGTAGCGCGGGCTCTCCATGACTTCTGGTAAAGATGGGAAGAAAGGATAAGTTATATAGCTACTCAATCGATAGTACTGATCGTACTTACCACCATCATGCTTATCCAAATTCTCATTTGAGGAATTCGATTTACTCTTGCCTTCCACAAAAAGTTTCTGCCGCTGCAGCGTCACATAGAATTCGACATCGTCATCAAAGAAGTAATCCCATTGGCTGATCAGCAGCTCCACAATGATGTTCGCAGCAGAGGAGCTATTCACCTGGCCAATATAATCGGCGGGTGCATTGCTGCTCTTGTCAACGCGAGGCCAGAGCATATTGGGTGACATGACAATGGCCAGGTTCTGGGAGCTCATCTTGTTGTGCACGGCACGCTGCTGCAGCAGCGCCAAGAATCGGGTGAGGTAGCGCAGATTGGCATAGTTCTCCTTCGGCAGTTTACTCAATATAGCTTTAATCTCCGTCTTACGCTCCGCCTCGGTGTGTCGCTCTGCAATGCGTATAAAGTCATTGTACAGGGCATACGTCAACAGCGGCTCAGGCAATTCACGCAAATACAGCTTCAATATGGAGCCAATGACATGCGGATCTTGATACTCCAGCGGCAGGGGCGTCTTCACATGCTGCGCCTCCAGCGCATGCTTCATGCGTCTTAGCTTTGTGCTTGCACAGCCCACACGTAGCAGACCCTCCTCCTCAAGACCATGCTCCAGCAGGCAACAGCAGCACAGCTCTACAATATAAGAAATCTCACGATGCGTCGACGTCAGATGATCCTTGAGCGAGGTGCCAAATCTTGACTTCTCTGTGCTCTGTATGGTATCCTGGATGCGCGCCAGCGACGCATTCACATGCTGTAGCGCACGTTCATGATAGTTTCTTTGGTTGAGCACATAGTCCCGTATACAGCTGACGATGTCATCCTCTTTGGCTATCAGCTCCAGCATTTGTGCAGCCCATGCATCGCGCTCCTTCTCCAGCTTTACCTCACATTCCTCCTGCTGTCCCTTGATGTGATTAATCTTCGACGCTGGCTCATCCAGTTTGATGGCGGCCTGGCAATAGAAACAAAACCAATTAATATTTGTTATCGAAAAAAAAAACACAGAATGAATGCAATCATTTGTTTCTGAGCTCAATTAGAACTGTTCTTGAAACTTCGTGACACACCTCGAAATGAAAATATTATAACCCGCACCCGTTCCCATCCCGTTGCAAGCACATTAAAAGTGAAAAAAGGCGTTTACCAAGTTTAGTCAAACATTAAAGATAACAAATCTCTCACATTGCTTTCTTTTGTTTGCGCAGCGCTGTTGCCGTCATTTTCACACGACGTTGTACTTGATGCTTCTTCACACCAGCTACCCCCCTTTGCCCATCCCACCCCTTATCATTGCCCACCAACAAGTTAAATCAGTTGCGCGACTAAAGAGCAGCTTTTGACAAGTGTCTGTGATGTTCTCTGTTTCCAGACCTCTGTCTCCCACTACCTATAAATAGAGCCGACGTCTCTGCCGTCTGCCTGACCAGCTGTGCCAATCAATTTTCGTTGTTTTACCCGCATATGGAAACATTGTACAAGGTAAATATATATATGATACATTTGTTTACGAGTAAGTATAGTCTGACCGATATATATTTATATATGTTTTTTGTTTTGTGGGGTAATTGACATTGCTGAGTGTTTCGCTCGTGTTTCAGCTATTCGATGCAGGCTTGACTCATACCTGTGTCAGTCATAAAAATGTGTTTTAAATATACAACCTGTTGATAAGAAAATTGTAAGTTCAAACATATACATTTCTCAAACTAGAAATCTTCTATCAAAGAGAAACAAGACATTTTAAAAAATGTATTGTAATCAATTTCTTATCGCACAGTGCACTTCCACACATCATCAATAGTTAGTCGAACGTCGTAAGATTGCTAAAAATAAACAAAATCATGACAAATAGAACTCTCCCGTTCTCTTTGACTCTCTTTATATCTGTTGTCATCTCATATTTGTAGCTGTGTCTATCAATCTGCAACAGTGAATGAGCAAAACAATGCCATCCGCCATCCACCCATCTAATTATAAACTAGAAACCCGTGTGCAAAGCAATTAACCAAAACAACCATCTTTCAATGGCAGTCAGCGTGTGACTCACAACACATCATATGCATATGTGAGGAGTGTGTAACCTCTAATGACCTACATAAAGAGGTTGAAAGCGGGTATATGAGATCAGGCAGACAGTTGCGACCAAAGTTAGCACTTAGAGCAAGGTACATAGACGTAAGAGAGATGTAAGTATGTCAGTAACTATATACACACATATGGCTCAATTAGAGCGTTCCCAATACAAAAAGCTCAACGTTGATTAGCAGCATAACGTTCGCATCGCCTACTTTTATAGAGTCAACTTAAGAACTAGCGATAAGATTATGGTAAGTAAATAACTGTTGACCAGGTTTCTATTATATTCGATATGACATACAAGAGGCAGAGAAGAGCCAATTAATAAGTTGTTGTTGTTGCTCAATTTGCAATTATGATGTCACTGGGTGTCTCCGGCAGGCAATGAACGTCTTCCGACACCTTAAACAGCAACAGCAACTGCAACAACAACAACAACAACAATGCCAAGTTTCGCTTGATTTGGTCGAGTCCACATATAAGGGAAAAAAGCGTGTCGTCAAGTTGTCTTGGCTTGTAAAACGGAAAGCAATGCCAAAACACTATAAAGCAATAATGAAAAACGCTAAAGCGAAAAACACAAAACTTGACTACACATCGTCACCAAAAATTTGTCAAGTAATCGTTCAAAGTTAACGGAAAACCACACACACGCACACCCATAAAAACACTTTTACAAGGGAGAAATTGGAACCAGAGCAATCAAAAACCAGAGCAAAAGTCAACCATTCCTGCGATCATATTCATTAATACAAGTGAAGCCCAGCGACAAATGAATCGAACTGCTTGGCCAGCCAAACAATATCAACAACAACAATGGCAACAAATCTATTGTAAGATGATAAAACGAAAATAACCATTAAAAAACAACAGAAAGCAAAATGGAAAAAAGAGAATTGATTGCTTTCTTGCCTGGCGCTTGCCATCCGGTTGCCGCAAAAACATCAAGAACACTGATTAAAAGTCAATGGAAAAAGTATGCAAACTGTGTGAAAGATGATGATTATTTCTATGTCTTTAAAGACGGAAGCTAACAAGAGTTAACAAATTATGTTAAGCAGCTATTGGTATATTATTAACATATTAACGTTTCCATGTTACATACATTTATATTGGGATGTGAATTAAAAACAGTTGCAAAATTTGATTTTAAGAAAGCTTAACTGAGCGGAAAAATTGTTGTTTTATTGAAAGTGATATATATTCAAGTTACAAATGATCTGGTTCTAACGAGCTTCCAAATCAATAGTCTTTAACTTTTTTAATATACATATTTACATATGATATTTGAGATCTCTTAGCAAATTGATTATGCTGTCAAACCACTGTGCATTGCGGTGGCCTTCCATTTAAAAAAAAAGAGGCTCATACAAGCACGCAACAACTGAGAGGTTGTATAAATACATATTATTGTTATTGTTGCCATATTATTTTGTTATTGTCGCCAGTTCTTCACGTCTCTTTCTGTACTCTCATCATAATCAAGGCGAATTCCTCAATTTGGATAAGTGCAAAGTTGTTATCACAAAGTACAACTTGACCAGCTGCGGATCATAATCTACGCTTCACAAATATATTTCCTAATTAACCAAACAAACAAGATAGAAAAAACTCAAGCCCCTGTGAGGTAACACAACATTAAACTCAGACAGAGATTAATGTGAGGTGTTTAGTTGGAGTTAAAGCTCTTACCTCATGGCTTCGTTTAAGTGAGGTGTATTCCTGTAGTGTGCGCGACACATTACGCTTTAGCGTTGAGATCTCTTGTATTTCTTTATCTAAGATGTTTTTTAAGCGCCGCACAACTTTGGTCTCCGTTTCCACTTCGCTCTCGATGCTGCACTCGGCAATTGTCTTCTCCAGTTCGCCTGCAAATTGCAAAAGATTTCAAAATACACATAAATAACAAAACCTTTGGCTTGATGATATAAAGTGTCTTAGTTTGTATCTACTGGATGTATGTGTGTGCGTCTGACTGTGTGTGTGTATTCCCGAGTGTCTAAAGTGAGGAAGTCAATGCTTATTTAAGACCTTATCGCAAACCAGCGGACGGTAGTAACTGTTGTAGTTGTTGCTGTTGTTATTGTGCCGGTTTAAAGCTGTGGGCTGTACATTGTCACAAAGGGAGGAAAGACAGCGGCGCGGGGGCGTCACACTACTGACGAAGCTGAGTAAGCAAAAATTGTGATAATTGTGTTGAGTGCAATGCTGCCGGCAAGCAAGCAGCAGCAGCAGCAGAAGCAGCTGAGCCTATAATACAATAGGGGCGTACAGAAAAACCCAGAGTAAAAGGGGAGAGGGTATGGCGACAACGCCGCTGAAGTATAAAATTGAAGATATGCTCGTTCTTTCACTTTGGTATGAGAAGACGGCGAAGAAAACGAGGCGATGTCGTTGAATTGAAGCGCATCGTGACTAAGAAAAATAAGTTGCAAAGGGCAAACTAGCAGACACATAGTGTGGCAAAGCTATGGAAAAGTCAATGAAAACAGAAACTAAAATAAAAATTGAGGAAATTAACTAATAATTAATTGTATGTTTTTCAGGAAATAAATTCGATACCTAGAAACATTTGTTGTATGGATGCTCTTAATAAAAAAGTTCAACTATACAACTTTATTCGTAGTTTTTATTGATGTTTTAAAATCCGAAACATTTATATTTACGGATGACCAATGTATTCGTATACAAACAATACTCGTTTGTAATCACTGACGAACACATTAATCATTTAGAAGTATCTTAACACATTTTCAATATACAAATACCAGAAAACTAAATTAAGCTCAATAGGTGATAACTAATTGGGTAACTAAGCTAAATAAATAATAATATTTATTTACATTCAAAAAAGTGCACTCAAGCTAAAACTGAGCATTTATGTACGTGAATTTCGAATTAATGAAAGTACATACATATAGCTGATAAGTCAAAACACATACAATACACGTACACATGCAACGCCTATTGAGAGCATAACAAATGATTAGCTCACATAATTTTGCATTAAATTCAAACAAGGCAATACGTATTGCCATATGTCGTAATCAAATATAAGTTGAACCAAGGTAAATTACAGCTGCAGTTGCTGTTGCCGCTGACTCTGACGACGCTGGCAGCGAAACTAAATTGCAATTCGCATACGCATCTACTGTATAACTGTATTTGTGCGAATGTGTATGATGTGTGCGGAATGCTAAAAGTGTAAGTGGAACCAATAATGAGTAATACAGTAAAATGTGGGGAGAGAAAAATTAACAAAATATTAAAAATAAAAAAAAAAAGTACAAGGTGCGGGGGTTGTGTTAAATACACAAATACATACATACATATGTACATATGTAGGAGTTTATATAAATAATAAATGAATGATTTTTTTTGACGCAACTTTTACTTTTTGTTCATAATTATTGCAGTTCACTTTTACTTTGGTTTGGACAAACTTTAAAATGCACAATGAAGGTATTAGATAGCAGAGCATTATAAAACGGGACATTAAAGACGGGTGCTGCCTGAGGGAGAGAGAGGAAGATAATAAATACGCATTAACACAATAACGATCACAACAAAAACACACAAACAAAAAACTGTATAAATAGATAGGCAAATAAAAATAAGAGCGGCAAACCGCAACAATAACAACAACAACAGTGGCAGTAGCAACGAATGGCTGTTGAAAAGAAAGCGACGCAAAAAAAAATGTTCATCACAAAAATTATTATAATGATTAAAAAAAAAAGCGCTAAGCAGCCAAAACAAAAACTACAACAAGTCAACGTCGATGTTGAGAAATGTAAATGCCACAAGGCCAAGCGCACAGGCAAGGCGAGGCCATACACACACACAACACATAGACAGAAACACACAAAAAAAAGCGCACGCAAGCCCGTGACACATAGCAATATACAAAAATATTTATGCCCCTATTTACATATACAGGCGCATAACTGTGCACACCTTGCGCTTTTCATGCGGTTTTCGTAGTCAATTTGATTTTTTTTTTCACCGAAAAGGGTATTAGAGCAGCACAGTTGTTGCACTTGATTTTCACTACTGTTATAAGGACAATTATATTAAAATGCTTTTTAAAACACACTTTAATCTAATCATTAGATTGTAAAGTTAAATACACTTTTAATTCAACAGAGCATTGGGCATTCGGGACGAACAAGCTCATTGCTTATTTTTGTTTTCAACAATTTTATGTTGTCGCCCTTATCGCGCACTAACACACTTACAACCCACAAACACAACTACACACGCGCCTCGAGCAAACTTACCACAATTAGCGAGAACCTTTTGCAGCGGCATGTCCTTGGGTAGCTCCTTGGCAGACTCATCGAGCGCCTGAGCAATCTTGTAGTGACTGTTCTTCTTAATGCGCTTATCGTGCTCCTCGGTGGTAACGATGCCATTACTGCTGCTTCCTCCGCTGCTCAGCGCTGGTAATTTGCGTACAATTTTCTCGATGGTATCGCGATATCGGTCTACCTGTTTCTCAATTGTCTCAAGCTCAGAATCTTTGCAGTCCGATTTAGTTGATCTACCACGAAATGAAAACAAAAAGCAAGTATAAATACATATATATATATATATATATATATGCAAATGCCATTACACAAATGCCGTTAGGTCATCAGCGCAGCTGTCGAAGCGCCGACGTCTGAAAACATGGCATTGATTTGTTTTTGTTGTTGCTGCTGTTTTTGTTGCTGTTGTGATGAGGCAACACCTGCTTATTGCTCGGTGTTAGCGCTTTTGTCAGCGTTTGGAGTTAAGTTTGACGTCGTCGCGTCTTCACTGTCGCTGCTAATAGTACCTCTTTGCTTGGCCTTTGAACTTACCGTAAGTTTTCTGCAGCAATTTTAATTTTTGCAAATTGTTTCTTCATTTTGTTGCCGCTTTACACACAAACGCACACACACACACTTCCGACCGCCGTCTTACGTTATTTAAAATGCACTTTGTTGTGTTTTTTTGGTTGTGTGAAATTAGCTCGGCATTAAAGATATTTCTAAACACTGACAAAAATTAGTCATTCTCGGACGACGAATTACGGAATAATGATGTAAAACAGAGCTATAATGATATCGATCAAATATCGATAGTTGCTATTCTATATGCGCAAAAAATGCATATATCGAAGACATCGATGTTTTTGCCAACTCTGACAGTCTATCGCCCGACTGCGACTACTTGACAGCACACGGCGGGAAGATGTTTTGTATAAAAATCAACATTAATGATTGGCAAATTCATGATACATGCTTTTATATATATATATATATATTAAGGGCCTTTATTAATAAATCAAAAGATAACTTCGGTGAAGGCTCAACGAAATCAAGTACTATTTGGCGTGACTATTCGATTAACTTTATATCGTTAATAAAAACCACCGAAAGCTAGTATTCCATCTCTAACTTACATCAACAGCACGTGTTGCTTCAAAAATATTTCTTTAGTAAATAGTAAAGATAATAATAACGTTGAAATGAAAAGTAAGAATGGTGCGAAACCAATTAAATCAAATAAAATCACCACCAAAATCAAAGAAGATATTGAGGTCAAGAGCGTCATATCTCATTCTAAGCCGATGAAGAAGAATAACAAAAAATCCATAAAAACCCAGGAAAATGGTGATGCAGAAAGCCAAAAAAACAATATCGTTGAAATAAAAAGTAAAAGTGCTAAGCCCGTTAAAATCAGCACCAAAATCAAAGAAGATATTGATGTCAAGAGCGTCAAATCTCAACCTGGGCCGATGAAGAAGAATAACAAAAAGTCTATCAAAAGCCAGGAAAATGGTACTGCAGAAAGCAAAAACATTGCACCAAAACAAAAGACTTTGCAGGAAGATTGGGAAGAGACAGAACGTTTTAGGCAAAAAGTTTTAGACCTGCTAATAAAGTGCAAGGTCCCATATACAGAAAAAGAAGGTAATTACTACATTACAATATAATATTCTGTACAGATTACCACAATAACTTTATTGTAGATGAAGATACATATGAGGATTACTTGCTCCCTTCCAAAGCTAAGCACGCCAAGGCGAATGGCAAAAATGCACTAAAATTAAATAAATCAGGAAATAGTGGGACCCCAAAAGACGACAACGATGACGTAGACGATCGTATTGCATCTATTAAGAACAAGTTGAGGCAAAAGAAGAAACCAACTACCGAACGTCAACAGAAGAAGCGAGAGGCAAAGAAGCTGAAGCGCAGCAAGGGAGTGCAAAAGCTACTGCAATCGTCGGCGAAAACACTGAAAAATGAGAAACTGAAACAGGGAAAACTGAAGAATGGATTCGTCGCAACAGTAAAAAATGATAATGAAGAGACAACCGACAATAAAACGCTTATCCAGCAGGTTAAAGCTCAACCTGTGTTCAATGAGGAAGCAAAAATTGTTTATTCCAAAATAGATTTTTCCGCCAATCCAGGCTCCAGAAAAAAGAAATCGCATCAAAATCCAAAGGAAATACTTAAAAAGATAAAAGATACCCAGCAGCACATCAGAGAACTTAAGGAACAAGGCGATACAGGCAAAGCTGCCGAAATACAGAATGAACTTGCTTGGAAAAAGGCGTTTGATAAGGTTGAGGGCAAAAAAGTGAAGGATGACACCAAACTACTTCAGAAGGCCATCAAAAAGAAGAGAGTCGAGAAACGTGCTGCAAAGAAGAAGTGGACGGAGCGCAAGGAAAAGGTTGACCACGATATTGCTAAGCGTCAAAAGAAACGACAGGAAAATCTTGATAAGCGTAGCAAAGATAAAAAGAATACCAAATTAAAAAAGGCAAGCAAAAAGGGACGAATTATAGCTGGCTACTAGGTGCCATTTGTTAAACTACTCAAATAAAAATATGAAAAGAAAAAAATTGACAATACGAAATTTAAATTGCTGTTTAAATTCAGTTGTATTCACATTTTCTATATTTTGGCAGTAATACAGTCCAAATTCTTTGTGTTTGATTTTTGGAAAATTTTCGGTCATTTATGTTATTTTATGTACCACGGTGCGCAGCAGAGGCAAGAAGAAGAGCCGCGCACAACAGCTGTAGTCAATCAACAGCTGTTAAAAGAATTGTCGCATTGTTGTATTTTGTCATCAAATCAATTTATTCACGTGGGCGAGAAGCGCAACTATTTCGACAACGCGGACAGATATAGAGGTTTTAAATAATAGGTGTTACAGATATTGGTGCCATTCAATTAAACTGTGTAATGAGTCGACAACGAACACGACTCTTAGCTCAAAATTGGATGTGAATACCATTAGACGAAGAAGAAGCACAAAACAGTGGCCAGTGCGCACGAATCAACGTGTGAGAAGAAATCAGAAAACCGAAACACACATTTGCGCATAAACAGCCACAGACATAACACACAACACACACACACTGACGGCCAAACAAGTGCAGAGATACAGCGAAGCGCCGAGCGCAATCTATTTTATTCACATTTTCCACGCAAAAAGCACAGCAGCAGCGGAAAAAAGGCACAATTGCGTCGTATAACAACAAGCCAGAAGAAAAACGTTGAAAATTTGATCAAGTGAATTTAAACAATTGCGCAAACGAATTGTGCAAAAACAAAATCGAATGAGTATTTGTTTGTCAAAATAGTCCAGAACCGACTGGCAACAACAACAACAACATCAGCTACAACACCAACAAAACCAATAGCACCCGAGGAGAGTGTGTGTGTGTGAGTGCGCGCGGACCCGCCAGCTGAGATTCCCGTAATAGCAGCAGCATCATAATGAGCATGGTACGACGAATCGTTTTACTAGCTCCAAAATACAAAATATGGACAAAGGGTAAGGGTAAGCGAATATAATATCATTAAGAAGTTGCAAATCGAACGCACACACATACTCAACGCAACATGCAAAACATACACACATTTAATGCTTGTTGTGCAAAATCGCATACGTAACTGCGTCATTTTAGAAGAGAGGGCGTCACGTAGCTCGATCAGTCAACCGCCGTAAGCAAAAGTAATAACAACAACATCAAGTCTAATTAATATAATATGCAGTCTGCTTATCAGAATTTCTTTGGCTGCATATAAAGTTTACTCACCCAATGCCTCTTGCTCGCTGTTTTTGGCTGTTGAGTGAAGGTTAATACATCGCTAACATCTGAATTCGTAAAATGATTTAAATTCATGTCAAACTGCTTGTGGCGAAGGTCAACGTAACACCACTGTCGCAAAGACGTTACGCTTTTCCAATCAAACAACGTAACATGTATCGTATCGTCTATGATTTGTTGTTATTGTTATTGCTATTTCGATTGTTGTTTACGGCGCGGCGACCGCGTTTTGAACTGAACTTGAATTGTCTCATAATGTGGTCGAGGCTTTATTATTGCGGTTATTGCTGGCTGCTTTGACGCAATGATCAGCCGGTCGAATATAATTTTTTTCATTATTTTTTTTTTCATGCTTCATGTTTACTGTGAACAAATGGCAAAAGTAATGTCTTGACGGTAGTAAAGTTTTTTTTTAATAGCTCATAAGGAAATTAGTTAACGCAACATTTTTGAGGAAGTGTTGCTTTTTTTCGGTCATTTACAAAGGGAAATTATATAACCGTACTTAGGCTTTTACTTTTGTGTTTGTTGGTACTATGATCATAGTAGCTTAAATGTTTATTTACTTGGTAACTGCTTTTTAACTATATTGACATAATGATTGTCAAAATTTTCTTCTTAAGCTTCTCTGTGTCCGAGCTCTAATTGCAATGTGTCAACTTTTTTTTATCAATGTATCGAAAACAATATAAAAAGAGACTTGTTTTCATCAGAATAAAAGTTCGCATTCGAATGTTAGTTTTGCCACTATTTATATGGTAACTATTGTATATCTATTAATACTTGATTTATATTTTAGGTAGCAGTCACGTACAGCACACACCAAGATGCTTTTTACTGACAGCAGCAGGAGTATCAAGATTGGGAAGCAGAACGATTGTCACACGGCAGTTTCATGTAGCCACACAATACTGTACCGCTAATGGGCATCTCATGTTGAAACCCGTTGTGGCAATACCCGCCTACATAGACATAACCAATGGGGTCACAAGCACGTCGGATTCGGGCAGCAGCAGCAGTAGCAGTTCCAGTGGCACAGGCAGCGGTGCAGGTGCGAGTGGTGGAAGTGGTGCCAGCAAAACACCTAGCTCCAGTCCTGGAGGCAGTGGTGCAAACACAAGCGGCGGCGGCGGTGCTGGTGATAAGTTCTTATCGTGTCCGAAATGTGGCAGTGCATGCACTCAGGTGGAAACATTTGTAAGCTCCACGCGTTTTGTGAAATGCGCCAAGTGCAACTATTTCTTTGTGGTGCTCTCCGACGTGGAGACAAAGCAACGTCTCAAAGATGAGCCCAAGAATCAGCGTAAACCACCGCCACCACCACAAAAGATCATGGAGTACCTGGACAAGCATGTCGTGGGACAGGATTTTGCAAAGAAGGTTCTTGCCGTTGCCGTCTACAATCATTACAAGCGCATCCATCACAATTTGCCGCAGCTGCAGCAGCAGTCGACCCAGGGCCCTGGGTCCGGCGGATTGGATGGCATACCGCGTACAGATCTTCTGCACATAACTGGTATCGGTCACTCACTAAATAGCACGCCGGGCAACGATATACCACCCAAGCCGGCTCAAATGAATTTGGGTGGCGGACTGACTGGTTCGGGCCTTGGCACTGGCAGTGGCCTGCACACTAGCAGCGGCAGTAGCATTGGCATCGGCTCTACCTCACGCGGTGATCACCGCCCCGGCTCCGATATCCTCGATAATCAGAGCACCGACGTTAAGTTGGAGAAGAGCAATATCATTATGCTGGGACCGACTGGTTCGGGCAAAACACTGATCGCTCAGACGATTGCCCGTTGTCTGGATGTACCATTTGCCATCTGCGATTGCACAACGCTCACCCAGGCCGGCTATGTGGGCGAGGATATCGAAAGTGTTATCTCCAAGCTGCTTCAGGATGCCAACTACAAGTAATTACTGCTTTAATATATATATTTCCTGAAATTTACAACGTATATGATTTTCAGTGTGGAACGCGCTCAAACAGGCATTGTGTTTCTGGATGAGGTGGATAAAATTGGCGCAGTGCCCGGCATTCATCAGTTGCGCGACGTGGGCGGCGAGGGTGTTCAACAGGGGATGCTAAAAATGCTCGAAGGCACTGTGGTCAATGTACCCGAACGCAATTCTCCACGCAAGCTACGCGGTGAAACGGTGCAAGTGGACACAACAAACATACTATTTGTTGCCTCTGGCGCCTACACTGGTCTCGATCGCCTTATTGCCCGTCGTCTTAACGAGAAGGTGAGTGTAGTGAATCATATTATAAATAACATCTGGCATGACATGCATCTCCGTATAGTATTTGGGCTTTGGCATGCCGTCAACAAGTGGGTCAGGCCGACGTGCCGCACAATCGGCTGCTGCTCCCATGGATAACGATCAGGAGGAGCGTGATAAATGCCTGACCAAGGTTCAGGCGCGTGATCTCGTTGAATTTGGCATGATACCGGTAAGCAAATTGTTTTTCAGATGCAATTCGTGTTAATCTTTTCGTTTTTTTTACATATGTAGGAATTTGTTGGACGCTTTCCGGTCATTGTGCCTTTCCACAGTTTAAATGTGAATATGCTGGTGCGTATTTTAACCGAGCCACGCAATGCGCTGGTGCCACAGTATAAGGCACTGTTGGGCCTAGACGAGGTAGAATTGTCATTCACCGACGAAGCTGTTGAATCAATTGCCGCATTAGCCATGGAAAGGCATACGGGTGCGCGTGGTCTACGCTCCATAATGGTAAGATAATCAAAGACAAAATAGTTAGTTTCAGCTTTATAATATTATGTTATTTATTGCTTACAGGAGCAACTGCTGCTGGATCCGATGTTCATAGTGCCCGGCTCAGACATAAGAAGTGTGCACATCACTGGGGATTATGTGCGTGGCAATGACCAGCCTGTTTATAGTCGCGCTGGCGATGATGAAACCAGTATGGAAGCCACCACGGAGTCCACAGACTCGGAGACCACCAACGATAATGATAAGAACTTTGAGAATAGTGAAAAAGTACGGCTTAAACAGTAAACCAAAATCATACACACTAAGCAAAACAGCTAAAGCGCCGACAACACAAAAGCAAACGCCAACAACAGCAGTAACAACAACAGCAACAACAACTACAACTGCAACGCTTTTCCATTTTGTTCACCAAATACTTTGCTAGAGCTTTATATTCATATTTTTAGAGTTTCAATTATTTTTCCTACGAAATGTGGCCAACAATGCTTGAATGCAAACTCTATTTACACATTTATAGTTTTCAATACCTTTATGCATTATCGTTAATGTGTTATATTATTTTTAGTCACGTTACAATGATACTTTGGCCGGCACATAGCGCAAGCCAGCAAAAACCGGCTACCAAGCTTTTTGAATGGCTCCTACGCAATTTATATATTCCTATATATATATAGATATATCCCCACCCCCAATATGCACCTGTGATTCATTAACTGACAAGCATCATAAATTGCTCCTGCAGGCAGCCGTTCAAAAACCGTTTGCAAAATCCCTATTTTAATAAAAAACATAATGGGAAAAAGTATTTAACAAATTTATAAAAAACAGATAAAAGTGTAAAGCAACAATAATAATATTGAGCAAAATTGAATTAATAAATTAAAAAAAAAATTTGTAATTTTTACAACATTATTGCCAGTTGGCGCTGCGTTAGTTTTCCTTATTTTTGCATACCCAAAATTTGATATATATATAAATATTTCAATTATAATTGTAAAAATATACTATTGATAGCCTAGGCAAAAACAAAAAGAGTTTAAATTTTTTTAGTAGGCTAATTAACGAGAAGAGATACAAATTTATATTTTTAACTAATTTAAGTTGTACAAGAAAACGTAAAAAAAAAACAATTCAAATGTAATTTAATAAAAAAAAAATAAAAATATATATTTGTTTTATTCAGTTAATAAGCCAATAGGAAGGTTTTTGGACGCCAAATGTTTTGAAATGTTTCAAATATTTTTTTTATTTTCCCACCCACATTGCAGCCATAAAAAACATTTTTAGGCAAATTTATGATTATTTTTATTTAATTATCATATTCAACTAAACAAAATTTGCACAAATTCAATTGACTAAAGTTAACTACTCAAAAAAATAATAATAAAAAAAATTGACTCATGCAAAATCGAAACTCATTCGAATATGTTTCGCTATTCAGTTGAGCGTTTTTTTTTGTGTTTTTTTTCTTTTTTTAATATTTAAATTAAGCTGAATAACGAAACACATTAATAAATATGTTAAGATTAAGCTTTAAATGTATTGCACATCAGTACTAAAATATATTTTCTTTTGTTTCATTTTTTTTTTTTGAGTTTTCGTGCGATTTTCTTTCTTTTTTTACGTGGTGTAAAATTTGTATAAAAATTTGTAAGTTAATAAATATCTTTGTTGTGTGTTTATAAATAGGTAATTAGTTCTTTCCGAATTTTTTAACGAGCCTTTTTTAATCATTCTCCTCAGAGATGAGCAGCTCGTATTCCTGTGCCGCAAAGCGATCCCAATCGGTGTTCTGCAAGGATATTTGATTTGATTCTAAAATAGTTATTCCATGTAAAAAGTTCTTGATGCCTACCGTCTCATCTCGTTGTGAGGCGAATGGATCGCGCTGTTCGTGATCCAGATATTTCTCCAGATTGAAGAAGGTGTCGAAGAAGACGTGCGTCATTTTGCAGCGCTTCAAGTCCCCCAAAGTAATGGAATCACGGTTTGCAGGCTTTATCATATCAAGCATCTGCAAACAAAATTTTTATTTAAGTCCAGTCTATTGAAAGTATTTAAGCTTTGTGCTCACCTGACAGAGGCAGTCTTCGAAGGGCAAACACTCAATGCCAATGCCTTCCATGCGCTGCTGTTGCTCCTCATAAAAATATTCCAGTTCGTACATGGACAATGCACCATCACCATCGATGTCCATGCAGCGGAACCAGTATTCAATAGCAGTGGGTGTGCGTTTATCCTCCTCGGAGAGTATGAACCAAACGAAATCTGTGTAGGACATCTTTGGTTCATCGTCGGATGATTTTTTGTTGTCGCTGCGTGTCACACAGCCGGAGAAGATGCGTTCAACGATGCGGGTGGAAAGGGCATTGTCGCTGTGCTTGGCCAGATCGTCTTGACTGATTAGCAGATCGTGATCCTTGTCCAACTCCCAGAATTTACAGTAGATCACATAAAAGTGCTCGTAGCTAAAGAAGGCCATTATCTGATTGATATCCTCCTCCTCCTCCAGCAGGCTTATCATCTGCACAACAAACGCTACAGTTGTGGCCCATAACAAAAACCTTTAGGATTTATGTTGAACAAACAATTGACTCACCTCCAACAGATCGGAACGTTTTAGCTCCGATATGGTTATCTTGCCGCTCCAACTACGATTCACCGAGTAAAAGATGCGTGCGATGACTGTGTGCACGTATCTGGAATGGAACTCGGTGGCTTCTTTGAGAAACGCCAGACCCGGATGCGTGTCGACCACGTCCTGCACCATCGGCACCAAATCCTCTGGCACAATGTAGGAACGAAAGCGTTGACCACGCGACAATATATAAACGAAACGCGAGGCAGCTTCATGGCAATAAACATTCATTCTAAAGGGAAAAACAAAGTTAAAGTTTATTTTTCCTTAAATCTTTTCAACTTACTGTTTCCAGAACTCGACGAAACGCTGTCGCTCCACCAAACCCGAGCTGGTCGCCTGGCAAAAGGTCATGACGGGCATGCGCCAATAGAAGGGCAAGCCGCATAATTTGAGGATGCGCGGCAGCTCATCCTTGGTCACCTGATTGTTGGGAAAGCTATCGAAGGCACCCAATATGCCGCGTATAACACGCTCCATGGCAATCGTTGGCTGTGGCTTGCCATGTGGAAAGTAAAATCTACACAAAAACCAATATTATTTAATCAATAACTTCTTCTATAAAGATTTAAATAATTAACTCACCTCGGTATATAGACGCTCTTTGTGCTGCGTATCTCCTTTTGTAATGAATCCTGTGACTGTGGCGGCGGCGGTGGTGTTGAATGCAGCTTAACCTAAAAACCAGTGCATATAAATATCTATATAAATATATATATATAGCATTAAATTGACTAACTTTTCGTTTCTCTATAAAAAAATACTTAATATCTTTTGGCAAAATATTTGTTCTTTTGTTTACTTTTTTCTCGCATTTTTAGCTTTTGTTTAAACACAAACAAGCTTTTCCGATTGCCACGCCCCCACAACTGAGCCCTTTCTTTTAATTTAGTATGAAATATGTTACGGCATTTAAATAAACAAATTGGTTTTCGTTTTGTGTTCATTTCTGTTTCGTGCATAACTCAATAAATACTTAAATACTTCGTGGAAATTACACTGTACTAAAGGAGCAAAAATCAGAAAACTAATGAACATGAAATATATTTCAACACAAAAACATTTCTTCTTTTTTATGTTTTTGTTATATCGTGTTAAATTCAGCTGCAAATTGCCGCCAATGAAAATTAATCTATGGAAAGAAATCTATAAAATTGAAAAACATTTTTTCGATTGAGTTTTGTCTCTCTGTATTCGTGTTGAGGCATTTAAAAAGTGCTTAATTTAATTGAACTAAGGCGCGATTGGCGCAGTCAAAAGTTAAAGGTTAGCCAAACGAATATAATTATAAATCAATCATTCATTTGTGCTAAGCAGTGTAACAAATTTAAGACGATGCACATTGACATTTTATAATAAATTACTTTCATAAGTGGAATTTTTTCTAATATTAACAAATTTCCGAATTTACTTTGTTAAAAAAACCACAAAAAATAAAATTCAGCTGAAGATTAACTATTATTCATAAAAAACAAAGAACGATTTTTTTTAGTAATTTATCAAGAATGAGTGATTGTAGGTATAAATAGTCTGATTTACCCATTGGGGCGACCCACGTGTTAAGTATCTCAATTAGATTTCGATGCTCTCCCCCGCACACTATACACACTATAGAAAAAGAAACACTTATGCCTTATACTAAAAATCTTTTCATTTATTGTGTGCCAGTTGTTGCTTTTGTGTGTGCTATGCCTTTTGTTGTTGCTATTGTAACGATGCCCCTGACCATATAAGCAGGCAGCATCATTTGTTTTTGGCCATAATTCTTTTACGTTTCAGGCAGAGCCAAACCCAAAATGAACTGAGCTAAAAAATCCACGCACGGGTCATTCATGATTTTAAAACTGTCAACGGCAGCATTAATATTAATCTTCCCTATCTACACAAACATATAGACAAATAGGCAGGTTGGGCTATTAACATTGCATTACGTATACGCATGGTTACGCTCGATTGCTAAGCTAAATATTACGCATACGCATTGTTGTTAAGACAAATAAGACGAATCGATATTGAAGAGCACAAACATTGAATTTGCGTCTGTTGAGAGCAAATACAACAACTAGCACCAAATAATTGCAAACAAAGTTTTTCGGTAAATTATTTATAGAAATTATTTACTTAGCATCAACAACAACAACGACAACAAAAACTAAAATGAAACGTAGTAAGGGGTAAGGGGTGTGGGGAAATGATTAAATTGAAGAAGTGATGAAGTCAGATATCAGCTCATTCATATGCACACGAATGTCATTAAATAGTTAAACAACAATATAACAAAAATAAAATTCCCCCTCCAAAATACAACCACAATAAAAACATGAATATAAAAAATGGTATGCAATTCGCGCTGCTTAAAAAATTAAATGCCCTGAATGTATTTGTATTGTATTTTACTCGTATTCTACACTCGCCGCTGTGCTGTCTATATGTATATATATATATATTTTTTTTCTTTCAATTTCTAACTTTTTTGTGTGTATTTTTTGCCTATGCACGTTCGTGCTGATCGTAAATGCTTGATTTGATTGTTTGTATACGAGAGTATGCATGCTCAATAGGGGTACTCAGTATTTGAAATAAACTTTAATGTCTGTTTTGAACTAAAAACTGAGTTTTCGGTATTAAATGAATTAAACTTACCCTACTATTAGAATTAAATATACACGATTTGCCTAGAGCCATTTCTTTCTTAAGCCAATGAACAATTGTTGGGAGCTTACTTATAATTATTAAACATAGATACAAATCAAAGAATATTTTTTCGATTTTCAACTTTTTTTCAATACTACAACGAACATTGTAAGTTGCAATTTTGATTAGAATGTCTTCGAATACTAATTTCTGTTTTCGGGCAAACCTTAAGCTTAGAAATGGAAGGCAAAAGTATCTAAAAAGTATAAAAATATCTGTCTTTACATCGTATCGAAGATATATTCAAAGATTTTTCTCGTTTTTAAGCCCCGATCTCCTTATTGAGTTGTTTTGTAAAAAGTAAGTAACAAACAGAAGAAGAATCTTCGACCCTAAATACTATCTTAATCGCAACCTAAAACTTGACTAGCCCTAATGGATTATTGGCAAATGTATTACTCTATGTTCTTCTAGATATACACGCCGAATCTTTCTTGTCTCGTTTCGTCTCATCTGTTTTGGCAAGCAATAGCAATAGCAACATGGCGATGGCGTCTTCGGGTAACCTTAAATCAATCAATGATGCTAAAGCGCCCCGATAACAGCCCCGATATATATCTTTACAATTGCAATTGTTGGCGAGAAATCGTTGTGCAAAGAGAGGGACGGGGGAGTGCCGGGTACACTTTGTTGCTATTGTAGCGGGCTGTGATGATTTTTTTTCTCACATGCCATTTGCAATTGTTAGATAACAACTGAAATCTAAACACACCAAAAAAAAACCCATTGCTACGGCAATAATCATAAACTTGGAAAGGTGTTAAGGGGGGCAGAGGAAGGGTTGATTTGGGTTACCTTGAGTAGGCTTTTGGGCGGCGGCTCCACTGGCCTTTTTATATCAAGAAATGAATTGCGTCCATCGGGTCGTTTCTCAAATAGCATAACACGCTCTGCCACAGAGCCACGTGTCAGGATCGGGCGACCCACTGCAATTTAAGCGGGTGAGCAATATTAATAATGTATAATTGATGATTTGTGATTGAAGCTCTTACAATTTTTATCCTGGCCATTTGTAAGCGCTGCCCGGCTGCCGCTGGTCGGTTTGATTTTATTCAACGTTGGCATCGTTGTGTCCGCCAATGTTGCTGGCGATTCAGCGCCTGTTGCAGTTGCTGTTGCTGCCACATTGGCAACAATGTTGCTGGCATTGCTGTTATCAGTGTTGCTGTTGCTGCTGCCGCGATTGTTGCTGGCTACTTTTCGTGTAATTGTTGGCTTTTCTTTGGTTATTGCTGCTTCTGTTGCCGGCTTTTGTTGTTCGCTGTTGTTGTTGCTGTGGTTCTCTTTGGTTTTGCTGACTTTGCGTGTGGCTATGGACGTCTCGCTGGCGCCTTTAGCTGTCACATCCATTACTGCCACGCCCACACGCGGTGCATCGACAGCATCATTGCTGTTGCTGCTGCTTGTTTTACTCAGTTTCTTTGTTGGTTGCTCTGCTGTTGCTGCTGCTGCTGCTGTTAACTTGTTGCTGCTGTTGCTTAAACTATTGCCTGTTTTGTTACTATTACTGCTGCTGCCGTTGTTGCTGCTCTGACGCTTTTTGGCAGGTGTTGTTGTTGTTGTTGCTGCTGATGATGCTGCTGTTGCTGCTTCCTTTTGCAGCAGCTCTGTGATTTTGAGCAAATGTTGCGTCTGTTGCTGCGTCAAATTGTTCACATCCAATTGCAAATTTATATCATAATTGAGATTCACGTCGGGCAGCGTTTTACTTGAGACGGCAGCAACTTTTTTGGGCGATTGCAATGTGTCCACTTGACTTGTTTTGACCGTTTTGCTTGTTGGTGTTGTTGCAATTGTTGCTCCAGTCGCTGCTGTTGCTGTTTTCTTTAGCTTTGTACTGCCATTCGATTGTGTTGCTGCCGCACCCACTTCCGACTTTTTGATGCCACTTTTGCCTCGCTGTTCTTTGTCTTTGTTCACAAAGCTGGTGACCATCTTTTGCAGACCTTCGGCGCTACTGAGATCGCTGGTTGTTGTTGCCGCTGCAACAGCAACATCGGCAAAATCACCGCCGGCTGCCGCATTCGAATACATCTCGAGCAGCTGGGCGGGTGGCAGGCCGCGACTCTTCCACGTGTGATAGATGGCATCGGCATGCTCGTTGATCTTCTTGGATAGCTCTGCAATCTCGGCATGTGCATCGCTGCTAAGCATTTGTGTTACTTTTGGTGATTTGGGACTAGCAGCAGCAACAACACCAGAGGCACCAGCAGCAGCTGTTGCCGGTTTGCGTGTCGTTGTTGTTGTTGTCGTTGTTTTGCTGCTACTCATTGCCGTTGTGCTGCCGGCGTTGTTGCTCAGTTTTTTTGTTTTTGTAGTTGTTGTTGTTGTTGTCGAAGACGCCTGCATTTTGACAAGTTTTATTTGATTTTATTATCGCTTAATTTTCTTTCTTCTTGCTATTTTTTTCTTTCTTTCTTTGCTTTTAGTTCGCACAATTTGTTTTTGTTTTTTCACCGCATAAAAGGCACATTTTTGACTTTTGGTCAGTGTATATACATATGTATACACTTGCGCGAAATGTGTGGCTTTAGTTTTATTGAATTCAGACGGTTATTTTTATTGCATTTATTATTGTTCGGTTTAGTTGCATATTTCACAATTAATTTGGCCGCTATTTGTAGTTGGCCTGTAATTCTGTGTGTGGCTTTTACAAATTTCTCGTGCGTTTCATTCACTTTTCACATTTTCCTCGTTTTAACTTTTTCTCCGTATGGCGAAATCTATTTATATTAAGAAATACCAAAATTTCCTATTTCGTTAATTTCAGACGCCGCACCGAAACGAAACAGACACACAGACACACACACTTATACACTAACACTCGGCCCGCTACGTAGACGTAGGAGACGCACATACACAAAAATATAACGGCGGCATTAGCATGGGGATCGGGGCATCATCTCAATACGTAAAACGCGCATACAGTGCACAGTGGGTGTAGTATGATTATAAATATTAATTGATCTATGATATAGTTATTGGGAATTTAAAATATGAAAGTGGTTTTAGGATGAATCGTGGAATTTTTTTGAAAAGAACATCAAATAAATATGAATATATTTGGTTAATGGTTTTCAAGAAAGATAATTATCTTACTAACAAGGAAAAAATAAAGTTAGCTTGCATAAAACTGATTTAAATTGTTTTTAGTAAAGATTTAATACAAATATTTTATGCATTTATTTGGATTTATTTTAGTATTTCACAAGCTATTTCTGTACTTTCAAAAGGATTTACGTGAAACTATTTTTATTTGTCTTGTTTATATTTGCCTTTTGTGTAGTTATTTCGGAGTGTATGATGCGATCATCACTTCAAATGTAGTAATTTATTTACTTTCACACATATGTGTCAAATATTAAGCATAAAATCACTTGACGCACAACGTAACGTAACTGTTGTGGTGGCTCGATGGTCAATCAAATCACATTTGCATATACTATAGCTTTCAATTGTGATAATGCAAATCGATCGCAGTGCACTGTGCACGCGTAAGAAAAATTAAAAAGAGCCGCCCCGTTGCGGCATTTTTGCCTTGTTTTTACGTTTAGCGGCGGCGGCGGCGGCTGCTGTTGCTACTGCTGCTTCTTCAACTTTGTACTATTTATTCGAAAATAAATTTCGAAGTAGTTGCTGCTGTCGCGGATGATGCTGCTGCTGTTGGGGCTGCTGTTGCTGCTTCCGTGCTGCTTGCCACACACTTTTCTATTGCACTTAACATACGTGAATAAGTGTAGTATGTGTATGTCTGTTTGTATGTGTATGCATGTCTATCGAGTATATTTGTGATGTTTGTCTGGCTTTATTAATGATTTAATTGCATTTATGCCCCAAAGGCGTGTGCTGACGCTGACGCTGACAACAGTCACGACGATGACGCGCGTTGGCTGGATTTCGTCATTAATTAATAAACCAAACGAGAGGTTAAGCGAAAATTTGCGAATTGAAATTTCATTTTGGGCGATACCACCACAATGCAAACACGTTAGCAACAACAACGATCAAAGATCAGTTGAATAATAATAAGAAAAAAGAACACAACACAACACAACACAGCTCATAAACAATAATTACACATGTGTAACTGTATTTACATTGATGTGTACGCATCTGGCAAGTTGGCGGAAAAATCTTTCCTTATTTCGATTTCGTTTTGGAATCTTTGACCGGGGCGCTAAATTTAACAGAATATTGCCGTGTATTCCAATCCACACAAAACGTTTTTACCGAGCGCACTGTGCACGCGGACGCGAGCGCTGCTGATTAGCTTCGTGTTGTTACTGTAAATCTTTGGTTGCGCTGCTCGCAGCTCAAAATAACATCAGTCGATGTTGCTGTCGTAGTCGCAGTCGCAGTCACCGCCGTCGTCGCAGTCGAATTGCTGCCGTTGTTGCTGTCGCAGTTGGCGAGTGCGAAGTGGAAGTGATCTCAGCTGTTGCAGCAGCTAATGACACTGAGAACACACGATTAGGGCGCTCCCACACACATACATACATATACACACACTTTCCCTCTCGCTCACTCTGTCATTATTGCGAATGAGAGCGCAAACATCTCGCCATTACTTTAGCGTTCTTTGAGCAGCAGCCGAAGCAGCAGCAGTTCCTCTCTTTCTCTCCGTCCAATTGCTCTCGCACTTACCCCCACACAGCACGCATACTCAGACGCAGAAATAAACGTAGACGTAGACGCAGACGCAGACGCAGAACACTTGCCGTACCCACACACAACATGCTAAAAAAAAAAGAAGCAAACTGCAAAAATCAAAGCAAAGGTGTTTGTTATTAATACGCTATGCAACTGGTTTGAGTATATGGAATATGTTAGCCAACTTGTTATAAATGAAAGAAATAATAAATACAATAAAAATTGTATCTCAACATAAATTTTAATGTGTCCAAACTTGATTTGCCGAAAACTTAATTTTAATTAATTGTTGTACAGGGTATGCAAAGATCAGTATGAACCTTTTGTTGTTTTGACACACAGAAGAATAAAACGAAAAAAAACCTGAAACATTTATTACGCTTTGGTAATGCCAAATAACTTATTTTTGTCGTGCCTTTTTTACACGATGTTTGTTGCAGTCAGTTTTCATTATGTTTTTTGTTAGTTTTTTTGGTGTTTTTGTTTATATTAATTTTTGCAGGTGGGCGGGCGCCTTTGTTTGCTTAAAGGCAACTCGAAACGATGTTCGAATTCTGCGCCAATAGTCTGTCATATAAAATTGTCGGATGAGGCAACAATGTTATTTACACATTTGTTGTTTAATTTTACACATGCTCATGGGGTGACAGGTGGGGTGGCTGGGTAAAGGGGTTGGGCCTAACCGCAAGCTGTTGTAGCTACTGTGATGACGTTCACGATCATGATCATGACCACGATCATGATGATGATGTTAAGGCAGCGAAGCGCAGCTTCCGGTTTGCGTTCTGTTTGATCTGCTGCTCATTGCGTTCTTTATTGCATATCGCTTCGATTTCGAATTCTATTTCTGTTCTGTTTCTTATTTGCCATCTCAATTTTGCGAACAGTTATTGCGGTAATTGATTTTAACCAAAAGATCTCAACCTTTACACATGTTGATTGTCTCATAAATTGACAGTTATTTAGCTTAGCTGCCAGCGTTGCCATATAGGGTAAGTTCCCTACCTCCACTCCCCGCCCGCTAGCTAAATAACGCTTTCGTATTCCGATTAGCTTTCGAGCTCTGACCCAATTTATGCGAATGTGTTGAGCTTTACTGTGCGCGCATAAAACAAACAAAGATCATTATGCCCTCTTACAGAAGATTTGACAAAACAAAAACCACCAACACCCACACCCCTTAATAAGCCACACACACACTAATACAGAGAGATGCCGTCTGACATGCGAGACGGCATCTAAACAACAATGCAACACGAGCGTCACAATCGAAGTGTGAATAGACTGATCTATCTATTGATGGCACACACTGCCTGATTAAGCAGCTTACATTTCATTCAGCCGATTTGATCTATAAATATATATTCAAGCTTTCAATAAAGTAATTGTACAATTGCTTAATCAAAGTCAGGGGCATCAGCTGTGATTCACAAAACATAAACATAAAATTCTTGCAAATGTGAAACTTTTATCTTTTATGCAGGTACTTGAATAGAATAAAGGAAATTAAATTTATAGACTCGATGTGGTTTGCAACAGTGCGTATGCGTAGCACGGGAACCTTTCACGGGAACATTACGCATACGACGCCGCATAAAGTCAATGTGCCTTTAAGCTGTTTATCTTTTGGCGCTCCCCTTAGTGCATTTATTGATTGCTTATGCTCTTCATATTTACACATTGACACTAAACTAAATCGCCGACTATATACACTTTGTGGCACAATGTCAGCTCAAGTGTGGCAGCCACGTTTTTTCAAAAATCGGGAGCTGGGAAACCTTTAAAGTACAAGAACCATAACTGTTGACATTGGAAATCGGCGTCTCGTCTTTTATAATATTTTGTATATTCTCTAACATTTTGTTTTGTTTAACGTTTAGGTTTATAAGCCCAAAGCTGTTAACGCCTTTATTTTTAGGCCCTTCAAATGCAGCAACTAATTCAATTTGTATGTTGCACGTAGGGAAAACTATAAAAGCGACATCTCAGCCAGGCACAGACGCAGGTTTCCAACGAACAATCGCCGCGAATAGTCCGCTCCAGATAGAACCCCGAACAAAAACAAAGGAAATAATTTTATGTAAAAAGTGTTAGAAATTTAAAAAACTTGTGTTTATTTGCTACTTTTTATGTAAAAACGCAGAAGTTTGTGAAATCAAAAGCCGGGATATAGTGCTAGACCTGTAATCAAATTCAAGATGGAGAGGTAGGCTTTAATGTTGACCATATTTCAAGGATTGTGATGCAAACGTTATCCTTTTTTTGTGCAGCTTTGCAGCAGTAGCCACACAACTGGGGCCACACTTTGCCCCACTGTCCAATGGATCAGTAGTAGACAAGGTGAGACAAACGGAAAGGCACGAGAAGGAGTTGAGGAGTTCAAATGGTTTTGTACTTTCATACAGGTCACCCCCGATATGGCGCACTTGATCAGCCCATATTGGAATCAGTTTCCCGCCATGGATCCCATTTGGGCGAAAATTTTAACCGCCTACATGATCATGATCGCCTCGATCTCTTGGTGCGGAAATGGCGTGGTGATTTACATTTTCGCCACAACAAAATCGTTGAGGACACCTGCTAATCTCCTGGTCATCAATTTGGCCATATCCGATTTCGGCATCATGATCACCAATACGCCCATGATGGGCATCAATCTGTACTTTGAGACCTGGGTCTTGGGCCCGATGATGTGCGACATTTATGCCGGACTGGGTTCAGCATTCGGTTGCAGTTCCATATGGTCCATGTGCATGATCTCATTGGATCGTTATCAAGTAATTGTCAAGGGCATGGCCGGCCGTCCGATGACAATTCCATTGGCATTGGGAAAGATTGCCTACATTTGGTTTATGTCCAGCATTTGGTGCCTGGCACCCGCCTTTGGCTGGAGCAGGTAAGCTCAACTGTATAGCTAATAATTATAAATACAAAATGTTTAATCTTTTTCTAGATATGTGCCCGAGGGTAATCTGACATCGTGTGGTATTGACTACTTGGAACGCGATTGGAATCCACGCTCATATCTGATCTTCTACTCGATCTTTGTATACTATATTCCACTGTTCCTCATCTGCTACTCCTACTGGTTCATCATTGCTGTAAGCTATTAAAAATTTCCTCTGGAATTCCACTGAGCATTGATTTCCACTCCTTTATAGGCCGTCTCTGCCCACGAGAAAGCCATGCGCGAACAGGCCAAGAAGATGAATGTCAAGTCTCTGCGCTCATCCGAGGATGCCGAGAAGAGCGCTGAGGGCAAATTGGCCAAGGTCGCTTTGGTCACCATCTCGCTGTGGTTCATGGCGTGGACACCCTACCTCGTCATCAATTGCATGGGCCTATTCAAATTCGAGGGTCTAACGCCATTGAACACCATCTGGGGTGCTTGCTTTGCCAAGTCGGCTGCCTGCTACAATCCAATTGTATATGGCATCAGGTAAGATTTACCATACTCTAACGGTATAGCTGAGATATATATAATATATTTCTTCTTATAGTCATCCCAAGTATCGCCTTGCTCTGAAGGAGAAGTGCCCATGCTGTGTCTTTGGCAAGGTCGATGATGGCAAGTCCAGCGATGCTCAGTCCACGGCAACAGCTAGCGAGGCTGAGTCCAAGGCATAAGAGACTACAACAACAACTACAACACCAACTTAATACAACAGCAACAGCAACAAATAGAACATCAATAACAACAAAACTACAACAACAGCAAGAACAACTGCAGCAACAGAACGAAACGCTTTCGAATAACAATAACAATAATTTGTTAACTAACAACAAAAAACAATGTTAATTACTCAACGTCAAACTTCTGCAATGTCAATAAAGACTACAAAAAATTAACAAAAAAATAAACGCAAACGAACTAGAAAAGTTACAAAAGTGTTTCTAAAATCTAGATTGTTCCTCTAACTAACAGTATAACAGTCTGCTAACAGGCTTCATTTTATAATTTTCATTTCATTTCAAAAGTTTTCCCTCCTTTGTAAAAAGAAAACAACATTTCATTTAGTAAGCTCACTTCATTATGCATTAAACACTTTTTTTAATGTATGCAAAACATTTCACAATTATTCAGGTCTGTTTTTTTTTTAAATTTAAAGGCACTTAGATTCCATTTTATAAATTAACATGCAGTTTAAAGCTTAACAACAATGCACAAAGCTAATAATTTGTGCGTTTGTGTAAAAATTCATTATAAAGCGCTCATTTTTGAAAAGCTTTCAGCTTAGGTCTGCAACTGTTAGTAGCACACATATGAAAAAAAATATTGACAACATTTACAATTTAAACAAAATCAGTTAAAACAACAACAATATCTCTCTCGATCTCGCTCTTATCCTCTCTACTATCTCTATGTATATATATATCCACTTGGTTCACTTGGGGTGGCTTAGTCATTCGCTGCATGAAGCATATTCACTTTCGCTTTTCTTCATTTTGCCCTTGACTAGGCTTATAGTATTTGCATCAGTTTCATTTGTAGTGATGTTGTTATTGTTGACAGGCTTATGATACGTATCCTCCTCTACCGTTGGACTGCCCACGCTCACTGACGTGCAGACACGTTCCTGTATGATAAGCTTCCATAAGCGCACCTCAATGCCAACTCTATACAAAAGTTTAATAAGTTAGTGAAATGTGTAAAGATTGTTAATATTATTGATCATACCGCAAGCCCAGACGCATTAGATCCAATTTTTCCATGTTATAGATGAAATCCTCAAATGTGAAACCTTCATTAAGTATGAGCGTCTTTGCGAATTCATCAATGTCATGCTGGGCTAGCCACTGCTCCAATTGCTCGTCTATCTCGTGCAGACCAAAATTGTGCTTGGTTAGTTGACGCCGGTTATTGGCATTTTGTGTTTGTCGTGCGGCAGCAGCAACACTGCCAGCACCGCTCGGGCTCATTCTATGGCACTTTTTGTTGAAACCGTTAAAGGTGCGTCTGCAATAGCAATGAAACCAGATGAGTGACTTCCCTATACTTTTATTGAAATCTGGCTTACCTTAAACGCTTTCGACCGCCCATATAAATATGGGCCAGTTCCTGACTGATGCTGTGCAATGCACGCAGACTCTGGCGGTTTTGCTCCATAATTTGTAGCTGCAGCTGCTTCTGATTATCACGAATGTCACGAAGGATGCGCACACATTCCACAGAACTGCCCATACCATCGATTTGATCGGGTCCATTGGCGCCAGGCACCAATTTATCCAGAGGGTGTTGCTGCTGTTTCTCCTGGCTGTCACTCGATGTTTGTGCGCCAACATTGTGAACACTCTCATCATCATTACCGGACAAATCCTTGTCGGCCAGATTAGCGCCCAGTTCGGGTGAGAATATGGTAACAGCTGCCTGCACAGCACGCTTAACCAGATTGTCCAACGCAAACATCCAATGTGGTTTGATGCAATGCAGCCTCAGGGCACAGACAACTGCATCTTGAAATGAGTATAAGGCCAAATGCAAATGATCCAGTGCAACGGCATCGTTATCGAGTTTCTGTTTCAGTTCATTAATGGTTGCCTCCAAATGCTTTTCATTCTCGTTCATAATGTAGTCGCGCAGGCCGCGTATTAACAGCTCCAAGTCGCTTCTTCGTATGGCAATTGAGTTTTGATCCACATTGATTGTCTTCTCCCAAATTTCACAGATCTTTGATTCGTCCAGTGCGAGCACCTTAGACAGAGTTGTGCGACGCTGCGAGTCCTTCTTTAACCGATAAAATCCATCTGTTTCACTTGTGTCGCTAATGCTAGTGCGCAGCGACGGAGTCAGCGGTTCTATCTCCGGCGATAGCAGAAACCCAGATGAATTCCGTCGTTCGATTATCAAGCTCTGCGTGTTGGTCATCTCATTCATGTCTACGGACGATGTGCCTAGTGAGACGCTGCATAAGTCATAATAAATTAGTATTTATAATCTGTAATAACATGTCTCGAACTTACTCCAGTTCCGGTGTGGTAGGCGTATTCGATGTGGTATTGTAGGACAATGGCGGTGTCGTTTTGTGAACTAAACGATCAGCAGGTACAGATATGCTGCGTCCAAATTCCGAAGTGTTGATAGGCAAAGCGGGTCGCAGCTTGCGTGGTTTACTGCAAAAGAGAAAACAGAACAATTATGATTAGGATTCGATTGTTTAATGGAACCACTTACTCTGTGAGAAACGGATCGTCAAGCAATTGCAGTGCTGAAGGTCTGTCCGATACGCTGATGGCAAAGCAGCGCAGGATAAAGTCCCTGGCATTGGGGGACAGCTCTTCGGGTATGTTAGGGTGCTTCTTGTGAAAGCCGACCTTAAACATAGCTGCGTGCGGATTACCCAGCTCACTGAAAGGCGGACTGCCTGTGGCCATTTCAACATTGGTGCAGCCAAAAGACCAAATATCTGCTGGTGGTCCATAACCACGCACACCCTGGTCTATTACTTCCGGCGCCATGTATTGCAACGTACCAGCAAAGGTATCTGTCATGGGATTGATGCGCGCTAGGCGTTTAGATGTGCCAAAATCTGAAATTTTGACTACACCGCTATAAGTATTGACGAGAACATTGTCGCCTTTGATGTCACGATGAACTATATCCTGCTCATGTAGATATTTTAGACCCTGAAGAATCTGTTTGGAGTAGAAGGCCATGGTTGACTCGTTATCCTTAAGAGGACCCCACTTGGTCTTAAGCAGATCGGATAAGGAGCCACCAGGCACCTGCTCCATGAAGATCTTAAAGAATCCGTCCTCGGATCGTGAGCCCAAATACTGTACAATATTGCGATGGCGTAACTGTGAATGCAGTTTAATCTCCTCGTGCAAGGGCTGCACATCCTGTGAGTTCTTCTCCGGCACCTCCTTAATGGCAATACGCACTTGCGTCTGCTTATCCCGTGCCGCATACACTGTGCCATATGTTCCTTTGCCCAACGTTATCTTCCGATTCTGATCATTATAGTCGTACTCATACTGCAAGCAGACAAACAAAAAGTTAAAAATTGATTCGAATCATTTTACAAATGCATACCTCAATTTGCGCCTGATCAGTCTCCAAATTGACAAAAACCTCCTGATCTGCAGTCATTTCCAGTATGCGATCATAAAATTTTTGTCGGCACTCGGTGGACGGAAAATAGATTTGAAAATCGTCCGAATTGTGATGCACATAGAGATACGCACAGAGATCGTCACGCTTGTACAGGCTAACTGATTTTATTTTGGATGCAACAAAGAGAAAATCGTGCACCTTCTTGCAAGCATTCTTTGAGTGGGCCAAACATATGTTTACAATTTGTATAGACTTCTCGTCGGCATCCATGTTCATGGTCACATAACTGGGCATATATATCTTATTGGGTTCGAGTATCTAAAAAAGAAGATAATGTATTTCAATTTATCAATTTGAAATATTAATTGAATAGTGAACTGCTTACTAATATAGGAAAACGTATACTATTAATCTCTTTAATATTAATGGCCTCTAGGAAAAAGTCCATCCAGAATTGAAATGCCTGCTCTTCAATGGGCAGCTGTCGATCATCGGGTTTGCGTCTAAAACGATGTATCAATGATATATTGCCAATGGTGGATTTTAGTGACCAAATTGGTGGCTTTAGTTTAAACATGCACTCTGCTGCCTGTATGGCCTTGGCATAGTCTTCGGCTAACACGGAGATCTCAAAGAATGTGGCCACATCCCAGTAGCCACTGAGCGTCGATAAGCTGCCCTTCTTTCCAATGAGATTGTTCAGCGTCATGCCAATATGCTGCAGCTCCATTGTATTGCTAAATTCCTTGCCCTCGATCACCAGCAGTGTGGCCAAATTGATGCCCGCATATTCATTTGGCTGCACCTCGAAACTCTTGCGATACCATTCAATGGCATTCTCCAAGCTCTTCTGGTCCGAACAGTCTGACTCTACAAACATGTCCTTGTAGATGCGACCGCACAGGCACAACATGTCGGGGAAGTGATTCTCCTTCTTGTCGAGTGCCTTAAGTGATGATTTCAACGCCTTCTCGCGATCTCCTGGCTGATTGCGTCGATTCAATGCAAAGGCGTACAAAAAACTCATATTGCCCGTTTCTACATATTTGCGCGTGTTTGGTATATTTTTTAGATCATTGATCAGTCGCACCATCGCATCATAATCCTGGACATCCCGCAGCGAACACATAAAACTGTGCAACACCTCGCCGGACAGCACATGAGGATCATCCAATCGTTTTCGCATCTGCAAGCATAAATAAACATAACGACAATGTAATTAAAGCCATTGCTCTTCTATAGCTATTATTTTGATAGAACAAAAATATTATTACAAACATTTAATTTAAATATTCAAAGTTCAAACCGCTCCGCGCCTCAACTCTTTAACGATTTCACAATCATTAAGCAACTTAGGCGTTGCAATTATAATAACAATAAGTTCTTATTTGTACATTTACATATATGGACATAAGATAAATGCATAATCTTACCCCATGTAAAGTGCTTTTCAACTTATCATCGCTGGGCGCGTAGGCGTCGCGCGCCGCTCGCATATCACTGAGAAATTTTTCGCGCATATATGCCCTGCATTTGCAAAAGACAAAAAAAGAAATAAGTGCATGTAAATAACACTTGTAATTTAAACAAACATAACGAGTGTGTGGCAATTACTCACTTTGATTGTATTTCAACATCTTGTAACTTGCGCTTGAGTCGCGACTGTAATGTCGCCGGCACACGTCCTTCCGCAGGCTGTTCCTTATTATTGGCCTGATTTGTTAGATTGCAGGTGTTGGTCTCCCCATTGAGCTTATAACTAAGAAACAAGTAGTTGGCACAAGAGAGCTGTAAGGAGAGCTGTAAGGGAAAGAATAGTTGTTATGGATGTCACTGTAAAAACACATGCAATTGCACGCCCTTATAAACAAATATTAAATAAGCTACAAAACTTCATTGTACCGACAATCCTAATTTAAGCTGGACATCTTTTTATGGACTCCGCTGTAATTGCAAGCAGGCGCTCTGATTGTTTATGTGCTATTTGCATATGTGTGAATGTGTGTGTGTGGCGTGCGTGTTGTTTTGAGTTTTGCGTTGGCGTCCGTGCATTTGATGTTGTTTTTATTGTTTTTTTTTCTATTCGTTTTCTCATTTTCTCATGTTTTTTTCTTTGGTATTCGTGCTGCGATGTCCAAAAACAAAAATAACAATTTTAATTCTTTATTTCACAGAACGGAAGCGCAACAAAAACTAACAAAACCAACAACAACAAACACAAATGGCTGCTGGAACAAGCTTTAAGCAAATGCTTATTGCTGAGGTATTTATCTTATCGGCAAAACAATGTTGATTATGCTGTGTTAATGTTGCCTTGCAGTTAATATTGTTTTAAATTCCACAATCACACCTGTTTCTGTTAAAGGATACGTACCTTAAGGCTGAGCGTCTGTTTTGACTCCAGATCATTGTAGATTAAGATGTTCTCCTTCATTCCGAAGCTTTCGCGCACCCCATAATGGTATGAGATGGGACGCTGTTGTGTTAATATGCTTAAATCTATGACGGCAACATCGGCCTTATAGAATGTTTCCAGCACATTCGTCTCACCAAAATCCAATCTCTCAAACTGCACAATAATTTTATTCATATATAAATATTGTATAACCTTTTTTTGTTGTTTCCCAAACGCACCTGGACACGCTGAAAATTCGCACCAGCCGATTGGACAGCTTGTTTGACCTCCTCGAGGGCGCACAGGCGATCCTCTAAATGATCGCCCACAACTGTATCAATTACACAGACAACATTTTTCTCCATTGCTGCGGCTGCGGCCTCTTCTGTCTCTTACGGCTATTCCTGGCACTGAACAACGCCTGGGGGACGGAAATGAAGCAGAGAGTTCTCGAATGGTGCTGCTAGCGTGCGTTTGGATTGATGTGCGCGTTTGGGCGTATCGTAAACAGCCTCATTACCACTCACTTGTTGTAATTGCAAGGCGCTAAATGTTTTATAACGTACGAATATTAATAAATACGCAACTTTATCGAAATGTGCGCAGAGTAGACGTTGACGCCGCTGTAAAATAGGCACAAGTGTGACCAACTGTTGCATGTGTGCAAATATCAAACATTTATTTATAGTTAGTCGAAACACTTTAACAGCTAGCTGTTGGGTAACTGCCTGTTAACAGAGCTCAATGCGCGCCAATACAAAAATTTGAATTTTACAAAGTTTTGTATTACATTGAATTGCAAATAAAAATACTTTAAGTGAAATATATTTTTATCAATAAACGTAGTTTAGCTAAAAAGGCAAATATAACATAATATAAGTGTCCCAACTTAAATTAAGTGCTCCACGCTTAACATCCCAACTCCACACTAAACGAGTGTATGATCAGAGCGCCAAAGCAAATTTGAACGAATGTCGACGACTGTTGTAGATTTAAATCTCCCCATTTGTCCCGTGTGACAAATATTCAAATTTTCAAAAATAAAAAACATACATAAGTTATAAAAGTTAAACAAGAATCATCCCATTATCATGTATCAAAATAAAGTGGTATTAACGCGAGAACGTCGTCGTTTTGGACGCCAGTGCACGTTCGAGGATCGCAATGAGGTGATGGTCAGCATCCATCCGAGCAGTCGTCTTCGTCAAAAATACATTATGCGCAATCCGCAGAACTTCGCCACGCATCTGGGTCCTACAATGGCAGGAAGTGAAGTCGAAACAGAGAATGCAACATTCGATGAGCATGGTATGTTCCACTACGAAGGCGGCTGGCCCAAGGAGGTAAATATGAACGACGAGGAGCAGACGATACGCCATCGCAAGAAAGTCGAGCGTGACGACAACTGGGGCGTCGAGGTTAAGGAACTGATAACCAATTCAGTTCAAACGGCACGGGAGAATAACGCAATCAATATCTATTCTCATTTCTTTGATGATCTGCCTCCCGAATTGGGACGCACCATATGCATGACGTTCAAGAGTCGCACCATAAATATCATTCATGATTTGTGGAGCCCACAACGTTATATGTCTGTCGTCAACTGGATGCCCAACAATAACAAACAGATTTTGACCCAATATACTAATCTCTATCTGCTTGAAGAGGAGGAAAAGCGCATGATATCCATTGACGACAACAATGGATCTAATAATGCCTTCTATGTGTGGGATGTTCAGGATCCGATAAAGCCGATCTACTTCTACGATAGCACAGAGATTCTGCGTGTCGCCAATATCTGTCCCAAGGAGGAGAACAACATGGCCGGTGGCACATTCACAGGTAAGGTGTGCACCTGGAACACCTTAGAGGGCGGCTTGCCCTACGCCATTTGCCCCCTGGAGGCGGCACATCGGGAGCAAACCTCAACCATGGCCTGGGTCTATTCGAAAACCAACACAGAATTCTATACTGCATCTCTGGATGGCTCCATTAAGTTTTGGGATATACGTGATCTTAAAATGCCATCCAATGAAATACTCTTGGACCCTTTGCCCTATCCACGCCAGAACCGACAGAATTCCCACGGTTGCACTGTTCTGGAGTTCGAGTACACAATTCCAGTGCGCTTCATTGCCGGCACAGATATGGGCACCATTTTCGTGGGCAATCGCAAGGGCACCACTCCCATCGAGATGTTAGTAGCTAACTATAAACTCTTTGCTGGTCCTATACGTTCCATTCATCGCAATCCGTTCTTTGTGAAGAACTTCCTGATCGTAGCCGATTGGCAGGCGCGCATCTGGTGCGAGGAGATGAAGAATTGTCCCAGCTCATTTTACGTATCGAAACGCAATCAGATGATGGTTGGCGCCTGGAGCAGTGGACGTGCATCGCTTTTTGCTACTGGTGACATCGATGGCGTTGTTGACTTTTGGGATTTACTCTTGAGTCAGCAGAAGCCCATCTATAGCATCAATTTCCGTTCGACCATAACTAACTTGGTGTTCCAGCCGGGTGGACATCATTTGGCCATATCGATGGCCAATGGCGATACCCACATCATGAATCTCGACGATGCCATGAAGAGAACAACCAGCAAGGAGAAGGCCCTAATGGCTGATGTAACTATTAATCAATATCCTGGACAATTCGGAAATCCTTTTTATCCTTTTTCTTGCAGATGTTTGAGCGGGAGATTACACGTAGCAAGCTGTTGGAAGCTGCTGTGGATGAAGTGAAGTTAAAGAGACGCACCGAACTCTTGGAAGAGGAAGAGCGCCAGTCCAAGATGGCCATGGAGCCGATCAAGCCAATACCCGATCTCGAGCTTGATCCCGATAATCCCGATCAGTTTATCCAGATGATCGAGTCTGATGAAGAGTTTCGCATTGCTCTACGTGATTTCCATGAGACGCTCAAGGATGTGGATCGTAAGCGTGCTGCCCAAAAGAAGGTCATGGAGCTAACCGATTTCGAGAAATTGTACTATGATGATCTTGCCGAACAGGCGCGATTGGAGGAAGCGCGCAAGAAACGTCAAGGCTCCATAATCTCCAAGGAAGCAAAAGATCTTCGAGGCAAGAAGGCAAAGGCCGCCAAAGCGGCAGCGGCAGCGGCAGCAGCAGCAACCGCAGCAAAGGCGGTCAAGAAATAAATTCCACAAGTTATTTATTTAAAAATGTAAAAATGCTTAAAACTAAATAAAAATTACAAAAAACTCGAATTTATCTGTAAATTTTTTAAAACAATAAATTCTAGTATAAGTTCGACTATTAAATCTGTATTGCTTTAAAATTTCCGGATTGAATTAACTAGCGTACTCCTTGAGTATGGAGCCGGCAATGACTAGGCGTTGAATTTCGGAGGTGCCTTCATAGATTTCCGTGATGCGAGCATCTCGATAATGTCGCTCCGCAGCCATGTCGGTGACATAGCCCATGCCGCCCAGGACTTGGATGCACTGATGAGCGCACATGGTAGCCGCTTCGGAGGCAGCCAGTTTGGCCATAGCTGCCTCCTTGGTGTAGGGTAGTTTCTGATCTTTTAGCCAGGCCGCACGCCAGGTCAACAGTCGCGCCGATTCCACGGCCATGGACATATCGGCAATCTTTTGTTGTATGGCCTGCAGCTTCGATATGGGTTTGCCGAATGCCTGACGTTTTTGGGCATAGTCAACAGCCAGCTCCAATGAGGCTTGAGCAATGCCCAGCGCTTGGCCAGCAATGCCAATGCGTCCGCCGTCCAACGTATGCATAGCAATCTTAAAGCCAAAGCCCGGCTCACCCAGCAGATTCTCTTTGGGTATTTCACAGTCTTCGAAAATTAGCTGGCAGGTGGAGGAGCCACGTATGCCCAGCTTATCCTCCTTCTTGCCCAGCGAAAAGCCCTTCACACCTTTGGGCACTATAAAAGCGGAGATGCCTTTGTGTTTCAATTGCTTGTTGGTAGTGGCAAACACCACAGTTGCTTCCGCCTCGAAGGCATTGGTTATCCAAGCCTTGGTGCCATTCAACACATAATGATCACCCTTCTCGACTGCCACCGTGGATGCGGCGCCTGCGTCTGAGCCATTACCTGGCTCCGATAGCGCAAAACAGCCCACACGCTCGCCAGTTACATATGGAGTAATGTATTCTGCTTTTTGGGCATCGTTCGCAAAGCTGAGTAGCGGGCCCAGATACAATGAGTTGTTGACAGACATAATGACGCCAGCGGAGGCACAGCCACGGGAGATCTCCTCCATGGCTATTGCATAGGCTACATAATCCAATCCAGTACCTCCTAGAGAGTCGGGTACAGCCATTGCCATGAGACCAAGTTCGCCCATTTGTTTGATCTGTTGCGCAGGATAAAGATGTTCACGATCGAATTTGGCTGCATTGGGGGCTAGTTCGGAGTTGGCATAGTCACGGCAAGTCTTTTGCAGCATCTGATGCGTTTCGGACAGCGCTGCCATTGACGCAATTTGCCTCAGGTGCGCCGCCTTACGAACTGCATTATGATAACAATGATTACATTCACATATACATACACACCGACATATCAACAAGTCAAAGTCCATGTGAACTGTTAAACTCACCCACATTAAAGCTGCTTCTCATAACAGACTGCATTGCTTCAGCTTATTTTTCTTTACGTGTGTATAAATGAATTTTAGATTATTGTCTTTTATTATTAATACGCTAATAACCGCTTGTACACAATGATGGAAGGTAAACTAAAAACCGCTTAATAAAATATATTCGATTAAAATGGTTTTTCCATCGATATTTTATGTTAGCCGAATGCGGCGTAAACGTCTGTTTGCAAAAGCGCGCGAAATGTTAAATATTTAAAATCAAGCTCTATATACAATATTTGTCCATAGTTCTTAAATTCTAAGAGTTCTCTTAATTATTAATTAATTATTAGCCACAGTATTAAATGATAAAAGCAAATTCCGCATTTTTCAGGCTCACATCACTGTGTCATCGATGAAAACTGCGCTTGCGCATCCCAAGCCACAGAAGAAGAAGAAGACCAAATTTTGAGCTCGCACAAACTTGTTTAACGTTTTTTTTATTGCACAATTATATTTAATTCTATATATAAAACGCACATAGGGCACCATTTTATTTAAAGCAACAATAAGAACTAGTGTTTATAAGTGGATTGCACGTGTTTCAATTGGCACCATAATTGTTTATTGATTTGCAGTCAAGTTTGTGTTTTTTCCTTCGATCTTGTGGTTTATTTCTTTTTATTTCTCATATTTATGTTTTGCTGATTTTATTTGCGAAGCTGTTAATTGCTATTTAATACGGCTGAAAGCTACGCTATCAGGTAAAAGATAAACTCAGCATTGCAGTTTATTTACAAGAAAAAGAGTTTATTTACCGAATGAGAAGTTTTACGAAAATTCAATAAATAATGTTCAACAACCGCAACTCAAGCCTTGGTAGGCGAGGAAGTGGGTGGCAAGCTTTTGAAAACAGCCCTTCTCAGTTGCGGCAGGTGCAGCAATCGTTTTAGCCATCGTTAAACTTTTATTCAGAATTGGTTCGGACTGTTATCATCCTCAACTCTCACGCTCTCTCTCTCTCTCTTTGGATTTTACTCTCTTCCGATCGGAAAAACGTAGCTACAGCCTGATAACCGTAATCTCTTGTTGGCTATAAAAAGGCGTGTCGCATCTGGTCAAGAGCCAAGTTGCTGTTGTTAGCTGATCTGTACGCGACGCGCTGTTGTTAGCCGTTTTATTGTGAGTTAATCGTGATATTTCCTTGAATGGAACTTATTGAATTTGTATTATGTTGAGTGTGGAAGTTATTCAAAGTGCATTAAAACTGACTTACCACCAAGAACTTTGGCAAAGTGATAAGCAATATGTTTTAAAATAAAAAAAATTAAAGTTTTTAAAATTTTCCCACAACATAAAAGCGTTTTATGGTCTTCAAAAACAAAAATAAATCATAAAATCTTCGATTATGTCAACTCAGCATGATGTGTGATTACACACATCTAGATATGTATATATGGTTTGGTTTCAGCCTCCTCGTAATCAGATAACAGTTATTCGGTGACGATGACAATTGTGGAACACCCTTAAGAAACAATCTCCCTACACATAATAATAGTATATAAATGAATCTTATCAGCAATTCAATTAGTTTTATGTGGTCATTTTATGAAATCAACAAACTAGAATCCATGTCAAATAAATACTATATTATATATTACTATATTTAGCGGCGCTTGTTGTTGGTCCGATAATAAACACTAACCAAATGACAAGTGATTGAGATATTGATACGAACCGGATTGACAGAAATTATACAAAATGCAGTCCATAAACGCAAATGAATTGCCGCAAAATCCGCGGGAGACATCGAATCCGTTGTCAACGCTGATGTTTTGGTAAGTTTTTAATACTGAACTATAAGAAAAATGGGATTTATAAAGACTTATTTATACGTTTTTCTATAGCTATACGATGCCTACATTTTTTAAGGGACGCAAAAAGACTCTAGACGAAGGTGATCTCTATAAGGCATTAAACGAACACAAGTCAGGTAAGATAATGATTCATAAAGAGATTCCTCATAAGTGCTGCCGAAGTCCAAAAAAATTATGTTCACGATCAAAAATTCAAATACAAATTGTGCCTTGCATATCAAATGTGTTGTAATAAAATGTATAAAACTTTAGTAAAAGCCAAAATAGGAAGGGATTGAAACTTATAAAAAGTCACTGAATTTTTTTTTTAAATTTAGTTGACAAAAACTTTTTTATGACTAACAATAAGAGATAAGCGTTGGATTGTCCAGCGAGCTAACTTCCGATCGAGCTCAATGTTCAAAAAGCTTAATTTTTTATAAGTTTTGCGCACTTTGCACATCTTCTTGTCGTACCTCATTCATTTAGCTGATATATACATCCATATAGTTAAGGTTCCGCATGGTATTATCTATGAAAATATATCAACTCTTCAGACATTTTCTTTAACTTGTGCCTTGAAGTGGTCAAGGCGTAAACTGATGACACTTATGGGTGCAGGTTTTGTGTTAATGATAAGATAGAATTGAGCATGTGCACAGGTTTTTTTTTTGTGTCTACTATATGGATAAGCATTAATTTATTTCTGGAAATTCTTAAAAAGCATTGCCAAGGAAATATTAGGTACAATATACGCACATTATATTTATCTATCTTTAAGTTTATTAATTTATCGAATTACCTCATTCATTTCTTCATCAATTATATGCAAACTCATCCATAGATAAGATTTATGCCAATCATTTTCCATAAGAAACGTCTCAATGCCATCGTATATCTTCTTGTTTTATTATATCCAAAGAATGAATTTCAAGACTATTCGAAATGCTTATCAGCCGGATATAGTTGACAACAAAACGAAAATCTTAAATCTCAATTGAACTTTGAGGTTTTTTTATGAAACCATTAATAAAAAATATAATAAAAAAATCATTTGCGTTAACTGCCAGATTTCCAGTGATAGTCGTTTGATAACTTTGACAATGACCATTGCCGCAATTAATAAATTTCCTTTAAGGCAGCCAGCAAGTGATATATTATAAGATATAATATTGAGTATTGAGTATCGGGGCGCTTATTTACTTATGTATGATAAATAAGACCATAGAGACAACCCGAGCTGTCAGTAAGTGGCGAATTGACAATCTTATCTCGAGTAAATATTTATTTAGGTAAACAATGGCAAATAACTAATGTTTGTTGTTGTTAAATACTTGTACTGTATATATTAAGTTAATAGATTTCGAAGCCACTTTAGATTATTGGTCAACGTTTCTCGCTCTTTTGGGCCAAACATTGCGGAAGTGCCTTTGACTATAGTTATGCCAAGATCGGCCAGTTAGGGGCTCGAACTGCACATGCAACTGGGATTAGCTATACAACTGATAACTGATAAGACAGAAACTATGAAAACGAACAGCTGACTGGAACTTGGGTTTTTTTTCTAAACAGCTTAGAGTACTTGGGCCATAACTCAAAGCTAAATCGCAGACAATGAAAAAGTTAACGATTGACGTTTAACAAAAGTGATAAATAAAAACCATAGTTAAAAATTTTTATATATGGTTCGTAAAACGTTCAATGCTTTAGGTAGCTTGATTAAATTTCCTGCTTCCAGTTTCTTATAGGCCTTATATGACTTCTCTATGGTTCATCCTTTAATTTAGCTCATAAATCATTTGAAGAAATCGATTATGGTAACCTTTTGTTAACAACATAATTAAATCGTTCGTTATGCTCGACGTTATTTTACTTACAGATAAGCTTGGCAAGAAGCTTAGCGATGCCTGGGAGAAGGAGGTGGAGGAGAAGCGCAAGAAGAAGAAGCAACCCAGCCTGTTCAAGGCAACAATTAATGTCTTTGGCTGGAACTTTGGCATGCTTGGTTTCGTATTGTTTATATTGGAAATGGGCTTCCGGTAAGCTACAAGACACGCCCCTCACAATTTATGATCAGCAATTATTTGTATGAAATAATGTTATTTACTTGAACGTTGTATAGTGTAACACAGCCTTTGTGCTTGGGAGGATTGGTCGCGTTCTATGCGAATCCAGACAATCAGGACAGCGATGACCAGACCAAGGCATATCTGTATGCCGCCGGCGTCATCTTGTGCAGCGCATTCAATGTTATGTTTATGCACCCCTACATGCTCGGCATGTTCCACACCGGCATGAAGGTGCGCATTGCAATGTGCAGCATGATTTATCGCAAGGCGTTGCGTCTCAGTCGCACTGCGCTGGGCGACACAACAATTGGTCAGGTGGTTAATCTCATATCGAACGATGTGGGACGTCTCGATGTATCTGTTATACACATGCATTATTTATGGTTGGGTCCCGTGGAGATCGGTGTGGTCACATGGCTAATGTACCGAGAGGTAAGTGATTACTATTACTATTACTTTTTCATTACATATCTTTGAATGATTCAACGCTTTTCAGAATTTTTTTTATTTTACTAATACATTTTTTATTTTTCTCTTTCCAATTACAAAACAGATTGGTGTTTCGGCATTCTTTGGTGTCGCCGTCATGTTGCTGTTCATTCCCCTTCAGGCATATCTGGGCAAGAAGACATCGGTATTGCGTCTGAAGACCGCTCTGCGTACGGATGAGCGTGTTCGCATGATGAACGAGATTATCTCGGGCATTCAGGTGATCAAAATGTACGCCTGGGAGATACCATTCAGCAAGATGATCAACTATGTACGTGGCAAGGAAATGAATGCCATACGAAAAGTGAACTACATTCGCGGTACACTGCAAAGTTTCATCATGTATGTGACACGTATTTCCGTATTTGTCAGTTTGGTAGGTTTTGTGCTACTGGGAAAACTTCTGACTGCCGAGAAGGCTTTTGCTATCACGGCCTACTACAATATTCTGCGAAACACAATGACGATCTACTTCCCCATGGGCATTTCACAGGTAAATAAAAGTCAACATGATAACATACCCAGTATTTTTAAGAGCACTCACTGTTAAGTAACATAGTAAACAAATGTTAATGCAAAACGGCTTTTTTCCCAATACTTTCCAGTTTGCAGAGCTGCTTGTTTCCATTAAGCGTATACAAAAGTTCATGATGCACGAGGAGACGAAAGTGCGCGATAAATCCAATGATGTGGATGACCAGAAGCTGGGCAATAAACAAGGTTTGAGTATGGTGCAGGAGGCAACTGTCACTGCCACAGGAGTGCTCAAGCCTATAAGTCGTCGCTCCAGTGAGGCTGAACCGAGCATCAACATCACCAAGCTTAAGTGCAAATGGGATTCAAAGGCTTCCGAATATACGCTGGACAATGTCAGTCTTAAGTTCAAGCCACGACAACTGGTGGCTGTTATTGGACCGGTCGGTGCCGGCAAGTCCAGTCTGATACAAACCGTTCTCGGAGAGCTGCCGCCTGAATCGGGAACAGTGAAGGTAAATGGCAGCCTGTCCTATGCCTCGCAAGAACCCTGGCTCTTTACCGGAACTGTACGTCAAAATATTCTGTTTGGGCTACCATTGGATAGGAGTCGCTATCGCCAGGTGGTTAAGAAGTGTGCGCTGGAAAGGGACTTTGAGCTGTTACCCTATGGAGATAAGACAATTGTTGGTGAGCGTGGGGCATCATTATCTGGTGGTCAGAAGGCGCGCATCAGTCTGGCGCGGGCTGTATACCGTAAGGCAGATATTTATCTGTTGGACGATCCCCTCAGCGCTGTGGACACCCATGTGGGTCGTCATCTATTCGATCAGTGCATGCGGGGTTTCCTGCGCGATGATATTGTGCTCCTGGTAACGCATCAGTTGCAGTTCCTGGAACAGGCCGATTTGATTGTCATTCTGGACAAGGGCAAGATCAGTGCCAAGGGTACCTACGAGTCCATGTGTAAGAGTGGCTTAGACTTTGCACAAATGTTAACCGATCCCAGCAAGAAGGATGAGGGTGCCGGTGATACTGCAGAGAAGCGAAAGCTCTCCCAGGTCAGCAACAGATTGCGCAGCCGACAGAACAGTGTCTCGTCCATGGGCTCGGTAGCCGAATCCATTGTCGTAGAGTCGCCAATGCAAGTGCAGGAAACACGCACGGAGGGACGCATTGGCATGGGACTCTACAAGAAATATTTTGCTGCCAACGGTTATTTCTTGTTTATTGTGTTTGCCTTCTTTTGCATTGGCGCCCAGGTGTTGGGCTCGGGTGGCGATATGTTTTTGTCATACTGGTGAGTCCCTTTTTCCTTTTATGTTAATAGTGGCAGGTTTTATATAACCAATTATTTTATTAATTCTTTTTCAGGGTCAATAAAAATGGTGATACCAATACCGATACATTTATGTCGCGATTGCGTCGCTCGTTCATGCCAAGAATTAACAACGACACTGATCCCAAAGACATTTACTACTTTACGGCCATCAATGTTCTGGTGATTGTGTTCTCCCTGGTTCGCAGTGTACTCTTCTTCTATTTGGCAGCTAAGAGCTCGACAACGTTGCACAATCGCATGTTCCAGGGCGTTACCCGAGCGGCAATGCATTTCTTTAACACGAATCCGTCGGGTCGCATTCTGAATCGCTTCTCCAAGGATTTGGGTCAAGTGGATGAGATTTTGCCCTCTGTTATGATGGATGTGATGCAAATTTTCCTCTCAATTGTTGGCATTATTGTTGTGCTATGCATTGTGAACATCTGGAATTTGTTGGTTACTTTTATTCTGGTCATTATTTTCTATTTGCTGCGCAGCTTCTATTTGAGGACTTCAAGAGATGTTAAGAGATTGGAGGCTATAAGTAAGTGTTGTAAAAAATATAATTATATACCGAGGCTATAATAATATTCTATAATCATTCCCTTATTTTTAGCTCGCTCGCCTATCTATTCGCATTTGAGTGCGTCTCTAAATGGTTTGCCCACGATTCGTGCCTTTGGCGCTCAAAAGGACCTTATTGCGGAGTTTGATAATTTCCAGGATATGCACAGCTCTGGCTTTTATATGTTTCTGTCGACAAGTCGTGCCTTTGGTTACTGGCTGGATTTGGTGTGTGTTATTTATATTGCCATTGTGACGCTTAGCTTTTTCCTATTCTCACCAGAGAATGGCGGTGAGGTTGGCCTGGCTATAACACAGGTATATTTCGCTTGGATTAAATTTAAACATGTCAATGCTAACCTTACCCATTTATTTTGTCAGGCTATGGGCATGACCGGCATGGTTCAGTGGGGAATGCGTCAATCTGCGGAGCTGGAGAATACCATGACTTCGGTGGAACGAGTCGTGGAATATGAAGATCTGGAGCCAGAGGGCGACTTTGAGTCTAAGCCGAATAAAAAACCACCAAAGGATTGGCCCGATGAGGGCAAGATTATCTTTGATGATCTGAGCTTGCGTTACTTCCCCGAAAAGACAGCGGATTATGTTCTGCGTAATCTAAATATTGACATCAAGGCCTGCGAGAAGGTTGGCATTGTTGGACGCACTGGCGCTGGTAAATCATCATTGATCAACGCACTATTCCGCTTGTCATACAACGAGGGCGCCATCGTAATTGATCGTCGCGATACCAACGATTTGGGTCTGCACGATTTGCGCAGTAAGATTTCGATCATTCCACAGGAACCGGTGCTCTTCTCAGGCACAATGCGCTACAATCTGGATCCCTTCGATGAGTACTCCGACGCCAAGCTGTGGGAGTCACTGGAGGAGGTGAAGCTGAAGGAGGTTGTTGCTGAACTGCCCAGTGGTCTTTCGAGCAAAATATCCGAGGGCGGCACCAATTTCAGTGTGGGTCAACGTCAATTGGTTTGCCTGGCACGTGCCATTCTGCGCGAGAATCGCATCCTGGTGATGGATGAGGCAACAGCGAATGTGGATCCGCAAACGGATGCACTTATACAGACTACGATTAGAAATAAATTCAGGGAGTGCACCGTACTCACCATTGCACATCGACTGCACACGGTCATGGATTCGGATAAGGTATTGGTTATGGATGCGGGACGCGCTGTTGAATTTGGATCACCCTTTGAACTACTAACAATCAGCGAGAAAAAGGTGTTCCACAGCATGGTCAAGCAGACAGGCGATGCCACATTCGATGCCCTACTCAAGGTTGCACAAAAGGTGAGTAATAAATAAATATCATAAGTGATGATATTAACTTGGTCTTGTACAGGCACATGAGGACAACATGCGTTTGAAGAAGGATTCTTGACATTTCGCTGTGCCGAAGGCATTTAAAGACTACATACTTAAGATACTGGAACCAATAACGAACCACCCTGCTGCTAATGCACGTATCCAAAAGACCTTCCTATTTGCGGAGGCCTCCAAGCAGAAATTATTAGGGTAGCAAAAACATTAACGTGCATCAATTAAAACCAACAGCAAAGAATTTTTACAACACCCAACAGACATATTAAAACCATGTACAACTCATACCTTAATGTTAGTTGAATTTATAAATAGTAGAACTAGATTATGAGATCAATGACAATAAGCTCTATATTGAGCATCTTAAACATATGATTGAAATTCTAGCTCAACAGATGCAAAAACAAATACCTTTAGAAGGTTGCATTGCATATGTGTAAAAATGTGTTCCGAAACGACAATAACGATTATAAAGAAGTGAAGAAAAATAACAACTATTATAAACTGTTACGTCTAGTATTAATGTATGTGTGTTTTTTATAGTAATTTATTAATGTACAGGTATATACATACATAATAAATGTAACATTTTTTATTAACGTTTTTATTGTGATTTTTTGTTCATTTTCAACATTAGTATTTTCTTATTTTTTTAATTCAGTTTTCAGTTTAACATATATAGCTCTTAATCCTAACTTATAGAAGTGCATTTAAATCATCTACAAACAAAAAGAGATCTGAATGCATTTAACAACAAAATGTATCTTCCATTTGCTGCAAAAACATAAACTGATAACATGTTAAAAACAAAAAGAATTTTAAAATTCATGTGCTATAGGGCTCACATTTAAAACTAAGAATTCGCTTTTTAAAAGCGCATTATATATTTATATATATATGTATAGCAGACGCTTTAGCTTTAGTTGATTTTATATATATATATATATGTATAGATAATTGTGTGCTGTTTGTATTTTATTATATATGTGAATATCAAATCTAAAACACGAGCGAGAGCCAGGCAGCAATTAAACAAAAGCCTCCAATAGTAGCATAATGCTGGAATTGCTTTTCGCCGGTCAGGGCACGATAGTACATGCAGCCCGAAAACATAATGGTCCCAGCGGTCATCAGCAGGCCAGTCTGGAAACAAATGTTCATATATGTATTATTAAGTATGTGAAAAAATTATTTATCTCAAGCGCTGCATTTAAGTGTTAGACAATAATGTATGGCCTGCATATTTTGATGTTAGCTTTAGTTGTTGGCTTTAAAACATAACAAAACAAAAAAACAACACAAAAAAAAACCGATTTACTTATTGAATAAGGCTGAAAAACCAATTATTAAAAAAATGAAATGAAAAAAATTTAAGCAGCGTTATCAAAGCTGACTTTTGGTACATTTTTTTAACAAAGAAAAAACAACAAATAACAATTTAACTATTAAGCAAGACAGATACATATTTCCTATATCCTAACAAAACAAAATCCTATACCATATCAGCTATGAACCTCTCATATCACCCTTAAGAAAACAACATACAAATGATGTTACATGTTAGAAATTATCTTATACAAGTTTCGTAATGTGGTATTGAAATACTTTTAAGCTGCAATTAGTGGTTGTTGAACTTTTAGCTTTAGCTTTGATGAAAACAAAACAAATTTCATATATATACAATCTGCACATCCTTATAGAACGTAAATTGAGAAACGCTTAGCAAATTATCAAAACTACACTGATCGATCAATTATTTTTCCATTTTCACTAGGCGAGTGTGTTAATTACATTTCTACATTCTTATGAACATAAATTCAACATGTTTATATACATATTAATGTTAAAAAAACAAATGCGAATTGTGCATAAATCAAATCATTTAAAAAGTAACGCGAGTTGTTGTAAATTCCGTTCACAGATTTAACTTTACAAATGAGAAATAACAGAAAAGCTTTATGATGCTCAATAAACAATAAATAAAACCTATTTCGATAGTTCAATTTTTTTTGTAATTTCTTGGAATAAAGAGGTTAATTCCCTAGAACTACTTACGAATTTTGGGTAATGTACCAGGGGCATACACATGAGTGCAAATGAGTGTAGAAAATGTATGCGAGTGGCAACATCCGCAAATGATTGCGCCTCCATTTGCTCCTTAGGGTCGCGAATGTCCTTAAGAAAGTACTTGCAATAGGCGCCCATAAAAATGGCCGATGCACCGCCCAAGCCGGCAATGCGGATAAAGTTATAATTATTGCCGATAATGCAACGCATTGAGATATTCATAGGTTGCATGTTTGGCTGTATCGGTATTTCGTCCAAGGGCAATTTCTTAGGGCGCAGTCCCTGTAAAATGAAAATGCAACAAAAATAATGAAAATGACAAGCGGCAAAAAAAACAGTTAGACACTTACTATTGAACGCATAATAGACGATGAAGAACTGATTAGTGCACGACTGATGGGGTTACCCAGTGTTAAATACTGAAAAGTATCAGCGATCGACATGCTTTTATAATGCTGAGATGTAAAGCGCTTTCTGTTTTGTCGCTGCAATCAGCTGGTGGTATAAGTTGAATGGTTAGATTTGAGACACTAAGCAAATAATGCTTGAGAAGAGTGGTGCGGCGTTGCCAGAGTGTTAGAGTGTTCGCATAACTTGTTCTTGACATTCGATTGCAACTTTTTCAATTCCGGTATAATTGTGACTTGTGTAAGCCGAATAATAATACATTAATTTCTACGTAAAATAACATAAATTTTTTTTTAAAATGATGTAAAAATACGACTTTATAAAAGTTTAAAATTTACTGAAACTTTTATTGGATCAGTGTGACCAGTTTTCTTATTTTATATCGCAAAATCGAATACTGAGGGCGCTTAGTCCCCTTATTTATGATGATATTACCTCTAGTTTTATTTATTATTGCACTTAACTACAACTGTTACAGCTAACTTGAACTATATGCCTTTAAAGTCACGGGCTAACAAGAAATGCTCAGCTGAATCTCCTCGGCTCGCGCGTGGTTTCACCCTTTTCACTTTTTCATAGTAGGATAACATATCGCGCTCCAACTTAGGTACATCCCCATTGTCCCAGATCTTAACCACCAAATTGGCATGTGGTGCTGACATAGCTAAGGCGAACCTCAAGACCTCGTAGCATAAATTTGTAATACTCTCCTGGTCCAACATACGCACTCCTGTCGCGTTCGGCGCCATATCGGATAGCACACAGTTTACTTTACGATCCGTCAGCGATTCCCGTAGACGCTGCTGAGCCATCGAAGTTGTAAAATCCATTCCACCAAAGATCGTTGCCCCGGGTACTGCATGGAAGTGCAACAGATCTATACTGTAGACTGCTCCACGAGGCAAACGTTCCTTTTTTCCATTGGCATTGGTGCGCTCAACAGCTACTTGGGTCCAGCTGCCCGGTGCTGCACCACAGTCCAGTACCAGATCACCTGGTTTCAATATTTTGTATTTATCATCCATTTCCAGTAGTTTGAAAGCACTGCGACAGCGATAATTTAACATGCGCGCCTTCTCCACGTAAGGATCGGCCAGCTGCCGGGTTAGCCAGTCCTGTGAGCTTTTGCTTTTGCCTTTAAGATTGTTAGGTTGCTGTTTGGCATATTGCACAATATTTTGCGTGTGCAGAAGCCGTTTAATTAATAATTTACTTAAATTAGCCACTGGTGGCCGCATTGTGCAATATAAACAAAGCAGCTGTTTTTAAGAGATGGACATTATTTACACTTATGGCCTTTTTTAGTACATTCAACTGTTTGGGTATTTAAATCCAACCTAGTTCCACAATACATGTAGTAATTCTGCGAACATGCACTGTAAAACCGATTGTTGCTTAAAATAAAGTTAGAATTACTTTAGCTTAAACGTTTTATTTTCTCCTATAAATCTAATAACTTGTACATATATATATTGTAGTGTATTTTATATTAGTTTTTACTGTGAACGTTCATTTGAATCGATGGTAAAAACAATCATGAACAAGTTCAGTCCAGCAATTCCATTTACGCTCATAAACTCGCGAACACTACAACACAACGCAACAATGACTAAATGAAAGAAATACGCATTAAATGTTAACCATTGCAAACTGTGAAAAGTAACCAAAAAAGATAAAAACAAGTGAAATTAAAACGACAAAACGGTAAAACATGATTCATTCGACGAACAACAAGTAATTGCAAGTGCATTAATTAACCAACACAAATCAAGTTTTTCGCTTTGCCTCCGCGCAAAAATGACAACAACAATAAAAACATCACAAGTTTCATCGTCGTCACATAGAATTGGCAAAATGAAATACATCGTTCGTTGTTGCGTGTTTATTTTGCTATTGAGCGGCGTGATTGCATCAGCAGCAAAACAAACGCCAGGTGATAATGCCGACTCAGCAGAAGTCGTGAGCAGTGACGAAGAGAAGACGGTATGTAGGGTGGAATACACACAATGCGGGTGCATTTGCCTCAGAAATAACGGCGGCCATCGAATGAATAAGTGATGACAATTAATGAAATTGTTTTTGGTTTTTGTATAGGATTGTACGGACCTTGCCCGCGATGAGGAGGCGTTGATGGTATTCTCCACACTGGGTGGCGGTCTAACGGCAATCGATCCAATAACAAGTGAAATACGCTGGACAATAGCAGATGGTAAGAACACGCACATAAACACACACACAAAACCCCCATGAGTACATATAAGTTTAAGTTGAAGTGTTTGTACTGCAATCGTGTACGGTAACCCCATTTTACACCGCGTGTCACTTACATTCAATCTCTCTCTCCCTCTCGTTGTGAGTGAGTGATTTACTAAGCATATGGCAACTCTTGAATTTGCCCACTCTCTCTCATTCCCTGTGACCGGCAGAGGCACCGACCCCAAAAACAAAAACTGTTGCATCAAAAGGCATTTCGCCATATTTGCTTAAAAGTGCAGCATAAACACCGAATCCCACTTTGATGAGCTCATCCATCTAAACAACAAATAGCATATCGTGTGTGTGTATATGCACAATAGAATAGAAAGTAAACTATATGGCGAAACGGCACCGAGAACCGGAGATGCTGTTGCTTCGCTATTTACTCTCAGCAGTTCCACTGTTAGTTGTGTGTTATTGTTTTCCACTGATAACAGAAAGCACGTAAAAAACGCTCATATACATGTACATCTGTATGTGTATGTATTTGTGAACATGCGTAATCTCGACGCGCCATGTTCTCAACTCAAAAGTAAAGTTTTTTTTTAATTAAACTGCCAACGCAATAGAATATCTTTCTGAGGCGTTCAATATTTGTTGTTATTTTCGCTATAATTTAAACGTATGTGATTTGGTTATTTTTTATGGTTTGTCGCCAGGTGGTAATGCCTGATAGAAACGATTAAATTTGAATTACACAGCACATGCATATAAACTCTATTATTGATGCTTAAAAAAACGTTGACATTGCTTTTTTAATAATAGCAACATTTATAGTTTCCATCTGTTAGTTCGAATGTCTGAGATGAAAGACAATTAATAAATAGGTCTCTGTAGTTTATAACTGTTCAGCAGAGCTTTTTAAACGGCTGGGTAAATTTCTGTGTGTGGGCTTATTCTTAACTAGAACAGCTAGAAACACATTAAAAATGTATTAGGTTTCCAACATGTCGCATGACTAATACACAATTTAATAAAAATTTTCAGTAATAACTCGTTTTGGCAAGCTCTAAATATTTTGTATTAAGCCAAATACACCTTTTAGGTTTATTTATTTATAGGGTATATTTGTAGTATTTAGTTTACTTGTTGTCTGGCATTGTCGAAGAAAGAGAAATATATATCTTTGTAGTTGTTGTCATTTTGTTTTTTAATAATAATGCTTGCTAAATGTTTGCTATTAATAGTTGAGTTGTTTTTGTATACACTGAACTCACGAAAGGGGTAGAAAAGGGTATAATAGCTTTGAGCAAATATATTTACAGACAGAAGAAAGCGTTTCAAAACTAAAATATTAAAAATATTCTTAATTAAAGTCGATCTCAGGACCTATTAGTGTTAAAAGACTTCACAATAATTTGTTTTAAATTATTGATAGCTTTTCCTATTTTTGATATACACATGCTAAGCTTAAAGGTTCAGGGTATCTCCTAGGCCAGCTTTTCCTTTAAGCTGCTTCTTGTTTTTCTTCATTTTCAATTGATTGCGTGCTAGAATTTACATTATAAACAAATTAAAAAGTGTCGCCCTTACTATCTTATAAAATCCATTTAATTATATATTATTATTATTTACAATTTACCCCTCAATCGTTATCCGGTACAAGAGTAAAAGCAACGCCCCCTTCAAAAAATAGATGGTTGATGGCGATAAATGTACACATGTGTATTATATATAGAGTTTTGCATAGACTGTGTATTTCCCAGAATATTGTCATTTGGTCAAGGGAAAATACACACATGTGTGGAACATCTGAGTTTTATTCTCTAAGCAAGTCCAAGTATTTAAATAGCTTAATAGTTGATTATATATGGAACTGCATACATTAAAAAACAAACAGTCTATGTATACATTAATGTTATTTGACATTATAAGCGTTTAAATATTATTAGTCTTGCTAGTTTAGTTTGCTAAGCCAGCCAGAACAAATTTGTCAATACTCTGTATGTAATATATGTGCTATTGATTTATTAGTAGTGATATGACTAGTAATAACTATTATTACCTCATCACATGCTTGCCCAAAATGCGCTCTGTGCCGCTATTCGTTTAGAATCCAAATGCTAATTAAAGTGCCCGTCGAGCCGGGTTAAATGACCCGGCTTTGGAAAAAATGGCTCACAAAACACTCACCCATATATGCAACTCTTTCTCTAATTGTCTCTCTATTTCTGTTTATTTTTTTCTCATTCTGTGAATTTAACAAAAGTCTGACTGTTGTGGGTTAATTATGTGATAAGAAGGCTCAGCACGAGAAATGTGCGCGCAGCCAACTGTTGATAAAGTCAACGTGAAATGTCGTTCATATTGTTCTTGTTGCCGACTACCCGCAACAAATACAATTCTACTTATTACAACAAACATACACATACCCACACACTAACAAACATAATAACACACTATAATAAACTAGTGTTTGGTACTTATATTGTTGCCGCCTGCATTCTTTGATTACCGTGACTTAAACCCAAATGTCAACCATTTTGGAGAAAATAATGTTACGTTTCTGGTCATAATTCACATTTTGACATGTATAACAGTTGCATTTGTGTTATAATTATGAAGTTTTTGGATTACTTGATAACATTCATTTTCTTTAAACTTTAAAATTTCAGGTGGTATAATTCCACTTGAAATCGTTCTTACAGATAATAACATAATCATATACATTCCTGCTTTGGCTTTAGCAAATATGTGTTGAGCTGTTTCTAGATTTCGTATATGAATAAAGTATTTATATTGTTTATCATTATATACACATTGGCATTGCGTTTTAATAATATCCATATTTACTTCCACTTCAGATCCGCCCATTGTCGCTGAACCACAGCAAAATGTGCAGGTACCACATTACCTGCCTGATCCCAGAGATGGCAGCATTTATCAGCTCGGTCAAATGGGCAGCCTTAAGAAACTACCCTACACTATACCACAGTTAGTGGCCAATGCACCGTGTCGCTCCTCCGATGGCATTTTGTACTCTGGCAAGAAGAGCGATACTTGGTACATGGTTGATCCCAAGACGGGACGACGTGAAAAGGTTATGGGCTTTGGTGATGCTAAGATGGATGGAAAGGATGGTGAGCAAATTGGCTGGGCCACCTCACGTGCCATTTACCTGGGACGTACACAGTACACAGTCATGATGTATGATAGCCAGGCTAAGGATAAGAATGTTAAGCCCTGGAATATTACTTTTTATGATTACAATGCCCTTAGCGCGCCGCCAGAGCTGGCCAAGGAATATGGTAAGTGTGATTGATCCGGTTTCCTGCGACCGATCTAATTCGTATATTTTCTTACAGAATATATACATTTGACCACCACAACTAATGGACAAATAGTTACACTCGATCGCAAGCAGGGCAAATTTTTGTGGCAACGCGATTTGAATAGTCCCGTAGTGGCCGCATTTCTTCTTGGTCCTGATGGCTTGCTAAGTGTGCCCTTTACCACAGTCTCGGATGAGGCCTACCAGGCCATATTGGAGGAATCGAAAACTGGCAATGTTAACACTGTAAAACTATTGTAAGTTTGTTACTTTTTACTTTTAAAAAAACTATATAAAGTTAACTTTTTCCACAGTCAATCCCTTTATGTAGGCGAACATCAGCGTGGTCTCTATGCGCTGCCTTCGTTGGTGGATAAAAATACGCCCCGCATTTCCACAACGCCGCCCATCAAGCTGATAGATGGACCCGTTGCGGAGCTAAACAACAAAGACAAAGAAAACGATCCACGCACCGTGTACATTAATGATGTGCTACAAGAAAATCCAGGCATTATGCTGGGTCACTACAATATGCCAAATGAGGCAAAGCAAAACAATTTGCACTTGTCGCCAACACCATCGGCTAGCAAGGATGTGAACAGCTTGGCCACCATACACAACTATAATGATGGCTACGGCCTGTTGGCCAATAATGAAAAGAATGCTGCGGATATTGGTGTGCAAACAGATCCGGAGATGATGGAGATTACTATTGAACCACCGCGCTCTAATACCATTAATCGCACCAAGACAATCATTATGGCCAACAGCAATAAAGTGCAGGCATTTATTAATGAATGGTTTATGGATCATCCCAGTGGCAAAGTGCATCAAATATTGATTGTTCTTGTATTGGGAATGATTGCCTTGTTCTGGTACACGTGCAGCACCATGCGAGAGTTGCAGAAGCAAAGCGAGAATGGCTCCAAAACAATGGCCCAGCAGACGACATCAGGCAGCAGCGGAAACGGTAGCACTGGAAGCAATGGCAGTAACATAAACGCACAGGATCTACTTGATCTGGGCAATGGACATGTGCGTGTAGGCAAAATAAGCTTTAACTCTAACGAAGTGCTCGGCAAGGGCTGCGAGGGCACCTTTGTCTTCAAAGGCAACTTTGAGGAACGCTTTGTGGCCGTAAAACGACTGCTCCCTGAGTGTTTCACCTTTGCTGATCGCGAAGTGGCTCTACTTCGTGAATCCGATGCACATGAGAATGTTGTGCGTTATTTCTGCACCGAACAGGATAGACAATTTCGCTATATAGCTGTTGAATTGTGCGCTGCAACGCTGCAGGATTACACAGAGGGTGATCGTCAGTTGCAGTTACGTCAAAATATTGATATGTGGCAGGTGCTTGTTCAATCAGCCGCTGGACTAAGTCATCTGCATTCACTAGATATTGGTGAGTTGGTTAAAGAAAGAATTTTATTTTTTTTCCTCTTTTTTATTGATTTTGCTTTTTCTTCAGTTCACCGCGACATTAAGCCACAGAATGTGCTACTCTCTTTGCCTGATCCGAAGGGCAAGGTGCGCGTAATGATTTCGGACTTTGGATTGTGTAAGAAACTCAATTTTGGACGCACCAGTTTCTCGCGTCGCTCGGGCGTTACGGGCACTGATGGCTGGATAGCGCCCGAAATGATGCGAGCACAAAGAACTGTAATTATATAGAAAATTGACAAATGTTGAATTTTGAAGCTCAATAATTTTTACTTTGTCAGACGACCGCTGTGGATATATTCTCACTTGGCTGTGTCTATTACTATGTGCTGAGTGGCGGTCATCATGCCTTTGGCGACACCCTCAAGCGTCAAGCGAACATTCTGTCGCATGAATACAATCTGTCCAAGCTGCGTGCCGAAGATGATTTGGAACATAGCAAAATTGTGAGTGTAAAGTTCAATTATACGCAATTAAACATGACTAAATCCGTAAAAATCTATTAGGTACTTGCGGAGCAACTTATTTCAGACATGATCCACAGAGATCCACAATCGCGCCCACCGGCACGCTGCATTGGCAATCATCCACTGTTCTGGGAGGAGCCCAAAATGCTTAGCTTTCTGCAGGATGTTAGCGATCGTGTAGAGAAACTGCAATTCCACGCCGAGCCACTCAAATCGCTGGAGAAGAACGGACGCATTGTTGTTCTGGATGATTGGAACGCGCATTTGGATCCGTTGATTACAGATGATTTAAGAAAATATCGTGGCTATATGGGTGCCAGTGTAAGAGATCTATTACGCGCCCTTCGCAATAAGAAGCATCATTATCACGAGCTTACTCCTGAAGCACAGGAGCTGCTTGGCTGCATACCGCATGAGTTCACCAACTACTGGGTGGATCGATTTCCGCAGCTCATCTCACATGCGTATCATGCGTTCAGTATTTGCTCTAATGAGCCAATTTTCAAGCCGTACTACAGTGCTGGCTATCATTTCTCGCGTCCATGGTACTTTGATGCTGACGATGCGCTATTTCCCATGCTTATGCGTGATCCCAAACCGTTGCCCAAAATGGGCAGTCCAAAAAAGACTCCGCCGCCACCGCAGTCTATGTTGTCGTTGGCGCAGCAACAGCATCATCTAAAGCAGCGCAAGGGATCCTACAATTTTCGCAAACCCATAAATGAAGAAACAACGCCTGGAGTTGGACTGCAACGCAATATGGATCTGGATGGGCAGGTTTCAGATGCTGATTTGGGAAAACGTGATGTCTTTGCAAATTTTAAATTTCGACGCTCTAAAGTGAATAACCGCAATTATGGAACTGGCGCCAAGGATCAGGAGAAAGACAAATTTGTCAGCTGGACGCTGCCGTCGGCTTCGATGGAGTAGCAGCAAAATCAATCAATAACAGAAACAACAGAACTTAGAAATTTAGTTAGTAGTTGTAAATCATTTATTATAATTAATAATATAATTATTTAAATTTTAATTAGTATAATTATTATAGTTTTAATTGTGCAATTTTTCTATGCAACTATTCCAAAACAATTTCCATTCAACTATCCTGTTCTTAGCTAAATCTATCAAAAAAATCAAACTGATCGATATTCTTTAGTTAAAACTATCACATAAACATATATGTATGTATAAAAATGATGTTTAGGCAAGTAAAAGATATGAAAATGTGTATCTATCGAATACACGCAATTTAACTGTGATAATTTGATGTAGTTCTGTTTAATGCCCAAGTGCAAATTTATATAGAAAATAGTGAAAGTTTTATACCTATATATATATTGTATGTATATTTATGCATTAGTTAAGTGACTCATCGTTAAAAGGAGTCAGCAAGAGAAAGAGAGAGGAGAGATAATCCTTTGGCGCGTAACATTAAACTTAGTTATACTTAGAATTAAAATAATAATAATGCACTTAGCATTCAAGATTTCATAACAGCAAAGCAAACTTTTGACCTATGCATATTACTATCCCTTTGCATTTGATAAATAAAATTAAAAAAAAATATGTATAAAAACAATTGTTTTTTATTTATTTGTTTTATATATAAATTAACAAGCGCATTTTGAGTTTTAAATGCATACAACAAAATTTGACATAGCAAGCTTTTTTTAACAGATTCATAAATAGATTTTTCTACATAGTTTAACAATCATAAATAGAATTTTAAAGTAATTTGAGTTAATACAAGAGTTTTTGATTTCCTTCAAAGAAATGAATTTGTAACTAGAATTTGTTTGATTAACTTTGGCTTAGTTTTTGTTCCATTAGTATATGTTGGGTTTGAGTTAATAAGATGGCTTCTTGAGGGCAACCATTTCATGATGCAGACAGTGCTTAAATGCATCCCAGCCCTCCGACTTGGCTATAGACTGTAAAGCAATAATATTGTATATTAAGTAATGCAAAGGCTAAACAAAACAAAAGTTTAGTAGATATAGTGCGAAATATTGGGAGATAAGAAGAAAAGCTTATAAAAACAGATCGAAAATAGTTGGGGATTTCTTTTGATCCAACCAACCTTCTCTTTGCCAGCATTGTCGTGTAATTTTTTATTCGTCTTCTCTATGATATCATCCTCTTGCTAAAGAATAACACAAAGTAAAAGCACGAATGATTGACGAAATTATAACTTTAGGCTGTGAAATTATCGTTATGGGCTTGTGAGTCACACTTGTAAAAAACATAACAAAAATATTTGATTAGCTGATCAACGTTCAGCTAATTAATAAATGAAGGCGATGACTTTTAAGATTATAAAGGTGCGAAAAAAACAAACAAACAAACAAATAAAGAAACTTTGTAATTAATTGAGGTACTCCTGGAAATTAAACTTATCTTGGTTAAGAACAAAAATTACTTAAATTTAAACAGCAATTAGAATTGTTGTGTAAAAATTAAATGCAGGATTAACTCGAACATACAAAATAATAATAAAAAGCCAATTTTTTTGTGTATAGCAAATGTTTTTGTTTAATATGTTTATGGCCAATTGAGTACTTAAATAATATTAATAAATTTTAAAGATATGAGTTTTTAACCAATTGAGTCGTTAAACAACTGGTCACAATACAAAATTAAAGTATGTGTATATATTAAATTAAATAAATAAATAGTATATGTATATTTAAAGCTTAAGCACAAACAGAGATTAAAGCGCATAAAAAACGACACACAAAAGCAATAACAAACAAACGAAACAACAACGAAAGCCGATTCAAATTAATGCCACAGCGCATCACTGTCAATATAGAAATCCAAATGGCGACAGACTCTATGGCGCCAAGCTTGGAATACGGGATATTCGGGTTCATCGTATGAGTCCAGTGCCTCATTGTAATCAAAGAAACGACCACTTACTCTGAACCCACGATGCAAGCGATCCTTCATAATGGCTATGAACTCCTTATAATGCAACAGCCCGTCGCCATCTGCATCGAATATGGCAAAGACCGTATCAATCATATGTTGACTGAGGCTATAGCCCGTACAGATCTTGGCAGCTCGCGCAAATTCATCTGAAAGCAAAGAAATTGGTTACAAAACTCTGTTACTTTTAAGTTAAAGTTTGCCTCACCCTTAGATATAGCACGATCGGCTAGCGTATACATACGCATTGCTATGGTAAAGTCATCTAGATTATTGAGAAAGTGACAAAAGTCACGAAAATCATTGAAAGATATGCCCTTCTCATCCTTGACGCGCTGCAGCAAACGCTCCAAGAACACATCATACTCGTCCGTGGCCAGATAAGTATAGCGCAACAGAATCTTGGCAAAGTCAAGTTCTGTTATAAAGGTTTGCCCCTTCGAGAACTCATTAAACTCCAGTTCCAGCACCTCGGTCTGCAGATTATCCATAAACCGATAGAAGTTATCGTAGTTAATGACGCCAGTTCCACGCTTGCCAAACAGATGCAGTTGCAGAGTGGTCGCAACCACATGCCGCCGCTGCAATCCCTCGCCATCATTCACATAATCACGCTGCAAAAAAGCAAAAAGAAATATTAGTTTATGTTATAAAATGATATTTAAGTTAGTTGCATCACATGTTATAGGCGCATGCTTAACCTTACCTCGAGTGGAGTTTCTGGTTCAGGATCTTCAGAATTATCTGGCGTTTGATCGCCATGTTTTTCTTTCCAAGCGCCGCTGAATATGCGCTCCATCTGGGGTATTTCGTTATGTTTTATATACAATACATAGGGTTGGGGTATTGTGGGGTATTTTATGGTTGGGTTTGGGCCATTAGATTGGGAGAGAAGAAAAGTTAGGTTAGGTTTAGTAAGGATTACAGTTTGTTTCGATAATGGGGGTAAAAAAAAGGTAAAGAACAAAACGTAGAAGGTTTTCAAAAAGCATACAAAACTTTACAAAATCAAAATATATGCATAAACATTTTTACAAGGCAGGTGGCGTACAGCTTTTTGTACATAACATAATACATAACATAACGTAAAACTATAAACGTAACTATGCTAAGCTTCTACGTATGCGTGATACGCATATTTTACAACGTTGAGCGCAGTTTTCGGCGGAAAGCAAAGCTTGAAACTTTTTTTGGTATCAATGTCTCATTGACTTACAAAACCCCTTGATCGTGCAGCTGGTAGTGTTTTATTCTGCGCCTGCTCTTCATAGGGTACTAAACGTCTCAGCTGCATTATGTTATTAAATAAATTTCATTATATAAACATAAAATTAAAGAATAAAAATTATTTTCCTAAAAAAAACTGTAATTGGCTAAGGCTTACTTTCTGCCTCATACGCTGGCTATTTATGTTCGAATAGAGTTTGTCATTATTAAAAAAATTTACAAAAATAAAACCGTTAAAAAATAAAGCTTACAATTTCCTTTGTTTTGGGTTCAGCATCTGGTATTGATTTAAAGGCGCCCGCCAAAATTGAAATAATCTATCAAATTGGGAGGATCAAAAATAAAGTAATAAATTATAACATACACGTACAAATTAAAAAGGGTACACATAACAAAGACAGCATTCTGAAGTTTAAAGAAACTTTTACTTACGACTAGAAATTCGGATTTATCCACACGTTGATTGCCATCCGTGTCGAACATATTAAAGGCAATGCGAAAGCCCGATTTGGGTTCTGTAATATTAAAATTATTTCTTAAAAACCATTCTATCTAGATTATACGCTTAACCCATGAAATGAGTATAAAGTTTAGAACTTACTCGTCAAGATGGAGAGTAAAAACAAATATTCCGTATAGGAAACAATGCCTGTTAAAATACAAGAACACATTAACATTAACACATAAAACTAAAATTTTCCTTTTAAAACCATACCCTTATCTCTGAGATTACGAAAGAGCCTTGAGGAGCCCTTCTTGACAGGTGGCGTGTTATCTTTATATTTTTCGACCTCCTCGGTGCTGAGAACGCGACGTTTTAAACGTGCTAAAAAACAAATGCAAATGAGTCAAATATAACACGAGAAGTTAGGCGAAACTTACGTCTTGGCTCTTGTTCCACTACAGACTCGAGAAAATCTTGTGGCGTCATATACAATTGATCATCGTACTCCACGGAAGAAAATTTAATAAAGCGACGTTCACGTGCTGTTAGTTTTATGTTCTCCAAATCGATCTCATCGCGATGCTACATCGATAGAAAAACGAAGAGATGATAAATCCTTAAGTAATTTGATATGTTTACGCTTACACTTAAGGTATATAATTGGCATAAATCAACAAGCGATTGGATCAACCTTAATATCCGCCGCTTGAGCACAAAGGCTTAATAAAAACCGAAAAAGAAAACAAAACCGATCGATATCGGAACACTGACTGAGACGTCTGGTGACGTTGTGATTAATGTTTTGAGTGCAACTTGTACCGTATACAAAAATATTGTATTTGTATGTAAACATTTTTCACATTTGCAGTCAGATGTGGTTGGCTTTAAAATGTGATATTGATGACCGTACTGCAAGCTGGACAGGATTCCCACGTTAAGCATGGCTAATCAGCATCGGTCAATAAAGTGCCAAATTGATATGGTCACAAAAAGACATTTGCTTCTTTGGCTTTTGGGCGGACGTAACTGAAATATAATAAATAAGCTTAAGCTACATAAATCTGACATTTAATGCCACACACACAAATTGTAGGCAGTGTGGCCGCCCCCAAAAAAACCAACGAATGACTCAATTTTCAGTCTGTGAAAAATGGACCAGAAAAACCAAAAAAACCAGAACATAACAAATCAAGTAAGAATTTTGCAAAAAATATGTGAATCGACTATATTACACACTCTAAAATATTACATTTGTTGTCTATACTGTTTTCGATAGAAGATGAAGATTTTGAATTCGCAAATCCTTAGTTTTTGAGAAATAATCTTAAACTGAATAAAAGGACCATTTTGTTTTAAGCTGTGGGATATTTGGCATATAAAATATCCACTTTTTAACAGTTTGAGAGCAGAGCTTAATAATTACACTCTTAAACTGTAAGAAAAGTTCAATTTCTTTGTAACGTGTGAGATATTTTTAAGGACGAATTAATAAATATCCCCTTTCTTACAGTTTAAGAAGAGAGCATAATAAGACAAAGACCAGTGCGCAATTTGAATGTTAGACATGTGCAACAGCAGCAATAGTGGCAGTGGCAACAACAGCTTGACGCCCACGCAACACAATTGTATCGTATGATAATTCTTCATAACTGGTCTGACATCATCCAGACCACAGACAGGAGCAAGACCAAAGAGCAAGAGCCAGAGCAAACAGTCGCTGCTGCAGGCGCTTTATAGGCAACAATTAAAACTCATTCATCATCATCATTGGAATCAAATGTCGTCGTTGTTGTTGTTGTTGTCATAACTTGGCCCAGGGACCTGGCACACATGTCAGGGACACTGCGGCCCAAAAGCCAACCACGCCTGCGTCTGGCATTGGCACTTTTGGGTGGGTGTATCCGAAAATCGAAATCAAAAATCCAACAATCCAGCACAATCCACACTAACCAGATCGATTGATAGATAAATTCTTGGCGGTAACTGGCACTCGTGTCAGCAGCGATCACAGAGCACTTACATTGTTGTCAGGTGCGTGGGCGGAGATTGCAGCTACTACAGATTGTTGGTTGTATGCATGTGTTAACTTGGCCACTTCATCATCATTTCTAACCAAATGCACTTTTCAAGGTGTGTGGCAAGGCGGTAAATAAAATTGAAATTCATGTGAATTTATGACTGACACTTATGTTGAAATTAATGCAAATCCCAATTATAGCCGCATTTAGATTGTGCGTTATAACCATGTAAATTAGGGTATTTAATGCCGAAAAACGTTTGGCTGAATACAAGTAAAAGTGGTCTCAAGTATGGGGATTTTTTGAAGAGGGCTTAAAAAGTGACAGAATGACGGATGAGCATGTTAAATTTGATCCCAGCAAGCAGTGCAAAACTAAGCAGAGCGTATATGCACTTATTGGAAGACAATTCAACTGCTTGAGGAAGAGAGAGAGAGATCCTTTGCGTAGCAGAAAAAGCAATACAGGTGATAGAAAAATTCCCATTTATATTATTAATGCTTATTTTTGTTCGAAGAAATGTCAACAATACTGGAAAGTATAAATATATGTTTAATATGTATGTTTATATAACTGGGTTATTCGCATTGTAAGAACCTAGTTAGATTTCTATACCACTATTTACATAACAAACACAGAAAACAACACTAAGGAGCGATATAAAAACGAATGTACACAAGCTTGAAAAACACATTGCACAAGCTTTGATTACCAAGTAACTCCCAAAACACTTAGTGTAAATATTGTTTCTTCACACCCCAAAAAAGAAAAAAAAATATAATGCTTATCAGGCAGTCGACACGCAAGGCACGTCAACAGTTTTAAGGTTTCGCTTCACTCGAAAAATTGACAATGTCAACAGGTTTGAAGACAACTTGTTGTTGTTGTAGATATTTTTTTTGTTCAATGAACTTGGGCAACAACAAATTTGAAACGGCGTTTCTGAATGCAGATAGCGACTGTAAAACACTTCTAAAGACACAATCAATATCTTCATGAGTAATCATCATTTGATTGCCCTATTAAAAAGCCAAGATAACGAATATAACTAAAAAGCGCAGCGAATGTGGTGAGCAAAACAAAAAAAAAAAAACCACCCAACGCGTATACAGCTGTTTGCGTTACGTTACGGCAAACGCAACAGCTGGCTGGGCAGCATAACGTAAGCTGCCCAAAGCTAAAAATAACTGCGCGAGTCTTTTACGGTCATTTATTGACTTTTTCACTAAACACACATACACTTCAAAATGCACTGTTATCACAATATTATTAATTGATTCTTATTGCTGCTCTTTACCAGGCTTTTTTTGCTTCGCATTGCATTCGCTGTATTGGCGCTACTTCGGAGTCGGACAAATGCAGCAAGTGCCGCAAATGAAATAACACTGCCGCCCACTAGTGCAATCCAGCGACGTGTGTTCCTTGGAGGCAATTTGCTGTTAGCAAAGCGATTACTGGCATTTCTGCACAATGATTTAGATACTATGGCACTGGGTCGTTGTGAGAGAAATGTGCAGGATTTAACACTAAAGCGCGCTACTACGTTTGCCATTGTAAAGACCGATGCGCGATGCTCGGATGAAAAAACTAAACGAAATGACAAATAGAAAAACGTAAGGTAACCACTTGTCACGTAGATGCGCATAGCGTTGCCACCCAAGCGGACTAGTGAACAGTGTTGTATGCGTCATGTAGACAATTGGCGCAAAATTTAAAACATTTTTTATAATAAATGAATATTTTATTTATAATATTAAAATTTCTTAGCAAAAAAAATAAAATAAATAAAAATATATGTTAGAAACTGTGGAGCTAAAAAACGATTTCTATGAAAGTTTTTTTTATAAAATATAAAAAAAATAATTCAAAATGTTTAATAAAATGCCCTATAAATATTTTATTATTTGCTTCTTGTCATCAGTTTAATGCAGGTAAACACTTTAAAAACCCCCCTTGACTTCCGGCAATGCATTTATTTAAATGGCTGGCGCCAAGATAAATCAAATACAAATAGTACATACCAAATACAAATATATTTATGTATATATTTATTCACATTACCTAGTGGGGCTACGCGCCTAATGACACACAAGTTTCTCATTTCCACAATTCTGAAAAGCAACTATTCCAAAATCAGGGTAATGTATTTCGTTGCGGTTTTTCACCAGAATCAAAAACACATTTGGCAAACAATTGATGCATAATTGCTAATTTTGAATTATGATTAGGCATAACCAATCACGAAAACACAAAAAAACCAATCACCAAAACAAAATTCGTTGATGACGTGTCTGCATCGTTTAAAATGCTACTTTGATAATTTCAAGTCCAAAGCTCAAATGACTCACGGGGCGGTCACGAAAATATTTCAATAAATATGTGGAGACATATATTTGGTATCCCGAATGCAATCGGATTCAAAATAAAACCGGTTCGGGTCATCAAATTCAATAGAAATGTTCTGGCAAAAACAAAAGACAACAATGAACAACAAAAAATATCGATTTCAAAAGATTTGTACACTTGTCTTTGCGGGATGCGAGCAGCGCCCTTTTGGGCCAGGTGGATGCCACCAAGATCAGTTGACACTTTTAAGCCACATGCAACTAAACAGACACACAGACACGGACACATTGATACACGTGATCCTAAATGGAGATCAAGAACTCTTCTCTATGAAACGTTGTGAAATGATATTCCATTCTGCTGTGGTTTCGTTTTTGTTTTTTGCTCTCTGCCCAGTTATGAGCTCGTAAATTATGAAACTCTGTATTATATTCAACGCTGTGTGTGTTGAGGATTGTATTTCCTTTCGGTTCGCCTGCGTTTCCTGCGAAAGTTGTAAAAACCAAGCGTTGTACTCTTAGCGCCAGTCTTAAAACTTCGTCTGCAACTTGGATTTGGTTTGGATTCAATTCAAGCTCATAAATATCCATTGGCACATAAAAAAACTTCTGTTGACGCCTTCGCCACAGCCGTTTTGTCGGATATGTATTATATCCTGCGGCCATAAACAGTTAATACACATTTACAATAAAGCCGCAAAAGCATTCAAAATTTTTGTTTTTGATTTTTTGGTAGTAATAAAGTCGTTTCAATTAGCTTTTGACTTGCAACCGGTACGGTTTTAATAGCAATGCAAACCAAAAATCAAAAAAAAAAAAACATGAACATATTGTTTTTAACTTGGTCCGAAACTTAGTGCCAGCCTTGAGGGCAAATACATGTATATTTTTTTTTTTGTTTTCGGAATTGTACACTTTTTTGAAAAGGAAAAAAGCAGAATATAACATTAAAATACTGATGATGAATACCAAAAAAAGTTTATTTATAAAAAAAATGGTGCACATCTTTAAAACTACAGCAAGAAAAATCTTGTACTCATAGTTGTAGGGTATCTTTAGACCGATCATTTTAGTCTTGAATCTTTTTCTGTTTTTTTCTTAACCCTACAAGTTTAAAAGTTAATTAGCTTGGCTTTTAAGAGCTGCAAAGGTGGCATTCTGCATTTTTCATTCCCCAATCGATTAGGTAATATCGATCCCAATATTCAATCGATTAACGCATCATCTAACGGTAAATTTATAAGATTGATATATGAGCTGAATGCCCAAAGAGTATTTTTGACATTTATGCGCCTGCTTTTTGAATTTTTTCCATCGTTTTCTTCGAGAGATTATTGAGATATGTCAACGTTTGGTGAATTCTCACGAATTTTTCTCCCAGCGCCGATGCTGATCAGATTTGATTTCGAACATTTTTGATAGTACTTAAATATGTGTATAATAATGTTTAAAGTTCAATGTCAATGCACAATCAGTTAAAGAATATTTTGTGCAGTTGATGCATGCATTTGTTTTTTTTTTCTTTGGGGGGCTTGGAGCTTCGGAATATTGGTGCTATTGGGGCCAGAAATAAACGAATGAACCACCTGTTGGGCCAGTTCGTTTGAACTTCATTGAGTTGTAATTAAAATTGAGGACCACACGCGCTACCTTTAAATCAAGGCGTTGTCTCGTAAATCTTAACGGCATATATGTACATATATGTAGTATATGCTGGGATGCATCATGCATTCAAAGAAAACAGAAAAACAGTTAAAAGAAAAAAGTAAGAAGAGAAAAAAGGGTGTCAAGCGGACTAATATATCGCATTACCTAAGGACGAGTTGTTGTTTGTTTGTTTGTTTGTGTAGCCGGTTTTGTTGAGTCGCGTTTGGGCGGCATCTAACATGTTTGTTGCAACATTGATTTATGTTGTGGCTGCTGCTGCTGCTGCCGCTGCTTGACTGGCCGGCTAGTTCAACAATGCTTGCTTGTTGCTCGCTCCAATTACATCAGTCAAAACTACAGTTAAAAGCGACCAAGCCAAACATCTGCAACGCGTCGCTTGGCTGTCACATTAGGCTGCAGTCTCTGCCAGTAATCAGACGCAGAGCCAAGTTTATCACATAACATGATCTCCAAAGGATTACGGTCTAGACACACACTCTCTCTCTCTTTCGATCTCTCACTCTCTTTCTCTCTCTCTCTCTCTCTCTCTCTCTCTCTCTCTGTCGCTCTATCCGCTGGCTGCTCGTCTTAACGGTTCAGCTTTGGCCGGTTTATGACTGGCGCTAGAACTGACTCCAGAATATAATATTCAATTCTCAATACTCCAAGCAGCACTTTGATTAAGTTTTGATATGATTGTGAAACCTGAGCTCCCCATTGCCCCACCATTGGCCACCAGAGTGCTGCATTCGCCTTTTCTCTCTTTCTCTTTCTCTGTTGTTTTTCTTCTAATTTTATTAATTGTTATTGCTGGCAAGTTCCATAAATTGTTGTCTATCGAGCGATAGGCCGTTCCACTGATTTGGTTAATAGCCATGATATTGATATCGATTTCGTTGTTCGGCGACAATAAAAATTGCTCACATTAAAGCTTCAAGATACGAACTCACACTCCTACTTAGCGTCATGCAACATTAGACAGGTGTTGCATGGGAATTTCGTCTAGAAGACAAGAAGCTAGCCCAGATAACATGATAGCTCAAGAACTTGTAGAGTCAAAAAAAGCAGAGGAATGTTATAGAAATTTAAAAGCATCAGCTTATTAATTGGTTTGAATATTTCAAAAATGTTTCGGTTAAGAATTTCTAAAATTTAAGTATTTAAATTTTTTTTCTATTTTTATAAATATTTCGTTAAACCATTACTTACTGAATTTTTTCTTTGACATACATAAAATATATTTCTGAACGGGAATTTATTAAATATTTTTTTTTTCGATTTTGAAATGTGTCCAAACATAGCAAAAAAATATTTGCAAAATGGCAATAAAAATCAATCAATCAAAATGAGACCATAAAAATAAATATTTAATTGCCTTTTTTCAATAAATTTTTCTAATGAATTTTGAGTTTGATCGTAATAGAATACTTAAGTAATTTTACAAAAAATACTATATTGCCCATCTAACTAATTACCAACTGAAGTTCAAGGTTTTAAAAATTCTTTTTTTTTGTTAAGTTGCCCTTTTTATGTGATTGCTACACCATAAATTGCTCAACACTGGGCACAGACTATGCGAACCCATTAAAATCAAGCGATTAATTTATTGAATTGCCATCGATGGCTGCCAAATTAAAATGTCAGCAGCGTTGACAAAAAGAGCAAAAACAAAAAAGACCAATGAGCTAACACAAACAAGCAAACAGGCAACCAAATAATAGTGTCATAAAGTTGTTTGACAGATTTCTTTGATTCATAAGTCTCATAAATTAGAGGGCAGATTTTGGGCGTGCCACAGTCCAAGTCGGTGGGGAAACTGTGAGCTCCACAACACCATGAAATCAATGCCAATGTGGAATGCATAAATATTTTGCCAAATTAAATGAGGTTCATTTAGCTGTCGTCGTTGTCGTCGCCTTCGGCGTCGGCGTCGGCGTCTTCGAAACACCCGCAATCTGGAATGCAACGAATGAATTCAGTATTTGCCAACATGTTGCATGTGTCGAACGCATAATTTTGATTCCGGACCACTTGATGGTGACATTCATGGGTGCCTGAGTGGAGCTGGCAAACAAGCGACAGGCGCCAGTTGTGCCCAACCACAAATTTTCCTCCTCATCATCGCCATCGCCATCATTGCTATGTGTATGAATCATTCTCGCAACTGCTTAATGAAATGGGTCAAAATCAAGTATCAAGTTTATTCTATGGCACCTGTTGCATTTATAGGCAAATATATGGTTTTAATGCCAGCATAAATATTCACACAGAAGGCAGAAGGCAGGCAACTTTGTCTGCAACTGGCTGATCCACTTTCGGGCGGTGATTCCATCGATCAACTTGGCAATCTTGATTCTAACCAAACTAACTATTTTATTCACAGTTTATGAACTGCCGCAACGCCCAGGGGCGTGAAAAATCCACTAAATTAGAATTAGTCTGCCGCAACTATTTGCAATACAATTAAGAGTCAATGCGTTAGGTAAGCCGAAACATATGTACTCTTTCAGGCCAGCAATACCAAGTGCTCAAATCTTAATTTCATTGTAAAATGGCAGGCTCATGGAAACAGTACGTCTTTCAACTTCAAAAACTAAACAGGATTAGAAAAACCCTTTAAACCCGTTACAAAAGTAAAGTGTGTATACAAGAAAGAAGTTGAAGTTGGTTACATTTTGTTTTTGCGAGTTTTGGCACAATGCAAGTTTCTTATTTATTGATAGAGCTGCTTAAGTTGAGTAAGGGATTGAGATAACATATAATCTTCATTGTTAACCAGATGATTGATAAGAACAGAGTTCAAAACTTCGGATATTTCATTTAAATTTATTATGTCCATTGCCTCCGATGTGTTGCTATGGAAAGATGTAGAGTCTACACCCAGTGCTGATTCCAGTGTGTTCGAGATCTATAAAGTAGAGGAAATTTAAGAAAGTAAATTGAATTATAACAAAAATTCTTACCCTAAAAAAATAACGTAACGCTTTTTGTAGCAAATTTGGTCGTTTCGTTGTTTCTGGGATCAAAGTTTCTGTGGAAACCTCAGCACTAGCTAATTGCTTTGGATTCGCTGTGGCAAAAAAACTATTCCAGTGCATAGAGATGACCTGGCGTAGGTTTTCTATCAAAGGACGTTGTTGCAGATGCTGGCGACACCAAGTTCGTTGCTGACCGCTGGACATTTTGGCACTAATTCGCAGCCATATATGCAGCATCGGAACAACGGCGATGTTATCCACCGGAGGCGGTCTATGTGTGACTTGGCGAGCCTCCTGACCACCAGAATGCCGCTCACTATGACAACAATGGCGATCTCTCCAAAAATACAAAGGACTTAAGTTTTAAGTTTAATAGATAGATAGAGATAGAGTATATGGAATATTTACCGCCAGTTTTGAAGTATTCGCAATTGTTGCCATAGTAGCAATTTAAACAGCAACATTTTTATGAACAAGTTTTGATTTCTGTCACGTGAACTTAAAAATTTTTGTGCTTTTAATAAATCCAAAATCTGTGTATAAATCTTTCAGACAATGTCAATCCATTCAAAGCCAATCCAGTGCCTTTTCTCTTCCTTCTACACATGATTAAGCAGCTAAAACGTTCATTACTTGTGTTCAATTACAAGATAGATTCGATTTGATACAGTATTAGACATAACATACTCAGCATGTTGAGATAAATATTTTGATTTATGCATTACTATTGATAATCTCTGTGAGGAAATTGTAATAGTTGTTTTTAATTATTAATGGCCATGCTGCATTTTAATTAGCATTAGCAGCTAAGTAAATCAAAATATTTACAAATCAATTATTATTGTTATAATTAGCATTAGATGCCGCGCCATCACTTCCACCATAATCGATCACTCAGTTGGGGCCACTTCAAAGTGGCGACCAACTGGCGACAGAGTTCTTTGAAATTTGCATAAGCTCTGATGTTTATTCCACAATTGCCGTTGACGCATTCGCCTTGAGCTTGTTATTTCAGATAATATTTATTATTAATGTTTGAAATTCTTCTTCTCTTCTTACTTAAAAATGATGCTCTGAAAAATATGCAATTAATTTGCTATAAAGCAGACACTATAAAACTAAAACAGATGTTAGACGGATTATTTAATGTATACAATATTAATATTTGTATTAATAACTTATCTATATGATAAACATTGAAAACAAAATCATTAACACTTTTAATATTTTGTTGAAATGTCTGTTGAAGTTCAAATTGAATTAAGTTCACATTTACATTGATCAAAATCAATGGGTTAAAGCTTATTTTTGTCTGGTGCAAAGTTATTTTATTTGCACGTATTAATCAATCTGAAAGTTGGCTAAGAACAAAAGACAACTTGCGATATTACATTAGCGGCTACAAGTTGTAATTGATTCGATTGGATATGAAATGCCTGCCTTCTGGTTAAATGTTTTCTGTCTTTGTCGCCATTCGTTGACAGGCGACAGTATCAATTGTATTAACATAAATTATCTCCAAGCTGTGATAAATAATAACTGGACTGATGAAAAATTAATGTCAGCTAATGCTGAAGCTGGCGAAATGGTTTTGGTCTAAACATTTAATTGTTGGAATGCGCATTTGATTGAGCGAATGGCGACAAATCAATTGATATAGAATTTAAATAATGAACTACTTTCAAATACCCTACCAAAAGATGGATGGTTCTACCTTTAGTCAAAAATCTTTTACTTTTATTTAAAGATCATGTGAAAATGTTGGTAAATATAAGCCAATATTACTATTTATAGTGTATTCAGTGTCAAACAAACTACTTACCCTCTTTTGCAATCGGTTCTATAAGACAAAGAACTACTTTGTGACAGACATATAACAACAATCATATCATGACAATGTACATGACAATATATTTTGTAATTTAATCTGGGACAATCACAAAGATGCAGATTGCAATCTGAATTTACAATCAGCACCATTACAACTTCAGAGCCACTAACAAATCGACAGCTTACATGAAGGAAACGCAACCTTGAAACATGTAGTGAGCGCACGCGTTTAAAAACGCGTCTGAAACGCGTGCGAAGTAAGACAAGGTGTAAAATAGTCAATCCCCTGTGTCAGGATCAGCAAGCGAAGCGTTTAATAATGTGACAGCCAACAGGAGAAGGGGAACAGTAACAGAGCATATATAGTAGCAGCTGCTTAGCAGAGCAGCTCATTTAGTTTTAAGCGCTGTGTGAACACCTTAGCATAAGGAAGCCAAAAGGCAGGATTGTGATCGAGATCGGGCGTTGAAGAAGTCAAATGTCTTGCCACTTGCTTGCTGGCTACGCTTTAATTAATCTAACATCTAAGGGGCAAAGAGGGGCCTGCAGTTACACGGAAAAAGGGTCAAAGGTCGGCGGCTGTTAAGGCGAGCACATTAAGCTGAAAACACTCAACAGCGAACCGAACCGAACCAAACCGAGGCTTAATTAAGTCATTAGCTCTAAAATATCCTGTTGCTCTGCGCCTTAATTAATCATTTTAATTGTGTGCGTGTGCTAGCAATGTCAAGGACAATAGACTAGGTATAGAGAAGAAGAAGAAAATAGCTGCGGGAGAGCATAGTTTGTCTATAGTTATTAATAGGTCAACCCTTAACACTTGGCATGTGCTGGAATGGAAAGAGAAACGGGAACAAGCATAAGAACTACGCTAAATTGTTGAGCACAAATGTTACAAATGTGGTTTTTAAGCGGGCTCTGCACTTAAAATGCCACAGCATTGGATAGAATGTTTTCGAATATGTTTATTGAAAAGAGCAAAGCTTAACAGCCCCTAGGGGGAATTAGTTGTGCGATTCACTTAGATCAGGAATTTTTGGATGGATGTACTTACTTAACTAGCTTAGTTTTATATAGATTTTAGTTTTTGAACGAAAGGTACTTTACTTTTAAACAGTTCATCCTAATCGATTAGTGTTACCTTGATAAAGACAAAAAAATTTATTCGCTAATCGACTTTACATATGTATATTAATAAGTCAAAGTAAGACCTCTCAAGTTTCTTCCTGAACTGAAGTCCACTTATCGCTGAATATCCGCAAAAGGCTTATCACTATATATAACTATGACGCAGACGTCTCCCCCAAAGAATATCACTAGTCAGCCATATTTGGCCTAACCCACGGTCAAGTTCAATGCACACGGCGTTTATGTGGGCCATGTGATTTTAATAAGCTGCGCACACTCAAAAAGATAAGATACATTATGTTACGTAGGTTTGGCTGGAAACTTAGTATTTCTCATAAATATGAGGCTTGAACTGCAGTGACAGTTGTCTTAGTAGCTGCTGACCAACATTTTATAATTAGCCCAAATTTTGATTGCCAAAAATAAATTTAATTGTTTATCGTTTCGTTTTAAGTGTAGCATATGGAAACGTATGAATCTCAGTTAGAACGCCTACGCACTCATTTGCTTATCAGAGACATTATAGTGCAGCTTCGTGTTAGCCATGTTAACTAATCTGTTAATAACACTCAAACAATCTCCCCTTTTCCGCAGGTATATCCCTGCCGCTTGGTGTGCGTCATAAACGTTTTGTGGTTTGTGCAAATGATATTTGGTATTCGTGCACTTGTGAAATCGGCCAAACAACAAGTTGTCTACGCGCCAAAATGCACAAACGCCAAATGCCTCTAAAAACTGTAGTCGCGAAAAACGCTATAAAAACGCGAGCGAAACGCTCGTAGCGCTCTTTACATACTTGGTTCCAAAGTACGTCAAATAGAAATGATGCAAGTGGTGTGCATTTAGTGTAACGCATTTAAAGTAATACTAAAATTAATTAAAAAAATTATTCACTGGATTTATAATTTTTATAGAAAAACGCGAGCGAAACGCTCGTAGCGCTCTTTACATACTTGGTTCCAAAGTACGTCAAATAGAAATGATGCAAGTGGTGTGCATTTAGTGTAACGCATTTAAAGTAATACTAAAATTAATTAAAAAAATTATTCACTGGATTTATAATTTTTTTAGGACAGTTTCAATAAAAAATCACATTTGTTCTTAATAAGAAATAAAATTATTAGAAGAAATGTTTTTAATTATTAAACAAAAATTTTTTAATATAGCAAGAAAAAAACAGAAAAATTATTTTAGTAGAAACATGTAACATTTGATTATAGATCAAACTGCATTCATATTTTTATCAGTTTTGCAAACATATCCTTAGTTCACAACACAGAACACAAAACTGGTCTTCAAACATAATCAGAGAATAATTTGCTTGATTAAAGAAATATTCCAAGGAACTTCTCATTATTCAGCCCTAATAAAAAAAGTACCATATCAACTTCTTAGAATAATTCATATTTGCTTATAATAAGGTAATTCCCCATAGGATCAACTTTTTTGAGACTTTTTTGAGACTTTTTTGAGATTTTTTTCTTAAAATTTGTCACCAAGTCTAACGCCTGAATACACTCTACAGCTGTAGAGCCAAAAGGCAAATCAACATATTTACTACCATCTACTCTACCACTGCATCAAACTCGAGCACAGAAACACACAAACCGAACGAGCGGACACGAAGCAGACACGAAGCAACGGACTGTCTGAGCAGAGCCGATGGTTGGGCGTACGTTTTGAATGAAATCTTATTTTAGTCACTCGCTGGCAAACGATTTGACAACACACACGTTGAGCGGAGGGTCCGCTGACTGCGCCGTCGGCAGAATTTTCATTTTTTTCGAAATCGAACTGTTTTCTTGTTGGTCTACTAGCTGACAGGAGGATATTGTTGTCGCGTCGCGTCGATCGTGATTTTTGAACAACGTTGTTCCGGTTTCATTTCATACAGCTTTTCACCCACGAAATCTTGTGAGAAATACAAAATACAACAAAATAGAAAAAGAAGCAAGAAATATGCAAATAGTGCTAACATTAAGCAACAACTAAAATCTTATCTATTGAGCATCTTAAGAGTGGGCCTTGCCGGTCAATGCTCGGGATTAGTTTCGAAATCGGCACCGTTGACGTCGTTGCTCACGCAGCTCAAATTTGCCAAACAAATTTTCAAAGTGCTACAACAAATAAAGTTGTTACAAATCGAAAATTGGCAAGAAACGTTTCAGCCAAATCATTAAAAAGAATTTGGAATACCCAAAAGGAAAAATTCTATAAATTGCAAGAAAAATAAAATAAAAGTGCTAAGTGCAAAAATATAAAAGAAAATGTTGAATTGTTGCTGCACTAAATTTGTGCATATTTTTTATAGTGTGGTAAAGTGCAACTAACACAAAAGAGAAAAAAGCCAAAACTAAACGATTACAACAAAATATTTATCAGAAAAAAGAATAACTATAAAGGTGCGTAAGAATTTTAAATTTTCGTTACATAAGTTTTATGTTAGATATTTTTCCATTACGCAAAAAACGCTTAAAAATTAAAAGAGTTTTTATATTATTATTCAATATGGTTGCCTTGAATTGGAATTCATTTTAAATTTTTTCTATTGTTCCTGACGCTTGACTTAAAATTATTATTCTAATTACTGATTTAATGGTTTTTTAAATAATGACTGGATTAAGTTAAATGCCAAAATGCAATTGAAATGTGTGTGTGTGTGTGGTTTTGTGTTTTAATATATGGTGTACAACATTTTTTTGGCATTCAAACAAATTGAAATACTTTGAACTTGGCAGACAGCCGAAAAAACACTAATTATTTAAAGAAAAGATATATATATACCGAAAAAAAAAACAGAAAAAAATATTTAGCCAAAAAGTCAAATCTTATCTAAAAATTGATTGCTTGACATTAATAATGATTTCACAATTTCAACCAAACGAATATCAATCAATGGTCAAACGCTTTTAGGTCTAGCACAGAAATCTGAATATTCATAGTTCAAAATTGGCAAGACAAACATTCTATAAGCAGTTGCTTATAACTAATCTAATTGTGTTGCTAGTGATTTTTTTTGGTAGCAACTATTTTCGCATTTGTAGTAATTTTCCGTTTATTTAGATAAACTCAAGGCAAACAAAATAAATTCCTTTTTGCAACAACCTTCGGACAAGGTAGTCGCATCCATGAAAGTGAATTTCATTAGAAATGAAATTTTTATGCGTGTTGTGTTGTGTTGTGCTTACTTACTTATTTATAGGCTTTTTCTTTTTGTTTTTTACATCGCATCTCTTATTGTGTGTGCCGGCATGCGTATCTTTTTTTCTTTTTTCGCACAACGCACGCGTCTCTAATCTTAAATAATTTCAAACCTTTCTTTTTTCCTTCTTTTCGTGTGTCCTACTAAGTGAATATGCCGGCTGCTGTTATCTAACAGTTAAGCATTTGTGTGCTAGTTATCTAAGCCTCCTGTGTTCTTGTATTCGGTATCTGTAAGTGTGTTCGCTAAAACGTTGGGTTCAACAACTGCTAATCACATGATGTTCACAGAGATATTAGAATAAAAGATATCTATAAGAAAGGCAGACAAAAATATAAACGAGTTTTTCTAGGTATGAATTAGGTCTAAAAGTCTTCAATCTACTAAGAACAGATATAAATATCTGCACAAAATGTCAACCGTAAATATTTAATAAATTGCATTTGACTTTTAATGTTGATTGTCGCTGCCAAATTCCATTTAGTTGATCGTAAAAACCCATATTCATTGGACCTTAGGGAATAGCATGCTATGTTCTTTTTCTTATAGAAGCACGATTATCAAAGCAAACTATTTTTATGATCATTTCGTATTTATGAACTTTTTAATTGTATTTTTAGTTGATTCGGCACTAATGTCAATTGCACTTTGATACATTTCGTGTTTGCTTTATGCTTGATTGATTGATCTATCGATTTGGCAAGCTATGCAAAAAAACACAATAACAGCAACGATAATTGCATAAAATACAACCATCATATACATTATCATGAATAGAGAGAGAAAGAGAAGGGGGCTCGGCGTGATAGCGTTCTAGAAGATAATGCTTATCGCACGCAAAAAATTTTTTTATTATGCCCATGCGTAAATAGTGTAAAGTACTTAGCTGAAAGTGGCGCAAAAACTGTCGCCCCTTTGGCAGCGCCAGCAAATAAATGAAAGCGGTGAGAGAGAGAGAGAGAGAGAGAGAGAGAGAGGAGAGAGTGGGAAAGGGGGGTCAGTGGGGCAACTGCCACATAACATTGCAGCAGAAAAAATGCAGTGTTTTTTATTAACGAAGCGTGAACACTAGACCACATAATGTGCGGCATACATTTGGCAACAGCAACACCAATACAAACACACACTGAAAATTGCAAAAAAAAACAAACCCTAGGTACACTTCGTAGCCCGAAAAAAGAAACCAAAAAAAACGACAACTGAGAAAAGTGTTGCGCATTTGCTTCATAAACTTTTTTATTCTGTTTTTTTATTTTTCGTTAGTTGTTTGACGCATTTTAAAAATATCCTACTAGACGTAATTTGTATGTGTTTGTTGTTGCTGCTGTCTCTTTTCACATTACTAATACGTTGCGTTGTCTTTGATTTTATTTCTATTTTTATTTATTTTTACTTTTAATTTCGCGCGTAAAGTGCGTGACTTTTAATTAGACTACAATAAATGTGTGAAAATGTATGTGGGAGTTGGTATATAAATACTAAATAAAACATACATTCGTGTTTGTTGCTGTTGCTGTGTGTTGAAATTTTATAGATACATAGATAGTGTTGTTAACAGCTTCAGAGCTCATTGACAATTGCATAATAGGCAGGATGAAGAAAGATTCATTTGCAGGTTTTTGAGGTTTATGGTTGTGATATGTTTATAGCATTAGAATGTAGCTTAAGTAACATTTGCATATTCATGTATAATATTGAATACTTTGCTCTATAAAAGATGTTTGTGGATATAAAGAGATACACTTTAAATGCTTTTAACCGTATGAGATCTTTAAAATATATTTATAATATGATTTTTTTTTTAATTACTTTTTGGTTATTTAATATTTCCAGTTATACAAAAATTCATGTTTGAAGCAATAATAAAAAGTTTCAGTAGGTTTGGGTTGTTTGGAAGTTGTCTCAAAACAGCTATCAGTTTTCGATCCATTAGAACATACTTTCAGAAGATGCAGCACTTTGAATTTGCATTTAGAAAGCACTGCAAATTATTTGCTTTAACTGCACGCTTGCAAATTAGATAAATAAAAACAGAAAAAAAAGAAACGATCTTTGAGATACACTTGTCAATATAGTTGCTTTGTAGTTAGCAGCAGCAAAGAGCGCAAGTGATTCGTTCGTCCGACTGGCAACTGTGGCTTTGCCCTCACTCGTCTCGTGCACTAAATATTTAAAATAGTTTGAATCTTGAGAGGTTTGTGCGGCGTCAGCAGCAACAACAGAAACGGCAGCAATGCGTCGGCCCAATTGCTTCCGGTTCAAATCGATTACACAAAAGCACGCTGCACTTTTTTTCTTTCATTCTTTTCCGTCTCATCTGATGTGGATTGAATTTGGTTCCGATGCTTTCTAAATACTATACTCTGTAGAGTATCTGAACGAATGCGCTCAAGTACATATCTGATGCTCTTCATGTTTGTTGTCTATACAAATGAAGTGCACATCGATTAGTGCTGCTTCTGCTGCTGCTGCTTTTGCTGCCGCTTTTGTTTGAGTTATGTTTCGGTATCTTTTTCATTTTTTTTTCTTTCTATCTCTCTCTAGCTCTCTGTGATGCTCCTTCTCACCTTGGTTAACTGCATTTGTTGTTTTTCTAAGGAAAATTAATTGTTTTGTAAACACGTGAGTTCTGTTATATTTTTTTTTTGACAAACGCATTGAAATCGACAATTGCCGTGAGACTGAACAGAAACAGAGACTCCTTATATACACATACATATATATCTGTATATATGTACCAGTACTCTTGAAAAGGTATAGATATATATTTCATTTGGCAGCGACAATTTTCTTTAGTCAAAAGCATCTTAATTTCATGATGTTTGTATTCAAATAGACATTTATCTATAGGCAGCAGATTGCTGTCAGCCAAAATGCAACCGCACATTAATCACATCCCCAAAGTACTCTATAGCCTATATATAAGTGTCCAACACTATATATTTATATTTCACTTTCAATCTTGTGACTTTGGTGACGACGTTAGCTGAGTGCAATGCATAAATTATTCGATGATTACGTGTGATCTATATAACAGTCTTCAAGTAGTAAAAGTGCTGAGTTGAACATTTTTTTTTGGCAAAATAAATATTTACACATTTTCAAAATATTTATATACCCTTTCTTAAACAACAACGTGTACTACAGGGTATCAATTTTAACATTATCTTTTAATTTGGCATTGAATTAGCTGAAATGGAATGGATTTTCAATAAATATTGCCCCGATATATATATATATATTCTTACAACACAGTATTAACATGACTTTTGTTTGTTTGTTTGTTTAGCGCGTTTTTGTTTGGACAATTTATTTTTATTGCCCTGAATAGTTCTCTAAACACGAAAAAAAAAAAATATTTCAAGTACCGACCAAATGTTGAGCAAAAACATAAATCTGAAGAAGCTTAGAGGAAAATTGAATAATTTGCACATAAAGCATAATGTTATTGTGTTCTGTGGTTTGTTGTTCTGCTTCTAAACGGAGTGCATTACTAAATTGAATTTGTGGTTAGGGAAGACAATAAGCAAATTGAAATGGTTGTTACATTTGCAGTTAAGAAATCTATAAAGGTTGTGCGTTTTTAACCCGGTTTTTTATAGTTGAAAGTCTTTAAAAGGTCTTGAAAACACTTTGCCATGAATGAACCTCTAAAATGTATTTATATTAATGACTTAAAATAAAACCACTTTCAACATAAGAGTATAGCGGTTATTTGCTTTTTTTATGACATTCGAATTGTTGTAGGGCAAACTTGTTTCGTTTTTTGTTTATTGTTGTGTTATGTTCATTAAGTAATAACATAAAACATAAAATATATTTAATTTAATGCCATCAAATACGTTAAGCAAACAAAGAGTTTTACGCATTCGAGAACAATATACAATAATAAATATAATAAAAACAAAAACGCAACTTTCAAACAGGCTTTCCGTTTTGTGCGCTTCTTATGCAAATATCTATGCATATTTATATATATTATAAAAAAATAAAAAATATAATAAATGTATATTCCAGCAGTTAATATTAATTTACTAACACAGTTTTCTAAGCTCCTAAGTCTCTAACTAAGTAGGGGTATAACTAGAAAATTAGCATATAAAAAGCACAAAAACAATAACAAATGCCAAACAGTCACATTTAAATTTCAAATGTTGCTTAGGTGATAAATGTTCGAGTAGGGGAGGATCAAGCCACCCGTTGCCCAAGCCAAGTTTGTCTCTGACATGAACTAATTAAGTTGCGCAGTTTTATCAGATTTATAGGCGAGACTCGTTTGCCTCAACGATCCGCAACGTTACTTTCCCAAAGTCGGACTGACCCTTTATAGTAAATCCATCTATCAGCGCGAAACACTCTGAAAACAAAGCGACAAAAACTCAAAGCAAAACCAAACAAAAGTTAAGTTCAACTTGAAGTGCATAAATTTTAGGGGTGCCCTAACAGTTCATTGACTAGTTTTTTGGGCAGTTCGAATGTGATTAGTTTGGATGAGGTGTACAGGGTATGCCGTCGATGACTTTACATACGAGTCTGACGTGTTTGGTGTCATTTTGGACTTTGGCAAGTTGTCGTCAAGATGAATTTGCTTAATTTGTTAAATGAAACGACAAACAGTAGACAAAATCAAACCAAAAGTTGAAACTCCTTATAAGTGTTTATTTCATATAATATGCAAATAGAAACCTAACCATATCTAGTTTATTGGAGATACACAAATGTCAAAAAATAATAATATTTTTTTATTTCTTCTGTGTTTGGCGAATAAAGAGAAGCCGACAAAGGTTTTTTCTTTTGTTTTTTCCATTTAAATTTTTGCCTGTCAGCATCTGAATATCTCTTCTAGCTTATTATTTATTTATTATTTTTTTTTTTGGCGTCTCTAATTGGAATTAGCTCTTCAATGAACATAAAAGTAATAAAAGTTACCTAGAATTTAGGTTATGTGAATTTGACGATGGGAGTGCCGTTCCTAAGAACTGTTAAGCGAGCATTAAAATGCGATAAGATTTGGCTTTTGCTTATCAAAACTAAAATAAAACTTTCGCTTTCTCAATGAGCCAAGTGGGAAATTTTAAAGTGTGTTGCGTGTAATTTGGTAGACCGAACTTTTATTAAGTTGCCAAACACACAAGTGCCACTACTTCCTCTTGGCATCGATATCAAATACTGTGGCCAGCCCACTATCATCATCATCATATAACATACTTATATGGCGCATTATTTTTTATGATCTTCATAATTTGTCGATTATGCGCCATCTGCATTGACAGACAGACGACGACGACAAGCTCAAATGAGCATTAAAATATATACATTTCATTTCTGTCTGCTGTGACTTTTGTCTAGGTGTTACCTTATATATATATATATTATATATATAATTTTTTTTTTTTGGCTATTTTAGGTTATTGCTTGTTTTTACAACTTGGCACACATGTGACGCTTGCTTCTAAATAGTTTTTTTCTTATGGTTTTTGTGTGTTTCTTAAGGCTTTATTTATTGTGTGTGTATTTTTGTTGTTGTGTTATTTTTATTATGTTGTACCTCTATTGTTGTTGTTGCAGTTGTGGTCGCTGCGGCTGTTGCCTTTTGATGCCCTTACAGCATATTTTACATAAATTCTACCCAGCATAAACAACAACAACAACGGCAAGAAGAATGAAACTTTTGGATTCACTTGGCATACATTTTTGGCCTGCTGCTGGGCCGTTTTGAGCGATTTGGCAGCGATTTCTTATGTTGTTGTTGGGTGAAAGGCGTAAAAAAAGAGTCAAGACAAGTTAGCAATGGGTTATGAATATTTTAAGATTTTTTTGTTTTATTAACAAGAGCGTCGAGTCACATTTTTTGTTTTGAGCTTGGGTGTGAAGCTCAGTGGTTTTTAATTTTAAAAACCATTCTTAAGTGTGAAGTGAAAGGTTCTTAAATATTTTTTTTAATGGAATATCAAAGATGCAAATCATCATTGAAGCTCAGTTATTAATTTAATTAGTTGAATTATGTGTATATATATTTAAGCCAACATCAGAAATGTCTTCTTTAACCCTGACATAAACACACTCTTGACATGCAAATGCCATTTGATTTTATTCGCTGACAACGTTTTGAGCGGTTGTAAGTGTATGCGTTTTATGGGCGTTTTTAAACGCGGGCGCGTGGCAGCGAGTAACATATTTTAATTTCATCGCCTTTGCCATTGCATAAGTGGGTGTGGGGCGAGAGGTGTTTGCAAATGTGTATGGGTGTGTTTTTTTGAGTGTAATGATTATCTGCAGTGCAACGGGTGTCGCAGCACAAAGCAATTAACATTTTGATGCCTGAAATTTTGGTCGACAGTCAGACAAAATGGACAAGCAGACAATTAGAGAAAAAACTGAGAGAGACAGACAAACGTTCAACGTGAAACTTATGAGTTTTGTCTGTTATTTATTTAGCTAGGCGAGTTGTTGGCAAACTGAATTGTTGTTGTTTATAGTAATTAAAACGGGGTGCACTTAAATGTTGCATAAAAAATGCAGCTACTGTTTGTTGCTACTGTTTGTTGCTGTTGTTGTTGCGTAGGCATCTATCTGAACACGTGCCAAAAAGTCAGCCTAAGTGTAAGTGCAACGACAACGTCACTCAGCCGGGCCTCGTTCTATACCCTGCGCCACTTCCTGATCGTGTATCTCATAGATACACTTGTCGCCGATGTTGTTGCTTCTGCTACCTCTGCTGCTGCAGTTAGTGCGTGATTATTTTCAAATTCGACACAGTTTTATGCAGAAAACTGTTTTTGTTGCCACATTTATTTTTAAACAATTCGCCAGTCGCGCTGCCGGCCTGCCTCCTCCCTGAGTTTTTCCCTTGCTTGGCTTCATTTTGTGAGTTGTTTTCTCCCTCTCTCTCTCTCTCTGGGCCAATCTGTTGTTGTTGTGTTTGGGGGAAAGTCAATTTCGATGTTTCGATATATTTTCACCGAGTTTTTTGCATAACTACCCGATCCGCCCCCGGTCTCCCTTTTTTTATGTAACCAGCTGACCACTCGACGCACCCATAGATACAATTGTATCTTGTATCTGACTGCGTATACCGTGTGCTAGTGCGTGTGCGTTTGGTTCGTTGATAGGCGATGCCAAAAATAAGCTGTGCCACTTTGTCGCCACCGTCAGGCGTAAAAAAAAAATGTCAAAATTGCACATTAAAGCGCTTAGAATGAAGAATTTATATACAAATCGAATAATCTTAAGTGTTTGGAATTTTCAAAGCCAATTTCGAATATGCAATAACTTTTGTGTGTTAAGCGAGCTAAGCACGAGAAATACACATTCTTTGTTGTCATATGACAGACAGTTGGGCTACATACATATAGATGCGTATATACATATATATGTGTTTGTGTTAAGCAGGTGCTTTCATTGATGGTCACGATGATAAAAAAGAACAGCTATAGCTAGATATTTTTATCTAGCTAGGCGGGATTTATTGTCTTGCTTATTTGTGGTTGACTTATACAGGTTAAGAGAAACAGGAAAAATAAAAAAAAAATAAAATGGAAAATATTATAAAATATATATATTTTAAAAGAAATAAATTAAAGTTATGGCATTTTAAAAGGTTTACTTTAAGTTTTCCTTGATTTCTTACATTAACTTTTAATAATTCCTTTAATAACATTTTCTTTCCTTCTCTTTCTCTTTACAGCTTTGATATTGCAACATGTTGTTGTTGCAACCACAATTCTAAGCAAAAATCCGAGCAGAAACAGTAACTGCGCCATTTTGATTTCCACGTCGGAACAACAAACTGATTAACTGCTCTGACAATGACAAGAAAGTCATTGGAGTTGATAAAATGCATTATCAGCGGGGAAGAAGACGAAGATGAAGATCAGCAACAGCAAAAGCAGCAACAGGAACTCAAAACTATGAAATTGAAAAGTGTTAAACAAGTCTACGATATGATAACCTAATTTCCTGCCAGCAATTTTTTTTAACTGGAACTCTAAATAACGAAATCACAAAAAACTTAAAGAAAAAAACCCATAACGAAACGAAAGTAAAGAGATTTTGTTTTCTTCTACACTGGGCGTTCATATGTTTCAACGATATCTAAGGGCGTGGCACACGCCCAGCAGCAACAACTGACAAACTGAGTGGGCGTTGCCCAACAGCAACAGCCAGAGTGCAACAGCAACATATTTCGTATAAACAACAACAACTAAAACTGTTTCAACTGCAGTAGTTGATAATAAAAGCAACAGCAACAGCAACAACAACAACCAGGTGCAACGAGACTCTCGTGAAACTGAAGTTGTAATCTTACATGGGAAGAAACCTGCGTTTGGATTGGAGGGCCCTGGCGCTGCTGGGCGCCCTCCTTTCGATTATCATAGCCTGGTCGGGTGTGGTGTTTGCCATGCCAGCGCTAACAACAACAACAGAAACAGCAACAGCAACAGCAACAACAACAACAACGACAACGATGTCGAACCAAGACACAAACAATAATATTTACAATTTCAACAACTATAGCATTAATCAATTAAATAATAATAGTGGTAGTAATCGTAGTAGTTATATACAAAGTGATCATAGTCGTAATAGTCGTCTCTTAGTGCTGAGGAGTGAATATAGTTTAGATCAAAATCAAAGTATTAGTGCTGAATTTAGTATGCGAACGTTAAACACAACGACAACAAATCAAAAATCAACTGCCATAAATACACAAATTACAACAACAACAGAAACTCCCCATAGCAGCAGCAGCAGCAGCAGCAGTTCAACCACAACAGCAACAATTGCTGATACAGATCCATTGGGCTTTTTAATATCGGTGGCGCCTAGAGAACATTTAGCAATACTCTCACGCACTGAGCGCAGCATACGACACCAGCATCTGCATCAGCAACACAGGCATCAACAGCAACAATCGCCTGCTGCTACTGTTAACAGCAACAACAGCAGCAGCAGCAGCAACAACAACAATTTCATTGGTTCGAAATCGAAAAGACTGAATAACTCTAGAAATAATCAACACAAAAATAATAGCAGTAACAACAACAACAACAACAACAATCCCAATATCAACCACAATACCAACAACAATTACAATAATCCCAGCAATTTGGATCGCAATGAACGTTCCACCCTCTCCCTGCTGGCGGGTACATCGCGCAGAATACAGTTTTATATCAAGAATCGTATACTACAGGTGCTGCGAGATGGCACCGTTAATGGCACACAGGACGAGCAAAGTGAATATAGTGAGTACCATTTCCATTATTCCATATTATTCAAAATTAATTTGGTTTTCAATTTGAAGGATGAAAAAGATAACCAATTATTACTAGACTGAAATACTTTTAAGCACTGAAAATAAACCAAAAGATTGCCTAATCCACAAAAATAACGCAGTCTTCCACAAAAATAAGATAATGATGCTCTACATTTTGTAAAATTTAGTAAAATCTGTGTGTGGTTTATGTATGTTTTTGAGATTGTAACTTTGACCTTATATGTTTTAACGGGCTGTCAAGATGAACTTCAAAGCTGGCGACGCCCCATTGCTCAAGTATCCCTACAAAACAAAAACAATGCAACACTCAATATTTTGTTTGGTTTCCATTTGTTTTTTTTTTGTTGTTCAACATAAACAAGCAAATAAACTAATGCGTATTGTAGTCATACATATTATAATATATATGAAAAATCAGCAACAAACATATTTGTGTAGCACATTCATACAAACACACATATATGTATATAGATCACTTTGGCTACGCACACGCCCACTCACACAGCAGCAGAGGCAGCAGTAGCCCACAAGTTGAAAGTTCTCATAAAAAATATGATGATGTTCAGTGTGTTTAGTGTATTTTTTTTTCTCTTTTTTTTATAAACGCAAAAACTGCGTAAGGCACCCCAAAGTGTTTGAATAGATCAAGTGGAGCTGCCAAGAACACAAGATCCAAAAAATGAGAAAAATTTACGAAAAATTTCTGAAAAGAATATATTTGTATGTGTAGTCGAGCTGTTTATGTTGAGCATCATTAAGTCAGACACTTGATTTGGCAATCTGCTTGTTGCTGCTGCTGCCGCTGCTGCTGTGAAGAACAAATCTATTGTATTATTTGCCATATAAATTTATGTTGTGCGTATGTACGTATGTGCGTGTGTGTGTGTGTATGTGTAGTGCTAAGGCTGAATTGCTGGCATAAATCTTGTTTTAATGTACTCAGCGACCTGATTAGCTGCCTGCCTGCCTGCCTGCCCATGAGTCAGAAACCATATGAAAACGGTTCATCAGCTGGCCATTTGCATAACCTGGCGGACTGTCGGTTTTTTTTTTTTTTTCATTTTTTTCGTTTCTTCAATCAGTGATAAGCAGCCAATCGCAACTTGTTTGGCCAAATTAATTTACAGCTTTATTTTCTCATTCAGCTTGTGTTTCTTGTGTGTTGTTTGCTTCCTTTTTATGCTGCAGCAATTTGCAAGGCTGATAACAAAAGCGGCAGCCGAAAAACGAAAAACGGACAAAAAACGTGTTGTACAAGTGGCAAGCATTGCGCCGGCTTTACGCGCGTTTTTTATCGCGCGCAGCCATCGTCATTGAGACATCAGCGCACAAGCGATGCCGCATAGATAGCGTTATGTGTATGTTTGTTGCTGTTGTTGCTGATACAAAATTTATGTTGTTGTTGTTTGCCTGCAGTTTTTGGGGTGTTAATTTGATTTCATTCGCCTGCCTCACGCGATAATGCCGATAAGATTTAGACCCAAAAGTGTTTTTCTTGATTTTGTGTAAGCTTTTTCTGTTTTTTTTTTTTTGTATAAAGCGTCTGGGAATGATTTTTATAGTGGCGCAATAGAGACCACTCCAAACACTTTCACACAAGCCAAAAATGCTGTTCGATTTATTGCGTGAAGGTGGTGAGTTCTTTATGAGCTTTCAAACCGAAATCACGCACTTGACTTGAACTCTTCTACTTCTGTGCTGTACAGGTTTATCAGCAATTAGTATAACTGTTATGTTCTCTCTCTTTTGTCTTGATAAGGCTAACCCACACACTCGCACATCACATACAAGTTGGAAAGTTACTGCATTTCACACATTATCCAGTAAGTTCATCAAGCAGTTGACCTCCAAAAGTCAACAAATTTCAACTTCACTCAAGTTGCAAGTTGCGAAAATTGTTAAGGCAACTAACGGTGAGACCGGATCCTCGGAAACCCTTTTAACAATATGTCTGGGGGGCGTGCATATTTTTTATAAAGATATATGAGAGTGCTTCAGCACTTGGCTGCGTCTTGCTGGCAATTATGCGACTGATTTAGTGCGTGGTGCGAGGTGTGAAGTTAACTGTCTTGGCCTCTGACTAAAATTATATGTACATATACTTTTATGTATTTTGTACTTTGTTGTTGCTCTTTTCTTTTTTACAGAGCGTAGAGATGCTAAAAGCTTCCGACAGATATTTTGATAACTTAATTTACGGCACGTCTTCGGCGAGTTGATGAAGTTGTCTTGTTGTCGTTGCTGCTGTGCATCGATTTGAGTTGTGTGATTTTGACTTCAGTTACTTTCACTGTCACTCGTCTTTTTGGCTTTTGGCTTTTGGGAGTGTTAATTGGTTTGAGTCAAACCGTAGCACACTTTTAAATACGTATCAAAGAGGCTGCATTCAAAATAGTTGGACCATAAATGTCAAATAGCGCAGAGCAACAAATGTTTGCTTTGTTCTCATTCGATTATAAGTTCAATTTTTTTTATAGTCCCAGAGCATTAAACATTTAAGTTATAGCTTCAAGAACTTTTCATAAAAACCTGCTGGACATCAAACACACCAAACACATTCCAACGCCTACAAATTGCACAAACTGCGTAAATCCCTCCACGGAGCATTATCATGATTAATATTGTAATCATTTGCTTAAGGGCTATTCAAAGAAGCATTTTCAACACCACATCACACACAAAAGAACGCAACGTCCAACAAAAAAAAAAATGCCGGCTTTTATATCATTTTCAGCACATAATACAATAAATTAGTTTTTAACAAAGGCATACATATGAATTTGTATTTGTATACATCCAAATAAATCAGAAAGGTGCTTAAAGTAAGATTTTGTTTGATATACAGTTTAGTTTTCCATTAAAAATTGAGGTAGTTGTTACTACAGCTTTTGAGATTTTACGTCACAAGATATATAGCTCTATCTATGTTGAAATCAAACTTTTGCTTAAGACTTTAAAACTAAATAATGGCTTACTTTTATGTTGATTATAAAGCTTTAAAATACTCAAAATGCAACATCAAAAATACAAATTATAAATAGAGAATTTTTTCTTAAATCTTAAAATTCAGCAATTCTTACTTGCATTACAAATTATGTTTAAGTTACAATAACATAATTTCTATAAAATAAAATGAAAAAAAAAATTATTTAAGTTACTTTTCGAAAAATTTTCATTATTTTCAGGGAACTCCTACAGCAATTATAACCTTCAAAAAGTATAGACTCATTTTCTAGAAGTAAATAAATCTTCTGCAGCTCTTCAAATCAAACGTTTTGTTGACAGAACAGCGAACGATTATTTCATTTTCAGCGCAAAATACCATAAATTAGATTTTTACAACAAAAATTTCAAGCTCAAACGTCACAACATGTGTCCAGACCACATTAATAGCACAGTTTTTGAAGAAAAATTGCTAGAAACTTATCGTTTTTTTTATTTGTTGGTAGATAGATTTCTATATTTTTGGATAGCCTAATGAGCTGGCTGCCACTGCCGGTTTACGTGGGTGGTGTGAGTGGTGTGACTGAGGCTGCACCACTTGATGTGCCATTGTCAACTAGATGGCTCATCACATTGTGGCACATTGTGCGTGTGTATTTTGTGGGTGATTTATGCGGCATTGCCGGGGGGCAACATGAAAGTGTTTTGTTTAAGATAAGATTATGTTTGTAGTGATGTTGTTGTTGTTGTTGTTGGTACTGAAACTGAAACTGAAACACAAACGCAAACGCAATATGTCAAATGGATTTATAGTTGGCGTCCGGCGTTGGCGTTTCACTGTTTCACATTGTTTCTCTGCAAAAGTTTTCCGGGCCTAGCTATTTTTACTACTACTGATGGCAATGAACTGTTGTATTACACTTTGAAATTGCTTAAGTGTCTTCTGTCTTTGCCTATTTGGATTATTATGTAAAAGGTCTAGGCCATTAAATCGATCCGTTGGCGATTCACCCACATTTTTGATGACCAGTGATTTGATTTTTTTATGGCCCAATGCTTGCTGTGAAGTATCAAGCAACAGCATTGACAAGAATGTTAAGTTATGCGTAAAGTTCGTAAAACACAAAAAATACCAGGTTGGATCGTGATATTTATGAAGCTGACCAACCTATATAAATTACAATGATTAATGATATTTTGCACGCAGTTGTTGCCAAGCTGATCGCTGACTGTTTGGCCGTTGTCTCTGTCTCTTAATGTTGTTGTTTTACAAGCAGTTTTACGAGCAATTCATTTTCACCCCAGTCCAAAATACCAGCAGCCAGACGTATTGACCGCTGGCCAGTGGCAAAAACATTGACACAGAAATCGAAAACTACACGAAAATTAAACAGCCAACAACAACAACGGCAACTAAAATCGACAATTTATTGCATAAACATTATAAGTGTTTAACAACATGCTAAGTAAGGTTTATTTTTTTTTAATTTTTGACTATATGAGTTAAGATGATGTTTGATTGGCTCATGCGGCGTATGCGTAATTTGCAAACTGAGCTTATTTTGCTACTGATATTAAGAGTTATGATGGTGGCTTAATGTTCAGTGGCTTAGTGTAACTAGTTAACCCAAATGTTTGCTTAAAATTTGTTACTAAAAACCAAGACAAAGACTTCTTTTTATTATCTGCTAAATGCATTTCTTGGGTTATTCTTTCAGGGCTTCAAAGTTTCATTCTTTGATCCCATAATCATGAACTTTGTCACTGTTATGGAAAGTAACCATTCGGAGACCTTATCTATAACCCAGCCAAAGTTCGTTGTGCCGTTAAGAGTGAGAGCATTTTGTGCTCGTTTCTATTTTTAAGATTTATGATAGCGCCTATAGCGATTGCCAATTAGAGTGCAATTAATTTATAATCCCCGGCACAACATCAAGTTCCACATACGATCGTTTGACACAGTTTCGACTACAATGTAGTACTCCATGTGGCAATAGGAACGATAATGTGATTGCCCTTCCACCTCCATCTCTCTCCCCTCAATGCATGATATGGTATTTATGATTATAGGGGGCAGGTGCCTACACATAACTATGGGGAAATACCAGGCGCCAATGTATGGCACTGTGAAAATTTCTTTAGCTTCAAAAATATATTAAGCAATGAATCATAAACAAGACGCATGGCCAAATGAGCTGAGTAATATTGTTTCGATACTAGTCAAGTTTGTTATCTTATTGAACGAATTAGTCGAAACACTTGCACTTTGATTAATATTGGCATTTTAGCGACGACCACTCGCCTTCAATCGGGCATGTAAATTAATCACATAATTTGCACAAAAATTTCAAAACAAGTTGCCAACAAAACCAAAACCAAAAAACAAAAAACGCAACAACTTGAACAACTTTTAGCTAGCCAATGCAAATTGACTTAATAAATTGATCCAGTTATTTCTGTTTGTAATGCATATGGAACTGACTTGTAGGTGGCCATGTTTTGGCTGGTTTACCACTTGTTGCTGCTGCTGCCGCCTCTCTGTGATGTTGGCCGATTTCCTACTTGAATTTCATCTCTCTCTGTGTGTGTGTGTGAGTGTAGTCTCTTGCGGCTAACCCAAATTTTCCCCGAGTCTCAGTTTTCTTCTTTTATTTGATTTTGGCTGGAGCGAGACGTGTGTCTTGGCCACTAAAGATTTACGACTCAAATGGCCATGAACGTGCTGGTATGGGGTGCTGGTACGTCTGTATAAATGGTAAATTATCGCATTGGTATGTGAACCAAATGAAACGAAATGAAAACTTTTCAGAGACGAAAAATGAAGTAAATGGTCTGTGTAAAGTATCTCAATTCAGTTTGTGTATAGAAAGTGATTCAGAAAGACGTTTTTGAAAAGGTGTAAGGGAGAGATGTGTTAGTGTGCGGGTGTGTGTGTATGTGTGTTATACGACTCCATGTTTTGTGTTTGGGTGGGTCGTGCGTCAATCTAAGATGTTCACAATGCGTATGCAACTTCCGCGTTTCGGGTTAGCTAATGATATGAATAAAATCTTAAAATTATCTCAACATAAATACTTTCAAATTACTTTACTTCCGCCCAAGTCTTGACGAAATGTACGTATTTTGAGTAGGTTCCTTAACAAACACGGCATGATTTATATGCAACATTGCAACATGTTCTCTTCACTTGTTAACTTCCTCATTAGGGTCTTTTACTCTAACGTTGCATTTTTGCATATGCAACCCACACAGTGGCAAAGCAGGGATTTAGTTTTTCGCGTGGCAAACATATTTGTGTTTCTTACCACAGACACAGCTCCAGCCACAGCAGCAACAATTTATTAGCGACAATTCGCTAGCTTGTAAATGATATATTAATGATCGTTTCACGGCAACAACAACAACAACAACAAAAAACATTGCTTGTTGCATGCCGCACACGCGCACAAAATAACAAAATTTCAATTACAGATCGCGTACGTAGTATGAATCCGGTTATCCAAAATGAAAGCCAGAGCTCAGCTAAGCCACCCAGTCAAACACTCACTCTCATAAGCCCACATCTAGAAAAAAACAACAAAATATAATAAAAAATGGCTCATGGCAAGTGCAGCTTACGCATAGATATGTTCGCACTTAATAGCTCAAGTTTACGGCAATCGACAAATTGGCGCGCTAATCTATGCTTTGAGCAAAAAAAAAACTTTGTGTAATTTTTTTTTTTTTTTTCGTTTGAGGCTTTGAGGTATTTGGTGATGCATGAAGCGTAGGACACTGTGGCGGCTCTTAATATGCGTCGCACCACATGCCTCGGGCAATAAACATCTCGATGCTCGAGGCTCGAGGTTTGAGGCAACGTCAACGTCAACGGCGGCGGCGGCGTCGGCATTTTGTGTGTGTTTAGGCTGGAAAACCCGCTCCACATATAACGAGCGATACGTCGACTGACGACGACTACTGGAAGCGGGTTAAGTGCGTGCAATTTGTGCTGATAAAAAACAAACTTTGGCTTGAAAAAAATAAATATATATAACGAGTGCAGTAGGGGTTGAGGGGAGGGGGCGCAAAAATTAACTGAAGCGGCCAAATGACTTCCGTTGGAAAAGTGAAAAGTCTCGCAATCGACAAAAGAAGTAAGCAAGAGAGAAAAAAGAGCAGAAAAAGAAGGAAAAAAGTTTCAAGCGCTTGCCTAATGGCACTGCAGCCGTATCTTGCAGTTACATTTGTATCTTACAAGTAGGAAGTGTACCCAATTGAGGTGATGACACACACAGTGTCGTTTGCTAGTGTGCGAGTGTGTATGTCCGTGTGTGTGTGAGTGTTTGTTGGCAGTGTATACAAATATTCTAATGGCATGCGTGCCACGAGACGCGACGAGACGTGCGTCTGGTATTGGGTCTGGTCTCTGGCAACGGGTATCCACATGGCTACACTGTAAATAATTTGAGAAAGAAAAAATTTAGTTTCTTATAGAATCTAAACAATTATTTTAGTTGTTCAAAATTGCTGCGAAAATCGCATTTAACTCAATTAATCGGAAAATATATAGTTTTTAGCTTAAATTTGTTTACAGTGTACACTTTTAGTATATCTATATGGTTGGGCCATTGACTCTCGCTGTTGTTGCCGCTTTATTTAAACTAATTGACGCCCGCCGCATAACGCAAACCACATGAAAGGTGTGTGCGGGTGCTCTCTCTCTCTCTCTCTCTCTCTCTCTTTCTCTCTGTCTCTTTCTGCTGCAGCTATGTAGAGTTGAAATTGGAAAAGTGTCAATTCTAGCAGGGGTTGTGGGGGGGTGTTTGAGGCACGGTAACCGGGCAATTGATGCGCGTCAAAATGAACAATGAGTTTTAATTAGTTGCCACGTTTGGATTCCATTCTGTAGCAAATGGACATTTCTGATATGTGGCATGCAATGAGGAAGTCTGAATGGCTTGCTGATTGAGTACGAACGGGTTAAGCGGCGTTTGCTCGAATACTTGAACTTGCAACAACATGTTGCAGCACAAGATAAGGCACAACTAAGTGTAAATGTTTGCACACATAATGGTTAATTCGTATTAATAATAATATTGTGACTTCAAATGTTTGTTTGCTATCTTTTATCATATTTAACACCCACTATCTATATATTTGTCTGAAAATTCCTGGCAATGCAAATTTCCGCATTGCCAAAATGCCGCCAATGAAAAGATAGTTTATTTTTGCCATAAATTGAATATTAATTAACCGATTTGATGAGCTGACTGAAATGGAATCTTTAAAGTGCTGGGGAAATGAACAAGCCCCGCGATCAATTTCAGCAAAATTCTAACTCAAACAGTTTATGAGACGAGTACTTAAGACATATCTAAGTGTATATAGTCCCGTCCATTAAGATCAAACACTTTCTATCGTCAGACTTGCGGGCGAAATGCTTCCGTGGAGGTGGAGAGCTGTGTGGCAAAAATGGAATTTTATGAGCTTGAAAGACGGACAAAAAAAAATTACTTGCTGGCTGCCAGGCACTTGCCATGTTTAACGTGCAGCGTGCCACGAGCTCAACTTGTTTGTTTTCAATGGCATCTTTTAGAGATTGGAAATATCGCGAGGCTAATAGACTGACAGACAGACAGACAGACAGGCGAAGAGAACCGCCCAATGCATTGGCTATGGCCATGCTATGATTTTTAACGAGCTCGCTAATTTGCCAAACACCAAATGCGGCTTTTTATTATTTACACGAACTAAACACACACACACAATTGCAAGCGGTGAAGAGTCAAGTCGTCAAGTGTGTGTAGGCGATCTTGCCATGGTTGTCTAGCCAGTCAATTGCCAGGGCAAACATTTTTAATTGAAGAGCAGATAAACGGCTTAAGCGGTTCGATTTTTATGACCAGGCCAGAAGATATTCTATTTTTTTATGTGAGTGGAGCAATTGCATAATGAGGTGCTCAGTGATGAACTCTGGCAAGACCACTGACCCACTAAGAACGAGATGTATGCAATAAAAGAAGAACAGTTGGGAAAAGAATTGGCGAATTTTCAATTCCCTTGCTAAAAAAGTTAAGAAATTTAAAGGAGATAGGTTATTGATATGTAAATTAAGCTGAATCAAGTACGGATTCTATCTTTGGTTAAATAATCAAGCATTTACATGGAAGTTATATGACATATAGTGATTCGATCTGTTCAGTTTTGACAAATAATTTAATTATTATCTCGAAATCTCAAAAACTAAGCGGCACACGCACATGGCTATATCGACTCAGCTCGCGAATCTGATGAAGAATATTCATAATATATAGAGTTAGATATGCTACAAATTCCAAATTTACCTCTTTGTTAACATAATGTTTTAAGGGTTATCAAATTTTTTTGTTTGTAATAAAAGTCAATAAACTTTCAAAATTACCCAGTCCAGCTGTCGTAAAAAGAAAAAGTTGCCCACCCACCTGGACAGGGGGACACATAAATAAACAACAAAAACACGTCCAATTTGGTCGCATCAAAATTTGCAGAATACTTGAAGCAGTCTTCAGTGAAGACTGTGTCTGGATCGTTGTCGGTTTCCTAACTGTCCAGAGTATATCCCGCTGTGCGACAATTGAAAGTGGGGCCCCCGGGGTCTTACAACTTGTTAACTTGTACTTGTTACTTGTACTTGTACTTGCTGCCTTTCTTTCTCTCCCTCTTTTTTTGGATCTCCAGTAATTTTTGCAACTTGTTTCGATTACTTCATTTGGCCTTTTATTTATTTTTTTTTAATACGTGCCACACAGAGTTCTCTCTGTGCAGCGTGTGACCCAGTTTGTTGGTTGCCAGCCAAAAAAAAAGTCGCCACAATTTGTTATTGCACAAAAGAAGTAATAAAGTTTGAACAAATATTGCTTACATTTAATTCGATATGCTGTGCCAAACTGAAATCGTGAGCCACTAATTGACCACTTTGGTGGTAGCTCGCTCCAATGTTTGTTGTTCACTGATATCGCATATCACTCGAACTGAGCATGGTAAATATGACCAATTTATAATATAAGCCATTGTGCTGTTTGGCCCCATATAGACATTGAAATATATGGCCAGGCCATTACGAAGTTGCGCATTTTCGTTTGGGGACAGATTGTTGACAAATGTCACGGGAGTTCGTTGCGTATCCATTGTGGCATTCCGTTCTGGCCTCTATGCTAATTACCATTGCAACAACTCTGACAGCTCTGACAGTTTGTTCGACTACTGCACAGACACGCCCACACACACGCCCACACACACTATCCGGACGACGCCTTGATCTATGGGTGCTAAAGCAAAAAATAACGATTGTAATTGGCATTTCATACGTCAAATATATCTCAGTCGAATATATCAAATTATAATATTTAAAGTGTTTTTTTTTAGACCTTGAACATTTAATTATTTATTTTTTATATTTTCTGAGAACTTTTAAAAAGTAACTGTCAAAGCCTAATTGGCACTGCAATGCATCAAGTTTGATAACAAAAAACTTATTTTTGCTCTTTTTATTGTTTCTGTTGTGAAACTTTGATTCTTTATACAAAATATTCGATTTTCTCTAAATATTCATACAAAGTGTTGATGTTTCAAAGTGGTAATGTGAATCTTTACGGTAATTCCCAACACTGATACCAAATAACACTAATCACCCATCAACGCTGTTTGACACTGGCACGCGCTGCAACAAGCACACCCGCATAGCGAGCGGATCAACCCATTCAATTGAGAACATGTCTAAGGGCTAATCATATTAGAATGTACAATACAAAAAGAACTGGAAAGTAATGCAGCGATAATCGAGCGAGTGCTTAAATCGAGTCATTTACATGCACAACTTGCAACCGTGGGTGTTCTTTCTTTCCAAAAAAAATGCCAGCTGCTGTTTTGGGGATATTATCAGAATATGTAAAGTGATGTACTTAGTGGCCCGCCTCAATTATGCGCCATTAAAGTATTAACGCTGAAGAAGGAGAAGAAGTGGTTCACAGTGGGTGTTTGGGCAAGCAAGCAGCTGTCTAACTTTCAGATTCTTCCAGACGACACTTTAGTCTGTCTGCGAGACTGGTTTATAATCGATGACTGAGAGCATTTGTGTAGTGTCTAGAGAGATCCGTAGAGGATTTTCGCTTGGAAAACTGAAAACATCCATCAACGCCAAACGATGTTTACATACAAAAACAACAACAACACGAAGAAGTTCTGTTTGCGTTGCGTAGCCAAGTTTTAATTGCTTTGAAATTTCTTTCGACTAGCTGACAAGCATTAGATACTGATCTGATCCAACCTGTACATAACGGCACATTGATTAAATTCAATTCAATGCGATTCTCCTCCCTCTAAACACAAACGCACACACACACGCACACAGATAGTCTTAAGCTCCGCTATCAATTCAATTCATTTACGATTGAGTCTCTCTCGCTCTCTATCTATCGTTGTGGCTACCAGTTTATCTAGCGGCGCCAGGTTCAACCTGTAGATTTGCCTATCAGCACTTGACGATGTCGTTAATGTGTGTTGTTTTGGTTGTTTTTTTTTTGGGTTTGTTGGCTTTCCAACGCCATTGCCACACAGTTGGCCAAAAACAAAAAAAAAACGAAAAAGAAATCAATGTCTATCTATCTGTGGCATTACATCAGGCATCGGCCAATCGATATTTACATTTATCTCTACTGCTTGCTGCTGCATTTTGATTTGGCAGAATGATTTGTATCTACGCCCAGCCTAATGAACAACAAATGTCTGCAGAGCTACAGAGTCTGGGCGGTCTTTGGCCCTGGCCACAAAACTAATTCCATTAATTGAACATTTCGTTAAATCAATGAACAAGAGCTTTCTTTTGCTCTCCCAACTTGTTTCGACAGTTGAAAAATTGCTCACTGTGTCTTGTTTTCGAGGCGTGATTGTTACTTTCCTATGACGTTTGTGGCGTATACGCAACTTTTTATATAGTTTTGCTTTTGCGTCAGCGCTGTGAATTAGTCTTATAGATTTGATAGGCTTGTTAGCTAGCTTGAGATAAAAGAGGTTTCTATAAATGTAGACTAATTAACACATAAATTTCAGCTAATGTCTTAATCTGTATTAACAATATGCATTTGGTTAAGTGGAAAATGGATTTAACAAAAGTGAATGTTAAAAATATATTTTCAAACAAAACTTTAAAAGGCTTTTATAATTATGTATAGCTGAACAACTTTATTAATATTTTATTTAAATTTTTTTTATTTTTGTCATTGGGTTTTTTTTATTATAGATATTTTTTTAAACTATTTTTGAGAAATATTGTTTTCCTAGTAAAGTTCAATGAAATTTGTTGCCAGTTCAACTTGAACTTGAATCACTTTAAGCTTGGCAATTTATCAATAATAATTGTTTTATTTGCCTCAAAAAAACAGCAGGGAATCGCTATGAGAACTAACCGTTATCTCTTTGGAGCCTCATGTGATCTCTCGCTCAAGTTAAACACACAAATCAAAGCGAAAACTGGCCTCTTACACAAAGAACCAAACAAACATACTGACATACGAACATACTTGCCACATGCTAATAGAAAACCACTTTAGAAGCCCAAAATGCGTTACAGTTTAGGTGTGAAAAAGAAGACCGGAAAGAAGGAAAAAAACAACAGATAGTCAAAGAAGATGGCTCAAACGTTTACAGCGGCCGGCCGGCAAACAAGAAATTGCAATTTAAAAGCGATAAATATAAATGGAGAAGGCAAAGACAAAGCGAGAATTGAATTGGCATAGGCTAGCCAAGGGAATCGAGAATCGAGAGCATAAATAATGTGCGTTTCTAGCCAAATTGACGCGGCGTGCAAATGAAGTGAAATGAAAATTGAAATGGCAAACCGAAAACTGAAAAGGAAAATGAAATGCAAGCGCGGCCTAGTCAAGTGATAAATCTATCTATTAGCCAAAGTGCGCGCACGTTGGTGGACTTGGCCAGCAAGAACTTTGTTAGCGCCGCCGCCAACGCGACTTGCAGCGAGGCGATTTTAATCGCGCCGTCGCCGCCGGTCGCTCGACTGCATAATTTATAAAATCCATTTTAATCAGCGCGCGCGCTCTGCGGCGCACAAAAAATTACTGTGTCTGCATTTAAAATGGCAAAATAAAGAAAGAAATAACAGGGCCATGTCCTGAACTTGGCCCAGCGGCAGGTGGCTCGAACTTGGCTCAACTTGGCCTCCGATTCTGAGCCTGATTCTGATTCTGATTCCGATTTGGTAACTGGTTGCTCTGGCGGCTGTTACTACTTAAGCTACGTGCCGTAGGTGTGTTAATTCGAGCTGATTGCGTAGCGCATTGTGGCCGCGCGCTTTGCTCATTGAGTTGTCAGTGCGTTGTCTCCGCCTTGCCAACTTGCAACCATGATAAATGGCCCACAATTATGTCTGGTGCAGCCATCGATGTTGTTGTTGTTGCTGTTATTGTTGTTGTTATTGCTTGGTTCAAAGGCAGCACAGCCGGCAAACAGAAACTACAAAACGACAAAGCCAAAATAACAAAAACTAAAAAAAAAACAAACGCTAATTGAATAAACACGTTGAAACGAGCGAGAAAGCAGAGCTGACTAAGAGCTTATGTATCTCTATGCATCTAAAGTATCTATTGCTACTTATTTGTATGTGTCTCTGTGTGTATAGTTTTACTCTAGCCAAATTGGCACAAGTGACCGCAAAAAAACAAAACACGCGATTTTTATGCGTTTTAAAACGCAACCGCGTTATGTCGCGTTGCTCTTGAGTTAATTGGTTTTTATTAAAGTGCCCAAATTTTTTGTTTGTGCAATATTACTGTGAATTGATGTAGTTTGGACTCGTGACCATTAGTTTAACTCTAAAAAAAATTTTAAAAAATAAAAATATTATATATTTAATTTTGAATCAAAAATAATGTCTACAGTTTAAAATATTTTTATTGTGTTATTTACGGGTACATAAGCTAACCTTTTATGAAGCTATTGTCAAACTACCATTAAAATTCATATTCTCTATATACTACTTAACTATTGAAGTATCTAATTTCAAAATATGCATTCACATGACCTGGCTTTAAGCTGTGTTATGTCTGCATAAGCCAACGGAAGTAATAAAAAGTCAGCTGATGTTTAACTATTTGGCGCATCATTAGCTTTAACTGTCGATGCCATGCGTGCGAAATGCTTATCATAATCCACACAGGCCAATAACCGATAAGAATTGACATATTTAGCTTGGCTAGTTTTTTGCAGTGCAAATTGAACGTTTCGCAATTTGACGCAGTTCTTTTTCAAACAAAATTCAACTATTTTATTTTTTGGGGGCATAAAGAACCGATTGCAAAACTATTAATCAATATAATTGATGACAATTGGCGAGTAGGTTTGTTTTTTTTTTTGTACTTTGACTGTTCAACAAAACGCTTATCGGTATTGCGCGAATCTAACACTATTAGTCAATGGATCTCGTTTTAGAAGTTGAACAGCTGCAGCACGCCTATTCATATCATCAATTTATCTGCAACTGCAACTGCAAGAGGCGAATGTGCGATCTATCTTAAGAGCTGCGAGTGCATTCCTGTTCAATTGGCAAAAGTGTGTGTGCGTGTGTTCTTTGGGTGGTGTGTTGCAGTTGGAGGGCAACTGATTTATGAATTTGACCGTTGGAAGTCAACGCGCTGCGGCCAGTTAATGACCCTGTGCCACGGAATTTTCTTTTGCATAATGATCACTGAATTTATGGTAGCACTATGATCTCGATTCCGATCCCGCCACACACAATTCCCCATCACTTGATTCATATGAAACCGCTGACTTCACTTGATTGCCCATCAAATGGCCAGTAAGTTAGTAAGGCAAATGTTTTGAATCAACTTCAATGCGCATTGATTGCGCGAAAGAATAACACACTCCTAACACACAAAATGTGTGTGTTTCTGAAGTCGTTCGTTGATTGTTGAAGTGACCCAGAGTCTGTGACAGGCAGCAAGACAAGATCAATAACTTGTTGCTCTTCAATTGCCACCAGAGCTTAAGCAAGAACAACAACCAATAAGTTGCAACGTCATTCGTGGTGTATTCGATTATTTGTATTGCAAGAAATATCATTTTATTTAAATTAATATGTGAATATTTCCATAAATATTTTACATAAATATATTCAATCTGCCAAAAAAACAATTTTTACCAGTTTTCCTCTAAAACGAAGCAAGTTTTTCTTTAAGAAGTTAAGCTAATAATATAAGCTCCATTTCAAATCAAAAAACCCATAGCCAAATAGAGCATAAATAATGTAAGGAATGCAGTCAAGGCACACACATGTGTGCAAAACACACATGTACACACACATTTACACTAATATACATTCATACAGTTTTGGCATAAACAAAAGCAAAGAACAAGAGAGGTTGGAAGCAAAAAGAGTAAAGAAACCGGAAGGCGGCATAATAAATGTGGCACTTGAGATCGTTGCAGTTGGCTTTTATGTGCCTCTCAGTGTTGCATTATTATTATTATTATGAGTGGAGGAAGCCGAAGTGCGCCACTTAATTATCGTCGAGATACAAAAGTATCTATAAGTTGTACTTATTGTTGTACTTTATGTTCTGACAGGCCACTACAGTAGTCCCTCGATTTGCAGTCACTGTAACGTCAACGTAATTGTCGTCAACGTCGCTGTTCCCCTTGCTCCCCTCTCTAAAGTGCGTTTTTATGATCGCTCATTAAATTTATGACTTTTAATTTGTCGGCCTTTGTGGCATGACTGCTGTTGATAAGCGCCCGATCTCATTATTAAATCTCAATCTCGATCCACACACACGCACACACACAGAAAGAGACGCTACTTCGGTCTCAAGTACTTGCAGCTTGTTAGCAAGACACATAAAATGATTGATATTGGTTTGAGGATTGTTGCACAAATGTGTGGCAGACCTTGGAGTATGTGTAGTTGGATCTCATAATATTTTTAGACGCTTGAGATGCATTTTTCTTGCAGCTTGCAGAGGGCGAAAGAAAGCGTGTGAAAAAGGCAGCTTGTATTTAATGTTTAAGGGAAGAGGAACTTTTGTATACTTTGTTTAACATAAATGGTGAACTTTAACATAAACATTTAAGACAAACATCAAAACCATTATGAAAAATGGAAAACCTTAACATAGATATTTAAGATCAACATTACAATCATTATCTTGTATCAAAGTTTTTAATTATAAGCAAATTTATTGAATATAACCCACAACACATTTTATGTAAAAAATAGCGGCAAGCCCTCCAGCTAAAAATAAAATAACTTTTATAGCCATTACCTATAACAAAAATAAATAATATATATTATTTTACACTTTATTGCTTCATCGGCATATTTTATTAAACTCTTATAGTATGATTTTAGCCAAACACTAAAGCGAAACCACACTTAAAACCGCTTGACTTGGAATCGAAAAAACTGGCCTTACTAAATGTAGATTGCAAGGAAAGGATAGTTAAATAAGATTTCAAGTTGATTGTGTTTATGGCAAACCAATTGAAGTTGAACGTCTGCCCTAAGCTAGAGCTAATAGACTTATAGCTATAGACTCTATAGCAATGACTTATTTTAAGTCACGTAAAGCTATGTTATTACTTTTTTACCAAAGGCGACCCTTAAATAAAAGCATTGTGTAAATATTATTCGTTGATTGCAATTTTTTGCATTGTAACATGTATACAGATATATACATATATTTTCTGTAGCTTTAATACTTTTTTGTTGAAATTTACGCACTTGCTCCATTGACCGACAAAGCTGCAAGCTCATGCCTCAAACGCATAATTCAGTATAACGGGGTGGAATATAATTTTAAACTGAACTCAATGGATTGTCCAGTGGCAAATCCTTTGCCAAAACACGTATCGAACAATCAGCTAATTGGATGTGCGTTGGGAATTGCATTCGTTTTTTGTAGCTTTCATTAGCATTTTTAGGCGTAGAGTGACGGAGGGAGACGCACCCCGAAAACATAAAGCGATCTTTAATGGGCAGTACGTGTTGCGGATTTCTGTAATTAATGTGATCCGCAATGACCTTAACAGAGTGTTGTCAGACTGATTAAAAAGTGTTTGCGAAACAAGTTGTAAATACGCAAATGAAACGGAAAACGGCGACTGAAGAAGTTTTTTTTTTCACTTAATACCCATCGAACGGTTTTGTTTCGGTTTTTTGTCAATTTTGTTTTTTTTTGGCTTAAATGGACTCCGGTTGTGGGCTGTCAGCCTAATTAAAGCGAACATGTGCCAAGATCAATGTCGATGGCGCCGAACCAAATCGCAATACCAAGCTCGAGTCGAGTCGAACCGTACCGAACCGAACCGAATCGGAGCACGCTTTTGTATCTGACAGATACTTTTTAGTGAATGTAAAAGTTTTGTATCTGCACTGCTGTTTGCGCTACTGAAAATTAATTTATGCCATATTCATATTCATATATGACTTGTTTGCGGCATAATTGCGTTTCAACAAAAAAAAAAGAATTATTAACTGACAAATTGCATCAGCCCCTTTGCTCAGATATCGCGAATAATGCGCGTTTTGCATGCGATTTATGCGCGACATGCGAATTTGGATTGTTGTCGTTTATTATGCCACCAGCAAATGGCATTGAACTTTCCAAGCATTTTGCTACAAATTAAGACTGCATTATGTGCTTAAGTACTTATGAAATCTAATCTCTGCAAAGGCGCCTTTTAGTTTAGTAAATCTTCAACTTCATCTGAGTCCGGAAGAGAACATTTATGTAGCAGGCGGCGGCCCACCTTATTGTTATGCTAATGAAATGACTACAACAAATAAAGCAAGTAAGAAAGAAAGAATGAAAATGCTTTTCCCTTAGTGTAGGACGTCAGAGTCGTGAGTAGCTCATAACAGTGATAGAACCCAGCTTGATGAGAGACTTCAAAAAAAGAGAGAAAGAAAAACTAATGTCAACGATTTACATGCAAATTGTAGAAAAAAGTAAAACGTTTTAAAGGAAGTTAAGCGCTAACAAGGCCGTTAAGGGCATTAAACTTGGCTACAAGTAAGCAAACAAACCACGCGTTACAGTGATGGTGGCAACTCTGGCACGGTGCAAAGTGCAAATATGTGACCCGGGCCAACGCCTCCACATTACTCAAACTCACGCCCCAAAGACGCGATGCGACGCGATCTACAATTCAATTCAAAAGCAAAGTCTGCGTTGCCCTTTTAACCGTAGCCTAATGAAGCTGAAGCCCAAACTGAAGCTCGAGAGTTACTTTAAGGAAGATACTCGCTGTTGTTGGGCTAAATTTAGCTGCTGTTGCTGCTGCTGCCGCTGCCGCCTACGATAAATCAAAGTTAATCAGATCTAGTTTCGATTGGGTTTTTATGGCTGCTTTGCATTGCCCGCATTGGCGCATTGACCACGCCATTTAAATTAGCTGCCGGGTTATTTATCGCATTGTTGCCGCTCGCAGGTTTCGTTTAGCGCCAGGATGCCAAATCGACAGACAAGCTGGACAAGTTGGACACCCTGGACAGGCCATGACGGCCCAGACACAAAGGCCCAACCTCCGACTCCAACTCCAACTCCGACTCCAACTCCAACACGAAAGACATGACTCGAACGGCAGCCGTATGCTGCCCAACTGAATCTGTTTGTATCGGTTTTTAGCCTGAAACGGAACTGCATGCTGGCTAGCTGACTAGCCGATAATTACGCATATTTTGTTGCCTGTTTTGATGGCGCTCTTTAGTTGTATTCAATTTTTTGTTGTTTCTCTATACTCTTACACCCAGAGGGTATTATAAATTTGTCAGGTAATGCGCCGACAATGAGATAATTTACTTGAAGAGAATGGCAATAAAGGAAAAGTTTAGGTAGGAAAAAATCAGTTCTTTATACGTAAGCCGCTAGCTAGAATATTTGTTAGAAATATTTTAATATTTCTGACTTCTTTTAAAGTATTTTTGATAAATTTATAACTAAAATTATTCTTAAAAAAATACATTTTTAAATAATTTGTTTGAAGAAAATGTTTCTGAAATAAATTCATAATAAAATAGTCAAAAAATATATAAATAAACAAAATCTTAAGCACTTTTAATTAAGTCAAGTGCAAAAATACTTCGGCGTGCTAATAATAATAATAATAAACTATAAACGTAAAGTGCTTAAAGTTCAATTTCTTACATGCAAGATTGGCCATCGGTTGAGTTTTTAGTAGCTGTTAAATGGCCAGCCAGACACAGTCGGTGGTCCGTTGTGTCGATCTAGTGCCTGGCTTGTTTTTAACACCCAAGCACCCATACTGCCGAGCCAGTCCCGAGCCAGTCAAATGGGTTTCAATTTACACACTTGTCGCCTGCCCTCCTCCCGTACCTGGTTCTCTGCTTGCCGCCACATCCAACCGAATGGTGGTTTATTTGCTTAGAGTTGAGAGGACCGACGTTGTCATCGCCTTGGCTAAGGCGCTTATTTATTTGCCAATCGACGAGAGAGAGAAAGAGAGGGAGAGAGAGAAAGAGTGAGAGAGCGGGCTAAAAGAAAAGAATGTATATCGTATCGCAATTATAAATCAGTTTAAGTCGCTTGCAGAGCCCCTGACATTAAGCAATGAAACCTTTGAGCTTTGTTTAGCTTTGTCAAGTGGGTTGGCTAAATGTCTTCTCTGCTGTCAATCCTTGAGCAGCTTTCCACGCTCCGTGTGGCACCTTTGTTTGCACAATACTGACTTCTGCTTCTTCTACTACTACTACTACTACTGTTGATTGCCAAACATTGTGGCCGACGACAATGAATGAACAAATGACTGATTGCCGACAACTGTTGCCATCAGTATAGTATCTATCAGATTTCTCACACACGGATCGCTCGCTCTCGCTGTCTCTCTTGTCTGTGTTTGCTAATAACTCAACAGCTAATCAGCGCACTCAACAGCATCGGGAAAGAGCGGGGCGGGGCGGGGGGCTGACACACAGCGTGTAGTCTGCAATTAAACGAGCAGAAATGTATCTTTGTATCTTTTTATCTGCCAACTGCATCGAACGAAAAAAAAAACAAACAAACAGCCAGCCGGCCTCCATGGCAATTGCTCAAGCACATTCGGAGTTTTTCCTGAGTTTGCCATGTGCATTAGACAAATCAATTATGCTGTCGCATGTTTGTTGCTTTTGCGCCTCCTTCTCATTTGTTTTGCTTTTTATTTTTGGGTGGGGCATAGTCGTGCAAACACGAATTCAGTGGAGACAATCTAATGATTGTTGTCACTCCAAGCTGTGGGAATCAGTTTAGAGCTATTTACACCTTGTCAGACATATTTCAGTTTTTATGCAATTCATTTTGATGATGAATCATGGAATATCCCTTTTGAGAAGTTAAACATAAGTTTAGCATAAGTTAACTTATCCCTTCGAAATGGAGATCTTTGCTATCGGAAAATCGCAAGCGGCATAAACAATATCCACCAAATGGACTTGAGCTCCAAGCTAAGTGACTAGAAAAGTGGTTCGATAGCTGAACAGAGATAAGTCTTGAGTTACAGTCTTGCTATCTGGGATGAGAGACAGCACACTTAAAGTTAAATTCATTGCTGACTAAATTATGAGTATGAATATCATCATAAATGTTTTGAACAAAAAAGGATTCCACGCAATATAGAAATGAGGTTATTGACGCATGTTTTGGCCTCACAACGATGACGACGTGTTTGGCTAGTTTTTGGCCTGATGTTTTCATTTTGGCGTCTGCTCTCGGGCCTATAAATAACAATTAAAGAAAGCGAAGCAAAAAAAAAAAAAAACGTTTTTAGTTAGAAATCAGAATCTCTACTTCAGATGGCTCTATGGCGAAAAGGCAATGCGGTATTTTTTTGTTTTTGGCATGTGATTAATGCCTGTCCGTGCTACTCAGTTGTTGATGCTACATACACACACACACACACATACATACGCACATAGAAATTGGTGTGCGAAATTTTTATGGGGTGCAAGAATAATTTTCCAATGCAAATATTAATAGAAATGAAAACAATCGAATTGTTTGACTATGTGTGTGTGTGCGTGTGAGAGTTTGTCTGTGTTTGTGGGTGTGTATTAAATATAGCAAAAGCCACACACAGATCAACTGTCTTGACTTTATTTCCATTCCACTGGATAAGTCAATAAACAAGCAAACCCAAGCAAAATATACCACCAATAACCAAACCAAACCAAACCAAAGAAGAAAGTTCAAAAAGTGTAAAAAAAAACTATTTTCATTCATGCCACAGTTTTTCACTGGCTGCTTGCCTCGTTGCATAGAGGTGTCAGAGCTGTAATTTGCATAAATCACAATTACCTGTCAATCGATAAACGATCTCAACAAGCGCACACGCCGGCAAAGTGTGAAAATAACGTGGCCAACACAACAGCAACAAAATATGCAGTTATAGCCATAACGAAACGACACAACGGCAACGGCAACGACAACGACAACGACAACTAAAACAAGTGTTGAATTGTTGGCCTCAACGCACATGACAAATGTTCAATGTTGCACTGGACAACAAAGTCTTGCCACAAGGCAGACAGGCGGGCAGAGAGGTGAAGTATTATTATTTTTTTTTGAGTTGGCATTGCGCCAGACCTAAAGCATTGTTAAACGTTTTCCAAATGGGCGGCTTTTATGGTGGCCCGAACAAAAGACGCCAACTGCGACTGATTGCACAGTAGGCGAATATTGTTGTTGTAGCAGTATTTGTTGTTGCAGCTGTTGTTGTTGTCGCGTGTCTAGCTGAAAATTTGCCTACAAGGTGGTCTTGGCAAAAAGGCTGACAATGCAATTGACAACTGTCTAACAAGCAAGCGAAAACTATTATTAGAATGATTACAAATGATATATGAGCACTTAATAAAATATTTATTACAACTTTCATAGAGTAGGAAGCAATGTTTGAGTTTGAGATTTGAGATTATAATTCGAACTCTAACTTAGGTTAACTATTTTTCACTTTTAGTTGTGGATCGTGTATCTTTGAGTCAAGAAAATATATATGTTCTATTATAATCCAAATTATTTGAGGTTTATTTCACATTTTTTAAATATTTTCCTTAAGTGTGTAGACACTTTACTTAACATTTTGAAGCTAAACAACTTTTTAGATTTTTCCATTCCAGATTTTGATTTCTTTTTGCTTTTTTTTTTTCAATACATATCAAAAACTTTTTCACCCACTCAATGAAATATTCCCACATTTTTTTAACCGGCACTTTCTCACTCTCCCTGTCTCCCCTCTCTTTCTTGCTCTATATCTTAAGCACTTAATTTAGTCGCGCACTCAACTCAATCAAGCATGCAAAACGTTCTGCGTTATGGACTCAAGTGTATAATAGAATTTCATGGCGCATTTTGAGGTCGATTAAAGCAGACATTTAAATAATAATTAGGCATTGGGCATTACCAAAAATAGCACAAATTATATTCCCCCAAAAGAACTTGAATATTATTGTAACGAGCCAAAAATAGAGAGAATACATTTTTGTTATAGCCTTAACACATCATAAAGATTTTCTCGACTCAATAAAATAATCGCTGGGCATACTATATACTAAAACCATATAAAGTAGAAATAATATTGAAATGTGAAACATTTTTACAGATGGTCGCGATGAAAGCTATAAAAGCTTTAAAAAGATACATAGATAATGCAAGAATTAAAGATACCAGCAATTTGATATGGATTGAAAGAATCTTATCTTAATTATGGTGTTTTGATGATTTTTTTAATTGTGTGCCTTAGAAAAATAAATAAAACCAATGCTTTCACTTTTCTTTCTGAACTTATCTAAATGGAAATAAATACATTTGATAACATAGACTTAGATATTTGTATCTGTTTTTTTACTGTGGCATGTTTGACAGATTTCTAATGGATCTATTATGCAACTTGATACCATATAAAACGTTATTTAATTTTGTTTACATTTTCTTTTTGTTGTTTATTTTTATGACAACTTAATTAATGAGAGATTAAGCGTCCGAAACTTTTTGGAATTTCTGTTAATATTTATGAGTTTTGTGTTTTAAATCAAGACTGACAGCGGTCAGCTAATAAAAGTTTATAATATTTGTATAAATTGTTCTTCTAGCCAATAAACACAACATAGAGAAATACGATAGTTTTTTTTTTCTTATAGGGGCTTTTGTAACTCAATATTCAAAGGTCGAAAAAAATGATGAAGAGAAGGAATCAAGAGCAAATGAAGAGTGCCAAGAATTAAAGTCATATCAATTTTATAAACCTATGAAATCAATGAGCATAATAAATATTTTCTAATCTTTAACTGCATCTATAAAATGTATCTGTATTGTTATTGGTATCTGTATCTGTATCAGCATCTGTATCTGCATCTTCAACTTGATGAGGTAACACTTAAAATATATTTTCTGTATTTGTTTACGAAAAAATATTTAACTGCTCGCCGAGGCGGGCGTTAAGTTTGTTTATCACATCGTGTCAGCTACTTGCAGCTTATAGTATCTTGCACACACATTTTCACGTTGGCTGCTTAAGTGTGTGTCTGTATCTGTGTTTGTGTGAAGTGCGAATTACCAACAGCAACAATTTGCATTTGCGTTCAATGAGCCACTGACCTAAGTCAATATATTTTGTATTGTGCTGTGCCACACACACACACAGAGGTAAGTGTATCTGCATCTGTAGCTGTGACTGTAAATGTATCTGTATCTGTAGCTGTGACTGTAAATGTATCTGTATCTGTATGTGCAGTTGTGTTGTGTTTTGGTGTGCGACGCCGCATTCATTTGCGCCGATAATTATGACGTGTGCGCGCAAAAACAACAACAACTACAGAAACAACAACTACTAAAAATTGCTGACGTTGCACTGTTTGTTGTCGTTGTTGTTGTGATTGTTGTTGCTGTCGATAAGCGACAGCGTCGCACTTTTCATTTTCTTTTTGTTTTGTTGCTTCGATTGCAGAGCTCGTTTTACAGATACACTTTTTTTCTTCTTTTCGCCACGTTACAATTACACACACACACACATCACTCTCACACACACACACACACGTTGATAGAGAAAAAATTCAGTTCAGGCCTGCTAATTTATTTGCAACATTTGCTGTTTACTGTGAATTAATTGCAAATGCAACTAAGCGCGCTTTGCACTATTTACTATGAAATGTATCTCACGGATTACACTGGTCGTCAAGCAAATGGAGCGCATGAATTGGTCAGTGTATTAATCATTTGTTGTATCCATGTAGCGATTGTTGCTGCTTGTGAGTTGAGGAAGTATTTGCTGACGCTTGCAACAATGTTTGGTCCTCCGACGCTTGCAACTTTAAACTACTTCATATATAGTCAAGGGGCAGGCAACTCAGTGCAACATGTCAAATGCCAGACAGCTAAAAATATACATATATAGAGATGTGCCCCCAAATGACGTTGACAGGCGACAATTTGGCTGCACGCTTAGCAAACAACTTTAACAAAAACTCAGAATTCGTTGCGCTCCACTTTCCAAGTATTTAAAATGTTTTACAATTCTTACCACTTCATAAAAGTATATATGTGTATGTATATTTGTGGCTTAAAATGTGTGTCAGCAGCGAAAAAAAAAAACCAAATTCAATCCCATGACAAGGCTAAATCATGTCAGACGGACGCAAATGAGCCGCCAAATGTCTGCTGAACAAATGAAAACGCTTTGAACTTTGACTGCAGTTCGAATTTATATCTGCATGGGGAAATACGTAAATCGCACAAATCAAATGAACTGCTGCTGTTTGGGGAGCTATTAGCAGCTGTCTGAACTCATTTTTTGTCGGCTTTGAGAGGGGCTAAACGGCTATGTTAAAGAGTGCATGACATTGTTGTTTTAAGCAAGTTGAACTTTGTATTTGAAAGGGAATTATTTTGATTGCTATAGATCAATAATAGTAATGAAATAGATCAATGAAAATATATTTCAAATATTAATAACAGAAAATAATAAACAGTTAAGAAGATAATATAAACTTTGATAATAAGATTAAAAATTAAGTTTGATTTTCGATCTCTCACAATTTCAAGCCATTTCATTAGATCTTTCTCAGGGTCAGCTGCCTTTTAAGAGCTGCAAAAAGAAATATTTCTGCTGCTGCTTCCCCAGAATGCCATCAAATATTTGCATATGGCATTAAAACGATCGTGAGCGAAACTAAAGTGCGTTTGACTTAACAATCATTGTGTTTCATCGTTGTTATCATCGTTATTATGTGACACATTAATGCAGTCATTAAATTTACAACAAAGTATAAAAAAATAGTCAACAATGCGATAAGCAAAAGACCAGTTCTATTTGTGGGCGTGTGCGCTGCTTTCAAAGAGAAAAAGCTGAAAGCTCGATTCATTGTAAAACTGCTACACAGATTTTCTTATATCTGCCGCAGGTCTTTGATTTCGATTGGCAACAAGTTTCCATCTAACTATCACTTCAGGATATCATGCAGTCTTGGCTGTCTTGGCGGTCTAATAGGCCATCATTTAATTTGTCAATGATGAAATTGTCACAAATCAATTAGCAATTTGTCACATGTTTGATTTATGCTGGATTCAAAAATAAGAAAACCTGCATATCCCCATATGATATATTATATATATAAGTTTTAATTACGTGTCCGTGTCCGTGCGTTCAGCGGTTGGCTAAAAATGAACTGTTATAAGCCGCATGTTTTGCACGCATCGCTGTCAAAGCCACAGAGCTGTCAATTGCCATTTGGTAGACTCGTTCGCACCCGTTCTCACCCGCCCAGCCACCCCCTCTACTCTTGGCAAGTGGGGCCCAATACCTGTCAGCGAGCAATGCTCCAATGTCTGGTTAGACGGCATTTTTTTATGCCACAACAAAAAGTCAAAAACAGAGAAGAAAATAGATAGATGAAAGCACAGCCGAATATTTAATACACTTGCGAATTTATAGTGCAAATGGCTGAAATAAACATTTTAAATAAGTACACACAACCAAAACATTTGAATTCTTTTATAAATAAGATATTCTATGTCATAGTCATAAATATCTATGTAGAGAGCATTCGAAGGCGACACAAACAAACGAAAATACTTGCTACATAGAATCCATAAAACATTTTTAGGATTTGCAGACATGCAGCTTTTAAAATAGTTGTTATTTATTTAGTTTTTTATGTGAGTTTTTGTGTCTGCGACGGACACACAGATACAGATACAGTTCCTCTTGTATGCGGGCAGCAGACAGTAGACTAAGAAGACTGTCATCAAGACGAGACTTCTGTCTGGTGTCAACAGAATCGAAACTTTTTTTTGCCTATTATATGGGTTAAGCGAATGATCAATGTTCGTTTGTGGTTTTGTGGTTTCTTTTTGTGCTTTGCATCGGGCCAAAGTTGTTCTTGGAAAATGAAGAAGATCAGTAGCAATAAGTCAATAAGATCACACAACAAAACTGTCAAATTGCGAAAGATTTATGGGACCGGAAAGATTAGCATTGAATAGGGGAAACCTTATAGAGTTTCATAGCAAAAATCTTTCCACAGATTATTAAATTAATATCGAGAACTATTATTAGTTTATTAATCTTAAGATTAAGTATTCTTAAAGAGCTTCTTAAATGTGGCATAATCTAAGCTTAAATCTTTCTAATGCTTTTCCGATTAATGGAATATGATCAACTACAAGATGATTCTATCTAAGGTTGATGTATTATTTAAGATCAAATGAGATCAATAGTTTGTTCAACCCTATTCTAAGGCATATAATATTGCCCCTACTTAAATTTGCAGCTGTTATCTGTGGAAGATCACTGTTCTGATCACCTATTGATATCCCTATCAACTAATCACAAATTGATTGTGCGATAATATAATTGAAATTAACATGACTTAAATAGTTGACACACAGACTAACACACTCGTACACACTGATCAGCCGGCAATTGGATATTGAAAATTGCAGAGAGAGAGAGAGGGAGATAAACCGATCAAATGATCAATGGATCGCAATTTAAAAAAGATCGTTGTCTTTAATGGCCAGTCAACCAAATGAGTCAACACCTGCCCTGGACGACACAGTGTGTGTGTGTGTGTGTGCATAGTTTTCGAAGACCTAAAACCTGACTGCAGTCGTTTGATTCGTGGCCTAAAAAACAAAAACGTTAGCTAGCCAAAAGAACGGCAGGAGGCAGTCGCCGTTTGCCGTTTGCTGCCACAGACGCAGCCACAGACGACGCCACTTGTCTTGTCGTGTCTCAAATTAATTAAAGACTCATCTACATATTTCATTTCCACTCCAACTGGTTGCGGCTGTGTGTATGATACACACACGTTTACCTTAGCGTATGTGCTTAAGAAAATGCGGAAAACCAAAAAACTTGCCAACGCTGACCGCAAACGTTGACAACGTCAGCGACGGCAACGGCGACGTTGGCAGAGACGCTGCGGGCGCCTTCAAATTGGCCTGTCATTGAGCGACATGCTGGGCGGCGGCGTTAAATAGGGGCGTGGCAAATTTTCTTCTCCAATTTTTAACATTTTCTTTAAACATTTTTTCTTTGACATATTTTCCAAAATGTTTTTCGTTTTTACATTTTTTTTACAACAGTTACAAATTGTTTTTCGTATTTTTTAAAGATTTTCATATTGTTTGGCTTGTATTAATTTGTAAGAATTTATATTTAAATAAACATTTTTTCGAACTTTCACTGGTGCAACTTTTACCCGGCTTAACCTTTGCTTTGGTGCTCCTTTGGTGGGCCCCATACTTTACACACTATTAGATTAATTTAATCAAATCAAGGCACTCTCAATATCTACGTTCATTATTCATTAATGAATTGGATTAAAAGAGTATTTTTGCTTAAGATTTTTTGTGGTTAGAGATTCCATTGGAGATTTGGTTTGTTCTTTGTTAAAACGGTAGCGCGTTTTAAGCGAAACATCCCATAAATTAGTTGGGAAATAGTGAAAGCTCTTAAGTATTATTTTCTTCCTCATTTTCATTTAGATAGATAGATAGATAGAACAGCTGCACAAGAATGTCTAACACTGTTTGACAAATCCCATCAATGCTTATAGTTTATCTGATCGAAAAACTTCTTGTTAAACTTGCACATATGCATTCATTTTCATATTTTTTGTTTTCTTTGGGATATTTGTGGGCGTTTCGGTGTTGACAACAACTATGCCAATCTAGAACAACCCCTAAGTATCAGCTGTCAAATCTGTGTGTTTATTGTAATTTATATTTATGCGCATTGGGCTAATCGGATATTGGGCAATTTTTTGTGCAGGAAATCCGTTCATTTTTTTTGGCCAACCCCAATTCGATTATTGGCAAACCCAACAAAAGATGCAAACAATTGTTGAAAGAGACACAAGGGGTGACAAAATATTCAACAACAAAAAAGGTAACCAACTGTGAACTGTGTTTTGCACTCAAATGATTATACAACTATTGAACTGATTTTCAATCTCTCAATGGTTTCTTAGGGTTGAGTGTTGTTTGATTTCCCACAGTATTACATTTGCATAAGAAGTTTTTCGGTTTCGTAAACGTTTTATGGGTATAAGACGCTTATCGATGCGCCCACAGTTGCATGTTCTTGTAAGATTTATTGCCATAATAAGTTTGCCGCTAATTAGTATTTGATAGCTGCAACTTTGCATTAGCTGTGTGACAGATGTATCTTAAAGATACAAAACACAACCTGATTGATATCGAAAGAGGCTCTCTAAATGCCATTAAATTGTCAAAATACATTGGCCACATACATAAATTATTACGAAAAAACGGAAAAGAAAGACAACTCGATCATAAAAATGGCGTGGCACAGTAGTTGTAGCCATGCATTGTGGCATAAACTATGGCCCGTCGTCTGTCAAATTATGTTAAATACCCAACAAAGCGATTCATAAATTTTGTCACACATTATTTTCACTTTAAGTATAATTAAAAGTATATATATGACACAAAAGAAGAAAAAGAAAATACATTTTTAATATATTTATTCATATATTTTTTTATGAGTGCTTGATTTTGAGACATTTCCACCATAAATATATTTTTCATCAACCTTTTTAGTGAAGTCCCGATCATAAATTTCATTATTACTGACTGTCGGAGTCGGCGACAAAAGTCTCCGAAAATTAAGGTCTCATTTGCATAAAATGTGCGCCTTCAACGGTGATTAACCGTGAAGTTTTTACCACATAAGGTGGTATGGGGAGGTAAAGGGAAAACATTTTTGAAGTTTGTCACATAACTCAATCGAGAGAACTCCGCATTTTGACAGTCATATTTTTGACATCTTAATTATTGAGAGTGCGTGCCTTTTTCTTTTCAGCCTTTTCTCCGTGTGTTCAATAATGTGAAGCAATTTAAAGCAGCTCAAATTCGTGCCTTGAATTTTGGATATCAAAACTTTTTGGATATCATTTTTGATTCTTTGTACGCTTCCTGTGCTCGAAATCAAAATATAATTTCACACAGTTGGTTCAATGAACTGCTGAACAATTTGTATGCTGCCGAGCTCATTTATTTTTCATTTAAATGATTATTGAAAATTTTTTTCACACCTTTTAAGAGTGGAGCGCAAATTTAGTTTTTCCGTATTGTCTTAAACGGTTTTACATAATTCAATTCAGATCATTAATAAAATTAATATGCGGGGAAAAAATGTATTAACCGAAGAAAAGAAAAACAAAAAAACTAAAAATTTTAAAAAACATTCTTTAAAATATATAATTTTAAAAAACATTCTTTAAAATATATAATTTTAAAAAACATTCTTTAAAATATATAATTTTAAAAAACATTCTTAAAAATATATAATTTAAAAAAACATTCTTTAAAAAAATATATAAAAAGATATTTTTGCGCATACTTTCGTATCGCTAGGCCCCGGCGAGATTCGAACTCACGATCTCCTGTTTACTAGACAGGCGCTTTAACCAACTAAGCCACGGCGCCACATGCAAGCAGTGCTAACAAAGTTCCAATTTATACAAAGAGAGCGCGCTGCTTGTTTCTATTGTTTTTCATTGAGACTTTGCCGCTCTCGCTCTTTCGAATGACATATACTTTGTGTTGTTATTGTTGTTGCTGGGGGTTAAATTTAGCACAGCAAGCAAGAGCAAGGCAGAAAACTAAAAAAAACTAAGGCCTCTTCTCACAGTACCAACGCCGACAACTACATAGAAATATGAATTTTGAGCAATTCGTTATGCGACACAGACACACACTGAACTAAATATGTCAATATTAAAAGAAAAAACAAATATATAGATAAAACAACTAAGAAAAACTACACACATATGTTAACCGGAGCTAAACAAATCGTTTTTTAAACAGAGCGACGTGGAACCGAAGTGAAATGCAACACCAAAAGCGCCATATGAACTCACACACGAAGTGAAAGGCTGTCACTGGCAACCGTTCCCCCTCATTCGTCACTTTTTAAGATTTTTAACAAATGAACTAATGCGCTTAGCATGTCATTAAGTTTAAGTTTTTCCATTCGTTTAACAATTGCATTGTAGACCTGAAGCAATTACTCAAAGATAGTGCTTAATACCCTTGCAGAGATTAAAGGGCGATAATAGGAAAATTTTGAAAAAGTATAGGTAGAAATCCACTCCATAGTTATTTAATGTAGAGTATAAAAAATGTAATACAAATTTTAACTCAATTTAATTTATTTTTTGGATTTGTTTGTTTAATTTTAGGTCCTTATGATACAAGTTTATTCTAAGTTTACTTTGTTTTAAGAGCTTATTTCCTTTTTTTGTTTTTTTGTTATTTGATTACTTTAATTCAGACAAGTCTTAAGCAAAAATGCATTTTTTTTTTGAGTGCTTGTGGAAATAATAAATCAAGCAAAATCAACAAAATTCCACTTTCAGCTAAATGCAACTTTATAATTTCCGTGTAGTAAATAAAACCACAAAATACACTTCGTTTTTTTTATGTGTTACTTTTGACGTTTGTTTAGCTTAGCTGCACAGCTAAAGATACGGATACATAGCTACAAGAGATACAAGAGCTACAACTACGGATACGCATGGGCTCATAAATTGCAGAGGGCTATTGAAAGTGATCACTTTTTTCCCTCATAATACTTATTTATTTTTTTTTTGCGCCACCCTGGCGTCTGCTTATCTGTTTGACACAGTTTTTGCAAGTTTTTATGCACATACGAAATGGCTAAAGTTTACGCCTACTGCAAAAATTTCAATAAGCTACATTTTTGTTGTAAAATGTTGACAACTTTTTGTCAATTTCCATTTGACATACCTCATAACAGGATAAGAAAAATGTCTTTTGAAACCTTCTGCTTGTATTTTTCGATTACTGTTTGCTGCCAACTTTCTCCACTTAACATTTGCCATAGCTCATAAAATGCTGACATCAAGAACAAAACTTCTTCACTTTATTCATCAGGGTTTTTGTCTAGCGCCATCTGCCGGCTGCCATTCAAATCATAGCTGATCATTACGGCGTAATGTAAACAACTCTTAGGAGAAAACACACTTTCAGTTTTGTTTTTGGCGTCAAAAATCAATTTTTCCATCAGTCAAGTGGTTTTTGGCAGCAGCCAAAAGTTGGAAAAAAGTGCGTTCGAAGTGTGTTCCGGCATTAACTTCTTTAATAATCGGATTTTATTTGGTTGCTTTGGGTTGTGGACCTGCTTTGATGATCTTCCGCAGCAGCTGCTTGCTGAATACAATCTCAATTGGATCATAACAAGCTGCAGTAAAGTATTTATACAAAAAAAAAAAAATGAAAAAATCTTGTTTATTATGAACAAAGTGCAGTAGAAGGTTCATTGAACGAGTGTGTGTGTGTGCAACAAAGTGCTGACACACTTTGGCCAGGCAAACCAAAAGGGGGCAACTTGGGAATTGACAGTCGGTTGGCCCGAGCCGGGCGGGCGGTCTCAACGACCACACAAGTGGTTTGACCTTAACAATGCCTGGCCTGAACTTGAAATTTTACACACAGACATACGGACAGACAGTAAGAGACTGAGACAGAACTGAAGTGCGGCAATTTCAATTAACCTTCCAAATGCAACATTTATAACCTTGCAACAAACGCCTCAAGTATGTAACTACAGTTGACAAATATCGCACAGAGCACCATGATTAAGTAGGCGAATTCGTTTGCTCAGCTGGATAGCTGCAAGAAGGCGTTGCATATTTGTCTTCTTTGATTAAATGTTGCTATTTTTATAGCTTTATATATATTTCTCTTCATTTTTTTTAATAAATTTTAATCGCATGTTTGCAGCAATTTTTCTCTCCTCTTTTTATTTTTTGACAGCATTCAAAAGTGTCGGACATTTAATTAACAGCTTTTGGTTCGCATCTGGGTTTTTGGGGATTGGGTTTTGGGTTTTGGGCTTTGGGCATTTTAACTGACATCCTGACACAGACTGGTTCTGGGTCGGCTAATCAAGCGGCTTTTGTGTAGACACAGCTGGCAATTGATTGATAATTAATTAATACTTATTTATGCCCTGCTTTCTTTTTCTTTTAGCCATAATGCAGCGCTCAACTGTGGATGTGGGTCGCATTAAGATACAAAGTGTGGCAACCTGCTTGTATCTGTGTATGGATGCATGTGGCACAATCTATGCCTGGGTAAGTCAAAACAAGCCTAAGAACTTTGGATTAAGTTCGTTTAGTTTTTACTTTATATCTCTTTACACACATTAATATATTTCAAAACCACAACAAAAATATCAAGAATTTTTGATCAATCTTTTCTTTCATTGTTTGTATCAAATTGTTGTTTCAATTACAATTATGTGGCGTTATCTTTAACTGGAGCGGCAAATTTCGATTGTGCTCAATAACAAAAGGCCAAACAAACAAAAGGTCGTATTGCAACCAGAAGGGCAGGCAGGCAGGCTCAAAAGATTCCCAAAAAAAATTCCGAAACGCATTGCGATAAATAACAAAATTAAGTGCGAGTCGATTGAACGTTGAACAAAAACAAAACAAAACAGAAACAACAACAAACCTGCACAGAACTGAATGTCCTGGGGCCAACCCTTGTCCTTTTCGGGGTTTTGGTGTCGGGTTTTTGTATTTCTTCTTTTTTGGTTGCCTTGTCAAGTGGCAAGTGAGAACGGTCCTGGTGCAAGTTCTGTCAATAATTAATGGGACATTGCGTCGCATTTCTCATAGCCTTTTGAATGGCGCCACAGCCACAACATTGTTGTTGTTGCTGATAGTTTTTTTGTGTTGTTGTCGCTGCACTTTGACCTTTTCGCAAGCGAAAATAGATGCATTTGTGCCAATTCTGTCAGCGGTTTGTATCTGACAGATACACTTACAAGCAGCAGATACGTGCCCCCAACTAGACCGCTTGGCTCTTTTGGGTGTTGATTGAAGCGCTTCAACATAGGCAACTTTGTTGCCGACGGGCCCTTTGAAGGCGCTGAACGCATTTCAAACATTCTCACTAAGTTGGTCAAGTGGGCGTTACCCCACACCAATGATTTGATTGTTTATTTTGGCGACCATCCATCGAGGAATCTGCATTGAAAACCAAAATAAGTAAACTTTCTAGCTGAATTTTAAGTGTTCGCATCTAAAATTCATGATTTCCACTTAAAGTTCTGTAGCAAGATTATGGAAATAGTTTGAGTTTGTTTTTTGTTGTTGTTGGTTAACGGAAGTGCCACAATTTGTTTTGGGCTGACAAACTAATTTCCGTTTTAGCTATTGTAATCAATGCTGATTTGTTGTTGTTTTCGAAATTTATTGCGATTTGTTCTCTTTGTTAGAGTATTGGAATATATTAGTATGAAATCAAGTTTCATTATTGCCAAAGGTTTTGTTCCGTAAAAGTAGATTGCTTTTAGCTTAATTTTAACTTCCCAGTTCTTGTTGTGGCCCTGCGTGTAAGTTCTACGGTGTAGGGTATCCCCTAGTCGAGCTATTTAGAGATTTCTTACTGGTTATTTTTTATTATTGGGATACCTACATATATGATGTGTGGGGAAATTACTGCAAGTGGTTCTCTAAACATTTTTTAAATACATTCTAGCAAGTCATTAAAATGTTATTTTAATAGTAAAACAAATTACCTTCACTTGTAGTACACCTGGTACTAAAATGTGCAATCCAATGGTTAATTGATGTGCATTCTTCAAATTGCATCACATTTAGCACATTAAACCAAAATAATTGCTTTCGAATATATTTATAATATTTTTCTATTACATATTCTCAAAGTGCACACGAGGTAAACAAACACAAGATTTAAATAGACTTCCATTACATTTAAACTTTTTTTTTTATAAATAGATTCACGAGGCACTTGAAAAATGCCTGGCAACGATGCGATCTTGTGACCGTGTGGCAGCTGATTTGATTAGATGCCGCTAATGGGGCAACTAATTGTAACCCAAAGCGTTTGCCAATTCATAAATTTCCGAAAAGTCGTGAACATTTTTGTGTGTGTGTTGTGTGTGAGTCAACGGCTTGTTGGCCAATTAAAATGTTTTAGCCATAAATGTTCATGAGATTATTAATCTGCATCATTTGTAAGCAGAGAGGAACACACGGAGAAGACCGCCCGCTGTGATCAATTAATGCGCAGTCATGTCTCTAAAGGCCAAATGAATATGTTGTATGTTGCAGCATATCAGTGTTATGGTCCTGTTCGGACTGATAAAGCAGCCAGCAATGGAATGTTGTTCTCCAGTTCGAGCATAATAATTTGTTTCCTAAGTGGTGTCGGTTAAGGTATTAGTTTAGGTTTTGTTGTCTTGTAGGCGTGCGTTCTATTGCGATAACCCTTGACCTTTTCTTTCTTTCACCTGGCGCCAGTTTTGATAACACACCTAGAGAGAGCGACTCGAGCTAATGGAGTTTGATAGGAGTTGCATTTACCGCTAACTGCTTACAGCTTCATTTCATTTGCTTTCATGCTGAAATTTTCACTTAATTTCCTGACTATAAATAGCATAGTAGGGAAAATGCTAGGAATAATCATATAAAGAAAGATTTCAAAAGTCGAGACATGCTCGAGACTCCCTGCCACATTGTGTGTTGTCACACATGTCAAAAATGTGTGTCTGCCCTTTGAAATGGCGTCAACATTTTCGAGCCATATTTTTTTTTTGTGAATAGGGAATGGAGAATAGGGAAAACTCCCCATTTGATGGCTCATTTCATATCAAATTGGTGTAGCCGGAGCACAAAGCACAGTCGGCGCGACATTTGGACTGATTAATTTCTAAATTTAAGCGGCGACATTTTCGCAATGTTTGTGTGTTTTGCTCACACTCGAAGAGAGTTTTTTTTTTGCGGGGCAATACAACAATTTTAATTGCCTGACAAGAGAATTAATTCAATGTTGTTAATTGAATTTGATTTGCCTGTTGTCATTGTTGTTGTTGTTGTTGTCGAGCGGTGGATCTAAAGGCCAGACACGCCAGGCCAACCGAAAGAGTCACGCCAAATCCTTTGTAGCTAATTTACATTTCTACCTAAAAACAAAAAAAAGAAAACAAAAAAGAATGAGAATAATACTTGAAGTCTGCGACTTGTTTTGTTGTCCTTTTGTGCGGCTGTCATCTGGCATTCATAAAGTAGGCAACTTTATGGCCACGGTCAGGGTCGGGGTCAGTTTCAGGGTCACTGTTAGCGTTAGCGTTAGCATTAGGGAGGCGTCTATCGATCGCAAACGCCGATAGTGAGCACATCCTGTGATAATGAGCACATTTATCTAACAGATATGCCTTCGGCAGGAGATATAAAAGGCAAACCCGACAGCCCGACAGAAACGTCAACAGTAGGTAAGGTATTTAGTATTTGCCTCGCATTTCTTGTTAACCTAAATGGTTAACGATTCCTGCTAAACTTCAACCAGTTGTTGTTTGGTATTGTTATGCATATGAGAAAAACCATCACCGCAATCATAAGATACTTAATGCTCTCTATGAGTCAATAGAATTTATCAATAACAGCGTGTGACTTGAACTGTATTCTCTTTTAGGCTTTAAGTCTGTTTTTGTAGCCAAATAATTTAATTGTAGTTCTCCAACTGTTACAGAAAGACTTCACCGACGACTGTGTGTTCAATGAGAACATGGAGCTGCACAACTACAACACATACTCCTCCACATACCACTCGAATGAGAAACGAGTGTTCTATTTGGCACTGACTCGTTTTGGCACTCCACGTCGCTTGATAATTTCGAATCGAACATTGGGCCCGCTGGCAAAGTACGCGAATGTGATCACCGAGCCGGTGCCGCAGCAGCGTGTCGAACAGCTGATTGCCAAGAATTTTGGGGCTAATCGCGTCAAGCATGGCGTGCGCCAACTCTGTGATAACGGCAGGCCGCTTATCGAACTAATCGATACAACGCACTTCAAGCCGCGACCTAAATGCAGCAGCAGCAGCAGCAGCAGTAGTAGTAGTAGTAATACTGGTAGAAGTAGCAGTAGCAGTAGCAGTAGTAGTAATAGTTATAGTAGCAGTAACGTTCCTGTGCCTGCGGACAGCGCCAGCAGCCTGATTAGTATTAGTAACAGTAGTCAAAGCGACAGCGGCCATATTAGCACTAGCATTAACAGTAGCACTAACATTAACAGTAGCAGTAGCAGTAGCAATAAAAGGAACAGTAACAGTAACAGTAGCAGTAACAGTAACGTTAACTGTAACGGTAACAATAGCCAGCACAAGAAAAATAAAAAGAAGTTGCGCAGATGTCGGCCACAAGAGGATGAGAAGCATCACAATTGCCATAACCGACCGGGAGCTTTGCGCAAGCGTGGACCCTTAGCGCAGGCCTGTAAAGAGCGACGCGATGAGGCTAGAAAAAAGCGTTTGCCGCGACCCGACTGCGGCAAGAAGTTGGTTGCGGGTGCGGATGCCGGTGCCGGTGCTACTGGTGGCGTTGGTGTAACAACTGCTAAGCGGCAGAATGGACCACTTGCTGCAGCAACTAAAGGTGCGCAGCCCAAACAAGCACGTGGTGGCAAGAAAAATCCGCTCATAGCTGTAGGCAATAAACAGCGACCAAATGCGAGTGGCAAGAAGCAGAAAGAAAAAAAGTGCAAGCAGGCCGGCAAGCGACACAACAGCAGCACAACAACAACAACAACAACAACAACAACGACGACTACAACGACAATGGCCAGCAGTCTGGCAACGCCGGGCGACTTTAACCGCTTGGAGAACAGTTCGCCAATGCCCGCTCTGGCGCTCAGCGAGACAAGCGATCGTGTGGAGCGCAATGTTCGAATGATGCCAATGGCCAGCGACAGCAACAACAATCACGATGAGAACGACGATGAGGCAGTTGATGACGAAGAGGCGGAGGAAGACGAGCCCGTGCCCGAGTTAGATTCACAGGAGGAGGGAAGCTATGAGGATGGAACGCAGGAGGGGCATGCGAGGGGCTCCGCTGGCGATGATTCATACTACGATTAGTGAGTTTGCCCAAAAAATCAAAAACATTTGACCTAACTTTTCAAAATTATCAAAACTACTTTTTCAAAATTTAACTTAAAACAATTTTTAATCAATATTATTTTATTTGGCAATAACTTTTTATTTATGTTTACATTTCTCACATTTTGTACTGTTGTAAAAATTTTAATGACAACTAATTATTTTTCATTTTTTTATTTTTGGTTGTTGTGTTTTTTTCTTAATATATTTTCAAAATTTTCTTAGTAGTACACTTATAAATTATTAAATTTGGTTTTCTAAAACGTACAAAGTGTGGAAAGTTGTCTAATTGATGGTTTTTTATTTTTGAAGGCATTTTAATGAAATTTCAATAAAAATATAAATTATTGTAAACCCATTTTATAACTAAGATATCGAGCAAGATTGTGTAAAAAGTTTGGCTTGAATATGCAATATTGTGAATTTGCAAGTTTTTTACCACGAACACAAACACATACAAACACAAGCACTTGCTTTACACTGCACAAAAAATCATACTCCAACGACATCACTCAATACTTACATCATTTAGTATATATCCAAGGACTGTGGTTCAATAAAGTATTTTTGATGCAGCACAAAAATAGTCGATAATAATCGATAACCCATTTGTTTGCTGCCTAAATCAATGCAAAACGTTAACAAAGAAGAATATCAAATCAACCATGTATTACAACGGAGTCTCGAGTATTTTTCTTCTTTTCTTTACGAATTTTCCAATCGGCATCGAATCCATCATTCAAATGTATAAAACATAAAAGCAAAATATGTAAAAAAAATTATTTGCACGCTCATACCTTATCTATTATTCTAACGAACAAATAACTTTATTAGCAAAATATATATTTTTAGGTATGCATAAACTATTTATACTTGTGTTTACAGGCTATATTTGAAATACTTGAGTCTCTGCGAAAACCTTTCAATAATAATACTCAAAAATACGACCACTCAACACTCTACAGCGAGAATAAAAACGCAAACTTGCAAAAATTATAAAATATGAAATAATATATTAAAGAGCAAGAGTCTATGTGTAAAATGTGAGATATCGAATATAGTTCGCATGCGAATTTGTTTTGTAAATAGGTTTTACATTTAAGATTCGATGATAAAGCTGATACAAATTATGTTTCCCGTCGAACCTCGCTCTGCCTCTCAGTGTGTAGTTTAAGCTGTAAATCAATCTGAAAAGCGGCATAATAAAAATATTTATAAATGTTATGTAAAGGCCATAAACAAAACAACAAAGCCAACGACAAACAAAAGTTATAAGAAATCAAAACAAAAAAAAAAAACTCACAAATCAAAAATTGTATTAATTTTAGACTAACCTTTAATTGTATATTTATTAAATATAAAATCGAGAGAAAAATGTGCGCGAAATTATTTGATATAATTTTAAATATATATTTTGTAGTGTATTTATTTATTATATTTAACCTAAAATTATAATTTATAAACTATGTAAACTAAGTTTTGTAGACTAACAAATTTCAAATATAACTCAGTTTTATGCATTAAAAGAAAAATCTACAAATTAAGCGCCGCAGAGCGACGAAAACAGCATGAAAATACAAAACAAACAAATAAAATCGAAATAAAAAAATCTAATATACAAAGTGCGTTTTTGCAAGTGAGAGAAAATAATGATAATAATGTTATGGTAAGCGTGGCGTAGCTTGAAAAGTAGTTATAAAAAACTTTTAGTTGGGTTTTTATTATTTCTTATTATTTTTTTTGCATGGTTAAAAAAAAACAGAAAAATATTTAAATAATTTATTTGGCATTTTGCATGTAACAAAATATTAAAAAGAATATTGAAATGCAAACTACAAAATTGCATATTGAAATTAAACTGATTCAAGTTTTTGGCATGATTTTAGCTCTACTCTATATAATTTCCTGCCCAAAAATCTTAGCTAATTCCGTTCTATGCCCTATTACAGCCTCCAATTGTTGTTGCTACAGCTGCTTACTGTGTTTTGGCTGAAACATTGTGCCGTCCTCTGAACAATGGATGTACGAACCGTATCATACCAAACCGAACCGCACAAGCTACAGTTCCTGATCTAATAGACATAAGTTTCGTTTTATATTTGTACATATGCCTATTTTATAATGATAGCACTTAGATATCCGTACTTTGTTTAGATTAAACAAATTTCTATAATTTAAGACTGAAGAAATGAAAGAACAAAATCAAATCGCATGAAATAAATTATACTATGCTTAAAACATTCTAAAAATATTAATGTTCCTTTTTTTCCATTTCGTCTTCGATGGTTTTTTAAACGATCCACAGATATACATATAATCAGAACCGAACCACTTAATTTGCTAAATAAATTTATGCGATTCGTTTAGTCATTCATATGGTAAGTACATACTATAAACAAGCAGCGGGCGGTGGGCGTTGGGCGTTCTGTTTCTGTTTGTTATTCCAACTGATCCTAAGTTTGTGCAGTAGTTTTTTAGGCATTGCATTGTTTGTTGTTTTTAGTGGGCCATCTTTATGTGATTTATCTGCATTGTGGCATACATACAACAGTTCGACTGGTCTGAAAGCATTATCAGCTGTTGAGAGAGCATACGTATTCTTCCTCTCACTCTCTCTCTCTTTCTCGTCTCTGACAGTCAAAGACCTTATGGCGAAGCACGTGTGGCAATATAGTTAAGATCATGTGGTGCAAAAATATTACGCATACGTAGCGTGTTCTACAATTGAATAACTATCAGCAGAGGCGCAAAATAACAAATTGCGCTCAAATTACGACCAAACATCGCTTGGAGAACAACGCTTCGGCGCAAGTAAGTAAAATGACGAGCGAGCGCACACAAACATGTATAAAGAGCGAGGAGACTCTGCACCCCAGAGACACAGAACCCAAACAGTTCCCCATGTGTGTGAGACAAGTCACGTAGGCCTTGAAAATGGCACAAAATTATGACGACGACAATTCGTTGTTGTTGTTGTTGTTGCTGATCGCTCAGGTTCCCACATTTAATTTCATTCATGCATTCAACGCTTTGCCCGAACAATATTTTTGCTTGAATAGACAAAAGACACGAGGCAGCAAAGTCAGCAAACACAGCAGCCGATATAAAAGCTCTGCACCACTTGGCAACAAACCGTAAGCATAAAACTTAAGAATCGGACAGGTTTCTAGGGGTGGAGTAGATGAAACCACGAACGACAGGATTTCAGATTATAAAGATACCTTCTTTGAGATGGAAAATACAAGAGATGATTAGGTAAATTCCCCAATTTAGTGTAGTTAGTATTATCTTTTAGTTAAGATCTTATATTTAAATTTCTTGCGCTTTTCTTTTAGCTTTTTAAACCCTTTACAATCACCCATCCCTAAGCACTGACAACCACAAAAACTACATACGTTAGCATAAGGCACAACAACACAAAAGCATGACATGATGACGTCGCAGTTGGCGGCACGCGCATTTCATCATTGCCTTGAATCTGCTGATCATAATAACACGACGAAGGTACGTCGACACCTCTGCTCTCCGACACTTTGCCTTCGCCTTCACATTCTCATTCTGTCTCTCTCTCGCGCTTGGTCCGCATTGCGCCTGATATCAGCGCCGCCAAGTTTAATTGCGCTGGCTGATTAGGAAGAGGCCAGTCATGAAAGTCCAAATAAGAATTGCCGAATGGCGCTTACGTTGTTGCTGTCGTCGGTTTTGACAATTTCGTTCTCGACGTCGTCGTCGTCGTCGTTTTTTTTGTTTACCTTTCACTTTTGCGGTATTTGCATCAGCTGATCGTTGGCGTTCTCTCGTCACGCTGTTTCTATTGCAATAATTTCTAACTGGAATTTTGCTGAAAAATCATTTTTCCTTTAAGAGCATAGAATTTGAATGGGATTCATCATTCATACGGCGTTTGATTTTGTAACGGATTATAAGACATTTCTAAAGATTAAGGTTTAGATTATCTTTGGTTTTAGGAGGCGTGGCAATTGTTTTTTTTTTCCGGTTTCTGATTAGATACTATACATACTTATCAGCTGTTCAATCAGTCTAGAGATGAAGTTTTATAAATAATCTATTTAAAATTAACAAGCCGTTAACTTTTTTGTTCATTATCCTTAATATTAATTATTAATATAATAAAATAAAGACCTTTATTTTTCATTACTTGTTTTTAGGGTATTTTACTGTTCGACTTTTCTCAAATAAATTCTAGTTTCATACGTTTTGGTCGACGTCTATAAAATTGATTGTTTATTTTGGTTCTGCAGTTTTTGTTTTGTCAGTTTGTGATTTTCGGTTTATGCATGGATTGCGTTTGTCTACGTGACGTATAGAGAATACACCGTTCAGACTGAATCACAAATCCGTTCGGTCACATGCCCCTTAACAGCAACAGCTGGTTCACGTGCGCAACTGCAATTATTATTTATATTAGATTGAATGCCAATGACAGTTTGAAGTGGATCCAGAAGATAAGATAGCACTATGTAGCATAGGCATTATTTGTGGGCAAATGCTTAATTCTCGATTCAATATGCAAATTTCATTTGGACAAAAGAGATTTTTATTAACCTGTTTTGCATTTACTGAAGTTGTCGTAATTTCATGAATAAATAACTTTCGATTTTAAGGAATTTTTGAAATTTTTATGCGATAGAAAAAGTCAATTTACATAAATGTAAAGACCGTTTAGATAAGTGCTGTTAATTTTATTTATAAAATGCATCTACAGCTGAGAAGATTATAGAAGAATTTTACCATAATCGATAAAAACTACAAAATTTTATAGAAGAGAAAAGTCTAATAAAAATGATTTCAAAAGAAAATTTTTTTTATTTGAAGATTAAACATGGTAAAAAGACATTTCCTTTACAATTCAGTTCAGTTGGTTTCGATAATATTACAATCTGTTCTGTTAAATATTATGAAAAGTGTTGAAAATTGAGCGTTAACTTGACAAGCAATCTAGTTAAATTCAATTAAACAGATTTTAATCAACGCAACATGACGGAAATGTCAGCATTTTTCACAATATCTATAAGGTAGCCCCCTCTTCTGTTGTATGGCAGAGTGTTTTGTGATTGTAGTAGTTGTATTTCTAGTTCATGGCCTGCATTTACATGAATATGATGAATATGCTTAATTGGATTAGCGGCGGCGGCAGCGGCGACTTCTGCCCCGGCTTCTTTTACTCTTCCTGCTCAGAGCAATGGGTGCACAGCCGGGAAACGAGCTCAAACACGATTGCATAACATGTCAGTTCTGGTTTTGGGTGGGAATGCGTGTGAAAATCGCTTCTGAGAAGCATTTCCATGGCGTTTAAGCAATGCCAGCTGAAATGACAGTACTAATGCTCAATCTCTCTTAAGTATATTGTTTATTTAAGCTTCAAGGCTTATTAGGTATTAAAAATAGAAAAAATAAATAGAAGTGAAAAAAAATACCAGTTGGAGATGCGGGGCATCGATCCCCGTACCTCTCACATGCTAAGCGAGCGCTCTACCATCTGAGCTACATCCCCTGTTGAACATTTAACTTGTTCAACTGCTATTTATATGATTTCGCAGTATGCACAACCGGTTTGAAACAAGACCAATAATCAAGCCCTTTGTTGTCGCAGCAAAAAGCTTTTGATACTAAAGCTCTATATTTGAGCTTTTGGTTAAACATCATTTGCAGCTATACGAATAAAAAAAACTTCAGATAAAATCAGACATCAGGCAAAAGATTGTTCCCGCCCGGGTTCGAACCGGGGACCTTGTGCGTGTGAAGCACACGTGATAACCACTACACTACGGAAACCTGCATGAGTCAGTCAACTAAATGGCAATTACTTTCTGCAGGACAAGAAAGCGAACAGGCTGAATCGTTAATACTTTTTCTAAGGCTATTTAGTTCGAAGGCTTAATAAGTTCAAAACATAAATTTATATCATGGAATACCATTTGGTAAATATATATATTTAGAACCACTGCACTTTTAAAAATAGATTCATGTGTTGGAATTTAATTAAAATGCAGCGTCCGTCAACGTAAACAATAAAATTTTAAAGTCTACTCTCTACAAGTTAACAACAATTCAGTAGAGCATTCCTGCTTCCGCTATGGGTGGCATGCGTTGAGAAGCGAGTCCAATAAAAGACGCGTGCTGCAGGCGGCAGGGTCAATAAAGGAAAAACCATAAAAGTGTCAGGATGGGAGTCATGCAGGGGCTGACATTGGCGGGTCGTTAAACAGTTCAAATTGGTGCGTGCCGATGCTTGTATGTTTATAAATATAAAACATACACATACACCTCTTAATGGTCATAAAACAGCGGCTCATTAAAAGCGTATAAAACTAGCTAAAGGTGCGGTCAATACGATGATGATATACTTGCATAAAACCTGGCCCTCCACACGCATGAACTTGATTTTTAGCCGGCCTGAATGATTACACATGTAAGTACCTAAATATAACTCGTAAATGGCGTGCAAAAAAACAAAAGACTTGTTCCCGCCCGGGTTCGAACCGGGGACCTTGTGCGTGTGAAGCACACGTGATAACCGCTACACTACGGAAACACCTGAAGATCGTGCGGCCTAATAAAAAATCTCAACTCGTAACTATTGCCATGTCCCAAGACAGAGAGAGAGAGAGAGATAGACAGACGGACGAACGGTCTGACATTGCATTAGATAGGGAAAACGATTCACTTTTTCCTGTCAGCAATTAATCAGCGTTTAATTTGCATATTTTCCAAATAGGGAAATTAATGACAACGCTAATAGACGTGAGCTTTATTTATGGTCATTGCGATAAGCCGAGTAAAAGTGTTTTAGACTTTGTGTGCCTGCCAGACAAAAAGGCAAGCAGGCAGTCAAGCGGCCAAGAAGCCAGGCCAGCTAAGATCATTAGTTTTAAGGTCTTGTTTTTATACAGGTCTTTGAACTTGAACCACTAAACATGCAAGCAATTGCAGGCAATAGGTACTTTGTTTACTGGAATGTTTGTGTGCCAATGAATATTTTAAAAAGTTATACAATTCCAGCGTTATAACAATATTTTATTTGGTTTCTTGGTTATGTATAGGAAGAGTATCTCTAAGGGTAGGTTTAAGTTCGTTTGCTTACCATATAATAATTTTTCCATTGACTGCAAACATTTTTGACAGTTAAGGAAGGCGCATTAAAAGTTTAGAACCTTCTTACACACAATTCTCATAATATTATAAAGTTTTAGACTTAAAGAAAATATTTAAAATTAAATGACATCTTAAACTAAGGATAAATCTTATTTAAAAAGATATTTTGATTGAAAGTTATTCAAGTTACTTCGATAATTCGAGCAAGAGTCTATCTTTTTCATTGATTTTCTTTATTTTGTTTTTGGTCATAGTATCACTATGACTTCTCAAAGCGCTGGCATCCAGGACCACCCAAAGTTCAAGGGCAGTAAGCTACCTAGAAAATTCCAAAGAAGGAAAGTCTGTATCAATGTTTGTTGTAGTAGATATCTTGGCACTCTAATTTGTTTATGCTAAAAACTAGTTTCCTTAAATTGTAGTGGCAAATCCCTATAAAACCCTTCTTACGTGGGATATGTATGTATTACAATTGTTAAAAAGGGCATCTGGCCAAAATGACTTGCAAATTTAGTTGGATAAGCATTTGGCGGCGGCTGATAAGTATAATCAATTGGCATTGGCAATGCGAATTCTAAAGTTGGCATTGGACACCCGCAAGCCAAACGAGTTTAGCCATGATACAGGTGACAACTGAACATGGAAAACTAATTTATGTGTGTGTGTGTGTATATAAAAGCGTAAACAGCATAATATTTCTTTAACAAGTACTATACATAAATACATATAGAATAAATTGGTATGCGGTGTCAAGTGTCTCAATGAAAGTTACAGCGACACTTGTGAAGACCTTGACCGCGTCTGATACTGACTTGGATTTCGATTTGGATTGGGATTGGGATTCGGAGTCTGCGTCTGATACTGTATGTTAAGAAACGGTAATATGAAACCGCTAAAAATTGTACTTTATAACCGAAGGCGAGAGAAGTAAGTGCAGCAGAGGCAACACAACGCTAACAACATTTTGCTCTTAACAAGTTCTTTAGCTATTTTTTTTGTTTCTTGGCCTACGGGCTTGAAACGTGTTAAGGAGTTAAGGAATTGGTGTCTATCGCAGCATCTGCGATATGAGCAACAACCTGGCCGGTTTCATCTCTTCTGGCCATAAGCCATATCACTTACTGTTGTTGGTATTGTTGCAGTTGTTGTTGTTGCTGTTGCTGTTACCTCTGCTTATTACTGACCAAGTTATGCTACAGCAATGTGTCATGTTGTCCCGCTGGCGACTATAACGACTGGCAAGCATGTTGGCAGTTGCCAGTTGCCTCCGTCTCTCTTTATTTTTTCTTGCCACAAATTTCACACCTCCCACAACGGGGAGGCGAGAGGCCGCTTCAGGCGCCAGTCGAATCAAAACAGCTGGCCATGGCACTCAGTTGGCCAAATCAGCAGCCGCATCGATCTTCATTCAAGTTCACCTCTCTCTCTCTCTTTCGTGAATACCCTATTAAAAATGCTTCAAATCGGTATTTCATACTCTTTCATTTAATAAAATTCTGCCTATTAAAAGTTATTGATAAGATAAATCAACCAGCTTTTGTCATTCTCTGGTTATACAAAAACAGCTGATAAACAGGGCTGACCTACTTTTTTTTTGCTATTAGATACTTAGCATGTGGATGTAGACCCCAAAATGATTATTTTGTTATTATTTTTAAAAATTATTTCTAAAGATTTGTAAATTAATTATTAATTATTTCTTTTAAAAATGTCTTTACCTCGGGAGTCAACAGTTTTTACACAAAACACGCAATTTAGACATTGTTGATTAAAGTACAGGGTATCTGATAGTCCTCTCATTTACAGCCCTTTCTATCATCTCCCTCACTTCTTGTTTTTGTGTTGTCTCTGGCCTCCTTGGCTAGCATCTTCATCTTTATTAATCGCTACATTTATTTGATTATCTTGCCGCCGCCGAGAACTCCTTTACCAGGGAGTTGGAGTTGGAGTCGAATCGACTTCTTGTTGAGATTTATGCCATGGCCGTGTTATTTACGCGCTAATCATGCAACACTTTTCATTTTGACACGTTCGGGGCGGCACTCATAAAAGCGATGCCAGTGCGGTAATTATGTAAATTTTCAAGTTGATCTTGTTGTTGTGTTGTTGTTACTGTTCTGTTTCTGTTTCCTTACACTGACCATGGCCGGGAGGGGATAACCATTTTATGATCTATGCTGGCCGATTCGTGCTTAGAAATGAACACAAATTGATAAAAGCAACATCAACAACAACAAAAACAGAAACGAGTATCGTCGAACTCTACTTTAATGGCCCAGCACGATTACGAACTATGTAAGTTTCTCCGGTTTGTTTTCACTGGCAAACACGTCGCTAACATAAATTAACGCCAACTTGCCGGAGCGGGAGAAGGAGGAGGTGTCAGGATCCGCTGCTGACCACAGTTTAACGCTGTGAAATTCCAGGGAAAACGCGCTTTGCGTGTTTTGACACCAAACATCCGCGTAAAGCCGCATTCGCATTAGTTGTTGGCTCCCTACACAAGGGCTGCACGTGGTTGACCGAGGGGGTTAAGAGTGCTAGGAAGGGGGCTATGCCTCGATGTTGATCTTGTTAGCCGTTGCCGTTCATGCGCATGACTGCAATTTAAGCGCCATAAATTGTGTGTTCTCAATGTTCGCCCCTATTCTCCTATCATGTCGTTGGCAATGTGTCAAAGTTGTTATGCCATTCGGTATACTTACATATATGAAGTAAAGGGTATTTGTGATTGAAGGTATATTGAAAATGTATTACTTGATTGATATATATTGAAAGTATTTTTCATTTCCTTAAATATGATTTTTTTTTTAGGAATTTGTAAAATATATGGAGGGTATAAATTGATAGTTTTTTTTTACATTTTCTTCCCTTTTCTTTGTGCCATTCCCAATGTACAAGTGAAAACACTGTGCAACATTTTTTCGGGCAATCAAATCCAAACTAAGATTTAATACTTTAGTCTTCAAATATTTTTCAAATTCATAAGTGTTAAAGTTCCTAAAATATATAATAAAATTTAGGACGGATGTCAGATATATGGTAGAAGTAGGAAATCTGATGTATTTTCATTTTTTGAATAATTATATTGAACTGAACGGGGTTAATAAGAGGTTAAACAATACATTTATTTATACATTCTTGCGATTTAGAGACTATATACATATTATCAAAATTGTTTTTTCTGCAAATTAAAAAAATATATATCTTAATTTTTGACAAAATTAATGATGCAGAAATTCAACTTCGTTTTTATGTGTTGCCCAGTGTAATGAGACGCAGCATTAGACGACTTAATAGGATTCAATGCAATGAGAGAGAGAGAGGGGAGGCAAGATGTGTGTTTGTGTGTCTGTAAGTGCAATGCGGGGGTTCATTGCTTTGACATATGCAAATGGTACAACTAATTAAACAATCCCTCACACAGCATAGACGACAGGCATAAATAAATGATTGCCATAACAGTTTTTGTTTTTATTTCTTTCAATAAGTTATTTGCCGAGGCATAAACATTTTCTACACGATTAATAGAGTTAATTACGAGTAGCTCGACGCCGTTGTTGTTGGCATATGTAAGTGTAACTGACAAACTGGTCAACATTTGCCAATGAATTAATCAACAGCAGTTAAGAAATGTGAACTTATACCTGATATGTGCAAACAGTGATCACTGATTGTGGATTGTGGTGATTTTAGATCGTAGATTGTGGATTGGTGATCAGAAATCATTCGTAGGCATTTAATTATACATCAAAATATTATTCCAAGTGGCGTTACTGACAAATGATAATTGCTATTTGCATGACAATTAGAATTGCTGTCGCAATGCGTCTGGCCAAGATCATTCAAGTTGGTCAAGCTAAGCAGGCGCCGTGAAGCTTTGAAATGTTGCTGTTGTTGTTGTTGGTTCTCTTGGCCCATCGAGACTAATGCAATTGGCTACGCCATGCATTTCCTGCATATTTGATCCGCCTGAACAGGCAACAAGGCAGGCAGAGAGACAACCAAGCAGGCAGGCAGACAAGCTGCATACCGTGATCATCAACAGGCAAAAAGATTTAAACAGAAATGCAAGATCAATGACAATTATATACATATACATATACACACTTCTATCTTAATGCCCCGAAAAAGATGTGTGGTGGAGCTCGTATTTCAATGAACTTGACATTGAAAACAGCAAACGACAAGCAACAAGAAAGAAAGAACTCGCTTCTGTCAATCAGTTTTTAGCTTAAGAGCGCAGCACACCACCGATCATTATCAACGATCCTTTGCGATCCGAAAATGATATAAATTTGTTTGTTGTTGGTCTTAAGTGCCCGTTTTAATTGTTGTTGCTGCCGCTGCATCAAATATTGAGTTTATTTTTAGGGTATCAGCACCCAAGCGTATCGGCACCAATGCCATTCAGTGTGATGAGTTGCAGGGGCAAAAGTATCCAATTGCAATGCTGACAAGAGCACGTACAAAGTGCAACTTGGCTTTGCTGTCAATCAAATTTAACATACGATCAATATCGTATCCTCCCACCACATTCAAAGGTTAAAGGGTTGTTGAACTGGAATGCCACCAATAAGTAGGAGCTACGCCATTTAGATGTCAAATACAATCACTTCATTAGGTAAAACTATCAGCATCAATATATATTCCTATCCCTAATGAGAACAAGTAAGAAGACTCTAGTCGAGTAAGCTCGACTAGAAGATACCCTTAACCCTTGACCATACAGACGGACAGATGGTCGGGCTAACAGACATACACATATGGCTGTGTAGTTCTGTACCAATACTTGATGGTTTCATATCTCCGGTGTTTCTTAACCGATTTTAATGAAATTTTTACAGAAGTTCATTATTTTGCTTAATAGTTTCAATCCTCATTTTCAGTTTTTTGAAATCTAAGATTTTTTTGTTATCGATTCCATGTGTATATCGTAAACCTGAAAAGTTATCGAAAATTTGAAACAAACTTGTCATGCCTAGGAATTAGGAGAGCTCATATCCAATATTTTGAGTCTCTAGCTTTTGTAGTTTCTGAGATCGACGCGTTCATACATACAGACGGACGGACAGACGGACGGACAGACGGACGGACAGACAGACGGACATGGCTAAATCGACTCGGCTGTTGATGCTGATCAAGAATATATATACTTTATGGGGTCGGAGAAGCTTCCTTCTCCCTGTTACATACTTTTGCACAAAACCATTATACCCTTTTTTACCCATTTCATGGGTTAAGGGTATAAAAAGACATCCCTAAGGTCTTCAGGGGTGTTTGGGTACAGTTAATAATATGGAACTGTCTAATTTTATTCAAAATTATAGATTTTTGTTTACTTAGTATTAAAAACAAATGTGGAAAAAATGTAAATGTAATTACAATTTTCCATACTAGCTAAATTAGCTTTAAGTTGTTAATCTTCCTATTGATATACTCATGATCATGATATACTTATTATATCTATTCTTATATCTAAGTCAAATATTTGACATGTGCTGATAAGATCATAATGTGTGAACTGAAGACTCTTTACTTAAGTATTATAATGTTTTTATTAGAGTCTATTACGTTTTAGAGTGATATAGATGAAAGATTTGAGCATTTTATACAATCAACCTTAATAATGACTTATTATATATAAAGCGTTAACTTAACTTTTCAAAAGAGTCAGATCATACAAAGAATGTTAATGTTCTTAATTATTATAACACCTGACTTTGTTAACTCTTTTGACGCAACATTTAAAGATTGAGACTCGTCATCAATATGAATAACCATAGTTACAGATGACGAGTTTTACTCGTCTACGAAATTAAACATAAATCGGGACTCAAAGAGTTAAATGACAAACCATTGTATGTTTATGAACCTCTCGATTTTGATAAGTTACTCGTTTTGCCCTCGCTGCATGCGTTTTTTATGTGCTAACATATCGGAAAAAAAAAACACTAGCCTAGCTAGCTAATCAATTGCAGATAAGCACGCCATAATATCATCAAAAACAATGGCCAAAATGTACACTTTCGACTATCTAAAAACAAATTTTTTTGGCCTAACTAATATTTCGGAAGGCTTTTCAAGCGATATATTCTCTAGGGCTCGCAATCAAACAGAATACCAACAACAATGATTGAGTACTGGAATGTGTGTGTATGAGTCATTTAATAATAAATAAAATGCCTTAAAATGCTAAGACTTATTGCCACCAAAAATCGATTAATGGCCATTTCGATGGTCGTTCCACTCTTTGCCCAATGCCTGATCACGAGCTTGTTGTCTCAACACCTTGCCACTGCCAGTCTTAGGCAATTCGCTCAGAAAGAAGACGCCACAGTGAAGCTGTTTGTGAGTGACAACCAGACGCTGTGCCACATACTCAACAATATCCATTTCGGAGAGACGGCTGCCGGGTATCTTGACCACAGCTGCAGCAGCGGGATCCCCATCGACCTCATTCCACAGACCAAAGACGCAGGCCTCGATAACGTCGGGTAGCTCGGCAATGACCTGTTCCAGCTCGTAGGGACAGTATTGGGCGCCGTGAAAGCGCAACATGTCCCGCTTGCGTTCCACAATGTGCAGAAAGTTCTCGTTGTCGAAGTAGCCCATGTCTCCGGTATGGAACCAGCCTTGGTAGTCCTGAATGCGTTTCGATTCATTCGGATTGCCATAGTAGCCATTCCACACCTTGCCATTGTGCACCAGAATCTCACCCGTTTCGCCATGTCCCAAACTACGTCCAGCATCATCTAGAATCTTAACCTTGATGCCCGGTACTACACGACCCACGGATGAGGGTTTGGCCACGCCCATATTAGCTGCTACGCCTCCACATTCGGTTAGTGCATACCCATATGAGATTTGACCATGTAGCAAATATTCTTTCAGCTTCAACAAATTTGCCACATAGCACATGCCACCGCCAATGCTGATGTATCGCACACCCCTCAGTCTACCCTTGCTGAGAGTGGGTGCCTTCAGAAGTGATGCCGCCTGCTGTGGCGCCAGTGTCAGCAATGTGACCTTGTACTTTTCGATCAGTTGCAACATATACTCCGGTGTATAGGCGCGATCCGTGATGCAGCGTGTAGAACCGTGACAACAACTGAAGAGCATATTAAACAAACCGGGCGCCCAATCTATTGTACTAAAGGAGAGCAACACATCCTGTCCGGTGACAAAGCTAATAAAGGGAAATTGCATTGATTAGTTGTTGTATATCATTAAACTTCATACAATTGCTACCCAAAATCAAAGAGACAAGCGGAGTTCGATATGCAAACCGCTTTTGGTGGTCCTGTGGTGCCCGAGGTGCAAAGTATAGCCACAGTTTGATCACCGCCCAACATTAGGGTTTCCGGTCTGCAATAAGAGAATGTTTCAGTAAGAAAAGAGTTTAAAAATCATCTACTTACACATAATACAACTCCTGTTTGGTTGGCTCTAATAGATCCTCAATGCGCGGCAATTGTAATCGATGATCCTTGAGCGTATAGACCGGAGCCTTAAGCATTTTAGCAATGGCACCCAGTCGATCGTAGACCGAACCATCACAGAATATGATTCGTGGTCGGGTGATACAAAACAAGTGTCGGAAAGTCGCCTCATCATGCCAGGGGCTGACAGCATGAAACGGTGTGCCATTGAGCAGACAACCGAGCACTACCGGCATCAGATATGTGGTATTGGTGCCCGCAATGCCAACCACATCATCCTGTCTTAAATTCATAGCCTTTAATTGCTGGGCAATGCGAATGGCAAAGCTGATGGCCTCTCCATTGGTCAAAGCTGTTCCTTCCGTATCAGAAATCTAAAATCAAATATGCAACAATATGAATATTCATGATATTGAAGTTAGAGTGTTAATCCCTCCCTCACCTGGCATAAGTTAGCCGGATGATTCCGCATAAACGCAAATAGTATTTTGCCAATGGAACAGTCGGCGTCAAAGAAATGCGCCGGCCTTGGTCCACTCCAAACTTTTGTGTATTTATCGAACTGTGTGTTGGGGCCGCCCTCCATCTTCGATATCTGTTGACTTAGATAAGAGCCGTCGAATGATGTGCGCTCGTCCAAGCGTCACGCAAGTCGTTCACCAACTGGCGACCATCGTCGACATCGTCGACCAACACCTGGTAGCAACTTATCAGCTTATCAGTTAACCGTTTGCCTATCAAACGGTTAATAAACGTCACCTATCTGAAAACTCCGGGGAATTCGAAAAGCTTTAGCTCTACACGAGATAAGCTGTGCTTGCCAAAAAAAAGTTGCAGATTGTCGAGCTGATAGCAAAGTTTACTACTTGTATAAAAACTTTAGCCTTGAATTCATTTTAGTAAGATATTTTTTAGAACAGACTCTACATAGCCATTAAGGCGGTAAGTCGATTAGTTAGTTAATCAACAATTTTTATTAGGGAAATAAAAGTTGCCCAACCAGAAACAAAAATGTAAGTAAAGCCTCATTTAAATTTCATTAAAAATATCAGTTTTCATTTTGCTTTTTCTTCATTCCTAGAAAATATGCCATTGTTGCCCTTCGATTGGTTTTGCCATTGGGGCTTCTCTTTATATCATTCACGATGAGCACTCCTCCATGTAAATGCTTAAAGCTGGAACTTGTTTGCTCTTTCACATAGTCCACCACATCCTGTGCTGTGATTTCTGATCCAATCGTCCTTACCACAACAGCAGCTGCTTCATCACCGATGATGTCGTTATAAATTCCAAAGATGCATGCCTCAGCAACACCTGGTATTTGGGCTATTAATTCTTCAACTTCGTTAGGGCATAGGCAACAACCGATATATGCGTTGTATTTCTCGCTATATATAGGAACTCTACAATATCCGTTTGCTTCAGTCCCGACGATCTCATAAAACTATCACGATTGTGATTTTAAGCCAACTTGAGAAGTATGTCTTGATCCGGTGAATTTAATGGATAGGATATTATCAGAAAGCTAGAACGCCGATATCTTTGTTTTTTGTACCAAAACAAAACATTTCGATACACAAACGAATTTTTTAAGACTTTCTAGAAATGTTTGCCGTAAATAAAATCAAATAACTTTACATATGAAAAATATGAATTTTTTATTTTAAATATTTTCTTGTTATTAAAGAACAGAGTTATATTTGAATATTGGCTTAAGCTTCTGAGAGTATAGTCTTAAGCTCCAAAAAATGTGCCTTGGCTGCAATTCGATTTGTCTTACCATTGGGGGTTCTTTGTATGTCGTTCACAATGATAGCACCTGCATGTAAATGTTTGTAGACAGCATTTGTTTGCTGCTTGACAAAGTCGACCACATCCTGTGCTGTGATATCCGATCCCATCTTCTTTACTACAGCAGCAGCTGCCTCATCACCGACAAGTGGGTTTTCGATTCCAAAGACACATACCTCAGCAACGCCGGGCATTTTCGCAATGATTTCCTCGATTTCATTTGGATAATACATAACGTTCTGATGCTTAAGCATATCCTTCTTACGATCCACAAAATAGAGATAATCGTCTTCATCCATATAACCCAAGTCACCAGTGTGAAACCAGTTGGACTCATCAAGCACTTTAATAGTTTCCTCTGGATTGTCATAATATCCAGGCCAATCAACAACATTATAGACGCATATCTCACCAACCTCGTTTGGACCTAGATTTTCACCTTGCTCGTCAATTATTTTAATCTTGTATCCTTCGGCTAAGTATCCTACTGAATTGGGTTTCCTGTCGAAGCTTGGATTTACGCAACAGAATCCTATCTCGGACATGCCGTACCCCATGTGTAGACAGTCCTTCGGCAAATGTTTCCGCATTGCTTGTAGAATTTCCAAGGAACAGGGACCACCACCGAGCATATAGGCTTCAATGCTTTTCAAGTTTGTCTTCTCAATCTCTGGACAATTAAGCATCATCGCCATACGGGATGGTACCTCAATCGTGACGGTAACTTTGTATTTCTCAATAATGTTCAGAATGTGTACTGGATCAAATGGACGGTCGTTCAATATGCGTAGGCAGCTGTAGGCGGCCGACATAATAGTTGCCCAGAGACCTGACAACCAGTCTAGAGTACTGTGTACGTACACAACATCAGCGGTTGTATAAGGTCTAAAGGATAAAGGCCGTAGGGAATACAAGCTAAAGAAATTTTATTATTAGTCATTTTGTTTCCCTCACATAAAGAAGATGAATAACCTATAAAAGTTCGTGATAGGCACGGCCTTGGGCACTCCAGTTGTTCCCGATGAGCAAAGAATAGCCAAGGTTTGATTATTTCCCTGTTCTAAGGTAGCAGGTCTGAAAATCGGTTCTACGGGAGTGGTTAGAACCTCTTCAAAGCTTATGGATCCACTCTGATGGTTGCGCATTGTAATGATCTTGACATTCAATTTTTCCGTAGATGACTTCACTTTCTCGTAGTCGTCTCCGTCACAGAAAATCAGACGTGGTTTTGTTGTATTAAAAAGTTTCTCAATAGTTGACTGTTCATACCCTATATTAAGGGAATGAAATGCAATACAATTGAAGAAACAACCATAGACTACGGCAGGGATGTGTGTTGTATTTCTTGCTATAATGCCCACAATATCCGACTGTACAAGACCCAGGTTTCTTAAATACATGGCTACCCGCATTGAGTTCATAAGCACTTCTTCTCTAGTTAAAACAGTGCCTTCACTGTCCGAGATCTTGTTGAAAGAGCAATATTAAAATGCATAAACTGGAAAAGAATTAACAACTTAAACTTACTTGAGCTATTTCCTTTGGATGTCGACGCAATTCATAAAAAATAATCTCGCCTATTGATATACCGGGTGCAAAATAATTACGTGGCTTATCGCGACTCCATATCCTTTGCTCCTTGTCGTAGATGTTCTCCATTTTCAAAGACATTCTTAATCAGTCCAACTAACTTTTACAAATGAAGATGCGTATTCGACTCATGCTACTTTTATACCTACCGATAACGTCTTTTGTTGTGACTGAAAATAACTTTGTACAACCGCAATATACCTTGACAGAGTAGTTGTTGGGGGAATAAAAACCATAGCTTTTATTTTAATTATTTTTTTTTTATTATTAAAATAAACCAAACTAAAACCGTTTGCCCATCAAACGGTTAATAAACGTAACCTATCTGAAAACTCTTACGAATTCAAAAAGCTTTAGCTCTACACAAGATAAGCTCTACTTGCGATAAGCCCAAAAAAAAGCTGCAGATTGTCCAGCTGATAGCAAAGTTTACTAGATGTATAAAAAGTTTAGCCTTGACTTCTTTTTAGAAAGAGTTAGTTAGAACAGACTCTACAGAGTCATTTAAACGCTAAGTCGATTATTTTGTTAAACAACATTTTTTATTAATGAAATATATTTAAACCAACCAGGTACAAAAATGTTAGTAAAGCCTCAATTAAATTTCATTTAAGATTTCAGTTTTCATTTTGCTTTTCCTTCATTTCTAGAAAATATGCCATTGTTGCCCTTCGATTGGTTTTGCCATTGGGGCTTCTCTTTATATCATCCACGATGAGCGCTCCTCCATGTAAATGCTTAAAGCTGGCACTGGTATGCTTTTTCACATAGTCCACAACATTCTGTGCTGTGATATCTGATCCAATCGTCCTTACCACAGCAGCAGCTGCCTCATCACCGATGATGTCGTTATAAATTCCAAAGACGCATGCCTCAGCAACGCCTGGCATTTGGGCTATTAATTCTTCAACTTCGTTAGGGAAGAACACAATATTTTTGTACTTGAGCGTATCTTTAATGCGATCCGCAATGTAAATAAAGCCATCGTCATCCATATAACCCAAGTCTCCAGAGTGAAACCACATCTCGGAGTCCATCACATTGTGTGTCTCTTCCGGATTTCCATAATATCCAGGCCAATACTGACCACTATAGAAACATATTTCGCCCTTTGTATTGGGACCCACAGCCCTGCCATCCTCGTCGAGGATCTTTATTTTTATGCCACCCATTACACGACCACATGATTTGGGTTTCTTATCAAAGTGTAAGTTCATGCAGCCCGTATGTCCCAACTCTGTTAGGGAGTATGACTGGTGAAGACAGTCCGTCTTGAGACGACGTCGCAAACAGTGTTGTCCCTCTATGGGACAATGACTGCCTCCGAAAAAGCACTTTCGAACGCTGTCCAGATTGGCTTTTTCAAACTCTGGATATCTAACCAACATCATCATGTCCGAAGGAGCCAGAATTAGATGTGTTATTTTGTATTTCTCAATAATTTGTATCAGGCCTGGAGCATCATTTGGACGATCGGTTATAACGCGTTGGGCTTTGAAACCTGCAGCAACAGTTATAGACAGTCCGGACAGCCAGTCCAATTGGCTGTCTGCAAACATAATATCATTGGCGGTCATTGCTCTGAAATATTTCGATTATATCAAGAGTTACAATCTCTCATTTCAAGTTTCTTACGTGTAAAGGTTAATCATCCTGTGACTGTTTGTTATTGTTACTGCTTTAGGTATTGCAGTTGTCCCAGATGAGCAAAGAATTGCCAAAGTTTGATCAAGTCCCTGTTCCAAAGGAAGAGGTTGAAAATCCGGTTCAATTGGTGTAGCCAGAACCTTTTCAATGCTAATGGAACCAGTCTGATGGTTTCGCATTGTAACGATCTTCACACTTAAGTTCTTGGTTGCTGACTTAACTGTTTCAAACTCATCACCATCACAGAAAATAAGAAGTGGCTTCGTTATTTTGAAGTGATTCTCTATGGTGGACTGATCATATGCCGTATTTAGTGCATGAAATGCAATGCCATTGAAAAAACAAGCATACGCAACAGCCGATATATGCGTAGTATTTCTCGCTATAGTTCCTACAATATCCGTTTGCTTCAGTCTCAAAGATCTCATATAGCTGGCCACACGCATTGAGTTTGAAAGGAGTTCCTCTCGCGTCAGAATAGTATTTTCAGTATGCGAGATCTAATAAAATATTCTATTTATTTCTCTAATGAAAACTAGAAAAAACTAAAAAAAACTCACTTGAGCTTTTAGCTTTGGATGTTTTTGCATCTCTTTAAAAATAATCTGACCTACGGATAGATCCGGTGGAAAGTGATTTTGTACCGCCGGGCCACTCCAAATCTTTTGCTCCGCATCGTAAGTATTCTCTGGATAGTAAGCCATTCTGTATCAGATGAACGCACTACTTTAAATGATGTGGCCAAATGAAATCTACATAGTTTTATATTCAACACCTAAAAATAATTTAGGTTATCATGATCTATGTTAGTTTAATGTAACAATAAACAACTAACACTGTGTTGCTTATCAAATCATTTTTAGAGTACTAATTAATTTTTATAGCCTTTTACGATTAAAATACGGATTACGGTCGTAATGTTGAGTGAAATACAGTGCTTACATACTTTGTTGCAGAAGTTGTGATAAATTCCTCGCTTGGAAATTACTGATTGTGGGCAGATTTTATAGTATTTTGTTCTTTGTAGGCTATGATGTCGAAAGATTATTTATAATCGAACAAAATCGGCTCAGTTTATTGAACTGCACAACTAAGAAGTGTGTTTGGTCCAGTGAACTTGATATGAAAATTTTATTTTAAATATTTTCATATTATTAAAGAGCAGAGTTATATTTGAACATTGGCTTATGACTCTTAGGATTTATTCTTAAGCTCCAAAAAATGTGCCTTGGCTGCAATTCGATTTGTCTTACCATTGGGGGCTCTTTGTATGTCGTCCACAATGATAGCACCTGCATGTAAATGTTTGTAGACAGCATTTGTTTGCTGCTTGACAAAGTCGACCACATCCTGTGTTGTGATATCCGATCCCATCTTCTTTACTACAGCAGCAGCTGCCTCATCACCGACAAGTGGGTTTTCGATTCCAAAGACACAGACCTCAGCAACGCCGGGCATTTTTGCAATGATTTCCTCGATTTCATTAGGATAATACATAACGTTCTGATGCTTGAGCATATCCTTCTTACGATCCACAAAATAGAGATATTCGTCTTCACCCATATAACCCAAGTCTCCAGTGTGAAACCAGTTGGACTCATCACGCGCTTTAAGAGTTTCCTCTAGATTATCATAATATCCAGGCCAATCAACAACATTATAGACGCATATCTCACCAACCTCGTTTGGACGTAGATTTTCACCTTGCTCGTCAATTATTTTAATCTTGTATCCTTCGACTAAGTATCCAACTGAATTGGGTTTCCTGTCGATGCTTGGGTTTACGCAACAGATACCTATCTCGGACATACCGTAAGTCATGCGTAGACAGTCCTTCGGCAAGTGTTTCCGAATTGCTTGTAGAATTTCCATGGAATAGCGACCACCACCGAGAAAATAATGCTTAATGCTTTCCAAGTTTGTCTTCTCAATCTTTGGACAGTTAAGCATCATCGCCATATGAGATGGTACCTGAATCATGATGGTAACTTTGTATTTCTCAATAATGTTCAGAATGTGTACAGGATCAAATGGACGGTCGTTCAATATGCGTAGGCAGCTGTAGGCGGCCGACACAATAGTTGCCCAGAGACCTGACAACCAGTCTAGAGTAGTGTGTATGTACAAAACATCAGCGGTTGTGAAAGGTCTATAGGATACAGCCCATAGGGAAAACAAGCTTAAGAAATTGTATTATTAGTTATATTGGTTTCACTCACGTAATGAAGATGGGTAGACTGTAAAAGTTCGTGATAGGCACTGCCTTTGGCACTCCAGTTGTTCCCGATGAGCAAAGAATAGCCAAGGTTTGATTATTTCCCTGTTCTAAGGTAGCAGGTCTGAAAATCGGTTCTACGGGAGTGGCTAGAACCTCTTCAAAGCTTATGGATCCACTCTGATGGTTGCGCATTGTAATGATCTTGACATTCAATTTTTCCGTAGATGACTTAACTTTCTCGTAGTCGTCTCCGTCACAGAAAATCAGACTTGGTTTCGTTGTATTAAAAAGTTTCTCAATAGTTGACTGTTCATACCCTATATTAAGGGAATGAAATGCAATACAATTGAAGAAACAACCATAGACTACGGCAGGGATGTGTGTTGTATTTCTTGCTATAATGCCCACAATATCCGACTGTACAAGACCCAGGTTTCTTAAATACATGGCTACCCGCATTGAGTTCATAAGTACTTCTTCTCTAGTTAAAACAGTGCCTTCACTGTCCGAGATCTTATTGAAAGAGCAACATTAATATGCATGAACTGGAAAAGAATTCACAAATTGCACTTACTTGAGCTATTTCCTTTGGATGTCGTCGCAATTCATAAAAAATAATCTCGCCTACTGATATACCGGGAGCAAAATAATTACGTGGCTTATCGCGACTCCATATCCTTTGCTCCTTGTCGTAGATGCTCTTCAAAGACATTCTTAATCAGTCCAACTTACTTTTACAAATGAAGATGCGTATTCGACTCATGCTACTTTTATACTTGCCGATAACGTCTTTTGTTGTAAACGAAATTGGCTTTACAACTCAAATATATTAAGTAAGCAATTTAGGGTGTTGCTGACGGGTAGCTGCATTGTCGCAATTATTTTTAGTTGTGTACGTCGCATTTAAGCAGTAGAACTTGTACCTGAGAAAATCTTTAAAACTAATGCACCATTGGATAAATGTTTTTTGGTGGTGTGGGAAAAACATAACAAAATTATAAGGTCGTAATGTTGAGTTAAATACAGTGCTCACTTACTTTGTTGGAAATGGCTGATTGTGGACAGATTTTATTGTATTTTTGTTCTTTGTTCGCTATGATGTTGAAAGATTTATATATACTCGATACTCGAACAAAATTGGCTCAGTTTATTGAACTGCACAATTGATTTTATAACGTTTTTTTTTGGTTTCTAGTACCAGTTAAACAAAGGTTTTAAATGGTTAAGATAAGCTCCATATTATTAAGGGAGTGTTGACCTTACTTTTATTAAGGCTAGACCGACTGAATATTATAGGGATGTATTTTAATTATTTTCCTATGTAACATTAGGATGTACAACCGCAATATAGCTTGACAGAGTGGCTGTTGGAGGAATAAAAACCTTAACTTTTTTTTAAATTTATTTATTTTTATTAAGACAATTTCTTAGTGCAAGTGCTTATTACTAAAATAAACTAAAACCGAAAGATTGCTGCATTGAAATGCATTGGCTAAAGTAGTATTAAGATATAACTGTTGCATACTTGTAGAGACACGTAATAAATTGTTTAAGTGAAGCATAAATTGCGGCATACTTTAATGAGCAAATACACAACGACAATACATTCTAATAATGTGAATAATTGGCACCGAAATCAAACCAAAATAATATTAAATACTAATCTATCCGTTTCTGCCCTTAAGTTCTAAAAAGTAAGCCTTTGTTGCCTGCCTATTCGTTTTGCCATTGGGGCTTCTTTTCAGATCATCCACAATTAGAGCACCTGCATGTAAATGTTTATAGGTGGCACAAGAATGCTGCTTCACATAGTCAACAACGTCTTCTGCCTTAATTTGTGCTCCAATCTTCTTCACCACAGCAGCAGCTGCCTCGTCGCCATTATATTTGCTCCGGATGCCAAAGGCAGAGACTTCAGCGACGCCTGGCATTTTAGATATGACTTCTTCGATCTCGGTTGGGTAATACATATTGTTCTGATACTTAAGCATTTCCTTTTTACGATCCACAATAAAGATATAACCATCGTCATCCATATAGCCCAAGTCTCCAGTGTGCAGCCATCCATCCAGGTCACGTATTTTTTTCGTTTCCTCAGGATTATCAAAGTATCCAGCCCAATACTGACCACTGTGGATACATACTTCACCCACTTCGTTGGGTCCAAGCGCTTCGTCCTGATCATTTATTACTTTTAGCCTGAAGTCTTCACCCAAACGGCCAACCGAATTAGGTTTCTCATCAAAGTTGTGGTTCATGGAAACTAAACAGCTCACCTCAGTAAGGCCGTATGCCAAATGCAGGCAATCGGTTGCTAAACGACTTCGTATGGCATTTTGCACCTCCAAGGAGCAACTACTACCTCCGAAAATGTAAGTCCGAATGCTATCGAGACTAGTGTGCTTGAAGTCCGGACAATTCACTACCATTGCCATATGAGAAGGGGCTTGCAATACCCATGTAAGTTTGTGTTCCCGAACCATACGCAAGAAACAGACAGGATCAAATGCAGTGTCGACTATAATGCGTTTAGTGCTGTAGACACCCGAAGTAACCGTTGTCACCAGTGCTGTCGTCCAGTCTAGAGTACTATGTGTGAATTGAACGTCAGCGCTAGTCAGATGTCTGAGTTGAAATGGGAACATTACTAAAATGAACTTTCTATTTTTAAATATTGCCTGTTTACCTGTTGCAGTTCAATATTTTACGACTGTTTGTAACTGTCACTGCTTTGGGAGTACCCGTTGTTCCCGAAGAGCAGAGAATGGCCAAGGTCTGATCATTTCCACATTCCAAGCGAGCAGGCTGAAAATCTGCTTCTACAGGTGTAGCTAGGACCTGATCAATACTAATAGATCCACTCTTGTGGTCACACATTGTAACGATCTTCACATTTAACTTCCTTGTAGCCGATTCTATTTTCTCGTACTCATTTCCATCACAGAAAATCAGTCGGGGTTTCGTTATATTGAAAAGCATCTCAACGGTTGACGGCTCATACGCGATGTTTAGCGAATGAAAAGCAATGCCATTGAAAAAGCAAGCATACGCCACAGCAGATAAATGCGTAGTATTTCTACCTATAATTCCCACAATATCCGTTTGCTTCAGTCCCAAGGATCTCATATAGCTGGCCACTCGCATTGAGTTCAGATGGAGTTCTTCTCTGGTTAAAACGGTGTGCTCAGTGACAGAAATCTATCCGAAAATTGAATTTACTTAGTAGTATAATATCAACTTGACTGCGCAACTTAAGTTTACTTGAGCTATCAGCTGCGGATGACGGCGCATCTCATGGAATATTATCTCCCCTATAGACAAATCGGATGCAAAGTAATCACGCGTCTGCTGACCACTCCAAACTTTGCGCTCTTCATCGTAGTTGTTCACCGGCTTGTAAGTCATTTTCACTGCAACTAGATTGAATTTCTCAATGTAACTGATGAGAACATTGCGAATTTGCTTGCATTTTATACTTGATGTCGTGCTCGAAGACGTAGATAACATTCGCACTCTTCAAACGTAATTCATGCTTCTAATTGTAAATAAGTCTCAGCGGGACTAATCAGTAAGAACCGTAAGTTTTGTTTGTGTTTGTTTTCATTCGTGTACATTGTAGTGTAAATGGTTGGTGTGCAAATCGTGACTCGACAATAAGTAATAAATTATTACTCTCAGTCGGCTAATGTGTGTAGTTAAGTGGGTTTGTTCAAATGATTCTAATCATGGTAGTTCAGCCAGGAATTCAGGGATTTAACCAAGCCGCTGAGGACACGTTTTACTGGAACTCTATTGCTTGTACAAGCAGGCCAATGTGGGTGATTGCATTACAGCTAAACCCGGTCTCTGGGATTTCAAAGGTAAATACAAATGGGAGGCGTAAAAAAATGCTGATGCCCAAGCATCTTATATAGCTAATGTAAAATCTCTGATTGCCGCTGTGAGTCTAAAGTCCTAAATTTAGAACTAAATTTGAAGATTTATTAGTGAGATTTGAATTTTTGCACGTAATTCGCATACATTTACAAGCACAAATACACATAAAAGCCGAACAAACAAAATTCTGTTGATACTATGATTGTATTTATTTAGTATATTTCTCCCATTTATTACTGTGCTCTTGAAAAGAAATTTAATAATGTTGACTTGTCAACATGATTATATTTACATTATATATTTTAATACGCTTAGTTTAAAGAGCATTCCTCTTACATATATGTTATTTAGTATATTTCTCCCATTTATTACTGTGCTCTTGAAAAGAAATTTAATAATGTTGACTTGTCAACATGATTATATTTACATTATATATTTTAATACGCTTAGTTTAAACAGCATTCCTCTTACATATATGTTATTTAGTATATTTCGGTCATTTATTACTGTGCTCTTGAAAAGAAATTTAATAATGTTGACTTGTCAACATGATTATATTTACATTATATATTTTAATACGCTTAGTTTAAACAGCATTCCTCTTCTTAAGTTCTTCAAAATGGACTTTAGTCGCATGTCGATTTGTTTTGCCGTTGGCACTTCTTTTCAGATCATTTAGAATTATAGCACCTGCATGTAATTGCTTATACTTTAAGTTGATATTCTTCTGCACATAGTCAATCACATCTTGTGCATTAATATCTGACCCGATCTCTTTTACGACTGCAGCAGCAGCCTCATCGCCATTGATCGCACTCCAGACACCAAAGACACAGACCTCAGCCACGCCTGGCAGCTGAGAAATAACTTCTTCGATCTCGTTTGGGTAATACATAATGTTCTGGTACTTGAGCATATCCTTCTTACGATCCACAATGTAGAGAAAGCAATCTTCATCCATATAACCCAAGTCTCCAGTGTGAAACCAGAGCTCCGAGTCACACATAATGCTCGACTCCTCGGGATTCCCATAATATCCAGCCCAATACTGACCATTATAGATACATATCTCGCCCACTTCGTTGGGTCCGAGATGTTCGCCCTGCTCCGAAAGTATTTTCAGCTTGAAGCTGTCCATCAAACGACCTACTGAATTGGGTTTCGCATCAAAGTTGGAGTTCATGGCCGCCGTACAGCCAATCTCCGTAAAACCGTATACAAGATGGACACAGTCATACTCTAAGCGATTTCGGATGCGTTGTTGTACCTCCAAGGAGCAACGACTACCTCCGTACAAGAAGGAGTGAATGCTCTGAAGATTAGCTTTTTCAAATTCCGGGCAGTTAACCATCATTGCCATGTGCGAGGGTGCAACCAGTACCCAAGTGATTTTGTACTTCTCAACCAAGTTCAGGAAATGGACAGGATCGAAGGGCTGATCGGTTAGAATGCGAATTGTGCTATATACGCCAGAAGCAACTGTTGTAAGAAGTCCTGTCACCCAATCCAGAGTGCTTAGACCCAGTTGAACATCGGCAGTGGTTAGAGTACTAGAAATATTAAATAGTATTTGATATAGGAATCTGTATTTTCCATCGAATTCCACGACTCTACCTACCTGCAGCAGCTTAGAATCTTGCGGCTATTTGGTACAGTAACAGCTTTTGGTATGCCCGTGGTACCAGATGAGCACAGAATAGCCAAAGTTTGATCATTTCCCAGTTCCAGGCGAGCTGGTTGAAAGTTCGTATCAACCGGTGTAGCCAGTATCTCCTCAATGCTAATGGAACCACTCTGGTGATTACGCATCGTAATAATCTTCACATTTAACTTCTTTGTAGCTGATTTTACTTTCTCATATTCGTCACCATCACAAAATATTAGTTTCGGTTTTGTTATATTAAAGAGTTTTTCAATTGTTTCCTGCTCATAGATAAAGTTAAGCGAGTGAAAAGGAATCCCATTGAAAAAGCAACCATAGACCACAGCAGGTATATGCGTTGTATTTCTCGCAATAATTCCAACAATATCCGTTTGCTTCAGTCCCAAAGATCTCATGTAACTTGCCACACGCATCGAGTTTAATTGAAGCTCTTCACGAGTTAGAATTATGTTTTCCCTGGCCGATATCTATGTGAAATATATTACATAGTAATTAATTAAATGACCATGTGTTTTATGTTACGTTCTCAGCTTACTTGAGCTATCAGCTGTGGATGACGTCGCATTTCATTAAAAATAATTTCCCCTATCGATAGATCAGATGAAAAATATTCACGTTCCTTCCCACCACTCCAAATTTTATGCTCCCCATCATAGGTATTCTTAGGTCGAAATTGCATTGTGTAGTCCGCTAGTTTACAATACTGACTGTTGACGCGAGTCGACAGCAAGCAACATTTTATACCATAGAGAGCTTCTTCATGACACTATAAATGACTTTTATTATCTTTGCAAGTACTACTTAAAAAAGTAAGCACATTGTTGTTTTTGTGTGGCAATTGAACGTGTTGATCTAATCGTGAATAGCTTGTAAATTAAATATAATATACATATTTACCTTGTTTTAGCGATCTTAAGTGTAGTTAAGCTATTATCTATCACGTGTGAAATTTACATTTATCATCTGTTGACTAATATGAATTACAATATTCTAATCTTATAAAGCTTAATTATTCTTGGAAAGGGAATCTGTAACTGTTGACTTTCTTCAACCATCACAATCGTTAAGATCATATTATTTTCATCGCAGAAAGTGTAAATTTTTGGAGATTACATACTATTTTTTTGCAGACACGCTGAGTCATTGTTTTGAAATATTATCAAGAATTTTAGAGCTTTACACGAACTTTGCTTCCCAGTGTGATCTTTACCCTACATGTCTTATCTACAGACAATCACATTGCCATTGCGATACCGTAGAGTAATTAAATGATGATTATTATGAATGAGTTGAATGGAAAGGTTTATGTTGTATTATAATTGATTTATGAACAGCCGTTCGTTTGCATGTTTAGGGAAGCCCTATGAATCGGCTGCTTTATCCTCGGCAGCTTTTAGATAAGCTGCCTTCACTGCCTGACGATTGACCTTGCCATTGGGACTCTTGGCTAACTGTGGCACGATCTGTGCCCCGGCATTTAGATGCTTATAGTTGACGCCACAGTGTTGGGCGACAAATTGAACCACTTCGTCGGCCTGAAGTTGAATACCTGGCTGGGCTACCACCGAGGCAGCTGCAGCATCGCCTTCAATTTCATTCCAAATGCTAAAGACGCAAACTTCGGCCACTTCGGGCATTTTGGCAATGACCTCCTCGACCTCGTGTGGATAGTACATCATGCCTAGATACTTGAGCATATCCTTCTTTCGTTCCACAATATACAGATAGTTATCGTCATCGAAGTAGCCCAAATCTCCTGTGTGAAACCAGCCCTCAGAATCCTGCATTTTAGCTGTTGCCTTCGGGTTGCCATAATATCCCCTCCAATGCTGTCCATTGTGGCAATATAGTTCACCTGTCTGATTCGGACCCACTGCATCCCCATGATCATTGACAACACACATGCGTATATTCCCCAAAAGGCGTCCCACCGACTTGGGTTTCGTGTGAGTGCTATAGTTGATCGAGACACAGGTGCCCAATTCTGTCATTCCATAAGCATTCCGTAGGATGCCCTCCCCACCTCTTAAAAAGGATTGCATCTTGTGCAGAGTCGGAACTAGTGTGTGGCCGCCTGCAAACAATAGATGCCTTACACTACGCAACTGTTTGGCACTAATATCCGGACAACTTGCTAGCATAGCAATGTGCGAGGCGGCCAACACCGCCCAACTGATGCTCTGCTGTTCGCACATCTTGAGGAAATATGCTGGACTAAAAGCTTCCTGGGATATGAGACGCAATGTGCCATAAACTCCGGCCGTAATCAGCGTTATCACACCCGTCAACCAATCCAGAGTGCTAGGTGCATATTGAATGTCATTGGGGTTCAAGTAGCTAGAAAGCAAAAGCATTTAGCTATATAGTAGAAAGAGTACTAACTTAGTATTACCTATGACTCTCGAATATTTTGCGACTATTTGAAAGGGTTACAGCTTTGGGTGTGCCTGTTGTGCCCGAAGAGCAGAGTATGGCCATAGTTCGATCGATGCCACGTTTGAACTGAGCAGGCTCGTAATCATTGGGAACAGGTGCCTGGAGCAGATCCAGAATACTCATAACCCCAACTATACGTCCGTGTATGGTTATTATGGGAACGCCTAGATTTTCGGCAACTTTTTGAAGTTTTCCATAATCCTGAGCATCACAGCAAATCAGTTTGGGTTTCGTTAAGTCATAGAGGTTTTGAATGGTGTGCTGCTCCAAACCTGGATTGACGGCATGAAAGGGTGTGCCATTAAACATGCAACCATAGATCAAGGCAGCCACATGAGTGGTATTTCTGGCTAGAATGCCAACTATATCCGTCTCCTCGCTGAATCCTTGAAATCTTAAATAAACACTTAGCTTGGCCGCATTTTGAAGCATCTGCAATCGAGTGAGACGCGTATTTTCACTGTACGATATTTGAAAAATGCGTTGAGGCTCGCTCTGCAGTCGCCCGAATATAATTTGACCTATGGTCAGGTCATCATTGTAGTAGCTTTGCGGACAGGCTCCTAGCCAGATCTTTTGTTCAGCATTATAGCTAGTGGTTGGATTAGCGTTAAGATCCAGCATTCTATATGCAACTGTTGCAACTGAGTAGCTGTGCTGTCGTATTTAAAGATCTTGAAAAAACTTCCCGTTCTGTTTAATAACTGCATTGAATTCAGCTTAACATGCAATAAGGCAAAAGGCACGCGATCTATCTTATGATGATCGCAGCGATCGACCCAAAATTAGTCGGCAATTTAACACTTTTAGCGTGTGCAATTGCATATTAGCCCCTGGTCTTTAAATGTAACTACTATTTCTTTCCTATTATCATAAAACCGTTTCGTGATAGACAAAATAGCGACTTTTATCTAATTTTTTTTTCATTTGCTCACTGTCAATAGCTGATTGCGACATGAACTGCTTGCAACAAGCAGGTAACACATTTCGCTACAACTGCTTGTCAAGCAGTCGAAAACACCAACGGGTATGAGCTGAAGGAAGCAGTTCACCACTGCCCTTTAAAATTTTAAATACACAAAACAAAATAAATACAAAATTAAATTCATATATTTTGCTCAACAATTTAATAATCGTACATTGCACTTCTTCAGCACAGCCAAGATCCTTTTCAAACGAAACCCAATGCGACTCTAAGGAAACAGAAAATAGAAATACACAACTGCATTAATAAATTATAATGTTGGAGACATTTTTAAGCTGAAAAAGCTGAAAAGGATTTTGTTAAATGATGCAAGAGAGAAAGCCATGTTTAAAATGTTTACATTTTAAGTTTTGGGTTTTTATTTAAACATGCCATGTTGTGTATTTTCTTCACTTTTTTTTTGGTTTTTTTATTTTTTAGTATTCATTTTTTTTTTGGTTTTGATTTCATTTATAAACATTTCACAAACATGTTTCATTATTCTGGGGAGGGGTTTTGCACATATGATTTTTGTTTTTGTTTTGGGTGATGGCAATACAACAATTATTTCAACTATTTTGTATAATTATTTGACTAATTTATTACTTATTTATTAAAATTTCATCATTATTTATTTGTTTTTTTGCCTACCCTTGTTTGTTTTATGTTTTTATGGGTTGTTGTTAGTTGGCATTTGTTCTTGTTTTGGGTATAGTTCCATTGTTCCTTTGCAGCTAAATTTGTGTCTGAAACTTTTACATTTAACGCATGATCTTAAGTGTTAAAATGGTATGGGATGATTACCGGTTTTTTCCTTTCCATTTTAAATTGATAGTTCTGTATGTTTGTGTGTATGTGTGTCTGTGTGTGTGCTTGTGTGTGTGATTGTGTGTGTGTCCACTTAGCTCTATAAAGTAAGGGGATTTGCGCTGTTTTTTTGATTTATAATGATTTGTATTTACATTAACTATATGTGCGTTTGTTCTCTTCTTACAAATGATACTTGAAGTTTTTTTTTTTGTTTTTTGGTTTTTCTTTTTTGATTGTTAGAATTTGCGGGTCGACATAGTGTCGCCCGTTTGCTTGAAGATATGTGTAATGATCTTACTAATTTTCAATTTGTGCGAGATAATTTTCTTGAGAAAGAGAGAGAAAGTGAGTATTGTGGATGAAAAACACGAATGAGATTTTAAGAGTGAGCGAATTGGTGTGTATGTGTGTGTGTTTGTTGTGTGTTAGCAAATGCAAATGGTTTCTGTTTCTTGTTGGCGTTTTTAGTATTACATAATAGCTAATATTGGTAATATTTGTTTTTTGACTAGTCTATGTGCATGCGTTATGCAACACTGGTTTGTATTGTTGCTGTTCTTCTTGTTCTTGTTGTTCTTGTTGTGGCTTAATTTAACTACACATATGTTAACTTATGTGCTACATTTTGCTCGATAAATGTTAAATTTCTTCATTTCACTTTAAATCTTTTTAAGTCTTTGTTTTTTTTTATGTTTGTTTTGGAACGCATCTAGAAGTTGTGCACTTTTTTGTTCATTTAAATCTAACCGTATGACATTTACACATTAATTAATATATATATATTTATTTTTTAAACTATTTACATCAAAAAATTGGACTGCCGCGTTTTGTAAAGAATGTTTTATGATTTTTTTTGTGATATTTTTACGTTTTTCGTATTTTGCCGTTTTTGCCTAAATGATAATTGACCAAATTGATGAACGGCAACTGAAGGCAGCACACAACCTATGCCAAGTTTCGAAAACGTTTCGAAACGTATTGATCCTAGTACTTAAGATACACTCGATACAAAAACTGGAATATTTTAGGTCCAATTATTCCGTAATGATCAATAGCGCACTCGGCTAGTTATGGTTCTATTCCGTCCTATTCTACGTTTTGTTTTTAGTTTTGCCATACTTTATATCTATTCTTGTTTTCGGTTTCTAACTTTTCGTTTTGTTTCTTTTTCTTTTGCAATATTAGTTACGTAGATACGTTTTACATCAACATTTAATTCAACACATATGAAACAACATACCCAACATTTATGGCTGCTACGAGGCATATTCATCTTCATTTTTATGTTCAGCCCGAACCCAACTACTTATTTGCTCACATTTAAAACCCTGTATGTTCAATAGCTATAGCTTCATATACAATACATCTAGTTATCATTTTTGTTTTTTTTTGTTTTGTTTTCTTTGCATTTATATTTCTTGTATACATTTATTTAATTAGCTATTTTAGTTTCTTTTTTGTTTGTTTGTTTTGTTGGTGAATTATTTGTTTCTTGCTTGGCACGAATTTTACAACATTTATTTCATTTAATTTCCTCTTGAAGGTTGCTCTTAATGATAATATTATAATTATATGTGGGTGCGTGTTTTGATTTGTTTATTTTATCATTTTACTTCTTCTTACCTTCTTTGCAATAATTTTTTTGTTTTGTAACATAAGCAAAATAATGATTAAAAGCATAACATTTGAAAATATTATTAAAAGAATTAAAAATATGGCAATAAACAAGCTGAATAAAAATATTTGTAAACTACAAAATTATTGGTTGCGTTTAGTAAGACTATATAGTAGTTTTCATAGTAGTTGTTGTTGTTGTTGATTTTTGCTATGTAGAATTCAGTTTTTATTGAGCTAGACCGAAACATAGGATCGTTAGTTTTGGTGTTTCGTAATGTTTGTGCATAGTTTAAAAGTTAGGTTAGGTAAAAAATTGTCTCTCTTTTGGAATCGGTTAGACGAACTTTTGGCAGGGGGGCGGGGTGGCATGGTGGCGAATGGCGGATGGCAGATGGCAGATGGCCAACTCCTGTTAACTGCAGGACTCACTCCACATACAAAAGGCACTTAATAAAAATTAAAAGCAAATACCAAAAAGTAAGGTAAATGCCAGGCCTTCAACTAAATTGCAGGTCTAAGTTTCATTTTGTAACTGGTTTATTTTGTTATTTAATTTTAGTTTTTTGCTCTACATGATAAACTATTTGTATTGTCTGTTAATTGGTTTATGGTTTTATTATTAAATGTAATTTATAGTTATTTAAACTACTTAAAGAAAATAACTAACTAAAGAAACTTAACATGACAAGCACAAGACATAAAATGGACTTGTGTTCTTCTCATGTGCCGTTCCATCAAAATAATTTAATAAAAATGTATATCTATTTGTAAAACTAACTAGGTAGATGAATAAAATGATAAGAGATTCTTATTAGTCGCATGTATGAAGGATTCAACACAATCCACGTATAAAAATGAGTCTACTAGCTACATGACTGAATTTGGCACTAGTTGAAATTATTAAATATAGTCGAAAACAAGCAATAAAATATATATAATGTGGATTTTATCTAGTTTTATTAGTTTAAGCATACTCTTTATCAATAGGAATAAAAAACTTGCAGTACCCACCAGTTCCAAGTAAAAAATTTGTTGATTCTTTTTTGTTTTTTGCCAATTTAATATTTTGTAAATTAAATAAATAAAATTCTAGAACTGTTGGCTTCGGATTGCCGAAGTTTCAAATACCATTGCAGATTTAATATTTATGTTTTCCATAATTGATAATAGTAAAAAATCACTTGAACCGACAAATATTACTCTCTGCAGGGTATTATTTAGAAAAAAAAATAATGAACTTACTTTGCTGTGTGCTGTGTGTATTCGTGTGAGTGTGTGTGTGTGTGTGCTTGAAATATCAATTCAATAAACAAAACATTGGTTTATGTTCTGCATTGAGTTTTATTCTTGTTTTAATTCGATTGTGAACATAATAATTGAATTTGCCTAGCATTTGTTAGTTGTAGTTTGTTTGTTGGTTTTTTTTTTGCTTAATTATGACTAAACTTATATTTATCTACACCCTTTCTTGTTGTTGTCTTTTACGTCTTTTGTTTTGGTTGGTTGGTTTGTTTAGAATTCGAATTGTGTATAAACTAGTTGGCTTAAAACTTATTGACAATATTTACAAACGTCGTGATGGAATTGCGACTTTTTACAGCTAACTTATCGCATTTTAAGTACAAATTAATAGTAATTTGTTTTCAAAAACTAAACTAGTTAAAGTGTATAGTATATGAACAAAACGTATCTCTTTCGGTTAAAGCCTAAAAATAATTTATTCATAATTAATAACAATTTTGAGCATTAAAAACAAAGATTCAAACAAACGAGCTGCAAGCGTTTTTTCAAATCGCCTCAATGAAATTTGTTTGCCTTTTTGGTTTTTAGTTAAAATACAGCATTTGAAAGTAATTTGCTTGCAAATTTTGTTTATATATCTACTATATGCAGTCATACTTGATCAATTTAACTTATAGTTAGGTAAATATCTTTTGCTTCAATTAAATTTTCTTATTTAGTGGAAATGCGTTGACTTGCCTTGTCTCACCCCAAAATGATCAAGCAAAGCATACACATACATATATATACTTAGCTGTATATATATATATACATATATTTCATTTTGGATTCTACATAGCCTTTGGTTATCGAGAGACGCGAACGCGGACGCGCTTTAGAAGGTCCTTTTTGTGGTTGTAATCAAATGAATTGAATTGAAAATCAATCAAAATAGATGCAAAAATCAAGCCATATGCAACACAATTTTCGAACGTAAAGTAGTTAAATGAAAGTAGAAAAATTAGGAGAGAGAGAATAGGTTAGTACAATCTTTGGTATTGCAGTGCCAGCATTTTGTATGTTTATAAAGTAAGTGTGTGTTTTTTTTTTTTTTTTTTTGTAAATTGGTAACGGCATTTACTCATCCTCCTCCTCCCTGAAGAGATATGTGCTCCAGTAGACCAGATTGAAGAGCGCAAAGACCAGCGGGAATGTAATGCGCGATATAACATCGATTCTCTTCGATCTAGAACATTGTCTTGGATAAATATTCAACAAGTACAAAACACATTAATTGATCATCTAGAGATTGGCTTTTTGATGTTTGTTTCGTATTTATTCTGTGTGGCCTTTTTTTATTTGGTTTTGGTTTTTTTAAACATTTTCAATTTCATTTTTATAGCAATAATTTGTTTGTTTTAAATATACAAATCAAATGTGATCTACGTGCGTATAACTCATAAATGTGACATTTAAGGAGAGATAAGTACTACAACAAAATGAATTCAAAAGTCAAAATCAAAAATTAAAAATAATAGCGTTGGATCATCTAACCGTTCATTTGGAGTTTTGGGATGCGGTTCGGTACTAAGGGAATTTCAAAGTCTACAAATAAAAATTTGGTTTAAAACAAACAAATCAATAGAAAGCAAAGCACACAAAATCGTTTGATTTTAAAGTTTAAAGCAAAATTACACTGTTCAACAAATAACTGATTATTTTTTAAAGCACTTTCTTTGGGTTAATTTTGAAATTATACATCTAAAATACAAAAATAAAGAATGTTATTAATAAAAAAAAATTTCATAAATTATATTTAAATTAGTTTTAATGTTGAACATTTTGTTGCACAGTGTAATTAGCATAAAGCATTAAGAAATTATATTTTCACGTTTACTTGACTCTGGACTCTGTTGGCCAGATGGAAATCATTTGGCAGCAAGCATTGAAACAAAAGACAGCGAGCAAAAAACGATGGCAAGCAGCAAAGCAGAAGAACAGTGTCAACTGAATCGGGTTTTGTCTTTAATGTACGTAAGTAGTATACGAGATTCAATTTCAGGTTTTAATTCAATTACTGTTAATTAGTGGCATAAAAAGACAATAAAGAATTTCGTTTTTGATATAGATAGAGACAGAGACAGAGAGAGATAGAGAGAGCGATGTAGATAGTACATATTCACAACATCAAAAAGGAAATCCATCAACTACTACAATATAACAAATTTAACACTATATATGCATGTATATAGCTGAACAGTGAGTCTCAGTGGCGAGCGTTACCTTGTGGGGAACTTCGATAGCCATGTCTTACAGCAGCTGGGACGTTTCGGTGGCTGCATGTGGACCTCACATTGGCGCAGCTTCTCCAGCGCCAGTGGATCACCGGGATGACGCACCAGCGGTTTCTGCAGGCCGCCACCGCGTGAATATTGCGATGCCGTTTGACATGCAATTTTGATTGTAGTTAATGCAATGAGAGGGGCGGGCGGGCGGATGGTTGATGACGATACGATTACGATGATTTGCGAAAGGTGAATGGTGATTGGTGAATGGCGAATGTTGAGTAGCGAGTTTCGAGTGGAGAATGGCATATGGTGAATGGTGATTTTGGGTTTTGTGCGTAATTTCATTTAATTTTCGTTGCAATTTTTCATTTAAATCCGGTTGAATTGGTTTTGGGGTGTTTCGATTGAATGCCACGCAGCGATGTTGGTTGATGAGATTGTTTGTTGTTGTTTTTGGTTTTTATTGTGTGTTTTGAGTTTGAGGTTAAGTTGAATGTGTTTCAGTTGGAGATTGAGTTGGTATATATGTAAGTGTATGTGTGTGTGTTTGTGTTTGTGAGTGTGCGGTGGTTTGATTTTGTTTGTGGTTGTTTCGTTTGAGCACGTTTGAAAAAAAGTTGTTAAATTTTGAGTTTGTTTTTTTTTGTTTGTATTTTTTTTTATGTGTGTGAAAGTTTTTGTGTGTTTGTTTAGTGTTGTTTTTTTTTGTTAATAAAAAGAGGAAAATATAAAAGGAAATAGTTGTTTTAATAGTTTTATCATAAACATTTTGCAAATAGCCAATTTAAGTTGGTTATTGTTTTGGTTTTTTTTTTTGGTTTTTTTTTGTGGTTAGAAAAGAAAGCTGATGAGGTTGCAATTGATGTTTCAAGCTAAATAGTTTGATGTGGTTTAGATTTAATAGTAGTTCCTAACAATGTTCTAACTTTTATTATTTATCAGTTCTTTATATATTTTTAACCTTTATCACAGCCAGGAATTTGGTTTATACCATAAAGCTATTGAGTATAACAGATTTTTTGTAGGTTCCCTTTAGATATCTCCTATGCATACTATGTATATTTGACAGAAATATAATCTAAACAAGTTAACAAGATCTGCTATAACGAATTCGATACTTGCCCTGAAAAACTGATTCCCTTTACATTACCCCTTCACATTTATGTACATCTTATCAAAACTCTCAGCTTTGTTTTTTCGTAACTCTTATTGTTAGTAATCAAGTTTTTGAGGTTAGTTAAAGTGTTAAGATAATTGAGAGGTAAGTACCATTGCGAATGTTGCATTGCTATCTGTATCAAGCAGATCTGAAGCGGCATCTAAACTGGCCTGCTCCAAATCGCGACGTTTCTTTTTCATATTCTCCTTATGCATGTCTGCGGCCCGATCCGTATATTGTTTGCATGTGGTAGAAGATGTTCGACAAGAATTTATTTGTTCCACACAAATTGGATAGTTCGAATTTTTGGTATTTGGATTTTTTTTTTTGGTTTTTGGTTTTTGGCGTAATTTACAATTGAGTTTAAAATATATTTTTTTTATACATTTTTAGTTTGGTTCAGATTTGTTTATTTTAGATGCATAGCACACATTTATACAGTTATACAGTTAGATAGCGACAGAGACAGCGAGTGAGAGAAAGAAAGAGAGACAGATAGAGATAGATAGTCACACATACAGAAACATTAAACAATTTGAAGTGTATTCAAATTAAAAATGTATAATCAAGTGCAAGTTGGGTGGGAAGTTGTTATGTTCCAAATAAACATTTTAAAATAAAATACAAATGTATAATGTTTGTTAAAAGCACAAAATAATTGAGTTTTCAGTTTATCAGTTTTGTAATATTTTTTGTTTTCAAATAATATATACAGGCAATGACAACAGCAACAAAATATTAAATAAGAGATACCGTATTTGAAATGCGTTTTAAATTGTGGTTGTGTCAAATATTCGAATAAAATGTTGTCCAATTGGTTTTGTTTTTGGAATTTTTTTCAAACGCGTTTGGTTGAGTTTCGAGTATGTGTGTGTGTTGAGTTGGATAAGAGTGTGTGTATGTGTGTGTGTGTGTGTGTAAATGGGCGCACAATGAAATAAGAGAGTAAATCAAAACAATTGGATTAGTAAAAATATATACGCAGAAATCATTTCACAGTTACAATATTCATGTGAATGAAAACACAAAAAGTAAAAGTAAAATTTATGTGTGTATATATCGAATGGAAAAATAAATGCTAACTACAGCTAAAATCGTTGGCTTTCGTTATCGTTAACATGTATCACAAAAATTAGTTTGTTTTTTGTTGGAGTTGAAGTTGGAGTTGTTGTAGTTGTAGTTGGAGTTGGAGTTGGAGTTGCTGACCAAAAATCAGTTTGTTTATTGCCCAAAAAATTGTGTATGCTTCGCCGCGACGTGTACTATGTAGATGTGGAGTGTAAATGTGTGTGTGTTTGTGTTTGTGAACCGTCCATTTATTAGTTAGTATTTGTTAGATAAATGCGATATGCGTGTGTGTATGTGTGATGTCATCTGTCGTTATTGGCGGTAGAGTAGTATATACACATTATATACATTACATATGGTACTTGAGTTCATTGTTATCGACAAAAATAATGTGTAAAAAAACAACAGTAAAAATAGATAAACACCATCGATTAATACATTAATATAAGTTTGTTAAGAAGCATATCAAATCTCAATTACTAGCTTTATTCAAACCTGAGCGGGAGGCATAGTTCACCAGGGCAAATTCAAGCAATGCCCCAAAGACAAACGTCAAACAGACGCCGGTCCAAACATCGATTGCCTTTGTATAGGAAACGGGCGGCAGTGAGGCATTAATGCCCGATGTTTGTGTGGCCATCGTTAGCAGTGTGGTAACGCCTAAAACAAGATCCAGTCAATTGACAATGTTATCAATAATAAAAAAATATCAAGTATACGTAGCTAAATTACCAGTAGTCAAAAGTTGGTTTTGTTTCGGGTTTTTGGTTTGGTTCAGAAAACTTACCTAACGATACACGCGCTGGCACTGCGCCTTGATCCAGCCAGAATGATACCCACGAGACAATGACCAACATACAGCATGGTATATAAATTTGTATTAAGTAATATGAGAATTCTCGCTTGAATAGTAGATCGACTTTGAGGCAACTGTATTCACCTATGAGTATACAAGGTATATAAATTGTGTCAAACTCAAAATGTACGGGAGCCATAAAATGTACACGAAAGAGGCGTTGATTTTGTTTTCAATTTTCAATTTCAGTTTCGCACACTCACACATATACACATTTACATATATACACACAGAGTTGTTTGTTGTTAAAAAAGAAATGAGCTTAAACACAGAAATTACACATACAGACATACATACACATACACACACATATAATACCAATATTAGAATATATATATATATCACGAAAAAATAGTCGAATTTGTCATCCAATATACATTAAAAGAAAAAAGGGAAATTTGACTTGCTTTTTAAGAATTTTGTCAGAAATCAAAAACAAAAAAAATGATAAACATTTATTTTTCATTTGTTCTGTTTTTTTCTTCGAGCTTATGTACAGAAAAGAGGTAGGCTTTGAGAAAAACGAAAGGAAAGAATAATTTGCAAAGGGTGAGTTGGGGGTGTGGACAAAATGTATTTACAAAACACAAAAAACAAGTGGAACGGAGGGCACACTTAGAATAAGAGACAGACAGGAGAAACAGAGAGAGTTGTGAAATTATAAAAATGGCATCATAGGCAAAATGTATTTTCGACATCAATTCAATTTTCTGACTGTTTGCAACAAAATTCTTAACGGAAATGAAGTTCGTAGGGCGCGTAGACTGGCTAGGGCATGTTTTGTTGGTGTTGTTGTTGTTTGTTGTTAATGTTACTGTTGCTCCTGGTTGTTTGCATCCGGTGTAAACACGCCCCCACATGATTGCCCCATGCCCATGCCCACGGCCCCCGCTGTGCCAGCTGCCGCCCTTCATTTCCGTTAATTTGTTGGCATTGCGTTCCATACTCTTCAAGACAAAGCTGTTTATTATTTTACATTCTCATATTCATTTTCATTTTCATTCCATTTTTATATGTTTTTTCATAAACATATTCGTATGTACATAGATTTTCATATGTTTTGCTCATTAAAAATTGTTCTGCGCGTTTTCTCATGTTTGCATTCTCGAGTGCTGCGTATGTCTGTGTGGTTTATTTGCTTGGCTCTCTGGGACTGGTTACTGGTTACTGGTTACGGGTTTCTGGGGTAGTGTACAAATATTCGCATTCGCATCTGGCATATGGTTAGAATGTACACACGAGATAGATGTATGTATGTATTTGCTCGGATTTAGCCATCAATCAAAGCGATGCGTTTGCATATCACATTTGTATCTTTTGTATATATTTACTCTGCCCAGTTTTCTCCATTCAAACGCTCAAAGAAGATATAAAATTAATAAACTTTATGTGAGCAACTAAGTTAAAGCCGAACCAAAATGCACTAACTACGCAACGACTTAAAGATTGGGATTGGAAATAATATGTATATAAATTATATATATGTTTTTGCTTATTGATAAATTTGTTACTTGTTGTTAAAGAGTTTCAGGCTCATGCACAGGTATGAGCAATGCAAATGGATATGAATGAATGATATCGGTTTTTAAATTGTGGATGATAGATTTAATGAGTTGGGTACGGTTTACACTAAATACTAGTTAAAAATATTATTTTGTTTCTAAGATGGCTGTGGCTTTGCTACATAATTATATTCAGTCTCAGTCTTTTGTGCACGAGCAATTTTAATGTATAGGATTATATTTTTTATGCTCACATTGCTCAGGCATAAAAGTAAATGTTAATCGATTCGGTTTTTTTTTTTTTACTATTTTGGAAATTTTGTTAATGTTTTGTAATTACTTTTGTGCCTTTCCTTTAAACCCATGACTTTTAATTGACGAATTACAACCAAACAATAAAATTAATAAACAACGGGAATGTAATAAAGAATGTTCATACTTCGTAATTTTGATTAGTTTTAATAAATTGAGCTGCTCAATGTTAGGTGAAATATGTACTCCGAAAACGGCGCCAGATCATATCAGGACCAGGGTTTGTTTGTGCCAAGGATGTTTCCATTTGCCTCTTTATTTTTATCAATTTGATGATGTTTACTGCTCTTCACTTTCCTCGTCCTTCTCTTCCTCCGTCTCAACATCAACATCATCATCGTCATCGTCCAAATCATCATCATCGTCCAAATCATCATCATCGCCATCATCGCCATCCTCGCCATCCTCGCCATCCTCGCCCTCCTCATTCTCGTCATCCGCATCGTCATCTTCGTCGGAACTCATCTCCTCATCCTCATCCTCGTTCTCATTTGAGGATTGCTCCTCATTATCCATCTCTTTCATCCTTTTGGTTGGTGGCTCCCCGTCCTCGTCCTCCGCTTCATCTAAGCTATGCCCGCGACGTGTTGTCAGTGTGATGGTCAATGATATGGTCGCCGTATCATTGCTACGGCTGTCCCTAGACTCTACACTGGCTTCTGCTTGCTCGGTCACCATTTCCCACTCAGCATCCGAATTGCAATGACACACAGAATCAGAATCACTATCGCTGTCGGTACTACAATCAGAGCCATCATCATCGCTATCAGAATCGGAATCGGAATTAGAATCAGGGGCGAGCCAAGCGAAGGTGAGATTATCGGTCCCTATAACTTCGGCGCAAGTATCGCAGCGATAATGATTGCTTTCATAGCTCATGCATTCCGAATGCATCGGATTAGAGCCGCAGGTGCGGCAGTAGTGCAGCAGAAGCTCATTAGAGTCAGGTCCGCCAGGTGCAACACACTCTGCCGCAGTGCACTGGGCCTGAAGTGTGTGTTGGAAAGCATACATCGCATCAGTTTCCCAAGACGCACTTCTATTTGGCAGATAGATGCCATATTGAACAACCAAGCCAAATTTTAATATATTGTTGCATAGGGGACATTTGAATAAGATTCCCGCTGAGTTGGCATAGTGCTGCAGACAGAGTTTATGGTACCAGCCATTATTGCAACACTTGCCATGTATGTGACTAGTGCACTTGAACTCCTCCTTCTGCTCCTCGCCGTTCATCAACGACTCAAGGCATATGGAACACTTGTCATCAGGCTCAGGGCGTTCCTTGTATCCCTGCACATGCAAGTGGCAATAGGACTTACATCTGCCCCCAAATTGATTCTGGGCATGATTCCTAAGTCCACAATCGGTATGAAAATTGCGTTGGCAGTTCACATTGCAGCATCCAATATTGGCGCCCGGTCGCGAGCAGTAACAACATATAAACTTCTTGATGCGCTCGGCCTCGCTCTTAATGTCCGGAATATCAATGTCCAAGATGGCATTACGAATATGCAGGCGAGTGGCTAGGTTGGAAGTCAAATACAGGCATTTCTCATGTGCACGGATTTCGTTTGTGTAGAGCTTCCCAAAGAGCAGCTCGTCATCTTCGGTCGATTGGCAAAGTATGCAAAAATTCATTCTAAGCCTTCCTTTTTGTTAAACTTATGCAAAATAGTTATAAAGTTATATAAAGTACTTATAAAAAATGTTTAAATGTTTATTAATCTTTAGAAAATATTTTTAGTGAACTGAATTCAACTTCGAATCACCTCCAAATAAATATTTATGTGACTGCAAAATATTATATTTGTTATTTCTTTAAACGACATTTGAGTCGTAAGTTATTTTGTTTCTCTATTTAGTGAGTTTTAGCTCAGTGCAGCTGCTAAAGGGGTGGAAGATACAAATTACTTATCAAGTAGGTATCAATAAAACTTAGGTTGTACATTTTATCTCATTTGCTTTGTACCTTTTCAATTTACAAAGTAGTTGCAAATTTGATTGAGACTCTTTTTCTATAAACATCTAGATCTATTCTGCTTCGGGCGCTGGCATTTGCTTGACTGCCTTTGTGAATGTTAGAAAGGTTTTCGCTTATTCACTATACTAAACGGATAATACGCTTTGAGATAGGTATCATTAGTTATTTGCATTAAGTGCTAAAGTGCAGCATGCGAAACTCTTACTCCCCACTTCCCACTTTCCATTCCCATGAAGTGCTCAAGCGCGTCTAAATGCCAAAGCACGAATCGGTTGCATCTTCTGGCTATAAATTATCCAACTAAAGATGCTGACAGACAATTTGCCGAGTTTTTGTGAAACTTTTGCGTATTTGTTTGCCACATCTTGGGCGTCCCTACACAGATACACAACCAAACCACCCACCCGACCACCCAACCACGCCCACATCTAAACGCACTACACAGACAAACATACATACATAGATCATCATCAATGGATGTGATGGTTGCGTGTGGAAGCATAGGTAAAGGAATATGCTCTTTGTGCAAGTTTAAGCAACTGCGTCGCAAACAATTTCCTCGATTAATTTACTTTCCGCATGCAGCTTGCCTTTTGCCATTTTCTTTCATTTTCATTTTCCGTTTCGCATTTGCCTGTCGCACAGATACGCAGATACGCGAGTAGTTTTCTTTACCAAGCTAGCCAAGGTAAACATTTGCTTAAAGCGCGAACTGATTTCGAAGTGCTCATAAAAACCGAGCTAAGGTAAGTGACATGAGAGCTACCCGAAAAAACAAGAGAAAAAATAAAACAAACTGCTCTAAAAATGGGCGAATGTGGGCGTGACAGCTGGTTGTTGTTTGGCTGGTTGTGTGCGTTGTGACTGTGTGTGAATTACATCGTAAAAACTTGGTTTTTATGCGATTCGGGCATTGATAACGGCCCAACGAGATGCTCATGTGTAAACGGCATCATTACATGTTTGTGTGTGTTTTTCTGTTTGATGATGTTGGTAAGAGAGTGTGCGGGTATATGTGTGTGTGTGCTATGAAGTGATGAAGTTATGATGCCGTTATAATATGCATACAAGCCAACAACTATATATTAAAAATAAATATCTATAAATATCTATATGAAAAAATAGTTGCAAATATTTTATATAACTGGATGCAGCACTCTAAGCCAGAAACAAATTTAGATTCTAAAAGAAAAAAAACAAGCAACAACTAAGAACAATTTATCAACTCAAGTACAAAAGTACATGAAGACAAGCTTATAATATTTATAGAGACAGTAATAAATTGTAGAAGAAGAAGAGTTATTTACATAGTTTCTCAAACACAATCAACAAAATAACTGTAAGAAGAGCACACACAGGAAACATACCCGTGTTGGTTTTACTGTTACAGTAATCAGTCAAAAACTTCTCCAATGTGAAGCGAGGTAGGTGTAAGTTCTTAACCACTTGCACTGGATCACCCTCCTTCCAAAGGAATACCAAATCGTTGGTGGTCCATCCGTCTATATTAATATTCTATATATAAATATGCAGTTGGATTAGATGAGATTAGATTTACACTTACAGCTAGCCATGCGTAGTGAGCAAATTTGTCTATCCAACGGATACAGTTTGAGATTCATTGGGCAGGCCAATGTTAATGAGATACGTATACTATAGAGCACAGAGCCATTGGGAAAGATGCGTATATACACATTGGGCATAATGATATTATGAAAATGTCCCTCCTTCTCGTTCGAGAAGAACAAATCCGGCATCCACACACGATTTGCCTCCGTCAGTGTGAGATATTTTAAGCGACCTTTGGAAAAAAAGATTAATTGCTTGTTGTTGTCTCAACAGCTAATTACTATAGATCGTTTCCGCTTACTCACCCTGTATATCATCGAATTTGAGACGCTCATCCGTCCACTGTTCTCGAAAGGTCAACTGTACGCTGTACTCCTGCATTGCGTTGTGAGTTGTGTTGAGTGTAGTTGAGTACAAAGATGAACATTATTAGTAAATGGAAATGAAATACTTGTTTAAATGCACAAAGTTTAATTTTAAATTCAAATTCAATGCAATTCAATTTGAACTGCAATGCAAATTTCTCGGTTTTTGTTTAAATTTATAGGGAAATTTCTTGAGTAAAAAAATTTTTTTTTATTTTTGTTGTTGGTGTTGGTGGTGGGTGAGGCGGGGGGCATTTCAATTTGGTTTGGCTTGCAAATTGCCTTTTCAAGGGGGCTTTAGCTTTACTTTAAGACAATTTGTATTGAATATCTTGTATAACAATTTTGTTGTAAATTTTTTTTTTGTGGAAAGTAAATTGTATGAGAGAGCGAGCAAGGCGTGGCGTGGCGAACGTTTATATATATATATTTTTTAGTTAGCTTATTTGTTAGTTAGTAGGTATAAGTGGAGTAATTGAAACTGTTTGATATATGCCGTATAGTTAAAAGCATTATGCTTCTTCGGCTAGTTGCAAGTTCTCGGCATGGTATTTGGTATATAAGTTGTATGTATATAAGTAAGTATTTATGTCATGGCACACAAAAAGGATAAGTAAGTACGTACGCATATATATCTTATAATATTCGAAACAAAATGCAATACAATATGCGCCCAGATGCTGAGCATGCAACACTAACCACATTCAACATGACCATCATTATACAATGCATTGTTCAACATTGCAACGTGTTGCATACAAAGTACAAAAATTGTATGTGTGTGGGCAATAAGCAAAAAGCAAAAAGCAAAAGCGCAACAAAAAACACAAAACTCAGTTCGCAACGTGCCAAAAATGCATAAAAAACTAAACGAAATTGTCAATATGATGAAAGAGAGAAAACGACACAGGCATAAGCAAAGAACGCAACAGAAAGCAAGCAGAGGGAAAGCAAAGCAATGCAATTGTATTAGAAAACGAGCAGGCTTATATATGTAACTATTATGTATACTTAAACTATTTATACGTTAATATTCTTATGTATTATATACCTAATGATGCATTTGTAAGCATATCTGCAATAAAAAACATCTATTTACATTCAAAATCATAGCTATGTTACGTTTAAGGTCTGTAAGAGAAGTTGAAATTAAAGTTTAGTTGACATAGAACTTTTTTAAAGTCTCTCATTAACTTAAAAATATCGCAGATAAATAGTTAAGATCTGTGTTTAGAACTGAAACTTAAAAAGAAAAACCAGACCTAAAAACTATTCTGCAGTTTTCCAAATCTTTTGCAGTTATATTTTTTAACTAATATTGTCAATTAAAAAATCATTATTAATTTTTTATAAACTTTAACATCTTAAATCCTTTCCATTGCCGGTTGAATAATGAAAGTAATCTTTCCCCTCCTGAAAAACCATACAATTAGCATGCTTATACAACAATTATATAAATGCATGCTATACATAAACCATATAGATTAAATGATAATCTGGGTTTTTGTAATGAACCATTCAACGGAAGGAAGAAATTAAATAGGAAAAAAGAAATTGAAATTGATTTATAAAATCCTATTAGCTTTCCGTAATGAAGTCGGCAAACTATTTGCGTTTTATATTGTTTTTTTGTTTTGGTATATTAATTAATCCTTTTTTCATTCATTTAATAAAGAAAACACCAAACACAAAAAAACATAACATGAATTGGCAAATGGCTGTTGTAAACATTGGAGGCAAAAGTGACAACAAATAAATTTGAATAATTATAACAAATAATTGTAAATATTTTTTTTATTCTTATGACTTGTAAACGCATTTGTTCAAATGCGTCTGTGGCTTCACTTAATAAATTGTTGGCAGTTTTTTTCTGACAGCTGTCAGAGATGTGCGTTTTTTTTTGTTGTTTTGTATAAATCTATTTAAAGCGGAAGCTGGACTAACAAATGTGGAACTCGTTGAACAATCGTTTTAACTGAATGAAATTGATGTTAATTCTTTTTTGTTTTTTTTTTTTTATTTTTATTGTTGGTACTTACAGTTAGACATGGCTTTTATTAAAAAACATTGGTAACCCGTTTCTGGGTTTCTGTTCTGTTTCTGCATGTGTGGCATTTCATTGCTATTTGTCAAAATTTAAAACATTTCCACTAGCTGTGAAAAGCTGAGTAGGCTTTGGCTCAATAGAAGGCACATAAAATAAATAAAATCGGTGAAGTTTTTTGGTTTTTTTGTTTTTGTCAATGAGTGAATGCGGATGAACTGAATGAATATGATTTTGTGGTTATGGTGATTTTTCCTTTTAAGATTTTAAGACTTAAACTTATGTAGTTACAAAGTGCTAGTGAACTTAAAGAGCTTACACACTTAAAGTTTAAAGCTAGCTTAAAAGTTATATAAATTTCGCTTGTGTCGTGTTGGGAATGCGCTGCCTGCAGTAACTGGCTTCATTTTGTGAAATAAATCAATAGAAAATCATTTTCAAAAATTCCTTTTTACACAAGAGAAAAGTGAATAAACAAAATATGTAAAATTCAATTAGTATACATTGGAGAATATACATAGATATATATTGCATAGTTTGCAAAAAAATTAATTACAGAAATCTCTTATAGGTGTCAAATTTTTTTTTACAAATATTCTTAACATTTTTGGGGTGTCAGAGATTTCTGTGCAAAAAAAGAATTTGGCAAGACAGTTTGTTAATTAGTTTTTAGAGTTTTAGAAAAAAAAAATGTTTTTAAATTTACAGCCAATTGTTATAATTGAATTGTTTAAAAACTTTTGTCATTTATTTCATTTACACTTTTATACATATATATATATATATATTTTTGATATACAATATATAGATGCATACACTCAATTTATGCACTTCACATAGTTTAAAATAGTTGTAGTTTTGAAAAAGCGAAGCTTTTGTGTTTATTTTATATATTACACACACAATTACAATCACACACACAAAAATTAAGTTGTTTGTATATTTGATAGCAAAGTTTTTTAAGCGCTTGGGACTGTACTTTTGTTCTTGTATTCATATACACATATTTATATTTGTTTTTGTATTCATAACTAGAGCCCTGGAGCCTGGACTCACCATTTTGTAATCATCGATTTTCGATATGGAGCGCAGAAACATGTTGACCTGGACTAATGTAGCCATATTTGCTAAAAAACGATCATATCAAAGTCGAGCAGCATTTGCTTTATGAGTTATCATTTTCAGTTTCGGTTTCAGTTTGTGTCAACGAGAGCAATTCATAAACTTAATTTATATTGAAGGCTTAGCCTAGGACTTAAGTTTAGCTTAAAGTGATGTTTGTTTTAGTTGTTTGGTTTTGATGAATTTCATGTGTGCACGAAATGTATGTCAGAACTGAAAAGCAAAACTCAACAAACTCAATGGAAAACAACAACAAAATTCAATTATTAAATTACTTTTTCTCAAATTGATACACAAAAATGTCTGCATGGATCTCATTGAAGTATGAAGAATATATATAGTATTTTATGTTACATTTTTTGGTATTTGCTTTTTAAAGGAACTTTTTTTTTATTTATTTACGTCGATTACTCTACCGATTTTTTTTTTTAGCTTATTTTCGTTTACTCTTGCAGAGAGTCTTGGAATTGTTATGTTTGACTTGGCTTAACGATCGGACAATACATTGTTTTTTATTTTTCTCACAACTCTAAGCTAATTTTGTCTGCAAGGGTATTAAGTCTTCGGCATGCCAAAGCTCGACTTTTATTTCTGGTTTTATTCTAAATATTCGCTTGTTCTGTAAAATGCATGCCACACATTTCTTTTTTATGTTAACCATCTCGGAAGTTTTTAGAAAACTTTTATTGTTGATTTTATTTAATACATTTATGTGTTTATAAAATAAAATAGTACATGTTGCCTCGAGGCATAAAACTCAACATTTTAAAAAATAATTTTCACTTTAATGATTATTTGTGGTTTAAAACTGAAAAAGTGATTTTGGACAATATAAGTTGAGGTTTATTTTGTGAGGGGCGTTGGGTGAATGTTGAACTGAAGCTGGAGGTGGAGGTTAAGGGTATACATAACCAACCAACACACGTACAAAGCACACGAAAAATAAGTAACACGTTTTAGTTCACATTTCTGAATTGTTGTAGACAGTTATATACTAAGTAAATATATGAATGTAGATTAGCAATCAAATCAAATGAATAATTGAAAACAAAAAAGAGATTTTATGAAATAAAATTAATTAATTATACGAATACGAAGTGAGGTTTTGCATATTAATGTATTGGTTTACAGGAATTACACACGACAGCATTAAGGACCGGCACAATATAACTGTCGTCCGGCAGTCATCATCACAATTAGTAATAATTTGTTATGAGATAATAAGTTAATTTATGTAGGCATAATTAACATTGAGAGAAATTTGTAATTGATAATTGATTAGAGCGAATTAGATATAATAGATAGACAGGTTGATAGTTACAAAGAAAGATTTACACGAGAGAGAGAGAGAGATAGAGAGATAGCGTTAGAAAGAGAGCGAGTTAAAAATTAAACTTTATATAAATATTTAGTTTTGGTCAAAAAAATGATGAGCTTTAGACAGAGAGTGATTGATTAAGTTAGACAGAGTATTGCATATGTATGTAGATAGTAGATGGGAGCAAGAGAGATAGAGATCCAAAAAGACATTTTCTTTATGTTTTGTTCATTTCGTTTTACTACAAAACAAGTTTAAGTATTTTACATTTTTGTTATTCAAACACATATTAAGTAAATAAATATAAATAAAGAATTACCAATGCAAATTTTTAAAAAAATCATATATTTATATGATAATATGCAAAATCTAATTACTGATAAATTGAAAATGTGCTTAGCCAATTTTACTTTGTAGCTAAGAAATTATTGTTCAAAGTTAAGCAACGAACAACAAGTTCTTGGTTTTAAATACCAATATTATTTTTCACATAGAAATCAATGCAAAATTATTTGATTGTAAAAATTATAGAGAATAGAAACCATAAAACATCGATTAGTTAAACAATTAAACATTTGTATTAAATACCAATATCCGATACAGTTAGTTTTATATGTATATATATATAGCATGGTAATAGTTATTATTCATATATGGTAGTAGTTGGTGATTTTTTTTTATTGTTGTTGTTGTTGTTTTTGGTCAACGCCTGGTCATAGATTAGACGTAAGGCTTACAGTATTTACTTAAGATGGGAACAACCTGAGACACAGAAATACAAGACAAACAGTCGGAGAGAGATAGACATACAGAGAGAGAGAGAGAGAGAGGGAGAACTACACAGATTACGGTTTTGGGGCACGACTATATTGCAGTTCATTGGCACGTATGTGGCTTGAAATATGCTTGGCCAATACTCACACAAACATATACAATATGTTTATTTGCAACTTTTATGGAAAACCCTGAGATTCTTTGCTTTTTTTTTCTATCTATATGGTATTTTTTTTTTGATGGTATATTTTTTGGATTGGTTTTTTTTATAAAATTTGTTTTATCGCGCGCACTTACCATGGTTACATCATCGATTTTTGATATACTTCTAACGAATATGTTGACGCGCACAACAGCGGGACCATCTGGAGGAATGATACATACAGATAGATAGACCGTTTTGTACAATGGTAATATAACAGAATTAAACAACTGGTCACACTAACCACAACCGGGCGACTCACTCGCCCACTACAGCTGAGTTTGCACTAAAAACAGCGTATAAAATATTTAAAATGACCAATGAACTTTGTTTGGTGCCCCCCTTGGGCAGTCTTATTATCTGGCTGGCCATTTCGCCTTATGCTTTATGTGTTTTTTTGTTTTTTCTTTCCCTTTTTTGGCTGTAATAAAGTTTTATGTTTTTTTATGTCTATGGTCTGCTTAAAATAAGTTATGGCATAACTTTGCTGCCACTTAGAAATCTCTTAAAAAGCTAAGCTAGGATTTCAATCGATATATTTAGTTATTTAAATACATAACTGTACATAATAATAAATCCTATGTTAATCTATGTATAATTATTTTTTTTTGTTAAATGCATGAGTTTCATATGAGTTAAAATGTGGCTTTAAAAAAGTGAAGAAGAGAACAAAATAATTGTAGGACATGTGTTAAACAAAGGCCTGTTAGTATGCGGGTTATCTCTACTAATTGATGGGCATATATATATACATACATATACACATAATTGTATATATGTATGTTTATTTTTGTTTATATTTTTCCAACATTATTGACTTTTACAAATGACTATTCTATGGGCCGCTGCTTTACCTTGTTGTGTTGTGTGTGTGTGTGTGAATGATACTTTTGAATTTTTAATGATGTCATTGTTGCGGCAAAAGTCAACATGACAGCGGTACACACACGCACTCATACACCCACACATCACACACTCAAACTGTAAATGAAATTCAAACTTTTTTGTTGATCAAAATGGAAATAAAATGAAGTTGGCTGAACGTTTCTAAGTGGTCAGGGGATTCAAACACGCACATTAAAAGTGAATTTTTATTGTTAATAAACCCCAAAAACACATTTAACGAAATACATACTCGAAATGATGACCAAAAAGGTGTGAGATAGAGAGCAAAACTTGAAATTCACATTAAATATTAAAAAATAAAGTCATTTTACTTATGATATATTTTTAATGGAAAATTTGTGTTATCTTAACAATAATTGTCAAGTTTATGTGTGATCTAGATTTTTTGTTGTATAAATATATAAGTTTTTGTAACTTGTCAACTCGAATTATTGCTACGCTGCAAACATATTTTTCTTTATATTTTTGTGAAGAATATAAATGAGAATTCTTTTTTAAGGCTAGTTTATTTTTTTGAAAGGGTCACTAATAAGAAACACATAAAAATGTTTGCAGGGTACTCAAATGTGTGTGTTTATGGTTGTTTAGTTGGGTGTGTAAAGCAAGTTTGAGTTCAGCCTAAAAGTAGGCAACAGTTTTATGTATATAAATTTAGTTGAAATTGATGACTTATCGATTTGCTGAAACAGCTGCTGCTAAAGCAACAGCAGTAGCAGAGTTTTCAGTGTGTGTGTGTCTGTGTGTGTGCCAGTGTGTGTCTGTTGGGATAAGTGTTATTGCGTTTGCATGGCAAATCTAACATAAAAGTAAAGAACTTAAAATACAAACACTGCTAGCTATAACTGCGAGTAGTAATAGTAGTTGTAGTAGTAGTGGTAATGGTAATGGTAGTAGTAGTAGTAGATATATGAGTATGTAAGTAAGTAAGCATATAAGTATAACTGTTTTCTCTATGTTGCAGAAGTAACAATGTTTGCCTGGAGTTTATAGTATCCAAGACAAAAACAAACAAAAAAACAAAGACAGGAACTGAACCAGAAATAAAAACTAAAAACGGTATATGCAAGAAACGTTGTCTCTAAAAATTTGCGTAAAACCAAAACTAAAAGATAATAGTATATATATGAAGAGGTAGATAGATGTATGCACACAAGAGTATACAAATACATGTGCCATAAAAGTGGCATTGCTTTCAAAAAAGAATGAAGAACATGAAACAAACGCAAAGAACGCAAATTTCAATAGCCATAGAACAGCAACAAAGTTAGATAAGGGGTTAACCAGAACGAGAAAGAGAGAGAGGATAGTAAGGTAATATTGTATATGTATGGGTGTGGTTAAGAGGACAGAGCGATGGAGAGAGTGAGAGAGAGACAGATAGTTAGAGAGTAAGATAGAGATATGAAAAGTTAGAAATAACCCAACTTCAACGCAAAAAAACAAACAAAGTGTAAAATGTGTTTTTTGTATTTTTTTTTAAGTTAATGCAGAGTATAGTAGTGATAGTATATTTGTATATGTGTAAGAACGAAACGTAGTATGTGTATGTGGCATCTAGAGATATGTGTGAGCATGGAGCATATATATAGTTAAGTAGTTCTAGTAGTTGTTATTTTATGGGTTATAACTGCACGCTACCAAAAAACGTTTTGATATGCTTGCTATGGATTTGGATAAGAGGGTTATTATAGCATGTCTTATGGGGTGCTGTTAGATGAGGTAGCTGTAGCATTTAGAGGAACTGTTTGATAGAGAGATAGAAAGAGAGAGAACGAAAGAAAGAGCTAGAGAGGGTCTATCGAATTCGGTAATTGTTGGCCAAGGCTTTGGTTATTTGTCAATTAGTTGTTTGATTTTGGTTTTGTGGGCTCACTCTAATATGGAACTTACCATTTTAATATCACTAATCGTCATAATACTGCGTACGAATAGATTGATTCTGACTATGGCGGGACCATCTGGCATAAAGTTTGGTTTTAAATAGTGAGTTAACGTCGAGTTTGTTTTTTGCAATAAATATATAACTTAACTTCTGATCTAACTAGGCTAAATGAACTCTTTTGGCGCCACACTAAGCTAGTTTAGCTGTTTGTACTTAATTAGAGACTTACAAATATACATAGTTTTAAATATATAATAAGTATGACCAATTGTTATTATATAAATATAGGCATTAACTTTGTGAATAGTTAAGAAACTTTAGAAATAAACGAAACGGTTGAAAGAAACTCGTAAAACAAATGATTTAGTTTTGTAGGCATAGCACTTGTTATATAAAGGCATATTAATCGGTTATAGGTATAAATATAAAGTGTGATAAAAGTATATGCTCACCTGTGCCATTTATTCCCGATGGTCGTATTCTGGCATCGTATTTGCCTGCACCTAAAATTTGATCTAAGACTTTTTTCTCCTTTTCTCGGAAATTTATTTTGGCATTATTTGCTCTGAAATCAGGATATGGATAGGCACGCCCGTATAATTTTAATTTTTGAGTATTCTTGTTTTTTTTTTTTTTTTTTTAATTTTTTGGTTTTGTGTACAAGTATTTTGAATAAAAGATTTTTTGAAGTAGTTTTGAAAAATATGCTGAACAAATTGCTTAGCAAGAATCGCAATAAACGAAAATATTTGCATTAAATGTACAGCAAAGTGTTTTTGAAAAAATTTACAAATTTTATTTTTGTTTTAATTGAAATATTTCTGTATTAATCTGGCTTTATATACAAATTTAGCTGAGTGTCTTATGAGTGGGGTGTAGTATTTTTTTTGTTTTTCGTTTTTTTGTTTTTGTGCACTCTGAAGGCATCTTGATTATACACTGTCGCACTTATCAGAAGCAGAGGCAAAGCCAAGCCACAAATGCTGCTGGCTCTGTCCTCGGCTTGAGCGTAAATAATTCCAAAATTTATGCTCCGACAAAAATTACATGAAAATTAATTACATTTTAATGATGTTGTGAATTGAAACTGTTAAAATGCATAAAAACATGTTATGGTAACGAGCACAAGTTCAACTGAGAGAGGGAGGGAGGGCGGTCGGTTGGGCGAGGACGCGACGAATCGAGTCAAGTCGAGTTAAGTTGAGGTGAAAGTGGAAGTGGAAGTGGATGGGGGCGTGGCTGCAAAAAAAAACCAAAAATCGAAAAAACAACAAACGCAAAAAAAAAAAACAACGAACTACAGCTGAACTACAGCACTACGAGTACTTGTGAAATAAATACGCATGTATCATAGACGACAGACAGACACTCTACATACATAAGTAGAGAGAGCGAGAGAGAGATACATATGGTTGAAATATTGTTGTATGTTGTTGTTTGGAGGGTGGGGCGTGGCCATTCTGGCAAATTAACGGCAATCGTATGCAAATCGTCAGCATGAAGCAGCACTTACGCACACATACACACACACACATAGAGTAGAGTGCCTGCGTATGTGTGTGAAGTGAAAATTAAAAAATGAACGATAACAACATAACATAAATAAAATGGCATACTTTTTGGCAACTACTCTTTTGGTGTGTTTTCGTGAACGATGTGAATCGAGAGTACTTACAGTGAGGCGCTGCACAGGCTGGTAAAGTAGAAGATCGCCCAGAAGTAGTGTCCGGTGCCCATGGCTAGGCGCAATCTCTAACTTGAACTGGTTGCTCTAGCCGAAGCTCTAGATCAGTTCGTGTCCAAGTGCGTTTCAAGTGTGAAGGTTAAGACAAACTGCAATGGAAAAGAAATATAAATATTAACCATCAACATTGATTGTAATTTAGTTAACTTTGTTCAGCATAAACTTGTAAGCCGGCAAAATGCACAAGCAAATTTGTTGCTGTGTGAATTTCAAATTAAGTGCTTATGTTTGAATTTCTGAAATGTGACACTCACACTTTCACACACACAAGCACACGCACACGCACATCTATCTATCTATTGTACTTTCTACTTGTCGAAGCATGTGAAATTTAATTCAAAATCAAATTGGGCCAATTAACATGCCATTGGACAGACTTCACATATATAAACTCATTTTATCATGGTTCATTGTAGATGTTTGTCTACTCACATCGCAGACATAAATTCAATTAAAATTCGATATTTGTCCATTTTAAGTAGCCAGCTGGCATTGTTCAAGTAGCACAAAAGGTGTGAGTACATTTGTCAGACACTGTCATGAGCATACATATATGTATGTATCCTAACGCCTCTAGCTGCTCAGCTAGCAAGAATCTTTGTTCTTTGACACCCAATAACATTGTTTCGCACAGGCACAAAATGACAACAAAGAGACAACAAATCAAAACAATACAAAATTTATGTAATATACGAGTAACAAGCCCGCGGCATTGTCAGCGTGGAAAATAGTTTCATCTATAAAGCCAACAATGTATTATTAGTCTCTAGCTTATATGACAATTTCTACTTTGCCTGCGGATCTTTCAAAATTATAGACTTTGTATTATTATTTAGATGTATACGCAATATATTATTGTATAGTTGTATATAAATCTATGCTTGGAAGTATAACCAACAAGTTTTAAAAACTTTTAAGCTTATAATATTATTAGTTTGGAAAATTGCAGAAATTAAATATTTACTGTTGATGCAGATAAACTTTTGATGTTCCAGAAACAAAAAGTTGATTTATTTATTTTTAATGAAAAACGTAATTCAATTACATTTTTTTCTTAAAGAAATAACGTGAAATTCAACAATGAAATATGTATTAGACCATTTGAATACCAACGATAAATACGTAATTAAAAGCTTAACCCACACATATTTATATAAATACCAATAATAATGACTTTTTTAGTAACAATGAAAATGTGAATGGCATAAAAAAAGGTATCAGAATAATGCCAGAGTTTACAGTTCATATGAGTACTTATTGGTTTCCGGTGCTTCGGTTGCTGGTCTACCTAGTAAACTAGATTAAAAAGCTATATGTGCAGAAAAATTGGTCGTAAAAGGCCCATAAAAAATCATTACGTCCCGGACAATTAAAACAATGGCCGTTGACGGACAATGAGAAGCGACTTTCAGCCAGAAACAGAAGCAGCAACAGAAGGCAAAACCAAAAAACCCCGATTGAGCAGAGTCGAGTGTATGCAGCAAAGTAGAGGGCAATGCAAATGTGAATATTGCAGTCGAATTAATCCTTTTATAAGCATTTTTGTGCACTTCAGTGGACGACGTCAGCGTCGACGTGCTGTGAATGCTGATAAGTGCGTGTGTGTGTGTGTGCGAGTGTGTGTGCAGCTGCCACACCCATTTATGACTGCGGCTTTTATACATATCAGTTGCATGGCAGCAACACCAACAGCAGTAGCAGGCAGCAGGCAGTAGGCAGTAGAACAATTGTAATGGTGTTGCTGATGGCCATGACCGAGTCGTCCTTAATTGTATGTGTGCGAGTGTGTGCAAATGTGTGCATGTGTGTGTGTGGATGCTGTGCAACCAAATAATCAATTTAACGGAATGGGCATGAGAATGGCAACAGGCTGGCCAGGATTCGAGTTGTGTTAATTTGATGCTGTGCCCGCAATTTCGTGCCATAAATACACAAAGTTGCTGATTGTTGTTGTTGTCGCCGTTAGGTTTTGTTTGTTGCTACCGTTGTTATTGTTGCTGCTGCTGTTGTTGTTGTTGTTGCTGTTGGGCATTGTGCTATTTGGCCTGGCTATGTCAGCTTTGTTGACTGGTTTGCAGCTGATACTGAAACAGCCACAGCAACAACAACAACTGACACACGCAAACTAAGCACAATAAGAGTAGAAACCATTTCGTGTTTTTTCGTGCATGACACGAGGAAAAATCATTTGAAAAATGACGACTGATGTGATAAATAAAGTTCTGAGATATTTGAAAAATATGTTTAGTTCAAGAAAATATTTGTTAAAGAAGTTTTAAATAATTTAATGATGCGACGAGAAAGTTTAAACAATAACTAAACACGATGCCATCACTAAGAAATGGAAAACTCTTAGATATGCTTATCAAATTAATAAGATATTTACAAGTTGCGGTAAGTTGAGTTAAAATGAAGCTTAAGCCTTAATTAAATAATTGGTTAGACAGATAATTAAATGTATATGAGGTATGCAACTAAATGCCATAAAGATTTGAAATAGTCTTAGACTTTTGAGTATTGCATTTTTGGAAAATCTATTTATTTATATTTTGCTGGTTTTAAATATAAAATAGCTTTAAAAATAATATGAGAAAATTTTATTAAATTTAAAACTATATATAAAAAACAGAAAATTCTTCTTTTTTTGTAGTTTTTGTTGTGTTTAGTTTCGTGTTTTTGCTTTGAATTCAAATGAGATGCGTCCATCGCCAGAAGCAAAAGCAATCCACGGGCGGTCTACGTTTTTGGCCCGCTGTCAAAGAAACTTAACAATGCGACGGAGCAACTGCAGCTGCAACAGCAACTGCGTCTGCAACTATGACTGTGAATGTGACTGCCAAATGCCCCACATTTGCCGCTTGCCAAGCAGTCGGCGCCACCCCCACCACCACATCGTCTCTCTCACCCGTAGCGGGCGTAAGCTACACTTCACCCCTCTACCCAGCCTGATTGCCGTTCATCCTTCTGTACTGGCTGTGGTGTAAATGGGTTTACTTTTATTTCATTTGTTTGTTGCTGTTGTTGCTGCTGTTGCTGCTGTTGCTGTTGCCAAGTCGACACACTTTTGCGCACAGTTTTTACTACACTTTTGTCTACCTCTCTCTGTTGGTCCCGCATACCCCCATCTATAAACAGCCTCTCTTTCGTAGGACGTTCTGCGTCTCAGTTTCAGGTTGCTTTCCTTTCCCTTCATTTTTTTCTTCTTTTTATTTTTGCATGTCGCTTGTCACAGCTCAACTTTTTGTTGTTGTTGTTCTGGCTATAAGTTGAATGAACGGCCCGGTACAAAAGGCTCTGTGTGGACAATATTAATGGGCAGCAAAAAGATATATGTATAGAGAGTTGGGTCCTACACGGGGATGGACAGTGAGTGGGTTTTTACAGCTGGATGTCACTTTGGGGCATTATCTATTTATAAATATGAAATTGCTTCTAAATTTAAGTGTATTGTTATGAATGTAACTTGTTGTTGTTGGCTTCATCTCATCCATCTGATTAATACTTAAGTAATTAACTTAAAAGACCTTTAAGCATCGACCTCTTGGGAACATGAATGTTTAAGTTAAATATAGTTTGGTTTTGTCCGTCACAAAACCTTTTAGAACTCACTTTAATGTCAACATAATAGTTTGTAGTTGGTATCACAAATATTTATAGTCATGACACATGACTAAGTCATGGATCTAGGGTTCAACTTCCGGTTAAAGGACGCCATTTTCGTTAAGTTTTTCATGCGTTTGTTGGGGGACTTACACTTGATTGCCCGAAAGTAATTGTCGCATAAGAAAAATATCTTTATTAAAGCTACAAAAATGTTTGCTTGTTACGCAGAAATGCGACACACAGTTTAAGTGTGTGTGAGCGAGCGGGAGAGAGTGAGAGAATGAGATAGCGGCAGAGGGATTGCATATATGGGCTTAAGGCATCATTCCGGCAATGATTTCGCAAATTCCATAGCACTTCTGCTTGGGCCTACCCTTTTCTTTTCTTCTGTGTTTTTCTTCTTTCTTTTTGTGCGAGTTGTGGTATCTTATGGCTTATGTTGGGGCTCCCACTTGGCTTAAGGCGTCACCAGTAGTCACCCCAAGCAACTTGATTTCGCGCAGTGTGCTTTCACCAGTTTGCGTGTTGAGCGTGTTGAGCATGCTGTGTGTGTGCAATCTCAACGCACACCCACACACACACACATATACAGTATATCTGTTCATATACTTTGTACATTTATACATATGTGTTTATATGTATATTTATTTTCTTTTTCTTTTTTTTCATTTTATGCCGCTCAGCGGCGCTTGTAGCTCGTTATGTTGATTGGATTTTGTGCCGCCCGCTTGTATAACGGCGAGAAAGTAGTCCACACACACACACACATACCCACGCACACGCACACACACACACACACTATTAAGGCACTTGCGCTGCTGGCAACGAAATAAAGTCAAGTGTTGTGTGAGTGTATCTGTATATCTGTGCGTATGCAACTGTGCCTCTTTCTCTGTGTGTGTGCGTGCCATAAAGCTGGATTCATTTTTGTTTCGCCCGTTTCTCTCGTCGTCTTATGTATGCAAAATTTTTTACACTCTCGTTTTCGCAGTTTGCGATTTTTTTTATTATTATTTTCTCATTCTCTTTTTTTTTGTGTGTGTGTTTTTCGCTAAATTGTAAGTAAGTGGGCTTAGTAACATTTTGCCGTTTAGTTATATGATCATGTGTGTGTGTATGTGTGTGACACTTTGCGGCGTAAGGATTTGCATAAAGCCCACCTCAGCCAGCGACTTAACTTTAACATTTATTCGTGCAACCATTTGATATATATGTATGTAACAGCAGCAGCAGCAGCTAACAACAACAATTGAATTTTGGCGTATGACATTTCAGACATATTGTGTGTGTATGTGTGTGTGTTTTGTGTGTGTGTATGTGTATGTTGCACAAAGGTGGCCGGCACTAAGCAAGAGTTCGCTTAAGGGCAAAGCGCGTTCTCGCCGAGGTGCGAATACAAAGTTTGCCGAAATAGTTGAAAATTAAAAGCATTTTTCAAAGCAAGAACGTGTATATATTATTATTTTTATTTCTTAGGAGGTTTTTATGTTAACAAAAGTGAATACATTTTGTGACGCTTCATAAGCATTAATCACAAACAAAACCTTTCCACACGGACAGAGAAAGTGAGACTCTATCCCTTTTAATTAATTAATTACGTTCGTGCCGTGACCTCTCTTAAAACACAATTTTATTCATTTAGCTAAATTCGGGGCTATAGAAACCTTTGCTGTTTATGGAAACGTGCTGGACACATCTCGCCAATCGTCGTAGCTAGCTGAAAGCAGCATCAGCTAGGCAAAGGTCAAAGCTTGCAACGAGCGACTATGTTGGCATGCTTCTAATTAATTGAAGTGTCAATACATTGTTTGTGTCCAGGCTCACAAATTTTAATGAAAGTGTTGTTACAAAAAAGGGACAAACAACACACCAGAGAGAGAGAGAGAGAGAAAGAGAGAAAGAGAGAGGGGAGACAAACGAAAGCGCCGATTGCAGACTCCAAGCGCTATTATTAGCTACAAAGAGCAAAGTCATCTATCATGACGCATGTCATAGGGTGGCATGTGGGCGTGTGTGTGTGAGTGTGTGCGTGTGTGTGGAAGCTAATGTGTGTTCTTGCTATTTTTAGTTAGCAACTGCCAATGGGTAACCCCACAGACCCGACACAGAATCAAAAAACCTTAACTCAAAATTAGTTCCAGTCAAAAAATAAAAGAAAAAAAAGAAAAAACATTCCGATGGTTGGATAATATATGGGAGTCATCGAAGCTGCTAACAAATTGCCAGCCTGTTACATTACCTAGTTAGTTGTCGGTTGTAGGTCAATAAACTAAACTGGCTCTCAGCAGCAGCTCGAGGCGATACAAATTATACACATTTGGCCGGCTCCTTTGCCGGAACAAAATAGAGTCGCGTGATAAGCGCGATAAGCAGTTGCTTGCATGTTGGCAGCCAATTCTATCCTGGCTACGGGATCTGGTCACGCTTCTATCTCTTATTGGCCTGACACAGTGCGTGCCAGAAGTGCAGACACGCACGCAACATACAGCTTACCGAAAACACACACACACACACACACACACAGAGAGAGAGACAATGTTGTATATCACACACATTGCTAACGCTCTGCGGCCATTTAATGGCTGTCAAGATAAGCGTTTGCCTCGGCACCGAGCAAAATAAATAATTGCCTAAAATTTGTGGGGTACATTTGGTTTAGTTGCTGTTGTTGTTGTAGTTTCGGTTAATGCCATGGCTAATATCTATCTCTTGGCCTTACTTTTGCTGCCAAAGTGCATTTTGTTGTTAAAAGGCATGTAATGTTGTGTAATAGCCCACAAAACACATTGTTGTTATTGTCACAAAAGGTTATAGTATATTTTTTTGGTCTTTACATTTATGTTTTTAGTGCCATTAGTTTTAAGCATACCTTTGCCAAATTGTGTATAATAATTGTCAATTAGTTGAGAGCATATATATTTAGTTGTGTGAATTAGATTTAAGATAAGAATGTCAGAGTCAAATACATTGACAATTGTTGGGTTTTGTGTCGGAATTTAAAAGTGTTTATTTTTAAGTTAGATTATTTGCTTAATGCAACAAAATCTGTACAAAAATACTTCAACATTTAAGTATTTAAAGCATTTTTGAATGTTTTCTTAGTTCATTTTTATTCATCCATTCAACGAAAATGTAAATTCACAATAAAAAAATATTGATTGTAAACAGAAAGCTGCCCAACTTACATTTTTCGTTGGAAAAAAAGTTTTATTTGTTTTAAGTGTTCGAACGTCGACTTATTTTTGAGATATATTTTCTGATAAATATTTACATGTGTATTATTGCCGTTGACTTTACTTAATATTGACTTGCGTATATATATATAAATATATATACAGTATTCCCAGTTGGCTGTGGCTTAATGCCATTTGTGTAATTAATAATCTGGCCACAAAACTTTCTGCCGCCATTTGGCCTTACCCTTACCCTGTCCGTCCGTCCGTCCTCTCACAGCGGCCGCCAATGCCTGTTGCCCCGTTTGTTTTTGCTCTGTCAACCTGTGCGACCCGCTTTAATGATTAATGAAGCTAAAAATGTCAACTTTTTTTCTGTTTTCTGTTTTTGTTTTGTTTTTGCGTGAACTGAAGGGAAGTTTGTTTTTTATTTGAGCCAACGCACCTGCCAGTCAACCAGTCGTCAGTTCCTCTGTCATTCAGTCATTTAGCCATTTAGTCAGTTAGTGCAGCTGTCTTTCAATTATTCATTAATCAAGGCTAAACACATTAAAGTTGATATTAATTTCCTATGCCAATTAATTAACGGAAGTGCAAGCAACAGACTTCATCCTCCATTCTCCATCCTCCCAGCACTCACTTGAGCTGTACAAATTGCAGCTGTAGAGCGTACACTAAGAAAAAATGGGAGTGATTTCGTTACCAGTAACTAAAAAGTGATTTAGTTTTAATTACATTTTCTATTGTTGCTTTAAATTGCGAAGTAGACAAACAAAAGTCAAGTGTTTGAAGAAATCAATTTAAATTTCATTCTCTCAGTGTAAACAGTTGTGTTGTTTGGGTTCGGAAAAAACACACACAGACTGAAATGTTGCAACAATTTCAATTTGCAGCAGTCCGCTCCAAAAGTTGGCCAGTAAACAAAGTGGTAAGCGCATCGGTTCGGTAACGGTACATGTTGCCACATTGAAGCAAAGCGAAAGCAATAAGCAGCTGCCACTGAGCCATAAAACAAACGCGCCCCACGAATGCCACAAGAGGCGCTGCTGCAGCTGCTACTGCTGTTGCAAAAGTGTCAATTGACAATGAAACCGAAATGCGATGTCGAATGAAATACACACACACACACACACACTGAGGGACAGATTGTGAGTGAGTCAGTCAGTGAGCCAGCCAGTTGGTGGCATTGCCGAGTCCGAAGAGCCAAACATAAAATCCGTCTATTGAGTGAGCTGGATCTACGTTAACGATTTGGCCATTTGCTTGAGCACTTGCTTGCTGCGCCACCTTTTGCGAACGTGAATACACGAGAAGTGTGTGGCAGGTAATGGTATTAGGGTGGGGTGGATGACGTCGATGGGGCGTATGAGCAATGTTCGACCATTTTGGCTAACAGTTCAACTTTGTTGGGCAACTTGGCCCCAAAATGTGAACAACTACACTTTTCCTACTATGATATTCCGCTTGGCTCATCCATTGCCAGCCTTTTTTCACAGTGTGTGTGTGTGTGAGAGAGAGAAAAAGAGAGAGAGAGAGAGAAGGAAACTTTACGTCGCAGTTCCCGATGGAGCGTTCAATCTTCAGCTGGCTGCCAGGGCAACTTAATTGAAATGCTGCATTTGTTTTGGACAAGTTTCCAAACTCCAGCAACTAAAAGAACACGAACAAGAAGAAGAACAAGAATAACAACAACAAGAGCAATAACAACAACGCAAAGTGCTGAACTTGGCTTTAGCTGTACTTAAAGTTGTTCTGTATGGGATATATACATAAAAATACAACTCGAAGTAGCCATTGACTTGATTGTGCAACGAACGGACGAAATAACGAACGTAAGCGAGTTTAATTAATAACGTAATATGAAACAGCCAAATAATAATTCAATTAGACTCTTTTTCGTTATGCAACAACTGAAAAACTGTTATTAATATATAAAAGTTGTTTAATTAACAAGCAAAATGATTTTAGTTTAGTTTCAATTGTGTTTCGAGTGAAATTAAATTTCATTGCATGCTTTTATAATGATATCATTTGGTATTAATTTAAGCATCACAGCTCATTAAAAAGTCAAATAACATTTTCCGTTCTATTTTTATATATTACATTAAATTAAAATGCGCTAAATACAAAGCGTAAACAAAATATTCATTAGCAATATTTAAATCTATATTTAGGTCTTCTCTGCTGCATTTTGTAAATTGAGCGCGATTTATTTGATGATGCCTGAAAGTGTTCTGTCTGAACGTGCCGATTCTCAATTAATTATGCATTTCAAATAAATATAATAATTTTTGGGCCATGCACAGGTTAGTATATCCCTCTCTCTCTCTCGCTCTCTTTCGTTCTCTCTACATCGCTGCCTTGTTTTATGTTCTCGCTCTCCCATTCTGTTTTTTTCTGTTTTAAATTTGATACAACATAAACAACACGGCGCCAACAGTAGTCAAAGTTTGCTCACGTCCCATGTCCACATGTATACAGAGCATATCCCGTTCTCTCTCTCTATCTCTACAGTTTCCTTATTGCTCCATTCATAGTCTACCTCCGCCCACTTCTGGTGTCCCTAGGGCGCTTCCTTTCGAGTTTTGGCTTTGTTCGCTTGCCCGTAACCAGAAAATGACAAAAGCCATGTCAACAGCATCTGTAAGGGTTGGCACATTCACTCGACTGCGGGCGGCTGTGAGGCTAAGACAATGAATGCCCTGCACGTTTACCAACACTACTCCAACTACCATTTCCTCTATGTGGTGTATGTGTGTGTGTGTGTGTGTGTGTCGGCCGTGTGGCTGATGGCCAAAGTCTTGGCACAAAACTTCTCTTCTTCTGGGCACTGGGAACTGGGCACTGGGCAATTTGGTTACGTTTCAACCAGCAAACAATGGACCGATAATTTATTCATATTTGGCTACAAAAGTGCCACACTATCACACACGTTGATGTGTGTGTGCTTGTGCTTGTGCGTGTGTGTGTTCTTCTGAATTTTTAAATAACTATAAATTTCTAAATTTACACAAGAGACCGTACAAAACTGAAGACACATTGCAGTTGCGATAAGCCACAAAAATCTGCTCGCCCAAACAATGGAAAATTTTAATGAATTTTTTTTTGGGGTCGTAGCTTGTGCATATTCTTTTTTGGTCCACAGCGTGTTGTTAATTGCCACATAAATTTTGCTGGACGCACACACTCCCCAACACACACACACGCACACCAAAAACTAGTTGAAAAAATTACTCACTCATATATGCATGTACATATGTATATATAAATTGGTGTCCATACAATTTGCTTAATATTTATATATATTTGCATAATGAATGCAATCAAATGTAAGCACACACATACACACACTCACTAGTATTTGTTGTTTGTTGGTGTTTGTTGCTGTTGAGTTAGCCACTTTTAAAGGTCATCCCTAATGGATATAAATATTTAACAGCACATGAGCAATGTACTTAACATGGCTGGGATAGCACTTTATTTAATAGAGCTACATTTGTGCACCAGACAAATATTTAGTATTATAATTAGACTTGAAAATTATGTTGTACACAATTTGAAGTTGACTAGGTTATTTATTAAATGACATGAAAATGTTAAAAAAAAATTAATATGTCTTGTTTATTTTTCACAATCAAACTGACAAGCTGTGCTGAGGATGTATAAATCTACCCATTACCCGGACTATTCGATAGGTATTCAATGTTTATTACACATAAATATCATTAAATCGAGTGTGTTTGCTTGGGAAAGGGGGGCGGCAGGCAGCCCACATTGAATTGCATAACGCATACGCCGCGTACACCGCAGTCTACACAAATCTGCCAACAGCGTTGCCGATACCAAGCATTGATGGTTGTTTGTGTGTTTGTTGTTGACGTCGCTTCTGTGTGTGTGTGTGTGTGTGTGTGTGTGGCTTGGGTTTTGGCATTAGTGCCAAGAAATTTTGTGTGTAGGGACGAGCCAACTAATTGCGGCTGCATAACTTGTTGCGCTTCTGTAAAACCGCACCGCTAACACGCCTCCTGCCCCGCCGCAGACAGCCTCAGAAATGTCAACACATGTGAGTAAAATAATATGTGTGTGTGTGTGTGTGTGTACAGTGTGTATGCTGGGTATGCCGCAGTCAGACGGCCGTGGGCCAAAGCAACAAACAGCGGCTGTCGCCTGTCTAAGAACTACAGCCAACGGCAACAAAAACACGAACACTAAAAGCAACAAACACAAGACCAGCAGCGAATTGCATTAGCTATATACACGCCCACGGCCCACAGGGCTGGGAAGGCAGGGTAGCCAGGCAGCCAGGCAGGCACCGAAGGCCACATCGCTTGTTGTCTGTTTACCATAAACAAAGTCAAAGTGTCTTTGGCAGGCAGCTTGACAGGCATTTTTGTTTGATTTGCCAGCAAATACAAGCCACAATGACGACAACAACGGCGACGGCGGCGGCGACGACAGCGGCAACGGCTAATGAAATAAATATCAGAGATGGAAGCCACGACCTTTTGTGCAACCGCCTCGCCACGCCTCGCCCCACCCATCAGCCGACCATGGGATGATCTAGTGTCGGCGTTAAATGCAATTTAGCTGACCGGCAGTAAGCTTGAAAGCTGAAAGTCAACTGCCAGTCATCCAAGTGCATAATTAAAACGAGAAAATTCATTTTTATCTCTTCCACATTGCTATGCAATTCATATACCCTATACAAAATTGTGTGTGGTTGGAAAAGTTATGATAAAAAGATGTATGCTTAAAATACTTTTACTTTCTATTTGTTGTTTATTTTATTGACTATTGAGAATTGTCAGAGCCATAAATTGAAATGTTGAGTGAAAATGAAAATCGAACATTTATTTGGAAAATAATTCTGTGTTTGTCAGCTCAATGTCTCTATTTTTATATACAAATTGCTTTTCCGGCAATCAGCCCACAGATTGATCATTAAAGAAGGCCATATCTATATATATATCTGTGTTTGTATATATATACATATATATAAAATCTATAAAAAGCTATCAGAAGGATGTCACAAACATGTTGCTGAAGTGCCTGCGCCACTTGAAACGTTGTTAAGCAACAACAGCAATAACAACAAAAACAACAAAAACAACAAAAACAACATGTTGCAGCAGGCAGTGGGCCGTAAACAGAAAGAAGAAAAGAAGAGGAGGCGGAAGTAACAGCAACAGCAACAGAAGCAGCAGCAGCAGCAGCAGAAGGAGAAACGGCAACAGCAGATGCAACTCAAGACCTGCTCGGTTTATGGTCGCTGTCTGGCTAAGAGCTTAATAAAATTATGTGACGATGATTGCTGCTAGAGTGTATGCCAAAGGGAGCGAAGGACTGAAAAATGGAGTGGGTGTGGCAGTAGCTGTAGCTGTAGCAGTGTTGAGGTAGCTCCAATAGCTTGTCCGGTTTGCGGATGTGGATCGTTGCCTGCCTGCAAAATGGCCGACTCACCAGCTGCTTCCGCTGCTGCTTGGCTGCCACTTGAAAAACGCATTAAGGCTGCAGTTTTGTGTGCCATTTGTATATTTTTATATATGTACATATGTATATACATAAACTTATTGCCATACACATACACATACACTACTTGTATAGCTGCCCTATATGCATGCGAGTGGTTTGTTGATTGCATGTTAAAAGGCTCCAGCTGCCAGTGCCACACTGATGCTGATTCTGCTGCTGAAGCTGCTTTGGGTGCATCGTCTGCCATGAAATTTAATTAAAAACTTGTGTGCCATGAAATTACATTTCGACGTGCGTGCCACTCTCTCTCTCTCTTCCTCTCTCTCTATGTGTGTGTGTGCGAGTGTACTCAAATGTGCCACCAGCACGTGCAACGCCCAAAGGTAGGCAACGCACAAAGGCAAATGCTGCTTGATTTTTTATTTTTCATACTTTTTTATCATATGTATATGCAACGAAAAATAATAATGAAGAGAGTGGGCGACGCAGAAGAAGAAGACGACCAAGTGCAGGATATGGAAATGGCCGCCTTCCTGAGCACATCATTGCAATTGGCGTTGTGCACATTGCAGTTATCACGATATACTTGAAGCTCCACTGACAGGGAAGTGCACAGGAAATGGTCACTCCATTGGGCAGCGAATGGATGAAAAAGCAGTCAAAAGAGCATTAAATACAATAAGAGCACAAAGTTGTGTGTGCGTTAAGAATATTTCTATATGTAAAGTAAAGAGCCTTCCCATTAATGCTCAGTTTTGGGAAAAATCTATTTATTATTTACAAATTTTGAAATATTTTTGCAGCTTAAAACTTTGTTTTTACTTATTTTCGAGCCCAAATGTTCAACGCATTTCAAATCAAACTGAAATAGTTATGCAAACTATTCGCTAATCCAATAGCTGAACGCCAATTAAATCAAGCTCGCCGTTTTCGTCTCATCAAGCTTTTATAAATGGGCGCATTATGAATGCAAATCTCGCTTAGAAATGCAATCGAATTGCAACACCTCCTGTTGCTGTAGTCCCAACCCGGCAACCCCGGCTGCCAGTGTTGATGTTGACTGCATTTTATTATTCAAAAATCAGTGGACGCAACACATTCTCTGTTTGCATATTTCAATTAAACATTACACATACGCCGTGTGGCACCCGGCAACAACAATAACCGTTTGAGGCAGCAACAGCTGCCAGCACAGCCGGGCTTGCAGTAAAATCCGCTTAAAACTTATTCAATTAAACTTCAGTTGGAGCAAACGGCAACAAACGGACGACAAATTCGCCTCGTAAAAATGCAAAGCAAATGGCGAACAGCAAATGCTATATAACTACGACGTTACTTTTTACTATAACAAGCAAGCGAAGTGATGGCGATGGCGATTTGCCATTGGTGTTTGGTGTTTTGCGGCATTCAAAATACCCTTTTCCAAGGCAGCGAAACTTAAAGAATCGCCAAAAAGATTGTTTAGCTTGTCAAGTATAGTAAGTAAGTAATCCGATTCAACGGTTTTCGATTTATATTTTGTGCCACAAAAGGCGTTACAGACTTCGCACAAATCGCATTTCGTTAAGAACCCAAACAGCGGGACAAACAAGCCGCCCAACAAACAGAAGTATAAATGAATGCACACAGAAAATAAATATATAAAAATATATTTTTTATTCTTTCGATGCTGGCTCGTTTCAATGCGTTACACGCTTCGTGACTAAATTACAATGCCCGCCTGCAGAGCATATACAAATATGCGCATAAAGCGTGTATAATAAATCCGGACAACGGAGTGGCGGTATATGGGGGCGGCGCTGGCCAACGGGTGGCCGGAGAGGGTGTGTGTGTGTGTGTGTGCAGTACAATAAACTCTGTGAAATAGGAAAATAAAAAGGCGGTGAATAAAAATAAGCTGTCTGTTCGCTGTTGTTGTTCCGTTGCTTGTGGGTGAACGGCCAGGTGTGGCGATAAGTTATATTTTTTCTAGGGTATATACGGGGTATGCGAATACAAAAGGAAAAATACAAGATAATTTTTAAAATATAATAAATACTTATTACAAATTAATTGCATTTTTACCTCCAAAACACTTTTTTATGACTTGGTTTTTTTTTTATGTGCAGCTATGAAAGTTAATGAAAGCAAAACTTCTAATTTAATGTATTTAACTTTGTAACTCGAACAACAGATGCCGCCACTTGAAATATGCCATTCTACTTTTAACTCTCAAGAGAGAGAGAGAGAGAGAGAGAGAGAGACAGAGTGAGAGAAAGAGCGAGAGACGAAGTGAAAGACAAAAAGAAAGAGAGATAAGAATAGGAGATAGAGTATTTATGTAGTACATTATTTTTAACGACTAGACTCTTTGCTGCTTCTGCTTCTGTTTTCATTGTTGTTGCCACTGCCACTGCTGCTGCTGCTGCTGTTGATAATAATCTGCAAATCAGCTTAAAAGGTACATTGAAAATATCACAGTTCCACAAACAACTTGAATCGTACAACTTTACAAATCAAAAACTTTCTGAATACGGTTTACCCCAGATAGCCCCCAACTTCAACTTTAACGTTACGGTCCGTCCATCCGTCCGTCCGTCCATTCTGGTTTTGTTGGCTGCTTTTATTTAACATTCATTTTGGTATTTTGTGTTTTCTATAGTCTGTTGCTGGCGTTTGACTATTTTTATTCACACACACATACATATAGCTTTTTTTCGCTGTCCGCACACGCCACAACAAAGCACATTTTTAGGCAGGCATTTGTGTGTGTGTTTGTGTGTGAAAGTTGTTGTGTTTTTAAGGAACGCGGGGGGATGTTGTAACAATGCCGGAAACGTGACTTATTTGAAATTTATGTACTTTTTTAGCCAACGACAAACTAAAACCCTCGCGTTTTGTTTATGCAATAAAAGGCAAAGCGTCGCCTCCAACACTAGACATTTATCCTGCACAAGAAAATAAAATATAAACCCATCCCGCTTACAGTTCTACACAATCACATATGTGTATGTGTGTGTCAGCCATTTTATGTTGTTCTGTTCTGTTATTTTTTTTAATTTATGCCAGCGCTTAATTAGAATTTTTTTTTCTGCTAATGCCACTGCTGCTGTTTCTTTTGCTAAGTACGTGCTGAGGCCTGGGCCACATGTCGTATGTGCAATATGCAAATGCGACTGCATTTCACAATTCAGAAATTGAAATCAACGAGCTTACAACTTGATAGGTTTTTGTGTGCCCCGCTTTAGTTCTGATGCCGCCCTCCATCTCCGCCTCCCTACTCTCATTTCGCCTTTTTCGTTTCGTTATGCGCTGTTCGTTTCGTTTTTCAGCACATGTGTCACATACACACACACCCAAACACACACAGAAACACAAAGACTGACAAAGCATGATACACACACGCTATTCAGTTGTTGTGTTTGCTGTTTGACATGCATCGATTACATAAATGGGGAAAAACAGAACACAGAAGGGACACACGAACATGAGGCGGACTGTTGGTGGAACTGGGGCCACGAACTGTGGAACGACATAAGTCACGAAGCTTTTGCTAATGATGAGGACCATCATGATTTTTCAATTAACCAAATGCGGAGAGGAGGTTTACTTGCTGTTCAGTTCCCAAGCTCATTTCGGTTGAGAGATGCGGCGCATATGTGACAATCAAAGCAATGACATACAATTAATGAGCAGTCAGAGAGCAGAAAGGGGAAAGGGCACATGCAAATTTTTGAGCGTTGCACAACAAAAAAGAATACTCAAGACAAATAATTTAAAATCTTTAAAGGTATATTGTCATAATTAAAATAAATATGCAAAAATATAATTGAAATGAACAAAAGCAAAAGATAAAATCTTTCGCCTTCTTAGATATATATAATATATATATAATTTTAGGTCTAGTGTTGCAAAATTCCCATAAACATTTGAATCTAAGCGACAACGAACTTCAAATCAAAAATATTGACAATACTAGAAATCTATTTTTATATATATTTATAACAAAGACTAGCACTAGCCGTAAGTAAGACTATATGTTTATTATTATTAACATAATGTTTAACGAAATACTTCTGTAGAACTGATGAAAACATGCCGCAAAAGAAACATCTAATGAAGATCTTTCCGGAAACAGATCTAACAGATATAAAACGTATTGAATTGAATGCAATGAGGGAATTGAATTGCAATTTTATAGATGTTTCTTGCTTGTTTCAAGATTTACTGATCAAATGTGACGCTTCCATCAAGAGGACCAAACAAACTCAAACCGATTAAATGTAAATGATTAGGAAATGCAAATGGGAGGAGCAGGCCTTGACCAAACAGCCATGTCTAAGTAGCTGACCAACAATAACATTAACTATCCATAACAAAACGAAGAGCGATGGAGATGGAAAGACAATGAGAGAGAGGGAAAATGCTCAACTAACCGACTAATGCAAACAAAGTGCCAACATTTGACTCTTGATGAATGTGCAGCCAATAAATCCATTTATGCTAAGCACTTGCTTATTATTATAATCCGCTGTGATGCATACACTACACACACACACATCCATGCACACCCATACCCACACACCCAAACACACACATACAGTCAACATCAACATTTAACCCTAATTTGCATTTATGTGCACACGGAAGCTGTTTGGTTTATGGTGGGGCTCAGACCCCGGACCTGGTCTCTGTGATTACCTGGCGAGCTCTTTTGTGTCTTTAGCTCTCTGCATAAAGGCAATAAAAGCAATTCGCAAAAAAAAAAAAAACAAGAAAAATGTATGTAGTCGAACACAAGCATACACACAAACACACACGTATGAGCCACACACCAATACACACACACAGCTACTTATAAACTCACCTTAATTAAACGTGATTAAGTAGATTTCCTCGTTTTTCTGCTCAACGAACTGTTTAGTTGTCGATGTGTGTTTTTTTGTGTGACTTTTCTTTCTGTTTTTTTCTCTCTTGTTTATTTTGTATGTATGTAGGTGTGTGTGTGTGTGTGTGTGTGTGTGTGTGCTTGTCCCATGTAATTATTAGAGTACATTCATAATGCACTTACACGACATGGGGGCATAGTCAATTCGATCAACTAGTTTGCATCAACCTCAAGTTTAATATTGATAAAAGTTGAAAGAATGTAACCTAATTGTGAAAAATATTGCCCTTTCGAAATATTCATAAGTGTTCATGGTATATAAATAACAACTTTATACATTTTTATGGTATCTTAAATTGTCTTCGCCTCAAATAGCAAGAAAACTATGGAAACAGTATGGAGAAATCCAAGCGACGGCAAAAAGTGAAACAATAAATCAAAGTAAGCATTAGAAATTCAGACATTTTATCTCGATAAAAAACACTTAAATGTGATTAAGTTAACAAGTGAACAAAGCATTTATTGAATAGATAAGAGAAAAATAATTTTTAAATTCGATTCATCGAACTAATGAAAGAAACCTTTGTCATTCCATTTTGCTAAATAGTTTCTCTTTATTATTATTTATTTGGTAAGCTTAGCTGAAATCGCTCTTGAGCCGTAAGCCTATTTAAGATTCGGTCAGTTCCACTCACTGCCTGAACACACTTATCTATATAGTTCTTTGTTCAAAACGTTGCTGTTGCTGTTGATGCTGTTGGCTGGGCGCACGTTGTTGTAATTTAGTTTCATTTGTGCATGAAAATGAATTTGTATTATTGTTTGCATTAATTTGCCTTATTAATTACATTTATGTCCATTGCCGACTACGACTCTGACTATTATATCTTTTTCTTTCATTCGCATTTCTTTCTTTTCGCTTATTTTTCCAAACTCTGTTCGGTTCTGTTCTGTGCTCTGCGCCCGCTCTCTGTCTCCCTGGGGGTAATTTGAGCATTGGCTGTGCGGGCAATCAAATAAATAATGAGGCTGTGAGTTTGTGTCGTTGTCGACGTCGCTGTCGCTGTCGACTTCGCTGCCGACTTCGCTGCTGTTGCTGTTGCGTCGGGCAAAAAACTTGAAGTTTGTTTAATATGCGAAAAACGTTGCAGAACTTTTGCAGCTACTTGTCGTCGGCGTTGACGCCGACAATATTATCGTTGTTTTAGTTATTGTTGTTGTGATTGTCTATGGCAACTTGCTTTTATTATTTGTTGCTGCTACTCGCTCTCTGTCTGTCTATCTGTCTATGCGTCTGTGTGTCTGTCTGTATATTTCTATAATTGCCTTCTGCCTTTGTGTCGTCTATGTCTGTGTGTGTGTGTATTTGCAACAGTATCTGCAGCTGAAGCTGACTCAAGTATTGAGCAACTTATTTATCAGTGAGATTTTTTTTATTTTTTTTTATCAAATTGTTGATTGTTCAATCCAATTCAGTTCAGTTCATATTCCTGCCTGTCTGTCTGTCTGCCTGGCTTTTTTAATTAGCTTTTGTCCTGTCAAATGCAATTGATGCCATTTCGCCAATTTCGTATTTCAAATTGAATTCAATTTATTTCACAAAGATGGCCACGGACTCATGGCGTATGTGCAATATGGCTGTATATGCACATAATTATGAACTCATTTAATATTGAATCAGTGTGGCGAGAGTCGCAGGTTCTTTGAAGTGGTTGCCTAGCTAACCGAATTCCCACATCAATGGACATTTTATGAGCAAATCATATTGCAATTATTGTCAATAAACCAATATTGTGATTATGACAGCAAACAGTTATGCCACAAACCCAACAACTGTTGTATGTGCAAGCTAAGTATAAATCAAATTTAATTGTTATTAAATTAATTAGTCCAAACATGGTTTGTAAATAGTACTAGCATTGTTTCCTTGTGGTCTAATCTACAAATCAAACAATTAATAATCTAATTTCCCGCAAGGTAAGTAAACATAGATTAAGCAAGATGCCGCTAAAGCAAACCTATACTATTTCATCATCATCCAACTGAAAAACAAGTGAGAAGGTTCTGGCCGAGTAAGCTCGACAAGAAGATACCCTTAACCCTTGACCATACAGACGGACAGACGGTCGGGCTAACAGACACACATATGGCTGTGTACTTCTGAACCAATGCTTGATGATTTCATATCACCGGTGTTTCTTAACCGATTTTAATAAAAATATTACAGAAGTTCAACTTGCTATGCCTAGAGATTAGAAGAGTTTATATCCAAAAGCTAGAGACTCTAGCTTTTGTAGTTCCTGAGATCGACGCGTTCATACATACGGACAGACGGACGGACGGACAGACGGACATGGCTAAATCGACTCGGCAGTTGATGCTGATCAAGAATATATATACTTTATGGGGTCGGAGAAGCTTCCTTTTGCCAGTTACATACTTTTGCACAAAACCATTATACGCTTTTTTTTACCCATTTCATGGATTAAGGGTATAAAAAGTTAAAATACAGTTGTAGTCAAACCTTTTAGTACATACCTTTATGTGAATTGAAGCACTTTTTAACTGATCATGATTTGAACACAAATTCGTTTGCTTTGGTATTGATTTTATACATTTCTTTTAACCAATTCCGTATTTATTTATTTTTATTTTATTTAGTTGGGGTTTTTCTTAAATCCGATTCAGACTTATGCTTGTTAGTAATGTTTTATTGCTGCACACACAAATGTAATATAATATTTTTAAAGCACTTTCGCACAAAAAGCCGTGGCAAAGTCAGCCATAAAATGTTTGCCGCAAGAGTTATGTTTTGTGGCCTGTCAGTTGCTTAGCTGATGCTGTTGGCTTCTTGTCAAGCAACTAAAGGGTTGTTAGGATAGGATACCCGGAGCATAGGATAGTGTGAAGGGTAAGGGTATGGAGGGACTTGGAGTTACAAGAATAATAAAAAAAAAATAAAGAGAACCAAACTGAAATGTCAACTCGCTAAAGCTAAAACACTTCACAATCAACTTGTGCATAAAACTCGCAGCGGTGCACAAAACAAACTCACATTCACACACACACACACACACATAGAGAAAAACCCGCGCACGTCAGCCTCAAGCAGCGCACTAGGCCACGTTGATTTACACACACACACACACACACACACACACACACACAACAATACAACAACAGAAAAACAAAAAGAAGAAGAAGGATAGCAAGAATGAAATGAAAGAACGAGAATAACAACAAGCAAACAACGAAAAAAGACTTCCGTGTTGATTGTTTTGTTTTGCTTGTTTGTGCGAACGAACGGAGACGATGATGACGATGACGACAGAGACGGAGACAGAGACGGAGACGGCGAGGCAAAGGACGAGGACGAGGTTGAAGACGACGCCATAAAAAGTGACTACGTCTGCGAAAATCACTTTAAAAACAAGTGAAAGGAGCAAGAAAGAAAGAGGCGAGCAGCAGCAGCAGCAAGAAGCTGTGACGGGAGGCTGGCAACAAACCTGTCCATCAACAAAACTATTGCAACAATAAACAAGAACAATTTGACAATTGAAGTGCAAAATAAAAGAGAGAAAAAGCAACAAACCAAACAACTGAGAACTGAGGCGGGACAACTGACAAGTAGCCTCAGAGTAACTACATACATATATACATGTACATATATATATTTAGGAGTAGGTTTAGTGGGGGGTCCTTGTCTTTGGCACTTGAGCACAGTTTCCGGTCATTTACACGTACACAAGCCGCACATGGCATGCGAATCTCTATGTGTCAATGTGTGTGTGTGTGTGTGTTAGTGTTAGTGTGAGTGTGTGTGTTTGTTGCTGACACACTATCCTACATTTTTATTGGCAAGCCGCCCCCATTTGGCTGTAATTGCGCCTGGATTTCAGTCTGTTATCATTATCTCTCTCGCCCACGCAAGGTCAGCGTCAGCCAGCAAAAAAGAAAAAAGCAACAACAAAAAACGAAACGAAAAAAGCACTTCAGCAACAATACAAAAAAATAACAAAAAAAATTCAATTTCATTTCACGTAATTGTTTAGTTTTGTTTACACATTGTATCAATTTTCGTACGCAGGCCCCACAGCAGTCAAGCGCTCAAAAATTGGCCAACACAATTAGCACACACGCACAGACACACACACACACACACATACACTCAATACAGTGACAATAAACAGCGACGGCAGAAGCTAAGAAATTGCTGAGGCAGCAGCAGCAGCAGCAGCATAAAAGTATGCTACGGAAAATTACAAAAGGCAACTGGACCAAAAACTTTGGACTCAACTTGGATGCCAATTGCTTTGCACAGACTCCACGTGCAGCTGAGAGAGCGGGAGAGCGTATTGAGGAGAGCGTGCTTGTAATGAGAGAGTGAGTGTCATCTGCTCTTTGCGCAGCTGCTTGCATGTTGTTGTTGCTGTTTGTTCTGCTGCTGCTGCTGTTGGTGGTGCTGCTGCTGCGACGCCTCCTGCAGGATCAGGGTGTGGTGAGTATGCTGCTTGATTATGCTCTGGCTGTAAATTTCAAATGCTGCGCCCTACCTGCTGCTGACGTCGCTGCCTGCGTCGCTGTCGTTTCTTGCTGCTGCTGTTGAACACAAAATTTTCCTGCTGCTGCTGCTGCCGCGCTGCGCTGCGCGCTTTCCACTGAACTTTTTTTTCTTTCCTTCTTGTAGCTGATATGTGACACACACACACACGCTCACATATACACACACAAACACACTCTCACACTAACACGAACGCAGCGCGCGCACCAACACACTCGCACAGACACACACACACACAAACTTTAACACTAACACGCGCGCGAGTCTTTTGACGTGCTGTTGTTGTTGTTGTTGCTATTGCTGTTGCTGCTGCTTCTGCTTGTTAGTTGTTGTTGTTAGCTGATGTTGTTTGCATTTCACATTTTAACAATTACTTTTTGTGCGTTGCTTGTTGTTGTTGTTTAAATATGCTCTTGCTCTACTAGTGCTTCTTCTTCTTCTTCGTTTGCTTCTGCTCTTGTTGCTGTTTTACCGTTCTGTTCTGTGTGTGTGCAAACTCACACAAAATATTTCTGCTGTTTTAGTCTATCTCGAAACGCTGCTGTTTTTCTGTTGCGCGCTGCCGTTGCACAAACCGTACACGTCAACTGTCTGCACCTGACTGTCGGAGCAAAATCAACGGACCAACGAGTCCAGCGAGTCTCAAACAGTCGCTGCTGCTGCTGCTGCTGCGAGAGAGACGATGACAATCATAGAGAGCGAGAGAGAGAGAGCGTGTTAGCGTGAGAATACGAGCAAAATCGATGCCAGCGCCGACGCCATCAAAATGTGGATGCTGCAAAGCGAGAACAACAACGGTGTAAGTAGCAGCAGCAGTGGCAGCAACAACGACAGCGACAACATCTTCGTCTGCACTTCGTCTGCTCTTCGTTTGTTTGGTGGCCTGGTATATATGAATCAGTTGGGGCGCTGACGCTGGCGTCGCTGTCGCTGTGGCGTCAACGTCGCTGCTTTTGTTTTGATTTATTTTTGTGGTAGGTTCTGCTGAGATTGGCAAAGAGCAAAAGCTAAGAGCAACCAACGAGCAACTCTGCCACAGCCTCGAAAATTTCGCATAACTACGGCTATTTTGAGAATTGCCTTTCATTTGCAATTCATAGCCATCGGCGCTGACCCAGAAACTCCCCAAGGAACACACACACACACACACACACGCACACAGATACACCCAGAGACACACACATAGAAATACAGTGGCTGCTAACTCATGTTGACAACTATAAATAAAACAAGCCCCAGAGAGAGTCGAGTCGAGTCGAGTCGAGTCAGAAGGCGCAATTTTCGGTACTTGTAGCTTCTCTGCTCCAAATCGAAATTACCAAATCCCAAATAAAATTGAGCGTATACAAATAAACAGACGCACATACACAAAAACACATACACGGTAACAGACACACATACACATGTACACATATACATGAATGCATATTGTGTGTAGTATAATTTTCAATTGGCAACAAAAGACCAGCCTTAAATAAATATCATAAAAAAATATAAAAATAAATAAATGAGGCGGCCATATAAATAAATATTTGGTCAGCTACAGTTACCGCTCGCTGTTTTTGGGCTTAACAAAAGGGCTGCCTTCGGCACGGGTTTGGAGATGCGGTGATGGGGTGATGGGATGGATGGTTCGCATTGTGCTCTAAAGGGAGTTCAGGTTGTGTTTTTTCTTTTAAGCGGCGGCTGCTCTTTATGCAAACTGCCTTTGTCCCCCTTGCCGTGATGCCGTTGCTGCTGTTGTTGGTGCCCTTGTTGGCTGTTTTTCAGTGTGTTTGTGTGCGTAAGCGGCTCATGAATATGTAAATTGTTATTATTGCATATTGTTCAGCAGCAAAGGCACCAGCAGCCGAAGCAGCAGTCGAGGCAAAGGCAGTGCCAACAGTTGAGTTGTTTGTTTGGCGTGTGGCCTAAACAAAGCAGCACAAAACAGAAGCAGGTAAAAAAGTTTTACCAACAGCAATCACTAAACTATATATATATATACGAATATCTCACAAAAGCAGCAAAAGAAGCTGTGGAAATGTACTCGAGGCTTTCTAATAATTACTTAAGCATAGCGCATCGTTATGGGAATTTGAATCTATTTGAATGAATGTTTATTCAACGATGTTAAGGTTGATTTAAATAAATTTACGACCAATAAGAATTAATGTTAATTAAATGCGAGTTGAACTTATAATTTGTTGGCAGATTTAAAGATTTGAAATTTTGCGTTGACAAAATTCAATAGAAATAAATATAATACCTCAGATTTTACAAAACTTTGATTTTTGCTAGAAATCTTTTCATTCTTTTAGCTGGAGTATTTGTGATTTCTTGGCCAAAAGTTATATGATGAGCAGCAGCAAAGTATGTAGACTTGTTGAGATTTAAGAGCTGAAACAGACAGCGTCAAGTTAACTTACCTAGAATTATTGTCAATAGCAATGGGGGCCTTGGCAACAAAGTAATGGCCAAAAACATAGACACACACACATACACTCATACATCTGCCTTTGGCTGTGTGCTTGAAGCTGTCTTGACAACCTGAAACATGCGAAAAAACAGGCAAAAAGGCAAAAAGCAAAAGACATTTTGCGCCGCGTCGCCTCTGATTGGCAGCTCTTCGAGGCAGTCAAAGTTGATGCAGACAAAAAGCAGAGAAGGCAAAAATCATCGTTGACTACTGGTTGTGTGTGTGTGTGTGTGTGTGTGTGTGCGGGCCACACGCTGTCGTCATAGCCATCATCGTCATCTATAATAACATCAAACAGCGCTGTCCAGAGCAGCAGCAAAAGCAGTAGCAGCCAGCCAGCAAACTCAGTGCCCAGGTCTAGTCAGTACTAGAGTACTACACTAAAGGCACCAGTACCGAGAATCCCATTCCCATTCCAATTTTCCATTTCCCATTTCCACTTGCCATTCCCATTTCATGCAACTCCCCGCTTGTTATCACGCGCAATAAAAACCAAGTTGGATTTCTTGTTTGCTTTTTTCTTCTTTTTATTTTCACTTTTTCTCTATACTCTCTGCTGAAAGGATACACTGAATCTGACTTCAAGTTGGCAATGTGTCAATAGAAGTGGCTATGAAACGAAGTAGTTCGACAGTACTTGACTTTTTTTGGGGTGGAAATTTCGTTATTGTGAATGTGATGGTTTTTTTTTTAGTGATTTTCTAAAATCCTTTTTTTTATATTCATTTATTTGAATGCTTAGAAAATTCTTTTTCTCCTAAAGCATAAATCAAATTGAGTTACCTTTTAAATCTGTTCCAAATAAAACCCTTATCAATGCATTGAGAAAAAATAACCCAAAAATAGAAAATGATAAATATTTTTATTATGTAAAATGTTTAACTTTTGGTTAATAACAAGCAATAAATATCCATTGCGCATTCGGTAAATGCTCAATCATTTTAATAGACTCTCGCCTTCAAGGGCATATAATCTTCGCGAAAGATAAATATCCTTTTTTTTCTAACGGTTTTTTTTTAGTCTGCGTTGATGCTTACTTGATTTTTCCTTCCTTACGATTTTCAAACATTTACTTTCGCTTTTCGCAAACGAAAACATAGACAAGCATACACACAGACATACTCATAGACAAACACACACACACACACACACACACACCAATGCACACGTATTCAAATTGTTTAGGCTTAGAAGAGCGTCGGACGGGTGCGATGTGTATTGAGGGGGCAGCGTAGGGTGTTGTAGGTAGGTAAAACCCAGGGGCTGCCAGTTGGCGCATAAAAAACGCCGTGTACGCAGGCGAAAATTGTTGTTCTAGGGTGGCGGCGTTTGAAGTGTGTGTGTGCGGGTTGGGAGGGGGGGGGGGTGTGTGTGGCACGCCCAGCAACATAGCGCTGCTGGCAGCGACGTCGCCGCCTTCGCCGCCACCGCCGCCTGAATGCGCGTTTAGTTTCAAGTGTTATTTTTGTGCTAGAAGCAGCCGCCAACGAGGACATCTCTCACTCGTCTTTGTCGTCTCGTCCTTATGGCCAAAACAGCGACAACGGCTACTGCTTCGTTTTCTGCTACGTCTTCGTCGTCGTCGTCATTGCCAACGCCATCGTCGCCATCGTCGTCGTCGTCGTAGTCGTCTATTTTGGCTGAAGTGCGTAATTGATGTGAAAAGTGGCAACAAACTGTTTTTTATTTGCGCTTGCTTTCAATTTGTTTAAATTGCTGGGCGCTGTCGTTGCTGGGTGTGCCAATGTATACACACGTACACCCACACCCACACACCACACACCCAACACACACTTACTAGGGACACATACATTTAAAAACGCTGATTGAAGTTTTATTGAATTTTAAATTGTACTGTCGCCGTCTGCTTTTGCCGTTTTCACTTTCTGGTTCCGTTTGTTCTTTCAAGAAACTGCTGTTTCTATTGCTTAAAGTTTTTCCACACACTCTCTCTCTCTCTCACACTGACTGTCTATATATTCTCTCTCTCTCTCTCTTTGGGTGACATGTTTTTTGAGTGTTTTATTGTTGACACAAATAATGTCACTCAAATGTCGAAAAGAGGCCGCTTTTTCTTGTGGTTCCTCTGCATCTCCTTTGCCCGACGTGTTCTTCTTCTCGTTGTTGTTGTTATTGTTTTTGTTTTTGTTAGCCGAGGTTTGACATACATACATTAAAGTAAGTTTGTCAGGTGCGTTAAGGTAGTCTCGTCTGTCTAGAAAGTTAAGCGCTGCTGCTGCTTTCTCTTTTGCTTGCCACAAGAACAACAACAAGAAAAACAACATAAACAAAATAGTCAAATTGCTATTGGAACGCAAAAAGAAAAGATAAAAATAAATGTCACAATTTTTCCCGTCGACGAGCGGAAGAAATTGAGATACTTCCCCAAGTACTTCTGACATTTACATCTGTAACTAATAGATTACATCAATTGACTACAAATTTGTGTGCCAACACGTTTTCAGCATTCAAAGCATTTAAATTTCGTGAAGAGCGGCAAAGGCGGCGGAGGCGGGGGAGTTTTCTTGAAAATTAACTTATTGAACATTTTAATGGAAGTCCAAGCACGTTTAATTGAACTGAAGTAAACAAATTTGATTATGGGTTAAAGTTAATTGCAGTTAGTTAAAAACATTTCTACATCCAATAAAAATAAAATCCATAAAATAGTTGTAAAACTTTACATTTGACAGGCTTTTAATCTAAGCCTCCTTCATAAAACTACATCTCTAAATGATATAAAAGACTCTTACTTTTAAGCTTGGGTCGAAAGTTAGTAGCAGCAAAACACATTAATGAAAAATTGATAAGCCAAACTCGTAAAATAAACAAATAAACTGTTTTCGGTAACTTTGGCTTATTAATCGCTTTCAAATACCACATTATAATGATAATAAAAATAAATGTTTAGTATACTATGTATTACGGCGATTCCGTTTAGCGTTTTGCCAAATAATCAGCTGCCCCAAATTTTCCCGTCTCTCTCTCTTTCTCTCTCTCTGTTTTCGTATTCAGATTAATGTTGCTAACCCAGGGAGATTTAACTGACCCCAGTAAGTACTATGGGCCACATGGGCTATTAACGCTCTAGATGCGGCAGTCAAGCGAACTGAACCGAACTGCTCAAATTGGAACTGGAACTGACCCACAGAGACAATAAAGTTCAATATTAATGCACCCTTTGACACAGCGAAAGAAAGTGAGAGAGAAGAGAGAGAGAGAGAGGGGGGGGGAGAGAGAGAGAGAGAGAGAGAGCAAAAGCAACAGCAACAGTGCCCCATAAATATATAAAACAAAACAGGCTACTTAAACGTGAAAAAAGGCGAAGAAATTTTAATGATCTGTCATAAAAGTCGTGCCGGAGACAACAACCGGACCACACCAGACCAAACTTAACCAAACCAAAACCAAACCAAAAAGAGAAACCCGAAAGCAGTTGCCGAAAATTGAGCTAACCCCCTTACACAACATAAAACTGAATTTATTAGCATTGCATACTTTTGAGGGCAATCAAGAAACCGAAGTAGACACCCACACATACCCAAGGGTACGACGACGGAGAGAGTGAGGAGAGCGGGAGCGAGAGAGAGGGGGCTGACACTGCCCAAATATGTACAAATCCTTTTAAGCACTGTGGCGCCACCTAGCGGGCGCCGATTGTGTGTCGCAGCGGCAGCAATTAATTCCGAAATCACAATAGCCATAAAGATGATGATGCGACTACAATTTGAATGCCCCCGTCACCTCCACCCCAGTCACTTCCCCCCGCTACTTACACCCATCCAACCAAATAGTAGCGCCGCTGTCAAAGACACGACCAAATTGACAACAATGGCGACAAGCAGCGGCCGTAATAAGTAGTGTGGTGTAGTGTCTACTACTACTTGTGCCCCTCTATCGCTTTCGCTCTCGCTCTCGCTCTTGCTCTTCGGCTTCGCTTTTGGGCTACTTGGACCTTGGGGTTGTTGGCCATTAAATCAACGCAGGACATGGCAGGACGTGGCGCTGCCAATGCGGCACAATATATCAAACTTTATGTTGATTTGAGTGGCCCGCACGCCAAAACTGAAACTGAAACGGGCCACTGAAACTGATTTTGCCCCCGGGTGATCAAATTCGAGCTTTCGAGCAGTTCCAGTTTGAGTTTGAGTTCACGAGCACATTTTTTTGTGTCAATTGTCTCTTTTTATTGATTTATTTTTGCCTGCCTCTTCGCATTTGTATTATGTTTTTTTTTCGATTCGATTCGTTTCGTTATCATTTGTGGATTTTATTTGTGTGCTTATTTTTGATTAGATTTATTTATTTTTATTTGTGCTGAGCCGTCGCGTTACGTTTCCGTTGCGGCTGTCTGTCTGTTTGTCTCGACTGTCTCGTCCGCTTCGACTGGCCGATGAAATTTAATAATTCCACTTAATGCAATAATAATTTTTGTCGCCTTTTGTTGTGCTAGAAACGGGGATCGCTGTCCAACCAACGAACAACGAACAACGACCAACGACCATCCTGTCTTGGTCCTGTCGTCATAGTCGTCATCATTTTGTGGCATTGGCCGCATAATTTGTGCGAAATTTGTCAGATTGCTGGCACATCTCGAGGCGCTTAAGTCTGAGTAATAGCGCCCAGATGCTGAAAAGAGTCTGCAATGGCGAGAGGAGAGAGTGTAGTGAGTCGAAGTCTGGGTGAGGGTGGAGGGGGGATGGGTGGGGTGGGGTGGGGAGGTAAAGAGCGAAGCATTTGTAATATGTTTTATTTGACTTGTAGCAGCTGCAGGCATTCTTCTTCCTATCCATGGGTAATAAACACAAAAACTTCAAGTAATTGACGCGCTTTACTCGAGGGACGTTGAGGCGTCTCAGCAGCTCAAATAGGGGATTTCAATTGAGCTGGTGGGGGGCGTTTTGGCGGCGCTGATTACAATTGGATGCGTTGGTAATTGAGGCTAAATGACTGAAAGATAGGTAAATAAATACTATGGTATACAATTGGCAGCATCGTGGTGTGAGTAATGGACGGAAGATAAAGATACAATGAAAAACCATTTGAGCAAATGGACATAAATAAATGCAAAAATAATAGCGCGAAAAAGTAATGATACAATACGAAAGTTGAAGTGTTTGATTTGATTTTTAATCACATCTTCAACACTGTGAGTTAATTTTAAACTCAAGACAGCATTTGCATATTTTGCATTCACTTGTCCAATAAATTAAGAGGTTAAATTATTGCAAACGTTACATGCTTCGCATATCTAAGAAATTCTCTCTGTTTAACAACAACATATTTGATTAGCTGTTAGCTAATGAATATCTTCACAATATGTAATTGGAAAGCCAGTTGAAATTCCTTAAACAATTGCCTGGCCAGCACCACGTATTCACAATATGCCAGCTCCCAATTGGTGCGAGTGGTTTAGTTTTGGGCAACAATTTTGTCAACTCGATGGCATAATTTGAAGCAGCAACTGCGGCATTTACAACTTTATATGGACCGAGCTCATATTGCTCCATTTGGCCAACTGTTAACATACATATTTGCGTGTGTGTGTGTGAGTGCGTGTGGTGTAGTGTGTGTAGACACATACGGTATTGGTTTGCTCTGCCTTTTGTCTTTTATTTTGTGTTATTTTTGGTGTTGTTGTTGTGTTAATGTTGTTGTTTTTGTTGTTGGCTGTATTGGTGTTGGTGGCACGCACATTGCGCGTATACGTAATACGAAAAATGTGAGTGCTTTTAATAAATGCTGTGACATGCGTGCGACAACGTCTCTGTCGACGCCTCCGGCAAACGCCACCGTTCACGTTAACGTTGACGCCGATGTCGACGTCGACGCCACTTTATTATTGAATATGTCGCCGTGCCCATTTGCATAATTGATCGGCAACGATGCGCGAATCGCAGCAACGGGAATTGTACATCGTACTCGGCTGGCAGACATTCGATTTGAGCATTTGCTAAACAATAAAACTTCAGTGCGTGACAGTCCTCATATTGCTCAAACACAGCCATCCTCTCTATGTACATTTCTCTGCTTTTTTTTGGGTATTCATTTATTTTATTTTATTTTTTTTGTACACTTGAAAAGTTTATCATAATTTTGGCATGAAAAGTGTTACGCATAGAAGAAAACATATGAGACATCATAGAGTATATTGTTGATTAGTATTGCGAGCTGAATGAAGATATTTTTTCGATTTTTTTTAATGCATCGAACAACTGCAATGATCTTTACGAAGATTTTACTATCAAAAAGAAGAAGTCTTTGTTTCGAGTGTATATAAAATTTGACATGGCAAAGATGGCATCTATACTTGTTTTTATTTTTATTGTTTTTACTTATTTTTTTTTTTTCTTTTTTTTGGATGCACAGCAGCATTGTCAACAGACCTTAATAATTGATGCACATGTGTTGTGCGTGTGTGTGGGTTTAGTTGATTTATGCGCAACCCCGCCTGCCATTCAATTGTGCAAATCAATTACAATAATCGAAGCACGCAACTTGAAATGGGGCGTTGAACCATATAGATCCAATATATGAGTGTTTCTCAGTTTGTGACACCCAAAGGGAAAAACCAAAAATAGGTGTGTGATTGAATATGAATGCTTTTCTTTGAATAATTCTTACATTTTTGGGTTAAATGTTAAATTTTTATTAAATCTACAATTATACAAATTGAACTTTTTAAAGAAACTAAAATTCAACACTCTCAAATATAAATAATTTAAATAATTTATGTATATGTATGTAAATTAAATATCTGTAGTTTCAAGCTGGAAACTGAAGTGAAAATTTAGTGAAATTCTTTTTGCCTTATCAATTTGTACGTGCTTCAATGGGTAAAAACAAAACTTGTACGACATTTGCCAGTCTGTTAGGTACTAAGTTTATTGAAATATGTGCTAATTTGATTAAAATAATGAAAAGCTTATTGAACAAACATTTCAATTTCAAAAAAGAAAGAACTCAAACAACATTGTCAAATGCCATGTTCTTTTGGGTTATTACAGAAGCAGTCACAGCGTGTTGCCAATAGTTTTTTTTTTAATATTATTTGTTGTTTTGGCTTTAGAAAAGTTTTTCATAAAAACATATGCAAATATTTGTGGCAAGTGTGTGTAAAGTTGGTGTTGGCAATGTTTTTGTTGTTGTTGTTGTTATTGTATGTGACGATTGTGGTGGCATAACTTTAAAGCTTTTCTCGAGCATAAAATGTTTCTACTAATGACTGAAAGTCAACAGCGCGTGGCACTCGACCACACACACACACACAAACACATACAAATGTATGCAGACAGAGACAAGCTTATATTAAGAGTGCTTTACACACACCCTCAAACACACTCACACATGTGCTCACCACCGGCAATCAGTCAGCCTCAAATTGATTCTAATTAAGACTCTGGGTCCCTGTTCGTGTTTTGGGTGGTGGCCTCTTCAAAATGGGCGCTTGTCTCCTGCGCAGTCAAGTGTTGTCTATGGCGACGCTTCTCCGGACGCAGCTACATTGCCTGTTTACATGCACAGTTTGTTGCACACACACACACACACATACACGGACACACACATAGCGAATTGCAGGATTCTGTTTGTCCGTTACTCGAAGGAATTTAATTATAACTTCTGTAACTAATTTCCGTTTTTGGCAATTCGGCAAACCGGATGTGTTTGCACATATGTATGTATGCAAACGCCTGTCGACAGAGAGCAAGGAGAGTCTGTCAGAAAGAGAGAGAGGGAGGGAGAGAGAGGAAGAGAGGACGTTCAGAGTGTGAGATTGGTCTCTCGTCTGCCATTGGGAATTGAGCTGTGTCCGTAAACGTTGCACAAATTAATATTTAATGCAACCAGACACAGCAGCTCTCGACTGCTGTTGCCAACAACAACAGAAACTCATTGAATATTACGCATACGCAGCACTGGACATTGGAGACACACACACACACACACACAAACACACACCAGTTCAACATTGGAAAAATGAATAATAGTTGAAGAGGCGGGGATGGCAAGAGGGGGGGAATTATGTTATAGCCCGCTGTGACAGCAATGAACACGTAGGCGGCATAAACATCATCATCAGCGGCATCAACATTATCATCAGCGTCATTTACGTGACTTGCCATGTCCATTAGGCCATAGAAACAACAACAGTAGACGGAGGGAGTATGGGGGCGGGCAACGCGGCCCAAAGGATTACCTGAACCCGGGGAGTTATTAGACCTATCACCAGCAAAGGTACTACAACAGCAACAATAGCAACAACAACAACAACAAAAAATAACATATATACATAAAAAATAACTTATAAAGCTGAGAGTAAAATATGAAAATGTCGAAGAGCAAAACGACTAAGTAATACTCTTTTGAAAATGTGTTAAGCTAAGTCTTACTATTTGCAGAAAATCATAGAAAATCTCATTACATCTCTTACTTAATCCCAACATACTCTTCTGTCCAACGGGATCAGAGTATTAACGAACAACTTTTTTTTCGTTTTTGGTTTTTTTTTTTTGTAGCTGTCAGAACTTTAGCCTTGCCTTAACCCGCCACGCAGATTAACCCCACTTAGCCGCGCGGCGGGCTAATTTAAAGTTTGTTTTATTTAAAAATAAAATATTAAAAACGAAAGCAACAACAACAAGAGCAGCAGCAACAGCATGAAAAAAAGAAGAATCCTCGCTAAAGGACACTCGAGAAACCCTGGGCATACAATTTGTATTTGCACTTTTGATAAATTAATTAAAAGCGAAAAAGGGCGGCAAATCTTTAAAATAATTAATTAAATAAACGGGGCGACATGGCAAACAAATAGCACAGCACACAGAACAAAAACAACAAAAAGCATAAAGCTAAAACAAAAAAATATATATATACATATATATTTATTCAGAAACAGGCAACAACAAAAAGAAGATGTAAAACTGAATGCCAAATGATGAATGCGCATCAAAGCAGACGACTGAGGCCTGAAACGAGCTAAAATTATGGCAACCAACTGACACAGAAATCCATTTTTCATTTTCAGCCATAAGCAAAGAGGCGGCCGGCTGGCTGTTTGGTTGCCTCCGGTTTTTTTTTTTGAGGGCGTGGCACACACACACTCTTGGACCAAAGGGACTAGGCTGGCAAAACAGGGCCCAAGCCTTTGCCTACTTATTTATGAGCTTGTATGTTGGTAGTTGGTCAAACAAAAAACGATGCTACCAAACAACAACAACAGCAACAACAACAAAAGCAACGACAAAAGCAACGACAACAGCAACACCAGCAATAGAACCAAAAAGGGGTAAAGATTACAAACGAACCAAGTAAGAAAAAAAAAAGAATAAATAAAAAGCAACAGCAGCAAACATGCTGATGATTTTTGTTTCTGCTTATTGTTAACGCTTTCTCCTTCTGCTGTTTGCTGTTTGCTGGTAGCTGGCGTGGCCAAAAAATAACTAAGGAAACACTATGACAAATACAATGTGGCATGTACGAAACACAAAGTGCGCTACTTTGATAGTAAAAGAATAGTTTACTTAAAAATGAAAAAAATATCTGATCCAACTTAAACGATTCACGCTCAAAAATGATAAGTAATAATAAGATCTTAACACGAAGATATGTAAGATAAGAAGTAATGTTTGTTATTTGCTCTCTGATAAGATTATCATAAATTATTTAAAGCACTTTTTCACACTCTTCTATATGAAGATATTAACGTAGTTAAAGTTATATGTATATGTTAAAAGTACCAAGGATATTAATAATTTCCCCTGTTACAAAGCCGACGCTTTATTTTTGGACTAATTTTGGAGAAGTCACAAAAAAAGTTTATGGCTAATTTAATACTTCTTTACAAATATTTCTTTAATACCAAATTTCCTATGCTGCTTATAATTAACCCTATGGAGTCGCAAACAGATTGCCAAAAATATCATGTTGCTCTCGCTCCCTTCCTCTCTGCTCCTCTTCTTCTTCTTCTTCGTCAGCAAGGGCATCTAAAATGCTAAGTCAAAAACCTTCTTTTATTCATTTTTTCGCCCCTTTATTTTTTTGTTGTGATGTGTTGTGTTGTGTTTTGTTGTGTTTTGTTTTGTTTTGTTCAACTTACATTGGGGTTTCGTCTTGTGCTGCTATTGTCTGCAAAATTACGTATACGCCTGGAAGCACACAGCAGCTTGCCCTATTTGTATGTATATGTGTTTGGGGCATGCAAACAAAGGCGCTTGTCTGTCAGCTTCGAACTTGAAATAAAAGAAGAAGCTGATGGAGAAGTAGTAGAAGAAGAAGAAGAACGAACGAATAACGCTGTGCGTAGAGATTTTACAGAAATGAGTTGTAAATGTCGAAAGTGCTTGATATGCCGTAGACAATTTTCAAATGGCGGCAATCTGCAAAGCAATTTGAAGAAAGCAAAAAGAAATGGAAATATGCGCTATAATTTACACTCCAGGCAACAACTGCTATTGCTGCCGCTTCTGTTTGTATGCTATATATATATATGTATATATATAGATATACATACATATTTTTTTTCGTTTGCCATGACAACTTTTCAGAGAAACTGTGTGTGTGTGTGTGTGTGGGTGGGTGGGTGGTTGCTTCTGAGCTGGGCTCTTTACTGTGGTTGGCCTGGGCCATGTTTGTGTGTTTTGTCTGTAAGCAGCTGTCAGTGATTTCTGACAAATTGATTTGACAGTCGACAGGCGACCAACACAACGCTTGGGTGGAGAAGGTGTGTGCGGGGGCGCGGGGGCGGTTGTGTGTATATGTGTGTGGCGAAAGGGAGGCTGCAAGTCAGGCGCGTGTGCTACACAAAATAAAAAAAAAACAGCAGCAAAAGATGAAAGCCTGACGTTGCCGTGGCTCTGTTGCTCTGTGTTGTTGTGTGTTGCCATGTCTATGTGCAATGCGTGAGAGTCGCTCTCTAGTCGAGAAAGAGAGAGAGGCAGCAGCAGTAGTAGCACTAGCAGCAGTTACAGCCGCAACCAAGGCAACAACAACATCATCAGCATCGGCAAGCACAACAAGCTGGCATGGCTTCTTCCAAAGAGTTACTGACATCAAAGAGCATAAGCGTGGTGAGTATTATTTTACATGACGATATGCTTTGTTATTGTTTTGTTGACTTACATTTAGTTGCAGCCAGTTACCTGTCTGATTGACATGCACAGAGCAGAACTGATTGACTGACAGACTGAACTAATGACAACTTTACAAAAAGAAAAAAAACCCTAGAAAAAACACACACAACACAGAACTCTGGGAAAAGTTTATGAGAGTGGCAGCTGCCAGTAACAACGCAAAAACGCACAAAACAGACATACCATACACAATGCCTGTCAGATTTTTTTTGTTTATAAAGTGCGCAAATAAAATCCTTAAATCAGCCAAGCCAGCTGACCTAGATATACCAACAGTATAGACTATCTAGAACCGGGAGCCGTGAGCTGTATCTCTACAAGCTTTGGCCACAAATCAAACAATTAATTTTGCTGTCTGAAATTCCAGCAGTAAATCAACAGTCAAACAATTGAACCATTTAACTATGTAAATAAAATTAATACGAGCAAAGGAACACAGATGAAAAAGTGACGAAGGGCAGCCATGAAAGCTACACGGTAGGGAGTAGGTGGGTATAAAGAACGAGAAATGAGAAATGAGAAAGCAGCAGAAGCAAGAGCGTAAACACGCTATGCTATACTATATAGTATAAATGGACACCTTATGGTCTTGAGTCCACGAAAAATCCATTAAAAAGCAATCAATGTATGGAAAACAAATGCCAGTCACTTTTGACCTCTTCTCTTCTCTTTGCATAAACCAAACTCTACTTGAAGGCCGCTTAGCTGGGCAGCCGCATAATCTGAATTTACAAGTGATTTAGCCAAAACGCAGCACAAAAAAAATATTGAAAAAATGTCAAAAAACCGCCTAGCTAAAGCAAAGAAAATGAGGCCTGCAAGCAACGGGCGGTCCAGCCAAAGGACATAAAATAAAATAAAACCAACTCTCGTCTATTAATGACCAAGACCCCAAGACAAGGTAAGTAAGTGAGCGCAACAGAATGAGAATGGGAGAGAGTCGTAGACGAGGGGGAAGGCTGCGGCGCCCACAACCGAATATAAAAAACACACAAAATAGGTAATATATAAAAGCATATATATGTACATATATACATATATAGTATGTACATTTAGCACGGTGAGTTGCTGTTTTTGCTGCCCCAAAACGCACATGAACCGAGTTGTTGTTGTTGTTGCTTGTGTACTCAGCGAGCGCTTGGTGTTGACCTGATTTTAGTGACGTCATTTGGCCCACAACCTGCTGCCACAGTGCTGCCTCTGCTTACTCGTTCACTCACACACACACACACACACACAAACATACATTCGTACATTTATACAAGTGCAATGCTGTAAATGGGTCGATGCTAAGCACTTGTGCTTAGACTTGTGAGCTGTGTACAACCGCTGTTTTCTCAACTCGGTCCATTCATATATAAATTAAGCATTTAATCCAATCATATTCGAGCGCGCGCGACACTCAGTGATTTACTAGTTTATTTTTGTCTTGCAACCAGCGCAAACAACATTTAATTGCCGAGTACATGCAATTCAGTTGCAATATGAACTCAAAAAGAGACTGAACCTTGCCCCAAATTGTATTTCGAGTGAATATGGTATTTAAAAAGATAAAAAGAGAAGAAGTCCTGGTTAAAAATAAATTATTTATCAGTTTTATTCAAGTTCTATGCAACAGTATTATCGTTCGATATAAAAATTCTTATACATTATCTAATCGATTTCAGTGTACCTCTTCGTGTCCTGTATACATAAATGTATGTTCTTATTCTATTCTGTGTTCTTATTTCATCCAAATATGAATAAGAGCTGGAAGTGGTAAATTATCCATCATTGTTATATTTTTGTCATACAGCAAACTTTTCGGCTCATAAGGCAAGTTGTTTTTACTTTCGTTCGCTTATCTGGTGCGCAGGCGTACAGTTCTCGACATAAGCCGCCCATTTGATAACACGATTTCAGTGCTGTAAAACGAAGTAAATAAGAATGATAAGTCTGATCGTGTGCTTGGGATCTTACGTGTCTTATAAACGGAAGTACAGCCAAAGCATTCACCAATAAGCAGCAAGGAGAGCAGCAGCATTATTGTCTTCTTGTTCATAGTTGGCCCCTTCTTATAATTGTTTTACTTTGTTGTTGTTGCTGTTATGAGCTACAAGTGTATCTAAGGAAATGAGAAAATTGAAAGTTAAGTCATTGCCAAGCTAATGAACACAACTTAGTAAGCTCAAAAGCAAAGCCGTTAAGTGAATGAGTAAATAAAATTATTATGATAGCAGTGGCCCCGGACAGAAAGTGCAGCCGGCTGTCTATAGACGACGTTGAATTACAATTTTTTTAATTAAAAACTTGTAGCAAAACGACGAGGAAGAAGATATTTATAATAGATAGACGGGAAAGTGACCTGTTTGGAAAACTAAACAAACCAGTAAGAATGTTTCGAGAGCATTTTAATAAGTATAATGGATGATAACTCATTTGTAAACTTATATTTTAGAGTATATAAGACACAAATTACTTAATGAAAAGAACATGAAAAACTACAAACTAAACGAAATGTCATTCAAGATTTCTTTAATCATTTTTTTTACTCGGTGTGTGAAAGAGAACGACCAGGAACGTACAATGTGCTGGGATGTGGGACACCTTTTATGCTGCAAATCAGTGTGAAGAAAAATAAAACGCTTAAGGACTTGCGACTTGGCGCTTTCAAAATAACAAGAAAACTGCCTCCAGTCAGTACCGAGCACTTGGACACGAGTCCGAGAGACCGCAACTGCGATTGCGACTGCGACTGTTATTGCTACTGTTTCTCCTAGTGCTCCCTGTTGGTGTTGCTATCTTGGTGGCGCTATGAATGAGAGATGCCGCGGCGGAAGCGCTAGACGGATGCGGAAGTGCTGGCCTGAGCATTGGTTCACCGCAGCGAAACAGTTAGCACGACCAACAACATCAACATGAACAGCAGCAGCATCATCAGCATCAGAAGACGACGACGACGACGACGAAGAAGAAGAAGTAGCAGCGGCAATGGGAAAAAAATTCAATTAAAAGCAACAGCACGTAACTGAAACTTTTTTCTTTATTTTTTTGTTGTTTCTTGTTTTTGCAAGTTTTTTGTATCTTTTTTTTCGGGGGGAATGTGCCTTCGTATGTGTGTGTATTTTTCTTGGTAAAGCTGCTGCCCTTAGGGCACAGACAGAGTTCCAGTTGGGCAACGACTCCCTTGCACATTCCCCATAGCCCACACACACACACCCTTTGCACACCCCCCTTCTCACTAGTCGCTTGAGTTGTTAGTTGGTGCCAGCTGTCAGTTGCTTCTGTGCGCTCCTCCAAAGTTGCAGCGGTTTTTATCTTTACTTTTCTTTCATTTTGTGTTCTTCTTGTGTTTTTTTTTGTTACTTTGGGTTTTGTATTTTGTCGAGAAATTGAATGGCTGCAGCTGCAAATGGTGGCTATCAGTTATTGGTAGTACATGCCCAATAAAAGCCAAAAGTTCATATTGGAACGTTGTCTATGCAGCCGCCAACTTGATGCTTTTTCAGTTAAAGTTCGCCCAATTCTCGTTTTCCTCGGTTTTTTTTTCGTTTTTGTTCTTTTCCAATTGACTTTTGCAGCGCATTAAATATTTGACAGACGGCAAGTGGCTGCCATCAATAATTCTGAATTGATATAAATGCAAGTAGCTTTATCTTAATTATATAATTTGTCCAAGTAGAAGGCAAGTAAGTCTTCTTATTTGATTGCATAACAATTTACATAAAAATATTATTGGGGCTTTACCTGTTGCGTGGTAAATATATTAATAATATCCGGCTCGAACGACCACAGCTCACTTTTCGGGTAGTTGGAACAGGTAGAACGATGAGTTTATCGATTATATCAACCGAATCAAAACTTTCAAATTAACGTTTTATATATATATATATATCCGTTGACTTATAAAATATAAAATATTCTTTATTTATCACAACGACACATCCTATTTTTTACCCTTACACTTGCGATCGTTCATTCGCTCTTCGATCGTCTTCGAGCGGCTTTTCAATACATAGAGTAAACTTATATTTATATATCTTCATCCATGAGTTAACTTATTTAATGTACTAATATATATTTTTTCTCTTTATTTTAATTCCAATTGCACTTGCCGCTTGAGCACTTTTAATGCGCTTAATTTTTAATGAGACTGATAGCCTTGAGTTGCAGTTCCTGAATTTTATTGCCAAGAACACTTAAACCTAGGGACTAGCTGTCTGACTAATCTCAGATTGCTCCATGCAAGCAATTAGCTATTGCATGTATTGCGGTTGCAATTGAAATGGATTCGTTTTAATGGTTGGGGAATTAATTAAATGACAGAGTGATTAAAATGCACTCTAAAGAATAACATGATATCAGTCTTTCAAAGATTCTCGAAACAACTAAACTCTTTAACAGCAGCTGCCTGTGGGATATTCAAAAATATGTTAAACAACATTCTTGCTGTTTAATTCAAGATAATTTTTCATCAAGATTTACTTTTCGCTACTTTTATGAAATTATAAATATTTAAGATTTCAGTAAGTTGCGGTTAGCCCAGCTGCTGGTTAAGTTCAGCTCGGCATACTTTATGCATTTTATATGAAAAGAAATGCACACTTTTCCAGCTTGAACGCTTTGTTCTAAATATTTAATGGGCACTTTAACCGGCTGCCTTTTAAATATGCAATGAATAAATCCTCGCCCCACCCCACTCTACTGAACTCCACTCCACTCCACACCCCTTTGGTGTATTACGCCCACTTTAACAACTCTGTTTCAGAACAGTATCTAATTATCCGTTGGCTTGCCCATCTCAACAACTATTTCCACTGGTATTTGTACATTCAGTTTATATAATTTTTTTCTTCTCATTCTCTGAACTAATTTATTATTATACATACTATATATACCCCCGACTACACATACTTGTGACTATGATATGAGCAGGATGCCTTGGCTCTCTAACCGACACCTCGGCTCGGGTTAATTTACTGACCCGGCCATTTCCCACCATAACACTCAACTCATTTATCTGAACGGCCTGCTTATCTGCTGCTGTTTCTCAGCTTGGGTGTGTATGTATGTGTGTGTGTTGTCCCAGAGGCGACCAGTCGAGTGGCCTCTCAACATTTGAGCAACACTTGGCATTGTGGCGCCTCGGCCCCTTACCTCTAATGAAGCGCAAATGTTGATGTAAAAATTTAATTTAGTTCCTAATCCAAGGCACACACGCATCACCACGCCTCCCAAATCACATCGCTCTATCCCTTTCTTTCCCAACATACACGCATACATTCATACACGCACATAACACTTCCGGGTTTTTGGGATGTCCAAATGTTTATGCAACGTGTGTGAAGCTGACGCGTGCTTACCTACTAATATGTGCGTGACATGGACCCACGAGCCAAGCCGTAGATCTACACTTGAAAAATAAGTGTTTAGGAAAGTTTTAAGCACAATATTATGGTATAATAATAGGGTTTCCGAAAGACAAAACGCTTTGTGTTAAAAACAATTTATTGTGCTCTATTAGTTCTCTTATGATTATTTTTTAAAAGTATTACTTTGCCACATAAATTAATTTTTTTTTTAATTTTCTTAAGCTCATTTGTAAGTTTTCAAATATTTAGATTTAATTTGTTTTTTACACATATTTTATTTCTCAAATTATTTATTCACTCATTTAAGATGTCTTGAAGTATATTTTTTACTTCTTCCCTTCTCAGTGTAATCCTAACTTATTCCATGTAGATGCGTCACATTGCGTATACGCAGCATAGACATCGCTACTGCTGATGCTGTGGCTAAAAATAATAATAAATGATGCGCCACGTACATGTATTAAAAACAAAGCGCAGAAAAACGCACACAGCTAGCGGGACACTGAAACACACACACACACACATAGACCGAGCGACCGACCGACCGACCGACAGGCTACCCCATAAAAGCCATTGCACAAAGCAAAGCTAACAAACTGAGGCGACCGGCGACCGGAATGAAGCGTCAACCCCATTGAATGGTACAGCAGTTGTTGTTGTTGTTGTTGTTGTTAGCGTTTTGTGTTTGGTTGCAGCAGGCAAAACTAACAAACGACAGCGGCAACATCAGCGTGTCCTGCACATGGAACAAGGAACATAGGTGCTTATGGTCGAAGTTGGTTGCGAGGAGGGGATAACAGAAGAACAGAGCTCGCGCTGCTTGTTTATGGCTTTGTTTGCACTTTTGTTTATGGGTGTACATTTTAAACGCCAGGTGACATCTGCGCTTGTTTACGAGTTTCTCTGTGTGTGTGTGACCGTTTCGTGACCGTTAACTGCTAGCAGGTGCCTGTCAGATAGCTAGCTGCCAAATACGAGCTGTTTGTGTGCCTTGGCCAACATCAGGAGTTATTTGCTATTGCTACTGTTCCTGCAACAGATGACAGTTGCACTGATTTTAAGCGTCCATCAAAAGCGCCTGTTTGACATTTAATTGCCGCACATTGTGTTGTGTTCTTATTGCTTGCTTTGGCTGACCACCATCATCATCATTATCATCATCATCATGAACATTATCATCATCATCGTAATGATGTTTTCTCTGCTGTGTTATAGGCGTGAGTTGAACTTTTAACACGCAACGCAATAGCGGAAAGCCGAAAGCCGAAAGTCAGGCGACATTATTGCACATTTCACGGCACTGCGACAAAGATTGCTCACATTCAAACACACATACACACTCACAAACACACAGTCACATAGAAAATACATACATTGTATTCCGTGCAGTTAGTGCTGAACAGAGATGCGTGACTTGTTTTTAGCGTGAAGGATCACAATCGCAAACTGAAATCCATTTTCAAATTCATAGTCAAACAAAGATTTGTTTGTGGATTTAATAATGATAGCTGCTTTGTGGAGCATATAATAATAACCGGAGATAAATATAGTTAGTTATTTGTTGACCTTGCAATCTAATAAGCTAAACTAAAAGTGTTTCCCGCAACAATTTCAATTTGTATTAGTTTGTAGCCCGTCTTCTTGTTTAAATACTTCTTGGAACAACTTTCAAACAAACTTCCAAAACACACAACAGACATTATTCACCTGCAACTTTATTTGTTTTGAAAAGTGTTTTAAAATCGGGGTCTTATAAAATTGATGAGATTACCCAAAAAATGTTGTGAATGTAATTCGTGCCTAAATCTCTTTGGCTAAACGATAATTACTGTGTCTGAGAAGTTGCTCAACCCTGTGACAGATTCGCACACATTTGCACTTACTTACCGTTACACACAAGCACACAAGCTCACACATACAGATACACATACCCACGTACACACTGAATAAACTTTAAAAAGTTTACACGTGTTGGCAAATGTTGTGCGGTTACATTTGTCAAAGGTGGAGTTTCAAATTTTTCGTTTTTGGATGTTTTTGGTTTTTATTTTGTTTTTCTTTCTTTTTTTTTTTAGGTGAGATTTGTTTTGCTTAATTTCAACTGTCACAGAACCTGCCTTTGCGACTTACCGTTGAAGCTTACACTTTACACAAACACACACACATATATATACACACATGCACATGCACGTTGGCCATTTTCTAATGGCCTTTTCGTGGTCAAGCATTTAAGCTTCAACCCTGACCCATAACCTCAACCTCCATCTCCGTCTGTCCCTTACTCGACCCGCTTGGCTTGTGTTGCTTTTGTGCAACCGCAAAAGTCGCCTCTGTACTGCCAAACACACACACACACATACTCATACACGTTGTACACCTTTTTCGACCATTTTGCACACGATGTTTTGTGGTCGTGTTGACATTTTAAATGCCTTTTCATTTATCTCTCGTACTCACTCTCACTCTATCTCTTCCTCACTCTAACTGTCATTTTCATTCCGAACAGCTGCCGCAGCTTCGCTAATTTCAATTCATTTGCGCTTAAATGCCACAAAATTTCACTTTGCATTAAATTGAATAGTGTTGACGTTGACCCTTGACCCCAGTTCCAAACCGAGTCCCATTTTGCTACTTAACCATATTTGTTTTTGATTAGCAGTAGCAGCAGCAGCATCCGCAGCAGCAGTAGAAGCAAAAACTTTTGGGATACCCAAAAAGTCTTGGTAACATCTTTTAGCGCTTTTGGCTAATGATTCCATAGCGACACTTAAGCGCCATCACACACATACAAATACATATATATGTATGTATATGCATTCAACAAATCGCCATCCACTTGCTAAAAATCCTCATTTTCTCCCACTTCAGTCTGTTCATTGGCTAAACTTTTGCTGCAACTACAAACTATTTGGCATATTCATTGTGAATTTTCTCTCATACTTTTGCTAGCTGGTGCTCAGCTGCGGTTCAGTTGGGTTTTTTTGGGATACGAATTTGGTTTTTGGCTTTTGGTTCGGAGTTCGCATTAATTAAATTCTCATTTTCATTTTCTGTATAAAACAATTTCAATTTATTAGTTTGTTGTCTTTGAAATCGTTGGGGCGTGGCTGTTCATACCGGGGGAGTAGTGGAGGGCAATTAAAAGGACATTTTTCACACACACACACGCACACTCACAGAGACTGAGCATTTTGTAAAGTAATTAAAAAATATCACGTATACGACGCATGTGGCCCCGGGGTACGATTTGTTGCCTATTTATGGGGCCAATTTTTAAACGAGCCTTCCAAACTTTATGCAGACGATTGAAACACCCTCTCGCAAACACTTTCTACGCTATTTATGCGCCATTTTAAGGCGGCGGCAGGGAAGGTGGAATTGGTTGGAGTTGCCGGCAAACATAATGCGCCATTGAATAATGATATCCTGGGGGTGGTAGCAGCTGAGTCTTAAGTATATTCGGGGTTTCTTCATAAAGACAACAATAGTCAAGTTTTTTCTTAAAGCGCAGCATTCTTCTTTCGTTTTCGTTTTCTTTTTCTTTTTCATTTTGTTTTTTTTTTTTGGCAACTGAATTACATTCATTATTTATGCACTGCGATATAAGACATAATTATTAAAAGTTATGCATTGTTACGCCAGAAATGCTTGGAATTGCTGACTTTTTAAACTTTTCTTACAAAAGGTGGCTTTTCCTTTTTTAATTTTTAAACAGATTTTCAGAGTTTTTGTAGCTGCATTTCTGGCTTTTTTTTATTAACTTTTTTTTTTATTAGAGCTTTACAAATGGAGAGAAAAGATTTGGAAAAGTATTTATATTAATAACATAGTAAATATTTTGAATTATTTTGAAAACAATTTAAACAGATTTTCATTCATATTCTCTTATCTTATCAGTCTTTAAATACAAAATGCACTTTAATAGCTTTCATAATAACACAACCGAAATCATGCACAAGTTGGCGACATGTGGTCATATTACTTGAATCTTTGTGACAATAACAATTGAAGTGGGAATTTGGATTCATGGCCGCATGCACCCGCTGTGATAAATTTTGTTTGGAATGCATTAGCATTTGTCAGAAGTGCTTGCAAAATATGTTTTATTGAAGACGCTCTGCACTCTTGGGTAATATGAGCTGTCAACGTCAAAACAACAATGCAAAACTCAACATTTGTCAAATATTCACGAAATTCTAAACCATAATCAAAGCCAATGTCAACCAAGAAGCATGAAGAGTGAGCAAAAGAGGGGGCAGTTTTTTGGGGACTTATATGAATGCTTGAATAAGCGGCAAGTGTGCTTAATGACAAAACTTTGTAAATCACTAAAGCATTTTATTGCCACAGACACACACACACACACAAACACATACGCACACACGTCAACGAGCAGCTAAATGACAGACATATGAGATATGAAAAACCTCATAATCACTTGCTGCAACCAAAATGTTCATATCATAGTGGTGGCAAGAGAGAGGCAGAAACTTTAAGCTAAAAACTTCATATCTTGCGTGCAGCCAGCACAAACTCATTTGTGAGCGCATTAAAATTAAAAGAAACAAATAGAGAGAAAGTGAGGGAGAGAGAGAGAAAAGAGCACGCAAGTCAGAAAGAGTCAGCATTAGTTGTTTTGCTGGCTTTGTTTGTGGCAAAAGGGGCATGACAACTTCCTGCTGCATTTCCGCAGCAGCCGCCACAACAACAAGCGCAAAACATGCTTTAACATATTACGTATACGACGCGTCGAAGTGCAAAACTTTTTTACCCATAAACGTTTGCATATTTGTTGCTAAATCAGTTATATGAATCAACAACAACACAAACAACAACAACTGCAATCAACGTCAGCTTGTTTGAAGCCATGTCGGGCTGCTGTTTCTACCTGCTACCTGGCATGGCCCAAAACGAAATTGAATTATATTCAAACGAAAATTTTGCCATATATACATAATTAAAAACTTTTTGGCCCTGCCGGCGATCTAATCAACGACGGAAATTTCGCGTTGCAAATTACTTTGACACTTTGGCTTAGCTGCTGCTGGTGATGTTGCTGTTGCTGCCACGCCCACTGCTGCCTGTGTGTCTGCTGCTAATATTCAGTTTATAATTTCAATAAGCTGCCTCACGTAAAACAAATTGCATACGCCTCGTTGGCCTTACAGCTCTAAAATTAGTTCGTTTGTTTATTTTTCTTGCTTTTGTTGTTGCAATTTCCATAGTTGTTGTTTTTGGCTGCTACCGATGCCACGCCAAGTGGCAGCTGCAGCTACAGCTACAGTTGCAAAGTCAACAAAAATTTTGCTGAAGTAAATAAATAAATTTGTCAGCTGAGAAAGCAACAAGGCGAAACAAAAGAACATTTGAGCTGACTTTAATAAGCTGTTGCCAAAGCTTAAAAATTATTTGTAATATTTATATTTGTTATTATGTTAATTATTTTTCCAGTTGTGTTTAGGCTTATTGCAATTAAAAATGTATATTTTGTTTTCTCATCAAATATTGCAATAATAATCCGATTAATGTAAAGTGCACAAAACTAACTAATGACATTTAAAATCATTTAATATTTGATTTCAAATATTTTTTAGAAATAAGCTGATTTTTAGTTATGTAAGAAGTATAAAGGAGAGAGTATTGATATATTGTTTCGTGTTTATGAGACTTCCAGCAACAAAATGCATAAACATAAATATAAAGGCTACTTAGTCAGAGCTATTGTGTTTATATATAGTAAGTTTCAATAAGCTCTTGTTTTCAGACACAGGTACAAGCCTGCTCTGCATCTTATCGGCTTTGGCATCCTTTGCTGTATTAACACCTAATTGCTTTGGTATTTACAGTGCAAACTTGCCGGCGCAAAGGTTATCAGTTTGTAATCCCTGCCATAGGCAGTTCAGCAAAGGTGCAACCTGCCAGATCCAGAATGCAGCCACCACGCCCCACTCCGCTTGCTGCCTGAAGCAACAACATGCCGCAAACAATGGAGCTTAGCGCCCATTTACAAGCTGCAAGTCAAGCAGCCGACGGCCAACCAGCAGAAGGAGCTGCACTAGCAATAGCAGCTGGTGCCCCACCCTACCCACACACACACATACATACACATTGTTTATGTAGCTTGTCGTGTGTGTGTGTGTGAGTTTGTGTGCACAACTCCAACTGCAGTCGGTTGAATTCAGTTGCAGGCCAGGGACAACGTGGCGACGCCTACGCAGCAACAGAAGCATCACCAACCGAGAAAAATATGCGAAAATTTGCCGTTAAGAGCCGGAGCAAACGCGACTTTGCCATGATGTCCAAATGTCCGGAGCAAAGTTTTCCCTGCTGGCACATGGCCAGCCCATGTACGTAAGTGTCTCTTTCTTTCTCTCTCTCCCTGTGTGTGTGTGTGTGTGTGGATGGATATATGTATGTGTTGAGGCTGACAATAATCCAAAAGTTTTACAAGCACAACGAGCGCACATTACATGGACAAGAGGGCGGGCTGAAACAAAAACCACTTGCAAGCAATTTTCATCAGCGATCTTTTTTTGTGTTCCCTTTTTTTCGTCTTCCTCGATTTTTCTTCTTGTTTTTTTGTATGTAATATGTATGCCAGAGCTGGTGCTGACAGGCCTCGACGAGCATTCTGCTTACTGCCCGACCGCAACTATTCCCATCTCCCCGTTTTGGATTCTCACTCTGACAGAAAAAGAAAGTCTACAGAAATCTCTGGACAAATGCATTTAGCATTTGGATGCAGTGTGTGCGGGGCGAGGGCGGGTCTACATTCACATCCGGAGCAAAAAGTTCATTGTCTACGCCTCAAAAGGTAAACGATTTGGATGCAACTCGATAAGAACCCAAAAAGCCAGTCTAACCACAACCATGCATGAACTCTTCGAAGCCTTGCAACTCTGTTTTAGGCACATGCCACAACAGTGCCTACCATAAAACTTCCACTAGCTTCGAGCATTAAGTACTACTCTGGGATTACAGCTGCACACTCTAGCTGTACTTGCACACTTGCCAAATGTGTTTGATAAGAACTTGATAGGTCAAATACTTGGTTGTCAGTTGAAAAACAGCTCAATAGAATGGAAATGAAGAACAGAATGTTTAACCATTAAGAGATGATTTAGAGACTTATCAAAGAAAGACTTTCCATACACTCAAGAGGACACAAGCATTTGATGATAATATCTAAGCCCCAAGTCATATTCCGTACTGTTTAATTTAAATCAAAAGTAAACAAAGCACCAAAATAAAATCTAGCAAATTGTGCCAACAAAAATTGGATAACCAAACGCTTAAAGCATCCGAAACGCTAAATATTTTTGCTTTTCGATCAACCAGTCAACACAAAGCCAATGTACCACGGCACACAAAAAAACAAAGAAAATATGTTGAAATGTGAAAAATAGCAGTTTACAGTTTACACTTGCCACAATTCAGATGCAGACGTTCCACGCCCACAGCCAACAGCCAGCACTCAAACAAAGCGCCCACTGGTCAGACGCCTGGGTTACTTTCTCTGTCTGTTAATAAATTTAAAGTTTGTTTGGCAAAGGAAACTCCGTTAAAAAACACAAACGAACGAACGAACAAAAATTCAGTAGAAAACTGTGGCAGACAACACACACTCATACACATCTGTGTTAGCAAGTGTATGTGTGTGTGTGTGTGTGTGTGTTGGCATAAATAAAACAGAAAGTTGAGAGTTTCTTTAAACGTTGCATGAATTGTTCCTCTTGTTGTCAACCTTGTTGTTGTTGTACATTCTGCTGTTGACCAGCATTTAAGGAGAGTTGCTAACAAAAAACCAAAAAAAAAAACGTTTAACAGTCTGTGCACGTTGTATATGTATGCCTCTGTGAGTGTGTGTGTTAGTGTGTGCTTGTTTGGCAGGACATTTATTTGGTTTGTTTTGAAGTTTTTGCTTTGGAAATTGGCGATATGCGACGGTGTATGGCACTCTATATATGTATTGGTCCATTGAGTGTGGAAAGAGAGATGAATGCATAACGGATTTCTAGAAAATTGCATTAGACATTTATCACAGTAAAAACGAAAATTGGAAGGAGAAAAAAAGAAAGACATACCGACATGGTCAAATTGATTTATAGGCCAATGAACAAAAGCGTTATATAAGGGACTTGCTGGGAATTAGATTCGAAAACTAAAAATTGGATACTGAACCTTTGTTTATGTTTGAGAATTCTATTTAATGCTCCACCAAAGGTTTTCGCTTTAATAATTCCTTTATTTATATATTCATCGGCATTTAAGTACTTTTACAATTGAAGCTCATGTCATTTGTCTTTGTTGCTTAACATTATCTAATCATTTTCTACATAATATTAACTGGGAAACGTTTTATTTGTTAAACATGTGCCATATACAACATTTGCCATTGAGGTGCGAAAGTAAAGTTAATACTTAAGCTGGTTTTCATTTTAAGTACACTGTCAATAAACGACAAGTAGATTAAGTAGATCGAAAAATTGTTAAAAACATTACCATTAACATTTCCATTGTAAGCCCTTGAAAACGTCAAAAACTTTAGCAAAAGCTAGCTGAACTACTTTAAGAGAAGGCACTTTGTATGTGACGCACTTTTTTGTATAAATAACTAGTATTTGTCTTTTTTGAAACTTCTAACAGTTGAATGTTACAATTTGTGATTGCTTAGCTTGTGTACTGTTAATATTACTTCTTCAGGTTATGTCTTAGTAGCTTGGTCGGAAGCCATTGCGTTGCGATAACACCGAATCTGGACTCTTAAGCTCCATGGCCAACTTATAGCCAAGCTCGGGGCGACGGTCACGACCCTCAGCCATGGCCTTAACCTGTTAAGAATCAGAATATTTATTTCGAATTGAACATGCCTTAAGGATCTATTTACCTCATTGGTGTGGACAATCACACCGTCGCTGGTGACCACCCGTTCCTTGGTATGCTCGATGTCATGGAAATCGGTGCCGCGGCAGCAGTCGTCAATCAAGATGGTGCGATAGCCAGCGGAGAGAGCATCCACAGCCGTTGCACCCACGCACACATCATAGGCCAAGCCACACACATAGATATCTGTGGCGCCCTTCATCTTCAACTGCGCATTCAGTGTGGTATCCGACAGTTTTTTGTTGTCCCAGAAGACGGAATATGAATCGACTTCGGGATTGGTGCCCTTGTACACCTTGATGCCTTGGTCCACCACCTTCAGATCCTTGTGCAGCTCGGCACCCCATGAATCCTGCACACAGTGACGTGGCCACAAACGCTGCTTCATTGGAGGCGGTCCAGCAAAGATGACCGTATCAAAGACCTTTGCCGAATCGGCATCAAGCTAATAGAAAATTTGACAAGAAAATAAAGCAGTTTTCTTAAGAGTCGATTTTCTTTCCCATTTACCGCTGAGGACTCATCCATTGCGCGCATTTTGACATTATCAATGAATGAAACATGATCGCTGGGATGCCAGTCGAGCGAATAGAATACCGCATCAAAGTCCACTGTATCCAGCAGCTTGTTAATGGGCTCAAGTATCTGCAAATGGAAGATAGGGGAAATATAAGGAGCGCGGTCATTGCATAAATTCCCCAGAGATAATGAAAGTTGTCGGTAAGAGAAAGACGGGGGTGGGAGGGATAGTGTCACGTCTGTTGAGTTGAGTCCATAAAGCGACGACGGACGGAAGTGTGTGTTATTAATTTTGACAAATTTTCATGTACGGATAAAGCAAGTGAAGTGCCGGCCAACAAGTGCACCACAACGACAACGACGACAAGCCAGATGGAGACGACAAATACCCACAGGCAATTGCGGCAGATGGCAAATGCCATGAGGAGAAGCTGAGAGAGCTGAGGATGATGCTGATGTTGATGTTGATGTCGATGCCGGGGCCGAGGCTGATGCTCTCTCTCTCTCTCTCTCTCTCTCTCTCTTTTTCTAAGTGTAGTTGGGCCGGGAGAGCGGCTGCCGCTGACGATGACATCCGGCGAATGTCGCAGCGCGGATGCGACTTAAGTAAAACATATCCGCTTCCGACTATGCACACGCACACACAGATACCGTTACACACAGATATAGAGTACACAGGCATAGCTATACATCTATCTTTTTGGGGGTAGCCAAGTCGAGCCGAGCTGAGCTAAGGCTGAGCTGAGCTGACATGCAGAGCAAACCGGGCGCAAGGCTCATCTTCTTCATCTTCCTCCTCGTCGCCGTCGTCGTCGTCGTCGTTGGCGGCAATGACTTTGGCTCATCCTGAGCTTCGCTTCGCTGCCTCCATTTTCATTTCTTGTTACGTTTTATGTCTTTCCGTCTCCGCATACCTGCCGCCTACCCCGCCCACCCCGGCTTGGCGAGCTGCCCCGCCTGTGGCCACAACTCACAGGTCGCAGCTGCCAGCTCCACTTCGTTCTGTTCTGTTCTGTTTTTTTCGTGTCGTTTCGCTTTTTTTTCGTCATCGTCAGCGACTTTGGGGCTCACCTCATGTCCTTGCTGCTGTGCACTGCAATTACTTATATCCAGGGAACCACTTATAAAATCATTTTGTACATCAACAATGAGAAACGCGTTCACCGGTCGCACAATCTGCCAAGAAAGTAAAAAAGAGAAAGAGCATGTTTAGTAGAACCAGAGCGACATAATGATATATAGAATTAGAAAGAGCAAAAAAAAAAATTCAAGAAAAATATGTTTAAAATTCGGTAAGTCCGAATAATAAATGCTTTACAGTTAAATATGATTTTATAAATAAATATTAAAATTTTAATGAAATAAGCAATAGGAAATATTAATAATGAAATTAATTTTTCACACATTATTTCACAAATTTATTTTTGATTTTGTTTTTTAGAATATTCTCAAATCTTCATTTACGCAGTTAATTCATTTATTTTAATTATATTTTTGTAGTGCATGTTAAATTTGTGATACCCTACAGCTAGGGCATTAAAATGGTAACATGAGCAACCACGAAAAAAAAAATAAGAAGAAAAAAAAACTGTAAGAAAAATTGTATGGGCAAAGTAAGTGAAGCAGACGCCACAAAAGACGTTGTAGGGCCAAAGTACATAAGCACAAACATGAAAAGCTACAAAGAAATTTGTATACATGTGCATTAGTGGGTGTTCGCATGTGTGTGCACAAAATTTCACTGCGTGTGTGTGTGTGTGCTGATGAGTTTCTTCATTTTATTCATTTTTATTTTTTGTCGCCGCCCATTATAAATGCGTTTTAAATGAAGTAAAAGCCAGTCAAAAAACCTCTCAAAAAAAAAAAAAAAAGGAAAACCCTCTGAACACACATGAGAGCAAAGAGCTCGTTAGGTTTTGCCATTGCTATCTTGACTGGCAGCAGCAGCAGCCCACACAGCTCTCTGTATAGAGTGTACCTAGTATGCAGAAAGGGGTGGGGGGGACACCCCATCATCATCATCAACGGCAGCAATAGAAGCAACTGTAGAAGTACAAGCAGCAGCTACAACGGCAACAACAACGACAGACACGACGACAGCGAATGTCGTCTAAGCTGATTATGTTCGAGCATATTTAAAATTAGTGAAGCGCTTTTAATTTGTTATTTATGTGCACGCTGATTATGAATGATTATGATCTATGCGCAAACACAGACAGACACAGTACAGTTGTAGGAGATACACACACACCGCCACACACATACACGCGCATACATACATTGATGCAGACACGCGCTTTGCCTGGATGTGGAACAGAAATAGAAACAGCAGCAGCAGGAGCATCAGCTCGTTGCATGCAACATCATTCAGCTAGTGATGTGTGCATGGCCAACGACATTAGCCAGAATTTTCTGATGGAATCTCGAGAATAACTAAGAAATATTTCCATGAATTCTTTTTGTATAAATTATTAAAAATGTTAAGTGCCTTTGGCTATTATTAATGATATATATATATATATATATATTTATGATAAAATCTTTTTGATGAAAGAACTACATTTTGGTTATTGATTACTCGTTTATTATCATTATTCATAGGTATTAGGATTACGTTTTTTTTTTAACTTAACTAAACAATAAATATCCTATAACAAATATTAGTATTTAATTTTTAACAATTGTATTAAGCTCATATTTATTTTTTAGTATTTGGCTAGTATTTGCCATCTCTAGAAATCAGTTGTTTGTCGCTTTGTTGTTGTTGTTGTTGCCAGCTTTGATTTGTGTTGCTGTTGCAACTGTTGGCAGAGCGTTTAAAATATGTCACCCAGCTAAATGCTTTAAAGCGGCCAACGTGAGTTTGTAGCAGCAACATTGGCAGCGGCAACGGCAGGTGGCAAGCGAATGAAACTGTTCGGTGTTGAAAGGGGCATTAGAGTACAGAGAGAGAGAGAGAGAGAGAGGCAGAGAGAACTCTGCTGAAAGGCTAGTTGTTGCTATTGCTGTTGATGCTGTTATGGTAGGGTGGTAGGGAGGTAGGGAGGAGAAGCAGGGCAGACAACGAACGCTTAAGCAGTTGATGATTTATCGCCCGTTGGCTGTGGCAGGGGCAAGCATTAGTGGCTCTCTGCACTCGGCGTCCTGGCAATGCAGCGGCAATGCAGTGATGCCGCATAGTTGCGGAAGTGATTTACATTTGCATGTTGAGCATGCGACGCATACGACGCATTTTGAGCATAGTTTTGGGTTAGCATACTTAGAGATAATGGCCGGATAGAGGTAGTTAATGTATCAATTTGCGAATATGTTACACACTGGAAGTGTGTGTGTGGGTAAGTGGTTCTAGGTCTTAACATTTATCACACATGGGATTAAATGTGCTTTTAATGGCTTAACAGCCCATAAGTGGCTCAAAGTTGAACTGCTGCGCAGGTAATAACTTTTAGAGACTTATTGCGTATGCCAAGAATATGAATGTTTCGACATTGATTTGATAATCACTTAAACTGAATATTGAATTCACACATTCAAATTATATTTATTAAATATTTAAATCTATTTTCCATATTGAATTTTCCTTTGACTTTGATGAACATTTTAGAGAAAATCTCTCTCGCATGCAATTTAATCCTTGCAAATAATTTTTCTTTGTATTTCTCTATGCAATTTTATAATATTTCTCTTGTCTCGCATAGTTTAGTAATAGAATACAAAATATTTCATGTACACACACTTAAACTTCTTCGTTACTTGCCTTTATTTCATCAATTAAATTTTCATCGTTTTGTTACCCAAGTTGAGAATAACTTTCAAAGAACAATCAGGAAAAATGACTCCGCCTCTCAATTAAGACCACAATTTGCACATGAGATTCGCTCACCTCCCAGAAGGTTGCTCACCACAAGAAATCACAGTGGCAGCATCCAATTATGAACCATTTGACGCAGCTGCCACTGCCACCATTGATGTTTCTGTTGTTGCCTTCACTCCCTCTCTCTCTCAAGTAAAGTTGGCAAATTAACACGCACCTCATCTACAGACTTCTTACTACTCGTCCCCCACTCAACTTCTTGCCGTTGGCTAATGCAAACAACTGACCCTTGGCCCAAGCACTTATTGTAATGGCCAACTCCCACAACAACCCGCCACCACCAACTCACCCAAACTCATCTGATGATGGTGCTCTGTCGCCACAGTTTAATTTAAAGTTGAAACTATGAATGTTTGATTAAAGTGCCGAGCAATTCCGAAAAGTGAATGAGGTGCTTGGCACCTTAAAGTGTGTGCAGCAGGAGCAACAGGAAGAACGAAGTTATGTACGAAATCCTGTTGATTCATTTAGCTGGCAAATATGTTACGGCTAAATTAATTATTGAGCGTCGAGAACGAAGCCCACAAGATACAGTGTGCATGTGACACTACCACCGTTTGCTACGGGTTTGTGGTATGAGGGGGGCGGTTTAGGTGGAGTTCTGGGAGAAGAGAAGACAAGGCACCTTTTGGGTAACCACAGCAAATCTTAAATTCAAATTACACATCAACCCGATTCTGTCAGGACCAACAAAAGGAACAAGTTATAGAAATAACTTTGCAACATCTACCAAGCGTTTCTTCTCTCTCACTTTCTTTCTCTTTCACTCTATCTTACGGATGCATGTGTGAACAGTACAAAGTTTCAGTCATTTGGTTGCTTCTGGTGCTGTTGGTGCCGCCATACAACATTTCGAGTCAATTTCAGTGCTGAATAAATTTCGAAATCCTTAAAACCCAAAAGCGTCGACGTTTTTGGGGTTGCCGTTAGTTCGAAGCCGTTATCGTTGTTGTTGCTCCTGCTTAACCCGTACACAGTAAGAAATATATAGGCTTCAAATGAATAATTAATCAAATAATAAATAATTTCATTACAACTGACCGTACTTAAAAGATAACTACTATTTTTGGGTTAACATCAATATATTCAATAAAACCCATATAACTTTTTTTTTGCTGTGTATCGACTTTGCCCGCCGCAGACAAACTGTCAAAGTGTGTGGCTCATGTGTGTGTATGTGTGTGTGTGTGCCAAAAAAGTTGCCAAGCTAAACGAATGAGTACGGCAAATGGTGACGTCGACAAGGGCCAGGAACCAAGGATCCAAGCAACCCAACCAAAACCGAAACGAAGGCGCACGAATCGAATGAAATTCAACGTGATATTGAAGTATGTGCCAAAAGGGAAACGTGCCCAGGCACACCCACAACACACACACACACACCCACATACACCTACACCTATAAACAGACAGTTGGGCCTATGTATGAGGCAGGTGCTAAAGCAATTTCCGTTTTGAAATTGTTGCATAAGTTGGCGGTTCTGGCAGCTCAGTGCCGATGCCGGTGCCTGTGCCATTTTGGCAGATACTTCACTCGACCTCGCCCCTCTCTTACACGAGTACACACTACATGTACGAATGTATACTATATCGTTTTTTGGCATACTCTGTACACACACACACACATACATATGTACTAGGCAGCAGCAGACAGCAAGCGAAACATTGTCGCTGACAGTTTGTGGGTTTGCGGACGCGACGAAAATTACATTATACAATTTATGCGGCTGACTGGGACCAGAAATTGTTCGCCAACTCCCTGACGAGCAAGTGAGCATCCAACCACTACCCAAAACTAACTATAAATAAGCTTTGAGCATTCCAGACTTTACTCTACTTCAGCCAACATTAGTTTCAAACGTATGTGCATACAAACATCCTTGGAGAGTGGAGACGGGCGAAGGGAGAGAGACTTTGACATATCACTGGCACGAACTCCAACCAAGCTCACAGAGCCATCTCATGTGCCAATAAGCGGCTTAAGCGAAAACTTTTGTACAAATTATTCCGATTATCGGTAGACCCATCACATTTGTTCGCTATTGATGTGTCATCTTAGCTTTCGAACCTGATAGAACATAAGAATTATGCGAAAATCATACAGATATTGTTTAGTAGGCTTAAAAAAAGTCTATGTTAATACAGAACAATATTTTGAGTTGAAGATGAGGCAACTTTAAAATATATTATCTGACATAAACATCTATTTAAAGAGTCAACATAAATCAATGGATTTATTTGGCGTATTAAATATATATATTTAGCTCGAATAATGCAAATGGCGAATGCATTAGTTTATTATCTATTTTATGTCAGCTTTGTAATCGTACTTTTCAATCTTACTCTGTGTGTTCTGCTCACTCTTCCCCATTTAATTTTACTTTGATTGAATGAAGCCTAATACCGGAAAGCTTTTTCTATTGGAAAAACATTTTTCATGTCAGACAACTGACCAATCCAATTAAACAAAAACTGCCTAACTGCCAACAGTTTTCTCACTCTCGCGCCTCTAAATCAAGTGTCTTTCCTCTTTATCTATCTCTCTCTCTCTCCCTTTCGCGCTCTCCCTGTCATAGCTGGTGCTTTTTGTATGTTATAAGTCATTAACTTTCTAAATAATCGCCGCAGCGTGTCAACTTTGGTCGTTAAACTTTCATCAGTTGAGGACGCGACGGTGAGCACTGGGATTCAGGATTGGGAATCCCGAAAAAAAAAGCAAAAAATACCAGAGAACGAGAATGAGAACGAGACGAGAGGAGAAAAAAACTAAGCGCTCTGGACACGCGACAGCGTCACACAAAAACGGAGCAAAATTTATAGCAAGATATTATTTTCCGCTCGATGAGCAGACAAGTCGTAGGGCGACTTTTGGCACTCACTGTGGCGGCGGCGGCGGTGTTCCTCCCCTGCTCCCCCTCCCCCTCCTCATACATTCCCAAAGTCTTTTACTACTTTACGAACCTGTGGCCATGTATTTCGGTGTCGGTGCGTAACTGAGCACAAAAAAAAAACACAGTGGCACATTGTGCCATAAATGAAGACATTATAAACGATGCTGCAGTGCGATCCACCTTCAACACACACACACACACACACACAAACACAATGGCACCCTCAATAAAACTGTGTGTGTATAAGTAAGTGCGGCAAAAAGATTAACGGTAGACATTGTAAGACACTTAAAGCTGTTGAAGATTTTTGAGTCACATTGTGGTCGGGGGTTCAATGAACTATATGATGACGCGCCTTCTATGATATATTACGGTTCACAAAATGTGCCAGCTCACACATAACCTACAAATATATACATACGACATACTTTATATGGTGGCAATTTACGACTACCGGAACACTGGCTGAGAGCAGGTGGCAAATGGTAATAAATGTATTATATGAAGATAAAACTGTTTAAGGATATGTATGGAAACTCAAGCTAAAGCCATTACATTCCATTCCATACATACATACAAACATACATTTAATACAAACATAAAATGAAACTGCCAACAACAGCTGCTGTTCTAGCCAATGCTCAGCATTTTCGTCTGTTGTTTTTTGTTTTTTTTTTGGGGGGGGGACTTAAAACATTTATAGCCCGCAAATGAGAAAGCAAATACACACTTAAGTGCAACAGGTTCATTAAGAATGTCAGCAAGCTGCTTAAATTGGCTACGCTATTTTATGGGAACCTGTAAAAGATTAATTTGCAACATAAATTTATAAAATAACTCATATGACTTATTTGGAAATAAAATAAAGAAAAATGTATAATTAAAGTGATAAATAAGAGAGGAAAAAGATTTACTTTTTAAGCACTTTTTCTTGATATTGTTGAAAAGAAATAAACTTTAAAACATAAATTTATGACACAAAATAGAGGAAAAAAATACACTTCTTAAGAACTTTACTTTGATTTTGTTGAAAAGAATAACTTTAAGAATTTTAAAACTTTTTAAATGGGAAAAATAATTTGCTGCAGTAAGTTTTCCCTGTCAATTAACAAGCAGTGTACATTATATATACATATATTTTAACGTAGCAACCACACCAAATTAAAAAAATATCCTTCAACCCTTCGTCATCGGTGTGGTGCCTTCAATTCCAGCACTTAAGCTTTCCAGTTAAAAAAGGTCATTTTCGTGCACTTCGGTCCCTCATCAAAAGCGCTGCTTGGCTGCTTCTTGCGGCTTGCCTCGACACAGACCGCAGCATTTTACGCTTCGAAGCACAGCAGGACTAACGCACTCATACACACACACAAACACACGCACAAACGCACGCACACATTTATGCATCGCACTCTAGGCACACCTTTTGTGCAGTTGGTTAAAAAGCATTTTCTGCACATTTGAGCACATAAATTACGCATTTCACCGAATGACACTGAAATGCAAAATGCGCACAATAAAAGCATCAAAATGTAAATAAATACCCATTGAATTATGCCTATAAAATTAGGCACTAACCAACTCCAAGCCGACCCTTTTCGACTGTATTGTATTGTATTGTATCTACCTTTTGTATTGATTGTTTTAAATGCGGACATGAATGCCAGTCACAATATTTCCATAAATTTGCGTACATTTCCGTTTCCGACACTTCAATCGGTTCAAAAACTTCACAGACAGCTGGACACACACACTCACACACAAACACGCACACATTTACACACCGCAAAACCACGAAAAAAATATTTTTAGAGCGAGCGAACAGTGCAAATGATTTACGAGCGTTAAATGTTCTATTTATGCGTTTATTTAATTTGAATGTGGCGCAAGTTTCATACTTCTAAGTTTGCCCTTTGCCATTCGCCAATCGCCGTTCGCCGACGCTCGTCATCATTTGATTTGTTTATTATGCAAATTTTTTTCGCTTTTGCCTCTTGTTGTTTTTATTATTATTATTTTTATTGTTTTTTTTTTTTTGATTTCATTTTTTTCTCTTTTTTTTTTGTGTGTGCGCGCTTCTCGCAAACATTAAACTGCAAAATTACCATTTATGCAATTCATGCGGAAATACAAACAAAAGTCAATTTTATGGCAAGAAATTTTTTTTTCGCTTGTTGGTATCTTTTTTTTTTTTTTGGCAAGCCAGCGCAAAAATAACTGTGGGTGTGAAGGACAGCGTGAGGGTGATGGAGGGGTATTTGTTAGGAGTGGGGCATGCCATTTTTTAAGTGTTCCCTTTATTATGATATCAGCTGCCGGAAGATTTTTTATACGTTAATAAATTTTTATGCAATATTACACAATTTGGCAGGCGTTCAGTTCAGTGTTGCACGTGGCACACAAGGCGTCAGCTGGGGGTTGGGGGTGTTGGGCAACCGGTTTGTTGTTCGAAAGAATCATCGTCGCTTAAATGGCATATCAAAAATGAAATTATTTGTGTGAAATAATTTGTCGCGTGACAAACGAGGCCAAAGACTGTGTTCAACAGGCAGCCACAGAAAAAACCGAACGAGCTGCCTGCCATGCGTATGCGTAATATGGTTGAAGTTGACTCGTGACTGGGAGGTCACACCTTTCAAACAACAAACGCCTTTTAGAGCGAAGCATACTTGCAAGCGATTGTGAGAACTTAACTTTAACTTTATCTTTGGCTGGAGCAAAATTCGCAGAAAACTTTTTTTCGCATAAATTAAAGCACAAATTTCACAAAGTTTTAAAAGTTTTCTTTATAAAATTAAGGAATATTCGTGGAGTGTTCAACATAATCATAACAAATTTTTATTTTACGGAAATATTTTCCTCTTGATTTCCTAGGGGATGTCCATAGATTTGTTATTCAAGTATATTTTAGTTCAAAATTTGCAGCCATTATGAAGTGAATCTTTAATTTTTTATTGGAAATGAAATGTTTCAGGGCAGAAAAGGTTTTAAAAATATATTTTACACTTGATTTTTATGAGCGAGTCCATGAATTCCGAAATGTACAAATTAAAAAAGTTTGTTTTCCCAAAACCTGAAAATTTTTTATTTCGTTTCTTGAAACTAAATAATTTCATTCAGTTTAAATTCAAATTAAATTGTAATTTATATTAAAATGACATCAACACACACAAACCAGAAAAAACAGAAAAAAATGCCACCGCAAGCAAAGCAGAAAACTTTTGTATTGTGTAAATGCGACTTTAAGCTCTAAATGTCTACACTCTAGGCAAACTGTATGTGGCAAGGAATTGGCTTAAATCTGCCAAGTTTTGATTTGTGACCTTTTTGTAATTCTGTGATTTACTTGCGACTTGTGTCAATTGCAGAGCAGTCGAAAACTTTCAAGTAGATTTAAAGGCACGCAACAGCACGAAATTTGCACATCACGTACGCAATTTTATGACAGACACTGTGGGCAACAATGTGGCGTTGGGACACAATATGCAAAAGGGAGAGAGAGAAAAGAATGTTTAAGGCGTTGTTGGCAAAGGGCACAGAGAAGGAAACAAACAGTAGTAGATGAAGTCGGCAAGCCGTAGAACACAATAAAATTATTCGAAAAATTTCTTCTTTTTTTTCATATATTTTAATATGCTGGCAATGCGGAATGGTGAAGGCCGAAGCTGCGAGAGGAGCTAACCAAATGAATGCAGCTTCGTTTCGTTTTGCTCTGGCATTTTATTTGTCACTCGTTTTTATCACTTTACGTGCGGAGAGGCCCTCTGTGTATGCGCGTAGATGTGTGTGTGTCTGTGTCTGTGTGTGTGTGCGTGTGTAACAGTCCCAGCATCAGATTATCACATTTGCATACGCTGCTGTCGCTGCTGACGCTTCGTGACAGTGTGGCCAGTGCGATGATGATGACGATGACGATATGATTTTTCGAGTTGGAGATGTTTTGGGTTGGGTTGGGTATGGCTATATATGTATGTACATATGCCATATAGCCATGTGATGAAAGCAATCCTCCATACGAACAGACACACGGACAGACAGACAGAAACAGGAGCCAGACGCACTCTGACGTGTGACATTCGCTGTAAGCGACATTTTACCGTCCAACAAGGACTGATCAGGATTGAATTACACACACAATCCGGGACTCGGCCACTTTGATTCCAAACTCTGCGAATGACTGCGAATTTGTGTGTAGATGTGTCTGTGTGTGTGTTTGTGTGATTGTGTTGAGGGTTTTTATGACGCAGCTTCCGCGTTGGCAAAACGTTGACAAATATTTTATTATCACATTTTATGATTTTATGAGTCCCCGGATATGAATCACTGAGTGACGAGAAGCATGCAACACACACACACACATCCTCACACGCACACAAACACTCGCACACCCACACTGTGCTTTATAATAGTGGATGATGGACTAAAGCTTAACCCAGTCAACGCCTGGGAGATTTCAGACACACCCACACGCACACACACAAACACAAGTGTGTTCTTAAACACATATACTTTCTAGTCAAGAGGAGCAAACACAAACGCTTCTTGCTTACCGTTTTTATCCATTGATTCCAGCAAAATTTAAACTCCTCCCTATCGATGTAGCCATCGCCGTTTGTATCAAAGACAGCGAATATTTGCTCGAGGCGTTCGTGTGGCACATCGTAGATGTGGCCCTTGTCGTTGCGGAACAGAGCACGGCAGATTAGCGTAAACTCATCCAGATTCAGCCGGTCATCTCTGCAGAGTGAGGTCGGCGGATTTGGTATGGAATTGGATGGGACGGAAGGCGGCAAGCCAGGCAACAAGGCAACCAGGCCAGTGGCAATGGAAACAGCAACGGCAACAGCGACAGTGACAAAGGTGAATCAGGCATGAAAATAAACGACAGACAGACAGCAAAATAAAGTTAGTTTCTAATTCCGAATCAGATGAAGGAGAGAGAGGAAGAGAGAGAGAGAGAGAGAGACGGTGAGTGCTATGCCATAAGAGCAGGTGAATTGAGTAGGGATAGGAAAATGATTTGGTAGGTAGGTATGTAATGGGAGAGGGGTGCTGGGAGGCGGGGATGAATTGTGGATGAAGTTGAAGCTGTAGTTGCCCTTTGGGGTTGTTTGTCATTGTAGCTGGCTGCCATTTTGGCAGAGTACAGCTCTGCTTTAAGTTCCAATGAAATTTCATTTATATATAGCATACTTTTTTGGGGCAGGCTGCGATTCTCTACAGCAGCAGCAGCAGCAGACGAATCAGCAGCTGCCTTCAATTCGTTGTACGTTTAATTAAGGTAAAATTAATGCGATTACGTTTATTGATTTGCGCTTAAGTGTACGGCAGCATAAAACTGTTGAAAATGTCAATTAGATTTAATTTATGTAACAATTTTAACAGTTTTTGCAATTTTTAAACCTTTGCCACATTGCATTAATAAATTAAGTTAGATATTGTTATATTTTTTCTCTGTTCGCATTTTAATTTATGTAGAATATTTTGATAAGTTTCGTTCATGCATTTGCCGCAATATTTATTATGCTTGTTCATTGACGCAACTAATTCACTTAATTCTGTTTATTTATTTAAATGTTTTTTCCACTTATTTGTTTTAACAACTTTTCCATTTTAATAATAAATTGTGAAAAATATACTTTTCATTATTTTTTTTGGCTGTAAAATGAATTTGATTTGAGTTCGGTAAAAAAAAAACACTTAAACTCATCAATTTTAATTTGTTAGTTAATATTTAAGATTTGTAATGGACTTATGGAGAAAAAATTTTGTTATTTTAGAGGTATTTAAAGAAAAAATCTAAAAAATTATGTTTTTGAATAGAACCATTAAAAGTTATAACATTAATTAAGATTCTTGTATACCTTTCTGTTACACTTCAATTTGTATTGGGTATACAAAGAGAATATTTCAATAGTATATTCTAGCCGCTTTCATAATGATTAATATTCTCATTCAGATTTAATATGAATGCATGTTTGCATTGTGTGTAGCGTATGTATGTTAATAAAAAGGTATAAAATACAAATTAAGTTCACTTTAGATTAAGTTTCAGCTTTATGTATATATTTTATGTAATTATAATTTGGTTCAATTGAAGCACAAATAATTTATATATCCAAAGAGAAATTGTTATTATTTGTATTTGATTAAAAGCAAATTGATTTTATTTTATGAAATTTTTAAATTTGAGAATTTAAATTGCTAAATAATATGATAATGATATGTTTTTAAATGTATTTTTATTGAATGAACGTTTAATAATGGTTTATATTATAGATTTAATTGTTTATTTTTTGATTGCAGCTGTCAGTTTCATACGCACCCATCCTTGTCGAATGCCGTGAAGCAGGCGTCCATTGCTGAGCCGTTCGAATCGTCGATGACAATTGGCGGTGTTGGTGAATCCATAACTGTGACAACGTTGCCAACGTCTGCCAAACAAACAAACAAACAACCAAGCAAGCAAACAAACTGAGCGCTCTGTGTGTGCGGGTTCAACGAGTCTGCCACTTAATGAAGCACGGAGCCGAAGCCAACTGCAAGTTAAAGTGAAGCCATCAATAATAACTATATTACATACATACACACACACACTCATACAACCTTTGGCCTTTGCCAAAAGTGCTGTGAGACGGCGGGCTTTAGTTTTTGAAAATTGTTACCCGGCTTACCCGCTCAGCTTGAACGCCCGCCAAGTACTGAGCCACTTTCGTTAGCCCGTTTCGACGGTCGCCTTGCAATAGATTTATCGAATAAACAAAGTAACGCCCGCACCACCCAGCACCACTCGGCCCATTGTCATGGATACGACGTCATCTTGTGGTTTATTTTATTTATTTGATTTCACGCCCCACCCATTACGTTAGCCACCGGAGCGAAAGCGCAGCTTTTGTGGCTGTGCCCGCAGCCACGACGACGATTACCTGACGGCATTTTCTCCTAATCAAAAAGTGCGCATTGTGTATGCCCTTTGTACTTGTGCTAGTTGTTGCTTTTGTTGTTAGCTTCGGTTTAAATGTGAAAATGCCGCACCAGTTTGGCAAGCACACACACACATATATATATATATATATATACGTAGAGAAAATGCCAAAAGCTGCAGCAAACTTTCGAACTCGCTAACAATCAGAAACTCAAAAAACAACAACAAACAACAAAAACATAATGAAAAAAAAGAAGAAAACTGCGGGCGAATCCACTGCAATTGCGACTGCGAGCTGATTCATTGGATATGTGAAGTGTAGGCGGTTTTTGAACGCGTCAAAAGTACAGTTGCGCACACACTCACCAAGTTTAGTTTTTTTTTTTTTTTTGGAACGGTTTGTTATTGGCAGAGGTTTTTCCTACTTCTTTTGTTGGCGACCTCAAAATTGGAGTGGGCATTCCTCTCCACGCCCAATTCTACTTCGAGTTTAAAATCAAGTTTTTGACGTTAACGCTAACGCTGACGCTGACTAACAAGGCCAATTGTTGGCATGTTGACGGGCTTTCAGCCATTTCTTTATACATATTACCCGCAAAACTTCTGATTGGTTTTCAAGGAGTGACAATGCGAATTTCTAACAGCTACACAACTTTTTTTTTTTTAATAGCAAAATCAATTGTGAGGCTTAATCAAGTATATTTAGATTTTTCCTTGATGATGTTTAGCTTACTTTCTAGTATTTTAATGGCATTAACTGCAGTTAGTTTATAAACTAACAAGTCATGGCAACTTGGCCGAAGCAATGTTTCAAATGATTCGATTTGAAATAGAATAAAGTTTTTGCTGCGGGAAAATTCTGTAATTCTGATTTACTCTTTAACTTCAAGCTAGTAATCAATAAAGCCGAAGAATATTGCAAACTTTATCAATTTAATTTGTATTCACAAACAAGTTTAAAGGGTTTTAAAAACTTAGACTTGAATAACTTAAAAATAAAGTTAGCAAAAATAGTTTTCTACCCACTTAACTGCACACAATTATAGAATTAATTAAAACAAGCTCTACAGCAAACAAAAATTATATTAACTATGTACTGTTACAGTGTGTGTGTGTGTGTAAAACTTTGAAATGTAAATAACATTTGAATATTATTCAAATTAATCCACAAATGTCGCTACACATTTACCTCGAACTGAGCATATTCAAAACAGCAGACTAATCCTTCATTTCGTGCAACCACAAAGAACGCCCTTCCCCCCTTTGCAACTAACTGTGACCAGCAGTGGAAGGAGAAGTGACACTGGCAGTGGCAGTGGCAGTAGAAAAGAATATAAGCCACAAAGCCATAGATTTCCATTTAACTTAAAGTCCTGGCTAACACACACACACACACACACACAGAGAGAGCTGCCATTGTTGCTGTAGCTCTGACCCGGCTCTGGCCCAGCTCTGGCCTGCTACGATATAGTATAAGAACTAATGCGCAGTGAGCGATAAATTTAAATTTTATGTGTGTGTTTACTTAATATTAAAGATTTATGCACAATATGTGTGGCAGCAGGCGGCACAGATCGTTGCTCAACTGCACATAGGTAAAAGAAAGGACTAATAAAATAAAAATATGGCACAACAACAACAAATGTGCCAAGCTGGGGTCCCCTCTGTTCATGATTTATTTCTATGCCTGGCATAGAAACCAATCCCTGCCCTACGACACCAAAATACCCCGTAGCCCGTACACCGCACCCCTTAACCCACACCATACGCCACCCGAAAAGCTAACCCACATGAATCAGCAGTAAAAATCACAAAAGGCCAGCCAGCACACATAAAAACCATAAATGATTACAGGCTGGTTATAAGTCGGGATTTTTTTTCTTTTTCTGGGAATTAGTTCCATTTGCAAAACACTTGTACTTTAATTCACTAGAAACTTGGACGCCTGATAAACAAATAACAAATAGCAAACAACAAACAAATTCCAAAGGGGATGAACCACAAAAAATATGAGGGGAGTGGGGGGTGGGTGGAGGTGGGGCTAGAAGTAATCTTATGTGTGGTCTTTATGCTTTTGGGTAGCTGTACAATAAAAATGCGCATAATTTGCGCTGAGCTCGACGAAAAGTTTTTTGGCCAAATAAACTTAAGTACAACTCCCTAAGGTGAAGGGGGGTCGCGAGAAAATTGTAACGACGAGCGGACGGTGGGGTTGGCAAGGGGGTGAGCTTTTAGGCGCCACAACACTAATTGAAAACTATTTTTGGAAACAGCCCCTATTCCCAGGGGCCCTTTGTGTGTTTATATGTAAATGGTGGATAACGCGAAATGCGCAAAACTTTTGCTGCGAAACAATTTACGCGGCATTAAGCAAAACGCAAACGAACACCTTACCTTGCCTTATTGCCTTGCCTTACTGCCAAGCCTCAGCACCATACTTGGCCTGGCTTCACTTTAGCTTTGTCAGTTTTCCTTGCTGGAAGGAGGGGGGGAAGGGGAGAGTTCCTGGTCTCTCCAATTGTTTTCGATTAAAGTTGTCGACGTCAAAGTCATTGACTAAATAAAAAGCATCATAAAAGTGAAAGCAGTTAGCCCCCAACCCCTTGCGCCACTTACCCCAACCCTGCCCCTGTGTGCCCGCATCAAACAGCAAAAAACTTTGACAATTTCGGCAAATAATGAAGCCCGCACGTGTCGAAATTGTTTGCTCCAGGTGAGAGACGAAACGAGACGAGCAGTCGCAAGGTGAGACCCCCAAAAAACTTGACACCCAAAGAAAGAACTTAATCTTGCCTGCTGCCTGTGACTCCAACTGTGGCTAAAACCATAACCGAATCTGAGCTTTGAACTGAAAGGCGAAACATACTTTAAGCTCAACTTTATGCCAACTCAAATGTGGTATTATACCAGCAATCTCGCTTATGAAACTCTAAAGTGTGCTTAAGATATACTTAACAAAAGAAAATAAATAAAACTAAGAGAGCATATCTCTACAACAAATAGAAATTGCAGTAAAAGTCACTTATATTGAAGTTGTGAACAATTTTTAGTTTAAATATGAGAAAGCCAAAGAAATACATAGTGAAAATAGAGAAATAAATTCTTTAAAATATTTCACCCTTTAAACACTTTCAATGTTCAAAATAGCCCGCAGCTATCTCGCGCTTTAGTTTTTAAATCTGTCAAAAAGTTATTAAATCTGATAAAGTATGAAAATATTTCTGAACATTTTTTCCATGCACCACAATATACTATTAATCATGGCAAACTACTGCATGCACTTTTTCCTTATGAAAATCACCATTTCAAAAATGACTCCCACAAAAAACTAAAAACCCCGCATTGAAGGAAAAAACAAACCGTTTATTTCTTTTATGTAATCACTCGCGTCAGCGAGTCAGCTTTCGCCTGGTTTGGCTTGGTGTGGCTTGGCATGGCTTGGCGTGGCTTGGCGTGGCCTGGCGCTCCCCCATAAACAAAAATCAGAGTGCTGAATCTTTTGAAGAATTTTAGTGCTTCCTCATCAAGGCTGTCGCAAAAACTGTAAGCTGCCAACATAACTCAACAAAGGCAGCAAAACGAGAGCAGACCAGCCAAAACGTGGCAATGAAAGAGAGCGAGAGCGAGAGGGAGGGGGAGAGATTGAGAGTGAAATGGCAGGAGACGTGAGCAGATGAAGGCAAAATCTTGCATAATTTGCCAGTTGGGGTACTGAAAAGTAAATTACCGCCTAAGACTTCCTGTTTTTTGCCGGGTAGGATGAGCGGTGACGGCAAATGGCGATGGCATCGGTGATGCTGCTGCTGTTGGTGCTGTTGGTGCTGCTGCTGGCGTCAAAAGTGGCTTGTCAAGCCGGTGGGATCAGCTAATAAACCACGCAATGCACGCGGCACGCAGTGGCAAGGGGGCATGGGCCAGACGGCAGGAAACAGGCGCTAAGTGGCGCGGCGCATTTAAAAGCAAACGCCTCGAGGTCGTGCACAGTTTTGTATGTTTTGGGGTTGAGCTAAAAGTCTGGGTTGTGAATGAGGTGGGCTTATTCTGCTTCTTCTTTTTTGTGGATGCCTGGTAACGAAGCCTGCCATCAATTGAATTGCCAAAAAATTTAGCAGCTTCTGTTAGGGGCGGCGCAAAAAAAACTCAAACCCAGGCGCCTATAAAAGGCTTTCAATTTTTCGTGCTCTTTCCCTTTTTTCTCCTTTATTTATTTTTTTTTTTGGCTTTTATTTCTTTTCCTTTCTGTTTTTTCGACGGAGGGGGAGGGGGAGGGGGGAGGGGTTAGCGGTGTTCTGTGGAGCTTGCCTAATGCAGGCACGTCAGCAGCAGACAGGAGAGCCAGAGTAGAGCCAACGAGTACGACATGGGGCAGACATTGATGGATACGCAGCATGGAATGCCACGTCAGCAGCTCAGCTTAGTTCCCCTTTGCCCCTTTGCCCCATCTATACACACACTTGGTCTTGTGGTCTGGCCATTAACAGTTCTCCTCTCCTTAATTCCAAGCCTTGCACTAGGTGTCAGAGCAGTACCTCAGTTTGTCAGTCAGCCAGTCATATATGTGTGTGTAGGTGTGTGTGTGTGTGTCAGTGTGTGTAGGTGTGTGTTTAAGCCAGCTGCGTGCTGGCCTTTTATCACTTGTTAGTATCTAAAAATACGTGGCGCACATGCCGCCTTTCATTTCATTTCATTTCATTTGGTTTCATTTCAGTTTCGTTTCATTTCTTTACCTGCCGCACGCTTAAGCACAAAATGATAAATTGCCATTTTGACTGGAGTTGCCACCACCTGCACCCTCCCTACTATCCCTTCCACCCTTCCCACATCTTCAACATTCTTCCTCTTTCATTCGAATCAGCTCTCCACTCTTGACACCTATCGCCCTTCTATTCACTGTTTCTCAGGCACATGACCTCGTGCTCAACGCAGCAGTAGTAAAAAAAAAAAACAAAAGAAAAATATCGAAAACTTTCATGTAAAATGAACTCAATGCTGCAGAGCGCTTTGGGTCGCGGTTTTGAACCAAAACCGAAATGGCAAATAGCTGGTTAGAGTTGAGCGCGTGTTCGACTTGAAACTGATAAACTCCAACTATTGTTTTATCCCTATATAAAATGTTTGAGTTTGTTTTCAATAATTCTCAATTTATTATGTTGAAATATGTTTATGTTTTTGTGAAACTATTCCTGTTAAATCTTCTCCATGTTGGTGCCAGAGTATATGAAAAACAGAAAATACTTTTTCAACTCGAATCGCCAGAGATGCCATCGCTATCGTCATCGCCCTGTGTCCTGTATCCGTATATCTGGGCTCTGGGCTGTGGGCTCTGGGCTCCGGGCTGTGGGCTTTGGGTTATTGTTGGTTATTGCTGCGTTGCTTTGAAAAATGTTCGCGTTATGCGCCGCTGATGCTGATGCACAGATAACACTAAAACAAACACTCACCAACACACACACATACAGTTACACTCTCACCTAAGCAAAATAAACACACGCATGCACATGCAGCGAAAATCTTTTGTTTGTTTCTTCTTCATTTTTCTTGTTATTGTTGGTTTATGATGATCTTTTTGTTTTTTGTTTTTGTGTCTGCGTGTTTTCTGCGCCTTGTTGGGTTTCTAAGTTACCGTTACCGTTACCGTAACCGCTACAGTTACAGTGGTGCAAAGTCATTTTAAGATGCAAATAAAGATAGTACAAGTGACTTGGGTCAACGCAGCTCAAATAATGTGTCGCAAGCCACTCTTACAAAGGGTAAATTGAATATTGCCCATTTGGGAGTAACCTTTTTTTTAGTTGTGGTTCCATTGGGAATAACTTTTTTGTGTCCACGTCAACATGACATAAAAAATGGCGTCGCATAAAAAACAAAACAAAATAAAACCATGTCTAATGAAATTTAGCACACATAAATTACATAATGTGTGCCATAAAAATAATGTATAGCCTGATAATCTAATGAAAATTTGTTAGTTGAATAAGTAACAAATCAAAAAAAAAATGTTTTATGGAATTTTAAGGTTTGTGACACCTTCACAATAATATTATTCCGCCCACATAACTACATTATCTCTTTGTAACCACATGAAAATGTGAAAACGGTTACACTATTAAAGACATTTTGCTCAACAGTCAACAGTCGGACATGTGCGCTTACTCGTATAGCCGAATAGCCGTATAGCTGTATGTAGCCCGTAGCTGAGTGTCAAAGTGCCAATTCACATGGAATTACGCTATAAAAATAGCCCTTAACATTTACAAAGAGTCTGGCGGGGGTGCAAGATGCTTACTACTAATCTGCCATTGCGGATAATTCCAAAAGCCACCCGACCACCCGCTCACCCGCCCAGCCGCAAGTCAATTTGGCAGTATGTGTTTGGGCCATCACTGCAAACGGTGCAAAAGAGTCACAAAACACGAAAAAAAAAGAGAACAAACTTCAAATGGCAAATGGCGCACAACTTCATTTAAAAGGCATTACGACAACACATTTACCCCAAATAGCAACAACCAAAAAAAAGAAGAATAAGAAGAAGAGCCCGGGCAGGCATCACACCAGTTTGCACCTTTTTTCCCTTTTTTGGCCAAAAAGCGACGCTATAAACGTTGGCCCCATTAGCATTTTTTATGCATTAATGACAAGCCACAAAAATGGACACATCGTCATGCATATGAATGAAGATGCCATGTGTGTATTGTATGTGTGTGTGTGGTGGGTGTGTGTTTTGTTGTGTGTGTGTGACAATAGACACTAAGCCTTAACACACTGTGCAGCAGCATCAGCATCAGCAGCAGCAGCAGCAACGGCAGCATCAAAAAGGCAAAAAGGGGCAACGACGACAACAGCACAAAACCGAACAAACGGAACAAAAAAAAATATCGTCAACGTAACTCGAAATGATTTTGACAAACTGCGCCTGGCTGACGCTAGATGGCGCTATTGTTGATAAGCGCTCCCAATTGCGGATGTTTTGAATAATCGATGCTTCCTGCTCTCATTCACTTCACTCTATGTGTATTTGTGTGAGTGCTTTTGTGTGTTTTGTGCGTGTGTGTGTGAGCTGCAGTCTATTTACATTTTCGTAGCATACTTTTTTGGGGCACTGCGTTGATTTTTCACAATAAATTTTCAATTTCCAACTCGCGCACATTTCATATATGCATACATTTTTCATTCGATGCACATTTTTATTTGCCAATTAAAAATAGCCCCTGGCAATACTCCTTAGCCCGTTAGACTGCCGCTCCCGCTGCCGCTGCCGTTGATCCTTCTCCCTTGACGCAGCTGCGGCAAATTGCGGCGCATTTAAATACAAATTGCATGCATTTTTTTCTACCACTGTGCACCTGCAGCAACACAAGGCAGACCCATTGCAGAGCCATTCGCAGCCGCAGCTGCAGCCGCAGCGACAGAGCCAATTGCACAGTGTTGCATTTAAATTGCACATTGAACTTTGACATTTTGATAGCGCTGCGGCACAGGCATATAGCACAAACACACACATCGAACACATCGATGGGGAGTTAGGATAAGGTTGGTTGAAATGACATGAAGCAAAAGGTACACACACCCATTGACAAACAGTGCAATTTATTGGCAAAATATGCAGGTGAAACGAATCGTTGCTAAATGCAAACGAAATGCCAGTCAGCATACGGTTAAGAATGGTTACTATCCACAAACTCCTAACTCAATCCCAGGCGGCTTCTTTCGTTCCGCCCGTGCTGTTAGAGGCACGTGTTGTTAGTTTGCGTTATTGATTGCATCATGAATTATTGAAAGATTGCAAGCAAATGGCAGTAAACGAGGCGACGTTACATAGATGCAGGTCATGCAATCGCAACAACGTTCCTGATAACTCAAACGTCTCCATTTCGAACAGAAAGACATATTGATTCGTTTCTATCAAACTGTAGTTTTTCCTATACAGTCAACATATAAAAGGAAATTCGGTTTTAATACAACTAAAATCTAAACTGCAAAGTAACCAACGAAAAAGTAGACAGATGCAAGTCATGCAATTTGAAGAGTGTTCCAATTAACAAATTCAACTCAATTTCAACAGTTTATTTTGATAGTATTAAAGTTAACCCTTAAGCCAACGTTAACATGAAATGTTAACGAACTCAAGTACAAGAACAATTATTAAATAAGTTCGCAAGGGGAAGTGAACTTAAGGCGACTTTTAACAAAGTTAAGGAGTTCACAGAATTTGGCTGGCTTAATGCAAACATCCTAAATCCCCCAAAAACTTCAAAATGTAAACGGCAATCAGATAAGGCAAGCGACTTCAGAGTACATACACTTAAGTAAACACACTTAAACACACACACATACCCATACACCCATACACCAATACATATATGATGCTTTTGGGACAATAGCAAAGGCAGGTCATGTTGTGTTTTACCTTTTTTTTTTTGGGACGGCGGGGGCCAAAGCTTCTGGCTATTTGATATCAATTCGAGAATCGCTTTAAAATTTCGCAAAGCATAGACACATGAATAGGGTCAAATAAATTAAGTAGCTTAGCCAACAAAAGACAACAAAGGCCCAACAAACTGCGTAAGCTGCTGATGTTGCTGCTGCCGCTGCCTAAAACTAAGCAACATGAGTATTAGCGAAAACTGTGGGTCAGGGCCAAACCCAATCAATTCAAAGTAAGCCAGGCTAAAGCTAAAAGCAGCCGAATAAAAATGAAGGCTAGATAAGCTGCTGTCCAAAAAAAAAAACCAAAAATAAACCGAAACAAAAAGAACAGAAATGAAAGCCGAAGAAAAAAAAACCTCCAAACTAAAATAACAATAAGGTTGGGGATTGATAGCTGGCTGGATTGATTGATTGATTGATTTAAATTAAAGACATTAGGCGGCTGGCCGTCTAATTGAATCGATCAAGAACATCATGTAGAGTACTGTAGGGCGGTAGAGCGGCAGGGCGGCAGGGCATTGTGTGGGCGGAGTAGTTCAATTGTAAATTGCTTTATAGCGCCGCCTGCAGCTGCCTACACACTTCATCGTAATGTCATTTTGGGCCAGGACACTTCATATAACATCCCGTCGTCGTATTTTATGACACAAACAGGCCTCGCCCTAACACACACACACACAAAGAGAGAGAGTGAGAGTGTGGAGAAGATTGGGTAGTAAAGGTAGCCAAATAAACCAACAAATCAATTTGCCAGGTGCCCAACAGACGAGGACCCCAACCCCCTGAAATACCCTTGGTGTACTCGTATCTGCTCCGGTACGTTTAGCTTTATTTCACTCTTGGTTGAGATTTATGAGCCAAGGGCGCGTTAGCCGGGAAAAAATATATAAAAACCGAGAGAAAGAGAGAGAGAGAATAACAAACATAGCAAATTGTTTTTTTTTTTTTGTTGTTGTTCAGCCGGCGCCGAAAGTTGCGCCTTGGGTTTGGCTTAAGAGAGAGAGGTGGGTGTTGGTATGGGTTGCATAAGGACCGAAATTGTTGGAGTAACTGTGTAGATTTGACGCTGGCTTGACCAGTCAGCATTTATTATTTATAATAGTCGCCGGACTTTGCTTTTTGCTTGCCATTTAGCTTGCTTTGGCAACCTTTTTTAATAGATGACACAGACTCACCCACACACTCAAACACACACAAACACACACACACACGCATATAGTGAGACATTGCCAGCCATCCGGCAAGCAGTTTGTGCCACATTCAATTGCTCGACCGGGTTTTTCATTCCCGTTGTTGTCGTTGTTGCTAGTACGGCTGCCGTTGCCTATCAGTAAACATTTTATTGTCACACACTCGGCACAAATGGGTCGAGCGACTGGACGACGAGTTGCTCGAGCTCGTGCAACAACAGCGTGGCACATAGATCTTGACTCCTATACGGCAATCACAGCACAACACAGTCAACAACACAGCAGCACGTGTTGTTATTATTGCCAGTGATACCCTTTCACGTATTTTGGCATTCGAAACGCTTTAAAATACTTCAACTACAAATTCATATACAAAAATCTATATTTCTTCTTAAGGATAGCTTGCACTTCAATGCGTATACGCATTAAGCGTTAAGTATACGTATATTTTGTATCTCATTTCTTAGAAATCCCTTGCCTAAGAGCATTTCTGCTTCGTCCAACTAAGCAAAGTATTCGTCAATCTGGTTATTTCTTCAATGTTCTTCCTTTCTTATTTTTTTTTTGTATTTCTTGTGCTTCTTTTTTATTTTGTAACCAATGTAATTTTGTGCTGAGTTTCTTTCGTGTTGCCTTTTGCTTTTTATAGTCCGTTAAGCCTTTTTGGTCTTTTGACTTATTGGTTTTGTGCTGAAACAGGGGAAAAAAGGCAGATATAGAGATAGGGAGGTAAACAGCAACCCGCCTTCTCTCCCTCTCCCTTTCCCTCTCTCTCTCTCTCCACTGAACTCAGCTCTTTGCCCCATAGCGCAACAACGGATGACATGCGTTTAAATGAGCTCAGTTGCAATCGCCGCTGGTCGTCCTGTTTGTCCATTCTCCGGCCCCCCCGCACCCCTTTACTCAACCCTCGCCCCATCCTTTCCGCACCCATGCGAACGCCTTCTGTTTGGCATGTCCACTCGCTTCAGCCTGGCCTTGTATGTGCCAGTTGTGTTGTTTGTTTACAAACGGGCTCTACACACACCCATATGTACATATGTACAGTTGGATATGTTTGTGTGCACATACAAACATATAGGTTCAAAGATAACATAGTTTGTGCCACAGAGGGGCGCAACACGCCGCTGCATGCACTGCTGCGTTTTATAGGCGTCTGTTGCACAAAGAAATGGCGCCGCCAATTGTAGCCAGCAAAAGTATCGAGTTACAAAGTAACAAACATCTGATCCGTTCGTCCGTCGGTCTCTTAAGTACTCACTCGACAATTCGTATCACATTTAAATTGATATAAATATAGAAACACTTTAGGAAAAGTTTCGAATTTCTCACAAATTCTCTGAAACTAAACTGTTGATTAAACAACTTCTGCGGAAAGAAGGTTTGTTATTGGAATTTAAAAACTATTATGCTGAAATTAATCAAAAATTTGTCTCAGAAGGAAGCATATCCAACCCCATAAAGTATATATATATATATTCTTGATCTGGATCGCGAGCAGAGTCTGTTTCTATTTATAACACATTTGATATATAAGCTCTCCAATACCTTAGGCAGAATAAGTTTGTTTAAGCTATCGATAACTTTTTATATACACATATAATCGATAACATGAAAATCTTTACAAGTGATTAATAGACTATAATTTCCACTGGATTGGCTTTAGAAACACTAAAGTTATTGAAACCTAAAGTTCAGTCATAGCTCATAGCAATAAGACAACATTTTGAAGTAGTAAATGATAATTAAAAGATAGTCCAATTAAATCCAACTCATTCATATTATATTCTTTACGCTCTTAACTTTCACACTTTCTCACTTTACAACAGTTCTGTGCTTATTGTAAAGTTGGGTTGCATGTTTGAATGTTGTGTTAATTAAGAGAATTGCTCAATACTTTGGATATTTAACTCAATGAAGAATTCATTAGCTGTGCACACTTGAGTTTTGGTTTGAACTTTAAGTTGCTGCTTATCGCCCTCTACCCCCCACACGCCCCTCACCGCAATCTTTGATGTAGCTGCAAAAACTTGGGGATGATCCGTCCACTCTCTTGCAAGTGGATTAAACGCCTTCAAAGCAATTATTGCAAGTTTTTCGTTTCCATCTGTTTTCGGTTTCACTTTAAGTGCTGCTGCCGAGCTGTTTTCAATTAAATGAACACCCTAAGTTGGAGGTGGGGAATGGGGGGAGGTGGGGATGGTGATGGTGAGTTGAGCCTTCCCTATATACCCCCTATATACTGTTAAAGCCGTTAACCGCCATTTGCAGGGCCATAATGCCGCAACCCGAAACCCATATAAAGAGTTGGAGGAAAAAAGTGTGGGGATTGTATGGTGGGGCATGCTACACGCCCCAATCGTTGCTTTCATTATTACAACGCTGGCAAATACAAACAGCGATGAAAATTGTTGCCGCAATATTGAAAATGCGGCGGTATTTGGTTTGGATTGGAGCTGTCGCTTTTCGGTCCCGCTTCCCGCTTCTACATTCACAAAGTAGCCGCTGCTCGTGCTGCTCCTGCTGCCATTCTACCATGCTGCATGGGCTACAAATTGAGCAACAAACCCTTGGCAGCAGCGGCAACAACAACAACAACAGCTACAACGACGGCGGCGACAACAGCAACAACAAAAAACAATCGGCAGCAGATTAAGTTCATGCCATGTTGCAGTTACAGTTACAGATTTTTGCCATTTGCCTTACTTTATGTTGTTTTCTTTTTTGTTCTCCGTTCCTTTTTTTTTTTTTGGTTTTGGTTTTGGTTTTTGTTGCTGTTTGTGTTTTGTATATATATGTATATGTATATATATATATATTTTTCTGCCATATTCATTTTTGCACATTTGCTGTGCTGTGCTGTAGCCCAAAACAAATGTTGCCCGCAACCGATTTTCACTATACACACACTTACACACACACATGCACCCCACACGACCCCCCATTCGAAACACCCTTTTTTGTGGATTCTCCGCTTTGGTGCTCTTTCCTTTTCAGGATCATTGGCAGCGGGTAACTTAACGGCATATTGGTTGGCTGCAGGGTGTTATGGTAACAACAGGGGGTGCTTTGTGGAGGGAGGGAGGGGTGCAGGCGGTTTTGTGTGTGTGGTGTTTTGGTGAAAATATGTCACAGCATTTGTTACACATTTTCGGGTCAATTTTTTATTGCATCCTACATAAGCCACCCGCCCCACATGATTCTCACAGCTGTGGACTGTGGACTACAGAAACCCACTTCCAGTTCCTGACCCCCAAAACGCCTGCTTGCCCTGCCCCCCATCCCCTCGCCCACGCTCCATCCGCCATCTTCTTCGCATGTGTCGTTGACACTGGGGCTTGTCTTTTAGTTCTTTTTCAATTAAAATGCGCTCAACTGGAAAATCGTAAACACTTTTAGTCAATCCCTCACCCACCACCCTAACCCACAAGTCGAAACAGCAAAAACAAAAATAAAAATACGTATACGTGCAAAATAACTGCAAATTAATTATGCACAACAAATGGCGTCGCCAACAAAACGAATCCCAAAACAAAACCCAACCCAACCCAACCAAACCCCACCCACTCACTCTCACCTCCCGTACGGAAATCCAACAATCAGCTTGCCCAGCTTGCCCCTTAATTGTTGCTATAATTGTTGTGACCCCGCCACCAAAGCACCAAAGGCGCGCCCCGTCACGATTGTGCGCTTCATCAGCATAGACGAGAGAGAGTCGAATCGAGTGTAGGGAGGGGTGGGGGTGCGGCGGCTACTGCTACTGCTGCTGATTCTGGTGGCTAGGCGGTGCCAAAAAGCCAAGCCACACACACAGAACTGAACACAATGAGCTTGCGCTCGAGCCCGCCGCTTTTGGAAATGTCGACCGCAAATTAATTTACAACGTAAACTGCAAAATTGAAAATTATGTTGTAATTACTCAATTCTGACATTTTTCCCATTGACCCAAATTTATGGGGCCATGCCACACTGCCACACAGCCACAATAGAAACAACAACAGCAGCAGTAGCATCAACAAAATGTAGAATAACTGGAAACAAAAGTTATCTTTAGTCGAACAGAAGATTAAATACGCTGTAAATCAAATGTTATTCGCTCATGAAAAATATAATATTTTTACATACTTCAATTTATTATAATTTCAATTTCATCAATTGATTTAGTTCAATAAATCAATTTCTCAATGCTTTGAATTTTTTTTAAAAATATTTAACTAATTATTTATGAATTTCATCCATTTTTGTTTAATTATTAAGAAACGTTATCATTTAACAACATTATTTTAAATTGACTGGAAATTTTTAATGAGTTCATTTGCCCATTTCAGATTAATCACAATTTTTTTTGCTCGTGGAAAATAAATGTATTATAAATTATTCACAGAAAGTTTTTATTATTAAATTAATAGTGAAATAAAGCGTTACAATAAATCACCTGGCAAAAAGCACTGAGAAATATTTCGAAAAACAATAACTGACCCGAATTCAGCTTTCATTGTCACACCTTTTGAAATGATAAGAATACCCCTTGCCGCAAGGGTATCATAATCAGTAGATGGAGCCAAGTTGAACATTCAAATCCAAAAGCTACTAGCCAGCCATATTCCTGTTCGGGATTGAGGATTTCTTTCTCCTTTCTCCCACTAACATTTGTGCCAATTTAAATGCGTAATTATAACGAGTGCGAGAGCAGTTAGAAAACGTTCTTGGCCTGCATAATAATTGTGTGGCAGAGCCAAAGAGACACCAACCATGGTGGCAAGATATGGGGAATGGGGGACAAAAATCTATGCAGAGCCGCACAGACAATAGGAATTTTAATTAAGGATCAGCGTAGGCAAATTTATTTAAAGGTAACCGAGAGAGTGGGAAGGGATACTTGACTTGGTAATCTGTGTGCATGTTTCAGGCATTTCTCAACTCCAGTGAATGTGAATGCTTTGAATGCTGCTTTCTGTGTGTGCCCTTCTCTGTGCCAATTCAGCTTCTGCCATTAAAAAGTGGGCGGCTTGGCAAGACGCCAATTAACAGTGGGTGTGGCCAGAGTTTGTCAAACTCGAGCGCGCAATCCATAGATTCCGTTTTGGACCAGAACACAGTAATTGTCTTGGTCGTGGGCCGCCGCCCCACCCCCTTAATGGATACTGGGCAGAATTATGGACCATATTAGGGCGATCAAATGACAGTTGTTTCCGTAGTGTAGCGGTTATCACGTGTGCTTCACACGCACAAGGTCCCCGGTTCGAACCCGGGCGGAAACAGGTCGTTCAATTATTTTGTTTATTTAATTATTAATAAACGCAAAGCAACACCACGTATGAGTCATTTGTGTTAAATGTCCACATTCTGGACACACAACGGCTTACAGTTATTATATTTCCCATATACAAAAACAATTAAAAAAAATAAGCATTTTATTTTTCTTTACACATTGTACAAATTGCAAATCATTTTTTGCTTTGGCCTTGACATAATTTTATTTCAATTAAAAAGATAATATTTGCTAGTAATTCTCTTATTAAGAGACCTTTTGATAATGAACAGCTTTAAGCCATCCCCACCCCAACAGTTTCCGTAGTGTAGCGGTTATCACGTGTGCTTCACACGCACAAGGTCCCCGGTTCGAACCCGGGCGGGAACATACTTTCTTTTTTATATTTCATTTGTTTTACGAAATACCATTATATTAATTTTATGTGCGATTTTTTTTATTAAACGTTATAGGTGGAAAATAAACTATTTTTCGCAAGAACAACTTTGAATATAATCTGCTAGCTAAATGAAAACCGCTACAAAAACGCGCACTAAACGCATAAAAACCGCTCTGAAAACATCACAGCACTTTAGCAGTACATGAAGCTTTTCAAATCTTCTGATTAACATAACAACACCATAAAAGCTCTAAGCTTGAAGCTTTAGAAGCCACAAGTCGTGTTTACATGTTGTGCATCACAGTCACTGTTAACGAAAATAAAAGGCTTTTAAAATACTTTTACTGCATGTAAACAACATTGAAACAATATTGTTCTTCCCTTTATTTGACCTACTAATGTCATTTTGCTTACTCTCAACCCCCAAATGCTGAGTAAGCGGAAGATTTGCTTACTCACTGTCTCTCTTTTTTATTCGCAACGCTAGAATGAAAAGCAGAGAGAGTGAGAGAGACCATAGAGAGAGCTTTCGCCAAATAAGAGTACTGCATTTACCACGCGTTTCATGCACTGAAAGCTTTCCGTAAGACGCGCAAAACTTTTTTCATTCTTACGCATCGCCCGCATATCACAAAAAATTCTTATCATCGTTGCGAACTACAAATTGTAGTTAGCTTCCGGCAATGGATTATCTAACTTTAATAGCCCGCTTAGCTTAGTGATTAAAATAATCGATTGACTTACACAGTTCACTCTGTTGAATAGAGGGAGAGAGCGAATAAAAAAGCGCGCGCGTTGCCGGCAAATACCCAAAAACAACACTGAGGCCGTCCGACAGCTGTGAGAACTTTACGACTACTGAAAGCGAAATTGAGAAGCGATTGAACTTGCCCCAAACATATGCTTTCCTTGGTTCTTCCTCACCTGCGTCGCTGCTAACCTTAGCCATTTGTGTATATTTATATATGGAATACCCATCGTATGCTGGGTATGTGTTTGTGTTTACTGCTTAGATTTCAGATCGTGATGAAACTAAGCTTGTGGAAAGTTTTTTTCTTCCAATAATTACATATTCGTCACAGTATTACACAGATTTTTTGTATTTATCATTATAGTTTAAATAATTTAAGTAACAAATGCTATACACAACTACGCATAATATGGTAAACAATTGGATAGCAATTGGATTGTGCCTTTTGCGGGTGGTTTCATAAATATCAATATTATTATTAGTAGTAGTAATATAATAGTAGCAACAGGAGGGAAGAATTAAACGTACATAGACTAGCGGGTACATAAACCTAGCTACAATTCCAAAACTATAACTCTTAATCCTTTGTGTGATCACGTATCCAATCCAGGTACTCCGTGACACGTGTATAGACTCCAGGGTAACCAGGTTCGCCGCACTTGTTGCCAAAGGATACGACACCCAATTGCACCCAGTGGGAATCATAACGCATCATTAAAGGACCACCAGAGTCACCCTGCAAAGTAATGGAGAGCAATTAGATATATCCAATCTTTAGAAAGATTAGAGGCCGACTTACTTGACACGCATCGACACCACCATCGGAGTAGCCCGCACATAGGAAGTTCTCATTGATGGGCTGGAAGTAGCTGCGATCACAGTCTTCATTGCGCCAGATGGGCAACTCTGCCTGCCGCTGACTGGTGGACTCCTTGCCACCATAGTATGTGGTGCCCCATCCCACCACCGTGGCACGTCTGCCAGGCAAACGTTCCTTGGGCGGCATTCGAACACCTTTTGGCAGACAAACAGGTATCACATACTTGGACTTGCGCACAGGCTTATCCAGCACAAGTATAGCGATGTCATTATAAAAACCAATGCGAGAAAATCTTTGAGAAAGATTTTAAGGGGAAATTAAATAACTGAAGAGCTTTGAAGTATATGAGTTGATTTACCTTTCGTGTGTGCGCACTTCCTTAACGGCAAAAGTGACAGGATCGGAGGGTTCGGCATCGGTCGAAAGATCAATATCACCCAGGCGTACAGTAAACTGACGTGCTGCAAATCTGAAAGGAAAACGATTAAAGATAATTTGTTTACAGTGTCGTCAAATATAGGAACCAATTGATAATTATGAATTGGTAAAATATAAAATATATATGTAAGGTATGAAATCATTTAGAATGACTTTGTTAAGGTGTTTATAGCCCGAAAACCTGTATTTCTAAGACAACAAACTTGTTGACTTTAGATAGGTTAAAAATTTTATAAATTCTTTAAACTTTACAACTATAAACAATAAAGTCCATTGTCTTGTGTAATTTACTACTAATATCTTATCAAAGTAAAGCCGGAAACCTAAACACATGAACACTCGCCAAATTGAATTTCTATGAAAAGGTGAAAACTCTTAAGAATTTCTGTAAATATGAAAGTTCTTCTACTTACGGCTTTTGTCTGGAATCTCTTGTGCAATGTGCCGCTGTCAGAATGTACTTGGAGCCAATCAGAGATCCACCACACCAAAATTCTGTACGCTTCGGACCGTGCAGGAAAATGGCTGCCATCCAGGGCCACTGACCGTTCGGCGCCTCGACACCACCGACAATGCGACCCGTTGAATACTCCTGCTGACCACACTCATCCGGATCGACAATGTTATTGGCAATCTCATCAAGATCCTCTGGCTCCAGAGGCTCTTCAGTAGTTGTTGTCGTTGTGGTGGTCGGTGGTTTCTTTTGTGGTATGAGCACGAGGCCAGAGGTGGGTCTGCTGCTTGGTCTGGGTGTGGGTCGCAGGGTAGTGGGTCGCAGGGTAGTGGGTCGCAGGGTAGTGGGTCGCTTCGTGGTGGTCAATGTGGTGGTGCTGGTGGGCGGCCTAGCTGTTAGTTTCAGTGGTCGCTGTGTCGTCAGCACAGTGGAACTCTCCGACGAGCTGGAAGATAAGGGACAACAAACTCCGGGTACAAAGAGACTCTTAAAGCAGAGCGACTCTCTCAGGCTACTAAGATTCAAAAGCAGAGCTGGACAGCTGCTGAGATCCTCACAGCGACCTGGACGACCGCTGGGCGTCTTGCAATAGTTCTCTACATCCTTAGCGGTACCAGCATCCTCACTGGCCGAAGCCAGCTGATCGATTGGACGTGAAGTGGTAGTGGTGCTAGTGAAGCTGCTGATGCTACTGCTTGTGGTTGTGGTGGTGGTGCGTGGTGTTGTTGGTATTTTGATTTTTTGCAGCGATTGTGGTGCTGCTTGGATCTGTTCCTCATTGGGCTTCTTAACCGGCTTCTGCTTGTTCTTGTTCTTCTTGCGTTTCTTCTTCTGCTGCTTGACCTCCTTGTTCTCCACAAACATGGGCTTGTCTGGTGTATCCGACTGGCCGATACGTTTGGTGGCCACCGGAATGGCACTTAAATTGGCCGGCTTGCCAGCTGGCAGTAAACTATTGGCTGACAGTGTTGTTGTGGTATCCAATATCTTGCCAGAGATGCCTGGCAGAGATTTGAGTAATGAACTCGCAGTTGAGGATTCGGTTGTCTCCGAGATCGTACGCGTGCTGTCGGACATGGAACTTCCATCAATGTTAGTGCTGCCATTTTCCGTCTTCGCCTCCTGTCCGCCACGCGTCATATCCACGAGCATGTGTCCCACTGTGTTCAGTGCACCAAGTGTCTCCGAGATGCGATGGAAGGTTGAAGGTGACAATAGTCGTGGCAGGGAATCATTGCTGCTATCACCAGTGCTGCTCTCACTTTGCTCCTCCTCATCGCTATCATAGTATTCGCTGTCATCTTCCTCAGCTTCATCATCGCTGGCATCACTACTGCTACTGATGCTACTTCCACTCGAGTTATATTCCAAATCCGCAGCTAGTTGCCGGCCAAGGCGTTTGTCGTGCAAATGTGGCTGAAAGAAAGATGCTGCCTTAATAGTTAAAGTTATGAATGCCCCAGTGTAAACCAAATTTCAATCTCAAGCACTTACCATCGTTTGTCAAATGCGTCGGCTGATCATCGTCAGTAGTTGCTTGTGCCTGCACCAAGATGCCAGCTCCAAGCGCTGCACAGGAAAGAAAAATTTAAGTTATAGTATTAGGAAATTATCGAATTTAAACTGAATGTAACCAATAGTTATTATACGACACAAAAACCATTTAATATTTGTAGAAATTTTCATTGATATTTCATTGAAATAATCAATTTAATTTGCTTTTTACAAAACATAAACAATTTCAAGTTCTTTTTGTTAAACAGACCAGACATCTTTCTACCAACTTTTGTTAGTAACCTAATTTCTTAATAATATATTTATCATGTTTTTCATATTTTTTTCATCAACCTATTGTTGGCCCATGCGAAATGTGCTGAACACCGTTTGCCAATTGGCAATGGGGCATTCACTTTTCATACGAAATTCATTTCTATATGCAAGCCAAAAAAAAAAGCCTTTTCGTACATAATTGGCCAATATTTCATTGTGTGGCTGGCGTAGCGGCAACAACAATAACAACAACAGCAAATGTAAGCTCTACAAAAAGCATTTTGCCATTGGTATAAGCAATTTTATTCCCAAGTGAAAGTGACAAAGTTGCAGTGCACACACTTCAAAAAATGTTAATGAGCCACCGAGTGGCGCACAGCAAACATTCAACGACAACAACAACAACAGAAATAACAATAATAAAAACAAAAATCTTCAGTCAAACTGTAACAGCTTAACCCGAATCTTGTCTGGCCACAGATTAAAGATACAATCAATTTTTAGTGCGAGGAGAAATCTTAATGCGACCTTGAGCTTCGATGCCTTTGCACACAGAATAACACAGTTAAGGGTATTCCTCTCAAACTTGATGGTTTATTTAAGCCAGCAGCTAAAAAATCGCAAGTCATTTGGCGGGCGCGTAACCAATGCGAACTGTTGTTATGTCACACAGCAAACTAAATAAACATTAAACGGTTCAGTTGTTAAAAAGCTACATGCGGATGTGCATGGACAGTAGTACAGACATACGGTAGATTGCCCAAATGATAGAGTGAGATAGAGATCTGGAGCGAAAGAGAGAGAGAGAGAGAGAGAGAGAGATGTGCGAGCGACATACTTTCTCATTTGTTGCTTTTGTGTAGTACTATAGATGCGTAATGCCAATTTGTGGCATTACCCAACCCAAAAAAGAGTTTTGCATAAGTTAAAACCGCAAAGACTATTAATTTGTCTGAGGTCGGTTTTGGTTATTTGATTAATGAAAATATATATATAAAGGCATTAAATTAAGTTAATTAATTACTAATCGATTTTTAAATGGAATTATCATTAAATTTTAAATGTGTTATAGGAAAACTTTATTATAAATAATACAAAAAATTGTATTTACAAATTGTAAACCTAAAAAGGAAAAACGCCGGTATTTAATCAGCTAAATGATTCCAGTTTTAGTCGCTCTTAATAATTAAGAAGCCAACTCTTTAAAAACTTAAGAGCTTGTAATCTTTTCCCTTGCCAATACCAAATTTCTCGAGCTAAAACAAAATCAATCGAGACCAAATCCTAATCAAATCCCAAGCAAAGCAAGCAACTTATAATCAAGCAGATGTTTCTACTATTATTATTTTACTTTTAAGCCAACGAAAGTGAAAATCCCGGCTAACCGGCTGGGGAAAATCAATTGTCAGCGTTTGGTTGGCCAAAAAAAAAAACAAAAAAATATTTGCAATTGAGCAACGGATACGCTATGACGCGTACAATAAAAGATACAACAGCTGCAATAACTTCCGAAGCGACTGATTAATATACCATTAAATTGTTCAAATACACACACACACACAACAGTAGACAACAAATCGCTAGAGTTTGAGTTTGTGCAGCGAGCGATGACAGCGGCAATAAAATTGTTTTCATGGTATTAGTTGCATAATGTGTATATGGATGGGCCCGCAATGTTGCGGTAATACCGCAAGACACAAAACGTGTAGCTCTGTTATATCTGGATAAATGAGTGTTTTGTATCTATGAGTAGTGTGTTGTGCAGTGGCAATAGTGGTGTAGTGGACAGCTGCTGCCTCGGGCAACAATTTGATTGGCCTTGGACGTTCGTGTGTGCAATTTGCATTCCGTGCAACTGGTTTTCTGTTTGTTTTCTTGCTGTGACGTCACTTGGCGGAAGATGGTTTTTGCAGTGTGCAGTTACTGCCAAAGAAAGTTGCAGACCTAGTCACGTTTTTTCCTCTGTCTTTTTCAATGGGCATTATATGTTTTTTTTTTTTGTTTTTTTGGCTTATTAATTTTAAAGAGCGAGCGATCGAGGCAACAAAGTGTTTCGGCTTGAACTTGAGCTTAGGGTTTCACTTTTACCATATAAAAACATATAAAAAACGCTAAATAAAAGCAACTAAAAACTTGATCTCTTTTTTTCTCGCAACAACAGAAAAATATAGCTCAGCTTGAGTTTGGAAACGGTGTAAAGCCGCACTGCGTATTTATTTATAGAGCTGCTTGAACTAAATTGGTTTACCACTTCGCACCCATTACCAATTCAAGTTCGTTGCCTAAGTCTTTTGTCTTTACTCATCACAAAATTGATCATTTGGGAGCAACCACAACAAAAATTAGCACATGAAAACACTCACGCACATCCCATCCATTGATTATTACAAAATTTATTTATACGTTTACAAATGATTTGTAAATTTTTGTATGAATACCCACCTAGACACAACAAATACGCACTTAAATGCATTTTATTGGTTTTTTTGTTGAAACACCAAACCCAAAAAAATAAAACTTTTATTTCATTTGCAATTAGAAATGTGATTTGGTTTCAGATTTTGTTGGGTTTTCGTTTTGTTTTTTGTTGTTTTTGTTTATTGTTATTTAACACGACTCAACGACGAAACCGAAAACGTTGACGAACTCAACGAAACGACGAGCAGCGAGCTCGACTTGAATGAAAATGAAAGTGTTAAATGCCGCGTTACACAAACATTGTTATTTTAAGAAACTTAAATGTTGTTATATTTATTATCATTTAGTGCTTATGAGAGCTGTTTGAATGTCTCGAGTTATTGATAATATTTCGTAATAATTATTTACTTTGCGAATCACGCAAAATATTGCACTAAAAGTGATCAACACAAAATTTCACTTTAAAAACTTTAGCTTTTGATTTTTTATTAAAATTCATTTAAGTATTAAACGGTTTGTTGCTGGATTCGATGTTGCGCCTGCGCCGCGACTGCTTCCGTGTGCCGTTGCTGCCCGAGTTCGACTGAAATTGAAACTGAAACTGCAAAAGACAAAACGATACACTGCCGACAACGAACACAACAACAACACCAATATCAACAGCAGCAACAGCAGCAGGCAACACAATAAAACCTCTTGAAGTCGCACTCACAGTTAAAGACAGCTTTGGGCTTTGAGTTTCGGCGGGCAACGGTTAGACGGGGGGAATCTTTCTTCGTTATGCTTTTCTGTGTGTCTGTGTGTGTGTTTGTGATGTTAAGACCGCGACGGTAAAGCAAAGAGACTTTGTACTGGGTTTTTACTTTCTTTCAGCTTTGGGCTTATTGCATTGATCGATCGCTTCGTCAAGCATGCTGAGCTTTACATTCTGTAATTAACTTTAAAGGTTTTCTTTCTAGTCTTTTTCCACTATTATTCATTCTGCGCACCTTCCGAACAAACCACAATGAACCCGCACCTTGTTTAGACTGTTTAAGCATTATGGCAACACGCCCACCACGACAAACCAGCCAATGTACTTGTAACTCAATGTTCAGGTAATCCCCAACATATTTAGTCAAAATTTTGCGCAACCTTCGTGTGTTTTTGTTGATGTTTATTTTTGGTTGTTGTTGGTGTTTTTACTGGAAATTACTGTATTGCAATAAGCGACTATTGAGAGTAACAGTTCAATGTTGTTTTAGATGATTCATGCGCTTTGTCGTGGTTTCCCCCGCGACATTTTTTAACCTACTTAAAATGCGAATAGATTGTATTTTTTTAAAACGAAGTTTTTAAACAAAACAAAATAACATAAAAGGTCTTAACCACAATATCTTCAAATATTATACAATAGAGTTCAAAAGAAAAAACCAAATATTAAAGATGTGACTTCAAGTTTTCAAGTGAAATCCTTGAACAACTCTGGGTTAAGTTAAAGTCAAGGTAAACTAAGCGCTCCAGATAAAAAACTTTTGAATAATATTGAAACTACAATTAAAACTACAGACAAAAAGTTTTCTTTAACAAAATCTAGATCACAACACAAAAACATTCAAGATTGAGAACAGGAACTGGTTTACTTAACACACTTCTTTTGCATTCTCAAAATGTGGACTTTTGAAGTGAATATGATACAGTAACCTTAGGCCTCTGGCTGTATATTTTTCTAGCTTATCTGTATGTCCCAATTGAAGGGAACTTGCCCGCGTCACTAACGACCGTGAAAAGCAAAAGTGTGGAGCGTGTGACCAACATAATTAATTGGGTATTCATGCGCCCGAAGTTGTTTGACAACTGCAAAAGTTAGAAAACTTTTTTCGTATGCCCACTATTGTTTGGCAGCTGTTGACACCTTTAAAAGGAAAGCAACAACTTGTATAATAATAATAATAGTAACATGTAACAAGAGCTGTACATGAAAAAGGTGTTAATACTTAATGTGTGTCTTGGCTCAATAGCTGAAAAAACTGTATAAATTATAATGATTAAAATAAGTGTACAAGTCTGCAAATTGTAGGGTCTTAAAGAAAGGTTGTGTATAACAATTTCTTTTAGTTTAAATTACGCGCCCAATAATCGAACTTTGAGCTTTTTGCAATGCGCAAGTGCTTTGATTAGTTGAAAAAGCTTTGAAAGCTTTTCAACAGCTGAGAGCAATACCGTTACTATTCAAATACAAGAGTGTTAAAATGACTTCAAGTTATTATAATTGAATTTATTATATTACTTGATTTATGTACAATTAAAAGCATTTTTAAGATATTATCATTAAGAATTAAGGCTAAAACTACAACGTCATTGAAATTTTTGAACATTAAGCATTTAGGAATTGAATTCATATACTATATCATTTATATATGTTTAAATATATATATATATATATATATACTTTATCAATAAGTGATATATATAGAGAGTATTTTTTTATGCTTAGTTCAGTTTAAAATTCGTTTCCTTAAAGCTTGTGCGCGTAAGCTTAATATTGAATATAGTATGTATTTAAATTGTGAACAATTAACATTTAATAAAGTTGTACGACTTGCAGAGAGAGAGAGAAAGTGATAGGTTGAATTACTTTTGAGCGATATTTACAACAGAGCCGACTGAGCTGAGCTCGCAAATCTTACAGATACTCGTAGAATACAATCCAATAGATGCAATTGAGGCTGGCAAACAGTGCGGGAAATAGCACACGGGATGACCGATCAATGTAAATGGCACGCTTAAGTCGCTCCTGGGCGGGTGTTAACTTTGGCTTGGGCATTTCCGGTTCCGGTGCTGGTGGCGGGGGTGGTGGTGGTGGTCGTATGACCGGTGTCAATATTATGTGCGACTCCTGACGCGGTATCCACGGTCCATCGGCATCCAACGGTGGACGCACCACCCGACGAGTTGTGGTCACAATCTAATAGAGTTCAAATAAAAAATGTTTTTATTATAAAAATATTATTATTATTTTTTAAATGCAAAACGCAATGCATTACGTTAAAGGAATCATTAATAAGCAAAAGGAATAATATGCAAATATAGGAATTAAATATTACTTAAGAAGCAAGCGAAGAAAGGTTAAAAAACACTTCAATTAATATGTTATTTCAGTTTTCCAACTCACTCGCTTGTTTTTAGTCATTTCGTCAAATATCTTTTCAATCTTTTCAATTTTCTCATCCGCCAGGGGCAACATTGAGGGCTGTTTATTGGCCGCTGCATTGCTGCCACCGGGTGGTGCCGCTTCCGCCTCCTTCTTGCCTCCCTCTCCAGCGACTGGCTTGGGTGGATATGCCATGGGCTTAGGTATGGGCGTGTCGCTGAGAACAATGTTTATCAGGCAGTACTCCATTAGAGCCATAAAGACAAACACCGTGCAGACGGACATGAATGCATCCACGGCTTTCAGATAGGAGACGGGCGGCAGGGATGACTGCGACTTCGCATGCTGTGTCGATAACGTTAGCAGTGACGTCACGCCCAGCGTAACACGTGCTGGTGCCGCCTCCGGCTTAATCCAGAACGATACCCACGACATAATCACAATCATACAAGTAGGTATATACGTATTGAATACATAGTAAACCAAACGACGTTTCAGCGTAAAAACCACCTCGAGGCAGGTGAAATTTCCTGTCGAATAGACCTGAGTACAGTCAGCGGTCTCGTTACGTATCAGTGCCACTTGTGGCAACTCAATGTTTTCGTCCACCACCAACGGTGTGGTCGGGTCCCATTGAAAGATCAAATCATCTGTGGTGTGCGATACTAAGAAAATATGGAGGTGATTACATTAATTAAGAGATTTTAGAAAAATGAAGGTACAGGTTAGGCATTAGGAAATCGAACATCAATCAATCAAATGAGTATTCATTTTCGTATAGTTCCTAAAATTAACTTTCTTATAACTTTTATATAATTATTTAATATATTATTTTATAAATTTCTTGAAGGTTTCAACTCACAACTCTCCATTTGTAGCTTGCACTCCTGAGTATCGTGTGGATAGATGGCAAAGTTCATGATGCAAGACAGTTTCAGGGTTAACTTGACCATATAGAGTATGGTCTTATCCTTGTAGAGCCACATATAGTGGTTTGGAATGGTCATCGTTTGAAATGTCACAGATTTGGCATTCTTGAAGAAGGAATCGGGTCGCCACATGTTCTTCAGCCAATCCACCTCAAGCAGACGATACTCCTGTGTCATATTCTCGGGCAGGCGTAAACGATGATCCTTCCAGGTCTGGGCAAAGAACACATCGGCCACATAGGTCATGGAGTTCTCATCGATGGAGTCCAAACCCATGACGGTTACATGGAAATAAACTATTGTGGGCTGTCCCTCCTTCTTGGGTGGACGCATTTTATCATATCGCTTGATGTCCTCCGGTAAAATATCAGTTATGGCCAAGCTTTGTCTAAGGGGATGTCAACTATTAAAATAGGGAGGCTGGAGATGATTGGGTATAAAGGTATACTCACTGAAATTCACCCTTCGCATAATGCTTGAGGCAAATGCAGCATACGACAAGTAAAATTATTTGCGCAACCATGACTATATCTTAAAGGTCTCCCTTTCTATCTGCAAAAGGATGACAAAGGATACATTGAGTATTTAACGAGATGTCTTGATTGATTGGGCGACCGTGACATAACCTTGCTTTGGGGATCAAAGCAAAACTCTCGAACGGTGTCACTGGCATTGACAATGCATCGAGAGTTTTTGTCAACTGACAAAAATAGCAACAATTATGCTGCTTAACGGTGTAAATAAAATGTGAACGATAGAACAATAGCTAGGGACCAGTTAGCTTACTTCCTGCACAATAGCCTCGGCATTGGCAGAACCCCTCCACCACCCTCAGCCTCACTTCTCAGTGTCTCTCTCCCTCTCTCTCTCTCTCTCTGTCTCACTCTGTCTACACGTGGAGGCCACAATACCGACTTAATTCACAATTAAAGCCACTCGAAGCGACCGCGTGGCAGAAGGAGGATTGGTATAGGGGAGCAATGGCAGTAGGTTGCGGGGGAGGACAAAGGGACGCTGCAGCTTTAAGTGGCCCGTGCGCTTTTGTGCACTGCCGATGCCGCACAAAATGTGCCCCATTGAATGCGACACGGCGACAGCATGGAGGTTGCATACATTAGACAAGGACAATATTCATATATGGTAGATGAAGGTACGAAGGTACTACGTATGTACGTATGTATTTAGGTATTAGGCACTATATTTGTTCGTCTACAAGACGTCATTGCCTGGCGGATGGTATTCCTCATGCGTAATTGGGCCATCATGCTTGATTTAATTTCTTTGGTTTTAATTACACAAAATTTGATTGGTGAAAATAATAATCATTAATATTTAATGCGAAGAAAAAGTAATTAATTAATGTATAGCAAAATTTTAGTAGCCAAAAACAAGGGGGGTAGATTTTTTCGATATACCGAATATTATACTTGAAATAAAGTATACTTGTCTTGTGTTCATAGTATTATACAATTTTATATAAAGCCCTGAATTCGCATGACAGCTATATTATGATACAGAAGTTGGATTTCACTGATTTAACATTTAACCTAACCTTTTAGCAAGATAGCTGAAAAAAATTAGGGACTAGTTTGCATAGAAACAGACGGACACGTGGACATGACTTTAGATCGCCATACTGTTCAAAAATTTATATACTTTATGGGGTCGAATATGCTTCCCTCCACGCGTTACACATTTCATAGCAAAACTATAATATATTCTTCAAGTGTACATAAAATAAATATATGCTGAAATAACTTTTAATAACTTTTCCCATTCATTTCTTAAATTATTATCACGTGCTTGAACCAGTTTTGTTAACTTAGAAGTAGACAGCAAGTTTATGCAATTCCTTAACTTGAACCTAACAAATAGTATCCAAATTATATAATATATATTAGTTAAAATCTTCAAAACTCTGTTAAGTTATAAAAATAAAATACAATCAAATCATTAATAGTTATTAAAGAATAAAGTTTGAATAAATCAAAATCTGTAAATTATGACACGCCTGTGAGTAGATTCCCCTAAAATCTTATACTATTTTTAATTTGATTGTTTTTTATCAATTTACTGTAAAAACCTTATAAAGATTTATAGCAAAGTTCATATTCATAAAGGTAATAAACCAAGGTTGATATGCATTTACTTTTTAAAAAACTGGCACTGGATTGGCAATTTAAGCGTTTAAAAGATTTTTAAATCCTCACAACGATTATATAACATCAGCTAAACGCTGCACTGCACATTCTGCAGATCATTGAAAAAACGTTTATTTATTGTAGTTTAGTTTTCACTCAAATATTAAAAATATATCAGTTTATATTTTGTAGTCCATTGAGTATAAAATTTATTATGGTTTATATTATTGAAACATTTTTTGTCTCTTAGATTTCAGTTATTTTATTTTCTTCCCGGATTCGAACGTCTTTGCAGTTTGAACTGTTGCTGACAACTGACGGTTGGAGCCGAGCCGATTTGAATTTAAAAACGTTGAGCCCAGGCGAATGTTCACCAACGAATGGTGGCGAACTGGATGCAGGATACAAGATGCACTGCCAGCAGTCAGTCTATAGCTTGTATGTGTGTGTGTGTGTGTGTGCGCGTGCCTATTTGTGTGTATGCTACACTATTGAGACAATGCGGTTGAGTCGTTGAAAAACCTTTTGGCGCGCTAGCAAAAAAAAAAAGTGAAAGCCCTGAGCAACTAGGGAAAAGTCTTTAATACAGACGACGGTTAGCACGTACATAAAGTGATGTATATGTATGTGTTATGTATGTACATATAAATGTATTTGTATTTGTACTATATGCACTATGTAGCTTGTCTTTGCCATAGTCACTTAACATAATTTCGTCAAGTACTTTGGCATTGCCTTTCTACATAATCTGCTCGGGCCTCTGTCGTCATCGTCATTTCATTGTACTGATGTTGATGAGCCAGGATTCCTCCCGCTTCCCGCCTTCCGCCTCTATCTTTTTAGCCAGTTTTGTGTGCGTTTTAGCTGCACTGCTGCCTGACTGCCTGACTGCCTGACTGCCTATTGATTGCCATTATAGCCCCAAGTGAACGAAATTCGCTGCGGACAACTGCAAGCGTGAAAAACTGTCCCCAAGCATTGTGTGCAAAATGTTTCTTTAGTTTTCCAATCAATTGGCTTGTTAGTTGAACACGAAACAAGCCAACTACTTCTCAAGTAGCTCCCAAGTGCCTATTTTTTTTTTTTTGTTTTTTTTGTGTCGCAGCAGCAACAGCAACATCAACAACAACAACAGCAATGACAAATTATTTTTGGTTTTTATCTCTTTTGTTGCATCTGACATCTGCAGCGAAGATAGAGAGAAGGTTAAGCGCATTTACCAAATGGCTGCTAATGGAATGCAATCTGATGATAATCCATTGAACCCCCCTTCTGATGTCAAATCGAATAAAGTCAAATAAAGGAAACAGTAGAATAACAAGTTCATGGCTTAAAAAGTTTCAGGCAAAATAAAAAAAAATCAGCTGTTGAAAAAAAATGTATCTAAAGCCAAGTTTAGATAGTGTTGAAAATGCTATGCTACATCCTCTGGTCGAATATTTTTTGAGCATCTTTGAACATATTGCAATGCAAGAACAACTTAGATAATTTTGCTTACAAGTACGGGAAATAGGTAGAGAAATATGGTGTGAAAATTGTTTAAAACTATTTCTTATTGCAAGAAAAGTTTTGGAGAAATTTTAGATGAAGAAGAAAAAGAACTGCTTGAAAAAGGTACGTAAATATAAATATAAAGGGTGAAACAGAAGTAGAAAGATGTGAATAAATAAAGAGAGATAAAGAAAGTACCGTTAAATAATTATAAGTTGGTTTTTCGATATATTTACTTGAAAATTAATAATTTCTACAATTCCATTAACATTAGTTAATGTCAAACGAAAATGATTTAATATACTTACAAAAATATTAGAAATTTATGAGAAACCGAACGAAATTAAGTCAGGTGTTTATTACAAGTCATAATTAAAACGAACACGAAAACGTAACCTTGAAGCAGTTTGTGTCGCCACACATCTAAGCTGTAAGTATGTATGTATGTGTACTATATGCTCATATACTTATGTGTGTGTATATTCGATGTCTCATCTCTTGTTCCACCCTTTGCCACACCCATAGGCCGAGCACTCAACGCCTTGCCGCAGACACTTGAGCAACACATCCTTTTGGCCTTCCGCTGCTGCTGCCGCTGCTGCAAAAGCAACAACAACAGCAGCAGCAGCAACAACAACAACAACAAAAGCAACAACTCGTCATCAGCGTCGTTATTAAATTATCTCTGATGCGATAATAACACACTTAAGTTACTTGCCGTAGATGAACCTCAGCAGTTCCAACCTCACCCCATCCTGCCCCACCCTGCCCTGTCCACCTCCTTGTAATTTTCCCCCTCTACACAGCCAGTGTTCTATAAAAAGCCGCTGATTTTTCTATAGTTTATTCGAATGCAGTCGAGCTTGACGCTGCTTTTGGACCTGACCTAAGTACTTGCTGCTGGCTGGCTGCTGTCGAGAAACAGTGAACGCTTTTCAAAACTGAAGCCACCGCAACATCCAACCGCACCACCAAAGCAATGCCTAAGTGGTGCTCTTAAGTTTCTGCTGATGGCAGCAGCAGGCTTGTAGAGCGCTAGGGCTGGGGATGGATTGTAGAGGGTGGAGTACTGGCAAACGTAAAGGTTTTTCGCGCGCGCTTTTAACTTGAATAGTCATAATTTTTTACAGCTGCTTCTTGTTGTTGTTAGGCTTTTTGACACTGCATTACGTCATTGGCAAAACTAAAAAATATATATATATATATATATAATCAACTAAAGATTTCAGGTATTAGAATTACTGAGCAAAAGTTTTGTGAAGGTCGAGAAAAACTAGAAAAGTTTTAGTCTTCTTTTATGACTTGTAATTGCAAACATTTCCTTCTCCTCAAATCGCCAAAAGATCTTATTAAATATTAATGAGGCATACCAGAATATAAAACAAAAACGTTGCATTTCCCCGTATTTTGCTTAGTCCTTGTGACCCACATAGACATCATATGCGGAAGTTTTTTGTTGAATGGAATGGCAACTCCCCCCAATTTCCCCCGCCCCCAACTACTAAGAAGCTTCCAAGCAGCAGACGACGACGACAGCAGCGGCAACGACAACTGCAATGGCAACGACCACAACAACGATTCATTCATGAAAGCGAGGCCATTGAACTGCCTTCGAAATGCTTAATAAGGGAGTTGTGTGTGCGCGGCATTTGGCTCCACCGTACTAAGGGTTGGGGGTATCGGGTTGTTTGGGTTGGTTGGGCTGGTTGGTTAGGGTCCGCGCCCTTCTTTGGTGGTGGCAAACAGTGCGAACGCAACAGTTGCCCAGGTGGAGAATGCGTCATTGTCGCACAATTGTTGGTAAACAAACCTGTAGCCGCCGATTCGTTCGTTCGTTTCATTCGCTTCAACACGTGTGCGGTTTTCTCTGCAGTCGATTTGAGAGGGGGTGGTTTTTCCATATGGCTAAACGCGCATGCCCCAACACCGTGCACCAGCTGTGCCCGTGTTGTGTCGTCACGTCCATATTGATTTTTACACGGCCAGTAGACGCGCATCGCTGAACTGCAGTTTCAGTTTTCCAAAGCACACACACACACACGCACACAAAGCACACAAGCGCACATAGGAAAATGCATTTAAATTAGTTATCCCCAAATAGTTAAATAAAAGTGTAAAAGAAAAGTAATCAATTAATCCAATAGTAATAATAGTTGAAATAGGCGCTGGGCGCTGCAAACGTGGCAGCTTGGCCCAAAAATGATTAAACTGCGACCATATGTGCCCTCCAAGCGCATCGCTATACGAGAGTCATCTATTGATGAGGACATCAGCGACGATGTTGACGACGAGGTGTTCATTAAGGACGCACGCTCTGCCAAGGTATGCCTTTCGATTCTTAAAATATTCTATAGAAATCGTTGTGCCAAACTAATTGAATTCGGAGAAAATTAAATTAATGACATATTCGACAAGTTGGGGGATGAAAATATTTTTGCAGCTCCACTCAATATTTATTTTCACCTACTTTCAGAGTGGTGTTTAAAATGAAAAAAGGAGCAAAAGATTTGTTAAAAAAAATGTATGCATAATTTTATTAAACTTTTTTTTAAATTATATTTTGAATGCATTTGCGATAAAAAGTTGTCAAAGCTCTTTTTTAAATTTAAATAATTTTGTTGTTTAAGAGTTTTCAAAATATTAATCTGATTATTGTGGGGGATGGTGGGGCTCATGCACTGCACTCAACACAACTTTTAAGTTTAAAACTTTTTTCAGCATATAAAAAAATATATAGAATAAAAAAAGTATTCATAGATAGAAACTTCAGTTGTAAAGAGTTTTTAACAACTATTCAACGTTAACTTGCTGATGATTAATCTAGTAATAATATATATAGAGATAGTTTCCCATACCTTGCCTTGTGCCTAAACAGATGCAATAAATGTCAAGATATACAAAATATATATTCAATTCATTTTTGTACTTACAGCGCAGCGAAGAGCAGGGTCTGAAGCGTCCATTGATGGCGCCGCGACGCAAGCACAGTTCCGGTTCCGGTAACAGCTCCACGCCCATCATGAAGCAGCATAAACGAAGACGTTGCTGTCGTTGCTGTGAGCCCTTCTGCTATATTCTGTCAGCGCTCACTGTGCTCTGTGCTTTGCTGAGCTTGGCGGCATTGATGTTGACGCTTTTCCCGTTGCCAATGCAACGCATTCATCATTGGTGGAGCGAGGACGCACAGTTGGCCATGTCCGTAGCAAGCACAAGCTATGGCAGTAGCTTGGGTAGCGAATTTGTGCCCTGCACACAGATCCGGGTACAGCGACTGTGGACACGCAGCATGGCAAGGATGAACAGTGAGAGTCCATTGCGTGCCGCTGATTTGAATGGGGATACCATCAAGGATGTCATCTTTGGCTATGGTGTTGATGATAACATACACTATGAGGGCATTCCCCTGCCACGCTGCAAATCTGCCCAGGGTGGAGATGATGTGCCCTGCGAGGGTGGTGTCGTTGCACTTAACGGACGCGATGGTTCCATTATGTGGCAGACGTGGAGTGTAGCCAATGTGTTCTCCCTGCACTGCAATGCGGACATCGATCGTGATGGTGGCATCGATTGTTTGGCAGCCGGAAGACTTGGGGTAGGAAACTAAAGTTGAGTATTTGATGATGTTACATTTTTATACATTCTGCAGATGATCTTTGCCATCAATGGACGCACTGGCCAGGTCATATGGACCTTTCACGAGCTAGAAGTGGAAACGAACTCACCCATTGTAATGGATCTTTATACGATCAATGTGCTGCGCGATTTGGACGGCGATGAGGTGCCTGAACTAATAGCTGCACATCTCGAGGAGCGTGAGGAATCCAAAGCTGGACACATTAAACTCATATCGGGCAAGACGGGCAAAGTTCTGCGCAGCATTCCAACGCCACATCGTGAGGAGATGTTTGTGCCCATCCAGCTGCTGACAAGGGCCGATGGCACTGAACTATTGCTAATGATGACTGGTGGCCAGAATACGCCTGGTGGCATCTATAGTCTGCGTTTACTCTCGCTGATGGCGCACACGAGTGAGAAACATTTCACTTCACTGAACCAGCAGATGGGATCAGGTTTGATGGTGCCAGCAGTGCTAACCGATATTACTGGCGATGGCATCTCGGATGTGGTGGTGGCTGCGTTCAATAGCACCGTTTTTGCATTCGATGGACATAACTATACCATGCTGTGGAACTATACTTTCCCAGCGAGCGAGTGCGTCAGCGCCATTGTGCCAGGACACTTCAATCGCGACAATGTCACCGATTTTATGGTCAAATATAATACAGGACCGGGTTTTCCTGTCTATTACTATTCGCAGACAACGATTCTGGATGGAAGCACTGGGCAGCCACTACTTAATGCCATGATGACCGATGCAGGTGGAGCAAGTAGCCTTCTTGGTGGTGTTTCCATTTCTCAGAGCTTCGGAGGCGACTTTTTCCTTCACTGGGAATTGCAGTGCCGCAACAAACCAAATGCTCGGGATGCCTATGAGTTTGTGCCGGACAGCGATATTATTCTCCAGGCACGTGCCGACACCTGTCGTCTCCGCTATAATGAATCCACGGTTCTGAAGCTATATGCCATTGCCCGGCACATTGAGCCGCCGGGTGCTGTGCTCTTTAGCACTGATGACATCGAGGTGCAATTGAATCGCACACAACGCCCTGCACCAACTGGCAAACAGTCACCACTAAAGCATCCCAAGCTGCTTAAGAAACTGCTGGCCAATCGCGAGCAGCTGCTCCGGCAGGCAGCAGCAGTGGATGCTGTTGAGGAGCAGCTGACTGGGCCAGTTAAGCACGTAAAGCATCGCAAGCATCCACTGCCTGCAGATATGCTGCCCGATGAAGATGCGGACAATGATCTGCCTAGCTTTGGCGGTGGCTACATCAAGGAGCCCTACAAAGAATTTGTAAGTTTTTTTAAAAAACTATTATTAATATATATAATACCTCAAAATCAATATAGAAGGACTATGATCCGCTGCCAGCTGAGAATACCAATACCATGCGTCTTCCGGAGGAATATGAGCTGGTGTACAATGATGAGCTGCCACAGCAAGTCCCCGAGCAGAACGAGCGTCCCATCCATATGCGAAGTAAATATCCCAGCGGTAGTAATCGGGATGTGCGCAGTGGCACACTAGAGTCCACAACTAGCAGCACTACCACCACAAGTCAACCATTGTCAGCCCAGTCCCCACTAAGTTTGTGGGATCTGGAGCTGGACAACGAGGCGGTCGAGCAGGCTGCAGATGCCGCTGCAGCTGCGGCAGCAACCGTCCCCAGTTCCAGTGGACAGTCGCAGTATCGCAGACGCAAGCGTCGGGCAGCGATCAATAATGCCATCAGTGGCAGTGCTTCCACACAAAACAGCAACAATGCTGGCGAGGATGCAACAGTGATGCCAGAGGAAGTCAAGCCAGAGGATTGGTACTTAGCATCCATTTCGTCAACGGGCGTGCTGCTCAAGGCTCTGGGAAATGCTAGTTCCTCACTGGACTTTGCCTTTGTGCTCAACATACGCGAATCGGAGGCGTTTCCACCGTTGTTCTCGCCGCAGGATCTTAACTGCGTCGAGGAAAAAATTAGCGCCTACAAAAGTAAGGAAAATATATGATTATTCTTTTAATATAAATAAATAAATACTTTGTCTGCTCGCAGGTTACACCGCCGACAACTTGCGCGTCCTTCGCAAGCAATTCCTCAAGCAGTGCCTGAGTGAACGACTAGTTGACACGGAGCCCGCGTTGCCCAAATATGAATCACAGTTGATTATAACTAGGATTGGAATAACATGCACCTGTCGCTCTTTGCAGCCTGGTGAGGTTTGCTCCGAACTGGATCCGATTGAGGCACAACGCTGGACTGAGTTTATGGGCAACGATGGCAATGGCTTTTATGCCAATTAAAAATCTAAGTCTATCCTATAAATCTTTCTCTACTCAAACTATTGTAATTAATCGATTGTCATTTATGTGTGTGGCTGTTTCTTGTAATTGTAATAGTGTTTACATGTGTATTTGTGTATATTTTATGGTTTTTTAAATTACAATTAACTAATTAAACTTAGCAAATGATTTTTATCCGTGGGCACACAGAAATCAACATTCAAATAAGAAACCCGACAGGTGGCAACGCGTAAACATGTGGAATTAAGAAAACTATCGTATCACAAATATCGAGAAATGTACTCTGAAACTATAATTGTTCATAAAATGTGAAAAATTTACTTAATTCACTTACATTTTATATTTGTGAAATATTTCCTGCCTATAATTTCGGGCTTGCAATTGCGTTTCTTTGTTTACTTGAAATATCGATGAATGATATCGATGTTTGTGTGCATCACCAGCTCGGCACCTTATAACAACAACAAGTAAGCCGCAGTTGCCTAAAGATTGTTTTTAATTTAATGCTACGCCCGACACACAATTCAACATAAGCATGGGCATTCTAGAGAAGATTGCGGAGATCGAGCGTGAAATTGCACGCACACAAAAGAACAAAGGTATGACATGCTACATGCAGTGAAAAACCGGCGCAGACAACGCGGCGTCGAAGTTCGCATTGGTGGCAATGGCGTTGCCAAAGTATCGGAATTTAGGGTTAGAATTCACTTGCTATTTCAATTGCAGCCACTGAATACCATTTGGGCCTTCTAAAAGCTAAGCTAGCCAAATATCGGTCGCAGCTGCTTGAGCCGTCAAAAAAGGGTGAGAAGGGTGAAGGTTTCGATGTGCTAAAAAGCGGAGATGCGCGTGTCGCGCTCATCGGATTTCCCAGTGTGGGAAAGTCAACAATGTTGTCAACGCTGACCAAAACCGAATCGGAGGCAGGTGAGTTGTCAATGGGGTAAAATGCATGAGCATCAATAATAATATATGATATAATTTTTGCAGCTAACTACGAGTTCACTACGCTGACGTGCATACCCGGCGTAATTGAGTACCAGGGTGCCAATATACAGCTTCTCGATTTGCCGGGTATTATTGAAGGAGCCGCCCAGGGCAAGGGACGTGGTCGACAGGTCATTGCCGTGGCACGCACTGCGGATTTGGTGCTGATGATGCTGGACGCAACCAAACCGAATGTGCATCGTGAGCTGCTAGAGCGGGAATTGGAATCCGTAGGCATACGGCTAAACAAACGCAAACCCAATATTTACTTCAAACAGAAAAAAGGTGGCGGCCTGAGCTTTAATTCCACTTGCACCCTAACCAGGTGCAGCGAGAAAATGGTGCAAATGATTCTGCATTCGTTCAAGATTTTTAATGCAGAAGTGCTGTTCCGCGAGGACTGCACAGAGGATGAGTTCATTGACGTCGTGACTGCCAACCGTGTCTATCTGCCTTGTTTGTATGTGTATAATAAGATTGATCAGATCTCCATTGAGGAGGTGGATCGACTGGCGAAAGAACCTAACTCCATTGTGGTCAGCTGTAACATGAAGCTTAATCTGGACTACATGCTAGAGGCACTCTGGGAGGCTCTACAGCTCATTCGGGTGTACACAAAAAAGCCCGGTGCACCGCCAGATTTCGATGATGGTTTGATTCTGAGAAAGGTAAGTAATGAACAAATATTTTGTGTGATCAAAATCTTTAATATTGTTTGTTCCACAGGGCGTCAGTGTGGAACATGTGTGCCATGCAATTCATCGCACGCTGGCCGCACAGTTCAAGTATGCGTTGGTTTGGGGCACCTCAACGAAATACTCGCCGCAGCGTGTCGGCATTGCCCATGTTATGGCCGATGAAGATGTTATTCAGGTGGTCAAGAAGTAAATCGCAACTGTTTGTTGTTGAAATATATATATTCTATTCTACAAACTAATTGATTATGATCTATCATCTGTGAATGAATGAAACTGTTTGTGCTGATTGACTGATAAAGAGCAGAACAATCCTTGATTGATGAATTAATCCTTGAACAGATTTCGGTGTCTTGTATAATCACTTTATTGATTCTTTAATTTAAAATGTAACCACTTAAAACTAAGCCCGTTCGATTACGAGCTGGCGTATCATTTGGATGCGGTTGAATTGCTGGCTGCTGCCGCGGAGGCTGCAGCATAGCTCTTGTTTAGCGAGCTCATTGCCGAGATGGTGGAGAAGGGCGTGGGTCCGCTGCTGATACGCTGTGGCTCTACCAGCTGCACTGGTGGATTTTCGACCTTGGCAAAGACGTTGGTTGCGTCGCGCAGTCGAAAGCGACGTAGATTTAAATATTGTTCCTTTTGTTCCTCGACGCGCTCGTGCAGATCATGCAGACGTCCAGCCAGCGAGACAAAGGATTCGTTAATCAGATGGAAGCCGCGTTTTAAATCTTTTGGCGCTATAGTCTGCGGATTGGCCAGCGCATGCATGTGACTTTCTGTAAGCTTGATTTGCTGCTGGAAACCAATTAGATCCTCGGCGTATCTAGCAACGAGGCTTTGAAAGTATTGGAATGGTGCAGTGTTTTCAAACTGTAGTCCTGCAGGCGTGTCCTGTGTACGTTGCACCATCTCCAGGGATTGAATGGCTTTAGCTGTTTCACTGCGTAACTGTTTAATGGTACGATTGTTGGCATCCACCGAATTGGCCATGTTCTGAAGCGTCCAGCGTAGTGATATGATCTCATGGCTTACATTGCTTAGCTTGGACGTTGATGTGCGTCCAATGTCCGAAGAGATTGTCTTTTGCTGCTTTATGTAGCTTTTGAGTGCATCTACTGTTTTGACTATCTCATCTGGTACTTGAGTCTCCTTAATCTGTAATACAATCAATTAATTTTTAGTTGGCGCTTTTCTAATATTCTCTCTTTTTCAATTCACCTTTACGCCATCTTGCTTGTTGTCGCCTAACTTGGGCTGCGTGCCGCCCACATCAATACCACCTAGACCCACAAAAACCGGTGGTGCAGAAACTGGTGCTTGTGCGCCCATTGTCAGTGGCTTGCCAAAAATGCCGCCGGTGGCACCGCTGCCAACTGCACTGGTTCCAAGAGATATGTTTCCGCCTAGACGCAGGCCTGCATTGAAAGGCTGGGCAGCTGCCGTCGTTGTGGTCGTGTTGAAGTTCAGGCTGGCGGCTGTTGTAGCCTGCGGCTTGTTGAAGGAGAAGGCGCCAACTCCAGCGCCCAATGTGGCAGGCATTGCTGTGGAGCCGAAGGCTGGTGGCGCTGTTGTCGGTGCGCTTGTCGCAGACGTCGAGAAGCTAAATGTGGGTGCCACGGTTGCTGTGGCTGTACCAAAAGCTGGTGCAGATCCAGGAACACCAAACGCGGGTGCAGATCCGGGAGCTCCAAAAGCGGGCGCAGCTCCTGTCGATACACCAAAACCTGGTATAGCACCTCCAGCGCCAAAAGCAGATGCCGTTCCTTGTGTTCCAAAGGCGGGTGTCGCTGTAGCAGCACCAAAGGCTGGTGCAGACCCTGGTGCACCAAAGGCTGACGTCGCTGTAGTAGCTCCGAAAGCAGGCGCTGCTGTTGCCGCTCCAAATGCAGATGTCGGTGCCGCGGTGCCAAAAGCAGACGTCGCAGTTGGTGTACCAAAAGCGGGTGTCGCTGTGACAGCACCAAAGGCGGGTGCCGAACCGGGTGCACCAAAGGCTGGCGCCGCTGTAGCTGCTCCAAACGCAGGAGCAGCTGTAGCCGCTCCGAAGGCAGGCAGCGACATAGCCGTACCACTTGTTGCACCCGTTGAGCCGAAGCTGAGTGTTGGTGCGACACTGACGGCTGTGGATCCGAAACCAAAGTTTGGTGCCGCTGTGCCCATTACAGCGCCTGCTGCTCCGGCCAGACTCGATGTTGCTGTTGCTGCACCAAATGCAGGAGGCGGGGCGCTTGTTGCTGGTCGCGCGCCAAAACTGAAGTTGCCTGCTTGTGGTGCAGCACCGCCAGCGCCTAGGGCGTTATTTGGTTGGGGTGTGCCGAACGAGAATGACATTATTTGTTATTTGTTTATTTCTCTATTCACTATTGATTTTTATTACGAATGTTTAGATTCGCGTTAATAATGCAAAAGATTTCGCAACTAGAAACGCACACCAACGACTTATCGATATACATATATATATACACTATAGTTCGATTTTGACAACTAGTTCGTATGTGCTTATCAAGTTAAAATTTGAGGAGTAGAAAATTTATTGGAGCATTAACATGTATGTACATGTAATACAAAATACTACGAGAAAATGCTTCTTCAGCTAATAACTATTGCACTTATGGGCTTATATATTGTTATACACTAATTTAATGTACCTAAAACATTTATCGAATGAGTTTTGACGCGAACTTGAGTAAGGAGCTAGTTCAACTGAGCGGACAACAGCTCATTTAGCTCTTTGCAGCACTGGTTTCTTAGCAAATGGCACAACCTTTAATAGTAGTTTATCATAAAAACGCTAGGTGCGCCACCATACACGTAAAAATTTACAGTTATTTTGTGATCATGTGATCATCAGTTCCTAGAAGTTTTTTTGCATGCCTAATTTCATAAATCGCGCAATCGAAATTTAAAGAAGTATTAAAATGGCAGAACAAGAGGAAGAATATTCGGACTACCTCTTCAAGCATAACGTATTGCAGCGTCTGGTCGAGGTTATAAAAAACTTGGTAGAACTTGATACCCTACCAGAAGATCCGTTGATGGAAATTCTCCACGCCATCGGCTGCCCCCTCATACCACAAGAGCAGATGAAATCGCTGGAACGCAAGGTTTCGCGTGCCCACGAAGAACTGCGCCAACTGCGTCATGTTCTCATCGACCTCGGCCGTGAGGAGGATCTCTATGACAGCGAGTCGGATGAAAATGAATATGTGGGACAAATTGGTGAAGTAGGCTGTGGCTTGGTTCACTTATCCAAGGAGCACTATGAAGATTGCACATCGACTACTGCTTCATCATCGCGATCCCCTTCACCACAAGTGGAGCAGTATACAGTGCATGCAACGATTGCCATCAACGAGGTGGAGGCGGATGATGAGGAGAAGAAGGAGAAAGAGTCAATAGCCCCCCAGGAGGAGCAAAAGTCATGCTGCAGTGTCATAAAGCAGCAGTCTTAACTTTCATATACTTATCTAACTATATAATCAACTATATGGTAGCATGTGCCCTCAAACCGAAGGGAGTAATTTTTAATGTTTTACATTTTATTAAAACAATAAGTCAACGCTAGATCGTTGCAGCAACCCCCATTAAGAAAAACTTTATCGAAGATATATTATGTAAACAGCTGAACACAGCTTCAAATCAAATGAATGCTAGTTAAAAAAAAAAGTCAACGCCAGATCGTTGCAGATTATGTATGTTTAACCAATGAAAAAAACGTTAATATCGAAGATATATTATGTAAACAGCTGAAAACAGCTTCAAAATCTTTCATATATTATATTAAATGAATGACATTTTGTAATTGAAATCGAAATAAAATCAACGCAAGATCGTTGAACATTATTATGAAACTTTATGCTTATTGACTAAGATTATGATTAGAGATATCTTATTATTTGTTCTTTATCTATCATAATCAAATAATTGAAATCATTCACATTTGGAATTGAGGCTTTGCTCTATATAAAATATATACATACATATGCCAAACATGTTTGTAGTTATAATTGTATTGGGGATATCCGTAAGCCAATAAAACCCGCATCATGTCCGCCGTGCGTCCGAAGCATAACAAAACAAAACAACGAATCAATTAACCCAAAGCATGTTATCTATCTATTTGTTTGTATGTGTGTGTGTGTGTGTGTCAGTTTGTGTGTGTGTGTCGACAATCATTCAGTTTCCGCATGCTGTTTAAGCCAACTACAAAACGTATTTACAACGCACTTCAACAGCAGGCGATTAAGTGGGTTAACTTAGTGAATGGTGAATGGGGTGAATAGTAGCAACAGTCATCTCTGGCTATATTAGACTAATATAAAACAGGTAATATTATCTGATACAAATATTCGTAAAATGTTATAAAATAAAAATTATTTTTTATTTATTTATTTTTTTTTTTTTTTGCCACTGAATAATGCGCCTTAAATGTTTTGAAAAAAATACAATTTATTTGGCCCCATTATGCAATAAATCCCAACAATTTAGCTGCCACATGAGTTTAAAGAGGGTAGCACAAAAAAGGAGGCGTGGCATGTACGCCAACTGCCTCAACTATCTGTCGCTGTGACATAATAAACTGCAGCATCAGTTGACTAGTTGACTGATATACAAAAAAAAATATAAATAAAAACAGATTTTTAGCACAACATAAAGGGGGCGTGGCAGTGGTAGCAACTCTAGCGAATGTTTTTAATTGCGAGCGTTTACCATATTTTTTCTAAATATTTATTTATAGCATTTTTTCAACTTTCTCTGTCTCAGTATCTTCTGACTTTGAAAAATTGCTGCGCAAATTGCCATTTAGCGGCCAATTTGGTGGCTAAACAGCTATAAAAAAAACCAAAAAAAAAAAACTAAAACTAATAAAGCAAAAGGCAACGCGATAATTGATTGAAATACTGAATGCAGTCGCATTGGTTAAAAAACATTTCTTTATGCCTTTTCTCTCGCTTAATCTGTGGCTAAATGTGCTCCGAACAGTGCCTCTCTCTCCCCTCCCTTCCCCCTCACGCTTACAGTTACAGCTCCTGGCTGTCAGTCTGGCGTAGCGTAAAACTTTAACCACGTAAAATACGAGCCTGCTGGGCAGCAGCCGCAACACAAACCAAACAAAATAAAAATATCTACAAAAAGGGAAAAAACACAAAAAATGGCAAATGAAAAAAATGCAACAAAATGAACGCCAGTCGAAATGCACATCTATACAAATACATACAGGCACTGTATGTGTGTATTTATAAGAGCTATTGCAATGGCGTTGCCAGACTGACACGAATTCTAAATGAGCGAGAGTAAGAGAGAGACAGGGAGAGAGAGCGAGAGGGACTGCACAAAATGTGGCTTTTAATGAGTTTGTGCAACACATTTTTTGGGGCATGTGCTAAACTAACTTTTAAATGAAAGTGTGTATGTGTGTGTTTTTGTTGCAATAACAATTTTAATTCGGTTTAATATATATGTATATGTATATTGAGTTTTGAGGTTTCAAATTATTTTAATGGAAATTGATTTTGGCTTTACTCGAATTAATCTCTAGTTAAATATTAAAAAAAGGAACAGCTGTAAATGCATTGTTTTCAATTGATATGAAATAAATACAAATGTATACATATTCATAAGCTATTATAATATTTGAATTTGATTTCTATTATATATATGTATATATAAAAATCATTTAAATTGTTAATGGAGTTTCTTGCATTATTTTGATCTTTACTATCAAGTTCAATTATTTTCGATATGCGGTCACACTAAAATCGAGCGACATATCCAAAACGACATATCCCACCGCCAGACTCCTTTCCCCCCACCGCCCGCTAGCCGAAAATGGTCAAAGTAAGTGCAACATGAAAAAAGCGAATCAAAAACAAAATGGGGGAAAAAAATCGTAAATGGCTGCAAGCAGAGCTGAACTCGTGGGGGTCAGAACTCAGTTGGATGTGGGGCATGCAGCATGGAGCCGTGCTTCAATTTCATGTCGAGTAAATTTTAATTTACAGCTCTTTTGTGACCGCAGGTTTTGCCAACCAACATGCAGGCAGTAACAAAAACTACAAAAAAAAAACTTGTGTTTATTTTTTTTTTGTATATTTTCAGGAGCGACTTTCGTTTTTTTGTTTGTGTATATTTTTTGTGTGTGTGTGTGTGGGGGGAATGCTGTTGATTTGTGATATGGCTTTTTGGTTATTTGGCCAGTTTGGCTTGTTTGGTCAAATGATGTATCCGGAGGGCGCTGGCCAAAACCCAAACGCGTCCTTGCAACTTGCCCCAAACATCCATTCGTTTTAATGACCGCAACGCGGGTGGGGCGCAGTAACGGGCAGTAACGCAGGGCGGTCTTTGATGAGGTGGAGGGGGGGTAGCTGCACAAGAGGGGCGTCAGCTGGGCTAATTACTGCCAAACTCTAAACTATGCTTCATTAGCGCCCCACTGAAAACTCTCTATTAGCCAAATGAGGCAGCGCGAAAATAAAAAAAAAAAAACAAAACAAAACTCGCCGGAAAAAAACTTTTCTGGCCCGTCCGAAAAACGTGCGCCGACTAAATAATGAACACCAATTTATTGGCTAAAAACAGAAAAACAACAATTAAAATGCAATTAAAATGCATAATTCACAATGCCAGAAAAGTGGGCGTGGCCAAAGTATATATGATTTGTATGTGTGTGTGTGTGTTTGAATAGTAAAACTAAGCGCAGCTGTAAAAGACAAATATTTTGTATATATATTATATATTTGCTGTCGGCTGTTGTTGGCAAATTGCAGCACAATTTGACCCAAAATACATCAATGTCTGACGCACACACACACACTCGCACACACACATACACACATGTACGACAAGCGACAACAACTAAACGCATTTTATCATCTATTGTCATTTTTCATGCTGCCACAACAACAACAACAGCAACAACAACAATGACGACATGGCAACAAAAAAAAGGGTTAACAATTTTTATGTGTCAACAAGAATAATTTGTGTCACGAAAACGAAAAGGAAAAACGACGAATGAAACGAAACGAAACAACTTGGCTAAGATGACAAAACAAAAAGTGGCAAAGTGTCGTGAACAAAAGCAGGAGGCAGCATATTAATAATGAAAACAGAACAGCCAAAACACACACACACACACACAGTAATACATTTGAAAACAGGACAACTAGCATAGATACAAATGAACAAACAACAGCAAAACAAACTGCCACAAACACGTTCAAGTCAGCAACATCAGCAAACGGCAACAGCAACACAGCAAAACCAAAAACAAAACTGTGTGCTTAGGAATCAACAAGCAGCTAGAAATTAATACACAACACACACTAACAAACACACACTAACACATATATGCATAAATATATGGCGGCACATAAAAAAAAAGTAAAGAAACGCCCGCCAGCTACGTGCAACACCGGCAGCCGCATATGTGCTACGTGCACGTGTCATAATCCTTTTGCAATGCAACATTTTTCGCCTTTGTTCAACACATTCTATTTTCCGTCGTTCTTGTTGTTGTTGCTGTTGTTGTTGCTGTCGTTTTGTGGGTCTGAGGATCACGTCTTTAGGCACGAATTTACTCAATTTTTTACAATTTTTACAATTGCCAGAAGTTTTGCCTTTTTGTTGTTGTAGTAGTGTGTGCAACATATATATTTTGTTATTGTCTTATTAAGTTGAGTTTTGCTTCAATATTAAATTTGAAATTATTCAAGTTATTTATAAGCAAACTAAATAATAGCTTAATGCCTTTTGTTATTATGCCATTTAATTTGATGTTAGCTATTCATATTTAGAACTAAATAACCAACATTTCCTCATCAAGCATTTAAATATGTTATGTAGTTAAACTAATTTGTGTCCAAATATCAATTCGATAGTAATAATGTTATGAATCAGACTAAGTTAATATTTTAAAAGACGTCCAAAACTGAAACAGACTTTATTTTCATCAGTTTTCGTCTTAATATTTAAAAGTATTGCACATAAAATATGTATATATTCAATATTAAGCATTTAACCTTTTCAATTCGAAAGCAATCTGTTTTGAGGCGAAACCAAAGCCAACAATTTGCTGTAGTCACCTACGCTCGGCTTTGTGCGTCATCCACTTGGCAAAATACCACAAGTTGCCGAGCAACATTTTTCATTGTGCTCATTAATCCTAATAAATAGAGCTTAGAGGGCCTATTTAGGCTTTTCTGCAGCTTCTCGATAGGTCAACCGACTTAATAAGCTGCAATGCCAACTAGTTATTAATAGCAAAGAATTCTTGGAATTAAGCTGTGAATAAAGCCGCACTGTGCTTAAGTCAATCTCTACATATAATTGTTACAATATTGCCATTTAAGAAATGGAAATTTCGAACTCATCGAATTGAATATTGAAGTTGAATTTATTCTACTTATTCCGCACTTATTACGCATACGCAATGTATTTCATAGCTCTTAAAATTGCTTAATGATGACGACAATGACGACAATTTCGATTGAGACCGAAATGAGAAAGAAAGTTTTAATTGCAAAATGGACAAAGTAGACAGGGGCAGCCGCAGAGGCAGAGGGGCAACTGATGTTGCAAATCGCGTGTACTATCCTTGAGGGCATTAGCGGCACAAGCCTCTAATTATTTTGTAAATGCGGCCGCCCGCAACGCGCTGCGCTTCATTAAAAAACAAGCAGAAGCAGAAAGAAAAGTCGCACAGTTTTGTTTTTTTTTTCTCTTGTTCGCTTTTACAATTGTTGTTGCTGTTGTTGCAGGCTCTGCTTGTGATGGATGAGTTAATCACCCAGAAAAGCGGCACACAAATCAACAAGCAAACAAGGCCAAACCAAACCAACGATGCCGACGACAAAGCCGACGAAGTCGATGCCGTCGCCAAAGCGTTTGTCACACAACTTTAACGAGCCCGTTCAGCTTCTGGGTCCAGTTGGTGGGTCCGCCAAAGTCGGTGGAACGCCAAAGAGCCGACGAAATTAATGGAGCAAATCAAACGAGCAAAAAGCAGACACACAGTCTCCCAGTTGCGACTCCCAACGCCAACTCTAACTCTAATGCCGATTCCAATTCCACTTTGTTGTGGCCTGTGTTTTGGGTTAATAATGACAAGATTTGTGTGTGCCGCATACGAAATTAGCAGCAGTCCCAATTGCTCTCAGCGTTGCCAGACTGTAACATTTTCTTGTTCTCGCTCTCGCTCTTGCTCTTCTTTTATTTATTTTTTTGTTGACGCTCATTAATTTTGGACACTGGACCATCGCGACTGACAGTCGCCTCACCCGCCTCACCCGCTTTTTCCGCCTACTGCTTGGGGAGTTTGTTTTTAATTAAAGCCCAAGCGCGCGAATTTCAAAAATATTAACTTCCGCCGCCCGGAATATATAAGGTGAGAGTATGTGAGGTTAAAGATACCCTGTAATATACATGTCTTTTGCAACTTTAAATGATTAATGATTGATATTTCTCTATTGAACCTATAGCCAGACTTCACTTTAACAATTATGTCATCAATAGCGATAATAAAAAAGTGAAAATGTTCAAGATGGTTAAAAACATGAATTTAAATATTTTAGTATTAAAATACCGCAAAAATCAACTGCTAGCATATATAAACTGTTGAAATGACCATGAATTAAAATTAACTATTTTTCTTATGATTGATTGATAATTTTAAATTTCAGCTGAAACTTTCATTTATGAATGATATCAAATAGGGTATTTGGCAATACAGTTTGGAGTATTTTACAGCATCCACCTTGAAGATTTTTAATATATTTTAACATAACATATATGCGGTTTTTCTTAAGGTGCCGCCAACTTTAATTAAGCATACGACATTACCTACCCTGGTAGCCTGAGACCAAAATAAAAGATACACAAACACAAAGACAACCAGTTACCACCCGCCAACCCCTTCTGGACTCATCGACTTGCATATGCAAGGCATGCCAAATTCGTAGTTACTTCCAGCTAACTGCTATTTCTCCTTTGAAAACCCTTTCCATAGCTAACCGCTCAACTGTTTGGCGGCCCACACAAACATACAGAAAAACACAAATACACAAACAGAAAAACTCGTTGAATTCGCATAAAATGTAATAATAATTTCGCACAACGCGTTTTTAGTGGGGCGCTTTTCGGTCAAAAGTTGCTGTAACGGAAACAGCTGTTTCCGCACCAACAGTAGTCCAACCCAAAACCACTCCCCCCCTCCCCCCTACACATACACACATACAGTCACACCGACTGGGTTGTGTACTGGCTCCTCTACAGCAATTTACTATTCATTTGAATTTTGGCTGCCGACTTTTGTGTTTGCCACCGCGCCGCACCGCACCGACCATAAAATGCAAAAGATTATGAAAAGTGCCGCTACTGTGGTGGCTGCCACACACAACCAACAACCAACAGCGAACTGCGAACTGCGAACAGCCACAGCCAACAGCCACTTCCTCTTAGCATGCATCCAAATATATACAAAAAACATATATTCCTGCCGCACAATAATAATAATAATAATAATAATATTGCAGAGACCTTCTTGTTCTCTGTGGCTGGCAAAAGGGCTTAGCGCTTACGAGTGCTCCAAAATACAATTCGTTGTTTTAAGTCAACATATTTCAGCAGCACATTAAATAAGGTGCGCTGTGAGCATAACAAATATTTAAATTACAAATAAAGCAACTACTAATTTGATGAGAAATTGTTCACCTTTGTTAACGTCAACAATATTTTCATAAAAACTTCTTAATAATTGTAGTTGAAAAGCACTTCTGAGGCATCAAGTGAGTCAAGACTCATTCATTCAAAACATTGCTAATGCTTATGTGTATGATCTTAAGAACTTGGCTTGAAGTACTTTAGTGCTTGTAGCAAATACATACATGTATGCAAGCTGCCAAGTAAAACTAAATGCTGGCACAGTTTTGTTATTTTGTTTTGTTATTTTTTTTGTATTTTCCTTTTGTATTTCCATTCAATTTATGTTCGTTGCGCCCGTGTTGTTTAGTTTTAAAGAATACACACATCTACAGAATTTTGCTGCAAGTAACAAAGTTTTCACTCGTTGTAAGCTCGTAAGCATCCGTTTCAACTTCAACTCGAAACTTGCAACCACTCTGAAAAGAGAAAGTGCGACGGAATGAGAGTGAGACAGAGAGAGAGAGAGGAGTCATCTACAAATTGCTGTGTAGGTAGCATAAGTGCGAGTCGCTCTGAAGAAGTTTGAAGTCACGTGTATGCCATAACATAACATATCGAATTACGCATTATGTTCGAGTAATGGGAATTAAGAAACTCTAACGAGCGTGACAGATGCAAATGAAGGCAATTCTCGCAAGTCTGGCAACTCTGGCAAACTCAAAATCACACATTTTGTTAGCTGTCTTATCGGGACAGGCAATAAACATTAATTTGTAATCAATATGCCATAAATCTGCACAGTGCAGTAAAAGAGCTTTGCCAAATGGTGCATTTCACAAAACTTTTCATAAGCCTTTAAAATTCTTGCATGAGTTTACCAACTATGGATGCTGAATTGGCAACATTTGTCATAGCAAGGCATAAGGCTTAAGACATACAAAAGGTTTCAACAAATTTTATTTTCTTTTCTTTTATTAAGCTTTTAGTTTAGCTCAAACAGTTCCTTATTCTAAACGTAAGCTACTTAGCATGTTTGAAACTTGAACACTTTAATCCTTGTAACTTTCTAAGAAGCTTTTAAGTAAATCAAGCGAGAGTACTTTAGCAATTTATAGTCAAAAAAGTTATATTCATTTTAACACTTAAACAAACACAAAGCATAGCTTTTAACTATTTGCATTTACCATATTTACTTTTCATTTTGTAAAGTAATTAATTTTTTAGTTAACTTTTTGTTTTGACAATTCCCAACTTGACATATATTAATTTAGCATGCGGGTCTTGCAACCACTTAGCCTTCCATCTATTGAACTTTTGTGTGCCTGGCGAGGCTTTTTGCACTTTTCCCCATCCCAGTGAGTTTTTTTTTTTTTTGGATAGCGGTTTCTTGCCTGGCCCTCGGGGGACTTGCTACGGTTGTGAGAGCATGCAAGTGCTGGAAATTACATTTTCCACATTAATAAAGGAAAATAAAGTGAAAAAATAATAAAAAACTGAGCTGCTGCTGCTGCTGTTGCACGAACTATGCAAATGTGCCGCGTGCAGCGCACCAGATAAAACTGAATCAAGAGACACATGTGTTTTTTTCGTTTGTATATATTTTTATTCTTTTTTGTTTCTTTTTCGGCAGACTCTGGTGTATTGGCGTTGCCTGGCTGCCTGCCTGACTGGCTGGCTGGCTGGTTGGTTAGTTTGTTGGTTTGGGTGGATGACTTTTGTGTTGGGCTTAGGTTTTTACGAGTGGAAAAATAGTTGAGAGAAGTAAGTACACATAGAGTCACACATAATGTGCAGCAGCTGTTGCCGCCAGTGCCAAAAGTCACAATAAATTTTTGCATTAGTTTCGCAGGGCACAACGTTTCAAAAATACGAGTACCTCGTGAGAAATGAGAAAAAAAGTAAATAAAATGAAAATCATGAATAAATAAATAACGAAACGTGCAAATAAAACAATGTGTTGAAGGCAACAGCGAAAAAGAAACCTTTTTGGTTAACAAACTCAAAAAGCTTTAAACGCAGAGTAAAGAAGTATAAGCCGCAGGTTATTTGGACTGTTTTAATAAGAAAATTAATTAGTTCTTAATTAGCATTTGCTGTGTGTACGCAGTAAGCCGCAAAAAAACAACACACCCGAAAAGCTTGGGCCCCACAAATTATAAAACAAATAACGCAAAAACTTCAGTTAAGACCTTAAGGAATATTGTTTTAATATTTCATTTGAAGCGGCAAGCCAAAAAAATTCACAGCAAATGAAAAAAAAAATGAGTTATTCATATTAATGATTTTGCTTCCTTGAAGCAATATATAGAAAAGTTCATTGCCATTGACTTGATTCAATACACAGTGTGAAATTCCCTTAGCTGTACTTTTTGTTAATATATATGAGTCGTATATGGGAGCAAAGCTGATTATATGTCTGTGAATCTTTGCTGGAGTACTTGCAGATGCTTTTCCCAAATGTAGGCATAGCTCCTTTGTCAGTCCATGCAATGAGTATCTTCTAGGTTGCAAAGGGTTTTAAGTTTTATGCTAGCTTTGGGAGCTGGCAAAGCTCTCTTTTTTTCCATCTTATTGTGGTTGGTGTTACTGTAGTTACTCAAGCTTTTTATTGTTGTTTCAAGTGGATGTTGTTGCTGTTGTTGTTGTTGTTGGTCGAGAGATAACTACGTGCTAAGAAATGTGTAACAAACTACATATACTAAGAAGATACATTCAGGAATAAAGATACAGATACAAATACAGATACCCATACAGATGCAGATAGGGGAGCCGCCGCCAGTACAGGACCCAAACAGACAATGGCAATGGCGTACCACGTCTCCATGGACACATTCTAATAAAAAGGAAGCAGTAGAGAACGCCATTTTGTGTTGCCATTATTGTGCTGCTTCCTGCCAGCCAAGCCTAGTTAGTCTGCCTGCCCGTCTGTGTGTGTGTTTATGTGTGTGTGTGTGCCAGTGATGCGAAGACTCTTGCCATAGTCACTAAAATACACATTTAATGGCTTATAACTTTGGCAATACTCGTGTATTTTATAGTCCCAGGTTCAGTCATATATTATATTGCGGTTTCTGCTTTACAACCATTGCTCAGCACTGATTCTCGATCCGTTTGCAGTTCCACAGCTCAAATACTTTTTGCTGTTTTTTTTCCCTTCCACTTCTTTTTTTTCTAGGCATTTCAGTTATAAATGCCGCACTACTTGAATGAATCTCTTGGGTGTAATAGTTTTCAAATGGCATTTATCTAGCTGCATCGCTCGTTTTGCGTGTGCTATCGCACACAAACACACAAGTGTGTGTCGTTTCTCCCGCTACCCTACCCCACTCTTCTGTTTGCGCCCTCGCCAAAGGAAACCGCTTGCCAATGCAGTGCAAAAATTCCTCAACAAGGGATGCAACAAATTGCCATTATATGCAATTCGTGGTATAAACGAGAAAACACGCGCATCTCACGTTGGGCAAGCTCTGTTGCAAGATTCTCTGCGGCACCCAGCAGAGAACGTATTCAACGCCATTCATTCGAGTGTATGTCTTCAGTTTCAGCAAAAGGTAGCACAAACTGCAGCCAGGTGTCAATTACACTTTCGCACAAGAACTTAAGCTTTTAGAAAATTAAGTGAAAATATAATTGAAATATTATTGATTGATTTTTATACTTACTTAACTTTACACACAATAAAACTAAAATATGTTTAATAAATTTCTATAAAATAAAATTTAACAAAAATTATTTTGCCGCTCAGTGCAATGCAAGTGACACTTGTTTGACGCTGTTGTTAGCTCAAGTTTTAGGGTGCATTCGCGTGGATAGTAATTTGTAAATGTTATAAAATGCTTACAACTTAATTGCAGCAAAAGTAAGAACGTTGAAAGCATTCTGCTAGTCAATGAACAGGAATGCGCTGCACAACTAAGAAACATGCACTGTTAGTGTGGCGAGTCCACATGGCGTATACGTAATGTTTAATTGCTCACGCAGCAAACATGACGTATGCGTAATCAGAAATGATGATGCTTAGTTTTGATATTGATTCACATTGTGGTTCATTGCCTTTGCTTAAATTAAGCAGATTTAATTTGGATTAATGTGCTGTCTTCTTGCACGTCTTTGATTTCGAACATTTTTTATACCGAACGGCAATCAAGTAAGCCGTAAGCCATGAAAATAGATTTATTACGGTGACTCCTAAACTGACCTTCTGTGCCTTCTTTCCCGCTGCAAAATTGATGTCGCAGCCTTGGCCTCGGCAAACTAATCAATTTCCTTTTTCTCCTTCATTTTTTGCTTCTTGCATTTGCGTTTCCGGTCAATTAGCGGCATAAAAAATACATGCAACCAATCAGCGCCACAAACTGGCGAAGTGGGACGACAAATACGCCTGAAATTTAAGCGGGTAAAATGTAAATAAACTTCTTCAAGACATTTCAAGTTTAAAGTCGCTGTTTGTAGCTTGAACAAAGAATTTCTGATTTTATAGCAAATTATTATCAATAGCATTGATTTATTATTGATTTTATCAATAGCTAATGCTGATGAAAAAGTAATGATAATGCTTATAGGGTAACTAAATCTATTGACATTTGTGTCAGGTTCTGAGATAATAATATATTCTACTACTTATATTCACTAATATTCGATGTAAATAAACTTATTAAAAAAGAAAGAATTTAGAATTTTATCGCAAATTTTATCAAAGCAGTAATTCATTATTGATTTTTTACTAATGCTAATGCTGATGAAAAAGTAATGATAATGCTTTATATATACTAAGATATTCGATTTCTCATATTTAAATGCCCTTTCCTATTTTCGAATTACCTTAAACTGTGTTTCACTTACGATACCTGGCAACTTCGTCCTTGGTCCTTGCTCTCCGCGCATTTGTTACCTGGCATCGCAATTTAATTTGTGTGCTAATGTTGGGATTTATTTTAAAATCCTTACATATGAAATCGTTGTGATGTTATTTTTATATATTTGCTACGTTTCCTGTGCTGCAATATAAATGAACGTAACACTGGGCGTATTAGCAATTTTAATGCACTTGGCCTTATGGCACTTGCCTACCTTCACTCACCCGCTCCACTCACCCTCACTCACCCCTTCGCGTACTTTCTCTCTTTCGGTCGTATTAAATGCTAATTTCGCATACGGCGCACGGCACACGGCCAATAGCTTAAAGCCAGGCCATGCAGAAGTAAGGCACCGCAAAAACCCAACCCAAGGACAGGTTTCACACACACACAGGGTCACACACTCACACTCACACCAACTCAGACAAACACACACACACACACACAGAATACATGACATTTTACAAGTTATTATTATGCAAAAGGACACGCGTTGCGGGCGACTCTTGCTGTTATCCTGTTGCAAAAATCTGTGACAGTGTTGGTAAATTTGCATTTATTCATGGCATAAATAAAGCACAGAGCACAATTCGCTGTCACCCTACCCAAAACTGAAACTGAAAAGGTAAGGAAAATCAAGAATATATAATAATAAAAAAAATTAACGGGCTGAACTACAGTTCCACCCCAAAAGCGTAAAGCCTGCGGCTGTTTTAGGCCTTTCCCCAGGTTGTACAAGCTTGTAGTTTGGCTCAATGCATTTAATTTGTAATTTATTTGGTAGCTTTCAACACCTGCTGCAAATTTTGTGGTTGTTGTTGTTGTTGTTTATCCAAAACTCGCGCAATTACACGTTATATTTAACATCTGGTTAAGCTTTACACGAACTCTCGTCAGCTGTGCTGCGGTTTCAGACCCACATTTTTGTCACAGCCATCAGTTGATTTGAATGTTGAGTGGTTTTCTCATCTCGTTGGCTGTCTGCATTCTTGATTTGCATTCAATGCCCAAAATGTAAATTTACAATATGCGTAATAAGCCCAACGCATTTTTGATCACCAATCAGAGTAATAAATAATTATATGCACTTGAAATTGAAAAACGCGGTAAATAGGGACAAATTTTGTTAGATATATTTTCTGGTTATTTTTTAAACGGGTTACTTGAAACACAAATATTTGCAACTAAACACTTTGGCCACAAATCAAAAATCACAAATCAGAAATAAATTAAATTTCATTTTAACCTCAAAACTAATTTTGTTGCACTAATTAAACATTCATAACTATATTAGACACATAATTAATGCTACGCTAAAAACTTAACTTCAAATTTTAAATAAATCTAACCTCAAAGTGTTGGCAAAATAACCTCAAAATATATTTGATGAAATGCTTGTAAGCAATAAACCAAAAGCATACTCTCTCTCCAACCGCAAATTAGAGAAAAACCAAAGCTACACTTGGTTACCAGAAGGCGGTACCATTTGAAAGGTCGAAAGGCTGTTGAGCACCAGGCAAAACATAACCTCAAAACATAAGCACACACCGAAACAAAAAGCTAATCCGACCGCAAGGCATAATACCGCATAATATTGAATTAGAAATGCGTAAAATTAGCCCCAAATATTTAGTCGACATTGAAACGAGCATAATGTCCATAAAACAGCTCCCCGGGGGTGAGTGTGTGTGTGTATGTGTGTGTTATCCCGCACCCACCCCCTTTGTCTGGAGTTTGTCATAATTTCATGCGCCAGAGACCAGTGTGTTAGCCTTTGCGACAAATAATAAAATAAATTAAAATTAAACAGCGCACAAAAAACAAATATGAAAAATTTGCGAAAAAATTTCCCTTGAGTCGCGATAAAGCTGGGCGCAACTTTAAGCTCCCCAAATATGGCCAACAGCAGTTTTTAAATGTACACATATATGTATGCATGTATGCAGCATCTTTTGTTAGTGCCACACACACACACATACGCCCTCACATTTTCTGGCTAAGACACCTGGCCTCACTAAGATATGCATATGAGGCACATATGCCATATGGATTTGCCGTCATGTGTATAGCATAAGCTTCAACAAAAGGTAAACAAGTGCCAAGTAGTTCCGTTTTCTGCTATATATGCACTGTAACTGAACGTAAAAGGCTATATTCGGATTCGAGAGTTGTGGATATTTTAATATGTTTGTTTTAGACACATTTTTGGGAGAAGAAAGAATATTCACTGGAATGCTAAAAGAAAATCAATTAAACATACTTTACAGAGTATAACTCAGTTGGCTATAGGTGAATATAATTTTTAATCCTTATAGTTTTATATATATTGAGTTGTCTTCCAGCTGCTGTTGTTGATGTTGTTTTGCAAACTTTTTATTCAGCTGTAGTTTGAAGTATTTTTACTTAAAGTTTGCATCACAAGCAGTTGGCACATCCGACATCATCTTGAATTGATATAATACATCATATATGAACTTTAACCTTTCTCTCTTTGTGCTTAGCGTCAAGTTTAGTCATTTATCCCTTTCCATTTTTGTATGGTATTCATATTCCATTTCCATTTCCATTGCCATTAGTACTTAAATATTTAATGACTGCTGTTTATCGTACATAATTGAATTTAGTTTCTTCGCCTTTTTGCTCATTATATGATTATCTTTTGTTTTGTAATATTCGCAATATGGTTAAGCTGCCCACATTTTGCTTGGCAATTTTTATGAGGCTTTATTACTTGGTTTTCTGCGCCTCTCTCTCTCTCTCTCTTTTTCTCTCTCGTCTCATCTTATTTGATTTGAGATGGAGGGTTTTGATAAATAATACAAGCATTGCCTTTGGTTTTTCTTCTGGGTATTTAATGGGCAAAGACTAAAGCTCTCTCTCTCTCTCTCTCCCTCCCTTTCTTTCTTTTCATACATAATTCTCAATCAAATGTCGGGACTACACACACATACATACATATGTATATATACATATATCCTGTAACTGAAAGCGCTTGGTAATGTGCGGGCACGAAACATGATTTTCTTTATGCCTTCCTTTTGCGCTTTCTTCGATGTTTGTATGGAAAAATGAAAGGGAATGGGAATGGGCATGGAGGAAGCCCGTAAATAAGAGTTACGTATTTTTGGTTTGCCTTTTGAAACCGAAATTTAATTAATGCGTTTCCTTCGTGTTTTCGCATATTCATGTTACCATGTTACCTACCATTGCCATTGGCATTGGCAGTGCTTTCGGCCCGGGGCCAAAAATCTGAGCCCCAACGCCCACGTACATGTACATGTTGGCGTGTATGTGGCACGTTTTGATCATTAGCCAAACTGTAGGTGTTATAAATATGCGTTAAACTGCGCTAATATGCATGGCAATGAACGACACAACCCTACACTAACACACACACACACACATGCACAGACAACCCTATGCATACATACGTATTGTACATTTAATAGGTATTATGTAGATGTTGCACATAATTTATGGCTGGCACATGAGACAGGACAACAATCACTTGGGCCATGGTCAAGTGCAAGTGCGAGGCTCAAGGTGAACAAAGCAACAAACTTTGAGCTTTTTTATAACGCTTTTAAGGCAGCTTTTCAGGCTGCACATTCAATTATGAGATTTTTTCTTCTTTAAATTTTTAGGCACATTTCTTACCTTTGGGGCCCTGCATAAATTATTCCCCCCAAAAATATTCACAATTATTTATTATGTCACGAATTGTGTGTTGAAAGGTTGTCAGACGAAAGCAGCCAAAAGCAGACAGAAAAAAAAGGTTTAAAACGTAAACAACCAAACCCGTTGGTAATAATTCAAATAAATTTATACAATTCACCAGTACAAGAAACAAAAGTGAAGAAAAAAAAAACTAAAGAAAGGAAAAAGAGAAGGAAATAAAAAACCACAAACGACCCGTTTAACTTAGCCTTCAAGCATCATTTGTCAAGGCGTATATTTCATGGCGTTTTAAACCAGAAACGCGGTTGAGTTCTTGAATTTTGCTCGAAAGTGTTTGCTAACCGCTGCCTGTCATATGCGGACCAACATTGTGGCTTTCCTTATTAGCGTATTTCTAGCACATGTGTAGCCCTGGTAAATCCATCATGCATCAAGCGAGCTGTCATTCGACACAGACTGACGGCAACTGACGCCAGTCTGACATTGATTGCTGCATGAGAAGAAAAAGCAATTCTAGCCAATTCTAGCTAAAAATGTGTGCCTTTTGAGCTTGGCAAACTGTCCAGTGCATTTCACGCAGTTTGAGATTTTATCATTAGATTTGTATAACACAATAGAAAATTTGATCAAAACGAAATGATAGGTTGTAGACATATCTATATTCAAATCTATTTTAAGGCAATTTGCCAAATAACTTAGTTTGATTGTATTTAAGTTTTATATATTGATGGTTTTTTAGTATTTCTTGCATATCCTATTATTGAACTTGTAAAGATTTTCGACAAATTTGAAATACCATTTTAAGCGTATTTGATGATCGGCTTCTCTTACTTTATTTCTTTATGGTTTTTTTTTGGTTTTTTGGTCACGAAAACTGGTCAAATAACCAATAGTACGCCGTATACGTAATCTAGCTGCCCTCAAATGTATGCAACGATTCCTTTTTTTTGGTTTTTGTAGGAGGTGTCGACTTAATCAAAATGCCAGCTGCCACACACGTGGCATGGATTTCGTTTTAGTTTCATCGTGTTGGCCATAAAGCGCACACGTGCATAGACTAAACGCAAGTGAGATGGCAATACATATAATAGTAGAAAGAGATAGCCACAAAGACAATGAGAAATAGAGAGAGATAGTCGTAGATGAAGTCAACTTCACAATGTGTTTAGCATTTTCTAGCAATTTGCATAAATTTGTAGTTTTGCCAATTCCCCAATTCGCCATTTTCTTTGCTCTTCTTCTTCGACTTCCGTTGCCACTTTGGAAAATGTATGCTCAACACATTTTCTGCTAGAACTGCAATTAATGGAAAGCCTCTTAAAGCATTTCGACCATTGCACATGATTTTTCCCTCTGTCTCTCGCATGACCTCTTAATGAATTTATGCAACTTATTTGCCAGCTGACATCTCAATTTATGAGCTCTACATTCCTCTCTCTCTCTTTCTCTCTCTCGCTCTGTTTGAGCACTTAAAGGCACTTTCCTTTTTGTGTGCGACCACTTTTCGACCCCTGAATCACCCGCCGGTCAATGCATTGCACACAGCTGGTACCATAAATAAGCAGAGAGAGACCATGCAATTATACGCTTGAGCTGTCATTGTCCGTTGGCCGCTGGTGTGAAAATTGCATATTGGCATAAATTAATCAGCTAGCTGCAGTGCCAGCTGCCTCTGATTGGCCCAATTGGCTCAACTATTCAATTGAGTGACGCCCTGCGGCCGCCAAATGTGTGTGTCCGTCTCCGTCACCCTCTCACCGTCTCACCCTCTCATACTCAATCGTACTCAATACCTATGCATATAAGAAATTGTCGAACAGCGTGAATTTGATTGCATATTGCAAATACTTCAAAGCCTGTCGGATTGTTAGCTGGCAGCTTGACACTGGTCTTGATTAAAGCTCATTTAAATGCATGATTCGATTGTAGTTGCCGTTATCTGAATTTTTACTGTAAATATGCAATTCATTTGCTTCTTAATTGCTTATTATTCAAGCGGTAACCTTTGAAAAAGTTTCACACAAGTTTAAAAAATCTCCATAAACAATTGTGTGGGAGTTATGGCAGGCGTCTCTGCCTGTGTGTAACTCCTCTTCGTTTTTGTATGCACATAAGACAAACAAAGTGAAGAGCACTTAAGTCGCATTGCTGGCTAAAAGCCACAGTTGGATGAGTTGTTGCTTGTGCTCTGCTCTGGTCTGGTCTTTGCTGGCTTGCGTTTACTTGTGGGTTCAGTTTAATTGATTTGCTTTAAGGCTCAACCGAACCTGACGCAACAGCCTAACTGGCAACAAAACGCAACAAGAAATAAAAAACAAAACAGCACAACAAAAAAGAAGAAAATATGCTTTGCCGAGCCGAGCATCAAAAGCAAAAGGAAACGGCAGACAATTAAGCAAACGTAGCACGGAGAGTCTGGAGCTGGCACCACTACTCTACTATATACTGTGTGTTTTGTGTGTGTGTGTGTGGCAAGTGGCAGTGAGAATTGCAATGAGAACTGCAGCAATTACTTACTCGAAATCTGTTGGCTGCTCGACTGAGAGACTTAGCAAAGTCTCGACTTTTGTGGCTGCAGTTGCGGCGTGAAAGTAAAATACTTTTTCCCAAGGATTCTCATTGTTGCGGTTTCTGTATTGCCAACCCTCTCTCCCTTCTGCTCGTTCCCCCCCTTGCGCTTACACTTACACTTAGTTGTTTGCGCAAAAGATTGCAAAAGGCAGCAGGGCAAAGAGCGTAAAGAATTGTGTCAAGCATTTTGTTTCTGTTTTCATTTGCGTTTTTCATGGTTTCCAATTTGAATGCGATCCAACATTATTGCATTTTGCGCCATTGGAAGCTAACGTTTTTTAATTAAATTATTAGACAAGCTTAACACATTAAATGCAAGCTGCAGTTTATGGTATTCTATGTGGCATGCAACAAAGAGCCAATGACCGGCCAGCCGTCTGTCTGCCTCCGGATGCCGCGACAACAAAAGTCATTTAAAAATGTGTGAGAAATTAATTGCAATTGCAACCAAATTGGATAACCGCAAATAAATTCGCGTAATGGCCGACATTTTATTGGTCTCACAGACACACACATATACAAAAACATCAAGAAACCCGAATGCGTTTCGTAGGCGATTTTAAACGCGGTGTTTACGTGACATGCACAACAAGTGTGCGAAGTGGAAGGGGGGCGCGATGCCGGCCAGACAATGTAAAGCAGAGTGGCAGAGAATGTGTAATGAGAATTGGACAGATGAAGGGAAAAAAATCAAATGGAGAATAAGATAAAGGAGAATGGGAAAAATGTTGAGACAGACAGATTGACTGAAGAGGGAAAAAAAACAACTTTTGAGCGACAACGGATAGTAAAAAAGCAAGAAGACTAATAGATAAAGAGAGAGAGAGGGCATAAGAGTGAGAGAGACAAGCTAGTAAGACATGGAGAGTGAGAACATTTCAAGTGCAATCCGATATAAACATTTTAATGCCGATAATATTTTTTTTTAAATTATTTTTATTGAATTTTATATTTAACTGTTAAGCTGCTTAGAAATAATCCTACTAATAGTATAAATGGAAAAGTTGTAAGCATATTTCTTACTTTTATATAAACCCTAAATAGATTTTAGTGCAACTTTTCCGAGTAACAGAAAGACTATAACCACAGACGAGGCAGAGACAGAAGTTAGACGTTAAAACGTATTATCCTTTTGGTAATAATACATTGATTCTAACGTGCATACAAAAGCAAAACCGCGTCAAGTTACTAATAATGAAATAAAAACATGAGTACCAAATAACATTGTTGTTTACATTTACATTGTTGTTCTTTATTTCATTATTTAAAGCAAATAGCAGCCACAAGGCGCAAAATCAACTCGCATTGTTACGACTGTCTGCTGGTTTGTAAGCAGATCGCTAAACATTTTGCAAACAGTTTATGTAAGCGATTTAGAAGGAACTTTCCAACAGATTTAAATGGCTGCATGCTTAAGGAGAGACGAGAAGTTGTGGCATTCTCAGGTTACTGTCGTGTCACTTTCCTGTCCTGTGCTGCGGCGCTCCGCCAAAGCAATCACTCAAAGTTTTCCGCATTTGCATAAACACTTCTAATCCTAATGCCCAACAGACTGCAGCGAGTGCTTCGAGCTACTTACAGTCAATTGACCCACACTCTTTACTCTGCTTCCCGCCTCTCTACTTCACACTCTCTTTCGCTCTCCCTCTTTCTTTCCGTCAAGTGACAACGCTACTAAATCCCGGTACCACTTGTCAGAAGCAGCAGCAGCAGCCATCGCTGCCATCGAATTGATGTTGCTTTGGCATTGCGATTGCTTGCCAGCTTGAAGCGGAAGGGAGATTTCATATCCCTTTGGCATTTTGCTTTTTCGCTTTTCCTCGGCTACGATTACAACAAACACAACGTTTGACCGGCGGCTCGTGTGCCATTGCCGGGCTACAATGTGGTCTAGACATAGCTTTAGCAACAACAAATAGCTTTAACAGTTGGCAGGCTGCAACGCCAATCCACTCACACCATCACTACCACAAAAACTTGAGCCGTCAGTCAATGTGTCATATTCGGGATGTTGAGTTGCTGCTTCAATTGTTAGATCATAACGCCATTGCCAGGACTGGGTTAAAGGCAGAAAATATTGGTTAAGAGTTTTACTCCAAAAAACGAATTTGTAACTCAACCTCCTTAGAGTCTTTTATTCAAACACAGTTTACATAACTTTTTGAATATCATTTACAAAAAATTTGTTTGTCTGAATTCGTCAACGAAAAACTGAAGTTTATTCATAAATTGTTCGTTCATTTAGTTACAACTACCATTATTCGAGGAGTTGCTGTACTTTTTTCCACCCTGTCCTTTCCCCAACAAAACAACCCCAACCATCAACAGTTCACCCTATTAAAAGTTTGTCGCGCCAAAAAAAAAAGAAGAAACCTGATTAACTTTGGCAAACTACAAGTGTTGTAAATTTTACTGCTAATACTCTTTCTAAATGGGCATATTGAATATGAAATGTGTTTGTATATCTATATAGCAACGAAAATCATCTAAAATGTCACACATTTTAACAATTAAGTACAGTTGCTATACTTTTTGTTTAGTACATTCTTTAGATTTTTTAGTGAATCTCAACTTCTACTCAGAAAAGTTCGTGATTTCATTTAGTTTTCTTGCTCTCATATACATTTTTTGCTGCTTCAAGTTTGCCATATAATTTCAGTTAGTGCTCGAGAGTTTGCGCAGCTCTATTCAAATTACAATACACTTAGAATGTTAAAGGGGGTGGTGAGGTGGGGCTGTTGCTCCAAACTGGATTCTCTAGACTCTCCTCAATCTTTCCCTCTGCACCAAAAACTAGCGCACTTTGCATAAATTTGAGCTTGAAGCATTGCACTTGCTTGACACATTTTGTTTGGCTGACGATGCCAAGCGTTTTTCTCTCCTTGTCCTTCCCTCTTTTTCTCCCGCTCTCTGGAGAACAAACAGTTTTACTCGTAACCCCTGGCTGTTCATTTGCAAAAAGAATGAAAGAGAACAAAACATGAAACAAAAAAAAAAAAAACAAGAAAGAGAAAAAACTAACGTCGTGGAAGCAACAAAGTTTTGTCTCTGGCGCAACAATTTACCGTTAAAAGCTCAACATTGTAACACTGGTTTTTCACTTTTCACTAAGTACCAGGTTTGTGTTACACATAAAAAACCCAGCCGCAGTCCAGAATTGCCGCCCTCCCTGCTTCCCAACCCCACCTTGATCGAGGTGTTCGAGGGGCTTTAGCAATCTGCACAAGTTTTGCCTCTGTCTTCTGTCTTTTGTGCAACGTGCGAAGTTTGTCACTCTGTCAAAGAAATGTTAACTCTCTGTATGTGTATGTGTGTGTGTGTGTAGGAGTGTGTGTGTGCGAGTGTGTGTGTCTGTATAATGCATTCGCCCTGTAATCCGCAGCCAGCCAGGTGTATTTGTAGGTGCTTGGAGGGGATGTAGATTGTAAAGGGGTGTAGCTGGCGTCTAGATGTCGTGTCAACACAAGTTCTGCATTCTGCAATGTGCTTCTCATTTGTTTTCTTGCCCTCTCTTTCGCTCTCTCTCCGTCTTTCTCCGACTCTGTCTCTCTGCAACCCGCACGTCCTTTAAGTACTTAAATTAGTTTTCATAGTTTGGCGCCATTTGGCCCAACCAGCCACAACCCTATCGCCCATTGCATCTCTTTGCTTCATGCCTTTCGCATCGCTTTCTTATACTTCTTATGCTGCGTGAAAATTAATTCTTTTTTTCGCCTTTTGTTTATAAACTCGCCGCTGGGGCGCTTTTGGCGCATAAAACTTTTGGCATTTTATGTTGGCTGATTTTATTAAAATTTACAACCAAACACAGATGCAATTTAGCTCAACAAAGTTAAACAACATTTGGGAAACGTTTCAAAATTTTCAAACTACATACATACATACTATACAGATGTATATACTCATGTATATGTATTAAGCTTATTATTTGCTGAAAATACAAGGTGATAAGTTATGCCTTAAAAGTTTCCATTAAGTTGTAGAAATATTTGCCGATTTTTATTTCATTTTACTTAAAAATAAAATCGATTTTCATTTTGCGTAAACCCTTCCACATGATTTATTTCAGAATTTATTTAATATATAACAAAAAGTTATAAATAAATTTGCTTTTTTGCAAAACAAAGTTTGTTTATTCCTTACTTTAACGCACTTTCCAAATTTTTTTTTGTTTGGCTTTAAAAGTTTAAGCTTGATTTCAAATGTGAATAAAACCTGTGAAATTTCAGACAATCACTAGATGCAAAACAGTTATTTTTATTCGACGCACTAATACGCACACAAAGACGACGCACATACAAGCGAAACACAGACAATACACATACAGTAGCGAGCAGACAGTGTGAGAGAGAAAGTGTGCTCATAAAATGCAGTTGCAATTGCATTTGCGCATTTCCGGTCAGCGCACGGATGTTCCGGTAATCAATTTTCAAATACGCTGTGTCAGTCCACTGACTGGTCAGCTGCTCTGTTGTTCTCTACTTGCAATAGAAGGAAGCAATTCGAGAGAAGGTGGAGGTGAAGGCGAAAGAGCTGTAGTTGGTCTGCAGTTGTAATCGACCTGTCGCCCGCTCGTCCACTTGGCTACGTTTTGTAGCCCTTTGCAAAATAGAATACAAATTCAACGTTTTTGCATATTTGGTTAAAGCTCACTCTGCAGCATTTCCTCGAACACATTTCCACACAGACACAGACACTCACATAGAGATATAGTTTTGGTTTCTGTATTTTTCTGAATTTTAAGCACAATTTTGTTGTCCGTGTTTTACCCTGATTTCCTCTTTTTTTAACGTCACCGTCTTTTAGCTGCAATTTGTGTGCTCAATGGATAACAATTTTTTGGTTGTGCAATTTGTATCTCAAATTTTTTATCATGTTAGTAGTTCCATTTGGTTTTTTCTCTCTTATTTTTGCCAGTTGTCGATTTACTAGCCACAAAAACCAAACCACAGACATTAGCGCAGCGTCAGCTCGACGAAAAAAAAAGTGTTTGCATCAGCAGTTGTGTTAGTTTTGCGGTTAGCGAGAGATACAAAAATAGAAAATAATAAACAAATACATATATGTATGTATGTTGGACAACACTTGTAAGCGACTATAAACAATACCAATTAAGTGCAGGATGTGCAGACAGGATGCTTCCGCTAAGTGCTTGTCTGTATGTCTAGCTTTAAGCAGCCAATTTCTGACAATTTCCGCTCACAGCTGTCGTCGGTTCGTGTGCGAGCAAACTAAACTTTGGAGCTGTCTCAATTAATGAGATTAATTAACAGCTAATCAAATTTGCAACTACAACTTGCCAGGACTGCCATTGATGTGTGCAGCCCCAAGCCACTTTCACCCCCCACCGTTCACCTTTCCCCATTAACCTCCAGTCTTGAGCTAACAAAAGTTAGCCACGTCAAGCAACATTCCTGTCAGTCTGTCTGTCCGTTCGTATGCCATGACTACCAGTCAATATCATGGTGGCTGCAAATTGCTTGACGCAATCTAATTAGCTACATTTGGTTAGCTACTTTTAGTTGCTTTTAGATGGTTTTCTAGTCAAATTCTTTGGCTTTCTAAAATAAATTACGATGCTACATCGCCACCGCCTTAGAAATGCACTCAAGCAAAGACTGATAAGAATTTTGATTTTTTCAAACATTACTTAATTATAAAGGCATGCATTTAAAGCGAGCTTAGATGTTGCTTAAGTTTTTCAACTAAATAAATAATTTAACTTAGTAAAAACTGTACATACATATTTGTTTTTTTGCAGAGAATTCTAACTCATCTTAGTTGCTGATTGATTTCGTAATGATAAATAAATGTTTGCTTTTGCTAAGTAGATTAGAAAATATTGCGTATACGCAGCATTAAAACTAGCAACATAAGTAAACAGTGCAATTTTTATACAAACAAAACTAAATGACAACAAACACACACAAAAACACACACACACTAAGATGTAGTCTAAAATTGCTTTAGCATTTTACTGGATACGCTTTCCAATTTGCTGCGCACAAATTGCAATTTTCCAGCGACGCCTTTGCCCCGTCTTTGAGCCATGTGGTTGATTAGTTGCGGCGCCTGTGGCAGCCACTTGGCCATGTGTGCCATCGACTCTGAGTTGGCCAACAGACAGTCACAACCTCAGCTGGCCAGTGCTTACTAACTTATTTATTGCCCAGCGTCTGAAAGCAAACACAGACAGACAGTCTGAAGTCCGACAACAACAAGTTTCGCACATTGTTGGTTTTATCTTTTTTAATGGAAAATGATGTCGCAAAGCAGCGTGTCGCAAACACTGTGCAGCATTGGCTAATGTTGTCTTCATCTTGAATTTATTTAAGCCCTATACGCTCACTCTCTCTCTCTCTCTCTCTTCCTCTTTTTCGTTCTCCGTCTTTTTTGGCTGTCTGATTTGTCAATTTATTTATTTCATTTTTTTAATAGAAAAACGAGCGTCTTCCTTGTCAATATTGAGTGTATGGCATTTGACAGCTACACTTTCCCATCCACAGAAGGATTACCGGAAAGAGAAAATAACACTCTTCCCATATTTCACATTGTACGTGTGTGTGTGTTTTGTTGCTGCTCAATTGCTTAATATGAGAAAGTGGGGAAAAAATGACAATTGACAGCAGAGCATTGTAAAAATATACATTAATTATTTTGGTTCAAGTGTCAACATTTAATTGCCACTCAATGGGTTTGCAGTTGATAATTATGTCAAAACATTCCGCATATAACTTATACCCAACCAGAAACGCACTCAGATTGCTTACATATGTGTTACAAATTACGGGTTAATTTGTAATTTTGCTGTGACATAAGTTTTTCATTTAGCATTGAAATGAACAGCAATAATGTTTTGCGTTAATTAAGTTTTTAATCACATTTCTCTAGAGACTTTTAATTGGATTGATTGTGAATATGTTGAATTGAAACATTCGTTGTATTAAAGCAAAGACTCGTAGCTTTAAGCTATTAACCCAAACTTATGACCCAATTTCCATGACTTTCTTTTCACATATGCTTTTTGTTCAAGCCACAAAACGGATCTATTTGTATTGTTGCTCAGTTTTTTTCTTGCATACCGCATGTAATGCGATTATATTGCACCGAAGTGGCTTTCTACACTCTTCTTGTTAATCAGTTGACAAAAAAATCGAAATAATGTTTGCTCTTTTTTTTGTTACATTTTAATTGGTGCGCTTTAAATGGCTTGGCATGGGCATCATAACGAGCCAACAACATTTTATGACACATTTTTCAGTGCAAAACGCTGACAACTCAATTGAAATGAATTCAGCAACGGGCCGAGCAGAAAAAAAAAAACAAGGAAAAAAATTGTGAGTTGCAATTTTGCAGCGTTGTCATCGAAAAAAACACGCCCAATGCCTCCACCCTTGTTTTACCCATTGCACAAACACCAAAAACACAAAAACAAAGAAAAAAAAACCAAATTAAAGCCCACTACGAGACTGGAATACTTTGTGGTGGCGAGGGGCGTTACTGCAGTTCGCAATAATACAAAATAATAAAACGGAAAGCACAACAAAAATGAAAATAAAAACTGAAAAAATGCAAATACTCGAGTGTATGCCAATGTAAAACAGAACGCTGATGCTCAGCATCCAAACTCATCATCATCATCCTGTTTGGTGTGCTCCGCTGAAAAAACACAATAAAATGCCAAAAGCAAAAAAAAAAAAGAAATAAATGAAGGAATAAAAATAAAATAGACCAAGGCGAAGAGAGCTAAAGAGTTTAACTCGATAGGTGAAAGCAGAAAAAGAAAAACAGCACACAAAAAGGTGAAGCTGTGGCAGGGCGAAGTGGCAATGCTCTGCAGTTCTTTCAACACCATAAAGATAATGTCATAAAAAGTATAAGGAAAGATTGACGCAAACAAGCGCTGGCAGATGAGAATCGATTGAAACGGATAATGTTCATTCAATACATTCGTCTGTGGCTTAAGACCAGTTCCATGGAACTTATCATAAATGCAGTAAGCACGTTGAATGGCTTGTAAAACAATCCAATCTTTAATATAATAATGAGATAAGCTTTCAATGTTTCCATTTAACCGTAAGTATTTAAGTATCACTACAAACCAAATAGGCCTAGAGTATGTTTTTACAAACACTTTTAAATGCTTTTAAATGGATCAACCCGTGGACCATGTTCATATTGGCGCTGTCATTGCGCATCAACGAACAACGTAGATTCCCCAATAGCCAGGTTGATGACTACACATATATTTGTGTATGCCACATACCCCTTCAACACCTGCAATTAGGAAAGGGCATAACGAATATGCATGTGAAGTAGAATTGATTTGGCCCAGTGAACTGAATATTTGTAGATAAATCCTTATTTTTATTATACTGCCAACTTGAAACTAAGTAAAAAACATAATGAAAAATATGATAACCGAATAAAACAATATGCAATCAATATATCGGCGTTTGCATTTTCAGCATATATTTTACTCGCTCGATAAATGTACAAAAAAAAAAAAGAAATCTGTCAATCAGTCAGTCCATCTGTCAGAAAAATCTGTTTTATTGAGGGCTTTTCAGTATCGTTCTCTGTTTTTTTTTCTCACTGCCTTTACAGATCATCTCTATAGTCTGACCCTTTGCACTTGCATTATTTTTTCCTGTATTGGCATAAATTAAATTGTGCACTTGCGAAAATGTGTGTATATGGGGTTATACATTTTTTTTTGGGTTGTGTATCTGATTGCTCACGATGTAAAAAACAAACGCATCCAATAAAATATTGACTGAGAGCAAACTGATGTGGGAAGAGCTGGGTAAACAAGCGGCCACAAACACGGTGGCGAATGCGTGATATTTTGTGTGCAGCAGAGAAGAAGACAAATACACTGGAGGCTGCACACTTTGCATAAATATAAATGCTGCAGCTAAAAACTCATTAAAGGCAACACAAAAAGAGGCGGATCGGAGGAATAAGAGTAACCGAGCCTTACATTAATAACAAACTTATCCAATATTCTGTACAGCTTTATAAAACGCAACGGACAAGCATTATTCATGGTACACAAAACCTTGACAGACAGTTGGGTGGTGGTAAGGAGAGGGGCTTTACTGTTGCGCTTGTCGGTTTATGTAACATTTTGTTGCTAATTGGCAACGCTGTGTGCAGTTGAAGCTCCATCACAAAATATATCTAATTATTTTTTCAACACATAAATTGCAGAAAAGATTTGCTTCATTTAGCGCATTTATTACTTTAAAGGCGAAAATCAGTATACTAGCCCCAGTGGCGGCAATTCCTCTTGTGGCAGTTGATGCGGGCTGATAACCACACACCTGCGGCGCAATTTTCTACACTTTGGCGCATTTCTTTTTGCGCTTTGTCTGCTGCCTGCTCACCCAGACACCTTATCATTTATCAGACATTCGCAAAGATCAAAAGCAGCGCCAGCAAGCCATCAAAATCAGCACAAGGCATGCGAGGGAGGAAATTGAATAGAAGAGGCAAACGCCAGAGAGAGTGTGTGTGATAGGAAGAAAGAGAGGAAGGACGTTGATAACTGAAGCTTAAAGCGTAGTTTGTTATGTGGGCTGACTTGACTGTATTGTTGTGAATGGGTGGGGCTTTACTTTTTTTTATTTTTTTGACAGTCATGCCATTTGCTGGAAATGAAACTAATTCTGTTGATTGTGGCAAAGGCAAGGCAAGGAAAGGCATTGCACCAAGCATCGACAGCTGATATATGGGCTCAGCATTGGGAGCTTTATATCATTCTATGTCAGTCGACAATTGCTTCATTGCAGCTAAAATCGTTTGATACATAACAAAAAAAAGGCGAACTCTTCTTTTGTAATAGACAAACACTGAAAGAAAACTTATACCCAATATAAAATATTAACAAATTAACAAATAAACTATTCTCAACTATTCTGCAAATTAATCCTGAAAAACATCTGTACCTAAAATCCGTTAAATACTTTAAGTCCATGCAAAAACTTTAGCCAGAGCACTTTCTTCCCTTGCACACCTAAAACCAATCAGCCGACAACCAGCTCTTCGTCTTTGCCGCTCTATCTCTTACCTTCCTGCCTGTCGCACATTTCCCGCATAACTTCACCGGCCAGTCACAATGCTTTTTCCCTTTATGACATTTTATTATACCAATTAGACTGGAGCGCCTTGGGCACGGCATTGTTCTCATTCTCATTCCGATTCTCATTCTCATTCTGATGCTCCTTGCTCCTTGCTCACTTTGGGTTAGTTCTTTTTTGTCTCTTTGTGGTTTTATTTTCACACCTATTCTCACTGCTGAATGCTCAGAATTTACGACTCTCGATTGTATTTTAACAATTATTCATACGCAGAGGCAAAGGACACTGGCAGCAGCTTGATTCCACTAGGTTTCACTCTAGGTACTCTAGTTGCTGCTTGGTTATTCCTGTAGTTTTTGCTGCAAGCACTTCACTCGTAGCACATTTTTCAAATGTGCAACACTTGCCGGCAGTTGTTGTTGTTGCTGCTGCTACTGCTGCTGCTTGGCACACAAATGACATTTACATTTTGAGCACATAATGCTATTGTTGTTGTTGTTGCAGTTGCTGTTGCCAATGTTGACTATGCCAGTGTTGCTGCTGCTGTTGTTGCTTCTGTACGTACGTAGCCCTAGGTGATAATTGTACACGGCGTCAAGTGTACAACAAGAGCAACAACAACAGCAACAACAACTGTGACAACAAGTGCAACACTTCAGCTGCAGCAGAATGTTATGTTGCCGTTGTGAATTTCACCAATTAACAACTTTCTGCCCTACTCTCAACTAAGAATTCCATTTTATGGCTTTAATTTTGCGGACAAAAGCAAATGAAATTATAGCAAAAGAAAGGAAAAGAAGGGAAGAAAAAAAACTGCGAGAAAGAATGCAAGAAAGAAAGAAAAAACTGGCAAGGACTTTAAGCCGTTTATCAATGGAACTGACCGCTGACCGCGCCCCCTTTTAGAAAACCAATTGGCTTGGGCAGGCAATAAATTAAGAGACCAGAATGAGGCTGGCGCAAACGAGAGAATGGGAACCAAACATCGATTCACAATACATGAATAGAAACTCTCGGCAAAGCTTACTTCAAAGGTTGCCATGGCTTATCGAAAGCTACCTACCTACCAAGAAGAAGAAAGGTCAATCAAAGCTAAAGCCAAAATGGAAGTCTCCTTATAGACAGTCGATGACGCCAACGATGATGCTGCTCCCGATGATGATAATGATGTTGATGTTGATAATGATGCTGATGATCAAAGCAAACTGGTAAACTTTACCGAAAAGCAAAGTTTCCTAACAGGATATTAAAGTGACTCAGCGACAAGGTGAGAGCAAGACCATTAAATGGGATAAACTTCTGATGAGGCATTCAAAAAAAAAAAAATCAAAACTTGTGAATGGATTGGGTGTTTGGCATCGATAAAAAACTATACCTTTGTTCAACTTTTTACTTTTTTGTATGTGGGTTTGGCTATGGTGGTACGCTATATAAAAATTAGCAAGTTGCTTTGATTTTCTATACATTTTAACAATAAATAGGATGTAAATTAATAGATTAAATAAAATAGTTTAAAAATGAAGTCTATAATATTTACAAAATATATTTCATAGTGTAAATAAAAAAAATATTTGCTTTAAGTAGTGTCTCGAATAACTAGGAAAACTAATAAGCATAACTGTAACTAATCCAACGAAAAATATTTGAGTCGTCTACTTTTCGAATATAAGAAGCTGTTAGAAAAGTTATTAGTTCTTTTTTTTTTAATATTCGTGATGAGTCGCATTCAATGTTTGCTGATTCTATTGATTACACTTGTCGCGTATCAACCTATATTCTCTTTATTATTGATATGTACTATATCTCAAATATATTTTATTATTAGAGAAAGGTACATGTCCTTGCTTAAAGAAGATGAGGCCAATCAGAAAAGGTTGGCTCAGTTGAAGAGGAAACAGGTAGAAAAATTGTACTTATATAAAAATATCTACTAACTGATTATAATTAATTCTTAATTTCATATTAAACTTTTTAGGCTCTTGTACATTAAAATATTCCATAAAATCAGTTGCCAAAGAAGAGACGGCTATAGGAGCGTTTGGAAAGAGAATGATCATAGATATGTTACGGAATTTACTGCAAATGTTATTGGACGTTTGGCAATAAAATATACTTTTGTCTTAATACTAACAGGGCATCAAAACGGTATAGATTATTGCTTTGTCTTGATCCAGTATCATTGTATTACCAGTACAAAACCAAAGTTAACTGCAGTTTGCTTGTAGTTGTTGTTAGTGTTATTCTTATTGTGGTGATTGTGTTGTGTTGGCTTTTGTGTTGATTTTCCAGTTAGTCGCACTCTGTGCCTTGTGCAATTTAAGTTATGAAAAACGTTTCGTTACGTTTCGTTCCATTCCGTTTCGCTGTGTTTAGCCCTTTTGTTATGCGGGGTATAACGGAACTAATGTTCATTTTCAAATGGATGGCAACACTGGCTGGCAGTTATTAATGTTTGAGTTATGATACTCTGAAAATTTCTTTATTGAAAAAGGAATATATATTTTGCTATTTCTACCTTACAAAAGGGTATTTGAAAACTTATCAAGTGGGAGTTTGGTCTTTTGCTTGAATTTTGATTTGGTAGTTGCTTTGTTGTAACTTCCTTTGCTGTTGTTGGTTGTTGCTCTTGTTGTTGTGGTTGTTGTTGCTGTTGTGTTGTTGAATTGTTTGGCATTGCCTGCATTTCACATGCGCCAGCCAGCAGCAATTCCTCATTTCCATTTCTGGTGGCGTTTTCCATTTGGTTTATTGTGAATTTTATTTTTTTGCGGCTTGGTTTATGGCAATGCCAACGTTCTGTGTAAATATTTGCACAGCCAACCAAGCCATTGCCTCAATGCCAGCCGGCAAATTCTCACAGATGCGTTTAAATATGCAGGAAAGTGCAATATTTGCTTGGCTATTTCAATCAGCAGCACCATTGTTGTTGTTAATGATAATAATAATTCTGACGAGGATGATGATGATGATGTGCATGTTAACGTTAACATTGTTGTGATGGCCAACTAAAATTTCAATTAAAAATCGAAGCTGCATTCCTTTGCTATTGTTCATTGTTGGCGAAAATCTGTAGCTGCATATTTGCTTGATGGTTGGCTGCTGAAATTTCTATTAATTTCCAACAAAAACCTAATTACACATCACAAGCTGCGACTGGCCTATTAAGTGAATGGGTCTAACCCAAAACTTTGCAAGGAAGTAAAGCGAGCAGACTGGCAGGCTGGCAAATAAAACAAACTGCAGTTAAAACAAAGCGTGTAGAAATAATGTGCTAAATGAACAACGTTCGCTCCAAAGTGGGAGGCGTTGAGCTGTGGGCGTTTCACAGCAAATACAAATAAAATTAACTAAACTCAAAATAAATAACCAACGCTTGTGCTCCTCGTTGTCCACTTTGAAAAGCGTTCACAAGCACTAGCACAACCAGCCAACCAACAAATAAAATTTAAAAAAAAAAGAGAGAAAAACCCCTGCAAAATAATTAAAAACTAATTAAATGGGCTGACTGTGGGCCTGCGGAGCAGGGAGTGGACGGGTTGAGAGGGGAGTGGAGAACGTGATTACTGGGCGTATCGCTTGTCGAGCTGCTGTAAAACTTAATTAACTAAATGCCAGGCAACACAAAAACTAAAACAATAACAATAACTCGAAGAGAAAGTTGTGTCGCCCTGCTGGCCGCCCCCGCCCATCCCCCTTTTTGCGCGCTCATGGGGGCGTATGAGTAATTTAATCATCTTGTTGGCATGACCAAAGCTTTTGTTGTCATCCACAAATGCAATTTGTGTCATAAGCAAACAAGAAACTTACATGCCCGAAAGGACTGTCACACACCAAAGTCAACAAAAGTTCGAAGGTTCTGCATTAGTGTGTGTGTGTGTGCGAGTGTCTTTGCCAGTGTGTGTGTGCGCAATGTGTCTGGTTTTAAATATAAGCGCAGCAGTGCAGAAACTAAATTTACTAATTAAGAAGATTTGCTAATGGTAACTAACTAACTGTTTAACTAATCATTTAACTAGAGCTGTAATTAAAATTATAAATTTTTTACTATTTTCTTGGAGCTTAGTTCTATACTAAAACAGTTTATTTGATTCAAGTAACCATTTAATTGTTATAGTTAATTTCATTTTATTGTTGTAGTGAATTTTTAAATGACGGAAACTGTTTTTCTCGAAATAATATTTCTCTAATACTCACCGCATCCATTAACATTTATTTTAAATTATCTTTAACTATTCAATTAGTTTTCAATATAAATATTTTAACTAATTAATGTAAATATTTAGATAAAAGCATAATAGAAAAACTTGAAGCAATGGTGCGGTTAAGCGACAATGATGTTGCTCAAGTGGACAAGTTTAATGTGTCGAGTTTGTCAGAATATGGATCAAATACTAAAAGACCCGTTTTAAGAAATCCTTTAAAAGTAACTGCAAGAAGATTAAAAAGATTTCAAAAATATTTATGATTTGTTTTTTTTTTTAAATAAAATAAATAAAATGATAAAGGGCTTAAAGAAATAAGTTGTGTGCGTTACCTTTAGATGTTGCTTATTTTGGTTACATTTTATAACCGATTTTTTTTTATGGCTCGTGATTAGTATTTAACTTAGCAAGTACTTTGACTTGCCCACATAAATATGTATGTGTGCTTGCAATGTTTTTTATTATAGAAGTTGAAAGCCATTGAGATTGAAAGTATTTATGTATGTGCCGCGGCCTTTCTTGCCCTTGAATGGTTTCTTGAGGACCTTATCTATTTCCATAGGTTGTTAGTAAGAGGAAAAAAATAACGTCTTCAGAAACAGATATGTTGAATCTTGAATACACCATGAAAACTTTTGGTCAGCTGGGAAACACTAAAAACTTAAAGCAAAGCCATATCAGAGTTCTTAGCTTAACTTTCCAGAACTGCTGCATTGGCTTTTATGAAAATGACCAGCTGCGCTGCTGTGTGTGAGGCAAATGGCAGATTAACAAACCAAATACGGCATCAGCTGTACTCAAATGCATGTGTATTGCTGCTGCCAGTTAAGTCCACATGAACATTCCCCAGAACAATGCATGCCACACAATTTTCATACATATACCAAAGGCAACAACTCTTACCAACTCTCCCTTGCGCCCCCCTCTCTCTCTCTCTTTGTTGTTGCTTGCCTTCCAGCTCTATATTTCATTTCCGGTTGCAAACAGACATACAGACAAACAGAAAATGAGGCACACAAAAACGCATATTGAAAACGCTTTGGCAATTCCAGTGGCATTACTTTGCTTTTGCAACTGGCCAAGACTGGCCAGAACTGACAATGAGTGACCCGGGACTGATAGCAGGCAATAGCCAGCCAATTGGCCAGGCTCTGTGGCAGGGCAGCCACTCAATTGTTGCCGAGTGGTGCATTGTGTGGCAACGCCGCTTTCATATGCTTAATTGAAATCGGTACTGAATGCAATCGAGCTGCATTTTCTAGCACTTATGGAGCACAAAGAGCAGGGGGTTAGCAGGGGCTAGCATCCACACACAGAAACAATATTCGAAACTGCTGGCGTGGCCGCAATCCATTCAAGAAAACTGCTTCTGGCTTTTGGAGCAGATTGACTTTGTTTATCATCGAGGCAAAAGCAAAAGCCATTCTTCTCTATTCTTTGGCTTAAGAATAATGGTTGTCTCTAGAGGATTTATATATAATAAATTCAATAAATATATTGTCTTAACAAAGGATTATTGGTTCTTTGCTTAGATAATAATATGCTGAAAAAATGCGCTTAAAGTAAAGATACAGGATATCTCCAAGTCAAAAGTCTTTCAAGCCGATGCTCTTCTGCCTTGGTAATGAAAATTTTAATTAAAAACGTTTGCTTTTTGGACATTTGGTGTTGTTTCAGTCTGGTAATCGGTGGAAGGACATTACGTGCAATGCAATAGTATTTCTGGCCGTGTTATTGTTGCCATGAAATTAAATTAGCTCAAGCCAAAATTGCACAATTTACATAAAATCTGGCCGAAATTGCATTTGACTTGGCCTTTAAACATTGTTTGACCAAAACAGTTGCAGTTGGGACATGCAGTAACAACAATCACAAATTGAAACTGCTGCTAATGAGAAGCTACCCCGGCATAACCTTCTACTCCACTGATGCTGATGCAACCCGAAATCATTTGTCAACAATTCTCAACGTAGCTTATAAATGAGTTTATGGTCGAGTTGCAGCTTAGGTATGCGAAGAGTCCCATATATGTTGCCGGCAACAAGCTCGTTGAGTCCACACTTGGCCATAATCGGGCCATAATCAGGCAACACGGCAACACGCACAGCAACTGCGCAGATAAACGCAATGCAACACAACAACAGTATGCCATCTCTCACACACAAAGCAACAGCAAATACCTCTAATGGGATTCTTGTGCTCATTTGCATATGTGTTTTTTGAATACATATAGAGATTTGTTTGTGTATTCAGCTAGTTTGGAGCTTAGATTTCCAGCCTTGTAATTAGATGTATAACACATTCACAAATTCATGTACATGTATTTAAACGTTATAATTTAACTTTAACTATTTGTGGTATGTGAAGAGAACGTGACAAAATGTGTGAAACAATTTTATATCTTTTGTATTTTGTAGTGTATATCTTATATCAAAAACGAAAAGAGGGCTTAGATACAAAATTCAATGAGTTTATATATATATGTATATTTATTGTATTGATCAGTCTGCGTTCTGATTACACACTTTTAGGTAAATTGAAAGTGAGTTAAACTGGTTCGAATGGATGACTTTGAAGATTTTGCCACACCACCTCCTGAGGAGCGACTAATTCGTCCACATTCATTAAATGCAGAACAGGAAGCAGATTTAACATATTGCTTCTCGTTGTTTGATACAGCCGGTGCTGGTGTTATACCAATGAAAACGTTGAAGGACATATTGCATGCCGTTGCCCACAATCCGCCCGAGCATGAACTACAGGATTACTATGGTGAATATGATCCCGAGAGTACGGATGAGCTGTATCTCAGCGATTTTCTACACATCATGTCTGAGCGTTATGCGGAACAGGAACCAGAGGATGAGGTTATATTGGCTTTTGCGGTCTTTGATAAGGACGGCAATGGCTGGATAAACGAGAAGGAATTTCGTCAGATAATATGCACTTACGCTGAACCCATGGAGGATGACGATGTCGATCAAATTATTCTCGATGCCAATTCAAATACCGAAGGCAACATTGTGTACAAAGAGTTTGTGGCAATGATGGCTCAGCGTTAGAAAGTAGGCTTGGCAATAAAATCGTTTCATTTAAATTAAATTCATTTTGTTGATCATTTGAAAAACATTCGTTTGGTTGAAACGAGTTCATCTTCTTGAAATTAGGTGAAAATTAAAAATATTTTGCAATGGCAACAAACGGAAGTGCAATGCCGGATCTGCCCGAGGAGCAGATAGCCGAGTACAAGGAGGCATTCATGCTTTTCGATAAGAACCAATCGGGCCGAATCAGCCATCGTGAACTGGGCAATCTGATGCGTTCGCTCGGCGAGACTCCGACCGAAGCCGAGCTCAAGGATCTGATCAATGAAGTCGACACCAGTGGCGATGGCCAGATTGACTTTGCCGAATTCTGCGCCTTGATGTCCAAGCAGACGCATGAGAACGAAGAGGAGGAAGAGTTGCGTGAGGCATTCAAAATATTTGATAAGGACGAGGACGGCTTTATCTCGCCAGCTGAGCTACGCTTTGTCATGATCAACATTGGGGAGAAACTCTCCGACGAGGAGATTGATGACATGATACGCGAAGCTGATTTTGATGGCGATGGTAAAATCAACTACGAGGAGTTCGTCTACATGATAACACAGAAGTAACAAATGGTAAAATCAACTTCGAGAAGTTCGTTTACAAGAGCTAACAAAAGTAGCAGATTAATTTTGAAATAGTTTAAATTAAAGCAGTAACAACTAAGTTTGGGTTTTGTCTAATTTTATATCTCCTTTGACGTTTGAAGCTTTAGCCACAAGCTCAATCATCACCCAACCGAAGCGTTCATCAACGTTGCTAATCCTTTCTCTCTGTTCCTCCTCCCCCCTGTATGTCTTCTGTTGGTTTCTGTGGTCGGCTGCTTTGAGAAACTCACTCCGCAGACTTTTGCCAGACAATCCAGAAATGGGGTTTCTCTGCCACCTTTTGTGGTATGCAAGCAATTTTCCTGTTGCTTAAATTCAATTTACTTATGCATTAAAATACAGTTACACTCTGACCCTCCCGACTCGAACTGGAGGGCATATCATGTCTGACCGGTTGAATTTTTGCATATTACTTTATAAAAAATGGCAGCTTTGCTTAATTGAAAGTTTTCCAAGCATTAAAAACGAAAACGTTTACTTCAACTGTAAATGATTCAAACGACAACAAAAAATAAAAATACATTATAACGAAAAATTAAAAACTTCAGATTTCAATTTCAGATGCAACATCAATAAGCACTTTTGCAAGGGCATAAATATAATATGCGCACACACACTTACACATACACAGACGGGGGTCATAGAGGCAGCAGTTAGTGCATGTGGACTTTATCCCGGCAGACATTGGCTCTGGGGCTTAGCTCATGACGACAGATGCCATTTGCGGGGAGGTCCAACGATTTGCAAAAAGGAAATTGAATTTGTGTGTCGGTGTGAATATGTGCGTGTGTTGGTGTGAATGTGTGTGTGTGGCTGTGGCTGTGTCTGTGCTTGTGTGAGGCTTTGAGGCTGTTACTGTTGCTGGCTTTGGCAGTGCTATGTTATTGATAAAGGATGACAACCCCAGCATTGGGTCATTATATTTTGACATTAATGAGTGTCAAAGGAAATAAGCTTCAACATAAATGTTATTAAACACATTAATATATTTGCGAGCTCAATAATTTAACTGAATTTACTTTATTGAGGAAACTTTCTAATAGATTTTAAATGAAATATTCGCTCTTGATAGAGTTTTTGAAATGAGAAATAAATTATAATACTTCTTCTTGGGAAATGCAAATATTATATGGATATCATCATATAAAAATGCTTTTTTAGAGAATTTTTTGGTTCGACTGCTAACATCTACTTGTCCCTTTTAGGTGCATCCGATCAAAAATCTTCAATCGCATCGATTTCATGGACGATTTTTTTGCGGTTTTTTACAACACACACATACACACCAGACAGACACCTCCGAGTAAACGGAGTGTCATTTGGGGCACTTGTGCACATGTACTTGGCCAGGCAAAAAGGCGAATGCAAGTGACATGAACAAGGACAACGACGATGGGGCAGCAGGAGAAACCGAAACACTCGACAAATGTGCAAATGTGCCACAGAAGAAGCAACTGCAGAACCCACAAAAAGAGTTTTGCACAGCAGTCGAATCCTGTCAGTTGCGGTTGTTGTTGAGTGTCCATTTTGCAGTAACTCAACTTCACTTAAATACATTCAACTATTCAAGTTGGCCTGCGTTAATTGCTAGTGAAATCTGCTAGCCTTAAAGCCTTTTAGCCACATTACATTCAGTTCATGACTGTCCTTAAATGCGTATCTAGTGTAACCATAACATGCGCTTTAAGCATAAAACTTAAGCTTTTTTTATGAGCAGTAAAAGAACCCCGAAGAGCTGTCGTTCAATCATATGACAAAGCTTAGTTTTCAGTAGTCACCCTTTTTGGATTAACAGATCAACGCACACACTCCTCAGACAAAAAAAGGATACAAAAGCAGCGTATAGGGACTAGGCCAAGTTAACAAGAACAAACACTTGGTTATTTCGATAAGTCGGATAGCTTATCGGGTACGAATAAGAAATGATGGCAGCCAAAGCCAATGTTGTTTTGTTGAACCAATTAATTTTGTAATAAAACAAAATAGTTTTTGTGTGCATACGAAAAGTAAAATATTAAAAAAACAACTATATATTAAAATATATAAAGGAAACTCATATGTTTCACCATAAAGCGCCAGAGTTGGGAACATTTTGCCGCTGTTGCAGCTGCTGTTGTACCAATAGTTGTATATGTCGTTTTATTCGCGTCATTTCGATATCATCTCGTCGGGTTCTGGACTTTTTACGTGCTTCTGTCGCAGCACTGGCCGCTTTAAGGGCAGATTTTTTAATAGCTTGCAACTCTTTGCGGGATTCAAACAGTTGCCGCTTGAGCGCTTCGATGTGAGCCCGAGCCTGCTCCATCAGTTGTGACTTTTCCTCGAGCTCATGCTGGGCACCACAGGCAGCGACCTTGGCATGAGACAGATTTTCCTGCGCCACATTTATGGCATTGCGCAGGGTTTGGACCAACTGCTGCGCCTCCTTGACAGACAAGGCAGCTGCATTGACATTGTTGTGGGTACTCATGAGGGATTGGGACTGCACTTGTACTGATGCCTCTGACTGGCTTATCTCCTGCTCCAGCTGATCCACATTCTGTTGTTTGCCCGAGAGTGCTGCCTCGGCAGCTTTGGCTGCTGCACATGCCCGATCCGCCAGCTGTTTCTTGACCAAGTGGGCTACCTCTGCAGCGGCCGATTGTTGTGTGCCAAAAGCCTGCTCTGCATCGTGGGCAGCCTTTTGGGCAATGTTTGTGGCCGTCTGCTTGGCATTGCCTTGATTCGACTTGAAACCTTTATCACCGCCTTTTTTGTAGCTATTCAAATCACAAGCTGTATCGCCTTCGCCAAAGCTGTTGCTGCTGCTGCTGCTGCTGCTGCTGCTGCTGCCAGTGTTGCTGCCAGTGTTGCTGCCGTCTCCGTTGTCAACATTGATGCTGCCGCCACTGTTGCTGCTGCCGCAGTCTATGTCGCCCATGCTGTTACTGCCACTGCTCCCCATGTCGCCCATGCTGCTACTGCCACTGTTCCCCATGTCGCCCATGTTGCCCATGTTGCCCATGCTGCCCATGCCATTACTACTGTCGGGGCCACTGCCGCTGCCGCTGCCGCTGCCGCCGCAACCCATGTTGTCCGTATCATCTATTTTGAAGGGGCCGTCGCTCAAGCGTTTGTGCTGCTTCAGTATGGGTGTTGCTGATGTAGCGGAGATTATCATGTACTGAAGCATCATTAGGAACAGAAAAAGCCGGATGAGTGTCTTGGCCAGTTCTATGACGAGCATAATTACGGAAGACTTCAAAGTTGCTCTAAGTTTTGCCTTTCCAGTATAAGCTCAAAATTTTTACATTTCAAGTAGTTTGCTAAGTCAACTTTCAAAGTGAAACGTAAAAAAATACTTCATAAGAGTAGGCGAAGGCACATAAAAGAAGTATGAAACGACGGAGGCACAACGCATAACTTTTCCACGCAATTTAACGCAATGTTTGTGAAGAGCATCTGAAAGTCTCAAGTTTTTTATTAACTAAGTGCCATGTGATTCACTACGCACTAAGAAATTTAGCAACTACTTAAAAAAAATACTTCTAAGCTACGGATTATGCGAATATTTGTGTTATTATCAGATACTTAAAGTGCTTTACTCTCTGACGCAATCATTGGCTTGTTATTCAGATTTGTACACAATTTTTAATATGTTTTATGTGCACCAAGAATCACACAAAACATTTATAAGTATAAACCAAAATCTCCATTTTATAAATACCATCATGGTTACATTATGTTTTGCCCTATACTTATAGATATTTATAGGTATTCATGTACACATGTCATCACCCAATAAATACACATATTTTTAGCCCACAATATGGTAATTCAATACAAAATGCACTCTCCCTCTGTTATATCCTATACAAACAGAAACATTGTGTTGCTTGGCAACTTGGTAAATCCCGGAGCGGAAACCCTTTGAGAGTTTTTAGCGTCAAACAATGTTCCAACACCAACAGCCGGCAGTCGGTGGTGATGGGAAGGAGAAAAGGAAACAGGGGCGAAAGTCGGATGTAGGCGAAAGGACACAGAAGGACAATAAAACAATTTGACCAAAGCTATTTCGTTATAAGTTTTGACTGACTTTTTGTCAGCTTACGGCCCTTGTTTGCTGGTAATACGATTGGGCGACTCTGAATGCGGCACAAAAGTTTGTTTTTTCGGCCACGTTTTCAATAATGATTAGTTTTTGAATGGGTTTCGGTTTGGGTTCGACGACAGCTGAGTATTTCTTATTTATAATGAGCACTGGGAATCAAGTCAAAAATGTATACGTTCGTATTTGAAAAGAGCTTTGTGAACAGAAACAAAAATGGAAAACTTTCATAGAAAAGTTGGCAATAAATAAATTTTGAAGGGCCATTAATTGGGTCATCAAGTGCAAAGTCTTGAATAAGTTGCCAACCCAAAAAAACTTCTAAAGCAGCAACGGCAGCAGCAGAAGGAGCACTTAAAGGCAAAACATTGCTGGTCGTTGGGTCATTTGAGACGCTGAACTGTTAATCCTTGGCAGACATGGCAAAAAAAGGGTTCTTCGGCTTTGGCCATTTGATTGAGCGGCAAGTTTTGTTTTTTCGGGGCTCGTTTCGGTGTCTTAACTGGGCTGGGCACATTAAGCCGTATGCGGCCTTAAGCACACATACACATATAAATGTTTATATGTGTGTGTTCTGGCACTTTAATGCCATCACAAGCTGCCAAGTGTTGATCGCTCAATTGCGAACAGCAGCAGAAGCAGAAGCAGCAAAAACTACTAAAAGTCAGAACTTGCTAAAAATGGTTGGGGATTTTGTTTTGGATACTGTGTTTTCTTGTTTTGTCAACATAAACCACAACGCCTACTTGTCAACGCCCCTTGCTCAACAACAACACAAATGCTCTCGAATCTCAACCACTCGACCAAAATGTATTCATTTCAGCTATGGCTACAACTTTTATACAATTTGTGTGTGTGTGTGTGTGTGTGAATGTTTGGTCTTGTATCCAATTTGCGTATTTTCGGAAACAAATCAAAACAAATGAAATCAATTCGATGAAGCAAATCTAATTTCATGCGTATTTCCTCGCTTTTTGGCTGGACAATAAACATTTTGTTGCCCAAAAAATGAAACCCAAAACCGTAACTGAAACTGTATTATTATTGTTGTTGCTATTGTTGGTGTTGACGCAAATTGCGGAAGAAAAAAAACAAAATACATACTTATTTACGAGTTGCCAGCTGGAAAATCAAGCAAACTGGCGCCAATTGTTATAGTCCTGTGGGCGTGACAGTAAACATCGACATTTTTTAGCTCGAGCACAAAGCAAAAAGGTTATGGCTTAAGTGTTTGCGGGCTTAAGTGTGTGTGTTGGATAGTTGTTGGAATAGTAATGTATATGAGAACCATCTAGTACCATATTCGGATTTTATAAACTTTTATAAGTAAATATATTTCCAATACCAATATTAAGTATACAACACAATATGCTGAATGGATAGAAACTGCGCACATATGGCTGTTGAGTCATAAATGAACTCACCGTAGGGCTTATTGCATTAACATTTCACCTGTAAATACACACAGAGGTATTTGGTATATAGTGCTGAATGGGAGCCACACCTTGTTGACCGATGTCGATGATATTTGCGTATTAATTCCATATCATTAAACATTTGGCATCAGCTATATTATTTGCAAAGTACAATTCCCACGACTGATGCTGTTGGTGCTGCTGCTGTGGATTGCAACATTTCGCCATCGAGCCGACATTTAATTGGAAGTACAACCACAAACAGGCACAGTTGAGAAGGGGGCAAAAGCTATGTTGAACCCTTCTGTTGTTGTTGCTGTTGCTCGTCACATTAAAATTTATGCGCAACGGCAACTGGCAAATGACCAAACAAGCAAACGGCGAACGGTGAATGTTGAATGCTGTTTGCTTAGTTTAATGGCGGTTATTACATGGCTGCTAGATTAATTATTGCTACTGTTATCGGGACTATTGTTGTTTGTATTGTTGTTGTTGCTGTTGTTGTTGATGTTGCTAATGAAACTGATGCTATATTGTTAGTTATTGTGTTTAGTATCAATGTTCCATTAGTTTAATTAAAGCTCAAGATTATCAAACATAACTCAAATGCCAACCAAGTTAATCATATTGAGGTTATTGAGAATCTTAGTTTAAAATACGCCTAACATGGTTAACTCAAAAAGTAAATATATTGATCAAAGAATATGTTATCACATAAAATCAATCTAAAAGACATATTTCACAATTAAAATGATAACAAATAAAATCTTGAATGTAATTCTACATGCTTTCATTTAGTTTAAGTTTTCACTTGAATTTGAATAGTTTTCACGTGCATTCCGTTCCGGTTTTGCTCACTTTGAATCATGTTTAAATCAATTCCCATGACTGACTTAATGCTACATAAGATGCTTGCCTGTCTAAACATATAAATCAGGATCCATTTATCTCACTGCCAATATATTTATATACGGATGTGTTTGCATTTGGGCCACTGTGGCACTGTTGTCAAAGTTGCAACACAATTTTCCAGACAATTGTTTAATTATGCAGCACAAACACTGAGCAACTGTTGCCGCTGAGAATACACACTCTACACATACACACACACACAGACACCGATATAGAGCAAGAAAAAGGCAAGAAAAAGAGATGCAAAGAGGAAACGATAACTTTAGCTTAAACTTTTCCTGGTGCATGTCCCAAGGCACTGGGCCTCGCTGTCGAGGCAACACAGAGAAAAAAGGTAAATAACACTTTGGCCAGTTGCTTGCGCCTTGGCACCTGGCTGGCGAGACGCAACATGCCCCTCATGCCCCCTTCATGTTGCATTGTATAGTAAATGCAAGCGCTATGCAAACTTTTGCGCACCTCAGATTTATTTCAATGCAGTGCAAGTGCGCCCTAGGTGCCTGGCAACATTCCGAGATAAACGCTCAGCGAACGCAGTTCATGCAACTCTTTTGCCCAAGACTAACACCAAAAACAACAACAACAACAACAATTCCAAAACTATGTCAGTCAGTTGCAGTTGTTGCTCAGCGTAAAACTTCTTTTGCTACAAAACTAAAAAGACAATTCAAAGGCCAAGGAGTGTACTAGGACCGTGACTGACAAGCAGAATTCGTGATATTTTGCCAAAGCGGTTGCAAAACATTTCGCAAAGTGATATGCAAAAATTGAAACAAAGTATAAACTTTATTTATTTTGTCAAGAAATTAACTAGGGAAACCTTAATGTTTATTGCTAGCAACTGGTTCTGTTACTTAAGACAGAATACAGGTATAAATTTCAACAAAAAGAAACAATCGACAAAGAGATAAGCGATTAAGAAATAAAGATATATTTTATCATTAAGCAACTAATTAACTATTTAAGTTAGAATTAATTTATAATCGCAATTAACTTAACACAAATTACTGTACAATGTTTTTTAAATCGAGTTTTCTTTGCTTTAACATTCCATTTTTTTCCGCAACAACTGCAACGCGCTTTTTTCTTAGCGCTCATTTGCATGCAACATGACAACACTTTGTAGTTGCCCCATAAATTATGCTCTTTGTCAGCGAACTTACATTTGTGCTTGTTGTATTTCCCCCCTAGTGCTACTCTTCGCTCCCCTTCTACTGCTTTTGCACACTCTTTGTCTCACTTTTGCAAATTGCTCGCGTTGCGTGTCAAAAGAATCGACTTATAATCAGGCTGCTGTCAACAATTGAAAACCCTCATCAGTCTCCGTTGCACTCAACTTCAATTTCAATCAAAATCTCATTAGCTGCACCGTGTTTGTGTGAGTGTCGCTGTCGTTGTTGTTGTCTGTGTTTTGTGGGTTTTGTGTTATTGTCGGTTCCTTTTTCATTAGACACTGTTCCATTTTTGTCCCATCAAAAGGGGTAGAATCGCACAGAATGGCTCTGTAAACGTATATTTGTAATTAGTTCACGTGGGCTATTATTGTTTTGAAGACTCCTACACACAGACTTTCACACACGCCCACGCACAATATGCCAAACACACAAACTGAAATGTAATTTCGCATCTAATTACAGGTACTATAGTGTGGCCTACAGTGCCCCTGCATCGTTTTTCCGGCTACTAACTCGATTTTTGTCCTTTGGTGTGGCTGTGTTTTTCTATTTCACGGCTATTGCCTATGGGCAAATGAGTCATTTGTAATGTATGTCCTTGAATTGAAGAATTTAATACTAAGTCTTTAATATATAAGAAATGACTTAACACGCTTGTAAAGTTTATTAACTAGTAAAAAAGTTAAAGAAAAGTTTTACTGCAATTTTACATACCAAAATTCATTCTGGCAGAAATAAAAGTCATTACACTTTAAGCACTTTCGTTTGGTAATCATTCGAAATGGAATTGACAATACAGTTAAAAAGTTATTGTATTGAACAGATAGATAGATATGTGTATATAATTAGGTTGACAGAGTGCAGAGTGCTTCTTGTATTCGCTCAAGTGACTAATTTTTCATTCGATTACAAATGATACGAAAGTAGCGTTCAGACAACAATACATCACTTTATGCCGAACGGGATGTGGGTGTGCGATGTGTATGTGTATGTGTTATGGCTAACTGGGATTGCTATCTCAGGGAGTTTTGTGAGAAGGATCTGTGCGCTGGGCAGCCATTTTGCATTGCATTGCCAGGCTGGCTGACAAGTGCTGTGAAATGACGAAGATGCATGGCTGGCAACATGGAGGAGAAGATGGAAAATGGAGACCGAAATGATGGCATGTTGCAGTGACAACAAGCCGGCAGAAGCTGCAGCTGAAAGACAGAAAGACAACCACACACACACACACACACACAAACCCGCACAATATCTCACATACACGCTTTTACAGCTCATCCTGAATGTCAGAGTGGCTGTTGTGTACTCGCATCCTTGCATCCTGGGCAGCTGAGAGGCTGCTTGCTTGCTTGGGACTTTCACATGCGCTTGTTACAACTGCGCCAGACGTTGATGTGACATGCAACACATTAGTCTAATGAAATTTCTTTTCTCTATTTTTTCGCATCCCTTTTTTTTGCGAGAGGTGTTTTTGTGTCCTGCCAATCATTGTGGTTATCCGTGTGTCAACTCTACGTCAATGTGTGTGTGTGTGTGTGAGTGAGTTAGCTGTGGCAAGAACATTACTTCTGTTAATTTTTATCAATTTAATAGACATTTTATGATCTAGCCATTATCTCACCTGTTTTAATTAGATTTCTCTTGTCTTACCGCATGGGTCATGAAAATGTGTTGCCTACTTTTCGGCGGCCCCAAGCAAACAGTCAACTTTAATTGCAGCCATAAATATTTGAAATACTCTTAAGAAAGTAAAGTGTGTTTTTGGGTATTTTCAGCTAAGTTGGCTAAGTTAAATATTTATTTATTTTTATTCCAAGAAAATGTAATTCTTAACATAACTTTATTATTGTGTTTTTTTTTTTTTGTGTTTATAATACATAATGAATGATGGAGTCAGAGAACTCTATGAGAGTATTAGCTATTCAATGTTTGGAACTTGTTTAAGGTTTTGTTTTATTTTTGGTTTTTTTTTTTTTTCTTTTGTATAGCTTCAGTTAGCAGCAACAGCCACGTGCCGACAGCAGCTTGTGAGTTTAGCTGGCCACCTATTGCGCTCCGGTGAGAATTAATTTTGTTTTTGAATGGCTTTTGTAATTAAAATGCGGACAGCGCATGGACTAAGGGCACAAACAATGCAAGCAAAAGGGGCTTGCTTTGGGTAGAGTGGGGTTTGGGCCTTACGTAATACAGTACTCTGAAGATTTAGTCGTAAGCTTAAGCTTCAAGTGTTTCTTTCAGAATCTTCCTTCAATTGACTAACTGTCACACTGTCTGACGCACTGAGACTGATGAACTGCAACTGTCAAAGAGAGAGAAGAGAGAGAGAGACAAGTCAAGTTCTAGGGATTCGTTTTTGCACTCTTCGTATTTCAAACTTCAAAAGCAACTTGAAGGTTTACACTTACACTTACCACTCCACACATTCCCCTTCTCATTCTTTCTCTCTCTCTCTCTCTCTCTCTTCGGTGTTCTCCGCTGTCAATTGCTGTCGCCCGGAGCAGTGAAGTCTCCAGAGAAGCGCTCAGCTCGAGCAATTTGGTTTTGTATTATGCAAAGGCAATACTGTCACTGAAATGGCCTTACCTGGCCTGACATTGCCATCGTTGCTACTCCTGTTCTTGGTGGTGATGTTGTTGTTGTTGTTACCATTCCCTTGGCCCATAAATCAACTCAAGTGCCTACGCCCCAGCTGATTTATTTTTACTCTGCCAAGTCGTTCGTTACTCTTCTGGGTAGTAGAGAATGTGATCAGCAGGGGTCGGCGAGGGGAGGGGGAAACAAGCATTTGCCTAAAATATTTAACCGGCACTTGTGCACAACAATTCCAGTTTCCATTCGTTGTCTTTTGCCTTCTTCTGCTCCGTCTCCTTTTGTATTTTACTTTCTTCTCTTAACTTATTTTCTTTCCTTGTTTTTTTTTTTTTGTATTTATATTAAATTCTCAAGTGGCATTCGAGGGCAAATTTTTTTACGGTGTGCACAGTCCCATTTTCTGTTTGTTTTCTTTGCTATTTTCCAGCCAAAAAGTTTCTTTGTCAATTTCTCGTATAATGCACAATAATAATACGCAGAAAGTTAAAGAAGCGGCAGCACTCGGCTTGAACTTGAATTCAGGGGGCAAGCAGGCAACGACAACAGCAACAGCAACAATTTGCGGCAAGTGATTACCTTAGGCATTTTGTGGCTCGCAAATTGCGCAGAGCTCAAGGGGATGACACAACCTCTTACATAGCCATTGTTGTTCCAGTTGTTGTTGTTGTTCTTGTTGCCATTGTTGTTGCTGCCTTATATTTGCTGTAGTTAAGCGTCAAGCTTGGTGCAAACGTGCTAGCAGATCAGCATCAGCATCAGCTCAGTTCCCATAGGCAAACAGCAAATTTTAATTTTTAATTTCGTTGCGCATAATAAAAAAGCCGTTACACACACTGTGGCATGAGGCAGCCACCTTACGTGTTGTTGTTTTTCTTTTTCAGCAGAGAACAGAAGCAGCAGCAGCAGCAGGACATTAAAGAGGCATTTATTTGAATGCAAATTTCCAGCTAATAGCGTATTCAACACAAAATATTTCAAATCAAATAATGAAATCACAAAAAAAATATTAAAAAAACTGTTTATGCAGTCATGCAATAAAATATAACGAATATAATATTTCATGCATGAACTAAACTCGTTTTCAAAGCTAATAAATATATTGAAATCGAATTTCTCAGTTTGTGCTTGTTGCGTTTAAATCAATTTAAAGTTTTTGGCGTATGCAAAACTAAAGCAATTTGTAAAATATATACTACATTGTATTCATATCATGCTCTGCCAAAGTGTGTACGAATCCAATTTGATTCTAACCTGGTGCAGGTTGGAGTAACCAAAAACCAACCAATTGCAGTACCCATGGCAAAACTGACCGCAAAATCCGCCAGCACCAACAACAGCAACAACAACAACAACGGCAACAAATGTGAAGCACGTGGTGCCTTAACAACTGGTTCGTAGGATATATATAGAGGCTCTGGGTCGTGCACATGTTACCGGGCCCCTTGGCCAGTGTTTCCAATTGAAGCTGCTTCTCATTTGCTGCTAGCATGGCCTGGCGAAATTCATGGCCACTTAAATGCTATAAAAATAGACCAAATGCTGGGCACTAAAATCAAAAAGTTGCGCTCTATACTCCAAAACTTTGCCCTACCTTTAGTCAGTTCTTCCCGTTTCGCTCTTATTCTAGAGGAACACACACATACACACTCACCTCGCACCTTGTGCGCTTTTATGGTTCATCATATTTTTTCGGGTCAGTCATAAAAAGCATCAAAGTTAAAAGTTGCAAGCTCTTTTTATGTGTGTGTGTGTTGGTGCAAGCGGTAAATCAGTTTTTATTATGCATAAATTAAAAATGTTCAATTAATAGGGTGGCTGGGCCCAAAGAGGAAGTGATGAAAATTGGAGTTATGAAGAATGCCTTCTGGAAAATACTTTTTTTTAGCTTGATATTTTGTGTTGTTTCGCGCATAACATAAATTTTGTAATTAAAAAAATAGAATATGCTATAGTTTGGCAAAAAAACATTTCATAACTGCAAGGCAACAAAAAAAAAACCAACTAACAAAATAAAGTTTTTGGTTTAGCGCACATGGCGTATCAGTAACTAAATGAAAACAACAACAAAAATTAAATGGAGCCACAGTTCAATGAGTTTTAATAAGTTTACAGGGATGTGACAGAACTCACAACCAACCCAAAAGCAACCAAAAAACAACTTTGAAGTAATTTTAGGTGGGACTGAGCGATAGAAAGAAAAAGAGCTATTTGTGGGTAGGAAAAGTAGTTTTTGGAATATCGTTAAACAGTCAAAATGGAAGAAATATTTATACATTTACCATTTAATGTAGTACGTTTCATTTATTAATACTTTTTCCATAGGGGAAAATTTCAAATGTAAAATATGACTTTTGCCATTAAAGATGTATATACAACAGGGGACAAATTCCCTGGGCTGTTATGTAACTTACATCTCTTACCACACCTATGGCTCGATTTGTGGAATTTGACGAACAGAATCAGGCCAAAATCTCTAGAGATTTGTGTCACACCTCTATTACCGATTTATTTCAAGATGAACATTAAAAAAAAATTAAAATGCAAACAATAATTTTGAATTAATTGATTCAAGTTTAGTTCATGCGGCGTATGCGTAATTTATGAAAAACAGCTCAGTTATCCATTAATAATACCGTTTTTATACAAATTAATGAATAATTATTGCCAATAATTAATGCAAAAACAACAAAATAAAAACAAGCAATGAATTTTAAATTGCCCTTGTTTAGTTTTAAACAGCTTGCTGTATACCTGTAATAATGAAGATAACAGAATAAAATTGATGAAAATGTTAAAATACAAATGAGCTTTTTCCTTATTATTCGCTTTTTGGCCATTTCTCTTCTGGCAAAAAAAAACGTACTTAAATCACACAAGTTTAACACTTTAAATTTTCATTAAATGAGATCTTCATGTACTTCAAAATCATTTGGTGGTCATTTATTTTTTTTTAAAGCACCCTCAACTTCAATAGCATTCCATACTTGTGGTATATATTTTGTTGTTATTCCTCTAAGTACTTATAAACAACAATTGAGTGCAAAAATGGAAACATATTTATGCAGTATAAACTACTGCATTATTAATTTTTGTGTGCGACAACCAGCTGCCGATACTTACAGCCAATTTTATTTCATCTGTTTTTGGTGTGTGTGTGTGTGAGTGTTGATTGGCTTTTTGTGTGTGAATTCTTTGCAGCTGCATTTATTAAATGGCGAAATGTGTGAAGCATAAATATTGATATTATTTATTTATTAACAAGCGTGTTAACTGAAAAACTGAACAGGATCTGCGCTTTATTATTTCTCCAATGTCACAAAAGCCAGCATCCAACACAAAGTGCTCATGAATTGTTAACAGATTGCTGTAAATAAGTGACGCAACAAGCAAATTAACACACGCAGACACAAAAGTGAAAAATAAAATTAAATATACAATAAAATAAAATAAGTAAATTATAAATAAAGTACTTTTCTTCATTCTTACTTAATACAATTAATGCGCAAATTGTGCTGTAGTTATTGCGGAAATAATTATGTCATTAAATAGTAAAGAAATAAATAAAAAAATGTACCTTTTATTTTAAAAGAGTTTGCCGTTCTTTTTACTTGATAATGGACTTGGATTATAATTAATTCACAATATTACATACAAATGCAATAAACCTATCCAATTATATTTTTTCAATGATAAAAACGATAAAAATAATAAAATGTTTTATTTAAAAATGAGACTTCTTTTTAATGGAAATGAGAATAAATATTTTGCATTTACTTTTTGCGGTATGTAAAATATTTATTTTGAATATGTTGTGAAACGACATGACAAATAATTTGTTAGTAATATTTTTTTGTATATTTATTTGTTTGTTCGTTTGGTAAAGTTGTACAGTCAAAGCATTCAAAAACTTTTGGCATTTTTCTGACAACAACAACAACAAAAAACACGACTTCAACAAAAGCAACAACATCAAGTGAAACCAAATAAAAAACAGCTCGCACCAGTCAAACGCATCTCCCAAGGCGATAAAAATCAATTTCCCAATGCAGACATGCAAACAGCAGCAATGACAACGGCGACAAGCCGAGTCAAGACATTCTGTGAGTTCTTTTTGTTGTTGTTGTTGTTGTTGTGGGTGAGTGAGTGGGTGGTTGTTGGGCGTTCAGTTCTGAAAAAAATTAAGAGACACATGCCAAGGCGCACTCAATGTGCAGCAAAGCGAATGCTACGACAGCGACATGACAGCAGGAATTGCAGGAGCTGGAATGCAATGCAAATAGCTTTAAATGCATTTGACGATGCTGTGATTTGATTTCAATATCAGTGTACCCCCCGTCCCAGCCTCCCTTCCCACTACAAACTCGATGTTGACTTTCAATTTCTGTTTGCGCGTAGTTTTTCTGATTATAATTCCAATGTCGTTGACGGTTTTTGTGTTGTTGTTGTTGTTGCTTTTGGCGCCAGTGAACATTTCATTTCTTTTCTTTCTGTCGCATTTTTTCTTGTGCCTTTGCACAATTTCGATTTGGAGTTTGGCAAAAAAATGACGCAATGCATTTGCAATTTCCCCGTGTGTCCTTGAATGCCATCAACCAACAGCCTCCCCCCTGATTACTGACTGTCTGTGAAAGGCACACGTTGTTCATGCGTTTAGCTGATTGCAGCAATCGTCCAATGCGGCGTATGCGTAATGTTTTCAAGTGCACCAAAACCTATTTAGAATCTCTAACGAACGTACGCGTATTGTGTAATGTTCATTTGATTGGAACAAACAAATGCATTGTGCTTATTCCAATTTGAATGCTTCTTGGAAGTAGGATTTTTGCATTGGAAAAATAGATTCAATTCTTCAAAAAGATGTATCTCAAACTTATCTAATAATACGAATATAAACAACAAATGTGTTTAAATCTAAGATAAATTCATCTAACTTAAAATGTTGCAAGTGCAACTAAGCCAAAAACATCTCAATGCATATTTGTCAGCCACGAAATGTGGCACAGCAAAATATGTGCGGTATGTCGGCAAAAGGAAATGTTCCGAGAGAGAGAGAAAGAACTTTGTTAATTTTCACCAATGCACGCAATAAAACAACGCAAGCAGCATCACGTGCGCATTTAAGTTGCAACTTACAACGGCAACGTGCGGCACTCTCAAATAGTACACACACACACACACATACAAAGACACAGACACATAGACTTAGACATTGACACGCACACGCAGCTAGTTAGCGCATGTCAGCGTAAATTTAACACACAACGAACCTGACGCCGCATACAAACTAAGCGGTGTGTGAGAAGACACTGAACCAGACAGAGATAGAGCTAATAAGATATACGCTAGACTTTCACTCTCTCTCTTTCGCACTCTTCCCTCCATTTCACGTCCAGCCCATTTTGTGGTTTATTTTTGCTCGCGCGAGTGCAATAAAAAGATATATACCTGGGCATAAAGAGGAAGTCGAGGCAAGTTTTTGGTATCCGTGGCATAACTGACTGCGCGAGTAGCAGCGCTGCATAATCAGCGACGCGACTGCGGCGACAATGACAACGGCAACAACACCAACAGCCACCAACAACACCGACAACATTTATCATATGAAATGCACGTGCCAAGCGTTTGCCACCGTTGCTTCCGCACCCGGCATAAGCTCATGCTGTTCGATAAGTCAGCCCCGGAGAAGATATACTAGATCCAACTACTTGCACACACATACACGTAGGAATGTATATGTAATGCTTGGGTTGTATAATGGCTACTATGTAATGCAATCGTATACTTAATATGTCAGCTTGTTTCATTTAGTTAAAAGTTTCCAATAAATAATTGTTTTAACTGTAATTTTTATAGCTCCGATTTATTATTATATTTTCTATTATTATAATTGTTTTGTACCTAATTTACCTTAATGTTAGGTTTAGTTCATGCCACTAATTACAAACTACATTTAGATTAATTATTTTTGCATTTTCACCCTAGCGATATCGATTAAACTATATAAATGATCTAGAAACCTTTCTGCCAAAGGCAAACCACATTTTGTGGTCCCTTTCAACAACCTCGCAAATATACATATATACATTTATAACAATGTTTTTAAAGCTATAGAGGTACATTTGCATAATTAGAATGTTTTTAAGCTGATGTTCAAAGTTTGTAATATAATAAATCAAAGGAACAGACGCTTGCTGGTTATGCTTAGTTATAGCCCTAAATGATGGATAGATATCGTAAGCATAATTCATATCATGACCATTCGCACATAGTAGTTTGCTCTTAAGCTGCTTGGCAGTCAGAGCATTTGTCTTTGACTGATTGCACAAATAGTACTCTGCAGTACTTGCACAATTGGTGGCAACAACAGACGGCAAGTAAATGCTGCATAAACTTTGGTGCGCTCACACACAAATTGCATTCTGCTGTCATGAAAGTTTCTGCACCTTACCAAACCAAATGCAAGTGCCAAGTGTTACATTGTTGTTGTTTTTGTTGTTGTTGTTGTTGCCTCACTGCGTTGTGTTGTTTGAGCTGCTTAAGTGCCATGCATTGAGTTGTTTTCATAGCACCCACAACGACTCACTCTGTCTCTGTCTAAGTCTTACTATCTCACTCACTACAGCTTTATGCACTTGAGAAAATCGATGCCTTGAGCGCATTGTTTTTGCAGCCGCACTTCAACTTGAAAATGTTTTGATAAACTAGCTGGGCTATGCAGAATAGCAAGTATGTCTGTGAAAAAATAACCTAAAAATAAACTAAAAGTAAAATAAAACCCAAGGCAAACTTTAAGCCAAATGCCAGTCAACAACAACAAGGCAACATTTGCAACGAACAGTTGTCAAAATAGTTGAGTAACAAGCACACCCAAAAATAGATGTATGCTATTCGAGGCTTGCAGAATTTGGAATGCCCTAAATAAGTAATTCGTACAAAACTTTTGCATCTGTTCAAAAATCATCTCAATTATTGATAGGGTCAAACTTATTTATGTTTGGCTTTGATCTATAAAAAAAATAGTATACAAAATTCGCAAGTAATGTGATATAGAAAATATGTTTCAGAGGTAGCTTTAAGATAAGGTTACCTATCTCTTTGCAGGGTATATTGAACAGTAAAAACTGCATTTGGATATAAACTTGTGGCACTTGTCGCACAACAACAGCAAACAAGTGAAATGAAATTGCTAAAACAATTGTCAATGCGTCAATTTAAATGCATTTAGTTTGGGATGGAGACAACAACAAGCCAATAAAATCTAGAAAAAATGGCAAAAAGCGTCTAAAAGTTTTTGCCAACAGAAAAACAAGTAGTCCTTGGAATAATCAGGAATAAACATTTACAAGTACTCAAAAACTGAGCTGAAAAACTAATTCTCAAACGAAAATAAAAACAGAACCAAAAGTTTTATCTGAGAATGAAGCTTATGTTTTTCATTTGGTGGTTGAGCTGCTTCAGCTGTTTAGGTAAGTGATGTAATTCGTGTTGCAAGTGTTGCAAGTGTGTGCCAATGTCAACTTAATGTACTGTCTGTCACGCAGCAGTGTTGCAAATAGACGGACACTGCCTTAGGGTGCAATCGCCGTTGAAGGATGAAGCAGTAAAAGCAAAGACAACGCGCCACATGTGGCAGGCAGCGCGGCAAACCACTACTGACTTGCTGGTCGAGGACACAACCAACAAGTGTATTGGGTCAACAACTTTGCAGCAGCCGCCAAGTGAAAGACATGTGGCTGCTGCCAATTCATCTCCCCCGGTGTGCCTTGCCAATTATGTCTATCAATGTGCCACCAAGCGTGTAGCAAGTCCATCGAACGATTTTGGCCACAAGCAAAACACTTTGCCTCAAATTGCAGCAGCAGCTTAGAGACCCAAACGTAAGCAGTTGATGGTTTGCCTTTGCATTTGTTTTGCTATTGGACCAAGAATTGGGCCAAGATTTAAGCCCTTAAGCACATTAGCAGCAACTGCAACAAGTTAAGTTTTGCCTATGTAACTATATATATATTTTATAGGAATTTCCTGGTGCAAACTTATATATTTTATAAGCTCTGTTTTCTACGATAAAGTTCAATAAAGTTGTTCGTCACTAAATTAGTTGTGAGTTAATTAAGAGTTGATTGAAAATACGATCAATTGGACATAAATAGAATATCAAATGCATTCTCTCTCCCTCTTTCTTAACCTGCTTCTCTCTCTCTCTTTCTCCAACACACAATCATGCAACTGTGGAAAAGTAAAACATAAATAAACAAGACAGACAATAAAATGTGTACGCTGGTTGGCATTGCTTTCAACGCGAAACACTTTTGTCGCATTAGTGGTTTGAGAGTGGCATGAACACTATGCCTTACACACCCACACACACACACACACACAAGCACATTGACTGTCATTAAACGGCATGCATTAGGCTTAGTTGCGAATTTACAAATTGTTATGGCTGCAGTCATTCTCCTATCGCTTCGCTCCCTTTTGTTCAGCCCACTTACACACAGGTGCTGTAGTGTTGCAGCATTCGCAGCTAGGCAATTGCAAAATGGATGTGCAGCTTAGGATAATGGCGTTACGACTTTTACGATTCAATTTCAAGGGGGGAAGGGGGAGAGAGAGAAACGCGCGCAACGCCAACTCCATGTTTAGCTGCAATTTTGTTAATTTTCCGACTGCTTTGCGCGCATTTTGTGCACGCTCAAAGTTTTAATTAAGCTAAAGCCAAAAGAACTTTATAGTGTATGTGCACACGAACACATATATATATAATCACACACACACACACACTAACAGCATTGCGTCAGCAAATTTTCGCTATTCATGCTCCGGATCCAAGCTGCCTTTTCATTCATTCAAAATGCCAAACACAATTCAAAAAATGTGTTACTATTTGGTCTGCCTTCCTCTCGCTCACGCTTCGTATTGCTTTCTCTTTCGCACACTAGCTTAGCTGACTCAAAAAGGCATGTTGTTGGCTAAATGTGTTGCGCTTTTGTTTGGAGGGAAGCCAACACGCTGAATGTGTTGCGGAATATTTTTGCACCATGCTCATTACGCTCTCTCTCTCTCTCTTTCTCTTTCTCGTTCTGTCTATCCCTCTCTCTATCTCTCTTTCTCTATCCGTCTCACTCACACACTCTGCTCTTCATAATTCTCAGACAAAAAGGGCAAATGCGAGTTTTGCTGCTGCTGCTTATGCTGATGCTGCCTGGCTGCGGTTAACAGTAAGCTCTAAATGCCTAGCGGCGGCCTGACAGACACTGAGCATCTTTTATGTTTTATTAGCCACGTTTAATTGAAATATGCACGCTATGTGAATGTGTGTATGTGTGTATGTGTGTGCGTGGAGTACTGTCTACCCAAAAAAAAAACTCACTTCATAAAATGCTCATTTAAATATATAAGCATAATTAAGTCTTCACATCGCACACTTGATGTTTACTAAATGTACAAAAAAATGACTCTCGACATAATTTCTAGCAAACATTTTTAACAGCTTTTGCTCAGCCAAGTGAAGAATATCCTTTTCCCTGGAATCCTCTCAAATTCCACGCTTATGACTTACTGCTTACAAAAAAATACATATAAATGTATATATACATATATTTTGTTGTGTAAAGAGGTGTCTATATACGTACATTTATATTTATATTTGTAAATTGTGTGCTACTTTTTGGCACATACACGCTCCACCTGAAGTCACACACACACACACACACACATCTCTTTTTCTTTTCATTTTTCTCATGCATAACAGGTACAAATTTCTGTCAATTTTATTGTCAAATAAATTGTAAAAATTGCAAAGATCCTGTGATAAGTTGTTTACTAAAGTATACCCTGCTTTATTCATCATTTACTTAAGCCAGAAAAATAAAAAATAAAAATAAAATATTAAACCAAACTACCTCATATGAAAATACATTTAGTGTGTTATTTTGTCGCATCAAAAAAAAAAAAACAAACATTAAATAATGCCTGAGGACCGGCTTGCATATCTTTCTATTATTCAATCCACTAAGAAATAGCATTTAGAAAAATGTTATTTTCATTATTTTGATATCTCTTTTGAGGTATTTCTTTGTTTGACAAATTTTGTTGTTTGGCTTGTTATCAAGTTGTCGATTGCTTGAATATTGAGTACATTTGCCAGGAAGAAATCGTAAATATTCCAATGGCAAAGCTCAGATAGAAATTTGATGAAATTTTATTTTTTGATAGCATTGAAGTCAAGTAAAGAGACAAACAACAAATTTGTGTTTATTTGTAGTATTAAAAAAGTTTTGTTAACGCGCCGAGTCATGAACAAGATTTATTTTCTTAATCCAAATAATGTCAAAAAGCCACAAAACAAGCGACAGCCGCATAAAACAACTTAGCAAATGAGCACACACACATAGCAAAAACCGAAGAAAAATGTTATTTATTGTTATTACGAAAATAAATAAGCAGCAAGAGCAAGAAAACAAGGCGCAAACCACACCCTCCCCGCACCAAAATGCAGTACAAAAATCTAGCAAAATAAAAGCGAAAGAAATTAAACAACTGGACTAACACACACCCAGATACATTCAAAGCAAATGGCCACGGCAGCCATTTTATATGCCATTACAGTGTAAATAAAGTATTGTTTATGTGTGTACATGTGTGTGTTTGTGTGTTTTTTGTTTGTATTTGTATGCTGGCAAGCTGTGTGCCAGTTACATTTACTTAATAACCTGTATCAAAGTTGTACTTTTTATAGGTCAGCCCGCAGCAGCAGTCAGGCGGACAGACAGTCGAACAGTCGGACAGGCGGACAGCACAACAGGTAAGGGGGGAGGGGCGTCTGGGGATGCCAGCAAATGGCATTACGATTATTGTGCCAAGTTCGAACTACGCCTTCACCGTACCGTGAGTTACGCTATATCAATGAGCCACAAAACTCGTAAAACTGTCCTCTAATTATTTATAGACTTGATTTGGCCACTGAATAAAGCTGTACATTTGGGCTTTAGTATTGGAAAATAACTAAAACTAATTGGGAAAGTACATTAAGTAAGCAGACAGATTGTTTATAGGTCAGTATCGAGTATTCAATGCTTTTTCAAAGATGTTTCGTTAGTCGATATTGTAGGGTAAAATCTTCACCTTAGTCAATTTATGTCTGGCTTTTCTTGCCTTTATACTTTTTGCATTTTACAGCCTTTTAACTGTCAAGTTTAGCACTCAGCTGTCCAATTTTCTCACATTCCACATTTTGTTGACTGTAACATACCGTTTAAAAAATGTATATTAATGTAGGGTATGAGTGTAAGGAGAATTAGGATTATTTTATTATTTATTATTTTCAATTTTCGCCACTTATTTTCCTAAGAGATTAACAAAATTGGCGCCCAAAAGCACGCAACACTTTTTTGTTTGCCCTGCTTTCACATTGAGCACACATTTGCGGTCGCAGTTGGTATTAGCAGCTCTTGCTTATGCACTTGATTGGCAGCCAAAGAAGTTAAGATTGCAATTTATCTCGTTCCTTGCGCAATTCAGGCAATTCGAACGGTAGAGGTTAGGAGCAGTCGAGGCCTCGGTCAAGTGTGAGTAATTGCAGGCAGTTAGACAACCGGAAACCTGAGAGGTCGAGAGAGCAGGAGAGCATGAGGTCCCAGTACGTCTATGAAATTTCCATGAGCATAGTGGCCAGATGCCATCGTAGCGACCTAAAAATAGCAGTCATAAGAGTTTTTCATTTTCCCGTTTCCCTACTTGTTGTACTAGCTACTGTTGTTTGGTTGGTTTGTTCTTGTTCTTGTTGTTTGTTATTGTTGTTGTTGTTTCGATAGCTGTTCAACTGCGCAGACGAAGTGGTAGCAAGGGAACTGCTGCTGCTGCTGCCTTTGGCTCTAGTCGAGGTCAGCTACAGTTGACTAAACATTTTCATTTCGGTTAAGTGTGTGCCTGTGTACGTGGGGATATGAGTGTATATGTGTGTTTGCAACTAGAAGTCAATGAGTTTTGCCACATGGCGATTACTTGCTGTTGGCAAAGCGCGTTGCGTGCTGGCCTTACAAGTTTGCTCAATGATTTCATTAAGTGCGTGCGTACAACAAGCTCAACAATCGATAAACCTATCGCAAAACTTTTCAATCATAGCAGGTCAACACAGGCACACACCCACACACACCAACAAATACCTTCCCATTTCCACCCACCATCACCAATTATAATTAGTTCTTGACAACACTAATAAGCTTATTAGAATCGAATTTAAAATAGATATTAACATTTTAATTAATGCCAATGCCCGTAGCCAGACTTATAGCAAACTCTGCCAACAGCTGTCTGCAAAGCCGTCAAATAAATAATAAATATAAATGTGATGAATATACACTTAAAGAATTTTCTGTTCAACAACAAACCGAACTCGCTTTTATATAAATCAGAAATATTTATAATATATTTATTCTTCGTATTTACCTTTAAATTCATATATGTCATATAAGATTTTACTCAATTACTGTAGTAATGAAAAAAAAATTAGTTTGCTGTGTATAAATATAACGGTAAATATATGCAGTGGCAGACAAAGCAAGAGAAGAAGTGACTAAGCAAAACAAAAAACAAAGGCGAAATCAGGCACAGTCTGAAGTAGATGTTGGAAGGGCGGGGGCTGGCGGCATATGGAGGGGAGGTCAAGTTTTCAGTGCGCTCTCAACTAATGAAAAGCAAACAAAGCATTCTTTTAGGCGCTATGCAGCTGCTCAACTGTCTTAAGTGTGTCTATGTGTGTGTGTAAGTCTATGTGTGTGTGTGTGAGTGAGTATGTTGCTCCTTAAGTATATGTAGACGTGTGTGTGTGAGTGTGTCTGCTGACGTCGAATTGTGTCGAAATGTGTGTGTGAACATACGTGCAACAGCTGCAAAGTTCAAAGAACGCGGCACAAAATTAAAACGGATTAGTCGAGGCAAAAGAAAGAAATAGAAAATAGAGCGAAATAGAGGCAAGACACGACCCCAAATGGGAAAGGGTAGTCTAAGATTACCCCCAAGGGATGTGAGAATGGAGAGTGGTATCCTGGCATGAAATGAGCTATAGATAAAAACCATTTATTGCATACTTATGACAGCTGCTAAGCAAACAAATACACATAAGTTTATATGTGGGTGTGATTTTGTGTGTGTTTTTTGTCAATCAAGTGGCACTCGAAAAATTTTCAAAATAAATTAAATGACAACTTAAGTTAGTTACTTTAATCAATAGCAATTGTTTGAAAAGTTGACTCAAAAGTCAAAGTCTATAAATTGAATTTCAGCTTGATTAAATTAGTAGTTGTTCGCTTTGCCTTGTGTCAAAAGTCTTTGAAGCTTATAAAAAATTCAAAAACAACTAAAACTATTATGTGTAAATAAGAATATTTAATTGGTTATGAACGAATAATTTTATTTATTTTAACAATATAATTACATTTTTTACATAGAGTTTATAAATTTTCTCAATCAACAATAAAAAAAAATCAATAATTGCTGGGAAATAAATCAATTAACCTGGATTTCAATGAATTGATAAACTAATTTCAATTTCAGGAATACTTTCTCTTCTTTTTTTTAAGGATTATTTTCGTTCAAGATGCTCTCAAGCTCATTGCTTAAGGACTATGCTTTAAGGACTTTCGGCCACCGATCACATCTCAATGTATATTATATGCAATATTTGTCTCGGACTTTCAGAAAATTCTGAAAATTCAAGAGCATTTACTTATTTGATTACGCACAGAACTCAAATGCAGCAAACACACATTTAAGAGAGACACTCTTTGTCACTCTCTGCAGCAGCCCTTAGACTCTCAGAGCATCTGCATAGAAAAGCTTCACGATTTGAGCTTTTGCGCTCAGCACTCAAAAAGGATGCCAATGAGTGTTTTACTCAATGAAAGGAATGCTGTGCTCTTTCTCTCACACTCGTTCTCCCTCTCACTAACGCTCTCTCTCTCTCTGAGAGACGTTCTCTCAGCGTGTGTATTAAAGTTTGTCGCATTGAGTGGCCATTGAGTCAAGTGTTCGCACTTGATTTTGCGTTTGCCTTTGCATTTGCCTTTGCCAGTACTTGGGCCGGCTTCTTGTATATTTCTCCACTTGCTGTTGCTGTTATTTCCTGTGCAATCGGAGGGACCCTACCCCTACCCCAATCCCATAATATTAGCTCGCAACATTTTCTTTTGAGTTTGCTTTTCACATTTTTTCTTGTTATTTTTTTCTTGGCACTTCATTTCATGCCCACACACACACACCCACACACACACACTTTCTATTTATGCTTTGTTTTTATCTTTTGCTTATCTGTGCCCTTTTTCTTTCGCTTTTTATTGAACAGCCTTTTCATTGTTTGATTTTTGTCAACGCTTCTTCCGTTGATTTTTTCGTCTCGCTCTCACACTTGATATCTTTTATTTTGTGTGTTTTTTCTTTCGATGTCTAGTGCTCTCTCTGCCCGTTTGTTGTTCTTTGTTTAACTGGTCGCTTCATCTTTTACTTACATAAGTGGCTTAAGGGGCAGACAGGCAGGAAGGTAGGAAAGAGAAGAGTTCCTAGAGGGAACGAAAGCTTTGCTATTTGTTTCACCATTCATTTTGCGTGTTTGATTTTTATTTGGCATTGTTCATTTTTCGGTTAGTTGGTCTTTTAATCGTCTTTTGCTTATTTGTCTTGACTTTCTCATGTTGTTTCCTTTTTTCTAGTTACCCATTGCTTGCTCGTTTTGCTGGGGCTCAGATTTTGCTGCGTTGGCTTTTGCTATCGCTTTGGCTTGTCGCTCAGTTTCAATTAGTTTGAGCATTGTTTAAGTGGTACTTAAGCGCTTTGTAGTCACTGATCTATTGGAGACCCATTTAATTGACATTTTGCAATCGCAAGCAAAAAGTTCCAGCAACTCCCCAACACTGACTCCGACTCGGACTCACTTGATGTTTGTTTGCCTGTAACTTTTGCTGTGAACAAATTGTTCATTAGATGCGATTTTATGTCATTCAAACAATGTGAAATGACCTTGTTCGTTTTCACTCTTCAAGTAAATGCAAGTAATTCGATAAGCTTTTCATTAGCTTTGGCTGCTTGATACTGTTGCTTTCTGTAAGCTTTTGTAATAACCTTTAATCTGTCCTTCTATTGAGTTACATTTTCTGCGAATTTGAATTTATTTATCTCATTACAATTTCTTAGAGTTTTTTCAACAGTTTCATATTCTCCGAATAGTTTTAATTAATTCTAACTAATCTGTGCACTTCACTCTAATTTTCTAACGAGTCTTTCATTCTATACTTTTGACATTTCAACTTGACATTTTACATGAAAGTTATTCATGCGTATTAACTAAATTATAAAATAATATTTATCAATGTAAAACAATTTACATCTTGTTAAGCTACAACATCAAAAATGCAGCACTTAAACGTCTTTTATTATGCCACATTGCTTTATGTTGTGTACACATTGGTGTGGTTCTTAACCCTCGAAAGCATTGTCAAAAATTTGCACCAAGCATCTTTTTCACTGAGCTTCATAAATCCTGCTTCCATTTAGCGAAGCAAAACAAGTAGAAAATCTTTTCAATGCAAACAATTGAAGCATAAAACTATGGCACGCCATTTTGCAAAACTGCATTTAAGGCGGGCCAATGAGATTTATAGCAAGTGCCATAATTGAAAAATTATACAGATTAAGGTAAAATTTTCAATAAACAATAGTGAATTAAGTGAAACTGCTTTTCTTTTATTAATTGCCCCTTACAATATTATTTTTGCGCTCGTTAAATAATTGTTTAGCTCATTTTTATAATTTATCACATTCATCTAAGTGTATTATGCTATTGATACGCTAATTAGTTGCGTTAATTTATCAAATGTGCGCACACCTGAAAACACTCACACTCACACACCTACACATACTCATACACACACACACAGACTCACTTCACATATACACAGACACTTACACATGTAGCCAGCCCATCCACTAAAAATTCTGCTGCAGTAGCAAAAAATTGCTACTTAATTACACGACATTGGCATCCGCTGGCAAGTAGTACTCGCTCTCTCGCTCACTCTGTCTATCTCTTTCTCGCACACACATATTTCTGCTCAACCCATTGGCATTTTCATTCGCATCGCAACGTCAATGTCACAAGTGTGCTGCAGTGTTGGCAAGTTCCATTTCCCGGCACAGCCTCAGGTAACTTCACAATTAACTACTAATTGCTCATACGCGACGTTGGCTGCGCAACACTACTAGAACAAAGTCAGTTGGGCGAAACCAACCCACCCACCCATCCCGCAATACTCCCCCTCAGCCACATCGTCTTGGCGCTGTCAAGTCTTCTTGGCTTTTGCTTTTGCTCTAATTATCCGCGCTGTCAGCCACCTGCTTGCGCTCCTGTTGTCCTGGCCGTCTATTTACTGAATTAAGTTTTAAATTTTTATTAAATGCTTTGCGCATTTCTCGCGCTCATTCTCTTCTGTGTTTATCTCCCATTCTTCTTCTTTTGCTGCTGCTGCTTCTGCTAATGTGGAGGCTACTGTAATTAGTTTTTAATTGCTTTTCAGTTGGCAACTATGCGACCTCGAGTCCTGTAAATAGTTGTGTTGCCTTTGTGCGCTTTTCACTTCCTAATCCAAACCTTTTTTTTCGGAGTTATATTTTTTAAAGATTTTCATTTTCTGGTATTTTTGAGCTAGGTACGCTGGTCACCACATCTGTGCCGTGTCAGCGTGTCAACTCAATCAGCAATTGGGCTCCGGCAACATCAGCGGCGTGTTAAATATGCCCGGACCCGAACCCATTGCCACACAGAAAAGTAATCAGAAAACTTTTGCAATAAATCTATAAATATACATATATATATAAATATGTATGTACGTGAAGCGATAGCGCTTGTGTTAGTTTGCAACACCCTCCCTCACAGCCGACCCATTTATAAATTCCAATTTTGCATACTCATGCAAGGGAAGTGTATAACAATTCTGAAATAGTGCGATGCTTAAGATAATGTGAAAGTAAGGCGAAAAAACAAAAGTCAATGAGTTACAATAGAAACGTGCCGGTTATGAAATTCGCTTTAAAATTATAATACAAATCGTAATCGATATACGTGCCAGTTTTATCGATAACTTATCTAAATCAATATACTGTGTTTTTGACAGCATTTCACTCAAACTTTATCACAAATTGGATAAGCCCACTTGTAACTCATAAATACACTACAAATATTCTGGGTATCAATCAATTGCAGTCACAAACACACACACACACAGGCACCTCGATTCCCTGCGCACAGGAGACCGGCACTTCCGTCGCTTGTGCAAATGTCAAACACATGTCGAGAGGCGCAAAACATTGACAAACAAAATGAAAAATTTTGATGAAAAACAAAAAATGAAAAATATGTAAAAGCGAAAATATGCCGCGAAACAAAAAAGAAAAAAACAAAAAAACAAAAAATATGTCGCAAGCGAACAACAAAACGAAGAAGAAGCTGGTAAAAAGAACAGAACAAAAAAAAAAGGTGTGCAAACTGGCAAAGTTCCAACTCATTTTGCGCAAATGACGTGCAATTTGGTGTGCCAAATGCCAAATATTTAAAATGCCCAAAATATTTGCCCGATACAGAGGCTGACGGGCTGACAGCCCGATGGTTATGGTTGCTGCATGCAACAGCAGCAGCTGCTCAAGTTTCGAAAATCACCCATTCGCAACGCTGACGCTGGCTTCAATTGCCGTTTTGATGGTTCATTAAAATCTTTCTCTCTCTACGACTAAACCAAGCTTCATAAATTGGGCACAGGTGCCGACGCATTGAAATAGTAAATGTTTTAGACAGCTGTTGTTGTTTGGAACATTTTTGAGACAGAGGTATGGGCGTGGCATTTACCAAATTAATGTCTGCCACAGCATTAGATAAATGCCAATATAAATTAAGCTATAATTGGAATTCAGTTAAAGCTTTTCTTGCACTTTAATTGGCAACATTTCGGCTGACTTAAGCTTTAAATACATACTAAATGTAATGACAAGGACAGAATGGTTGTCAAAGACACGTGTTTTGAACATCCTGTTTGTCGTGTATTTATATCCTGTAAGAGCGGTAAGTAAATAAATTGGGTATTAAAGAGAAGTAATATTTAATGTTGTAGAATAAATAATTTTATATCTTTTTCCTGTCTATATTTTATTTTGCTTTCTTACCTATTCGTTTAGGTATAAGTAATGTAAACACAGTAAAAATCTATATAGTTAGGGATAAAGGGTATTTATGAGTCGTTCATTGTAAGCTTAACCACTATGATATATTTTACATTCATGTATTGTATATATATGTGAATGCAAATATTGACTGCCGTGGCAATATGTTTTCATGTCAAATGTCCTCTTACATATTTCACATAAAAATAATAATAAATATATATATATATGTCAGCCAGACAGCTTAAGCGCATTACAGGGCATTTTCAAGTTTATCATATTATCTCTGTACATTATCTAACTTGTTTTTATTAATCTATATGCGGCGCACGCACCGAAGGCGCCTTTTACCCAATGTCTTATACATTTTTTTGTCTTTTTTGGCATCATATCCAATTTTAAACATTTTTTTTCTTTCTCAAAACTCAATTACTGGGTGAAGCTGCTATGCCACTGGCGACAACGGGCGCCAGGTAATTGCCCGAAAATTAAAGGAAACACAACTAAGCGGAAGGGGAAGTTGCGTGGAACTGTTTTATTTTTTTTCTTAAAGTTAAAAAATATATATAAAAAAACTTTTAGCTTTGGCATACTTTCGTCTCACATTACACAGCAACAGCATAATGAAAGCAAACAAAGACAGCAGGAAGAAAGAGACTTTCGAAAGCTGGCGGCAAGCAGAGAACGCTGCAATTATGCAAGAAGTTTGGCCAAAAAAGCGCGAGTAAGTAAATCGAGTTTGAGTGAATGTTAATGACTTGAAGTGGCACACAAAGTCAACTCAAAGAATGCCTGACAACGAATGCCACAGGTTGACAAACATTGGCGCCCCCAGCTTGCGACTTTCAACTCAAATGTGAGTGAATCCAATGCACAGAAAAAAATTACAGAGTAGGTGATGAATTCACAACTAAGTCGTAATGGTAAATCGTGTTTTATAATATAGTAATAAAAAATATAACAAAATTATTTTCACTAAGGTAAATTTATATTAAGAATCATCGAGTATTCTCTCAGTGTTAAACTGCTACTCCGTACACCTTTAACTGTCGGAAATGGCGTAACAGCGCAAATGGCGCCAGCTAAAATGTCTGTTTGTTTGCTTCCGGTGTGTGCAAACAACACAAACACATTACACATCAAGTGGGCAACACTCACCTCCACCATACCCCCACCACCACCTCCACCAACAACAACCTAGCTAATGTATACCTTATGCGAAACGCAATGGCAGCAGGTGAAAGCCACAGTTAGACAGGAAGTTTTGGGGTGGGGAGTAAGGGAAAGAAGTTGAAGCAGGCACCACAAAGTCAAATGGCAAACCGCGCACTCAACGAGTGCTACGCACTCCGAATACTTAGTTCATCTTAATAATTCATAAAAATTTATGCGAAATAGTCAACATTTGCGTTTGTGTTTGTGTTTTTGGTGTCTGTTTCTCGTTTCTCGTTTTTGGTTTATGTTTTTCAGTGTGGTGCGGTGCGTTTTGTCAGTGTGGTAGTATCGGTGTTGGTGTCGCTTTCTCGTGTTGGCAGTTTATGCCAACCAGCATTCATATTGTTTGCCCCGGCGGCAGCTGTTTCTGTTTGTTTTGAAAGCATCAAGCATCAAGCTGCACATTTTTAGTTTTCCCTGTAAACACAAAATGGGGCAAATTCAAGAGTATAACATAAAGATAGAAAGTAGTCAAATGACTGAAAAGATGAAGTTAAGATTAAATATCCTATCATTAATGAAAATATGTAAAAAATATTTATTTTTAGCTTTAATATAAAAGAACATTTTTCAATATAGCTAAAACCAAAAATTGCTAATAACTTTACAGAGCAGCTCCTCGTCGAGAACTCGCCAGCGTCTTTTTGCATTCATATTTGTATTATTTTAGTTTTGTTCCGCATTTTGCAAAAGTGAAAAATAGTGTATTTTGAATACTTGCACAAGTAACATGCAGCTGCCATTTCGATTTAACAATTCGTATATAAACAAAAATATGTATATATATATACGTACGTAATACGATGTGGTCCATTCTATGATAAGCTGCTTTCACTCATTTTTGTTTTTTTTTTTTCACATATGAGAATTGCTTTTAGAAAATAGTATATATGTATTTTCGGTAATGTGTATCTCAGGCACTTTTCACACACACACACACAAAGCAGTAATGCGACTGTAATGTTTATCAATGGCAATATTCTAACATGTGTTTTATCTTAAACAGTAAATTCTTATTTTACATTGAGGATAAATATTGCTTCAAAATGTTGACCCTTATACAACCTGGTGTTCGGAATCGTCTGTCAAACAAAAATTCTTTTTTGAATATTTGATTTAATCCTTTCTAATGCCAATGTCTGCACAATTAAAGCAAAAAAATTTTAAGAATTTAAGCTGCTTATCGTTTCCAATTGAAAAATCTCAATTCCATTTGCTATTTACATGAATGATGCGATTATAATAAAGAAAAGCCACCCGAATCATTCAAAACCATAATAAGACATAACAGATAAAAAATTCTTAAAATTATTTTACAAAGTGGAAAACGTTTATTTTGTTCCTGTGCACTTATTTTTTTAACTCGAATCAATGGGTAAACTTATTGCTACACTAAAGATGGCTGGGCTTTGGACTATAATCCAATTGGAGACGTTTATAATTTCGTGCTTCGCAGTACAATTACACGGATGATGCATCTCATTACCATAACAATCTTAGTAGGTATAATTGCATTCTATTCCATATACGATTTGGTTTTTGTGCTACCAAAACTAGTGGAAATTAAAAGCTATGCGTATTTGCTTAACCTGCTAATATGCTTCTTCATGCTATGGAATATTTTTGGTAACATGTGGCAGTGTGCTTGCACCAATACAATCTTCGTGGCCTTGCCCCAGAAGCGACAACAGCCACATCCGACAGAGGCTAATCTGTGGCGCATGTGCACCCATTGTCAGATTTTGGTACCACCACGAACCCGCCTGAAACGTGATCATCAATGCTATGTGACGAACACCTGTATTGGTCATGGGAATCAACGGTATTTTGTTGCAATGATGCTGCACTGTACACTCGGCTGTACTCTGGTCCTTAGTTACAATCTGTTGCATCTGTGGGAGTATAGGTACATCGTAAAAACACTTACTCATTTGCTATATATGTTCACATGTGGCATATGATCGTGAATTCCGATGAGTCGTCCAGACAAGTTGTATTTATTTTACTCGTGCTCATCATCAATGTGTGTTTGCCTTGATTTTGAGTGGAGTAATGCTCGTTTTACAACTATTTATGATCAACCGTGGCAGCTGCTTGACATCCATGCGAGATCGCAACTACGATTTTGGGTTCTGTGCCAATGTGCAACAGGTGCTGGGATGTTTTGGACGCTGCTCTCGCCGCTGGTGCACAGTCAACTGCCACAAGACGGCACTCGGTGGCAACAGCCGTTGAACCATGAGCACAAGAAGCCCGCCTGAATTTAGTGAAATCCCCTTTGAATATTCACAAATTGTATGTGTATGTTTGTGTGAATGTTTGTATTATGCTTTGAGCAAAATCGTGTTTAATGCCTCATTAAGCAGGCAATTTGTTTGCTTATTGCCATAGATAATTACCACCGCAGCGGTTGTGGGTGGTTGGCTTTGCTGATAAGACACGTGGCACATAGCCATGCGCAACATTTTATCTATTAACTCGTTGAATTTGAATCATTTCGGACGCAAAATCTAAGAAAGCGAGATGTCTGCAGAGTACGAGTAAGAAAAATCATTTGTCAAAAGATATTGCCTAAAAATAAATATCGGAAATGTTAAAAACTTTGAAACTGTCGAAAAGTGTATCTTTTCTTCGACTTCCAATTTAAAGTTGTTCATCGTCTTTATGTGCATAAACTTTTTCGGAATACGTTGCCGGAAGTAAGAAGACAGATTGGTAAGGCAGATTTTTTCCAGATATTGCTGTTCAAGCCCCACAAAAAGCAGACTGCACCTTTTGCCACATTTCTGACGCAGTCAGAAACACTTGTCAAATGTCAAAAAATCCCCAAAAACGGTTGAAAAATGACAACGCCAGTTGAGAGTTGCCATTGGGTTGGGTGTTTTGTGGAGGGGGGGCAGAATTAATGATACTGCATGTCAGCGACAAGCCTCGAAACATGAAATCAAAAGTCCACTTTTAAAGGGCAGAGAGAGGGGACAGAGGGAGATAGCAATGGGCGCATGTGCCACGTTGCATGAAAAATGTTCGAGGTGTGAAATCCGTGCACAAGCTCTAAACAACATAATTGCCAAATAAAAAAGTCGCCGCCGGCTGCGTTGACGATGCTGCCGCTGCCGCCTTTTAGCTTGACCATTAATCAAAATTGTGGCCAACTGCCAGTGGGAAATGTGGTCGCAAACAAAAAATACACAAAACAACACAAAAACAAAACACAAAAAATAATGTGAAATCAGCGGGAGTCGTTCCAGTATGAACTGAAAAGCAACTTCCCAACTGAGTGCGCTGAGAAATGCGACGTCAACACTTTTAAGCCAATCAGCAGAGCGCTTTGGGGATTGGCTCCCTCTGTTATCCGCTTATTCCAGAGTTGATGTTGAAGCTTGCTCAAGTAGCGTTCATCGTTTATTACCGGCTACTACTCCTGATGGACACCTAAAATGGCGAACACTGATTGCTGCACCGTTCTCAATGCTCAATTGTCAACTTCCGGTCGCTGTTCAATGGCGACGCTTCCGTTTACTCTCTGCTGGCGTCTGATAACTGCGTCCATCCAGCACATCTTTAATGTACAAATCAAGCTGAAACACGGATTGACCAGCACGCTGGGTGGTGACCACAAACCGACTGGGCAACTACCCTCACATTATCAGTCAAATATTAATTTGTCGCATTGTTTTCCAGAGGGGAGCAACGGCATCTGTTGTGTATATTTCACTGTTCCATCAACATTGCACACGGAAAAAAACCTTGCCTATCACAAATGAAAGGGGGAAAGAGGGTACAAGTTGAAAATGAACTTTAAACTGCGGGCCTTTTTGCTGTTGGTGTTGGCCCAGGCTGGAGCAGAGTGCGTCCCACTGACAGTTTGTCCCTTAGAGCGGATAGTATGGCATGCCATGGCATGGTATAGGAGGCGTTGTTAGAGGTTGCCTGACTGCCAGCTTGGTTGTCTGCTTTTGCATCAGCTTCAACTTCTGCCTTTCGTTTCGTTTGCTTGCAGTACCAAATTCACCCCAAAGCATTTGCCAACAGCCACTGCACAAAGGACAATGACAAACAGACACACAGAGAGAGAGTGAGACTGCTGCTGGCCGGGATCATGGGGGTCATTGTAATCATAACGGTAATGTTGACGTTCTGTGTGTGTTGTATATATCTTTTAGCTGTGTGTGAGTTTTTGAGGCAACGCATTTCAAAACCAAAAAAAAAGACCGAACTAAATGCAAAATAAAACTGAATATGCTGAAAGGTCGCCAAATTAGTAAAATCATGTTAGAGGCACATACAGGGTGACTCTGCTGCTAATGCCAAGGAAATTGTCCATTATTTGGGTCTTACTTAAAAAAACCGAGCACAGCAATTGTTGGCAGGCAAGCAATAGCAATTGACTGAATTGCTTTCCTTCTGTTGTTATTGCTGTTGTTGCTGCTGCTGCTGCTGTCGGTTTATCTTAGCGACGTCAACTGCGCTGCCTGCGTCAGTGTCTCTCTGTCGCTGCCTCTGCCACTGCTAACGGCGCTGCCCTTGCGCTATTGGTAAAATGTGAAACACTGCCGGAAAGTGAGCAACTAAGCAGTTTGCGACAGTTTTTATGATATTTCTCTTGTGTATTTTTCTTTTGTATGCTTTTGCAATTATTTCCCCTGATATCTCTGTTTGTGTATGTGTGTTTGTGTCTGTATGTGTGTGTGAGTGGATTGTAATATTAACAGTAACAGTTTGAATTGCTTTGCTGACTGCTTCTTCTGCTGTTAACCAAACGAATCCAGCCTAAAAAGCACTTCACATTCATTTGGCATTCGCTCAGTTGTCGGTTTTGTTTCTGTTTTATATCTCAGTAATGTGATTTTTTGCACACCTTTTTCTTTGAAATTCAATACATTTTCTGCACATTTGCATACATTTGTTGTTTATGCTTGAGTGTGTGTGTGTGTGTGAGTTAGTTCTTGTTGCTTTCGGTGTCATAACTTCATTTGGCCCCCCCCCCCAGATGTGTTATGCCTTTAACTTGGCATCACACTCACAGCAAAGTAAATTTATTCATGTTTTTATTATGTCATCATAATACTTGTAAGTTATTTGAGAAGGCATATATATGTATACTGTACACCCTCGCTAAATGCAACATCGTAACATTCGTACTCTTAACATTTTGTTGATCATCTCTAATAAATCCCATTCTTTTAGTTAGAGTGTAAAATCTTCGTCCTACTAAAATACTTATTTCTTATCTTTCTTAGGTTATTTGCATTTCTGTTTAGATACTGTGTTGGTATATTTGTGTGTGTGTGTGTGTGTGTTTGCAACACCCCTTAAGTGTCTGACATTGCCATCAGTTTTATTTGCATGGCACTCTACACCCCCGTGCCACAGATAGCCAGCACAAACACTTCCACCCCACCCCACTCTCCTTGTGGTCATTTTACTGATGTTTCTATCTGCACAAGGTCCTTACGTGGAAGTCCTGTCCGGTATGTTTATGTATGAATGTCCCCTGCGCTGACGATGCCGTCGGCAAATGTTGAAATCGTGCGAAAAATTAAATAAATGGCCAACTCAATGCTTTTACCATTCGATTTGCCATTTTCCTATACCCATCCTTATCCGTTTTTCCTTTGCAGTTTTGACCCATTTTATTTATGCTTTTAATACGCGATAATTTTTGCATTGATTTGTGCTACGTTTTTTGCCTCTTTTGTACCTTCGTTTGCCTGATATTTTTTAACCGATGGGTATTCGATTTCAGGCAACCAAAAATTTGCCTGCTGCTGCTGGCTGGATTGGACTGACGTCAATTCCATTCGCAATTTCCGCGTCAATTAAAAAATTGTCTGGATTGAGGGCATTTTGCATGCACATCACGCACACACCCTAAAGGACGCAGCGGTGTGTGGGGGGTGGGTGGGGGGTAGAGAGGTGAAGTGAAGTGAAGGCTACCAAGCATTGTTCATCATAAATAAATACTGTTAATTTTTCAATTGTCCGCTGAGCGTTTAACGGCCTTGCCGCATGCCCTAAGGGGCACGTGCGAGTGCGGGCTAAGGGTGAAGGGAAATATGTGGATCGAGGAGGGAGGCCGGGGAGCTATCGAGCCTGGTCAACGAGAGTCGCGTTGGTGTCGCACGCCAAATTGATTGACAGCGGGATTGGGAAATGGATGCACGTACTCCGCGTATGGCGCGAGTAAGTGCAAAAAGAAAAATGTCAGAATATTTAATATCAGCTAGGCGAATATTAAATGCCCTTCGTTATAAGCCTAACTTTGATATGATAACTTATACGTCTACCATTACTATTTTGTGTAAGTATATGTTGAAATATGAAATAGATCCACCTAAAAATAGTATCCACATTTTACAACTTTATGCAAATACCCTTGCAGCTAGAGGGTATAACATATATTTGGTATCGAAACTTATTTTGGGGACAAAGATTGACAGGCGAATGGGCAGCAGCAGCAACAGAAACAGCAGCAGCTGGGCCAATAAAGTTGACAGCATTCCGCCAGGCAAACGTGACAGTTGCGTGTCTCGAACTGGAGCTGGATCTGGATCTGGTGGTGCTGCTGGTGCTGATGCTGGTCCTCGTGCTGATGCTGAAGTTGAGTTCCCAATCTGTGCGCACGTTTCGTACGCCGTTGTCTAGTCGACAAACTTGGCACCGGCACCGGCGTCGCACCGGATATCAAACCGTAGGCTGCTTCTAATATACAAATACAAATAGGAATACACGCGAGCTTTGCCACATGCCACATGCCGCATGCCACATCAGCAGCTGCTGTCTGTTTGAGTCTGTGGCGGAACTTGATGAGCGGCAGCCATTTTAATTTTTGTGACTGACTTCTATAAATCTGTCAAGCATGACAGAGTTGAGTTCTCATCCACCGACTCCATTCCTTTGTGCCGGCGACACACTTGCAATTGGAATTTCTAATCGAAGCAAATTGAATCACATGTCCCTTTGACGCGATATGTCGCGGCGGGTAGGCAACAAACAATGACAACTGGAGAGGCAGCTCAAGTAGCAGCTGGAGAAGGTAGCTTTAGCAGCAGGATATCATCCGGAAAAGGCTGTTGCTGTTGTTGTTGCTGTTGTCGTTGTCGTTTCGTGCGTGGTAAAGAAGCATATGAAAATTTAGGCAATCAGTGAGGCATAAATCAACTTTTGGCAAAGTGGCTGCCTAAAAGGGACTCAAGTTGGCTCAGAAACGGTGCAAATGGAAAAGATAAACGATTTCCGTGCCCAAAACAGACAAACAATATATATACATAAATATTATACGTGCAATATTTACCGAATGTTTCTTATTCGCATTTGCCACTTGACGTTCCAAAAACTTATTGTAAGCAAAAAAGTTGATGGATACAGCCTGAACAACCGATCTGGCAACGCTGCTAGTCTGTATTATCCCGTTATATATATTTAGCAGCTGATATACAGTTAATCAAAGTAGTGGTGAGATATGTGACAAAAAGATGTTGCAATATTAGCTTATCGATAAATGCAATATTTAAAGTTTTCATTATGTTAACTAAAATAACAAGGATTATAAAATCATAAATAATTATGCTCAAATGAACATTTGTGTTTTTGGAATTTATCATTACAATAATGCATTGCGTGCTGTAGGCTAAGCTGTGGGTATTACAAAATTTATTGCAAATGCAATGAAATAATCAATTTACTTACAAAATTAATAGCGAATTTTAATTTTGCGGCGATGGCCATTTCCACAGTTTCCCGTATTCATTAAGCAATTGTCGTAATTAATGAAAAAGCCGCGATGAAATTCCAAAAAGCCTAAAGCACATTTTAAAGTTGACCTTTGGCTTTAAAAAAGTGGGCGTGGCTGTAAGGTGTACTCGACAGACCACCTATTTTGTGTCTTGTGCCAGACAGACAGAAGGAGTTGTGACTTACTCGCCTACTCCCCCCAGGGCCCGGTCTAACTTGTAATTTGTATCTTGTGTTGTGTTGTTTTGGGCGAGTGAAATTAATTTACGATGTGAAACTTGTTTGCGCTGAGAAGAACCCTTTTTGCGCTCTGCCGGTCTGTTGAGTCTATTGAAGCGTTTAAATTGCTGTCAACAAAAGGCAAACAAATAAATAAAAGCCAAAAAGCAATGGTTAAGGGGTCTTTCCCTCAGTGTGTGTGTTTGTGTGTTTGGCAGTTGTTTTACCCATCAAATGACCCATAGAAACCAAAACGAAACGTGCGCCACGACCAAAGGATTAACACGTTCCTTGGCTAGCTGCTAACTAAACTAAATGCAAGATATGTAACTTGTAGAAAATATGCATGAGGCGATGGCAGCACTTTAATTAACATAGCATGACAAAAAGGCGGACCAACAGGAACGTGCGGTAAGTCTGCAAATCAGATAGAAATCTTTAAGTGAACGCACGCGCCACTATATGGCCCCCGATGACGATAACGACAACGACGACGATGACAGTGATGTGGCGGGCACAAAAATGGCCCACACAAGTGCTAAGAAAGTGAAAGCAGAAAAACAAATCGGTTAAGAAGGTAACCACATCAAAGTGGCTGGCTAGCCAGTCTGTTACACTCTAAAAAATAGCTGTGTAAGCTTACAACGAATAAGCACTACAAGAATTTATGTACGTTTGTTAGTAATTTAAGGTGTTTCCACGGAGGCTGCTTTCGCGTTAGCATTTGCGTTCCAAGCGAATGAATAAGAAAGAAATTGGCAGCTGCGATTATTAAAACGTTTTTTATTCGATGTCAAAAACAGACCAAGCTTGGATTTGTAAGTTGATTGCATTGTGTTGGAAACCGAATGTACTTATATTTTAAGATTTACACCAAATATTTAGCAAACAGCTGACTTAGCTTTTTCATACATACAAAAATTAGCCATAAATGTTAAGAATTAAAAAAAAATGTTATTAACAAATAAAAAACCCCACTTAAAAGATTGTACAAAACATCTTATTTATAAAATCTTAAGTTTCAAGAAAGTTGAATAAATATTAATCTAACAATCTAAATAGCAAACGGTCACACATCTTCGATACTTGATTCGGTATCACAAAATTTGGATATCGATGATTCCATTCTGCGGTCTTCTCAAGCAAACACGTGAATTTTTGGCAAAGCTTTTAAATATAAAATCTTCTCTGAAAATGATATATAATTATAATCTAATTGTTCCAATTGAAACCGATGATAACTTGAGCACATCGTGGGAATTTCCATACGATGATACCAATTGTGAATTTGGAGCCCCGAAACCTTTTCTATGTGCGTCCATCAAAGAAGAGCCAAATGACGCAGAACTACAGCACGAAATAGAGCACGAAACACCTATTCAAGAAAATCGCAAAGACGATGTATTTGTTCCAATTGCACACAATGATAACTCGCGCACTTCGTGGCACTTGCCATACGATGATCTCAATTGTACTTATTACAACCTGATACCTGTTCTAGGTACGTCCATCAAACAAGAGCCAAATGACGCAGAGCTACAGCACGAAATAGAGCGCGAAACGCCACTACAGGATAATCGCAAAGTCGATGGTAAGCTGGAAAATGTCAAGTTTTCTCCGCACACAGTCATGGATACAAACATAAAGAAGAATTGGAGAATCAGTGTTTCCAAAGATCTGTTTGAAAAGACAGAAAATTATGAGGGAAAAGTTGTGTCCCAAGAACGTCCGAAGGAGCTATTGCTTGTCTCAAAAAGCAAGATAATAAAATCTACTCCAAAAGTTGATTTTATTGATAGTCTAAATGTTCCAATTGAAAACTGTTCACGCACTTCGTGGTACTCGGTATGCGATGATCCCTATTGTGCTTTTTGCACCTTGACAACTTTTCTAGGTGCGTCCATCAAACAAGAGCCAAATGACGCAGAGCAGGAAAAAGAGCGTGAAACGCCTCTACAAGAAAATCGAAAAGATACTTCGCAATGCAAGCTAAACAAAAAGAAGAATTGTACAATCCGAGTTCGCAGAGCTCTGTTTGGGAAGACAGAAAATGATGAGGGAAAAGTTGTGTCACAAGCACGTCCGATGAAGCTATATATTGGCTCAAAAAGCAAAAAAATAAAATCACAAAAACATAGCTCAAAAAATCAAATCAAAGCCAAGCCAGTGATGGACAACGCAACTATCACGGACCAGGCTATATCCCGTCTGGTAATGAATAATGTATCGACTCAAACATATAAAATTTCTAAACGCCGTCGCACCACATCTTAATAATAGTAATAATAATATATGCAATTGCGATTATAATAATTGTAATTATAATATATGTTATTGTGATTATTATAATTACAATCAAAACATTTTTCCCTATAATAATTATAACGAAAACTTCAATGCTTATCACAATTGGCTCTAAAGTGAATATCATATATATATATATATTATATATCATAATATATATATTTTTTATTCCAAATCTTACCTGATAAATTTTTTTCAAATATTTTTATTTTTTCTACTATAATTAACACAAACAACTATGTTAAACTACCGAAAATAAAGTTGTTTGTATAAATTTATTCAAAATATATTTAATGGGGTGTAAAATAAATATTCACAATGAATTTATTCTTGTTTAATTTATTTATTTTTATTCCAGCGCATTTATCATTTTATTACACTGGATTATAAATAATTGCATTGTTTATTGTTGGGTTTTTTTTTCAAGTGTTTCAAGTTGGCCATGGCTATAAATAGCCGTAAATGCCCAATAAAGCAAATGGCATCCAGTTTTTTGCTCTCTCATCATTTATAATGCATTCAAAAGCCGCAGGTAGGCAAAAAACCAATTCCAGTTTACAGCTACATGCACATTCTATGAATGCTTTTGATATACATACATACACATACCGGCTAATCCGTCAGTACTTTGCTGCTGTTGCTCCACACTTCAACGAGACTTTTGAGTGCCAGCAGGACATAATCGCTTGTTGATCCTTTGTAAATGCTTGAGAGCAAAAGGCAATGGCAGAAATTCTTTTCGGCCCAACAGCTGCTAGCAGAAAGGCCAAACTCTATTCGGTCACACGGGGTGACATAATCAAATCAATAATTTATGAGTTCACTTTTTGCTTTAAGCCGATTTACATGACCTGCACTTCAACAAACAACAAAAGCAACAACAACAACAACAAAAGCAGCAACACCAAAGGGATAGCAGGAAAAGTTTTTGCAACTGAAACTGAAACTGATATCAATTAGGTGGAAAGTGATAAGTTGCCGCCTGGGACTGTCAGTTGTTTGTCTAACTTGCGAATGTCAAAACTACCATGGGATTAATGCATGGGGGTGGGGGGGATGTAGGTATTCTGGCAGCATTAACGATGCGCACACTCCACACGCTGTGGAAGCCGTTCGGCGTTGTGGATGATAATGCTCGTAACTAATGCGAACCAGCGAAGTGTGCAATGTGTCTGTTTGTGTAAATGTGTGTATGAAGAGCGGTTGGTGGCGGGTGGCAGCGGGGTTGGGCAGTCCTATACACTCTTAACAGCAACCCTCGAAAACTCGAATGCTGCCGTCCCCTGTTACGGTCCACAGGGGAAATAATTGGAAAACAAACAAGAGCAAAAAATATAAAAACTGTCGCGAGCTGCTTAGTTGCTCACTTTGTGGCAGCGACGCAGACAGCGCAGTTGACGCCGCTGTTTCTTAGATAAACAGCAGGAGCAGCAGCAGTTGAAACAACAACAACAGTAACTACCAACAACAACATTAGCAATTCAGTCAATTGCTATTGTTTGGCTGCCAAAAATAGCTGGGCAGGATTTTTAAGTAAGAACCAAATAATGGGCAATTTTCCCTAGTTATCTAGAACCAAACAGCAGCAAAAGCAGTTGTGGGCACCCTGTATTTCACTAATTTGGCGACCTTTCAGCATTTTAGTTTTTTTTTTTGCATTCAGCATGCCTTTTTTTTGGTTCTGAAATGCGTTGCCTGAAAAACTTACACAGTCAAAAGATATACAACACACAGAACGTCAACATTACCGTTATGATTACAATGACCCCCATGATCCCGGCCACCAGCAGCAGCACTCTCTCTCTCTCTCTCTCTCTCTCTCTCTCTCTCTCTCTCTCTCTCTCTGTGTGTGTCTGTTTGTCATTGTCCTTTGTGCAGTGGCTGTTGGCAAATGCTTAGCGGTAAATTTTGTAGTGCAAACGAACGAAACAAAAGGCAGAAGTTGAAGCTGATGCAAACGCAGACAACCAAGCTGGCAGAAAGGCAGGCAGGCAGGGAGGCAGGCAGTCATGCAACATCTAACCAGGCCTACATCATGCCTCACTTCATGCCATACTATCTGCTCCAAGGGAAAAACTGTCAGTGGGACGCACTTTCCATCAGCATGGAGCAACAGAAACAGAAACAGCAACAGCAAAAAGGCCCGCAGTTTAAAGTTCATTTCCAACTCGGACCACTTTTTCATATTTTTTCTCCCTTTTTGAAGTTGGACAATGTTGATGAAACAGTCAAATATATACACAACAGATGCCGTCTGCTTGGGCACAATGCGGCATATGATTATTTGGCCGTTAATGTGAGGGTAGTTGCCCAGTCGGTTTGTGGTCAGTTCCCAGTGTGTGTTGGTCAATTTTGCATCTGTAGCTGCCTCAACAGCTTGTTTCTACTGGTACAAAGATGTGCTGAACAGGCATACGTAGGAGCATAAACGGAAGCATCGCCATTGAACAGTGACCGGAAGTTGACAATTGAGAGCGCTGCAATCAGTGCTTGCCATTCGGGTAGTCTATCAAGGGGCTGTAGGAGGATAAGGTACACAAACATTAGCTTGTAATGCAAGTTAAACGCTTTGCAGACAGTGCTTACAGGGTCTCTGCCAATCCCAACTGCGATCTTTGCTGATTGGCCCAAAAAGTGTTGATGTCGCATTTTTATTTGTGGGGGGGCAGCAAACCAAACAATCGCTGGGACAGATACTTAAGTGGGCGTTTGGCTCGGCTTGGCAGCTGTTTCATGTTTCAATATTTCATGCCATAGCCTCGAGTCGCATTCTGAATGTGTTGATTAATGGTTTGTCCTAAAGCCGTTGGCGTATTTTGTTTATTGTGTGATGACACAAGCTAATTTACCATTTATTATAAAGCACTTCCTAAGGTACTTTATTTGAACCAAAAAAGATAATGGAAACGCAAGCAACGACTTGCCAATCCCCTATATTTACATGTTCTTAAAGTCAAAACAAAAAACAGCTGATAAAAAATGCGACCAGCTTTAATACTAAAACTAAAACAAGCATTAAAACCACATACCAATTTTACGTGTGCCAAAGATAGCTGGTCACACTAGTTAATATTACTGTAAAATGCTCACCGCAAATTATTAGGCCTTCGACCACAACTTTGAATAGTTAAGCTCCTTCTGTTCGATTATTCCATAGACATTTGCATAAAGTAACAACTAAGCAAATCAATTCAGTTGAATTAACTTGCCTAAACACACACACACACACACTACCAGACACACTCGCACACAGATATAGATAAAGGGAGACACACACACAGCCTGAAGGGAAATCTCGGCTTCAAAACAGTTGAACTACATACTCGCCAAACGTTTGTGCAAAAATTCATCATACGCCGCATTGGTCGCCGTCGACGTCGCTGCCCAATGGCGGGCACGGGCACTGTCGGCTCGGCATGCGTGGCATGTGGCATGTGGCTGCGGTATGTGGAACACTTGAGGGCATGCCCTGTGTAGATGCCACAGACGACAGTTGAGTTACAGTGTTTGTTGTACAACACCAGTTGTTGTTGTTGTTGTTGCTGATATACTCTATATGCAATTAAAATGGATAAAAAGGGTATGTTCACTTTTAAGAATTCTATACAAAATCGATAGATATCGATCATGCTGAATTTTACAATTGCTTTGGTTTATGAGTATTGTGTCGGCTCAAAATGTTATAAGAAAATGTTAAGCATAATAAAATGAATCGTAATTCCTTTAGTACTTTCTTGATAACACTCTGAACATAACTTTTAACAAAAGTTCTTTAGGATTTCTCTACAGAATATCTCCCAGTAAACCCACTCGACTCTCGACACTCCTGCAGATTTTTGTTATTGTTATTTCTTGGTCCTTGGTGCTGGTACTTCTATACTGTTTTTGTGCACAATTGGCGCTACATTTTGGGCGATTTATTGTAGAAAATATATTTGGTATGCTGCTTATTGAAATGCATGGAAGGCAAAGCCGCAAACCCCTTTGGCCAAGTCCACACCCCGAAAAGACAACAACTACTATTTACGAACAGCAATAGCAGCAGGGTCAAAACAAATACCAGTACTTGAAGCAACTACATCTTGCAACCTCCCAACCTTAATGCTGCCAACCCCCATCTTCCGACACTATTGAATGCTTGGTTTTGGTGCCCTGCAGCGACCGCAGCATCTCCTCCTGCTACACTTTTTGGCTGTTACACTATAAATATAACATTAATTTTTATGTTTTCATATTTAGCAACGCTTCAGTAAACACACACACACATGCACACACAATAAGGCAGTCATTCGCCTTATTGCTGTAGTTTCAGATAGAGCCATTGAATGACGTTTATGAGCGATATCACTAACGCTGACGTCGCAGTTGCTGCTGCCGCTGTTGTCGACGTTAACGTTGACGTTGACGTTAACGTCGCAACGTTGTTTCTTTTTCTGCGCAACATGCAATGTTAGCGCGATTAACAGCGCTGTTAGGCGGCGAGCAGCATCCACACAACTGTTAATGCGGTTGCGACTGGGACTGCGACGTCAGCGTCAGCGCTGCGTTTTGTCTGGGTGCCTTCTATTGTCATTTTGGCACATGTGAAAATTTACCGTTACTTCTTGGCCGGCGCTTTCATTCATTCATTCGCTGTTTACATTCCGCTTTGTGCCCGTGCACATTTTTGTGTGGGTCTAACGGTTCTTCAATGTACCCGCTGCATTTTTAATTGGAATTAGTTTATAATGGGCATCCCAAAGAGTTCATTGTGTTGTTGTTGAAAAAGAAAAATATAAATGGAAGATGTAAATGATATTAAGAAAAATGTATTAAATATAAATAATTATTTTCACACAAGAACTAAATTAAATAAATAAATTCGTGTGTGTCATCATTATAATGTTCCTAAAAAAGAATAATATAATAAAATTCAACTTTAAATATTTCTTAACACTAAAGATCAGTGATTAAAATTAAGGTCAATGATCATGCGTATACATATGTGGATTAAAAATTGATTAAATTAACTGTTTCTTAATAATATAAAAGATGGGTTGGAAAAATATAATCTATAATCTAATAAAGTTTTTTAACCGAGAAACTGTTAACTTGAAATAACTGTTATATATTGTTATTTTTACTATTTCTACATAATTTTAAAGATACTTTAAACAAACACTGATATTCATTTTGAAGATCTTCGCATTAAATTAAACATATTGAATCATTCTTGAGGATTGACCCAGAGTAGTGAAGTAACAATGTTACAGTAGATTTAAAGAGCTATTGAGATCTTAAGTCATAGAGTAAAAATTATTTAAATTGATGACTAAACCATCATTATATAACGTTTCAATTCAAGCAGCTGCAATTCAAATTATCTTAGAATTTAAAAATAAATTTCTTTAAATTACCAGACGCCCTATCTAAACACTCAACTATTGGTAAAATTCCCTAGGAGCCAACTTCCTTTCAATACCTTTTCAGGGCATGCCCAATTGTTGCCTATTTCAATTACGGTACGGCCACAGATAGATGTCATACGATGTGTGACAGCGATAAACCTCAATGGCTGTCAAAGACAAAAACCCCATTCAAAGACCGGACCACTCGACAAACAAACGGTACATCGCATAAGACGGGAGAGGCGGAGCAGTTGAACACACGCCCTCAGCGATAAACTGCAGTTAAGTGGTTCATTAATATTGTTGAATGCGATTTGCCAGCGATTTTTAACGCCTGCAATTAGAAACGCCAGCAAATTGAAAACTAAACAGTGATACTGGTTGAAGACAGAGAAGTACGTCTGGCAAAGGGGGGGAGGCATCTGTCAACGGCAAACATGAAACTCGGTTTCGTGGGTGCTTCACAAAATGATTTACACACGTAAATCATAAATTATGCACTTCAAGTGGATGGCAAATGCAGATGATGACAATGATGGCAATGATGACAATGATGATGACGATGACGATGACGTTGCGATGACGATTATTGTTATAATAATCGTTGGCAATACCTTTTGTCTGTATATTGCCCATCCACATATCACTTATCACTCTTATCTAACTGCCTCACAATATAGTATTTTGCATTCCAGTTTTCACATTTTCTATTAATTGGCTCAATTGGCCTCGATATAGAAGGCTAAATGCTAATAATTTCCGAGTCGCGATTTCAGTTCACGTCGGTCTTTGTTAGGCATCGCACCGGGAATTCGCCAACGGTTATAGCTACGGCTACTATATATATCTTAACTGTAAACTTATCATATGACGTCTTTCCGCTGTTTAGTTTTTGGCAATTAATTAAAATATCTGTTTGTTTTTTTTGCAAATCCGATAAAAATTTTGGACGGCAACGAGATTTGTTAATATACATATATAGTAGCGACGGTCTTTTGATATTTTCTATATTTTGGCTTATCGTATTACAATGCATTTAAGTGATTTTCATGTGCTAAAATTAATTTTTGTAGTGCTTTGTTTTGGCCCGTGGAGCTCTCAAGGTTGGTATTTACACAAACATCGTACGATTGTAGGTTTAGGTTATTGACTCTCGAGCACGTAAGATATCCCAAAAGGATTGTGCGCAGTATGTAATTTTAATCAGTGTTGCAATGTGTTCCAGGTACATTGAATATATAAATCACTAGAAATATTTATGAGTCTAACGAGCTCTCAGAATTTGTATCTTAAAGATAAAGAAGAAAAATAAATTAATTTGTTTGATGAAACTATTTTATTCTCATTGAAAAGATCATCGTTATTGTAAACCTATCAGTTAAGAATGTATATCCGATCCCATAAATTATATATACTATGTATGTATGTCCGTCTGTTTCAATGCAAACTAACAGTTGGTCAAAATCAGCGAGATCGGAACAAGGATCAGATAATTGTCGGCCTTTTTAAGGCCTTTTACAAGATTTTACCATACTATATATATTTAACACGTATGATTTGTATTAACTGTATTTAAGATTCTGCATCCCAAAGACGACTTTGTTTTACTTGATTTTCTTTATATTTTTAGTTAATCTTTAGCTTTAATTTTTTAAGATTTATCATTGTGATTAGTTCCGTTCAATCCATTGACATTTCCCTATCAGCATTTCATTCATAATTTGATAAGCAACAGAAAAGTGCGACCAGCTGCTTTATTATAAATAACTTTTAATTAAAAATAGATTATTATTTTGGAAACCCATTAAGTTGAACGTTGAATTTCATTTCATTTAAAAAAAAAAAAATAGAAAAGTGTTGATAGCTAAAAATGATTTGGTAATAAATAATTCCCACGCTCTTTCATTAGGTTATCAGCATTAGGTGCCGGTTTAAATTCACCACTGACGTCAAAAATTCACCACACTTAAGAGCTGCAGCTGTTTACGATCTGTAAAGAGCAAACGAAAGCATCACTTTAAGAGAGAAACATACCACCTGCCCCGCTGAGATAATTACAGATTGCTCTTTTTGTGTAGAAAAGAAAACAAAACACATTTCGTTCATTTCGATTCTTATAGCAGTGATAAGCCGTTTTGAAGGTAGAGCAAAAAAAAAAAAAATTACAAATCGGAATACCAATATAAATGAAAATTGAGCAACTTTTGAGCACGCTTGCCTCTATCAGGTAGAGTAGAGTAGTTGCTGATCATAAGGCCGTCGAGAGGTCGGTCGGGCGGTGGTTGGTGGGGTCCAGTTCGAGGCAGTCTTGATGACAATTCGCTTAAATGTGCTGGCGAATTCTCAAGACGAATTCAGTTGAAAAACGCGCGTTGTACGAGACGGGCAGCGTTTTGCGAGACACAATATATATAGAGATCAAAAACCCAAATAGACAACCATTAAAATAGAACTTATACCAAGTGTAAATATAGCAATAACATTTACAAAAACAATAACAACACGTGCCAAATGTTCTGTGTTCTCTGACGTACGGCAAAGTTTTTGTTATTATGTTTTTCTCTTTATTTTTGGTATATTTTGATAAGACAAAATGACGCGTTTTTTTATCGGGTATTATCAGTGAGAAAAACGCGTGCCAACATCTGAAAATTTTTTAATTAATTAATTTGCGATAAAAAGATATGCAAAAAATGATTCGCTTTGGCTCTTAAACGTTGCCATACACGAAAACCAATTTATATTTGAATAATTTGCTACGTCAACAGATAATATTTGGTGTACGAGTGTACGAGAGTGTGTGTTTGTGAATGTTTTTGTTTTCACCTTCTCTTCGGTTTGTTTCAGTTTTACGTTTTGTCTGATCATTTGGCTGCCTTTGGCCAGACACCGACCTGTTGTTGTGCGTGTCGTGATTGTGCATGTGTGTGTGGATCGTATGATTTTGTTTTTTTTAACCAGTTTGGCAGTGTAACATTTTGTTGCATTTTCAGACGCTAGCTGTTGTTGATGATGTTTGTTGTTTTCGGCTCTTTTCGGCTCTTTATTTTTGTTGTTTTTGTTATTTGACGCGTTTTTAGTCGCTCGCTTTTGTGTCAGTGTATGTGTCTGTGCTTGTGTGCACTTATTTTGGCAAGAGATTTTCAATGTTGGCGATGTAGCGATTTTTCGTCGTCTCACTGATTAGATAATGTCAGCAAATCCGTTGCTTCCTCCTTGGTTAGTATTCAATTGACTTTCTACTTACACACACACACACAGGGCTCTTTAGCATGTCGAGAACCCATTGAAATTCAATCAAAGTGCAATCAAAAGCAAAACTGAAAGAAATAATCTCTTTAACTATTAAACTGATATAAACTGCATAAACGCACCGAGTATTGAGTATAAGAAAAACAGAAATAGAGAGACAGACAAGTGAGAACGTGCAAAAACCACAATTAAAGTGCATAAAACTAGACAAAGTTCATACCATGGCCATAGAGTTACGCTCTACAAGCACTCTCAGTGATACAACAACAACAACTGCAGATACAATAACAACAGCAACAACAACTGGCTACAACAGCAACAATAACAACAATATCAATTGCCAGCGACGCGCACAACAGCTGTTTAGTTGCATCTACGTAAATGCGAATCTATTGTTGCTGGCATTGATGCTAACACTGAGCAAATGTTGCACAGCCACGCCCACCAATCACCATCATCAATTGCTGCTACCGTCGACAGATGGCGCATCATTGTCCAAGGATCTTAATGACAAAGGAATACTTAACCTGGGCTTCAAGTTCCTCAACGTATCGGGAAAGATCGGCACGCCGCTGGGCATAGGTGAGAAATTCATTAAAAGCTAAAAAAACAGGCCTAAAAGCAAAATTATCTCAGGCCGCATTTTAAAAATTGTCTGGTCTGTTCAGGTTGGTGTAACTGGTGATGTTTGGTCGCGGGGGGCAGGGGGTGCGGAAGTGTGGTAATGGAGTTTGTTTTTAGCCAGACTGTGCTAATTTTAGACCGGGTTTGAAAGGTGAGCTGCATATGCAATGAGTCCATCTGAACAGAGTTCTAATTGCGCTTTGGTTGTTTCATCTTATCAAAGCGAAACTAACAGATGTTACTAAAAACAGGAAAGTTCATCTCTTAAATGCACCCCGAAGAGTAAATACGCTTGGAGATCAAATGCAAACTTTAGAGTATTAACGGCTTTCACAGCATGAATATTAAGTTAATATTTTCAAAAATATTATTTTTTATAATTAATAGCACGAAAAAAAGAAAAGCTCATTAATTGACTAAATTTCATTACGGAATTTTTCATTAAATTTGAAATACGTCATGATTTAAATATTACTAAATAAATCGACGTAGACGAACGTCATCAAATACGTCAACTATCAATCAATTATCAAGGTCATACTCTCATTAATTGACTGATAATGAATAAGTTGAGATAATTATAAAGCTCATTAAAACTTCGCTTAAAAAATGACTAAACCATTCAGATTTTATCACACAGCATTAACTGTTTAACAGCTTCAACATCAATTAAATTATACAGCAATACTCGAAATAAATATAGGTTCTCTTACTTTTCCTTTTGCCAATACTTAACATGTTGCCAAAAACAGAAAAAGAATAGCTTTAAAATCGTAAAAATGCTTTTAACAATTTTTTCACATTGCTCCAAATCTGATTGCAAAGTTTTGTTTGTCCAAACTTTTATTGTGACTTGCGGAGTTCCGCTTTGATTTGGTTTGTCTATCTATCGATTGATAAAGAAAAAAATGTCATTTGCGTCTTTATGACATTGACTGGATTACATTGGGGGTATTCCGGATCGTAAATTTCATTAAATCACACCACCTGCTCGTGAAGGGTGTGTGGATTTGTAGAATTGAGATTATCTTATCGTCACAATGTCGTGAATTTTATGATTTGTTTTTATTACGTCTTTTCGCATGGAATTCTAGCATTGAATTACTTCATTCAATCAGTTTAAATTGATAATGGAAAAATGTCGTCTAAATGATTTTAGTTGAGTGGAGCTTAATGAGAGATATTTTAGATTTTATACTTGAAAGATATTTAAGAATGTTAAGAATATTATTTATATTTGCCTATGTTTTACTTTTTACAAATAAAAAAAAAAAGCAAGAGTATATTATTTTTAGATAATAAAAAAGAAATGAGATAAACACTTTCTGAACTTTTCACTTTTGGCATCTGCAATTTTGGACTTTGCTCAAATCGTGTTCAAGATCGTAAATAACATTCTTCATATATGTATATTTTCAAATGGCGCATCTGCCAAATGTTTTTTACCTATTAACCTACGTCAGAAAATACATTCACACAAACATGTATAAGCGAAATGGGTCACAGAACAATATCACTGAACTGAATATCCAATTATTGCAGTACAATTACTTGAAATGTTGCCCATGCAGACGAGCCCCTATATCTATTTTTATAACAAAATCTCAGCCGCTTTGCTGCTGCTGCGGCTGCATTTTGTCTGTCTCAATTATGTTTTATGTTTTACGTATGTAAATTTTTATATTACACGCTTTACACACTGATTTATTGCTCATACGCTTTGTGGGCATTTGTTTGTAATCATTTTCCTCTCTCTAAAATACTCGAGGCACGTTCATTCGCTGCTTTTGTTGGATAGCTGTCAAATAAATGAACAACCTGCAAGGTCGCCATAGCAAAATATAAATATCTGATATATATATGTTTGTATGCGTATATGGTTTTCTTCTTATATATTTGCTTGTCTCATTTGTTGCTCATGGCATTTTTATATTATTCGTAATTTATGCATAGTGCCAACAGAATTTCTAGCCTCTTCAACAACTACTAGTTTTGCAAGTGAACAACAATAACATCGACAATATATATATATATATATATATATATATATATAGTGGGCGTGTTTTGGTCATGCCCCCTTGTCTTGGCTGCTTGTCTAGTTATGTAAGGAAACAGAATATGAAGCTGTCGCCTTTAATTGTTTTGTTTTTGTGTTTTTGTGTGTGCAACAATTAGAAAAACAAATCAACAAGAAAATCTATCAACTGCTACAATATATCTCAACTAATTTGCCTTGATTGCTTGCGTTCTGGAATCTGGAATGGAAACTGTAGGCGTGTTTGAATCAAAGCCCAACTACTCGTGCTGAATGCTCAAACTATTATCTCCTCCCCAAACCAAATACGCTCAATTACTTAACTTATGAAACGAAATTTAATTCAATTGACATTGAACCTGTGTGTTTTTACTAGCTCGCGACAACGATAGTAAAAGGCGCACGCATTAGCATAAATTAATATTGATTAATTGATTAGCGACGCCGCTGATTATAATCAATTTTCCCAGCTCTACCGCGTGTTAATCGCTCGCACTCATAGTAATCTGTTATCGATATTTACTTATCAAATACTATTCTATATGTTGCGCATTTACTAACTAATTTTATATTCTGCGTATTGCCCACGCGATTGTACTTATCTAGAATTGTCTGGCATACTCGTACGTCTGCTGATAAGCAGATTAACTAAAAAGAGGCATAATTTGCGACAAGTTATAAATAATAATATGTTAAGCCCCCCCTTTTTTTTGTGTCATGTCTAAAGTTGAGCTAATTTTTTAATTTTTATTCGGTTAACCAGTTTTAAATTTTTTTTTTTCCTTAAACTAGTTTTGGCTTAAATCTTTCAGCTTACTTTTTTCGATAACATTCGATATGCAAAAATAGTTATTAATGAATGCGGATTTACGCAAATAGACACAGTGGAGACTTAGGAAATGTTTTAGCAATTTATTGCTTTATTTTAAAAGTTTTTTAATTCAGCTTAAAATGTGTCTAAACACTTCCAGCAATTTGGTTTACTTACTGATAATAATCAAAATTATAATTAATGCATTTTGAAAACAACAATAATATTTAAAATAATTTATGCATTTGTGCAATTTCCATTTTCAAAAATAACAATATTTTGTATGCATTATCTTATATATTTATAATTTATGCATTCGCATCTTCGAAATAATATTATTTGATATGCGAATGTCGCTCACCTAAAAGCATTAATAAATAGGTTTAGTTTAACCCATTTATAACAAATTCACATTTATATTTTATATGTATATTGACTCACATATATAATAATATTATGGTATCTGTTTCGTTTATTTACAATCATTCATAATTGAAAATAATTTTACGGCAGCAATTGATTTGACCTTATTGATTGATGGTGTATGTGCGAAAATGTTTTTGTTGACTTGCATAGCTTGACAGATATTCTTGTTGTTGTTGTTGTTGTTTACCATTGTTGCAACAAAATGCGGCTGTTAAATTATTCATGCAAAGGTTTTGATGTCAACAGTATAATTATTATGGGTTTTTGGCAAGCAATGGGAAACAGCTGTCAAGAGCAGTGCGACAACAATGTTGACCGGAAAAAACCCCTTATCAAAATCAATGTGAAACCCATGCTGATTATGTAAGTTTATGGGAGCGTGTGTGTGTGTGTGTATGGGTGTGTGTTGCTATTTACATGGAAGATTGGCAATCCATAACTTTTTTCTCTTTGCGCTTGTCACATTTTCTATTATGTTTCAAGGAGCTGTTGACAAATTTGGGTGCTGTTTTATTTCTACTGTAATATGCATGTGTGTGTGTTTTTGGGTGTGCTTAAGTGTGTGTGTGTGTGGCACCTAGAAGAAACCACATGTTGTTGCCGAAAGATGGAAAATTGTCAAGCTACAAAAGTTTTAACACCATTTTCCGTTTTTGTTACTGTTGCTGTTTTTGTTGTTGTTGTTGTTGTAGCCTGACATTTTTGTTGATTAAAAAGCCCATGACTGACTGAGTTGCCACTCACATGTACACACATCCATTGTCTCTATATATGTGTCTGTGTGTGTGTATGCAAATGATTTGAACGAGCTCGTGTGTCTGCTCTTGATTGTTTTGAAGTTTTAAGCCCTAATCAATTTGGGCTTTTGTGCCACCTCCAAAGCGGAGCCCACTTTGGATGTCTTCTTTTCGTTCGGTTCGGTTTCGGTTCGTTTTCGGTTTTGTCTCATTTTCTGTAATATATATTTTTTGTTGTTGTTGTGTTTTTTTTTTAATGAGAAAACTTTTTCATCAGCTTAAGCTGCAAAATTCACTAAACTGCAAAAACATAATTAGCTTTAATCCATTGTTTACACTGTCTAACTTTCTTGCCACTTTCCACTCTGTTTTCAGCTCAATCCCTCTATTCAAAGTGCGATGATAAGCAATTTCAATGCCAGAACGGCGATTGTATACCCATACGATTTGTTTGCGATGGCGATGCGGACTGCAAGGATCACAGTGATGAGCGTGTCGTAGAGTGCAGATTTCGTGGTAAGTTGGCTTTGGAAAACTAAACGCAGCATACTTTCAGGCGGCGCTGTAATATGCCCCGTTACAGTCGCGTCCATCACAAGTGAGTGATGTTCGCTTTTGGGTATCAATCAGTTAGGCGAAACGAGTTTGCCACATGCAAGCATGTGAGAGTGAATGGTGAGTGTGGTGTGGTGAGGGGGTAAAGGAGTGGGAAAGTTTATGCCGGGGGGCGGGGGGTATACTACTGACCATAACTGTGCCAGGGCAGTGCGCTCATTAAGTCGCTAAATATTGGCGCTAAACTGTAATTGCAACGCAATTGTGCTGACGGTGGCATGCAACGTTGTTGCATCAGCTCGCAAATTTTATCCAATGCGCAAATTTGTCACACGAGACTCTTTTGCGTCGCCGTTGTCCGACATAAAAGGGAAACTATGTGAGGTCGTCTGCTTTATTTTATCTCTCTCACAATACTTGTGCCAGACACCAAAAAAAAAACAAGTAAAGTACAAAATGAAACAAGTAGGGAAGTTATCTGCAGCATGACGAATATTATATACTCTTGAAAAACATAGATATTTTTATTATTAAACTATTTCTAGGGCAGCAAATGATATATTGATCAAATTCGAAATGATTTAACTGCAACTAAAAAATTAAACAAGTAGAAAAGATATCTTTGGTATTGATTATTATATACACTGAAAAAGACTACATGTTTTCATGATAAGAATCTTTTTAAAGCAGTTTCATGATATAGTGAACCTGATTCAAATTGATCTAACAGCAAAAAAGAGATGCTCTTGACCAAAGATTAAGCTCAATGCCTGGGATCGATTGTGTTATCTTCTCTGCGTTACACATTTCATGACAAATCGAGTAAACTCTTAGCAAGTATATGAAAAACGAACTGTATAACGGAGAAAGAAGAATGTAAAAAAGAAATGCAGTTACTTTTTTGTTGACTCTGCTTGGCATAACGTAATTTTTATGCAATCTTCAACCAGTGGAATTGATAATAAGGGGCCGGAGGTAACAAAAACCCTGAAGCTTAACCTTATTAGCTTCTTTGTTGTTGCAACATAATAAGCGAAATGGGCAACAAGAAAAACAAAGAAGTTATAAGATGAATAAATACAATAAATGGTCATAAATAATGTTATATATATAAAGGTAAGTTAGTAGTGACAGGTTTAGACAGATTTTTCATTTGGCAAATGAGCTTTCCTCATACTTGAAAGATTAAATGATAGAAAACTTGTTAAATATATAAAAATAAATATTTATTATTATCAATCAACTTGATACTTAATCGATTCAATAAGAACTAAAGAGTTCAACACAGATTTTATTTCGATTTTATTTAAAAACAATAAATTTTTATTTATATATATATTTATATTTTTTTCTTGTAAAATCGCCTTTTATCAGCTTATAAATGAGCATAAGTCCTTAAGCTTTTACGGCTCAATCGTTTTCGGATCATTACGAAATCACAACTCAGCTCAGAGCCTCACACAAAATACTCCCAAAAAATTGTATTGAGTTGCCCAAAGCAACACGCAGCAGCAGCATCCACAACTTTGACACTCACAACAAACCTCAAAACAGCTCAAAACTGATGAAAACTCACTCAAGTTTTGCACTCGACTCGTTGAGCGCCTGACTGCGGGCTGCTGGCTGCTGGCGATTGGAGTAAAAGCTTGTGAGATGCTGCAAAGCAGCTCTTGGCACATGTTTTTAAGGATGAACAGAACGCAGCTGTTCACTCAGTTGGCGGCGAACTTTTCAAGCAAACGGACGGTGCAAGCTTAAAATACAGTCGAAACAGCGCGTTGAGTGTTAATCGAAAAGATTACATACAAATATATATATATATATATATTTATTTATATAGAGAGAAACTTGAAGACGTGCAACACTAGAAACAAAATAGAAATAGTTTGTGAAACGTAAGAGGAAAATTGTAACGAAAAAGTGTGCCAAGTGATAAAAAAAAAAGAGTTTGCAACGAATGAAAAATTTGCATTCATAAATTGCCAACGCAAAATGATATTAATATGTCCTCGAAATGCTAGCTAACAGTCGAGTGTCCTGGCAGTCCTTTGAAGTTATGCAAAGTGTTTTTGACAAAATGCCAGTGCCAGAACCCAAAGAACCCCTCACAAGCTTACCCCAAAGATATGCTTTAGAAATTTCTGTATGTTTTGTGCGTTTTTCCCGTCCTTTCATTTCCTTTACTTTCCATTTTTTTTTTTTGTGGTGACGTCCTTTTTTTTTTGTTGTTGGCTTGTGGGCAGGTTTCTGTAAAGTCGCCGTTGTCAAAGCTAATCGGCAATGTCCATCTGTGTCATTTTGTGTAGCCGGGCGGGCTATTTTTGAAATTCTCAGACTTGCTGCTGTCTGATTTGGCCGTTTGTGCACTTATCATTTATCATTTAGTTGTGGCCCACATTAAATGTGTTTCCTCGATTTCCCACAGAAAATGCTAAATGTTGTCGGCTTCCCCTCTGTCTGTCTGCCCGCCAGCCATTTATCTAAACCCTCCCCCAACTACTTCCTTAGTTATCCCCCAACAGATATTCATTTTGTTGACTTTTGACAGTTGTTATTATGTTGTTGCTCTCTCCACCTCTCTACTTCCCCGTCGATTGCTGTCATCTGACCATTATGAACTTGAAAATGATGCCTAGCACTTTAGGCCGCAACGGCGGAAATTATGCAATCAATTTGTGCAACTTGGCTGACCTTCTATTCATTCACAGCTGTCGCAATTGAGCGGACAATATGAAAATTGACTTAGCACGCATTTCGAGAATATATTAAAGTGACAAAGTGAACAAGCCCAAAACCAAAAAAATAATAATAATAACACCAAAAAAGAACTAATAGACAATTACATTCAATATGGGACACATTTGGTATTTATTCTTTGTGACCAGTTTGCTGCATACGCAAAGTCACAGTTTGGGCGCATTAGTTACGGAACATGGTATGATAATTGAAATATATATTAACCCCTTGAATTACCGAATTATTTAAAATTTTATAACACATTGAGCGTTTTTAATTTTACTGTAATATCTTGATGAATAATACATTTATCTTATAAACATAACAAAAATAAAATTTTATTTGGAAAACATGAAAATGAATACAAGCTTAATTAAGATAAGCACTACGCATATGTTTAATTCGAATGACGAGTCTGACTTGTCATCTGTAACTTTGGTTATTCATATCGATGACGAGTCCCACTCGTAAAATGTACGTAGATGGTTAAAATAATCAACATAATATTGTGCTTTTCTACATCATATTTAATACGTTTTTTATAAATTACTTTTTACACAATTGTTCATAAAAGGTGTATAGAGGAAAGCATTACCCATCCCATAAAGTATAAATATATTCTTGATTAGCATCACAAACTGAGTCATTATAGCCATGTTCGCCTGTCTATCTGTTTCTATGCAAAATTATCTCTCAGTTTTAGAGCTATCGAGCTAAAGCTTTGTTCAAGATCTTCTATTTGGTACAGTTAGATCAGCAACTGTATCAAATAGCCACTATACAAATACAAGGTTTGCTTTTCCCAGTTTAAAAGTAAGATATACAAAAATACCTTTTACTTCGCTTATCTATATTTTGACTTACCCGCATTTTTCCCCTCCTTAGTGTTAATTTTGCTTAAACTTCAACTTCAACTAAACTCTTCAAGAACTCAGAAAGCGAAAGCACACAAGCCGAAGCACAAACACTTGCTTAAGTCATCACAGTTTTTGCTCCCCCTCTCGCTGAACAAGTTGAAAACAATTCACAGCTCAACTTGTTTTTATGCTGCCTTACAAAACAAGCTGACGGGCTGGCTGGCTGGCTTGCTGGCTGGCAACGACACCTTTAAACTTAAGCATTCAACATGCCCCAAAATCCCAATTGTGATCTACTTTTTTACGGGACACGTAAATCACACAACGCTCTTTCGCAGCAGCAGCAGCTCCTCTCAGCATTGCAATCAAGTTGGGTGCTGATGCTGCTTCTGGTTTGCGCCAGCGCCACGTTGCATGCAACAGAATATTTTGCACACGCCGCTTGACATTTGCATACAAATTGCCAGAGACTGTGTGCTGGCAAAGGCCAAACTTTTTTAATCAACTGAAAAGCCGTTTAAACTTAGTTAAAAAACACAAAAGCTGGGCTGTAAACAAAACGGTGCAAAAATGTACAAATTATGCTGAAATGCAACTGGCAATCAATCAACAGCAGCCCCAAAACAAACCCCAAAAACAACAAAATTTAATTTCATTTTTAATTGCTGCTCAATGTGAAATCAAATTTAATGTTTAAAGCGAAAGCCCATCCATTTGAACAAAAAAAGGACAAAAAATACACAGCAATTTGTCCTCGGGTCAGAGTTTACATAGATTTCGTGTATGTAAATAAAAGCAATGTATATGTATATGTATGTGTGTATGTGCCACATATTAGCAACAACAAAATGTCAAATAGAAGCTACATAAACACAGGAATCGAATCGAGCTGCGGGCAACATAAGCAAACATTCTATACACATACAACTACAAAAAGGCCAAAGAAAAACCAATATATGTAAAAAGAAAGAACAGGAAAGGACATTTATACTGGTGCTAGATGACTTTTTGAATGCCCTAACAGAAATATTTTAGATCGAAAGGACAGGAAAGGACATGTATACTGGTGCTAGATGACATTTTGTATGCCCTAACAGAAATATTTAATAGAATATCTTTAGCAAAAAGCATTAACTGAATATAATTCTTAGTCACCTTAATCCGTTTCAAATGTTTTACTTATTAGTAATTTCCCTTAAGTGTTAGACATTTCTATGCTCCCACTCCGACTTGTAATACCCTCAAAATGTTATTACACAAAAGTGTTTGCTTTGCACATGTGACCATTTTTATTATTGTTCAACGGTTGTGAGCTTGTATTTATATTTGGTTTTTATTTTTTATTGTTTTGCTGCAAATATTGGCGCACATTGGTTTCAATTCTGTTTCATTTCAGTTTATTTCTTATTTTTATTTTTTTTACGAAATACATTCTGACCATGTAAAACACAAGTTTTGTGTGCTTTTATTCTGTTTTTCTGTTTTTTCATGGTACATTTCCTTTGAGTGCTCACTGGCAGGCATCGGACCGTACAGTTGGTTGTGCAGCCCATAAAAAGTTTAAAACAGTAATCATATAAAATGTTATTGATATGGCCAACTTTGTGACTGGCGCGAGGCCGCATATTGTGCCCAGTACCGCACTCGAATTGTTCTATGCCGCATTCAAAATGATTAAAATAAATGTGATTTTTTACTATATATGTGGGAAATATTTGAATGGATATTAGAAAAAACTTGAACATAAAATTTTCACTTTTTGTTTACCCTTTTAGACAAACAACACTTTGCGTTGTTAGAAATAATTCATAACCTAACATGTAAGCTTATTGTTTTCTGTTTTTTGATTTAAGACCCGACAACATGTTGGCTAAATCTAATATTTAAGGGACACACACAACAAATATACAGAAAAATAAGTGGTCAAAAAAGGGAAGAAAAAAAGAACATTTGTTGACCCTGCCCCTGCGAAGCGGTCATTGAAAAGCCATTGGAAATTCAACACTTGCCGCGAATGCAACGATTTATTTATGTTTATATACAGTTTTTTGTTATTGTCCTCTATACATATATATATATAGTATTTTCTTTGCACAGCACGTGCTCAAGTGCGTGTAAATAAATACACACAAATACACACCCTAGAACTGAACAGGAATAAAAATGTTGTTTTTTTTTTTTGTACTGGATTCAGATGGGCAAGGGCAGCCACACGAAATACAATTGAAAGTACTCTTGATTTAACATGGTTTTATGTGGTTTTACAATCTCACTTTATGTCTTACTCCCTTTATTTTTACAGAGGCAACTTGCTCAACGGACCACTTTCGTTGCACCAATGGCAATTGCATACCAAACAAATGGCGTTGCGATCAAGAGAATGATTGTGCCGATGGATCCGATGAAGCGAGTGCTCTCTGCAGTAAGTAAAAACAATAAGTAGATATATATCCTTATGAGAATTATATAAAAAATATGTTGATATATATAGTGAATGCCTGTCCCAACAATGAGTTCAAATGCAAGAACGTTGATCAGTGTATACCCCGTAATTGGCTATGCGATGGCAGCAACGACTGTCGCGACAAGTCCGATGAGGCTCAATGCAGTAAGCAGAACAACAAACAAACAAACAATCTCTGTGTACCATAACATACAGCTGTCTGTCTCTGTCTCACTTTCACATACGCTCTCTTGCTCTCGCTCTCGCTTCACATTTAATATGGTGTGTGCTAAGTTTTTCTCAAGTCATCTGCAGTTTAATCAAGTCGTTTGAACATCGTTGCAACTCGAGTATTCGAGTGACCCTCAAACACATACACGCAAACATATACAAATAACACTCATACGCCGCTTTGGCAGCGCTTGGTAACAGCACATAATGTGCTTAACCCATAACACACGCATTTACACGCCCACTTTCTGCACTCACATACAGACACACACTAACAACAACCCTTAGCCTTGGTTTTCAACTCCCTCTCGTTGGCATTATGTAATGGCTTGCTGGCCACAAAAACACAAACACAATGGAAAAGGCAAAAAAGGCCATCTGTTCCGTTAGCTTATTTTGGCAAAGTAGCAACAAAAAGAAGTAAATTTATTTAATACGGGCCCTTTCCTGCCCCTCAACTGGAAATTTATTAGCTGCAGTTAGAAATCTTTCACTCAAACTCAACGTAATCTCCTTTTCTCTCTTGCTGTCATTTAACAAATATCTTAGAGGCACGCACCTGTTCGCCGGATGAGTACAGCTGCAAGAGCGGCGAAGGCGAATGCGTTCCATTAGCCTGGATGTGTGATCAGAGCAAGGATTGCAGCGATGGCTCCGATGAGCATAATTGCAGTAAACTTTCAATTTCAATTATCTAAGCATTATTGTAGCTTTTTCTTTGTAGAATTTTTCTTTTTTTCTTTCTGTTAGTTTGCCTTGTTGTAATATTAGGCTTAGTAGTTTACTTATTACTCTTATTCATTTTATACACAAAATCTATTTATGGCTTATTAATATACAAAAATCAATTAAATTGTGTATTGAACTACTATTTAGCGCCTTCGGCACTTTAGCATTTGCCTATCAAAATTCAAAGTAAACAAAATATATGTTTGTTTTTTGGGCGTTGTTTTAATAACGCTAAATTGGAGTTAAGCAAACATCATTTTGAATGCTCGCTTAACTGTTTAGAGTATTTGGCTAAAAGGCTATCTAGTTTTCGGGCACATTTCATAAAGTGAGATTACGAATAATTTTGAAAATATTTTTTGCTTTGTTTTGTTGTTCTTTTGACTTATAGTTTTTCCAAGATTCTTAAATGTAAATATGTTAAATATAGTTAGTTAATTAGTGAGCTACAGATTTGTCTCCTTAAGTTATTTATTTTTATTACCCACCTTTAACTGAAACCTATTTCAATACATTTTCCAAGCCATCATTTTAGTTTAGTTTTTACCTACTTTGTTGTACAAATTAAGCTGCCATTAAGTATATTTAAACATTATTTAATACTTGCGTTTTAAACATTCATTTCTCAAACATTTACTGCATTTGCATCTTTTATCAGTTTATTTCCCCGTCCAACCAATATTTGCTTCTTTTGCTAACTTTTGTAGCAGCCACATCATTCATCATGTGCCTTCGCTTTATACTTCATTTCCTTTTTGTTCATGTCGCTTTTTTGGAAGCTACCAGTCCATTGTGCTAGATTTTTTGTCGCTAATCTTTTGTCTCGTTGTTCCGTTGCACAGACCAGACATGCCGCTCCGATGAGTATACCTGCGGCAATGGACGCTGCATCCAGAAGCGCTGGGTTTGCGATCACGATGACGACTGCGGTGACGGCAGCGATGAACGCGATTGCCCCGTCGTTCCCTGTGACCACGTCGCCGAGCACACTTGCACCAATGGCGCCTGCATTGCCAAACGTTGGGTTTGCGATGGCGATCCGGATTGTCCGGATGCATCCGACGAGCGGGTAAGTGCAGTGGGCTAAAGCCATAAATTTAAATTTTGTCGTTGTGTTTGTGTTTGTGTTTGCGCGAAATGTTTGTAGAAAGAGCTGCAGGTAAACAAACTTTCTATACCCTAACTAAAATCATTATTCATATATCAGAGGGTAGTGTAAACTTGGAGAAAAGACGACTTAGAAATGGTTTTAAGTCATCTTTCTAATAAATATTTGTTAAAATGGAATAACTTATGTGCATATCTGAAAATTCAGAACAGAGTAACTTTAAACCAAAAACACCCACAACAAGAAACACTTTAGTTGCTCAGTGTATGTATGTGAGTGTGTGTGTTAGGAGCAAAAAAGGAAGCCTGACATATAAATTACAGCCAAGTTGAGCATAACTCAGTGTTGGCAGCTTTGGCAGCTTTTGTTGTCAACGCATAGTACGCATAAAATTGCATTTTGGCCGTAAGGGACTTTCGGGCAAGATGGGTTGGGAGGGTTGGGAGGGTCTTTGGGCTGTGGGCTGTGGATGCGGTAAATGCACGGGAAGGGTGGGAAGGTGCACATAATTTCGTGTGTAAGCAACTAAAAGTATGCAACGAAAACTTTTCAACAAAAAGTTCTAACAAGCAACCTCGACAAACTTTTAACCCCAACTTTTCTCTCTGTCTTTATCATCCTCTCAAATTACTTGACTGCCGCAGTCGTGTGCGAATGCCACAAAACTGGTAACTCCCTGCTTGCCACATGAGTATCAGTGCAAGGATCGCATTACCTGCCTGCACCACAGCTGGCTCTGTGACGGAGATCGCGATTGTCCGGATGGCGATGATGAACACGCATCCACCTGCAAGAACATCACTTGCAGACCAGACCAGTTTCAGTGTGGAGATCGTAGCTGCATTGCCGGACATCTGACCTGCAATGGACAATCGGATTGTGCAGATAAAAGCGATGAACGCAACTGCAAACTCTCGGCAGATTTAAAAGCTTGCAATGCCACCAGTCAGTTCGACTGCGGCGGTGGACAATGTATCCCGTTGTCAAAGGTCTGTGACAAGCGCAAGGATTGCCCCGATGGCGAAGATGAGCCTGCTGGCAAATGTGGCAAGAATGAGTGTTCCATCAAAAATGGCGGCTGCATGCATCGTTGTGTGGATCATCAGGTGGGTTACAAATGCGATTGCCACGAAGGATATGAACTCGCCGGAGATAAACACACCTGTGTGGATGTCAATGAGTGTGAGCAACCTGGAGTCTGCTCCCAGATCTGTGTCAATGAAGTTGGAGGCTTTAAATGTGAATGTGAGGCTGGTTATATGCGAGATCCTCGGAATCACACACGATGCAAGGCAACCGAAGGACATGCCTCTCTACTCCTGGCACGCCGTCATGATATACGCAAAATTGCTCTGGATCACATGGAGATGACTTCGATTGTGAACAATACAAAGTCAGCTACAGCATTGGATTTCGTGTTCCGCACAGGCATGATCTTCTGGAGCGATGTGACCACACAGAGCATATACAAGGCGCCAATTGATGAGGGCAATGAGAAGACAGTGGTGCTAAAGCAATCCTCGGTTACATCAGATGGCCTTGCTGTCGATTGGATCTACAACCATGTCTACTACACAGATACGCAGAAGTGTATCATTGAGCTGACCAACTTTGATGGCAACATGGGCAAAGTTCTTATTAAGGATTCATTGGATATTCCACGTTCCATTGCACTTGATCCCATAGAAGGTTGGATGTACTGGTCAGACTGGGGTGCCTCGCCACGCATTGAACGTGCTGGCATGGATGGCACCCATCGCACCACAATCATAAACTATGATGTCAAGTGGCCCAATGGCATAACTCTGGATCTGGTGAGGAAACGCATCTACTGGGTGGATGGCAAACTGAATGTCATCTCATCAGCCAACTACGATGGTTCACAGCGCAGACAAATCTTGTACTCCACTGAGTACTTGAGACATCCTTTCTCAATCAGTACCTTTGAAGATTATATCTACTGGTCGGATTGGGATAAGCAGACAGTCTTCAAGGCTAACAAATTTACCGGGGAAGATGTCGAACCCATTACAGCTGTGCATATGGTAAATTAGTAAAACCCTATCAAGGGAATTCTTATTCTTACTCCTCTTCTCTTCGATACAGCTCCAACTTCCAATGGTCATTCATGTGTATCATCCCTATCGCCAACCCGATGGCATTAATCATTGTCAATCGGTTAATGGTCATTGCTCACATCTCTGTCTACCAGCGCCGCGTATCAATGAGCGAAGTCCTCGCATCTCCTGCGCCTGTCCCACAGGTCTTAAACTTATGGCCGATGGTCTGATGTGCGTCGAGGATCGTAAGTACTTACAATTTCTCTTCTAAAAATTCTTTATTCTTTTCTTTGCATGACTTCCTTATTAACACTTTTATTTTTATTTAATTAACCTGGCATGTTTTGTTGCATGCAGCCCAATTTAGAGTTGTAACGAAACCGCCTCGTGCTCTCAGATTTAAGACCAAATCGAAACCGCAACAGCGAGTGGTCCACCCTAATGATAAGCGTACTTTTCCTATACTAACCGAAACAATTCCCTCACACCCAAAATTTCCAATGACGCATGAAACTTCCGGTATGCATATATTTCTATAACTAAATATACATATGTTTTCTGTGTTTGTGAAGAAAAATTTTTAACAACATTTTAACATTTTCCTTCAGCTCTTTCACATATTTTTTCCATTTTCCATTAATCAGCTGTTCCTGTTTGAGATGCCATCAAACTCATTTCCTTTAACACTCATTGTTGCATTGCATTGTGTGTCACAAATATTTATATATCTACCATTAGTTTGTATTAAAATCCAAAAGCTAAAGCTAACAGCAAATAAAATTACTCACAGGAATTTTAAGCCAATGCACTGAAGCTGTTTCCCACAGCTCGACAGCTCTGTTGCGTCACAGTTCCCTGGCTGCTGTTGGGTCTGTTGTTGTTCTGTATTCATGAGTTGCATGGGTATTTGGTATATTTTCCGAGCAAAGCACTTCATTTGCCGCACTGGCATAACATTTGCTTTGTCATGGCTCGCATTAATCATCATCAAAAGGCAACCTCAGCGCCAGCCAGGCTTGACAGTTTCATAAACGCCGCATCGAGAGCCACTTGCAACACAACCAACCCAACCCAACCGCAAGTAGGCAGGGCACAAATGGGGCGAACATTGCAACTGATACGACAAGAGCCATGAAGACAAGAACCACCCTAACCACACCACCCTAACCATTCAAACCGCAAAGTATGAGGTTAATATGGCGCCCTGTCAAATGATTCCCATGCTCGGAAACCTTCTCTCACCCACTTTCTCTCTCTATGTGTTTCTCTTTAAAGCGAAATATTGTAGATAGGTTATGATAGCTGTTGGTGTTTTGCCATGATTTAAGATGTGGCTTGCCGAAAACTCAAGTTCAATTGGATTCCAAAATCCGTATCACAAGTCGAATCCATTAAACGATGCGCGTTAACGATGTCATTACGCATCCTACGCCATTTAAGTCAGCACCCCCGCAATGCCATTCAGTTCCTTAGCTCTCGCTTTTGTCATAAAAGTTTCGCCATCAAAGGCGCGAGCGCGTTTAAGTGTTTATTTGCGCCTAAATGCGCACTTTGAACAATTTGATTGAAAATTCTTTTGCCCTGTGTTTGGTTGATGATGGAGTGGAAGGGAGGGGGGAGATTGAAGTAGGGATTAGGGTGGCCAAATGGCCCAAGTGCCATCGTACATTACAAACACAATTTTTATACATTTTCTGTTTTTTCTTTTTGGTTTTTTTCCATTTGTACGTCTTTTATTGTTGTGCTTTTTATATCTGTGTCGCATTTGGCGCTTTTGTGTCCTTCTTGTCTTTTGTTTTCCTATGTGATTTACATGAATTCAACTTAATTCCGTGCGCTTGCACTTCTCCTTTTCCAGCTAAAGATGTCGAACGGCATCACGTAAAGAACCAAACACATATCGAACAAACCACGGCCTCCAACCCAGCCAAACCGGATTCGGGCATCATAGCGCTCGCCGTGATTGCTTGTCTCACATTCTGTGCGATAATTCTATCGGTCGTAAGTTTTGTCTAACAAAAAAGAAACCTTAAAATTTTTTTTTTTTTCAATTTTATATTTATTTTTCTTTCAGCTTTTGCTTATTGGTTATCGGTACTGCAGCAAGAGACGCATAAATTCTATGAATTTTGAGAATCCCATATATCGCAAGACGACAACTGAGGATCACTTTAGCTTACGCAAGAATCTACCCGCACGAATCTACGAACACACCAGCATCATGGATGAGGAGGTAAATATTCCTTTTATACATATTAAACTATCTTATCAATTACATTTTTACTTTATTCTAGTACTCACCAGTCATAGGCACATCGTATTAGAAGCTTTTTTTGGGGTTTTTGTATCTGACTTATAGCAGAATTGAAATAAATAAAAGCCCGCAGCAGAAACGCCTAAAGACTGAGCAACTCGTATGTGTAAATTATTTTAAAATTATTTTAGCAGCGGGCTATTTCGAGAGAAATAGAAATCAATCGTGGAAATCCTTAAAGGATGCTGTACAAAATATGTCGCAGAGTTCTAACTTAAAACTAAACTAAAAACTAAATCTAACTAAATGAAACTCTAAATGTTAATTTACGTAGTTCCAAACTGTATATAGCTGTAAGTGTGCATTATTTAATTTTAGAAAACATTTAAAGAAATAACAAGGAAATTATAATACTAAATCTTATAATTAGAAAAAAGCAAACACGTTGAAACTTTATTTCTGTTTAAAGTGCAGATAGTTTATTATTATAAATATTATTATCAATATTATTATATAGTACTATTGATAAGTGTACATATGTTTATGAGTCAAGACAATTGAATAAATACAGATATACATAAATATATCTATGTGTAATATCAACAGTGTTTGGATTTTTTTGGGGAATATACAATTTTAAGCTTACAGTTTGAATGCTGAACTGAATGGAACTTCCTAAAATCATCTTCTGACGGTAATTCAGTATTTTAGTTGGTATTAAATTATATTTACCATATCATATGAGTAACTATTACAGCTCCAATCTTTATCTGGCATATTCAGTGCGAAAACGAAACGAAAAGCATATTCGTTTTATTTATTTATATTTACAATACGCGAACACACGCAATTGTTGTGTGTAAGCAGAAGCCTTTTAGCTCTCGTACATATGTAAACGGTCTGTTTAGCATTTCGATACATAACGCGATATAAAAACGCGACAATGTAAGCAAAATGCAAATTCTCCTGCGGGAACCTTGGAAAACTCTATAGAAATAACACAAAGCATATGGGTCTTAACGCTTTGTGTAATTTTTAACTCTGGGATCATTTCGAATATGTTTGATAAGAGATATTGTTCAAATATCTGTATGATCGCCCATTCAATTATCATATGCATGTCATGGTCTATAACCTATACCAAGAATCAATTTAAACAAACAACCTTACAAAATAAAATTGGTTGCCATCGGTAATTGCCATACCGCAATCGACAACATGCTAACATGCAAACGCAAGTACACACCTCCAAAACTGATATCGTGTTATGCTTCGAACGACACTTAAGAGCATATCACAAGAGAGCAAACTTACAAAGTTTAACAAAACCACCTGCCAGCTCTTAACGACAACTCTCACGTGCAATCTCGCTCTCTCGCTTTTTCTGTCTCTGTGGAGACCATACAACAACGTTGCTGTCAAAATGTGGTGTACGCGTGGCGATCGGCTATTTATCGGTTGCAATGCTTCGGTTCGCTGCGGCCTGGCATTGGTGGATTAGTCGTGAAACGTCGTGCGTTGTGCGCAGTCGTGTTGTTGTTACTGGCATTTTACGGGACCGTTACGCTGCCAATAAACTTTAAACAGAATATATTTATTTTTTCGTGCGCAATATAAGCAGTAAAAGCAAAAGTTTCCAACCACACAGTCAACGCATTTAACGTAAATTTCTTCTAGCCCAAACGAAAGATCGAAAGAGTGAAAAAAGGTAGACAAAACAAAAAAAAAACTTATTGTTTTTAAGAAACCGCAAAACGAGCATAGAAAAATCAAGTGTTAATTGCAAGCGTATGAAAATATTTAGCTGATTTGTGTGAATCTCTCTGCCCATATACATAATTAACTGTATGGTGTATACGGAACACGTGTAGTTCGAGGCCGCTTGCATTACGCGCTGAGTTTGCCAAAAAATAATATTGTCTGCCAACGTCGCGAGTTTTTTGTGTTTTTCAATTTCAAACTTGTTCCTACACTAAAATTAGAACTGTCGAAAAATAAACTGTTAGACACAAACCACATTAGGCAACATCAAACCGTTACGTCGGTACTTCGCTTGAGTGGGAGGTAGCGCCACTTGAAGACCCTATGGCTTTGATAACAAATAGATAGCAATTACGTAGCAACGGGAAAAAACGTCGTGTGATTCACTTATTAGAGTAGTTATAAGTGCGACCCATTCATTCCCATAAGCCCAACAGCGTGACAAGCCCAAAAAAAAAAAAATATGTTAGTTGTATGTTTTCTGCGTGCTGTGTGCTGTGTAGGGTTTACCTTGTAAGCATGCGCAGGCCGTTCAAGCTGACCGACGCCGTCGCCGCCAGACATTTGAACAAGTCGACGCCCTTACATTTTGCAATATTTATGATGTTTTCTTTACTTTCGAATACCCCGGTTTTTTTTTGCATAAACTCAGCGCGTTTTACACTTTGAAAATTGCTTATTCAGAAGTATTGTAGTTTGAAATTCACCACAAGAAAATGAGCAATTCCACTTATTTGTGATTCCTAGAAACTAACATTATTGTAGATTTTTTTCAAGATCAAGCAAGATTATAGGGTTACTGTGGATACATCATGCTCTGCCGTTAAGTTCTTGCATGTTTTCTTTATTTCGGCTTTCTGCAACATCGTATGATATTTCTTCTTCGTTTTATCACACTTTAGTTTTATGTAGCTGTTTTGCACGTTTCTTTTTCTTGCTCTTAGGCACTCTTCATTTTGTCTCGTATTCATATACATTTCGATCAAAATCGCCGAAATTTTTTGCTCTCCCTCTCTCATTTCGTTTCTTATTTGATTTTTTGGCAACAGTTTTATTTTTTGACAAAGCAGAAACATTTTTTACTCTTGCTTAAACAGCTGACGCTGACGTAGACGTCGCTATCCGGGCTCTGACATAGCGCTATTATTTAATAATGAATACTATGTATAGAAATATATGAGGCAAAATTACGTGAAAAGTGAATAATAATTAAAAGTGAACTTCTCGCTTCTCTTTTACAGTGTAATAAAAAAATAGTAATTCATAGTCCAATCACAAAAGTCACAAAAGTGTGTAAACCATAAAATGGATGAGCCCCTAGCCAATTTAAATACAACAGCATCAACAACAACAACAAGCACATCATCATCATCATCGACAACAACAATAGACACCAGCAACAACATTAACAGCTGCGTACAGGAAACGACTTCGGTACCCAAAGTAAGCGTCTTCTTCAGCAGCAGCATCAACTATCAAAGTCGCGTCCAACAGCTGATCAGCTTCAGTTTTACATCATCGTTCCATCTGATCTTCATCACGAGCATATTAAGCATTAGCAAGTTTTGCAATGCCGCCGCCATAAATGCAGCTCAGGTGACTGCATCCGCACCCAGTCCCAGTTTATTCATCTCCAATCTGAGTGGTTCAGCGCTGCTCGAGAAGATTATGAAGAATGCCACACTTGGTCCACAGTTGGATAAGTTGAAAAGTTTTGCACCCGCTGCAGCGAATAGCATTAGTCCTCCGAGTAGTGGCAACTCATTGGGTTCTTCATTCTTCAATACCAAAAACATTAATCTCAGCATGGATTTTATGTTTCAAAACGTATCGGGCAAGATAAACACGCCATTGGATATATGTAAGTACAATAAGCAGAGATCCCGCATTGTTTTTAAAAATATTATATAAATGCGTCGCATTCATTTTAAAATGTTTTGTCTCAAGCATTTTGAATACTGTAAAAAAAAGTTTAGCATTTAAAAATTTTCAAATCCAATTTTTATATTTATACTATACTATAATTAACTTCAATTCGATAAGAATATTTGTGCACAGGTTGAAGAACAAATGCTTATACACTAATTAAGAACAGTTTTTTTCTCCGAACTTGTACTATATTTAGTAAGTTTTTGTTCATTTACATTTTGCTTATCAGCATCATAAAGTTTTGCTTTAAGTTTTAAATTACCAAATGATCAGGCCACCATGCCCGCAAGTTCAATATTTATTTATTTAACGTATTTCCAAATAAAAGTCTGGTCGTCTGACTGCGTCATAACGTTTGTTAAACCGAGCTCATTTCGCTACGTCACATACTTTTTTCCGTTCAGCCTTTTACTTTTTTAAGCCGCGCTCTCAATTGCATCTCTTTTCTGTCTCTGCTTCTTCTGCCGGCCGGCATTCGCCGCAGAGAGCGTAGCGTAGCCTTGGCGGCTATGAAACGACTTCAGAGAGCGCAAAAGTGTTTCGGTTTCTTTTTTGTTTCTTTTTGTGTGTGCGTTTCTGTGAAGTTGTTAGTTACTCTCTGGGTGTTCGGCTCTGGCATGCACAGTGGCGTGAGTGAGCGGCAAAGTAGAGTTCCACGTGGAGTACAACTTAAGTAGTGGCAAAAGTTATGCATAAAAGGTATGCCTAGGAAATTCGAACCAGTTTAAAAGCATAAATATTTATACAAGCTCAACAGCTGAATAAAGAGTCAAGTGAATCAGTTTTAACATGCGATGTGCATATGTGAAGTGCACGCATGTAATAGTTTTAGAACAAATAAAATCAGCTATTCTTACATTTTATATCGACAACAAAAACTGAAAAATGATTATTACCGCTAGTTTTTCACTTAATATGCACACCTTTGATTTAAAGTTTAAAAATAGAGTTATTAATGAAGGTATAAAGTTTATATATAAATACTCAAAATGATTAGGAAACTGGGTAAACTAACAAGCTATAAGCCCAAATAACAAATAACTATTCGAAACTGACAGTTGTTATTGAAAACCGCAACAACTAATGAAACATTCGACCTTAATTATGTTTTTGTTTTCCATATGTATTCGCAAGACCCCCAAAAATAACCAAAAAAACAAAACCTTAAACTCGTCAAAAGCGAAAACCCGCTAAAAAAAAAAAAAACAAATAAACGTTAAAAATGCAGCAAATTTCAAATGATAAATTTTAATTCCAAGGCAAAAGGTTAAGACTAAACCATTAGGTCAATATGTTTGGTTTGAGATTATTAACTGTGCCCCAATGTCAAAACCTTATCAATAATTTACATAAACACAATTTTGCGATAGAAATGCATTTGCGTAGCTCCTTTTTAGCAATTGGCCATAAAATAACTAAAAGTTTATATCTGAAAATAGTTATCCGTGACTGAAACGGGCTAAGGCCAAACCAAATGTCATTTAAGCCAATTCGCAGCGTTTGAAATAGGTAAAAGTTCAAGTTTATTATTACTATTAACTTGATTTGGCTACAACAATTTCAAAACTGCACGTGTAACACATTAAAGTTGGCGTAAATGAGGAAATTGCATATAATCTTGTTAAGTTCAAGTTAACGTGAACGCGTAACTGATATTCGATATTATCAAGAAGATGATAATCTTTCTCTGTAAGAGTATTTAGGTTTTGGTTTAATTGAATATTTTTTACTTTCTGGCTTGTTAATTATTAATTTTATTATGGTGATAGTTTTTGGTCAATTATTTCGCCATTTCTTTTTCGATTTATCATAAATTGGCCAACAGCAGTTTCTATACAGCTGAAAACTGTCAGCCAACCAGTAATTACCAAATGAAAATGGTCAACTGCTATTTTTGGGTTGCTCTCAAATTGGCGACCGCAAACGCAATCGAGGTTCTCGGCACGTTCATGACAGCCTAATGAATGTCAGATTCAGATTCAAAACTAAAATAAAACTGCAGCCAAGTTGCCACCAGTAAGCAAGAATGAGAAAGAAAGAGTGAGAGAGTTTCTGTGCTTAAGGCTGCGTTGATTTATTTTAAAATCGAATTTAAACAAGTTCTTGGGCCGGGTGTAGTATCATAAAAAAAACTGTCATGACATTGTCAGAACCAGGAGCATGGAACAAACTTGTCGTCCTCGTCGTCCAGACTTTTGTAATTAACTTGGCTAATTATGCTCAAAAATGTGCACGTGTTGTGGCACACTGATTTCAACTGGAGTAAAAGACAGGGAACAGACTCCTTGAACCGACTCCTTAGACTCCTCGCATAGCATCACATTTCCGTTTTGGCTTAATTACAAAACGCATTTTACCTGAAGCTCATAAATACAGACAAACATATGTACTTACGACCAAACATATATATAATTATGAGCAAATAAACTGGTTACAACCTAAAAACAACTTTCAGATGATGAAGCCAAAAAAGTGTAACAACAACTTGCAATTGTTTCGAGTATTATTACAGTCACACTTCATACTTACCCACTTACATATGTACATATGTCTCTTAACAGCTTAGTCTTTCGTAACTGGGGTAGCAAATATGTAAAACAATAACTAAACATTTATACGTATTTAACGCCTCAAGTCAAAGATTTCAATGCTAAACACCTTGTAGCGTAAAGTTTTTGTACTTAAGTTGCAACTGACGACGGAGTTATGCGAGTTATTAACATTAATTAGGAAGACGAGATAAGTACTGTGAGTTTGTAGCTTAGAGCTAACTGAATACCTTAAAGTTTTAAGAAATAAAACTTTACTAAGCAACTGTCAAGGGTCGATAGCAGTTAACTTGGCTTAGTTATATTCTTATTGAAAAATCAAACTTGCTTCGAATAGATAATGCCAACACGTTTTTGGCCTTAGAGATTCTCAAAAGTTAGAGATACGAACTTATCAACTTAGACAAACTCATGACCAATCTAACTCTAATCTAATCTAAAGCTGTGTGTGGTATACATCTCATATCATTTTAATGACGAAATATTGTCTGGAATTTTTCTTTTGCACTTGTAAAAAATTCGAATTAAATGAAATCAAAATAAAAATGTATTTATTAAAAATATAAATTTTTAACCGTTTGCGGCATGTGCACAATTTTTTTTCTAAATGTGGTTTTCACACTAAAGTTACGCATACGCCACGTCTGCCGCATAAATGGGTTCAACGGAAAGAAAACAGAAAAAAAGGTGGCGTGATTTATTTTGTTTTTGGCAAGTGATTTCAAATATGTGCATGACTTAGCAACATTGTTTATAATGCTGAAACACACAGCAACTATGTATATACACTTTTGCATGAATGTACTTCCACTAATTATATATCTAATTAGAATTCAAGCGAATTGGTCTGCATAGAGAAAGAGAGAGAATGAGAAAAGTGACGCGATTTAATTCCAATGATTTAATTAATTCAAAAAGCAATCACAAACAACAACATTTACGATCATCATTCATAATAAGACAAATGAATAATGTGGGAGACAAAAGTGATTCATGTATCGGCCAAATTCGTAAACACATACGTGTTAGCCAACTGTTTATTATTGAGTTTGCTGTTTTTAATTATTGTTGTTATTTTCTATGACGTCAACGATCAGGCCACCTTTTTTCCCACCACCACAAAAAACAACAAGCGCTAAATATCACGAGATCAAGAGCGAGAGAGAGAGCGCCAGCTAAGAGCGGCTTGAAAGAAACTCTCTTAAATTACTCAAATTCCTCATATAATTAACCAGTTTGTAATTACAGTTTAGCCAATGCACAAACCATATCTCAAACCCTGACTTTTCACACGATTATACAATAACATTAGCAGCAGAAAAAAATAAAGTAAAGTTTATCGTAATTGCTTAAAAAAAGTTTTATCAGCACACGAGTTATTGCCAAAAACGCACAAACAAAATTTAAGTAATTAACTGATAAATTATAAACGATAAAGCTCGGTATACATATACACATTTGTAGCTGCTAAAAAATGTTGCCACATACATAGAAATTGTGTAAATATCATTAGTTGAATATTTTCATTCATTAACTTGTCATCAAAAAATGACAAAAAAAAAACCCATATGTAGGAAGTATCGCTTAGTTCTATTCCGCATTAACTTTTTCAACAGCAAATGAAGGTGAAAAAGAAAATGCGTTTTAACACTTAATTGTAACATTTCTTTATAGCCGTGATTGTAAATTAGTATTATGCAACCGAACTGTAAGCCAAAACAAATCAATACTTATGCGAATTCGATAATAATAATCAAGTGATCTTTGGTTAAACTAAACACTGATAAATGCTGCTATCTATACTATTATTATACTCTACACACATGATGATAGAGCAAAAAATAGAAAAAACCAAAAACAGCTCATCATGTGTATTTTTGTTAAACGGGTGATATTGGTGCAAAGTTCCCAAATATATTTTTGCTTTTTATCGATTTTATAACGAATACCACGTAGTTATTGCACTTTTTGATAACATGTCATTTATATCATACACACAGAGAAAATAGTTTGTATATAAAAGCATTTTTGTGGCTAATTATAATATATTTAAATACGAATATGCTCAAGTTGATTAATATTTACCATTAAATAGTTAAATCTATGTGTTTCATATTTAATTTTATTTATTGATGTATATAAACTGTTATTCAATTTTAATATGAAATATTTTTGTAAAGTAAATAGTTTTCATATTCATTTGACTGTTTAAATATGTTTTTAGTTGAATCAACATATTTCATGGTTAAATTAAATACGCTTCAGGGTAAAATTAACCACACTCATAGTTTCTTCTGGTTTTTCCACTGGGTGTATGAATATGCCAAAAGGTGTCTCCCTATTAATAAGACATTTATATATATTGATTTGACCATTGATTGACTTTTGCGCTGATTTCTGTTTATTATTGTTATTAGTCGTAGTACGCCCTTTTCTTTCTTCCCTGTTGCCCTGACCCTTGACACCCTTGCCCCCACCGAATTAATGGTGCGAATTTTCATGAGAATTGTTGATTTCAGGGGGGTGTGTGTATTGTTTTTTTTTTTTTGGGTAGATGATTGATTTCTGGTCTTTGCGAGCCAGCAAAACTGTTCAATGAACCTGGCTGTCTGACTGGCTGGCTGGCAGGCAACACGCATTTAATTGCCGCCTCAATCTTATGTCAATCAAATTGATTCAACTTTGCTTCATCTTCTCTCTTTTATTTCTTGTCTCTCTCTGTGTTTTTGTGGTTTTGTGTAAGTTGTAATTTAATTTATTCAACTGTGATTCGGGGCTTTGTGATTCGTTGAGTTTGTGGGAGGTGAGGTGTGTCTTCCATTGAAACGTTAAATGAAAATTGTTCTGATTTCAAGGCCAGGAAATCGACAATTAAATGACATAAACAATCTAGGCCCATCAATCTTCATTTCCTTTCATTTAAGTTTATTTACAACGAAAACAAATTTCATAAAACTATGAAAATGGTTTTGGATTTGCGTTACACAAACAGTTTTTTTATTTTAAATCACTTTAAGCTTTAACTCATATATCTTCGCATTAAAGGATTTGCATAATTGTATTTTAATGGTTTATCCTTTTAGGCATTTTCATAGAAAACATTACATAAAACTTATTTGTGCCAGGAAAATAATTTTTTTTGTTTTTGTAAACTCTAACTCATAAATCTTCATTAAAAATAGCTTAAAATTGTCAAACTGTTTTTTAGTTTAAATTTACATTTATTAAAAACAAAAAAAAAAAACATGTATACATATATCATAATTAAACACAATGAAATGAACACAACTTGTTATAATTAAAAACGTTAAAAAAGAGTGACATTTTTGCCTTACCTTACTACGTTTTAAAAAAATTCAAGCTCCAATTTTTATTTTTTCACAAAATTTCTATTACACTTAGCACCCTTTTGTTCACATTTAATCATATATATATCTATGTATATATGAACCCCATTTGTAGCAGCTATAAATACATCTTTTGAGCAACCATTTGCAATTTAGAAGCTGACACAAATTTGATATATGTATATTTGAAATGTGTATCTTAATATTGTAGCGCAATTTCAATTAGGCAACTAAACGACTCACTTAAAATGCAAATTGCGTGCAATTCACAAAGAAAGAGACTGTAAGAAGAGGGGTCGTTATGGGGGGTAAGAAAGATTTGTGCTGTGCCACAATAGATGCAACATTTTGCTCATGAATTCCAATTCACAACATAATTCCACGAACAAAAAACTCTTTTCATATCAAATTAAAGCGCGTTTGCTATGCACAAAAAACGAAATCTACAAAAATAATAAATGAAATCAAATTTAAGAAAAAAAATACGATTTCATTTTTTATGGCGGGTCTTTTTAATAATTGAGATGCGTTTGATGCGACTTTTTGCATTGCAATGTTTTGAATTCATAATTTTTAATAATAAATAGAAATTCATTCAATTTAAATGAAATTTTTAGTGTTTTTTTTTTGCATCAGGTTCACAAAGCAATTGGATGCAATATTTTATCGTTTTTTATTTTGGCAAAAGTTCAACTAAAACCAACAAATAAAAATGTAAATTTTACAAGTTTTTATCAAAAACATTTTATGCAGTTTTTTGTCTACATTGCAAAACAAAGAAACAAAAAACCGAAACAAAATTTGAAATAAAAGAAATTCCTTTTGTGCATGCACAGAATTTCTCACGTTAATGAAGTGCGCTCTTCTGCACCTTTGTTTGTGTGTGTGTGTGTGTGTGTGTGAGGGTAATGCTTGACATGTCTGCAATTGTAATTAAACGTGTATGTGTGTGATTATGTGTGTGTGTAAGTGTTGAGCTCGTGCGTGTCTTGAGTGCTGCCTAAGCAATTGTCAATTTGTGTTAAATGTGCACAATTAAACATCAAATGGCACATGGTATTCGATTTAAGGAAAATACTAGAAACACTTTTGGCCTAATCGTAGCATATTAGCAGATGTTGTTTAGGTATGCAACAAACAAAAGCTGACGCACACACACATGCACACGCACACAAACACTCATACAGTCCTACACAACTAATTGAGTAGTCAGCTCACATGTAAGTTAAACCTTTAGCTAAAATCTGTTTGAATCGTTAGCTATTTTATGGCTAAGCGGATATGCGGCTGTCGCCATTTTGTTTACAAGTGAGTTTGTCACTAAGCTCACTGTCAAATGCGATAAACAATTGATGAGTCCCTTGTGGACAAAACACGCAGAGAGACAGACATCAAATGACAGCCCTTAAAGCCAGTTTTACGTATTTGCGCTTATTAATTTCAAAAATTTCGGTGCCCTTTTGTTTATGGTGGCATATTTTGTGGCTTACCCTTTCACACACACACACACACTAACGCAAACGAACATACAGACACTTTAACACTGCCTTTGCCCTACACTTTATTATTTACAAGTTTATGTATTTATTGTCAGCCCTTACGAAAAGGTCTTAAAGCCTGTCAACGAGACTAAAGGAAAACAAATTCTTCTCTAACCCCAAAAATCTAATGCGTCCTTCGGTTCGGTGCGGTTCAGTGCGGTTCGGGCTTAGGTTTGGGTTAGAGTTTGGTTCTTCGCTGTTAACGAGCCAAAGTTTTCAACTTAAATGTTAGTTATGAATTTTATTAGAACCCGGCTTCGTTTTGTTTTGTTCTTCTTGATTTTATAGTCTTGCCGCAGAGTTTCCACACAATTAACTAATTAATATGTATTTGATTTCTCATTAGCCCAAAGTCTGCCACATTACTGTGAGGAGAAACAATTCCGTTGCAACAGCGGTGAATGCATTCCTATACGATTTGTTTGTGATGGCGATTCTGATTGCAGGGATCATAGTGATGAGCTACAGGAGCAATGCAAATTTACAGGTAAGTTCCAGTTTGAACTTATTTACTCTATAAGGGGTGGGGGAAAAAACAATTGTTCAACAGCTCTTTGTTGAGAGAGTTTTTCGGTTCTTCTGAGGTTTTGTGGCAATCGCAACATCATCACGTACTCGTACTACTTTTCATCTTGAAACAAATGAGTTTTGTTCAACTTCATTTCAATGTAAACGATTTTTGCTATTTCCCTTTAAAACGCAACAGCTCTTTGGTACACTGTCAAAAAAATGTGGGCTTCAATTTAATGATGTTGAATTTCTCTTGCACAGTGGTCTTAATATATATAAGACTTGATACAAATAAAAAAAACATTTTATCGTTATCTTTTAGCTATAAAAGAAAAGTTTACAACATATTTTTATTGCTCAACAAAAATAATATCAGTATGGAGTTTCATAAAATGTTAATGTTAATTGAATTGAGATCGAAAAATAGTTTAAAAAATGGTATTTTATTCAATTCAAACTTTTTATGTGTGTGTAATTTATGGTGTTGCAAAATTTTTATGGTTCTGCCGCAAAGTCAGGGATTTTAGTATTTTTTTTTGTTGTTTTTTTGGCAGTATTTGGGTTTGATGCCGACGTTGTTGGTGCTACTGCATGCAATGCTCGGTTTTATAAGCCACTCTCCACCCCTCGCTCTCTCTTCATCTCTAACACTGTTTTTCCCATTCTAAACTGCTGTCAGTCATTTTGCAGTTTTTCAATTTAGAAAATGTCACAGAACTAACCATTTACTTAGTTTCAGGCATGTATCCTGTGTATTGTACTATATTGGAGTACGTGTGTGTGCGTTTGAGTGTATGTGTATCGTGTGTGTTTGCTTTTGTATTGGTTTTTTGGTGTTTTGCTATTTGTTTGGCTTCGTTGTTGAGTAAGTAACAACTGGCTGTTTATTTAGTGTCATGTTTGGGAGAACTCAGCTGCCCCGGCCGAATTTGTTTTCATTTAATTTTTTCGTATACTACGATGTGTATCTGTGAGTGTGTGTGTGTGTTGCGTGTATGTGTGCAAGTCTGGGTATACTTTATTAGCCACATGCATTTATTTTGCAGCTACTGAGCTCCCAGCTTATTTGTGCTTCGATGGCATCACTTTGGAAATATTGTGTTGCCTACTTTTAGGGCAAACATTTAAATACTGGTCATACAGTGCATGCGAGAATATTGGGCATGCTTTGCTTAAGTTGTACTACAAACAATAACTGGATTTAAAAACATATAGTATTGCTTTTGAAATCTTATATTGGTTTATGTTGCAAATTTTAACTTACTTAATAAAACTATATCCAATGCCGCAAATTGTTTGCCCAGTTCAACAAACTTAAATGTAATTGCAACAAACTCTGCCCACAAACAACAACCTTGAGCCAGAGCAAGAAAAGCTAAGCGCATGGTTGCGTCAGAGGGGGAGGGGCAATTGCAACAACGGCCAAGAACAAGTTAAGTGTTATTTGGGCGAGTGTTTAAAACAAGTCAAGTGCAATCTAACTAAGCCATTGCATCATGCTTTAAGCGCAAACACAGTCTTCAAAAGAGCTTAGAGCTAAGAAATGAGCAGCTACCAAAAGCTCAACTTGTCGAGAATAATATAATAAACTTCCAGTTATTCTATGTACACTTGAAAACCGACAAGCTAAAACAACTTTAATATATTTTACTGGCGATTTGGTTTCAAGGAACGATAAGTATTATTATAATAAATTTTATATGGTACCAACTTAGTCACAATAACATTGATAAGAACACTTAACTATGTTTACATGTAAAAACAATTTTTTTGCGTTCCTAGTATTCTTTTTGTTAACCTAAGTGATTTTTCAACAATAACAAAACTATTCTGAGAACTACTGATATGGATTTAATCAACCAAAAAGTTACATATTCAGCAGGAACTATAATGCGACTAACGTTTCTTACAGCTAATAGAAAAAAGATTTGAATAATCAATTGATACATTATTTCAATAACATAAACAATCCGATTAGCATCTTTGAAACTTTAACAAATTGTAATCTAATTGCACTTTCAATTAAAACGCAGTCTAAATATTATATAGCCTAGTATATATGCCAAAGGAAGTCGTGAGGTCATGAAACAGCAGACAATTCTATTAAATTCCCGACTTATCTCGCACTAAACAATTGCGACTTAAAAATTTGTAAGGGCACAGGAAGAGGGGATGGGCATTTAATTCATAAGAATCGCAATGCGATGCAAACAAACAAAAAGCGGTTCAAACTTGACCCATTTCCGCAAAGTTAATGTTGATAAAACGCGATATATTACGCATAAAAATGTATGTATGAGTATTGGGAATTTCACGCACTGTATACAGTCCGATGGGTCAGATCGTCTGCCTGCGTCATCGTCCGGGTTTTTGTATTCTTATCAGTATGGAGCGGACTGGGAATGGGTTTAATGCGTCTCAGGCTAATTGAGCGGCACTTAAATACAAATAAAACTGACCAGACTAGACTTATTTAATTATTATGATGATGTTTTGATTAAGTTATGGGGTCATGATGGGTTGCATGTTTTTTCGTGTGTATGTTGACAAATAGCAGCTGATTAGAAACAGACATGCGGCATAAAACTGACTCACTCAAACAACAAAGATAACTCACAAAACAAGTAATAAACTCACTCGCAATATTCAACTCAACATTGAGAGCTGCGCAACTCTTGAGCGGGAATAAAAACTCGTTATCAACTGTTGAGCGCAAGCTCAAAAAGCGCTCAAATGAGTTTTGGATGCTGCCTTGCTTGGCTGCTGTCTGCTGGCTGTTGGTTTCGTAGTTTTAAGATACGCCGCGACACGCTCAAAACTCAGTTAGAATCGAACTTTTAATTTAAACGGACGTGTGCGTGTGCAACAGGACAAAATTTCCGAAAAAATACACATCGCAGGCAAATAGCTAACGGCAGCCTGAGGCGGCAAAAATCCAACAGAAAGCAAATAACATTTTAATAACAAAATAAAAATAAAAGGGTTTTTAGTAAAGTGAGAAAAATCAAAAATAAACTAAACAAAAAAATGCTAAAAAATTTCGAATAATAATTTTCAACAGTGTGTATGTGTGTGTGTTGCTTTTGTTGTTGTTGTTGTTGTGCCTGGCGTCGCATTGGCGCCAAGTAGTAAAGCCAAATGCAAAGTAAAGGAAGTACAAAAACGGAAGCTTTTACTGCGGGGCTTTGTGTGTGTGTGTGTGTGTGCTCTTTGCCTACAGTTGTTCCTTGTTTGCTTTTCACGCTTCTGCGCGTCGTTTTGTTGTTTTTCTTGTTGATTTTTTTCTCTTAGCCTGCCTGCTCTTAGTTAGCGCTAACAACAACAACAGCAGCTGCAACAAAAAACATGGCAATCTGAGCGCATAAATTTTATACATATTTAATTTGAGCCGCATTTGGCTTTTGTTTTGCATTTGTGGGTGTGTGCCAGTGTATGTTTGTATGTAATACATGAACTTGACACAAATGCAACCCCGAGATTGGACAATTGCCATTGACATCCGCGCGGTTGCGTTTCATATTTCAGTTTTATGCGCTTATACGTTTATACGCATCTGTGCATTGCCATAAAGCGGAATTAAGTTGTGATAATTAACAATTACGTTAAATAATGCGCTTTAACGCACTACAACAACAACAATAATGTGTGTGTAAAAAAACAATAACAATCAAAAGTAAACACACACAAACACAACATATCACTATGCGGATTAAGTTTTCAGAGCATACATGTATATAAATTACTATTAAGAAATAAAAAAACAAACAATAAAAAAACACAATAATAATTAAATTACGTGCAACGAGGCGTATTGTTAATTAAAAAGTTGAAAAAAAAAACTAAAAAGCAACAAAAAGTGCAATAAATAATATTATGCAAATATTTAAATAAATTACACATTTCTTATCGACAAAAAAAAATAAAACAAGAAAAAACTGTACAAATGTTCATTATAATAAACTGCAAATATGTTAAGCTAGGCATTTCCCCTAAATCAACACAAAATAAGCCCTAATGAATAAATGCATATAAAAGCAAACGTTCAAATGTTCAAAAGCCGCGACATTAATGCTTATTTATAAAGTAATCAATTCAATGTATATTATTTTATATTCAACATAATAATAGAAAGTAGTCGAACAATTGCATATAATTGCATACAAAGTTAATCAGCTTTGACTATGAAAATCATTTTGTATATATTCAATAGAAATATTAGCCAAATGCAAGCATACATTATTAAACACAAAACTTTTTGCATAATAATTACAAAATATTGCGCCTAGAAACAAATAAAATAATTACTTTTTTAACATTGAAAAAAGTAAATTATTGTCATAAACATTAAATAGAGTGTTGCTCATATTACAAATTACAGCCAAAAGCTTTACTAAAAATAATTCACTAGTTTCAGTTTTCAACAACAAAAAAGTGTTGCCTACATTTCAGCGCCAAACAAGTTTAACAAAAACACTCTTGCCAGTCATTTTGGCAGCCCAAACAACCATTTAAAATAATTACAAAAAATAATTGTGTGGCAAAAACAAGAACAACAAACAGAACAACAAAGCAGCAGCACCAGCGACAGCTCACAACAACAACAATTTAATTTAATAATACAAAACACGCACTTAGGCCACATTATAATCTAATACAATTTAACGTTCAGCCTGTAAGCTGAAGCAGCGGAGCAAACGCTCTGCTCTCTAAACAAAAAAAAAATTATTTTGCTGCCTGCCAAAGTTAGCAACATGGGAGTAATACGCAGCTTCTTGGTTTGCCAGCTGCTGATCATTAGCGGATTATTACAGCAAGCAGCACTCAAAACATATGCAACGTCCATCGATCCGGGTATGAGTTTTCATTCTATAATCCTATGTTTTTACACCTAAACCTAAAAGGCGGCCAAAAGCATTGTCGTGTTTAGGGTCATTAAAATAAAAAGTTTTATGTTAGTCTTAAGTTTCATTAAACACTTATGTTGATGTCTTATTGTTCTTAGAGTTACATGAAGAAACTTGGCGGAAACGCGACATAATCATAATTTAGACAGACTTAGTTTAATGCAGTCAGAAGTTTAGTTTTCTGCAAACTATTTCTTTTTTCATATATGTTTATGTCTCTTTTCCATTCAACTGGAAAGACATTAAAGCCATTTGAGATAAGATTTGATTTTGCCAGAGCTGAGCAGAAAAGTAAGTAATACATGAACTGCCCTTTCAAGTGAAGCTCGATTTACTGTTATTGTCTGTCTCAATGTGCTCTTGTTGTTCTTGTCCTTTATGGGCAGGCGTGGCAGCAACAAAAACAACAACAACAATGAAGAGAAAAAAAATAATGTCAACTGCCAATGCTAGAGACTGTTTTCTAAATAAATAACATATAGGCAACTAAACGGAGGATGGCCATTAAGAACACACACACTCGCACAAACTCTCATACAGTGAGCATTAGCAGTAACTTTCCAGTAGCGTTAAGTCGGTTGACACGTTGCGCATACGACGCGTAAACAGCGACAAAGCACAAAGCAACACAAACGATGCTGCTCGACTTTTAAGCAGCTCTCATACACACAAACACACACACACACTTACATCTAACATAAGTGGCCAATACATGTATATACATATATGTATATACATATATAGTTGTGCCTTCAATATCGGGCGCATAAATATTCATGTAGCACATTTCAAAAAAATACGGAACAAAAATAAGCGACAGCTGATAAGCCCAACAGCGTTCCAAGCTACCATTATAGTGTCAGTGTGTGTGTGTGTGTGTATGAAGTTAAAAAAAAAAAAAAAATCGAGAGAGAAGAAAATCTAAGGAATTCATGTCTTTCTGTGCCCTGACTGCAAACCTTAGATAAATTCAGTCACATATCCTTGGCTTGGCTGTGGAGCGTGGAGCGTTCGCCTTGCCTTATAAGCCATAAATTATGCATGGCTCACTTTTAAGCAGACGCCGCAACAGCGCTTCGACCATCGAATTTCTATTCGAAAGGTTGAACGTCGTCAGCAAATGTGGCAAGCTTTTAGCCATTTTCTATTTCGATTTGACTTCCTCCTTTTACTAACAAATATAGAGATATATTTTTTTTGGCACACATCGAAACGATTCGACTATGCGTCTGCCTCTTGTTTTTTTGGCATTTAGATTCGCTTTAAACTTATCAAATACCAAATAAATTTGAGTATTAACAAATATATTTTGGAACACAGCAAGTGCGTTAAGCAACAGCGAAAACGACTTAATTTCACATTTTCCAGAGCTCAATTCAATTTGCTTTTTTGCTTTTCACTTCCGAACGCAGTTTTACTTAACATATAAATTGCCCGACATTTAAAATGCAATTTTAACGGACTTGTGTGTGTGTGTTTGCCAATGGCTATCCATTTGTTCCGTCCATTCAACAGTTAAGCCCCTCTTCAAATCCCCCACTTGATTTGCCATAAAAAAAAAGAAAAAAGTCCAGCATATGTAAAAAGTTTGTCTCATTAGAAAAAGCCTCTCCAAAGCCCATGCCAACGGAGCTCTTCAAATGATTTATGATGCGCGTCCTTAACCCGCAGCAGCTTCACAAAAAAAAATTCCTTACTGGTTTTTTTTTATTGAAATACTTGAAGCAGAAGACAAAGCACAGCGCACGACTCCAATAAAGTGGAAAAAAGGTGCCATAAACAACAAGCAGCAATGTTAGAACGAGCCTTTTTTTCTGTATTCCTTTCTTTGCTGCCCGTCTTACATGTATTTGTTAAGGGGACAGCATGCTGTGAGTAAGATGCCTTACTCCTACGTACAGGCTACAGCCTATAAAAGTAACGACGACAGCAACAACAAAGCAACAATTGTAAACAATGAAAAGGAAAATCTTCCTAACTGCGGCACAAATTTTTCATTTATTTATTGAGACGAGAAGGCGGCATGAGAGGAGATAGAGCCAAGGAAAGCGAAAGTTGATAAAGTGCGAAAAGGAAGAAAGTAAAATTTGTGCACGTTGCTTCCTTTTTCCGCTCTTTAAATGAAACGGACAATTCAATTTATGTTTGTCAACAAAAACAGCATTAACAACAACAACAACAACGACAACAAGCAACAGACAAACTTCATTAGATGAGCAGCAAAATCCAAATTCAATGGATAAACATTTCTCAATTAAATACCCTTAAAAATGAGACGAAATAAAATAAAGTACTTAGATCTTGAAAGATTATTGGATATGATAAATGTGTTATTTTGTTTATGACAAATAAGAATGTAAATAATTGAGTAATAATCTATTTATTTATATTTATTATATTTATTATATTTTTTTTTTATAATTTTTCAAGCTAAGCATAAAAATTTAAATCAATTTTATTGCTTAAAAATTGTGTAGAGTATTAGAAAACTTTCAACTTTTGATTATTTGATTTGGAACTTTGCCGTTTTGCCTTTTGAATTTTCAATTGGGGATTCTATTAATATCTGTATAAAGAAATTTGGGGTTTAAAGATAATTGTTGTGAGCTTAAAGCGTGGTTCAATGTTGCCACAAAACGTTACAAATGGCTAAAATACGAAAATAGAAAATGGAAAATGGCAAACATCAGAAAAAGTTTTAATGCGCTAAATCGATGGATGACCGCAGAAAAACTTTCTTTCTAGAACTGCCTTGTGGACACTTGTGAGACCAGATAACTTTTTTCTCTCTGTGTATGTGTGTGTGTGTGTGTGCTGTAAATGAGCGCCAAGAGAAGGATTTAGAAAAAAGAAAGAGATAAAAACGTTGGTACGAGGGCGGCTGTTAAGTTGCATTGTGACGAAAACTTTCTGCCAAGGCTATCGACAGTATGTGTGTGTGGATTTGCCAAACTTTTTTTTTTTGGTTCTGTTTGCTTGTTTGACTTTGTGTCTACTGGCATTTTGTCACCCAAGCTTTAGCAACCTTGAGCCAGCAGCGGCTTGCGTTGCACCGATAACCTCGTGCCATGTCGAACAATGCACCTGCAAATCAAAGCAAAAAATGATAAGGCAGAATAGAAAAAAAAACCCCACCTCTAAGCTCTGCTCGGACAGCCAAAGTGCAATTCATTATCATGCAAAAATAGCTGGCAGTCAAATGGCAGCGTCGAGCGCATTAAACGAATTGCATAAAATTCATGAGCTGCAGTTGTTGGTGGTGGTGTTGTTGTTGCAGCAGCAAGCTTCCTCGTCTGTGTTAGAATTAAAAGGTTGCCGCCCTTTTATGTTGCCCCCTAACCATTCACCCTCCCTCGCTCTCTGAAGTGCCACATAATCCGCGTTGTCGTCGACGCAACGCGTCAGACTGTAAATAATGAAGTTTGCACCTGGGCGCCACAGTGGCAGTGATTTTTGGGCGTGTGGCGTGGCACGGTGGCGTGTGGCAAGCATTATGTAGCATGGTGGTGCGACTGAAAAACGTGTAGCATGCTTTTTAGAAAGCGCATTAAAGCAAAAGGAATATTAATATGCGTTACACACAAAAACAAGGTGAACTTATTTATGAGCCGTGTGTTTAAATAAAAACAGCGCGGCAATATAAGCATATATATATATAGAGAGAGAGAGAAAGGGAAACAGAGACACTTGCCAATAAAAGATAGACAGCTAACTATTTGTTTATGCATTAAACAATGTACAGATAGCCACTTTGGCATGCATATACTCTACATATCTAAGGGACATTTTGCGGCCTCTGCTGTCAGCCTATTAAGTCATAAATAAATAATTGTGCATATATGTATGTATGTTAAAGCGAAAAGAATCAAGCACCAACAAAAAACGATATATAAAATTCTACAAATTTAACATCGGCATCTTTTGCCAAGAAGCAAACACAATTTAATAGCTAAGACAAAGGGCGAATGGAGAGAAGGAGAGAGCAATGGAAAGAGACTGAACATGAGTTGCCAAGAAGTCTAGCCTGTAGCCATTTTTCAGCTAGTAAACTCAATAGAAATTTAACACTGGACAGTAAAATGATTTCTTATAGTAGAATATTGTAAATTTTTTCTAGCTTTTTCCCCATATGGCTTTTAGTTATTTAATGACAGAATAAATATGAAAAGTTGTTTTTTATTTGTATTGCCAAAAAAATAATAATAAAGTGTTAACTTTTTTGAAAACCATAATAAAAATATGTTTTAAAAACCTAAAACATTAAACCAAAAAAACTAAAACTTCGTATGACAAAATTAAAAACTTTTTACCATCGTAATATAATGGCACATTTATGGACCACAAACTGTGTAGCATAGTGTAATAAAAGTTTTATGCCAACAACAAGAAAAAAAAATAAAAACTTGATTATGAAAATTTCATTAATTTCAAAGCTTACATATACATATATATATATATATATTTTCAACAACTCTATATATATTCAGTGCCATTGGCCGTGGTCATTAAACCTAGTGCAGGTTATCCTATCTTTTGTTGTTTTTGGCTGTTGGCTGTATGCTGTTGGCTGCTGACTTCTGACTCAAATTCTTGTTTAATGTCGGCGCTAAATGCCGCTGCTAGGTAAATACGTTTGGAACGTTACGAGAGTCCCCAAACGAAAAACGTGATGCGCATTTTTTGCAAAGCGATGCTGCCCGGCCCTGCTCTGCCCGTAAGGATAGAAGTTAGGGAAATATACACACAGAAGAAAAGTTGTCTTAAAGTTTATGCCCGTATAACAGGGAATTGTCTGGTTGGCCCGAAGGGATATCAGTAGGGGGTAAGATGCCGCACTGACTCCCAGTTGTAGAATTTGGCATCTGTTGGACTTTTCAAGCACACCGAGAACCGAAAATTCTCAAAATGTCTGTCGAGAGAGGGTGCATTCATTTGAGTTACGGCGTTAAATTAAGTGCAATTTCAGTTAAAAGGTGCAACAATTTTGCCAAGCAACATGCAGATGTGAAGAAACTATGCCATCCAATCTCTCCGAGTCTCACTCTTCCTGCTCCTCAATAAAAACTCCATTAAGTTTTGTTTACAAAGTGAACAAAAGAGAACCTCAAAAACGACTGCATAGAAATTGTTCGTCAGGGTGCAACTTTAGGTGGACATTTGATAAAATTTCACATCTTTAGAAATTTTTGCTGAGAATCAAAACTTTATTGCAATTTATCAAATGAAATTTAATTGATTTGTTGTTTTCATAGTTACAGCATTAAAAATGTATAACAATTTATAAATTTGAACATAAACAAATATGGTAAACCTGCAATTTGCTCTCCATCTTTTAATTGCGTTTCTATAAATTTCGTAACCTTTTTTGCCCAGAAAATTACACATTTAGTTGGTGTGTGCATTAATGCGGAAATTCAGCATGATTTTTTATTTTTTGTGGCCATTTTTTCCTTTGCTTTTAGCATTTTAAAAGCTTTAAAACTCGGTTAGCAAATTTCGTTTGCAAGACGAGCGCAAAGTCATAAAAGAAAATGACCAGAAAATAACATAACTATACTATTTTTACCCTGGTTGCATAAAACAAAAGCCTGGCCAGAGTAAAAGCAAGCCAAAGATTGAGTGAGAGAAAGCGAGGAGAGAGAGAGAGGGAACGTTGGTCGATTGTGGGGATGTGGACTGAAACGAGCAAGGGGCAAAATTTTTGTTGCCTGTGGCATCAACACAGCCCGCAACATAAAAATCACATTTATTTTTGACACTGAAAGCTATTGAAGCATAAAAAATAGATTTTCATTGCTCATATTCTTTATATATTAGTGGCAGTGATACCCTGTAGAAAACGCTTATAAAGGGTATTGAAATGTTTGGCAAAAGAAATAAAAATTTACGAGACAAAAGAGAAAGAGTAAAGTTTTATAACTTTTTCTTAAGTTTTTCCTCAAAAAAACTTAAAGTATGTAAAGGGTATATTTTGACCCAAAAATCAAATATTCTTAACTTATTTTTTTGCACTTATTTCAATTATGTATTTTGGACGCCGGCAGCGATGCAAAATTCAATTTCATATCGAAAGCAGAGACTTGCAATACTTACTAACTTTTTTTGTACACTTTTTCCTTACAGAATCAACTTGCGGCATTGAACAGTTTCGTTGCAATAATGGCAACTGCATACCAAACAAATGGCGTTGCGATCGTGAGAACGACTGTGCCGACGGTTCCGATGAAGCAGCTGGCCTCTGCAGTAAGTATTAGACACAGACAAACACATATAGAACGCGATATTGGTTGCTAATATTTCAGCTTAAATTGTGTATAGTAAATGTGTGCAGCAATTTCGGTTTCAAGTGCCAAAATGGGGAGAGTTGCGTGCCGCGTGCTTGGATCTGTGATGGTGAACCCGATTGTCGCGATGGTTCCGACGAATTGGAGTGTTGTAAGCAAAAGAAAAAACAACAAAAACTTATAGCTAATACATTTGCATAAATGTATACACACACACATACTAACCCAAAGGATTAACGCCGCCCACCAAAAAAACCAAAACAAACAACGCATAAAGAAGGGCAAAGGAAAGATAGAAAAACTAATACCTCCTCAACATATACTCTACTTACACGCACACACAAATGGGTTCTCATAACTTAAAGGCTCATAAAGGCGCGCATTTAAAGCATGATATTTATTTCAATGCATGCCATGTACTATGTATTCATATATATATATATATATATATATGTATATCCCCGCCATGTATCTCAGACTTTATGACTTGGGCGCGCCTAAAACTTGGCAGCACTTGTCCATAAATTACCGTCAAAAGACTCCCGAAAACAGCATCTCGACGTGCGCATCAAAATATGCTGTTAGCAACGGAAATAATTTGTATTTATGCATTAGGCCAAGTCACTCTATACCAATCCTGACAGCTGTTTAAATGGGCTCCTTCTCGTTTTACTAGCTATCCATTTTTGGATACCCTTACGTTATAAACAATGTTTATTGGATGTAGAAGAGACTTGGAAATTAGAGTATTTATTAGTCAGTTTAGTTCTCTTAGTTCTCTCTCTTCCCATGCCTATCAAAGTATTATTTTATAGTTATCACACATATTTGCCGCCGCAACTTATTTGGCAATTTATTTAGTCTGTGTCACATTCGGTTAACTATGTGCCATAAAAATATGTCCTACTTTATTAAGTTCATTTTAAAAATTTTGCTTTTTATTTGTCGTCCACTCTGTAATTGAAAAAAGGCAAAAAACAGATGATGAGATTTTTATGATGTTATCCACTCGTAACTCATCAGTGTTGAGGGGGCCTTTTTGAAATAAAAACTGGTAATCACACACAAAAATGAAAATATATAAAAAAAAAAAGAGAAAAACGCGCGTAAATTGAACCTGTGGTTTATTTTGACTGCCAAAACGGCTGGCTGGCTGGTTGGCTGCTTGGCTGGCAGGACACGGCACAAATTTTACATGAACACAGGATTCACAGGAAACTGTCTCTCTATCATTGTTACTGTTGCTGCTACTGTTTCTCCCGCCCATTATACACGTGTGACATTTTATGGCTTTTATGTGCTTGCCAAAAATGAAAAAATTATTATCAACGTTACTTTTTGACGTTTTATATCGTTGGCAACGTTCTGAATGTTAATTGAAGTTTAACGTGCCCAAGAAAAAAAAAATATGTATGTAGAAATTTTTTGTTGACAGACAATCGAGAAACTCTGCTAGACAAGCACGGCAGAGCACAGAACAGGTTTGAGTTTAATGCATACTTAAATCTGTGTACATAGAAAACACCAAGAAATTTTTATAGAGCTTATTTGAGAGCCCAAGAACGGAAATATAATAATGCAAATTTAATTGAGAGACTTTTCAAATGTAATGAAGTTACTTTTAACAATATACTTTATTATTACACACATATTAAAATGTAATAAAATATGCTGTTACTGAAAAATTCTTAAGAAATAATTTTATTATTCTTAAGTTTGAAAGCATACTAAAATTTCCTAAGAATTTCAGATTCTTAAGAGAGTCTTTTCCGTTACATATCCCAAACTTATCAACTTATCAGTGGCCTTTGTTTTCCTTTTCTGTCATGATACTACATTCTGTCATTTACTTTCTTACTAGTTTCACTTTGCGAGTTTTTATTAAATATTTATGACAGAAAAAAGAACAAACTTTTCATTATTGAATTTTATCTTTCCGAAGAAGAACAACTAAAAATGTTACTTTGGAACAACTTCACTTTGAAGCGCACACAATGCAGCTGCAGCTGCAGCTGTACAAAAACATCAAACTTCATTGACTTTGATGTCTTTGACGTGGAAGACAATGGGGCTAAACGGGGCGTGCCACTTGGCCGAACACTTGGCGAGCGAATGAACTACACATGCCTGGCACATAAAGTGAAAGCATTTTAAATAAAATTAAAATCAAATTCACTACAGTACCATGCCCCCTTTTATCACTGCCACAGATAACAAGTAAATGCTATTGAATACAATACAAAAGTTGTGTGTATGTGTGTGTTTGTGTGTCTGGGTGTGTGCGTGGTCGATTGACGTTGACTCTGAGCCAGTCATTGTAACCAGCAAATTGATTTTGCTATGGCTTACACCAGCTCTGAAGCCAAACTAAAGTCCAAAAACGGGCAGCTGGCTAACTGAAACTCTAAGCATCGAGGTCAGGACGACATGGCCTGCTTTGGCCACATTTACGACTTCAGCGAAATAGTGGCATTAAAATTGCAAAAAAATAATGAAAAAATCCAATACATTGCAAATAGAAAAATTCATAGACAACTTTCCTTAAACTAGCCAGTCAGCAATAAAGCTAATTTAATAAAATCATAAGAACGTTGCGTATACGCAATATGGCAAAATGTACGAGTAATTAACTCGTTGTATATGACCCCATTAACTTGGTCGCTAGAAATTCGAGATAAACTAAATCTGACACAATAATGAAACATTAACAGATGAAAGTTGTTAAAAATAAAGATATATTTCAAACTAGTTTTCTGTTTTTAAACAATTTTCGTTACATGCAACTAAGTTATTTTAAATAGTTAAATAAATTCACAAATAACTTTTAAAAGCTGCAGATTTAGTTGGACAGCAACTATATAAACTATACAAACAAATATATATACATATGTTCCTTGTGATTTTCCGCCGAAAAATAATATCATACCATGTCAATTGATCTGTATTACATTTTTGTTCTAGGAATATTTTCGTCCTGGAATATATCTAGTTTTTTTTTCGTTGCTTTGCTGACTCTCTAACTTCACGCTAGGTGCAAATTTTATTTGAATTCCATTGCCGAATATATAAACGCGTTTGTCGCTAGCTCTCGTGCTCGTTGCAATAAATTCCAATTTAAGTCATATCACGCATACGACATGTTGTGCATGCAAAATATCAAACAGCCAAGCGTAAAATAATAATAAATTAATTTATTTGCAACGATGTTGATGCTGCAAGCGAACACAAAAAATACTGTGTGTAAGGAATGAAAACAAAAATTGCGAAAATATTTTTATTTGGTTTTTTTTGCGCATAGGTAGCACACCAAATAATGTTAAACAAAGTAAACATAACAGCGCCAAAGAGCATATTTATACACGTAAGTGTGTGTGTGTTGGTTATGGTGTTATGAACCTTTATTGCCTATGACACACACACTCGCACAGCAGGCATCACATAATCTTATCAAACAAAATCAAGCGATGCCGAAGCGAGAGAGCAATACGAAACAAAGGACATTCAGTTCATGCGTCTAGGCGGTGGTAGGCAGCAATAGCAACAAAAGGTTGTAGAAAACAAAAAAAATAATAATAATACGCATTTAGGGTTAAACACAAGCATTTTTATGTACATGTATACGTGTCTGAGTGTGTGTGTGTGTCAGCTTTGTTTAATGTCCGCCTGGCAAAACTTCAATGAAAGTTTCAGGCAGCAAGGCAGCGTTTATTGGTATATGTGTGTGGGGGTGTGTGTGTGTGCGAGTGTGTCTAGCTGTGTGTGATAATTGCTTTAATGTGTACGCATGTGTGCGTTTTAACTTTATGGAGTGTTGGCTGATAATGTCTTAATTACTGCCTAGATAAAATGCCGCCCTCTTTTACCCCTTATTTCAAGTTGTCTTACATTTCTAAAAGCGTGAGTGTGTGAAAGAGTGTGTATGAGTATTCGTGTGTGTTTGTGTGTGTGTGTGTGTTGTGGCACGACAACTATGTTTATTACTTGCTTGGCATGTGCCAGCCACAATTGGACTTTGACTTCAATTCTTAGTGCTGCTTCTGCTTTTTCTGATGCTGCTTCTGCTTTTTCTGATGCTGCTGCTGCTCCTGCTGCTTCTTCTTATAAACTTAATTACAATGCCAAGCAACACAACAACGACTATAGACAGCAACGTCATGATAAAAGTCTGTTGCACGCTTTAAGGCGTTGCTACACACACACACAGACAAGTAAAGTAAACGCCCCAAAATGTGCTGGTGCTGCAGTAATCAAAGATTTAACTAAGCAGCACCATTAGGCAGACAGTTAGAAGCTACTCGACATACATATAGAAAGATATATATATGCATATAAAATAAAAGCTGTTGCATAGTTTATCAGGCAGTTGATTTTTAAGACCACTTTTAAGCATGGTTATCCTTGGGCAATTATTGCAGAAGTTAAATTGCTTTTAACTGGCTGTGTAAGGGAAATTCTTAATTGTTTGCAGCATAGAAACTTAATTGCCAAATTTTTTACTGAGATTCTTAAGACTTAACATTATGCATCGATATCGATTACTAACACTAACCATATTTGTTTCCATCGTTTATTTGTCTTATTGCAGAGATCAAGCCATGCAATGCGGATGAGTTCGCTTGCAAGGGCGCCGAGGGTGGTTGCATACCGTTAGCCTGGATGTGTGATCAGAGCAAAGATTGCAGCGATGGCTCCGATGAGGCCACGTGCAGTAAGCCATCATAATTTTAATCTTACTCCTTGCTGTAACTGTAACTAAAGCTTTAGTTGTAGTCGTAGTCGTAGTTGGTGTTGGTAGTATTGTAATTCTTCCATGTGTTTAGCTTAGATCTAGTGCGTGTGCGCGTGTATGTGTGTAAGTTTGTACACACTTCATTTTGTTGGCTATAAGTGTGGTACACATTGCTGCAAGAATTGTGTAATACTTACCTAAACAATACACATGCAATAAAGCACAAATATTTACACACACACACATACACTCGCACACACACACATAAACACACTTAAGTCTTGCAATGCTTTTGTTACATATTCATTGTTGTAGTTGTAGTCGTAGTTGTTGGCTGGCAACAAATCTCTTAGGTTTTTATCCCCCGGCGCGTTGCGTTGGCAATTTTTATAATGGTGTTGGTTTTGTTGAGTTATGTCTCATATATTTCAGTTCTTCTTGTTGTTGGTGTTATTGTTTTTGCCTGGTGCTTTCAAGTTTTTGGCTTTGGCTTTTTCCATGCTTGTTTGTTTATCTAACTCTTCACAATCGTTAACCACAGCTCATACTTGCATAAACAAACTCATTGTCATAAGACCCATAAGCAAATCCTCCCACACGCATACCCACACACACACACACGCTCTTAACATATCTTCTACGTACATAACTCACTTGTCTATGATGTTCACAGATACCACCTGCCGGTCGGATGAGTTCACCTGCAGCAACAGTCGCTGCATTCAGAAGCGTTGGGTCTGCGACCACGATGACGACTGCGGTGATGGCAGCGATGAGCGAGACTGTCCAAAAATTGAGTGCCCCAGGAACAGTTCGTTCACGTGCAGCAATGGCGCCTGCATATCCAAGAGTTGGGTCTGTGATGGCGAACCCGATTGCCAGGATGGCGGCGATGAGCGCGTAAGTCAACTTAAATGCAAGCGAGGGTTGATCTTAAACAATTTCTTCACAATATTATTCAATAGTCAGAAAGTTAGAAAATTCTTTACCCAAGTCTTTAAAGAACCCTCCTGTATGTAAGCATGCACATTTACATTTTTATATGCTCACTAGGAAGCATAATTTATGCAACGTTCGCGCATTACTCAAAGCCAACGACGTCGCCATTGCCGCCGCCGTCGACGTCAGCGTTTGATGCTGGCAACTGCTGGCATTAACATTTATGTGAACGGTGCGCAGCTTTTGTTGTCAGCCCAAGGTGGAAAGCAGCAGGAGTAGCATCAGCAGCAGTCTAGTAGTTGTAGTAGCAGTAAACAGCATGACTAAAATAGCTCGCCCAAAAAGAGATAGTTTTTCCCCTTTTAGGGGGGAAAAAAAATGTAAACATTTTTGTGAGCAGCCCCCCAAAAAAAGTATGCAACAAAGGCAACTAGTACAGCAAGCAATGGGCGACATGAGAGGCAGTCGTTATGCATAGAGTATGTGCCATATAGTACATACACATAAAAATGTTTGTATATGCATGGCTGACGGCATAGTCGCTGCTATGTTATGGCATATTTCAAGTAAAGTTCGCTTTGACAGGAGCTGTGCAAAATGCATTTTTAAAATCAACTACGCACAGCAGACAGCCAATTTCATTGTCTACACAAATGCGAAGGTGTTGCAGTTGCTATGCATATAGGAATATACTATATATGAGAATTTATGTGTTTCGTTTTTATCATTGTGCGAATATAAAAGCGTAGCTTAATTTTAAAATAAGTTTTAAGTACTTTATATATACGAAAATGTTTAAATATAAAATGTTAAAATATGTATATTTTTATATATTTTCAAGGATAAGTGTCTTTGTAATAATGCTTTCTCACCCCAACCTTTTTCTCCATTTACTTTCCACAGGACTGCCCCAACTCTTCGCTGACCTTAACGCAGTGCCTGTCGCACGAGTTTCAGTGCAAGGATCGCATCACTTGCCTGCACGCCAGCTGGGTCTGTGACGGCGATCGCGATTGTCCGGATGGTGATGATGAGCTGTCAAGCACCTGCAAGAATGTCACTTGCAGACCCGATCAGTTCCAATGCGGCGATCGAAGCTGTATTGCCGGACATCTCATCTGCAATGGTCAAGCAGATTGTGCAGATAAAAGTGATGAACGCGATTGCCATTTATCAGCGCAGACCAAGAACTGTAATGTCACCAGTCAATTTGACTGTGGTGGTGGACAGTGTATTCCCCTGTCAAAGGTCTGTGACAAACGCAAGGATTGCCCCGATGGCGAGGATGAGCCAGCAGGCAAGTGTGAAGTGAATGAATGCAGCTCGAAGAATGGTGGCTGCATGCATCGCTGTGTGGATCATCTAGTGGGTTACAGTTGCGAATGCAACAAGGGATATAAATTAGCAGCGGATCAACACACCTGTGTGGATGTCAATGAGTGTGAGCAACCTGGAGTCTGCTCCCAGATCTGTGTTAATGAAGTTGGAGGCTTTAAATGTGAATGTGAGGCTGGTTATATGCGAGATCCTCGCAATCACACACGATGCAAGGCAACCGAAGGACATGCCTCTCTACTTCTGGCACGACGTCATGATATACGCAAGATTGCTCTGGATCACATGGAGATGACTTCGATTGTGAACAATACAAAGTCAGCTACAGCATTGGATTTCGTGTTCCGCACAGGCATGATCTTTTGGAGCGATGTGACCACACAGAGCATATACAAGGCGCCAATTGATGAGGGCAATGAGAAGACAGTGGTGCTAAAGCAATCCTCGGTTACATCAGATGGTCTTGCCGTCGATTGGATCTACAACCATGTCTACTACACAGATACGCAGAAGTGTACCATTGAGCTGACAAACTTTGATGGCAACATGGGCAAAGTTCTTATTAAGGATTCATTGGATATTCCACGTTCCATTGCACTTGATCCCATAGAGGGTTGGATGTACTGGTCAGACTGGGGTGCTTCGCCACGCATTGAACGTGCTGGCATGGATGGCACCCATCGCACCACAATCATCAACTATGATGTCAAGTGGCCCAATGGCATCACTCTGGATCTGGTGAGGAAACGCATCTACTGGGTGGATGGCAAACTGAATGTCATCTCATCGGCCAACTACGATGGTTCACAGCGCAGACAGATCTTGTACTCCACTGAGTACTTGAGACATCCTTTCTCAATCAGTACCTTTGAAGATTATATTTACTGGTCGGATTGGGATAAACAGACTGTTTTCAAGGCGAATAAGTTCACTGGCGAAGATGTTGAACCCATTACAGCTGTGCATATGGTTAGTAAACTGGATGATCCTTCTTGATATGCGTATACCAATTACAATTTTCAACTGTCTTACAGCTTCAACATCCCATGGTCATTCATGTGTATCATCCCTATCGGCAGCCCGATGGCATAAATCACTGCCAGTCGGTTAATGGTCATTGCTCACATCTCTGTTTGCCGGCGCCGCGCATCAATGAGCGCAGTCCACGCATCGCCTGCGCCTGTCCCACGGGTCTTAAGCTGATGGCCGACGGGCTCATGTGCGTCGAAGATCGTAAGTAGCTTTGCCATTTACTTGTTTTTGGGGTTTTGGGGTCTGGGCCGGCATTAAAATGCACTTTGATGCATTCGATGGACGCATCGATGCAAAGCAGCAACAGCAGTTGTAATTTTCAGCATGGCTCGTTGCACTCGCGTCTGCCTGGCGACGTGTCTTTGTTGCGGTTGCAGCAAACACCGTGCTCTGCAATTGAGCCTTATTAAGGCCATTAACATCTGCTTTGTACATTTGTGATTTTCAGCTTAATTGCATTTTATTCTTATCTTAAAATTTAATTCATTTCGTTTAAAATTATTATTTTACCCAATATTTGATTTGGACTATATAGTACTCATACGACCCGTGCATCCAAAAATGCGTAATAAAACAACAACAAAGACTAGCGTCAAAGTTACGACGCCTGCTTTGCCAACAACAGCGAAACTACCTCAAGATGCGCCCAGTTTAGCGCCGGGTATGAAATTTGAATTTTTTAACTGGTGTCAGCGGTGTTGGGAAAAAGAAAACAAAAACTGTTTTACATTTGTCTAATAAAGATAAAACGTATTAATAATTCTAATATTAAATTGCTCAGGTGTTGGTTTTGTTACAAGATTAATTTTTGTTTTATGATCCATTACCTAGATTTGTTTAGTGATTGTCTCAAGGCAATATATCTATTGTTATTTATGTATATGTTTCATATTTGATTGCTTTTTCTTTCTCGTTTTACTCACATATAACTTAATGTCATATTGTGATGTCCACAAATTATTTTCACACACACACGCATACATATGTAAATGTTGTACGTTTTGTCTTTTAATTTTGTATGCCATTTGTCACGCCAATTTCTTACACACATGCATCCAACGATGACGATGACGGCGACGACTACGACGACGACGACGCCAACGCTCAAATGTCATCATCATAAATCAACATCAATAATATCGACATAATCACTCAAAATGCACACACACTCAGATACTCGAATACAGAGCAGTATTGTGACACGTAAAACATACATAAATATCAGATGGGAATGGGGGATAAACCACCGAAAAAGGATGCGCTAGTGACATGTTTAATGGCAACAATGGTTGTTCACACCCCACCCTACCAAATAACTTCAAAACGAGTTCAAGCTCAAGCGACAACCCTATGACACTTACACCCACGCATTTTTGCATGCAATTTGTGTTCGCAACTTTGTCAAAAGCGATGACAATGCGGATGCGAATGCGGATGTGGATGTTCTGATGTCCCGATGATGAACGACTGACAGCCGCAGAGACAGAAGCAGAGGCAAAGGCAAAGGCAGTCAGACAGACAGACAAACAGACTAACAGACTAACTGACTGACTGACTGGCAAACGGCAAGCAGCAAGCGGAATCATCGTCGCTCAACAAATCGCCATGAAATTAAATTGTACACAGCGCACACAACGGACATGGTTATAGGAACAAGCGATAGGGATGGGATGTGGGTTGTGGGTGGTTTGTGTGCGGCTGTAGCAAATAGTTTAACCAGATATTCATCATCCACATCAGCCGCACATTTCAGCCACATTCATCAAGCTGAAAATTGCCTCTGTCAACACCTAGAGCTCTACATTATTCGACAGAGTGAAGGAAACGCGTCACAAAGTTGCCCATCCATAAATTACCACTGTGTCCGCCAGAAAATATGCAACACATGCACATTGTACGGTTCATTTTCATTTGATTGTTGCACAACCAGTTAATGAGAGCAATTTGGGTAACCAATTTGATTTGATTTGGACAATTTTATGCTTATTTTTTTTTTGAATATAAATTGACGCTTTTGATCCATGCAAAATTAAACATGAAAGCACAAATTACTTCCAAGAAGTGAATACAATACACCAGTCAATTCCAAATAATGTAGCCAGAAATACAATTGAGGCTTGCCATTAGAACAATACATCAAATTTCGTCAGAATATCGCATTTTGTTTGCAAAAGTTGAAAGAAAATTTCTATCCGCCACTTAGCTGAAGTTATTTGTTGCTGCCTTGGCAACTTGATCTTGCGAGTATTTGATATAAAAGTAAATTTTATCGTGTTTTATTACGTTTCAATCTAAACGAGCTGTTATATTTTAATAAGCCATCATTTTTGTATGGCAAGTTACGTTATTAGCGATACTTTGGATTAACTTAAATACTGAAAGTGGTTCCTTAAAAAATTACTCTAGCTTACATTTATTTACAGCTCATATTTGTAATTTAATCCATTCTAATTTTCTTCTCCTTTCAACCTGAATTCTCTGAAGGGACTTAAGCGTTTTTCTATTCCGTTTTCCATTTTCCCTTAAAAGGGCAATTTTATAATTTTTTTGTAAATTTCTTCATTGCTTTTAATTTGATATTTTTTATGCTCCTATTCACTTGAGTTTCTCTTCTTTGTAGTATAAATACTTATTACCCGACTTTCTTGTTGATTTTTATGCCTACTGTACCCAAATCAACCGCTTCGCAAGCTTAGCACTGTGCTTCCCATACAAATGCACCTAATTACGTCAATTTAAAAGTAGAAAAATGAAAAAAAGGAAATAACAAAAAAAAAAAAAAAGAAAAGAGAATATCATAATTAAGTAAAGCAAAAGAAGAAAACGTTAAGCGGCTCAAGCAAATACCGTTACATTGCCGCAAAACCTGGCTACACTGCTCCAGTACAATTCCAAGAAAATGACGAGAGCAGTTAGGGACTCCAGAACTCTGTGGAGTGCTTAAGAAAAAGTTTGCTGAGCTTCAATGAGTGGGGGTTTGGGTAGGAGGACGGGTAGGGGGGGGTGGGCGCAGGATCAAGTAAATAACTATAAACTAGTTAAGGACTATTTCAATTAGATGACCAAGCCAAGGAAAGCCGGTCATAACTGCAATTTCAATTAGCGGTTTGCGCTACTTTTTCTATGTCCTTCAGTGTTGAGCAATATTCAAGTAACTGTGACGGCGAAAAATATAGTGACAGCACAACTAAAGTTACTTGTGCATGGTCACGGTTTAAAAAGCTTAAGGTACAATTTAATAATAGGGAAACTTAATGAGCATCGGTTTAACATAATCTCTCTAAAAAAAAATGTATAATATTTCTTACATGTAACTGAATAAGTAACAGTTTCACACATCTCTAATAACCACCCCCAACCGCACCGCCCCACTTGATATTGCTTAATTAAGCGCTGGCAAAGTTCTGCAAATACGGCAGACAAAATGACAGATAGACATTGCCATGAACCGCCATAAACTCATGGCAAAAGACGTCGAAAGTAACGACTGCGTTTTTAATAGCCAACACATAAAGTTAGAACTGTGTGGTGGGGGTAGGGGTAGGTTGGCATCGGTAGTGCCATAGTGGTTGCTATGTTGTGGCCCAGCAGCTGTTTGCAAATTTTATGACTTTTTGTTGACTGCAGTTGGTCACCGGCTAGTTTGCCAGTTTTCCCATGGAAATTTAGCAGCTAGCAGTGATAGCTTTAAATATCCAACGAATGCCACACGATTGCCTTCTCTATATATATATATATTCGAGAAAAGTTTTCAACTTTGTTTATCTAATCTGGTCATACGTACAAAAACACGAAAAGTGTATATAAAAAAAGTAAGGTGACATCCCCATCGGCTACGCATTTTATGCGTTTTTATTTCATTTGCTCAACACGAAATTTAGGGCGGATTTTTATCGCGAATTTTTATGGCATTTTTGTGAGAGGGCGCTACCGACAAAAAAAACATTTATATATATATTTATGTATATAAACCCACCTGATGGTAGACACATTCTTTGTTAAAAAGTCTCACAAGCTCTTTAAAAAAAAAAGCACATATACAACACATGTGGAGGATTATAACAACAACAACAGCAACAAATATGAGAGAGCTCCAAATAAAAATATGAGGGAGCATTACTTTGTTTTGTGCTGTGAAGTAAGCAAATTGCATTTGCTATAGATTAGGGCCACGCAATAATATATGACATTTATGGAAGTACATAAAATATATGTATGTGACATACAGTGAAGGAAAGCTGCCTAAGTGGAAGTTCCCTGAAAAGTTTCAAACGAACCGCATTTATCTTCAATATATGAATATGAAAGCAAAACTTCTAGAGATAGTTTATTTTTACAGGAATTTTCTTTGATATTATAAATAACTTTCATCAAAAAAGCTCAAAATATAATTTTTCTTATATTGAGTGAAATTTATTTTTGTCATAAGCATTAAATGGCTCTAAAAATAAACATCTTAAATGTAATACGTAATTAAAGAAACCTAACAAAAATATCTTCTGAATGCCAGCGATTACACTTTTTGGAACATCTTCTTTTGGCATATCAAAATTGGCATAGTCCACAGCTGTGTAATCTTTTTTGCTGCCTTGAAAAGTAGAATTTAAATTATATAGAGAGAAAGATGAATGCCCCCAGCCACAAAAACCATTTGAAAGAAGCTTATATATCATAGTACACCCAGCACACACATATACACACACCCACACATATACACACAACGTGCAATTAATATGGCAAATATGCGTAGAGCTTTTCAACTGCTTTTTCTTTAGCCACTTGACTGTCTGTTAATGCCGCAAATAAATTGCCAGCCAGCACCTACTACATAGATCTGAGCCAACTTCGTCCCTCCCCCCACTCTCTTTGGTCTGACAATCGATGCTGTGCAGCTGTTGCCATTGCCAACTTTTAATGATAATTCCTGCTGCTAGCGTTGCCATATGCGTCACATTCTCATACTGTGTGAGCAACTTGGCCAGTTTTCAGTTCATGGAAATTCCAACAAGAAATAGTCGAAAAAAAATAAAAATTAATAAAATCAACAAGAAGAAAAACAGCAACAAGAACTGCGAACAGCAAAGAGCCAAAGATGTACAATAATAAGTCGGAGATAAAGAGGCGACAGTTCGTGCATTGCCGTTAAATGCGGCACATCCTTTGCCAAGCGAACGCGTTCTGTGTCCTGCGTCCCGTGTCTCGTGTCTCGTGGCTCGTGTCCTGTGCTTAACTTTTGAACAAATTCTAAACGGAAAATATGAAAACGAATTATGTTGACAGCGGAAAAATCCTACAACTTCCTGCCGCACAGAGACAACGCAAGCTCTCACAAAAGGCAAAAAGCGTGACACAAAAAGTTGACAACTGAAAAAACATTGGGCAGAAAGGGGATGGGTGCGGTGTGTGAGATGGTGAGAGGGTGAGAGGGGAGTAGCGTGTAGATCTAGAAACACGGCGGAAACATTCGCCACGGGATGTCGTCAACAAATTTTTTTTGCTTTGTTTTTTTTTCGCTGTGCAGCTCCTAAAAATAAAAGACAGATATTTTAATTATTTTTTGGGTTGGTCAGGCTCTGGCCAAAAATAAAAAGGAATCCAAAACAAAACAAATCAACTGAGAACTCCGCGTCCAATTTATGATATTTTTACTTTGATTAATGCTTATTAAGAGGTATTAGGAAAATTTGCTAGGAAATATAAAACAAGATGAATTTAGCTTAGAAGTGCTTTACGACTTAATAAATAATTAAATAACTTTTTATGGAATATTTTTAACATTTAAATGGGCGTTTGTCATGGGTTATGGTTATAAAATTTAAAATTAAATATTTCTAATAATTGTGTACTTTTGTAAGCTTTGGTTTTTGGTTTTTGTAAATCTACATTGGTTCATATGAATTAACTCATTTATTCTAATTTGCTTCTCTTTTCAACTTTTAGACACAGGCAACGGCAAAAATAACACACACAATGATAGCAGCAGCAACAATGCTGAGGCAGTGGAGACGGGCGGCGACTCAGGCAAAATAGCCTTAGCCGTCATAGGTGTGATAATTGCGGCATCTGCTGTTATATGTGTAAGTAACATCTACATCTATGTGTATCATAACGCTAAGTAACTGATATTTAATATTTATATTTGTTTTTGATCAGATCTCCTACTGCCTTATTAAGAAATATCCAAAGCCTGGCAATACGATGAACTTCGTGAATCCCACGTATAATAAGACCACCGAGGATACATTCAGTTTGGAGAAGAATGCGCCGATTAATCGATATTCATCGGCCATTGAGGAAGAGGTAAGCGGGTCAATAGTGACGTCAACGCCAAATCCAAATGATTTTAGCTATGTGAGATTTTAAGCTAACAGAGCAGAGATATATAGAGAGAGCGAGAGAGTAAAACTTAAGTTAGTGCTAAATGTTGTATATAGATGGATAAGTAGTAAATTAGTGTTAAAGCTCCACTTTATCTAAGACCATATATACAAAGTGGCAACTATTTAAGTTAATTGTTTCGGGCTAAGTATAAACTAATTATAAGTACAAGTTGAGAGATATTAGGAAGAGTTATAGAGTTGGGAACCCGCATCTCGCTTAGATCAAGTTTTTTAGATATGTATCATAAATTTATCATATTTCTAAATATTATTAAACTATAAGTGTGTTTTAAAATATTTATAGATGTGCGCTTATATATATTTACCGAGCCAAAGAGCCTAGCATAATTTCAAAAGAACAAAATATTCATGTTGTGTAAAACCAATTTATTTGTGCTAAAAATACAGTAAAATAGATAGGCAAGAACTTTCGGAAAGTACAGCAATGCATCTAAAACAACGACCTTATCAGATTTTCCAATTTAACCGTATCCTCTGTAAATTTTCTAATGCCCTCGGCCAACTTATCACTGGCCATGGCATCTGCATTCATAAGCCAACGAAACTTTTGCTCATACAAGCACTCTTTCTTAATTAACTGCTGCTTGGCCTTAGCCGGTGTTAATTCTGTTTTCACATCACTTCGATCAGCTTCCAGTTCCTTTAATAAAGCTGGACTAATCGTGAGCAAATCACAGCCGGCCAATGCTTTTATCTCGCCCGTATTGCGAAATGAAGCGCCCATAATTGAGGTCTTACAATCATACTTCTTGAAGTAATTATAAATGTTTGTCACCGATATAACGCCTGGATCGTTGAGGGGCTCAAACTTTTTGGTATCCGTGTTTGCCACATGCCAATCCAAGATACGGCCCACAAAAGGCGAGATTAATGTTACGCCCGCGTCGGCGCAGGCAATCGCCTGAGGTAATGAGAATAGCAGCGTCAAATTACAGTGTACGTAATGTTCCTTCTCTAAGATTTCGGCTGCTCTGATACCCTCCCAAGTCGAAGCCAACTTAATCAGTATGCGTTCTCTGCCTATGCCCATGGCTTTATATAAGCCAACCAATTTCAATGCCTTCTCCACGCTTCGCGATGTCTCGAATGAGAGGCGTGCATCGATTTCAGTGGACACCCTTCCGGGCACAATTCTCAATATTTCATAACCGAACAATACGCACAAATAATCCATGGCTTCTTCGACTTGTTTCTCCAGGGGACATGACTTATGTTTACCATATTGAACTGCATCATGCAATAGATGCTGATAGCGTTCCATATTGGCGGCATTTAGAATCAGTGATGGATTGGTCGTTGCATCCGTGGGCTTATAGATATTGATTGTCTCAAAGTCACCCGAATCGGCCACAATGGTTGTGACCTTCTTAAGCTGTTCCAAAGCCGACATCTTAGCTATCTACTTTCGCAAATTTTCTAACATTTTAATTTAATTGTATGGCTTTGAATAAATTGTGGAATTATGTTTGAAAAATATGTTTGGCATTTGTAGCTAGTTTAGTTGATTAAGTTAATCGAGGCTTAAGGTGCTCTTTAGATATGTTTTTAAATGAGAAATTCACAACCCGCTTGGCATTATTAAATGTATACAAGGTTATTTAAGCTTCGGTTGTCCGAAGATGTCTGTCCTGTCCTGTCCCGGCCTGTCCTTTCTCCCCTTAGCTTTTTTGACATTTAATTACAACAATTGTGCATACTATATGCGTATGCAGATATAATCTCATTGACACACATGACTTGTCCGTATTTCATATCCATATTTATATATTTATTTATACAATTTGCACGCTGCGAGCGAACAAAGCAAAAAATAGTGCAGAGTATTGCCAAATAAAAGGTAAGTTGTGTCACCAAAGTACATAAACAAATATAAATTGTTATTATGTTCCAAATGGTTTACTTGAATTAATTGCAATTTTATTGCTTTATGATTTTATTTTGATTTATAACCAATTTCTAAATCGAAAAAGCCTCTATAAAAGCCGCATTATAATGGCATTAGCAAATACTTTTGTTGACAACTAAACATTATTTTGGCCCTATAATTGAATGGTGGCTGTAATGCAATGCAACGCAATCAAAGTGCGCATATGAATTGGCCAATTAACCAAAAATGGTCAATTAAAATGCGCCAATGGAGCGTCAAAGTGTCTGTCGTTATGTGCCAGGCAGATACCGAACTACAACAACAACAACAACTAAACGCATTGCGCACAATTTATCAAATAATATACTAAAATATTTAAATTAAATTGAATATTGCATGGCACAGGTCTGCTGCCATTTTTAATTAGTCTGCTTAATTTGGCTCTTAGCAGCGTAAAAACAACAAGAAAAAAATAATTATGCCAAATTAAGCAAAATGTGATTAAATGAGATTTTTTCCATTGCAGTCGATTGCCACAAAATTTACATTAAAATCTGATTTGTATTTTCTTTTTTTTTGTTTTCTTTTATTATAGTGTTAAAGTTTTTTACTGCATAGAATATTTAATTACAACTCATATAGTTTTTATAACAGCTTTTAATTTGTTCTCTTTTATAGTTAGCTTTATATCAGTTCTTATTATATTTTGAAATTGTTTATAAGTTTAAAATAATATTTGTTTAAACAACTTTTTTCATTTCTAAACGCTTAAAAGTCGTTTTTAACATTTCTCTCTCTTTGCTTTTCTTTCTATCCTCAGGCACCGCTACGCGTTCAGGGCACAGAATGTGTCTGAAAGACACCATAAAAGCAAGCCATACATATAATGAGACATATCCAAACAGACTGCGTTTATCAAGAGCAGCGGCTAAAACAACAACAAATAGAAAACTCCTATTATCAAGTCCTTTAAGTTTAAGGCAACTCACTCAAAGAAACAAAGAGGAAAACTTTTGTTTAGCAAGTAGAAAGAAGCATGCCAAAAAAAAAAAACTAAGAAAAGACAACAACAACATCATCAACGAAAAACAACAACAACAACAGCTACAACAAAGAACCCACAAGCAGCACAAGTTATTTCAATTACAAGAAACTACAACACGTAGAACCACATAACAGGCTAAAAATTATATCATGGGGGAAAAGAAAATACTCAACAAATTCAATTTGTTGCCTAGCTTAAAATTTAATTTTAAAATAATCATACACAGCACACATAAGACACGCCCACAAGCTCACACGCCCATAACTAATACGAAACTATTTCTAGGCGCAATGTTTTTTGGTCAACTAATAGCGTCAAGAGACACATAAACACCACACCCACACACATATACATTTGTACGTATATTCACAACACGCACACGAACACCAACACCAACACACACACAGACACAGGAGCGAGCCACAAGTCACACACACAGCCCGAAACTCAACCTTTCGTTTTAAGTCCATGAAATGAATTGTATAAAGTTGAAAATTAGCACAATTTGAATTTATAAAGAAAAAAACAAAAAAAAAATGGAAAAATTATTATTAAAATTGAAAAAAGAAAATATTATAATATACGCAAAATCACTTATAATAAATATTATAAAAATTAGATAAATATTTTTTGTTATAAGAAACAAAAGAAACGGAATTAAAGATGAAAAATAAATTTAGCACAAGTGTTGGTTCAAATTTTAGCAAAATTTTAAATCGAAATTTTGTATGTAAATACATTTTTGGAAAACAATAAAAACAAAAAATAAATACATGAAGGGTCGAAATATTTACACTATATAGGTGAAACCAAAAAATAATATTTTTGAAATTTCACAACACTTTTTCTTTTTGGGTATTCAGAACAATTTGCTGTGATCAGTTTAAACATATTAAAATATAATTTCGCAATTAATTTATAACTTTTATAACTTAGAACTTGGAAAACGCTTCTCATTTATTTAGTATGTAACATTATATATTTTACACTTCATAAATCTATTTATTTTACAAACACACACACAAGGATAAAAAAAATATTTTTGTTCCTAAAAAAATACAGCAAAATTTGTTAACTGAAAAATATTTTTATATAATTTCTCGTATGTGTAATGGCTTTTTAAATTATTGGCTTAACAAGCAAAATAATAAAATTGGACAAAAACTTGATATGAACTAATAATTAACAAAAAATAAATAAATATATTGTAAAATAATGTTTATTCAAGAATAAAGTGAACTTTAAAATAGAGTAAAGGTGTTTTTATTGAAGAGCTACTTACATTATATTATATATAGTAAAACTCTTATATTACATATAAATTTTGACACAAAAATCCTCTTTTCAATGATTTATATGACATAATCGAACAAACGCATATAAATAAAATTATATACACTGTCAAGCTGACGGCTATTTAGAGTAGAGATGTGCCCGGGAGATATTGAAACCTCCTCGTTTTGGTTCTATGGTTCTAGCAATTGCCAGCAAGTTAAGCTGTCTGCCACAAGTTAATAGCCTTGACAGCAAGAGCAACAGCAACACGGCTTACAAACATACATACATACACATATCCATGTAGGGAGAGATATATTCCCACACACATATACATATATTATTAAACGGCAATGGACAACAGCGCCAATTATTTCACATGAGGGCACATAAATACGCAATGAAGACGAACCTCAAATGTGGCAGGGGCATGCTGGCAGTTAGGAGCAACCAGCCAGTATCAGTAGTCAAAGCAATGTTTGCCAAAATTAACAGATTATGCATACCATGCACGTTGAAACTGAACCCAGCATTCACGAATGGCCATAACACACACACACACACACACACACAAAAACATACACAGATATACAAAGCAATTTCGGAGAGGCCAAAAGCCATTCAGCAGTATTTTTAATTTTACCCGTGTGGCCCCAAAACAGAGCCAGTTAACCAATGAGAAGCCAATCTGCTGGTCATATTTGACCCCTGCTCTTATGTATGTGTGAGAATTGTTGGTAGTAGAAAAACTTTTGTTAATTTATGTGCGCAAATTATCAGCGAACCTTGGGGCCAAAGTCAAACGCAGTGATTTTGTGCCCAAATGCCATATAAATGCGATTTTTGTTTATACCCTAGACGCAATAAAAACGATAGGAAATGCGGTATACAAGAAACTATAACATGAAAATGTTGTTAAAAACGAAAACATTTTAAATTTTATAGACATTTCATTATACATTTTAAAGGTTAGGACATTTTTCTAATAAATATTATTAAAGTACTTCTATCTTACAGGTTATCTGTCCTTCGATCAATTGCGTCTATTGTTTTACTACATCGGTTTTATCCTGATATTCTTTTTTGTGTCTTCCGGGCTCTTTATAGTTATAATTTATGAGCGATGCCTGAAAACGGGCAACATTATTTTTGTTTATTGTTTGTCGGGCGACATGCGGCTGTCAACGACGACGACAACAACAACATGAGTAGCCGTAAGCGGCTTAAAGCCAAATTCGCTTTGCAATTATATCGATTTGACAAGGGAATGGGAGGAAGGGAGGGAGATCTGCCAGCCATAAAGCTGTGATAATTTCATAGGCTGCTTAAAGGTGCACACAGTGTGTGAGCAGCACATATGGTGCATGCAACCGATTCTAAATCGCAGTGAAATATAAGAGGCACACGTGCACTGCGGCGGCGGCAACTCAACTGGCTAAGTCTACCATTCAGCCGGAACAGCATACATTTTGGTTGTTTTCTCACCGCGGGCGCTGCACAACAGCAATTGCAAAAGCAAAACATACAGTAAAGTCCCCTTTTCAGCCCACTCTGCCTGTCACAAAATCCAATGAGGCGCAACATCTGCCGCTGTGACTGTGGCAAAGAAATGTGGCAAAGCGGCAAACATGGTCGAGTTTTGTGTGTTTGGCTGCAACTCTGTGTGACTTATGATGCAAGCAAACAAGCAACAACAACATGCATGCCCCCGGGAGCAACTGTATGACGCAATGTTTAGTGATGGGCAGTCAACGATAAACATGTTGACTGCAACTTGCAAAACGTGTCGATTGCCAAAGTATTTTATCAAGTGACAAGAATTGACAGTAGAAATAAAGATTAAGTTAACATTAAGTAAAAATTCTGCGCAATAAAAAAATACCGACAAGTTACCTTCTAGAAAAGAAACTTAGGAAAAAAATAATATTTTAAATATTTGCAATATTGTCTAAGCTTCACCATCTCTTACACCTAAGGTGGCCAATGTGAACTCGTATTATTCTCTAGTACAAAGAAGGAATGAAAAACAAGGAAGAAGGCTCTAGTCGAGTAAGCTGGACTAGGAGATACCCTTGATCATACAGACGGACAGACGGTCGGGCTGACAGACACACTCATATGTACGTCTACCGCTGTACCAATGCTTGATGATTTTCTGAACCGATTTTAATAAAAATTTTCAAGAATTCGATTTTCAAGATTTTTTTTATCGTAAGCCGGAAACGTTATTGAAAATTTAAAACAAACTTGCTATGCCTATGGATTAGGAGAGCTTATATCCATAATCTGGAATCTCTGGCCTTTCTAGTTCCTGAGATCGACGCGTTCATATATACAGACGGACGGACAGACAGACAGACTGACAGACAGATGGACATGGCTATATCGACTCAGCGACCCATTTCATGGGTTAAGGGTATAAAAAAAGGTTGCCGTCATCAGCGTTATCAACAACATGGCACAAAGACTTGTGCTAGAAGCTTTGCATATGATTTCTATCTTACACATTGCATTGGTTGCATTGTTATCGCAACTTTTGTCTGTACTGTACCCAGTGAATCTTAATTACAGAATGGCCCCGCCAGTTTTTGTCCCTTATAACCAACCACCATCAGCAACAGCAGCCGCAGGAAGCTATCGAAGCGTCTGATTGTCAGCTACCCTAACTGCCCCATGCTGTTGCATGTAGCATCATGTTTGTACAAGTTCTGAATGCGCTTATATGTGCGGGTGTGTTCTTGTCGTTGGGACTCCCCCTGAAGCTAGCTGCATGCTACTTGCACGCACACACAGACAGAGAGAGAGAGAGAAAGAGAGAGAAAGTTAGGCAGCAAGTTCATATACCAAATATGCTGAGGCCACATGATGGGCAGCTATATGCGGGAAAGAGATTTCGGACAGCCCGCTGCGTCTTACACGTACACGTAACACAGGTTGTTGGTGTTGTTGTTGTTGTTGTTTTTGGACTTGTCGGTGGAGATGTTTGCACCACGTTCTGAATAATGGATATGTATCGTGCCAACATTGAATGCCCCAGCCGAGTGGAGTAAGTTTCGGGCGGCGACGCCCGCATGCTTCGGAATGTTTTTGGAATTGTTAATGTAATTACGCTTGAGAGCCTTCAGACTCCAAAACTGTAATACATGAATGTCACCAACTTACGGGACTAAACAGGTTAATCAAGTCAAGTCGATAAGCGTGTGTGTGTGAGTTTAAAATGAATTTACAGAGTCATTGGAGAGTTTGGCTTGGTAGCTTGGCAATTTGCCTAATTGCTCTTTGGACCTATACTGCCCATTTCAATGTAAAACAGAGAGAGAAACATAAAAGGAGAGAGCACAGACCAGAGAGAGAGAGATAGGAATATCTAACATGGAAATTTTCTAATCAGGCGACGAGTTTTTCTTCATTTTGACACAGTATAAAATAACTTTGCAGACAGGCAATGGCAATGGCAAAGGCAGAGCGTGCGGAAAATTCATCAGCCCAAAGGCAAACTGAATGAAGTCAACTGAGTGAAGAAGCGAGAAAAGTATAAGCTAAATGGGTAACTGGGTGGATTGGGGTGGTGGCACTTTCTGCTGTTTGTGTGACATGGAAAAATGGTTGCAAAATGGCGGCAGCTGACTCGACAAACAAACATGCAGTCGACTATGGATGTACGTGTGTGTGTGTGTGTGCCCTTACATACATATACATATGTGTGTGTGGGTGAGTTCGTTTATGTTGGACACACGCAGTGTCTCGACCTTGATGCAAACTGTCGCCTGTCTTTCGCGCTTTCTCCATTTCTTCCATTTCTCATTTGCCCCCACAAACACATACACACTCGCACGCACATGCACACTTTCTCTCTGTTGTCCTCTGCGTGTGTGACTTAAATTCTACTTTTTTATATGTGTTAAAAAGTTTGCAATTTTTTCATTTTTACACTCTCCCTGCTCATGGCAACCATAAATATTTTATTAGCTTGGCAGCTTTTATACAAACAAGCAATGCCAAAAATATATGGTATAAAGTTGCATAGAAACAAACATATATCATATTGCTAAATCAACGTTGTTATTTCTGCTAAAGTAACAAATAAATATTGATGAGCAAAAGACAAAGACAAAGTGCGACAAACAATTGTTTGACACAGATTGATACCCTAGTAAAAATCTTTAAAAAAAAATGATATATTAATATTACATCTACTAAATTTCACTAACATCTTCCGTAAGCTTAAGTAAATAATAAACTTTTAAAATAAATATTTAAATTTTCAAGCTGTGAAAGACAAATTTTTTACCTTGTCAGATCTTATAATAAATACAAACTAAAAGATCTTATACTTGAATTTCAATACAAACTGAATTCGAAGCTTATTACTCGATATTTAAGTGTATCAAATACCGATTTTGTAGTATTTTATATATAAAAACAAGTGTTGCAAGTTATTCTTCAGTTTGCAAGAGTATTCCCGATGCGCTGTTCAAACATGAACCTTTTTCTCTCAGCTGCCCTTTAGTGCTCCCAACTTAACCTTACCAACAAATATACAGTATATATAATATATGTATGTAATTCAGCTGCGTCTTTAGCTTGTTTGCAAATTTTCAACTTGAAACGCCAACGCCAGACCAAGAACCAAAACGCAGCGGGTGAATATTCTTTTCTGTTGCCAGTGCTTGACTGAGAAAAGAAAAAACTTTTGCTGCGTTTGGCAGCAGCTTGCAGTTGTGTCAGCTGTGTGAATGTGTTTGTAAGTGTAAGTGTGTGCATGTGCGTGTGCGTGTGCGTCACCATTTTGTTAACATATTAATATGTGTGCGTGACACGATTAACTGTAGCTAAGGCCAGAAAACATAAGCGACAGCAATAGCAACAGCAACAGCATTACATGTTGTTTTGTGCCATTTGCAGCCACTTGTGAAAATAATGTTGCATACTTGAGGGCGCCAATGTAAAATGCACTGGAAACTAATTAAATGCCGTCTTCAAACAAAGAGCACTAAACAAATACACGTAGCTCACATATTAATCAACACATGCATATCAAACCGTAAATAATGAATGGAGAAATTAATTACATTTAATCAAGTGCCAGTCACCGAATGTGTCAACATTCATTTGCAAAAGTTATTTGTATCAAATCTGAAACTACATCAATAAGGCTGAGTGTGGATTGTATAAGTGTGTTTGCAATGTATGTGGCAGCTGGACGGCAGTCGGCTCTTTGGTATGTGGCATGTGGGTGACAGGCGGAACAGCAGGTGAATTGCCCGGACAGCACGTTTAATACCAAAATTGACATTAAATTGCTTGTGACCTGGACCCAACGGCGATTTTGCTTCAGCTCCAGCTGCTGCTCCTGATGTTATCGACTTTTACGACAATTCCAATAAAGTTACAGCCCAGACGATATTCACGTCTGCCAACGACATCAGTGACCGATAGAGAGAGTGAATGAGAGAGATCGGGTGAAGGGACAAAGAATGCCCTAAAAATGACAAAATGACTTTTGTGAAAATTATTAAAAGATTTCTCTATTGTTGAAAGTTGTGCGTTGATTGAGTAAAACCCCAAAGCAATGAAATACATATTGTAATAAAACTTTTTAAATTACAGAGTTTTATATCATAACATATCACATTTATATAAAAAATCTAAAACGAAAAATAGGAAAAAAAAACTACAATATAATTAATAATAAAAAATAAATCGAATCGAATTGCAAACGCAAACGACTTACAGAACGTTTCAGTATTATCCTAAGCGAAAATATTCAATATGGTCACACTGCACTTAAGCTTTGGAGTGACAGGTGGTAAAAGTGTCTGACGCACTTGGCTAACGTTATTTTATTATTACTTTTTGTGACATGACACAACAATTGTCAACAATTGGATGAGACTCAGCTCGACAACCATTAATTTTGGCATTGACTTTGCTTTTTGGCCCCAGAAATGAAGCTGTTGATACTGTCCGACACTCGAACACGTGGCAATTTTGGCACTGCCCTCTCCACCCCCCCTTCCCATCAAGCAGAACACTCACACAAATAGACTTGTATATTGGCATGTCATCGAGAGTGTTTGCGGAGGGGAAGGGCCAAAACCGAAACTATAACATGAGTAAGCGCCCTGGGCTTAAGTATGCCCAGTTGAGGGCTGCATGAGTTGCGTTTCCATCTGCTTTGCTCTGGCCCTCCACACACTTCACCTCACGCAAATGTCTTATGTAATTGTCATAACAGCAACACTCCACGTATATACTACATTCATTCGCAATTCCCTGTGCAAGGCAAACAACTAACGACTTACCAAGAGCCCAAAGCCCAAAACATTCAGAAGACAAAACCCAAACAGAATAAAAAAAAAAGAAAAACATTTCCAAGAAAAAACGAAACACAGCCAAAAACTAATTTAAAATGACCTTATAGTCGACACAATAGACAGACCGCATAACATGTGCGCTTGTGGGTGTTGTTTGTTGGCCACACATACTTAACTTAATTTTGGTAAATGCGAGCGGCACGTCAAAAGTTATAAAATTGTGAATTATATATACAAATAATATATAAACAATATATTTTTTTTCTTACAAATTAATATATATAAAGTATTATTATGAATACAAAATGTTTCATAGATCTCATAACTTCTCAAGCAGCCCTTCTTGCTCTGTCGCGAATTTTCATTGCCCAGTTTTGGACCGACGTCGATTCAGTCACTGCAGCAGAATCCATTCATAGTTTACACAGTTGCCCGAGTTGTCAGCTCGTCCTTCCACAAAGCGCCTTGATCTTAGTTTCAGGGCTTGCTCTGCTGACCGCCTGGCCTGCTTTTTCAGATGGGCTCAGGTTGGTTTTGGGGTGGATTCGACGAATACTTTGTGTTTTTTTTTTACATTGAATTTCGCCCACATTTAATGCTGCCATTTCTTTGCTATAATTTTTCCTGTTCGCCATGCTTACGCTTTGGCTTGTTGTGCTTTACTCTGCTTTGGTCTGTTTCGTTTCGTTTCGCTTTGCTTTGCTTTTGCTTTACTTGCTTTGCTCTGCTTTGCTGGCTTTAGTTATATATTCTTTTTGCTATTTTAGTTTTCTAACCAACAAAACAAATTGAATCACGTTCGCCTGGGAGAGAAACGTGAGTATTTTATTTTTTCCCGTTAAACATTTTCATTTTTCTTGCCGGCCAAAAACGAACAAATATAAAAAAAAAAAATCAAGTAGAATAAAAGAAAACCCATTTCAGCCTCGCAATGCAAGTTGTTTTGTCTGATAATGATGCCGTGGGGCTAACTCCAGCTTTTATTCTGGATGTTGTTGCTGGTGTTGCTCCCAGTGGCTATTGAGTGTTGGCCATTGGACCATGCCCAACACAATCATTTGCCCCATATCATACAGTTATCATCGCAGATACATATGTATGCGTTTGTGTACTTTGTTTATTAAAAAGAGATTGGAGCAGGCAACAAAAACGAGGGAGAAAAAAGAGGAGATTTTGTCATGACCAAACAGAGCTCCCCCCGTTCACAGGACGACCATTCATCATCATTTCTGGCCTGATGATTTTATTTTGATTTCGGTTGGCAAAACGTTCAGGGGATTTACCAGACTAATGATTTTATTATAGTTTTTATACCCAACACATCCACTTTGATTGATGGTCGCCGGCTTTCGCCGCCTTGTGCTCATTGTCTTGTATGCATTCGCTCAACCGTTCATTCATTCATTGTCTATTCAAGTGAGTCGTCATTTAAGTGTTGCTTCATTATATTAAAAGCACATTAATGCTGTCGTCTGTCTAGTGATGTTCCTAGCCAGCCAGCCAGCCACCCAGCCAGCCAGCCTAATATATGGAAATTCTTTAAATTTGTAATAAACCGCCTCTCGTTGAGTTGGCTGGTTGGGTTGCAGCTCTTAACAATGGCCAAATAGACCAAAAGCCGTAACGTCAAACAACGGCCAAACAAGTTGAGACTAAAAATCAACGCAGCCCAGCAAAAGTTTTCTGTGGCAACACTTTGCCATTGTCTCGATTTATTTTTAAGAAGATTTCGACTCTAATGACAACGGAATGCGCTACAGTTGCATTTAAATCAAATGTTAACTGCAGGTTTATATTCTTATAACAATTATATGAAATCTTTAGAAACCCTAAAGAAAAAATCTTATTTATGTAGTAATTTAAACCTCTTTTTGTATTCATATCCATTGTTGTTTTCTATTATTTTAAATAAACACAAAAGCTCCCACTTCTATTTCATTGTAGGGCATGAAGGAGCCATAAACTAAAGCAAGGCCCGCAGCATGGTGCCACTTTGACTGACTACCATGCCCCCCTCCTAACAGTCCTCACTCCTCTCCCCCCCACTACTCCCAACCATGCAAAACTGTAACTCCACCAACACTTGCTGGTTCCTGCTAGCTGCTAGCTGCTAGCTGCCGCACATAGTCATCGTAATTACGCGCAACTTTCGACAAGTGTCGCCAGAGAAGAAATCGCCAGCGTTAGTGGGTGCTACGTGTCCCTGGGGCGGCGGCAAAGTTTTTGGCACTGGCGTCTTTTGGTGTTGCCGCAGGGCTAGTACCGCAGCCAAGCAGCGCACATGGCGACCAAGGCAACTTGCGGTTTAATCTTCTTTTAAATTGTACCACCAGAGAGATGAAGAAGCACAACAACTGCGTGCACTCTAAGAAATTAATGATACGTTTTTATAACACATTATCATCAAAAAGAAATCACAATTTTAACCAAATTAAAATGCCTAATGGTAAAAATTAAATGATTGTCAATTTATTTAAAGGCAATTTTTTAAAATTAAATGGAAACGTGTTGTGAATAGAAAATTATTGAAATTTCAATTTAATTAACAGCATAATCAGCAAAATGCAAAAACAATTTTGGTATGTTGATTTTGGTAAAGAAAAAAGCGTAAGTTAAATTTGATAAAAATATCTATTTTGATTAATTTAAGAGCTTTAAATCACTCAACATATTTTATTCTGAATTTTATGATTTGTACATTAAAACACTTTGAGAATATTAAATATTCAACGAACAGTTTGTTTTACTGTATGTGCCAAAAAGTTTGCCGCCACTTGCGCTTGATAACTTAGAACAAAGGCGAGCTTGATTCGACCAGAAGGGAAGCTGCAGAAGTAGAAGTAGAAGCAGAAGCAGAAGCAGAAGCAGAAGAAGAAGTAAGAGAAGCTCGAAATAGTTGAGAATTCTTTGTGGGGAAAAGTCATTGTTTCACTTTTGCGGCGCTGCTTTTATTTTTCACTCTAATTAGCCGTCATTGGTTTGTGATTTGTGGGCGTGGCGTCATGAAACACCTGCTAAAAATTGTGCTCAAAAGTTTCTAACCACAACACTAACACACACACACACACAAATAGCTAGCTAGTTATTTTCTGTAGATTTTGATTTACTTTGAAGCAGAAAGGACAAGGCACAGCCACACAAATCTATGGGGCCAATAGTATTTGGTCAACTTCTAGTTTCAGACTTCAACACTTGACCAATTTTCAGACTTTACGTATGCTTAACTCATTTGACCCAGTAGCAGTAAGAAATAGTAAAACTAGCCGCAAATAATTTACAGCAAATGAGTTTGCCACAATTTATGCAGACTAATCCATTCGGCAGGGGCAAAGACCAAAGTAAAGTATTTAATTAAATTAAACAAAAAGGAGCAAGAAACATAGAGAGACAGTGCGAGAGAGGGAGAGCGAGACTGACCGACAGTTTCGGTTGCTTTTATGGTTGGTCTTTAAAGCATTCGTAAATCATTTAAGTTTCAGCACTGACCCAAAACGACAACCCAACTAATGGGCAATTGTTAATGCTGTTTCCTGCTGCTTCTCCTTGCTGCTGCTCCTGCTCATGTTTCTGCTCATTGTCCAAGCCGATCACGCCTGCCATTTTGTGTGGCAACATTAAAATAGACTAAAATACGCAGCAGCAGCCTCTGCCTTTATGGCCACTTAATGTAAAACAGTTAATTAGCAACACACACTCACTCGCACTCGCACACACACATACACGCATTAACATTAAGCGAGCGAGAGAGACTACAACTTGTCATTTCCGTTCGCCATGCAAATGGCCACCATTTTTACTGCCACTGACATTTTCGCCATCTTAGCTGGCAGGTGGCCGTAGGCCTTGTAAAGAGGCGGCAAATTACTTTTGATTAATGATGCGCAATAATGCAAGCAAAATAAATTATAAAAATAAATACAATCAGAGAAAATGCACATATGATCAAAGCCGACGCGGTGAATGCACTTACAAAAATCACAGAAAGAAAACTGAAGCGAATTCATATATTATAAAATTATATAAATAAATAACAGCTATTTAGCAAACCTACTCTATCTTTTATAGTACTCAACCATACCCTATCAGTGTTCGAAAACAAAATAAATATCTGATTGCAATTGACAGCCGTCGGAATCAAAGGACGTCAATTGACGAAATTAACGTGCTTTTTCCATACAAAATAATATATTGGCTGAAATGTCATAACAATATTGTTAATTTTGTTTTCGTTGTTTATTGTACTTTATTTTAATGCCGATACAGACAGAGAGGAGGAGAGAGTGAGACGATAAAGGGGGAAGCAGAGCTACTTATATATACCTCAGGGACTGCAATTTCTTTTGGCATGCTACTTTTGTCGCCTTGCACTTCTCGCACTTATTAACTTAACAGGCAGCTGCAGGCGTGTGGCCAGCGGAAGCAGGAACGTCAGTGATGACGATGCCATATTGTGTTAATATTTAATGGACATAACGCCAGCCAATGCTTTAATTGAGCATATGTATGTGCATGTATGTATGTACATATGAGCATGCAGTTATCTTCTTTTTCAAACACTCAACAAAAGTATGCACCTTTTGCACGTTGGCGAAGTGTTATTTTACGTAAATTAAAATTCATTTCTTAATTATAAAAATCAAAGTTTAAAGATATTTTATTGAAATAAGCAACGATTCTGTATCAAACTTAATTGCAGTTAATAATGACTGCACAGATTCTTTGGGCTTCTTTTACTTTATTCATTAGCTGGGGCTACGATGATGGCAAAGATAAAGCCATGGCCATATTCGGGCAGATGCTTAAGTTTATTTCGAGTAATAAACGTTTACCGCAAATTCATTTGCATATTCAAGCCGCTGCTTGCCTGTCATCTGCTTCTTTTGGCAACTGAGCGCATAATTAAATTTAATCCAATTAAATGACTGACAAGTACAGTCAACTTGCGGACCGACGCGATGTCCTTTGCGTCATTTTCATCTGTCTGTCATCTTTACTTTGCCTGACCTTAAAGCCTGTTAGCTCGAAATGTAAAATAAATAAGGTACATTTATATTGTACAACGCTGCAAGGTCACATTACATTATTTACACATATTAAATATCTTATCCAAGTGTCTGCGTAGTGCTGCCACGAGCCTAAGATTCAAATACTTTTAAAAAGTTTATTTACATAAATCAAAACTAACTTAACATTTTAAATTGGCGAAATTCAAAACTGCCAACACTTATAAGATTTTATGTGTTAATTTGTGCACTTAAGATCGGGTAAAGTAAAAAAAACGGACAGTAAATTAAAAACTTTTTAATTAGCGCGCCAAATGTCACATGTTCGTAAACGCGCAGTGCTGCCACTGCAGCAGAAAAATTGCTGGCAGCATAACAAGAAAAAATAGGTGGCAACCTACCGCATCCGTCTTGTGTAATAAAAACAACATTCGACTTTAAATTATTGTACAACAAATTGGATTAATGTAATTTCGACTAGATACTACGTGCACACAAACTGTGTTTATACTGCCTAAAACTTCACAAACAGCCGGCCAACAGCTACACATGGTATGATAACAATTGGTATAAAATGTCAGGGGGCCGGTCACCTGTTCAAGGCCGTTGAACGACAAAAATAAACGCAATTTGTTTTCTTTTTTGCCAGTACGTAAATATCTATTGCAGTACACTTTCGATTGTGTTTGAATTGTGAAAGATGCTGCCTGCCATCATATTTCGACAATGGCATCGCCCGCTCAGTGCCAGTGGTCCAACAACACTGAAGCATGTGCTGGGCGTTGGCGGCAGCAGTTTTGTCAACTGCCTAAATCGCTATGCAGCTGCGACTGGGTTTATACGCATCTCCTTCCTGGACATAAATCAGCATCGCAATTGGGATGTGGCACGACTGCGGCTCTATGCCGATGCCAAAAAGCATTCGCTGCAATTGCGCACGTTGCAGGGGCGAGATATGCTGCAAGGCGTCATCGAAAAACAACGTGCCGAGTTCATTGAGCGTAAGAATTTTCTGGTCGACGATATACGCGAGGCACGGCACAAGGTGCAAGAGCGTGTTCGTGAGAAGATTGTCGAGATACGCGAAGAACGTGAGAATATCATGACCATACCGAACATGCTAACCATTAGCCGTGCCATCCTCTCGCCATACATTGGCTATGTTATTATCCAAGGGGACTATACGTTAGGAATGAGTTTGCTTGTTGTTGCTGGTATAACAGATCTGGTAAATATCTACATATTTAGTTTGTTTGTTATATAAAATTATATTTTATAAATTTATTGTTTTTAGCTGGATGGGCAGATTGCGCGACGTTGGCCATCACAAGCTAGCAAAGCAGGATCCTTCCTGGATCCCATGGCCGATAAGGTGCTAATGGGCTCTTTGGTCATTTCGTTGTGTTACGGCGGGCTGCTACCAGTGTGGCTAGCTGGCGTTGTTGTGTTCCGTGATGTGTTCCTTATTGGCGCTGGATTTGTCATACGCTACATTAGTTTGCCACCCCCAGTAAGTTAATATAAACTAGTTATCAAAGCCTTTGAAACAAAAAATTTTTTTTTGCTCTTAACAGAAAACATTCTCACGCTACTTTGATGCCACCCATGTGACTGCCCAATTAGAACCGACTTTTATCAGCAAGGTTAATACTGTCGTGCAACTGGCCACCATTGGTATTAGTCTGGGCGCGCCCATTTGGAACTATATCGGTAGATATATTTAACTTTATCTCTATAAGTATCGACTATAACTTTTAACCACAGATCATCCGGCTCTTCATGGGCTTTGGTATTTAACGGGCGTTACAACAGTTGCTGCGGCGCTCAGCTATGTTGTCAAAAGACGCGATACTTTTAAAATTATCAAAAAGAAGACGTAGCACTGGGCATTTTTCTTTTGCTATTGCTATTAAACTATAGTAGTAATGGCAATTCAACTGCAATGATTAGATTATAATGTTTTTGTAAACAGTTAGCTATAAATAAAATTACATATAATTTGTTATCAATGCTGCATTGATTTAATCAGATAGCAGTTCTTAAACTGTTGAGCACGCTGAACGGGTATTTTCTAATTGATGTTGCCAGATAGTTAGATAGATAAAAAAAAATTATGTGGTGGACTGTATCATGAAAAATTTAAAATACTGATCGTTTATAGTGTTGTGTAACGATATTATTAACAGCGCGCATCATTTTGTTGTAATTGTCCAAATGCGATGTTTAAAACGCAAACAAACAAAAAAATTGCTAATGTGACAAAACAAATAAATTAAATAACGACTGTAAAATGTGAGTAAACGCGCTCTGCTTACTTTTGAATTGAATTCAACTATATTTGTTTTTCTTTGCAGGTCGCAAGCAAGCGAAGATACAATGCGCGAGCTGGATGATATTTTAAATGCCAGCGAAACCTATGCAGACCGCCTCGCAGCCTTCCTGCAGCTTAAATCTGCACCAAAACCGCAGATTAATCCGACTTTCGTTCTAAACCCCATAGATATCTCATTTGATTTTGATGTAGATTTAGTTAAATTACCGCCCAAAGCTCCAGCAGCAGCTGAAAAGTCTGCCGAGCTAAAGGCCAAGGAACAGACACTGCGTGATATCACAAACGAATCGCAATTAACATCCAAAATCAAAGCCAAGGAGCAGCCACTGCGTGCAATTACAAATGAATCACTAGTAACAGCTGAACCCCAAGCCAAGGAGCAGCCGCTGCGTAAGGTCGCAAACGAATCGGTAGTGATAGCTGAACCCCAAGCACTGACGTTACCACAATCTAAAGCGGATGCAGTTACCTCTCCAACACGGGAAAATGCGCTGCCAGGCCGACGGTCCGTACGGCGTTCCAGCGTCCCCTCCTCTGATCGTTTACGTCGTGTGGCTATACAGCGACGCTCGCGCAGCTGCAGTCGTCGCGATTTACTTAAAGAATTCAACAATGCCTTGGCAAACAGCACACTGTCAAAGGATAAGCAATCCTCAACCGATTCGGTGGAGCAGGCATTACAAAAGGAAGGTCAGTCACCGGCAAGATCTGCTCAAGCTGATGTTCAACCAGATCCTTCGCAGAAGCACTATTATCATAGTCTTAAGCAGCCACTCTCAGAATCATACACCTCCATCTCGCAGAGTTCAATGAATCGTCCCACCACGCCAGAGAGCGTTGCCAAACGACGCACATACACAATAGCAGTTGGACCATCGCCAGGCCAGCTGCTTCTTTCGCCTTCGCGTGAAAATCAGGTGTTGTCAACGAACTCTTTTTATAATGGCTCACTTCGACATCAAACAAACATAGAGCAGTCAAATTTATCAGCGGCTGGCCTAGAAATTCGATCGCCCAAAACACCTCGTGTACTGTCTGCAGCACCATCGGAGCTAGATTACTTTGTGTCCGAATCGCCGCAACCGGATTTGCAGCAAGTCGTGCACAATCTAAGCCGCAATTCTTCGTTGGCAGGGTCACCTTTTGTGGTGGTTCCCATATCGTGTTTAAGTGCCAAGACAGCGTTAGACCAAGTGAAAGCAGCGCCTCCAAAAACGACCCCAACTAAAATGACCAATCGCAGCATTCAAACCGGCTGCAGTCTGCGTACCGTTCCAGTCGTAGATTTATCTGTAATCCTTACTGATGACGACAGCGATGAGGAGCAGCAGCAGGGAACTTTAGTTAGTGAAAACATTCACAGACATAACTCAACGCAGGTGCTTGACTTGCATTACTCACGCTCTAAGGATTTGAGTAGACCAAGCAATAAGCGCAGGGCGCGGCAAACTGTGCTTAATAAACCCTCGCGACCGGCTATCAACGGCGAGCAGTTTGCCCACGAGCTGGAGCAAATGAGCAATTACGAGATACTTGATCTACGCAAACGTCAGTCCTGTGATCCACAGCAACCGCTAAACGGACGTCGACAGCGGTCCACAGAGCAGCAGTTGACGACAGAAGAGTATCAGCGCCTTGAGTGGGAAATAATTAAACGTAATCTGGATCAATCCCCCGCAAGAAATTCTTTCCCATCCATCAGGCTTTCAACTTTGGCTCAGTCTGGCACTGAATTCCAGTCTACAACAGCATCGGTGCAATCTCCGGCACCACCTCCCTTAGGGTTTAGGGATAGAACTCTACATCAAAGATGCTCGCACCTTAGTCGTCGTGAAACTATTATGGTAAGAAATAATGGTTTTATAATATGATACAATATCGATCATTTGTATGCTTTTTAGCAACCGCTTGGTCTGGATTCAATGTCCTCCATGGCATTACCGCCGTCTGAGTTCAGAGACACTTCAAGCCACTTGCAGCGAAAAAAGAAAAAAACAAAGAAGCTACTCATGCGCTCCAGACATCGTCTATCAAGTGTAAGTATTAATTACAGAAAGGATAACCCTTCATCTAATGACAAATTATCACACAAAAACACAGAGCGATGAGGATCAGCTATTAACAGTCTGTACGCCTCCCACACAATTCCGATGGTCCAGGTCCAGGCGAAAGTCACAGATAATGGAGACGCAGGAAACTCCACTCGCCGAACCCCCCTCGCAATTTATTGATGTGCCTGAAACAGATGCCGAGGAGCTGCAAGAACAGAGTATTCGCAATTCCTATATGGATCAAGTTCGAAATAAAACGCCAACACCACCGCCGGAGCCTGTTTTAATAGAGGAGAGGCCAAACAGAGCTAAACAAGTATCAATGCGGTTAGGCACCAGCAGTCGGCAAAGTAGGGGTAAAAAGCACTTAGACAAAAAGGAGGAAAAAGAACAAGAAAAGCAACTTCTTAAGGAGCAGCAGCAGAAGCTTGAGCAAGAGGAGCAAAGAACTAAGCAGCTGGAAATGGAAAAACTTAAAAAACTGGAAGAGGAAGAGATGTTGCGAAAGAAGCAGTTGCTAAAGCAGCAGAAGAAGGAGCAAAAGCTGCAAAAGAAACAGGAGGAAGAGATGTTACGAATGGAGCAACAAGAGAAAAATTTGCAAAAGGAAAAGCAGCGGAAAAAACAAGTGCAAAAGGAACAGAAGGAAAGAAAACAGAAGGAACAAGAAGAGCTGTTGCGTAAAGAGCAGGAGGAGCAAGAGGAACAACAATTGGAACAGGAGCTGCAGCAGGTAACTGAAGAATCAGTTCAAGAAAAAGAGCAACTGCCCCCACCGCCGTCATCGCCAAATGATGTCTTTATAAAACCAAAAGAACCAGCGCCACGAAAACGTAAACCAAAGCGCAGCGGAACGAATGAACTGACAAGACTAGCAATAAATCTACGAAATGAAACTCTGGAACCGAATGAACAAGATTCTATCGACACAACGAGTAAGCACAGCACACCTACAGTGTCTATAGGATAACATTGCTTATAACCCTACTTTCCGTTTTATTCCTTAGCCGGCTTACGTCGTTCAAGGCGTGGTCATGTGCCCCTGTGCAATACCTGGTCGCACACTGTCAGCGATCCGTTTAACTTTATGTACAAGAATCTGGAGTACTTCGAAGTGCCCACTGGCTATTACTACAAGCCAAAGAATCGCACAACGGCAGCAAGCGGCATCTCAATGATGAACAGACCACCATTGTTGAGTAGCACGCCACGCAATCCAGCTGTGCGAATCCCAGAATGTATATCTGAAGAGCCAGCGGGATCAGTTATGGCAGCTCCATCAGCTGCGCCCAAAAAGCGTGGACGCAAAAATAAAACACCACCAGCAAAACAGAAATCTAAAACAGGAAGCAAGAAGAAAAAGTAGCTATATATTCCATTATTTTACTTGCAAAAAAAAAATTATTTCTTTTAACTCTTAAAGCAAAGGCTTAAAGATTACAAAAAAGGTAGTGATTTTCATTGATTTAAATAATTAAAATTAAAAATTTGCATATAAAAATAAGTATAAAATTATAAATTAAAATTAAAATGGAAAATTTTCAAATTAAATTTTAAAACCCTGAAGATCGGTGTCGGTACAGAACTACCGAAATATTTTTAATACGGTCAACTATTAGGAAATTAAAAAAAAATATTTTACATATTTGGTGTATTATTGATTTATATATTATTTAAGGCTGTCGGCCATTTTATGATGCTAAAATATAAAAGATAATAAATAATATAATAGATAAAAAAAACCTTTTAATTAATTATAAAAGCTGTCTGGGTTTTCAACTATAAACAACAAATATAAAATCGACAAACATTTTTAAACTCTTTATAAACACTGAACTGTTTAGCAACCGTTCTTCGTGATGAACGTGCGTGTCTTTGCGCTGCCAAGTCGTTTAGATTTGTGTAAACAACACCAGGTGGCAACGCCAAGCGTACTGCCATCTGTCAGGTTTGCTGTCACTCTTTTCTTTCTTTTCCGGTCAGCGAACAGACCTGTAAGTTCGCGTAATATTTATGCACAAAATAAATCATAATATTTAAGTGTATTGACAAAGCAACGATAAATTTTGAAAGCGCAATTTGAATGTCAATAGTGTGAACCATGCCTGCAAACAAATATTTCACTAAAATCAAATGTCTTATGTTCAGTTATAGGCTTGTTAAAAAAGCCAAACAAACCAAAATGGAAACAAGAGTGAATTTATCTAAAATTTCGAGTTTTAAATTGGGCGATAAAACTGTTAATGTGCCTTATATTCAAACAGTTCAGTGAATATGTGCTAATCATATGAATTTCTTTTCATTCCTTTTCATACAATGTCGCTGCTCTGTCGTCTTCGTCGCTGCCAACGCTCGCAACACAACAACATCAACAATTGAATTAAACATCTCCAGCCGCCAAAATGAGGAAAATTATGAAACAGGGCAAGATCGTAATCGTCCTTAGTGGACGTTACGCTGGTCGCAAGGCCATCATCGTCAAGACCTATGACGATGGTACCCCAGAGAAACCCTTCGGTCATGCTCTCGTTGCCGGTATCGACAGGTACCCACGCAAGGTAACCAAGAAGATGGGCAAGAACAAGCTGAAGAAGAAGTCCAAGGTCAAGCCTTTCCTGAGGAGCTTGAACTACAACCATCTGATGCCTACCCGCTACACAGCGCACGACATTAGCTTTGAGAAGCTATCGCCCAAGGACCTGAAGGATCCCGTCAAGCGCAAGACCCATCGTTTCCAGACGCGCGTCAAGTTCGAGTCTGTGTACAAGGAGGGCAAGAACAAGTGGTTCTTCCAGAAGCTGCGCTTCTAAGCAGTTTATCTCTGTGGAGGTCTCTTGATTTAATTGTCGCCGCTTTTTTTAAGGTTAAATAAAAAACCAATAACTCTGATAAAAAACTGACCGAAACTTGTGACTGTGTTAATTTTTTTATGGTCGATCATTCGGCCACACCGGCTATGTGTACACTATAATAGTGTCAGCTTAGCCACCCGTCTATATTTTAGTACGGTTGCTTTTTGGAAAGGGATATCACTTTCATAAAAAAAATCTCTACGTATAATTTGATATTCCGATCATTTTAACGGCGAATAAGCCATGATTGGATAACAGTAAAGCCAAATAGGGGTTTAGTTCGTCCAAGCGCAATGTACAAACATCTTTGAATCTTTTGTTTTCAATTCTAAAAGCAGCAAAGAATTTAAAACCATATTTAAACAAATAAAACGTTTAAAGGTGCCTTTCACCAGTAAAAAACCCATAATATGATTAATTTGATATTATTTTTTAATAAATATTCGAACAGAATAATACATTTTGTTTGAATTTACTATTACATGCTTATGGTCGTTTTTGAAATTTATTTTACAAATTGGCTTCACTGTACACATTTGGAACTTTATATTATTGTAGAGTAGGCTGAGTTGATTTGCTTAAGGATTATATGTATGTATATAATAGGCCTAGTTGGTTAACAAATCAAAGTGGATCGTGCTCAAATAGATTGGAGAACATAAGAAATTCTGTGAAATATAAAAGAGAAAATGGGTTAAACGAATGCAAGTTAATAAAATGTTTTTAATATATAAATTGCAATTAAAAATATATATTACCTGGAGTACCTGAACGTCAGAGAAGCACAGAACACACAACACTTAGCCGGGGGCGGGGAGATTTATTTGTTTTTGGTAAAGCAGCGTAAAATGTTTGACCACATTATAAATTAATTGATTGCTTCTAATTATATATTTGACATCACAAATAAACGCTGTTATGCATTGGTTTTGAAGTGAAATAATTCTGTATAACAGGTGTCTCAGATTGGCTTAGTTGAGGGTTAATTAATTTTGGTATACGTTTTAGTAGGGCATTGAGTTTGGTTTTTGTTTTGGTTTTTTTTCTTTAGGTTTTCTCTTAACTCTGATTGAAATAGTTTCCGTGTGGCCTGTGGAACGGATTAAGCATGGATTGTTGGGGAGTAGAAAAATATATATATATCTGTTAGATTTGTACAAAATTTAAAAAAAAATTGTTATACATTGAGGAACACAATGGTTTGTCGACGCAGCTACTACATACGTGTGTGTGTGTGTGTAAGGTGGGAGTTTTTCTGTGTTTGTATGGGCACTACGGAATGGGTACTACTTACAATAAAAAAAATAAACAATATCAACTTTAAGCACAACATATATAAAATTAGTAAATTTTGTGTGGGTTTTGGTTAGAAACAGTTGAGTATAACAGTTTTAACAGCGATGTGTAGATAATTCACTTACAGTTCTGTTAAAGTTGAAGTGGAAATAATAATACAATAGAGCATAAAAATAATAGTACATAATACAAAAATAAGGCGCAGCTTGTAAACAGCAACGTGTGACAGTGAAGTAACAGCAAAGGACAAGCAAATATATGGTACAGTATACGTGGACGCTATAAAAAAAAACTAAATACAGCACTAATACAGAGAGCGCTAACTAAAGCGAACGTCTCTCTCTTTAGCTCGCAGAACAAATAAACTTAAAATTTAAATTCAAGTTAACTATTTTACCAATTAACACGCTTGGCACTCAAGATTTTGAGTATGTTTTCAACGACATCAGTGCTGCTGTTAGTACCGCCCAAGTCTAAAAAGATAAAAATAGCTAATATACAAAGAGAAGTTTTTCAAAAAGTTTATGTATGTTACCTGGCGTGCGGATGCCATCATTAACAATAGTCTGATAGGTGGCATCATATATAACCTTTGCATGTTCCTTGTGTCCCAAATGATTCAACATATCAATGCTGGCATTGATCATTGCCACCGGATTGGCAATATTCTTACCGGCAATGGCAGTGCCTGTGTTACGGGTGCCAGGCTCAAAGACAGCATACTGAAAGCAAAAACCCACAATTACTTCTATAAGTTAAGCCAACTTAATGCAAACTCACATGATCACCATAGTTTCGTCCAGAGATAAGACCAGCTCCGCCAATGAGTCCACAAATCACATTCGATACAATGGTGCCATACAAATTGGTCATGTTCATGACATCGAATTGATGAGGATTGGACACAGCCTGCATGCAGGTATTGTCAATAATCATATTATTGTGCTCCAGCTCTGGATACTCCCTATGAACACGATTGGCTACTTCCAGGAACAGACCGTCCGACAACTTCATGATATTCGCCTTGTGAATGGTTGTCACTCGCTTGCGATTATTTTGGCGGGCATACTCAAATGCATAGCGTGCCACACGCTCAGCGTTTTCTACTGTCACAACCTTCATGCTCTCCACGACGCCGCGGACAGATTCGTGCTCCAACATGGCGTACTCACCGTCTGTATTTTGGCGGATAAGAACAACATCGACGTCCTTGTGACGGGCTTGAATGCCCGGGTAAGATTTGCAGTGCACCACATTCACATAGAGATCCAGCTCATTACGGATGGCCACGTTACGAGACATCTCATCCAGACCGTGCGACTTAGTCTCAATGTTGCCCTTGAGCGCGACGCCATTACGCTTAATGGACATGATTGCATAGTCGAGATCGTCATTACCCTCGGTGGAGGGATCAATGTCAATTACCTCAAAATCAATGGGAGCACCACAATACCTAAAGATTTCGCGCACATAGCCCATTAATTCAGGTCCAATGCCGCCGCCGGGCAACATGGTGACAGCATGACGGCCACCATACTGCGCCGAGGGTATATCAGTGCCCTGAAAGAAAAGCAGCAGAAAAATTTTTATATGTATATTTTATATTTAGATATTTTTTTTAAAGTTCCACTGTTCGAGCAATTACTGTATAACCTCAAAACGTACCGTTAGCTTCTTTTGCAACGCAGATTTTGTGTGTAGCACATCCTCGGTCTTCTCCTTGGTTACGAGCAGTGGATATCCCTGCAAAGTGCGCAGAAAAATTAGCCGATAAATTGTTGTCACTGGTACACAGCCAGCACATTATGTAATTTGCCAGATGCTCCGTTGGCCAAATTGGACACTAGGTCCTTCCGCTAGAACTTACGCGGGTTAGGACTGGCGCCCTGAATTGCAGCAATCTTTGCGTTAAGCGTAAAGACATGTTTTATTCTGGGATTTATCTGTCTTTTTAGATTCGGTTTGAAGCTTTTCAACTATTTTTCCTTTGCTGCAGAAACCACGGTCAAAACGCGAAAACATATGTTACTTATACCGATGAATTACTCTGCAATATTATCGATAGATTCGAGAACCTGCTGTCAAATGGGCAGCACTAGTAATGTTCTTTTAGTAAGTAAGCACTACAACTTTGTCATTGCGTTTGAAACATTTAATAAATATATACAAATACATCCGTATATAAATATTTCTGTGTGCATATTTCTATTGTTACAAAAATAGAAAAAAAATTATGTGTTGTCCCTTTTTTCTCAGGTGTGAGTAAAAAAGAAAGAAAGAGCATTCACTCTTCGGTGAATAGCCCAGTAATTTCATATGTTACTGTTACGTTAACAACCGCATTCAATTGGAGTTTGTTTTTGAATGAAAACAAATGAGTTGCAGCATGTGGCCATAAAACGCGCAATATACAATTTACAAAGAAATGGAGGTGGATCTAATGCCCGCTGCAATCGATATGGAGGAGCCACTGACGAAGATTAAATTTATTCATGCACTTGTTGTAAGTGATTTTAAGAAACTTAATACTATCAGGTCCTAACTATGTTTATATTAATTTCCAGGCTGGCGGCGTTGCAGGCTGTGTAGTGGATATTGCACTCTTTCCCATTGACACAGTCAAAACACGTCTGCAAAGCGAATTGGGTTTCTGGCGCGCCGGCGGATTTCGCGGCATTTACAAGGGCATTGCGCCGGCGGCAGCAGGCAGCGCACCCACAGCTGCTCTATTCTTTTGCGCCTACGAATGTGGTAAAACATTGTTAAGCAATGTGACCAATACCAAAGATTCACCCTATGTTCACATGGCAGCAGCATCTGTAGCGGAAGTGGTAAGCAATAAAGATTTATCTTAGGAAAACCTTTGTAACCAGTATTGTTATACAGCTTGCCTGTCTCATACGTGTACCTGTGGAAATTGCAAAGCAACGTTCCCAAACCCTTTTGGGTCACAAACAACATCAGACAGCATTGCAAATCTTAATGCGCGCCTATCGCACGGAGGGATTGCGACGGGGCCTCTATCGCGGTTTTGGTTCAACAATAATGCGCGAGATACCATTTAGCTTGATACAGTTTCCCCTATGGGAGTACTTAAAGCGCCAGTGGACACCAGTGACTGGCTACGCGTCGACACCATTGACAGTTGCACTTTGTGGCGCAGTTTCCGGTGGAATATCAGCTGCATTAACCACACCACTGGATGTCGTTAAGACTCGCATAATGCTAGCAGATCGAGAAAGTGCGACACGGCGTCGGAATATACCATCTATTCTAAATGGCATTTATAAGGAGCGTGGAATCGGCGGGTAAGTAAAACATATTTAATTATATTTGTTCTATGTTTATTAATTATATACTCAATTTTCCAGTTTGTTTGCCGGAGTTGTGCCGCGCGTTCTCTGGATAACGCTGGGCGGTGCGTTTTTCTTTGGTTTTTATGACTTAACAACACGCCTTCTGGGCACAGCAAATACTGATTATTAGTAGCTAACTAAGGGCATATTTTTTTTTTAAACTTATATACAAAAGTCTGAGGCACTTTTTAAACAAAGTGGCTGCTTTCGCCAAATCTTCTACATGGCATTAACAAACAAATGATAACGTAGACAATAAAATAATAGTGTAATATTATGAACTAGTGTTTAGTCTTTCTTTAATGCTTTCAAAGCATGTATCTCCTGAAAAATTGATTCATGGTTTATCTTTCAGTTAGGCGATATCATCGGCATCAATGTGCATATTTCTTAGTTCCGGATTACGCTCTCGCTGCTGATATAAAATTGAGATTTAGTTGAATATCGAAACGAGAGCTGCCATTAGACACAAAACTGGGTATGTATGTATGTATAAACACTCCCAACACTTACTGGTGTTATGTGCAAGCGACCATCGAGGAGACTGGCAATAGGATGCGGCTGGGTAAAATCGTCAGCGCCAATCATAGAGACATCTGAATCTCCGTCATATTTATCGACATTAACATAGCCACTACGGGTGGCATTTCGACGCTTAAAGAAAGCACAATTGAGTGTATGACGGCAACGAGACATTGCGTACACCTAGTTACAATATATACAAATGTAAATATAAGAAATGCACTTGTGCAAATATGAACACAGATAAGCAAATAGGAAAGTAATTTTACCAATCCAGCGAGCAAAATAACTCCCACTAGCACCAAAATTGGCAGCCATATGTATTGGGCGTCTTCGGGATGTGTAAGATCTGGAGTTAGCGTTGTGTTTGGATCAGGTTCCATTATTGTAGTTAAGAGCCTGGACGGTGATTTAAATTGCCGATTGAACGTCAAAGCATAAGCCGGTGCCAGTGTGACCCCAAAAACAAACATTCTTTAAGATATCGTTATCGTGCACAAATAGTAATGAGCGTTTTAAAGATATTAAATAATATATTTTCTACTGATTATATTTAAATCTGCTAAATGTGCTTTATTATATTTATTATATTTATATTATTATTTAATCTGTGATAGACCTGACTATGCTTACTGTGGCATACACATTACGATATTTCCCAGTCACTGTTACCAAGATGGAATTACTTCAGTTCTCACATCTCCAATAAAAGCGCTGTGTTTGGTGTCTTTACCAATAACTTTGTTTATGTTTTTAATTTAACGGCCGCGCTCAAAACTTAATTTAAAATGGCTGAGTCAATTACAGATATTGATGTTTTAGATTTGCCTAACTGTTGCCGTGTTTGTCTCGAGGAACCGCATCGTGACCAACTTCTGGATATGAATTTGATATATGATGAAGAAACGCAGTTAACCTATTACGATTGCTACGAAATATGCACAAAGCAAAATTTGCGAGAATGTGGCGAAGATGAACCTAGTTCAATATGTAAGCACTGTGGCGTTGAGCTACAATGGGCATATGTATTTTATAAGAAGGTAGCTTTAGCCAATCAGCAGCTTAAAAGCATGCAAAGTGCTGTACAGAGGGAAAGCGAAGAAGCCGAACAGGACGTCGAGTTGGAGGCGGATAAGGAAGTAGAGCAACAGGAGCATGAAATGCTGGTGGAGATTTTAAGCGAAGCAGATGAAATTGACGATGTTGATGAAGTGGTGGTGGAGCTAGCGGAACCATCAGAAAGTGAATCAACTCTTCTTAATTCGTCTACAACACTTATTTATACAACTACAAATGACATTGTTCCGCGAAAGCGGCACTCTGGCCAATTTAGCTGCAAGTTCTGCAATAAACTATTTCGCAATCACTCTCACATGATGAAGCATCAACAGATTCATCTCACAGCTCGACCACAATATCAGTGCAATGTCTGTGATCGCCTCTATCTAACCAGACAAGCACTCAAAGTCCACGTGGATACACAGCACAAGAACTTGGGCAGCGGCTGTCCCATCTGTGGCAAGATATTTGCCATAGCCAAGGGACTCGAGATCCATATGCGCTATCACAACAACGACTTTCCCTTTGACTGCAAGCAGTGCGATCGCAAGTTTGCTCAACGCTCCCATCTCAATGTGCATCAGCAGGTGCAGCATAGCAGTGCACGCTTCCTCTGCGAATTCCCCAGTTGCGGCAAGTTGTTTACTTCATCGTCATCGTTGCGCAGTCATGAGTGCAAACATACTGAGATGCCTTTCGAGTGCAACGTCTGCCAGCAGGGTTTCCCGGCTCGTTACAAGTACGTTGCATGTCGTGGTTTTTTGTATATATTTTGTTCTAACCGTTTTGCATTTCATTTAGACTACGGCTGCACGCACAGCGGAAACACAATATGCAACTGACACTCGAGCAATTGGAGACCATGCGCAAGTTTCATGTTATGCGGTCGAAACGTGTCTTGGCTAGAATTGATGATACACATCAGCAGCAACAGCACCAACAGGAGAAGGAATTTGAGGAGGAGAAAGCAGATGGTGGCACAAGTAATAACAGCTAGTTGTAATTATGCAACAAGCAAATAACTTTTGCTGTCAAAGAAAAACCGTTAAGATGCATAAAGTCTAAATGAGGACTATATTTTAAATTTTCATTTGTTTACCAGTTAAAATTGTTGTGATTATGTTTGGTTTTTGTTTTGTTAAATATTAACTAATGTTAATGTAATGTAACTGTAAAAATTATAAGAAAGTAAGAAATGTTTAAAATATCCAATATAAAACTATGACAACTTACAATTTCAACAATTAAGAAGGCTCTAATCGAGTAAGCTCGACTCGAAGATACCCTTAATCCTTGAGACGGACAGACGGTCGGGCTGACAGACACACTCATATGTACGTATACATAATAACAATAACATAACAAACTTGCTATGCCTGGGGATTAGGAGAGCTTATATCCATAATCTGGAGTCTAGCCTTTCTAGTTCCTGAGATCGACGCGTTCATACAAACAGACGGACGGACAGACAGACGGACATAGCTATATCGACTCAGCTGTTGATGCTGATCAAGAATATATATACTTTATGGGATCGGAAAAGCCTCCTTCTCCCTGTTACATACATTTGCACAAAACCATTATATCCTTTTTTTAAGGGTATAACTATGACAACTTACCAATTTTAACCTTTAGGAAGGCTCTAGTCGAGAAAGCTCGACTAATTCATGGGTTAAGTGTATAAAAATTTTTGACTCAGATATTTTGTTTCGCCCTGGTACATGTAAAGATCAATTTAAGTTTTTTGGCGTAACTAAATGGTTTTTAAGATCTAATTTATACCATTTAATTCGTTATGGGATATGGAACAAATTAGCATATAAAAGCTCGAAAGCTTACCGAACTAATCTACAAAATAAAAGTCAAAGCAAATATCTTACAAATATCACATTGAATGTATTTCACGTTTTAGTTGGGTTGGTTAACAATGGCTTGGATGCACACATAGACATATAGATACATATATATCATACATATGATAAGGAGATACATATAGTAAATAAGAAGACCAACAATTTAATGGCTCAACGTCAAAGCTAGCGGCATAGACTTGATACCACTGGTTGTTGTAGTATAATCATCTGGATTTTGTGAGGAACCAGTTGCAGTGCCCGTCGTAGTATTGGCCACATTACCCAATCCGGTCTCAGTGCGCTTACGCGAAGTTATCTTCTTCCAGCCGCGCAACAAAATCTGATTGCGATACTTGGGTGTGGTGAATGTATAGAGCAATGGATTGACCGCTGAGTTCAAGGGTAGTATAAAAACCACCAGCCAGGCATAGATATCATCCGAGATGTAGTATTTGAAGAATACCCAGATCTTCATGGCTATAATGGGTGCCCAGCACAGCACATCCGTTAGCACAATGAAAAAGAAACGCACCGCAAACTCGCAGTCCAGCAGCGAAAGGGGCGTGGCACTCCTTGTACGCCAAATCGAAATCAACAGCGCCGTATACAACAACGCAATCATTATCAGCAGCCACAAATTGACGCCCAGAAAAACAAATGCCGAGTACTGCCAACCTACCGGATACGCTTCGTGAATGTGCAATGGAAAACAGGTGCCCGAATGTGTGCCATAGAATTGGGTGGTGCTCGAATACCAGATGATAACAGGAGTTACAGCCAATCCCACGCCAGTCAACCAAATGCACATCAGCGAAAAGTAAATGATGCGCACACTAATACTACGATGGCCACGGAATGGATCCGCAATGAGCAAGAAGCGTTCCACCGACATAAAGGCCAGTATGAGCATTGATACCTCCGAGGAGCTAACCGCCAGTGTGCCAACTGCCTTGCACTGCCACGAGTTTAACCAGTCACGAGCCACTCTGAAATTGTGATTCTTTTCAAAGCACTTTCAATTCATGATTAAGATTTCAGCACTTACTTATGATACTCATCCCTGTAGCGATAGTCCTGCACACCGATAATCAGCAAATAGAAACCCATCAGCATATCAGCTAGAGCCAAATTCCGAATGACCATGGTGACAGCCACATTCTCATCGCGATAGATGAAACGACCCCAGAGCACCATCAAGTTGCCAGCAATGGACAGCGTTGCCATAAACCAAGTGGAGTAACGCAAGGATGGCTTACTCAACATATCCCTAAAGGAACTGACACCATCGGTCTTTGGCTTGCACATAACCACATGGGGCGTCATCGAACAGTAGTAGAATTGATCAAAGATTATGTACTTCAAGTTGCGCATCTCGTTCAGAGCCGTAAAATCAATGCGTTCAAACTCAATCCCAGTCAGATTCAAAAAGGATACGTTCAAAGCTGATAACAGTTTGCGATCGACGGACAAAGGCATGTTTGCCAGTGAACTGTATTCGTAAGAAATTTATGGCTATTAATTTGGTATCATTTCTGATTCAAGTAAGTTTTCTAACCGATTAGTACTATTGACCTTTGCTTAAACAAAATAGCACTAAGAAGATATGTTGAAGTCAACTCTGTGCATGTACATGCCAACATACATACATATATTATTTACTTACAGTGCCTCCAGGTGTGTGTTGTACAAAAATGTTTCACCAGATAATTCCTTAATGGGATTGCCAATGAGGCGTCTGTGAAGAAAAAAAAATGATAAAGCAAAAATACAGCATAAAAAAAGCATGTCTAAGAAGGCGTATAAGCCAAATAATGGCCCATGAGCGTAATAAAAGCAAACAACATTTGATGACGCTTTCAACTGCCAGATTACATATGCGAATTTAAATATACACACAAATATTTGTGTGTGTGTTTGTGTATGTGTGGGGAGGTCTTTAAAAAGTTTTTGCTTTTACAACACAGCTTTAAAAGTCGCACAATAAAATGCCAAGAAAGAAAAACAATAACAACAAAAGCACACAAATGTCAGCAACATAATAACGAAAATTCTTATTTAATAGCCCAGTGTGTATGTGTGTGTGAGTGTGTTTGATATAAATCACTGCACATAGATATAGTTTCATAGGGGAAAGGTTGAAGAGAAAAGTATTCTCGTATGTATGAAAGTTGGTCAGTCACAGGAAAAAGCGCATCATTCATGACAGCCTGGAGACGTTGAAGTTGGCTCCAACTGAAATGTTTCTTACACCCCAAACATCCCAAACCCCAACCCCTGGGAAATGCAGCAGCTGATGTTGATGCTAGTATTTAGTCCCATTGGTTGCACTTGTCTGGTCAATCAATGCCGGCGTCAACTGAACACAGTTTGTTTTTATGGCTTACCGCACAAAGACAATACGCCACTAACATACCCGTCTCTCGTCGCTCCTCCCCCGTCTCTCAACAAGGTCCCCTCGCTTATTCAGTAACTCTCTAGCTGGTAATTGCTAGCCAGGCTATAAAGTTGCACTATATATAGTGCCGGGTAGAATTTACTTGTAACTTAAACATAAAGTAAATGTTTTACTTGTAGCATAAATTGCTTTTTGATATGCTGTCGCACTTCACTTATCGCCCCCCGCACAGCCACACACCCCTACACTCTATGGTTGTGTCCCCATTATTTTATGTAAATTCCCAGAACGTTTAGTTTGGCTTGAGGATTTGTGCGGTTGTTCCAGGCATTAAATAGCCTACTTAATAACTGCATTAAATGTCAAGAGAAGCTGGTTTTTGGGCCCGCAGACGACAATTAACATATTTCTTAAGTGTGGCAACAAGTTGCCGGCCTGAAATAAGTACCAATACCCAGAAAACCCAAAATACATAAGTAGCCCAAAGTAATAATGCTCATTGCTTTTGCTTAGGCACACGCACACGCACACACACACAAGCATAATGTAACACGGACGTGTGTATGTTTACTTTGTTTTCTGCGGTTGCCTGCGCACGAAAGTAGGCAACATAATGCGTCAGTAAAGGGCCCGCACGCGTACTTACACACACACACACACACATACAAGAGATGGTCGGTCAATACGCACTTAAGGGCATGTCAAATAATCATGCATAGTTGTATTAATGCAATGACACAACACGAATTGTTGCTTCAAAGGTTGGCCAATCAAAATAAATCGACTGCTTGAATGCTCTTTTCTCTGTACTTCAAGGAAGCTTATTACTAGATACTCAATTACATTTTTAACTTACTTTGTAATCATATAATAAATGTAAAAAACAATATTTGATTCAACTGTTGACAATATGCCTTTTTGCAAATAAACTATATTAAATACAAAACAACTTTGTTAATTAATATGCTATTATGCGCTCTCTCTTTTGAGATTAAATGTATTACAGAATGTAACAACTGCGTGCGGTTTGAACCCATTTGTTGCCATTTGGCCCGCAATTAAATGGTATTAGGCCAATCAGTGGAAATGACACGTACCGCTGCGAATCCTTTTGCGAGCAATGTCCTCGCGTGCGCGAGTATTTCATTTACCCAAGCCGCAATTAACGTCATTGTGACAACAATCGAGAGCCGAGACACCCTGTATGCCGGCCGTACACATTCACTTGTTGGATAGCAACAACAAAACGAGCTGTCATTGCAAATTTGGTTGGGAATAGCAAAAATCAAATTAGTGCAGCGATTTTTTATGCTCCCCCAGCAAAACGGCAAGTAATGCTTAACGAGGGGGGGCGGGGGGTATGGTGCGCTTTCACGCTGGTCAAAGTCAAAGTAAACAACAAGTCAGCAGAAATGTGAGCGGCATTTAAAAGGGAACAAACACACGCAGATACACATGTACATACATACATACATACATGTGTGTGCCGCGTATCTGTGAGATACAAAACGTAATGCCATAAAAGTCACATTTGTTTTATGAACTTGACGCTTGCAAAACTGTTCAAAAATTCACAACACGTTTTCCAGGCGCATTATTTGCATGTTAAAGCCAACACACACACACACAAACACACACACGCATACACACATCATACTGGTTTTTTGTGTCTGAGGGGCGCTGGTAAGCAAAGGATTTCACTCACTGCCAACAAGTTGTGAGTTGAGGGATAATAACGGTCAAAAGACCAAAAACACACAACGCCAATTTCAATAAACTTCTTCATTATGGATAAGAGAGAGTGTTCTGGTAAACCCAGCTCCCAGCCCCCCTCGGTTGCATGATGTCTGTCCATCAAGTCTCGCTGCTTCGCTGCTTTGTCGAAATTGTTTTCACATAAAATACAAATTTATTTGCATTTTTATTTGGTCATAATACTGTTTGTTTATTTGTTGCTCCTGCTGCTGCTGTTGCTGTTGGTGTTGCTGTCGTCGCCTGAAGCCCAAAAGTCAAGGCGCAGACAGACAACGTATCCCAAAAGATACAAAGGCATTTGCTTAAATATATATATTTTGTATAACAATTTTTGGTCAAGTGACAGGACAAACATATTTCTCTCCCATGTTTGTGTGTTGGTTTTTCGGGTTTGATATGCTGATGCTGATGTATGTGTTAGTCGGGTTTGTTATATTTATTATCGCCGCCACAGCCTGATGCCAGACTTGGCTAGATGTTAAACCGGCGACCACATTTATTGAATATGATATTGATATATTTATGCATATATATCCGCACAAGTTGGAAAGAGCCAAGCTCTGAAATAAGAACTGGACTTAACCCATAAATTGTTACACTTGACTGAAGTCTTAAAGATACAAAGAAAGAGATGAAAATAGTATAAGTTTATGCAGCGTTATAAGAATGTTTAATATAATTAAAAATGCTGACGGTAAGTAAAATAAGGAATTAAATACAATTATCTGCTCTTAAGAGCTTAAAACTTATTTAATTTGTTCACATAGCATATTATTTTCATTAATTTGGGCTGTCTGCCACCAAAGTAAAAAGTGAATTTCCACATTTCTCGCATTATTACTTTAATTTCAGTTCGTGAAATTCTTTACAAATTATTGTACGAAGTATTTAAAAGGTCAAAAGTTGTTATGGAACAAGTGCTTTAATTCAATTAAACGTGTTTCTTACTCTTGCACAAAAAAACTGCCTAATGGATTTTAATGAAATTTAACAAAAATACAGAAGTAATTGTCATTCGAGGCAGAGACTAAAGTTAGAAGGTACAAAACAATTTCAATATGTAAAAATACATAGTTATACAGAGCTGCTGGCACGGCAAAGGCATGTGTTTAAAAGTGCGCTGCAATATTAAGCATACGCCATGTGGCGCTAAATTTGTTTTCGGAGCTTCTTATTAACATTTTTATGGGAAAAACTGTGCAGATTTCTTTTGCGTATCGATTATTTCATTCGAATTATAGCACAACATTTATACGACTCGGCCATAAAGGTTTGACTAACTCTGAGCCAATAATTTATGCAATAAGTGGTCAAGTTCGAAGGCGTAGTCCAAATCATCAAATAGTGATTTCGAAGTGTGATCAACAGTTATAAATAGGTCTTAAAGCAATAAAAGTTTTTTTTTATGTCTTCAATGTAAATAAATAAAAATAAGCTTAAGTTTCTCTTTGTGCAATGCCTGATTATAATTTAATGTAAACAAAGAATTGAAAATTTTTAGATTTTTATGGGTTCAACAATTGTCCAGTTGGTGTCTAAGTTTAACTGAGTTCATTTACCTAGGGATACATTATTTACCAGATTATGCTAATTAGTGGTGCGCCATAATTCATGCTTAGCGTTTTGTTTTACATTCAAGAGTTAAAACATATAAACATATTTATAATACTCACATATCCAAAATAGCTGTAAGATTGGCAAAGGCTTCCTCATGTATGTGCGTGATTTGGTTGTACTTTAAATCCCTATGAAGAGAGAGAGAAATAAATATGTAAGGAATGTAAGAATTATATTTGTATATCCAAAAATATACCCACAATAAATATCACAAGAAAATCAACATTTGTTTTTCACTTTGCGGGTGGGTTAAAGAGAAACGGTGAGACACATTCTCACACTCACACACATTACACATATTTATTTACGTGGCAGCAATTTGTGCTACTGATTTATTTATATTCACTTACCAGCACGCCGGGTGCCCAGACGACCCATTGACTTATATTGTCAGCTATTGATGCATAAATTAATGATTATGTGCCTCCACGACTGACGACTGACGGCAGACGAAGATGCCTGATAAATGTTTTCTTTTTCAAATTGCCGCAAACTTACACACATTCATACAATTTGCATGACGTTCAAATATTTGGTTAGAGCATATGCTGCATATGTGTAAACAATTGAAAGTGAAATTTATGCTTATTGACGCATAAATTCCAGTGTCTAGGTGTCAAATTCAATAACAAGTTTTAGGGCTTACAGCTCAATATATGAACATAAATGTAATGCATATATAGAGTACTGTCAATATCAACTTCATATTGCGTATGCGCAATTTATTTGAAGTTCTATTCGCTCTGTGTTCTGTTTTGCTGACAATGTGCTAGAAGTGAAGACTGTAGCTAAATGTAACCCATATAAATCTTTTGAGGAGCGCCAATGATAGCGATGCCGACGCAACAAAATGAAAGCAAAATGCAGTCAAGAGTAAAAATTACGCATACGCACCATAAAATCTAAGTACAACATATTTCAATAGACTTTTCGACACTTTTTGCTTACAGTTAAGTGCGGTGCCCCCGTGGGGGCAGGGCGGGGGCGATTGCAACATTTAAAATAAAAAGGCAAAACAAGAAAAACACTAAGTGAAATGGCCAAAATGTAATGAGGATGCCTTTAAACCAAAAAAAAAAAAAACGAAGAAAACATCCTTGAGGTTTGGGTTAGCCTTGGGTGTATATAGAATTTCGTTTTACTTACAGCAGCTCCAAATTATCCAGTTGCGCAAAAGTTTTCTCGCCAATGTATTCAATTCGGTTGTAATCCAAGTGGCTGTAAATTTAAGTGCAGCCACAATTAAAATAAGCAGAGAAAAGATTTGTAAGTTAAAATTTAGATGGGGCAATAAATTTCACTTCCTTTTCAAATACATGTATATACATATATCAAAACTAAAATAACAGTGAAATAAGTTAAGGTTTTATGTTTGTTCGAGTACTTTACTAACTGTATCTAAATGTCTGAATCTGCCCGTAATTTTTCTTACGCTTGCTTGACCAACTGATATATTAGGGCTGGCTAGTTAGTTAGTTAAGGGAAGCTCAAGCTAAGCCTAAAAAAAAGCTCAGCAATAAATCGTATGCTTCTTATGGCAGCAACATATGGGGTTTAAGGCTTTATAAAGTGGCTTATGATAAATGTGAATTAGTAATTGATGTATTTAAAAGCTGACCCCATTTCTTAATGTATCTTGTTAAACCGATTATTTCAATACACCCTTAACAAAAAACAGCTCTATTTAGCTTGCTTACTTAACTTTATTTTTCCTTTTTGACAGCTTTGCAAAAGTGTTTTAAATGCTGCAAAAGCTTCAAATTGTTATTATGCCATCCATGGCACATCGTAATGGGTTATAACTGCTGTTTTACCCCATGTACAACCCATTCCCCTTCGTATACCAAATACAAAACAACACATGCCACACTGCACTTGATGGTTCTCAATGCCCCAAAAATCTCCTTGGCAGACAGAGACGCAGACACTGTAAAGCATTTCACGCTTGAATACATCAACTGAACGAGTACCATAAAAAAAGTGGGTGCCGGGTCCCTTTTTCCTATGCACACATACATATATATTATCATGTATATATGTTTTGTTGTTGTTTTATTTTTTTAATCATACAAATAGCAGCTACCCAACCTCAATCCCAAACCCAAAAACAGTTTAGTTTACTTACAATTCGACAAGCTTTGGACTTTTGGACAGCTGCTCATCCCGCAGCGTAAGACGATTGTGACTCAGTACAAGCCATTCCAGTTTGTGCATTGTGGCCAAGTGTTCCATGGGAAAGTAACGCAGCTGATTGTTAACCAGGAACAGCCACTGCAACGATGGCAATTCCTTGAGTACGTCATGCGGTAATTGGCTAATATTATTATGGCTAAGCTCAAGACGTTCCAGATGCGGCAAACCGCTAAAGCTGTTGGTTGGCAAGCGTGATATGTTGTTGTATTTCAGCGTCCTACAAATGGACATTCCTATTATTATAATCGATTTCCTTGCCATTGTATCAATACTCACAGCTTCTGCAGTCGCGTTAAATTGGCAAATAGATTTTCTCTCAATGTCACATTGTTGCGTATGATGATTAGATTCGTCACCTCCTCACTGACTCGCGGCCAACGACGCAGCTTAGCGAATCGGCCACAGTATAGCATAGTGCCGCCGCCACAAAGGCATGTGCGAGGATATGTCTGAATAGCTGGAGATAAGTACAAAAATGTGAATAACTTTCAAATCAAATAGAGTTTTATATAACTACGACCCTTTTCCGTTCTGTAAAATGCTGCGCAACTCAAAATTACAAATAATTTCAGAATTATATAAAAGCCATAACAATATGCTTTTATCATCCAGCTGTAAGCGGATTTATTAATAAGTACATACCACACGGTGTGGGAATGCTTTGATTTCTGTTGCTCGCCGATGATGATGATGATGATGATGGTGGAAAATCCCAAGCGCTCACATTTGAACCAGCTAAAGTTAGGCGCTGAGTTTGTTGTTGCTGTTTTTGTTTTTTCTTTTCAATAGCATTACGTAGAATTTTATCAGCGAGCTTCTTGCTGCCATAGAGATTGCCACACTCGACCGGATTCTCATCGCTGCCATCGGCGCAGTCGAGATGTTTGTCGCACATTTGACGCTGCGGCACGCATTGGTTGCCATTGTTGCACGCAAAGCTGCCCGTGGGGCAGGGTCCTTGAACAAAATGTACAAAAATAATTGATAAAACAGTGACAGACAGTCAGACACACGGACTGCACATATTGACCTGAATAGGACACATAAAGTGTTGCATTTTATTTGTTTAATATGGGCAAAAAGTTCTTCGCTACATTTTCTATCACACATACGTCACGTTGCCACAACAAAAGGTCTTATGAGTAATCTCCATGCATGTGCGGAACTAAGGAACTAAACTTGGTTTGGACTACAGTTTCGTGTCTTTTTCTGTTTCTGTTCTTCTTTGCTTAGAGTTCAGAAAGTCCAAGAAATGTGCACATAAAAGAGCAAATCAATTAAAATTAATGTGCACAAAAACTTTGGAATGCTTCTATTTTATTTGAGCACAAGGCTTTTGTTATATCTGTGTTGTATCTATTACCATTTGAAGTACTTCATTTGAATTTTGAACAACAAAAAATAACATGACTAAGTTCGGATATTAATTAGCATTTCTATAGAGCCAAACTAATATTAACTTGGCTTGTAAACTAGTCTAAAAACTTTTTTTTCGCACACCTATTTGTCAACAAAATTGCCAATTTCTATGGCACTTTGTCATATTTATGTTTTTGTTCAGTTCTTTTTTTCAGCAGCTTTCTGAGTGAATAACTAAAACTTGTCATCAACAGTTTGATGAGTATTATTAAGTACCTTTTCAGCTTTATGAAGCTTGTACTCAAATTAAATTGTCTTGAGTTATTTCACTTAATAAAATTTGCGAATTAATTTGCAAAAACGAAAGGTTTTTTTGTCTGCCAATATGTCAATATGTAAAATGTGTATAAAATATTTAAAGGTGAGTAAATGTCAAATTAAAAAATTGTTCTACCTGGTTCAAATGTAAAGGTTGAAAAAAAATGAAAAATCATCTAATTTTATTTGATTTACATTAAGCAAAAGATCTATTTATTTGATCCATTTAATTAATGACAAACAATCAAACAAAGTCAAATAATTTCCCCATGTTGCGTCATTGTAAATAGTTTAAGCAAAGTAAACAGCAAATAACTAAACAGAACCTTGGACTTGGACTTAGACTTGGTCTTGGCCATGGTCTTGAATTTAAATCTGAATGATATCCAGTGTCTTTGGCACGCGCTGTGCATTTTGTAGCAACACTTTTCATTTCAATTACAGTTTGTGCCTGGCAGCTCTGCGCATAAATACAAATGTAGCCAGCTTTTGCTATTTGTCTGACTCGGATTTAGCAGACAACACAGCAAGAGTCAGCGTCTTACTTATTCTTTTAAGATAATATTTCTTGTAACCTTAATGATGCGCACCATAATATGACAGACGCCACGTTAAGCCAAAAAATGGCATTCATCATTTTTGTTTTGGGCTTGGCAAATCAATAGGCAAATTGGCAATGGCCAATAGCAAAAAAACGGTTGTAAAAGATGTTCAAGCTGCCGCCGAACGCGATTTGATAAAAAAGAAAATGTGAAAATGTTTTTCCTCATAAAACAATATGTAGAAGAGCAGCAGCAACCAGTAAAATGGATGGCCAAAGATTGGTCTTGCTCTTGAGGACAAAGTTTTGTGCGTATATTTTGATTTTTTTATGGCCACGCTTCTCTTTTTTTATACTCTGTTAACATTATTTATCCTATTATAAAATATATACCCTTCAAATACTTTCCAGGCGCAACAATTTATGAGCAGGTTTTAAGATCGTGTAATTATGTATACGGTGAAAAAGGTTTTAAGAAAGTTGAAGCGTTTAAGATTTACATAAAGCTGTAAAAAAGTTTTGAATACATAACATATTGTACTTACCCAAACTGAGATAGAAGATCAAAGCTGATAGCAGAATGACAATAATCATAAAGCAGACGCCAACAGCAATGCTGCGCCCGTATACCATTTTGGGCTTAAATATATGTATATTGTGTGCTTATCGGTGGGCTTTGATTTGTTATCTGGTTAATTACTTGACTGCCATTGCAGTGACAGCCGCTGGGCGGTGTTCATTAGTTGTACAATTTTTTTGAGCTCCCAACGGAGGCTTGGCCACGCCCATAACGCGCAGACTCACTTACAGTTTGCTTGACTTTCACACTTCAGTAAGCTATTTTTAATATATTGAAAGTAAATTAAAATCTTTATTGAATTTTAAACGATATTTAATGGTTGCTGTACATTTATGTTTTTCACTTCAAGAATTGTTTTGGGCGTATTAAGTTTAAAGAATTAAATATTTTTACTAAATACATTAACATTTTTGAGTTTGTCTCAATAAACCCAAAACTTATATTTGAAACCCTTGATATTTGTTTTATTTGGCCACGATATGGGTGAAATGGGTATAATGGCTATGTGCCAAAGAATGTAACAGACAGATGGAAGCAACTTAGAGACTATAAGAGCTGGAAACTTTATAATTTTAATTTAAGCTCTTATATACAAATTATCGATAACTGCTTCCGTATTTGATGTGAATACATCCAATTAATAACAATAAAATCTTATACTTGAAACATTTTTTTAGAACCTGTTGTCGAAATAATGAAATTCTTTATACAAATTTATTGACAAAAAACCAGAGGTCTTAAAAAATAAAATTCAATCAGCATTCATTTGCCAAATCTTTAAATCGTTTTCTTATTAAGTGTCATTTTTAAAACCTTGCCAAGGATTGGCAATTGTTCAGTTTTATTTCCACACATTTTATTATCATCACACTTCAAATTGTCTTGATTTAAATTCATTTAAGTAAAAATGAAATGTGGCTGCCATATCAATAGGCCGGTCGGCCGGTCGGTCGGTCAATTGGGCCTACAGACAGACAGATCATAATTTCCGCAAAAGGTCGCCGCCGTTAAAGACGACAACACACAAGACTATTTGGCTAAATGTATGCCAAAACGTTGGCTCATTATCTCAATCATCACAATTGAACAGCATTTGGTGTGGAAAAGTGTCATAAAAACGTAACATTCTGTTTATGTTCTTTTGCGCTTCTTTTTCTTATTATTATCTTCTATTTCTTTCTTGTTGTTCATTTGGCCTGTGGCCACTTAATGCTCTTGACCAGGCTAAAACGAACATTTCAAGATTGTGTCAATGCGATAGACACCGAAATACGACAGGGTCCCTGCCGGGCGACAATTCAATTGTGCGGCAAATGTATTTGCCGGCAACCGAGAGTCTTTTCCAACACGCACCTACTGTTAAAGAAACCAATGCAGGCTGTCGACCCGTTTTAAACCGCACGCAAAACGCGCGCGGTATTCACCGAGAAGACAGTGACAAGGAAAAAGCAAATAAGACAAGACAAGTCAAAAAACCGAACTAAACAAGTCCATGCACAGCGGCCAACTGAAACAGACAAGAGCAATTGTTGCTGATTTTGTTTAGCTGCTGCTGCACCGAAGTCCTTGCTTCGTGTCCCTGTTCGGCCCTAGCTGACCGTCGCATCGCTTTCGTACTGTGACAAGAAGCTTGTCACTGGGAGTTGGGCGCTGGACCAACGGAAATATTTAACAATCCTTTATAGAAAACAAAATAAATTTAATATTTGAAAGCCCGCCGATATTTCCCTGCCTAAAATTAAAAAATCATTTTTAAATATTTAAGTTTCAAAAAGAGAAAAAATAAAATTATAAAAATGTGTTTTTATTTATTAGCTAATAGTTATAATGCAATTAGAATTTGTTCTAAAAATGTGTGTCTTTAGTTAATTAATATATATAGTAATAACTATTATATAAAAAAACATATGGTATGTATATATTGCTGTTGCATAGCCCTAAGCAACAAAATTGTTTTGCTAAACGTTGTATTGAATTATTTAATAGTATTACTTTAAAAAATTCAAAGCATAATGCAATAAAAGCTATAAAATATGCATTAAGTACTAATTGTGTTAACACACCTTGCAATTTTAGACTATTATAAAGCGTTTTCTAAACACTTTCCAAATGGAAACATTTTTTCATTTAACAAAGCAATTGCTAATTTGTTTTTCTGCTAAAGCTGCGTTAAGTGCTAAGTACATATTAAGTGTATAATTATAATTAGAATGGAATGGGTTATAAATCACTAACTGCACAACTTAAGTGTTATCTAGAAAGGCGTTTTACAGTTTTTCGTTAGATACAATTATTGCAACAATTTACGTGCTTCAATGGCGCATGGTGAATGATTGAATAATAAAATAAAAAATATATATCTCATAGACTAGCAACAAAATATTTGATCATAATTAGAAATATTTAAGTTTAAAAACAGTAGATATAGCACAAAAGATATAAGTACATTAAAATTATAAGCAAGTTTGTGGGCAGGTTTTATGTGTATTTTTTTTTTGAGAACTAATTTAACTAGACGCGTAAAAAAACTAGCATAATTTTGTGCACTAATAAGTTAATATTGTGAGGGTGTGGAGTGTATAAAGGTTGTGTCTAAACATTTGTAACAATTAACATTGCTTAAGGAGATCCATTATGTGTTTGTTAAGAAGAAGAAAATATGCATAAGTTTTTTTTCGCTGTAAATTTGTGTCGTTTTTTTCGTTTTTGTTTTCAAATATTGTGATATAGTTGTATATAGCCGCGCATTTATGCATACTAGATATGTAAATCATTTCCTCGTCGTTTTGTTCCCCCAAGTTGCTTGAGTGTAGAAAAATATTTCGTTGCTTTTTGTTTAAATGGAATTTTGTTTAGACCCAAACGCCGTGTGGATTCTTGCTGGTTGGCACCGCTGTCTCGAGTTGGCGCGGTGAACCAATGATGCGACGACTGCTTCCCTGCTTATTGGGTCCCTCTAGAAGATGTTTGATTTCCTCGGTGGTCGTTACGGTCAGACTTTGTAGATTCACCTCCTTCATCTCATTGACCAACTGCTCCACTTGACGCTTCTTCTCTGCAATCGCATGCTCAATCATAAGCAGCTCCTTCTTAAGGCTGTCTGCAGTTTTGTTTGATGTATCCGTGTTGTGTAGGGCCTGATCGATATCGCTTTGTATGCGTTCCATTTCCATAAGAAAGTCACGCTCCACGGTTTGTCTGCAAGCACAAAAAATTTTCATTGCATTGTATTGTTTTATTGGTTTTTGGCCTATGTGGCTTACCTATTACTCTGCTGCTGTTGCTCCAACTCAATGTCATCCATGAGCAACCGCATCTTGTTCTTGCACTGTAGAAGCTCTGTCTCGCAATTGGCCAGCTTGGAGCGCAGTAAAGCAATTTCTGATTTTAGTGTCTTCTCCTGCTGCTTGACCAGCTCGTTTTCCTCTTCCACATACTGCAGAGTTTGCAGCTGCTCACTGCCTTGTCGAAAGATTTGATCCGCTTTAGATATCTCACGTGATATGGCCTCCAATTCCTGGGCATGATCACGTTCTCTGCTCTCCAGATAAACAATTTCCGAATCGAACTGTAAATGGTTATGTTGATTAATAAGGGAACATTTTGTGGAAGATATATATAATATAAATTAGTTTATTACCTTTTGCAGCTCCAGCTGCTGTGCGGTTATTTTCTCCCGTTGAAACTTGATTAGCTGCAACAGATCATTATATTGTGTAGCCTGGAACATGTTCTCGCCCTCATCCATGCACTGATTGCCACTCTGATTGTTGTTATTGTTGTTAATGTTGTGTTGCTCATAGTCGCTGAGAAATGGATTCGTTGAGGAGGATGCATTTGATATGGTCTCGGCATTACTGCTACTGCTGGGTGGCAACAATCTGGGCGTCTGGCACATTGGACTGTTGCGAGGAGGTGGTGGATCACGATATGGTGGTGGTACCAATGCACCGTTTGATGAAATCGTTGGTGTTTGTTTATAGATCTCTGGTGAGTTGTTGTTGTTGTTAGTGCTTATGTTGCTGTTGGCATAAATGTCGCACAAGTGATCATTGCTATTGTTGTTGTTGTTATTTTGGCTGTTATTGTAGCACAATTCATTGGGACTGGCGCGTCGCAGTTCGTTGCTGGATTTGCTCAGCTTACTGTAAATGTGCTGATTACTGTTATTGTTGTCGTTGCCATTGTTGCTGCTACTACTAATGTTGTTGTTATTGTTGTTGTTGTAGAAATCGTTGTAATCATTTAGAGCAGGCACAGTGCAATTGGCACTGCTGCCGCTGCTGCTCATATCCAATGGATTTGACAGTGATTTCTCATGCTTCGGCAGCAATGGTGTCGTTTTGCTTGACAGCGGCACTTGCTGCTGTTGTTGTTGTTGTTGTTGCTGCTGCTGCTGTTGTTGTTGTGGTATGCCTTTGACTATGCCAATGTTGTCAAATTGCTTGGCATCGTAACCGCTGTGAAAATAAAAACATTTTAAAAAAGGTTAGAAACTAGTTTTGTTACGACAAACTTAAACGGATAATAAACACACTTTATAACAATTTTCATACTTTTCCATATAGACAAGAATAGGAAGTTTACATACACGTTTTAATTAACGTCCTAATCATAAGCTTAACAAGTTTTTCGAATCTATATAGAACAAATGTTATTTAACTAATTTTACGCACCCAAAACTTTTTTTCAGCTCTTTTGTGCGATAGCTGAGCTCCACGCTAGACTTTTGCTTTTGCAATGTGGGCGGTGGCGGCAATTTGCTTTCATTGGCATTGTTGCTATTACTGGGTCCAAGTGGTTTTTTTGCTGTTGTTGTTGCAATTACTGCATAATTGTTGTTGTTGTTGTTATTAATGCTCGGCTGCTGCTGCTGTTGTTGTTTTGTTGGTTGTGTAGTCTGCTGCTTGTTTTCGGATCGTTGCAATATAAACTGCACATCATTTGCATACTCGCCCCATTTGAGCAGCAGCTTCATGGGATTTTCATTTGGAGCGAGGTGCCGCTCATTATTACGCCAGCGTTCGATGAGAGTAAAGCGACCCACTTTGCCTGTTGCATGAGCCAAAGCGAAAACGACGTCCTATGAAGTATAAACAAAAGCATTAAAAATATATTTATATGCATATATAAATATAAACACAATATTTGGATGTTGACTTAGAACTTAGTATTAAGAGTTGATAAATGATTTTGATCTTAATTTTTAATAAGTCATACACTGAGAACTGTATTCTTTTACTCTTAACTCTAAAGCGTTCTAATTGGAAAACATCCACACTAAAAATCAATATTTTATTACGCACCTGACATGTTGTATTTACCGTTACGCCGCAAACAATCCGCTGTATGCCCTCAACCCAAACTTTCAATTCCATTTTTGTTTATTCCAAATGAATTAATTATATGAATGTCGATTCTTGTGTTATTCTTGTTGCCGCGACTGCCAGAAAATTGCTACTAAAATGGGGGCTAATGATTTCAAGCCTGAAATGCTGTCGCGAGGGCAACGAAGCGTGCGACTTGTTATTATTATTGTTGTTGTTGTCGTTGCTAGAGCAGCGCCATGGCAAGACTGATGTGGCTGCTGTTGTTGTTGTTGCTGCCGCTGCAACACCAAATTGGGGGTGGAGCTGCACTTCCACTTTTGCTTCTCGTTGTCGTTCTCGTTGTTGTCGCTTGTTAGTTCCCTTTCTTTCTTGCTATGTTTGCTGCTTTTTCCCAATTGCTTCTGATAGCTGTTTGTTTGTGGCCGTCGCTGCTGCTGCTTCACTTGCACTTATTTCTGGTTTCAGAGCTCGCGGGTGCAGGGGGTTGCAGGTGTATGTACGTGTGCATACATTTCTCGTGCTTGTGTGTGTGCGTGTGTTCTGATTCACTTTTATTTTTTTTTTATACTGCCGTATTGTCGATTGCACAGTTGCGCTCACTCGCACAAACACTTTTTATGCATTTTGTTTATGTTTTGCACGCGCGAACTAAATTAGTTTTTGATTCTTAAAACAAAAACGCAAATGCACAATGCGCGCATTGTTGTTGGCATGCACTTGTACTCGATACCCATGCCAGGGCTACTCTAACATAACTAGAAATGATAATTGTGGTAAATTCGATATATCGTTATATGCAGCCCTGTTAAAGCGGCGCCAAATCAAATGCGACTTATGGTTAACAAAAGCGAAAAAAAAAAAAAAATGTGTATAAGTAAATTACACATATATTTTGAAATGGTACTAGTGTTCTTAGGAACAATAGCTCTTATTTCAAAATATTGATCCATTGGGCAGGAACAGCATCGACTCAACCAAACTGTCATTATCCAGGATCTGCGTTATTGAATGCTCTGCGCGAGTGTCGTATAGTTTGAATTTAGCGTCGTAGCCGCCGGAGATGAATATGTTTCCTGCCTGCGGGTGCATAGCTCCAGCGCGTAGGTAATCGCTGTGCCACATTCCACAGACGAATCGACTTGTCATCTGCAAAGCTAGCTAGCCGTTGTTTTTCCGCGGTAAAGAATTTGCGATGAACGGGCGCCTTGTGACCCTTGAACAGACGCAGTATATTTTTGCTTCTCGTATCAAACAGCTTTACATTACCCTCTTCATCACCGGCAGCCAGCAGATGACCATCCAGACTGAACGTTGCTCCATATGCGGTCTTCTGGAATCTTGATCAATTTTTGACGACTATCTTTGTCACCAGGTGGTATATTTGCACACGCACCGAACATGTAATTACAAAGTTATCAGGATCAGTCGAACTGAAATCAATATATTCAATAGTATTTTGTTCCTTCAGTAGCTCTGATTCCGCCAATCGATTCCAGTAGGTAGTATCTGGTGTGACGACTTGTACGTTCAGTGGATGAAACTTATTCATGACTTATGTTAGATGGTGTCCATGCAAGCAAGAATAAAACGATGATATAAAGATGATAATGATTTCAAGAAAAAAATATTTTCTAAGGATGAATAAAAGCGCCTTAAATTTATATGATGTGATTATATATCGTACATTAAAAAATTAATCGATAAGCTAACTTGCAATATCGATAGTTTATTGCAACCAGTGTATCCACATCACTTTTTTGTTAACTTCTTTCCTATCGAATTTAGTGGTCGATTTGTGCAATGTGTCGATAAGATATCAACAATCATATTCGCGAGTTGAACGAAAACAACTGCAAGTAGCGCAGCAAGCAGCGTAGCACTTACGCGAAAAAATAGTTTCCGCACAATATATATTGATTTTAGTGCATTAACAAATAATTAACACTGTGTTATTGCGCTCCGGCTGCGGGGCCAACGTCAACAATTGTTGCTCCCCCCAGGGCCAAGTATTTCCACACTGCCTCTGTTTGCATGTGTGCGTGCTTGCGTTTGTGTGTGTGTGTGCAAGTGTGTGAAACAGCAGCAAAAAAATGGCCAGTGAATGTTTTACAGCTGCATAAACATGAACTCAAGTTAGGCCAGCTAGATTTAGCATCTGTTTTGGGTGCATACCTCTATATATATATAGATTAAGCTATATATTCCACATAGATTTAACGCGTATTGCTTTTTGGGGCGCGGCGCTCAGCTGCTGCTCGAGTGTTCGTTGTGCGTGTAAACAAAACAAAAGGCAAGAAGTAGAGCAGTAACATCAACAACAACAACAACAAACAGAAGAGCTGCAATAACAGCAACAACAACTTAGCACAATGGCCAGTCGTAGTCGAGCTATATTAAATGTTAATCTCGATACGGTCATGGCCAACGATCCGTTGCGTGAGCTATTCGAAGCCTGCAAAACAGGTGAAATAGCTAAAGTAAAGAAGCTGATAACACCACAAACGGTTAACGCGCGCGACACTGCGGGACGCAAATCGACGCCATTGCATTTTGCAGCGGGTGAGTTAACAACAACAAATTAGCAATTCCTTTTGCTAACACACGCCCCAAGACCCCACGCCCTCTTTGCTGTCGCCTTCTTGTTGTATCTCTCACAAAGGTTGAAGGACTCGCTTTGGCATGCAACCAACTACCACCCTATACGAAAATACCTCCCCCTCCCTCATACACATACACATACATATATACGCACGCATGCAATCGCTGCTGCTGTTCTGGCCTTGATCCACTTTTGTCGCTGTGACGAGCGTCATTGTTGCCTGGCTATAAGTCGGCGCTCGCAACGACACGAGGGTCGGCAAGCGCCACTGCGCCATCCAATTCCCCCCACCCCTCACGAGCCCCGTTCAGAGTTGACCTACTTTTCTGCTTGGTTTCGTTTCGTTTCCGGAACCCTCCGGCGGCCCTCACCTACTCTTTGGCTATGTGTTGCATTTCCACAACATGTTTTCTATTGTCGAAAAAAAAACCTAAAATGTCAGCATGGTCAGCATCCTGCTGACGTCCTTGCGGCCCCAAAACTAAACAGTTAAGCTTCCAGTTAATTCTTAAAGAAAATTTTAAATCATAACAACAAATCCTTCTGAAAAATCTAATTCTCGATTATAATGAATATTTTAACTCAAAATTGCAGCGTCTCTTATTTTATATATGTATAACATATACATCGTTTTTCCTGCACTTTACTGTTGTTTTATTGTTATTTTATCTTGGCCTTGTCTACACTGTAAAATAGACAGCTTACACTCTTTAGCTAGAAACAGAGAGTGCGCTTTTGGGACAGGCCAAAATTCATAAACTTAAATTACAAATTTCACTTTTTGCTCGGTTGGCTGTCACGCCCAAGCGCACGCAGTTCACGCGCGCACGCCCGCCTTCTTATCTATCTCCTTAACTAATTAAAAAATACCTTTTGACTGCCTCAGCGGCAGGTGTGGGCGTGAAGGGGCTGGGGCTATGTGCCGATGATTTTGATGGTGGGGGCGGGGGGATGTACTTGTGAGTTTCACGCCCTTTGCATATCAATTTAGCTGTGGTTTTTTTTTTCTTCCCGCATACTCTTACAGAAGGTAGTTTGGTTTTGTGACAAAACTTGAGATTATTACAAATCGTTAACGAAACACTTAAAACAAGCTTTGTCAAAAATTAATTATAATCAATTTTGATAAAGTTGTTTTCTATAAATCACATTCTTAAACTGTCTTAGATTATATTATATCAGATTATATAGACCAGAGCAGTGTGTATCAAAGTGTAACTTTCGAGTGTATTTAAAAGCTCACCACACCCAATATAACGGTAATTTTCTTGTGTATTGTGATTTTCTATGATTCATGCGCCGTTTTTTTTATTTTCTTTCATTTGTGTGTCTTGTTTGTATTTAACTTTTAACTGTTTTGACTGTCTCTCTAAACTGGTTTGCGCCATCCATTTTTTTTTTGTCTTTTGTCACGTTCTGAAGTTTTTCGAAAAAAAGTGAGATCTCAAATGCGGTTGCTATTGTTGCTATCGACAGAGTTTTCACCTTGTTGCGAGCAATGTTTAAGGTCCAAATGAACTAGCTGCCCCGACCCGTTCTCGACCCCCACCCCGCTCACCTGTTGCGAATTGCAACACGTCTATATAAATATCAAAGCACTCGCCTCAAAGAATTTCACATCAGTTTGTTTATATCCGATTTGTTGTTATCTATTTTGCACAGCTTTCTTATTTTCCCAGATGATAAGAAACTCGATATATATTTCGCTGATAAAGTCGCAAAAATTTACTGACTAGACCTTCTAGTCATATCTATAAACCATGAGATTTATCACACCGTATTTTTATTTTTTTTGGTTAGTTACCAACTAACAATTGTTTAACAAATTAACCTTCAACTTTATTATATTATTATTATAAGCTGAAGCGAGTGTTGAGTTTTTGCTCAAGGAGTTTACTTTATGACTTAATAACCATAACAATAGGAATAATTATAACTATAACAATATCTATTGCACATTCAATTGCCAAACCTATGGCAAAATTTAATATGATTTTTTCCATTCTAATAATTTTATTTTATTTTTTTCACGCAACTTTCGTAATTTTAAGGCAAAAAGTAAAGTGAACGGTTAACAAAAATTTCGCAAGGGAAGACTTTGTATTTGAAACGCAGTTCTCATTAATCTTATTAAGTGCGCGCCATTTATTTATTTATATTTATTATTAATCATTAATTATTTATATGTTGCTTTGCTGTCGAAATATATAATTGTGAAATTATATCGTTACAGTTTTACCAAAAAAAAAAACATTAATTTATTTTGCATTGTCTTCCTGATTGTTAACACAACTATTATGAGTGTGTGCAAGCATTAATGATTGATATACTAACATAGTTTTTGTTTAAAGTAATATTTTGTGGAACTCTATCGAACTTGTTTTGAGATAGTTAATCTTCTTTTTGGTAGAAACGATTGAATTATTTTACGCTACCAAAGCTATTTGGCAGTTGAATAAGAAAATTAATTTCTTTATGTGATTCATATTCGTATGTTATTTACATGAGACACTCTACCTTGAAGCTTACCAGACAATAGATTAGATTAGATTTGAAATTGTAATCATATTGCTTTTCTTCCCTAAAATGTAAATGTTAAAGAGTTCTTTATATTCTAATATAAATAATACTTCATTCGAACATTTTAACCATTCCTCCTGTCAGTCATTCGTCAATCATGTTAACAGTTATAATCGTTTCAAAATAGGAAGTCCGGGAATTAGGTGGCTTGTGTGTTTACAGCTTTATTAAGCTTTTTGCTGAACTTTTTAACTTTTTATAGTTTTTTATTAGTGTTCGTGTTTGTTGTGCAGAACAACCTAGAGTAAGATTTATGATGGTCATAATGTTGACTTGAGTAGTCTAGAATTCCAAAAAGAGAATACCAAATGCCGGAAATCTGTTAAGACTGAAGGTCTTTCCCAAATCCCTCCTTCACCCAGCGGTGCATTAAATACCAAGAACTGTTTGTAAATCATGTGAGCCACTTTTAGGGCTTGCTGCCTGCCATGTCATGATTAGCATTGAGTCTAATAACGTCGTTGTCGTTATTTTTTAACGTCTATTTTTTTTTCAGGGTACGGTCGACGTGAGGTGGTTGAGTATCTGTTGAATAGCGGCGCCTCCATACAGGCCTGCGATGAGGGTGGCCTGCATCCGCTGCACAACTGCTGCTCGTTTGGACATGCAGAGGTGGTGCGTCTGCTTCTGAAAGCCGGCGCCAGTCCAAATACCACCGACAACTGGAACTATACGCCGTTGCATGAGGCAGCCAGCAAGGGTAAAGTGGATGTCTGTTTGGCTCTGTTGCAACATGGTGCAAATCATACCATACGCAACTCGGAACAGAAGACGCCTCTCGAACTGGCCGATGATTTAACGCGTCCGGTCTTAACTGGGGAATATCGCAAGGACGAGTTGCTCGAGGCGGCACGCTCTGGTGCTGAGGATCGCCTTCTCGCACTGCTCACACCACTCAATGTCAATTGTCATGCGAGTGATGGACGCAGATCGACACCGTTACACTTGGCTGCAGGCTACAATCGCATTGGCATTGTCGAGATACTCTTGGCCAATGGAGCCGATGTGCATGCCAAGGATAAGGGTGGTCTGGTGCCGTTACACAATGCCTGCTCCTATGGCCATTTCGATGTGACCAAACTGTTGATCCAGGCGGGCGCCAATGTCAATGCCAATGATCTTTGGGCCTTTACACCGTTACACGAGGCAGCCTCCAAGAGTCGAGTGGAGGTTTGCAGCCTTTTGTTGAGTCGAGGCGCTGATCCAACGCTCCTTAACTGCCACAATAAGTCGGCTATCGATGCCGCACCCACGCGGGAGCTACGCGACCGCATTGCCTGTAAGTTTTATATAAATGTGAATGGACTCTCATCCTAGTCTAATTTATTGTCATTATCCCTATTTTTTGCAGTTGAGTACAAAGGACACTGCCTGATGGATGCGTGTCGCAACTGTGACCTGTCCCGTGTCAAGAAACTCGTCTGTGCCGAAAATGTCAACTTTGTGCATCCCTACACAGGGGATACGCCCCTGCATTTGGCTGTGGTCAATCAGGATGCGAAACGCAAGCAGCTGGTTGAGTTGTTGACACGCAAAGGATCGCTGCTGAATGAGAAGAACAAGTCATTCCTAACGCCTCTACATTTGGCCGCCGAGCTGTTGCACTACGATGTGTTGGAGGTGCTGCTAAAGCAGGGTGCCAAAGTCAATGCCTTGGATAGTATTGGTCAGACGGCGTTGCATCGATGTGCACGCGATGAGCAGGCGGTGAGACTTCTGCTTTCCTATGCTGTGGACACCAGTATTGTGTCGTTGGAGGGCTTAACGGCTGCACAGCTCGCCTCGGATAGTGTGTTGAAGCTGCTCAAGAATCCGCCAGACAGTGAGACACATCTGCTGGAGGCAGCCAAGGCTGGCGATTTGGATGCTGTGCGTCGCATTGTGCTAAATAATCCACATACGGTTAACTGTAGAGATTTGGATGGACGTCATTCGACGCCACTGCATTTTGCTGCTGGATTTAATCGTGTGCCTGTCGTGCAATTCCTGCTGGAGCATGGCGCTGAGGTCTATGCTGCCGATAAAGGTGGCCTGGTTCCACTACACAATGCCTGCTCTTATGGACACTACGAGGTTACCGAGCTGCTCGTCAAGCATGGCGCCAATGTGAATGTATCTGATTTATGGAAATTTACACCATTGCATGAGGCCGCCGCCAAGGGAAAATATGATATATGCAAGCTGTTGCTTAAGCACGGTGCTGACCCCATGAAGAAAAATCGCGATGGCGCCACGCCTGCTGATCTGGTCAAGGATTCGGATCATGATGTGGCGGAACTGCTGCGTGGACCTTCAGCTCTATTGGATGCCGCCAAAAAGGGTAATCTGGCGCGGGTGCAACGTCTGGTGACGCCAGAAACAATTAACTGCCGCGACCTAAATGGACGCAATTCTACGCCTTTGCATCTGGCTGCTGGCTATAATAATTTCGAGTGTGCCGAGTATTTGCTGGAACATGGTGCTGATGTCAATGCACAGGATAAGGGTGGACTCATACCACTGCACAATGCCAGCTCCTATGGGCATTTGGATATTGCAGCGCTACTAATCAAACACAAGACCGTGGTGAATGCGACAGATAAATGGGGCTTTACACCGCTGCACGAGGCTGCCCAGAAGGGACGGACACAATTGTGCTCCTTGCTCTTGGCACACGGCGCCGATGCCTATATGAAGAATCAGGAGGCACAGACACCCATAGAGCTTGCCACAGCCGATGATGTCAAGTGCCTGCTGCAGGATGCGATGGCTACTTCACTAAGTCAGCATGCGCTGAGTGCCTCCACGCAATCGCTGTCTGCAGCCGGTTGTTCACCAGCGCCAGAGGCTGGTTGTAGTGGAGCAGCTGCCGCAGCAGCCCTAACAACAACCTCAGCAGCAGCGGCAACTGCAGCAGCTGCGGCATCGGCAGCTGCATCTGCTGCTCTGCTCTCACCCACCACAGAGACGGTGCTGTTGCCTTCGGGTGCTTCAATGACGCTTAGCGTGCCGGTTGCATTGCCCGTCAATAGTTGCTCCACACGCATGAGCCCCGCCCAGGGCGCCGAGGCAAATGGTGCTGAGAATACGGGCAGCGAGGAGATGCTTCAAGATCCGGAGTCTATAACAAATGTCTCTGGTTTCTTGAGTAGTCAACAGTTGCATCATCTAATCGAACTATTTGAACGAGAGCAAATTACACTCGATATACTCGCGGAGATGGGACACGATGATCTTAAGCAGGTGGGCGTGTCCGCCTACGGCTTCCGACACAAGATCCTCAAGGGCATTGCACAGCTAAGAGCCACAACAGGTAATTCTTATAAAATATATTAATTTGAAGAATAACTATTAAGAAATATATTTAATTTTTAGGTATTGGCAATAATTTGAATCTATGCACATTGCTTGTGGATCTGCTGCAGGATGATAAGGAATTCGTTGCCGTTGAGGAGGAGATGCAGGCAACAATACGCGAGCATCGCGACAATGGACAGTCGGGTGGTTATTTTACACGCTATAACATAGTGCGGGTAAGATAAAAACAAATTATTATTTACAGCTTTTGGTAACTTTCTTATTCACTTTTGACAAAAGGTACAAAAGGTGCAGAATCGCAAATTGTGGGAGCGTTATGCGCATCGACGCCAGGAGATTGCTGAAGAGAACTTTGTGCAGTCGAATGAGCGGATGCTGTTCCATGGCAGTCCATTTATCAATGCAATTGTGCAGCGTGGATTTGATGAGAGACACGCCTACATTGGCGGCATGTTTGGTGCGGGTATTTACTTTGCGGAGCATAGCTCCAAGAGCAATCAGTATGTCTATGGAATTGGCGGTGGCATTGGCTGTCCATCGCACAAAGATAAATCGTGTTATGTCTGCCCTAGGTACAATCCCTCTAAATTTAACAACTTTACCAAAAATATTACTTACCAATTGAATATATTTTAGGCAATTGCTACTGTGCCGCGTTGCGTTGGGCAAATCCTTTTTGCAGTATAGCGCCATGAAAATGGCCCATGCACCGCCTGGTCATCACTCTGTGATCGGACGTCCCTCGGCGGGCGGTCTGCATTTTGCTGAATATGTTGTCTATCGGGGTGAACAGGTGAGATAACTGAACTTTAAAGGCATTCAATTTATTAATTCCTATTTATGTTTGCTCACAGTCTTATCCAGAGTACTTGATAACCTACCAAATTGTCAAGCCCGATGATAGTAATAGTGGTGCGGAGGAAACAAGATGATGGATGCCCTCGGTTGGCTCGACGCCTACAACAACATCGCCGGCACCACAGCAACCACAACAACAGACCTCAGCGCCAGCTCCAGTTGCAGCTATAGCATTAGCTACAGTTGCAGCCACAGTTACAGTAACAGCCACAGCTCCAGTTGCCAAGCGGCGTCATAGGCACGCCAAGCAGCCGGCAGTGCCACATCTGCCGCTGCAGTTACAATATCAGCATTATCAGCCGCAGCAGCTGGCAACACTGCCGGTGACGACGACGCAGCCAACGCCAGCGGGTGTCTTTCACACAACGCACAACAACAACATTAATCATAGCTATACCCATACGAACAATAACAACAATGGCAACAGCAATAACAACAACAATGATATGTCACCCATATCGAATAGCAATAGCTACTCATCGGTGGACACAAATCAAACGCTACTCAACTCCATTGCCAATCAGCGAGGCAGCAATCAACAACAGCAGCGCCCGCCACAACAGAGCCACAGCCACAGGAAATACAGTCAATTTATGATCATCACGCCCGCCGTATCCATCGATCGCGATTTTGAGTACGAATCGCATTTGGATTTCGAGGACTTTGCCAATGCGGCACATAACAATGGCAATCTATTTCGCCTGGGACTGCGTCGCAGCGATAGCAGCAGCGATGACAGCGGACACAGTAGCGATAGCAGTTTTCGCTCCAATTACAATCCCTATTTGCATCACAGTCGCCAGCATTTGCTGTCCAAGAACAACCATAATAACTCTGGTAGTAGTGCACGTCACTTTTATACCTTTTCCGCCTCTTCTTGGCGCTGGTGTTCACTGTTGTGTGCGGCCATGCGTTGCTTTGGAGCCGGACATGGCAATCAGGCGCCATATAGCAGCTCCTTTGTGCAGCATCACCGTTTGCGTCGCTGTTCGTCTTACAATGCGGAGACCGCCTATGATTATGAACATTTCGCAGCGCCATTTAAGGCGCGTAAGACACGCGATCATATGAATAATATTACATACGAGTTGTGACGGTGGCTGCTACCAAAAACCGTACAGCATTTTGATCTCTTTGTCGCCGTTGTATTTGTTGGTCTACTCCTAAAACTTCAGCTCCTTATTAGACTTTTATTACAATTACTAGCTATAAATGTCGTATACTGTGTGTTGTCGTCGTTGATTCTAGCTATAAATCGATCGTCAAATCAAAAAAAGAGCAGCACATTTTTTGAGTGATTTTAATTCGAACTTACGAGTAATATAATTAATATTTAAAAATAATAAGTATGAGTATGCATAATGCACGCATGTTTACTTAAGTGTTTAAATTTAGCTAATTAATTAAAGAATGACAACAATTTAAACTCCAATTAAATTTAAATATACATAAATATACAAATAAAACTGGTTTCTTATATAATGTAAAAAAGGGCGCGCTCACAAGTTGTGCATAGCAGCGAGCTAAGCGTTTGCTTACACATGTGCATTAAGTTGGCTGCACTCGTTTTGCCTCTCATGCGAATGCTGAGTGCTATAGCACTATTCTGTTGGTTGCTGCGGCGGCTGTTGTTGGCGCAATTTGCAACTGTCAAACCGCTGTCAAGTTTAAGTGCGCCTACAAAAATTTAGGTTCCAGCGGCAGCAGTTTTAAGAGTAATGATGATGAATGCTAAAATACGCAAAATATCTTTGTTTTGGCCACGCACATGGCACACATAATCACATTTCACTGTCAAAATGCAACACTTAATGTTGCGAGTCTTTTGCGGTTTTTTGATGCTTCATTCTTGGGCTTCTTCTTTGTTCCTTTTTTTTGTTTTCATTTTTTTGGCAACATATGCAAGTAATTTGATTAAATTATATAATTACAGGTGAGCGAAGATGAGACTGACGGCAACACGAATAAGGCAAATGCATGCCACCACCTTTTGGGGCTGCATGAAAAGCGAGAAATGTTGTTGTCGTCGTTTTTTCGTTTTTGTTGTTTGCGACACTCACTGCAGGCCGGGACTAGTGCAATTTGTATTTCACATAACAACAAATAAGCACCAGGCACGACCTACATCAGGTGACGTTTTAATGTTGCACAGCACTTAACAAACACACACACTACATACGATGAGAAGAGACAAACACACACACACACACCCAGTCCAGTCTTGGCATTGCAATATCAATAAGGCAAGCAAGTTGTCTTCTTGGTCTAAACACTGTCATTACCAGCTGACCATTGCGTGGCTGTAATTTAATTAAAATATAGACGCATTTATAATCAAGACCAGGAAATGTGCCTGTGGCAATAATGCGTCTTTGGTGCTAGGCCACGTTCATTACCATTTTACCGGGTCTCAGCCTTTGCAATCAATTAACAAATGTTTATTTGTATGGGCAAGAACATTGTGAACACGCCCCTATTGGTTTGCTTCTGGGTTGGTTTTATTTGCTTTTTTTTGGCATAGATATATTCTGCATTCTCCCAGTGTTAGGTATAAAAAAATTATGTGTAAAGTTACAATTGGTAGCTGTGGTTTTCACTTTGTTTAAACTAATTTGCTAATCATCTACTTCATCCAAGCTGCTGCCCTCAGCAACAGAATCGCGATTCTGTTCCACCGTTGGTTGAATGGCAGCCTGGACTAGATCGTGTGTAAACCTTTCGATCAGTCGCATGGATACTGAATGTGGCAGTTCGTTTAGTGAATGCGATACGAATTCGCCAAAGGCTCGAAACTTTGGATATGTAGTTGATGTTGTTATTGTTGGTCCTGCTGCTCCTCTTGTCTCTGCAAAAGTAGCATTGGATAAAGCTGTTGAATTATTATTGCGTTTTTCATGTGGCCCATTCTCAAGCGGTGATGTCGCATATCGCTTCTGTTTAACTCCAGCCACAAAAAGCTCCGGCTGGCGACACCTTGTGCCATTCATAATATTGCTGTGTCCATTTAGTGGTGTGCTTTGTGGTATGCTGCAATGAGAGCACATTGTTAGCATCATATGCATTGCTTAAAACGTTACTCACCTGAGCACTGTAGTTACCGGCAACTGTCGGTCATCATCATAATCATATTCGGAAATCTCATCATTGTCAATAACTTCATGCTTAATGGCTTTAATCGGCCCATTACTTTCGCTATTCATATCGAAGTGCCCATCGCCATGCTCCTCATCGTCCCCATCATCAGCGTCTGCATCATGTTTCTCCACCGATTTACTTCGCCGCTTATATGAGCGACGTGTGCGTATGTGATCCGAGAGAAAGGTTAGATATTCATACAGTGGCCATTGGCTGCCCTCAATAACTTTGTTTTCTACTCGTCGCTTTTCGATATTATAACGATTTCTTAGTGTGATAATACGATCGCGTAAAATCGAAACTAGATAAAAATATGACAAAATAAAGTTTATTTGTGGAGTGCACAAGATTAGATTAGTTTAAGTTATTTTTGATGAATTATACACTCTCTTTGCTTACCTTCAAAGCCCGTTTTGTGTGCAATTTGTAGCCAGAGCTGTGTTGCATGCTCTTTGTCCTTAAATAGCTTATTTGATCGATCATATAGAGCCGGTCGTAAATGATATTCCCTTATCAGATCCAAATCAAATTCTCCGGCTTGCGCATAGGAGGCGCGTGGTCGGCCCCGCCCCTTTGGCGGCTGCACGACGACGGGCGCCGTAATTTGTGTCGACATCAGCGGCGACGAGGCACGGTCCATTTCCGGTTTGACTAGTTCGATCTGTAAAATTGTCATATTAAAATATTAATTATTTTCGTATATGTATATTTTATTTTATTCAATTATAATTTAAGATCTGTCTACCAATAAATATTTCGACGCTTGCTGCGACGCTTAGTAACGCAACAAAACACAAAAGTAAAGTAGAACAAAAAACATAAAAAAAAACCAAATGAAAAGAAATTATAAATAAAAAATATTTATGAGGCGCTTCGCGGGGTATTAAAATAATTATAATGCTTGGTATGTATATACTATATGCATACTATGTTTACAGTTATCTATTTAACAGTTTCTATACTTTTAACTCTTGCGCAAAACTTACTTTTTACTTGCACGCAAAATATTATAGTTTAACTCAATTTGTTTTTATATTTAACACAGCAGTAGCAGCAATAACAAAAAAAATAAAAAAAACGAAGGCACACACACACACAACAGGCGGGCAACCAATTGCTAGGCTTGTTGTTGTTGTTGTTGGTTTTGTTTATATTTTTTTTTTTGTATTTTTTCACTATTGACGACAGCGACGCTAATCACAAAATGCACTAAATGCGCAGCACAAAACAAATGGCGGATAAATACCACAATCTTGTTAAAAGAAAAAAATACCAAACAGCTGATGGTAAGTAAGCGCGCGCGCGTTTTAAATGTTACAATATGCTGTTTATAGAATATAATCTTTAATTTACGAATTTGTTTTTTAACTTACCAAATTTTCCATACTTAAATCACAATAAAAAATTGTTTTTAATATTTTTAAATTAGATGCTGTAGCGTTTGAAAACGAGCTCAAAATGAAATTCATTTTTAAAAATACAAAAAATGCTTGATTTTTCTTTTTTTTTTGTATTAGGTTTTACGAATAATGAAATTTAACTACTATGTTAAAAAAGAATCAAGACGACAAAAGTTTATGGCTTTCACTTAGTTTTTGTAGATGCACAAAATGCTCATAGGCCGGGACAAGTGCAATGTTTGATTCAAAATGCAAAACGTTGACACCTTCCCGTCCTGCAAGCAATTCATTCTATACGATTTATTTCACTCGTATTTTTTTTTTTTTGGATTTTGGTTTTTGGATATAGAATTTCACAAGTACCAAAAAAAAAAATAAAAAAACAAACTAAAGACGATACGAATTACAATATAATTATGTTTGCTTCCAGAATAAAGAAGAAAACAATTTTCAATACAGGTAGACAAAAGAAACAGATCAGTGCCTAAAAATCTCATATTTCAAAAACATACAACGAAAAAAAATGCATTTAATATTAAATTTCCGCCCCTACTTGAACGCCAAAAATTCACCCCCGCCCCCTCCCCAGATACACACAACATATATTTTTTTTGTTTTGTGCGGGCGAGAGAACAATAGGTCGTGAAAGGATCTTCTGTGAGAAGATCTCTTCTTTACAGACTGCGAAACTGAAGTACAACACTAAGTGGAGAGAAGAGCAGGTAAAATTAAACGCTGCAAATCAAGCGTTAAATGCCATTTACTTACGCATCAAAGAATTTTATCTGTACATAACAACAATATGTACATATATACTCTATATGTGCTAGATTTTGCGCTTACGTTTTGTGTCTTTGGGTCCACAGACCCAGGGCCCAGGGGCCCAGGTCCATTGACAGTTGGCTAACATCGACAAATTTTGAAATCTAAAGCGTGACAAAATTCGTAGAATCTTGAGCCCGGAGCTGGAGAGCTGGACCCCAGAGCAATTATGTATTATATGAGAGCTAAGCCTGAACGACGAAATTGCCAGAGCAGCAAAAATCAAATCAAAGTTTCCGAGCCACTTACATTCACACATATGTACATACATACATACATACATAGATGTGTATGTATGTGTTTATGGAGCAGCTCTGATTCTGTAGCTGTTTTGGGGCTGCGACAGTTCTTTATATTTCTCTCCTTTTATTTTGTGCCTCTCAGCGTATTTCTATGTCGCTTATCTTTGGCATTTATATAGTACATACATATCAAAATAAAAAAGGGGGAGCCAAGAGTTTTGAGCTTGAACATATTTGTTTATGCGATCGCAGCCAAGCATTAGCTTTAAGTTTAATGACACACATACATAGGAAAAGTATCCCCACCGAAGACGACGACGGCGACGGGACAAAAAAAAAAAACGAACGCTGCAATAAATTCATATTTATTTATTTGTGTTAGGCAAATACGCCCCCAACACAACAACAGCTTGGAACTGAATGTGGGGGGTGGGGGGGTACAGTACTGCCAGAATTCATGCTCTCAAGCCTTCGCCGTTGCTTTTGCCTTTGCCTTTGCCATTGAGGAACTTTAGTAAAGCAGCCGGCCCAGAACGACCAATAATAACGGAAAGCGGAAACGCAAATAGACGCGCGATAAAATAAAGAAAATCAGTAAGAGGGTGAGTGGAGGAGAGCGGGGAGCATTTGAACGCCACATAAATTTGAAATAACTAATAATTCATTGAAAACGCAACAAGCAACAATCACCATGCAGCAGCAAGCAGCAAGAACCAAGCACCAAACGGTGCCCACAACAACACTATCCAATGTTGTAATAATATTTGTTTTCTGAGCAAACAGCTGACACGAGTAAAACAACAACAAGAACAACTACTGCAGGCCAACATTCGAGTAACTCAACCAACCAACCAACATGAATGCATGCAACTCGAAGAACAACAAACGAACAGAATGGCAGGCAGCCTGGCAGTCAGGCAACTAAGCCACCAAGTCGCGTCGCGTCTAAGGCAATGAACACTTCACTGCTGGAGTGTGGGGGAAAGAATGGGGGGCAGAGGAGGACAGCAGGAGCAGTGTGTGAATGACTTTTGCATCATCAAATCAGGCTATGCTGCTGCTGCTGCTGCTGCTAGTGTTGCCAACTAGTTTGATTATGTTCCAAAACAAAACGAAAAAATAGTAGAGCATAACTAGTTGCTAAAGCAGTTTGTAAAGATTTTCAAATTGTTATTGAAAAGAATTAAGCAAATCATATATTTTGTATACACTAATAAACTAAATAATAAATAGCTTTTGGCTTTAGAATTAGGGAAACGTGACTTTTTGAAGTGAATATTTCATTAGGAACTTTGATCTTTGCAAGTTATTTTTGAACATAATAGAAATATTTACAAATTTTAATGTTTCTTGTTTTCAAGGATAACAATTCTATTTCTAACATTTACTTAGAACTGTTATCAGATTTATAAAGAATGTTTCAAATTTACATAAATCAAATTTTTATGTTGCCTTTGGGATTTGTTACTGATAAAAATTCCAATTTCTCAATGATAAAAACCTTTCTCCAATTGTAGGTCATCGGCTTGCACTTAAGTCATTTCGAAAGCAAATTTGTGTATGTAATGGCCGTAGGGAATGAAAAGGAGATGAATTAGTTAACATGAATAAAATAAAAAAATCGTTAAGCGTTGCGCATTAATGACAAATAAATAGACGATAGTTTAGCCAATTTGCAGTGTATAAAAAATAGCGGTTTTTGGTGTTTTTTTTTCTTTCTTTTTTTTGCTAAGTGAGCTTCTTTCACGTTTTATGATTGCGTACGGCCTTTTGTCTGTTGCCTGTTGGTTGCCTGCCTGGCTGCCTGCCCGGGTTGATGCCTGCTGATGTGTTGGCCGGCCTGTGTTCTAGTTTGAGCAGAATCATATTTAATGACTTCAAAGTCGCGCGATGTTGACGGGGAGGATGGCAGGCAGCAGAGCACAGCACAGCGCAGGCGAATCGGTTAATGGCTGCTAGCCAAAAACAGTTGTGGCTTGCAGTTGCAGCAGCAGCAGCAGCAGCAGCAGCAGTTACGTCTGCGCACTGGCAACACGAAAAAATAACTGTATTAAATGGCCAATGCCAATGCCAATACCAATATGCCTAGGACTGCACAAAACCGGGGCTTAGAAAGGTTCTGTGGCCGCCTGTTACAATTTTTAGTTTTTCTTTCTTTCTGTCTTTCTTTTTGTAGCAGTCAGGGTAAACCAGTTTCCAAAGCGGCTGTTGTACAGAGGGGTGCAACAGACGGGGGGCGGCATACTAAAAAAGGCGTTTTCCATGGTTGGGCCTGGGCTGTGCCTGGGCTGTCTCATCTGTTGTCTATTTTGGTGTGGCAGCAACAGCACAGCACAACCCAGCCTCCTCCTGCCAGTTGCTGTGGGCCTGTTCCCAGTGCAACATTTACTTTGTTGCCGAGATGCTTTCTCTGCCCGATTCGGTGGTGTGTTGCCAACCCAGGTTCGCACTTTGATTTGCTTGCAAATTCGGTTCTCGGTTCTCTTTCTAAGCCAACGTAATCGAAATGCAATTAAGAACTCTGATTTTTTTCTTCTTTCGTTTTTTAACTTTTGTTTTGTCTCTCACACTCCGTATGGATAATGGTTTTGTATTTATGTGTATGTGTGTGTGTGTGAGAGTGTGTGTGTGTTTAGGCCATTTTTATTATGGCTTTTAGAAAGGAGTCTTCTAGACACAGTCAGATGGCGCGGCGTCCAGCTTCGATCCCGTCCAACTTTCGGGCGAGTGCCATTCGAAAGGCGTTGACGTTAGCTGGACTCGATTGTTGTTGTTGTTGTTCTTGTTGTTGTTGCTGCTGATGCTGGTTCGGCTATTGCGTCTGTTTGCCATAATTAAAGGGTTACGGCCATGGCCAAGACATGCCAATCGGTAGAGAGCCGCCAGTTAGCCAAGTTCTTGTTGTTGTTGTTGCCATATGAAATGTGTGTGTGTGTGTGTGTGCGGCTGATATGCATAACGGTGTTTTAATATTAGTTGGCGCAAAATAAGTGGGCATGTCTCCACCTAGCTGGTTGTTGCAACAACAACAACAACTTTAACTGGCAATGCGAACAAAACCATTCCACACAATCGCATTGTATATTGCCGCACTACGCACACACACACACACACAAACATAAATCTATACGTGGTCATTTGGCTGATATTGTTATGGCATAATATACGATCATTGACTATATGCAGACAGGCAGACATTCTAACAGACAGAGCGAAACAAAGTACATTACAGTTTGAGATGCACTCTGCCGCCAGTTTGGTAATCAGTACAAATGATTGGTCGTCAGCTTCAAGACTTCTTAAATTGAGCAACAAATTGATATGGCTGGTTAAGTGTTTTTGTACGTGTGTGTGTGTAAGATATGATTGAGATAAGCTCTAGTTAAGTATATATTATTTTATTTCAATATTGGAAAATCTGGATTTTTAATGGAAATCAGAACTTCATTTTAATCTGTGTTCTTAACAAAAATCTGTTGTAATGCATTACACACACCTCGAATGAATTCAATTAAATCCTCAACTCTCTCCTTAAACATTACTTTAACAACAGGTGTCGCTTTTGTAACTATTAATTCAGCTCAAGATTAGAGAAAGACTTACAGCTCAACCATTTGTAATTCAATACGTCGTTGCAAGTCTTCAAGTGCTCCGTCTCGTTAGCAATAAAAGTAACATTCCGTACATAGCTCAACTGTCGGGCAGTGGCACAAGAGGACTTTCTTGAACACACATCCGAGAAAACAAGCAAAGACAAGGAGGAGATGAGAGCAGAGATGGGCGACATATCCAAAAGTCTAACAACTCAATTATACTAGAGCCTGAAACTGGCTGGAAGCCAACCAGCATGGCTTAAAATGCAATTAATAGGCCTCAACTCAAAAACACACACACACACATTGGAAACACTTTAGCAGCTTGTTGCCAAGCCAGTAAGCAAATCATTAGCGGCAAAATTTGCGCCCAGTTATAATCCACAAGCTATATATATGTATATAGTATGGAGTCCCAAAGCTCGAGAGCTCACATTTCACAAAGTTCTCACACAAATTTTAGATGCGAGATTCTTTTTTTCTCGGATGCTGCGCAACGTGGCGTTAAATGTGTACCAATTATATGATATTCATGTGTGTGTGTATGTGAGGTTGTATGTGTGTGTGTAGAAGAAATGGTTTTGGGTAAAGATCTTTAAGAATTTAAGCCTCAAATTTCGCGGTGGCCAGACCACAAATTTTCCAAGAGCTAAGCACAATTTTGTGAACGCTTATTATTAAGAAAGGCTGCCCCATAGTTATATATGGGGCATATATAGACCTGTGTATGCATATATGTATGTGTGTGTGTGTGTCTTTTATGTAGGTATATGATAGCGCCAATTTGATATGTGGCCAAGGAGCAGCACACAAATTAAGTTTCATAGGAAGCGGCAAACGAATAATAAAAATAAAATAAAAACGGTGCAAAAAAAAACTACCTGGAACCGTTATACCCAGTGTTTAGAAAGAAAAACACAAATGTAAAATGGGTATGATGAACTTAGGTCAAACTTAAGAGTTGTTACTTTAACAAAAAAATGTGTATGGTAAAAATGTGTATTTTTATGACTTATTTAAAGTCATTTATTATTTTTAAAAAGTTGGAAAGAATTTAGAAACTAATTTATCATTATATTTAAAAAAATTTTGTAGGAAGTCGCCTAATAAAGAAATTTAAATTGTTTTTTTTTAAAGACAATTCGTTTAGTCGTTAACGGTTATTTTAAGTGCATTATCCCCTAACTAATCGACTAGTCTCGAGATTTAGCACTAATTTTTATTTCTTTTTCACACTTGTTGCTTGCCGATTGTATATCCCTCTCTAATTTGGGATGTGAGTTTTGCTTTTATGTGAGCTAAGATCGGAAAGCAGTTTGCAGTTAGGTAAAAGCAGAATTAAAAAAAATTCGTCATACTAATAAAATGAAGCAATTTTTTATGAAATTGGAAAAAGAGTTGTTTGAAGACATTAAAAATATTTCTGTTAGCCTTTTGCAGATATTAATAAGAAATAGAAAGTTGAAAAAAACACACACGCACACATGGACAAAAACAGATATTCATATATATACGAACTAAAAACAAATATCTTAAGGCTTTCGAGCCACATAAAGCGAAATCAATATCCAATCATTAATCGTTAACTAATTCCATGAATTTTGGCAGACGGCCGGCAGTCGGCTCGACTCCAACTCCAACTCCAACAAGCAGCTCCTCTGGCCCATTTACCAAGTTCCGAAAACGCAACCAGACATGCCACACTAAAGACATATATTTATGCCCCGCAAGAGCATCGCTTGGCGTATTTAGAACAGTCAACAGACAAAACAACAACAGAAACTCCACAAAAAAATCAACAAAAAAATATCAAGATAAAAATATTTTTCGGTTGCCCTTTTTTTGTTTCTTAGTGATCCAGCAGCAGCTGCCCATCGGACAGTGGCTCCTAAGCCAAGTGTATTTGTTGTTTTTATTCTTTTTGTTGTTGTTGTTGTTAGTGTCGCGACGTCTGCGCCCAGCTTCCAAGTTCCAAGTTGCAGTCAAAGAGTTCCAGTCCTCTGTAGTCCTGGGATGTCTCGAAGTTTACTTTTTGAATTCGATTCCATGTTTTGTGTGTGTAGTGTGTGGTGTGTTTCGTTTTCGATTTCGATTTCGTTACCGACGACCATGAAACAATTTTATATTTTTGCGCAGAAGATCAATAAAATTGTACCGACAACTGTATTTGGGTATGCTGCCCCAAAATTAGTGGCCAAATTGTCGTGCAGAACGAGTTTCGGGTCACATTTTTGGTTACACACAACACACAACACACACAGTAAACGGAAAAGAAGGGCACAAACCAAAAACACAAAAAAAAATTCAAAAAAATAATTTGAACTTCATAAATTCTTTGGCTCTCGTCGCGAAGCCTAAAAGTGTTGAAGTTGCGCTTAATTTATGTGAGACAGAGATAGAGGGATCTGTATAGGCAATGATCTGGATCGTGTAGGGTGCCTAATAGAGATAAAGATTGATTTGAGATAAGAAACATTCGAGGTTTGCCTGCAAATGAGCTAATAACAAACCGTTTTCGTTTGGTATTTTTGTTTTGCAAAAGAGTTTGCCGGATCGTTGTCTAACGATAAGAGCTGTGCGACTTTTGTGCCCTCTAAACAGATATACATATATCTTTATTATATATTATATAGTGGGCATCTCAAAAAGAAAGCAGAAACTATTCCATCCAGTGAAAAAGAATTTTAAAAAATATTGCAACGCCGTGTGAGTTCCTGTGTCGGTCGTCTGTAAGAAAGGTGCGCTGCAGAATTCTCAGAAAATGCGATCCCCAAAAACAACAACAGCGAACAGGAACGGCTAAAGTTCTATGGTTGCATGTGTGTGGGAGGTGAAGTTGGCAACACTGGCAGCGAGCGGGGCAGTCCGTCAGCCAAGCAGCGTCTTCGTCTGCAATCATCATTCACAGGGCCAGCACTAATGAATTTGTATGCAAACCGCAGACATTTCATGTTTTATGTTATATGGCAATGATTTGGCACAAAAACAAAAGACAAGAAAAAAACGAAACAGTAACGGAAACGCGCACAACACATAAAAAAAAAAGGATCACCAGCAACATTTTGCGAAATTAGTGCAGGCGGGCAAAGGTGCTTAAAAAAATATTATGTATGTATATGTGTATGCATTGTGATTTATGCATAAGCTATAAAAATTATAATAATGAAGGCGCTGACATGGAGCGCAGAAGCGCGGCGCAAAGCAGAGGCGCGAAGAACAAAAATTAAGCCACACTGGCACACACGTGACGTGATTTGGTGCTCGCCACTTTTCTGCTCTCTTCGCTCTTTTGCTATGCCCTTTTTTTCTGCATTGCTGCTTCTGTCTGTTATTTGGCGCACAAAATGCGTAAGACAATTTTTGAATACCGTTGTTGGGGGTGTCTTGGCGTGTACAGCAAGAATGACTCACAATCCACATAAAAAATATGAATACTTCAACACAACGAACGAACTACTTTTTTGTACCGTTTTTTGCGCGGCAACATGTATGTAAATGTATTAAAAGCACCAATTGCTTTTGCGTCGTTAAGTTTCTGCAAAGGGGCAGAGCTCTCTTCCTTTCTCTCTTGCCTCATATTGTCGCTTAATTTATTGCGTCATAGGCTAAAATGCAAAACTCCATGTATATGTGTTTTACTGTCAAACTGCAAGCGTCAGTTATTTGATGTTCGGACATAAATACGAAATTTGGACTTTGTACAGGCTTTAAAAGCTGCTGCTGCACCCAAACGCCAAACGGTTAAACATAAAAACTAACGGCACTTTTATAACTCTAGCATTAGATTACCTTTTAAGTCTGCTAGCTTGTGTTCCTCTTCGCCGAAATACACGAACGAACTAAACGAAACCCATTTCGGCGACGAAAATTTTAGGAGTGTGGGCGCAGACGCTGGCGGTATGCTGAGATCCCGAAGATGATACACAAGCAATCAAAAGAAATGCAATAGACTCGCAGCGCTGCGCTGTCTGTTTTTCCTTATTCTTCGTCGTGCTGCTGCTGCACTTGCTGCACCGTTAGGTCCACGCTGGGGAGTTTGGCCTCGGCCTCAACACGAGTTCAAGATCAGCCACTGCCGCACCCACCAAATCGTAAACTGCACAACTGCATCTGCGTAGCTTCTTTTCGACTGTAAACTTTGCACTAGGCACTGCAAGAGTAACAGCAGCAGCAGCAGCAGTCCAAATGTTGTTTCGGCATATTTTTTGCATGTCTCTTTGCACTTAACACACAATTAGTTTCTTTTCGTTTCGTTCAGCACTTTGTCTTCGTTCAGTAACGGTTCTTCAGTTAACTAATAAAAACACAACACACACACAGTCAAGCACCAAGTACAATACATTTAAGCAGTGACGCGAAATATCATTTGAACCGCAAGTCCTCTTTCAACGAGAGAATTCTTGAAAGTTCTTTTTACACAACCATCCTCGCTGATGGTGCGCGCGCAATTGATTCCTGCTTCAGCGACAACATCGCTCGTAAGCGTCAGCCACACAAACCAAGAAGAAGAAGAACTCCTGCTGTTGCTTCGGCTCTGCCTTCGAGAAGGCAGCGACGCAGGCAGCCTGCCAGGCAAAGATGTGACTCTAAATGTTGCGATGGCGCACGACGATATTTCCAGGCACGACAGCGCACACGTATCAAATGGCTCTTGAGAGGGAATGTAAATGGAAAGCACGAGTTGTTTCGTGCTTTTGCTCGCTCATCTCTACTACGAAGCATAATAACGGACGTTTTTTGTGTTGCTTTGCCTTTACACAGCGACAAAAGGCAGCGGCAGAGCAGTGGCAGCAAAAGCAGCAGCGTTCGCTACAAACTACAAAGAGGAGCCCATCGATCTTGCGTTAGAGGTTTTTGTTTGCGCATGTGCCGAACTATATATGCCCTGCCTAGGCCTTTTGTGTGGAATGTTATTGTAAGTCCTTGAAGTAATCAAAATGAGATGGGGCTTTTTCCATAGTTTTTGATAACTTAAATTATATAATAAATACCTTTATTCACAAGACTGGGATGGCAACACGCGCTGCAAGAATACAAGCAAATGCACATATGTGACATTTCTTGAGGTTTCGAGTACTATCTTCATATGAATGGTTTGTGTAAGGCATATTACATTCTTAAACGCTCAATTTTAAGTTGTAAACTAAAGATTGATTTGTAAAGTAACTTTATTATATCTAAACATGTAATTGGGTATCTTAATGCTAGCTGTTTTAAGGACTTTATAATATGCCTCATATCCCCAAATACGTGCCTAATGAATGACAACGACCATCCCATCACTATGGCCAGATGTCGTTAAGGCGTTGCCGTATTTAAAAAAATATGTATTATTATCTTAGAGCTTAAATAAAATATGAAAATAATTAGCTACAAATTTTCGTAATTAATATGCTGCGCCTGCAGCTACTACACGAAAAAAAAACATGTTCGCAAGTTGAAAGCCAAACATAACCCAATGCAACGCAAATACCCAAAAATGCTGAACCCCCGAAAACTTGGCCGAAAACTTGGCTGGATTGAAGACCAGCGCAGAGACAACTCCATTAGGGCGGCCCACATTTTGCGTTGTTGCGTCGCTTGGCAGGTGCTTTCCCAACGCGCAGTTGCAACTTGATGTGGCAAAAAGGGTGCCGCGAAAAAAAAAAAAAACAATAAAAAAAATTAAATAAACCTAAAAATCATGAGGAAAGTTTTGTGCAACGAATCAAGAGTTTTTTTTTGCATGGGCGCGTGGCTAGAGAGAGAGACTACTGCGACCTGATCGGAGACCCGACCCGCATGCAGGACAATCGATGACGCGTCGCACGAGACAGCAAACGGCGACATGTGCCGCCGAGTGGTTTTCTTGGTGGGGCACCAACAACAACACAACAAAACACAAAGCAGCAACAGCAATTTAGCATAACTGCGCGAATGGCACAGGCATCATTAAACACATTAACGGACACAGACACAGACACATGGGCTAAGAGCTGCAAGCCATGTCGATGGCAGGTGATGGCCAAGAGGCCGACAAACAGTTGCTGCAGCTTGAATGAATGACTGACGAACTTACTGAACGACTGAGCCGTCCGTGCCTTCAGCTTGGGCTAAACTGTACGCCATCGTAGTCCATCGACACAGTGGAACAATGGAACAATGTTCGATGAGAAAATAATCAAGATGAATGTATCAAAAACTCGAGTAAATGTAAAAATACAAGATATTGCAGCCCAAAATAATAAACAAGCTTTTTAAAGATTTTAATCTATATTGAATAATCTAAGTATATAAAAAAGGTAGCTTCAGTAAAGACAAAAGAGACAAATAAAACCAATTTCAATCATTAAGCCAATTATTATATTGTAAAGCACGATTAGTTTGGAAGCATTTAAGACAGAAATGTGTTTCTTGATACGTTTTGCAGGCTGTATTTAAAAATAGTGTGTTCTAATAATCTATAAAGTAATTTATAAACAGTTTTTAAGACCTTTTTTTAATTTAAAGACAAAGTAAAATATTTTGTTGTGTGATTTCATATATTTGAGCCACTGTGCGGTGCTGGCTTTAATGAGTTTAACCCGTGCCTGCGGCCTCCGGCAGCCTGTACACCATTCCCCCTGTCGAACTGGCTCCCCTCATCGTGTTGATAATTACAAAAGGATGCGCCAAAGGATAACAGCTGCCACAGACGCAGCCGTAGCCGCAGCACGAAATGCCAATTGATTTGCCTGTTTGAAAGCTCAGCAGTTGCTCGAAAGGCAGCTGTACATCAATTGTTTAAGTTTTGTCGTTAGCTCCTTGTCGTTGATCCTGTGCGAGTTACGTAGACTTCGAATAAGACTTTGTGCCTGGCCCTGTGTCCCTGCCTGTGCCCCTGCCTGTCCCTGTGCCTGTGCATTTCTAATGAACCTCATTGTCTCGCTTAAAGAAAGCACAAAACATAACACATATTACTCACACATACACATACCGTAAGAAGGAAAATAATAAAAAAGAATCTCGGTTCCAGCTTGAAAACTAGTTTGCCATCGTCTTTGAAAACCGGTAACAGTTATGCACCCAGTGCCCAGAGCCCAGGGCCAAGGTTTCCCTGTTCTTCCCTGCCTCTTGCAAAAAAAAAAAAAAAAAACAACAAAAAACCAAACACAAAAAAAAACTTAGAATTCATTGAAGCATTGGAAATTATGTTTTGATTTTCCATATGCCGCGTCGGCCCCGAGCACACATAGAAAGAGCTCCCTAACGAACCATAGCAAATTGTCTAATCTGCCAACTGTCTTCACACCTTTTTGACGCATTCTTCGGCATTTGGCTTGATGGGTTACGCTTTTGATGGCATATTACATTCTCGTTTACAAGCCACCCTATATATGTATGTATGTTTATGACACCCCGAAATATATATCCCAGTTTCTGCCCTCTAACCCAACAAATGGGCCATTAAATGCCACAGTAAAGTACGTACATAAACCCAAACTGAATTATTAATTGTTTGTAATTTGTTTATGTTTTCTAAGCAATTTTTTTTTTTTTGTTGAGCAAAGGATGTGAACCCCTTTCAATTCCGTAATGTACTTTAAAATGTTAACACATCACTCAATTTTGTACCATAAAAGTTGCAGTTACAGCCGTCATGATGGCAAATAAAAATGATAAATTATAGTCAAACATTGTGAAAAATTGTTAAAGGGTTTACTGAAATGATCCTGCGTAGTGGTGGGTACTTCCAGTGCACATAAAGTTCACAAATCTTTTTTCAGGTTCGAGTAGGATATTTTGCAAATTTTTTTAAAATTTTTTGTATGAATTTCTAAGCTGATTCTCATAATTTCAATATTAATCTAACATAATTATAATTAAATTTATCATAACATTTGATACCTTTTGATTGAATATTAGGTTATATAGTTGTAGTATTTGATATTAATTGAGTAATTCGCCCATATTCTTGTTTCTCACGATTCTCTAACCCTTATCAAGCACATGATTTCTTAGAAAATAACATATTTGACATATAAATAATATTCGTTATGATTTTTAATTTGGCTCCTTTTGTAATCGATCTACCCTAACTTCAACAGAATCAATATTATTCTCAGGCAAGCTTTGCATATATATCATATTACATTCATTCATTTAAATCAACTTGCACTACAATCCGTTTTTTGTTCGGATCGATACGATGCGAAGATGCGTTCGCAGCCTCAAAGTTTTATTTAGCAACGAGTCAATGTATCCTATACATTCATACATTTTTATATATATTTTTAATAAAGTTATAAATTTGATCAAAACATAAACGTGACATTGATCTACAGCCAATGGATGAATCACAAACGATCGACCAGATGAAAGACCTTTTGTTTCTCACAGTTTCGTCCACAGCTGGCTTCTGAACAAACAGAAGGAAGTGTTCCTTTCAGTACTTTGAGACAGTTTGCGTAAATTTCGGCAATTTCATAAAAGCACAAAGCTACTTAAAGTGATTCCCGGGTAAACTTTATGATCAAAAAAATAAAACAGCATACAACCATATCAAAGCAAATAAAATCAGACAAGAACAACATGTGAACGATTGCAAATTACAAGCAAAGATCCACGACCAAAGTCTGAAAATTTGTGTCTGACTCTCAGTCCGAATGTCTGTCTGTTGTTTGGATGTTTAATATCTGGCGATCATCAGGAGGACTTAATGCACCAGGTTTCTTTTTTGTTATGCCCTATCATGGAGTATTGTCAATTTTATTACACGATTTGTAAATATGGCATGAAAGTCTAGAAATTTTAATATCACGTTTATGGTCTTTCAATCTTAAAACTTCTACTGTTCGAATGTTTTCCATTATATTTTCTAAGCTAACATCTTTCTTTGTATGAATCCACATTCTTAAGAGCATTAATTCTTCTGCATTTGGAAGACAATTTCATCTGGCTTGTTTTTGTTTTTTTTTATGTATTTTTTTGGGCTGATGCTGGCAGCTGCTTCTTTTTTTCCTCTCGTTTGTCGTCATTACGAAAAGGAAGCTAAAGACAAACGGATATGCGCTGCACATCAAGCAACTGTTTTTTTTTTTTGCTCTGCTTCGATTTTATTTTTTTTGTGGTTACTGGCTTTTGGGGCTTTTCACTTCTTGGCGTAAAATAAATTGTGCGACAGGTGCGACGATGTCGACAACTGAACCCAAAAAACAGAAGAAAAAAAATAAAAAAAACAACCGAAAACCGAAATGAAAACAAACCTTAACCACAGAATCTGTTTTGGGATGCAAGCAAAGCTTCCATATGTGTGGGAGCGAAGCTTTCGAACCTTATTTTTTTATATATATTTTTTTTGGATTCTTGCTTTCGATTTGGTTCGATCTTACAGCTGCGCATAATTGCCAAGAGGTCCTCCTTACTGCCTACTGAGTGCATTTACAAGACGCAGCTGTTACTTCCGCCTGAATGAGTTTCGATCCTAAATGGTTCGAATGTTCGAAGCGTCGTTGCATTGGCTTACAATAAGCTGGCTACTTAGCCATGGTTGATGCATGCGCTCTTGATCCTTTTCCCTTGTACTTGTTCAGATCTATTCTAATGCTAATCCTGCGAGGAAGATACAAGAATGCGAGACCCGGGCTTCTACCTGCTACCTATTTGGCATTGGTTCTGCTCTCGATCTGCTTGCGGGTGTTTTTAGTTGGCGTGTCTGCGAGTCCTATTGAATTAATGTGCCGCATTAGCCGACAACAGGTTTTGGACATCCTTTTTTATTTTTTGAATGTTTTTTGTTGTGTTGTTATTCATTTCTTACTAGGAATATCCAAAGTGAGAGGCACAACGATCATGGATCATGCTACGTTTTTTTTTATGTTTTGCTTTTATTTTTTGTTAAGGGTTATAAATTTATTTTTCTGCCAAACGCACGTAGGCTCTGGCTAATATTGTCCAAAATAACAGGTGTTGACTGATTAGTTTCAATGGCGCGATCTCCCGAACAGAATTACCCACTATACATATAAATATACATACATACATATACCCCGCAGCACGTATCAAATTGATGACTGATGATCGTACTATCCATTCTGCTCACTTCAAACATCAAACACTAAACTCCATACTGCCTACTCCACTTTGCACTGTTTCCACTGTTTCCACTGTGTCCATTGGCCATCACCTGTAAGCCGATACAGCTTTGGGTACAGTCGCGAACTGTTTGGCAGTCCAGGCAGATGTTTGCATATCGTACTGAAGATCGCCGCACAATTCTTTTAAAAGCAAATGCTCGTTTAAGTATTTGTCTGACCGGCCTGGACATGCTGGACATGATGGGCATGGTGGACCTGCAGCTGGCTGGTTTGCTTCATATTTTGCATTTCGAAATGCAAACAACGAAACGGATCGAAACGAAACAAAACAAAAACGAACAACAACATTTTTGGCAAACACAAAAGGATCGCACACACAAACAGAAATGGCATCCTGCCAGGACATGCAAGTCCTGCGATTACATGGCAAAAACAAAACCATTTCCGTTGATTTATTATTATGATCCACATGCAATGCTCTCTCTCTCTCTCTCTCTCTCTCTCTCTCTCTCTCTCTCTCTCTTTTTTCTCTTCAGTGATTGATCTTCAGTGATATTTGTTTGTGGCTTAGCAAAAACAAAAGAGCATCGTCCGAAATAACCTAGAAAGAAACTTCAGAAGAAAGTAGTTGTATTCCCTGTACATTGTATGTCAGATTATCGGCTGTATGTGATCTTGCGCAAGCCGATTTTTCATTTCATTTACCTTGGGTGCGCAACTGTTTTTTCCTCTTTTTTTTGCAAAGATCAATCAATTCAGCTGTCGTAAAAATAAATTTATTAGATTTTCCTGGGGTGCAAAATGTTTAAAATCTTTGCTACGGATCTCTTAAGGAGCTGTAAACGCAATCAAGCATATATTTTACAAATGTGATAAAGATGTCTTAAGGAGGTGTGGAAAAGTTGGCAAAAAATGAAAGCCCAGAAGCTCTGTGAGATGCTTTAGATAATGCTTAATCAGATCCGGAGAGTAACCTTTTTTATGTTAGTAAGAATCTTTAATATAATAAAGAGATTTCTTGAACTAAGATCGATAAATTCGACTTTCTATAAGAGGAATGTTGGGTTTTAAGTACGTTTTGTGATAATAATTTATTCTACCTGATCTCCACTTAATAAGTTGTAAGTTACGTGCTTATTCACAACTCATTGTGGCGTCAATGAACTTGACCGTGTATTGGCAGTTGCCACACTGTTTCAAACTCAAGATCTGTACACAGATCAACGATCGATGATCGTCGTCATTGATTCTTCTCCTCCATGCTGTGTTTGCAGTGCGAATGCCGTGTTTGCTCAGCAAAAACAAAACGCCATGCACAAATGTAACTGAAATTGTGTTTACACTTAAGGTACCCCAAAAGCAAATCAAGCGAGCAGCAAGAACGCATTTTTCAAGTTCATGCTGGGAGCATCCTTTCAGTCGTCAGTCGATGGGACGATGTAAGGGCAAACGCGGGCTGCGTGGGGTACAAAAGAAATTTATGAGAATTTCAATAAAATATATAAAAATAATATGGAATATGCATATGTGCATGTGTTGAGGCATCTTAAAATTAAGCGCAGCTTTTGTTTTATTTTTTAAAAAACTTCCGGTTTTTTTTTATTTTATTTCGCAATCGTAATTTGATCTGTTTATGCCTTGAGATCTTCGCATAAAGTTGGCAAATTAAGACACAGGCAACAGCTGCTGCCGGTCGCTTGGCTAAAAGATAAAGAAAAACTTGAAATCTTACCAATTACATGTCAAACCGTTAAGAATCAAAATCAAATCACAACGAATCGAACAATTAAACGGAAATGTCACAGGATGAAATTGTTTTGTTGTTTGTTGCAATTCCCAACAACAAAATACGCAAAATTTAAATATGAATGCATTTTGGCCCAGGGCACGCACACACACACACACACACACTCTCTCGCATACACACATGTGTGTATAATTATGGAGCAATGGGCTGGCTGGTTACGTCGTGTCAGGAAACCCGCGAGACACAAAGGCGCAATATGCAATGCAATGCCTAAAAGGCCTACCCAAATCAAAGACGGCAAGGACAAGGACAAGGGCAAGGACAACACTGAAGCATAAGGATGAGAAAATGCGAATGAATATGTGAGCATAAGGATAAGAGCTCGAATATGAAGCTGCGCACAAAATGGCAAAAACAAATCAAATATAAAAGCGTGAGAATCGCTTCATCCTTATCCACGACGCAGTTCCCGAAAACTCCGAATAACAGCATCTTCATAGTATGTATTTTGCGACTAACTAGTGTGTTATGTGGTATCCACAGAGGCACAGAGAGATCCACCCCATTGCCATAAGCATTGCCCTAGTTGTGTTTTGCCAATGCGCAACATTTTCATCTTGGGGGTTGCATAAATTATACAACAGATTAAAAACCAAATGCGTAGTTTGATTACTTTTCAACAAGTTTTACGCGTTTCTGAACGATTCTTTCTGGTACAGTTTTTTAATGGGTTTTTGCAAGGCGGGGTTAGTAAGAGTTAGAGTTGAATTTTAAAGTGGAAAGGGTTGCTTTCAAGTACCAGAATAAGCAGATTGTGAAAATATGTCGAAACTAAACTAGAATGTTAGATAAATGTTTAAAATTAAACATTCTAGAGATTCTAAGTAACATTATATTAACTTTCGTATGACTAACACGGTTAAATACAAAGAATCCTGATGTTAAAGCATTTTGGAAAGCACAAGATGACATGCTGATATACAGCTTCAGTGAACCAGAATCTTTTAGAACATAAACCTTAACCAACAAATAGATTACCTATCCAGTCATTGGTGCACTGGTAAAGGGTTCAAATTCTATATATAATTATATTTTGTACAGTGTACTAGCATATCAATTGTTTGGCAATAAAATCAACCCCACAACGAATGGGTAGGCCAAACAGGAACCCAGTTCGGAGATGAGTTAAGCACACAAAAATAAACAATGGGAAACATGGCACAATAATTGTACCAAATTTCGACTTTGGGCTGGATGAAAGGAATGCGCAGTTCACATTCAGGATTTCAATGGCAAGATTATGCGTAGAAAACACAATAAAAACAAAAAACCAAGATGACAATCTGAAAGGAAACCCATATATAGAAAGGATACCCTGGGCGTATGTGTGTGAGTGCGTAATTATTATTTTACAATTGGGGTTGCGCGGTTTCCAACAAACGCAAACGCGAACGCATCGCGTTTAGGGCTGGGCTCAAGGACAACAAGAAGTAGCAGGAGTAACGGCATAAGCAACGGCAGAAGAAACAGCTCTGCATGCCAGGACATGTTCGTTCGGAAGAAAAGAGTAGATCACAAAAACAACATTAATGTGAAACTTAAAGGGGCGAGAGGGTGGGTTTTTATGAATTAATAATAATCAAGTTGGGCCTATATAATATAATATAATAATGCCATAACCTTGAGTCAAAGGTAAATAATAATTATGCCCGATCCACACCCATAAACACTCGCACACACACCATAACAGTTACCTATACACACGTGTTGCTCGAAACGGGATAGCTAAGGATCCGTCCGAAAATTGCTCACAGCTGCCGCTAACGATATCTAGAGCGGCAGCTGCTGCCTGGGAGCTGTTGCCGTTGCTGTCAAGGAGCGACACCACGTGCCAAGGTGATTCAGCAGAAGGTAAAGCTACTATTATCCTGCAGGACGGCCATTTTGGTTTGCGGCGCTTAACTTGACAGAGGCAGCTGCTCCACGATCAGGGTGAAAACTTGCATATCTCTCTCGCTCTCTCTCTCTCTCTCCCTGTTGTTTTCTCGCGTAAGTGGCAACCAGTTGTTGCGCCTTAAGCTTGTAGCAAGTCCTGCCCTTTGTCCTTTTAAGAAAGCTGCCAAGCAATAACAACAGATGTGTTTTTTGTTTTCTTGTTGCTGTTGCTTTAGGAACGTGTTTCCAAACGTGATTTATAGCTGATCTGCCTCTGCCTCTACAGTTTGCTTCTGTAACTCTATGTTAGAGTTTCCTAGAGCATTGTTTGCAACACACATTGACCAAGCGACCAGCTGGCTTGGTTTGGTTTCGATCTGAACCCAAAAGCATCTTTAAGAGATAGATGCCTTCAGAACAACAGAAACCGGTCTCATATCTCTTTTCAGTTGTTGCTTTTGTGTCGTTTTTATGGCGTGTTATGATTCCGTATTACAATTAGCTATACAAAAGGCATGCTGCCTATTCCATTTTTATCATCATCATCATTGTCTCCTGACCCTATAAATTTCTGTGTGGCGCATTAAACTTGTCACAATTGTGCATTTAAGTACACATTTAAGAATCGATCCCAAAAATGCTCGATGAGCACTTCATTAGCTAACACACATACACTTTATACACTCTGTGCCAAACTAGCCAAAGAGTCTAGTTTGAACATAATCATAAAAGTCATGCGAACATGAAATGCCTTGGTGCTTGGATCGTGGGCATCTCGTTGTCGATTGACGCCTCCCGGCAGCACTTAAGACAAATAACTTACACACCTATCGACAGACAAGACAGAGGCACACACACACACATTAAGCCTTGAGATGATCGCGTGCTGGATCATATCAAACACGACACGAGCACGACTTAATCCAACAACATTACACGATAAGTTAACTGTTACATTTATGACATTTATTAATTCATAATTTACACAGTAAGATGTCAGCTGATCGGTTTTTTCAATTAGCGGTATTTTTGGCATATGCACATCAGTGCTGTCAAGCTGCGCGCCAACTTAAAAAGTAGTTTGAAAATCAGAAATTTCCCAATGGATATTAATTACGTGATAAAAACTTTAAGCTCCACCTCACCCTTCTTTAGTGCGTAATAGAAATGCCATCAAAAACAAATTAATCGTATTCACGACACGAACTCAACTCTAGCTAGAATTACTTATTAACTGGAAAGCTACACGCTCCTTCGTTTAGTTGACGCATTTTCAATTAGTTTTAAATCAAAACTAATTGAATTCATTTTGGCCATGTGAGCGCATCGCAGGCCGAGGATCGCTGGCAATCTTATCTTAACAGTTATGATATGGTAACCGCGTGCCTTAGCTTGTTTTGGCATTCTGCGCCGAAAATTTATTGACAAAATTTGCAACCGAGATTGCATAGGGAGGCTCCAGCCACTACTTTGAAACTGAAGCCGTGTTGCATGTCCAGTAGCTAACTTATAAGCGTAAGGTAAGAGGTAGTCAGAACCTGCCATCGGCACATGTGAAAATCTATGACCATAGCTGTGCATAATAAATGGAGCACTTGTGCAACGGCAGCATCGACGACGGCGGCGCATGCAAAGCGACAGGTAAATGGCACGACACACAAAAAAGGTTAACAAAAAACCCAAAGGCAGGCAAATGGGTTTCTGGATGCGGCAGCGACTGAGCTGGTCAAGTTTTTTATGAATAGCTACCGCACATGGCAATGGCATCTGGACACAACAAGTGGCGCTGCCTGCAACATGCTATTACAGACACCCATACGTGCAATTGGAAACTTTCTTTTGCATATTGTACATTTAAAATTGGGAAAAAACGTTGCTGCATACCAGTCACAAGGTAAATGCTATATAACGTTCAAGATGCTGGGTGCACAGATCAATTAACATTGAGATGGGTAAACAGAGCTATTCGTGTTAACATACAAAAAGTAGCGAGTAGCATTACCCCTCAAACGCAGAACAGCCGCTTTGGTCTTTATTCTTCTTTGCCCACACTGTTCGCCGTGAAGCAAATGCAAACAAAACCAATCAGCTTGCGTGGTGCCTTTCGTTTTTCATTTTTATTTTTTAATTCTTATTAATTTTATAAATTTGTACAAATAATTAAAAAAACTGAAAATAATTTTTATGTTAGTCTATGTGTAAACGGTTAACAGTATTAATATTAACATAGAATATCGAAACTTCGTGATAAATCGATATTTGTATGTATGTGCTCATGGTTTATTGGTAATATTGCGCTGGTCAACGATTTTGTAATGAGAGAATGTATAGCATATTGATGCGTGACGTCAGTTAAGTTATTGCCTGCAAATAATTTTTTTTTAATAAACATTTTATAAATTTATAGGCAAATCTAATAATTAGTAATAGATCCAAATATTTAATAAATATGTTTTAAAATAAATATTAAAAAAGTTAAATGGTTTATTTAGAATTTCTATACCGTTATTAACTGTGTGACGTCATGCGTTGAGAGACTATCAACTGCAGATTCTTTGAGTAATGACCTCTGCATTGACTTGTATTTCTTCTTGCTGTAATCAAAATCAATTGAATCCAATCAAAACACAAAAAAAGGGAAACAAATAGAATCACCCCACCCATCAGTGGACTGTGCTGTCTGATATCAGACGATTTGGGCCTAAACCTTTTCCTGTCGTATAAGGTGAGCGATAATGATAATTGTTGATAAGCGGCAACCACTTGCCGGCACTTAAGCAGCAACAACAATAATTACAGCATACAGCAACATTGATTTGTTGCCAAAAGCCAGGTAACAATTGACAGGCAACGACAACAAAATGCTTCGACGGCTCAGTACATTAAACGTTAGCAGAATGCGTGGTTTCTCGGCATTGGTGCAGACCAAAGCGCTGGTCAACGGCAATTGGATTGATTCCCATAGCAGGGAGACATTCGAGGTGCGCAATCCCGTAAATGGTGAGGTTATTGGAAATGTTCCCAATATGACAGTGGAGGATGCCCAACAGGCCATAAATGCTGCCAAACAAGCATACGAATCTAAGGAATGGCGCTCCTTGACTGCCAAGGATCGCTCCAATATGTTAAAGGTGAGTACAGTATATATTTTATGTTCTTCTTATCTTATCCAGAATCTTGCAGAAGTGGAACAAACTTATCGAGCAAAACTCACAGGAAATAGCTGAAATAATGACAGCCGAATCGGGTAAACCGATTAATGAGTCCAAGGGTGAGGTCGTCTATGGAAATGCATTTGTGGAGTGGTTTGCGGAGGAAGCGCGTCGCATTTATGGCGAAATTGTTCCTAGCAGCACAGCAAATCGTGAAGTAATTGTTATGAAGCAGCCCATTGGAGTTGCAGCTTTGATAACGCCATGGAACTTTCCGCTGGCAATGATAACACGCAAGGCAGGCGCCGCTTTGGCTGCCGGTTGCACAGTGGTTATCAAACCGTCAGAGGATACACCACTAACGGCGCTCGCTGTGGCAAAACTGGCCGAAGAGGCTGGAATACCGCGTGGTGTTATTAATGTGGTGACCACCAAGAAGGCGGCACCCATTGGTGAACTCTTCTGCAAGAGTCCTGATGTCCGAGGCATTTCCTTTACGGGCTCCACTCAAGTGGGCAAATTGCTGTTCCGGAACTGTGCCGATGGAATTAAGCGTGTATGCCTGGAGCTGGGTGGCAATGCACCTTTTATTGTGTTTGACTCGGCAAATGTGGAGCGAGCCGTTGACGGTGCCATGGCCTCCAAGTTCCGGAATTGTGGACAGACATGCGTTTCCGCAAATCGCTTCTTTGTGCAGGAGGGTGTCTACGATAAGTTTGTGTCGCAGTTGAAGCAACGTGTGGAAGCACTAAAGATCGGTGATGGAAAATCGACTGATGTCCAAATCGGACCTTTGATCAATAAAATGCAGTTCGATAAGGTTAGCGGCTTTGTGGAGGATGCGCGCAGTAAGAAAGCCAATGTCATAGTAGGTGGCAAGGCTCTGCAGGAGTTTGGTTCGCTCTTCTATGCACCCACAATTGTCACGGATGTACCGCCGTCAGCGCAGCTTTATACCGAGGAGGTCTTCGGACCCGTCGTTTCCATCATTAAGTTCAAGGATGAGGCAGAGGCGGTGAAAAAAGCAAACGACACACAGCGTGGACTTGCTGGATACTTCTACAGTGACAATCTGCAGCAGGTGTTCCGCGTCGCCAAGATTCTGGAGGTGGGAATGGTCGGAGTCAATGAGGGCATAATTTCTGCACCAGAGGCGCCATTTGGTGGTGTCAAGGAGTCGGGCGTAGGCCGCGAGGGTTCTCACCACGGCATAGATGACTATGTAGATATAAAATATATATGCATGGGCAATCTCAAGTACGATTGAAATTGAAACTAATTTGCCGCACGCTATAGCTTTAAATAGCAGTCTTCCAGTAGATAAATGCTTGTTTGTTGTAAATTCACGCGCGCTTAAGTTTAAACTCTAAATATTATTAAATGTGCACAATGAAAATACTTAGCTTATAAATATTTTAATACATCCAAAGATTTGGTTACGATATTCCAGAAAACTTTTTTATTTCCTGTTTTTTAAATATTAACTCAGTTATAATTATAAAATTTGAATTTAAATATATTTCAAATTCAAATGTTAACTCTAAACATTAACCGTCCATTTGTCGGCGATGTTGCATTTATAGCTTAAAACTACGATTTGATCGCATTCTGCGAATAAGTTAATTTCTCTTCTCCTTGGTGGTCCCGCGTCCTTCATTAAACATTTCCATATTAGAAAGCAGTCATATTCATTTGGGACTTTTTCTTACGCGCCTTTGGGATTTGGGTTACAAACGGGCGATTCTTGTCCAATGATTTGCAACGGTTTCAAGTACCCGCTTGACCGAGCTCATCCATATCATGTATGGATCATCAAAGCTTACTTTTACTGAGCCACATTCGTCGCCCGAGCTAATTTTACGCGCCATATGAAAATCATCGAACGATATTACTCAGTTTTCGGCTCCATAATTATAATTCCATAATTAACAGGAGTTGTTTACTCCACAGTTAACATACCCACAATATAAAATTATATTTCAATTTTCAACATTTGAATTTGGTAATTTTTAGATGTGTGCGCATGGTCACACTGTATCCCTGTCCACTGTCTACACAAGTGCTGATTTGCTTCCAAGTGCAGATTTTTGAAGCAATGTCTGATAAAATTGTAAGTAAATTGTTAATAACTATGAGTCAACTGACACTACTGTTACTGTGCAAAGAAATATTTCCCATGACTTGGTATAAAAGTAACATAAGTCAATAGCATATTGCTATTTTATGTGAGAGCAGCCGAAAATGCCGGCAAGTGAATTTTTTTGTAAGGCATTGTTGTTGTCGCCGCAAAAAGTAAAATTTTGTTTTCAATACATACAGAAACTGATTTTTAATTATGGGTATTCAAAATGTGCATACTGCAAATTATTGTCTGTTCATAAGTCTAGTCAGTGCACTTTTGTTACCACAGCGACGAAATACTGACAGACAGACAGAAGGACAGACACAGACATCGGACAGACACACAAACAAAGGTACAATGACTTGTAGATTTTTGCAGCAGAGACTGTAAACTGTTAAGAAAGGGAGTGAGTGAGTGGGTGGTATGCAGCGCAGGAGGGGAATGCGCATTTGTGTATGGTATGTGTTTTGACCATGCTAAATGCCCGTCTTTTTCTCTTTTTGGCACACGTTGCACATTTATTTACATATTGTAAAGAATGCCAAAAAAGCGCATTTGCTTCCTGTAGCAGTCAAATGCTCGCCCGCATGTTGTACAGTTCAATTCGTTTATATTAAAGCCTTTTAGGCTATACTAAGTTGCTTAAGCTACGCTTGCAACAACCAATTGGCAATACCAGCATCAACAACACTAACAATAACAATATGGCCTGTGCACCGCTTCTGCTGGAACACTTCATATACAAAAAGCGCAATTTCCTTTATGCTTTCGTTCGCCATCGTCTCTTTGTGTTATGTAAACAATCGGTGTGTTCGATCGTTTTTCTAGTTAAAAAAATAAAAACAACTAAATTTACTAATTTGCATATTTTGCCAATTTTGTACGCATCACAGTTAATACGTGTGCAGTCTGCAGAGGGCATCAAGCGTGTCGAGATCTCGCCAAAATCAAATCTTAAGCAACTCTATGACGTCGTACAAAATGCACTCAAAGTCGATGGCTTTGGCTTATTTATGGAGCGCAATTTTTCTAAAGAGCTTCAAGCCAGTGGCTCTCAACTGGTTAGCACCGTGCTCAAACATGGCGACATGTTATATCTGCAACAAATGGCAGGAACTTCATCACGCGTAAGTTCCAAAATTTCATTAAGTTGCAGCTACTTAAACCATGTCTAACTTACAGCGCACTAGCAGCACAGCCATTGATAATTTGACATTCAGAAGCGCAGGCCAACTGTCGACTGAGAAGAGTAGTAGTAACGCACGTTCCTCCATTGATGTGATCGAAGATGCAGTGGATCAACAATTGCTTAAGTCTGATGGCACAATCAAGAGAGACCGTGATAGCAAACTGTAAGTTGCACCGCACAGCAAAATTGTTATTAGTTATTTATTCCTTGCCATTCCCAGATGCCATCACAATGCGAATGGACGTTGCGTTCATTGCTCTCCATTAGAACCGTACAACGAGAATTATCTAAAAGAGCACAATATCAAACACTTGTCGTTTCATTCATACATACGCAAGCAGACCTCAGGCATGGACCATGGCAAGTACTTTGTATTCGATGACATTAATTGCCGCATTAAGCCTGGCTGTCGTGAGCATCCACCGTGGCCCAAAGGCATCTGTTCAAAGTGCCAGCCGTCGGCTATAACACTTAATCGTCAGACATATCGTCATGTTGACAATGTAATGTTTGAGAATACCAAAATAGTGGAGCGCTTCTTGAACTATTGGCGCACCACAGGACATCAGCGCATGGGCTTCTTGTATGGCACCTATGAGCAGCATGCGGATGTGCCACTCGGCATACGCGCCAAGGTTGCGGCCATATATGAGCCGCCACAAGAATCATCACGCGATTCAATCAACATATGTCCAGATGAGGGTGCCGACGAAGTGGATGCGGTGGCCAGAGCACTAGGACTTAAAAAGGTGCGACGCTTTTTAATTTGTATTGAAATATGATACTGAATTATTTTCTTTTACAGATTGGTTGGATCTTTACGGATCTGATCACAGAAGATGCCAGTGCAGGTACTGTTAAACAAATTCGCGGTATTGAAACACATTTTCTGACTGCTCAAGAGTGCATATCGGCGGGTGAACTGCAGAATCGGCATCCCAATCCTTGTAAATACGCTACGAACGGCACATTTGGTTCGAAATTCGTAACAATTTGTGTAACGGGTAAGTGCAGATAAAATTAATTTAGTTGGATAGATTATTATTTTTGATTATTTCAATAGGTGATCAGACTAAGCAAGTGCACATGGAGGGCTATGCTGTGTCCGCTCAGTGTATGGCTCTGGTGCGTGATAATTGTTTAATACCCACTAAAGATGCACCTGAATTGGGTTATGTGCGTGAATCGACCGATAAACAATATGTTCCGGATGTTTTCTATAAGGTATGTGCCTATTTTTTTGTACTTGTATATTTCTCCACGCTCGGGGTTTCTTACTTCTCTTGGTGACAAAATCCTCCCACAATATTCTGCCCATCAAGATTTATGGAACAAGATTTATTGAAACTTTGAAATTACATTTTGCACATTAAGATTTTAAATAACAATACTTTCTTTGCTTCACATACTTCTGTCAATATACGTTTATAGACAAACATCAATTACATTTGCTTATTTTTTTGCCACGTTCACATAATGTGTTCTGACTTTTATATTTCAATTTATGATATTCCGCTCATCGATTTCAATCTGATAATTGACAGTTATGTCGAATTGGATTGACCTTTTTTAATGTACTTTGTACTGCTTATCATTGCTCTGACTCTTTATGTCGGTTATTCTAACGCTTCTGCTCATTTGCATATTTTAATAGACATTTAAACACATAACAAATGTAACAGTTACACCAATACAACTTTTTGAACAATGACAAACTTTCTTATTTCTTTTAACAAATCTTAGAGACTAGCTTAAGAAGCAAAATGAAATAAAATCACTTGAAGTGAACCTAACACAAGTGTAAAGTAATATCTTTAATTTATGGCAACATATTTCTACTAGAATCGCATACGTTTACGCCTATTATATTGTTTTTATATTCACTTATTCCGTCAATCCTAACTTTTTTGTCATTTAAAAATACTTGATTTTTAAACAGACGCCTGCTACCATTGTACATTATTATAATGCTTCGTTCTAACTATCCTAAACTATAAATTCAATACCTCATCTTTTGTCTTCTTTTCAAATATACCAATAATTGTTGAATACAATTTTGATTGAAAATTAGTGCATATTCAAAGGAAAACTCATATTAAACGAACAACTAAAAAACTTAAAATATTCTCATCTTACTAGCTTAGTTTCACATCTTTTGTGTTTTCATTGATTTTAATTAGATATTTTTAATACCTTAGTTTAATATTAGTTAATTTAATCAAGTGAACCTAACACAAGTATTAAGTAATATCTTTAATTCTTGGAAACATATTTCTACTAGAATCGCATACGTTTACGCCTTGTCCATATCATATTGTTAATATTCATTCACATTGAATATTCCTTTTATATTCACTTATTTTGCCAATCCTAACTTTTTTGTCATTTAAAAATACTTGATTTTTAAACAGACGCCTGCTACCATTGTACATTATTATAATGCTTCGTTCTAACTATCCTAAACTATAAATTTAATACCTCATCTTTTGTCTTCTTTTCAAATATACCAATAATTATTGAATACAATTTTGATTGAAAATTAGTGCATATTCAAAGGAAAACTCATATTAAACGAACAACTAAAAAACTGAAAATATTCTCATCTCACCAGCTTAGTTTCACATCTTTTGTTTTTTCATTGATTTTAATTTCATTCATTGCTCTTTTCGTAGATATTTTTAAAACCTTAGTTTAATATTAGTTAATTTAATCAAGTGAACCTAACACAAGTATTAAGTAATATCTTTAATTCTTGGAAACATATTTCTACTAGAATCGCATACGTTTACGCCTTGTCCATATCATATTGTTAATATTCATTCACATTGAATATTCCTTTTACATAACGTTCACATAATGAGTTCTCACTTTTATATTTCAATTTATGATATTCCGCTCATCGATTTCAATCTGATAATTGACAGTTATGTCGAATTGGATTGACCTTTTTTAATGTACTTTGTACTGCTTATCATTGCTCTGACTCTTTATGTCGGTTATTCTAACGCTTCTGCTCATTTGCATATTTTAATAGACATTTAAACACATAACAAATGTAACAGTTACACCAATACAACTTTTTGAACAATGACAAACTTTCTTATTTCTTTTAACAAATCTTAGAGACTAGCTTAAGAAGCAAAATGAAATAAAATCACTTGAAGTGAACCTAACACAAGTGTAAAGTAATATCTTTAATTTATGGCAACATATTTCTACTAGAATCGCATACGTTTACGCCTATTATATTGTTTTTATATTCACTTATTCCGTCAATCCTAACTTTTTTGTCATTTAAAAATACTTGATTTTTAAACAGACGCCTGCTACCATTGTACATTATTATAATGCTTCGTTCTAACTATCCTAAACTATAAATTCAATACCTCATCTTTTGTCTTCTTTTCAAATATACCAATAATTGTTGAATACAATTCTGATTGAAAATTAGTGCATATTTAAAGGAAAAATCATATTAAACAAACATCTAAAAAACTTAAAATTTTCTTTTCTTACTAGCTTAGTTTCACATCTTTTGTGTTTTCATTGATTTTAATTAGATATTTTTAATACCTTAGTTTAATATTAGTTAATTTAATCAAGTGAACCTAACACAAGTATTAAGTAATATCTTTAATTCTTGGAAACATATTTCTACTAGAATCGCATACGTTTACGCCTTGTCCATATCATATTGTTAATATTCATTCACATTGAATATTCCTTTTATATTCACTTATTTTGCCAATCCTAACTTTTATGTCATTTAAAAATACTTGATTTTTAAACAGACGCCTGCTACCATTGTACATTATTACAATGTTTCGTTCTAACTATCCTAAACTATAAATTTAATATCTCATATTTTGTCTTCTTTTCAAATCTACCAATAATTGTTGAATACAATTTTGATTGAAAATTAGTGCATTTTTAAAGGAAAAATCATATTAAACAAACAACTATAAAACTTAAAATTTTCTCATCTTACTCGCTTAGTTTCACATTTTTTGTGTTTTCATTGAATTTAATTGCATTCATTGCTCTTTGCGTATATGTTTTTAAAACCTTAGCTTAATATTCTTAAATTTCTATAAATGAAGTTGTTCACCTTTCTGCCTTGACGTTTAGTTTAAAGTGGACTACTTTTGACAACCAGAGAACATTTTTATCTGTCTAACATTGCAATATAATTGCCTTATTGAAGCGCATAACATTGAAAATATTTTTTTTTTAGTTTGAAGAAATTTTTTAAACTTTTTCTGTTGTAAGAAACAGATTTTTTGTTTAAATCAACTTATCGATTAATACAATATTAGCTTTGCATTACGCTTTTAACTAATCTTAAACAAAGTTTCACTTGAACTGCAATTCGGTCGCAAGTTATTTCTTTGCGCAGGTAACGTTGTAGCGCAATTCACCGATTCGGTGCTTTCAAATTGAGTTAAGTAACAAACATACATTAGTTTTGTGTTTGGAGTATTGTATTTTTTTTTGCTTAATCATTCTGTTTTGCAATACAAACATATACATATTTAGCAGATCTTCTTCAAAAGTTCTTAAGTATATACTATTTATTACCCTGTAGTCAAAAGTTTAGGCTTTACTACCCAAAATATGTATTTTTATATATTTTGTGTTCAGCGTTGATCTGTTTAATCTTATCGTTGGTTTTCAAGTTTGCATTAAAGTTTCATCTTATATGATATGAACAAAAGTTTGTTTTATGTTTGTAGGATATGCTTCTCTTAAATATATATCCAAAAATTGATTACAGGGTATTATATAGTCGAGTATGTGCCGACCATTTGTGTTGTTTTTGAGTACATTTTAAAACTGCTTTAAAAAAAAACATCCTCCAAAATTTTGTCAAGTATTTTTGATGCATTGTATTTTGTAAAATACTTATCAAAGATTTTTTTTTGTCAGAACTAAACTTTCTTGGACTGTTGACATAAATATTGTATGTTTGTAAATTCTTTGTGTATATATTATTGAATAACTTGGACACATTCATTATATAGTATTGTAGAGTTTAGTAACAAACATTTAAATAGAAACACTGTTTTACTTTGGAAATATTTTGCTGTAAGCACAGCTTAAATTGCCTCAAAACCACCAAATTCACTTTGGTCGTCGACTATTTTTTTTTGTCAGAACTAAACTTTCTTGGACTGTTGACATAAATATTATATGTTTTTATATTCTTTGTGTATATATTATTGAATAGCTTGGACACATTCATTATAAAGTATTGTAGAGTTTAGTAACAAACATTTAAATAGAAACACTGTTTTACTTTGGAAATATTTTGCTGTAAGCACAGCTTAAATTGCCTCAAAACCACCAAATTCACTTTGGTCGTCGACTATTGGTAGTTGGGACGATAAATATTGTTTTTGCATTTAAATGCTGCCGCGGCGATACTCGCCACAATTTTCAATTTTTGTTTTCAACAGGGGGTATCCCTTGTAATTGCCATTGCTGGCTATTTTATCGAGCACATCAATGCCAGACACAATATTGGCAAATATGGCCGTATATTTTCTTTTATCGCTTATATCATTGAGTACAATACGAAATTGAGTTCCAACATTTGCACATGTATCGTAACGCTCCCGACCACGTCGCATACCAACTGTTCCACGCAGAGCAGCCAGTCCAGTTTTATCCGGCTTAAAGAAATAACCATTGGCAACGTGGCCCGTAAGGATGCTCTCATTTTCCCAGACCTGAAAGACATGGCAGCCGCCATAGCCCTTTCCATCCTGATGCAGTATCAACTGACGAAAGTTCAGTGCCATATTGGGTGCCACATCGGTGCGCACCTCAACTAAAACTCGGCCAGCTGGTTTTCTATCGACTTCCATGTCCAGATAGTAGATCGGGAAGTTTGAGCTGCGTAGCTGCCGAGTGAGCCGAACGGTCTCACGAGGCAGAGGCCTGCCAGCAAATATAGATAAAGTTGCTGCAGTTCTTGATGACGATATTTTGGGATATTTGGATATTAAAGTGGAAGTCACAAAACGGTGTGTTTGTGTATTCGAATGTCGTCGTATTGGAATGTCGTATTGGTTCTGCTGTTCAAGATCATAAAATCTGTATATGTTGTTCTCAAATTGCATAGCTTGTGGATTTGGATTTCGATTTGGGACATATAAATTGTTCATGTAGTTGGTACTAGTGTGACCAACATAGTTATTATAGCCGCAATTGCATCCGTAATCGGGACGCGACCCAATGTTGGCGTTGTATGGTAACGGCGGATACGGATGCATTGCTGACGGCTGCATATTCTGCTGCATTGGATATTGTGGCATTGTTTGATTGAAATTTGGTTGTAAATAGTACTGCTGCGTTAAATATTGTAGCATTGCTTGATTGAAGATAGGTTGTAAATAGTACTGCTGCATTGAATATTGTTGCATTGTTTGATTGAAATTAGGTTGTACATTCTGCTGCATTGGATATTGTAACATTGTCTGAACCCAATTCTGTTGTACATACTGCTGCATTGGTTGCTGTACGATTGGCTGATCCCGATTCTGTTGCTCTTGTTTTTTACACTTTGGCTGCATTGCCGGCGGTTGCATTGCTTGCTGTGGAATTGACTTATGAAACTTATGTTGCAATGGCTGTTGCATTGGTTGTTGCTTATCCTGCTGCAATGGCTTTTTCTCTTTCGGCTGCAATGGTTCGTGCACTGCTTGCTGCTTTAGCTGCCAAATCGGCTCCATATCTTGCTGCGGCTTATCTGGATTCTGTTGTACATACTGCTTCATTGGTTGCTGTACGATTGTCTGATCCCGATTCTGTTGCACTTGCTTTTTACACTTTGGCTGCATTGCCGGCGGTTGCATTGCTTGCTGTGGAATTGACTTATGAAACTTATGTTGCAATGGCTGTTGCATTGGTTGTTGCTTATCCTGTTCCAATGGCTGCAGTTGCATCGTTGGCTCCTTGAGTGTCTGCTTTGGTTGTGTATAAATTGAACACAGTGACACCGATATCCTTAGTTGCTTTAGAAAGGACTTTTTCTTTTTCGGCTCTTTCGGTTTTTGCACTGCTTTCTCTACAGGTTGTTGTACTGCTTTCTGTACTGCTTGCTGCATATCTTGCTGCGGCTTATCTGGATTTGGAAATTGTACATTTTGCTGCATTGGCTGCTCGACCGTTGATCCCGCGATTCCGCGATCCAATAGCACTGTCTCCTGATTTTCACACCAGAGGGCGTAGATGCAGTAGTTGGTCAACATCAATATTGGTGGCGGTTCCACAATGTCCGGTGCCAAGCTAAATGGATGCTCTCGTAGCCGCATGAGTCGCTGATTCAGTTGCCCAAAGTCCAATACCTGCATGCCATTCTCTTGTACTGCAGCACGCATGCGACAAATATAGAAAGTTTCAAGCAGTTGCTGCTGAAATGTGCATCGCTTTCTATTTATTGTATTTAGCAGAGAAAGCAGACTGCCAAGTGTCTGTTGACCCGTGTCGAGTCGCCGCAATTCGCGCTTGGCAATTACCCACCAGTCACGTATAGCTACGCAGCGCAAGGTTGAATCATGTGTGAGCACTTCATCAGTGATATGCTCCTGCAATGTGCAGCATGCCGCAATGATTCGTAGTAGCAGTGTCCTATCGGCCGCAGCCAACACTGAAGAGTAAGCAAAGCAATCCAAAACCTTGTCAAGCTCATTGGTAAGCAGCTGACGCAGCAGCAGTATCATCCCAGAACCATAGGTCAACTTGTGATTACCATGCTCTGGAGCGTTAGAGCACTCGATGCACATTAGCCTCCGACATGTGAAACACCAAGTTTCATTGCTTAACCCATGCACAGTGCACTGCTCCACGCCATGAGTAAAAAAAGATTCCACGTTCATGTCAGCCATCCAATCCCCGAATTGAAAGGGTGGATTGTTGTTGCGATTACGGCCCCTATCCAAGATAATCGGTGGCTGCAACTGCAACTGTTGCTCGTCTGCTAGCTGTGTCATGGCCATGCCCAGTCGCAGGGCAGGCAACTTTTTAAGCAAAAACATTAATGCTTCATTTGTGGGAAAGTCCCCAGTCCGTGGCAGTGGTGTGGGCAGACCACATCTTGGGCACACCACTTCGCGACGGCCATAAAGCACCTCCACACAGGTGGCGCAAAAGCAATGATTACAACTCAGCTCCTTGGGATAACGTGAAGAATTGTTTAAGCCATAGCTGCATCGGCACAAGCTACAGCTGAGCAGCTTCCTCAGTTCCTTTGGTATATCCATGTGTGCTGAGGAGAAAAAAAAAACAGAGATACACACCTGCGAAAAATGTATATATCTAAATATTCAGTTCAATATTCAATTTATCCAATATCAATTATAATCTACAAATTAAACTAACATTTGTTTCCACATGATTGTCGAAATACAGCAGCTTCTGATTGGGCTAAAATCTGTGATGCGTAAAATTAATTATCTTAACTGTTCTGTCTTACCTTTGTGTAAGTAGTGATAAAACAATTTTGGTTTTGAAACCTTGAAATAGACAAGTTGAACAATAAAACCGAGTGGCGTGTGCAAATTATATGCATTAACACATACATGTGGGAGTCGTCGAGTAAGTGGTTAAGAAATGGTTCACCCACATAAACATAATCTCACCTACGCAACCTTGGTTTGTTAACTGTCAGCTTTCTTGTTAAAATTTGATATATATTTGCGAGAATGAATGCAAAATTCATATGCACTAATAAACAGAGCAGAAACTGATACTGATTCCTGGAATATATTTTACAACCAACTTTTGTAAGTTAAATGATAACTTAAAACCAAGATTGAGTTGAACTGCATTTGTGCAATAACATGATATTTACGCAGTCTTGTAATTAAATACACGGTTGACTGGACCGAAGAGATATCCAAATCAAATACATTAACAATTTTGTTACATAGATAAGTAACGGAGATAAGACAGAATTTTATGAAAATATATTATTTTTTTTTTTCTGCTTGTAGTATTTTCCATTTTAATTGCTTTTAATTGCCACTAACCTACTTTTGTATGCATTTCGATTTAATCGAATTAAAAAGTTTATCCTTAATAATCCTAATTCGTGTTTATATTTGTATTATATATATATTTATAAGTTGTTTGTTGCTTTCTGCCCTTTCTGCTGTATAGAATTTTATATTATTTATTTAACTCACTCTGCACAGTTTTCCGCTATTTGCGTTTACTTAAATTTCTTTTTCTTTTTATTATAGTATTTTTTTATTATTAAGTTGAGATTTTTATTATGCTAAATGCTGGTAGCAGCAACAGCATATATTATATTATTATTATTATTATTATTATTGTTGTCTCCAACTTATCTCTCTTTTTATACGCTTTACCCTTGAAATGAGTTAAAAAGGGTATAATGGTTTTGTGCAAATTATGTGACAGGCAGAAAGAAGCATCTCTGAAGCCATAAAGTATATATATTCTTGATCAGCATCAACAGTCGACTCGATAGAGCCATGTCCGACTGTCTTTCTGTCTGTCCGTCTGTCTGTATGTATGAACGAGTCGATCTCAGGAACTACAAAAGTTTGGGCCTCCAGATTTTGGATATGAGCTCTCCTAACCCCTGGTCAGGAAAAATTTGTTTTAAATTTTCGATAAATTTTCAGGTCATGGCCTTCTATGGTTAAGGGTTAAGGGTATTTTGTTGATGTTGATCTACTGAATGTCCATGATCGCAAACTTTTTGAAAAATTCTTCTTACATCAGATTTGTGATCTAATTTAAGTAATTGTTTTTACTCTTTTGTCGCCAGGCACTCGACATTGTCACAGCCAATTGACCACAGTAGTAAGCTGGAAAAATTCCTGAAACTTAATATAAAGTAAACGAAAGCTCCTTTCACCTTTACAGTTGCTCGTAAACAGCTAATCAGTTTCATAGTATAAATAATTTTATTACAAAGGCAACCAACCGTAAGAGTTAAGTGCTTGCACGTGGTATACAATTTAAAAAACAGAAATTTTCATTGGAATATGGAATCATATTTTAATTATTAATGCTACTACTTCCACTCGAATAACAAGTGTTTGTTCAGCGAGTTGGTAATATTCTGAAAACCTTTTGAAATCAAATTGTGGAAAAAGGTGAACATAGTTGGATTTAAGTTGAACAAATTGTTCTTGTGCGTAACAATACATTTCACCTTAATTTTTTTTTTGTTTTCTAACTGCCTGCCTGGTTCCATACATTTTTAAACCGTTGTAATTTTTGCATATTAGATTCCCGATTAATTGCTAAAATGCTGCTTGGCTAATTTTAAGTGTGGGTTTTATAAAATGTGTAAAATGTGCGACGCAGGCATAAAATTGTCAAAGTGCGCAGTTCTAAATGTCCAACTAACGCCACTTATCCCCACTGAGTTTATGGCTGAAAAAGGATTTCTTTTTAACTTCAAGTGCACTATCCCCTTATTCATAATGCATTTAACGACAGTGAGAACAATGAAGTCATTCCTCATCTTTAATGTATAATGTAATGATTCCAGACAAGCGGTGAAAACTGCCAACTGACCTGGGTAAAGGTGGACGGAATAAAAAAAATGCAGACAGACAGGTTTCCGTATTTTTACACATTCAAATAAACACACCCTTGCGCGTATGAACATATATTCACATATCATAAACAATTTTTGCTTTGAAATATTTTGCATTTGTTCGTGTTATTTTCGTTGCGTGAAAGGCTCAACTTATAGACAAATGTCCATGACAGTACTTTCTCCTATTTATCGGTAGTATTATGCGCAATTAATGCGATGTATAAAAATATCTTTGCTTTGAATATTGAAATCGATTCGCAATTGCCTCGTGTATGAGCTTTGGTTTCAGTTTCAGTTTTGATTTTTGTTTTGTTTTTATTTTTTTAATGTTATGGGCAGAAACACGTTTTCGTTTGCGTTTAATTTTATTATTCCTCTTTTTAATAGGATGTGTATTCTTTTTCTGTGTTTGTGTGAAGCCTTCGATATGGTGAAAAAATTTCAATATTACATGTTTTATTATCGCTGTTGTTTTGCCTTTCCACTTACATTTCCTTTAATAGCACGAGAAAACGTGACAGGAATCTTTTTCTATTAATATTTCCAATTAACATGCAATGAAATATTTTGTTGGCAAGTTTTATTGGCATAAATTCAATGTGTTAATTAGATTTCAATAAATCTGATGGCAAGCACTGACAATCATTATTTCAGTCAAATATTTTTTAATTTGAAGTACACTTGTTAGCAATTCAGTTTAACTGAAGACAATAAAATTATCTGAAAATTATGATTATAGAGAAAACAAAATTTGTTTTGTATTATTAACAATTAGCTTTTACTGTTAACTTAAGACAATTCGTATAAAGTGTAGATTTGAAATAAATATAAATTTCGTTAAAAGTTTACCAAAGATAATTTTCATCTTGCAACATGCTTGACAGGACCATTTTCCAGGAATATTTTTATACACCACACTAATCAGCTCTTAGAATTTTAGCAGTCGTTACATATATCATGTAACTTTGTGTTGGAATGTGTCTCGCTAATACATGGAAACTTTTCATGCGTGGTTTTAATCAGAACTCGCAGGCGTACGTAAAAGTATTCTAACTATTCGTGATATGCAGTCCATACATGCAACAGCTGCCCCAAGCAGACTGACCACTGCGGGTGGTTTTAGTAGCTATGGAATTCGTTTCCAAGAAAAACCCAAAGAATTTTTGGATTCAAACTAGTGCACAATTTTTGTGTTTTCTTTGCAGAATTATGATTCATTATTTTCGTTCTGCGAAAACATTTTTCTGTTTTCGCAATTAAGTGTCAGTCATTTCTAGTGAAATCCATAATGGAAAAGGAAGATTTAATGAATATGTCATACTGTAAACCACAGTGCATTATTTCATATGCACATCCGCAAATCACAGTGACATTGTGTGCTGATCCGAATGCACATCTCTTTTATTAAGAGCGAATCAATGTCAAATTAGTACTAATGGGTTCGGAAATGCGTACTGCGGATTAACGAAAAAATCATTTTAATTCTAACTGACGTTTTTGATAAGTGTGATTCTCTCTCGGCATCAATATTCCTTAAAATGAAACAAACGCACAAAAACTGACTTACCTTTTTTTTTTTGTAAAAACAGATACAAACTTATCTGTTGACATGATTTAAATTTCGCATTGGTAAACCTGGGTTTTCTCGTTTGGTTTCCGCTGCATTTTTTTGTGATAGAGCTTTAAAATATTATCTATTTTCACAGAAGCTTTTAGGCCAGGATGTAGCCAATTTGTATCTAATTCAATTAAAATATGTGTGTGTGTGTGTGTGCATATGGAGGGTTGTGCACCGAATAAAAAACACTGCTAACCCTTACTGAATTTATTGTTGATGCTGTTTTAGTCGTGTGGAAAGTGCAACAAGTGTATTACCAGAGATTGGGTGACGATGCAAAGGAGGGAAATTCGTTGTGCATTGAATTCAAAGCTGATTATGGTAAGGATTGTCAAGTGGCTCTTACCTTAACGACAACGACCAATTGTTGCCTCAATGACTAAGAGAATAAGAGAATAGTCATATGTAGTATATTTGCTTAGAATCTTATAATCAACTGTTGCATTCATTCAAATGAACATTTGTTTTTTGGAATGCTGCACAATGCCAGTGTCAAATGATGTACGTGATGTAATGTTTTGTTTACTGCACTCCGCATTGCATGCATGATGATGGGATTTATACTACATACACTTACCTTTATTTCTGTTGCACTTTCAAAATAGTAAAACTGATGGTGTGCGTCGCCCGCCACTTATTTATGATTTTATTTTTGTTAGTAACTCAATTTTCTATGTCCTTTATTAGTTTGTTCAGTTTTAATGCTGTTAGTTTTCTTTTGTAGCTTTTAATTGGTTAGTTGTTGTATTATATTGTAAATACATCCAAATACGTAAAGTGATTCACAATACACTTCTTTTGTTTGGTCTGTTTAGTTTATTGCTACTATTTGGTATTTAGTTGAAAATCTTATTGTGTGCACTTGCAGGACTTAAGTGCTTTCAAAAATTTACTCTCACGTTTTTCACCAAATTTCTTTTTATTATGCTGCTTATTCTCCGCTTGTTGCTTTTTCTCTAGCTCTTCCTCTAATTGTTGCTTGTGCTGTTGTTGCTGCAGCAGCTGTTCGTGGCGTCGCACCTTAAATGCTTCATTACTTATTTGCCAGCTGCTGGGATAGACGCGCGGCGGCTTTTTATGGTGTTGCTGATAAGTTGGCGCTGCGCTGGCCAATCCAGACAATGAATCTGAATTTGATGTTGTGACCGTGCTGGAGGCAACTGCCGTCCAAAACATTGTTCTTCCTGTCGTAATGGTTAATGCTGAATGGATTTAAAGTATTTCTCCACGGTGTGCTCAGCATGTTCACAACAGGCGCCAAACTCTCACACTAAAAAGCAACTAAAAGTGATTTTTCAAGTCTCCTTTTTGTTGGTCGTCTTGTCCTAGTTGCTCTTCTTCCGTGCGTAGCCTCCAACGTTCCGTTTGCAAGTGCAATCCGAGCGAGCTAAGTGCGTCCTTTTATAGACAGCAGCAGCAGCAGCAGCAGCAGCATCGGGTGCTGTTAGTGCCGAGAGCGCAAGAGCAAGCTTTTGCACACAGAGCGTGCTTATGCATATGTATGTTCTTTGCTTTACCGTTGCTTTCGCTGGTATGAGCTCAATGTCAATGTCGAATTGTACTGCAGCTGCAGCTGAGAGTGAGAGTCCTCATTCTCTCGATTCGTATATCTATGTCTCTCTGAGCTACCTATAGCCCATTCTAGTTCTCAACCAGTAAGCCCTGTTGTAAATCTGCAATGCACTTTCGAGATATGCCCTAGTTTATGCGTTAGTGTGCTGCATTTGCATATTTGTATTTGGATAGTTCAGGAAATTTTGCTTTTCTGTTCCTACTGGGCTCTCTGCATTCATATATGGCAACTTTGCATGTACATCGACTACTATTGGCATTATATGTACTTATATTTTTATACCCTTATCCCATGGAATGTGTTAAAAAGGGTATAATGGTTTTGTGCAAAAGTATGTAACAGGCAGATGGAAGCTTCTCCGACCCCATTAAGTATATATATTTTTAATCAGCATCAACAGCGGAGTCCATTTAGCCATGTCCGTCTGTCCGTCCATCCGTATGTATGAACGCGTCGATCTCAGGAACTAAAAATGCTAGAGACTCCAGATAATCCTTAGGCAGGACAAGTTTGTTTCAAATTTTCAATAATATATATATATATGTATCGATATACACAAAAATTTAAAAATGAGCATTAAAACTATTAATAAAATAATGAGCATCTGTTAAATTTTATTAAATTAAATTAAAATCGGTTTAGAAACACCGGAGATATAAAGTCATCAAGCATTGGTACAGAGGTTCTCGTACATATGTGTATGTCGTCAGCCCGACCGTCTGTTCGTCTGTATGGGCAAGGTTTAAGGGTATTTTCTAGTCGAGCTTACTCGACTAGAGCATTCTTACTTGTTTGTCATAATTTAGTTACCAGTTGGGTTCTTATGGCTCCTTGCCAGTTCATCACAGCGCCTAGAGAACGTTTAGCGGGAATTCTTTACTTAAGATACCTTCAAATACCAAGAAAGAAACCAAGACTTATCTTAGTTCTTTATCCGTACACCTTAAAGTGTCACACCTTAAAGTGAGCAGATACAACCAAAAGATTGCAAGTGCTATAATATCCAAACTAGGCAGAAAACGAAATATGTTTCAACGCCAATTTGTCTTATGATATATCACATTTAAAAAAAAACCGGAAAGTACGTCGGATTCCCAGCTTCTCAGCACATTGGAAAACATTTTTTTATGATATTGGGATACATTTGTCCATTGTACTCTCAAAAATCACCAAGATCCGGGCACGGGCTGACCACTTACATGCCCATACCATGACACTTGCTCCTTCGTGCTTGACTTTTGTTTTTAAGTTTTTGGGTATCTGATCAGCACTGGACTGACGCCACACATCAAGCTCTCCGTTTGAGCCATAAATGTGGAATTTGGACTCGCCTGCAAAGTTGACTGTGTGCCAGGAATCCAAATCCTTGTCCAAATGGATTTTGGGGAACGTCATCCCAGTGCTGTTATTAACAGTGACATTGTGTGCTGATCCGAATGCACTTTTTTTTTTATTAAAAGCCAATCAATGTCAAATAACTAATGGAATGGAATGCTAATGGGTTCGAAAATACGCACTGCGGATTTACGAAAAAAAGTTTAATTCTAACAGACGTTTTTGATAAGTGCTATCGCGATTCTCGGAGCATCAGTATCCCTTAAAATGAAACAAACGCACAAAAACTGACTTACCTTTTTTTTTGTGCAAAGAAAAAGATACAAACTTTTCTGTTGACATGATTTCAATTTCTCATTGTTAAATCCGATTTTTCTCGTTTGGCTTCCGCTGCATTTTTTGATTTCCTGATGATCCCTCTCTCAGCCTCATCGGTGAAAATCTTGTTTAATGCCATTCTGCCCTTGTCCCCCATCTGATTTTCGCGGATGAAGCGCCAAATGATGTGGTACACAGTTGTGGCCCCTAGATTGACCCGTTCAGCTTTTCAGGGTTTTGTATATCCGGTTTTGAAGTGTTTCAGGATGAGTTTCGATTGTTCAATGGTAGTTCGCTTGCCCATAGTCTTTATTGTAGCAAGTATCTAATCTGACTATGAACGATAAGTCTACTTATACCTAAAATTTTCTAACTTAGGTCAAAAATCGTGGTTTTATGGCAAATATCCATAACATAAATATCCAATATAACCTGTGACCTGAAATTATGGTTTTTTTTTTTACAGAGCCCAACCTAGCCGGTGGGCAAACCCCAGTTTGTGATTAAAGTTTTCGAAAATTTTGAAAAATAATAGGAAATAAGGTTTACTATATTCACCTTAAGCTGTGACACACTGTATATTATTACTGTGCCTTACTTATTTGGTTCAAGCAAGGACAACTAAATTGGAATTCAATCAATTTTTTTTGGAAAATAATTTAACAGTTCAAAATAAAATCAGCGTATAAAATGCAATAAATTCTTGGAAATCAATCAATTTAACTGTTTTTTAGTAAAAAAGTACTAATTATAAAAGCATGGTGTAACATGAATTTTATATAACGTTTATTTGCAAAGTGGCTTTGTTAAGCAAGTCTGAAGAATTCTGTTCATATTAATGTTATTTTTCACAGGAAAATTCCTGTCCATTGCAATATGCAACAATATGCAGAATGCTTTATTAATACCAGGAAAAAATGTTTTATTTGCTTGTTTTTTTTTTTTGAACAAACACTGATTTTTCCAGGAACTTCTCGAAGCATCTGCAGCAAGAGAAAAAAAGCTTGCTTCAATGCGCCAATGTTGCAGGGGAAAAATGGGGGGAAAAGGGCGATAAGAGAGAAATGTTTGCGTACGTGTGTTTCGGATTAGAGAGTACAGCATTTGCCTAGGTTATTTGCCAAAGATGGTGTCAGGTAAAAGTTCTTAGAGGCTCTTTACTTAGAGGGCTTGATCTTTTTGCAGGCACTTCCTACATTCGCCTTGCTATAAAAACCCCTTCTGGTTGCCAATAGATCAAAATGCTAATTAAAACCTGCTCATGCATCACCAATAACATGCGTCACTCTGATTAACTGACCCCACCAATAACAGCTTATTGTCGTTGAGTGAATTCATTGTCTGCGTCATTATCATCGATAGGTGCGAACTTAATTTCAATTAATTTGGCTTGGCTGCACATCGAAAGAGGTGGCGTCCACACATTCAGATGTGGGTGGTTATGGCTTTAATCAGCTGTATAAGACGGCCTGCAACGGTAAACACTGCAACTTGCTTTTTAGCTCAAAACTACAAGTATGTTACGCCTACCTCGTTTTTTTTTTTTAATTTCTGCAATTTATAGTTGACTTGACAATGCAATGACGGTGGCCAGAATATCCGATTGCATTTTTGATGCCGCCTACGCTTCAACAAAAGTGGGCAGCACGTTATACATAATGTCTCCATTACCTAATGTATGATTGTAGCAGATTGTCGAATGTTGGTTGATTTGCATTTTCCTTATAATATATGAATGAAGTAAGTTTCGCGTTTTGCTAACCGGACTAAGCGCAAATATGTGTTTTTCCAAACAATTTTTTTTTTCATACTTTACATTGATCAGCTTTTAGGAATTTGCCACTCGTCGTTGCATATATCATGTGTCTGTGTGTTGGAGTGTGTCTCACTAATACTCGGAAACTTTTGATGCGTGCCATTAATCAAAACTGGCAGGCGCCCGTAAAAGTATGCCAACTATTCGTGAAAATGCAATATCCAAAATGCACTCCACTCATGCGACAGCTGGCCCGAGCTGTTTGATTGAGTTACTTTGCTGGGCTGCAGATAGCTTTAGTAGTATTGGATATTCGTTTTCACGACGCACCCAAAACATTATTGGGTTCGTTGAAAATGTTTGTGTTCTCTTCGCAGAATTATGCTACCTTATTTTTGTAATGAAAAACGCAATAACTGTCCATACATGCAACAAATGCACCCGAGCTGAGTGATAAGGTTACTTGGTTGGTCTGCAGAAAGCTTTAGTAGGGAATTCGTTTTAACGAAGCACCCAAAACATTATTGAATTCGAACTAGTGGACAATTTTTGTGTTCTCTTTGCAGAATCATGTTTCATTTTCACGTACGCGAAAACAGAAACATGAGCAATTAATTGTGATTCATTTATTTCTAGTGAAATCCATAATGGAAAAGGCAGATTTAATTAATATGTCTTGTCAAACTGTAATCAACAATGCATTTTTTCATATGCACAGCCGCAAGTTGTTAATTAACAGTGACATTGCGTGCTGATCCGAATGCACTTTTTTTTATTAGCATCGAATCAATATCAATTTGGCTACTATTGTTTGAGAAATTGTTTAAAAGTAAAGAATTATAAATTGTGTCACAAATTGTTATTATAGTTATACATTAAGTGGAAACTTGAATTTCATTCAATTTTTGAACGTCAAACTCTTTTGTTGGGACATTTTCTGTAAGACTTTAAAAAGAGCAGAAAAGCGTAAGTCTGCAGGAGTATGAGTATCGCTCTACCTGCACCTTCATGGTATGCACAGACTGCAGTTGACCGCTGAAAAAAATGTCTCTTTGAATTAGGTTGAATTACGCTTTTTACCAATGTGTGAACTCACTGTCTCATTTTCTTTCGCTCACAATCATATATGTCTCTCTTTATAAACTGTTGAATCTGCTTGGATTTTCACCGAATCCAAATTACTTACAGTACCAATATGAGGTCGAATTTGTATATATGTGCTTTTATGTTGCCAGGACAACATTGCTTTGATGACGCGTGCGTTGTGCGACTGATTTTGACCTGATAACCATGAGAAATGGGTGCTGCAGCAACAGCTAGTCAAGCGCTTGTCTCGAACGTTCCATTGGCAGCTTTGTAGCTTGTTGCCTTGTTGCCTTGGTATTTGCGGTTGAGTCAAGCAAACAGGTTGCAAAAGCTTTCCAGGCGAAAGTAGGCGAAGCCAACTAGGATGTAGGTCAGTGGAGCATCTCGGTGAAAAGTGTGGATAAAAAGCTTTTGTTGCCCGAAATAGTTAATCAAATGCGTTATTTTAAATGTCAATTTTATTTATTTTTTAAATACATATTAATGTCGTAATTTTTGTATATCTCTTTATTTGCAGGAAAAGGATCAATATGGTAACGAGGTGCAGCGTTTGGCACGTCCATTGCCCGTGGAGTATCTGCTGGTGGATGTGCCCGCCTCGACGCCGCTGCAGCCCCAATATACATTCACAGAGTATGACAAGCGCCAGCCATTCCCCATTGAAAATCGATATATTGATGGACACCTGCAGGATTTCAATGCGTTGAGCAGCTATCTGTCCGCCTGGGCCGATGAGGAGTTTCTTGAGGCAATCTCTGACTTTCATTTGCTTGTTTATTTGTACAAAATGGACATGTTGCCGCTGCGCCAGCACATGGCACCACTGTTGGAGGCAGTGCGCGCCAAGAATCCAAATCAAGCAGCCGATTTCAAAGGCGAAGAAGTTTGGAAACTTCTCGAATCGCTTGTCCAGGCCAGCTCCTCAGGCAGCGGGTAAGCTTAAAACAAAACCATATTTAAAACCAATTTCTATTCTATTTGCTAATTCGAATTTTTCTTTTTGCAGTGGCACCACCAGCTATCCGAGTGGTGGAGCGAACAGCGCTGGCGCTGCAGGCTCTGAGGCAATGGATCTGGATGCCAACACCTGGACCTGCAGTCATTGCACCTTTATTAATCGTGGGGAACTAAACTCCTGCGAAATCTGCTCGCTGCCTAGATAAGCATATTAAATTATTGCCTCAGCGATCGCCAGTCCGTCAGCTTAGCGCGACAAAATTCTGGTGTCAAATGAAACTAAAGATTCAATCATACTTACTATAGCAAGAGGACAGGATGCATAATGCCAGATGGCAGGAGGTTGGGGCGTGGCAAAACAACCTGGTCGCTTGTCACGCACTTTCTCTATAAATGTAACATTGTATAAGAGTTTTATAAAAAATTTAATTTATTTTTAAATAAACTTAAATTGTTGAGTGTACTACAAAATTGTATGGCTTTTTATTCATGTATGAGTCGGGAGAGTAAGCTTTTATAACTATTACTCGCATACCAGATTCTTCGTAAAGTTGTAAAGGATTGATCATGCTTGAGTCATAGCTAGGCCATATACTGTTGGCTTTGGCGACGACACATATTTAACAGTTCGCAAGAACAGTTTTTTATTCACAAAAACTATTATGTACAGTATATATGAAAAGATTGGCTGACATCCCAAATTAACCTTTCAAACTGATATATTAATATATGTACATATATACTATTTATTAATTGTAAAAAAAACAATGTTCATAGATCTATACAATGTACATTTGATTTTTTGCCTGGATTTTCTAGTTGTTAAGTATGCATCGTCGCAGTTTTACCTTTGGTTTTCCCATTAAATCGAATTTGATTAGGTTCAGAGCTTTAAACCTGAAAGCCAAGCCCACATTAATTTCAACAGCTCAACAGCTAAGCGCAAAGTTGAGTACTTCTTCTTAATACAAAAGTAACAGTATTCAGCTGTTTTTTCTGTTCGCCTAGTATTTGCACTCCGATAACAGCAACATTTTTGATGTTGACGCTCGTTAAATTATTGCTAATGCTGCAGCGGCAGTACTTTTTTCTGCTCGTTTTTTCCAAAATACCAGTTGATTCGGGACTGCAGGTACCAGGCCCACAGAGTGCGCAACAAGTAGTTGATAAAATATAACATATGGTATACTTTTAGGCTGACCCTAATTTAGTTTTAGCAGCTGCTATTTCTGTTCGCCTGGTATTTACACTCCGAAACAGCAACATTTTTGATGCTGACACTCGTTTAAATATTGCTACTGCTGCAACGGCAGTATTTTTATACCCTTCTCCGACCCCATAAAGTATATATATATTCTTGATCAGCATCAACAGCTGAGTCGATATAGCCATGTCCGTCCGTCTGTATGTATGAACGCGTCGATCTCAGGAACTAGAAAGGTCAGAGACCAGATTATGGATATAAGCTCTCCTAATCCCTAGGCATATCAAGTTTGTTTAAAATTTTCGATAACTTTGCCTGCATACGATATACACATGTAATCGATACCAAAAAAATCTTGAAAATCGAAAACCTAAAAATGGGGATTGAAACTATTAGAAAAATAATTAACATCTGTGAAATTGTTAAAATCGGTTCAGAAACACCGGAGATATGTAACCATCAAGCATTGGTACAGCGGTACACGTACATATGAATGTGTCTGTCAGCCCGACCGTCTTTCTGTCTGTATGACCAAGGGTTAAGGGTATTTTCTATTCGAGCTTACTCGACTAGAGCCTTCTTACTTGCTTAAATTAATGCAATGACGGTGACCTGAATGGACGATTGGCTTTTTAATGCCGCCTACGCTTCCACAAAACGTGGGAAGCACGACATCCATAATGTCTTATTCCTACTATATTATTATATTAAATGGCTTTCAATAGTGTTTTTAATGTAAGTCATTTCATTAGTCTCCACTACCTAACGTATGACTGTAGCAGATTGTTGAATGTTGGTTAATTTGCACTTTCCTTGTCATATATGAATGAATAATAAGTGAAGTTTCGTTAGAAGCTTAAAAAAAAATTGCCACTCGTTGCATATATCACGTGTCTGTGTGTTGGAGTGGGTCTCGCTAATACTCGAAAACTTTTGATGCATGTCGTTAATCCAAATTGGCAGGCGCCCGTAAAAGTATGCCAACTATTCGTGAAACAATATCCAAAATGCACTCCACACATGCGACAGCTGGCCCGAGCTGTCCGATTGAGTTACTTTGCTGGGCTGCAGATAGCTTTAGTAGTTTGGGTATTCGTTTTCACGACGCACAAAAAAAACATTATTGGGTTCAAACTAGTTGAACATTTTTGTGATCTCTTAGCCAATAACTGTCCATACATGCAAAAACTGCACAGAGCTAAGTGATAAGGTAACTTGTTTGGTCTGCAGATAGCTTTAGTAGGGAATTGATTTTAACGAAGAACATTTTTGGATTCAAATAAGTAATAAGTGAAGTCATATCCATATATGCTAGTCAGCTTTATGAATGACAGAATGCAGCTTACAGTGTTTTTGAACACTTCAAGCGCAGAAAATGCACAGACCTGCATTAATTAAGCTTTGGAAGACGCACTTACCATTAAAATTGCCTACCAGCGCTTAAGCTACAAATAGTTTTAAGGAAAAGAATAATAAATTGTATCACATCTCAATATTCCAATAGTTGTAAATTAAAATGAAACTTAAGTTTCATTCAATTTGTGAACGTCAAACTCTTTTTAGAACATTTTCTGTAAGACTGTAAGACAGGAGTCTGAATTTTTCGGCAAAATGAATTTATTTTTTCACTGGTATGCACAGACTGCAGTTGACCACCGAAAAAAAGTGTCTTTTTTTGGTTGAATTACGCTTTTTACCAATGTGTGAACTCTCTGTCTCGATCTCTTTCGCTCACAATCATATACGCTCTCTGTCGATCTTTTTAAACTGTTGAATCTGCTTGAATTTTCACCGGATCACTTACAGTACGAGCGTCAAATTTTACTATGAAGGTAAAAGTAGGCTTTGGTTTAAGTTTTAGCATGCCTAATATAGCTTTTAGTTGTTTCTTATAGACATTATACTACTTTGAATATAAACAAATTTTAGTTTTTTTTTTTGTTATTTAGAAGTGAAACGTTTCAGAAAAAAAAATTCTAAAATAATAATACCTGCAAAGAAGTAATAAAATATCTGTAGTGGTTTAATCGTTGATAGATTGATAGAGAATGGCGTATCGTTTAATAACTGGTATATCACCACTTCGTGGTCTTTTAAAAAAGATTCCAAAGGTGCAACATTTGATATGGCGAAGACTGATTAAAGAATTTTACTAAACTATTTTAATTGTAGGCAAAATTTGATAAAATGGGATCGGTCCGGCATAGCAGTATATTTGTTGGTAAGTTCTGCTGTCAATGTACGTTAACTGGTTGAGATATAGTTATCCTAATGAGATCATTTGTAGAACCTCCTGTGCCCTGGTTGGAGTCGCCCAGTTGTGTTTTCTCAGTACCTGCTTTAAACCATCACTGGGGGGTAAGTTTGTATAATACTACCATATATATACCATCTATATATACTATGTAAATATGTGTGGTTTATAGGTTCTATATGTGTTAAAATATATCGTATCTAAAAAAGAAAACGATCTCTTAGATACTTCAAAGCGCTGTTCTAAAAAAAAAAACGAATATACGAATTTACACATTTAGATACAAGTATTATTAAAAAGGTTTTGTGTGCTTGGAAAAAATAAGCTAATATTTTTTTTTTACTAAAAACATAAATACTCTTCTATACAAAACTAACTATGTGTAATTTACAAATTCAAAGTTTGACAAAGAAAAACAAAGAAAATTATAAAAATATATCGGATGTTACGTAATTGTGTGTATTGGAGCAAATGCTTGTAAGAAAATACTTTGATAAAACTACAATAATATTTGAATATATATGTATATATATTTTGTGTGAAACATTTATTGAGTTCTATATATATGTATATATATATAATTAATTATGTATATATTAATTGTTACTCAGCGACAATAAGATGAGAGTTTTTGGGTTATTGTGTTTTATTGTTCGCAACTCAATTAAATACCAACTTATGTGTGGGTGTGTTAGATGTGTGTGTGTGTGTGTGTGTATACTAATTAGGCGCTACTCAACACTATAGCTAAGTATATAAGTTATGTATATATATATATTTGGTAATAATTTAATATATATGTATGTATGTTTATTGCATAAGAAGCTAAAAGTTAACCAACTTTAGAAACAGCATTTAAAGAAGTTCTATACTTAATATTCAGTAATTATTATATAACAGTTGCCTCTCGTTTGTTTTTACTGCATAATATACATAGAATATAAGTGTTATTTGTATTTAGCTATAACTTGCAACAAAAATTCTACGCATGTTTGTTTGGTATTTTTTTTCTTCTTTTTTTCAAATAAACTACACACACACACAAATATGTATGCTAAATATATATGTATATGTGTGTATAGATTGTAATTATCATGTACGCGTTCGCTTTAGCATTAAATTGGTTCATTATTCAACACTGCACTTAAGAACTAATGTTAGCTTCGGTTTGGGTTGGTTTGTTCTTTATGCTTTCCGAATCCATCTGAAATCGCATGCATACTTCTCGACTCTTAAAATGTATATATGTGTGTGTGTATGTATCGGTATCAGTATCAAAGTTATCAACTACAATGTTCGTATGTATGTATATTGCTTATACGTTTTATGTGTATGTTGTTCTTGTTGGTGATATTGAGATGTACTTAACTTTCATCTGGAGCCATACTCCATAACGCGTATTGTCCACATAAATAGTTGCTTTCATTAGCAATAGATTGCTTTATGATCTAGTTTTGAATTTTTTTTTAATGTTTTTCCAATAACCATTTTTAGCAACATGCACCTTGCTATGGTATTTTAAAATGTGTTTAGATGTGTGTTAAAATTCTAAACAAATATTACAAGTATATCGTTAGAAAAAAAGGAAATCAATAAGGAAAATACTATTAAGCGTGTTTAGTTTTAAAAAAGACAAAGAAAACTATACTAAAAACAAAAAAAAAATATTAGCAATAGACTTTTGGTGCTACGAAAAAGGTAAAAAAAAAGTTATTAGATGTAGAAATTGGATGTGTCAATCATTTGAAGTACAATACATATGACGAGAAACGAACGTACATTATACGGATAGTACACTGTATTATACAAAGTACATTATACAAAGTCTAAGATGACGGTGGTTTCTAATTCAACTATCAACTAATTGAGTAACTATTATAAGTAGTCATATATTATGCAGTTATAACTAGGCTTACATACTACACACGGTTTTTTTTTATTGGTATTTATATTTATATTGATTATAATTCTATTATGGTATTAATTTTGTGTGCATTGTACAGCAAAATTTGCGTGCAAACTAATTACGACAAATTACATTACTTGATTTTTTGTTTTGTTTTTTTTTTTTTTTTTTGTTAAATCAAATGCAAATTTTGTTTACTTTTGAGAATTTCAGTATTTTTTTCTTTTGCTTTCACATTTTCATTTATTTCGTTTTCAAATGTTGAGAAATTTGTTGTTCAGCATTTTGAAGATTTTTTTTTGGTTTCTTTTGTAGCTAAGAGTAAATACAGAGTTTACAATTCATTTTGTATATATAGAAAGAGTTATATATTGGGTTGACTAAACATTCGCTACAAGTATAGAGCGAGATACAGAGCGAAAAGGATTTTGCATTGTTGTATATGTATTGCTGATCGATCATAAATCCTGTTGCACTCCATACAATAGTACAAATAAATAATATTAGTAAAAATTATTCAAACATTGGCTTGCAAACTGTTACAATAAATACATACATATGTATGTTTATATATACATATGTAAGTTCATCCAATATAGAAGAGCATATACCATATTCAAATGTCTATGTCTTGATACAAACTAATTCAATTCAACTGGTTTTTGTTTTTTTTTTTTTTGCTTATCGCCTAGAAGATATACGTGACAACTTAGCACTAGAACTTTAATTCGTTACCACTTTTTACTTTATATAATTATCATCATTTGTTTTCTTTCTTCATATAATGCACTTGCTTATCGTTTATTAGTATAAAGATCTTTCTTTCGGAAACAAATTTACAACAGTTTAGTAAGTTCTTTTTCTGCTTTTTGTTCATTGTATTAATCAGTGAGCGCAAAAACTAATTTTAGCAAATACCAAAAATTAAATATTGTACATAAACTATGGGCAAACTATGGCTTAACGGGGTTCTTTATAATGGGTTCAAATTGGGATTTAGTTAACAAATCTTAATCCAATACGATTGTTTATATATTTTTTCGTTTAGTTCATTTAAAATTCCTCGTTGCAAAAGTTGTACTGATCATTACGTCTAACAAGTTTTCCAAAATAATCATAATAAATAACTACCATCAGTATCAGCTGTACTTTAGCTCTATGAGCTTACATACTTTATCTGTTCATCAATATATAGTAATTGCAGAGCATTAACTCGATCTCAAGATTAAAGAAGTAAAGCCAAACAAAGTTACGATCTCAAGAAATACACATCTTTTATATATATAGGTAGTGACAAAACTATACTTTTTTAAAAACTGAAACTACTTTTAAAATAAAAAGTTATTTACCGAATTTTATATTTTTGCTGTATTTTCTTGTTTGTTTTTATGTCATGTCAATTAGTTGCTGGAAGACGAGTCTAAGTTAGGTTTGTTTTTTGTTTTGTTTTCTTTTTGTAACCACGTAAGGTAAATTTTTTGTGGCTTTACTCACCTCTTTAATAGTTTGGGTAAACAAGTTAAGTAGTTTCCATTGATGTTTTTTTTAGTACATATATAAAATTGAACTTGATGTTGAATTCGTTCGTTACGTTTCATTACTAAGTAGTACCGTTTTAAGTTTGAGTTCTTACATCTTCCAAAATATAGCTCATTTTAATTGATATGTGACGAGCTGTTAAAAGTTATGTTCCTTCTTGTTATATAAGAAAAGGTTTTTGTTTTTTTAAATATACATTTTCATTTGTTTTCTTTTGGTTTTGTTTTTTAGGTATATTCATTTTGCTTAACACTTAAATTAGTTTTAATAATTATTATTTATTTGCCATTTGTCTTTGATTTCGTTTTACTTTATAGAAATAAGCATAAAAAGCATTTTATTTCGAGCTTTACATATATAATATAATTCAATATATATATATTTAGCAATTAATAAATAAATAGCATTTGTTGTACATAATACATATATGTTTGTAAACTGTAAACACATGAGCTATATATACTCAGCTGCATTGCTTTTAAATAATCCAACATGTTCAAGACTTAAATTTTAAGCTTAAAACTAAATATTTCTTTATATCATTTTTGCTTTATGATATCATAAATTAAATATATATTTTTGTTGTAGCATTCGAAGGTTTTTTCTTTATATTAGTTTCATATTTAATAAATATTTAATTATAGTTTTTTTTTATATTTTCCGAAGAAAATAATTGCTTTTATTTGTTATTGTTTACGTTTATGTTTAGTTTGGTAATTTTTGGTTGTTTTGGTTTTTTGAGGGTTTTATTTTTCATACTTACTTATGGTCGAGTAGATAGAGTATTGAAATGTGACTATGCACATCAATTGACTAGCTTGGTAAGAGTATTTGTGTATGTCTGCCATGTGTGTATGTGTGTGTATAGACAAATAATAAAAAGGTCAAAATGAAATACACAAGAAGCCAAAAAAGAAAATGTCAACGAAAGACGCTAAAGATTTTTATATTCAGTATACTTTTTTTTTTTTTAACTTTAAATCACCTGATTTCTGATCGAATTTTGCTAAAAATTTGTTGGTCCTCATTAGTCACTCAAATCAACTACGCTTGTTTATTATTTTATCGTAATTTTTTCACTAAAGCATATCAAAAATCGTTCGAATTTGGGATTCTTTTCTCATTCGAGAAATCTTTGCTCAAAAAACAAGACACTTCTACATATGTATGTATTCAATACGAATAATTTTTCGTTTCGTCTAAAAATGTTGGTGTCTTCAATCTTTCAAAGTGATATGCGTTTTGTAGCTTCACAACAACAGTTCATGATGCACCCTAGGGTTATGAAATGTTTAATTTTAGGTTCTCTCTATACTCTTAAGTAAGTAATTTGCCACATTTTGAGACGCTTTCTTATATATATATAATAGATATATACACATATTATATATTTAAAGGTATGTGTTTTTTGGTTTTTTTTGTTTCTCTAATTGAATATATCACGGTCTTGCTAAATATCGCTGTATGCATGTAAATATCTATAAAGTTGTCACTCGACTTTAGTTCTATATGTGTTTATGTATGTATAATATTTGATTCATTGTTTTCTTGTTGTATACCAAGTAAATGAGAGAACATCAACGTTATACAACTAGACAATATACATAATTAGTATATACTATATAGAGTACAATAGCTAAAATCCGATTGCCAACTCTGACGTTGACAATCGCAAAGAGTTCTGATTATAATTTTCTCAGTTTGTTTTCTTTAGTTTTTAGGTAATTTGGTTTACGAATACTGACACTTGAATGCTGAAACACAGTTGATCTTATTGTCATATGATGTATGTGTATGTATGTATGTATGTTGTATATATAATGCTATATAATGCCATCTAAATTGGGAAGTATTTTTTGGGATTTTTTTGTAGTAGTATACTGTGAGAAGATGATATGGATTGCAATTTGCGTTTATTGCATTCACTTAAAGTTGTTGTATATAGAGTATAGTTAGTTTGTATGTATATAGAATTTTACGCAATTGACTACTTCAACATGTTCCATCATGCTTTTTGTATATGTATGTTTGTATATATATATATATATATATATATATATTTAAATATGTTCGATATAGCTAAATATGTATGTAGTACTATATAAGTTTAACCTACAAGTACGAAAAGAACACAACTAATTGTTATAGTGTATGTATGTGTGTGTGTGGTTTTTATATAGTATATATTACAGCAATTTTTGGTCGTATAACCGACGATATTTTTGTCGTATTGTTGATGAGGTTTTTAAAAATGTCGCTACCACAAAATGAATAGAAAAACCAAACAATTTAACTAGATAGATAGATCTATGTTTGTTTTTATCAAAAATGTATGTATATAGTATGTATATGTATATATTTATCGATATATATATAAAGAGCGCTATATATGTTCTGTTACTAAGTATATATATCAAAATTCGCAAGCTACTACTTGAGATTATAAAGTATTTATTAAAACATTTCATTAGACAAATTTTAATATATATATTTTTTTTTTGATTTGTTCAAATTGGGTTTTCAGACTGTTACAACTGTTTACAAAGTACAAAACTAAATTTTTTCTTTTGGCGACTTGTATCACTTTGGATATGAATGTTAAAATACAAGAATGTTGAAAGTAGAACGTAGAAAATGTGTTGGAAGCATACAATTCGAAGAATTTAAGGTAACTTAATGTAAAAAAAATATAACAAACCGTTGAAAATGTTTTATAAACTTTCGACTACGAGAGTACTAAAGTGAAGTGATAAAGCTAAAAGTCTCGAATCAAATATAGTTAATATAACCAACATTTGAGTAACTAAATACTTAAGCATATTTTTTGACTTCTTGCGCTACAAATAAATATTTAAAAAAAGAAAATGCAATAATATGCAATCATAAAAAATTTTCATAATTTATTCAAATCATTTATAATAAGAGCTTGTATATGTTTATGTAAATGTTTGTATATATTTATATAACAATGACTTTTGTGTAAAATAATATGATGGGTTTAATTAACAAATCGTAGGCCGGCCATGAACGAGCATACAAATTGTTGTTGGGGTTACGTTTAAACTTATGTTGTATAAAATATGCTGAGATCTAAGCAATATATTTGTATTTTATTATTTTTGGATTTGTTTGGGAGCAAAGTTGTATAAATAATATTGATAAGTACTTGTTTTGAATGGCACCAAATAGCTTTTTGTGTGGAATGTTTGTTTGTTAAAGTTCTTAAGCTTAAGAAATAAATAAATAAATTAATGGGGGGAATTAAGTACTAAATTATTTTTTGTTTATTTGTATGCTGAGTGAGTGTGTATTTAATAGAAATATGGAGCATTACGAGTCTAAAATTCAGCCCAGCAATATAGTATTATGGTATAAATTTGCATTTTTGTATATATAAATATCTTTGGTATGCGAAATATGAGACGACCCAATATTTGTATGCAGGAGAAAGTTTTTGGGATGCATTCTGCTGTACAAAACAAAAAAATCGACTAAAACAGAATACGATATACATATAATACATAGTATATAATACTCACCTCATAGTAAAATGCAGCCAGACACAAAACCATTACATAAGTACAATAAAACAAGAACACAATACAATCTTCACCTGGTGACAGACAAATGCGACAAACAACAGCTACACATTTTGTGTTGATGATATTAAGTAAAGGTGTAAAAGGAGGAGAACACAACGATTACGAAATAAATAATAATAATATGTCAAAAGTATTAAAAGATATATAATATATATACAAAGATGATAAATCAACTATAATATATGATACGGGTCTAGTAAATAATAATAAAAACACAAATTATTTGCTCAATTCATTAGCAACATTTTCGTTTGTTGTTGTTGTAAACCAGTTTTATTAAACACAAAAATTACTTCAAATAGTTTATATTATAATTATGTTGTGTGTGTGTGTGTATGTGTCTGAGTGTGTGTGTTTGTGTTTCAATACACATACATATAAACTATATATATTATATATACATACGCAAATGATTACTTTCAAATGATAACTAAGTAAATTAATTAAATAATAGCTCAAAAACATGCAAGCGATTCAAATCTTTATAGAGTATACAACGGCGCTCTGGCTGCTTTTTTTGTTTCATATTTTATTATGTTTAATATTATTATTATTATTTTATAGTAATGAAGTGTGTATGTTGTGTGTAGTGCAGTGTTTATGTATTCTGTTTCGTTTGTTTGTTTTTTTTAATGCAAAACTCAAATGCAAATTCTACAACTAAACAATTACAAATAATATAACTAAAACTAAGAGAGAGGGGGTAGAAGGAATTTTGTGTGTATGTTGTGTGTGTGTTTTTAATGCAATAACTACAAGTTAACGTTTAACTGAATGTTAAGCTAAGTATGTATATTTATGAGTAAATCAAATATTTAAAAAAAATATATATATAATGTTTAAGCATGTTACAAAAAATAAAAATTTCATAAAGAAAGAGAAAGTAATGATAGAGAGCGGCACTTTGTGATTTACAAATCAAGTGCATAAAGATCTTAAATAAAAAATTCAAGGTTTTTATTATATAGGTTAAGGTCGTATTTTTCTTGGACCTTAAACATCTATTTGTGTATGATAGATAACAATAAAGCAACTTGAACTAATGTGAATGCAGCACACACGCAGCTCATTTATTATTTGCCAAAAAGAGCTTAGCACGAGTATGTGTGTAGTGTGTGGTGTGTTTGTGTGAGTGATATAAAAGGAGGAGAGTATTAGTATGTGTGATGTGTTTGTTTTTTTTAGGGGGGGGGGGGGGGGGTCTCTTGTCTCTGTCTCTGTTTAACTGCTATGCTGGGTGAATTAAATTCGAGCTCAAAAACTAATAACTAAAAATGATGTGTTTTGTTTTCTTAAATCTTTTTCTTGCTTATTTGCTTTTTTATGTTTATTATGTTTATAGTTAATTGTTTTCGTTTAATGTTTAAATGTTGTTTATACATATTTATATATAATACGAGAGGCTTGAGCAAAATGTTTGTTAGTTCCTGTTCCTTTCTCTCATTAGCATTTTTCTTTTTCTTTGTTCAATGAGCTTTCAATTTTTGTAATTTGTTTATAAATACGTTTTTTAATGTTATATAATAGGTTTCTTATGGTTTTTTATGGTTTATGTGTTATTATTATGCACTAAAAATTATATAAACTGCTACAATTAAACGCAATCACAATCGGTGGTTTTTTAAATTGTTTTTTTTTTTTCGTTTCTCTTTTTTGTTTTTGTGTTTTTTTTTTCAGTAATTTTTGCTTTTTGGTTTAATGTTTTTGTTCTTCATTAATTTAATATGATTTTTGTTTTTGTTTTTGTTTGCGTTGCCTCGCCAGCTGTTTCTTCTTCTTCTCTACTTGTTGTTGTTTCTTATATTGCTTATCATTTTGTTTGTTTGTTTGTTATTATTATTATAGTAGTTATTATTATTATTGATGTACGCGTGTAGGGCTAGGAGGAGAGCGGGTGGCGGGTAGAGCCTTAAATATAATACTTAATATGCTTTCATATCATGTGTGTAAGGTGTAAGGGTGTGGGTGTGATTGGGTGGCACTAAGAACAAAGTTAACCCAAAACGTAAAACAAATTTAATTGTGATATTATGAGTTATGAGATTTGTTTATGAGTTTTTTATGGATGCAAATTACATTTGAAAAACATATGAATAGACAGAAAGAGAGAGCTTTTGGGGGAGGAGGGAGGATAGAGTTAGAGAGAGAGAGAGAGAGATGGCACTCTGCTTAGACATACATGCCCATGCCATACATGCTGCTCCAGTCGACACCCTGGAAACTGGACATATCCACATTGGCCAGCGCATAATTCTGATACGCAGCAGCAGCCGGATTGCCAGCAGCTGCTGCAGCCGCAGCGGCCGCATTCAATGGATTGCCAGCAACGAGAGCTGCCTGTTGAGCGGCCGCCAGGGAATGTGCATTGGCGCCCGCACCGTTTGCCGCATTGGCAGCTAGCGCGGCGGCAGCAGCGGCTGAATGCGCCTGCGAGGCAGCAGCGGAATTTGAGGCAGCCGCTGCAACGGCCGCAGCGGCATTATGATGCTGTTGATGTTGCTGTTGTTGATGCTGATGATGTGGATGCTGCAGTCCGGCAGCGGCAGCGGCATGTGCGTGTGCTGCATTCTGTGACTGCTGTTGCTGATGGGCGGCCACAGCGGCCGCATTCTGTGCCGTCTGGTGTGCCTGCATCAATGCGGCATTGGCAGTAGCAGCGGTGGCGGGTATACTATATGGTGCATATCTAGAAAGTTAGGGGATATTAATATTTGTCTTAATGTTTTTAAGATGTCATCATCTAAATGTTAAAAAAAAACGTAAATGGTGAGTTTACCTGACGCTGTGGAGCGCTGTTTGCGGATATGAGGCAAGCAGCTTGCCAAAGTTGCTCTGATTGGCGGCCATTGTGGCAGCGGCAGCAGCGTTTTGTACTTGAAATGGGTTCTGTGATATGAGAGCCGCCTGCTGTGCGGCAGCTGCAGCCGCCGGTGACTGCAACAGTTGTGTAGGTGTCTGTAGCATGGCCAAGGGATTCATGGCAGCGACGCCACCGCCACGTGTTCCAATCAATTGGCCCGGTGCCGTTGGCAACTGAACGCCCAAGGTGCCCAGCATTATGCGCTTCTGTAGCAGTTGGGCAGCAGGTGTGACAGCCTCTTTGGGTTGTGCCTTCTTGCACTCGACCTTCTTGTTCTTGATGGTGTGGAAGTGTATTTCGCAGACGCGATCCACCACATCTTCGTTCTCGAAGGTGACAAAACCAAAGCCGCGATGACGTTTCGTTTGCTGATCCATGAGCATAACTGTTTCCTCGACGCCGCCAAATTGACTGAAATAGGCTTTCACCTCGTCGGCGGAGGTGTCCTGGGAGACGCCGCCAACGAATATCTTTTTGGTCTTATTGGCCTGACGGGGGCGATTCTTGGGTGTGGCATGCTTTGGGTCTATCTTCTTGCCATCGAGTGTGTGAATGGGCACTTTGAGGACCTTGTCTACGGTGCAGGGTTCTTGGAATGTGATGAAGCCAAAGCCGCGACTGCGCTGTAAGGTTTGAGAAAGATAGAGAAAAAGTTGGGGAGAAAACAAAGAGTAGATATAAAGATTAGTTAAGTTAGTACAAACAAACAAATTTAGGCTTCGTTTACAAATACGTTTATAATTATATTATATATGTATGGTATATATAGGTCTAAATTTGCAAAGTGATCAGCTAATTGCAAGTTAATTAATAATTTGTAAATGTCCTACGAAACGTTAGCAAAAGTTTAACAAAGTAAGAATCAATCCATCAACAGCTCAAATAAATTGATGTCACCAAAATTTATTTTCAACAAAACAAATGTAAATTCGAAATCAAAAGTTATTTAAAAAAGATTACTTGTTCGATCAGTGTACATTCATATATATGTATATATATATTTTTTTTTTGTAGTTGTACATATATCAGAAATTTTACAATGAATATATCTAATCATTGCACTTGTCCGACTAAAATACCTAAATGCGATCACTTGTTATGCTTTTGATGTTTCTTGGGGTAAAAGAAACGGCAAGAAGGTAATAACAAGTTTTAGGAAGTAAACACACACATATACATATGTATACATAGGTAAAATTATGCTCAGCTAATAACTAAAACTTGTAACTAAATACTTATGCGTTCGATCAATAGAATTATTCAATTTGGTCCATCAACGATCAACGATCAACGATAATCGCGTTCTAATATTATATACACAAATATATATTTTGAACCTTCACACTTTTCACTTTCAAAATAATATTTAACGATAATACCAAAATATACATATGAGGTTTTATATATAGTAGATAAGTAGTAGATAGTATGCGATAGTAAATTCGTATATGCAGCATTATAGATAGATATGTAAATATTCAGTTAGATAGAGAGAAAGAGTGTAAAAAACGGAGCAAACGCAGTTACTAGAGGCCAGTATATACTTATGTGATGAATTATTATATTACGCCTAAGTACGGATATTAACAAATAGCATTTGGGCTTATCCCATACAATTGCTTGTTAGTTTACAAAGAAACAAACGTATATGTATGTATACTTATAATTAATATTACATTACACAATATTTCGTTACAAAACATGAATTGGATGTGTAAAAAGTTGCTTAAGACTTAAATTTGATTTTATTACATTTTTCTTTCTTTACAATTTCGAATACAACATATCACTTAAGCCTATGGCATTGATTTGATAACCTTGCAGAGGTTTAGTTTATTCAAAGTATACGAAATATATAAGGTTTACTTGTTACTTTTATATATAGAAAACTCTATTACGGTAAGACATTTATAATAATGCTTTTTGTTTCTTATATTGCTCTAAAATTAATAACTATGTCGCGGAAAGCTAAAGTTAAAAATCTATCTGCAAGGATACAGTTACCTCGATTCTCCGATGGATCCATAATATACAAAATTTCAGAGATGATAACTAATTATATGATATAGTACCTCTTTTTGAAATATATTGATGTCAAGTAATGCTCTAGGCATGTCTATAATATATATTTTATATCTTGGGATTTTGGGAGAACATTGATTTATGTAGGGTATCCGAAAAATACCTAAGGGTTTAAGAACTTTGAGGGGGCGACATAGATATAATACTTAAAAAATGAAAATTTAACTATGATTCAATTTTATATGCTTAAAAACAATCTTATAACAAAAACTAAAAACATAAATTAATTCAACTAAATAATGAGATACAATCGGTACACATTTTTGTAAAGTACTTTGATTGATATTAAGGTTATAATAAACTACAGAATTAGAGCAAGTTAAGATATGCGAATAAAATAATAAAGCAAAAACTAAACACATACATACAATAAAAAAAAAAAACTTAAAGGTAGTACGTGGTAGATACGTGGTATTGAAGCTAAGGCTAAAGCTAGATTTTTATTTTTGGTTGATATCATGTGATATGTGTATGTAAATAGTAAATACCTATATGATAAAAACACAACCATGTTTTGTATCACAGCTTACTGCTAAAAGGGGGATTAAGTTTCATATTTGGTATTTTATTTCGTTTTGATTCAGGTTAAGGAATTATAAAAAAATGTTTTGCTCTAGATTTTTTCTAAATTTATATATATGTTTATATTTGCTCTAGTGTATATAAAGAAATTACTCGTAGTTAGTTTAAAGGCGCCATTTTTTCGCTTACTTAATTATAATGCATATATTGTAAGTAGTAGATTTTGTAAGTATGCTTTTAGGATTTGTTTGCTGGTTTTTTTTTTGTTTTTTGTTTTTGGGTGAGAAACGCTAAGATAACCAACCAAGTACACAATACGAGTACAAGTACGAGTACATTTAATTAGAATACGATTATACGAGAATTATGTTTTTAATATTAAGTTTTGCTCAGAGTTATACAAGAGTTACGAGATAGAGAATACGATGCGCCAGCTGAATAGTTACGCTAAACGTGTTTTTTATACAGTTAAATACGTTTTATTTTTTGGTTTTGGCGTTCTTTTTATTAAAAATGTACCTAAGACGTTAACGAGATTACATCGGCACTTCCTTTGGCTCCAGCGAAAAACAGCTGCAAATGCGCACGCGTCAATGTTCCAGTCGTGCCCGATTCCAACTTTAGGGGGGCGCCAGTTATTCACATTTCGTCACTTTTCAAGTATATATATGTATATATGTATTGGTGGTTTTGTTTATATATATTTTAGGTATTGCATACAACTATATATTTCAATTTTTTTGTGATGTTCTCAACGACATATGTAGCTAGCTAAGATCCTATACTTAAAAACTAGTTGTACTGGGATGTTGTTGTTGTTGTTTACCTAAAGGCCAGGACACAACACACAGATAAACTCATAAAGGTGTTCCGAGCAGTTGGCAAACCAGTTTTCGTCTTTCTTTTATTCGTGTGTATGTGTGTTTCTTGGAGCACAACAAAAGGTGTTTCTATGTGTGTGTGTGTGTGTGTGGATAGAGTATACAATACTTGACATAAAAAGGGCACAATGTGTTTGCTTGCGTTTGTCTGACTATCTACTATGGTTGCTGTTGCTGATCCAGAAATAACTATGTACAACCCCCGTTAGGATCGGTTGCTTGCGAATAAAAACAGTTCCATTTCCAATTCGTACTCCCTACTTTACCCTAAACTGCTTTAGTTGTTTTTGCCCGTAATTGCGCAATTGCGCACTGCAGCAAGCGAGAAACAACCCTAAGGACATAATGTTGGGAGTGCCAGGTTGCCATTGTCCTGTGCCAAACTGTCGAGGGGAGCCAACCAACTAACAGCTGCGCGAGCAGGACTCACAAACGGCAGCTGCTATTTTTAATAGCCTAACAAGCGCGAGCGCGCACACGCTGTCTTCGATGCAACTGTCCGACAACAAAGAGAGAACAACAACAATATTTGTGTATATGTATTTAAGTTGATTGTGCGCTTATCAAGCGGACAAATTGCTTAATACCCTTGCCCCTGCCTAAAATGAAACTTCCGCTACGCATGTGCAGAAGAGCCTTTAATGCTACGACGCGACTGTAAATCAAAATATTATTCTTGAACTGATTTAAGCTAATCAAAGTTTTGATCAGCTGGTAGTCTGCTGGGCTAAAAGCTTCTATAATTTACACTGAAGGCACTTAATATTAGAGCTTGTTGGTTTGATATGTTCTACTGAAAGTAATAGTCTTGCAGAATATTGGTAGTAAAATGTAACTTGATATTATTATTATCATCTTCCTTTTATTTTTTTGACAATGTAATATCATAAGAAGTTGTTTTCTACTGTCTCTCTCTAGTTTAAAAACCTGATTTTTCAATATGCCCTGCTTTGCCTTGTTGTCTTTTGTGCATTTTTGAATATTTTGTTGCCTGGTGGTCGTCGTCTTTCGGTCTTTTGTTTGGCACGTAGCGAACAACTGTAATTCTAAACCAGACAGAAACCAATAAATAATGTGAAAGATGCAAAAATGAAGGAAGTGGCAAAAGACGGTAACAGACAACAAGGGCCACGACTGTAGTAAATCACACACTATTATCATTGTTTGTCGTTGTGGTAGAGCTGCATTCGGCAGAGCAGCTGCAGCTGCGCCGAAAAATAAAGGTGAGAAAATGAGATAAGCGCAGATGAAAGAGGGAGAGCGGGAGTAGACACACAATCGAAGTGAGTGCAAGTAGCTGTAAATTTCTGAAAAAAAAAGTTTGCAAGCGAAACAGAGAAACGCAAACAAACAACAAAATAAGTAAACCCACGCATAGAGGGAAAGAGAGTAAGAGAGAGAGATAGATAGCCTGGCCGATTGAAAGGTAAAGAAATTTGAAATCGCAATAGAAATAACAAAATAGTACATGGCAATAATATTAGGCATAGACTACATTCAGCTTACCTGAGTGACGGGATCCTTCATGATGAGCACATCGGTTACGGTGCCAAACATATTGAAATATTCCTTAAGCTTCTCCGACGATGTCTGCCAGCTAAGGCCGCCAACAAAGAGTTTGCCTGGTGCAGGATCTGACATGCTGCCGCCACTGTTGCTGGGCGTTGAGCGTCCCGAAGAGCTGCTCTTAATGCTTAAATTGGCAGCGTTGCCATTCTGGGCGACAGCATTCACATTCTCAACCTTGAGCAGCGCCAGAGCGGCCTGTTGTGCTGCTGCCTGTTGTTGTTGTGCTGCTGCTGCGGCTTGCTGTTGCTGCTGTTGTTGTTGCTGTTGTGCTGCCTGCTGCTGTTGGTCTTGATCCTGTCCGCCAGCTGTTGGGGGCGTTTGCCCGGCAGCGCTCTGCTGTTGTGTCTGTTGCTGCACCTGAGCCTGTGCCTGGGCTGCTGCGGCACTTTTAAGCACCGCCGCTGTAGTCAATGTACCGTTAATGGCCGCCACATTACTGTTGGCTATGGAAGCGACCAGCGCATTGTGCAGCTCACGATTGTGATGCGGATCGATGAGGCCGGCAGCGGCAGCAGCTGCGGCGGCAGCATTATCAATCGGATTGCTGTGGGCATTAAAGAAATATTTATCAGCTGCACTAAGTACTAAATCCTCATGCGGTGGCTGCGTTTGCGATTGCAACATTGTGGCGCCCTCCTTAAGCGCGTGCATTTCCTGTTTAAGCTGAATTTTGAAGGCCGTTTAAGTTAAGATTTTTCTAGAATTTGTTGTATGTAGTGTATGTTATGATTGATATGTTCCTTTATTCGTTTGTTTTTCGTTTATGACGTTTTTGATTGTGTTATTTGTTAGGTTTTTCTAACTTGGTCTCGCTGCGCGTTTTGTATTTGTTGCCAATGGCAATGGGGCTTAGGTTTCTTTTTATTTGTATTTAACAAGCACATAAATTAATGCAAATGTCTGCACAGCACGAAATATGACAAACAATTTAATGACTGCAAAAATGGTATCTCTTTATATGCAGTATAATATTCACGTTAAATATATATTATATGGACAAGCTTGTTTGCTCCTTTTACGTCTGCGCGGTGCGATCGTTGAACTCTGAATGCGGTTGCAGGATGTGTGCTCTACACAGCTCACACAATATCAATTTTATTTCGTACGAATGAGCGTGCGCAGCAGCAGACACAAATAAAGAATGAGCGAGCGAACAGACGGGCGAGCGAGAGGAAGAATGAGCAGAAAGAGCAAAGACAGCTGTCACATATGCCAAGTGAAATACATACATGTGTCTGGGGTTGCCCAATTCTCAGAGAACACAGAGGGTTGACAGGTAGCCTGGCAGGATATCGTTCGCCACAACGGCGCAGTGTTGCAAAATATGCCGAAAAGGTGTTGCAGTGTTGTTAAGCGAATGTGCTATTTACATAAATGCCATTAAGTGTTTTATAAGTGGGCAACACTTGAAAGCGTCAATTTTGAGTGGGAAAACACTTGTTCAAAGTGATAAAAACGAATAAATAAATAAACATTTTATTGGGAAATTCATGACGTTATAAACGTAATACATTTTACATTAACAGATACTTCAACTTAAAACAGAATTATTTGGTTTTAAGTGACTTTATAAATCTGGAAATACTTAATGTTGACATTTCATCATTTGCAACTTTATTTATTTTTCACAATAATCTCGTTTTCTAATGCTGTCTCTCGCAATCAATAGGCCTATCCAGTACTAATAATTAGTGCAGTGGGTTTCGCTTTAGAGGTTCTAGCAATAATGCGTCTAGCGATAACCCGTGATGATGTCTGGTGGACGAAAAACTCGGGGAATTGCGATTACATTGAGACAAGATCCGGTTATCCAGTGCCAATACGCAAGGTCATATTGTCAATAAATTTAAAATTATCTATATAATTCATATATGTTTGCAGATGGTGGTTATTAATCAAAAATATGAGAACCCACCAGGTCTGGTCAAAGCACTACAAGGCGATATTGACGGACCTTCGTGTAAGTATTAGATGCAAGACGTTTTCCAATTTCAGCGCTTTCATTTGTTACGAATTTGATGCTTCTCTAAGAGATAAACGAATGATTTTATGCACTAAAGTTTTAAAAAAATTTTTCTCTTTTTGTCGACCTGGAGGCGTTGAAAATGTTTGGCGTCTTGTATACACAAAATTGAAATTCATTAAACAATGAGAAATTTACTTCCAGGCGACGAAAAGTGCCAAGAAGAAGAAGAGGAGAAAAAACCTGGAGTAAACAAAAAGATATTAGCCGCTCATGCCGTTGCAGGTATTGGCGGTCTTGGTTTAATGTTTTTGTCGTAAAATTTATTGTTTATAGAAAAGGAAGCATCAAATTCAAATAAATTTGTAGATACAATTTTAAATATTAATCTAATGTAATTTTATGAACATATTAGATAAAGAGGAGAATAAAAAAACAGCTGCCAAAGGCAAGAAATAGTCGTGCAGAGTGGAAGAACAAGCAAATAATATATGCAAGATTCATTTTATTGAAAATCTTATACAATTTTTTTATATTTTTGTGTATAACAATAAATTGTAGCCCAGAAATGTAATGGGCCAAGGCCAAGCTATTCAAACTGCGATGATAACGGTTTGAGAAGCACTATTATGCGCAGTCGCATATCAAGCAGTGAAGCAAGCAGTTCATTGCAGTACAGACAGCAGCGCACGTGTAAGCAGCGCATATATTCAAGCAGTGCTATGTAACATTCAAATATTAGTTGACAATTTTGGTTTTTGGGCCCGCTCAACCTCAAGATACGCTTCTGAGAGTGGCTGTACTTTTACACAACCTGCTGTCAACTGTCGGCACTTCCTTCCAATGCAGCTGCGCACTGCTCACGCACACAAATGAGGGGACAGAAAAAACAACACGAAAAATATCCCACAAAAATCGTCCAAAGGTCCAAAGGACAATTTTCAAATGTCGTGCTCTCTAGGCGGGTGGCACAATATTTTAGACAGATTTGCTGAGGGTGGTGTGCATAAGAGTGCGTGTGTATGTGTATGCGTGTGTGTGTGCGTTAATCAAAAACAAATCGAAGCAGCGACGCTGGCAGCGCAGCAGCTAATGCGTTATGTGCGTTATTGATTTTTGAAGACTTTGCGTCGCAGACAGAAAGGAAAGAGCAAATAATGCCGAAAGGATATTACATTATGATTAATATTGATTGCGAAATAATCTAATAAAGAGCAAAATACACAGCAGCTGCATACAATATTTAGTGGTGTGTGTGTCCTGTCGTCGTCGTCGCTCGGTTATTGAACTTCAGTTAGGTTTCTTTCTTGTGTTTATTTTTTGTTTCTTTTTGGATGGAGCATTTCTATGGTCGCTGCTACTGACCCAGAAAATAAGTTGTTTTAAAATATGTATGATGGTACGTACGGAGAAGAGAAGGAACTAAACTACGAGATAGATCAGGTGACGCTATTTGTGTCTGTATGTGTGTGGCAATGATGACATCAGCTAAACAAAACGGCGGCGCCCCTTAAATTCTAATTCGATTAGGCGCACTTACAAGTGCCACAGCAACAAGCCGCAAATACCTCCAGTTCCTCCCTACCCCGGCCGACGGCCCACTTTAATTGCGTCAAATAAACAGGTAGCAATATCACATTTAAGCACCGCATAAAAACTTGCGCACTCACACATTAATCGAGGGAGGGCACGAAATAATGATGAGGAAAAGGAAACGCCGTAACGCAATTCTTAAAAAATGCATTGGGAAATCCGCTCAGGATACGCATAAAAAAAAAAGCTTACTCTGGGGCTAAGAAGAAAATGAGAGAAATATGCAGTTAAGCGGAAAGTACTCATTTCCATTTTTGCCGGCAAACGAAGAACAGAAAAATACAGAAAAAAAAGGCCAACGCGAGAGCAACAACAACAACAACGGCAACAACAACATCAACGATATAAGGAAATAACGACAGCAAACGCAGCAGCAGCGAGCGCAGCCCAAACGGAATGGATATGACAAGTTGTTGCCTGCGGGTGGGCGTACGCTGCGTATGTGTTATGTTATTTTATGTTATGTTATGTTATGTTATGTGATGTGATGTGATGTTATTCTTTTTATATGTACGTACATATATTTTACTTTGCCACAAAAATTGCGCAGACCAAAACAAAAACAACACACATATGCACGCACGAACAATATGTGTGTGTGTGTATGTGTGTTTGGGTGTGTGGGTGTTTAGCTTCATCAAAAGTTATTTCATTCCATAATGAGGTGATGGCAAAGCAGAAGAGAAGAATGAGAGAGTTGCGAGAAGGTGAGCTTGGTTAAGATTGGAGCAGTAAAATGGTCAACAGATTGAAACATTTAATAGTGATATGTGTGATAATATTCTTGAAAACACGAACACACGAACAGAGTTTATAAGCTACGGTAAAAGGGTTTTAATCTATAGTTCACATAGTGTAGTAAACATTTTATTTTAATCAGAATCTGGTGTCTCTGTGTATTTCTACCCTCATCCTCACTCTTTCTAGGCAAATACACAATTACATTTATGTTTCTGTTATCTATTAAATCGGAAAATCCCTCGCATACAAATGATTAAATCTCTGGCTTAAATGCTTGTAAAATATGCTCTTTACCTGTTCATTTCTGTTATTACTCACTCTACTGGCTGCTGCCTAAGGCTTTGATCTGTGTTTGCCACAATGCTGACAGTTTGAATCCGATGGGCAATAGCTCTCCGTCATAAACATGACTTCGTCCGCCCGCCCATTCCCTGCACTTTGGCTGCAGCAATCAGTTAAAACCGACAAATTGCAACTGCATTTTAAATGACAACTAAGTTGGAGAACAACAACAACTGAAACAACGTCGACTGCATACTTGAAATGCCTGTAAACAAATTGCTGAAATCTGCAGCACCTCACCTCACCTTACCTCACCTCCCCAACCTAACCCGACCCGACCATCCCACCCACACACTTTGGGCCGTGCCACACTGCGATTGCAATCATAATCGCAGTCTCGTTTGGGTCACAATGCGCATTAAAAAAGAGGCAAAAATGCGGCGCTAAAAGTTATGTAGATACAAAACTGAGGGAGGCCTGCCTGCTGCCTGTCTGCCTGCTTGCATTTTCATTCAGTAAAACGCCATCAAAATGGAAAATAAAATGGAAATGGCGGGGGTGTGCAATGGAAGGGGCGCCCATGCCAACCCTTACTCCACTCTCTCTGCGTTTTAAAGCAGCATATGGAACAACTTTATTGTTTTTACATTTGATTTTCATGCTGGAAGTAGGGAGGGAAAAAGCAGAAAGCAGAGACACTAGGTTTGAGAGGGTTGGTGGTGGTGGTGGTGGGGTGTTGCTGCCGGGCACTTGCAGTGCGCTTGCAAAGTGCACGTCGAAACAACAACGCATAAATTCAACAGCAACAGCAACTGCAACAGCAACAGCAGCAGCAGCAGCAGCGGCAACAACAACAGGAAGAAAGACGACAACGACGAAGTTGCTTGGAAGTGTCTATATATCATCTAGAGAGATAGAGGGGGTGGGTGGTGCACATATGTATGTATATGTATATGTATATGTAAGGGCTGACTGCTTGTGTGTGTGTGTATGTGTTGTGTGGGGCAGCAGCAGCAGCCTGGAAGTGACAAACTTAATGGGACTGGAAAACCACCCCCAAAGAGCTGAGCTACACAGTGAGAAAAAATCAGCTATGCACAAAATTTTACTAGCCGGAATCAATCACACTCATAGACAGAGAGAGAAACAGATAGAAAGAGAGCCAAGTCGAGAGAGAGAAATATGCAAAACGAGAGAGAGAGAGAGAGAGAGAGAGTGAGCTAAGCTTGGCCTGGCCAACAAACCGAGCAACAAACCAACAACCCTTGTCGTCATCAACAACAAAAACAACAACAACAACGTGCACCGTATGTGTATGTGTATATATGTTTATTGGGGGAGAGTTTTTATTTTTCGCAATTGGAATGCGCGCGCAACCCTCTAAAAATTGGTGCGTGGTGACGACAGCTAAAGCGGTCGCTTCCTTAACTGCCTTTCAGTCAACTTTGGGTTTTCGTACGTGCAATTTCTCGCCCGGCTCACTGACGGACGTGGACGTCGTTCTTCTCCAAGATACCAAATAGAAAAATATAAATGAGAAGAGAAAAGAGAAATCAGAATCCTAATTAAAATATTTGCCATGCACAGAGGCAAAAAAGCCTTCAAAAAATATAAATAAAAACCTTTAAAAATCATGGATTTGGACTTTTGTGGAAAAGTGAAAAGAAATATGAAAAATAGAGAACTCGAAAGATCTCTGATATCTATCTGATATCCGTCGAGCTTGCCAGTGATATTGTCCTGTCACAGCAGTATTGTTAATTAAGCAATTGGGTACTGCTGAGCCGGGGCATTAACATTGTTGAGCGTCGCTAGCAACCAGGAAAAACATCATGAAAAACTGTTTGGAGTCCACACATCATTGGGAAATCAACGCGTTAACGGAAAACTGAAAACTATCCGGCATATACATACATGTATGCAAAAGGGAAATACAAAACACACGCATTTAATATTCAAGCATGCGTGTTTATGTGTGTGTGTGTGTGTACTTGTGTGTTTGTGTGTATATGCGAAGAGACCGGAAAAATCAATTTTCCATTTTTAATTCAAAGCTAAAAGCGACGACCAAAACTCTATACAAACCCACACACACACACATATACAGCGACATCTACGCACACTCAAAGAAAGTTTTCAATGTGTGTGTGTGTGTATGTATTAAATATATGTGTGTGTGTGTGTGTGTATGTGTTAGCAAGCCCAAATGGATAAAGCAGGATGCTGCAAATCAGCAGCTAGGCCTGAGACACACACACATTTACACAGAGACAAGGATAGCAACAATGAAAGAGAAACAGACTTAAGTGGGTGGAAGAGAGAAAGACAGAGAGAAAAGGAGAGCAAGTGCTTGATAGAGAGAGAGAGAGAGAGAGCGCAAAGGCACTAGAGTATAGACAAAAGCTGTGCGCGGAAACGTTATGGAAATTGAAACAACTCAGCTCAAGTCAAGTCCTAATTATAATTTTAAAACAAATACGTTCAATGCTACACAAGATAAAACTTAATTTAAGTTTCTACAAACTATTCCCAAAATAGACAAAAACTTGAATCAGTGCATATGCTGCGACCACACCCACAAGCAATGCCAAAATTGGGGGTGGTGTTGGGTTGGGTTGACAGCAAAAGGGTGGAATGGGCACTGTGTTTCAATTGCCAAAATGTTGCTAGGCGAAAAATGCCGGGTCCGTGGCACATACACACAAACGCACGCACACACACACACACACGTATCTCCTCTCTGTATAAATGTGTGTGTCCGGCATCAGGGTCCTGGGCTGCTGCGACTGCAGTGCCAGCCAGTGCCCAAAAAATTGAGAAGAAAAAAGCAGCACACAATGAAAAGAAAGAAAAAAGCAACCCCTGAAAATGTACAAAATGCGACGCAGCGCATTAAGGGCGTGAGGGCAAGGCGCATATAACCCAAAAAAATAAATAAAAGCAGGCGGACCAAGTGTAGTAGAATACAGGCATATTCCAAGAGCAGCAGAATGACAAAGAGATTCCTTTTGGTTTTTTTTTTTTGGCAACAACGACAACAGAGATGTTGAATTGAGATCTGCCTGCCAGCTGAAAAATGAGATTGAATGCAGAGCAAGCAACGTTGCAACAGCAGCAGAAGCATCAGGCATAATGATGAGCTTAAGGGTTGCTGCTGCTTCCCCTATATATTGTTCTGCGTTTGCAACTGCAGATGACGAAATGGATGTGAGATGTTAATGATCATTTGCATCGTCATACTTTGTACTAATCAAGATTCAGTACCGTTTTCGGATAATGCACAAAAAGGATTAAACGATGTCATATATATGTAGTATGTGAGTGTGTCTCGAGTACCGGTGTTAAATACTTCGAAATTGGTTAAGCGTTTGTTGTGCTTATTGAATTGACAACGCTTTACTGTGCTTGAGGTAGCCTAATTGTTTCAACAAGCTTGCCGCCGGTCTGACGTACGGAGTGTTTGTTTGTGCCTCCACCCGGTGGGTGGTGTCGTTTTGCGGTTGCATGTTTCGTTTAGTGAGGTTTGTTGCTCCTCATCAGAGTTGGTTATTGCTTTGTGATGTGCGGTTTTGCTTGTGGGCCAAATGCAATTTAATATGCATTAACATTCAAGTGGTTTTCATTTATATACAGTTTTGTGGCTTTGTTGTGCCGTCAGGATAAGCAAGAGCAAACCATAAAACCAGCAACCATAATTTAAACTAATTACCAAGTTTGGGTTGTAATTTGAAATGAATAACAAACTAGTTCATGTAAAGGTTATCTAATATGTTTATAACAAGAGAGCATCAGTTGAAATTAAAATATATAAAAGTGACAGAATTGTTAGAATATCAACTCTCTCAAATCTGGTTTCCTACGAAAAAAGTATTTTATTGAAAATCTGTGTTAAATTATAATATCGCTACTTTTCATATATCCTTTATCCACCCACTTTTATATATAGTTATCACTGGTTAACAATTAAGTCATTGCATAAATAATGTTAAAATTTCTGTTATTTCTATTGTACTAAATATATTTTACACATCATGAGCTATTTTAATAAAATCCTATCATATAAATCCAACCAAAACAAAACAGTCTTCTCTTTTTATACTCTAAAATAATTGACCTTATTCCCTTAACAAGTTCTAGTTTCGATTACAAAAACTACAAAAAGGAGTGAAGGCGGCGTCACTGAACGCTAATCAAAAGACGAGGTACAAACAAGTAAGAAGGCTTTAGTCAAGTAAGTCGACTAGAAGATACCCTTAACCCTTGAACAGACAGTGATATAGGTACTTGTAATCAAGTACCAATGGTTAATTGGTGGTTCTTAACCGATTTTAATAAAAATTTCCCTGGCCTTAATTATTTTGTAAAATACCTATTTTCGAAACATAATTTTATTTTTTTGTATTCGTTTACATATTTATAACGTAAACCTGACAAGATTCCGAAAATTTGAAATAAACTTGTCCTGCCTAGGGATTAGGAGATTTAATATCCAAAATCTTGATTCTCTAGATTTTTTTTGTACCTGAGATCGACGCGTTCATACATACAGACAGACTATCTAGCGACTCGGTTTTTGATGCTGATTAAGAAGCCTGTTACATAATTTTGCACAAAACCATTATACCCCGAAACGTATGGGAATAAATGTTGACCTAAAAATACATAAGTAAGTAAACGTCGGCACGCACACTCTCTTCCACACACATTTACACCACATATGTGTATATATATATTTAATGCATATATAAAACATATGATGGACTTGGCAAAAGGATGACAGACATGACGTAAATGCTTGTGTGTGTGTGTGTATGTGTAACGTGTGTAAATAGATGGAAAACTCAAGGGTTAAGGTAAGTGCAGGAGTGTCCGTATTAGACGCACCTTCAACCTTTATGCAAATTGTCGGTCGCTTTGTAAGCATTATTAAGTGCTTGAAAGTGCATAGAAAAAAGGACAATAAAACAGGAAGACTGCAGCTAAGCTACTCGACAATAAGCGTCATGCTACCCAAACGAAACAAATGGCAGCTGCCAAATAAAGAAGAAGAGAGAGAAAGCATCACCGACAATCCTGGCTGCATGTAATTCCGTTAATTAAAAGGTGTGACGACAAAGGTGTGTGTGTGTGTGTGTGTGTTTGTTGTGTAGCTCAAGTTTCACAAGCAAATATGTTGTATGACACGTGTGGTTCAGTCATTTCATCCTAAGCAAGGACATTTGAGTAGCAGTAGTAGTAGGCAGCAGCTCATTTACATGCAAATCGACAGCCGGATGTATTGTGTTCTAAGCTTGATAGAAGTCTTTGCATTAAACGCAATAGACAGGAAGAATCACATATACATATATACTTATACTTAAGCGACGAAGAGGCTGCTGGCAGGCAGCTCAAGGACTTTGCCGGAAATGCTGTCACGGCAATTGACTAGCAGCCTGGCAAAACGAGGATACACTGGTTAAAAGTTAACTGCCGTTTGAGTGTGGACTCAAATTTGATGATTATTTATTTATAGTTGAATGGCTGGGCGCCATTTTGACAATCCAATTGCCAAAAACTTCATAAAATTCATGTTAAACTTTCGAGGGAGCCTGATGATGATGATGCCTTCGAGCTTCTGTTTTCTCGACATGTAATTGAATTTAATATGGCCTAAGGACAGTCCCTCATTCACACACACACACATGAGAAAACTTGCTAACGAACAAAAAGGGTTGTTTCGTGGGCGTTTTTAAGTCCATAGAGAAAACAGCACAAGAAAAAAGTTCAGTTCCTTTGAAAGCCAGCAGAAATATATATAATTTGGGCAATTGGCTTGAATCTGAAGTGGGTCAGTCGAGCGACACAAATGTGTTTTATAAAAGCTTCTCATAATGCTACAAATATATCAAGAGAAGCATAAAAAGCTCATATGTACTGTTAAGAGAAAGCTTTAAGCTCTAAAAAGCATCCGGTAAGCTTAAAACTGCTTGGTCCTTGAAAATCCTATTTTCAAGCTGTTCAGGCTCACCTAGCTGAGTCAAGCAGTGCTGTGTCTGTAAAGCAAGCAGTGCAGGGTATTTCGGTGTATTGGGAAATTATGAGTTGTTCACAAATACTGTTATTTTGAACTTGAAATATGTCTAGCAAGGGAAATTTACTAATAGAGGAGAGCCTAAGAACGTTATAAGAATAAGTCTGATAAGAGCCGATATCAATATCATATATGAGAATATATGCCCGCAAGCCAAAATATATTTATTTATTATATTTCAGCAGATTCTATTAAAGATTTGACCCAACTGATGTTTCCAATTCATTTATGTGTGCTTATTGTTTACATAGTTACACCAAGAGCAACAACAACAACAACAATAACGACAACGACAATAAAGATGCCAAGCGCAATAGCTGAGTCAGCACTAAGCGCTAAGGCAAGTAGTCATAGTACGAGCATAAACGCATCCTGCTCAAAGATGCAGGATGCAAAAGTGAAGTGGTGCTCGAGAAATGCTTCAGTCGCATAGTGGAAGACCCAAAACCCGTGACCCCCTTTTTCCTTGCTTGCCTCTTCTTGCTCTAGACGGAGGCACTTGTCTGGTAAATGCTGACACCAAGCCTCGACTCAAGTATTTTGCGGGCAAATAGTCCAGATGTTAGAAAGGGCATGGGGGGTGGGCACAAGCACAAGCCTCAGCATATTCATAGGCTTGCAAAGGGTGGGATGGGCTAGGCTTAAGTGGAAATGGTGGAATGGGGTCTCAATGTAATAAAAGTCACTCGAGTGACATTTTTGAGCTTGCAGCTATTGCCAAGTATAGAGAAGCAGAAAGCAAACAAAGCGAACGCTGACCCCCAGCTCCAGCTTACAGTAACTGTTTTTTTTTTTTAGGGCCTGCGGGCTCCTGTGTATCCTGGTTGCACATGTTCATGTTGTTGTTCCTTTTCAGCCGCTTTTTAATCGATTATGACATCGCGCTTTGTTTGCCACAAATCCTGTCTGAGTGTTGCATTACAGCAGCAACATCAACAACAACAACTGACAACAGTGCAACATTGCTGCAACAGCAACAAAACAGCCAAGAGTCTCCAAATTGGAGTTGAGAGGATATCGTCGTGACACGACTTAATGATAATGTGAATTTATTGTACTGAAATCGTTTTACAGATTGAAAACATATACAAAAAATTACTTTTCATATAAGGTATTTTTTGATTCCTGTTTGACACCAATTTATTTTTTGGTATACTCAGGCACATCTCTATCTTAAAAACCGCACACACGCATTGTACATTGAACTTGCAGCCTATCGCATTCTGCTGAGCCATCAGCAAGCAACTCATATTCATATATATAAAGAAAAAGAGAGTATTGGAAACGAGAAAAGTCGCCCTTTTCAAAATTAAAATGTTTTCCCCCTCCAGCCGGTGGTTGTTGAAGAATATTGCGCAACACATTCAATAAAAATTTTGTTGTTATCTATGCAGCAAAATTATCAAGTGTGCACTTGAGAAACTCATTTTTCAAGGATTGCGCTCGCTCCTTGCTTTGCTTGCAAAGATAAAGACGACATTGCAGCAGTAAGGATACGACGGCTACGAAGGGATTCTCACTTACACACGCCATTTTATATACTTTTTTATTCGGTTACTTTTTTATGCTTTGTTACCTTCTGGGGGGTGGTGACTGACTGACTGACTGATGGGACGGTTTTATACGGTTTTTTTTGTTTTCGTCACGATTTTCTGTTGTTTGCGATCAGCGATAATAAAAATGCACATTGTTTTGCTTCGTCGTTTCCATCGTTTACGTTTGGGTTTGCGCCACACCCATACAATTCAGCCGCAGGAAATGCACGCGCCGGATGTCGTTAAAATGGCGACCGGTACCGCTTTTAATACATATTATATTTTTTCCGCATCGCATGTCGTCATATTTGTTTTGTGGCGGCATGTGTGAACTTACCTGTAACATAATCAGAGAATATATTAAGATTGATTAGAATACAATTTACAAAGAGGGCGTAAAATTTTATAATATGTTATTAAAAAAAAATACGACGGTAAGGTTTAGGTTAAGCTTAGGTTAGACAGTTTAAAAAACAATTTGCTTTCATATATAAAATGTTTAAAAAAAGAGAAAAAAGTTACGTTTGATTTTCACTTGAAAGGTTTTATATCTCTTTATCTAACGCATATTCGTACATTGACCTATCCCAAAAATAGAGGTACACCAAAATGTGTTAAGTACAATCGCGACGTCGTGGGTCCAATAACTTGGTCAGTAGCACACATTGCATGCACACAAGTACAATATTAGCCAGTAACGAGTAACGAGCATTTATTTACCCAAGTGATTAGCAGCTAATGAGCTGAACGATAGTGAACGGTTTTTCGATTTATCTAATTATTTATTTATTTAGTTTGGGGGGAAGTCATCAATGAGGAGAATGATGTAGACAACTAGTCAACAAAAAGTATGTAAAGTGCTGCATATTAATAACTTTCTGGAGAAAAGAGAGACCACAGAATTCTTTAAGCAAAAACTTTAAAGTCAGTTGTTAAGTCGAGCTCGTACTTGCCGGATGTTAACTTTAAGATCGAACGGAGAGTATGTAAAATAAGCCTAAAAGAAAAGTAAATACGCACAAAGACAATGCATCTGTTTGGGCTGCTGTTCATTTGCCAGTCAGGTGATTATCTTGATCATCAACAAAAACATACACAACATGAGCTATTTGGATTTATAATTTGCTCCAGTTTCGTCTAATGCACTTTCATTTTGTCAGTTTGTTTGTGGAACACTGCAGCAAAAATACAAGAGGCCAAAACTATGGGCGACGTAGGAGGATTACGACGACGACATGAATCTATGCAGGAGATGATGGGGGATGAGTCAAACCACTTCTATGCTGATTACAGAGCCCAGCAGGTCGATGCAGACAACAATCAATTGCGGGTGGAGGCGGAGGTGGAGATGGTGGTGGAATTGCAGAACAAGATAGGGGCAAATGTAAAGCAGAAACCCGCAGTGCAAGTAAAAGTGACAAATGAAGTGGAAAGTGCCATGATGATGATGATGATGACGACGACGATGATGACGACGATGAGTACGAGGGCAACAGATGATGAGGAAAACCTATGGCAACGACGACGATTGCAGCCTAATGGAAATGGCCAGGACAAGGACATCTCTGACATACAAAATATAATGGACGATAGCAGTGGAAGTGGGGATGGCGACGGCGATGGCGAGGAGGAGCTTGTGCGCGTTGGCGGCAGTGCCTTAATGAGCCCCAACGCGCTGCCAATATCGGAAAGGCATAATTTTGACGACAACGACAACAGCAACAATAATATTGCTGGCCACATTGCTGGCCACATTGCTGGCCAAATGGTCGGCGATGAGCAACTATTGCGATTGCAGGACTACAATTTATTGTACAATGCCGAACGGCAGACATACTTTCAGCTGCATTCGTCCAATAGCAATGGCAATAGCAATACCCGCCCCGCAACGCAAAGTCCGGCAATGTCGAGTGGCAATCGGCTATTGCATCAAGTCGTTGGCAATACCCTGACTGCCGCCTTTGGCCTGAATGCGAATGAGGTAAAGGATACCAACATACAAATGACCACACAAAATGTGCAACTGTATGATGCCAACTCGTTGCGACAGTCGCGTTTCAATCCATTCAAACCCACACGGTGAGTTCTGAATGATTCATGTAATGGTTACATCTTATGCCTGAAAGCGTTGAATCATTAATTACGTTGCCTTAAACAAGTTCATTTTGGGCACATTGCGAATGTGAACACCTCCATCAACTTACACTTTACATGTGCTTCAGGGGACTTTGTAACACTTTAATGAAATTTTTATTATTTTAAGTAATTATTTCTGTTCAATTTTAATATCATTTCCGTTGCATTCCCAACAATTTCCATCGAAATACTTTTGACTATTATAATCGGGAATATGTTGGTCCTATGTTTGTGATATTCATATATATTAATACATTTTAAATTCCCAACACTTAAGTACATTGTTACAAAAAACTAACGGGTTTTTCCTCAACATTTTTCGCAGCATCATCATACACGGTTGGCTGGGCAATGCACATGCGAATGTGTACAGTTATTTGGTGCCCGCTTATTTGAGTCTGGGCGATGGTAAATACAACATCTTCACTGTGGATTGGGGCCGAGGCGCCATTGCTGACTATATAACAGCCAGTTATAGGGTGAAACCAGTGGGTCAAGTATTGGCCAAGTTTCTAGACTTTTTGCACAAGGAGGCGGGCATGCGTTATGAGGATCTGCAACTCATTGGCTTCAGCATGGGTGCCCATGTGGCCGGACTTGCCTCAAAGCACGTGCAAACGGGTCGTGTGCGTGTAATACGCGCCCTGGATCCAGCTCTACCCTTTTTCCGTTACGCACAGCAGAAGGAACGCTTGGATAGGGGCGATGCCGACTATGTTGAGGTGCTACACACAAGCGTAGGCAGCTATGGCTTCGATCGTCCGTTGGGTCATGTTGATTTCTATGCCAATTGGGGTAGCCAGCAGCCGGGTTGCTTTTGGCATGAGTGCAGCCACTGGCGTGCCTTTGCTCTGTTCAAAGAGAGCATCGAGTCGATGGGTGTTGCCTTCGAGGCGAAAGGTTGTCCGCCCAGTGACTGGCAGGTGTTGACACGCTTCAGGCGCTGCACGCAGCCAACGGGGCAGCGTCTACATATGGGCGGAGATTTGGGTGCATTATCAATGGAGCAGTTGGCACAGCGCGAGGGAGTTTACTATTTTGATACCGCGGCGAAGCCACCCTACGATGCACTCAAAAAAGAATAATTTGACTATGTTTTTTTTTTTTTAGAGATATTTTCTTAAGTGTGGAAAATCTTGCCATAGATCGAATATTATTCGAATGCCTAAATGTTTTCTACGCGTTGTTAACATTTTCTATATTTAAGAAATATATATATATATATTTCTGAATTAAATAAATAAATACAAATAAATAAATATATTACTAGAAAATTCGGTTTTAAATTCCTGAAATCAACTAACACAACAACTGGTCTTGAGGTCAAATGCAGTTTTGATTTTTCGATGTAATGGAAATCATTTTTTCAAGTGTCCAAAGGGCAAGTTGTTAAAGTCGAGTGTAGGTAGACAGGAAAACTATTAAGGGAAAAAAGCAAATGGGTAAAAAAGCAACAACTGAAACTACAACAACAACAACAATAAAAACAGCAACAGCAGCGTAATGAGCAAATGTGAAGCGCGCATTTTTATTTCTAATTAGTAAGTGCATTTGTGTGTGCGACTCGTATGCTTGAATCTGTTTGTGTGTGTGTGTTTGAGTGTGTGTATTTGTACATTTCTAAAAGCTGCGCTGCAAAATTAAAAAATGCTGCCATGTGTAAAATGCTTTTCATGCCAGTCACAGACGAAAAAAAAGAAACCACCTTGCAACGTGCCTGTATGTAGTAAGCAACAAAAACCTATATAAGCCCCGCAAAAGTAGTTTGTGCTGCTGCCATTTTTTTGTGTATGTATATACAATATTATATATATAAATCTCTTTAAGGCACGCCACAATGAATAAAGTAATTGGATTTGATCTTATGATATGTATATCAATTTCAATTCATTTTTAATCTATTTATCAAGTTTAAACATTTTTAAGCGTTGACATTTAAATTGATTTCTTCATTTTTCAATTGTTTGTTAGATTTGAACAAGTAAAATATAGGTCTAGCCATTAAATGTTAGTTATCTTAAAGGTCGTTTGTGTGAAAGTTCCTGGAAAAAAAATACTGTCACTGGAGTAGAGCATGCATGCATGCAACAACGGACACCCGGCATAGACGTCAGCCAGCCGCAAATTATGAGATTTTGTGTAATTTGTAGTCTGCTTTTTGGCGCGAGACCTACATAAATTACACACACAAAACACACACACACACACATACACACTTGGTAACACATTTAATAGAATGAGACAAAAGGCCATGCAAACGCTAATGCCAACAAGTTGGAAAATTACCATTGATGCTCTCCTTTGAGATACTCTACACCAAGCAAATGATAAAAATATATTCGCTTTAATAAAGATAAGTTTTCATATCAAATTTTGTCAATAACGATACTTAATTAAACAAACATTTTTTATGTTGATTCGGTTATGTAAATAAAATAAAAACTTCAAAATACCCCGTGTACTTATATATGTAAAGGGTATAAAAAGATCCCGTCCGCAAATACCACAGCACAAGCATCTCCTCTCGTTCTCTTTCACCGGCTTGCCACACACAGTGCACTGTCTGCCGACACTTTGGTGCTTGCATATTGCATGCTGCATACTTGTAGGCGCATATAGCATAAATCGCACGTTTCGCTCGCTGCAGCAGCACAGCTTGCTGGCCAAGTTAACGACTTGGCACTGCCGCCACGCATTACGCTTAAATTGGCCCAGTGTGTCTGTGTGTGTGTGTGTGTTTGTAGGTGTGTGCCAAAATGTTTGTAATACTTTTGAAAGGGGCCTCAACAAAAAGACGGAAAAAAAAATGGCGCACGGCTGCCATTAATGTGATTTCTTTCCACATCATTTGAGTGAGCCCAGCCAATTGGATAGCGGCCCCCAATGGGAACGTGAGCAATGAGCAATGACGTGCGCAAATATTTGCCAAAACAAAGACGAAAAAGCAAACCAAAAAGCAAAAAAGCGACCAGATTCTTCTAGGCAGTAGAGAAATGTGGGCTACACATTTTTATGAGGCCACAGAGGAAAAATTCTTTTTTTTTTAGACTTTTTGTCATAATTTCTCCCCTAAGCATAGTAGTAAAATATTTATTTAAAAACATTTTCTCTTTAAAAAAAAGAATAGAAGAAAACTGTCCTCTGTATTTAGATTAAAATGTTGCAGATGTGTTGCGCGTGTAGCGTGCAACAAATTGCATATAAAGTATATTGTTTTTAAAGTCTAAAAACTTTTTGTTTATATTTTTAGGTTTGTTACTCTGAGCCTGGAGCTGAGTTAGGCACTTGAAAAATGTCATAATCGACTCGCTCTAAGCTGTTAGGTGGTTAACCCACTGTTGAACAGTTGCTTCGGGCAACGGCCTGGAAAGGGTAGAAAGGACCTTTTGGTTTTGGTATTTATGGACAAACTTTCGTACGGCTGCGGCGGGAATAAAGTGTCTTAATAAAATTTGTACACTTTTGCATTTAGGAACTTGTGACATTTTTTGAATGAAGGCTATGCGAAAACAAATTAAATAATTATATTTTTCTTGAACTTGATAAGAATTACTTTATTTAACAAACATTTTATACACTTATCTCATTTATAAAAGTAATATTTGAGCAAGAATTAAATTAGATTGAATTGTCTGACGTAGCTATAATGTGTTATCAAACTTGCTTACCAAAGCATGGATTCTAAGTAATTCATATTTGTTGACTTAGTTTTTGGTTGTCAAGTCAAACTTTTCGTACACACAAACGAACACAAACAAACACACACACACTGTCCCGAAATTAGTTGTGAAACAAACTCAAATTGCGTTCAAGTTTTTGGCAACAAAATCTTCACTTGATGAACCGAACTCAGCACGACATAAATTGCAGTTGGTATTGTGTGTGGCAGGAACGAAATTTGTGGCACACAAACACAGTCCGTGGTTAACTCTTTGTCACTGTTGTTGTCAGTTGTGCGCTGCAGGCCAAACTGAATCAGGCGCAGACAACAATAAAACACATGCGCTAATTTGTATGCAGTTGTTCTTGTTGTTGTTGCTGAACTTTTTTTTTTTACTTTTTTTGTTGTTCAAGACGCTAACGAAAAGGGGTTGCAAAAAAAAGACACTGAAATACAGTCGACACCGTCACTTTGGAAGCCCTGCAAATGTGTTGTCGGCAGTGTCCCCGCCCCGCCCCGCCCTCAAAGTTCACAACCACAGTTGATTTAGCTACTGAGAAATGAACTGAACACACACACACACACAACTAGTAAAGAGAGGAGCTCAGACAATGCATTCCTAATTCCTTACAGGCTTAGATCCCTTCTTACCTAAACCCTCTAAGCCTTTGCCCTTCCCTCACATACACACACACAAACACACACACACATTTTTACAAGTAGCTGGCGATGTCTTTTTGGTTTTGCCACCGTCGTCACCAACCTGCCATAAAGTGTCGCGTCTCGCGTTTCCTTTGTAGGTGCCCCGCCCGCCCTGCTTCTATCCAATCCTAAGTTCCTTCCTAGCCTCTGCCTGTCAGTGACGTTTCCTGGCGGTTTGGCGTGGTGTGGTGTTTTCAGTGCGTGCTTAACCCGCAATGGCTTCCGGTGCACGCACTGCCACATTTCAGTTTGTTACTGCACACACACACGAACACAAAAAGTGCACATTACTTGCCACGATTTTGTCGGCTTTGGATGCACTTACACAACCTATCCTTATCTCTCTCTCTCTCTATCCCTGTTTCATTATGGGTATCTCTCCCACTTTTGCAGTTTTGTAATAAGCATAAGGATTACATATTTTTTTCAACAGGCTTTGAGTGCTGCCTTGGGCCTAGTAAAAACAAGCTCAAAGTGCAAAACTGTCAATGCCATCGGAAAGAAGGAAAAAAGAAAAAAAAGTAAAACAAGAGATGAGCAAAGAAAAGAAATAAAACCTGCAACTTGTTTGTTGACCTGCAGCAAACAAACACACACACAAATGTACACAAAAAACAAAAAGGGAAGACATGCTCGACTAATAGATAATCTGTAAAGGGTTTTAAGTGAGGCAATAAACAAGAATTAATTTCATACCCAAAGAAAATAATTTATATACTAATTAAACTTTGAAATATATGCAAAAAACACTTTAGCTAATAATGCTTATGGCAAAATACGTATAACATTATAAACATGCTTTTATGAGTTTCAAGCTGCTTTAATATGTATCGGCAAGGTGTGTAGCCAAGGTTACTCATTTGGCTAGCTACAGGGCATAAAAACCAATAAAACACAAGTTACACAAAACGGTGGCAAAGCTGTGTGTTTCTCCTCTCGGTGTGTTTAGATGCATCACGTTGTAGCATGCGTAGCAGCATATGTATGTGAATGCTTGGCTCACAGGACAAAAACTAGCCAGCAGGTGGTGAACGGCTTGCCCAACAGTAAGCAGAGGCAACGTGTGGCAAGGTGTCAAAAGATGTCGCTGCAGGTGGTTTTGTTGTTACTGCTGACATTAAAGTCAAAGGATCATTTTATAATAGTATGGTTGAGCTTTGTGTTGTTGAACATTTAAAGCATACTATATATATACTATATGCTTAAAGTCAGTTCAACATAATTAAGGCAAATTCTCAGAGTTTCAAGCTGCAAAATATACATGCAACATTTGCTCAACATAAAGAATATCAAATTCAATACAGTGTCAAACAAACCACTTTGTGCTAAATTTCAATGTAAAACTTTGGAAATCCACGCAGACACTCAAACAATTAGTTGGCAAATGAGATCCAGAGCGGAGGAGGGTTGGCGGTAGATGGGTGGTGGGAGATGACTGCAATAAGGATGAGAGAGAGCTAGCTGAAGCGTCGTCCGTCGTCAACTGAAGCCTTACCAAAAAGTTTCAGTTTTTGCGCAAACAAATTGGATTATTCGATTACGTGTTTGTACCAGCGAGGCAGGTAAACAAAAGTGAGGGCTGGCTAGCGACACAAAGCGGGCGAGAGAGAGAGAGAGATAGAGGGAGAGAGTGAGTGAGGACAGAGCCATTGACGATGGCAATTTTGTAAAGCGGCCAATGGAACAAGAACAAGTTTTGTAGGGGCGCTCGGGGGGAGGTTTTATGAGTTTAATGCAGGGATTGTGCTGAGGGGTTCAATTTAAAAATCAAAAAAATTACAACGAAAACATTTTTCCTTTGTCTTTGAATTTGATTTATGTTGGACGACAATTGTTTGCCAATTGCCAAAGGTTAAAATCTAAGAATAAGGCAAACAGTAAAAGCTATATATATTGATTTCATAATGTAAATGCGATAGAAATTACATTTTGATGCTGCATATTTGAAAACTGTTTTCAATTCGTTAAATGTCGTTATTGCTTTTATGAAATGCAAATGAAAGAACGGAGGTTAATTTGACTAAAAATAGCTCAAAAAGAAATTCGTAAAAATTTTTTTAGTTTAAAGCTCAGACAGCAATTTTGAGTGAGGCCAGCAAATAGTTCAGCATTTCTCAAATCAAATTGAACTCGATCAGATTGCCTATCTGTATAGGTTTCAATGAAAGTTATTTCAGAAGACTGCGTTCGAAAAGTCAGTAAAGTCGGCATTTTTATGCCGAAATTGTCTAGGTCTAAGTTGGTTTAAACTTATTCAATTAACGATAAAGCTGTCTCAGTTCACTAGAATAAATAGATCAAATTCTATTGGCTAGGGAAACAAACTCAAATAAAATCATTTTTTATTGCTTGCTAATTGACTGCTTGAGTCGATAGCCAAAGAATAAGGGAAGAGAAAGTAACCCAAGCATGTGTATGAGCAAGCAAAAGGGACAAGCTAAATGGCTTCGTATATTGGCGAGTGGTCCTAATAAAATTAGAGACCTCGATAGAGGAACAACAACCATAAGTTACCTTGTGGCAGGAACCAGCAGTGGACATCAGTTACCTTTTACACAGACAAATTAAAAGTCAATATACCAAAGGGAAACAAAATTTATTGTTTCAAGCTCGTTGGAATTGTTGGAAAATTGTGTTTGGTTTTTAAGGTTCGGTGGTGGTAAAGCTGCAGCTGCAGATAGAGTGGTTTGTTCGTCCTTTTTAATTGATTTATATATGTATCGTCTAGTCTGGTATGTATGTGTATGTATATGACTACAGGTGGCATATGTTGCAGCAGCAGCTTTTCATTTATTTATTTGATTTACTTGCCCGCAGTTGTCAAATGTAAGCAAGCAAGCAGCTGCTGCTGCTTTGGGTACTGCCAATGGTGCGTGTGAGTGATTTTTAATTTATATTTAAATATTCCAAAGGCACATCTAAGGTCATCGAACAAATATATGTATGTATGCGCCAGACCCTTTAACTTATCCAACACGAAAGACTTTTTTATTTATTAGTATTTATTTTTTGGATTCAGCCTTAACTTGTGGCTAGTCCTAATGAGCTGTGGGCAGCCCGCAGCACAAGTGACGACAACGACCACAACGACGACGACGTAGCAGACCAAAACAAACAAGCAAACATGCACGGGCGTGTTACATAGAAAGGCGTTAAAGTATAGTGTGAAGCAAAGTAGGCGAAAAGGCGGGCCAAAAGGAATGGGTTGGATTATTTGGGTTCTTTACTTTACTTTGATACGGTCAGAGGACGTTAAGCATGTGCTAGTTATGCACAATCGATAGATACTTAAGGCCAAAAGTATGCGAGCATTTTGCTGACTGGCCGACAATTAACCCTTTACGTGCCAATTGCTAAATAAATTTGTTGGCACATGTGTGCGTTTGTATGTGTGTGTGTGTGTGGGTTGAGCTTGAAGTGCTCGCAAAAGTTGATTGAAAAACTCAACTCTTAAGTTCTGCGTGGCAACAACAACAATAACAAAAAAGAACAACAACAATAGCAAACTAAATCAGCACGAGAAATCAACGTCATCGTCTTCCTCTTTGCTTGCTCGGCATTTTAATTGGCATTGCTGGCAGGTAAAGTGTGGGACGGGTGGGGTGTATGAGTAGACGTGGGGGAAGTATGCCATTAAAAAGTTGACTTTAAGCTATGCTGGCAACGCCTCAAGTTAGGAAGCAAACAGCATTTGCGTAGCTATTTGGCCAATCAGCACTGCATAGCGCCTTGCGTATACGTAATTTAATTAAAGTTTATGTTCGCCGTCTCCTGTTGCCATTGTATTGTATGTGTATGTATATGTGTTTGAACGTATTTTAATGAGGTTGAGCCATACAATACGCATACGCCGTGTGTAACTTGAGGAGTTTCATAGCAGCTGCCATTTATGGCCACAAACACATTGAATTCGGTGTGCGGAAAGCAGATGAAGAACTTAAGGTGAAGAAGGTGTATATTCAAAGCAACCAGCTTAAATCAATGAAAATCTGTCGCTCAATCGAAATAATTTATTCATATAGAATATGAGTAAAATCAATTTGAATTCCAATTATTCCATGATTTGCACAATTGTTGGAGTAATTGGAAAATCCTTAAGGTAATATTAAATTATAAAATCATTCAACTCATGTCAGTTGAATCAACTGAATAGATACTATATGAAAATGCAATGTGACAGTGCTAACAGGATATCGTTTAGCTTTCTCTCTCATGCGGAACATCAAATATTGCAAACACACACCCACATTCAACACATACAACGACAATGAACTCACTACGAGTTGCATGCAAATGCACAAGGGAATCAGACAAAAAAATATATATATATATATATTTCAAAAGGGTTTAAAGGGGGAAGGAGCAACATCGAACGAGCACGCAAAGGAATGTGGAATCACATGCCACAATACAAATTGAAGTGCTCTACATTATAATTCATTGCACAAGCAATATGATTTTTTGCAATTCCAAGCTGTAATCGTCCGAGAACTGAAGCTGAACGGCGACAAGGCAGCCAGCAACTTTTAACAATGACATTCACTTTTGGCCAGCCAGAACCAGAACCACGAACCCCACCGTGCGCAGTGCAACTGTATGTTGCATATGCCATGTGTCCAAGTCTGCATCAGTATCAGTAACTGAATCCCGGGCAACGACAAGTTTCATTTTAAGTCAGTTTTGCTTCTTTTTTTTTGTTAGTATTTCAGTCACATAGTTCCCTTTTCCTATTTGTTTGTACTCTCTCTTTCTCTATCACTCCACCCTCCATTGGTTGCGTTTATTTACTTACAGTGTGTTTGCCATGAGTATGGAGTATATATGTATGTATGTATGTCATTCCACGACTCGCATTGCAGCAGGACAAAAATTAAGCAATTTCAGCAAAGTGAAATATTTTTCTCACTTTATTTTTTGTATGCAAATTTTTTTATTCTATTTTTTTTTTGTTTCAATAAAAGCTTCTTTTCTGTTTGCGTTTTACAATTTAAACTTATTGCTTAATTGGCAATGGCCCAATGGTTATTCAATTGTTGTCATTTGTTTAACTATTTAAGTATTTATTAAGCTCAATCCCTAGTCAGGATACATTTCCTTCATTTCCTTTATAGCTCATGCTATAAATTCTGCAAACTTTAACAATTTTAATGAGTAACAAAAAAATAAAACTCAACAATCCAAAGTACTCACACTTAAACTTATTCCCAACTCCGCTGCACATTTTTACTTTCATCTGTTGGCGCGGAATTCGCGAACTCGTTTTTATGCCAATTACAGTGCCAAAAAAAAAACGAAAAAGGAAACAAAAATATGAAAACAAATCTTCTGTAGCCACAAAATTCAAGTAGCCGCACATCACAAAAGTTGCTGGCATAAAATTTATTAAATTTAAAAGCTGGCTCGGTTTGTGCGATTTTTTTGTTTTTCAAAAACAGTCAAAGTTCATATAACAAATTTGTTGTTGTTTGCTTTTTGAAAACGAGAGGGAAACAAAACACAAACAACAACAACAACAGAAAAAAAAACATTTTGTTTTTCTTTTTATGTTGATTTGATAAATTTTAATGCATTCGTTGAGATGGCAAAAGACGAAGCAGCTGAAGAGTGTGAGGCACAAAAAAAAAACAAAGCGAAACGAAACGAAACAAAACAAAAACTGTTGGCACAGTCACAACTTTTGCCACACAGCATTATGAAAATTAAATGAAAAATAATCTTAAATACATAACGTATACGACACGTTGCCAATGCTAAGTTTTCTTTTTTTATTTCTTCGCCCCGCATATGTGTGGGTAGCCTTTGGCAGCAGCACTTGGCATTTTTTTTTTCTGGCTGTAAAGCCTTAAAGAGCATAACGTATGAGCATTAAAAAAAAGGAAAACAGAATAAATACGCTGAAGAGCTTATTATGAAGTATAATATATATCAAATTCTACTACTAAATGTGCTTCTTATACAATTCCTAACTAAGAGAGAGGTTGCGCCCTGCTTTTTTCTTTATATATTTCTGCCGTAACCCGTTTATGGTATATTTAGAAAGGATTTACAGTGCTTACCGCGTGTATATAGGAAAAGTAGTCGGATTTAGCTTATCAATATAGGATACTAACCTGCAAAGAAATAGTAGAGAGGGAAACGAGAAAAATGCGATTATAATGAGGGTTTAAGTTTATTTAAGTGTGTAATGAAAGCTATAATCTAATGAAAGAGATATAGAGCATCAAAATAAATATCAACAACATTGACTACACGACACAATCTAAAGATTCAATTTTACTTTTCTTTTATTATTAAATTTTCATAAACAGCTTAAGGGCCAAGTGTAGTTTATTATGCAGCAAATTGCATTTGGATTGTTGTTATTGTTGTTGTTGTTGTTGTTGCTACGGCTGCTGCTTGCTGGGAGAAAAATAAACACCAAAGTAGAGGGAAGCAAAACGGAGATCAGGATAATTTAACGCTGTTGACGAAAGTCTATAAAAAAAAAAATGCGCAATAAAATCAGCAGCAACAGCAAAAGCAACTACAAATGAATACCGGATGTTTAAGTGTCATCAGAGAAATAGAGAAAGCAAATAGAAATAAGACGACGAGAACGAGAGAGAGAGAGAGAGAGAGATGGTGTAATGTGGGAGGGAGGGTATATCAAGATTAACAAGTTGAAATTGACAGTTGTAGGGGGGTGTTGCTACGCTAACAATATAAGCACTGCTTAATGACAAGCATTAAATAGGAGAACGTGACATTTTAAAGGTTTGCAACCACCCAAGTTAACCCAAGACACTTATGTATATTTATATATGTATTTTGACTTTTTTATGTTTTTCAACTAAGTTGCTGTGCTGTGATGTTCAACTAATTTCAAACTTGAAATGGACTTTTGAACTAGTTGCCTGTTGCACAACTGTTGCTCTCCTTTGCTGATTACGTGTTTGTCTGTAGAGCTTAAGCATAAGTTAACACAAAAAAGAAAGTTCAACTCTAGTTAAAGTTTCATCTTCTTTAAGCAAGTTTTTATTTCTTAGTTGTTTTTGCTTGTTTCATCACTGTTGAGCACACATACACACACACACATAGCACAATCAATAACACACTCTCGAGTCACAGAACTTTTCGTCAAAGTAACATATGGCCAAGGACGCAGCAATGTGGCACGTGCCACGTTTCTGTACTTCTTACGCTGCTTCTGTTGCTCTCACAAAATTTGATTTCTAATGGCAACAATTTCTTTACTTCTTTTTATATTATTTTTTGGCAAAAAAAACTTTAACAAGGCAACGACGACATCAGCTGCAGAGAGCAAGACGAACAAGAAGGACACGTTGTGCACGCTTCATGGCCGCTAGTTTAATATTGCTCTGTTGCATGCAAGATTTATGACGTGTTAGTTTTTTTTTATTCTCTCTTTTTACTTTTGAAGTGGAGTTGCCATAGCAGTTGCAACATATTCACACCCACATACATACATACATACATAAAATGCGGCCAGCATACATTTTTTTTTTGCCCATTTCAACTCATCCACTATTTGCACATGCATATGCATGTTTAAGCGAGGACATGCAGTTTTTGTTCCTTTGGCAAATGGCGCTCATTTTTTAATGAGCGCCCCGGAAATGTTTGTGTGTGTCTGTGTTTGCCTGTGTGTGTGTGTGAGTGTGTTTGGTGTCTCTTTGATTTATGAACAGCGCAGGACAACTGACATTTCGCGTTTGACTATATATATATATATATATATGTATATATGAATGTAAGTATTTGTGTTGGGACATTGGTTTTAATATTGCCGAGTGGCAGGCAGCAGCAGGCACAAAATTATTTTTAATGTGTCGCACGAATATGAAGTATCCTTGCATCCGTACTTCTCCTCTCCGCCTCTTCTCCTGCCGGTCTGTCTGTCTGTCTGTCAGTCTTGTTTACTCATTGATACTGTAAGCGCGCCTGCCTAAAAGTTGACTGCAAAAGTCCTTAAACTGTATTTACGCAACGCACACGCGTCCATTAATCAAGCAATTTATCAAACATGTCATTTCACAGCAGCAGCAACAACAACAACAACATTTCGGCATTTGTTCGCATGGGGGGAATTAAGAGTGTTGGAAATGGGAGTATTTAGAATTTGATCGTCATTTGGTGTAGTAGATTGTCTGTTTGTTGACTAAAATAGAAATGTGAGCAGACCAGAGCGATTACCCAAAATCGTATATGACACTCTCAAAATGACGCCAAACAGTACTATGGAATAAATAGCAATATTCGTTTGAAGTTCGAAACAGCTATTACTGTTACCAAAAACTTCACGTCCTATCCCATTGTACACATTCATTCAACTCAGGAAGTTGACTAAATTGACTGCTGTCTCGATCTGAGTGAGGAACTGTGTGTGTGTATGGTAGGTGTAGTGTGTAGTTTCGATTTGACATCAATGTGGCTATGTTGTTGTTCGTGTCTTTGCATCAACCACAAATTCTGGGCCACGTCAAAATCTTAGGACTTGTCAATCAGCTTGAGCAGCTTTATAAGTGTATGTTCAATGTATGTGTGTGTGTGCCTTGTAATGCAAAACCAGCCAGAGTCAATTATGTGCTGCCTTAAAAGCCATACAAATGCAAACAAGTGCGGCCTTTGGCTTGGCTTGGCTTAGCTCTTAAGGCACTGCCACAAGGCAATCCCCAGCTCCAAACTCTTAGTCTCAGTTTCGATAACAGCATAAAAGTATGCTACGTTCTTTGCTTGCACACACACCACCTCGCATACATGCGAACAATTGCATACATAAGCAGAATAAAAGCTTATAGTTGATCAAGTGTGAGGCATTGAGAGGGGGCGAAGGCTTAAAAGAGGTTAATAAGTGTGGACACTGTCGGTGAAGCTTGAAATGAAGCTGGAAAAACGCAAACCTCAACTTGCGCTCATACTAAGATGTTTGTTTCCCAAGCAAAAACAATTCAAGGGGTAAGCTAAGATGTGTTTTAGTAATGGATATATCGATTTTGTCCAATTCTAAAGACTTGTTAAGTCATGGCAAAAGCTTGAAATCTCAGCAGATTAGTTTTCAAAGTGTTTAATCAACTTTATGACTAGGTAAGTATCAATTATGCGTGTGTAAATCTAAGATTTCCATTGCTTTAAAATGAGATTGTTACAGGTTGTATTGATAAATCAATATTGATATTGATAGTAATAAAAATTTTGAGTTTCATTTGAGTGTAATTTGTAACAGAAGATTTATTATATATACTTTTTAGTGCTTTTTTTCCAATTTGTTTGCCTTATTTACTTTTCTTTTTTTCTCCGAACTACTTTTCAATAATTTAACTTTCTCGCTATTCTATTACAGTTTTCCTGGAAATGCAATGTTGTCGAAAAATATAATTGAAATTCCATCAAACAGTCGTCAAAGCGACTGATGCAAGCGCGTGGATTTTATATTGAAATATTGTGTTTTTATATCGAATATATATATTTATTTTTTTATTATAGTATATTCTTTTAGTTTGTGTATCTATTTCAACGAAGATGGCTTTAATATATGCATACACATCATCTGGTTGGATGCTCTTCCTCTTTGTTTCGGTGTATTTTATTCATGTTTATTTCGCAACATCTTCATTTGCATCTTATGCGTTGTTCCCTGTCTCTATCTCTATCTCTGTCTCTGTCTATTGTACGAAGATGTTGTATATTAAGACGTGCCTCTTGAGCGCGCTGAAGAGTTTCCTGCTTTTTGGGTAAGACATATCCTATTTCAGGCATTTATGCATGCTTCCCTGTGTGTGTCAAGCCGTTGCACACGTAATTTGCATGTGTGTCAAAGCCAAAAGGATATGTGACACATATATAAAATTCTTGCTTGCTGGCATACTTATGGCCTCCTTTGCATCTCCCCCGTCCCCCTCCAGCTGCCTTAGCACAAACGCACTTAATCATATCTACATTATTTATATTTTTATGGGGCATCTCATTTTCTTTTCACCGCTTGCACAATTGAATTTTTATGACTTTCCCAGGCCAAAACGCGAACACAACAACAGCAATAAAATCAATTGTAATAAAAAACACACCCCCTAAAAAAAAAAAAACAAGAAAGGTAGCTAGTCGAAAATTTTTATGAGCTGCCATAATCAAAGTTTTTGGTTTTCGGATTTGCACAAAAGCTAAAAGACGTTTTATTATCCTTCAACATGCGACAATTGCAGTAGCCAATAAAATGTACATATAGCGAACATACATATTTCTATTTCCTTTTCTATGTCTAGGACTGGGACTGGGTCTGGATACGTAAAAAGTTGATCCGTCTAGTCATGGTACATTTGTACTTTACGAAAAATAGGAAAGCCCACGCAAATCCACGCCAAAGTCATTTCCGTGCAATAAAAGTCTGGCGCATTGCAATTCTCGCATTTTGCTATTTGAGGCGTAGACGATGAGAGTGCAATGAACCAGAGCCAGCAGTCAGGCAGTATTCAGGAAAACCAGGCAAAAATACATGAAAAACTTTTCGAAACATGGCTGGTGAATTTTGTGTGCCTAAAAGTATGTAAATGTGTAGGGGGTGCAGGGGATTGGTGAAGTTGGGGAAAAGGCCAGCCTGATAAGCAGCCGGCCGACATAGAACAGACGTTACAACAATTGCAACACTCTGACAGCCTTTTGCTGTTGTCCTTTGTTGTTGCACAATGATGGGCAGTGTTTGTCTGTTGTTGAATACCCTTTAGCTTTAAATAGTGTGGGGGTTTATGTTGTAATTCGATATTCAGATATGGATGGCCATTATGTTCTGGGATTTGTTTTTTTTTTTTAGTCAAACCATCTGCCATTAATCTACAAAACGCAAAAGAACAACACAATTGCCACATTTAAAGTGTGACCAGCCTGTTGTAAAAATATATATGGATAGCCATTTTTATGCATCACTCAGAGATAGAAAAAGAAAAAACAAAAAGTAGAATTGTAAAGAACAAAAGTTTATTGCTTTTTGTATTTGTTGTTCTTTCTCTTTGTATTTGCATATTCAGTTTGAGTGTTTTTTGTGTCTGTGTTTTATGTGTGTTTCTAGCATTCAGTTCAGTTGAGTGTGCTTATGTGTGTGTGTGTGTTGTTGAGAACTGGTGTGTCTGTCACGTGCGTTCATTAGTCTAGTTGTGCGTCTAGTTAATGCGGATATTTGCTTTATTTCCCCTAAAAATGTGCAAAAACTGCATATAAACTTGCCAAACTTTAAAAAATGTGTTTCTGACATTCAAATATTATTTAAAAACAATCTAAAATTCTACAGATAAGTTAAGGATTTTAATTTGATTAAGTTTCATTCAGTTTTAAATATATTTTATTGGCCTAATTTTTAAAGGATATTTTTGTCTTTTATTTTCTTTAATGACAGCTGTTGCTGCTATGACTGACTTTCGTCATTGCTGATTTCATTTTGCAAACGTTTTCAAGTTTTGTTTTCGTTTTCATTTGTGCATTTTCTAATTAGCTTTAATTAAAATTTTAATTACCATATAAATCTGGCCATATAAATTGACCAAAAGGTACAAAAAAAAGCTGGAAAAAACCGACCAAAAGGCACTGAAACAGCTGAAAGCAGTTTAAACCCCGCCGTACTTAGTCGCGCTGAGCTGTTGAATTAAGTTCTGGCCTCGAAACTCTGTTAATGCTGCTAACTTAATTAAATTCAAGAGCAGTGTTCAGTTCATGCTTTGCCTTATCCTCCGTTAACTGGGTTACATTTAATTTAATAAACAATATTTCCTTAAATGCATCAGCAAAGAAAAATCCCCACGTAATAATCATTTTGTGTAAACATTGTGAAACTTTCAATGAATGTATAACAAAATCAAGCTTCATTTGTATTTTTTTGTTTGTTTTGTTTCTTAAACTTACAAATATTTTATAAATACACAGAGTACACAAATATTGTAAGAGCTTCATTAATAATTAACATTTAAAAACGGCTAATTGCAGTTTTTGGATTTCGCAATTAAAATACGTTAAATATTTATCCAAATCAAGTTACGCACACGAAAGCAGCAGAAAGTGACAGGAGCAGGGGAATTCAAAATGATTTAACGTAACGAGAGCTTTTTGCATAACATGAAACCTCTGACTTACTGACTGACTGCCTTCAAATGATTGGTTTGGGGGAATGTTAACGGAAATCCAAACAAATGCCATGTTATACAATAAGGTAACGAGGGTAAAAGGGGAGGGTCTGGTTGTGTGTATGTGTATGTCAGAGATGAAGAGCTGTTTGAACAAAAGTTTAATTGAATTTGTGTCACCTGGCAAAAAGGCGCACAACTGACAATGAATTGGCCACACGTTGCAGGAACATATATATTTTTAGAAAGTATCTTTCTGAGAGCTGTATTCAAATCAAATTGGATAATGATTATAGCTTCAATGTGTGTAATTTTAAAAGCACTTTATGGGTCATATGACTAAAGTGTAAAGCAACACAATGCACTCACTCTCAGTGTGTGCTGCAAGTAATTGTCTGCATTGCCACATCCTTTGAACGCCCACACACATGTTACGGTCTCAAGCCACAGACTTGTGACCTCGCCCTGCGAATTGTAGATACCACAATGCAATGTTGCATGCATGTCAAGTAATAGTGTGTGTGTATGCGTGTGGCTGAAATGCATATATATTTACAGTTTCCGCTATTCAAGTCATTATTATTGAGTTGCCATTGACGACTTGCTGCAAGCGTTTGCCATTAAAAGGATAAACGCTTCAATTTCCAATAAGCATCAATCTTTATAAATTGACCTTGAACTTAGATTGCAATTTGATTGCATTGATGATATTATATGCACCACATGTCATGTCATGTGAAAAGTTTTATTTGAATATTTCGTGGCAATTAAAATAGCTGTGGAATGTATAAAGAGACTAAAGTCGACCCACAATCGTGTACATAAAATAAATAAATCCGAAAAAGGTAATATTGATTTTTGTAAATCGCATTAATGGTAAGTAGCTTTATTAATCAATAGCTTCAGTTAAATTCAGACAAACTGTCGGTAGCAGTCTTTAAGGTAGCTGCTTCAAATAAAACCTCAAACAATTTCTGAGAAGCTGAAGAGTTGTGTGTCTGGGTAAACATTTTCAAATAGATAAACGCATTTAAATTGCTAGCAGCAACTGTGAACTTTGCCTCAAGCAACAAAATCATGACCGAAATTTATGTTGACAACGCGTGCTGGGCAAAGCGCCAGTAAGAGGATTTAAATGTGCTGGCTGGCTGACTGGCTGGCTGACTACTGACTGGTTCGTGGTGGGTGGGTGGACGATTTGTCCAAAAATGTGAAATGACCAAAAGAGTCAAAAGCAACTACAAAACTCTTTGCAGTTTGCAGCAAATGCCATGGTGCTTATTAATGGGTCATGCGAGCGTAATGCTAAAGTTTTGGCCAAAACTAAAGTTGGTCTTATTGCTGTTGTTTTTGTTGTTGTTTTTGCCGTTGCAGTGCTTTAAACTTATGCAGCAAAAGTTGCTAACGAAAAGTTTGTGGAAAACGTCGACCAAAACTGGATACTCTGTGGACGGAACGGGGCGGGCCGGTGCGGTAAAGGTGATACCGTCCGTACACACATACACACATATCAGTGGCATTGTATGTGTGTGTGTATATGTGCGTCTGGGTGTTAGTTCATTTTTGGTAATTTCCCAGGCACAAATTATGAGACGCACATTTGCATATTTTACGGCTTACAACAAAGCAACAAGAAGAGCTGTGTGTATATTGAATGCGCGTTATGAAAATTTGCATAAAACACTTTACACTAAAGGCGCCACAAATGTATAAATCATTTTCATCATCATCATCATCATCATCGTTCTTCTTTTCGGCAACATCAACTACAACAGCAGCCCCATGGCATTTTAGTCACTCAATCAGTTGGTCGTGCCAAAGAGGTGAACGCGTGTTGTGTTTGCTTTTATTAAACGATGTGTTCGTCGTGCGTTGGAATCACATCCATGATACAGAAAATATAAACCAAATAGGATTCACCAGGATTATCTGTTATAATTTTAATACTTTAAGACAAATACAATGTGAATTTAATCTATTGACTTAAAAGAAAATTATCTTTATGTTCATAACATAATATCAATTCAAATCCAATCAACAACATTCAGTCAACTTCCACTGTTAATAAACACCTCAGACTCACATCTCTATGTATCGCGGCACACATGGCGTATGCGTCATAAATGCCAAATGTGCCATTGGTATTTGGGTTCAGCGGAAATTTCTCCATTTCAAATCACAATATCGCGTGTTGTTGTTGTTGCTGTTGTTGCTTCGTTTTGCAACATTTTGAAAATTCATGTCAAGCGTCAGGATTGAAAATTCAATGTGTTTGTAATTGCCTGAAATGGACGTTGGATTTGGACTGTGCGTGTGTTTCGGGGCGGAGCATGGAGCACGGGCTTAGCTTATAAATTCTCTTTTGTGTCGTGCAAGGAAATTACGTATACGCACGCAGTAATGTTGCCGTTGGGGCATTGGCACTGGCATTGGCATTGTAAGCTGTATAGGAAATTAAGTGGCTGCTGATTATAAATGGGCAAAAATGGGAGGCACTTAATGGACTGTAGCTTATATTGATTAATAGACCTTGGCTGAGAGTTTGAAATTTTGTTTGTTTTTTATTTCAAGATTTGCAAAGTTAAAGTAAAGAAAAATACAGAAACGAGAAAATTCTCATTAACATAAACTAAGGCCACTTAGAGACCAAGCTAAATCCATTGTGATTTCGAGTTCGAGGCAGCAGCAGCAGAAAAGTTGCAAAATTAAACAGAGCGTGGTATATTTGTAATTTTCCAGTTGTTGACTGTAATTGTCATTTGCCTTAAATAGGAAGTTAGTTAGGGAATTAAGCAACAAGAACTTTTTGCATCCTCTTGTGTATCAATTGAGAAAGTTATTTACATCGCTTTGCTATAATATTGAAATAGTTTCATTAAATGTAGCAACATTAATAATTATCATAAAGATATATCATTTATAATAATTTTTCACTAAAAACGATTGCTTATAGTATAACGACAAAGTTTACAAACATTATGACAAAGTCGCAATACTCTGAACCACACACAAAAGTCAACGTCCAAAAATCGTTTTAGCCCAAAATGCAGTCAAGTGCGTAAATACAGTCAACTGAACCGCATGCAGAAGCGGCAACGGTTTTGTAAACAACGACCAAAATTGGAAAAACCCTAAACAAAAAAAAAACCCAAAAACGAACGAACTTAAACAAAACAACTCAAACTGAGCACTTAGCCCAGAGACTCTGGGCCAACGTTGACCTGCCGCGTAATTAAAGCTGGTGGCAAACTGAAATTCAGTCAGCGCCGGAAGTTGATCACAAAAAAAAAACTTCACAAAAACCCAATCCTTTCAGTAACAAAACACATCCTTTGGGGCCGACACAAGTGTGCTCTATGGGTTTTTTGGTCAGTTCATTTCGGAGCAAGAGCAGTTCAGTTGTCGCCAAAAAAAAAAAACAGATTGAAAGTGCCAGAGCACAAAAAACACACAAACACAGGGGTACAGGGGGCACAGGGGGCATAAAACGGCGGAAAAAATAGGCTTTAAAATTTCAGGGGCTCCAAAAGGGGTGACAATAATTGGGAACTGTGTCGAACAATGCGTTTGGCTTTTGTAATATGTGTCAACTACATACGTATGTACCAACATATGGTGTTCTCTGGTTTCAACTGCAATGTATTTGGAGTGGAAATTTGAACACACTGCCGCGACCATTTTGCAATGAAAAGGTAAAAGGTCCTTTCACATACATATATATGAGGTGAAAATGGATTGCAATAATTGCTGCAATTACGCAAACATAAAATTGAAAAATCGTTCGCTTTGTTTTGTGGCACACACACACACAAAAAATGTTTTAAAATTTATAGCATTTAATAGATTAAAAAGTTGGGGAAAAAATCTGTAAATCTCTATAGAGAGAAAAAACGCCTTTCCGGACCGTATTTGTTTAACTTCAGTAGAGAGTAAACAGTAAAATAAATATTTATTCAAGTTGAACAGAAAATGTTTATTGGAACACGCGTGCACTTGTCAGAACAATACCTTGTTTCTGTTACCTGGTTTTGTGTGTGTTGTTGCCGTTGTCAAATCGCAGCATTTTCGTGGTGCCTACATTTTGGCGCAGCTGCAGCAGCAACCAAAGCAATAACAAAAACAAGAGCAACATCAACATCAAGTTCATATAAATTGCAAACCAATTAAATTTCACAATTGTTGCTGTCAGTATTGCAATATTTTTGTGCTGTTTTTGCCGTTGCTGTTTGCGTGTTTCAAAAACATTTTGTTAAGCATGACATTTTAGCACCTCAAAAACGGCAACAACGACCGATGATCGTTGGCATTTCTTGGCAGTGTTTGGTTCGTGTTATCGTGGCACCAAATGTGGCAGCTGCACGCATTCTGCGCACAACATTTTCACACTTAGTTGAATGGATTTTGTATCCTTGCTTAATGTACATTGCATGGCCAATTTGCATGCCCACCCACGGCAAAAACAACAACGGAAACAACAATAACGACGATAATATACTTAAACGTGCAACAACAAAAAAGCAACAATCAAACAATCATCTAGCTGTATTCTGTTGTTGTTGCAGTTGTAGTTGTTGCACCATTTTAAATAACAAACAACAAAATTTGTTTATAATTACACATTAGCGGATAAAATATTGCGCATGCCACAAAAGTACATATATCGTTTGTGTGTGTGAGTAAGTGTGTTTTGTTATGTGTGTTGGTGTTGTTATTTGTGTGCAGTTATTGCTCACTGCATGTCTGATAGTCCTTGGTATATGGTATATGGTGCATGGTGCATGTCGGACCCCTTGTGTAATTGATGTTGTTATGGCGCCCACTTTTTCTTTTATGATGTGCGCTAAAGTGTTGTCATTATCGCCGATTACTATTGCGATTATTCAATTATATATGTCGGCATAGACATGGACATGGCCAAGATTGTTTGTGTGTGTGTGTGGGTAGTTAAGCTTAGTTCTGAACAACTGACTTTGCTTTGTGTAAAGATAAAAGTTCAAGGCAACTCGACTTGACCGCTAATCCGTCTTCATTTTATCTCAGATATGCGAGCACAAACTGTTAAAATATTCAATGGAAATGCCATTCATAGGCAATCATTGAATCATTGTTGCTCGAAATAGTTTACGGCTAACTGCAGTCAGACTTGCTCATGCATTTAACATATGTGCGTTGTTGCCCAACCAATTAAATGAAAATCGATTGTTGGCTTTGACTTTTGGCAGCTGTGAAACTGAAGCAGCAGCAGCAGCAACAAGAGCTACAAAATTGCTTCGTTTATATCCCACTTAGCCTTGCTGTCAAATTGACAGACACATATATAGCACACAGATTAGGGTTGCAAGAATGTTTCCCCTTGGTCAACTACCCCTTTTAACAATTCCAGGCTTGTATAACTTTTGGAATGACTTGGTTTTGAATTGCGGCAGATGATTTGTTTGTAACTATCATCAGAAGTTAATATTTAAATACTGATTTGACATAAGGTCATGCCATTATAATTGCACTTTACTGCCTTTGAAACGGCACCTTTTGCAACTTAATAGCTAAAACGTGATTCTACACTAGCCAACAATAACAACAAATAACAACAAGTGTATGGTTAACTCACACACACACAAACACACAAACACACACAACACACGCATCGTCCATAAACACGTACAGCACATTTATGAAACATTAAAACGTCTTTTCGGATTGAAACATGGCCTTCGAAGACGACCACCCGCTTTCCAATCATATTCCAAACTTGTTGCATTTTGTGCTCTATATGTTCTCAGTATGTTTAACAAATTGTGTTTGTGTGTGAGTCTGTGTGTGTGGCAATAAAATTATTGTTACAACACACAATTATTGCAATTGGACCCAGCAGGCTGCCCCATTGTGCTCAAGTTGCCAAGCCAAGCCAGTGGCAGCTGGCAACTAGTAAAAGCATTCGATTAAGATATATATATACATATATATATATATATTTATATAGTAAAACGCATTTGAAAATGCTCAAAGGCTTTTTAGGCAATATAAATGTGCAACATAAATGTAACTTCAGAGTAAAGAATTTATAGTTCAAAGAGCTAAACATATTAGGAGCGTTGGGAAATATTTTTTGTTTCTAGCCCTAAAAAGTAGGCCACATTTTTTAAAGAGCTTATGCTGATAGTCAAATATTTTAGCAACCTTATAAATAAATCAAAAAAGCTTTAAAACACGCCTTATTAAATAAAAAAATTATTTTTAAAGGCATAAAATAAAATGGATTTGAAACAAAATGAAATGCAACTACTTAAGCCAACTAGCTACAAAATTTGAAATTTTAAAATATTATTGCAATTTTAATAAATTATTATATTAACACTTGCCAATCGAGAATTGATTTTAGGACAACACACTAGCACATAAAAAACAAAACGATATAGAAATGCAACTAGCTAAAAATCTAATCAGATTAATATCAGTGTATGATGTAGATAAATGTGGGTTTAATTCAGTATATACGATAAGTAAAAGGTAGTTTTTATTATTGTTTTCGGTGAGCAGCTTTAAAGCTTACCTTGTGGCTGTCAGGCAGGCAAACGCTTTTATTGGTGTCTGAAACCTGCAATATACAAAAAAAACCAGAAAAGAAAATGTCGCCACTGGTATCAAAAAATTTTTCAATTGCTCTCTCTATGTAGTTTTTACTTTTGGATTTTTTTTTTTATTTTTTTTTTTGGAGGATATTTGATATTTGCTTTCTCGTATTGATTGGCAAAGAATTTTTGCAATTTAAATCATTTTTTTTGTTTTTTTTTTTTTTAGTTATGGATGAGAGAAGAAGGAGGAGCACATATGTTATTGCTGTCTCTATATATGTATGCGAAAAACTACATTTGGATGCACATTTGATATGCACAGTTTCAATGCAAAAGAGTATAAAGAGTAAGAGTATAGGTATGCTTGTATACGAGGAGAATATTGAGTATGGCCGACCACTTTTACTAGTAGATGCTTTCCGATTAAATGTTGTGTTATTGCTTAGGATTTATTGCATTTATGCTAAAAGGAGCCATATGTATTTACAAAATGCACAAATTATTAGGGTTTGTTAGGTATTTATGGGATTTTACAATATACATATACATTTATAAATTGGGTTAAGACAAACACTGAAAAAAATAGTGAAGCATTTAAAACAACTCCACTTAGACCAGCGCCAAATAACACCAATACCAAAATCACTTTACAGCGCACTTAACAACCTACAAACAAAAAAACAATAAGTATGAAATATTTTGTAGCTACTGGTACCATATTTAATATAAAGGACACAACCTGTACAGTGTACACATAACAACGACAACGACAACACCAAATACAATGTACATGTTAGCTATAAATATATACATAAATAGTGTGAAAAAATGAATTCGACTTGTTAAAAAATGTTAATGTAAAATGCAAACATGTTTGTGGCTGGCAGAAAAGCAATTAAATTTAATTAATTAATTACAAAAACCAAACCGTTTACATTAAGGGAAATTACACACATACACACACACACACACACACACACGTTTTTACGTTGATCAAATACAAAATTATATTATTATTTTGTAGTTTTTAACAACGGAGATTTACAATACTAAATATTTTTTGAAACTCTCATAAATTATGCTATATATTTTTGCATAATTTATATGCAGACAATTTGCATTTTTTTATTTTTTATGCTTGATAGGTTTATGACCGGGGGACAGGTGTTAACGGGGCGTATTATCAACAGTTTAAACTAATATACAGAAATATATACGACTACTTTTTAGCTCTACTGCCTATATATTAATGACACCATATATTATTTAAATGAGCTGCTTACACAATTAACATTTATAGACAACAACACCAAAAGTCAAAATAAATACAACAGCTTATAAAATGAAAACAATTACAGCAACAACAATTACAGTAATAGATATAAATACACATTTATTAAATAATTGTATATAGATAATATGATTTTCTGTGATAATTAGTTCAAATAATGGAAAACCCTTGTACGCGTTTTGTATGATATTGTTTGCATTGTATATTTCTATCATTATATATTTATTGATAGTGTTTTGATCAGTTTTGTTGGATGTTTTGCATAGAAATGGAAAGTGTGTCATTTTCGAGGTTGAAGTTGTGTTTGTTGACGAGAGTGAAAATGTTAATTGAAACTCTTAACGCTTAACTTTCAGCTTTAAGATATAATTTTAATTAAAAAATAATCTCACTAATTCAAATTTTGATGTTAGTCAGAAACAAGTTTTTGAAATGTATTTAATCCCCTAGCTCTCTCATCTTTTTGTCAAGTGACATATATTTAAGAGCTGCTTAGCTACTTTTACCCAGCACTTGAAGCTGTCATCTCTTTAAAAAAGCAACGACAACAACAACACACATTTGATACCTTTTTCAGTTGACGACAGTCATGCATCTTCTACCCTAATTACTTGCGTCGGAGGCTAAAAACCCCGTTTGCTCGACAGGCAAACAAATCCGTGACACCAAAATGTCAACAAGCAGCACTCGAGTCTCATAACTAAAGAGGCTAATGAGAACAGGGACAGAGACATAGAGCAAGAGAGAGTGGGAGAGTTAAATAGATGGGCCATGAGGCGGAAATGCCAGTGGCAAACTCATAATTAGAACATAAATTGCACTCACGAATTCGCACTCATTTCGAAAGTCAGGCAAGTGAATAATATTTATATTCATATATGGTATTCATTTACGAAATCTACTCTTGTTTTGCGTGAGCTAATTCTAAGAAGATCAAATTTAATTAGTTTGATATTAAAATATATTCAAATTCTCGCTCACGCTGATTTCAAATTTGATAAGAGATGAAATGAAAAGATTTCAACAACTGTTTTTTTGGCTGTCGCTGTCGCTGCGATTTTTGGCATTTGCATTTCAATTTGAAATAAATGTTTCGTATCTTGTGCTCTGCTCGACTCGAAATGCGGATAGAAAATGTTTGGCAAATTGTCAAACAAAAAGCATTTTTAATTTCCTGCCTTAAATTGTATATGCTAATACAATACCACTAAAATGTACATAATAATAGACATGCGCCTCCAGCAGCAGCAGCTCCGATTTGTGTCATTTGATAAAAGCAAACATTGGGCATTGGGTGTGTGAGGGTGAGGGAGAGATTGTTGGTTGCAGTTAGGGTATACACATGGTTAATGATTGTTGATCGAAAGTCGGGTTAAATATATGGGTGTCAGTGGTGTGTACAAAAGCTACTATACAATATATATATAATAATTACAAATGCTGCGGGTGAATGAGGAAATAATGGTTGGTTGTTATGCAAAATAGTATTTTAATATTATAATAAATATGATAAGATTAAAAATTATTTACTATTACTATTTACGACTGTCAGTTGCACCCTTATGCATATTTAAATCTTTGGCCAGAGTTGTCGCTTACCTGCAATGAAAAAATAATTGAAATTTTATTAATTTATTGCATTTATATATAAAAAAAAATAAAATCAATGTACAGTTTTATTAACTTTTCAGCACAAATTTTATTCCAATTTTATCCATTTACATAAAACACAAAGGCACACACTTCAATTAAGAATTACATGCATACAATACAAATGGTTTGATGTCTTTTAAACAGTTTTGACTGGGTTTCTATATAATAGGAATGAAAACTGTGTTCAGAACTGAGCATTTACTGAATTCCAGTTTTCAGTCTGAATATAGCAGATGATACCCAAATAAGCTAATGTAGTGAAACAAAAAATAGTTCAAATTTTCATCTTTCAACTGGACAATCTAAAAAGAATCCCATGACCGTAATGCGTTTTGGCATGGATTTTAGAGTTTAGTTCTAACATTCTCGGCAGATTATAACAGTTTTGCAATGAAATTACTTTTACTTTGAGTATATTTTTTTCATCCTTGTGCGCTATTTGACAACACTGTCAGCTTTTTGATATAAAGGGCCATGGTAGCGTTCACTTTTTATTTTTTTTTAGCGTTGTCAGTTTTGCATTTCAGTGAGCTTAACGCACAAATCTGACACACGAGTTGAACAAAGTGAACCTACAAACAAACAGACAAACAGATATACACAACATATACATATACATACAACAAACGTAGTAAATGCAAGTGAGTAAACTTGTTAATGCTTCACAATATGACGAGAGCTGTGTATCTGACAGTACATATTCGTACTTGTGGGGCTTTAGCCTACGGCTTTTGGCCGTTGTTGTTGGTTGGGTTGTTGTTGTTGCTGTTGCTGTTTTTCTTCTCTTGCAGCAGTTGATGCCGCGCCGCTGTCTCTGAGGTTGACTGGTTACGCATTTGTTGTAGTTTTTGTTTTTGTTATTATTATTGTTATTATTATAGCTACCATAAACTGCATTTTAATTGCATGCATTCGCTTTGTTATTTCACATTTCGCATGCATTTTGTTTTGCATTGCTTTGCTTGTTGTAGTTGTCGTTAACCTTGAGGGCCCGCCGCCCCACAAAAATCGTTGGCTCGAAATAAAAAAAAAATAAATAAATATCTGCGCGCTGCTTGCTGTCAATCTCTCATACATGTAAGACTTGCCCGCATATAAAATAAATAAATATCATATATGTACCGTATATAGTATTTTTCCATTTGTCGCCAAAAAATGCAAATAAAATATTTATAATTGCGCATGAAAAACCAAAAGCGTTTAAAACGTTGACCGGTTTTGGGTAGATTTTCATTTTTGGTCAGTTTTGAGTCACTCTACTTCCTGCACTGCAAAAAAATCATTAACAAGGAATGTGGCACCGTGGCATAACGAAAAGTAACCTTTGGGTCCTGCTACTTCCTGCACTGCAAGCAAATCGTATACAAGGAATGTGGTTTCACCTTTTATTGTTTGTTCCTTAAGAATTTATTCAATTATTTGTTATTCATTACGGGTTTTTATTACTTTCAGTATCAACAGCTCCATGCAATGTTTACTTAATTAACAGAGTCCTGGTCAACGCTTGATATAAACTCAAACATATGCATAACAAATATTCTTCGTGACTTTTCATCGATTTTGTGCAGTTTAACGAGGACAACACCAACACACACACATACACATACACATACACATACACATTCGGGGAGCAGTTTTATGGTATATCATTTAATATGCGTTAATTATGCCATTTATGAGCTCCCACAATATCACATTTTGTATTCGAGACATATGCGTTAAATTGCTGTCATTAAGTGGCGTTTATCATCAAACTTTTAAATGATGTGGTTTTTGTGCAAAACTGACATATGGCCATTAAAATGGAGAACTTCAGATTTCCCTCTCCCTTCCCTTCCATCTGGTCAACGAAATTACAATTGACAACTACTCAATTGTCAATAGCCTCAAAAGTTGACATAACATTTACAAGTAAACTCGTAAGACTATGTGAATAAGGTGACAAACAATTGGCAGTGAGAAAGTATCAGGTGTTTAGTCTATTAATTTAAAATACAACAACCCTCGAAGTTATAGCAATAAAAATGGCACACACCAAATGGACGAAACCGTAGACGACCGACACCGTAAACGAAAACAAACAACATGTAAAGTGCAGTAAAAACAATAAAAACAACAGTTTTGAACAAAAATAAAAAATTTGAAACGACACTTGTCCGTTTTTGTTTTTAGGCATGAAGGCAAAAGGGAAACAAAGAAAATGGATACAAAAATTCGGTTCAATTTGTATGTAAATGTATATTTTAATGGATGTGAAAAGTGATGGAGATAAAACTGTCAAATATAAAAACTTCAAAAAATAACCGTTATCTGAAACTCTCTTAAAGTGGGCAAAAGGGCCAGCATGACTTTTTGTTCATTGCAACAAGTTGTGCTTTGAAACGGAAGCAATTTTCGTGTTTATTTTTAAGGATGGCGCAACTAAAAAAAAACTCATCTTAAACACACGTTTTACCCGTAACACAAACACCGTTCTTGACTATTCTGACAAGCAAAAAACTGACACGAAATAACTATTTGGCAATGTAGAAAATATCAAACAATTGGCAGAAGAAAAAAAAAACATTCTCAAGCATACGATGCCGAAAAACACGACACAAAGAACACAATACACAACAATAACAAACAACAAATAATCGAAATCGTAATAGAAATTGGACTTATCACAAACACACACACAAAATGCAAGAGTGTGTGTGGTAGGCGTGTTTGTCTGTCTGTATGTGTGTGTGAATGTTTGTAGTCTACTTTTGTGCCACACTTAAAAGCTGTCTTCTTGTGCGCAGCAACTTTATACAAAGCCAAAAATCTTACAAATACGAGACTAGTTTCAGTTTTTACAAATATATATAAAATAAATGTAGGTGTGTAAATGTGTATGTTTTGACAAGAGCCGAGCAAATAAAAGCAAAGAAAAATGTTGATACTATTTAAGTGTTACAAATAAGGCTTATTTTGCAAAAAGATCAAATGCTTAAATCTCTTTCACTGGCAACTGAATGAATTTTAGATATGCAAAAGTCAAGTAAAATAAATTTTTAATAGAATGAATCGATAGAACTTCAATAATTTTCGTGTTAGTTTTGTTCCCAAAAAATAGATAACAGAGCATCTCTGAGTCGTTGATAATCTGCAAAAGTTTCATTTCAATTTTTTTGCAACAATGAAACGGAAATGGGTGTTGTATCAGTTCGGCTTGCTTTGCTTTGCGTGTGTGTGTGTGACGGCATGTGTGCAAGGGTGTGTGACTATGTGTGTGTGTGTGTGGTTGTGTGTAACTGGGTATTTTGCGGGTGTGCGATATGCGAAGCGAAACGAATTGCCGCTGTGCCTCCGGTTGCTGTTTTTGCTGCTTTCGGCTGTTTCGGCTAGAGAAAATCAGCGAAATGGCAGCTCAAGTACAAAAACTTGGCGAGACACAACCGCAGGAATGGGAACCTGACAGGGTTACTGAGACACGAGCGGGGGATGGGTGGGGATCGGTCTCGAAGGACAAGCACAGCATGGAAGGAAAGGAAGCCAGAAAGGAACACAGAGAAGAGTGAAGAGGACGACAGCAGGACGGTAAGCAACTTTTTAGCTATTAGTGTGTGGCACAAACAAACAAACATACATGCGCACCCACACACACACACCCAAACACACAGACACATACATAAAGGGTTACAGAAAATAGGGGCCACATTTTCGTTTACTGTAAATATAATATTTTATTGTACAATAAATACAAAAATGGCGCGCTACTTCGCCTTGGCCAGAAAAACGGATTCATAACATGAAATTGCTTTTCATGATGGGCACAAAGGAAGCCCAAAAAACATACTCACACACACACACACACACACGGCCGAGATATGCACACTCACACATGACTGGCCCTTTATATATATAGGGTTTCTATTATTATTATTATTTTGGTGCTGTTGTTGTTACTATGTTTGTAGGCGGCTATTCTTGTTAGCTTTCGTCGGGCATGTCCATGTCCATTCATGGTAATGGTTAGATATTACTACATAGACGAAACATTTGATAACTATTTCATTTAGAGTAAAAACAGCAGATCTAAGCAAAATGGTTGCGCCGAATACCCTTCCTAGCAATTTTATTGACTTGATAACCGCTTTATGACTTCTAAAACTTAATGATTGAAACATTTTTCTTTAATGATTGAAACAAGAATAAGAATATATTTAATATTGACCAAGAACTGCCTATAAACATACTCAATTACGCAACGAAAGCACCCATCGCAAGGGTATTTTAATGAAAATGTGCTTTCTTGAAAGTAAGCTTAGCCTTTCCGCATGTTAAGCGTAATGAGAAATATGAGAATGCATAATATCCTGACGTGGGTGAAAGCCCAAAAATACGTTGGTGGTAAACCAAAATTCTAATGTGCTGATTTGCGGAAAACTATGATAAATAATGAAAACTAACTAAATCAATATTATTTTATATCCAATCATAAATATTTAAAGCTTTTAATGGGACACTTAACTGAATTTATAATGTAGCTACAATATTTATGGTTTTGAAATAAAAACATAATAGTAATAAATGTGAAAACATTTTCATTTTTTCAAGTATATAATTTGTGTTTTTGTTCATCCTTAGAACATAATGGCATAACATACACAAACTGTTATATTTATAAATATGTGTGCTTGTTTATTCATTTATTTATTTACTCTTCTTGATTGCTGGCTTCCAACAACAAAATTCGGGTCAAAATCAAATTTTGTGCCGCGAGCTGCGGCGTCGTGTGTCAAATTTTGGGCGCAAACAAAACGTGTTAAAATTTGTAAATATTTGCATACATCGCAAAATAAAAAAGCATTCACAGCGGTTTATAGAATTTCATAAGCAGAAAAATATGTATATGCATATTAGATGCTAAGAAAAATAAAAATGATCCAATTGAATGTTTGTGCCATAAAATTGATCGATTTACTGAAATTCTGAAATCAAGTGCTGGCAAAAACTATTTATGCATATGTAAAATCATATTTAAATGTCAGTTTAAACTAAATTAAACTGACATTTCTAATTTTTTCTCATTCTATATAAAAGCTTATGTTAAGCTATAAATATATTTGTTTGCATTTTAAATAAGTTAAAAGTTGATTTTCACGAGTACGTTATTTGCTTAGTTTGTAAAAAAAAAACTTTTCCTCAACAACACGACTTTCATTTTCATCGGCACCTCCACCACCCATGTGAATACCATTTTTATGCGTTTCACATCACATCAGTGACAACAACGGCCGCAACAACAACAACAAGCTGAGTGAGTGTTGAGAAAAATATACACCTGCTCCATTTTCCTAGCCGTAACGCTCATTTAAGCTTTGATGGCACAACAAAGTTTGCAACGCAACTAAAAAAAAAAAACTACAAAAGCAACAAAGCGTTTGCTGTTTTAATAGATGTTTTGCGGTTGACGTATTTGTTGTTGTTTGCAACATAGTTATATTTTTTTAATTCAATAAGTCTTCAACACTTTTAATTAATAACGTTACACATAATTGCATAGTCACAAAGTGAGAAGTTGGAAGAGTTGTGTCTGTTGAAACATTAATTGATATTTAATTACAGTTTTGGAAAATAAAAACCACGCCTCTGTTCAATAAACAAGAAATTGTTTTTGGTTATTAAACTATTTTAGAGCATTGACGATTGACGATTGGCTTGATTGCTCCACAAGGTTTGGAGCTGATTTTGGTAGTGCAACCAAACTACTATTATGCCAAAGTTTACAAGTAGATTTAAGAGTTCAACATTATATTTTTAACATAACGAATGACAACTTGGAAGTGAACTCGTTGCCACCAACGCCTTCCAACCCCCTGCCCCCCTTCTCTTAACTTATCACACTACTATTTTTCATACGCTTTGATGCGCACAACATTTGGCGCTTCGCTGACGCAGCTTTCCGGCCTTGTCTGCTGGTTTTTTTTTACCTGCTTACCAATTGGCCCGTTGGCTTGGCAGCGCACCCCAGTGCCAAAACTGAGTGTGATTTATGGATACGTAGTAGTACGTAGATATATGTATGTATGTATCTATGTACATATATAATGCGAGTCTTTTGATACCCTTGCCAAATCATATTCGGGGCAATAGTAGGATGATATCATGTCGTAACCCAAGTTTCTCTCTATGCAATAAATAATATCTAAATTCAGTTGAATTCAATGAGTTGTGTGTTGAGCGTTATGCGAAATGATGACAGTTCACACAAATTTTCAATTTCAACCGAATAACATCACAGCTGCATACAATTTTCGACTTTGTGGTGATAAATGTGATTGGCACATTTTTGTGTCAATTTGAGGGTCAATTTGTGAAAGATGTGTAAAAATAACCGGAAATACAATTAGGTTAATGGCTTATTAAATTTTAAAAACTAAGCCATGAAATATTGCTGTAATTTTGTAGGACTTTCAAACTATTCTAAAGTCTTTCCAAGTAAAGGTCAAATTGTTCCAAATTTGTCACGACAGACCCTATTTTATGTTGGGTATTTAAACCTTTTCTTTTATACATTGCATTATACATTACCAAAAAAGTACGTTATTTTGAAATGAACAAAAAGTTGACAGTTGCATTGGTCTTTTGCTAAGGCACTGAGAAAAAAAATAAACATTTCCTAGAGTCTGCCATGTGCGACATAAATTAGAGCCTAATACTTTTCTTGCCTTGTATATATGTATATATATTTCGCCGACTTAACGAATGGCTCTTGAAGCAATTTTTCACTGCCGAGACACATTTGCATTGGGGCATACGACTAGTATGCCAGCAAGCAAGCCAGCAGCCACCAAGCAGCAATATGTAATTATGTGCCCAAAGAGCTGGCACTAAAGACTGCGCTCAAGCAAATGAGAGCAGGCGCACAAGAGGGAAAAAAACCAAACACAACACAACACAACCCAGCACAAACAAACAAACACAGACAAACATTCAGTCAAAAAAGGAAGCCAAGCAGACGATGACGACGATGAAGAAGCAAACAGCACCAGTAAATGACACTGTGCCAAGACGACGTAAACCCAAACCAGAGAATACAACCAGACCCCATATTGGGGGGAGAGAGAGAGGAATATATACAGGAAGGCAGTCGTATACGTATACAAAAACTCGGTATACAAACTGTGGTCGCTTCACCTTGAACTCACCAAGTGAACTTAGCTGGCGTGACTGGACTGAAGTACATGGAACAACCAACATACAACAGCGAAGTTGAAGTTCTGAAGGAGAGAGAGAGTGCCTTACACAGCGCAACAGAAACAGGTAAGCAGCAAAAGAAGGCAGCAACAGAAAGCAGCGGCACAAACTGCACACGTTTGCTTTGCATGCCTCGCCCTCTCTCTCTCTCTCTCTCTCTCTACGCTGCCCCCATGATGTTCAAGCCGTTTCCTTTTAGCATTTTTCTGCAGCGAAAACAAAAAGAGAAAAAAGTTTTGTGCGTAGTTCCTTTTTAGCCAGCATATTTATGATGTTGTTGTTTTTTTTTTTTTTTTTTGCACATGCGGCCCTGGTCTGGGCAGCCCTTAACAGGTTTTCATTTAAAGTTGGCAAAAGCCACTTGCGGAAATTGTGTGTGCGCCGCCTGTAGATTTCACTTGTCAAGGTTGAAAGTGGCAGGCAGCAGGCAGCAGGCGTCTCCATCCCCACCCAGTTAAAGGCCGGCCAGCTTAAGTGAAACAAAAACAAAAAAAAAACCTTCAAACAACATCATCGCTTGATGAATTCAATTCTCGTGTTTATTACCTTCATATTTATGGCATATACATTTTGACATTGTGGTTACAGTAGGCGTGTCAACATTGTTAAACAAATTGCAAAAAAAAAAAAAAAAATAATAATAAATATAAAAAATTAATGTAACTTAACTTTAGAAGTCTTGCTTGATGATTGCAATGAATTTTCATTGATTTTAATTGAATAAAAGCAACAAATGTTAAGCAAATTTCCAGCTTAACACCTTTAAAAGTGCAATAAAAAGTGTGATAATAAAATCACTTAAAAAAAACATGCAAGCATATTAAGCCATGAGGCATTGACATTGGCTGGTATTCGACGAACTTTATGAATATATGGAGTGATTCAGTGAAAATATTATAACATATACGCAAATGTGTCAAATGAGGTGTTAAATGGCTCTAAGGAAGAATTTTGTCAACATTCAAATTAATTCACATGTGTTCAGATGAAATTCGATGTCAATTTCGGCTTTAAATATATTATTATGGCTTCATCAATCCTTCTCTTACTTCGTATGTATCTGTATGTATGTGTGTGTTTGCACTTAATTGCATTTAATTTGCCATAAAACTGTTTGCTTTATTGCATGCCAAAAGGGTTTTTTGGTCGAAATGTGAACGTGCATCGCATTCGTAAAATACAATTTTGTTGGACAAACAAGTTGGGAACGCAAAAACTCAAGACAAGACATGTTCGTAACAAAATATTTCTGAAGAGTCATCTAGTTGTGGTCCTTTCCGGACCAATTTTTGAGCAGCTGTTATGACGAACAAACAATGTTAAGTAAAATTTATTTATTTTATTAACCATTTTTATTGTTTATACATTCATTTTGTTTGTTTTTTTTTTTTTACAAGGTTGATAGATATGATATATAGTATGGTAATCGAATATATCAATAAATTCGCACGTTTGACATTCAGGCGAGGCGAGTTGAGGCGAGTTCGAGCGCTAAGTAAATCGAACTTGAAGTTGAATAACCGAAAATATATATGAATGCATGTCGTTGTTTATTTAAATGCATTTCAATGGTAAACCGCTGTTTGTTTAACAGTCTGAATCATGATGAATGTGATCCGATAAATGTATGCATTGCGTGGCGCTTGCAACGTTTTGTCGTTGAGTGTTGTTAACTTTTAGTTCGAGTGGATTATTTGGACTTTTACAACGTGAACCGCTTAAAACTAACAAACAGACAGATAAGTCATGGTATAAATTAAAATAAAATGACAGTCACGACAAGATTTATTAAAAAGCAATTTATGATGAAGAAACGCAAAAATAAATAAAATATATATTTAAAATCAAAAGGGTTAGTTTGAAAAAACATTTAATACAGATAATAATAATATTTAACATGTTTTGATAAGATCTTAAATAATATTCTGTTTTTATCTTGGCAGTCACTAAGTTTAGCATACTTTACAGAGTATTTTTCCCATTTCAATGTAGTTTTGTATGTCAAGCATCAAAAAGCACTTTGAAATAATGCGTGCACAAAAAATGATATTTTTCAAAACATGAGAAACAATAGCGTATATACTATGTTATGCAAGTGGAAAAATGCATTAGCCGGCTATTGAAAGTACAATTTTCTCTTTTCTTATTTTTTTGCTAAGCTTTTGTTTTATATATGTATACATTTTTATTTTCGATGTGTTGAAATATGCATTTGCATTGAGGAGTAGCGTAAAAAACCGCTTTGTAGTCATCATTCACCATCATCATAACAATCATCAACATCAACATCATCATCATCTTCTATTGTTCCATGCTGGTTGGCTGGCTGGCTGGCTGTTTTGAGCGCCATAATTGGAAACATGCATATTCCCTATTGTACGCAAAAGAAGCAAAAGCAGCAGCAACAGCTCGCTGGTGCGGGTGCCGGGGGGGTGTAGATGATTGCAAAGCAAACAATGCCAAGTCAGTGCCAGTGGCAACAACGGTAACAAAGGCGCTAACCATAACCATATCCCTCCACACCTCTTCTTCATCATCATCATCTTGTTCATGTCTCTAAAGCCAAATAGCCACCAACAAACAGAACCAAACCCAAACGCAAAAGGCCTCTTATATAGCCATTGTATAAATGCTCTGCGCGCCATTTGGCAAACATTTTTATTATCAGGCAACACATTGTACAAAAGCCATACACTACAACAATGTTCGAAGAATATGGCCGACGAGTTGGACTGGGCGAGGGCGGGGGCGTGTGAATGCAACGAGTGTAATTTGTTGCCACAGCTAATATTGCACTAATGTTTATTAGCAATGCAACAACAATAACAGACAGTCAGAAGAAAACAATTTTTTTATATATATTTATAAATATCAAGAGAGCAATTGAATATGTCTATGATAAAATACCCTAACAAAGAAATATGTGTTCTAACGCTAGGTGATTTTTAGGAAAAAATCTGACATATATCAGAGTAATTATCAAAAAAAAAAACCGAACTATTTGTCAAACAGACATTACGAACTACATTACTTAGATAAGTAAAGTTCTTTTTGAATGCATGACATTTTTTGTGACAAGTTATTTATACCCTCTTGTAATGGTATAGCAAACACTCATTTTTTTTTGTAATTTCCTTAAAAGCATAAAAACGATTTGCCAAACAGCCAAACAGGCAAGCAGCAACAAGGCAGCTTGTTTTGTTAAAGAAGTAAAAATTGTCAATCTCTGGGTAAATGCGGAACAGATGCGACCAAATCGTACATTAAATCGCTGCCTGAAACTGAATGTGGCTGTTTGGTTGGTTGTTGTTGGTTGCAACAGCAACTATAGAGTCACCAAATATGGAGAGCGTGCAGCACCAGCAACAACTGCAGCGGCAACTGCAACAACACCCAACAACAATCGATTCGAGACTCGTACTTGCGCTCAAAAATATTATGTAATCTACGTTTTCTGCATTTTACAGTTTTTCATTTTTGTGTTTTTCTTTGTATTGCCCCAATGCGCGTTTTTCAATGCTATAATTTATGAAAACTCTAAAAACTGCTGGTCGATTTTTGTGAGTTTTTCATATATATATTTATATATATACATATTTTCATATAAATAATGCATCGGGGATCGAAGAACTCATAAATGTTAAATAGATGTTATTGACCAATATACAGTACATTAATGTGAGCAAACAACTGTATTCACTGATGCATTTTGCTGTGTTTGTGATTGAAACATTGATTTATGCATTTGCATTTGGTTACAAATAATATTGAAAATGTATATTGTAACAAAAATACTATTTTCGACTTATTATATATTTATTATGACGATTTTGTGCACTTTTTAAATTTTGTGGCACTTAAATTCAATGGTCAATATGGCCATATGGTTGCAGCATCACATCCTGAACAGTAAAAAGCTTTTCTTTTCAATAACCTGGCCAGAAGCAACATTTGAACATGTACACTGACTCCGATCCTTACGCACGACTACAGAGAACAGAGAAGAGTCAGCACAAACAAAATGGATGTCGTTTGTTTTGTGCTTCTGACATAACAATGAGAATGAGTCTTCAATGGGACAGGGACGAAGAGGAAGTCACACACACATACACTAAAAAATCTAAACCTGAGCACTTGAGACATACTATTTATACTATATCATTTTGCCAGTATATAGTATTTGGTTTTGTTAACAATATATATTTTCATTTTTCCTTTTTTTTCTTTTTTTTTTTTTTATTTCCTGTCTTGCTGCGCTAGTTGTTATCTAATTTAGCTGAAGAGAAAGCATTTCGAGAGAAAAAGGAGATAGATAGAAATACTCATACACAACAACAGTTGGCTTTCTTTGGCCTGGCCTTTCTTTCCTGTAGTAGTAGTCGTTGTTGTTGTAGTTGTTATTGTTGGCCTTATTGTCTGCCGTTTGTCAGCCAACATGGCGTTTTAAATATTTCCGGCTACATTTCACAGACGAGTGCAGCTGTCATTGTTTGGTGCTCTTTCAACTATTTGCAGTCATTAATTATGGAAAATGTTTCAATATTGCTTCAGCAACCAACAGCGACTGCTAAATACATACATATATATATATATAGTGCAGTAAGTACAGCTTGTCGTCAATTTGTATAATGGTTCGGTTCTTTTGGCTCTACAAAACCTAATACAACTAAAGCGGGTCAGCGCGGAAAAGCTTTTACAGCTCTGACAACAAAATTGGAAAGAAATAAAGGAAAAAAAAAAGATTCCAATGCGCAGTCAGTCAGGTTCAAAAAAATAATTAACCCATAAAATCAAAAAGCAAAACAATAACAATACTATAAGCTCAGGTTACAGTTACGTATTACTCAGGTACGTTCACCTTCCCCTGCTGTTATTTTTTGTTTTCGAAGCGAATACCCAAGTCAAAACAAATGCGAAATTCGCAATATATGATTCATTCCTACACGATATTGTGACCCAAACATATTTATATACTTATAAGCAAAAATCTTTAAAAATCATATTTTAACACTGTAATTTATGAAGCAAGAAAAAAAAAGGTATGCGGAGGTGCCGATATTTATACATATAAGTTTGGCATGCACGAATCAAATCAAAAATAAAAATTCATACAAATAAGAGAAAACAAAAGTTAACCCGATCACCAGTCAGACGACAGCCGGTTTAAGCCATTTTTTCATTTGTTTGGTTTTCGTTACCTTATTTATTTGATATTACAAAAAGGCGGAGAGCTCTTAGCGTTGACAAAACGTCATCGTCTGTGCTCAACACATCATCATGCATTTGTCAAAAAAAAAATAAACGAAACGAAAAAAAACGCTTTTATATTTGTGCATCGTAAATTAAAGCTTTGAATGTTATTCAATAAATTTTTTTTCCATAGTCATTTTATTTTTTGGTCATATTTTAAACATGACTAAGAGCAAGAGAGAGAGAGAGAGAGAGAGAGAGGGTATGCGGATTGATTTAAATTTTAAGCTTTAGGCATATTAACCTAAAATATAACATCAAAACTAAACAGCCTACATGAAATAATTTCATACTATTTTTTGGACGAGTTTTTCAAATCTGCAATTCGATTATGATTATGGTTAATAGAAAATATTAAAAAAAAAACAACAAATAAAATTAAACTTTCAAAAACTTTCAAATATAAAAAGTTATTAATAGTATCATAACTCGAGCACATATAACACACTTCATTAAATCGAAAAATTTGGAATTAAGCTAAGCAAATTAAACCAATTTATCAATTGTTGTTATGTTTGTTGTTTGACAACCTGAACTTATTACTCATATCGAAAAATGCCTTTCTCTTGGAATTTATTATGGCATTCAGCGCGATCTCGCACATTTATTTCTTTAAGAAAACAAAGACAAAAATAAAGCAACAGCAAATTTGCATAATTTAAACATTCATTTTGAGGTTTACGACAAAGCGTGTGGCTGCAAAGCGAATCCAAATGAAATGAAGTAGCTGCCGATGATTTTGTGTACATAAAAGAAACACAGAGTTCCATCCAATCAGATCTATGCCAAACAATATTTTGAGCCACTAATTTGCGTAACAATGGGCTTAAACACGCTGCTTATTATAAGTTTGTTTATTTTCAGCTATTTTGTGCTTAGTCAATAATTCTAATCAACAAGTTAAAGTTGCACTCAAATGATAAATGCCACGAAATTGGATCTCAACTTGGGGGCTAAACATTTGTTCACACAATTTATCATGTTTGAACGCCATTTATGAAAACGGGATTTATCAGCTTGTCTATTTTTTTTTTTTTTGTTAGTTTCGTATACTTTATGGGTAGGCGTTGACTTTTTGTCTTCTGTTTACTCTTGTTTTGTGCACTTTCTTTTTTATTATTATGCATTTGCTTGGGCTTCCGTATGCCATTATTTAGATAATTATCTTGAGATTGGCGGTAATTCGAACCCGCTAACTCAAGCCCGCTTGCAACTGCGTCATAATTACCAGGCTATGGCATTAATGTGCAACTACAAGTCAGTCAGTCAAATACTTAAATTTTTTCTCTCGTCTTCTTTATGTTTGTCTATAAAAATGGTAATAACATTTACTACACACTCGTAACTACGCCTCTCACCTCATGGAGGAGCATGGCGAGGTTAACAAATCTTCGTGTATATCTGTTATACATGTTGCAGTACTTGATACATAAAAAGAAAACCGTTTCAAGGAAGAAGAGTGAAGAGTTATGTATCTCAAAGTGCATAAACACGCAACAACAATAATAAATAACTTTGTAGCCAAATTGAAAATAAAAAGAAGTTATGTATATGGTCAAATGTTATGTTCATGCTCAAATTGATTACTGGAAAATTTTAATTTTACTTGCTTCGTTTATTGACCCGTCATCCGTAGCCGTATTGTAATCAAATCAAACACTTGCAGCTTACATGGCTTACCCGTCTTAGCACAAATACAAATATATGCGAATATGCATAATTTTAATTAACACTGCGAGTTAATTTGAATAATGACATTAAAACCGATTGAAATATGAACAATCAACGCATACCACCTTCACAAAAACAAAAAAACAAACCAAAAAAAAAAATCTTTGGTCTGGTGGTGTTTATTCGTGTGTATGAGACCCCAGGCCTTACGAATGAGGGCAATTAACCCAATTAACTTGATATATGCATAGCATGCATATTTAATTTGGCTCAGTTATTTTTTTCTGCGTTGTCGATAGAAACCCGCAGAATTAAAATGTTGTACGCATAAAATTAACATAAATTATGCTTCGATTTTGCCTATGACAGGTGAGTTTAGATTTTGTTTGCCTATCGGGGTGTTGTGGTGTTGGAATTTGTTGACAAATATTTTTGAATATGAAATGTTGGCGACTTGATTGAAAGATTACGCAAATGAAAATCAGCTGAGAGATAAATACGATTACTGTCGCTAGTTATGCGTAAAAATGTTTGCCAAAATTTAACCATTGGGATTAAACACTTGATTTGCTTCAGGCTCAATTGAGCGAGCCCTATTTCACCACCCACAGGGGAGTGCTGGTGAATTCACCACCTCTAAAGCAGGCCAACCCGACATAGTCCAATTAACCTGAAATATTACTGTTGTTGTTGCCGTCGATGTCTGGAACAATGTAAATATCAATGCATGTACAATTTGTGTGCATCTTGGGCCGCACCCTAATTGACAACCGAACGTAAAAGCCGACTTGAACATGGTCACTAAAACACAATAGAAACAAATGATGATGTTTACCTACCGGCAGACCCATTTTTGTCAGATACTTATCAAGATCTCTGTTGGATATTGTCAATGTAATATTTGACTTAATTAGGCCTAAGGTTTCAAATTTGATTAGATAGATATCTATATTAGACTTACAGCAATGTCAACTTGTCTGATAGATATACGATATACAACTTAAAACCAAGGATAAAAGTTTCCTACGGAAATGTTAATTTTTAATAATATTTTAACATTTTGAACACTCTGTTTTTCACACTTTTACAGCAATTATCTACAAGCGTTGCCATAAAAGTCGATTATGGCTACTTTGCCCAGTGGCTACAAAAGTGAAGTTTATCTAGAAAATGTTATGATAAGGGCCAAGGTTGAGAGTCGTTCGCTTGGCCGCTTGAACAGCTCAGTGGTCAGTTGCAAGCTCATAACTCACGTTCCTGACATAAGCACCTGATGATGAAGTTGCCAACACGAATGCATGTTGGCAATGCACTTTATTGCTCTCACATGGCTGACTGTATAGAAATGTTTATAGAAGCTTTACTGCGAAAATTTCTCAACAGTTTCGTAGTGAAAAAATAAAATTCTAAGCGTGGGTCTTAAAAACATATTTTATAGGCCTTTTTTTCTATACTCAGCGCTCAGTTCAGCTCAGTCAAAAAGCCAAGTTATGCGTGCATTTTTTGTTTTCTTCAAGCGCCTCCGCAAAAAAAAACCAAACTGATGACAAATGCATCCCCAGTGACTGACAACCTGTGTGTTGTGTGGCATGCAGCAAGCACTCAGTGTGGAGAAATGCAATGCCACCCCGCCCCGCCGCTAGCCCCACAGCATTTGGCGCCAATTGCAGTTGACTTTTATTTTTATGGCAAATTTTGCGGCACAGCAACCACACACACTAACTGAATTTGGCAATGTGCTTCACTGGCTGCAAGCCACCTATTTTTCCAAACCATAAACAACACGGCCGAAGGGGCATAAGACTACAGATCCCAGATGGACGCTCAGGGGCCAAGGCTGTGGCTGCGTGTGCAACCTGCATTTTAGTTTATTTCACATTTTTTGTTCAAGAGATTTATGAACATTTTTCGTTGATATATATGCAAATAGTTGAGCGCAATTCTTTAATTTGTATTTAACGCAGTGTGTGCGCTGCGTTGTGCTGGCAACAAATTAAAATGTGTGCGTGTTTTTCATATTTTGCGTTGGCGACATTCTTTTCAAAAATAAAACTCAACCCGAACACAAATTCTTATTTTGTTTGTTATTCTTGGTGTTCTGTACGCGCGCACTCTCCGCCATAAGATTTATATACACATGTCATTTAGTTTAGAGAGTTCCCGCACTCTTAAGATCTGTGGGTTAACCATGAAAATTGATTGCGGGCAGCAGCTGTTGCATGTTTGGAATGATTTTTCTTTTTTTGTTTTTTTTTTTGTTTTTGTTTCTTTCTCAGTTTTCTTCATGTTTTGCCCGGAAGTGTTGTTGTGTATGATGTCTTTCATTTTTCCGATGCCCAATGATTTTGCGCACATGCAGCTTAATATGTCACAAGGCAAAAGAACTTTCGTATTTTTCTTGGGGTGAACAAGAGTAACTAAAAAGTAGCGCACACTTTTACTCGACAGCACTACTACTAACAACAACAACAACAAGAAGCAACAATGACAACACAACATCTTGATGATGTATGACAATGCGCTGTTTAAATTAGTTCATTGTTGTCCGAAGAGCTGTCAAATGTCAACGCCAACCCCACTCCTTTCCGCCCCACTCCACACTTAGTCAACCGTCTGAGTACGCCGCTACGAGGTGGCCCGCAGAACAACGCACTCAGAACAAACTTTTGGCTGTTAATAAATCAACAGAAAAATATTGATTTTTGTTGTATCATATGTGATTTTAAATACTCTACTTTTAGTTTTGTTTATATACTCCTAAACTTTTATAATGTAATAATTTTGATTTACGTTTTTTAGACGATTATGAAATAAATCTTTTAATAATTATATAAGCCGTTATGGTTGTTTGCATTTAACTAATTAAGCATATCTAAGCAGCCTTAATGCTTTAAATATAAGAATATTTCGCATTATTTTTTTTAGAAATAAATTTTTTCAACTAACAAACATAACACAAAAGGTCACAAAAAAGTTGAATAATATGTTTGTAGTAGATGTGATGTATTTTCAGTTAGTTATGAATTTAGTACCGCATTTACACACATAAAATGATAGACACACTTTAGTTGCATATAGCCCAAAGCTAATAGCTACGTCAAAGGTTTCACATAAATTGGAAGTGTAATCCTGTTTCTTCATTTAAGCAATTAAGCGGCTTACAACGAGTTACATGAACGCAAAACTGAAGAACATGAAGCAGACACACACACACCACTCACACATACACACGCTAACTGACATATACAAATGTACATATATTATTTGAAACTGGGTGTGTTGGGCATGGGCAGCGGCACGTGCAACTTGGCACAAATTAAATGCAAAAGTCAGAGTGCACATGCAATTGAATCGAGCTGAGAGTGTGTGTGTGTGTGTCTAAACGTGTGTGTGTGTGTGTCTAAACGTGTGTGTGTGTGTGTGCGAGCATGGCAAATTACTTGGCTCAACTGATTTGAATGCATACGAAATGGTTACTACTATATGAAACCCATTCGTTTTAGTGTGGGGCAGGGCAGGCATAGCGTGGGAGTTAAGATCTCTTTGAGATAACCAAAATACTTTGAGGTAAAGTAATAAACAAGCTTTTTGGTATAAAGTCGCGTTTGTTGGTTAGTTTTTGTGGTGTAGTCTAAATAACTAAAACAGTTCATACAAAGTAAAAGATTATTCAAACGTTATTTACACTCAAACAGAGACGTTTTCTGCTCAACATCTCAGGCATCTTGAAGCAGTTTGAAGCATTCGAATTAATATCGGAATGCTTTTCCGCATGCTTACATAATAATCAACCCCATTATCGGCATCATCATCATGATGCTCCTCTATATATGATTGCATGAAAATATTCAAAAAATGTTGGAGAAATTAATAATTAAAGCGTTTCAGTTGCAATACACTGCAACTTGGCTCCAACCGCCCAGAGCGTTGCTCAAACCAAACCAGACCAGACCAGAGCAATTGAATTGAATTGGAATCGAAAGCGCATCCAATACAAAAGGCGGGCATTCACTCTGAATGAACGAGAGATAGACATCGAGTAGAAAGAAACATGAAAAAGTGAACATCGAATGGAAAGCAAAAGTGCAAATAGATGTGCCACAAATATTTGAAAAAAAAAAACAAGAAGGAAAACTCATTCATTCATAGTTGATGATGACAATAATGATAAAGATAACGATGATGATGTGCTTTGGGTTGATTTGTCTTCCGGAGAACCCAGAGCACAGCGCATTCCAATTAATTTCGAAAAATATATATAATTAATAATGGTTATGGGCGTTAAAAATGGTGGAACGACGGAATATATTTTCAGTTCAATGCAATTAATATTTATAAACATTCTTCTTTTTAACATCATATTATGGAACACTTTCAAGTGCCCCGGCAGCTGGAGCTGCAGCTGTCAAATATTTGAACGAAAGGGTGGCATGAAATCAAGTAAAACGGTTTGATAAATGATTCCATCTTTTCGTTGTTTCTTTGTTTTCTGACCCACTGGAACTTAATTAAAGTGCGTTTCACAAATGCATAGCCGCCACGCTGTGTTTATTAATTTGACAAATTGTTTTTGAAGAGTGCTTTTAAAATACGCATAAAAAATGTAACAAGCTTTATGAAGTGCCAACACGACCTTCACATCATATCACAACTTAAAACCAAAGAAACCGCTTAGCTAAAACTATAACCCACGCGATAATTTTGCGGCTTATTTGTTTGAAAAACTCTTCAAGTTAATTAAATAAAGAGACGATTGCCGCTGCCCAGCATTCGCTCAATTTGAGTAGACATAAACGATGGAAATTCAAATAAAAACCGATTATAAATTAAAAACAAATAACAGAGCGCTACGTAGATAGCAACTACTATTTGTGAGCTTATAAATATGCATATGCATAAGACTCGGCTCGGAAATGTCCGCCATATTGGGCCATAAAACTTGGCACAAGTAGTGCTTCTCTGTGTTCATATCTTAACCATTTCGAACCGGCTAACCTTGTGACGGGCACAGACGACGGGAATTTTTGTTAAGTTTTGGTTTTATTTGTTTTTGACACTTTTACTTTTTTTTTTTTGAAGTGTGCTCTCAATAAGTTAAAGAGTATTAAGAAAACCTGATTGATTGGCTTTCAGTTTATAGTTTCGCTAACAAGCTTGACAGCTTAATATATGCAGATATTTATTGTGCGATTTGTGTGGTAAAATATTTAAATAGGAAGCTCTTTAATACTGTCAAATGTTATAAATATTATGAGTATTTAACAAAAATTTTAATTTACAGGATAACTTGTTATCGTTCAGGTAATATCTATATTCTTACTTATCTGGTTTAACGATCATGCCTGATTGAGTTTTTTTAAGCGTACTCTTACCTGAAATTAGAAAACAAGAATTTATTTGATTAGAAACATTAAAAACGGTATTTTTGGTATTTAAAATTCAACCACATTATTTATGGAACTTGCACATCTAGCTTATTGCAGATACTATATTAAGACAATAAAATTTCTTAATGCTTAAATTTGATAATTTTTAAGACAAGTTTGGTTACCAAGAGCTTCATCAACAGATCGTAAAATCTCATTAGCTAAATTGTCTATATGATATATACAGTTTTTTTAATACACTTACAGACCTTGCACAACTTTATTTTTATGACCTTTATAGATAAGTAAATAAAATAAAATCCTACTTTAACATTTGATTAATTAAGATAAATTAAAGTTGGTTTGTTTTTAACTATATACAAATTCCTACAAAAAAAAACGAACAAACAAGCTTGCTTTATCTTACGAAGAGCAATAAAATAATAGATAAAGAAAAATAAATTAAACAAAAGCTGCATAATTTGATCAAAATAACACAAAATGCAAAACCAGATACAGATATTCACATATATACAGATTTGGCTACCGGTTTTACACGATTCACGATATTGGTGCGGGTGCATAAATTTGGAACAACATTGTCCCAATTGCATATCAATAAATTGCATAAAATTGCACGTGCGCCATTGTAATTAAAATGTCAACTATTAGACTAGCTCATTAATTACAAATTTGGTGCAAATTTTGGTCATTTATTAAATACCAGAATAAATCCCATTACCACTATTAACTCAATAACGAACGACTGCGCACATTTTGCCACCATAACTCACAGTCAATATTTATGGAGGGCTATATGGTTAGTATATGAGTGTGAGTACGTGTGTGCGTATGTGTGTGTGTGTGGGTGTTTTGCTTCCTAAACACACATCCGAGACGACTATTATCTATAGCTACATACAGTACAGTCTAATAAATACGAGACATTGTGGGCGTGAAACAACAAGCAGCACTCAGAATCAATTAACGAACCGTAAAAACTGGATATTAACTTTAATCTGGGTTAGAACTTTTGAACTGTGTTGGCCAACTCTAACTCTGCTTTGAGTATATATTTTCAAACAGGCCAAATAGAAAACCCTAAGTAGAAGTCGGCATTTATCTAACCTAGTTTAACATAAGTGATGTTAAACTTCATAAGTAGAGATAATTTACGGTTATTTAACAAATGTTACAGCTTCCATTTATTTCTAACAACATAGTACAAGTTAACAGGTATTAAATCTATATGCCTAACGAGCCAAAAGCTAATTTGTTTTGCATTTTATGTGGAGCTTACTTTTTTTCATTTTTAAAATGAATTTACTTTTCAATAACAAAAGCCGTAACTAAGTCGGCATTAGTACTAAATGTATAAATTAAGCTATTTAGCGGAATTCGAGCAGGTTCAACAATTTTTTTAATTGAAATAACAAAACCAAATTATGAAATAACAAAAACCAAAAAGCATCTGACAGCGATCCATCTATCCATAATAATAACTTCATTAAAATTGAAATTATATGGATATGTAAATTGATTAAACTCTTAACTTCACTGAAAAGTGTAATATAAAACAGGAAATAATTGGCAAATGGCATAAATATTTTTTAGTTTTAATGGTTTAGCCAAACTGACCACATTTCAATTAAACTATAAAAGTCAATCAAGCGAATCAAACCAGATTATGACCATAAATAAAAGTACATGTATGTGTATGTATATAGGTTTGGAATAAAGACAAAATTGTGGGCGAGCAACCTGTCAATGGGATTATAAATTGTGAAACAATTTTTATCCGAAATAGAGACAATAATATCTAATTTAATTGAACTTTTGTACTTCAATTGAATTTTAGATACTTTATCTATTCAACTATAAATGAATAACAATAAATTGCATTAAAATGTTTTTACTTGCTTAAATATGAAAATTAGCAATATATTTAATAATAAAAGTAAAGCTGCAATTGTTGCAATTGTTGTGCCTGTTGTATTAAACAATGATAGCCTTTAAAATACTAACTCTTAAGTTTCATGTTTATTTCAAACAAATAATTAATTTACACACTTGAATAGGCAATTGGACAATAGTTTAAGTACCACCACCCCAAATCCCGGTCAAGTGTCCAAATAAATGTATGTAAGTGTTTAAAAGTCACTCCAATCTCAAGGCGAATAACCTTAACGCCCATAAATTGCGATAAGCTGCCCACAAACAGAAGTTGAGATACTTAAAAAAAAAAAAAAACTTAAATATTTAAGTGTAAACAATAAATAAAAATAATTATTTCAATGCGTAATTGAAGTCCAAATGGGTAAAGTTGTCAGTTTTTATTGTTGTCTGTCCATTCGTCTAACGGTCTGTCTCTCTGTTTATATGGCAAGTGGTTCCGCCTGGCACGCAAATCAGTTTTGAGAGCTGTCAAATCTGTTGTCAAAATATATTTTGATGGTAGCAACGCAATAAAGCAACAAGCAAACAAGTCAAAAAGTATGAAATGAGCTAGGTTGGCCTAAAAGATACCTTGTCAAAAACACACATTAAGGTTGGCTGGCATTCTAGCAAATTTTTGGAATATTAAAAATCGATAAAGAAAAGTACGACAAGGAGAATATTTTTGTTATATAACCTAAACATTTTAATTTTCAATGTAAAACAGCATACTCCATTTACACAAAAGTACGTGGTATGCAAAACGTAAACCTTTTTAAAAAAAACGACAACAACTTGCCCAAAAATGCCGCACACACATAATTTATTGTTACACTTTGGGCTAAATGTTGGTAATGTTCTAATTACGTGGGCGCGTGTCACAATTTCGGTGTATTTATCGCACCGCTCGAATCAAACAAAAAAAATCGCCAGTATTTATGTTACTGCGCTGATTGTTAGCTGAAAGTTTAAAAGGGAGGGCCCACCTATCTTACACTACTATTGTTGGTAGCATGTTGTTTTTGGTTAGTGTGTGTGTGCGTGCGGGGAATGCATAATTGCTTTGTAGCAGAACCCTCACTCTCACTCCCATAGACATGACGTTACACTGACCATGCGATAAATGGGTGTTGTGGTTAGATAATTGAACGTACAGACTAAAGGTGCATCAATGATTTCTAGCCATTTAGCCGAAATGCAGTGTGGTGTGGTGTGGTGGGTTTTGTGCTCACATAGGCGGGAGAAGGGGATGGAAATAATTGGTTATTAATCGAAAATCAATTGCTCAACGCACACAAATTAAAACGATACGATAAAACGAGAACCATATAGTTATACTATAATTGAATAACAATTATATCAAAAAACCTTTTAACGATGAACCAAATGTGTTTGTGGGAACAGAGTTTTTTTTATTAGTTTTTGCCTTTGACACAAAGGGCGCTAAACAATACATGATAATCACTAAAACTACCCTAAGTATTAATAACACATCACCTTACGAAATAAAAGCTAGTTTTTCGTTTCTCATTTATTTCATATGTTAGCTAAGTGTAACATCCCATATCATTTCACTTGAACGTGGCTCCCACGTGGATGGCAGCACCCAAAACAGAAATGCGATACTCATAATTCAGTAGAAACTCAGCGCAACCCACCTTAAGGTACTCGTATCTGCAGCTAACTAAATAATACGAACGAAAATGAAAAAAAAAAAAACAATGGAATATATCTTAGCTACAGCGATTTCCATGTAAATCTGTGACAGAGCAGCTGCTGTTGAAACAAAAAAGTGAAATTTAATGCATGCCTTAGATTACACGCTACAATTTCACGACCAACAAAAAACAGAAGATGAAAAAAACGTGAAATACGACAAAAACATTGTTTTGAAGAAACTAAAACAATTCGCAGCTTGCGGCAATCGAGAAACAGTGAAACCGCACCGAAGAGCAGCGGCGGCAACGGCGACGGCGGCGGGCGAAAATCTCTCAAGTTGATGCAAGATGTTTTTCGTTTGAGCGAATTTCCACTCGAATTACAATTGCAACGCAATGTGCAACGGGCAAGATTGTGAAGGAGTTGCAGGAGGATGGATAAGTAAGGTGGAGCCAACAAAGCATCATGAGTGTTAAATTCCAGCTGCCAGTCGTCGTCACTTTAGCTTCTCTCCCATTCCCATGCAGACAGACAGATAGACAGACAGATAGAGACAGTCAGGCGACAATCAAAAGCAGCTTAGAAGCATTTGGAATTATGCATTGGTAGATTTAAACACATAAATTGCAGGTTTTAAGTTGCAACTACTTGGGCAACGCCCGGTTTCTAAGCCAATTTTGTTGCCATGCCATGCCGCATGAAAAATGGCCAAAACGATTGCCCAAAGATGCTGCAAAATCATTTATATCTTCTATACATTTTCCATTCAATTGCCACAAAATGCCAAAGTGCCAAGCCAAGCCATTCGACATGAAGCAGCTATTGAACATTCACTTTGGCGGCTGCCAATCAACCACAAGAAAAAAAAACAACTTCAAAATTGTCAACACAAAAAACGTATCGAACTGTCAAAAAAAAAAAAACAAATCAAATGACTCGAAACAGAAAAACTGCAAGCATAGAAAACGGAATTTAAAGTTTATTATATTTAGGTCAAAGTATTACTTTGAGAGTTATATAAAAGAAAGAATTGCAAATTTCCAGAAAATTTAATTTAGTATCTTCACAAATATTGTAATGTCTTACTGGCGCCAAGAAATATACATGACAAAGCTGACAACAAACGGAACACTTTCGATTAGTTAATGAATCGTTTTAAGTTATTTTTGATAGTTTTTTATGTTTTTTAATTCAAATTCAAAATAGGCAGCTACTTTAAAGTGAAACACAATAAAAAACAACATGCGCTGAACTTGATATTGAAAATGAACAAAACGAAATCAATCAAAATTTTGCCGTCTAGCGTAAAAGACAACGCAAAACAATTAACATGAAATGGTGCTGGTGCTGGGCGCAACATAAAAACTGAAAAACAACTTTGGAATTTTAAACAAGTTTTTTTTTTTGTTGAGGGGAAGAAGGAGGTGTTTTGCAGAAGGTAACAAAACGACCAGCAGCAGCTAACAAAAAACAAACAAACAAGCAACAACAAGTGCTAGCGAATATGTAAGAGAAATGCCGACTACGAAAAAAACTTTACATACAGCATCAAAGTTTTCAAGTGGTTTCAGGTTAGGTTGGTTGGCACAGAAACAAATCCATACTCATAAATTTCGTATGGGAACGAAAATAAATAAAAATGTATTTCACTAATTGATTGTTCAGCTCTTTTGGGGTTAGCTAAAAAAACGAACAAGAAGCAAACCCATATACAGCAAATCAATTAGTTTATGGGGTCAAGGATAAAACAACATCATGAATGCAAAATGAGCAGTAGCTAAAAATATTTTTTGAACAATCATAGTTTATGTATTTATGTGCAGCAAATATTAATAAAAATCTATGCGCTATGGCCTATAGTAATGTTCAAAAGGGTAGAAATAATATTTTAAAACCCTATACATTGTCAATGTTGAATAGATTCAGTCTGCCGGGCATAGAAATTTATTTACAGTCATTTGCGTTCAAGCAGACAACAAATTTGCATAAACAAAACGTTTGACAAGTAAACTGGCAAATTTAATCATATAAAATAAAAACGAACATGCCACAACACATGCCACAAACATACACACACCCACTTAACGCAATAAACTGCAATGTGTGTTGTCAAAACCAAAAAAAAAAAACAAAAAATGCCACAATACAACATAGAAAAAACGTGTCAGGTGGGTGATACGGGGCCAGGATACAGGATACATTCAAAGTCAATACACAAAAACATGGAAGAGTGGAGAGGGGAGAAGGAAGAGGTTTTTGACGAGGCTCTGCTCTGCTCTGCTCTGGGATTGTGGCACATGAAAGCCGCCAGGCATTGAAATTTAAATGCACAACGCATAGTTCACCAAAAATGGAAAATACATATACACAGTATACATGTGTATAAGTATGTATGGCAAATGAGTAAGCACATGTACGCAGGAAGCGTTTTCCACATACACACACAAGCACACAGGAAGTCAGTCAGCAGAGCAGTAAAGCATGACGCATAGGCAGAGAAGCCAGAAATGAACAAACTTGTGTGCACTTAGCAAAAATAGAAATCATACAAATATCGAATTTAATAGCAGATTGAAATGTGAAATTCAGAATTCGAACTTATTTCTGATTATTGTTTTATATGCAATAAGTATAAATATATAATTTTTATTTTCTTCTGTAATTTTCATAACATTTTTCTCACTGTACGCTCGTCTTTATTTGGGGTGGGGGTCTTGTGAAAAACAGCTAAGCGGCAACCTTGCGTATTAGTAATGTAATTTTGACCCAAAAGAAATACGAACCCCTAGCAGTAGTATCATATTTTAGCCGAATGCAAATGGGCAATTTTCCGAAATAAAATTTATATGCCTATTTGTATTTATCTTAAAATTTTACAACAGAATCAATCAAGTGGAAATGCCCATTGCCAAAACGAACAGCACTCTTTACCCCAAAAGAGGTATTATGGTTAAGTCCCAGGTAAATTCGCATAAAAAACACACACACCAACAACAACAGGAAGAAGTTATTTACGTTTATGTCCCTCCCAAAAAAAGAAGATATATATACACGGGCAATTTCAAAAGATGTTTATACACACACGCACTCGCCGGAGCCATAAGTTTTAATTATAAAGCAGGCACAACAGACACGCAGACAAACGAACACACACAGGAGAAGAGGACACAAGACTTACCAAAAGTGAGGAAAAGTAAGGAAAAGTGAGCGAAAGAAGCGCTATTCAAATCCTCTTTAAGCAGCCTAAGTAAGTACCACATAATACCCGATGTACTTATAGCACGCAGGTAAAGCTGGATGCCGCATAAGGCTTTTGTTTTTGTACGTCCCCAAAGACTGGCTGGCTCAAGTAGCAAATACCTTAAGCAACATCTCCGTTCTACACATCGTCCTGCCCGCCCCCTTCAAATTATCCATCTGGCTATAGTCTCCCCGATCAGCTTCGCGAGCACAGCTGACGTCAGTATCAAATACAAAAGCCATATTCTTAGCATAGGCGGAGGAGGATTAGGCAAAACTTTATCCAGTCAACACAATAAATGACATAAAAATAAAATGGAGACAACAAAAATAATACAAAAACAACCACCATAGAAATCAAAAATCTCAAAACTAACAAAAACATAACTACACCGAAAGTTCCGTTTTATGATGTTGATGATATTCTGTAGTAGCACTATGTTGCCTAAATATGGCAATGAAGGCGACGCCAATAAGTCTGCAACTGTCTGACAAAAGTATTTATTTGTTTGTCTGCTAAAGCGACCCAAAGAAGTAAACGAAAACCCACGAGACAAGCAGCATTGGAAGCTACAACACTATTTAAATACCCTAAGTAGCAGATATCTATATTTTTCTTTGACTTTACACAAAAGTTTTACTATTATTTTAAAAGAACATATATATTTAGAGAGATTCTAAGCCAAAGGTTTATGCAAATCCTAAGACATCAACAACGAATTCAATTTCGTTTAAGCTTCAACAAATAACCAATCAATATTGATATTGAACCGAGAAAAATCAATTTCCGTTGTAAATACGCTATATAACTGCAATATCTGTTATTAATAACAAGTTCGTAAACAACAGAACTTTTACTCAAGCCACATGAAAATTGTGTGATACCCCAGGATATATTCACGAACTCAAAAAAAAAAAAACTCAAACGAAGAAAAAAGAACTAACAAACAACAGAGAAGCAAAGCACATCCCCCGCCGCTTCTCCATCCCCTTTTTGGCGATGACAGGCAATGCCACGCACACGCAATCCCTATACATAACACACTTACAATACATACAAACATTACATACACCAACAACATGTACACAGGGTGTATACAGGGTGATTCTGTATATCAATTGTAAGGTTACCTTGGAGTTTCTTGAGTTTTGCCTTTACTTATTCCCGTCTATTATACGTAACAGTTGCTGCTTGGTATATTTATGGGGTTTATGGCTGGGCCGCGCCTAAATGTATGCCTGCTAATTTTTATTCAAATTTATTTTATTTTGTCTCTCACTTACTCATTCGCTCGCTCTCGCTTTCTCTCTCTGTCTCACTTTTTTTTTTTTGGTTCTTTGGCATTTTCGTGCGCAATAAAAATTAATGGGCTCGTCTGTGTTTGACGTTGATTTTAGTTTGCTTCCTTCTTCTGGTTTCTTTTTTGGTCTTCTTCTTTATCAACATACAAAAATATTTTTTTGTCCTTTTTGACTGGCTGACTTTTATGGCGGAAAGGACGCTTGACTTTTATGTTGAGTTATTGGCATAGATAAGTAGTAAGTAGATGGATTCTCTACTGTCAGCAGTTTGAAGGTTGAATGGTCGAGCCATTAAGGCAACAATCACATTAATTGCTATGTGCGCCTCAAGTCCCTAGATACTGAAAAACTTTTTTCTCAAATCTGGAGTTGTGGGCCTTTGTAAACATTGGGTTCACACAGGAAAATCACGTACAAACGTGTCGGCACAAAGTCCCAGACCAAGCAAATCAATCAATGGACAACAAACCTGCTTAACGCCTTTTATGTGTCCTTTTTATTTTGTATTTTTTTCTTCAACGGTCACAAACGGACACAAAATAAGCACCACCTTACCCGCTTACTACAAAATAGTTGAAAAAAAAATACTATGCGTATAAATTTTATACCCTATTTTAACATGCTTATTATTAAACATCGTTTGGTAGTAGCTAAGGTAAGCTACGTGTTTCCATTTAATGGCTTCCGTCAAGTTTGCCAAATGTTTACAAACAGGAGTTTGGTTATGGAACCATGTATGTTATATTAAGTAAAACGTATTTAGAATTTAAATTAGCTTTACAAGAAGGCGACGTAACAAACATCAAATTCATATTGATCAAATGCAAGTTAAACAAATAATTTAAAAAAATATATTGATTTTTGAACGAATTAAATATGAATCGTGTGTTGAAACTGAAATGTCAATCAAAGATAAAAACATAAATGAAAAACTATTTCTTCTGTTTACAAACTACATACATAATTGTATTAGTAGTTGAGCATTTGATCCACTTATGGATTCTATGGGCATTAACATTTTTATTTGTTTTGTTATATATACATATATGACATAAAAAGGCTAACCGCTAACCGCTACCCTCAAGCCAGGACGAAACTAACGCATAAACATTTTATAGCTTGTTTATTGCTGGTCCTACACATTTATACACTCCTTATCTATAACTATGATACTGTTTGTATTACATACATATGTGGTAGTCGCAACGTATTTAACTATGTTAAATCAACATACAATAGTTATTTGTTGTTGGCTTTTATGACCTCTTTGTTGATCCTTTATGACAAAACACTATTCGTTTACTATTTGTATCGCGATGTCTCACACATGTCGAAATATAATTGGGTGGATTTTTTCCTATTTTGATTTTCGTTTGCCTTGACAGCAGCTCTGGGTTAAACCAATTTCAAGTGTCCTTGTACAAAGGAAATTGAAAGGCGTCCACACGCAATCGAAAGTGAAAACTTTTTTTTTAGCTGCAACACAGATAGAATAAAATTGATATATGCATTATATATTAAAACTCATTAAAGTGAACTTTGTGTGCAGCAAGCAAAACTGCATGCCGCCTGTCGTTGTGGGCGTCAAGACGACCTCGAGAATCAAGCAAAGCAAACCAAACCAAAACAGACCGTATACCCATTACGAACAACAACAACAAACCAACTTAGCTCTTGAGTTTCGCTCTCGCAACTATAAGTACAAATCCATTTCAAAGTTCTTAACAACAATGAAAAATTGCTGTTCGGCGAGTTTGGTGCGGTTGTTGCCTCACCCCAAAAAAAAAAAAAAAAAAACCAAAAACAAAATAGAAAATACAATCATATAGGCGTTCGGTGTCTGCCGCCACCAGCAACTACTTGAGTTTACTGCAAGTGCTCTCTGTCAAACTATTGCTGCATATTGGAAGCAACAATTTTGTCGTGGCACAGATTCAAATGTGTACTTGGCTGCATGCAACGTGGGAAATAACTCAAAAACGTCTGCATGTCTATAAAGTTCATATGGTTTTTCGAGCTCACGAAAGGACGCGTGTAGAAACGAGTGGAAAAGCAAAGAAAAATCTATTTTAAAACGAATGTCCAATATAGTAAATAATTATTTTATCTTTATCAATTAACAATGAAAAGTTTTGATTAATGAAAAGAATTTCATAAGCTTAATGTCAACACATAAATTGTACAACTCGTTTTTCATTTCTGTTTTAACATAAAAAAATTCATAGTAAATATGCTTCTTTTTTTCAACCAATTCCCATGCCCGTCAATATGAATTATTAACACTTTGATGAAGCATTTGAGTTTGTCAAACATAAACACCAGATAGGCGCTTACTTTTTTCTTTACTTTGACTTTTGCCTTTTAATGATATATACTCAAGTCAGGCGAGTCGGTTAGTTTATCAAGCAATAATGATCGCAATCGCAACCGAAAGAAACTTCAACAGTTTACACCTTAAATTGTTTGTCAGACGGCTTAAAAATATATATACATATATATATCTCTAAATTGTGAAGAGACGCTACTAATGTTGATGATGATGATGACCATCAGCTGTCAACGCATCTGTCGTCTGTGTAAATATTTGCCAGCTGCGCAATTGCACCTAAAATAAAAGGAAAAAATACCCAAAAAAAAACCCAAAAAATAAACCGAAACTAAATAAATAAAAAATAAAACATATTCATAAAGCACATATAGCACGTTTTCGAAAGGTAGTCAACCTTTGCCTTAATGAGCCGCTTTTGTTGTTTTTGGTTGTGTGTAGGCGTTTTGCTGTTTGCCAAGCCGTTAAAATGCGATTTTCATAGGGTCCGGCCACACGAAAAGGTCATATAGGAAAAACATAGGAAAAAAGTGAAGTAAAAGTAAAAACTGTCCTTGGTTTTGGTTAACATTTTTGCCTTTCAAAAGTATTTTGAAGCTGTGCCACTAATGAGACCATCATTTAAGAAATTTCAACCTTTTTTTTTAATACCACACTGTATTTTTTTTCTATTCTTTTTTCTTTGAGCATTAAATTATTTTGTTTCAGATTTCGTTCTCTTTCAAGTACAGCTTTTTAACACTGTCCGCAGCTGCATGGCAGCCCTCAAGTTCGCCTCTTAGGAAACTATTGCTATGCTCGCCTACACTTACAAAATTTTACACTTTGGCTGCGGCTTGTGCCCCGGCGGCTAAGCAGCGCAGCACAGCACAACAAGAACAACAACCATTATTGTGGGAGTGAACAAGCAACAAAACAAAAACAAAACTTAAAATTTTGAAATCTTGTTGAGAAAAGCGCCATTTATTGTTTTTGTATGTGCTTTTTGTGTTAGTTAATGAAATGACCTAAATAATCCAAAACGAACCAAGTTTATTAATGGCAACAGTCTGAATCGAGCTTGGGAATTTTGTCATAATTTATGATATAACAGTTCAAAGTGCCATGAATCATAAAATTTTTTGTTAAAGATTTTGGTCAACCCCAAAAAAAAACTATCTTAATTCTTTATCATTGTTAACCAATCCTATTTATTCATTTATTCTTCAGTTGAGTTGATTTTGTAACTTTCAACAATATTCCACACTTAATACTCTGTGATGATAAATGAACAATTCGGAGCTGTCTCGTCGTTCATCTCTGAAGGAACTGTCAAAAGCTCTGGAACATAAATCGCAAATACATGTGTCCGACGACGAATGTACAAACGTTTTTTTGAAATTATGCGCCGTATTTTTAAACGTCATTGCGTATACGCACTGTGTGACCTTAATCGATATTGACCGCATTGGCGGGCGAGCCCGAGCCTGAGCCTGTTTGGTAGGCGACGTAACAACAAACATAAACATACCTGTAATGAAACAGCAAATAAACACGAAAATTAATTAAGCGTTCTGTTGTGGAGACTCCTGCTGCTGCTTAACAGTTGATTTTTGAGTGAGAGTGCGACGCACTTTGCTAAATTAACTGTCTGGAAATGAATTGAACTCAACTCGACTGACTCGGTTCATTCACTGTTCACTTGACTCTTGTGCCAGTTGCGTCAAGATGCCAACTGCCAACTGCCAATTGCTCAGATAGCAAAAGCCAAAGCCAGAGCTAAGCGGCGTACTGGCTAAGTGCTTGAAAATTTTCGGATACCAATCAAACGTTATGCAAATGCAAATTGACCAAAATGCAGCCAATAGCAATAGCAGTAGCAATAGTAGGCAGCAGATGCTGTATTTCTCAACTACAGTGCGAACCGCATTTCAATTTAGTTGGGTTTTCGGCTGCTGCTGCTGCCGCTGCTGCTGCCAGTTGGCTGGCCTGCACTCATCAAAGATTCAAAGATTCTCTGGCCAAGATTAGGCCGAGTGTTTCTAAGCAAGCAAATTGTAATTGATGTACTGCTTGTGCTATTGAAGAAATAACTCTCTCAGACTGCCAAAAGCTGACACGGACAATTTAATTAAGAATTTTACGTCTAAAAGCTTCATCAATATTGCATTAAATTATTTTTATCTGACCACAGACACTTTAAAACTTGACAAATTTATGAAAATGTATGGGACTTCGATATTACTATCAGATTTACAAATGTTTTAAATCATGAAAACTATTCAAATACAAATTTTTATATCATTATAAATAGATATATATATGTTTTTTAACCTTCTCTTTCATCTTGTTCTACAACCTTTCATTCGACAGACTTTTTTACCTTTAAGGGCAGATAACCAAGTAACATTTTTATGGTCTAAGCCCATGCTAAAATCGAAAACCTTTTTTTTGTGGCTGTTGCTATTACCGTTGCGGCATTCGCCTGGGACATTTAGCTGATTGAATTCTGCCTTTTTGCCCTTACCTTCTTCATTCTTCTGCTTTACTTTGGCTGAGCTTTGCATATTTAATTAAAATTGTAATTGATTTTGTGTTATGCAAAAAGCAGGTCATAAAACCAACAGCAACAACAAGTCGCCAAAAAGTCTGTTTTTAATTTCATGCTGTGTGGCAGCAGGCAGAAGGCAACAGCCGTGTTTTGTCCCACAATGTTGCCTCATAATTTTTGTGGGCTGTGGCACAGTTTTCTAATTTGACTGCAGCCACAAAACAACAACAACACCACCACCTAAAACAACAACAATTTTATGGCAACTCAGGTGAGATTTGTTATGCTATTGGCCTCCAAATACAAAATGGATAAGATACACACACAAAAAAACACACATACATATATTCATTGGAAAGTATCAAAGACCTTACGTCAAAGTTGCTTTACATATATTTGCGAAATTCTAAATTCGCGATTGGCTTTTCATTCCATTTTCTCACATATAAAATGTAACGTATACGCCCTCATATCGCCTTTGACATTTGCAGTCCTGCCGTTTGTTATTTGTTGTGGTTGTTGTTGTTTTTTTTTTTTGTTGCTCTTTCAGCTCTTCGTAAAAATCAATTTTCATGTTGCTGTCAAAAGCAGGCTTTACCCTTCTCCTTCTTTTTTTTTTTTTGCTATATTTGCTTTTGTAAAAGTGTTTGTTGCACAGGGCTTAATGGGTTGGGGAGGTTGGGAAGTTGGGAAGTTGGGGTTCAGCCAGAACGCACGAAAATAGCAATTCGTTTGCGCTTTTCCAGTCACGATTTGTGATTTTTCCACTCGAAACCCTTGCTGCTGTTATTAATTATAGAAGCCAAGGGCTTTCATTTGCAGCAGCTGAATAGAGGAGTTAACTTGATTAAACTATTTGGTTAAGTATTTGTTTGTTTGGCCAAGGCTGGGCCGAAGAAGTAATAACTCATTTAAGTAACAAATCATGAAAACTAATCTACTAATCCATAAATAACTGTAATCTGCAATCATGCGCCTTGACGTAATCCCCAAACACAGTTGATTTAACACGCCAGCCAAGCAGTAGAGCAGCAAACATAAAAATGTTGACCCATTAAATGATGCATCAAAAAATCAACAACACAATCACAAAAAGGTCAAAATCAGCATCATTAGATTGGTCAAAAAGCAAAATAAAAAGGCAAAAACAAACAAAAAACCCAAGAATAAACAACAAAAAAAAAAACATGGTTGCAAACATTTTTAAAAACATTTAGCACGTTGTTTTAGTTTTAGTAGTTTACAAATTAATATTTATAATAGCAAACATTTTTAAATTTTAGTTGAAGGTTAAATTTGATGTGTTTCCTCTTGTTGTAGGCGTGTCAAACTCAGCGAAGGTCTTTGGTTTTTAGTTTTACCAAATGACTGCACAAAAAATATTACGAAAAGGTCAGAAATTGTTCCAAGAAATGGAAAAAAGGTTTTGCGAATAAAATGTATTGAAACGTTTCTTCCCATTTAAGAGAGAGTGATAAAACTTTTATGAAAATATAATAAAGAACGGCAAACAGCTTATTGGCTACTGCGCGGGATTAATAACTCTATCAAAAGACGACTCCCACACAAAAGTGGGATCAACATTTTTTTTGTGTGGCTTAACAGGAAATGAAAGTCGGTTTTATATACATACAGAGACAGACCGGCTATAGCAATAATTTATTTAATTCACCATTATTTCCAGCCAAATAAAGACAATGCATGACAAATAAACAAAACCCATTTACAAGCGGACGGGTTTTATGTGCCATTCTTTTTTTTCTGCTTTTTTTTAAAACATATATTACTGTATAATGAAAATTAAGCGTTGTGCAGATTTACAGTTTGGGTTGCGAAGTGCATTAAACTTAATAGAGGCATTTTAATGAACTGTTGTGATAAAAATTACAACAGATTTCTTTTTCCATTAACAAAAAAAAAATGAAAATGAACCAATTAAAAAGAAAAGCTTTCAACAAATACTATGTACAAAATCTAGTTATTCGATTTTTGAATGCAAATAACTTTCAATCGCATCTAACCGCAGCAAGCAAACCTTTCTAGATATCTGAACAACAACAATAGCAATAAGAAATGAGAGCATTTTTGTGCTGGAGCTGAAGCTAGCTCTATTCACATTTGGGCTTTTAATTTTTTTGCGCTCGTAAATCGAAATGAAAACGAAACGAGAAGAAACCGGTTGAAAGACGCCCCACCAACCACCAGGCAGAGTGAGGCAGGCAGTCAGGCAGCAACAGCAGACAGCATTTAAAGTCAAGCCCAGAGCAAGTCAAAAATCAAAGCAAAACCAAAGCCAACTTTTAGTAGTATACTGTTTTGCTGGCTGAACCAACGACCGGAGATAAAGATAGAAAACAAAATCAACTCCAATGCTGTGGCAGACAGCAACAACTATATAACAACAACAACAATAACAAACCCAACGGACACGTTTTGTGGCAGCTCGCCGCTAGCACAGCCGGTAAAAAGAAAAAAACACAAATAAGAAATATAAGTAGAAGTTGAACTAACACACAAAAAGAGAGCAAAAAAACAAAATAAACGTGAGAGAGAACTGAAAAACCTGAAATTGTAACGCAATCAATGCGAAAAACCAGAGTAGACTAGAGTAGAGCTTGCAGTGGGCGTGTCTGACGCCTACCCAGTACCCAGTGTGCTGAAAATGAAAATCAACACAATTCCACAACACACAACACGAAAGACACACTCTCAGCTGTTGTTCTTGATTCAATTGTTGTTGTTGTTCTTGTTGTTGTTGTTTAAGCGCAGTTCGGTACAGACAGTTATAACTTATATACGAATAAACCCATACCCAGGCGGTATTTTTTTGTTATCCAACCAACCGCACGCAGTTTGGCGGCGGATTACATTTTATTCACACTTCCAAAGCATGTCAAGCAGCAGAGTGAGCTAGCTGTTAGAGGTTTACCTGGCTGCGCAAGGGTGGGGCTGGTTGGAGGGGGGAGGTTGCATAAATGGAGTCACTGCTGCTGGCTGCTGCTGATTCTACGACTGCTGCAACTGTCGATATGTCGGAAATTGTCAAGCACGCGGCTGCTATGTTGGCAACTTTGACGTCTCACGTAATTTCGAAAAAAAAAAATTGTTTTTTTTTAAGGCAGGCAGCCACAAAAATTTCAACGAAAAATTAAACCAAAAACCATGGTCTTTGCATAATTTCATTATATAAACAAGCTGCAGATGCGCTTTTTGATTCAAGTAGTTGAAAAATGTTACAACTAAAAGAGAAGTTTAAAAAATCGAGTATATTTTTTTACAGCGTAAAATTCAAATAAACTTTTGCATTTGATTTCTTAAATTTTTTCGACAAACATAAAAAAATAAATAAAATCGGGGAAAATGGCGAAAATCAAGTAAAATGGTTGGCTTTTGTGTTTTGTTTTATTTTACGCTCGCCTGAGTTTTTAGCGAGTTTTTCGACCGACATTTACCAATTTCTTTGTTTATAGCCACAACACGTGTTTTCATTTAAAAACACACAAGCACACAACAAAAGGTGGGCTTGAGGGGCAGGAAGAGACGAGAGGCGGCGGCCTTTTATGTCTATGTTAATGAAATGATAATGGGCTGAGCAAGAGTAGCAAAAAAGAGAGAGAAAGAGAAGAGATATTCGAGTGGAGTGGCACAGCAGCTCTAATTAAAGCCCGTACTGAAAGAGGCTCAAACTGACCAAGATAATATGTATAAAATGTTTCTCTAGGCTCCCATTGGGAGGAGCCATCAAATTTGATGGTCTCCGTCAAGTAGGAAAAGTAATTGCGAGCGTAAACAGAATTAAGAAAATGTCTATTGTTGGGAAATAGGCAAACAACAGCGAGAGAATAAGACTCGAGAGTTAAGGAAGTCTTGTGAAAATTCAAGTATTTTATTTTATGTAAATAATGGTTGAAGTGTTTGCTTTGGATTGTCATTGTCAAGTGGAACTTGAACTTTAAGCGCTTGGGCTACGTTTGCAGAGGTTTAAGACAAGTTTTGTTAATGTAAACAATTAAACAAAGATTTTGTTTAAAGTTTTCTTCTAGAATTTCATGATAATTGATAGTTCTCGTGTTTGTTTCATGGTGTTTCCAAGTAAAAGTTAATAACACCCTGAGAACTGTATACAAAGTAGCTAAGCTAACTTTTCAGGCTAATTTATTGGCAGTCTAAGATTTACAAAACTAGATTTACAACTTAAACAATAACAACGAAAGATCCTCTTATGCAATAAGTGGTTATACATAATGACATGTGTTTAAGTAAATCATATCATATGATAACATTTAGTTGTACTCTCTTTAAACCAGTTAGTAAGTTTTCTGTTTTTATCGCGAGTGGATTTGGCCCAATAAGCTAAGCATTTAATGTGGCTTGCGTGTTTTATGTTGTGTGTTAGCCAGCTTTTTGTGTGTGGCGCATTGTTGTTAACTGTCGTGTGGACCCAATGCATTTTTCACTTTCACACACCAGCAAACACATACACACTCTCTCACCACACAAACACACACACTCACACAGAGCTGGGAAACTTGTTTGGAGCATAACAATCCTGGACGAGTTGGCAGCTGGCAACTGGCAGCTGGGAAACACTATACAACACAAAATTGAGGCTCCGAACTGCTGCTACATTTGGGTGCTGGGGCTAATTATTTACCAATTATGTGAAAGTGAAACTTGTTGCCCGCCTTGCCTTGTTGTTTTTGTGGTTTAGTAGTTTAATTGGATTCTGTCTCATGTTGAGTGAAAAAGAAATTTTAAGCGTTTGCCCATTAGCATCACTAAGGAGGAGGAGGCGGCAGAGGAGGAGGTGGTAGCTAATGTGTAACCGAAGGCGGCTGTGTTGAGAGGGAGGAGGAAGGTCGAATTGTCGGCAGCTGCCACCAAATTGTCAAATATTTATGCAATTTTATGAATTGGAGCCGAACTAATTGCATTTCATATTGCATATTGATGCAACATTTGCTTGGCGTAAAATACTTGTGGCGCAACACAAATGCATTTGATTTATGCCATATTTATCAATGATTCGCAGCGAACAAAAAATTATTGCGCTTTGCCAATGAAGCATTTCATATATGAATACGCTTTACGAAATTCTATTCACACCCAAAAATACATAAATAATGGGGGAAAAAAAACCTCAAAACAGCCTGCAATATATAAATATATTTTTTTTCTCGTTTTTTTTTTGTGTAAATATATACACATTGAAAAAATAATTGTTATTAAACAAAAAAATAATACTTAAACCACAAAAGACAATCAACCAGATTCTATTGTCTTATAGGCTAGCCAAAAAGCCATAGAGAAAAAAACTGGTTTTGTTTTTTTACAACTACACACAGCGCTCTTTTGTGTGCATTGTGTGGCTCGCTCGCTAGCTGTGTATGTGTTTTGTGGAGCATTGCAAGAAGCAGGGGGCGGGGGCGGGAGAGTTGAAGAGTGGTATCGGGGCCAGTGGCCCCTTGGAGCGGGTGGGTGGCTTTAAGTGCGGGTACACACACTTAAGCGGCAACATGAAATAGCAAAACGAAGTTTTTGGCTATGCTTTGATTTTACAGTTTGCCTTTTTTAGCGTTTGAGCAATTGTATATTGTTGCATAATGCTCCAAGAAGATTTCAATTATGATTAGAAACAAGCCAAGCCTAGACTCTGTGGAGCTAACTCGATGAATTTACTGTGAAATGAGCTGTAGCTTATAGCAAATTAATCATGACTGTGACGGCGGTGATTGGGTTTAGAAGCCAAAAGTGGCATATGTCAAAAAATGACTTGACAATATTTTAAAGTATCTTTTGAGAGTAAATAAGAATCTTGTTAGCTTCAATACAAAGCAATAAATCTATTTTTGCACTTGAAAAAGTATTTTTAGATTAGAAATGTATTTTTTCTCCACAAAACTTTTAAAAACTTTCATATTGCCCTTCTGTACAAAATTTGTAAAAGTGACCTTAGATTAATTATACTATCGCAAACTTACAAAAACAAGTTCAGGGTCAATTTTGTGATTTACATAAAACCTTCGTTATGCTCCAAATAAAAATAATAAGCCAACACCAGCAGAAAGAGACTAACAGAAAAATCGAACTGAAAGCTAAGCGAGTTTTTTTTACGCCGGAAATTCACGGAAAAAAAAAACCACAACAGCAACAAAATGGAAAAAGCTACATTTTGCCAGCGGGCAGTTGTCACTTATTTATGCATCCGGTCGTTGCAAGCTACCAACAAAAAGATACAAAAGCCAAATACATACATGCCATGTATATGTAAATAAAACACACCAGATAATATGGCTCAACTCACGATTGTGGTGATGGTCTCAACTTTGGCAAGCAATTCCTCAAGAGATAGAGCACACAACAACCAAAAAATGTACATATTTTCGATTTACTGTCTCTTTTTCAGGAACACTTTTTCTCCCTAGCTTTGCTTTCTAGTATTTTTGCTGTCAAACTTCAAGCGTAAAAACATGTAAACTGTATATCAGTCATGGAATGTGTCTGTGACAACACAAGGGGAAGTTGGTTATATATGCATATATTTGGTTTAGAAATGAGTCACAGAATATGTATGTTTGACACCTTTTAATGGTAATGGTAAGCTGAAAAGTTTCAAATCACTTTAATATTGATAGATTTATACCCATACTTTACTTTATTTATATTATTCTTTAAGCTTAAAACTTATCAGTATAAAATTCTGTATATTATTATCATATTTAAATGGTTTCCTCTAGTTTGATTATAGTTCATCGTACAATAATATCGTGAAATAATATTTATATATATATATTCTTGAAACAGATTTAGCATTATTGACTGCGCAGAAAATGGCTCATTGTAAATTCTAGCTATGTATATATATACAAAAACCGCAAGCCACGCCTGCTCAGCGAGTGCAGTCAGAAAAGGCAACAGCAACAATGAAAAATTAGATATCAATTGGTTTGTATAGAAAGATATATAGTATATATATGGGTATGCAAACTGTCATGCAAATCGGTTTGGCTTTGGCATGCAACTGACAGTTGTTTGCTAAAGTTTATTTATCCACGAGATACATTTTTATAGATATACATTTTTAGTTTTTTTTTTTAGCATATAATATTAGTCGGCGGCAACCCCAACAAATACTTCTTGTGGTCGCTCGCTCGCTCGTTGCAAGTGCCATTTTATGTTTTGAGCAATTTTTACGGCTGTTTAGATACTCAATTTGTATATAATACAACAGACAATACAACATTGATGTTGTTGTAGGTTGGTGTAGGGGATAAAACGTGGCGACTTTTGGTCGCCTTCTTACGCCCAAGTTCGTGATACATTCAACTTGATTACGGACTTATCTATCTGAAAAATGAGAAATGTGCACAGAGAGCACAGGAGTAGGAGGAGGAGGAGGAAGAGAAGGAGGCGGAGCTCAGTTCATTGCAGTTGACATGCCAGCGAGCCAATCAACCGAAGCTGTTATTCTGTGGCCTACAAATAACATAACTAGAAAAGTCAATTTTCCTTTGCCTGCTGCCATTGATAGACAATTTCTGTTATCTAGTATGTTTGTTATTTCGAGTTGTCTTGTGTTGTGTTGGTAGAAAGAAAATGTTCTCAAGTGCTCAACTAGTCAATACAATATATACTATACTTGACAAACTTTCGTGTGTGCAACAAAATACTAATACCATGATGTTAGAATGTTATTCGAGTTTGAGTGCTATTGACCACGATTAAAGTGACAATGAAGGATATACGTGTCTCTCTCTCTATATATATATAGTAAATTGTGATAAGCGTGTGCATTAAAACAGATATCGGAGAGTGAAAAGTTGACAGCTGTGTGAGTGGAAAATATACATGTATATGTCTGCAAATGGCCAGTTGACAGCAATGTAATTGACTATTTGAGAAGTAAATGTCAAGATAAAAAAAAAATGATTAAAGTGACAATAAAGGATATGTTGATTATGACCGACGCGATACATATATAGCATGCTTTTACCTGCCATTGAGAACCTGTCTGTATACTGACCCGTTTTTATCAAATTGAATTTTGTTCTCTTTTGCAAAGAGCTTAAATCAAATTTGTCAATTAAATTGGCAAATAGCTTAAAACATTTTAAGAAATTACCATCAAAATAATTGCATCTATGTATCAGTCGGCGGTCATCAAAGAAATCAAGCTGGGCGCAGTCAGTCAGTCAGCCTTCAAGCAAGATACATTTTTAGATACAGATACATAGATGTATCTGTACATCGCCCATCACAAGGCAAAAGCAAAAATATTTACGCTTATGACAAAATTAAATGCCATAAAATTTTGTAGTTGGCAAACACATTTTGCACAACTTTTAGCACTTGCCCAAGACAGAAAAGAAAAAAATAATAATAAATAATGTGAAAAAAGGAAAGCAAAAATCATAAAATAGCGTAGGTGACAAATCACAGCAGCAAAATAGATTGCCAAAAATAATAATCCAAAAGCGCATTAAAAGTTTTTAAGAACATTGAAAAAAACACATTAAAATAATATATAACCCAAGGGTAATGTAAATGTATAAAAATAATATTTGATAATTATTCAAATGTATAAATGTTAATTACTTTGATATTTAAACAAAAAAACCACAAACACATAGTGTTGATAAGAAAATTCAAAATGGTTAAGCGACTTTGAGAATTGTTTTGTTGCACCCAACCCAACCTTGTTGAAATGAAAGATATTTCTGTCAGCAGCGCAACATTGCGGTTATAATTGTTACTAGGGTAAACCGGTCTGGTCTGTGGCTTTGGGAAAATTGAGATATTTAACGCGTAATTATCAGTTCTTACATGTTTATTGTATGTATCTGCGACGTATAAAGCCAGTTTTATATAAGCTTCAAACGGGGTCAAAGTATTGCTGCACACACACAAACACACACAGAGATGCTAGACAAATCGGATATTAAGGGGAGAGGGTAAGGGTAAATACGATTCACAAATGCCAATCAATTGATTTCATTGTCTTCAATTTATAACCTATCGATAATATAAATTCCTGACAGTCAGTCGCTCTACTCAAAGCAAATATAGAGAGAGTGAGAGAACCGCTCAGAGTTATGATAAATAGTTCATGTGTGTGTGTGTGTGTGTACGGTTTGAGTTAGATATTGAATATATATCACAGTTTCATATGCATTATATATGTATATTTGTTTATGTACACTGCTTTGCACTTGACATTAATTAAATGGAATTGTTTTGTCACAGTTTCCACACAACAAAAGTCAAGAGTTGTTGTTTGTTTACGATACGAAGAATTGAAGTGAAAAGTGGTTCTTAAGATATTCAAAACAAGTTCAATTTAACACATGTGTACAGCAAAATGAAGCTATTTCTCATACTAAAACATTGATAATACTAACTAGCTTCGGGAAATAGGAAATTACGTTTTTATTAGGGTTTTTAGGTAAAATGGATTGTACACATTGGTTATTTCATGGCCACTTTGTTAATAATATAGAGAGTCAAACTTCAGTTTTTACCTTACCCAGAAATCTATATAGTATATTATAATAAAGTATGCGCCGCATGAGAACTTTCGCAACGGGAACGCCGCGCCGTTGCTCTCTTATAACTAATTTTAAATAATTGCAGCATATTACGCTATTATTCCGCAGCCGACCCAAGGCATCTCAGCTGGGGGAATCAAACTTTGTATAAAGCAGGCGTAAAGCATACGCCCACACACACACAGCGCGATTTGAACTGAACCCTACCCGAGAATGAAAGAGAGAGGCCAAGAAGAAATCGCTTTTACTACTGCTACTCCTTCATGAGTAGCTGCTGGTCGCACTTTAATTGGCATATCAGAGCATGGCGGCAGCAATTTTATTTTCTTCTCTATTTTTTTTTTTATTAGTTTGTTAGGCCAACACAGTGGCTGCGGCCGGACGGGCTGACGGGGGGGCTGGTAGCTTTCTAGCGCCAACAATGAACGAAACGAGGGAGCCAACATTAACAACAAAGCAAAAAGCAGCAGCAACAACAATGAACACGAAAATTTACAACAATTGTAGTTGAGAGGTTAATGAACTAAATGCGCAATGGGCCAAACTTATTTACAAGCAACAACAGCAAAAGTTTAGACCACAGACCAAAAAAAAAATACTTATATCTTTATACCAGCTACAATTAATGAGACGCTCATTACGAGAGCGCGCGCGAGAGTTTGCTTCAGAGAATTGAAAGGGGAAGCAGCAGTTACGAAGCAGTTACAATGCTGACCCCCCAATGGCTTCATTTGTCATGGTTTGCGTGGGCCTCGGCCAATTGCTCGCATTTAATTTTTTGTTCGATGTTTATAATTGCCGCCGCCATCGCGCACATCATGATCAACAATCAATCAATTTAATTTTTATAGCATGTCAAAATAATTTGCTCTACTTTTGGCCATTAATTTTTACAGCCAAATATTGAAGTTGATTAATTTACACATGTTTTCATACATGTACACGATTTTAAATGTGAAATGCGAAAGGGGCGACAACAACAACAACAAATTATAAATATAAAAATGTACATAAATAAAAACATTTTATACATGCAGCTAAATTCTTGCAAATTTGCTTTGGCACATAAAAGATATTTGCCGTTAAGATCTTTGCTAATATTGCTCAAAACATTTAACAAAATTGACAACGACAAGCAGCCCACGAATAGTATATATTATGTGACCCAGTTTAAGTACCCCCCAAAACATTTTGGGCAAAATATGATGTTCTAATAAAAATCTTTAACAAAATGTGTTCAACACAAATATGTTATGGCAAGTAATAAAGTGTTTATAACTAATTAAGTATTGTTGGGTTTTTTTCAATATAATTTTTAATTTTTAAATAATAATAAGTGCATTACTTAGTCGATCTTAGGAAAAAAAACTAACTTTCCCATTAATATTTCTAAATACATATCAACTTATTTATTTAATAGTGTAAATTATTACACTACATTGAAATGGACTTGTAATTGCTTTTTAATTTCATTTTCATATTTATTGATTTGCTTTTCTTGATGTACGATGAAAATCTTGAAAATTGTCATGCTCGGTGTGTATTTGCGCATTTCCGTTGGGCGGTCTTCTTTCTTCTCTCTTTTCATTCCATTTTTTATAAAAATCTTTCTTTTTGTTTTTTTTATTTTGTGCTCTGCTTTCGAGTCGAGTGCGTAAATCAAACGGGCGCCCATATAATTTTAACTGCACTTGAGAATTGAAGTTTTCAATTCATATGGCAAATAGCTCAGAAAGAGAGATAGAGCGAGCGAGAGAGAGAGAGAGAGAGTGAATAAATAAATAAATATACGTGGGAGTATCCATAATAGTGCTTAAACTACTAATGCATTGAACTGTTTAATTTCCATATGGACTTTAAAGCAGCATCTTTATAATGCTGCAATGGCGATGGAATATATGAATATAGAGTGCAAGATAAGTAATCAAAATAAACAATGTCTTAGGATCCAAGAATATGATCAAAACAGTGCTAGACAATGGGTAATCACAATCAGCACAAATGGAAAATTTCGATTCCAATTGTGACTTTGGATTACAGCAAAGTCTTTGTTTATGGTAATCAAATACGTGCAAATAAATAGAACTATGATTCAATGCTGATTGTGGCGAAATTTGAACTATAGAAATGTGATTCTATGATGTTTTTTCAAACTAATGTTTATAAGTCAATAAAATCTCATTCATTCAACTGCATTTCGACTTAAATAGTATAAATTTCCATAACCAATTTTGCCTCACAGTTCTAAATACAGCTCTTGGGTACTGTAGCATATGATGATAAACAAAAACAAAAAAAGAACGCAATTTATGAATTCAAATTGAATCACGTGCAGCTCATTAGGCTCAATACAATATTGATAATATGGTCTCAGTCTCACCACAATTGGCCAACAATTTTTATCGTCTAGTGGTTTCTCCAATATCTTTTTGTTTCGCCTATCAAAAAGCTATCAAAATAGTTTCCCAAAATGTACTTTTTGTGTACAACTCTCTGATAGCGAGCTCCGTTTTCGAATAGATTGTTGTGGCTTCACTTTGCACTCTCTCTGTGGCATTTCAATTAAAGTGTACAATATACGCAACTGCCGTCAATGCCCCCGTCCCCGCCCCTAGCCAGTCGCATTTTACTTTTAGAGAGTTTGCAACTGTTGCATTTTCGTGCAAATAATTGAAATACGCCCACATGCTGAGGCGCAAACAGCTGAAAATGCAGCTTTGAGAGCAAAAATGAAAAACGAAAAAAAAAACTGAAAACTTTTACAATTTGTATGTAAAAAAATGGTGAATGCATGTATATATATAAAGAGGAGCTGGGAATAAATATTGCCACAGTTTGTGTACTAAGAAACTTCAAATTGTAACTCAACGGAAAAATCATGACAAAACCCACACAATCAACCAAATATGAGAAGATAAGAGAGAACACACCAACACAAAAGATACGAAAGAACTGAGTTGCACATAGTACTATATGTGACCAGAAATGGGAATAGGTTAAGAGAAAAAAAATTTATTATAAGTTACTTCCAACTTCAATGTGGCTCAAATGACTTAGTTCTTGGTCAAACAAACACACACACACCAGACACGTAATTGAACGCATGTTCTCTATATACATACATATATATTTTGTGGCTGGGTATTATATATCGGCAGCACATCATTGGCATAAAAGTCAAGGAACTTTCAAGCTGCTTTTACCAGAAAAATACTGCATGTCATGCCATATGAAAGATGAGTGTCCATAAAAAAAAAATATACACACATATATACATATATGAGTGAAAGAAAAACAACAAAAACAATTTTTTTGACTGGTCAATTAGTAACGGTTTTTTGAAGAGAATAATATGACAGCCGAAACCGGAGCGAACAATGTTTGAAATAATTACAGTTGGAGAACGACTGCATCGGGCAGAAACTATATTCAATTTCAATAATAAGCATATAATATCAACTAAACTCGACTTTAGCTTAGAATAAGGTTCTATAATAATTGCTTACGAACAGTTCAAAGCAAATTAGAACTAAATATTTAATACATAAAATGAATAAGTCATGAGAGGTTAAGTTTAAACATCTTTTGTTCAACATTAATATCACTTTATCGCGTTTTGCATCAAATTAAGCTAACAGAGAACTTTTGAAATGGCGCACGAGCAGGCGGGGAACAATCCAAATGAATAAACATGATAGCTCTAAAAAAGCAACAGGCAACAAGCAAAAAAAAACATATCAAAAACATAAAACTTCATCACAAATCGTAGCTTAAGCCAGAAGCATCTAAAAGAATTCCAAAAAGCTCAATGACACCTCTAAAATCCGAATAAAAAACTTGTAAGTACAGCCACAAAAAAAAATGAAATAAAATAAGAAAAGAAAATAATCCCAGAAACAACACCAAAGATCTCAAGAAGAAAACCCACAAAACGAAAAAAAAAAAACAACGTTCTTCGTATGTATGTCGGCCGGCATAAGTTTGTAAATACTTCGTACGAGTACGAGTAGTACGAGTAGGTGTCTTAGCTACCTTTTATAAGCAATTGCCCCTGTAGCTGTCACTCAAACGCCCTCTAGCGCACAAATCCACACTCACACACACATACACATTGACATTCGCCTTATGAATAATCATACACAAAGCATTTCAATGTAAATGTATGACAAGTAGTCTGAGCCAAAAGTGAGCAAAAAAAATAATACAAAAAAAACAGAAAGAAAGAAAACAAAAAAAAAATAAATGAAAATAAAATGAATTCGAAATGCGACAAACTTTTTTTTTTTTGACGTTAGGTATCTTAATTACCGACCAAGCAGCAAAATACTCAACACCTGATGTATTATTATTATTCTTGAAAATTCATACAAAAATATTTATAGTGTGACACTTTTTCGGCTCTGACTCTGACAACGACACCTGGCAATATTCTGACTGAAATTTGGCAGAAAATTGTAAAATTTCACAAATACATATTTTAATTACATTACGTTGGGGATTAATGTGCTCGAAATGTAACAAATTAGCTAAAATACCAATTTCCCAAATTGGTTAAAGAGCCAAGTTTATATAGAGCAGACGATTAGACCTAGAACATAGTTATAGCACATGTGTTAATTTGTAATCATATCATAGATACTTACACACACGAACACACATGAGTATTTGGATTATACTATATTTGTTTAGGGATAGGAATGGCGGCAAAGGAGCATACAACAACATGATTAATATGCAAGCCGGCAATATATTATTATTGCCATCCCTCTCTCTTTCTCTCTCTCTCTCTCTGCAGCATCCCCCAGACGCATACATAATTATACGGCTAAAACATTTAAGTGGATAAATTTGTCTGATGTGGGATATGCTAATTAATGCGGAAGTTTCTATTTGATTTGTTGCACTCCTTTGAATGAGACGCATGATTGAAAGTTTAATTGCTTTTCAAATGCACTTGACTTAAAGATATATATATATATATATAGAGTGTAATGCATTTAAAGCACGTTTCAAGTTCAAGTTAAGTCTATTTGAGCTTTAGATGTCGTTGGAAATCAACTGCGATTACATTCATTGCATTTCAAATCAAATTTGAGCTTGTTGAATTACAAATATATTTGAAAATGTCAAGACTACAACTCAAATTATAGAAAATCTTATACCAAATAAATTCTAGAATCAAAAACTTTGCAACCCCCTCATAACACATTTTCTCAGCTTTGTGTCGTAAAGCTCTCCAATATTATTCTTTTGGGGCTTCTTGCCTTGAACAAATATCAATTTATTTTTACCCACAACATTGTTTTTCTTATTTCAATGAAAAAATTATCAGCATGACACTTGGCGCAAAACGAGCAGAACAACGGCGGATATGAAGTATTATGTATTATTGTCTTTTTTCATAGGGGCATCTAGAAACAAGAAACAAGAAAGAAGAAAAAAAAGAAAACAACAGACGGGAAAAAAAGCTTTCAGCAGCCGATAGACAAAACGCTGATTGGATTTAAAGTGACAGTAACAAATGATGAGGAAAGGCGTGTTTCATTTAAAAATATATATAGTGAAAAAAAAAAGCATACGCAATATTTCTTGAACAGTATATATTTTCCATCGATTTATATATACATAAATAGTGCTACGGAACCTACACACTACTGCTGAGAAACCAAGAACTGGGTGAACTTGCACTATACAGAAATTATCCGAAATCCGGCGCGACTCGTCGTCCGTCGAAGCTAAGTAAACAGACATCGTCGCCACATTTTAGTGATATTGCTGCTGCCTGCTGACACTGACAGGCGGCCAAACAAATTGCAGGGTAAAGCGACTAAGATGGAGAGAGAGAGAGAGCGAGAGGGGGGGTAAAAGGTGAGGGAGACGGACATGAGAACCATTCATCGTTCGAGTTTAATGCGTTTTTTTTTTCGGTTTTTGCTTACGCGGCGGGCAAATATTATATATTTTTACGGTTTTTGTTTATGGTGATTTTTGTTTTAATTTTTCTTTTTATTCCGATTTTCTTCATTATGTCAGTGTCAGTATTATGCAGCGGTCGCTGTAATACGCTGCACACAATTGCAACTACATGACTTTCCAATACCCTGCAATTCAAGTAATTTTGAATATTTTCAAATTAAACTTTTGTGTTTTTGGTGTAAAAGTTCAGTCAGAAAAGTTTCCATATTTCATATACCCTTTCATTCACCCATTTAATGAGCACAGGGCATTATAATGGAAATGCTACACGTATTTGTGTGTGTGTGTGTTTTTTGGCATGTAAAATACTTGAGGCTGCTGTCTGTGCAGTCTCTCTGTATCTCTTGGGGAACCGTGGGTCCCAAGTGCTTAATTGTGCCACCGCAAAATTAAATGAGAGCGTAATTAGCTTAATTATGATTTTAATTATTTTGTATATGCCACGCACAATTGGGTGACTAAAACACATGTGATGTGAATAAAAGCCATTGAAATGACTTTTATTACGATTCTTTATTATTATTTTTTTTTTTTTTATATGACACATTCATTTCATTCTCAATCACAATCACAGACAATGTGAAATTGTTAAATGCGAAATTATATGATAAAATAATAAATATTAAACAGACTAATTGACAAACAAAAGCAAAAACGTTAAACTCCTAATTGCTTGGCGCCGCCAGACGGTCGACGGTCGTTATTCGATTCGAAATACGATAATATTTGTATGAAAGATAAACTCAAATGTCGAGAGTTTCGGGTTGACCAATTCCATAGCAATGTTAACACTCTCACTTTGACCTAAATGGCCCATTACAAATGCCACTTGAGGCAAGTGGCAAGCATTAATAATCCACGCAAATCCGTCGACGATTATTTACAAAGCTGGTGAGATCCCGGCTCAGTACAGTGATTTTAAAAAGCAAACAAAACAAAAAAAAACACAAAAATGATTAAAATTACTAAATTTTAAGTATACATTACAGTTGTACAAATGTTTATTTCCCCTAATCGCAATTATCATTATATTTACACCAATGTGCTTTCCTCATTTTAAATGAATACTAATAGGATATTCCCAAGAAGGTGCCGAATTCGGCTTACAACAAATGAGTGCAATTTGCGAAAGTAACTTAACAAAAATTGATAGCTTAATATTGTCACAGGTATCTGTTATGCTGCTTTGCTTTACTCTACCTCTGCTGTTTTTTGCTCTGAGTGGCTGATGAAAAATTTAAAACGAGCGAGCCAAGCAAAACAATTTTTATAAAATTGCCACTAAGGGAGACGACTCAGGAGGCAAAACCAAAGAAAAACAAACCAGAATGCAGAAAGATACCGAACTTAATACTCTAGTACATACTCTTGTAGAGAAGACAGAAGATACATTCTTACAAACGTAATATACCATTTGTAAGGGTATTTTAAGCGACGGCAAAAAGCATTAACGCTTAAATGGCCTTGAGACCAGGTTACCATCTCTTTCTCTTTCTCCTTCTTGTTTTTGCACTTTCTTCAAACATTTTTGGAGCTTTTTTTCATTTTTTTCTTACCTTAAATTTGGCACAGCTGCGGCAGCAGCGGCCGCCGCTTGCAGAGGCGGCGGCACATTATATGGATACGGCAGCTTGGCCGCAACGGCTGGATTCTCAAAAAGCATTCTATTGCCGTTCGCTTGGATGTTGTTGTTGTTGATGATGATGGGGGGAGGATTGGCGGAGTTGTTGTAGCTGATATTGTAGTAAATTTTGCTGGATTTTTTTTATATACTTCCGGGGCACAAAATATACGATTTCTTTCGTTTTTTTTGAGTGTTAATTACTTTCACCTTTTAATGGTGTTTTATTATTTTTTTTTTTTGAGTATTTGTAACTTTTTTATATATACGTATGTATTATTTTCAAACTGAATTATTTTGGGCACATTTTTATAAACTCGATATGGTTAGCTTCAATTGCTTAGAACACAATCTAAAAATTATTCAAATACAATTTTAGCAAGAAATTTAACAAGAAGTCAACTTATCAGAAATTAAAACCCATTTGCATTTAAAATCAATTTCTGACCACTGTGTTTGCTATTTTTCCTCTTCAAATTTCATATTTTCACGCAAAACGCACATGTTTGCTTATTCTTTAATTCGCATATTTCCTTGAGTCGGTTTTTTTTTTAGTATTTTGCTTCTTTTGTGGTTTTCATTTCATCATTCCATCACACTAAAAAAAAACTTCGCTATTCTCTCAATCTGCTGCGGTTGTCAAAACTCTGCCGTCAAAAGAATCATTAACTAGTTTTGTTTTAATTTCTTAGTTTGTTGTTGCTTCTGCTATGGCTATGCTGCTCTACTGCTTCTGTTTCTTTTTCTTCTTTTTTTTTTTGTTTTTACTGTACGACTGCCGCCTTTGCTTTTACTTTCGTTCGCATGTTTGTGTTGCTAGGTTTTGATTCTGGCATTGCTCTTTGCGTACCATTCGCTTGACATTGCCGGCTTTTTTGACGCATACAGCGGCGAATTGCGGTTGTATTGATGTGTACACATATATATATGTGTGTGTGTGTGTGTGATGATAAAAACTTGCTTTTGTATGCGGCTACTGCTACTTTTGCTGTTATTGCGCCTTGATAAACATACATATAAATAACATATATACAAGTATGTACTTCATATCACAAGCGTGCATTAGCAGAAGAAATCATACATTCGACTATTTCTGAGTATAGTTGTTTTATTTCTATAAATGAAATCGATTTGCGTGAATAAAAACACAAAAGACAAACAAGCACACACATATATATACACATATAGTATATACACATCAACACGGCAAGGCAAAAGACGCACAGTAATATTTTTGCGACGTCATTGAATTCGCCGCACACACACACATATATATTTCAATGTGTGTGTATGCTAAAAACTACCCAAAATAACACAAAAAAACGGGCTTACGCGTTTCTCGGTCTCCCCACTTCTGTTCGTATATTTGAGTCACTCACTCACACACACATACAGTAACACAAGTGCACGCGCTCAAAGGCTCGACTAAGGAAACGACGCGTGACGATATGTCGACAACGATAAAGACAAACTCCAGGGCTTGTTTAGAGAGGTCCGCACAGCGCAAGGAACTTTTGTCAACTGAAACTAAAGGAGCGCTTGAGCGACAACCAAAGCCAAGAGAGCCATAATAGTAAGCTCGCATAAAAAAACTCACATTACGCTCGCACTCTCGCTCTCTCCTACTCTGAAATGGCAGGACAAACGCGTGGAGCACTCAGTTAGAGAACGATAACCAGAGAGCGAGAGAGAGAGAGCGTGCAAGCTTAAACAAGTTCGCCGCTTGGCGTCTTGATGGTTGGGGTAATTTGAGTAGTGTCTCAGACAAAGGCTGCTGTATGCAACACATGCGAGACCATGTGCAACATGAGTCGATGACGAAGATACAAATGCCGCACCGCACTATTCCCATCCCTTTACGCCCACCAACCACCTTCCAGCTCACCCACAAAATCGTTTCCGACGTATGCAGTTGTTCTGTGCACTGGTACAAAAACAATAGGCCTCTGTGGATAAGTGAGCGATAGAGAGAGCGGGCGGGCGGGCGGTCAGGCAGGCAGGCATGAAAGGCGTACTACGAAACGAGCGAACGAGCGGCCGCCCGCGTCTTTTATAGCGCGCTTTGTTCTCGCATTAAGCTTTCTTTGTTTTTCTCGTATTACTTCTGCTGCTGCTGCTTTTTAAAGCTGAGCTTTAGTTAAGCTGCCGCTTTTGTTGACGTTAAAGCAGCGCAGCAGCTAAATAATTGTTTAATTTATTAATGCGTCTCGCACACAGACGCACACTCTCAGGTCTTAAGACATTGCCGTCGTCACGATGATTTATGTGAATTTTCAAATGAAATTAATTTTAGGTACACTCACTAAAACCGCAGCATGCTCTTGACTTTTATTTAGAAACTGTGCTTTTATTTCAGCTTAATTTAATTTTCGCATACACATGTTGCTTTTGCAAGCTTAGCTTGAAATGAGATCCGTGTTTCGAGCAATCAATCTTATAACTTTTGAAAAGCTCAGCATCATTTATGTCTAAGAGCTTCGAATACCGTTACTTATACAATCTTTGCTTGCGGCACATTCTAAACCTTGCCTGTATAATTTATCACATGTTTTCCATTTGAGTTTTTTGTTTTTGTTGTTTTTTTTTCGAAGAATTTTCATGCCTGTCTCGACACAGCCCGCATATTTAATTACAAGAGAAGAACACGCCAGTTTCTAAGAACTTCTCACTTGTTTTTGTTCTTTGCTTCTTCTACATATTCCTAAATATCGAGTACTATTTCTTATCGTAAATACACATGTAGAAAGAAACTGATAAAATGGAAAACCACAAAAGAATTTCAAAACACAAAACTAGCCGAATTTGAGAAGTTGTTTTTTACTAAGAAATTAAAACTGTCAGGAAACAAGAAACGTCAGAGTAATTAAATAAGTTTAGGGTTAAATAAATATCACAAGATTTATAATATATTTTTTTTTTGTATGTACATATATACTTATGTATATATGAATATTTATTTTAAATTAATTTGCATGCATCACACAAGGGCAGTTGTTATTATTCTTTGTTGTTGTTATTGTTCTGTTGCAATTTTACACGTAATTTAATTTTGCTCAAGCAAAACGCTAAACGTTATCGCATTTAAATTAAAAACACTATTTTCTCTTCTCTTTCTGGTGGCTGGCAACGATTTGTTGCAATTGTTGTGTTTTGTTTCCATTCACATTTTTCTTATAAGACAAAAGCTTGAAAATTTACTTTAATCTTTAGCGCAAAAACGCAAACAAAATAGTATTTTGTTTGTTTTTAATTTGCCGCCTCTAAGCCTTTAACGGGGCTTTTGGTCGAATTGCGAAGAACTTTATGTGACGAGTGGCAGCAGCCACAAAAGAAACGACGATAACGACGACTAGCGTCACAGAGTAACAATTGAAATCGACGTAGACGAAATACGGCGACGCACAAAATTATCCGTACACTAAACTTGACGTTGTAACGGTCGCAACCAAACTGACAACTGCGACGGCGACGCCAAAAAGCATGGCATTCAATTAGCTTGACAACCAACTTGCGGCTCTCCGAAATGCTGCTATAGCGGCTAGCTGCTAGCATAAAAACCAAAACAAGAGCGTGTGCTTCACTCAAAGTCGCTCTCGTGTGCAAGCAAGAATGAGAGACGTTTTTGGGATCACCATGTGGCGTCCATTGCAAAGCAAATACTCACTCAACTGCTGCTCTCCCGCTCCAACCACCCACAAGTCGAGCGGCAAATAAACATTTGCTGCGATTCGCTCAGTGCGCCGGAGAGAAGTTTGTTTTGCTTGCTGTATGCGGCGAATTCGCTAAAAAAAAGCCAATTGGATAAAACAGTGTGAGATAGCTCCACAAATGTTGTGGCGTCTGTATTGTTAGCTCGCTTGCACTTGCATGATATGCAGTCAATGTCCGTAGTTTCATACTTCCGTTCTTAAATCGCTTTGAATTTTTGTTGTTGCTTGTGGTGTGGATAAAAATGAGCATCTTATACAACATTTGTATAAGATGTTGGGGTTTATGCGCTGGATACGGAGTATAAGTTGTGGGCAATTTTAGTATTTGAATTCGGGATATTTTATTTTAGAAGTTTGTTTGTTATAATATTAGTTACAAATATGATATGTGAGCCTGCCAGTTGCGGTATATCTAACTTTTTCACCCTGGGTGCGGCCTATTACAATGCTTTAACATCAAAGGGAATTAAGAAATTTTTGTATTCATATTTTTTTTTGTTTTTGGATTTTTCAATTTGTTTTAAAAAGTTTACAACACAAGGCGCAACAAGCGCGGCCCCAAAGAGCTCTGTTGCAGTTAAGCAGCTGACGGCTTAAGAGTTTTTTTCGCTCCTCTGTCTCACGCTCTTTTAATATTTCTTTCGAGTATAGCCGACGCGCGGAGAAATACGGAAAACGGAACACAAAAAACTTGTTTGCTGCGCCTGGAGACCCGAAAAATACAAGAATGTCGGCGAAGCAGCAGCAGCAGCAGCGGCAGTAACAACAACAAATGCATAAGATAAAGACAAGAACGCGGAGGGCGGCGGGTGCAATTGCGCCTGAAGTAGACAGGTCAAAGGAGCAGACGAGACACGCCTCTGCCTGCTCGGCTTCCTTCTCGCTCACTCTTTTTTGTCGTTCGGCAAAAGGCAGCAATAAATTTGCAGCCGTCTTCGATTGTCTTATTGGAATGAGGTGAATGTGAAACGGCAAATTGCGATTGGGAAACAAATTGGGAATGGTGCAGAGAAGGTACAAAAAAAAAATACTCAACAAATTTATAACAAAAATCGTGGCTAACACAGAATCTGCTGCCGGCAAATTGGGTCATAAAAGTAATTAGTGAAATCTGTTCATAATATACTGTATATATATATTTATGTATATATATTATTTAGCTACTTATTGTTGTCGTTGCTCGCACAGCTTTTAATTGGCTATACAACAACAGCAGCTTATAAAATTGGCAATTTTGCAGGCCCCCACACAATTTGTCTGGAAATCGACACGGTGATTTAATGCACCTTTTACATTAAACAGCAACACAGGAAATGTGGAGCGGGGGGCAGCAAAATATCAGGATGAAGGAGTAGCTGTGTGGAGAAGGGAAAGGGGATTGCCACTCACTGTAGCGAGCTTTAACCAGCCAAAGTTCCGGTTGTTAGTCTATTAATTAAACAGCCATAAACTTAAATCACATTTCATTAAAACCAAGCCCAGGGCTGGACAATGAGAGTTGAGAGCACAACTACAATGGGATATATAACATTAAGGGTATAGTGGAAAAATTAAAATAAAAACATAATAAAAGTAATAATTTTCTTTTTAAATATCTAACATTATTTATTTTCATGCATGTTTCATATCGTTTGTACATTATCAAAATAGTATACCTTTTTCGTTCATATTACTCGTTCTTACACACTGTGCGTTCCTTTCCACCTCGTTCCAATAAACAAAATATCCATAGTGGAAAAGAAACTGTAAAAAGCGCTACAGTTTTGCATGCGTTGTACGACTGTCAACAGCTTGCGCGAGATCAATTATACTGCTAATAAGCTTAAGGAATCAGGGAATCATCTAGTCGAGCTCTTTTTACTTGCTTTAGTTATCCATTGAGTAATAACTTCAGATTGCTAAAAGGTTCGCTTTTACTCATCACTTTATAAATACTAAAACTAGCCAAAACGAAGCTATTCCATTCATATAAGCGTGCACTTTATCAGCTTTTAAGCCTTAAATCATAAAAAATATATGGCTTTTTTTTATGGCACATACTACAAACATGACTAGCAGCAATTTATTAATACGTCTTTTGCATTTGTTGTTGTTGTTGTTGCTGGTGCTGTTGTTGTTGCTGCTGTCAACGTTGGTGTTCAGTGTTTGTGATGGGCGCATAACAATTAGCCCGGGCTTAGAGGCTGTTGCGGCCTCAACTGCAGCCAGCAACAACATGAACAACAACAACATCAACAACATCAGCACCAACAACAACTACAACAACAGCAAGTGCAACTGTTGTGTACGTTGTATCCAAAATGTCAGCCAGATATCAGGCACATGTGTTGCCATATAGAACTGTCGTCTGCCAGGCCAAATATGAGATGGTCTGGTTAATGAGTATCAGGAGAGTGGCGAAGGCGAATAGCGAATAGAGAATGAGTAGAATATGGTAAGTGTATAGTGTAAAGTAGGTTCGGAGAATTACCAAAGAGCATATACATTAGACATTATCTAGGCGTATTGTACTTATGCTAAATATTTAGAGCTGAGCCTGGTCTTAATTAATGTACATTGATGTGGGAAATGAATAATGAAGTTAAATATTATAGCAAGTTATAGTAAAGTGAGTGTTTAGGTTAGTTTAAATATATACATAGATGATGATTTATTTATGTTATGATGTATGAAAAAACTGAAAATCACATTCCTATTAAGAAAGAAGTTAAAGAAATGGAAGAGAAAGGAATAAAGTATTAAGAGTTTCAGACGAGAAGAGAAAAGGGCTTCAAGCAGCGAGTGAAAACGTTTTATCCACTTTTTAAAGGTCATTTATGTATTACTTCATCTTATGAGAATCGCATAGAAAGGCGATGCTGCTCACTGAAGCTCACAGGAAACTTTCATTCCACACACACTTACTTAACACATCTCAAGAAACTTTAGCAACTCCTTTTCATTTGTTATTCATATGCGAAAGTTTCTTAACTCAAAGAAATGATGGACCCCCAACAAAGTTAAGTGTTATTAGCCAGGCGTTAAAGAACAAAAGAGTTTTCTATGTGTGTTTCGTTTAAAACAAGCGTAATATCATCAATCAGTGCAGAATCAGAATTTGCATTTTCAGACTTGCCTATTTTTAGGAAACCCCACTGAGTGTGTTAAGGGGTGGGGGTTTGCTTATATGTGTATATATATGTTTGCGGGTACGTAGCGAGAGAGTGCGAGTGAGAAAGAGAGAGAGAGTGGGAGCAGGAGAGTATCCTCGAGCATCTGCCGTTGTCAGCGCATCAACGCGCTTCATCAGTGCGCTGATATGTAAATCTCATAAATCATGCACACCTGTCCTCGATGGCAGGCAGGCGACTGGCGACCTGGCGACAGGCGACAGGATAGAGACCAGCTAACAGGACAAAGCTGACAGGCAAGCTCCCCGCGCAAACCCCACCACCGCGTGTGTGTGTGTGTGTGTATATCAGGCGTGGTCAAGCCTTTTGAGCTTTGTCCGTTTTGCTGTCTTCGCTTTACAACAGAAATGTTACACACAAAAAACAGAAAAGTGGCAAGGGGCAAGGGGCACGTGATGCGTTGCAAATTGATTAGCCACATGTAACAAATGATTTCTAGCCATTGGGCTAGAACATGTACAAATTGCTTAATTTAAGGCTAAAACACATACCAAGCTCAACGGGGCTATTGATTTTATGGCCCAGTTAAATACGTTTGTACATGTGTAATTACATCTAAACATTTATGACCTTTTAACAGATTAACAAAAGGAAACAAATTGCCTTTCGGTGCTTTTAACCAAGTCAAATTAGCATATTGCTTGCTTGCCCCCAAGCTGCTGCCGTAAGTTCAAATAATAACCAGTAATAAAAAATATGAAATTTTATAGCCATACTATAAGCTATACAAATCGATTTTTAACTGCCCATAACTAGTATATATGTATATATATCTTCTAGCTAGTCCAAGTCCAAGGTACCAAAATTTCATAGCATTCTATCTCTGGTTGGACGTTTTCTTCTTAACATCTACTCATAATAATAAACCAGGCTCTCACTAATTGCTTTGCCACAGCACCTGCTGCGGCTTGCTTCGGCTGAAAGCTTAACTGGTTCTGGACTGGAGGCATGGAGAACTGGGAAATGGGAACTGGGCTTTGGTTTTTGGCCTAGAGGACGCGTTAACAGAAAAACAGAAAAAAAAAAACCACAAATTTACATAAATATGCCACAAATCATAGCTGCACGGCAAGTGTCGCCGCAAACCCTGTAAAAAACGTTGCCTCTCTATGTCTATCTCTATATTTCTCTCTCTCTTTTAGTTCACCATCTCTTTCACTAGTTGTGTGGTCAGTGATAGACGAGGTGGACTAGTAAAAGAGGGAGGGGTTGCTGGTCGCTATTAAAAATGCATGAAAAGCACAAGTTAATTTTTTATCCACACTTTCAGTGCAATTAAAAGTTATCCGAAAAAAATACAGTATAATCATGTACTATGCAAAAAAATACCATAAAAAATACCATATAATATTTATGTGCGCGCCATATGTCCTAGGCGTATTTATACGACTATAGTGCCTATAGATTTTGTGCTTGTGCCAACCTCTTTTTTATACACTAACAATGGGGCACTATAATTTTGTAATGAAAAACGTTTTAAATAAAAATATAATAAAGTTATTAGCAAACATAAAGAGGTTGAAATTGAAATTTTACCCACTTTTTTTTACTATAATATTTAATTTGACATTTTAGAAACAAAAAGTATAGAGAAAAAGATTTATAAAAATTTTTTTTTGTTTTTTAAAAGTAAATATAAATATTTTTATGTCAAATTCCATCAGTCTGTAATCCAATTTAAAAATAATACCATAATTATATACATAAAATAATCAACAAATATTTTTAATGAATTTTTGCTTGTTTAAGCAACAACTTTACTAACATTTGTATATGAAAGAGTATTCAAATTGCGACCACCAAAAATTATATTTGAACTATTTTTTATCCATGTTCGTTAAACGCATGCTGCATAATAATAATAAAACTGTTTGGCCACCAAAAGGGCCAGTGGACATTTAAATTCACAGGCTCCAATGTCATTATTGTTTTTTGGCTGGAACCGGCCCACAAATTCAGCATACCCCCACCCCGCACACACACATACACACACACACACTCTCTCTGCGAACTTTTCACTCTCCACAGTTTTACTGCAATGTTTGTCATTAGCAAATGTTGCCTCTTGTACTTTACTACCGATTGTTTGTTACCGTTGTTGTTGTAGTTGTTGTTGTTGTTGTGGGTGCCTTGAAACTTGTTTTCGTTGGCCAGACGCAAAATTTGTGACTGCGACAGTTTTTGGTGTCCCTCCAACACCCTCCCCATTCCACCATTTCTATGTCTATCTCCAACACACCACACCTTTGTCATTTGAAACGCATCATTTGTGCATTTTATGTAGGTGCAACATAGCATGGCAACAACATGCTGTGTTGCATGAATAAATGCTGCAACAACACGACCACAAACTGTAACTGACCAACAAAGCAGCTGGCAGCAATAATCAGCAAAGAGAATGAGCCGTAATAATGAGAGCTCCATTTGGGCTAAACTTTTTCAGAGGTAAGAGTTGATTTAGAAAAGGAAAGACAAAAATGTTGTCCCTCAAAAAATTGCACTAAAGCTTATTTGATTTGTATGGTATTTGATGACAAGAAGCTGATTTTGCGGAAGAAAATTAGCAATAATTTTAGATTTTCACTTTTATAACAGAAATAAATGGTTTAGATTTTAATAAAATTTGTTTATGTGTTTAACAATGTATTTACACTGACGCTGTGTTTTGCCTTAAGGCCTTGGAAAAACTTAAGCCTTTACCCTTTACCCGTTATATGGTGTTGCCAGATTGCAAAAAAAAAATGTATTTACATTAAAACTCAAAGTATTTTAAAAGTGTGATGAAACGCAATAAAAGAGTTCATAAAGATTAAACAAACAAACTCGAAGGTCTGTCACAGTTGATACATATATTTCAGCGCTCAATTCACTTATTTCAATAATGTCAACCCCTACTCAACACTACCCCTTACCGCAGCTGACACACTCACACACACACACTTACACCCCTTATTCGACAAATGCAACACTTTTAAATTTTGTTTGTCGTGTAATTGCGCATTTCAACAACTCTTTTGGCAAAACAAATGAAACTGCGCAGCTTTTCCAGCAATAGATGTATGGGAAAAAGTATTCAATGTGACAGGCACATATAAAACACACACACATACCCATATATACATACATACATAGATCTGAACAATTTGTAGTCCTTTAATTAAACTGTAATTTTGTATTTTTTTTTGTTCTTTTTGTAGTGCAATTTTAATTTGACATTTTTATGTTGGTTTTGTGTTGTTTTTTTTTTCGTTTTCGTTTTCATTTTCGTTTTTGCTCATTTCGACTGCTAAGCGACTGCCATAATGAGTATGTAAATTGCTGCAAAGTTATGTCCTCAATTTGGAACTGATGTTCGGCTCTCCGGCTCTGGCTCTGACTCTGGCTGTGGAACCTGGCTCTTTGGCAGCTGTTTTATGAGCGCATCAAGTTTCACCAGCCACATGAGTCCCGAGCCGGTCGCGAGCGAGCGACACTCATTAGAAACTCGACAAACTTTGGATATTGCCTCATAGATTTCAGCAAATACGTGTGGCAAACAAAATATGTTGCATATGCCGTAGGCGCAGCTGGTTGGTCGTTCTCAAAAAAAATATATATACAAAGAAATAAACTGTGCAAGTTGTATACGAAATACGACATTTTTGTATTTCTTTGTTGTTCAAGAAGCAGTTAACAAATAAGAATAAAAGTGGATTTAAAAAAGTGCGCAAGAAAACATAAGATACACTAAGAAAAGTTAAGGGTACTTAACTAATGTTGTTAAGATTGCCTTTTTCTTATATTTTAAGGAGCTTTCAACAACAATATTTGGAAAATTTAAAATATGTCCCGAAAAATCCAATAATGTTTAAGCTGTTTAATAATCAAAAAATTACAAAAACTTCTTATAAAAAAAATTTAAAAAAAAATGAGATAGGGAGAAATGGCTCTTAAACTTAAATAAAACCAGAGCTACCTTTCCTATATAATTGCTAAAAGTCTTATTATAGTTCATATAGCCACACAGTTAGGGTATTTGTTGTGTGTTACGTTAAGCGACGGAAGCATTTGTTCATGCAACGAACGCATTTGTCGTTTGCTTATCAACGCACTTCCGCATCATTAAATAATTTCATCATTTACATTATTTTTTACATTCTAAGCAAGACAGTGACTTCCAAAGTTGGTCGCACGCTTCCCAGCTGTATCCAAAGCACCAAAACCAAACCAAAGCCAAACTGTCCAAATAGAACTGCTATGGGTTTGTCATTATGTTAAGGGTGAGTGGGATATTTTGGGGCTTTGTGGCTGGATGGTCGGTGAAAACTGATTTTGACTTGGCTAATTTGTAATTTATGCAACTTTTTTACTTTGTGTTGCCACACACACAAACACACAAAAAAAAAAGAAGTAAAGATAAGTTTGAGGGAAAATCTTCTTTTAATTAACTGCAGCAAACGTACGCATAAAAGTTTCCAAAATCTTCTGTGGCAAAGTTGTTGAAGCTTAAACTTAATACTTAATCATAATATTAAGAAAAGAAAAAGCCAACATTTCAGTTATTTCAAAGTAGATTGAAACAATGAATAAATTACAGATTGCAGCTGGTTTAAAAGTGGATTTTCTTAACTAAAATTAGGAAAACATAAAAAACTTTATTAAATTATATTTTCTTGTTTACCAAAATGCAAGACATTTAAATGGTATGCACATTCGTTTCTTCAGAAGTCCTATATTTTGCTTTGTATAATAAATTAAAAAATCTTTTTCCTGCTCACTTCCAAGTGCATTTCAAACCCATTAAAGTTCTTCAGCCTGCCACTTGATAAAGTAAAAAAAAACCTACAGCAACAGCGAAAAAATGGAATGTAAATGCCAAAAGACATGAGAAGAGCATGGCAAGCAACAAACGATAATGAGGACACATAACAACAACAACAACACCAACAACAACAACAACAACACCACCAACAACAACAATACGAAGTAGAAATGGCTTTACAATAGATTGTCTGACTTGTAGATATCCTGTTGAAATTTCGCTGAATTTTCTGTTTTATAAAAAGTTTTGTTAATAAATAATTTACCCTTAACAAAATATAAGAAATGTATTAGGAAAATGTGAAAACAAAATCTTATTTTTACACAAATTATTAAATATTTGAACAGGTTTTGGGATATTTTGGAAACATAACTTCAAATGATATTTCTTAACATTCATTTTCTTAACTTCAAAAGAGCTGGTATCAAATTTTGTATACTCTAACCGCTTGAACTGTTTACAGGGTATAGCATGAGGCAGCAGCAGTTGCAGCTACAATGATAATGTTGCCTGCAGTTGATGACAACAGCAGCAGCAGCAGCAAAAGCAACGGCAGCAACAACAACAAATGACGGAAATCAGCCAGTGAATGTGATGCAGCCAAAACCTTACACTCTTGCCTCTCCCCTACCCCCCCACCACAATCATGCTCCAGTTGCCGTTGCTACCCCTTTATTTTCGCGGCAAGTCCTTGGTTACTGGCATCTCTAAGCGCTGCCGCTGCCGCTGCTCATTTTCGTTACTAAATAAGACAGGCACACCCGCCTCTCCACCCACCCCCTCGTGCCAACCATCAAACCCATTTCTTAGCCACCCACTGTTGCCAACATTTTGACATTTTTTTTTTTCTCTTCTCTGTTGCAGCTGCACAAATTGTTTGGCTCAAAAGGCAGCACTACAAAAAATGCATTTAGACATCAAATATCTAGCGACAGTTGTCAGCTTTTTTTTTTTCTTTCTTTTTTGCAACCTTATATGCATTTTTTTTGAAGTAGTCCATAATTTTAAAACGTTTAAAGCGTTAACAATTGGTCAAAAAGTGAGAAATGAAAAACACTCTAAAAGAAAGAAAATTGTTTTTGGTTGCTTTTGGGTTTTCTTTTATATTAAGTTCAAGTCACACGCACGATTTAATACGATTCGAGAAAAATGAGCGTAATTTTTGGTCAAAAAGTTCCCATTGTTCAGTCAAGTGAAATGTCGTCAGCTACTCAAAAAATGTGTGTGCGGCATGGCATGACAAATCTACCTAAAGAACAACAACAACAGCAGAAGCAACGACAAACAGTCAAATAGTCAAACAGCAAACAATGCGAACTTACTTTATTTGAGATTTAACGATTCGGAAACAAAAACACACACACACGCAAACACACACAAACAGACGACAAATTATTTGGCCATCAAATGCAGAAGTTGCACGCCAAAATTGAGATGTAGGGATGGGGCATGGAGGAGAGGGGGGGAGCAGTAGTTGAAAAATTATTAATTTTCACAAAAGTCAACAACACACACACGCATACACACACACACATACACACGAATACACTGAGTGTAAAGCTGCCATGTTTATGCACATGAGTAAACAACAGCAACAAGCTAACTAAAATTGCATAGCATACTTTTCAGGGTGTGTGTTTTTGTGTGTGTGTGTGCTTGTGATTGGGTTAGTGATTTTGTGGTACAAGGCAAAACATACGAAAATTTATGAGTAATTGTTAGCACCACGACAAAAACTATAAAAAACATATATATATACTATAAACATATATAGAGTTGGTCGGGGTAATAGCTAATATTAAGAGAGTTCTGCTCTGACAGATGCCCTTTTGGGCAGTTTATGAAAACATAAAGGGTATAATGGCTTTGGGCAAAAGTATGTAACAGGCAGAAGGAAGCAGCCTCTCCGACTCCATTAAGTATATATAATCTTGATCAACATCAAGAACGAATTCGATACAGCCATGCCCGTCCAAGTTTATTTCAAATTACTTCGATAACCCTTCTGGCTAACGATATATATCTTGGCTTATCGATATATTTTATCTTAAAATCTAAAAATAGGTATTGCAAACATTAACAAAATAAGACAAATCCATGAAACTTATAGCAAAATCGGTTGAGAATCACCAGAGATATGAGAGATTGATGTGTAAGATCAAGGGTTAAAGATATATTCTAATCAAGGGTGAAACATTCATACTTGGTTCATTCATACTTTGGACAGTCTTGCAGCTAAAGAAGTGTTTACATACATTAGTATACGAATTATAATTATAATTACCAGAGATATGAGAGATTGATGTGTAAGATCAATGGTTAAGGATATATTCTAATCAAGGGTCAAACATTCATACTTGGTTTTTTAAATGTGTATGAAATAAAATCGACTGAGACGGTCTTGCAGCTAATGGAACTGATACTATATGGTTATCTCCAATAACTTGATGACTTAAAAGAAGTGTTTAGATACATTAGTATACGATTTATATTCTTGTTGCAACAAATAGATTCGGTGGGCTGGAACATAAAAAATTCTGTTTAATGTGCCAAATACAGATTGTACTCGTTGAGTATTTGCTCCTCCTGCACAAGCGACAAATCCAAGTAATCCTGCTCGTTGGCCGGCAAATCATTATTGAAACGCTTGTAGGCGCCATAAGATTCCATTTCGGTTTTGGCTCTGCTCAGCACAGATTGTACCAAAGCCAGTTTGCTGCCAGTCAAAGCAGTACTTAGCCCACGCGGAGTAGTGGAGGAGGAAGAGGCATCAGGATCATTAGATGCTGGTGTAGTCCATTTGGAAATGGTCTCAATCATGCGTAACAATTCCTCTTCGCTGGCAAAGCTCTTGAGCAGAAAATCAATGGAACGATTAAAATCATTCTGTGTTGTTTCCAGAGCGGCGCGAGCCGAGGACGATTGGAAGCCCAGTTCGCATAAAGTGTAGAGCTGTTGCTCATCGGCTGGCTCTGTGGCGGGAAGATTGCGACGCAGTTCAGCGGAATGAGATTGCAGCAGATCCAAACTGCGAGCCAGATCATTGTTGGTGCGACGCAGTGCCTCTGCCACAAGTGGGCGTTCGTAGCCCATTTCCATTAGGCGACAAACACTGCGCGGATGCACCCAATCCGACTCCCCGCTGCCCAATTGTAACTGAGCAACGCGACGCTCCGTTTCGGCGCTTGTCCTGGCGGCCTGAAGACGCTCTCGCCGTTGCTGGATGAACTGCAGTGCCTGCTCCACATTGCCATTGCAGGAGCGCAAAGCAAGACGTGCTTCGACTACCTCAAAACCCATATCTATCAGCAGGTCCAACTGCTCCGTATTGACCTTCAGCTCTTCCAAAGCTCTGCCAGCCGCCTGCAAACGCACCCGAGCCTCATCCCGCTGATTCTGATGGAAGAGTATGATGCCCTGAAGCAACTGCAAGCGCATAATCAGCGCACGTTCTGGACAACTTGGACCCTTCAAGGCATAGAGCCGACTATAGTTCTCGCCATAGCTACGACGAAAGATGCGTTCACACAGATCCAAACGACGCTGTGCATCCGGCAGTTGTGTCAGATTCTTCAGGCATAAATAACACCAAACGATATCCAGATTGAGTATGGCATAGTTATCGACAGATTCCAGAAACTTGGAATCACAGCCAGAAAACTTCTCATCTGCCTCCACAAAGAGCAACAGTGCCTCATCATACTGCTCCCGACGCATTGCGGCACGTCCCTTCTCCGACAAACCCATGCCCAGCAGCAGCAAACGGTTCTCATTCGGAGGCAAAAACATAGCATTGCCATCCTGATCCTCGATTTCGACAAAATTCTGCTGCGAATCTACAACCAATTCCACATCTCGCTGTATTTGACGTATGCGCTCATGCAATGCATCTCCCCGAGCATCCGACTGGCCCACAATCACCAGCAGCTGTTGATTGTTCCTGAGACCCTGCGTTTGCAACGTTGCATTCGAGGTGACCATGCGTCCAGCCGATATACATTTGGCATGACATGCCTCCGGCAGCTGCAGCTGCTCGGCAATCCTTTGTTGCAACTGACAGCCACGCTCGTTCAGATCACAGCTCACCTTGAGCACTTGCGATGTGCCACCTTGGTGGTTAACGCAACGCACATGAAATGTGGCAAGACCCGTCTCAATGAATTGACGGCGTGCGGCAAGTTTACGCAGCGCATGTTCCTGCAACTCCAGCAACGTTCTCTTGCAACTCTCTGCTGGGATGTGAAGTTCGGTGCTGAGCTCCTGGGATAGCTGCTCCACAGCTGCATCGCTGCTGCCAAGGTTCTCCACGTAATAGGGCGATTCCCACAACCTGATACCACGCTCCTGCATGCGAGCACGCAATTGAACTAACGTATTTTCCATTTCAGACATAGTAAAAAAAAAAATATTTTTGCTCTTCGCCCTTTATTTCTCAAAATTTTATCTTTACAATTTTTCACAAGCTGTAAATCAACAGAAAAAAGAAGGTTGTCAGTTTTTTTTTGTACGTTTTCACAGTGTAACTGACATTGAAACACACGACGTTTGGCTTGTATATAAAAAAAATAATAATACTCTACAAATCTTGAAGTTTGTATAAAAAAATTCAATCACAAAATATTGCCTTAAACTTTTGTAGATATTGAATAATGTAACTTAATGCTGTAAATATAGTGAAAAAAAAAACACAAATTTTCTTTACTTTCTTTTTTTGTAGAAAATCACAGCAAATGATTTGAAGCAGTTGATAACAAATCGTTGCCATTAAAGCGTAAAGAGGAAACGTCGAGAAAAGCTTTTTGCATTCAAACATGTTGTAACGAATTTTCTTTTAACAAATCTCTAATTTGGTTGGCCTTGTGCCGAACAGCCAATTATCGCCACGAAAATTCACTCAACGAGAGGGGGAGTGGGGTGGGGGGGTAAAAACCGAAGGAAAACCCATTGGAAAGCAATGACAAAAGGCGAAAGAAAAAAGAAGACTTAACAAGCCCAAGACCAAGACCAAGACGCGACGACAAATTAAAAGCGATAAACCACAGACAAAAGTCGCCCTACAAAATACAATCAAGCGGAATAACCAAGACGGCAGGGCAGGGCAGGGTAGGGAGGAGGTAGTAGAGAAGCGAAGGAAAAATGTCATTGTCAGCTTAACGCAGTCGTCTTTGTTTGGCTCTTGTAAGCGTATGCGTGTGTATATATGTGTGTGTGTGTGTGGAGCATCAGGACAATGTGGGTAATAAATGTTATGTGTGGTTAAGGGTTAATAACTGCAACAAAAGGCGCCAAACAAAAAAACAGAAAGAAAGAAAAAAAGTAAGAAATAACACCCGACAAGGCCAAGACGACATACTAAAGAGACTACGATACATACTTAAACCCCTCCCTCCCTAAATCCCATACCATCTGTCGTCCAAGTGTTGCTGCTAATGAAAAGTGCCGCGGCTTATTGTGTGTTGGGAGAGAAAAAATAGTCTGTTTGGGGTTCTAAGTAAGTTTGTCCGGTTTCTAAATGTGCTGTATCTTTCCTTTCCTTTCCTGTTTTCCGGTTACTCTCTCTCCCTACCCTAGCTCTGCTCTGTGTGGTGTGAATAAATGGATGAATCTCTCGAACGCACTTCGTTTGCCATGATGAAGTGAGTTTTTGCGCCCCTTTGATCGGTGGGTTGGTTATACAGGATAAAGTTTATTTGTGGGTGGGAAGTCAGTGGGAGGAAGTTTGTTACTTAACTGTTTGGCAAGTGTCGATGTTCTTCTTGGACTGCTTAATTGTTAGCTACAGCTGTTGATTTCCACTTGATATTGTATAGAGTTAGTTAGACTTAAGATGTCCTTACTCTATTAAGACTGATATAATCATAAGTTAAACAGTAAATATTTTGATATTTGATTTCCCACTCATGGTTAACCATATCCGCTCTTCAATACATTCAACCATAATGCATATGATTATGTTATCCTTTTCGCTTACTCTCTTCCATCTTTTCCTTGTACATTGCCCCCGCTGTGCACACTGCAAATGACTTAAGTTAAACGTCGACTAAGTGTTACTGACAGTTCAGCTGCATTTAAGTCAGAAGCTGCCCAACACAGGCAAAAAGAAGAACTCATCCAACCAGCCAACCAAGCAGCTCCTCCCCTGACAAACTTGCATTGACAAGATGCGACTTGACTTTGCTTGTCGTCGTTGTGAAAAGTATCCTTGTTGTTAGCCTGTAAATAAAATCAGTGCCTTGTAGCGCCAAAACTTGGCAAAACTTTGATGCACTAACTGACTTGTCGTCATGCTTCGCACACTGGCATTAAAAACTAAACTGAACATCACATACATAATACTACATATTCTCTTCCCCTCACCCACACCCACACCCACACCCACACTTCATGACACAAAGTTGACAACCGACAAGTCACATTCTGGTACATTAAATTAATGAAATGATTTGCCGGTGTTAACTTACCTACTTGAAAGGTCATGCAGAGTTAAGAAGCATCTCCTTTTGGGAAACTTAAAAAAGTGACAACGTTTTCAAGACCATAAAGATGCACAAATCATCCACAGCCAGCCAACAACAGCAACAACAACAACAACAACAATGTGAACAGGAATACGCATAACAATAGCCACAGATACCACGATGATGCGACCAATTGTGGGTCATTAATCTTACAAAACAAATGCGGTTCAATGTTTTTGACAGCGAGGGGTAGAAAATCGACAAAAAAGAAATGAAAATGAAATTGGAACCAGAAACTGGCAAAAACTTTTCAAATAAATACACTGAACTTATTATTTACTTAGATTTCAATTATTAATTGCTAAAGTGAAAGCGATTAAATTGCCTAAAAACGAGAAAAAAGCAAAAAAAAAAAATATATCTCTTAAAGCAAAATATTTAAATCGAAAAAAAAAACACCACAAAAAACCCAAACTTGCATTTTTTATACAAAATTCCACAAAACCATATAAAAGATACCATAAAAAAATACCAAACAAAAAAAGAAGTTGATTAGTAAAAGAGATATACTCAACCGTTTAGCAGTGTACTCAAACTGTTGACAATGGAACGAGTCATGTGCACAAAAAAAAAAAGAGCATTCAGTTTGCGCACAGTTGGGGATGTTGGGAAGGATCAGCGAGAGAGAGAGAGGGGCGGGCTGGAGTGGAGTGGAGTGGAACTACTGTCATTTACAAGCCCAGTGAAGTATTCAACGTGTCTGGCTTTGATGGCCATGCAGCGGCGACATATTACTTCCTTATTTGTGGGCCGCACATACGACCTTTGGCTCTGACAATGCCACACCCTCCCCCATCCCCCCCTGCCAGGAAGCACCGATTCACACACCCCTACAAAACCGGAAGCACATTCACCGTGCGAGTGCGAGAGCGTCACGCACTAAAAACTGAAACATTCAGAGCAAAGCAATTTCACTAAAAATTATGCATTTATCAAGGAGATGTGTGTGTGTGTTGGTTGTGTGTGGATGTGTGTGTGTGTGTCTGGCAAACATACGCGTTAAAACAATGACTGGACAGCTGGAGCATTTCGCGCTGACAGCGAGCCAAACATCCGCCAGATAAAAATGCGCCACACTTCGAAATTTTGATTGAATCAACGATTTGTGAGTGAAGCGACTCTGCCTCTGAATTTGCTTTGGGTGGTTTGGGTTGGGTGGGTGGTTTGGGTGGTGGTCGACACAATGTTTGTCGCTTTGTGTCTCTCGTTGTGTGGACAACGATATTCCCAGAATGGCACGACAACAGCAGGGGGGGGTGGGGTGGGGGTAGGTGTGGTGACAGTCAATGGCTGCTTTTACTGCTGCTGCTGGGATGATAATGATAAGCGTATAAAACCATTAAGTGATTCCACTTAAATGAGCACGTTTGGATAAATGTGACTTCGTTTCGCTGATTCTTTTTTTTTTCGCACAAATTTTCTGGTGTTTTTTTTTTTTTTATGGCGGGTTTAAAAGGTGAAGCGGCAGGAGGGATATTTAATATGGTGAAGATAATGGAGACAATTTGTGTTCACTAATATGATTGGAACCGTGATTGGAATTTGTAATAGTGAACAGTTTTAGAAGCATATGGTAGACTTCAATGTATTTTGGAACGTTTCAAGTTGGCAACACTCCGAATCAAACTTACCAAAAATACTAAAAATATAAAAAGAATATATTAGATATAAAACATTTAAAAATTGTTGTTTTTTTTCTACAACAACCATTATTAACACTTTGAAGTACCAATTAGTATTTAGTTTAACTTTTTGCCCACTGTCCTAGTCACTAATTGAATACAACTGAGCTATATATAGAATAAGGAAATTACCACAAAAAACCAAAACAAAACAAGTAAAAAGGCTATAATCAAGAAAGCTGGACTAGGAGATACCCTAAGCCCCAGATTAAAAACTTAAATCTTAAATATTTTTGATGTTTTTTGTTAACAGATTTTAATAAAAACTTTACTTTAGGAGATACAGATATATGGACATCAACTTCGCTGTTTATACTAATCCATAGTATATATATATATACTTTACCACTGTCTGTCGCATAAACACTTACATAATACCCTTTTGTACCAATTTCAGGGTATGAAAAAAACATACGCAACTCAACATCCATTAATTCGCACAAAAAACGCGTCAACTGACGACCCCAACTCCCGAGGTGAAGCAGCTTTTTTCTGGCAGGACAAGCTTAAATCCATGTTGCGAACTTGAGGCGCGCAGAAGAGAAGAAGAAACGTGCTGCTGCTGCTGCTGTTTCTCCTTCTGCGATACCTCGTATCGTTAACGGTCTCTGAGCGGAGCGTTGGGCGTACCACGTTAAATGGCCAACAAGGTGACAATGCAGATATTATGGGAGATGCGATGCCAGACAAAACGACAAACGTGCTCGGGACGCTGATGCCAAGAGGACGCGATGTTGCTTGTGATGATGGCGAGATGACAATGATGACAATTGGTGATTCGCAATTGATAATGCTTAATGTGAACTGTCGCAGTCAACCTCAACCTCAACTGACGGATGACTGATGGTGGGTGGTGGGTGGAGAAGCGGCAACCCAAAAACAAAAACAACAATAAAAACCCCAAAGAAGGTGGAATTCTGGGCTTATCTCTGCGCTTTACGCACAATATAGCACGCAAATGGCTGACTCCCAATGGCAATGTTAAATGACGTCGACACGAAGCAGGCAGATAGTTAATGATGCTTTTGTTTCTGCCATTTTTTGTTGATTCTCTTCTTCTTCTTTTTTTTGTTTATATTCAAAAGATGACTGCTTAAATCGCTTTATTTTTTTCGATCGATAGATGGCGCACGTGTAGCCAAAAACAAGACTAATTGAAAACCAAGAAAGGAAGCTCTCTTCGGCATGCCGAATATTGTATACACTACCTATAGCCCACTTGTTTTTCATAGTAAAATCTTGTATCTCTTGAATCTTTCTATCACAAGTATATGATATAGTGTTCCGATCTCCATCATTTTGATAAATAATCTTACGGAAACATAAAAAAGTTGTTGAACAAAATTTCATTTTAATACCTCAAAAACTGAGGAACGAGTTTGCATAGAAATAGGATCAAGAAGATCAATCAATTAATGTATATACCTTATGGAATGCGTTATAAGAAAACTACATTAAATGCTTAAAATCTCTCATTTTTAAGATTAGCTAGTCATTACTAATCCAAATTATGTTTCTCTATAGTTGTCACAATAAAAACTACTCATTAGCTATAGCTTAACACATGTTAAGACCATTGCAAAAGTTAATAGAGTAGGCTTAAATAGTAGGCAGACATGAGAATCAGTGGCACCCGGCAACCGAATAAAAAACTAGTGTCATAACAGTGGAGTCCACTTAAGGTTGGCAGCGTCACCCGCATCCTTGGTTTGGTAACTTTTGCGACGTTGGGGTTGACATTTGTTAATTGTCAGTGGGGGGCGGTTTTGGTTTGCAAACAAGCAGTTGGCCAAAAGCCAACACGGCCAAAACCAACAGACACAGACACACACACAGAGAGAGAGAGAGAGAGAGACAGTAAATCGAATGAAAACGCCGAACAACAATTGTAACAATTTAATTAACTTTTTGCTGGCACTTAAAGCACTTTCTGGCAGTCGCCTTTTGGCCTGCCTCTTGACTTGTTTTTACCTTTATAAAGTTTGTTGCTGTTGCTCTTTTGGTTGCTGTTGCTGCTGCCGCTGCTGCTAATTATGCAAATGTTACAACTTTAAAATGGCGCTTGCCATTTCACGCGCTCGGCGTGTGAAATTTACAACGACAACTGCAACACTATGTGCAACTAGCTCCCCCCCCCCCCTTCCCCTCTCCACAACTCACCTACCACCAACCTATGCACCCACTAACTTTGCACTTTGTTTTGTCTGTTTAACTTTTGTTCATAGCTCGCTGAATTCCACTGATTGTGCAGCAGCAACAGGAGAAGAAGGAGCAGTGGCAAGCTTTCTATGCCACACTGCAACAAAATGCGTAGGAGCTGCATCCAACCTCTAGCATCTAGCTAACATTTAGTACATGCCACAACCCCCTCACACATTTATCACATGCACTTGCAATTTATTTTTACACTTTTTAATGTATATTTTTAGTTTTTAAAATGAGAATTTGTACTTTTGCGCAAGGTTGTCATCAGATACACATACAAATATATATATATATATATATATGTATTTTATATGTGCAACAGTGCGTATGCTTGTTTACAAAAGTTTCGTGTAATGACTAAGCGGTTTCATAAGTCTAATGATGTTGGTATGATGCTAAAAGTTTAATATTTTAGTCAAGTTTACTTGCACTAATGAAAGTGATTTTTTTTTGTTGTTTACTGATTCGTTGAATATGAAAAATAAACAAGTTTTGGTAGCTTTCTGGATGTTACCGTTTATTTAGAAATTCATACTGCATACTTCTCAACTTCCGTATAAATTTTCTATTTCTTTTCGCCATTTTCACTTTGCACATGTGCCAAACTGATTTCTAGCTCCCACATGCATTTTATGCCAAAAGAAATAACACAAAAAAAAAAGAAGTTTAGACCTGGTCTTAGATTTATACACAATCACAACACACACACACCTGCAGCACACACACACGTGCACATTTGCCAGGTACTGTCAGTCAATTTCCATTAAGGCAACACCTTATTGAATTTTATTGTAAATTGGAAAAAGAAAACACTGAAAACTACAAAATGGCAAGGCAATGCAAGGCAACCAAAAGCACATAAAGTAAGATTTGAAAAGTAAATCGAAACATAGTTGGAATGAAACTTTAATATATTTCTGAACAAGTTTTTGGGGTAAGAGTTAAAGGCTGAATGACCGATGAGTGCTGTAAATATTTGCAATTAATTTGCATAACTGGCCAACGATTGTGTAATTTCTATTTGTCACATAAATTATCGCGCAATGAAAATAGTTTTCAAATATGCAGACAGCACACACAGAGAACACAGGGTGTTTAGGGCTAAACCTTATATGCAACTATCGATAAATTATAAAGCTGTTAATAACGCCCCCGAACGAACACTAGCACACACTCGCACTCACACTAACGCACACAACATACATACAGGATATAGAAACTGACTAATTTTTCGCCTCATTCCCCCTCATACCACCCCCTATCTCATCCACATTTGTATTTTAGGTGCTTTGGCAGCACCGCAAATTTTATGCACGTTATAAATCACGACGACATCGACGACGACGACGACGACAACAACGACGGCGTCGACGACGACGACGACTGCAAAAATGTTCACATTAATTGTTGCAACGTCATTTTCGGGCCTATTGTGTTGGGTAGTTCGGTTGGGTCGCGCTCTATGCAAGGCTAATAAAAGGCGTTCACTTTATACATACATATGTATGTTTGTGTGTATTTGTGTATGTCTGCCTCAGACGCCTTTGTGTCACGTGGCAATTTCGCAAAAGGAATTTCAACAATGTAGACGTTTTTACAACGGTTTGGGGACAGGACAGCAGTTGCAAAGCAAGAAAAAAAATCAGAAAAAAACTCAACTATTTTTTTTTTCTATCTGGTATAGGCAAATAGTATGTTTGTGGAGTTGGTGGCAATGAAACATGACTGTTTAGTGGCGGGATTTGGGATTTGTCAAAGGCGCGCTTACAATGCCAACAAAAGGCTCACTGTGGCTGGGTAATTTTCATAATTTTACATTTGAGACCCCGGCAACCCGTGGGCAGATAGAGTACAAGTTTGGCCGTGTGAGGAGACCGCGATGTGTTGTTTGTGTGCATAAGGAACATTTTCATTTTCATGGATAGGCAAAGACCTTAAGGTCTATACATTTTTATTAGTAAACATTTATGTGATTATCAGACATATCATTTAGAGATCTAAAAACCTAAGATAACTGCTTAGGAGTAGTATTTTCTTAAGGTTCAATACAAATAATAATATCGGAATGCGCATTATTTACAGATTTGCATAAGCAATACGCACACTTATGTAAATGCATAAGCTTCACACACACATACATATTTACAGTAGCGTGTATGTGTATTTGTGGAATGAAAGGCACATAAAACGCAGGCAAAAACACTCGAAACACAAAAGTTATGCGCAAAGACAAAAACAGCAAAAGGGCGTCGTTAATATTTCAAAAACAGAAAGACAACACAACAAAACAGAACAATACAGAAATGCTCAAATGCCGCTCATATACACGCACACACACCCATACAAACAATCTACAAAACTGCAAATTACAATAACAGAAACAACAAAAACACTTTAGACAATTGCCCACACTTGACTTGTGAAAATATTAAAAGGCATATTTGCAGCTTGGTCAGCAGACGGAGAAACTGGACAAACGGACAATCAGAAAATGGGTGAAACAAGGCAACAAACGAAAGATGCACGTACCATGTAATTTATGGCTAGATCCAAAGTGAGGTTATTTTACGGTTACGTTAGAAGAGCATCTCTCACGCATATTCGCAAAACGCTGTGTGTTAGTGTGTTGGTGTGTTCATTTGTGAAGGGCGCTCCGGTACTGCAAATTAATTGTTGACAATGTCGACGACAGCATGTGAGCTTGTGTGGGTTAAATGTCCATTTATCACCTGCGCTCGGTCGAAGTTCAAATGATGCGACCAACGACCAACTTGCATATAATCAATTAGCTAGTTACAAGTTATAGCACTTACCTGTCGCATTCATTCTCCTCACGTATAATTTGAACTGAGTAGGTGTACGATGCCATCTTTAGAATCCAAGTAATACCAAAGATTACAGTTATTTCTTGCAGAAGAACGAAAGTTCTAAATTATTACCGCACACACAGAGAAAACAAAAATAAAAAGTGCTACCTATCCCGCGCTGCTTTGAAATATATGTATGTGTTGCCATAAAGTTGCGAGAAGATTAACAGTGATGCCAGACAAAATAACGTTGATTGGAACATACGGTCTTACTGCTTATACAATTGTATATTGATGTTTTAATTAATATTTTATTTTATATATCCTTTAAATGTATTTTAATTTAAGTTGTGCTTCTATTCGCAGTTATAACGATTGTCATTGCAGATACTGCATATACCGCTACAACTAATTTGAATAATTTGTAAACGCTGCCACCTTCCACAACAACATTGGGCTACACTGCTCAAACAGATGTTTTGCTGAGTTTGCCGCCGAAAAAATCAAACAGTTTTAAACTAATAATCGGATCACTTTATTTATTTTACGCGTGGAAACTGTGCTAGGGATCACCAACACCTTAAATGAGTATCATTAAAAAACCACCATAAAAGAGAAACATCTACTGTTTCAATGGAAACGGCGCCACCCAACCCCCAAATGTTCGCTCCAGTTCCTCTGCAACAGCCAAACAAAGACGATCCTTGTTGTGATTAGACACCACCTGAATACCCAAAGGCATGCCCTTTGCATCTAGGCCCATGGGTACCTGTGTTACCGGCAGACGTAGCACATTGAACAAGCTGAAGTAACTGAAATCCATAATTTTAACCAATGGATAATAATGGAAGGGAGCCGTGCGCGGAGAACTATGAAAGAAGAGCACACCATCGTCGCCTAGTATTTGCTGCAAAGCGATCTTGCACTTTTCGGTCGCATGTCGCATAAGCTTTTCCGAATCCTTGGGCAGTATACCATCGATTAGTGAATAAATAGCCGCCATACTAAAATCACTTTGACCTAACAGTTTCTTAAACAGTTCCACATATGGATTAAGCTCGACACCGTTACCCAGCAGCTTATTAAAATTCGCCGGCTCCTGGCTCATCCAATAGCGCCACATTTTGCCAGTTAGTTCGGTTGAGGGCAGCTCCGCCAATTGCACCTGCTTGCCAGTTAGATCCTCAAAATGCTTCCGTACTTTCTGGAGAACTTGCTGAGTTTCGCTCCCGACTGGATTGCACTGGCGCATTCGATTGTTAGGCACATAAAAGTAGCGCAACTGCTTTAAATCCACCTTCTGGTCCAATTGCAACATTTTCTTTTTGCTCGGTTCAATCAGTACCTGCATGATGGGACACAAATCACTGGCATAGCGCGTCATTGGACCAGCGCATACCATAGTGCTCTGCTCTTTGCCGGTGCGAAAGGTACACCCGGCCGTATTGATTGCACCCTCGCTGGGCTTGTGTCCAAAGATGCCGCAATTAAAGGCGGGTATGCGTATAGAGCCGCCGATGTCGGTGCCCAAGCCAAAGCCTGTGCAGCAGGCGGTAATTAGGGCACCCTCGCCGCCCGATGAACCACCCACAGAGCGTCTCAAATCATATGGATTATTAGTACACCCAATGAGTATATTGCGCGTTTCAATCCATTTGTTAACCTCTGGCACATTGCTTGTAGCGATAATAATGGCGCCACTTTGCTTCATCAGACGCACGCACTCCGCATCCTCCTTAGCTCGCTCATTCTTTCTGGCCACTAGTCCCAAAGTGTGTCGCTTGCCACCGACACTGGTACTATCCTTGGTGGTAAAAGGAACACCCAGAAAAGGCAAAGATTCCAGCTGCTCGGCACTGTACTCATTGGCTGCCAATTTTTGATCGATTTCCTTTGCCTCTTGCAATGCTTCTTTAAATGGACCATCAACAACAGCATTGAGGTCGCGATTTACATTTTCAATGCGATCGCAAAAGGCTTTAACAATGTCGTAACTCTTTAGCTTACGTTCACGTATTTGTGTTGCCAACTCGACTGCACTCTTGACCAATACAACTTGTTGATCAGCATTTGCGGGAGTTGCAACACGCTTGTGCGGACCCAAATACCAGCCGAGTATAAGTTCCAATAGGCGATCGGTTATAATGTGAACAAGCGTTAGAAACGCGTCCAGGAACATGCGGCCGACAGACATTGTTTATTAGTTGTAACTTTAATTTATCTTTGCACTTTGGAACTGTCTGCTTAGTAAGCAGTGTTTAATTAGATACATATGTATGCTTAAGCGAATTTGTTGGTTTCTGGAGTTGGCGTTGCCACTGCCAAAAATTGTGTAAAAGCTTTGCAGAAACCTGAATGGAAAGCTCGATTTTTGAACGGCTGAGCCGTTGAAATCATTTAATTTTTCACTTCTCAGTGTAAACAATGTAAACCAATTCATAAACAAATACAATTTGGGTTAAACACTATTCTCGTTACATCAAACATTAGACATTAGTTTCCGGTTTCTAGAGCAAAACATTCTAATTACTTCAGCTATTATCTAATTATGAATGTTTGTTTACAATTGAACAACTGTTTGCCGCTGGAGTGTTGCCATCTTGTTAGTAATATAAAAGCGGCCCACATATTAGCAATTTGCCTTAATATCTTTAAGTATTGCTAAAAATTGGTTTCGGCTTACTGTGTACCACTACAATCTAGTTTTCATTATGCAAGCTAGGAACGATTAACGTATAACATTTTCTATGTAAGCACTGCTCATGCAAGTCGTACCGTGTATGCATCCTTTAGCACGAAACACGCCACCACCATCATAACTAAAATAAATATCGACCCGTTGCTGCTGCCGTCGCAGCTGTGAGTGGATGTGGTAGTTGCTTTACCGTCGCGCTGCTAAAGCGTCGCAAATTCGCGCAGTAGCTGTATCGAATTTTCGTACGTAATAAACAACCGATTTCAAAAATAGAAAGTCAACTTATTTTAATGCAAATTTTGTGTATTTGTTAAGAACCTGTGCTAAATTGCAATAAAGTCTTGCAGTAGCAACCGAAAAGTGTCAGAGATCACGGTGTTTATTTGTTTTAAGCATGTTTATATATGTATGTATGCGTGTGAGTGAGTGAGTGGGTGGGTGTGAGTGTAGCTGAGAAACTCAGCAACTGTTTAAATTGCATATTGTACGAATTTAGGAATTGCACCTAATATGCACTTAAGATCTAGGAAATGTTTACTTCAAGGCATACTGTTTGGCATTAATTACAATAGGTTTGCTTAACATGTTAACGTTTGTTTAGTTAACACATTCAAAAAAATCACAACTAAAGTTTTTCCTTATGTGTCGTAAGTTACTTGATAAACAAACAATTTCATACACAATGTCCACTTTGCCTTAACTGTAAATAGGTACAAGGTAGTGCGTTGTGCGGGCTAGTATGCTGTTATAAATGTGTAAAAATGTTGATAATTATGTGCGGTTTTCAATTTGAAAAATGCAAAATTTTATACTTTGTTTTCAAAATAAGCTTTTAAATATTTGTACTTAGCAAAACGAAATGAAGTGCATTTCCAGCCTAAAGACACACTACATACGGCACGTTGTGGTAATCGTTTCTTCTTTCTGTTGATAACAGCCAATGCAATATAATGTTGCTGTTTCTTTCACACGTGATAGGCCATAATTAGCTAATGGCTTACTTGCCGGTGATGAATAGTTATCGACGCGGCCGGTCCGCTGATTAGCCATAAGCTGGTAGGCAAAATAACCCACATAGAAACTCGGCCGATAACAAAGTAGTAAACGAAATCTTATACTACTAAGAACAAAGGTGGGTGTGTGTGCCAGGTGTAACAAAGTGCGGCAGATTGCCTGCCGGCTAATCATTCAACACTTGAACATCGTGACAGACGCACGAGCTGTCGTTGCTTCTCGAATTTTTTATAAGTATTTTTAAGTAATTACTTGGATTGCAGGTAAAACTGTCTAACGTTCGATGGAAATGAAGTCAGAAACAGAAACAGAAACGGCTGCGGCCGCGGCCACGGGTGAATCATCGACAACGAGCGCTGCCGCTGCGGCCGCTGCTTATATGCGGCAATTTAAAAACATAATAGCTTCAGGCAATGAGGCATCCATGACCAGAGAGTTCAAGCCACAGGTCGCGTACGAGTTTGAGCGATACCTTAATCCCCAGAAGCTGAAACAGCATGTGCTACACAGCGAAAAAGTGCGCTCACTGCTAGAGCATTATGCAAGGGAAACCCAAAAGCCACTACGCGAACTTGAACAGCAGGCACGCGCGATTATTGATGAGATTGGACTGGAACGGAATTTAGCGATAATACGCTGGTGTGGCATAGCAATAACGGCTATTGGAAAACGCATCTGTGATGGATTCTATGTGAATTCGGCGAGCATAGAGAAAGTACGCAGCAAAATGGGCAGTTGTCCTGTCCTCTATTTGCCGAGTCATCGTAGCTATATGGACTTCATACTGATGAGTTATATATGCTACTATTATGATATTGAGATACCAGGCATAGCAGCTGGAATGGGTGAGTACGAAACAAATCAAGATATAGCTATTTGGACATTATAGTTCGATCAGACATACATAGTCCATCGTACTTTTTAAATGTTTTGCACATACTAAATTATTTTGAATCCCCTTTTAGACTTTCACTCAATGTTTGGAATGGGAACCATGCTGCGTAAAACTGGCGCCTTTTTCATGCGACGCTCCTTCAACAATGATGAACTCTACTGGGACATTTTTCGCGAGTATATGTACTCACTGGTGGCACACTATCATATAGGTGTGGAGTTTTTCATTGAAGGCACACGCTCCCGCAATTTTAAAGCGCTTGTGCCCAAGGTGGGTCTGTTGTCCATGGCGCTGTTGCCCTATTTTACTGGCGAGGTGCCAGATGTGATGATTGTGCCCGTGAGCGTTGCCTATGAACGTGTGCTGGAGGAGCAACTGTTTGTCTACGAGTTGCTGGGTGTGCCCAAGCCCAAGGAGTCCACTAAGGGTTTCTTTAAGGCATTGAAAATCATCGATGAACGTTTTGGCAAAATGTTTCTGGACTTTGGCGAACCTATTTCAGTGCGTGAGTTCTTTGGCCATAACAACGGAGAGCGCATACAACGCGCCGGACTTGCTGGATCCGTACAGAAGCTAAATCGTCAGGAGATTGAACTGGTAAAGCAACTGGCCAATGAGATTATCTATCAGCAGCAGCGACGCATCGTGATCAGCACATTCAATCTGCTCAGTTTATTTTATGCAAGTCGCTTATATGGCCAGTGCAGCGTTAATCTGGATGAACTGTCTCGCGGCATCCTCCATCTACAGCGCATCTTTGAGCAACTTGGCGCCCATGTGGGCACCAGCGCCAACAGCATTAAGCCAGACATTATCGATGCCGTCGAAATTCATGCAAACATTTTACAATTCCGTGTCGGCAAATTGAAATTCACGCCACATGCCATTGAACAGTTGGCGTCACAAATCGATACAAAGCGTCTTAAAGCACACGCGCTCCTTCCAGAAACGATGGCTGTGGCAGTGCCCATGTTGGCACTGCAACTCTACATAAATCCCTGCTTGTTTTGGCTGGCAAGACCAGCCTACCTTTTGCTAGCTGCCCTCAAGATACAGAGACGCCAACAGAACCTGGACAGCATAGGATCATATACAGAGACACTGGCGTCGCTGCACAATCATGTGAACAGCATGGATGCACTATTCCAGCATGAATTCATTATCGAATCCAATCGCGAGGCAGTGGAATTTGAGACTCATTTGCAGCTGCTGGTCGATGAGCGTGTGCTGGAGCTGCATGAACACACTGGCAGGATAATCGTGCAGGATAATGAGTGTTCGCGTGTCATACTCGCCGCACTCGCGCCCTTCCTCTGCCTCTACTACCAACTAGCTGTAACGTTGCGACAGGTATGTAAATTACTTGCAGTTAAAAGTCCTTGTTATGCACTTGCTAGGGGGCAATTATAATGAAAAATTTAATGTGATACTTGACATGTATTTATTATAGCTCTCCTCGGGTGGCGAGTTCAGTGTCAAGGAATTGCTTGTACGTGTTCAGCAGCATGTGGAGCAGCTTTTACAACAGCCAGGCATTGCGGCACCACATGTGCACCCCTATTGCTTGGCTCTGGACAATCTCAATATTGCCATCTATGCGCTGATACAGTCGGGCTATTTGCAAAAATCTCGCGAGACGGGTTTGATGCGCATTACGACGGAGTCGCCGGATAAGGACCTGAGGCAGTTGGAGCTACAGCTGCTGGAGTACTGTCAACTCATGCCATTTGCCCAGTATTCAACGGCAGCCAATGAGCAAGCCCATTCGCATATGGCCAAGTTATAACTGACAAATGGCAAGCGGTTGACCAACACACCGCTGCCCAATGCCTCGGCAATGTTCTCAACACAACAAAATAGTACAATATCACAATTCATTCAATTCATTGTCAACCTGCTCAAGAACTGTCGCATCATTTGCATTTTGTTTGTTTTTGTAATTGTTGCGCCAATTTGGCAATTACTACTATGGCTAATTGCAGCGGCGTAGTGTGCGTGTGTGGGTGTGTGTGAGAGGGTTACGGGTATTACTATGACAGGAGTGTGGTTAATGGGTTTGTGTACAAGAGGGAAATGGGGGGTTTTCTTAGTCGTTAAGCATTTAAACAAAAATTATATAATTGATATTCGATTTGTTGCCATACACAGAAATTCATAAAATTGCCAAAAAAAAAATAAATATATATGTTAATGCCAGTCAATTTAGGGGCGACATATAACTGTGCAATAGGTCAAAAGAGTCAGGTTTTTATATAGCTAAAAATCCCAACGATGGTTTAACATCAATTCCAATTTTAAAGTTCAAATATCTATATGAGCTTATTCCTAATCTTTAAAACTATTTTCTTTTATCCTACAAATTAGACAACTTAGCACAAAAAAAAACCCTTTAAAAGAATTTATTACAGTTTTTTATATAGTTTTTAGTTTTTTATTTACATGTATATGTCCAACGGCCGGGTTAAAGAACGATTTTTGAACACTCGCCAATAACTTTAATCTTTATGGTTTGTTACACAAAATATTGAAACCATTATATAACTATTATTGCTCATTGCACTGATAATGTTATTGTCCATTGCTCAATTGCGCCTCTTTTATTTTCAAGTTAGCAAAGTTTTTTTTTTTATTAAAACACAAAAGACCTCAAGTATTTGCATAAAGCAAATTTGTAGATTTTTGCCTAGATTTTTTTTATAACATTTTGTCTACATATTTTGAGTATTCAATTCCTAGGGTATTTTGTGACATTAGTACAAAAGTGCCAATGTTAAAGCACTTGAAATTTTAAATAACCTATGGAGTTCTAGTTACTAGAGTCCCTCTAAAAGACTTATACATAAGTTGATAAATATTCTCAATATTTTTATAATGCATATAAACAAAGGCAAAGAAACACTCAAAATAAATAAAAAAAACTGCAGCACACACAAAGAAACTAGCAACAAAGAATAAATACATAGTGCAATAATTTGTTTAGTTGTGTTTAATGACATCTTTAATCATATTTTGTGGTATAAGTGTTTTGTAGCTTATTTTATATGTATATGTATACTATAGAAGTCGGAAGACAAGAACACAAAATTTATACACTATAATAACATTAAAATAGAAATTATTTAATTGGTGCCAGTTGCGCCCTTGAGAATGCTAAACAAAACAATTAAACTTAACTGAAAATAAAAATATATATTTAATGAAAACACAGGCAAGAAGTTTGGAAGTTTGGGAAGGGTAATTTTACTAGCAAAACTCGCGTTTAAACAGATCCAAGGTCCGCTGGCTGATTACCACACGCATTAGGATCTTTTCGGCATTCTGCTCATCCGCTCTTGTATTCACAACTGCAGCATTCTTATATAGCCAAGCCATTTCTGGTCCACCACTGGGCACCCGCACCTGTAGCTTGCGTCGTCCGGTAACGTCCAGAATCTGTTGCTCAATATCCTTGAGCAGCGGCTCTAATCCAGTCTGAGAACGTGCCGAAATTAGATGACCTCCGGGCGTTGTTTGGGCTTTCGGTGCTACCAAATCACATTTATTGTAAACGTTGATGATTGGAGGCAGTTGGCTGGCACTGGAATCACCATCGGCAATGCTAAAAGCCAGGGAACGCAACGTGGATTCTACATGGGCACACTGAGCAGCATGACAGGGATGCGACAGATCCTGCACATGTATTATTATGTCCTGTAAGAACATGTTATTAAAAGATATTCGCATTGTTTTAAAACGTTTTACATACCGCCAGCATGGCATCCTCTAAGGTGGCCACAAAGCATTCGAACAAACCCGTTGGCAAATCAGACATAAAACCAACCGTGTCCATATAGATCAGCTGCAAATTGCATGGTAAGGTGCCCGCATGAGCTGTTACATCCAGTGTGGCAAACAGTTGATTGCGCGGCTGCAACGAATCCTCTACAGTGAGTGCCTTAATGAGTGATGTTTTTCCAGCGTTTGTATAGCCAACGACAGCAGCAATTGGATAGTTTTGCTGTTTACGCTTCTGACGCAACAGTTGTCGCTGGCGACGCACACCTTCCAGCTCGGCGCGTAATTTGCGCTCTCTTGAGCGTAGTATTTCCTTTTGTAGATCGGTCAATGAGTAGCCCTGACGACGTGTCTGCGTTGCACCCGCATCCTTTGCCTGAGCCCAAATGTATGGCAGCTCCGCCATGGCCACCTGTAGACGCGCCTCAGCGCTGGTTGCATGCAGTCGCAAGATTTGTATGACCACCGAATAGCGATCTAGTACAGGTAACTGAAATTCCGACTCCAAAAATTGCTTCTGGGCGAAAGAGAGCGTGCCCTTGCTCACAAACAAGCAGCTGACCGGACGCTCCTGGCGCAGTTCAGTAATAAGTTGCTTTAACTCTGCCATCTTGCCGCTTCCGAAGAGTGTCTTACGCTCAAGGCTTTCCAGTGGCACTTTAAGTGTTCTGGCTACCTGCCAATTGGGCAACGAGTGGATCAATGCTGTGGCTTCAGCAAGCTGATCTTCGGGTCGAACATCGTCGGGTGTTGTGCGCTTAGCTGACCACTTTACATAGGGTTGCAGGATGAAAACGTGCTGTGCCGTGGCGACATCTCTACTTATACGCATGGCCCCACCGGCGACCTCATCGTAAGCGCTGCAAACGATGGGAAACGTAAGAAATTTGTTTATAAAAATGGTTAGTCATACTTACCGATCGTCTAGGAAACGCATATCACCATGGTTTATTCCCACAGCTCTTTCCTCGTCCTGCTCCTGCTGTCCCGCCTGTATTTGAGCTTCGTAGAAGCTTTTGCGATTGCGTATGCCCTTAACTCCTTGGTGTTGTGTGTATTTAAAACGTGTTGTAATTAGTGTGGTTGCTGGACGCAATTCTGCGGCCCAGTTCACACGTAAAAATGTGCGCAACCACTTCATGGCTTCAACTACTCTACATAAAATTTAGCTTCTTAGTAGGTATTCTCTTTAAGCACTGTGTGTTTGTCTTCATAGGCCATCCACGCAGCTTGACAGGCCTTGGTGCGTGTTGTTGTCGTTTGATATGCAACCACAGTCGCTGCCAAGGAAGATACCAACACGTTGTATTTGGATGGATAATGTATTTTTGTTTGAACCGCCTTTTGTACAAAATATGTCCCCGCAAATCCTATAAACACAATGAATATTATGCAATTGTTTTGACAAATATCCAAATGCTTACCTAAGCAAAATGATGCCAATCCCGTGAAGAGGGCACGTGTCATGCAGTCCAGGTAACCGTCAAACCCTGGATGTTTATCGCGCTGTTGATCCTTCAATTGCTTTATATCGTTCATAATATTAATTATTTGATCATGAAATAGAACGCAATAAAGGCTGCAAGCCGGTAATATTATGGTTTATTTCACTTGGCAGCACTTTTTCTACATAGATGATCTGGCAGCTCCACAACTACAGCTGTTGCCAGCGCGCACCCATTTGTACGACAGCAATTAAATGAAAAAAATAAATTATTTAATGGGCAGCACTTTTCGGCGACTTTGGCTACTAGTCTGGCAACACTACAGCGTTAAGTTGTTATTTGTGGCATTATCTCGAGATTTTGCTAAAAAATGGATGTGGAGAAGATTTGTCGTACCTGTTTAAGCCTTTCGGGCCCATTTCTGTCCATCTACGATGGTGGCTCCGGCAGCTGTCTTGTCGATATGCTGAGGGAGTTCTCTAGGACTCAAGTAAGTTTACATTAACCCAATACAGCCCCAAGCTTAATTTATGCACTTCTTCACAGCCGCGTCCCGAGGATAATTTACCAGGCAGAGTTTGTCTCAGTTGTATTAGCGAAATCAATCACTGCTATTCGTTTAAGCTCAAGTGCGAAAGCTCAAATCGAACATTGCGACAGCTGTTACCAAATGCGCTACCCGAGGAGCCTGCATTTGTGGCCAAGACAGAAGTATCTACCTCTGAGAAATCTATACAAACAAATGCCGTTAAAACAGCTACAACAGAAGCTCAAACTGATGAGGTGACTACAATGGATGCAGCACACAACACTATCCTAGAGCCACAGCCAACGCCACATATCGAGGAACCACAGGAGGAAGATGATGAGGAGGATGAACAAGAGTTTGACTATGAATTCACAGAAGAGCAAGAAACAGATGAGGCACCATCTAAAACTGATGCTGAAAATATTATACTACATGTCGAAAAAGAGCTTGAATCCGAACAGTCTGTAGAAACCGTTGCCAAGCAGAAGGAATATAAATATCGACTTGTCAGCAATGGCAACGGCGACACAATTATCTCTCCTGAGCCAGTGCCCACAACAGCCCGAAAAGGCGCTGCAAAGCAGTTGCAAGTAGGGCGTGAAGACGAGCATATACCGCCGGATCAGCCAGAGACACGCTCAACGTCCAAACGACGTCGAGCTGTTGCAACACCACTGCTAAAAGAGCAGCCGATAGCGGCAACAGTTATTCCCACCAAAAAACAAAAAACTATCAAAAGCTTCAATGAAACTCTGTCAACTGAAACGGAGGAGCTTAAGGCAAATTTCTACTGCGACCGCTGCAATGCAGGCTTTGCCCTTGAGAAATCTCTAATCATTCATAGACGCCAAAACGGCTGCACACATCGCAACTTCAAGTGCAATGAGTGCGAGCGTGTATTCGTTTCACTAGACCACCTAACCGAACATCAGGCGACGCACGGCACTTTCATCTGTCAGGAGTGTGGCGTGCGCTGCGAGTCCATGGAACAACTGGGCAGGCACATGGTGCAATCGCACAAACGCAATCTCCGCAATCAGTGCAACGTTTGTCAGAAGGGTAAGTACACGCCGAAGGTAACAACTATTGCTCACTAACATTTGCCCATCTTACAGTTTTTACCATGCTCTCAACGCTACGGGATCACATGCGCATTCACACCGGCGAAAAGCCATTTGTGTGTAACGTCTGTGGCAAGGGCTTCACACAGAATGCGAATCTGCGGCAGCACAAGATGCGTCATTCGGATATTAAGCGTTTCAAGTGCGAGCTATGCAATCATTCGTTTGTGACCAAAGCCGAGTTGACATCTCATGCACGCACACACACAGGCGTCAAGCCGTACGAATGTGAGGTATGCTCATCTAGATTCACAACCAGCTGCTCCCTGGCCAAGCACAAACGTAAGCATACAGGCGAGCGACCCTATGCCTGTGATCTGTGTCCGATGCGATTCACGGCTCTTAACGTTCTGAAGAATCATCGGCGAACGCACACGGGCGAGCGACCGTTTGTTTGTCCCTTCTGCTCCAAGAGCTTTACGCAGCGCGGCGATTGCCAAATGCATCAGCGAACACATCAGGGAGATAAGATCTACATATGCCCCGTTTGCAGTGAGGAGTTTAAAACGATGAACGATATGCGAACGCATCTTACGAAACACGAGCAGGATGACAAGCGCGTGGTGCATTTTGCCCTCCTAAGCAATAAGGAGAACGGCAGTGGGACACTGGCGGAAGCAGAGGACGATGAGTCAGATGCAACCGATATGCTCTAGATGCGATAAATATGCTAGAACTTAAGTTGGGTATCCTTTCGGTTAGATATACGGAAAGCTACCAATTTGTGGCACAACAGCTGGAAACCTTTGGTAAATTAAACATTTCCTTGTACTAGAACATCAGGAGCATCGTTTTGTTCCACTTTAAATCTCCATTGTTTTCCAGCTGATTTTTTTTGTAGAATTTCCTTAGTCTTTAATTTTAGCTTACAAGTGTAGTTATTAAAATGCTTAAGAATCGATATATGCACTTGGTCGACTTTAGTAGAATTGTCCGAATTGCGCCGGCGACGGTTGCAATGCCGATGTTGATGCTTCCGGCACGGCAGCAGCGACGGCCAGATTGAGTGATACGCCGCTAGTCACTGGCGGATCGCCCTGTAACCAATTGACTAGCTCATGATGTGAACTTTGGACACACTTGCGCTGATCGGCAATCAGGTTCTCTGAGTATTTTACATGATTCGCATATGCCTCCTTTTCGTGTTGCGCATCCTTTGACATTCGATGCAGATCCTTTAGTATCGCCGAACCCCATAACTGCACATGTATATCAGGTATTTTACTAGCCAATTGCATCGCCGGCGTCACCATGTTCATACTCTCCTTTGAGTTGCCTATGCTGAGGAAGACATGCGAAAGCAGCACTAAAGAGCAACTGGTCAGACGATTCAAGTCTTCCGCATTTGCCATTTTCAATGTTTCGCGCAGAAAGCGTCTATAACGCATAGACGTAAATAAAAAATATAATTGGTAAAGATCGCCAATATACTACCATTATTTTCTACTCACTTTGCCTCATGGAAGCTATTCTTGTGGAAGGCATGCAGTCCCTGTACATAATAGAATCCACCCATTAGCGCCTGACTGCTGTATGTATGCGTATTTTCCGTGGAGACAGCGTCGAGTATTTGCTTGAGATCCACATCACGTTTGGTGCGCAGATAAATGATGGCCAGATTGAGATTGGCGAACAGTTTGAGATCCCGTTCGCTTGTTTCGCTCACACACACCAGAAACTGCTTTTCCGCATGCTCAAAGAAGCTCGTGGACATGGAATACAGACCTATGAGGCAATGTAGCTGCGCCGAGTGCCGCTTGAGGAGACTACGTTGCGGCACTGCTAGACAAACATCTCGTGCCGCCGCAATCTCGCGTATAGCTAGCTCACGATTACCCATGACCATGCGGCACATGACTATGTGCTCGAGCAGGATGACCTTAAACACGGATAATATGGATTTGTCCTCCTGCAGTTTTAGCTTTTCGATCTGTGTGAGCGCCTTTTCTGTGTACTTTTGTGCCTTATCCATGTAGCCGGCCATCATGGAGTGGGAAACGGTTACCAAGTAAACGAGCACATACAGTTGCTCTTTTGGAAGCCAGACAAACATTTCCAATTGATTGCCACCAAAGATGCTCTCATCAGTGGGCCAATTGGGTGCCATAATAGTTTGTATCGACATTTGAAGCTGCTTTAAACTGGGTTTTACCGTCTTGACCTGTCCTAGGGCCAAATAGTAACACACTTGTAGTACCAGAAAGAACACCTTAAGATACTCCTTTTGATGCGGATTTGGTATGTTGTTGTCAATAATCTGACCCGCCGAATTTAGCAGTGCCAACACATCGTTCGTCTTCCGCTCAATCATTAGGATCATGGCGCGTGAGAGCAGAAAAAGAACCTTAAGGTAGGTGGCGCCTGCTTCCTCAGCCGACTCCGCACCCACTGCTAGGAGGTCGCTGGCCAGCGAGTATTCACGATCATTGGCATGAATTTGGGATAGCTGCAGCAGCAACTTACAATGCCAGTAGACATTGTTTTGCGATAGTTCCACTGCTCGTCTCAACATAGCCTTCGCGTGCGGACTCTGCTCCGTTTTTAGGTGAAGCTGTGCGAGCAGTGAGGCTGTGTCGAATTTGACGTCATCAAAGTTCATTAGCGGTTCCGAAATGCTCCAGGCCTGCTCCAGATGACGTCGCGCCAAATCTATGTTACATGTGTAAGCCATTAGTACTTGGCCCATTTGCAGGTGAGTGCGCGCCTCCACCTAGAAAGAAATTGCCATTAAAATTGGATTTGAGAATTTTTAAATTTGTTTTTGACTTTTAATTGGAAATTTACCTTGGAAGGCGGCTGAAAAGTAAAGAGCGCCTGTAAACATTGTATACACTTTTTGATATTTGGCGGTTGAGAGGTACGAAAGTATTCTGCAAGTCCGAGTAGCGATATATAGCAGGCATCCTGCGATGCTGCTGTGGTGTTTGCTACACTCATTGCGTTTAATTACTATAGAAATCGGCTTCGTTTTGTTTATCGCGTAATTTTTTGTTGTTGTTGTTTTGTGCTGCGTGGGTTAATGTGGTGGTTAATCAGTGTTGATAAACGTAGTAGCGCATTATTGCGCTATACATCATCGATAAGTTAAAGCGATGATAATTAGCTAATCTTAACAATCTACAAATTATCTGAATATCCAATAATATCAATTAAATTGATTTCCCCATTATTTTTTATTATTATAATATTAATATTTATTTAAAAAAAAAATTGTATTTGATATTATGGAGTACCCCTAATTAAAGAACATAACTATCGCATTCAATTAATCGATCTGTGCTATCGAATACAATTGTGTTGTTTCATAAAATATTACTTGAGCCGCGCTCTGCAAAAAGTTCAGTACGGAACTTTAAGCGGTCGCAACAAGTTGTGTTTGAGTGCAAGACAAGTTGAATAATCTTATCAAATAAAAAGGTAAAAAAAAAACCGTCTACAATTCCATTGCATTTTTATTAATAGTTCGATGCGTATTGCCAATACCGGGCTACCATAACGACCGGTTTTTTCAATTTTCAAAACAAGGGCTCTTCACTTATGATTATCATTATTATTTTTGCAATTTGCTCGTAATGATTATGATGCTTGAAATAAATTATGCCGATCTTGTTGTTGTGACACGCAATAGCAATTCGCTATCATCATTTCAAATGGAGATTAATTAAAAAAAAGTGGAATTTCAAAATGGCATTGTTATTGAGTTTTAATTCTTGGAATATATATATGCATTTTTCAAAATGGATTTTCCCTTAAGATGACAGATAAGTGAATCAGTAATAAATAAAGAGCATCACGTTATGAAACGCCATTAAATATTTAAATAGACTTCCCTAATCAGTGAAAAATAAAGAATTGACCTCCATTGGCGAGATAAACATCATTTCAGTAATCGCTAGAAAAAAAAACAAAAAAAACCACAATATAAATGGTTTATATTGTTCCCCGTGTTAAATTTAATTACTTTCATGTACATGGCAAACATTATGCACATTCCATAATACTTTGCGTCAACTACTTGAGTTGTTGGAAATTCCCTGAAAACAAGTTGTTATTGTTGTTTGGCTTTTGTGTATATTTTTGCCATTGTGGGTAGCGCAGGCGCGCATGTAGGCTACGCGTATGTGTTGGTAATCTGAAACATACATACATACGAGTGAGAGACGAAGAGAAAAAAACCAATTACAAAATCGCCAATACAGGGTCAAAAAAGCGCGTAAGCGTTAAAATGTTAACAATTTATGAATCACGCATATTTAAAGTGCACACACCAAACTGTGTGTGTGTATGAGTTTGAACAATAAACCAGTTTCGAATATGTTAATTTTGGGCTTTTTTTTTTGCGTAATCACGCAACTGTGACGTCGTGCAGTCAGCTGCAAAAGCCGACCAAAAGAAAAATAAAAGTCAGACAAAGTCGCTCTTTTTATGCTCAGCCGAATGCACAACAACAAAAGCCATAAACAGTTATGCACGGCAGCAACAAGCACAAATGGTTGTTGTTATTGCAAATTCGAGTGCAGACATACTTATTAACTTTCACTTTTTGTCGTCAGCGTCGTTAAGCGAGCGATGTTGCAATTGGTGTCAGGTTGTGTTTAAGATAGAAAACAAAAAGCTTGGGGATCTTCGCAATGGTGAATCAGCTTTAAGGGATTTTAATGACGAGCTCTCGCTGCATAAATTTGCCGGTTTAGAGCTTTTGAATTAATTCCACAAACAAATAAACAAACGGTCTTCATGCGTTTCGAATACTAATTTGTATTTAAGAGCTTCAATTTATCATGACCATTCATGTCGGCTATATTTTACTTGAATTGAAATTAGACACATTTGCAGTGTTGCCAGCTGCATTTTTATTTTTCTCACATTAGGTTTTCTTTAAATTTTTAAAATATTTGTTAACTTTTCATTAAGAAACACAAACAATAACATATTTAAGAGCTTAATCGATTCAACTTGTCAAAATAAAGTTATCTATTTCATAAGTTGCGATTAGCCTTATTCGGTGTGATAATACTCTCCGCAAGGTCTTGACACTGAATTCCGTTCACGTAGCATTTGGCAAGGGTGTTGATACCGATCTTGTGTAGCCGAATTCAATGTCACTAATCCAACACTCTTGTATCTGAATTTTATTTCAACAGAGAATGAAGGTGTGTCTGTCACTGGTGTTGCTGCTGCCGGCGCTGTTAAGCGCTGAGTTTTGTGGCATTAAACCGGATTCCGAAATGTCGACGACCGGTCCCATGTTGTATAGCGGACAGCAGGAGTTCGCTGTGGCTATGCTGGATGCTATACGTAAGGCGACACCCAGCGAGAATGTCTTCTTCTCGCCCTACAGTACCTATCATGCACTGTTGTTGGCCTATTTTGGAGCCTCCGGCGAGACGGAGCAGGAGCTGTCCAAAGCACTTCGCTTGAACTGGGCGTCGTCCAAGGAAGCAGTGCGCAGCGCCTACCGCGTAGAAAAACAAATGCGTGCTGTACGTGCCAAGACAATGCCGTTGGAGTTTTCATCGGCGGATCGTATGTATTTTGATGATCAGGTCAATCTAGCAAGCTGTTTGGATGCGCGCCTGCACGACGAGATTGTAAAGCTTAATATTAGGGATAATGTGGAGGCGACACGCCAGCAGATCAATGGATGGATTGCCAATGTAACGAATAATCAAATCAAGGACATGATAGCCTCCGGGGATATTGATTCACGCACCCAACTGGTATTGGCCAATGCTGCATATTTCAAGGGTCAGTGGCTGAGTCGCTTTAATGCGACCAAAACTGAACAGATGCCCTTCTACACGTCCAGCGAGAAGTTCTCGTTTGTGCCCATGATGAAGCAAATGGGTAATTTCCTGCTGCATCCCGATGAGCGACTAGGCGCCCATGTACTACAGCTGCCCTACCGCACATCCCTCAACGAAACTGACGAGAAGTCTGAAATATCAATGGTTATTATACTGCCACCATTTGCCAATGATGCTCTGGAACAGGTGCTGAGCAAACTGAATGCCAAAACACTGAAGGCTGCATTAGATGAAGCATCACCACGTGAGATCGAGATCGCTCTGCCCAAGTTTGAGTTTGAACAGCGTCTGGAACTTGTGCCGGTAAGTGTCTTGTTTAGACCAATCCAAAAACATCTTATTTATTGAAACCTATCTTTTTACAGATTTTGCGTCAAATGGGTGTCAATCAGATTTTTGATGAAAACGCCAGCTTTATGGATTTCAGCACCGAGCAACACATCAATTTCGGCGATGCCAAGCACATGGCCAAGATCAAGGTAGATGAGGAGGGCGCCACAGCTGCAGCCGCAACCGTTATGGTCAGCTTCCGTTCAGCTCGTCCCGTTGAGCCCACCAAATTCGAGTGCAATCATCCGTTTGTTTTCCTAATTTATGACCACACGGCGAATGCTGTTCTGTTTACGGGCATCTATCGTGATCCCAAGACAATGAAATAAAGAATGCCTATCCAATAACAAGGCTCGTGTCAATGCCAGTGCTGTGTGCGTGTGTGTGTGACTCCTTTTATATTCTAATCAACAATTCTTAACCAAATTCTGTCTCGAATTAATAATTATGTGTATAATAAATTATATGAACTATAAAAAATAATTTTGTAATTTATATATTGTCGAAAAGAAACTTTTCGCAATAATAAAGTAAATCATAAAAAAACTAAAAGAAGAAGAAAACACTTGTCAATTTAAACTTGTAGTTTTGCTCTTTTTTACTTAATTTTTCTTTTTTAAAAAATTGCGTAAATCATTCATATACAATTTTAACTATTTTTCATTTTAAGTAAACATTGCTACATAAATACAAAATTAGGAATTCAAATGAGCTACTTAAGAGGAGCTTAGGCAATCTAGTTAACAAGCACGCGTATATACAAAAAAAAAAAACTTTAATACTTAAATCAAAAATATGTAAGGTTGGCTTTAAAGGGAATACAAAAAAGTCTAACTGGCAATCTGTGGAAATTAGCAACAAAATTCCTGTCATGGCTATAGCGAAAAGCACTGAAGGCACTTTGGATTAGCAAGCGGTGCTCTCTCTATAAATTTAGATGAAATTCATAACAACAGGATACTAGCAAATAATGCCTGCTGCTCCTCAGAAACTACAACTAAAATCCATAATAATTCATTTTTCGGGGGTGGAAGGGGGGGTGGTGGTCATCAACAATAGGCTGGTGTGCACTCATTTGGGATGGATTTATAAATCATCTGGAGGCATGGCAACTGCATAGATGGCAAAGCCAATAAATACGATGCCACCCACAATAGTGACAGTGCGCACCGAGATTTTGGAAGCCACAAGACGACCGCCAATCACAGCCAGGCCAGTGCAAATGCAATGGCCAAGAATGCCGCCACAAATAACGCCATACACGTCCTGAAACAAAAAATAGGTTATTTAGTAAGTAAATATCAATTGGCACTTGATTTGAGATCTACCTTGCTGGCAGCTAGAATGATAGTTGTCAATTGAGAGCGATCGCCCCATTCGGCAAGGAAGGTCATTGTAAAGGCCTGGGCGAGAATGCGCATTGTAAAATAGGTGGCGCCACGACGTTGCACCTTACTACGGCGACCACTCTCCGGATCTTGCACCAACGCAGCATTCACATCACGATCCAGCTGCAATTCAAAACAAAATGTCCAAAATTAAAATCATTCATAAATACAATTTCATTTTGTTAGCTGTTAAAAAGTGAATGAGAAATATGTGTGCAAAGAAAAAAAGACAGCGAAAGGAACTTGCACAATTGAAAGTTAAACATTTTTAAGATAAATATAGATAAAGGCATGTGTTTATCAAATAACAAACGATCACTTCAAAACAAAACAGCTTTAGGCTTAAAAAACATGCAAACAATTGTGAATGAATGTGAATGCAAGTGATGTGGAACGATATGGCAAAGGAACAATTGCTAATTGCAACCTACACGAAATGTATGGAAATGAAACTAAGCAAAATAATAAATATATAGATAATAACGAATACCGCTTGCGTTGATCATTGTGTTAAGCACTTATATAATATATGTAGTTAAAAATAAAAATATTGCTGTATGTGTGTGTGGTTTTGGTTTTGGTGAACGAACGAATGTGTGTCATCACAGTATTATTTTGTTTTTGTTAAAAAAGCAAGTGAAACGTAGATGAAACAACAAGATTTAGTTTTGTTGCCTGATCTCTAACCCGTGCTTTAATCTCGCCCTCCTCGATGCCATTCAAACTATGCATGCTATCTTGTCCGGCTAGTGGAGCGCGCTTTTCCAATTTGCCAGATTCGGAATTTAATTCGTCGGAAGCATTCGGATTGTTGTTGTTGCGTGGGCTATCACAATAAGTTTGTTCGGTCTGGTTTGATGAGGCGATCGATGCCGGACTAGCATGGAACGAAGAAGCCTTCTTCAATTGTTCCACCACACGTCCACCATCCTTGAGTAGTACTTCGGAGTTATGATAGTCCACATCGTTGCCAGTTTTATCACAGCTCGGTTGCTTAACATTAGTTGAGTTATTGGTGGTATTATTATTATTGTTGTTGTTGCTGTTGGTCTTGCGCTGACGATGCTGCATTTCGGTGCCATTACTTGTATTGGCCTTGGGCAGAACGCTGACAGTGCCTTGGCCATGGATGAGCACCTGGTCGTGTGCATCCTCCTTGTCCGAGTTGCTGTTTTTGCGCTTAGTGTCGGAATCATCAAATTTGCGAGTCGCTTTGCGCAAAAGCTGTCAGTTTTTGTATGGGGTTTGAGTAGAGTTTCATGTTTGGAACACACATGGTAAATAGTTTCAATTTTGGGATGGTGAAAGAAAGAATAATTAAATTTGACATTAGCTATGGTTTGTAATACAAATCACAGAGACAATATTTTTGTATGCTTTTTCAATTTATTTTCTGGTAAATTGCTTGTTTTGCATTAAAGCTGCTTTGAAAACTTTTAAAGTTTTTTTTTAGTAATGCTTGGGTTTTTTTTTCAATATATATTTTTTTTACACTTCATGGCGCAATCGTGCAATTAGTCACATAGGCGTATGTGTGCTTGTTTGTGGTTAAAAGAACAAGAAATAAATCAAAGCGCGTCAAAAGGCACTTTAAAAATATATAAAACATTTAATTTTATGTAGGTGATCGACAAGTTAAAAAAAAAAAATAATTGATTTTTCTTGTTTCAATGCCATCGTTTCAAGTGCGGCACACAGTTTGTATAATAACTCATTGTTAGTAGGTACTGTTTTAAATACTTAATTAATTATAATAACGTCAAATTAAGCAGCATGCATTTGGCAGTAATTACATTAGGAAAACTATTGTATGAAAAGTTCTGAGAATAGTGTTCGTCTGTTTGATTTTATGTGAGAGAGAAAGAGTTAATGAGTTATAAATATAAGAATTAAGATACTAGAAACTGCAGGCAAACGAGTCAACGAGCAAATGAAGTGATCGCCTTGTTGTTTGTTTGTGTGTTGTGTCAAGTAAAAAAACAAAAAATACTGGCAAAATTATTTACAACCAATTAAGCGTAGATAGTATTAATAAAGCGTCTAATAATATATAAAGAAAGCAGGGGTAATAAAAACGAAACGTTTCGTTTAATTTATAACTACAACTACAGGCGATAACAAGAACACAATATACTATTAAGAGATGTGTATTTGGATGTGCGAACTTACCTCATCCTCACGCTTGCGCAGATCACTTTGGACCTCTTCGAGTTCCTCTTGGGCATCGGTTGGTTTCATTTTGTAACCATCATACAACATTTTTAAACCGAATATTAAAAATAATGCAGTAGAAATATAATACGTGTAAAGCTGTTAAAGAGATAAAATAACAAATGTAAGTATATGAAATATTAAATGTCTTCAACAACTGTGCGTACCTTAGGAATAAAGTTTGCTGCCAGGCCAAATACGCATGAGAGAACCGTCATAAGGGCCAAGGCGGCAATAGCACCGCCAAAGACAATCAAACGCGGGTGGCGCATTGCCATTATGGCAGCAATAAAGAAAGTCTTATCACCTAACTCTGTTAATAATATAACAGAGATCGATGCGGTAAACGCATCGATAAACGTGACCTTTGGCTTAACATCCCGTTCCTTTTCCGACAATTTCTCTTCTATTCCATTTGCTTCTGTTGCTAAATTCAGTATTGGTTGTTGTTCCACTTGCTGGTAAATATATAAAGATTGTGAATTAGATTTACAGGGAAATGAGTTAAAGTTTACTTACTTGTTTAATATCGGCGATCATGGCAGCATTCTCGTCTCCATCGGGATTCGATTCTGCCGCACATATAGTGGAGAATGTGAGTACCACCATTAATGCCATGGCCATGTGCCATTTGGCTGATCGCTTCAGGTATACATTATGTCTGGTCGTTTGCCAGAAATATGATTGATTTTGTGACATCTTTGTAAGTGTGTGTGTTTACGTGTATCTGCTGCTCTTCAAGCCGCATACAAATCTTTGATTATTTCTAGTACCGTAGAAAACTGTTAAACGTGTCCAGTTCGTCTGGCTATCTGAAATGAAATGAGTCGCTCCACTTTAATTGCCGTTCTCTCATAGCGAAAATATATAAAACAAAAGAACAAAAACAATACATGCACGTAAATCTAATCAGTTAGAGCAAAAGCATTCACGCCGTACAACTATTTGTATATGGTAAACATAACGTATCATGTCCAAGTCTGCGTTGAACAAGCAAATCTGGCGGGCCAAATCATCAACAAATCAGCACAACCGCCAAAACCAACTGTGTGTGTGAGATGTCTAGATAACTGCAGCGACAATGCGTCAAGTGGCGCTGCATGGTCGAGCCCTGATATGGTCATTCCAAGGCAGATAACAAAAGCAACACAAGTAAGTAAGGTAATACAACATCTAAGCATTATACACATATTTCTATATTGAAACGCCATCACATGTGTTTGGTCAATGGTCGTCGCCGACGTCAGCATCAACCCCTGAAACTATTGATTAGATAAAAATAAAAGCAAAAAATATTCCTACATAAATATAGCAACATGAATGTGAAATACTCTTAGTAAATTTCTGCTACTGTCGTTAAGTAGTGCTGTGCTTCAGTCTTTTTGAAATCCCAAATATTTATTCTACTTTATCTGCACATCTCGTCACAAAGTCAATAGACCATTAGATTGTAGGGAATAAAAACAACTTTATACACATACGTGACCACTTACACACAAAAAATCTTTTTGCTTAATACGCATTCACATTCTATATTTAGGTAACAACGTCAAGGAACACGTTCGTTGCTTTGAACATAATTGTTGCCAGACGAAATTAAAATGCCCTTTGCAATTACAGTTACATAGTTTTAAAGCCGGACGAAAGGTTTATCGTATTTGCTTTGCTGTGTGCACCAGTAGATTTATATTTATACTTATGTAACTGCGTTTTAGAAATAATCATAAAAAATTGTACCATAAATCCTGTTAATCTTTTTTGTGAATTATTAAAAAAAAACCTCAAGTGGGATTTTTTAATTATACTACTTATTTATTTAGAACTTCATAAATGAATCCCATTAATAAATTTCAAATATAACTGCAAATGTTTTTTTCTTTACGTGCTTCCCACTTGCTGTATATAAATCATATCTCGCGGTTTTTTGGATTTGTCATTCAAGTTTTTTTATCTTACTCATTTTGTTAGAAGTATTAAAATATTAGCACAATAAATATAAGAGAAATAGGTTGGTCGTTAAAAGCTGCATATAGAACGCAATTAAAAGTTGTTTATCTTAAAATAAAAACAACTACGTGATCGCTATGGTTACGTAGAACATATTGATGCCAGGACAGCTGAACCTAAACTGTATTGTTGTTGTTGGTGAATTGAGTTGCAAAGTGTAGCAAATGATAAGCGATTAACGCTGCGGCAAAGTCAACGGCATAAACCATATTTAATTTGAAATAGTCATATTACAAATTGTAAAATTTTACATATATATCTATCTATACATATAGAAACTCATACTTGACTTATATAATTGCTTTGCAAAAAAGTGACAGGGAGAACATGAACAACAATAATTGAAAGGCAAGTGAGCAGCTGACCGGCCCGACCGACAAATCAATTGACCGTTTCATTGCGTGCGCTCCGCAGTTCTTAATTATACTCTGTATTATAGGGTATGAGTTGATTGAAGTTGTTTTTGTAGTTCACTAATCGATAGTTCTATTTATATGATTTTTTCGAGGTAGCATGCGTTTGATTTTTAAACAAAAATTATACAGATTAATCCATATGTTTCTTAAGTACAGGGCATCCCATAGTCGACCACATTTCAAATCAATCTTATTAAATGTATATTTTTTAAAATTGTTATTTATTGCACTGCCAAACAACTTTCAAAAATTTTTTGCTTATGTAGTTGTAAACATTTCCACTCTGACATTGATTTTTGTTGTTTTTCAATATATGTACATATATATGTATTATTATTTTGTTACCACTTCTTTATGCGCAATAAACAACAAGCATTAACAGAGTTGTTTTGTTAGCTATTTCGTAGCTGAATATTGCCGCCAGCGTGGCATATCATTATTTATATTTGTTTATATTGCATAAAATAACTGTATGTATAACGTCGTGCTGTTACACAATACATATATTGCCTTTCTTTTTAATATCACAACAAATATGTTAGCTTTTTTTAAAAAGTTCTTCTTTTCCCACACCACTTGTGGCATCACTAATATTGCGGCGCTGACGAGAGCAAAATTTGATTAGTTGTTTGCAATATAGTTAGGCGAATTTCATTTACACACACTGGTTACAAGCCATATACACAAGTTACAGAAAATTATAAATCAATTAATATGTTTTTAGGCAATTAAATGTGAAACACGTCCTTACATAGCCAGAACACTTTTTATTAGTGATGCCAATAATTCGATTGCTTAGTATATCGATATATTGAGTATTGTGCTGCTTGCGTTTGCAAAATACTCATATGCGCAAAATGCTCACGAAAAAATTCTTCCCTCCACTTTTAAATACAGACGGAAACTGTATTTATAAACAATTACATATATTTAATCGATGGCCTATTTCTTTTTTTATCAAGCAAGAGTTGAAGTTGTTGCCAGCCTGTCGCCTTTTCTTATCTTGAAATTTGAATGTAACATCCATAATTTAACTACATACATATGTACATATATTGTTTTCGTTGTCTTTTATCACGAAGCAAATAATAAGTTTCAAATATTTGCTTTATGCTTTTATCTTAGGGATTACAAAGGCTCAAATATTGATAGCACTTTAACATTAATGAAAGTGAACAAATTATTTGGTTTGTTTATTTTAATAGAAATAGACACAAAAAGCGCATATATAAAAATATAAATATATGTAAAGTAAAACAAATAAATAACAATAAAATGGACATTAAGTAGTCATAATAGCTATATGGGATTTGGTTTAAAGTTTTGGAATACACCGGTAACACTAATAGCAACAGTTATTGCTATACAAGGAATACTAAATGCAAGGCAATAAGTATCCAAAGGCCCCGGCTTAGGGCACGTTTGTGAAGAAGAAACTAGAGAAGATCACGCATTTCATTAGTGCTGCTCCTCTTTAATATCATCAGCTTTCGTTGCCTTCAGAGCACGATCCTCTTTGGCGCACTTGTTTACGATGCTGTTAAAGTGTTTATGCAACCCATAGCTAAAGAGACGCAGTGGTCCAATTAATATGGCATGCAGCAGATTAGTAAAAAAACCATCCCATGGAATCAGAGCACCACCTAACAACGTGAGCAACCAGCTTTCAGCACCCACTGTAGATATAAAGTTGCCTTTCTACAAAGGAGAAAGTTATAAATGGCATATCGAAATTATTAATGTACATATTCTCAAAGCACATTGTTGCGTTGACTTACCAGCGCATCCTTAAGTATTGCTTTGGCCATAACCTCCGGCTCAATGAGGCCTCCACCACCAGAAATTATTTTAGTTTCACGCGGCTTCGACTTCTCCTCCTCCTCAAACCCAGGAGTGTTTGTGTCGCAGGGCAGCGCCAATGTTACAGAAACGCCATGTGGACGCGACTCCATGGCAATCGTTTCGGCCATAGCTCGCAGGGCGTACTTACTGGCCGCGTAAGGACCGTAGCCGTAAATGCCAAACATGGCTGCCATGGAGGAGGTGAGCACAATGATGCCATCGCCTGCCTTCTTCATTTTTGGCAGCACATATCGGATGCAATTGTAGCTGCCAAAGAAATTAACATTCATCAACTTGTGCACGTCTGCAACGGCAACCTCCTCAAACACTCCACAGATGGCCATGCCAGCGCAATTGATCATAGCATAGATATCACCCACGCTTTCCTCCAGATCACCCAGGACACGGGCCACATGCTCGTAGTCGGCGCCGATGTCAAGACTGCGATGTTGAAACTTTTGTTCCGGTCGCTGGCGTACGACTTCCAATAGAGCGACAGCGCCACCTGTTGCGTATCAAATTTGATTAAGGGGAGAGTTGCAGTGAAAATCGGTTGCTTGTTTTTCAGGTTTTTTTTTTCACCCACTTACGTAGCATTTTATCATCGCGTGCAATTACTGTAACATTTGCCCCTTTCATGGCGCACTCGACGGCAAGGCAGAGCCCGATGCCCTTGGAGCCACCGGTAATTACTACGTGTCGGCCGACAATGCTCTTTACTCGCTTACCCATGACGAAAATGTATATTAATATATGGACTAAAATCGCAATTGCCAGGCATAAAACAACTTCCCAGGTCAGCTCCATGCTTTATTGTGCCGCTGAAAGAAGTTGAAGCGATATTTGTTTGGATGCATCGACCGCACTATCGATAGATATTGCGCTGGAGAAACGACGTAAGCGCAAAGTGCGTATTGTTGCCAGATAGCTAAAAAAAGTTGTGATTGTTTTGATTTAACTGTTGAAAGTACTTGCATTTTTCTGTTGGATTATTTTGTATAGTATTTGCATTAAATGGCAGACAAATTTGTAGTTGCTTTAAAATTCGTTTAATATGTTTATTTACATCGCGTGTACGGTACGTCACGTCTGTTTATCATATGCAAACTTTCCAATGAGCGAAAAACAGCTGCCAATTGAGACGCTTTGCCCCGGTGCGCTGCACAACTTCCAAGCGCTGCGTCAACTCCAACGCCGACGCTTTGGCTTCACTTAACGGCGATTTTCAACCACTTTTAATGTGACACAAAGCCGACGACAGTTGGCAGCGCACTTTCAGCTCAGTCGTGTACGTAACGTCGTCGAGTTGCAAACGTTAGCGGTAAAACATACAATTTCAATTGGGCCCAGTAGCAGCAGCAGCAGCATCAGAAGTACCACCAGCAGCAGCAGCAGCGGTGCATTCAAAGCTAAAAATTTAAATGTGTGTTTAGTGTTAAGTAAATTTAAGTAGTGCAATCTCTCGATTAAACGCCAAATGTAGCGCTCCACTGCACGCTAATGGAAAATTAGTGCAGCAAGAAGCAAAAAGAGAAAGAAAAGTAAAACACAACCAGCACAGCGTAAAGCGGCAAAATGTATTGCATACCAAACGGCTGTCATGAAAAATAGATATCGATTTGCTGTTGGGGCTATAGCTATTTCTGTGGGTGCACGCAATACTATATATTTAATATTAAATTGATAGAGTTGCTAGCGAATTCAGCCACATACTCCTTTAAATTATGCACTAATTGGCTTAATTCTGTGACATTGTATGTGTGTTTGTCCAGGCTTGGTGTGTGTGCTATAGGCTTTTACATCCCTGTGTGTGTTCGTGTGTGTGTATGAGATCATCATTATAACGGCACTGGCCGTCGCCTGCTGGTATGCAATACTTCTTTTAACGCCAGCACTACTTCTCCACTTCCTTTCCACAGCTGCGGACCTAAAACAAAAATAAAAAAAAATCGAATCTAGCTTAGTCTATGACAGTACAGACGCACTTGCTTCGCAACGCATTTACCAGGTGCGTGTGCGTTTAGAAAGCGTGCGAGAGCGAGGGGGACAGCGTGATTGAGCGAGAGCGGCACGCGTGTGTATTTATGTGTATGTGTTAGAACGGTTGTTGCGCCTAAGAGTTGACAACGAGAACAAACCAAAATATTGAGAAATTAACAAAAATATAAATAATCTGTAAACGCGCGCGTGTTTATTTGTATTTTAATCATTTGGCTACCGACAACAACAACAAAAGCATTTCCCTATGATTGGCTCATTCTGGAATCTGTGCAGAGCGTGCCCATCAATGCCGGTTGACAAGGTTTGTATCCCCAAAATCATTCACACCAACTATCCCACAAATATGTTAACTGAACAAATGTATTGTATCATCCTTAAGAGTTCTCAAATAGCTGGTTATAACATCCAGCTTCTTAACCCACTTACATTATTTATATGTTTTATTTTTTGTCGCTGCAAAATCGGTTGATTTATGTTCGACATATTTTTATTTTTATTGCGACACAAGTGCGGAAGGGTGCATTGGAGGGTGCAGACAAAATGTGGGGTGACTGTCTTGAATTTATGACTTTGCTCGCGAGGGTGTTGCACTGCTGTGGGATTATATCATGGCATTATGGGCAAAAATATATTTGATTTTAGAAAATTGTAGTCTACAAATTGAAGGGGAAATGAATGAAATTACTTATATGTATGTAAAAAGGTTTCATTGAGTGCGCATTAAAGTCAGGAATTTTCTTAATGACGTTCTAGAAATTAATATTTGTCTTATTAACATTTTAATATTGACAAATGCTTTTTCTTACGTTTTTTATTAAAAGGCATTTTGAATTCCTAAACTTTTTCAAGACAAATCAAGGTCTACACAAACTTAAACTTTATATACAGATTATTTATATTATTTTTACCCACTTTCAATGACAATCCTTGGAGTGTCAAGAAAGTTAGCTCAGCAAACATGCAAAGCTTCTACAGATATAAATGATACAAAAATATGAAGTCAGAAAAGAAATAACAAATCTGCCGTTGGCATAGAATAAATTAAAGTCCATTACGCTCGACACCAGAGTCGGCGTCAGCAATGGGACAGACATGGACAACAAAAAAAAAAAATAAAAATCAATAGCCATATGCTAAGGTACTACTATGTGATGTAGCCTAAAGGAGTGTGTGTATCTAGATATCCGCTAGCTGGCTATGGGCCGGCCGGGTAACAGTAAAAAATACAATTCAAGCACAAATCGTCTGTTTAGCTTTCCAGTTTTGTGTGCCTTAGCATGTTTTGAGTGGGACGTTGGTTGGGTTAGGTGGGTTTGTCACTTTGCAGAACAGCTGATTCATCAAAATTGAGCTGCCGCAATACTTTTTTGCTCTGGCTTCCTGTCACAGCTGTTGAAAGAGAACGAGCGCGGCGCATGTGTGCAAAAGCAGAGAGCACCAAGAGAGTGCAGAGAGTTGAAAGGCGAAAGAATGACAGATTGAGAGAGAGCAAGTGAGCGAGCGGCGTCTGCCGGCTTTTAATAGCTTCAATTGGTGCTGGTGTTTGGTGTTGTTGCCTCCAGATGACGTGCAAAGGCAAATTGTCTTGCGGTATTACATCAGCGTGGCGCAGTCCAAACTTTTATTGCGCCACCTCTTTTACCACAGGCATCACATTAAAAAAGGTGTTCGCCAGGAATCTGAGAATTTTTATAACTTAAATTGTACTTAAATTCCGGATATCACATTTAAATAAGTCTATTAATATTAAGTCTATTAGACCTTAGAAACTATTCAACTTTTTTGTACCTTTACGTTTCGAGACGTTTTCCCTTCTTCCAGCGACTACTGTAGCAACAGCGACAACTAGCTGGGTGCCAGTTTGTCGTGCTCCTGACTTGCGGCTGTTTTTTTAGCTTATCGATTCGTCTGACATGATGTTAGACTCTTAGTCACTCTCTGCTTTTACATACATGTACGTACATACATATAGACGAGTCAGCTGGCGACGCCCAGCACGAAAATGCATTGCCATTGTTGCACTTATCTAATGCAAATGCAGCCCACACTACACAGAGGCACACTTGTTGTTATTGTTGGCTGTGCACGTGTCCTTTGTTCCACAGCCGCTGCTGTTGTTGCTGCTGGTGATAGTGCTAGTGCTGCGTTTGCTAGTATGCTAGTATGTGCTCTATCGGCCAACATCATCAATATGCACATTGTGGCCAAAACAGACGGCCATTGTTCTATGCAATGTACCGCTCCTTTGTGTGTGTAAGTTTAAGCCAGCCTTAGGCCCCACTTCCAAGTGGTCGAGTATTTATGGCATGCTCGTTAACATTTCTGAACTATTTTGGAGCATTTTTACACGTGCTGGCATTTCAGAAAACAACATATAACTCACTCGACTCAGAAGTATGTTGCAACGTGTGGCATTCGAACCAGCTGCTTGGCTTAGCTTGCGATCAAAACAAGTGTTCGTTAAAGCTTATAGATTCAACCAACTATTAAAATTTAATCCAAATGACTTGTATTTATATTAATATAAAAACAATAAATGGTTTCAAGGATATTTACCAATAACTGACATAAGAAAGCATAGAAACAAATCTAAACAATTTTCATAAAATCCATTTCCACTTCACAGCACTGAACCAAATAAACGTTACCAACTTTTGTATACATAATTGAAATCGTATCATTCGAATAGACAATTCAATTGGCAGAATTCTTGGACCCAAACAATGACAAAATGCAATTTTCATTGTGCAGCATTCAAATCGCGTCAACCAAGCAGTTTGCACTTCAGTTGACCACAGAAATTTGCACATATTCTCCGCTTCTCCGCTACCGCCGCACGTACCCTATATTCAGCTGCTTTCTAATCTCCGCCGAGCTGGTGGCGAAAACCATAAGGGAACCCCAAGGCAAGTGCACAAAGCCGCAGCCACAGACGAAAACCAGAAACGGAAATGGGAAGTTTACTCAAATTGTGTGGCCGGCCGGCCAATCGCCATGGAACAGAGCACAATGCAGTACAGAGTGTCGAGGGCTTTAGAAAACTTTTATAATTATTTGTGGTCAGCTGTTTGTACTTGTTTCACTTTTTTTTTTGTATGTGCATTCAATGAATAATCAGCCAAGCGTTACAGTTAAAAACTTTCAAGTGGTATTTTGCAGATATTTGTTACAAGAATTTATGCAAATGTAAATGTAACAGTTAGGTGTTTTCAGAATTGTGTTGATATTTGAATAATGGCAAATTTAAGTTGTGGTTATAAAAATGTCATCAATTGAAAAACTTTTTGAATGAGTTCAACGTTTCCAATCTTACAGAAATCTTTTTCCATTCATTTCTCTTTTCAGCTACTGAACTATAAAAAACTTATAATATGAAACAAACAAAAGTTATTCTTCTGAATCTTATAAAATAGAATATTTTATTTAAATATGTTTTTTATTGTTTCTTATGCATGCATATGACATGTTTCAAAGGTTGACAATGTGTTGTGTATGGCAAGGTATATTTAATTGGAAGAACTATATGTGCCGACAACATGTACGGACTTGCATTGTATGCCAACGAAACTGTACAATCTGCATTTTTTTATTCCGGTATGCACATAACAGGATACAATTTCAACTGTGTAAATTTTTATTTTGCTGATTGCATTCACGTGGCCGTATGTCAACTGACTTTTGACTGTTGGGTAACAACAATCATACACTTCCTTAAAGTACTTTAAGTTTGTCATAAAAGAGAGATTGTGGATCTTAAGTACATTAATATATTTTTCAACAGAACATTGAGATCAACAAATAAATAACAATTTCATAAAGTAAATGAACAACTTTATAAAATATGATTTAATTGTAACATATGATTTATTTGAAGAGTATTTGGATTTCGCCAATTGTTTTTGTTACAACTTGTTTTTTTTTTTTGTCCAGTGACTTCAATATTTGCATATTTTTCACACAAATCAGGCAATCGCATGCAATGCGCGTATAAAATTTTAGTTTTATTTTTTGTTTATTTATTTCTTTTGGAATTTTCGCGTTTGAGTACAATATTCTGTTTAATTTTTGGGTTTTTTGTTGTGGTTGTGGTTAGTTGACTTTACGATATCTTTAATATTCGCTTAACTTTTCTCCTTTTTACGATCGCAAACAGTGATAAAATTGTTACTAATGTAATAAAAATGAGTACCATGCCGGCAATCGTTAAAGAGATTATGCCACATAGTTTGCTTGAAAAGTGTTTTGGGGTTAGTAGCAAATGGATTAAGTAACAATGTTTAGAGGATTTAAGAATCGATTACTTATATGTTACAGTAAATAGTAATTTGAAATGATAATAATCAGTAAATATAGTTTATATTGTCGTTTAATTTGAAGAGAGATTTTATTTAACAATATCGATTTAACTATAATTGGAACTGTAAAGACCGAAAAGATTAACAATGGACATGTGTTTAACTTTCTGACTTGCAATTGGCGTGTTAATCAAAGTCTTTATTGATTTTTGTGCCACTCATTATAACCAACACGAATTCCCAGCGAGTTTTTACAATGGCACGAAATGTCTATCAAAACTTGGCCAACACACACTGCTGCAAAATAAACAGCAATACGATTTGAACGAAACACTGAACTTTTTCCATTAAAAGGGGTTTCTTTCTGTTTTTATTTGCCTTCACTAATGGAAGTTAAGAGCAATTGATTGCTTAAAAAAGCAAAAATCCATAATTAGTGCATAAAATTAGATTATTTATAATTAAAGTGTTATTGGTAAAAATCAGTGGAAAATTGATGTTAACATCGCTGAGGACCTTTCGTGCTCCTCGTTACGTCAACATCAATCTGACGGAGCGCATCCGTCAACATCCTGTCGCCGGGTCTCTTCTCTAAGGTCTAAGGTCTAACGTATTTCAATTTCAATTTTCTGCCTCTGCACTAATGCAATTATAATAATTTCCGCTCGTAAGTGAATGGATTAGAGGGGCCAGGTGTCCTTGCCTGCCAAGATGAATCCAGTCTGCTCTGCGGCACTGGGGGTTCTCTGGGCCAACAGAGGGCTCTGTGGTGCAGTTTTGCCTCTGTGTGTTGGCTGGCAACCAACTGGCTGCCTGCGCAGTCACCGTTGATAGTCATTTTATGAGATATTTTTGTGCACTGGCAAGTTTGTCGTGTGCTGCAATGTGGCCTGAAAATGGTTTGTGGGAATATTTTAAAGGACTGGATAACAAATTCGGTTATTTATGTCTGCAAAAAGGCTGAAATCAAGCTAGCTAAATTTCAATTGAATTTCATTAAGGGATTTTGTAACTTTCTTGACTAGAAGTTTTTTTGAATACACCATTTTTTTTTTTTAATTTTTTCTCTTTTTGAATATTTTTGGCTGCTATTTGGCTATTGCCAAGTTTGCTCCCAACTTTACACATTGTACGATTGCCTTGCTTATTGCCCCTAAAATGTTGTTTAGTTTTCGTGGCAAACAACAAATCCATTAAACCGCTTTTTGCCCCTCCTTATTGCAACATGTTTTATTTGACGTTAGTTGCCAACAGCCGTTCTTATGCATTTGCCAAGTAAAAAATCTGCGAACATTACGTATACGCAAATAAGGTCATATATGCGAACCACTCGCACAATTTGCCCAACTATTGCCAAAAGCCTTCCGTTTGCTCCTGCCACTTGGTCTGTATGCCACTTAAATATTTTACGCTTTTGTATTGTTAAGCCAAAGTTTGTTCGTTTGGTTTTTTTTTCCTTTTTCGCCGCTTCTCTAACGCATGAAAAATGCAAGCGCATTGGCTAAAGGTTATATAATGCTAGACCGAGCGACGTACACAGACATACACCTATTATATTTATGTGTGTGTATTTGTCAGAACAAACTGGAGAAAAACTTACAATAGCTCTGCATGAACTGACACTCCTATACTTCCAAACATTTAACATTTCATTCAAGTTTTCTTTTGTTGCAAATGTCACGGGAGTAGATTTTTTAGATCATGTGTTGGGATAAAATATATAGCCCATACTTAACACTTACTATAGAAAGTTCAAGGGATTTATGGGTTACAGTTTAATCTAAGGTAAAAATGTATAAAAAGTTTTAATTGTTAACTGTTAAGTCATTGAGGGACCATAAAGCTATTATTTATGTTGTGACTGGGTTCTTTGTTATAATTTGTCATTGCACTTTTGGCTATAATTTCATACGACATTGGTAGTAATACAAAATGCAGCATTGCGATTATGTGCAGCTGTGTTGTTTTGTGTTGTGTTCACCCAGCGGCATCAACAAACGACTTGATTGTAGCGACATACATAATACATACATACATATGTGCATAAGGTTGAATGAAGGCGCAGTTCGTTGCCTGGCAATGGCAATTTGATACAAAGCAGCGAAATGAAAATAGAGAAGGAATGAGCTTATACAATAGACAATTATTTGCACAAGTATGAGTGTTGTGTGTGTGTGTGTATATATATATTTATATAACAATTTGTGAGCTTATTGTTATTGTGTATGCTGCATGGCCATTTGATGCTGCATTGTCTTAATGGCATTCAACCAGAGTTCTCAATTGCCGGCATTGAAGGATTTACCCATGGCTCAACGAGTTCAACTTGGCTTAAACGAAGTCAAGCAATAGTTGCCTGATTATGGAGCTGTCAGAAAATATATATACATATATAAATATGTGCAGCATGTGCATGATAGGTTAAGTTGGGTTATTTAAGGTTAGATAAAGTTCAGCAAGGTTAAGTAAGTTCATCTGACAGAAACCTTTATGTGTTATAAGTACCACAATGTAATACAAATAGTTTACATAAAATTGAATACAGAGTCAATTTAATTTTCTTGGTCTTTGCGCTTTAAACGCACTGTATATTTTTATTTACTCTTTACAACTGAATTTCCTCTTTTTATGGTATGAATTTATACTAAGTCGCGGTAAAGTAAATGCTTCCGATTGCGCATTTCCTGCATAGACACCTGGCCAAAAAGGAAACTGGAAACTCAATTTAAATATCCTTAGAGCTTCAGTTCTTTGTTGTGTGAAAGTTTTCTGGCTTTTCCATACTTTGTGGCTAAAAAAGTAATGGCTGCGCTTTTTCTTTCGGAATTGTTAGCATATTTAAGGTGTAAGTCTTACTTACTTTCCTTAATAAATAAAGAAAGAACATTGTGTATTGTATATACAAAAACTTGAGATTTGTTTTATTTCGTTAGTTTTGCTTTCGCAAACTTGGATACTAAATTTGCCATTAATCAAATAAGCTAATAGTATTATGGCATAGCACATGCGATATTCCCCAGTGCTCTTGCCTTTAGCCTGGCTTTTACACATAGTAGTCGAATATCGTTAGTCAAAGTCAAGTTGCGAAACATAGGCAGCTAGAAAAAAAGAAACAAACATTTCGTTTTACATTTTACTTATGCATCTTTTATGAAGCAAACTTTGCGCTTGGATTGCTTCGGGTTATAAGAATTATAATGGCATAATGACCCAAGCCAAAAACACAGATGACTAAACGCAAGTCGAGGATGCTGATTGAAAGAGAGAGACATTAAATGACGTCACTTAGCAAACTGTTTGTGCTGCTTTCTTATTTTTTTTCTTATGTTTTCTTTGCCTTTAACGCGCTTACGTCAGCGCGTAGTTATATAAGACCAGCTAATTGCCAGTCAACGGTTCGTATACGTACTGCATACATTTTGATTGTAATTATATGTATTTAGTTCAAATATATTGTTAGACTTTATACTGTTTTAAATTTTTTGATTATTTTTTGATACATTTTGATTCAAACTGTGAGCACTTAAGATACACTAAGCAAAGCGTTTGCCATCGATCGCATCGTCATTATGCACATGAGTGCATCAAGCCCAAGACTCGCTCATTCATTCACTTATTCACCCACACATAAACGCATACAAATGCACTCGTGCGACAAATGAAAGAATAAAACACTGTGACAGCAGCTCTGGCTACAAAATAACTTAGTTTCTGAAGGCCAGCACAGAATAGCATATAATATCATGACAGTTGTTGTGATGCGGATAGCATTTAAAACACTTGAATTTTGCTTTAACGAGTGCTTCTTTTTCCACTCATAAACACTTGCAGGCATTCAGATTGATGCTGTGTTTCAGCCTCTGGCAATGACACTGACAAACCAGACATCTGAAGTTTCTACTCAGTAAAAGAGAGAGAGAGAGAGACAGACGGGAAGGCACAGGAACAGGAAAATGCAATTAAACACAGCTGTTTCTTTTGTCGTTGCTTTTGTTGTTGCATAATTCGAGTTTCATTTTGCGTTAAAATATGCACAAAGGAATGTTCCTTGCGTTCTATCTAAAAGTTTTGTGGGATGTCTAGCATGCATTTGACACCGGAAGTGTTGCGTTTACGCAGTATGTGCATGTGTGTGTGTGTGTGTGTGGTATTTTGTGGAAAACTTTTCCACATGTCTTGGTTTGGCTTGATGTCTAAAACTGCTGGTTACAAACTTTGTGTAAATGCACATTTAATAACTTAAGTGGTTTTTAATTTTCAACTTATATGGTTATCAAATCAAATACTAACCAGGTGCAGATAACAGTTAGAAGACTTGGATAATAAGTTGTGTAACTTGTGTAAAATTGCTCCGAAAATAATTTTGAGCGTAATCCTGTTCAGTTTACAAATAATGGCAACAATTTCACAGATTCACAGTGCAATGAACTGGCAAGAAATACAACTGGTGTAGACTTGCTAAACATGTGTTAAAGTGGGAAAAGCAGATTCCGACAACAAGTGACAAATTGCGAACAGCAAAAGAAAATTATTTACGTGTATTTGAATATTCTCAGTCTCGGCTCGGGGTTTTCACAAGAAATTCTCGACGCGTTTTTTCCCCCATGCTGAATAAACAGAATGCACTTTGTGTGTAAAGGACTAGAGTGTTGTCGAAGGCATTTAAAACAAAAACGTGCTGGGGGAACAGTTGTAACGGCAAGCCATGTATTTGGTGCACGTGAATGAACTCGGGTATGTATATTCAGGATATTATGCATACGCCACTTTGCCAGCAGCGAGCAGCTGTAGTGCCAGGTTTGCCATTGGGTCTTTTCAATAAATCAGCTGTCAACGCAAAGCCATCAAATCAAAGCCAAAGCTAAAGCCAAAGCAAAGCAAAGCAAAAGCCAAAAGGGATACAAATTGAATAGAGCACGATGCAGCAAGTTGACAACTTAAGAATGTGAGAGAGAGAGAAAATGAGAAAGAGAGAAAACGACTGTGGTTGACGGAAAGTCCGGGAGTTGAGCTCATGTGCAATAAAAGCTTCTTAAAAGTTTAATGTCCCTCGATTTGCGGTCACATACAAATGAGTTTCGAAGTGATGTCAACTGTCTATGTGTGTGTGTGTGAGTGTATGTGTTGACATTTATTCAACTCCTTAAAGTTGCGCACTTTACCTGTCAACAACTTTTAGTCCTCTATCCTTATTTGAAGATTCTTCAACTAGCAGATGGACAGTTGCAATTGTCAGTTGATTTAGTTAGCGTAGTATAGCAGAATGTTAGAGACAAAACAGTAATCTAATAATAATCTAGAGGCAATTTCTTTCTCTATATATTGATATTTTACTAAGTTACCATACACAACAAAACTTACCTTTATTTTGTAATCCAATAACAAACTCTGTTACGGCTCAATTAAATCCCATTAGGTATACAATTTGATAGCAGTTAATTTAATATTGTGTGTAATTAAATCGCCGCCTCTGCAATGTAATCTATATTTATGGGCGACAACAATAATAGTATTAAAAAATTTAAAAATAATTTATGGCCTCACCGAAGTGCGTATCCTCTTACTTTTATTTTTACGTTTTGATGAAAATATTATTTAAATCAGTTTCAAAAAGGCGAATTAAAGGTTGGCAAAAATGGTCTAAAACTTTGATTGGCTTAGGTTAGTTATCTTAACATCTTTGTACTATAATTTTAAATATATAAATTTAATATAAATAATAATAATAGTAATTTATAATACCTTATAAAACATTTTTCTTGATATAAAATCGAAAGCTTTTTAAACTTTTTTCATGTTTTCAATTCAGCAAAAATAATAGTTTTGTCAACGGGTTCAGCGGTTCGAAATAGCTGCTATACCCATTGTGAAACAAAATAAGAGCGCCCATGCAAATGAGCAGCATTATTTAATTAAATGAAGTTGGCCCCACAGACCTGGCCTGGCCGTTGCTGTTTCGTTGTTGTTGTTGTTGTCTTGTGGCCGCCAGGCGGCTAATGTGCATTTGCTTCGGAGCGTCGCCGCGGTAGCCTCATTAAGGGACAACACCGACGACAGCTTGGCTATTTATTAGTGCTGAAAACTGCCCTCGTGCTGTGGTACTACCCGACACCGTTCTCTCAGATACAAGTCAATCTGCGTCAGAGCTTAAAGAGAGCTAAAGTCTATCGTCTTAAAAACGGGGACACTTAAATTTTGGGCAAATAAATGACACCACAAAAAATGTGAGCAGAAAGTCTATCAAGCATTCCAACACGTCTCTGGCCATGTTAGCTAAATTAATTGCTGGTGCAAGAGTAAGCAAATACACACACAAACACACATATATATGTATGAAAATAAACATATGTATGTGTACATACTAAGTATGATTGTATTGCGCGGTTAGTTGAGCAATCGAGCAAACTAAACCGCTGCGGCCCAGAGGTACGCACAGTAGACGAAGCATGTCAGACAGAATGGCAGCCACACCGTAGGGCAGAGGAGTGTTGGAGGCGGGAGGTGCGGTTTTTGCCAGATGTTTGTGTTTGGTTTGGTTTTTTGGTTTGGTTTGTGCAAGTGGAAACCATAAAAACACCTATCCCATGTTACCTGCACACATGCACATGACGTCGTCTGCGCCAGACTAAATGGTGTCAAATGACAAAATGCATCGTAAACCAAAAAAGAAAACAAGAAAGAAAATGGGAAAAACTTGCAGCGCCAACTCACGTGGGCTGCACGATTAGTTTGCGAGGGGAAAGTTGATACAAGTTTAATAACATTCAAACATATGTTAGAAAACTTGGAAATTTATGTTTTGTACAATTCCTAAGCGATTTTTTATATTTGGTTTAAATATTTATATAATTTCCCGAGGCAGTTTTAGTTTTGATTGTATATTTGTGACTATATTCTCATTTTTAAATAAATATATTATATTTTTAAAAGTCCTTTATCTTTCAATTCGTAAGAAAGATACAATTTTAAAAATATATCTATAAACACATCGATCTACTTATATAGTCTTATTATGAGTTTCGAGAAACTTATCGCGCCCACCAAGACAAAAGAAAAACCCCCTTTGGACAATGAAATTTTATGCGCTTGTTTGTGCTTCATTTTTCTTGCACTTGACGACCACACACACACCCAAACACACACACATAAAAAGCAATACAGCGGAAGACCACAGGCAGACAGTCCAGCCAGGCGATAGCGACATGTCCTGTTTTGGCTTGAAGGTGTCCTTTGTTCGCATAAAACTTGAAAGATCCCTTCGGCTAGATTAAACACGCACACTAAAATTGTATCTTCACATATGTATATGTACAAACACATGCATATGTATACAGTTTGTTTGCGGTTTCAGTTTAGTTATCTGTTTGTTTAGGGATTATGCCGCAGTGTAAACTAACGCCTGAAACTATGCTATGAAAATTATTGTGCTAGATTTACCAATAACATCGTACTATATGTACTTGCATGGAGTAGTTTTCTGTGCGATAAATTTAATGGCTAGTGTTTTTGTAAATTTGGTACTTTACGATCTGACAGTGTGAGTTATGGGCGTGTCCAAAGTGCTGTTCTATTAAAATTAAAATGTTATGGGCAATAAGATATTCTGAGCATTCTTGCGTTTATTCTGGGGCGGGCATAAAATAAACAACGAAACAAACAATTGGTTAGTTAAAGGTTTCCAATGTGTATAAGTGGCATAAATATATATTTTTTCAATACAAAATTAATAATAATATCTCCTACTCAATCACTGTCAATCCGTAAGTCGACTGCCATTTTAATTAATTTAATTAAAATATTAAATCAATGAAACGCACACGAAAACGCACACAGAGACTGCGGTTTGAGCGAATGACATGCCGGCGTGTCAGCAGGCTTATCGGGATTTCAACGTCAATGCACAAACTCAGTGTTCGCATTCACAGACTGGAAAGTTGAATGGGAATTTAAAAATGTTTTAAATAGTTGCTGCAAAAAAATAACTATAAATGCCACAAAGCCACAAATATGAAAACACACAAATTGGATTTCAAATAAACCTCAACAACGACCGCAGCAAAATATGATTTTTAAATATTTATGCAGACACAAACACAAAAAAAAAACAAATAAAAATAAATGAACACACGTTATAGTGCGGCTTGCATATTTGAAGCTGCAATCAATTTGGCACAACGCACATAAATCAGTTGAAAATTTATGTGGTACAAGTGTAGTTTCCCTTCGCATTGACATGATAAATGGCTGCAGCATAAAAAATGAGCAATAAATATGGTCAGGTGTTGGCTGCCACGTGCCAACAGCAGGCATTCAACCAATGGTATGAACACTCTGCCAATTGCAGATGACAACAAACAACAACTGTAGGCCAACACCCACCAAACCAACCAAACCCTTCAGTTCATCGATTAAAGTGCGCTCAGCCCTACAGTTCATTGACTAAGTTATGCATGAGTTTTCAATGCGTGGTTTTTTCCTGGTCTTGCTGGTGCTTGCAACTCCCTTGTGGTAAGTTGCTTGTGAACATTATTTATTGTTTGGCGAATTGATTTTTAATGAAGTTTTTAATGGCCCTTAAGCTAGAGGTTTTTCGGTTTGGTAAGCTTTGTAGGTCGAGTTGATGTCTAGACTTTGTTTTTAGGGGTTTGCCAGCAATTAGGTTAATTGGCTTTTGCGACTCGCTTTGCAGTCGAGTATTGACTGGTGTTTTTATTAGGTGTGGCTGCACTTTAATTTTATAGCAAAACAGATCTTGTTTATTAGGAAAGGAAAAACAGAATGTTTGAACTTTTTTTTCTCAACTTTAGCTATTTTATATTAAGTGACAAATCAAGACTGAAATATGTTTTAATATATGTTTATGTTTTTTTCTCTTGATTTTAATTGTTATTATGTTTATTGAAAAGTTCTTGGCTTCAGCAAAATTGGCCTAATACCAATTCAGTAGAAACTACATAAATAATTCTAAAAATAAATTGTTTTAATTTAAGAATTGTCTTTCAAATTGATTAAGTAGCTTTTCAGTAATCAGGTACGCGATTAGCTGTGCGTTGAGACCTACTAAAAAATGTAAATTAAACAAAGAAAGGACTTCTTGAATGAATAATGACGTCTTAGATGTAAACTGGGTGAACAGAACGAACTGGGTGAATTTTTGTAAGCGCTGGCATTGTCTTTGTCTTTGTCTTTGTCTTTGCCTTTGCCTTTGCCTTTGCGTGTTGACTGGTAATTATTTGTGCCTTGGCAGTACCAAGAATTGGGGAAACGATAAAATACCGTCGAGTACCAATGCGCACATGTAGCGCAGCTAAGTAAATTCCAAAAGCAACTGCTAACACACATACCAAAAATATAAGGACTTGGCCAAGTTACCACAATGGACAAAAACAATACAACACAAAAAACACAACTGACGCCATAATTAACTCCACTAACTGTCCAACTATCTCGGTGTCTGTTTGTCTGTCTGTCTGTTCGTCGAGTTTAACACAATTTACAGCTAGTTGCAGCGAAATATAATCGGAAAATGTCGTTTGTCCTTTGCAGTCCTTTGCAGCACTTAAATCGATATGAATTTTACGAGCACACACAACGACAACGCATTCTGTGTTTCGTCATAGCCATAAAGCCATAGACTTGACGGCATACATTGCCATAGCTATTTTTTTAGACTATCCTCTTCCTCTTCTTCTGGCTGCAATTATCAAATGTTTGCAAAAGTAGTGGAATAAGGACACATGACTACGATTACGATTACCATTGCTGCATTGCAAATGCGACAACCACTTTTTGGCCATGCGCCCGAATTGCCATCCAAGCTGGCCAATTGCGACAGCATTGCCTATACCAGTTCCTCCCTCCGTCCCCCCAGGCTCTGCTCTGACCCTGGTATCAAAAACATTTTCATTTGCATTTGTTTTCAAAATGTTGAGTTGAGTGTGCATTTATGCATTTTTTTTCTCTATATTTTTCGACTTGGCTTAATTGCTTGTGGGCAGTGCGTTTGGCTAATTGTTTTGTTTTTGCATTGCTCATTTCAATTGCCATAATGTTTTAAAAGCATAAAAGCTGATTGCTTGTGAAGAGCGCTTTGGTTGCGTTTTAATGGCAGCACTGCGGAAAAAGTTTCACTTCGCTAGCGAAAATTGAGGATAAATATTTTAGCTCGTCTTTCTATTGAGCTAACAATGTGCCTAGGTGGAATTAACTCTTTTTTTTTTTTTTTTTATTCATTCTTATTATAAGCATCTTTTATTTGAAAGATTTTCATACATTCATTTGCACTGTTCATTAATATATTATATATATAACTAATTTGTTATACACACAATTTTTGTGTGAATTTATTTTTAGCAGCTCCATTCGGAGTATAGGAGCACTTATCGTTGGCATGAATTTACGGGCAATTCGAGGCCGGAGGTTGTGCGACGGGCGCCAGCGCCTAATCCAAGTCAATTTGTTGGTGCGTATCCACGAAATCCTCTTTTATTCACTGCAATCAGACTTTGTCCACTTAGTTGGATTTGTCATGTCGATTTATTGATGACAACACATTATTTATTCTAATAATATGTATCGGTTTGATTCCCCATGACAGGTGCAACAAATGAGCCGCCATTGCCACGTCGGAAAAAATGCCCAGAGTTAGCATATAAATCGCACGAGTTTATTATAGGATCCGAATATACAGATGCACGACGAGATGCCAGTGCGCACCGTTCAGCAAGGGTAAGTCTTATATATATATATATCTAAAACATATAAGAGTCCAACATTCACCTTTTATTTGACCTTGCGAAAAGAGCAGCAGTACAGAACAGTTGCCTAGCGTCAGTTGGTAATGTAATAATTTGTCCTTTTGGGAAATTGTAACATAAAATTATTTTTTTATAAGCCACAGTGAGATATAAATATACATAACTTGTATGGATTTTTATGTGAATTTTTGATGCAATAGCAAAGCATTGTGTGAAAAGAGAAAAAGTCAATGAAAAAACAGAAGCTAGGTTAAAGCAAAAAAGTTCTTATTCTACCAATATTTTAGAAGGGCAAAAATTTCTATATTTCTTATACATAAGAATAGCACATGGCCTATAATATTTCATAATTTTCAAAGATTTACTCTTCTTAGTGGGAGACTGGTGACAAAATAGACAAACTGCAGGCAAAGGAAGTACGAGGCAGAGGCTCAAGTGAGAAGCTTACAAATAATATCATGCTTCAGGTGCATATAAAGGCTTTTAAGAGAAAATCTTTTTCCATGCGAGCATAACCACAGAAAATTATTAGTATGCTATAAAAATCTTGAATAATAAAAAATTATACATTATAGTATAAAACCACACAGCTGCAAGCGTATTTTCCTCTGTAGTTTCTCTAATGCAGTCACGTTGCCTACACATATTTAACGCTGTTGAGAAATGTGCAAAAAGGGGAGAAAAAAATACGTGAAATAAAACAAATTCAAAGTGCTTATATGCACATTTGTGTGGCCTGCTTAAGCTGAGAAGCGAAGCTGCCAGCATCAAAATTCATGCACTGTTGAAACTTAAAGTGCGTTAGTGAAAATTAAAGTTTTAGTGGTATTTATATGTGTTGGAGGCACTATGTGCATTTGATAAAAAGGGCGTACATAAAACTAAAAGAACTAAAAGAGAAGGCTGACTTTTTGCATAGTTCGGCATTAGGGTTAATTCGTTTATGTGAAAGTTTGTGTGGTCGTGTAAATGTGTTTTGTGACCAAAGCTCATAGTCAGTGGTTTCAAATTCAGCATAAAAAAACCAAAAAGCCACTGGGTGTTGGGGGTGATTGTGTGGTTGGCCGCCTGGGCGACATTTCTCTGTTAGGGCTAATTAAAAATGCGCACATGTTGCACACAAGGACACAATTTGATATGCGATGTATAATACATGTGCATATATATATGTATATATTTGTGTGTGTGTGTGTCTTTTATTACACACCCTGACAATAAATAATTAATTGAGTTTGGCTTGGGCGCTGCTGTTATTTTGGTTTTTGTGCTACCTGATCATGGGCGTCAGCATGTCGTATGCGTAATATTAATGAGCTGCTAATTAACTCAAGCACACACACACACACCCACACCCATATACATTGACACGAGTATTATTTAACTCCCATCTCACTGGCTCTCTGTTTATTTCGCTCATTTGCAGTCGGAGGAGCGTGGCACACCTTCTCGGCGCAGCAAATCGGAGGGACCACCCGTTGTGCCTAATGGACGCCCCTATCCTATTACAACGGAAGTCGATGGAACAACAAGTAAACAGGTACACAATTGTCAGCTACATAGAGATGCTGCACCAAATGTCTTAATCATAAAAAGCGATAATCAATCAATATTGTATAACCCATATGCATATAACTATGTACTATATAACCTAATGTTCTTATACTTGTATGCGCCTGCATTTATGCTATTAATCATGTTTAAGGTTTATTCAATGCATGTACCATTGACAATTAATGTTCAAATTTCAATGACAATAGCTGAAAATGGCAATGATTACTTGATCGATATATTATATATACGAAATAAAGTTTGTTAAATGAAAACATTTTTTGTTATCAAAATAAAACCCAATATGTGAAAGTTGGTGTCTCAAGAGTAATCTTTCTTCGAATAAAAGCTTTAGTGAATTCAACATATTTTTAGGTCTTTTTAACTATTGTCACTGATATTTAAAACATTTTTGCCCTTAACCTTATTAATTTTCACCTGGAACTTTTAGAGACTTCCATCTCTTTAAATATTCTACCGCATGTGTCTTACATTTGTACATTCAATCTAACTAATTATACTATTATTATATTAACTTTGTCAAGGGATGTGGTTCATATCCGACCCAAAAATGTATATGTATTCTTGATTAGTTGGATCGATAAAGACAGGTCCGTCTGTTTTTATGTAAAATAGTATCTCAGTTGTATAGTTAACGAGTTAATCTTTGGTCAAGGGAAGATTAAGATTTGTCAAAATCGGTCTGATTGCACCATTATTATATAACTGTCATATAAATGCAAAACCCTTAAAATAATTTTACTACAGTAAGCGTGTATAATATTCGGCATGCCGACATTAGTTTCCCCTTCTTGCTTATATACATATCTACACATGTATATCTAAATGCGAGATATCTGCAACGGCAACGCCCTTTCTCAGTGGCGACACGTCCTCATAGTTGTCAGGCAACAAAATTGCTAACCAGCATGATTTTATGCCTTGTCATGGCGCCACAAGGATAAAAACAAAATGTAGAGAAAAGAGAGAAAAAGTAAACTGTCCCCAACACAGATCCTAGATAGAGTGCGATTCATTGGACCAATGGACCAAACCATTGGAACCGACGACCAAGCGACGCGCAACAATTTCTATTAGTACTTTTCACTGTCGCTGTCTATCAGCTGTATCCTGCATACACCTCCCCTTTGACCACCACTCAGCTGTGACTCTTCTATTATAAGCATTTTCCCTCATCTATATACATTTGTATGTATTTGTATGTGCTAGTCCCATATGATACACATATCGTTACATTCGTAACTTGTTTCTGCCTCGTCATTGCAGCCAGCGGAAATTTATGTATTAACTGTGTGTGTGTGAATGTGTGTAAGAGCGTGTGTGTTTGTGTCTGTATAATAGTGCCATTGAGTTTTCAGAACGTCAGTTAGTCACAGACAGACAGACGGACAGTCAGACAGACACTCGACCTGAATGTAAATTTTTAATCTGCAGAACTCTTTAACATTTGCATAAGTTGCCGTTGTTACCGCTGTTTATTGATTTCGGTTTTTTCCCCTCTCTCATCTGTATATGAACTATTTTAATATATATCCTTAGTACCTTAAGTATACATCTGTTATGTCTGTGATTTGTGTTTTTCTGCTTATGTATTTGATTGGATTATATACAGATTGGGTTTTGCTTTAAATAATATATAGCTCAAAAATGGATAAAAAAGAAATAAATATTTGTATGTAAAAACTATTTTAAATGTTGTAATAAGTTTTAAATTACTTTCTGAAAAAACTACTACTAAAATATTTATTTCAATATACAAAATTCTAATTACTTTATGTTTTATATGTAGATAATATTAGTGTTATTTAACATAATTTACAAATTATACTTGTACTATGTGTATTTTTCTCTCTTTTTTTCTTCCTTTCTCTCTCACTCACTCACTCTATATGTCTCTCTCTCTCTCGTTCTCTAAAACTAACATGCTCTCTTTCTCTGTATTCTTCTCTATGTTAACTGTGCTCTGATCATCCCCCTCTAATTAATCATAACTAACGCATACTAATCTACACAAAACTAATCAAATGCTAATTAAAATTAAATTGTTACTGTTAATCAAAAAAATACATTCAATGCGTCAATGCAATTGCTCTCTTCCTTTTCTTTTTTCTCTCTCGTTTTCTCTTCCCACATGATTTTTTTGTGTCTCTCTCTCTCTCTCTCTGATTTGTTTGTTTGGTCTTCTCGTCTCTTGTGATTCTGCTCTTCTCTTTCGCAGGCGGGTGAGTCAAATGGCCTATTGAAAAAGACCATCACAAAATTGAGCACTGAGTATCGCCTGCAATTCGTTTGGCCCAATGTCCGACGCATTAAGGGCAACGATTCAAACGTAACGACGACGGCGAGGGCGGCGGCCGGCGATTACCCAAGAAAGTCAATATCATTGGGCGCGATCCGTTCCGGCCAGCCGGGCCAGCCGCAGCACAGTCACACACATCAATATCAAACGATAGGTGCCGGCTTGCCAACGGTGCATAAAAAACGTACAACAAATCAGAAAGAAGGTGCGACAGCAATATGTCGTCGCTAAGCATTTTACATACAAACATACTTATACTACCAAAAAAACCAAAAAAAAAAAACATAATCCTATATTAGCGCATAGTTTCTTTCAATATTCTCGTATATGTATGTACTTACTAAAAACCAAACCAAAAACAAAAAAAAAAAAAAAAACCAAGCGTACTAAAAACAAATAATTTATATTTGAGTTTTTTTTACTAAGTACTAATTCATCAATAACAATAAAAATATATAATATATTAAACTCAATTTAATTAACTAACCTTTATTGAAAAAAAGTAATTGTTGAGCGCGCAGTTTTTTTGAAGAACTCTACATACTATTTTCATTTTTGTTTACTTTAAAGATCAAATTTGCGAAGTGGCAGCAGCAATGAGCTCAATTTTCCAAAAAATTTACAATTAATGTTAATACTAATTTCATGCCTAATATTTTGATGCGTTGAATAGTGTTGGTAAATTACAAGTAGTCAAAACATTTCTCTTCACAACACTGCCAAAAAAAATGCTATACTCTTGCAAAAATTTAAAATATCAAAATAATGAAAACGATTAACAAGTTTTTTATGTACTCGTCGTCGTAAATTTTTGCTTTTCATCCAAAAATCTCACTAGTTGTATAATATATCCAACTATCTTATTAATATATAAATATACATATATTTGCGAACCAATATTTTAGCTTAAGTCACCCTTAAACTAAACATAATTTTTACAATACAATAATTTTATTAATTTTAGTCTACAAATTTATATAGGTACACACATTTTATTTGTTTTATGGCAATATTTTTCTTTAACGCTTTTAAGAATACTAATTATTTGTTTCCAAGCAGTTAGCGATCTTTACTCTCTGTCTCTCTCTTTGGAAGTCTAAATATCTATTTTATATAGAACGAAATTATGCTAAATTCCTTCCTAAAAAAAAAAACCAAACACACACACACAAGAATATCTTTATAGCCAAAAGCTGACGTAAGTGTTGAACTAAATTCCTTTTTATTAGCTAATAAACAACAAAAAAGAAACAACAACTATATATGGTAATTTACCTGACGTATGTGGATGCTAAACGTAAAATTTCATTGATGCAATCGATTAATTTAATGAAAAAGGGCAGAATTGCCTTTGCTCATCATAAAAATAAGGACAGACCCAAAAGATGTCCCATCATATTACGTATCAATGAAGTTTTACACAAATGATAAGCTAGCTGAGTGTAGTCGGAGCATGCGGTCGCAGGTTTTGTGACACGATATTTTGTTGTTGTATACATTACTTTTATGTTATTTTTTTGTGTTGGTATAAGCGTAGGAGTTACGTTTTGCTTATGTTACGTTGCATGCGTGAAACTACAAAATGGATATAGCATCATGCATTACTCAACATCAATTTATCATCATTCCATATCATACTATAATCCATTAAGCTTAAAAAGTTTGTTTTTGCGAATTAATAAGAAAGCTTTTAGGGCAAAGACAGTTTAGCTTAGTAAGGATTGTATAACATTTTTATGTTAAAGATGAATCTCGAAGAATTTTTATATTTAGCAAAGAAAGTAGCATTTATAGCATCATCGATTAAAAAAAAATGTTAAGGCTTTTATTTACGGTTAATTCTTTTTTTTTTTTACACATAAAGGAGTCAGCTTTGTTAAAAAAATATATATATTTTGTTTTATTTCGATATATGTGTATTAAAATTACAAAAAAAATAACATAACTAAAATTTACAGTTAAAGCCAAGATCGTAGGTAAGACAATCCAAAAACGTAAGCCCAAAATTGAAATGTTTACTCATATACAACAAATTTACACAAATTATATATAGCTAATATACATATATATGTATTGTATATCATACAAAATGCAAGTGCAAAATGAATATCTTGGCTTCCATTGCAAAGCTTTTGAGTCTTGCCTTAAAGCCTTGAGCTTGAGAAGCTTTTTACTTTTAGTGCAGCCTGAAAATAATTGGCCGTAGTGCTTCAATATACAAAAAAAAAAAAAAACACAAATATAAATATAAACATTATGAAAATAAATAATATATATGAACACTGCGCTGCATTGAACTTGAAATGTTTATATTTTTGTATGTATATTCGAAAAAAAAAAAAAAAATTGGTTCGAATTTCGTTCTATATTCCAAACAAAAAAAGTGACCCAACCCCAACACATTACCCAAAACACAAAAACACGCTTCAAAACATGCAAATAAATTGAAAAAACAAATCTTCATTTATGCTTCTGTTTTTTAACAAACAAAATCAATGCTAAGGAAAAGATATGATCATGCTACAATTTATTATTATTTATTTTCTTTTGGTTTGTTAAGAATTCTGAATTGTGCGCCAGATTAGCCAGAATCACCACTAACCAACCACAACTAATAATCCACAACCAGCCACACCCACCCAGCCACCACGAACCAAGCGCCTATTTCGGCTCATTTTAGTTTGCTGTACAAAGACTCACCCGATTCTCAGTTGAAATTGTTTTTAGTGTATTCGAAAAACACTTTTGCAAAACTTAAACGTTATCCTAACAATACCTTTGGTCCTTTAGTTAACACTTGAAGCAAACTAATACTTATCTACTCGTAAACTATTCATTTTTTTTTCTTATCTTTATGTAAATGATGAAAGTCAGCAAACAACAATTTTAATTGCATTTTTCCTTAGATGGTACAGAGTTGTTTAAATCTTTTATCTGTGTGCTTTCAGCTACTCTGCATGAGCTGGAGCCATTGGTTAGCGATACGGATGATAGAAAAACACACGAGAAGTATGATAACAATTTAATAGCATTAGATCTACATCTATTTTTAATCAATTCTCAATGTCAATCAATATCTCTCATATGCTCATGAGCTTTAACCATACCAGCGATGCCACCAACCAATCAACCAAACATCATAACCAACCACCAACCCACGCCAAAAAGCAACGGCAAATCATCATAGACCCACATTAGAAATGAAAAAAAAATATAACCCACTTGCAATATGTGTCGCACTTGCCGCTAACATTCATCAGAACATGAAACCTGTTAAATTGATTATTTTCTTCTTTCACATCTGAATTCTGATTGTAAAATGTGTTTTTGTATGCAGACAAGTGAATTTTGTGGAGCGCAAAACTACCACTCGGCCGTTTTCGCAAGCAATCGATCAGGAGCGTCTCAATCACTTCATAACGAAAAAGGAGAACTTTGGCTTTGCTGACGCCAAGGATGAGAACAAACAGCAGCAGGCGGCAGCTGGGCCAGGCCAGGGTCAGCTGATTGTCATGAATGGCAGCGCACCGCCTAATTCGAAACCGAATTTGGATTTGTGGTTCAAGGAGATGGTCGAGCTGCGCAAGAAGGCCGGCGAATATAAGGTTAGTCCATGACATAAATTCCCATTGTGTAAATTTAAATGCATATTTTTATTATTATATAGTGTCGCGGCTGGGGCATAGAAATCGATCCGGAATTGTACAAGAAGCAAAAGGACTTATGGGATCAGGTTTCCAAGCGCAGCTCGCTATCAGCATTGTCCTTAGCATCCACTGTGCACAGGTAATGTTCAATTTTATTAATTTAATGTAATTGAAAATTTGAACTGATCTAAACTTAATGCAGACCTATTACCAAGGAGGAGAAGGAGCAGGAGAACAATAAAAAATCAACACCATTGCAAAAAACGCCACAGCCACAAAAGCCACGAGTTCCTGGCCAAGCCTATTCAATTGATAATAAGGATGAGATTTCAGCACTGCCAGCACGTTTTAACAATATACGACATCACTTGGAGCGCACCACGGGTCCCGGTAAGCCCTGAGAATATCAACTAGAGTTGGATGCGTGTTGACTGTGGTGTGAAATGTAACTTATTTGAAATCATTGCTGAGTAACACGTGTCCAAGTCCTAGATTAGGCTGCAGCTCCTGAATTCAAATTCATTCATTTAGCAGATGTTGAGGAAGGCGCTTTGTTGCCTTCACCCACGCGGGAGAAACTGATGCCTGCTATCACTAAACGTGAATCCGAATCTCAGCGTGGTAGTCCCAAGAAGACGGCGCTCTCGCGTCACGGTTCGCCACAGAAGGGTAGCCCCCAAAAGGGCAGTCCCAAGAAGGTTCTCAAATGTGAGTAGTTGCCAATTTGTGCTCTAAGTATTTACCCTTAACACTAACCGACTAGCTAAGTGGTCAACACTAAAAACTCAATAGAAATATATATTTCTAAGCAACAATTGATACATAGTTACACACAAGCACTTACTAGTACTTACTAAGCGAAGCAGGTCACAATTTTACACTGAAAAAACAACTATACGGCTGGTTAAACAGTTTTATTTGTTGAAAATTATTTTATTGATTTATTTTTGACAAAAATCTTTTGCTGAACTGCTTTAAAGATTTGATTTGCATTCTACTCAAAGGGAATTTGCTATTGGAAATTTCTTACAACGAGTTTTAAATCTACTTCAAAGTGCACTTACGAATATATTTGAATATGTGATTTGTGCACAATATGTTTCATTTGATGTAGCTTGCCTCTGTTAAAGTTTTCGTTTCTGGAAATGTTTTTTTTTGCATATTTATATGGTTTTGTTGTTTTGTACATACATAATATATACATGCAAATATGTATATAAAAAGTCTATGATATGGAAAGTTATTTAATGGTTAAGGTTAATTATGATAATGTCATGTTCGTTAAATCTACAAATCTAAATCATACTGCTCATGCTGTTTATGGTATTATTATTTGAGCCTGATATTGAGTCCTTGATGATTTTCTGTAAGGAATATACAAATTGTTCAAGAAAAATAAAAAAAATCATTCATTTTAAGTATCAAAATTAAGGTCTAAAAATGCAGAGAGGAAATTCTAATTACTTAATAATTGAAATGTTTAAAACTGCAATCATGTTTACGATAAACTTCTCATAAAAATGATGTCACATTTAATTGTGGGCTTTAAAGCGTATTGCTGCGTGAGCTGTGTGATTGTAAAGTATAGCTACAGTAACCATATTTTGTAGTGAATTGTATATAGCACTTAGTAGACATGCATTATTCACAATCGTTCATACTTAAAGAAATGTATTTCAATGCGAAATTAAAACATACCACTCGTACTTTTGTCATCAAACCAATCGAAAACCGAATACTGAAAACAAAAATCAATACCGTATCAATACCAAAACCACATCTCTTCATCTTCATCTATTGCGTGCCTCAGCACGCTCACAATCTGTGGGTCCTGGCGTCGCTGAAAATGAGTCACCCAAGCGTCAGATACGCTCGGCGAGTCAAGCACCCACGAGCCGTAAAAAGGCACCGACGACATCGGCCGGAACTGAACGTAAGCCACGCCCATGTAAGTAGCTAAACGATGCGCAGAACCACCCACAAAAAAAAAAAAAAATGAATTTAAAAATTTTTTACAAACTCCCGAATCTTTCGTGAGTTACTTCATTGCCTTGTGTTTGTTTTGACTTATTTCCTATTTTGATTAATTTAATCCTATTTTGCATAAATATAAATATATCATTAGTTGAGATTAGATTTGTTTAGATTTAGTTGTTCGATTCATTTGCAATAATTTTACTTATAAACTATAGTTTTTATTACTTAATCACACACCGCAAGTTTGTACGTTTATTTCTAAACATATTTCAGATGGAAATTTACTTAGTTAAGTGTCTATCAAACATAAAAAATAAAGCAAAAAAATAAATATACGTCTACAGAATGCTTCATAACTTTCTGTTAGTTTAGTCACTGGTCATGTGGTTCATTTTTATCATATTTACATATATATTTAGATTTATTTCATTCATTTAAAATTATTATTTTGGTTTTGTGTAATGAAGCGTTTGATTGGTCTTCCGAATAAACATTCTATAGTTTAGCATGTTGAGTAAAAAAAAAAATACTTATCAAATTAAATACCGCAAACCAAAACATACTACAACTATAAAATACTAATAACTACTAACGAAATTGTAAGTACTAACAAAAGTCGGTGTTTAAAAGTAACCAACAAATTATATTTATAAGTTGTGGGTGTTGTGACTCTAACCTATATACATATAATTCAATATACATATATTTATTTTAAACTTTGCCATAAGTGTGTGTGTGTGTGCTAATAACAATGTGTTGTTGTTGGCTTTGATGTGTACTATGTGGAAATAATGTATATGTACTATATGTTGATGACATAATAAATAATTGCTTAACGTATGAAAGAAAATATGAATGCTCTTGGCTTGCCAAAGTTGTAATACCTTTGCAAATGGTTAAGCTTTACTCGGGACTGATAATTATCTAAGATTAATAATTTGCAATGGTAATTGCACACAAGTCGACGACAGAACGTTTGTTCAGTTAAAACTTAAACATTGTTATCCCCGATGGTTTTTTTTTACGTTTTGAAAATGTCCGGAGCACAAATTCTTAACAACTAAGGTATCTTAAGTTTTCGTTTTCTTTTAACTAACATAAAAATGTTGAATCGTAGCTTTTGCTAAGTAGACTAACCCTCTCAACATTAACTAACAAAAAGATTTTAAAATCAACGCCAAACTCAAACGTGCGTCTTATGATTTCATTTCAAATATTTATTTTTTTAAAAACAAATATTTTTTGTTGCATTTATTTGCATTGCATTTTGTATTCGCCGTTGATGAAACGAAAACAAAGAAAATTAAAAATAATATATATTTCAAACAAAAATTCATATCAAAATTTGTTTTTTCATGTGCCTTTTGTTTTTGGTCTAAAAACAAAAATATGACAACCCAAAAAATCAAACTCGACGAAAAAAACAAAAATAAAACCAAAACCAAAAAAAACCGCTTACGTTTTTATAGCAACCCTATCCACAACATTCCAATCCCGCATTAAAAGTAGTTCCCTACCACCGCCTAACGGTAAAGTAGCCGCAGCGCCAACAGCAGCAACATCAGCAACAGCCGGCCGAACAGCAGCAACATCCAATGCTAATCATGCTAATCAATCACATATATCACAATGCAAGAGCTCCAACAAAATGAACAACAGTAGAACATCTGCAACTGCAACTGCAACAGCAGCAGCGCAACAGCAACAAAAGCAGCAACAGCAGCAAATGCGTAAGAAAGATAAAGATAGATCGAATATTAGTTGCATTGGTATTGGTAGACAAGTTGGTGCTGGTAGCGGTAGTAGTGCAAATAGTGCGAAGCATCAACAAAACAAGCAAAAACAACAACAGCTACAAGAAGAACAACAGCTACAACAGCTGCAACAGCAACAACAGAAGCAGCAACCATTGCAAGCTGCTGCTGCTGCGGTAGCAACCACTGACAGGGCAACAACATTGGCAGCAACAACAACAACAGCATCGGTTCCAACAGCAACAACAACAACAACAACAACAGCAACAACGGCACCCACCAGACCTGTCACCATCAACATCAAACGACTAACGGTACCAGGTCAGGATAGAAAATTGGCTGAAAGTGAGTAAAGTTTGTCCGCAAAACTTGAACAAAAAAAAAAAAACTTTTCTGCAATAAAAATAAAAAAAAAAACAATTTGAAACACCCATAAAAATAACCTATCTTAAATGGAAATGCTGTAAAATGACATCTGAAGCGCGAAATGTTTGTGTTGCAACTTTTGTAAACAAAAACCAAAAAAAAAAAAAAAAAAAAAATACCAAATCAAAATAATATTACCAATTAATACTTAACAATTGATCATTTTACACCTTGTCAAAACTGTGTTGTACACAAATTAGTGTTGAGTAATGAAATTACAATTATGATTTACGAATTGGCATATTGAAATTGGGCGGCACCAACCATTTTATTCTCTTTTACGTTCTATCAGCCATGTGGAATCATGTATGTGTGTGTGTGTGTATTTTAGATGATTAATAAATTTCATTTGTATCATAGTACTTGTTAAGATTGGCATAGTTATAGCAATACATATTGATCGAATTGTATGTTGTATGTCATGTTATTCCACAGGGCTGTCCATGTAAACAAAATTCAAAATTCTAGTAATTGTTACAAAGTTGTTTACCCAAATGCGTTACATGTTATTTAATGTTAGTTGTTGTTGTAATCAATGTTTGTACATGTTGTCTTTCAGCCGTGTGTCTAATTCAGCCCAAAACTATCCTTTAACATCTATGCCTCATATCATTTGTAGAACTTTTTAACTCTATCTTTTTGTTTCGTTTAACACAACTATTCTAGACTTTATTGTACTTCTCTGATATATGTATATAGTTCTTCAAATAGTTAAACTGTCTAGTTTTCTTATTTATTCAATTCAATTCAATTTCAAAGTTTACTTCACAATAAAACACTCTACACATTTGGGACTACAAATCAAAATCTTTGGATTTGTACCACTCAGACACTTATAAAACTTTCACTATTTTGGTTTTTAAAAGGGTTTTGTTATGTAAAAATGTCATTAGCTTTTATTTCCGTCAGAATTTTTTGAAAATTAAGAAGTTTTTGGAGAGATTATGAACAATTCTCACAGGATAAATAGTTTGAGATAAGCTTTAAGTATTTTTTTTTCAAACACAACAAGCACATCGTCTAAAAATCACTTTCTTTTTAACTAAAAATAGACAGGGCAAGGCGAACCACGGATATTTACGAGCTGTCGTCGTTGCCTGTTACACATTCACATTTTTCCATACCACGCCACAACTGAGACATATAAAAACTGACGTTTTTTTCAATTCTTAATAATTTTTTTTTCCGGATTTTATTGCGTGCTCCAAGTTGTATTTCTCTTGTATACTTGTGTACTTGTTGCCGCCTTTCTGTGTTAAATTTCTCTTGAATGTGGCATGCTCTTTATTTCACTTGTGCGCTTTATAATAAAAAGAAAAAGAAATTACTAAAAATAAAAAACGAAAGCCATTATATTTATAATTTTAATTCAATTTTTACTAACGAATTTGGTTGCCTTTTAAGCTTTATGCTTAATAAAAAGCTTTATTTGACTAAGTTCCATTTTTACAGTTTAAGTTACAACTAAGTTCTAATTTTGTGTTTAAGAAAACAAAATATTTATATTTTAAGTTACAACTACTAACCTATATAAACTCGATCACAAAGTTAGCTTAAAAAAATAAAAACAAAAACAAAATGAAAAAAAAAATGAAACAAACTCAGTTTTAAATAAAACAAAACACTATAATGCGCTTTTAAATAATGTGTGTTTTTAAGCCAATTAAATCATTTAAATATTTTTGTTAAATTTCTCATAATTATTTTCAACGCCAACAGACGAGGGTGAAGATGGCCGTGAGACAGCCATTTCCATTTCCAGCTGCAGTCCACAGCCAGTGCCCGAGGTGCCCGATGAGCCATTGGTTAAATCGCCGCCGGAGCCCACAAGGGTCAAGTCGCCGGAGCAGATTATAATGCGCTCTCCCGATCCAGTTAACTGGACGGTGCCCTTGGACACTGGCAAGACATTTACGGTGACACAAAATGTCAAAGACGGTAAAGTGTCATTTGATTTATACCAATAAAAATATACATAATAAGAGGTTTTGTACAACTTTAAGGTGAGAACTACAGCCGACCTCAGAGCGAGATAAAAGCGTCAACACCGGTGGAAAAACCACCACCGCCACCACAATCGGCACCGCCACAACTAACCGAACAGGCTAAAATGGACGGTAAGCCTTTAAGCACGCTTCTTCAATAAACGCAACTTCCATAAAATCCAACAAAACAAAAAATTTATAATAATATGAAGTCGACATAAGTAAACATAAAAAACCAAAAAAAAAAAAAATACAAACACAAAAAACAATGACAAGACACAAAACAAAAAAAAAACCGCTTTTACAAATATTTATATTTATTAACTCGTATTTAAATATATGTATCTGTATATGTATATGTATGTATCGCTACTCACAACCATCATCCAAAAATCCAACCAAAAAAAAAATCAAATCATCGTTAAGCAATCTTCAAAAATCCAAAATCGCAACACCAGCCAAACGCCAATCTCAAAACTAAGCGTAAATATAATGCAAAAACTTATCCCTCTCTCAGTATTAAGCAAATAAAACATAATAAAAACCAAATCGCTAAGCCAAAATGCGTAATTCCACATAGCGTAGTTCCTTTGTGTAACATTACAAAAACACTATTTCCACAACTATTTCCCCCCTCCACTGCCATCCACTGAATGCCCAACTCACACATACACAGCCTGGAAGTCCAGCGGCAGCCCAACAACTAGCATCGCTGCCTATGGGAAAACTCTGACCCCCACCCAACCGGGTGGCGCAGTCCGCTGCGATGTCAGTGTTAAGCCGGAACCTGGTGTTTCATCATCGTCATCGACAGCAACTGCGTCCACGGCACGTTCCGCAGCCGCCGATGTGCTGGAGAAGGCACGTGACCGTTTCGATCGCTTTTGGGGCGGCAGCAGCAGCAGCAACAACGCCACCAAGGAGGAGAGTGTCTAAGCGAAACAACACAAAAAAAAAAAACACGAAAATAATAAACAAATTGTGTGAACGTGTTTCAAGTGCAAAATGTATTTGGTCGAACGACAACAACATCTACAACAACAAAGAAATAGAAGCAATTAACAAAATTCAATTAACCAAAGTGCGTTTAAATATTTGACACGAATGCCGCCTCTAGCATGCAAGAAAAACCACATACTCCAAGTCTCTTAAAGTTCTGCAAAACTAACAAAAGTTCAAATTCAATCGATAGACGATAATAACTGAAACTTCTTTGCATTTGCATTGTCGCCGACAAAAAGTATGAATTGGCTTTCCATAGTTTTACAGAACTCTGCTCTACCGCTAACCAAGCTTATACATAAAACAAGGCCCCTTTAATATGAAAATATTTAAATTATCCCAAATTAATATATAATTTATTGTCAACTCGAGACAACACACATACATATGTACGTAAGCGTTTCCATTAGACGTATACTAGGATTTCAGCTGAATTTAACTAAGATAATATATATAAATATTTGTGAGGGAAATCAGACGTATTATATGCCATTTATATATAATTTCAAGCGCTGCACGTGCATTTCAAACAACAAAAGTAAATTCACTTACTTTCACTGCCTAAATTCCCAAAACAAACAGATAAAACAAGAATTTTGCAAAAAAAAAAAACACTCAAGCTGTTGCGAACAAAATAATGTATTGAACATATTTCAAGGAAAAAAATCTAAGAAGAAATCTTATAATAATATAAAGCAAGGACAAAATCACCGCAGAGACCCGTCCAACCAAAAAAAAAAAATTATAAAAATAAAAAGTGAACAACATTAAAAAGGGGTGTTCTTTTGGGAAAACACCTCGATCTTTTGTAATTTTCATTAAGCGAGAATAAAACTGGAAATCCAATGGCAAATACTTATGCTGAGTATATTGGGTAATGCATAGGGTGATCTAAGCTGATCCGGCAAATAGAATACAAACTTGAAAATAGATTTTGCACATGAACTACAAATACAAAATAACAAATAAAACAAAATGATATTAATGATATTTTAAGTAAATTTTTGGCAATGATGGTTATACAGACACACTCAGACAAACACACAAACACACAAACACACACACACACATACATACAAATGTACTGTACTACACAAAATACAAAATGTAATACGATTATTAAAACTGTGAATCTACTTTTCGACATACTACATTTATATAACTTATGTATGTAAAAGTCCTATAGAAGATGAGAAAAAATATGAATTTTATAGCAAAAGCATAAAAAACATATACAATATATAAGAAGTTATTTGCTTGGAATGTGAACAGCATTATAATTTTTTTTTCTGAGTACAAACAATTACATATTTAAATTGTAGCAATTTATAATACATTTTCATTAATTTTATAATCGATTAATAAGTTCAAGCATTAAGTTTAAAACGTCTGTATAATTTCAAGAAAAAAAAAATCCTTTTTATGGCGTACAAAAAATAACTGAAGTTAAAAGTTTCACTACCAATAAGTTCAAGATTAACTTCAGTATTGAGCTTAATTGTTGCTTGCATATACATATTTTTATTACAAAAATAAATAAAGTATCAAAAAAGTACTATACAAAAAAACTACAAAAAAATCATAAATAAAAAAAGCTTCAGTGGTATTTATAAAACAGTTAAAGTATGTATTTTTTATATGTTTTTCATTGAAGAGCTTGTCTGTTAGTTGAAAATGTTGCGTTTAAAACTATGTCTTAAAGTTAAATTGTCTACGGTTAAAAAAACCCCATGTTATTCAATGCCCCCACAAACATAAAATCCAGCAAACATTTGTTTAATATGCGCAATCTATGAGATTTTATAAATGTAATCCACGGAAAACCAAAAAAAAATACAACCTCTTAAATGCATTAGTTAGACACGATTATAAGAAAAACTTTGCTTAATCAAAGCCTTGGTGAAATTTAAATAAGCCCAAACAGGTAATGCACAGAAAAACACCCTCAGAATTTTCAAAAGTCTCTTTCAACTTACAGTTTGATATAAAAGAATGGCAAACAACATTTAAAAGTCATATAGTTTTAACTATCGTAATTAACAACAAATTTTAGGCAACTTTAATATGAATCAACTTGATATATATATTCTAGCTTGTTTACAACATGAAATGTATACAAATAAATGGAAAAAAAATAATAAATTAATAGCACACAATGTACGATCTGATTGGTGTGCTATGAAGCGGGATTCAAGCATATGCGATCCATATTTGGAACATTTTTGCATATTTTCTTTTAATATCGATACATACATTTTTAAAATTATCTTTCACGCCCGCATTTTAAAATAATACGAAAAAAATACCAACAAACATTAAAACTCAATAAATATATCTAAAGAAAGCAACTTTAAAACTAATCGATAATTTTGCCCAATTGTCATACATAAGAAATAAGGCACACCAAATAGCCTTGAAAATGCAAAGAATATAAAAAGTGAACTTATAAAAGGACATCCCTATGTACCGATTTAAAAATAAAAACAAAAAACAATACCTACAGAAAGTGTAACAGAATATAAGTAAAATAAATCAAGTAATGGTTAAACAAAAAACAATAAAAAATTAATAAAACAATTGTATGAATCAAATAAATGAAAAATGCATATAAACGTTTTAAACAATGTTTCATGGTTTTCTCTTGGAAAAATGCATCGGGATTAAACTTACCTTCTTACCTTACCAAATAAAAATAATACATTAAAATTTCGTTTTGTGTTTTGTTTTTATTATTTTTGTTATTATTACAATCAAGAGAATGTTTATTTATTATAATTTGCGTATTATATCTGGGCAAAAGGTTGTTGGATTGTGTCAGTTACTATTTTTGCTTCAGGTCATCGGGTATGGTTCAAGTCTTGGATAAAATGGTTTTAAGACCTGGTTTTACAGCAGTTAATTAGGATCTTAAGGATTTTGCATAAGTTGTTAAGTAGTTTAGTAGCAAGTTTAATAATCATTATTTACGAGATTTATATTTTGTTTTTTTAAATGTATATTTGTTTAGGTTTTTTTTTAGAGAGCTGTTATCACAGTATTGTTAAAAAGAAATTAAAATGCATTAGGTAAATTTTGTATGCCAAAATGTTAACCATTAGGAAAAACAAGGAAAATAAGCAATATTTCAAATTCAAAACACGTATTTTTTTAATGACTTTCAAAAATACATATCTCTAAAAAATTGTTTAAATTGTTTTTAATGTTAGTTTTGTTTGATTGTTAATTTTGTAATGCAGTTGAAATCAATTTTATAATATTTTGTTTACTGTTATTTTTGCTTATTAAGTTCTTAAATGATTTAGTTACACATTTGAAAGTTGGGTTTTGTGTCTTTTTACACAAAGGTAATTGTAAGTTTCACAAATATGTGCCAAAACTTGAAATTGGGGACGTGCTATAAAATTTTTGGAAATAAGTGGTCTACTAAGTAAGTGATACAACAAATCAATCGAGTTGGTCTGGGCTCATTTATACTTATATATTCAAAAGTATAATATATAGACGTTGCTCAAGAGATTTGTTGTTTGTTTTTTGGTATCTTCCATACACATTTTATTTGTTTTTGCGACTTGTCAAAAACTCACTCAATTTGGAAGCAGATTAAGCAAATATTTTGAAAGTATTGTAACATTTATATGTATGAATAGTAGTAGTAGTTGTAGAAGTGTAGTATTTTAATGGTCTTTAGAAAATAAACACAATAATCATATGTACATATATGCAGCTATTTATATAGATATATATATATATATAATGTACGGTATTTTGTCGTATTCATACATTTTCTAATTGAAAATAGGTAACTATAAAAATTTAGCACAATTTCTTAAACATAAACAGCTTAGACTCAAGTTGTTACCGTTTTTGTAAACAATTAAAAGGTATTCCAAAAAGGTATGAAACACAAGACTCCGTGCTCAATGCTAGCTAAGTTTATTTATTTTTGTTTTTGGTTTTTGGTTTTTGTTTTTGTAGTACTAAATGTACAAAATAAAGAGGGCGCCGGCGCCCTGCACCAAAACATAGCCTTATGCTTAACTTTAAGCTTAAGAGCTTAATTTAAAATTAATTTAAATAAAAAGTTAAGAGTTGCTTGTTTTTGGTTTTTGGTTTTACACAATAAAATGACACAGTTAACAGACTTTTCTTTGTTTCTTATAATATTTTCTTGGTTACTTAAGTGCGGGGGAAGTAAGGGGCAGGTAAACAATTAAATTTAGTTGCGATTAACTATAATTAATAATATGTCAAGTTTTTTTGGTATTTATGTATATAGATGTTTGTCTTTTAGGTTTATACAATTGTAAAATTGAAATTGCTTATAAATTTAGAATAATTTGTATATGTTGTCTTTTTGTGTTTTGTTTTTGTGGGTTGGTGAGATTAGGCTTGTTACACGTGGAATCTGTTTTGTTAAGTTGTTAGCGTAAACTGAATTTCAAACTGTATCTTAAGAGCTAATTTTTGTTGCATGTGCTACTACGCTTAAATTCGTTTAACTGCCAATTTAATAATTTTGCATTTTAATATACATACACAAATTTGTTTAGCATGCATGTATGTTTGTATATACAAATAAGAACATATCCAAAAATGAAATTCAGTTCGCTTACATGACTAGAACAGAAAAGTTATTGAATAAGAATGCGTTGTTTGTATGAAGTATATATATACAAATATATGTTGCTGGAAAATAAGTTACTTTAGAATGTATGTATATATAGAGTAAGTTTTGTTGAAAATAGATACATAAATACTTTTCTTCGTTAGTCTTGTCCTATGGCTAAGCGTCTTTCCTTTCAAAAATTCTGAAAAGATTTGTGTTTTTATCTCTAGCTAAGCTAGTCTATAAGTAGTGATTGTTGTATGCGTTTATCATATAATATTAATATGCTAATAGCTCGCTTAACACTTTAAACAGCCACGCCCACATAACCTAAATCAAAGCACAGCAAATTCCTCTCTGAGTAAATACACTTTCGAAGACTGATTATTTGTACTAGCCGATTGTTCAATGTTCAGGAACCAATGTCAATTGCTTAATTCTCGCTAAGATCCTTAATGGCCTGCAGTATACGCTTCACGTGGCCCACTTTCACCACACCCAAATCCTTGAGATCACGTCTACCCAGGGTAAGTAACTCCTTGCCGCGAATATCATTCTTGAGAAAACTATCAACATATTCCGACAGCTGCATTGTTTCCAGCCAGGTGACAACCTCATTGACGCTCCAGTTGTTGGCAGCCTCCCGCGTATTTGTCGTTGGCGGCTTAAACTGCTGTTGGCCGGCAGTCGATCCGGAGCGCAAACGAACCCAAAACGGACGTGACTTACGACGGCCATCGGACTGTGAAATAGGAAATTGATATTTAAAAATGTTTTTAATAATGTTAATGATATTTTTTTTCTAACCTCCTCGTTTGGCGCAAGAACATTAAAGTAGGCACGCAATTTGCCATCAATGCATTTCTGCACAGAGCACTTCTTTAGCTCCATTTCCATGTTGGCCAGCGCAGCGCTCAGCTTGGTCTCCAAATCCTCGCGCAGAATCAAACTGTGACCACGATCACGCAACAGGGAGCAGGCATCATCGTAGAGTTGACGTGACGAATCGATGACTTCCACCAGTTTGGTCCGCAGCGAAGGACCCTCGAGCAGCTTGCCCTGCGGATGTATGGACTCGAGAGCTTCACTGGCTCGACAGGCCACTTCATAGAGATCATGCTGCAGTGCCGGATGCGATATGATCAAAAATTTGACCCACTTCACCAGTGAACTGACTGCTTCAATGAAATTGAGCAGCACATAGCATTCACGCTCCGAAATCACATCATCTGTGGATACGGCATGCTCAGATGCTGTCGAGGAAGCATCACGCTGTATGGAAATGCTATGTTGTCGTTGCTTCTCTTGCCAGCTCTTTAGAGAGACCTCCAGGCTGCGATTTCGACAGAGCATCTGAACGCGATTCTTGTGCAGGATGCGTATCATACCAGGTGGCTGTAGCCAGGCCTCGCCATCTACCTGAATGGGTATTTCCTCGTCACCCAGTATATTAATCTGTACGCTTTGACACTGAGCAATGCGATGATGTTGCAGATTGATCAAACGAGAGGCGGCCATTTGCACAGATCCGAATACGGCTACCACCTCCAGGACACGATCATCGAAGCTTGGAGGTAGAAAGATGTCATCCTTTTTAGTGCTGCTGCCCCAGAAATTTGTGCCACCCATAAAGCTTGGTATGTTCAATATAACAATGCCCTGTAGTTCGGGCAACGGTATACGTTGACCATCGCATTCCAGTTGCACGCGCTGCTCCAAATTCTTGCATGTTTTCTGCAGAAGCTGCTTGGAGCCGAGGACACCATACCACATGTAGTTCCTTGCTCGGGATCGACACTTTTCCGGATGCTCCTCGCGCTTGTTATGAAAATCTAACGAGATTTTTGCATCAATGCCAATGCCAAAGTAATTGTTCATTACACATTTCTCATGGTAGCCAGCCAAAAGAGTTTCATCGGGATCCATTAGGGGACTAACAGCAGCGCATAAGGTGTCCGCATTAGCGAGCAGACATTTTGATATAAATCCAGTACCATTTGTCAGATCTATGTCGCATAAATCAAATATTGTAAATTCATCATCAGAAGAAGTATATTTTTGTAGCTCTACTTACTTGGCCAATTGGGTAAACGAACAATTGGATTGATAATGGGCATCTTGCGAATTGCCTCCTCCGGTGGCGTTCTCTCTTTGTCCTTGCCCTGCTTGTCATCCTTATCGCTAAAGTGTTCGAAGCCAAAGAGTGTGGAGCCCATGAATAGACTCGACTTGGAACCCTTAAGTGCCTGCAGATTGGGCAAAGCTTCATTCGGCTGCAAGCAAAAAGCAACGATTAGGTTTGGCTAGGGATCAATGGGAGTAGTTCGTGTCAAAGAGCAACTGGAAAGTCAGCACTAACTACAATCACAGAGCAGAAAATTGAATAGAGGTTTCAAACAAGCGAGAGTTCGCATCAGCGCGGGCAGATCCCCGCAGAGAGAGAGAGAGAGAGAGAGAGTGCGCGAACTGAACTCTGGAACGTCATCTCTCTCTCTTTTTTGTCTGTGAGGATCTGCATTGATAGGCGGAAGAATATGCAGATTTGATGTTCTGGTTGGGACCTCCATTCAATTATTTGCTCAGTGCTACAATACAAAGAAACATGTTGATGTACGTGTGTGTGTGTGTGTAAGTGCGAAGGTGAGCGTTGGATGTGTGCGTGTGCCATAGTGTTGTGTAATAACGGACGCAGGATTTTAGAGCACTGGATAGTCATAGATAGATAGAGACAGATCACTACATGTAAATAGAAATCATAAATAAGTAGAAAGCAGAGACTATACGTATGCATGTTGTTTTAGCTGTTGTTACGGAAATTATGTTTTTAGTATTGTTTAGCAATAGTTTATACGAGTACAGATTTTGGGTATTATGCAACACTACTGTTAAAGATGGCAACACGTGTGTAACTCAATTCATAAACCAAATAAATAAGAACAATTTGACGCGAGTGCTGGAACCATATAAATTGAAACAGAAGCTGACCACTTCAATTGGCACTTTGTACAGAGGATAGTATAACGAGTAGATATTGCTTAATGTATATAGAGGTAATCATTTGCTGGGGTTTTACGAATAAACATCGAACGAACGAACGAATAAACGCACGAGCGTATGTAGTTGGAACGTAGTAGGATTGGACCCGGACCTCTGGTTACGGGCTTACCAGCGGTATCAGCGGCCTAATAAGCGCCAGGGTTGCCAGGCGTATATCTGGTTCGGCGACCACAAAGAAACGCACTCTGAACAGTCCATAGGTGCGTTTAGTGTTATGTTTGTGGGTTTTCTTTTAAGAAAATTGATTTAATAGTGTCTTTACAATATGAAAAAAGTTTGGTGATTTTTTTTATCCATGTTAGTTTTAAATGTGTTGAGAGCTTTTAAGAGTGTTGTGAAATTATAAATGAAATTCATACAAGTAGTTGACATAATTTTGAAATACGTACCAATTGATTTGTGCTTTGTAAAACATACATATATGGTATTTATATATACTATAAGTATGCATACATATATATCTTTTAATATCGTATTTGTTGTTGTATAATTGATTGTTGATTTTGATGTGTTTTATTTTTTTTAATAACTTGTCTTAAAACTTAAGCGCAGCTAGCTAAATTATATTAAATATGGCAAATAAATATATAATAATGCTTATGATATACGTAATTTAATTGCTGGATTCACATGAAAATTTCTAATTTTTGAGGTTTGGAAATAAAATCCTTTGGTAAACATATTTTAACAATGTAAAGGTAGAAGAATATTTACAAAATTAATATTTATATTAGTCTAGTTGAAATTAAGTCACTAAGCTTCTTCGGTTATTGAAAGGATGACAAGCTTGCAACTAAATATTTTCCAAACATTTATTACATTATTTTGTTCCATGTGAATCGCACAAAGCGCAAAAAAAATACAATTTTAAAATAAAACTCGTGTTAACCTAAACGAAAAGTTGCTATCCGTATCACATTTTTGTTCGAAATACCGCGACAAATATATATATATATATATCGATAAATAACAACAAAAAGAAACAATTACCTAAAAAATCGCATTTATGTGTACTTTTTTATATTGATTTTGATTTTCTGCATTCTCATTGCTCGGCTGACACATTGTGTGTTGCTCACTTGCTGATGCAGTGCCAACGTTAAATCATATATGTTGTTGTATATATCATAATGGGGAGGGAACTGATTTTTGGGTAGGGGCGGGAGACTTACCTTGAAGAGGCTGCCACAGCTAATTCTACGGCTAGCCGCTGGTGAGCTGCTGAGGAAGCGAGCATGTTCCGGATCCAATGTTATGTAATTTGGATTGAAACCGGAATGCCGACGATCTTTATCCTTGTCATATTCGCGTACCGCCAAGGTGGGCGCATGACTCGAATGCCGTCTGATCTCCGAGGAGTTCAAACTACGGACACCGAGCAATGACGACGCCAGTATGGATGATGACGACGACGACGACGCTGTCGGTTTAATGGAATCGCCGCGTAATGGCGTTGGCGGTCTTACAACAACACTTATCTGTGGATAGTTGGGATTTACATCATCAAAGGATTCTTTCTTACACGATTCATCAAAAGTAATGCGCTTTACATCTTGTCCATGGCCCGATTTCTTCGTGGGCGATGTCGATGATGACAGTGCCGATTCAAGTGGCTTCGTTGTTGTTGTCGTAGTTGTTGTGGTGCACATTGTGGCGTTTGTGTCCGCATCGTGTATTTCTATTTTGATAGCTGTTTGCGTCGATAACTCATCCAGTTCATCGCTAGTTGTCGTGGTCGTTGTCAATTGTGAATAGGCTCGTGTTATGGCCGTATTCGTGGGCGTATCCGCCCCATCGTTAGAGTTGGCATCGTTGCTGTTGTTGTTGTCGCTATTGCTTTCGAGCATTAGCTGCTGTTGAGATACGATTGTAGTTGTTGTTGTAGTTTCTTTCAATTTCTTGAGCGAGATGCGCTTTTTGGGACGCTTCATTTTTTGTTTGTTTTTTTTTTTTTTTTTTTTGTATTAGAGTCGAGCAGGAGCAGGAGCAGGAAGTTAGTTTTGGTGGTATTCGACATTTTAAGTGTTTGGTTGGTCAATTGTTTGTTTTTGGTTGTATTGTTAAAAGGTTTTTATTTCATATTTATTTTTATAATTATAGGCAAGCAAGTTAACGTATTCGGTCAATGCACACGAAAAGAAAAGAAAAGTTTGAAGAAAGAAGCAAACAGAGAGCAACAAAGATTTTTTACCATAAGTGGCCACGTCTGAGCACTTCCGATCAACGAAACATAGCTATAGCTCTATATTTATATATATTTATGCTTGTATATACAATTAAGCTACTTTGAACCAAGCTGGCATTAAATACATACCTTGAAACTCTGACGCGCTATATCGTTACCTTCCACGAACTGCGCCAGGCTGCAGTAGCGCGGTGGTTCTCTCATCTTTTGGTCATCACAGCGATTGTCAATTTCGAATACAATATTCTCAAAGCCAAACTGCTGCGGATTGTCATCGCTGTCCATGCGTGCCAATCGAGCCATTCGCGGAGGCGATGAGTTTCTTCGGCGTGGATGTGTTTGCACTTTACTCAATGCGCTCATCGATTTCTTGCGCGGTGGCTTGGGTGGACCGACATGTTCGGAGCAGAGGGTGGTGGTGTCATCTGTTATGGTGTTGTCTTGCAGCGCATTCGTTATATCATGTCCCAGCACTGAGCTGATGTCGTCCATTAAACTTTCGCCGGGCATTGCCTCTGTCTCATCGCTAGTTTCCGGCGAATCGATATGCGTAAAGTTGCTTGCATCGAGATTCTGGGAAATATTAAATGATTCGAACGAATGGTTTGATTTACGTCAGCTGTTGTCTTGTTGTCTTGTAAACTGTTTTATAGTTACCTGTATTATTTCGCCCAAGGTATGACCTGTTTCAACCTTATCGAATATCTCTGAAGCCACGCTACACTCCTCATTGCTTATGGCGGAAAGAACATCGCTGGCATCACCGCCCATCTCCTCCGATGATGATTGCTCCTGTAGCTGCAAGGAAATATATACTGCATGAGTTGGGCTAGTAACATTTTTGGGGGGGAATACTACATACAGTATTGGTCTGTTGATCGGTATCAATGATTGTAATGCTTTCACTTGTGTAAACATTTTGGGAGTGGGGGGTAACGACAATGCCGGGTACCTGTAGGTTGCAAGTGTGCACCAAGGCCTGCTGCTGTTGTGTCCCTTCGTGCTTCTCATTGTCATTGGCATCCTCTTTCTTCTCGCCTTCGCCTTCGCCATCGATGACCACATCTGGTTTGCGCTCCTTATCCTTATCCTTGTCCAGTTCACGTGTCATGTAATAGGTGCGCTCAAATACCTCAATGGGTCGATAATCGGAGAGTGGATCCACAATCGAATCGCTTGTTATGATCGGCACACGTAGAAAGTCTACTTTGCGCTCGGTGGGCGTGTTATCGCTACCATCGCCAATCGGCGATAGACGATTGCCAGCATCGTCAATGTTGGCACCGCCACTCAACGACAGTCGCCCAATGCGATAAACCGTCTCCCCATTGGCACCCTCTTCTATCTCCTGTATTACCTCAGGCACACCAGAGCTGCGACGACTGTCAGCAAATTGTCGTGGCGCTGGCAAATTGATGCTGTTGAAGAAGCTTTCATCGACTGAATCTCGGCGTGTGTCTGGCAACGGTGAGATGCATGTCAAACGCGATGTTTCCATTGTGGGCGAGATAATATTAATGGGTGGTATAATCGGCAATGGCGAGCTGCACGGCGTCGATTCACCAGAATTTACAGGTATTTTTAGCGCCTCAAAGGGCGTTATTGAAAGCTTGCGCTGATAGCGTTTGGGACGACCTGGCTCCGAATGCTCCACCACATTGTAAATGGCACGCTTGACACTGTTGGCTCGACATTGCAGCGCTTCTTTCTCGCTGGACCGCAGGGAACGACTGCTGCGTCGTTCCTTGGAATTTATTTGATCCTTTTCGGTTTTCTCTATCGAGATGTTGGGATTGCTGTTTAAATGTGAGGGGAAAATTAAATGTATATATAAAGCACAGATAAATAAATTAATTCTAGGAATTTCTCATCGTTAAATATGATACAGTTTATACAAAAAGTTTTTTCTTAGTTCTCAGAACCCTTTTTGACTTTATTTATTTAGTTGGAAAAGTTTTTATTGCTCTTACGATGCTGACTTTATTGAATAACTAGTTTATCCCTGACTCATTTAAATGTATCTAAATGATAAACTGAGTAGTGTTGAGTGATAGTGTCTAAAATTAAAAATGTAAACTTACAGCAACGAGGGACGAGCAGAATGCATTGAGGGCACACTGCGTGCTATTAGACTGCGTATGGTGGCTATCAAATCGTCTCCAGTATGCGCACCAATCTCCTCCTCTTGCAGTGCATCCAGAAGCATAGTTAGTTTCTGTTTGAGAATGTCGCATTTAATGGACAACTGATCGTCCTCCTTGTGATGCTCACAGATGCGTGAAACCAAATCGTCAACGGTATCACACAAATTGCGTGTGGAGTTGATTAGAATTTGGGTATCGTTGGTTTCCACAATATAGCGTAGATGTGTATTCGCCGCAGTTACCATCCCCGTGAGCATAGCTTCCTGTTCTGTCGTAATGGACATCTTTGGTATCTTTGGGACACTGATTGCTTTTTCAAAAACCATTATGCTCCATCGATCCAACATTTTAGTGCTGGCCGACTCGTATCGCTCGAGAATTTGGGGTAAATGCGTGTCATCATCGCAGCTAGAGCCCCATCCCAAGACTCTAGCCAGATCATTGCCTGTGCCCAAAGGCATTACAGCTACCTGACATTGTTTCTGTTAAAGCAAAAAGTTATTGTTTTAATAAGGATCAATAAAGGGGATACTGTCTATTTTCCTCACAGATAGTAAAAATTGTAAGTTTGTTGTGTAAACCAAAGATTTTTTCTTAAACATTTGTTCAATGTTCAAAGGTTTAGAGTGTTACCAGGGTTCGATATACGAAAATTTAACGTTTATCAGTAGCTTTCGAGCTTAAAGTATTGTAATTTAATTTACACAATTTACAATCGGCATGCCGATTCTGTACTCTATAGTGTATACATACATGCATATTAAACCGATCAATTTCGCTAAGCACCCAGCCAACGGATCCATCGCCAGAGCAGACGAGTATGCGAAACATTTCAAAATGCCGAAACAGTCGCAGACCCAGACTGGGTCCCGTTGAGATGAGATCAAAGACCTGCGCTGGGTTGAGTAGTTGTTTAAAGCGTCGCAAGAATTTGACGCCCTGATTGTCGCCAGACTTGGAGTTCACAAAGACGAGCAGCGGTGAAAAGTTGCCCTTTGGGCTGGCCACGTCCCAGGCATCATCGGTGCTGATTGAATGTACGCTAGTGGGCGGTACCACTGACAGCTTTGCTGGTCCAATTGGGCAGGCAATTGCCATTTGAGGACGACAGGCAACATGCACTGTATCACGGCACCAGAGACACCGCCAATCCTGCAGACGTAACACGGAACCGCAGGTCTTCTTGCATACAGCACACACTGCCGAAACGGGCAGATTGCCCTCCATCCATTGATGCGGCATTATGATACTGCCATCTGGCTGCTCAATGATATCCTTGCCCACCGTCGCCAACGTTGTCCACTTGCAGTTGGCTATCGCTTTGGCAGCACAACGCTTGTGCACCTTGCATTTGCACACTTCACAGCTGAGTCCGTGCGAGGTAACGCCGGACAGGGCATCTCGGCACACATTGCAGTAGGTGGGTCGGGCATGCGAGGTGGCATACCAGTGATGATGATTCGATAGTATATCATGCTGATCAATCAGAAAGCTATCGCCACGCGGTCGCTGTGGCGCCGTTGCTGTCTTCAGAGATCCCAGCCAATCCTCCATTTCGCGTCTGGAATCGGCGCAAAGCACCACAGAGCGAGTGGGTGTGATTATCTGTAAAAATAAACGAAAATTAACATATTTTTTAATATAGCTTCAAGCTAGAATAAAATATCGATTATATAGTAGTTGTTATGTTGTCCATTAAAAGCTAACTCCCCAGGCTACAATTGTAAACAAGTGTCTTTGTCTAGGCAAACAATGCATACGCATTTGTGGATTGGGCTGAACAGCTTATTAATATTTTCATTTTGTGATGAATATTAAAGAATAAATATACTTTTCTATATATACGCTCATTACAAGGACACAAATTGAACGTATTGCGCATATCTTTGGATTGTTGGATAGTTGGTCGCTGGCTTATTAGTTGTGTAATCAAAAAGTAGCTCTATTAGTTTCTATGGGCTCATTAACATGCAAATAACTCTCATATTAATAGTAATATGTAGACAGACACGCCCAGCCACACCCTTAATGTGGAATGTGGAATGTGGCTAAACAATGTGGCAAGCCTTTTAAGCTGGAATAAACCGTTTGGTGGGCGTAATCCCATCCTTGAGCCATTCCATTGCCATTGCCATTGCCATTGCCATTGAACAACCACCCACAGACAATGTACGCAGTACAGATATAATTAATATATGTTCAACGTTCTGTGGCAAGCAAAACATAACGGTAAAATGTAATGATAATTCTCACTAAAACACGTCGGCTACCTGATTATGATTTGCTTGTCGTACCGTCTAATTTATGGCATACATGTCCTTCAGCCAACATCGTTGCTTGGCAAAACTTTGTTGTGCATTTTGTGGTCAAGTTCATTCGGGTAATTGATGTCAGAAAGTTTTCTCTCATACTTTTTCCAATTTCGTTGTATTTTTATTATTAACTTAATGAGTTAACATGACGTCTAGCCTCGGGACTCAGGTGAGCTTTGAGTTATGAGTTGCTGTGACTAACGACGATGTCTGTCTCTAAGTTAAGTTTATCTTATGTTTTCTTTTTATGTGCGCTATAAATGGCATTTCGCCATGTCGAGGGCCCGGTCGACGGCTATACAAATGTATTTTATGTAGATATTGTATTGAAGTAAAAGAAATGTACTGAATAATAAATAATCTTACAACTTTCACATTTAGGTTCATTAAACATATGCTAAGGTCTCCAAGGTGTATTTGATTTGTGCGTTTGCATATTTATTGATATATATTTATTGACATCAATGAATAACCATTCAAAGCAGTTTTGCAAGTACAGTTGACCCATTTAATGGCAGTTGACATGCAATACATCCCAATGTCATAGCCGACAGAATGACTGAACTGAACAGAACAGAACACAACACCACATGACAAGAAACTAATGACAGCAAAAACAACAACACAGCAAAACATAACACAGCAACAATGGACAACAACACAGCAACTGGATGTGTGTGAGTGAGGTATGAAAATGTCAGCTTCACAATCTACTTTCAATGAACGGACAAAGTTGGAATGACAGCAAAAGTGAAATAAGCCAATGGCCGGCACAATGTGCCTCTCAGGCCTTCAGTCATGACACAAGTTAACCGCAAATGGTCATTCACTACCGATGCAGGCTATACTAAGGCAAGGACTAATCGCAAAGCCTCAACTACAAGCGATTTGAAGCTCAGTGAACTGAAGAGTATTGCATTAGCTGCACCTGAAAAATAGAGATACTGTGCTTTGTACATAGAGCAGAGCGCGTGACACGAAGTTGCATGATTCGTGTTCGTGAAAGCAGAGTTCCTATATCTATAGAATTTTTTCAATATATTTGTCCACAATAATTGTTTGTTATTTCAATTTTAGAAATATTTTTTTTAGTAAGAAACTTTTTAATTATCCTTAACACTTCAAACACTTTGCACTCGTTCATCTCTTACAGCTTTCAGATTTAGTTTCAGGTGTGAATTTTGATATTTTGTTATCTTGCTATTGCCAGTTACTCGCTTGACTTAGTTCAAAGACTAACCACAAGTCAGCCGCTTCATTTAATTAGCATAAGAACGTCATTAATTACAACAGAAGATGCTGGTAAATAACTAGTGGCATTTACAATGGCAAATGGGTTTCTGGTTGAGGGCCGACTGTTTGCTTGATATTGAAATGTTGCAATTAATACGTCGAATGCCACAAGCTAACCGCATTGCCGATATTTGCATCAATTTACACTGCCCTGCACCTCTTATTCACTGTCTTTGTGACCTTTGGCATTCGCTTGTGGTATTGCCTTCCTACCCTTTTCTATTCAATTAGTGTGCACGTGCCTTGTGCCCTGCCACCTGTCTATGGCATTTGCAACATCAATTTGCTTTTAAGCTTGGCTGGCGCGTGCGGTTTGCCTGACGTCAACACTCAAACTTACATATTCTTCCTGCTTGATGCAGCACCCAAACCAGCGAACAGCATCCAACCGGGTTGGGTTTCTAACACAGTTTTCACAGTTGGCAGATGCATTTCGACAGATGCATTTCCTTTGATTACAGATAAATTTTGATTACATTTCAACTTTGAGGCTGCTCTTAAAGTATTCCAATAACTGAAGACGACTTTGGACATTATGTTTATGATGAATGATTCTTATTTATATATAGACAGACGATCTCAGGAACTACAAAAGCTAGAGACTCAAGGTTTTTGATACGAGCTCTCCTAATCTCGAATCAAGTTTTATTTTAAAATGGTTATTGAAAGCATTCACAAAATAATGGTAGTGTGTAGTGACAGACGGTCGGGCATCTGTCCGTCTGTATGGTCAAATGTTAAGGGTATCTTCTAGTCAAGCTTACTGAACTGGAGTCTTCTTATTTATTTCATTTATAATTTTTCGTTCAGGAATTAAAAAAAAAAAGTAGCAAAACTTTATCAACGTTTGAAGAGAACTTATATTGAATATCAATAAAAAAATATCCAATAAATATTTATTAAAAAAATCCTCTTAGCACAGTTCGCTAAATCGAATCGTTGCCAACGACAAAATGATATTCAAAGGGTTTACGATTTTAATAATATTTGTGCCCGCAGCAAAGTATTTTTATTACAGTTTGATATTAAATATGTTCACGGCTTGTAATCATTTTTGCCAACTGGAAATGTGTTTAAATAGCGCAAAAGCAACATCGTGCTACTTTATGTGTAAATATGAGTACGCTTTTAATTAAACCAGCCAAATGATAGCGTCGTGTGTTGTGGGTCATAGCGGTAATTGGTCATAACAAAACCATAAGCTCGGGGCTTGCCATTTGTTGGTAATGCAAGTATTTCACAATTTGATGCAATTTTTCTTTTTGTATGTCCTCGGTTGTAACTGTGGCATTTCATAGAGTGCATATAAAAATCCGTTTGAGGTTTGATGTTACACGTTTGCAATATCACGTTTCGTACAATACACGGAAATCGCATAAAAAAAGGGAAGCGTGAAAACAAACACCAACATATCAAATGTAAAGTTAACAACAGGGCATTAACTGTAATGCTGTTTAAGCTTATACAAATTTAACAAAAGCCGACATAATGCAATTTCTGTAAAACAGAAAAAATTTAGCACGCAGCTCAAACCCGTGTAAATTAAATTTTCAACAGCTGATATTCAATGAAATTAATTAAAATTGTAATTGCTTGCAGTTAAGTTGCTTTATTGCTGGAATTGTAAAGTTAGATATTAATAGCCAATAATAAAGCATAGAAAAATAAACTTTTTTTTGTATTATTTTTTGTAAACGCTTTTGTTGCTTTTTGTTTAGGTACTCTTTTTTTATTCAAAGGCAATTACAAACTTAGATTTTTCTAAGTACTTTCACAATTTATGCATGAAGTTACAAAATGTTTGTTTTAATTATGCTCTTTTTTTTTTGTTAAGTAGTTAATGCGCAGAAAAGTACTTTAAAAAGTTTATGAAAATTATATATATGATGAAAACGGACGATAATAATAATTACTTTATGAGGGTATATAAAAACTTCAAAATTGGTAATGACTTGAAATTTCTACTATGTATAAGATGATCAAAAGTACTTGAAGTACGCAAATTCCTTTAGTATTTTAATTGAATTTGAAGCTTGTTCTTAAAGACTTACACTCGAAATTGATTTGCCTTAGACATTGTGATATTAAATTCTGTGTATGTGTACCTTTTTGTATATCCCTATGTGGTGGTAGAGTAAGGTAAGTATAACTGTATTTGGCTTCCGGCTACAGACACAAGCCACAATACGCACACTCTGCACTCCAATCAAATAAGCAAACAAAAACCAAAACAAAAACAAGGCAAACTCAAACGCAAACGCTCGCTGCCAGAATTCATTACGCTTGAAGACAGTGGAAGGCCGTCGACTTTGACTTTGGTCGCATCGCTTCATTGAGCCAAAAAATATTCATGAGTTTAAGGGGTCTCAAACAACCATCAGCCAGCAGTGGCAGCAACCGTGGCAGCAACGGAAGCAATAGCTACATTACGCATACGCCGCTGTGTCCCCAAACGAGCACATCACAAACGTTTTTGGTATTCGCGCCGAATGTGGGATAACAGCGAAATAATTTTGGGATATTTCTGCGCGTATCTGAGCATTTCCGAGTATTTCAAATGTAACGCTGTATGTGTGTGAGTGTGTTTGTGTTTATCCCCAAGTGCACGAAACGCTTCCTGCATATTTTTTCATAATCATGCCGTGGCATGCTGCGGCCCAGCGCAATGTTGAAATTACTTTTGAAATTTTAATGGCCGTCGGCTATTTCGCCGAATGTGTATGCGAACTTAACGTTACAGCCTCTCAGCACAACAAGCATATACATATGTATATAGAGGCGCATAAAAACTTTATCCTACACATGTTACATGTTCACATATAAGTATATACATATAAGTTTTGTATACTTGCTGCTTGATTTGCATAAAAGTTTAAGATTGAAAACGAAATAAAAAAAGCGCATTCAAAAGCTAAACTTAATATAATAATAATGAACGGACAAAACATCAGCAAATATATATCAAAAGCACGTATGACATAGCAACAAACATTCTCAAATACATGACAACAAATTTTTTATGAGCTTTGTCAAATTTTAAAGTTCAAGGACATGTGTGTGCAAATATGATTTTACCTGTTACCTGGCCACCACTCTAAGTCCATAGAGTTCTACCAAAAAGCAAACGTCTGGGCTTGGATTGTTATTATTGTTTCACATTTGATATGTGCCAGCTGCTGCTGCTGCTGCCAGCACCACAGGACAATTGCCCTAAAAGTTGCTGTTTAGGGAACTAACCATTTGTGCGCTTTGAAGTGAGATGTTTTCTTGGAAAGCCACAAGCTTTCGTACTAAGGTGCTTGAACTTTGATATATCGAAAATAAAATTTATGAGCATAATAAATTGAAATATTAAATGTGTAGACATGAGTAAAAAGATTCTAGAGCAATAAAAAAATACGTAAATGTGTAAATGTAAAATAAAAAATGGAAAAAACATAATAAAAAAGATAAATAAAATATGTTTTAGTGTCTGAAGCTGTAAAAAAATATGAAAAGTAGAAAATTCAATTACGTTTATTTGAATATTGAATGAAGGGCTTAAAAGTAAACCATTTATATTTTTTACTTTACCAATTGATTGGCTACATAAAGCTAGTACATGCAAAATGACATTAATCAAATTGTCAAGTTTCCCTATTAGAGAAATTATTAAAGTTTTGGCAAAGCGTCGCACAATCAACGCAATCAATGCAATTGAGTGATGCCTGTCGCCTGACTCAAAAACAACTTTTGATAACGTCATCAAATTTCAATTTGTGAAATGTGAAGTGTTGTGAAAAGTTTATGACTCATATTGCAGATATTCAAGTGCTGCGTAATTAACCAAAGCCAATTTCGACGGCAATATGGAAAAGTTTTCAGTTTGTGTTTTGGCCTTAAGCGGGGAGATTTTGTTTTTGGCGGTCTTAAAAAGTGGCAGTCTCTCAGCTGTGTTAAGCTTATATTGTGTTTATTTCAAGTTTTTATACACTTGGGAATTTGCCGCTCAATTAGGAGAATTACAAATATTGCGCATTACGCATACGCCATGGTGTGCGGCGACGCAATTAACAGGCGCCGCAATTGTTGTTATTGCTATTTGTTACTCATCAACTGATGCCAGCGCCTTGCATAATTGTTGTAGCCCCCCCCCTCCCCCACCCCACAAAATACACACTTCAACACACACACACATTTACACACACTCCCGAATACCGTCACACATTTGTTCATTTTCAAATGCATAGGCAATCAATCAACTTGATTGACTTTTACAAATTCAGCGACTTGTGCTTTGCGCATGTGTTTGTACTTAAAAAATTTGTCGCTAAGTGCTGAACAATATATATAGTATAAATATATTTTGAAGCTCGAAAATTATTTGCTGACTGTTCTTGATCAATATGCAAGTAGTTTAAGTATCATTATCAAATTCAACATACTCAAGAGTGTACGCTATTAATTAAATTTTGCAATTTTCACAAATTGCTTTTGGCACATTTTTCAGACTATGTCGGAGGCATAAATGTAGCTGACATACCATAATTATAATGCCCCGCAAATAAATTAAACGAGCGAAAGCAAACAATAAGCGGGTAACAAGACGAAATGGAAGGCAGAAGAAAGTCTGTTTGTGCTGTTTCAACAGCTGAGCACAATTATGGGGACCAGCATTTTTGTTGGCTTTCGCCCTTTTTGGATTGATGTAGAAAAGTGCAAAAGTTACTAACAATGGCTCAAAACTGAAAGATTTTCTGGCCAGATAAAAAGGCTGGAGTTGAGTGGGGTGGGATGGTTGTGACAAGTTTGCAAAAAGGTTTAGAAATATGACAATGAATGGATAATTTCAACTTTTCTAAAAGCTTTTTAGGCTATTAAATGATTTATTTAAAAAGAAATGGAATGAATATTCATTCACGAAATTGTAAAATCCATTAAGGGAAAAACAAAAAACCTACAAATGAATCAATTGAATAAGTAATCTTAATCTTTAATTAAAGAAAAGCAAAATTTCGTGGAACATCAAAGAGGAATAGCTAAAGATTTATCACCTTCACCTACCATGTATTAGTTAAGTCGTTCTCAAGAGTGTAATAAAAGTAAATGCGCTTAAATGCACTTCAACAACACAGAACAAACAAATAACAGGATAACCATGCATTTAGGTTAGACCAAAGCTGTAAGCAAGATGTTGCAAGGTCTTAAGTCGCATTAGATCGAATCTGGCATAAACGGCTGGCAATCAGATACTATTAAGAGCTTGTTAACAGAGCGCTTACCACACACAGAACACTCGTATCCCATCCTAGAAGCTTAGAGCTTGTCAGTTGCAGGTACGTAACTAAGTGTTTGTTATTTGTGTCTGTGTGTGTGTGGTTAACTGGAAGTTTGTTGAGCGTGCTGCAGTTTGATGTTGTAAGTAAGTTTTCTGTTTACGTGCCACCAATACGTAACTTAACTTTATGTCATCGGAACTCGTGCAGGAAATGTATTTATTTATAGCATACTTTTTTTTGTAACCTGCTAATTCGATTTTTCGTTCATTTTACATTATAAAGTTTTATTTATTCATACTTTTTTGTGCATGGTTTTTTTTTTACAAGTTGATAGAAACGCCGCTTGACCTTTCATTGTTCGTTCTGTCATGTTTTTCACTTCGGTTTTCATTTTTTTTTAGTGTTTATGGTGCTGACAGGTTTCGGTGCAAGCAATATTGAATTACTTTATCAAAAATGTAGTTGTTGACACAAAATTTACAACGGTAACTATTTTTGGTAGAACAGAAGCTGGATTCGACATGTATTTATTGAAATATATTTTTTCTATTAAATGCGATTTTTTTGTCTATCATAAATTCGTTTATTTCTGGCAGTATAACCTTAAAGTCATCCGATTTCATACGCGTCACATATTACACCTTACGTTATAGCCTTAAGGGTGGTGTTCGCTGGCAAGAGCTTCTTAGCTATTCAGCCGATAAAAAACAATAAAATACGACGGCTGCGACTTTGGCGCCGACTTAGCTAATGTTATTTGGCAGAAAATCGCAAAGGCTTGCGGCTATATTTTGAGTGCAGGTTGGGAAATTTATTATTAATATGAAAATATATATAAGTATGTGCTTATATGGAGTTTTTATTATATCTTTCATTCACAGAACACAGAACACAGAACACGGACAAGTAGCAAATAGTCGCCTAATAGATGCTCTACATAAAAATCGTAGGGGAATGTTTAGTTATGACACATAAAAAATTTGAGTTTAAATACATAAGCACCTTACAAGTTCGGTTCTGAAGAAACCTTTGAAAATCATAATAGTTCACCCTTTTATTTGAACTGCGTAAAACTGGTTCTTAGCAATAAGTATATGTAAATTCTATTTCACGAAAAACCGGCAAATAAATGCGCTAATTTTGCGCATCAAAAGCTGCGCATTCGTGTATGAAGAAATATATATATATTTGAATATTTTGTCTTGAAAGGCTGCTTGCGGCATACATAGGTCTTACTTTGTAGGGGTCTGAATGTTGTTTGTGAGTGGTGAATACGCATGTGTGTATAGGGAATATAGCTGCTTATGCTAATTCGGCATGCAGAGCGCGTCAAATGTAAACATTTTGCTTAGATTTTGCCCTTTTGTTTCTGACAACTAATATTGATGATATTTATATGTAGACATAAAGGTCCCGTTTCAACGGCTGCCTCTGTAAATGGGCAAAAAATGATACGACGAAGCGGAAAGGTTTGATTCTCCATAATATTCACATATCCATATTTGCATTAGGCCAAACAAAGGCCAACAGGAAATGAGAGTGGTAATGTTATGTTCTGTTAGACACTTTATCCATAGACAGCTTCAGACAGCTTGAGACAACCTTTTGTCCAAATAAAGTGTATATTGAGTTGCTTTATTTACTCTCGCCTTTCATATTTTGACACTTCATGAGTCTCTATATAAAAACACCATAGGACACCCAACACTACTATGTGTGCGAATGTAATAAACGCGCCTCTCAGCCATTCAGTTCTGACAGCAACAGTTTGAGCACAATGAAAACGTATCTTCTGCCAAAAATTAATTGCGTACACCAGAGTGGCAAATAAAACAAAATATTTACGCTACTTTACGAGCTAAGTGAAAAGTTTGCCCATTAAAGTTTTTATGAGCATATATTGTTTGGTTTCAGGCTTGTGTAGGTTTCGGGTTCCTATAAATATACTTAGCTAACGGAATGAGCAAACTTTGATTGCCTCTAACCTTAACATTTGATTTGGCAAACTCCTTAAATCTTTTTAATTATAGTAAATTTCATTTATTCTTACCTGAAAGCTGTGATTTACGTTCTTAATGCTGCACTCAAAATAACACAATTCCGATAGGTCAATCTCATCGAATACATCGCACTGTAAGGAACAAAAAACAATTTGAATTACAATTTTAATTAGACAAAAAGCTATTTAATTCATTTAAAAGCAAATTTCACTAAGTGAATTACATTGTTAATCAATTTAAGTATAAATAATATTGTTCATCATATTATTTGAAAGCATTTAATGAAAAGTAAACATCAACAAAGGAATGGCTTTAAATTTTCTTAATGCACGAAATGTTGTTCAATATTTGGCTTACTTTGTTTTGTCTTTTCTGCTGTGGTAACAAACGCCTGGTAAATGGCCACATAAATGTTACTTGGCAACGTGCCACACTGTACCGTACTGTTTTATTATTATTTTCTCTCGCCTTCGTTCTTTCTGCTTTCTGGACCTTGCTTTGTTGCTTAATGAAATATACAAAAGAAGAGCCAGCGGCAAATTGTTTGTTGTTTCGGCCTTGTTGGCTGAACGACGACAACTTGATATGTGCATGAAGAATACGCATACTTGGCAACCCTTACGGAAATTGAAATGTTTCAACACACATATGCACACAACAATACAACAACAATACTAACGGACAGAATATAAATACATACATATATATTTTTGCGTGGCAACAAAAGCCAACACTAACTCTTTGGCATATAATAGAAGTGTGACAATGGAAAATGAATCGAACAACTTGTGCCAAGGCTTACTAACGTGCTCAAGCACGAATGGAGCACGCTGCAAAATTGGTTTTCTTCACAAAGTTTTCTTTTCGCCTCTTCAACATCGAAGTGGGGCGGCGAAAAAAAAACACGCCCAGCAAAGTTTTGCCCCAACAAATGCGAATAGATATTCAGTTTTTGCTAGTTCGATTATTATTTAAGTATTGTTTGCATTCTAGTTTTGTGTAAATTGAAGTTTGAAATTTTTCATTATTTGTCTTGAGTGTTTGTTTTAACAGCTAACGAAAGTTGTATGTGCATATTGCTCCTACTCCAAGTACACATTTGGGTATCCGTGAGTCTATTTGTTTGAGTATGGCATATACAAATTGACATATAAGTCAAAATTTCATGGCGCAATTGTTATTATTTTTCAGCTGCTGTTTGCATGCTTTACATATTACATTTTTCTTGGTATTCAATAACACAAAATTCCAAAGACCTTTTGACTTCCTATGTTTCTGCACTTGTGAACAATTTATATGTATTTAGTTTTAATATTCTTTTCCAGGAATTCCATTTAAGGTTTCACAAAAGGTGATTGGCTCAACTAAGGCAATTTATTGTATAGGATTAATGTGGGGAAATGTTTTTTTCTATTATTTTCACCGAAAACCTTAACAATTGGCGTCTGTTGTGACCCAAAATGGGTTTTGGTATGAACTTGGGGAATATGTCACTTGATTTGAATTCAATAAAATTCGTTTGCCTAACATGACATATTTTGACTTTAATTCGTTTTTAAAATCACTTCCGTTCAGACTAAAATATAATTTTTCTGACAACTAATGAAATGTTTCTGTTATAGCAATACTAATAAAAAATACACTACAATAAAAACGGATCCCCTAATCAAACATATTTGATTGAAAGCTCGGTAATGGAAAAATGAATGATGCCCATGAGGCAGCTTAATCTCACAAAGTAAGAGCGAGCATTCTAACAATTATACACATACAAATACTCATGTGTGAAAGTGACTGGGTGGAGCGCGTGTTCGTCTATAATGAACGGCTTGTTGCCAGCAATTCGAAAAAATTGCACGGAAAATGGGAAGCAGTAAAAGTCAGTGTCAGTTAAGCATCCGCGGACTGTGGCAAGAAGTTGGCTGAGTGAATCGTTAAACGGTCGGACGTTGAGCAAAAAATCGTTAAAAAACAGCAAGGATTTTCAAACGCTTTTAACTTTGAGTGCATGGAGAGAAAAAAAATAAATTGGCGAGGGTGGCTTCTGTACGTATGTATAGAGTTGTGTGTGAGTTGTTTTTGGGTGTGCTGTACTTGGGTTTTGCTCTTCCTTTTATATCGTTTCTTTGCCACTGAATGATTGCAGCTTTAATTTCTGTTCGCATTTTAGCCAGATATTTCCTAATTTTTGATGAGCTGTTTGCCTGTTTGCCTGCTTGGGTATCAGCCTTCAGCCACAAACATTTTTCGCTTGAACGGATATCATAAATCTTTGCCGGCTGTTATATGAGTTCTCCAAGAAATTATTAAGAGCCTACAAGCAATATTTGTGGGTACGTTTGTGTATATATATATATATATATATATATATATATATGTGTGTGTGTTTGCGGCAGCTGTGTCTGAAGCGTAAAATGAAAAATAAATCAATAAATAGGTATACGTAATTAAAAAGTAAACGAACTGTTTAGGCTGATGTCTGGTGGCTGATATATGAATAAGCGCAAGCATAAAAAGCAATTTAAGATGAGCAATAAAGTTTTTTTTTATATATACTATTAGCAGTTTAGAGAATGTTAATCAACTCTCTTATTAGCTCTTTTATTAATAGCACAAAAAGTTCAGAATTTAAAATGCATTTTCGTTTAGTAATACAACATTCCATTTATACAAAATATCCAATGCTTTGTGCCACTCGTTTTCAACCAATCCAATAAACATGCTTATCAGTTAGTAGTTTAAATAGTTGATCAACTTCAAACTCGATACACATTCCCCATTGGATTGAATAGTCGAACACGTTTTTCCATTTAATTATTTTTCTTCAATTTTATTTTTGTGTGCTGTTGGCCAATCCCTTTTGACCTTTGGGGAACTGGAGATAAAAATGGATGTAGACTTTTCTGTGGAAATCGTTAGGATTCGTGTTTCGTCTTTTACACACAGGTCAATCACAAACACATTAAGCAAATTGGTACATTACGTTTTTGTTGTTGTTTGCCTGTTAGCCTGTTTGGCCTGTGCCTGGACGTGAGCCTGAGCAATAAGCCCTGGAGGTGAAAAACTTTGATTGCATTATGCCGAGATTTGCCCACACCTCATCGGTGGGCCAAATTGCGAGGCATAATCATTAATTTGCGCACTTTTCGACATTCAGCCCACCTGGCGCAGAATGATGAAAAAAAGGCGAGGGCTAAGTTTCCACTTATTTCTGGCCTTTTTTTTGTGGATTGCCTCAATTCGTTTTTGCCTCAGCTTGCAGAAAACTTTTGCCCATTCATATCAATTTCTTTGCATTACCTTTGGGCTCGTCTTTTCTACTTCTGGCTTATGTATTTTTTTTTGGCGAAATCACTAAATGACGCTTACTTTTCGCCGTGACGGGAAATGTGTAAAGCAAAGAAGTTATTAGAATTTAGTAGAGGTAAAGAAAAGTGCTGACCCGTCGGTTGAGTGGTCTGATGAATATGCTAAACTAATTGTGCTTAATATATTCAAAGCGAGACATAGTAAATGCTGAATTCAAGAACAAAATTTCACCTTTAGTATTATAGGTTTAAGGAATTTCCATCGCTCCAACTGAAAATGCAAAAAATTCAGCTACCCGCTGCCCTCTGCCCGCTTCATCATAAATATGAGTAAGAAAAAATATAGAAAATTAATCTAAATGTTTGTTTACACTATGACTATGCTAAGCTCGTTAAGGTAATTTTTTCTTGGAAAAATGCAACTAGCGGACCCCAGCCACCTTTTTTAATAAAAACATTCTCAGAATTACTTTTGTGCTTTTCACGCCGCATTTTTCCTTTTCTTTATATTGCACTGAAAGCTGAGGGATTTTAAGAAAATTCTTTGAGAAAAGAACTTAAATCAAACGTTACTTTAAAGGTAAAAAATAAAAGTTGTACTTCGTACCTTGGGTAACATAATAAGCTTAATCAGCTTACTGTTGGCCCAAACAAAGCGGCAAATGTAAAGTGGGAAATGTAAAATGTCATGACAACAAAAAGGAGTAAAGCCTTACACAGAACTGACAACAATTTCGGGTCTAATTTGTAGCCACTAGATAGCTCGAGTTCAAGCCTCAACTGTTTGAAGTTGAAAAAGGGAAGGGAATAAGGGGAGTGCCAAGGCTAAGTGGCAGTACAGAAAGGCGTGCGGTGCGTTTTGTGTGTGGGCATGTTAAATTTGATTTGGCGTGTCGAAAGTTGCGTGGCTAGAAATTGTTGGCATTTTAATGGCATTACATTATAATGGCCAACACTTAAGTGTACCCTCAAGCCATTTATTAATGTGCCATAATATTTATATTTATTTGTCGCACCCTGTTTGGCATTGGGCCAACCTCGACCACACTCAAAGGCGCAATGCCTGCGTAATCAATGGAAATTAAATTTAAATACACACACACACACACACACACACACACACAAACAAAATTAAAATGAATGTCGCTGGCACTTTTTGAGTTTCAGTTGCTATTGAATATTATAATTTCTAAATTAAGCATTGGTAAGGGGGGGCCTAAGTGCGCATTAGCAATACAAACGCGGTGAGAGTTTCATAATAAGCTCTTAATACCATATTGGTTTGCTTGAAAGGTACTTTTAGGTTTGTTTTATGTTCTAATTAGTTATAGAAATACATGTTGTTTAGGTGTGCTTGAAATATTTCAGTGCGCAATCGAGTTAAGCGAAATGTTAAATTAAGTGGAACTTATTATTTTCCGGTAAATTTAAGCGAAAAAACTACTTTCAAAACGAATTTCTATCAATTAAATATGAGTAAGCTCAACTAGAAAATACCCCTAACCCTTCATCATACAGACGCACAGACAGTTGGGCAGACCGACCTACACATACGTGTACTACCGGACCAATTTTTTTATGATTTCATATCTCTGGTGTTTCTCAACCGATTTGACTAAAAATTGCAAAGACTTTCATTATTTTGTTAATAGTTGCAACCCTCATTTTTAAAATTTTTGCGTTTCAAGTTTTTTTTTGTTATTGATTCCATGTTTATATAGTATACCGAAAATTTGAAACAAGCTTGCTATGCCTAGGGATTGGGAGAGCTCATATCCAAAATCTGGAAACTTTAGCTTTTGAAGTTCCTGAGATCGACTCGTTCATACATACGGGCAGACGGACATGGCTAAATCGACTCGGCTGTTGACGCTGATCAAGAATATATATACTTTGTGGGGTCGGAGAAGCTTCCTTCTGCCTGTTACATACTTTTGCACAAAACCATTATACCCTTTTTTTACCCATTTCATGGGTTAAGGGAATAAAAAATTATGTGTGCAAATAATTAAAAATCAATTAAACAATTTTGGAATAAAAACTGTAAATCCAGCCGCAAAGTGATTTCAAATAATTTAAAATATAGCCACTGCATGAAGTTGAATTTTTGTTGCATACTATTTAAGGCGACTTAAAGTGAAAAGTGCCATTTCGAATGAAAATAAATTATTTAAATTTCAATCAATCAGCAGACGGAAAAAATTGACAGGCAAATAAAAGCCGACGCCAATTAGTAGAATGTACTTAGGCTGTGGCATGAGCTGTGTGTGTGCCACAAGGCTTTTAGGAGCGGCTCACCGCACGGTGTCACAGCTGGTATTTTAACCCTGCGTCTGTGACCTTGGCCTGGTTTCAGGCCACATTAGGCACATTTGGCTGGGGCGACGCTCAGGCATTTTTACTGACAATAATTGTGATAAATTGCGGCTTGTGCTGTGTGGCATGTTGCTAGTATTAGTATGGTATGTGGCAAATTGCTTTTAGAGTAACAAATGCAATATTAATGCCTCATATTAAGTATACGCTGGTGTGTCGCTATTTAACAAATATCGAAACAAGCAGACAAATAACTGTAAATAAAGCATCGTGTGTGCTATAAAATAAAGCGAGATAACTTTTTATTGTAATTTATAAGATGACATTGTTCGTATTTGTATGTGCGCGCATGTATCATACATTTTCTTTGCATAAGTAATAATATCTTGCCCCAAAAAAGCATGCTACGAAATATGTAAATGTAAATGCTTTTGCTTTTGCTTGTGCTAAAGCCCTTGGCTACGTTTTGCAGTCATTGTCTCCTCGTAGGCTACCAGTCATGGTAGGTATTATGCGCGCATTGAGTGTGTGTATGCTCTTGTCTGGAGGACCATTCACATAAAGCTGGCGTACATTCAACTTTACCCTTTACCCGTTAGACCCTTAGGACCATGCGGAACTGCACGTGGGCGTGGGTTTGTATGGGTGTGGATAGGTTTTGTCAGCGAATAAAAATCCATAAATAACACTTAAGTAGTGCCAGCTAACAAAAAAATATGTTCGCTCTACGCAAAACACGCATGTACATACATATGATAGTTTTTTTTTGCCTTTGGGCACCATCAACAGCAACAATGATACACAAGAACAAGAACAATGGGCAACTATGCAAGCGGTCTAAAACCAATTTTGATTTGGCCCAAAGTGTGGTCGATGATTTTTCGCTTTCAGTTCTCATTGTTCTGTGAAATTGAAATGTGCTTGCCCATCCGCCGGGCAAATAGTAGATGCTTTGATGTCTTCATTTTGATGCCATTTAAATGGATTTTCTTAGCTATTTTATTTTCGTTTTATAAGCACTTAAAATGTCTCTTTCAGTCACTAAAAGTTCATCCAGTCAAATGCACTAAATGTGATTGAAAATACAAAGCTCTGGCGGGCGTTTTCTTTGTCGAACGAAATATAATTCACTTTTCATTTCATTTTGTTCTCGTATTTAATTATTGAATCAATACTTTGACCATTGACATTCCTTGGTTTGGTTTTTGTTTGGGCCAACTAGCCAATTACTTGGTCTTATATATTAAGCACACCAAATCGCATAAATAATGCCCATTTATGGCGAAGTCGCCAAGCAACCTTAATTACTTAATCTCAATTCTGGCAAATCACATATATTTTTATGCCAAAAAAAGCCCCCTACATATACTTATACATACATCTATAAAGCCACACCCTAAGTCTGACTTGCAGCGTGATTTATGCAACATAATTTATGAGTCTCATTTTGTGGGAGCGGTAAAGAACAAAGAGAAAAAAAACAGGACGATGTGAAAACGAGCCCTCGTCGCAGTAACACATTTTTCAAATAGCACATTCTCTAAGCTGCGAGCAATCCACGAAGCCAGCCAGCATTGGTGACAGGGACGCAAAATACACATGACCTCGTTTCGTGTTTGATAAAATGATGTTTTAGACCCATGCCATTTTTTAGATGGGCTGTGCCAGAGCCAGAGCCAAAGACTGAGCCTGATAAAAGCTTGGAGAACGATGCCGGATATCCGGCCAAGAGCGATCAAGTCACAATGGTAACTGACAGCCAGCAAAACTTGGACACGTGTGTGTCTATCAGTGTGTGAATATGTGTGTGTGTGGTTGGATGTGTACCCAATGCGGGCTGTACAATTCGTTTTGCGCCTCCACGCCTTACTACTTTCACGTCAAATAAGTTTTTTTTCTCGTTTTAACTGTCTGTGAAGCTGCTCTCTCTCTCTCTCTCTTTGTCTCTTTTTGTTTCTTTTTTTATATGGCGCTGCCAGATGCCAGCAACACGCTCATTAATTTTGCAAAAGGGTAACGGTTTTTTGCCCTGGCTGGGCTTCAAATCGCAGGCAGAATATTACATATTCAGCATTGACGTAGAAGGCTTTTTGTTTTTGCTGCACCAAGATTTTCACATAATGCCAAAAGATAAAAAATATACATGGCCTCCAAGCAATGAAAAAGTTATATAGCGCTTTAATAAATAATCAAAGTAATTACACTCATGGCAAAGTTTTTGGCATTATTCCTAATTGAAGTGGTTAACTTTCATTATCACAAAATGTAAAGTAGTAGTTCAAAATAAAGCAGACATATAATTTTACATTAGTTGTTGGTAAAAAAAACAATAATTAATGAGACAAAATTCATGGAATAATATTTTTGTTAACAGAATACCTACTTAGTACTCGGAAAAATGGGTAGACATTATATAAAATAGTATATACTTAACGTATATTTTTTTCATTTTGCGATAAAAACGTAATTTCTATAAAAATGTAGTTAATTGATGTTAAATTATGGTTTATTAGAAGGTCACGTTCAACTCCAAGCCATTAAAAACGAAATACTCATTTGATTATCAAGATTATAAGCTTTGGGAAACTCATTAAATTACATTGAAGCTAGTTATTTTTCCAGGCTCTTTTCACGTGGAAAATAATTCGCGCGCTGAGAATACAAAGAGTAAGCACTTTAAAAGCACAATGTATTTTCAACAATGTATTTATTACCGAATGATGTTATTTTATACCTCCTCACTTCAGTCCCTGCCTCAAATGGCAATTACTTCTTTGTACAACAACATTGAGTAACGGCATTATACAAAATCCTTAAAATGTATAAAAAAGCTATATGTAATGTTTCATTAAAATCTATTTAGTTTTGTTTCTCAAACTAGCTTACTAAAGATATACATAAATGGTAGAATAATAAGATATTTACTATCCCTTATTTCATATTGGCTGACTAAGCTGAATCCCATTTTCCATTTACAAAGGGGAGTTAAACCCACCCGTCTGGTAAAAAGCTGTTCAAATGTTTCAGAATTAATATTCATAAAAAATTTCTCATCAAAACTACATAAACACACACACACTCATACACACCAGTAAGGACAGCAAACAAAATCAGTTACAAATCCTTAAAAGCCGTCAACAAACGGCTTATAGCTGTTGTTGTTACCCATACGCATCTTTTGAGTATGCGTGAAAGATTTATATATTTAATACAAAGCCGTGCATAAATTTTAAGGCCACGTAACAGGCCACAACGTTAGAGACGTAACATTAACCTTAACGTAACACGTCAATTCAGCATCATTCCTGCCAACACCCACCTGTTCCTGTCCCTGTACTTAAGGCCTCGGATTTGAGTTGGTGATGCGGTAAAAAAGTGTGCGGGCTGGGCTGTGCAAACATTCGCAAAACCATTTGAATTTTCGGTCCTAAGCTGGATCAGCGAGGTGTTAATGATTGCGCGACCATTTTAGCTAGGCATACGGCAAACTTTGTTTGCTTTTCCCATACTCTATCTATGTAAGTGTGTGTGTGCGAGCTATGTGTGGGAGCTATGCAAATTTCATTTAAGCACTGTGGCAATATTTGTATTGCCGTATAGAAATTCTACAATTTTTAATTTAGTGTAGGTTTTGAAATAAATAGAATTTATCTAGACAAGAGAATTAAATAAAAATATTACGCACACTAAGCAAAAGTAAATTAAATAGTTTACCAATAACATCATGTTATATTTTATGGAAAACTTCAACTTGTGTCAAAGTTTTTTCATTTATTCACATGTTTTGCACTCTTTCATATGGGTTTTGTTTCTCAAGGTATTTAATTAATGTTGTTGCCAAAATGTTATTTTGTTTTTTATGGTCATCGCAGCCAACCACATAGTTTCGAGGATTTCTAATAAATGTTTTACAGTTTTTGTTTGCGATGCAAATGAAAAAGTTTACAAGGTTTTTGTGCCACAGTTTTTTTGTTGTTGTTGTCAATATGGCCTTTACCTTGTGGTAAGCTAACTTTTTGTGTGTTGTTTTGGTATTGTGTAAAAAGTGACCTTTATTGAATTTCTATCTACTAAACCCGTGTCTTTGGTAAGACACTCAAGTACTTAAGTAAATTTGATCTAAAAAGTTAATGCCGTTGACATAAATTGATTTGGTAGTTGAAATATGATTAATCACATATAAAGTTCAACAATAAATTGATCAAAATGTTGAAGGAGAATGTTTGATTGATTTACGCCAGCTCCAGTCTTCAGCCTCATAAAAAATGAAGTCGCCAGCGAAACGACACTTGAAAGAAACGAAATTTAGTAAATAAATCAATTATAGCGCCCAGCTAGCTGCTGCTTGGCGCTCGCTGTTCGCTGCTGGCGGCCCTCTTGAAAAGATGTTTGCCATGTCAACGAGCTTGTTATGGCAGAAACTCATACTAAATGGCCGTATAATTGAAAGCTGACCGTTCAACACACTCCAAATGCTTCACTCAACGCTCAGTTGGAGTTGGGGGGGCTTTCAATGATTCAGGTTGCCTTCGCCTTCCTCGGCCTGCTTTCCCCTGTCCATCACCTACATACACACCGAGTGCTGCCAACTTGCTTTTTTGCTCTTACTTAAGTTGAAGACGCACGTCACTTACAGTTTTTATTTTCTTTTATTTTTTGGGGGAGAATGACGCACAGGAAAGGTTTCTAACATTCTTGTCATTTCCCAATGCCTTATTACCTATCGAATGTAATAATGCGAGCATATAGAAACTTTTTCTTTCTTTGGATAAATTCAATAGCTTAAATTTGCCTTTTATTCAAAGCGCATTTAGGCTAAATGTTCGCTGTTGTCGCACGAGCGCCTCATTTGGCAAAAGGTAAGACAAATTAAGGTATAAAATTTGAACCTTTTTGGTGTGTTGAAATAAATTTCTGCTTCTTTGCATTTTAAGCGGACATTTTGTATTACTTAAATTTGCGTTCTATTTAATTTTTATTTTATTTTTTGCTGGGTCGAACGGGTTTTCAAAAAGGGTTTTCTGTTAATAAATTCAAGTGAATGAGACTAAAGCAATAGGAAGTATTCCATTGAAATATTTTTCACTTTTTGAGGTTGGCATACGTCATATATGTATGGATGTACAATACGTTGGCTTTGGCTGAAGCAAAAATTTAATTATCCGATTTTATATCTCAACCAACACTAGTTTATTGTTGAAATATTTCTATTGTTTGTTTTAATATTCATTTTACATTTCTATGCATGACGCTGAAAGATATTGGCATTGTATTTTCACTATAGCTGTAGCTGCTTGAACAAAGTAAAACTGACCTTTGTTCAAATTGCTGGAAACCTCAGTAGCAGCTCAGCTGGTAAATGCAGAACAAAGGTAAGCCCTGGACAAAAATGGTAAAAATAGTTCCTTTGGCTGGTCGCCCAAGCTATTGTTCATGGTGTTGTACAAATTTCATAAATGTTTTATAAGCTTTATTACATTTTCAATGAAAAGTCGTAAAATAAAAAAACTTCTTTAATGATATTGCAATATAGACTGCTGTTTCATTTGTGCCTTTGAATGCGACACAATAAATTAAAAAGAATGAGCATTGTTTTTTTTTGTCACAGTTGGCATTGAATGTGTGTGTTTGTCCATGTCGACCATTAATCAAGGTGATATGTCAATTTGGTCGCACATAACTCACAATTAGATTGGTTATGTTTGCTTCATCGTGTTGAGAAGGTATACAATTTTTAACCCAACGTTGCGACCATATAAGTATGCTATAGAAACCGTGTATGGCCTTGGGTGTGTGTGGTCTGTCAGATGTTGTCGCATGCCACAATTGCTACGGCGCATTTTCATTTCCTGCAAACGACCCTCAGCACCGCAGACTTGCAGCTTACATCTCGAGCGTTTCGAGCTCCGGACAGGTAGGCGGGTAGCAGGCCCAACTTCAATCGGCCAAAATAGATGTTGGATTCTTGGCAAGCAAAAGTTCTATGTGGTTAAGCGCACTAATGAGTTTCTCGGTTGAATTTTTCCACATATATATGATAGTTATATATTTATATATCTATATATATATACAATATATAGTGAAAACTCTCTTAAGCGACCATTGAGCCATTTTTGTGTCCGCTTTAAGAGGTTTCACTGTATGTTGCCACCACTCGAGCTGTCAACGTCAACCATCAACCGTCAACGCTTTTGTAGTACATTTAGTACGCTTGTTAGCCAAATGTACCCTTGAGGCGATGCATGCGCATGTGAAAACGTTTCGTTTCGTTTTTTCGCGACATGTGTACATCTGCTGCACTTATTTAAGCAAATACTTGTACATATACTACGTTTCTATGTACGTTCATGCCTCACTTAAACTATGACGGCATCACAGCTTAACTGCCGTTATATAATTTATGAAATTAATCTCAAGCTTTGGCTGGGCTGGGCTGTGCTGCTTACTAGATTGTCAGCTTTGCATTTGCATATCTCTCTACTTTTCATCATCTCGTATGCAGAAAAGATATAAGCTGCAATCAAAATGCTAATTTTTTGGTAAGCTAAGTGTTGCAAATAGTGCATTAGCATGTGTGTGCACATGTGCATGACGAAACCCGAGAGTTCTGCATTTGAATAAGTTTTCAATTAATTTTCTTTTCTTGCAACGGCAATTCGGCTTTAAGTTGAAAAATTGAAAAGAGACTTCCATGCCCATAGAAATTAGCTAAAAAGCATTCACTAATCCCGAAAGTTGAGTCCAATTCTGACACCTGTGTGTGAATCTAGCATAAGTTTTGGACATGTCTGTGTCATGCTCGAAAGACGTTGAGCCATGAAAACAAATGAGATGAAATGTGTTCTTAATAAAATATAAGACAAGGTTCTGTGTCAGACTCATGGTTGTCATATGTTTAAATGTGATTGGCATGAAATAAATAATTGTGCACAATCAACGTAACAATACAAAATGAAGGGACGCAAAAACACGTAAGCAATAAAAAAAACTTGGGGCCAGCAATTTAATACGCATTCTTGGAATATTACGCATACCACGCGTTGTCAACTGTCAATAACCGAATAAGTATACCTATATGTATGTATGTACATAGCAATAAGACGCACACACATCTGTGTGGCCAAGCAAGCGGTCAATTGCCCTGACCTCGCGCGTCCTCCCTCCTTAACCTCTACGTCTTTGATCATATCCGAGCAGCAGCAGCAGCAGCCACATCTTGGTCTTGTTAGCGCTTGGGGCTGAACTAATCTGTCGTTTGTATGCAGCACGCATTTCCGTTCCATGCAAAGCAAGAAGAAAACGTTCGGAAAAAACATTGTTCCTTTTTTTCTCTGCGCGTAGACAGGCGGAAGCATTGATAGCTGCCAGTATGTCTCTGTATATATATGTGTGTGTGTGTGTGTGTTATTCTCATGACAAAGGCGAGCACACTTGGAATATGTTTTTCTGTCAACATGCCTGTAGCTCAAGCAAATAGAATATAACTTTTTGTCCCGTTTTTCTTCTTATTATAAATGGCTGTAAATGATACTGAATATGAGTCTTAACAGCAGCAATTATCCCGCATTTGAATTAATACAGTTTTATGACCAGAATTATGTTTGTCTAGTTTGTATTTTCTTTCTATTTGTTTACTTCGCAGTAAAACTCAAATAAAGATCTCCTTTCAGATAGCAACAACGACGGCTGTAGGTCGAGCACAAAACAAAAACAGAATAATAGAAAAAGTAATTAAAAATAAACTCATTTGGTCAGCTAATAAAAATCTCGTATTTAGGTGCATTTTATTGCGGACATGAAAAAATAGTTAGAACAATGAAAAGTAAATCCTTGCACACCTGTTCCATGTGTTTTTCAAGGTTTTTAAAAACATATACGTTATCATGCCATAAATAAAAACTAAATTCAAAGCGAATAGCAAACAGAGAAAATAGGAAAAATGTTTTTCAATGTCAGCTACGTGCACATCTCTGAATCATCATCAAAATAACATATTTGTATGTTGGTTGTTGGAATGTCTCTCTCTATATTTACTCTCCCACCCCCTGAATCTTCACCTAACATCGCTTTCAATGGCTGTAGAAATATAAAAATAAGGTGTAGACCAACTGTGTGTGTGTGGTATGTCTATGTATTTGTAGTATGATATTCTCAAGGCTTTTTTTTTATTCAGTACACGTGCAGCAAATAAACGAGTTCATTAAGCGCTGAGCAAACTGTTTGTGGGGTGTAGCGGGGAGCAGTCTAGGGACGTTGGTGTCTAGGGACGCACAGCTTACGCCCAAATTGTGCACATGTTTGGCATTAAAGTTAATAAAGAGGCAACAAGCAGGAAACTATGCAAAACAGCCGACGCCGCCGCCCCCTCGCACAACAATATGTGTTCTCAATGTTTATGGTGATTAATAAAGCGCCATCTGTTGACCGTCAGCTTGGTAAGCAGCCAATAACAACACAAAAATGGTAGATCATATTAAATGAACGTTAGTAAGCAAATCGTTTTAAATTAGTTTTTTCAGCTGTCAGCATTAAAAGCGTTATGGAAATTTAATAAATGAGATTATTGCAACGTTTTTCCCAATAAAAACAACAAAGCAAAACCGATTATTAAATAAGTTGAAACAATTATCTATAATATATAATCATATATATGACATATGTCACAAACTATAACACGTATATATTCAAAAATAACATTATTAAAGCTGTTGGCAAATTTATTCGCACTAAAATATATTTTTCCCAGAATTCACAAGTATTTTAACTCTAAAAGAGTTTACCTCAATTTGCCACAGAATAGAAAACATAAACTACAATTAACAATTTGGGCGAATACTCGACGCAAGAAGCTTAGTGCAAAATTTATGAACGTATTTTATGCAAAACCCAAGCACATGTGGCCGGGTATCTTTTGTTTCAAATCAATGCTGCTGCTACTGCTGTTGCCTACTGACCTGGCACCCACATCAAGGCTGCTCCATCGATTTTACTCAAACCTTTCAGCACTAAACAAAAAAAAGAGAGCCCTTTTTTCCGCACGTGACTTTGGTGCCAGCGACCTCATGTGGCAATGTGGGACATAAATTAGGAAGAAACCCAAATATATACAAAAGTACCTAAATGTGACGAAAATTATACAACTTGCAGCTGTGACTTTGACTGGAAATAAATATATATATATAAGCATTTATGGATGGATACATGTGTGTGCTCATAAATTAGGCATTATTTGACATTTGAGCAATTCACAAATTTTACAATTTGCTTGGCACAATATTTGGTAAGCTTTCCATTTATTTAAAATTTGTCATGTAAATATTTTCACACACTTGTGCAATATGCAATGTCAGCAAGTCAACTGCTAGACTAAGTTTTGTTATCCTTTTCTATGACCATGCCGTTGCACACACACACTCACACACACATACACAGTTGAGTGCCTTCTGCCAGTTATTATTTAGGCACGTTGCTTATACGCACTGTATCGTGTGTGTGGGTGTTTGTGGTAGTGTGTGTGCGTGCGGCTTGGATTTAATGTGACGTAAATGCGAGAGAGCTTATGCAATAAAATAGCCACAGAAACACGAATTAGGTAGATGCCATCAACACAATTGACTAGAGCTTACATTGTGCTTGGATTCACACAATTTAATTATATTGAGTAATGCTTTTATTTTCAGAAAAACACTTAAACCTATTTTGTTTATAGGCTTTAGCTCTGATTGTTGAAACATGCTCTAGTAATATCAGTGTGATTAAATTGAGTTCCGGAGAAGAACTAGCTTTCAATAAAACAAAATCTTGTTAAAGCCTATGAACTAGAGTTTTCGTTCTTAACTTTTTGTCGTACATATTGTATTACATATCGGCCTTGTATTTTATTTAGTTCTCACACAAAATTGACGTGTTGGGGTTTGGTGCATTCGTTTTTTTTTTCTTTTCCGGCCTCCATTGCCAACGTGTACTTCCATTTGACCTTTGCATCTTATTAAGCCCAGCACAAGTCATGCCAAAATTTCGGCTGTGCTTATGAAATTTTAATCCTCGAAATCGAGGCCAAATGTGTCAAGTTGTTAAGTCTGTTTCGAAACATGACATGGCCAATATATACATTGCCAAATAGGTATTATTATTACGAAAAGGGTTCTTGTACTTTCTTGTGCAGGTAGCTTAGTTATGTAATTAACTTTATTGCATCAACTTTTAAATCACTTTAGGGGATATACATTTATTTCAATAACGAGCATATCTTTAAGTATTTCTATTAATATTGTGATTATTAAACAATATATTTGTAGACAAGGGTATTTATATTGTAGACCACATTTTGCAATTATGTCAAAACATATGAAATGACTTAATTTATCGAAAGCTCTGCAATCTGTGTTGACGTCATTTCGTTGCCATTACCACTGAAAACCAGTAAATCCCGACTAAATGAGTTTGCATATTTAATGCCAATTACTTTTGTTTTGCACTTATCCTACAATATGTGGCATGTTGATAGAATTTATAATTTGTTCTAATATGGTTGATTATGTGTGGCATTTGGGGCAAATGTCAGTGAGCAAATACAAAAATAAAACATTAATGCCACAACAAATTAATTGCAATTCACTTTAAAACAAAGCTATTATATGAAGTGTTTATGTTGTTTACTTAATGAAATAATGAAAACGTTAGCAAAATATCATCAAATTACATATATTGTGTTCAAATATAAGCAATTAAAATGAAGATAAGAATTTACAAATATTTTGAATAAGCTCAGATTTATTTGCAATTAGTTTTATTGATAAATAAAGTGCGTTGTGCTTCGTTAATAACATTCAAGCTCGTAACTGATGCCCGAAATACACAGCCGCATTGGCTCTTTAAGCTCTTACTTTTTTTAGCTGGTGTCCGCAATGGTTTTTTGTCCTTGGAAACGTGTTGTGTGTGTGTGATGTGGTCAATGACTTTGAACTTGCCTTACGGCTTAAGCTTTAATACACAATAGAATACACTGCGTACGGGATAAGTATAATAAAAAACAGAAACACGATGCATATATGTGTACGTGTTGCTAATTTAATTGGGCATTATCCAGCCTCGAGCCAAATTAGCTAACATGGTAACAGACTGGAGCGACCATGAAATGAGCTCTTAATCGCTTTTTTGAAATGGCAACAAAAGAGGATGACAAAAGTACAGCAAAAAACACCTGAACACAACGACTGTACACAGAACAAGGGAACAGAACAGGAACACGGATATGTAAATGGACATGGGGCAAACCCTCGCACACACACACTTACACATACACACATTGTCCTTGTTGTTGGTTATTGTGTGCGGTGTCATTTAAATTTCTGCAGGCAGTGTAAACACCATAAACATTTGCTTGATAACAACGCACGTACATTGTGTGTGTGTGTGTGTCTGACTGTGTGAGAGTGTGTTAGTATGTGTGTAAGCTTGTCTGTGGACAACAGGACAACAAGCCTTGATGTTGCTATTCAAAAAACGAAACAATTGCAGACTAAAACACTTACAAACACACACACACACTAATAGAACACATGGCATATAAATGACAATATAGTGCTGTATGTAGTCCATAAACACAGGAGCATACGGCATAGGTCACACAGGACACACTGCAAATGCAGGACTCTTTGTTTTGCCGTCGCCGTCGCTGTCTCACCTGTACCTGAAAAACTTGTTTTGCTTTGCATTTTTCTTTCCCCCATTTTGCACACATCAATTTGTCATCTTTTCAGTTTATGTCTGTTGCTGTTTTGTGCGTTCTCTTTATCTTCTTACTCTTATTCTGTGTATGTGCGTGTGTGTGTCTGTGTGTGTGCATACAATTTGGGGTAATTATCTTGGTATAAACGTCACTTTAGCTGATTGTTTGGCATCTCCCCAAACGCACCGCCCCTCACATTTTCGCTTAGACTACAATGTTTCTGTAGTATTCACAAACTCTCTTCCATTTTGTGTTCTTTTTTGTTTTATTCTTGTTTTTTTTTTGCTTGGATTGTCTGTGTGCCGTTGTAATTAGCCACAAAGTGCTGCTGTTGCCATTAGGGCATTAGCTGTAAGTCGACTACTGACAGACCAGACACAAAAAAAGGTCAGTGTTCGAGTTCGGTGTTCAATTTATTAGGATAATACTTAAGTATGTGCAAATTTACTGTCTATCAAATAATTTCCCAATGCTCTTTTTGTTGTCGTGCTTTCTTTCTGCTTTCCACACTTAGGTATTTTCTTTTGTGAGAAGATATTTAAATTGATGTTGATAATGTTTGCTTGATTTGCAAATTATATTAAGTATTGCTTTTGCTTGTTTTTCATTTAAAAATATTTTATACAACTTAAGAAGATTTGTGTGTCCCCCAAAAGTTGTTGGTGGTAAATCAATTACTTAAACGTCTGTTAAAGTTAAAAGCACAAGCACAAAATTAGACCTGACATTCCGTGGCATACTTACTGCCATCAATATTTAATTGAATTACTGAAAACTTTTAGCTGAAGCAGAATAAATCTCAACACTCGAGGCAGTTGCATTAAGTATTTAAAAAAGGTGAACACCATTTATAAAAGAATACAACATATTATTCGAAAAAGGCATAAAAAGAAACTTCTTTAAAACTTACCCCAAAAAGTGTAAAGTCAGCTTTGCGGCGGCTATAACTTTTAGTCAGTGGCTTAGGTTGTTGCTCTACTTTATGATTCGTAAAATGTTTGTTTTTTGTGTAGGTTTTTGGGTTTACAGCTCACATTTTACACAATAGGATTTGCTTAAGGTGCGGCTAGTTTCTACATATATAAAGCACAGTGTTTACTACAGGTAACTTTAACTTGTTTTTTTTTTTGTTTGGGAACACAGAGAGTTTCAAAAGGGTTCGACTTAGGTCAATAACGTTTTTTAGACACTTAGATAAATTTTAAAAAATGTTTACTGATTGCTTTTAGGTCCACTATTAAATGAGTTATGTTTTATTTTTTTTTATTGGTTTTATTTGTTGCTGATATAATTTTTTTGTTTGGTTTTACTGCTGTTTCGGTTGCCAGTATATTTGTGTTGTTTCACGTTGCTTTGTTGAGTTTGCACTGAGCTCGTCTTCAACGTGGCCGTTGCTTTTATTGGCGGCCAACTGAAACTCACCACAGACAGGCTGGCTGAGCAGCAGCCGTGGCCCACCACCCTATGGGTGGGCAGGGGTGTTGGAAGGATACAAATATTTACAGGTGAAAAAGACAGGCGGCAGCGGGGTGGCTCGAGAGATGCCCAGAAAGCTTTCTCATCAGAAGTGGCATACACTTGAAGAATTTTTAATGATATTTTCGAGAAACTAATTCCTTAGCTTTAGAAAATTATAAGTTTGTATTGAATATAAGGATTATTCTTATGTACAAAAATCAGCTTAATATTGAGTAATTTTCTGTATAAATTCTCAGTTTAGTTATTGTTATAATTAATATTTCTTTTCCTTAAACATTTATATTATATCGGTTTGTCTGACTGTCAGCGGACAGTCTGGCAACGCTGGTCAAAAAGCTTATAGTCCTGGCGCTCTCACCAGCAAAGCTTTTACGTGTCAAAACAAAAACGTACACACACACACACATATACACCAAGGCGCGCACATGTTATACAATTTACAACTGTGGTAAGTATGGAAATATTGTTGCTGTTGTCGTTGGTGTTGTTGCCATTGCTCCGGCCGCGTGTCGCGTGTAGAGTAGCTTAAGAAGAAGAAACTCCAGCAGTAGCAGTAGAATAAGCAGCAGCAGCAGCTTTGGGCTTAACCCAAACAAACGTGAAAAAGAAGACAAAAAAGAAGACAAACAAAAATTTGCGCTTTTACGATGGCGAACACCATCATGAATATGAACATAAACATCGGGGTCATTTCCGTGGAACCTGCCATCGCTTATCATTTTCATCATTCGTGCTTTCTTTCTCTGTCTGTGTCTGTATATAGGTATATATGTATTCCATATTCCTTTTCTGGTTGTCCTTCTTAGTGCTGCTTAGCTTTAGGATTAGCCAATGCCGGTACCACGTTCGTCGTCCTTACTTGTAGTGCTTGTATAGTCGTAAGACTTTTTTGGGCATTGACAAAATGAAGATAAAAACGAGCGCTAAGCAACAAATTACCGACCATTTAAGCCACTCTTGGCTTGGCATTGTGGCATGGCACAACATGGCGTATGCGTAATTATAATTAAAAATTTCGTGCCTACGTTTAATGAGTTTCTAAGTACATGGGTCAAAGTACCGCTGCTGTCTGCTATTGTTGCTACTTTTAAAATTGTTTGCTAGACTTGGATATTAACCTTTTAATAAAGCGTCTCATCAAAACTTTTAGCTTTTCTTTGTTAATCATATCGCAAGTGCCAAGAAAATAGCAAAGAACTTTAGCCGAAGCATGTTTTTATTAATTCAATTAAGTTAAAGAACACAATCGGTCTTTATCCCATTAAAAACAAGTAAGAAGACTCTAGTCGAGTAAGCTCGACTAGAAGATACCCTTAACCATTGACCATACAGACGGACAGATGGTCGGGCTGACAGAAATACACATATGGCTGTGTACTTCTGTACCAATGCTTGAAAGTTTCATATCTCCGGTGTTTCTAAACCGATTTTATTGAAATTTGTACAGAAGTTAATCATTTTGCTTAAAGTTTCAATCCTCATTTTCAGTTGAAATTCAAGTTTCAAATTTTTTTGTTATCGATTACATGTGTATATCGTAAACCTGAAAAGTTATCGAAAAATTGAAACAAACTTGTCATGCCTAGGGATTAGGAGAGCTCATATCCAAAATCCGGAGTATCTAGCTTTTGTAGTTCCCGAGATCGACGCGTTAATACATACAGACGGACAGACGGACAGACAGACGGACATGTCTAAATCTCGTCTTTTGATGCTGATCAAGAATATATATACTTTTTGGGGTCGGAGAAGCTTCCATCTGCCTGTTACATACATTTGCACAAAAACATTATACCCTTTTTTTTACCCATTTCATGGGTTAAGGGTATAAAAACATCAAAATGCAACATAAATTATTTGTGTGAAAAATAAGTTAGAGCTTTGAATTAAATCATATATATATCTTTAACTTATTTTGCTTAATTGAACAAAAGACTTTTACAATTGCTTCAAACAACGAACGATTCTTGGTGTTTATTAAGTTTTCTATTGTATCATCAGCTAACGTATTCAATTCATGCCAGTTACTCACGTCTTGCTTACGTCTTTGGCATAACTGCATAACACTTGACACACAGTCACATAACGCAAACACGCACTTAACTTGGGCAACGTCAAGAACGCAATGAATGCGAATGAACGAATGACGTATGTGCTTGCAATAATTTGGTATTTCAGTTTCATAACACAATTTAACGGTATTGCATGACGCACTCAAGTTTGACATCAGCACATGTTTCTATTTTTGGGCCCAATGCAATCTCAATAAATCTTTGAAAAATAAAAAAGTTTGCTTTGTTGTTGCTCACAGTGCGCAATCCTATTAAAATCACAAATTCTCTCTCAAAGCAAACGTAATTGATACCAAAGGTGAGACGTAAATCAATCACAACTATGTGCCATCTGATGACTAAGTGCTTTGTAGTTGTTTGTCGAGAGAGTCAAGAAATTCATTCCATTTGCAGCGAACTATTGAATGAATGTTAAAGTTAGAGAACACATTTCGTATTGGGTATTCCCATAAAAAATTTTCCATTCCAATTGTTCCCTTACTCGATTTAAGCCCATTAAAGCCAGTTGACAGGCAACTGCCTAACTTTATTGCTGTCCATTGTCCTTGTACAATTAGTATGGTATGTCTTGCACACGACAGACATTACGCCTACAAATAAACCCCTGCCTCCTCCTCCACCTTAAACACACACTCACATTGACAGACCTTGAATATTGCATTGATGACCCCATTTGACCAAACATTTGAGCTGCCAACGGGCAAATATTTTTGGGGTATCAGTAACAACTGTAGATTTGTCTGCTAATTAGCTTCGTTATGTTGATTAATGTCCTGGGCAAACAAATTAACAATTAGGCGTCAATTCAGCCCATTGAAATTGAACTCGTTTTTGAGCTCCGTCTATCGTTGGCAAGAGTAGAGTAACCCAATGCCGAAAAGTCAATTTGCGTTTCGTGTGTTGCATATTAAAATTTTTCGTGAAATAAACCAATTTGGCTGCCAGCAAGCGCATCCGTCACCGCAGACCTGTAACCCCCTCTGGCGGGGTTGGGTTGCGTTGTCTGCGTTCCATCTGCTAGCTGGCTACGTTTTATTGACGTTTGTCATTGTTTGCTTTCAAGTCGCGGTAATTTCAATTCGTAATTGTGTTTTGCGGCCATTTCTAAAGGTAAAATGAAGCTGGTAAATGTAAAAGGTCAACCTGGCAGCTGTGGCTTTCCGTTCTCGATTCTAAAATCAATCAAAAACGGAACAAAAAATGCGCATTGTCGTTTCTTGTTAACGGTATTATGTAGAGCATTCTAATTGCCAGGAAATCGCATGTGCCATAATTAACGAGTTTAAATACAAGCGGATGCGGATGCAATGGCAATGTTACGTATACGCCGTGTTGGCTGCAATCATCGTTGCTCAACTGGCAATTAGATGGCATTAGTCTAAGTGCAAGGTTGCAATTTGACTGAAGTGCCTAAACTAAACTTTAAGCGATACTTGCTGTTCAGTTTTATTTTTGTGTGTTTGGAATGTTTGTGCCTTGTTATGCGAAGGACATGCAGGAGACCTTAAATGTGTTTTGACCCACTTTGTTGCCAACGCAACGGTGCAGCCTTTGTGGAGTAGAAGTTGTAAACCGAGCAGCAAATAGAAAATGTATAAAACGCTTTAACCTTCTAATTGGCAAAAGAAATTTAAATTTTCTATGATTTTTGTGGTTAAAACCAACTTTTGGTATTTGGCATTGATATAAATGGATTCTTTTACATTTAATGAACTTTTGAACTAAAATTCCATGGCTTCTAAGCTGTTTGTTAAATATTCGAAGTAAATAAATAAATAAGTAGCTCACCTTAGCATCCTTAGCGTAATAGAGATGATTACGTTTTAAGCGAAAATAGCGACGACGCCAGCGTTGAAAGGACCAAGTGTGCTTCAGTAGATAGCCCTCCTTAATAATGGACGCCTTGACATGAAAAGACGAGAAGAGGAGAAAATGATAGTAAGTGCCAATGAACAATAACATACTCAATCAAATTTGCCAAGCAATTAGAATGCAACTAAAAGTCATTGGCCAAGAATAATGAGTGCAGTGTCAATTTAAGTCACAAAACAGCTGACACGGAACACACGAAACACACGAACATGGACATGGACATGGACATGGATATAGATGTGTCTCGAGCAATTCTCCAGCGGTATGTCAACATTAATTGGCTGCAGGGATAACAAAAGGCAAGCTGGGTGTGGCATGGCGTCGTCAATGCGACCAGCAATCAATTGAGCAAACAAAGGACAATCACAACATGACACACACACACGCACACGCACACACATATATATAGTCACCTCGTTGGCCGTTGGTCTTTTATTTGAGTTTGCTGCGCTTGCAATTTATGTTTACTCACTGAATATGAAAGTGCGAATAAGCGTCAAGCAATTTGCTGTTCACAATTGTCCCAATGAGTCGGGTTGAGTTCAATTATATATTGACATATAAATCGTTTCATTACAATTTGATGACAATTTTGATGACCATTTACGAAACCCACAAACACAATCACACATAATTTTATTTCATTTGCCGTCAATTGGCCTTGCCCAAAAGGGCAATGTAATTTGCCATGGCTAACACAAATGCGTTCACAAATAATAACAGTCAATGCAATTCCTGAACAACAAATCGAAAATGCATCACAATTGCATTTGTATGTTGTTATTGTTGACATCCTTTCAAAACGGAAACGGAAATGTTTGCTTTTCTGCATTTCGAATTAATGTTTTGGCCTTGAGACTGCAAGCTGTTCAACTGCTTGACTTGGTTGCTTTAACAAGTGTTTCGGCCATGAAAAGTGTTTGAGAAAATTGTAAAATGAAATTAAAATGAATGCATACAAACATCAGTTATATGTCCTTTATGCGTTTGTAATGAGTAAAACTTTCGTATCAAAATGTTTTCAAATGGAAAATTTGTAAAGTAGATTTTCATTAAAAATTTTAAAAACATTTCTCCTTAACCATTTGTACAACTCACAATTTAATCCTGAAATAAGTTTGACCAACAGTGATTGACCTAAAAGAAAGTTTTAAAATTGTGCAAAGCTTTTGTGCTTCAGTTAACTTTGTTGCCATGATTAATTAACAAAACTTTGATGAAACATTTAACCGGCTTTTTAATTATCTCCATTTTCATTCAGAGGTCCAGTTCTCTATATTAATCCGTATTATGTTCAACACTTTGATTATTTTACCTTTTACGCTTATAGCTTTTCATTATAAAAGTCATTGCTCTAGGGCATTATGTATTATTTCCCATTTCGTTGATTTATTGCTGACATTTATCATAAAAAATATGAATTCCAATTTTTATATCCTCAAAGATTATATTGCTGCTTGTCAATATGAATAAGTCAATGCTGGGTTGAATGAACTCAAAAGTTATTCGGATGCCCGCAAGCGAGATTGCAAAGTTAATATTATGTAAACCGTATCCCGCCCCCGGCCCCTGTCCCCTCTCTTTTTGTTGCTCTTTATCTTTTTTGTGTGTGGGCAGTTTTAGTTTAACTAAAAATCAAAGTTTTTGCTGGTCTTCGTCTCAGATCAGATCACATCAATCAATCATTTTTTCATTGGCCACGCACACAATGGGCTATCATGTGCCAAATCAGGCAACATCACGTATACGCCATGTTGTTGCCAAGGGATGGTACAACAAAGTCAACGAACACAACGAGCTTCATGATGATAAATTTGAAATTTTTCGTTAGACGGTTATTGATTTTAAGTTAATGTGGCCAAGTAAAAAAAAAAAAAAAATAAAAGCCGGTCCCTGTCATGGATACACGAACCACATCCATATATACGTTCCAGTTACGACGAGTTTGCGTTTGTTGTTGCGTGCTGACTCTCCCACAAACACACACACACACACACATGTGTGTGTATAACGTAAACATAGCGTAAACATTTATACCCTGACTTATTTTGTCTTTTGCTCGCTTTGATTATTATTTCAACTTACGCTTTGCTGTGTTATTTATTATAAGCACATGCTTTCATTTCGTATTTCCACTGATTCTTCTTGGATATTCGCATTCGGCGTTTTATTTACGAACGGGCAAGACAAAGCGTAACATTAAATTATATCAAACTGGAAATTATATATGAAATTGCTTTAGCAGTCACGTGAGCTGAGCCGCAGCCAATTGCCTGTGTAAATAGTCGTAAATATTTTAGACGGCGCCAAAGTTTCCTATGCAATTACACACAGAGACACACACACACACCCATACACACACAACATACATATCCTCACACATCTCGTTGCTGTGTACGTATGTATTTGTGTATGGATGTCTGTGTCTGAGACACTTGTGTGTGTCTTGAGGATATTGCGGTAAGTCTACAAGTGGCAGACAATGTGCCACAACAATAACACGACTTTTGAGTCTTTTGCAAAGCCAAAAGGGGGCCTGAATGCTGATGTTTTTTTTCCCAGCGTTTTTTTGCGTTTTGTTTTAAATGGTTGACATAGAATTACAGTACAAAAAAAGAGATCTTAAGAGTAAACATAGAAAAGTTCAAGTCACATTTCACAAATTGTTTTTTAGTATCATATTGCGATTAAGCGAAACATTAATAGAAATGCATTAAAAAAGCTCTGTTCATGACCTATTTCCCATTGCTGCTAAGTGTATTGAGTAACGCCATTGTTTAATTGTCACCTGTAATACCACAATACAATTATTTTCCATTGTTGTATCCTTGCTACTCCCCTGATTGTATGATTGTACCCGCATACTAACATACACACAAACACGTATATACGTAAGTAATGGGGCTTGTGTTTCATATGCATGCAGTTGTTCCTCTTGTTGTTGTTCTTGGCGGCACACGCGACCATCAGACATTAAGGAGCTATTGTTTAGCGTCGCACATTGTTTTGTGTGTTTTGACATATGTAAAACTCACACTCCCACTCCCACCGCACAGCCCCCCCCCAGAAAAGCACTCACATGAAACGCGCTTAATAGTAGTATAGAACATGGCTCCGCTCATGGGGCACTTGACTGCAGCTTGTCACAATCAGGCTAATGTACTTTGTGGGTTCACAAGACAAAGTACCAACAAAAAAGGAACAAAAAAACAAAAATAAAACCGAAAGGGATATGAAAACAAATAGATTACGACTCTAACTTGTGAGGCAGCCAAGTCGAATGATAAATGCGCTAAATTTCAGCACAAATTGTGGCGGGAAAACCCACGAGGAATTGAAAAGGGTTGTCACTGGGTTAGTAATAATATAACTTGTATCATTATACATATACATATACATATATACAAACATATATATATGGCGAATATTCCAATTATAAATTGTAGATATTCGCGTCTAGTTAGTTCGCGCATAGCCATAAATAATAGGCGAGAGCGAACTTTAAAAAGGACATAGAAGAAAATTAACCCTAAGTCGAAAGTGTAACGATGCGTATGATTAACATCAAATGGTCTTATTATTCATACGACGCGTTGTCCGCCCAACGCTCTAACAAAAGGCAATGAATGGCAACGCACAGACACAAGCACCGTGGGTAACAGGAATAACTTAATTAAGTCGCTCGTTTGGTTTCGAATGCTGCTGCCCCTGTTGCATTTACAGGTTTTCGCAAATTTCCGTTTCTTTCCTTCGTTCCATCTTTCCTTCCTTTTTGTATTTTGTACAACGCTTTTGGTTTTGCAACTATGGCAACTTTTAATTAAAAAAGAAAAACATATAACGACTTGATTTTTTTAGACAATTTATTTAGATTTTTTCTTTTGATTCGCGCTAATTAATTTGGATTTTTCTTTCTTCCTTTCTTGGCCGCCTAATTACATGTATAGTGAAAATTAATATATAATTGAAAAAGGATATTAAAGCATACCTAAAATTTTAAGGGCAACTAAAAAATATATTAATAAAAATACACACAAAAATGAATTTTTCATATATATTATATACACTTAAAATCTAGTACTCATTTGCTAAATCGTTAAACAAAGTTCGCTCTGCTTAGTTAATGGCCAAGGCAATCGCTCGCTCTGTTTATATAGATTAGTTGACCCTTGACCTAAGGCCTCGAGTCTCATAATGCGCCGGCAATGCAATATAGAAGTAAGAGTCCTCCACGTACGTACTATATCCTGTAACAGTTGGAGCACGTTTGCTTATGCCACCATTAAAATATTTACTAACCACTTGAACCCAACAACTGTGAGCTGACCTTTTCAAGAGCACAACACAAACACAACACCAACAACAGCAACAAAAATCACAAACACTCCACAAAGCCAGCAACGGACAGTCAGTCCCCACCACCTCTCCATCGCATATCCTGTCATGAGTGCGTCTGCATGGCAGGGCATGTAACTTCCGCTCCAGAAACTTTGCTGCTGCTGTCGCGCCCCACTACATGACAACATAGGCCATAGACGCAAAAGAGAACGAAGGCCGCAACAGGATAATCAACAACATCGACCAATTCAGAGTTTCTTTCAATGAGTGTTGTACTCTTTATCTATCTATCCAAGCAATACTAACAAATTTATTATATTTAAAGTGTATTTTTTTCCAGTCAAGTTTCGTGTTTGTGTCGTGCTGGGAAAAATAAAAATTGCGACACGCTGACATTGCCAAGAGTCTAAAAATAATTACCAGATTGTTGCTGCGCTTGAGATTGCCGCTGTTGTGGTTAATGGACATACGTCTATGAAATATACGGGCCGGCTCCAATTCAATTTCCGACTCTGAGTCAGATTCGTCGCCAACATCGCGACTACGGCTTATCGAAATGATCGGAATGATGGGCACCGGGGATACGCTGCCAGAGCTGCAGGCGCTGCTCAGGCCGCTGCTCAGACTGCGCTGTCGCGGACTCAGGCCGTCCACGTGCAGTGTGTTGGGCTTCAAGAAGTTGGACATTGTTTAGCTTTTAGTTTGTTTGTTGCTCGGTTGCTCGGTTGTTGCTTTGTTAAAATTCTTTTAGCATGCTGCCAGGCAAATTTCACGTTGCACGTTTCACTTTTTTCACGTTGAACGCTTTATGATTTTTTTTTTTATCCGTCACGTTGCCGTTGCTGTCACGAGCGCTTATATAAAAGAACCCTTTGTAGAGTAGCCGCCAAGTAGCCGCAGGTGGCCGTTTGTTCTGCTGCTGCTGCTGCTGTTGCTGCTGCTTCCCATGCTGCGCTTGCTGCTTATGTAAAAAAAAAATTCTGCACACTTTGGCACTCACACGCACGCACATACAAAACGGTAGAGCTATTCTCACATACACACGCTCACACAGACATTCACATACAGGACACGCCTCCCATTTCCTGTTGAGCTGTTTTAACTGACAGTTATTATTCGTTATTTCGTTGCTTACGCTTATTAACGTACGTTTATGTCTATTAAATTTATATGATAGTTTGTATAAGTTTACGCTATTATTGCAATAACAATAAAATACCACATAAAATGCCTGCTCATTAACAATTTGAATATACGTATGTATATGTAGTTGATATATATATGTATAAGTTTCTTTAATAGATTTAATTAGGCAACACTAACTAGTTTATAATTGGAAAAAGCCATTTAACTAATGCACACACACTCACTTTTTAGCTACATTTAGAAAAAACACTAGCAAAATTGTACGTACACAAAAAACAGTTCACAGATACAGTTACATATACACATATTAACAATAACATTATATTAATTGAATAGTTATTGTATTCTTTTCGTTTTTTTTTTTTTAAGTGAATATACAAAAGCCAATGCCGCTGGAAATTATTGTTAAATTTTGTGCTTTGCTTTGAGCTTATTTCTTTCTTTCCGCTGGGGGCCCGACTATCAACTGCGAGCTAACGCTGAGCCGCGCGGCGTTCTGAATGAGACGGCAACCCTCACTGCTGGAGGCCAGCGAGTGTGGCATAGAGTTTAGCCTGCTAGCACCAGAAGCGGGCGCCGTTATCCTCTCAGGGTTGTCAGCCATATAAAATATATCTTATATCAAAAACACAAATTGATTATATGCAAATAGTAAAAGTTAACTTCAAGTCTACAATGTAGAAAATTGCATGAATTTTAAATGTAAGATTATTTAACAATAAATAAATAACAAAGCAATAAAGCAATAAATCAAACTTACTGTTTTCATTGCAGTCTTTAGTTGAAAATTTAAGAGTGTTCGACAACTCTGCGCGGTGAGAGCGCAATAGCCTTCAACCAACAAGTTTTTTGTGCTCTCTGCTTTTGTAAAACTTTCTCACAGGATAGCAAGCCCCCGCCCAAGTTTATCTGTGTTTTCCACTCTTACAAGCTAGAAAGAAGCTTTAAAAGCGACCGCCAAATCGAAGCTCTCACCGTTACAAATGAAGCGAGCAAAACAAAAAAACGCAAACGAAATTATATGCATAGCGCAGATAACAACAAAGTAAACAGCAAAGCCCACATGACAGCGAGAGAGAGAGAGTGAGAGTGAAAGAGAAAAAGTGTAAAGTATTAGCGGTGCGGGTGCAAAGCAAGTCACAAGCCGCTAGGCTGACTGAGTAAAAGATTTATTTTTTATTTTTTCTTGTTGTTCACTTTTTCCGGTATTGCGCTTTGCTTTGGCTTTCGTTATTTACTTGACAGTCGACTTTGGGAATAGGCAGCGTTCTTGTTGATATTGTTGTTGTTTTGAGACTAACACATCCCGTCGGGCATTACTCTTTACGCATGGTTGCAGTTCTTCAAGAAAACTTTGTGTATGTTATGCTGGCTCTGCACCTGTGTGTGTATGTGTGTGCTGGTACCTTTGTGTATTTATTGTATTACATATTAAAGGACGTTATTTTTATTTGCTTTTCATTTGTTGCGTTAGCTTACAGCAAAAAGTTTTGAATGTCAGTTAAATTTTAAAAATAGTCATCGTGTTTTAGAGAAATATTCGTAAACTGTACCTAATCTTCTCATATAAGAAATATTTGATTGTTAATGTTAGAAATTTGTCATATGCACCTTATAGCATATGCACCTAAAATTAATTTTGAATGATACTTGACTTATTTCATCAACAAATAGTTTTAAATTTCCTATTAAAATTATTTATTTTTATATGACCTCTCAAAGTATGTTGCATTAATTAGTTTCAAATCAACTTAGCAAATGCACCAACCATATTCCTGTGGTGAATGCACATTCACCTTTCATCCATATTATCACCATAGCCATAGCCATAGGTTCGGTGCCTAAAAAATATCTAATTCAACCTTAAAGTAACAATTCCGTTTACTGTGCACACAAAGATATTTAATTTAATTGTTAGTTTCTAAGATATCGTACTCGGTGAAGCTATCAAAGACCCAATCATAATGATCATTAATACTTTGCTTTCTCAAGCCCTGTTAGAGTGGAAGAAAACATTGATGGCCATAAATCCTACTTTATCCCAAAACTCAACTTACACATGACGAAGGCGAACGGCATCGCCGAAATCGCATACATTGCCTGCCCGGTGTCTTAAAGTCGTCTTGCATGAACTCATAGAGAGTCGGCTGGAGCAGAATACCACCCCAGTTTTTGGGTACTGGCAGCTCCTCCTTCTCCTCCTGCTGCTGCGGCGACTTGCCAAAGATCCAGTCATAAAAATCCATAATCAAGGATTGTTTCTGGTTCTTAATGCCATTCATGCCAAGCTGCACCTCTCGTGGATACCGAGCAAACTGGAGCTTTTCCTGCAGAGCACTCACACCCCTAACAACTCCAGAGACATGAACACTCCGTCCCACCTGCGGCCAGTGGAATAGCACCGACGCATTCGTATTCTTACTAATCTCACCCGCCACGCGACTGCCCAACGTCGTATAGAACGTCAACCCGGAGGCATTGATCTGTTCGATGTTGGTCATTCGGGCGACGGGCTTCTTCGCTGCATCCACTGTGGCCAGACAGGCAACACGCGGCTGGGAATCCGGTGCAACATTCTGTGCCCCCACTAGCCATTGCTTCAGTATGTAATGCGGTTCTTGACTCGCAACGTGTCTATTCTGCTTCAAAGGTTCCTCTGCTCCTCGAGCTGTAGCGACAATACGCTGCAAGCAGTGTTGGAAACGGGGTGTCTGTAATTGTCTCGATATTGCGACACCCCGCAGCCTCTGTTGAAGAGCTTGGCCCAGTCTCATACAGCAAAAATTTAGATTTTAACATGCCTTAAACTTAATAACAAATCATTCTGAAGGTTTAATTTCATTTCGTGACATTTTAATATTTCTTAAAACTATTTTCATTTGCAAACTTTAACAGCTTTCTATTTCACAAACATATTTTTGGAAGACATAACAAATGCGTAGCAGTTAGTTCAATTTAAGGCGCCAATCGCTCATAGATCCAACCATTATCGCCGGCATGAATTAACTTGCCATCAACTTCGGTGCCGACTCCAGAGCCACGTCGAAATCGTATGCGATCGTGAAGGCGATCTGTTTGTCCCTGCCAGAACTCGATGGTAGAGGGTCGCACCAGATAGCCACCCCAATTGGGCAGGGGCACTTCGCCATCTGGGCCTAGTTTCTCCTTAATGCCGGCCTCCACTTCGTCTAGGTAGCTGCGCGAGGGAATGGGTTTACTTTGCGGACTGGCGGCTGCACCTATTTGGCTGGCGCGTGGACGCTCGTGGAAGTATTTGAGGGATGCTTCCTGTGGTATCTTCTCGGCGACGCCTTCAATGCGAACACTGCGGCGAAGGGGCATCCAATAGATGGCAATTGCCACATTTGAGTTGCATGCAATGTCCTCTGCCTTGCGGCTGGCGTAGTTGGTAAAGAATGTAAAGCCCTCGGCGGTGGCCTCCTTGACCAATACAAAGCGATTTGAGGGTTTTCCTGTTGCATCCACTGTGGCCAAAGCGGCAGCATTTGGTTCAATGATCTCTTTGGTGTTTAAGGCATCAGTCAGCCAGTCGCGAAATACACAAAATGGATCTTTGACTTTAATGTTCTGTTCCAGAAAAGCATCCTTGCGTTCGTTGTATTTCATGCGCAGGGCTAAAGGGTTATTAATATTAATTTTCTGATTCCAAAGATCGATTTTAACTTACAAGAAAGCTGCTCAATGGATGCCGTCGCTTGGCTCATTTTGCGTACAGTTTGTAGCAGTCTCACTGTGTTTTAGGTTGTGCAAGTAATTAGTTAGGTTTGGGTTTGAGATAAAGTAAAAGACACGTACTCGTTGAAGGTCGAATAAGATTGTTTAACTAAAGTACCTTGTTTATTAGTTACTGCAATCTTTTGACAATGCTGAACAGCTGTTTGCTACAGCGTACGGCGCTGCCAGACTGTTAGAATAAGATAGCTAAGCAACAATAAAAAATACCAAAAGTCACAAGCAAGTGCTCAACGGTTGAGATGATGTGGCGGTTGCGTTTTGTATTAAATTGTCATATGCTATTATTTTGTGTCTTTATTGTGTATGTAAGAACATCAAGTCGTGTATTTATGCAGTATGGCAGCACTTTAAGAAATGGTGAACATAAACAAAGCGAACACCCTGATGAGAGAGAGAACGAGCGCTCGTTGTTTGGTATTGTTGCTCTTGTTTGCTTTCGTATCTTCCGCTATTGGCATTCGTCCTGTGCTGTTTGCGACTAAGGCTCAGAACAAATTCAACACGAGTGGCTGCTGGACGTGTGCGAAAGCAAAGCGAATCGAGTGCGGAGCGCAAGCGAGAATTTATAGAGAAAGGCTGAAGCGCGGCATACACAAATATACTCACACACACCCACACAGCCAAAAGCGAGTTAACAAAACAAAAATAAATTGTATTTCGAAAAGCAAGCAAAAAAGTTAAGATCCTATCTTAATTACAGTTATTTTTAGTAGTAACGCACGGTTATTATTGTGCTCGGTGCGTGCAGAAAACGTTTTCGCAAAACTAGGTTAACAACAACGGGGACCCGAGTGAGGTTTTGCGAATTAATTTTGGAGGTCGGTCGGTGAAAAGCGTTTTTAGTAGTGAAAAAAACGTTGCAGACGTTGGCTGCATGTGTGTATGCGGCAGGAGAGCAGTGAAAAAATGCAGTGCGGCAGTAAAAGCAAAAACGAAGAAAATCAAATGGCTTGATAGGCAAACAAATATTTAACATTTCAATACAATTGGAACCACACACAAACACACACAAAACAAAGAAAACGAACGTGATATTTTTTACAAAACTGTCGCCCAATTTTAGCGCAGTACAACAAAATACACAAAAACACAGATACACACACAGACACACACACAAGAAACATATATAGCAATATATGCCCATTGAGTGCCTTATATCATTTGATAATAATCCACAAGGTGTCTACTATGCCGGACAAGAGTTATCTGGCGTTGTTGATCTTACCGTCGATGCCAACAAGCGCATTAAAGGTAAGTTTCCGCACCCGGACCCACTCCCTGTTCTATTTTTAAATTCTATTTTCCTATATGACTCACGGGGCGTATGAGTAATGTGCCCTGTTCACATTTTCCATTTTCGTGGCAATATACAATATAAATTGTCGAAGGACACGCGCCTGTTCTCCTTATTATTAAATTTTATATGCGCACCCCACCGAACTTAACCACCCAAAATAATTGTCGCCATTTTGAATGTGCTATGCAATTAATTGTTGCCGCTGCTGTTTTTGTTGTTGTTGTTGCTGCTGTCGCATGTCCCTGCTGAGTTGACCAGCTCGTTACAGTTGTTTATCTGCTACACAGTTAGAGGCTAGCCTCTTTTTTTCGTTCTTTTTTATTTCTTTATTTTGTTTTCATTTTCCACTCGGTTGTTGCTGTTGCCATTTTGTGTGGCGTCTGTTTTGGCATGCCGCCATTTTTATTTATCCATGAACTCGTTTAAGGCGTGGTAAGTGCAAACCGGTTTTTTTTTTCATAGTTGTTGCTGTTGTTGTTGCAGTTGCTGTAGATGATGACGATAAAGTTGTCCGTGTGCATTGCATTTTCATTTTGTGGTAATATGTTGTCTGCTCTGACAATTTGTACGCTCTGGGAATGGGAAAAACATATATTAACAGTGAAAAATAATGGAATTGAATTAAAACGAATACTTGAATAAATAATAAACACGTTTAGTGGTCAATGTTTAATTGTCCTTTGTTGTTTGGTTACGAAGTATTAATTAAATAAAAAGCTTTTCCAGTTTTTTTTTTATCATTAAATATCTTTGCACTTAAATGTCACTTTCCTTATTCATTACAGCGCCACTATGTACATACTAAATCATATTCATATCTCAGATTACACACCCCTCATAAACGTGAACTGTTTGAAATAAAGCACATGTCATCTATGGTAACTTCTAACTTATCTAACTCATATTTATATTATAAGATTGAATTTCGATATTTTATGTGTTATCTGTTGTTTGACACAAACATTTTGAATATCCTTAAGGCAATATAGAGTAAATTTACATATTTTCGCTCTCATGCAGGCATTCATGTCACCGTTAGCGGTTATGCCAAGATACGCTGGATAAAAAAGGGATATCCGCGGGACAGCGAACGCGCCATGTGCCGTGCCTATCGATCGTATTTGTCATCGAGATCGTATGTACTTGGCTCGTGTGCGGGAAACTCGTGCATCGACTGGCTCGCCGGTGAATATTCGTACACGTTTCATGTCATACTGCCCGACAATCTGCCGACATCGTTTGACGGCAAGTATGGCCAGATACACTATGAGATTATAACGACGATTGAGCGAATGGGTCGCTATCCGAAAGTGTTCAAGCTGCCATTTACCGTGATACAACCATTGGACCTAAATGCCGATGCCATTTACAGAGTAAATAGTTAACAACTGGTTCTTCGAAAATCCTTTCTATATTCTTAGTGACTTTTTCAGGTGCCGCTGGAGATATTAGATCGCAAGCGTTTCTGGAGCTTTTGCTGTCCAACGGGGCCGTTAACCGTTAAATTCTCAACACCTTACTGCGGCTATGCGCCCGGCCAAAAGATCCATTTCGTGCTGTACATAAACAACGAGTCATCGATCGATATAACCGAATGCGAGGTGAAGCTGAAGCAGGAAGTCAGCTATGAATCGCATGATCCGCAACACGAGTATCGCTATGATAAGCATCTGATTGCCTTAAAACAGTTCGGCAATGTGTTGCGCTGGTCGAGAAAGGTATATCGAGGGTATTTGGATCTGCCCTCGATACCGCCCACATCGGTGAAGCCAACCTGCCCCATTAGCGTTAACTATTCAATTAAGATCATTGTGAATCCAACCGAGTTTCACTGGAAGCTGAAACTCAAAATACCACTGACCATCGGTAGCATACCCATCATGGATGGACCCGATGCTCTGTTGCGTTTCAATCGCCAGCAGCAACAGCATCAAGTAGTTAGCCAACATTTACAATTGTCCACGCAAGAGACTCAAAGGCCGCGACCCGAACAGCGACGCCCACACGCCAATACCAGCTGCAGCAGCAGCAACAACAACAATCAGGCAATGCTGCAACAACGTTCGGGTGCAACAATGCCGAGCCAACCGAGTCCCTCGACAACGCCAACGCCAACGACTGCCGCCCTGAGGCCCATGGCCACCATGCCAGCAATATTAGTGACAAGCGATAGCGATAGTCCCCCAGATTATATACCCATGAGTAAGAGCGAATCAAAACCCAAATCTCAATTTTTAATATCTTTCTGATGAATATTTTCTATATGTATGCACAGTGCCGCCCTCGTATGAAGATGCCATGGCTCTGAGCGAAAAATTTAGTGATGATATTGAATTCTTGACAAATGTTAGCATGAGCAGCATTATGTCCGCTCAGGGCGATGTAACAACAAGTGAGCGTGAGCCCTTTAAACCGCGTTACCCGGTCTATTACGATTATGAGACACCGACCATACCGCCCGGTAGTGATGATTCCACTGAATCCGACACATAAAACCCAAATTGTTACCAATAATACCAAAAAAAAACAAAAACACCAGAGACTTAAAAAAAAAAAACAAAAAAAAAACACTAAAAAAAGAAATGAATTCTAAAGCAAAGCAAAAGCTTAAAACAAATTGAATGGCTGAGTGGCATTTTATTCCTATTTCTTCATTTTATTCCTTTCCATTTCAAGTAGTTAGATACAATTTTTATATATCTATATACATATATAAGCTCAAGAACTGCAAAGTGTTGGTTTTAAAGATGTTGCCTTATCCTAGTCCGATAACTGTGTGGTCTGTAAACTGTTTATAGCTTAAGTGTTTCTCCGGTGAAATGTCGTTAAAGTTGTCCTTTAGAATTAAAAATTTGGTTTTTCTGTTGTGGAGAAAATGCTTGAAAGTCTGTTTCTGTTTGTCCCGTCGTTTTTCTAGAATCAACATTTGTCCGCTTTTTATTTCATTCATACTTCTAAAAATGTCAACGCTTTGCAGTTCATATTGAATAATATTAATTCCATATTAATAAATTGAAAACTGCACGTCATTTATTATATATTCCAAAAGTATTTTTAAATCATAAGTATTTCTGCTGTGTTGCTGTTTTTATTCATTAAACACTTTCAAATTATATATTCAAAAGTATATTTAATAAAATTACAATACCATATATTGAGATTTATGTAATTTGTGCTTAGCTATTAAGTTTACAACATAATTTAAAAATATTTATTTACAAAATGTTTATTCAAACTATATTCAAATTCATAAAGTAGTTTGCATTTTTCTCAAAAAAAAAAACTTACTTCTAGTTTTAAGCCAAAGCCAAGGGTTTCACAATCATACTTAAATTGTAAATTTGTTCTCTTATTACTGCTCCCCCCACCTTTCCCATATACATGCAACGTTTTGCCTGATTCCAACAACCAACAACAGAGACGCTCTACAGTGAATCCTCCAATACACAATATCGCTTCGACATGCAGCAGGAAACGGTCTCGGCAACGGATGAGGATGCGAATAATCTGAACTGCGAGAAGAAATGATTAATGGCTGCATAGAGAGGAACCGAGAGCAGAAACCAACAACAATTTACATATTTAACCAAAATCAAAAGAATAATATTGAAAACATTTAAAAATCATCATGGCGCGAATATAGCTTTTAAGTCTGATCTAAAGTTTCACTTATGATGTATACTATTTTGTTATATGTTACCTTGAAAACTTTTACCTCTTTTTTGAGTACTTTTAATTGCTTCTCCAACTTTACTTTTAATTGCATTTGCTTTTAAGTTATTATTTTCAAAACTAACGTTTCCTAAAATATTTTTTATCTTTCAATCATTTGAATAAAGCAATTTTTGCAGCATACGATATACTTAATTATACATAATAATAATAATAAACGCAATAAATGCGATCTTAGTAAACTTTTAGAATTAAGCAAAAAAAAAATAAAAATAAATAAATAACAATTTGCACAATTTTACCAACAAAACAAAATTAACATTTTCAAATATTTATAATGTCTATAAAAAATTTACACAACACTACAATTAGCAAAGAACCTCTATTTATATTTATAATTGATTTTATGTCCAATCATAACTAATTTAGTGTAATTCTGAATATATATACGTATTTGTATTGTATTACATTATGTCATCATCAAATTATCTAATTTTAGTTAACATATTAAATCTATTTCTAAATCTATATTTACGAATTCATGTATTCTTCCCCCGATTTGAAAGCAGTCTAACCAGATATACTCTTAAGAAATACTCTGTCTTCAATTAATTCAAAATAAATACACAAAAAGGAACAATATATATATATATATATAATATATAATTATATGTACACCAAAAGGCCGTGAATTTTATTTCTCGCAATATAATAACGTAACGAATTTTTGCATGCAAGTAAGCTCGATGACCTGTTAAGACCTGATTTGAAGCTTGTGTTTGGTTGGGTAAGTTAAGTACTTGTTCATGAAAACAAGTGAACATATTTATAATGAACTTATAATAACTTTTTTTTTGGTCATACGCATTATGTGAGATGACAAAAAAATATATAAATGAATATATAGCAGGTTGAAGTTTTCGATTTAATAAGGGAAATTTAAAGATAAGGTGTAGGTGGTAGATACGGGGTATCCAATGATCTGTATTATAAAAATAGTTAGTATTTTATTTTTAAATTTGCATTTTGGTAGTGTTATATGCTTTTTAAGTATTTGTGTCGCAATTTAAAAAGGCTTTTAAGCAATTTCATGCTCTATGAGCAGTATAATAACTTCAACAATCATTTAGACAGAGTATAGACTAGTGTCATACTTTAGTCCAGGACGTATTTGTGTACAGTTTTTGTTGTTTCGCTTTTACGATTTTTCTTTTAGTTCCTAACTTTAGGCCATACAAACTGGCACGAGTTGTGGCTTAGCAATTCCTTTTTTCCCGAAGTGAAAAACAGGCAAAAGCATATTAGAACCTGTTTGTTTAGCCTCAATCAGGTTGGCAACACAACAGGTTGTTGTTGTACATTTATAAAAAGCAGAGAGTGTGATTATCATAGACTTTGGGATTAGGACAGAAAAATAATCATAACAGTAAAAAAACAAAATATACTTATAAATAAAACTCAGTGAACTAAGGCGCTTGTCGTAAACTCAATTTATCTTTATATCATGGCAAGAACACATTTCGTAAACAATTGAAGCAAAACAATTGACAAAGTTGCCGCGGGACGGTTTTTTGTTTTTGTTACTGTTTGAGGTATTGCTTGAGTCGTTTGTCGTTTTTGCTGTGGTTGTCACTTGCTCGCCGTCGCTTGAGCAGTTCACATTTGTATTTTATCGCGTGCCTGAGATAAGTTGATGAAAATTATAGTGAACATACCCTGTAATTTGCCATAACGATGCACATCAATTGCCTATTTAATTTATCGCGCGCATCGGCAGTTTATTACACTGGCGAACAAGTTGCAGGTAGTTTTACCTTGACTGTTAGCAAAAAGAAGCCGTTGGAGGTGGAATGTGAGTTTTGTGATTACTTTTTTGTATATCGTATATTTTTAAAAAGAGGTTCATAAAATTTTAAAAGTGTCATTTCGATTATATTATACATACTATCCTGATCAAAACGAAGAGACATATCTGTTTGTTAGGATTGTGTATTATATAGATAGTGACTCTAGCTATAAGAGTGCTTAATTGAAGAATGAATAATAAAATCTTATTTTATTCACTCATTAACTTATAAATTTGCTAGCTTAAGATTCATTCGAGTGGAAAAAACAAGGAGACTATTAAAGAAACTATTTTGTTTATTGTATGAATTGAAAAAAAAATAGCTCAAGGTCTTAAACAAACAAGGAAACTATTATAAAAACTGTGTTTTATTGTGTGAATTAAAGAAAAATTACTTAAGAGATACAAAGATACAAAGTAAAATCGCATCAATGTCGAAGTAAGTAAAACTAATGAGTATATTCTTAGGGTATTTCCTAGTCACTACATTTGAAATCAATCACGTTTTATACATTTGACATTAAACTGATAAGATAGTCAACACTACAATTTATCAATCGTTCGCCTCTCACCTTGTAGCACTCAGCATCAGTTTGTTGGGCCACAGCAATGTCAGCTGGCAGGAAAAGCAAAAATGCTTGCCACAAATAGAACACAATGATAGCACAGCGATCGATGAGCCACAATATTTGAAGTTTGAGACCAACAAGACACACTTGCAGCAGACGCAACAGCTGTTCCTAACCATGATGGTGCCGGCGGGCAGCACGCAAAGTTGCAACTTTCAATTTGAGGTGCCAAGTGTGTTGCCCGGCAGCTGCCGCTTGCCACTGGGTTCCACAAGCTATATGCTGCAAGTGTGTCTGCAACGGCGTGGCAAGCATGATAAATGCTTTCAGCAACGATTGACCATTAGAAATCGCATGGAATTTATTGACTTGCAACCAGTAAGCAGTTCAACTGCCACATTGCAACTGAGCTTGCTACGCAGCGTTTATGTGCCTGGACAACGTGTTGCATATCAATTGGAATCAACAATGCCTGCCTCATATATAACACGTCTCTATCAATCTATTACCTATCAGAGTCAACAACCTACAATTAAGTCCAAGCAGGTGTTAAGAGTTCTGGATGAGAGCTGTGATTTGGCTGCTGCACTGCATCTGCCTTTAACTATACCCATTATGAGTCAATTAGCTGGAGAGCATATTGAAATTGCTTACTTCCTAGAGACGCAAAGCAGCTGCAGTGAATCATTGCGTTTGCCTTTGTTTGTTGGCACAGTGGCGCCACCTGTTGAGTTAATAGAATCTGCCAAAGATATTTTAGCTTATGGATTTGTTAATTTGGGTAAGTAAAGTTTCTAAATCTTCTTCGAAATACATAAAAATTAAAACATTTTAATACTGTCTAAAAAGTCATGTTACTATTTCTTCCCTAGAAAAATATATTATTTCTGAAAGTTATTGATTTAAAATTTTATATTTCTAGACTTTGTACGTTATTTCTAGAAAGAGCATTTCGAATACGCAAACTAAAACTACTTTCATATTTAATCTTGTATTATTTCAGCTTTGTGTGAAAATGATTTAATAATTTCATCTGTCAGTCAACGACTGCCACACAGCTGTTCCCGGGAATTGAATACTCCAAGTGTTACCCGGCCTGGCGAACACCTCAAATTGTTGCGGCGCCAGAAGAAACATTCGTACGTGCGTTTAGCCTTGCGCTATTGCTATAAAAGTCTGTTACCCGCTAAATAGATTCATTTCAACTAATAACAAAAAGTATGTACATACGTGCAGGTCGAAGTCTTTAAATAACTCTGCACTTTTGATTAGGTAAAAAACACAGGGAGAGAAAAAAGTTAAAAAATACTTTCGCTTGATAAAAAAATGTATTATCTGTACGTATTTCAAGCAAAAAAAAAAAAACAAAGTTTTAATTTCCTTATCCAGTTTATATTTATGATATGATATTTAGCTGGAAATTTAAATAATGTTTTTTCAATAAGTTTATAATAATAAAAATATTAAGAACAACATTTTGTTTTATTTTATATCTATGAAAAGACTTAATAGCAAATCAATTAAAAATTGAATAAAAAGAAAATCTTATAACATTTAAATATTTTGTTAACTCATTATTGGTAAAAAAACATTGCCAACCAAAGAACATTGTTAACATAAGGTTTAACTACTGAGAAATTTAATCGTAATTATTCCAAAATGCTTCCATAAATAAACCATAACCGATGACGCCTTTGTTGTAGCTTCCTAATGATGTTATGAAGCCATATAATTGAGGAACGGGTCAAGGCGATGTCATTGCCACAATTATCTACAGTAAATAAAGCGAACTGTGTGCGTGGGTTGCCATTGTGAAACCGAAAAAATGTGCCACACAACAAGTGCTCAATGGTGCAGTTAAATTTGTAATTTGTTGCCACATTATGTGGTAACCACGGAGCCTAGCTAAATGCTTTTTTGTATAATTCATTTAAATCAAATGCGCGAACTTTGGGGCAGCGTTTATTGCCGCCAAAAATACAAGTTGACAGTTTAGGCCAGAGAAGAAAATATGGAAAACAAGAGAAACAATATAAAAATAAAAAAAAATAAGAATTCACACAACGTTGCTGACCTCGCGTCACCGTTTTTGTATTTCCTCGTTATTTTACATAGTAAACACATGTATATAATTTGGGGGTTATTTTTACGTGGCATCGTGGCAAACAAAGAAACCGAAAGGGGCCAAGCAACAAAGCGTTGTTGCTCCATTTGGTAAAGTTTTCGCATTGAAATATTAGACCAGAAGCAGACAGTAGACGGTTACACAGACGCAAGGCGCCAACTTATTGATTTCGTCTCCCCGCCCTTCTGCTTGACAAAAGCGAAAGCCAACCAAACCACACACGGATGCTGTGTTCAAGCTAGAGACAGAGAGAGAGCGCGAGAGAGAGTGTGAGTGAGAAAGAAAGAGAGGCAGAGGAACGCACAGACGCACAACAAAGGAGCTCAGTGCGCGTCTGGCTGTGCCAAAGTTCAGTTGAGTTTTAATTCGGTCCTGTTTCCCATTTTTTTGGTGTTTTGTGATATGTTATTGAGTTGTGATATGTGAAAAGCATCCTACACAGCGTTTTAGCCATGCCCACCACCTGTATTTTTCAGCTGGATCGCCTGAATCCAGTCTACAACAGCGGCGAATACATCAGCGGACGCATTCTGCTCCGCACGGACAAAATAAAACGCGTAAATGGTGTGTGCTGTGAAATAAAAAGCCCTTTTTTAAAGCCATCATTAAATTATGACGTACCCGCTTTGCAGCTGTTTATGTGACCCTGGATGGTGAGGCTAAGGTGCAGTGGTCGATGAGTGGCAAAAGCGAGACCTCCAACTATTCGGGACATCAACAGTATTTGCACACCCGCACCAATGTTTTTGATAACACGATCTTCCGTGCCGGAGTTCATGTTTACGTTCTAACACTGCGCATTCCGCCCGACTGTCCCAGCACCTGTAAGGGTCCGTATGGATATATTGCCTATAACATTTCCCTAACCATTCATAAGCCCTGGGGATTCGATGAAATCTTTCGTAAACCTATTATGGTTGCCCAAACATTGGATCTTAACTATAATGCGGAATTTGCGGTAGGTTGTTTTCAAATGTAGGAAAAGGGCCCTGGAAAAGTGACGTGGCTGTGAAGAAAATATGTATTCCCAAATCGGCAACCCCAAAGTAGTAAATTTGATAATTACCATAAATATCATGTTCTAATATTAATTTTTCCATTAAAATGAATACATTGACTATTTAACACAGTTACCGGTCAAGGATGAGAACATCAAATACCTCTGTCATTGGCCGTGCATCTCGGGACCAATTAGCTCCAGTTTGGCCTTGCCCGCTTCTGGCTTTACACCTCTTCAGGAAGTGCCCTTCAGCGTGGAGATTGACAACCAATCGCCGCACTACGATATCATTGGCGTTGAGGCAGCCATAAAGCAACATTTTGTGTTCTTCTCACGCAAACCTATCAAACGGAACTTCTACACGAAGACCCTGTGCAAGGAGCTCGTCACGGAACGCACCTTGAGACTATCCAAGCGCATCTACGAGTCAACCATATGTGTGCCAATGGATACGCCCCGTTCCACGCTCAACCCCAACTATATAGTATTTGTGCACTACACACTGCAGGTGAAACTAAAGACAGGATACTTTCACTACGATACGGATCTCTCGGTGCCCATAGTGATCGGCACCACCCCACTGCAACATTTGCAGGGAGCAGTGCACACCCAGCAGCCAGGGCGACGAACACCAACGCCGGAGCGACAGCGTCTGATTGAGCGAGTGCTGCCACGACCTCCAACGTTGGAGGAGGAAACGCCACAGGAGGCCGATTCGGTCGTCGAAGTGACACATCAAGTGCTGGAGGATGATGAGCCGCCTTCATATGACAGTTGTTGTACGTTTTACTAATTGGAAAACAGATTTGTGTTATTCTGACTTGTTTTCGTTTCGGATTGCAGTGCCGCCTTCGTTTAGCTTTGCCACATTGGCAGGTAGCCAGGTGACCTTAGAGAGTCAGCCGTCGGGACACCCACGCATACAGTTGCCCAAGTTCCCGGGCTTTAGTACTTTTATAGGCACGGCGCCAGCGCATGGAATGTTGGGTTTGGAGGACTCTGGACTGGATATGCATCTCTATCGATCGTATGGCTCACTGGATACAGATCTGACGTGTCGTAGTCTGGAGACGTTTGGTTCGCTTTGTGGTCCCTTATCGGAGCAGAGTGAACTCGTCGAGGTGGAGGAGGACGAGGAGGTGGAGGAGATGGCTGTGCTGGATGTAACACAGGCCCAGGTGCATCCGATAGCTCCTATGCAGGCTCAAGATGAGTATCAATTCTAACTGCAAGTGTCTTAAGCCATTCCATTGTGGGGGTATAATATACGTAAGATTGTATTCGATTTAAGTATTCAGATCTAAGTATTTCAAATATTTGTAGCATATTGTCCATGATCCATTATCCGTCTTATTGGAAGCGATCAATGCTTATATTTATACTTTACTGCCATCCAAAATTCCAATTTAATCCAAGTGAACTTATTATGTGCCAATAACGATTTTTCCATTGCTTTTTACATGAAAAACAACTATTTACACTTTAAATATCTAATACTTAATCCATATACGATAGTTATACCAATTAAACTTAAGTTTATATAACTGGGCAATAAATATTTATGTATACACAAAAACTTGTTTGTTTCAACTGTGAAATTCATTCAAATATTTTTCGTCAAAACAAATGATACAGATTGTTTTTTAACTAATAACACTTAAATTGATTTTCATCTGATTTTTTTATTTACATATTTATTGGTTTATTTTGATTCACCTAAATGTATGCAACGCTTAGCAACTGACATTGTTTGTAGGCGATTCACTTAATTAAATTTACTAATTGTTTATGACAAGTGGGTGTGTGTGTGTGTTGGAAACAGTAAGTGCTCGGCTGGCGCAGCAAACCCAACTACGATTAGATAAACGCTATAATAACAAACGGCCAACATGCATAATGGTGATAAGGTTTCTGTTTTTTGGTGTAGCAGAAACGTTTAATAGGCCATACCATTGCCAGCAATCTGGCAGACATCAAACGTTCGTCGTGCATTAACGATCGTCAATAGCCATAATGAGCCATTTGTGTGACATAATATTGGAAAGGCCCAGTGGGGTCTACTTTGCCGGTGAGACGGTCAATGGCTTTATACATCTCAGGCTGCCGGAACGTGCCCTAATCAAAGGTAAGCGCCAATGACTCATGTTTGATAAGCGTGTGAATCATTTGGATTTAATCGACAGACATCAAGTAGATAAGAACATTTAAGGTATTTATAGGTATTTCTTGCTTTTGATTAAACTTAACGAACTTGTTTTTGATTATTTAAATCAGTTTTGTTACTAAAAGTACAAAATTAAAAAATATAAATATTTAACATTGAAATTCATTACCAACTTATGTTTTGTTAGCCATTTCACTGGAGTCCAATGGCTATGCTTGCAGCAACTGGCTCAAGCCTCAAAAGCAAAAGAAACAAAACCCAAAAAAGAAGCCAATAGTGCCAAAACCACCGATTGCCTATGGTCAACGAGTCGATTATTTTGCCAAGGTAGAATACTTTGTGGGTTCGGAGGCAGCATTGCCGCAACTCATGGATGCGGGTGCCTACCGCTATGACTTTAGTGTGCAACTACCTCAGAGCTGCCCCAGTAGCTATGAGGGCGGACATGGACACATACGTTACACGTTGCAAGTGATGCTGCATCGCAGCTCCGACCAACCCCCAGAGTCGACCCTAACATATCAACTTCAGGTGCAGCAGCGCTTTGATCCGAACCAGCAGCAACAAGGCGGAGCACCTTCTGAGGTGACAGTGTTGGAGCACACGCCATCTCTAAAGTTCTGGCAACGGGCACTCCAACTGCAATTGGATATACCACGCAGTAGCTATGAGCCTGGAGCTGGCATATCAGTGCATGTGCAGCTGCACAATCCGCAACAGCTGCCACTGCAAACGCTCACCTATAAGTTGAACCAGGTCAGCTCATATGTGGGCCATCAGCAGGACAAGCCGAAGCGCGTGGGCAGCCAGGTTGAGCGTCGTTATCTGGTTTGTAGCAGCCATCAGTTGCAGACTGTGCCACGACACGAGCTGCTTCACTTTCAGCATTTGCATACGTTGCAAGTGCCAGCCACACCACCCACTTTGGGTGCGGCCGTCTGCGGTTGCCTGCAGCTTAGCTATGAGGTTGAGGTTAGTGTGCAAACCAAGTCCTCGGATCGTTTCATTGTCGCACAGATACCAGTCATCATATGCCAAGCTACATCTTTTCATGCTGGCCTCATGGAGTCTCGCTCCATGTGCGATTTGCAGGCGGTGGGCGTGGCCAGTGCGCCAAATCAGACACCCGAGGCGACTCCTCTCTCTACTGCTGCACCAAATTTATGCGCCTCAATGGGATCATTGGGTAAGTAAAAGATAATATTTAATTCAAACACAAAGATCAAAATCATATTTACCTTTTCGCCATTTTACACTGGTTAAACTGGTATCGGGATAAAGATTGTCCTTTGTGATAATGACAAAAGTTCGTTCATAGAAACATCACAGTTTAATTTTTGCGAATACAAGATCTATTCAGACATATTCACTAAGAAAATTATATCTTTATTGATATATGTGTTATTCGAAATGACATATCACTGAACATCTTATAAAATCCCAATCTAATAAAACAATTTTTTAAATTCTCTAAACACGAATAATCGAATATTATTTAAAAAAGCATATATTCAATTTTAGTCCAGGTTGTTGTATTAAACCAAACTTCCAAAGCCAACCAAAAGAGCAGTCATCCCAATTAACATATACGAGTATAGTAAACAAATTGTAAGCGAAGAAAAAAACTACTAAACGATATTTGCTAATTTGAACTGTATACCTTTAAATTGTTTGTAAATATTAGTATCTATTGACGGCAACGAATTTGATTTATTCGCTTATAAAGATATATATATGTAAATAATACCGGTTATATACCTATGATAAAACCGCATGGTTCCATAAAATATTTATCGCTTATCCATACAAAACAGATAATATTACTATATTTTACTTCTCTTTTATAGCTTCCAATTTTCGCGAAGCCGAATTCATGATAGCCACCAATCTGAATAAAAGAGATAAGCATGCAATGTCCGGAGAGCAATTAGATTTTAGACCACGTTATCTATACTACGAAATGGAGCATAGTGAAACGGAAAGGGATCTCTGAAATCGATGGCAACGTACTTAATATTATTATTTTTATCAATTTTATTTTATTTATACCTGTACCTGTATATTTTTAATTTATAATTAAATTCATTTATATATTCTTTTTTGAAATTTCATACATATGTTGATTTTATTACTAGATAAGCTTGAAAGAGACATTAAATTGACAGAGAGAAAAAATTCTGTCCAATAGCTAATATAATTGTGCATTTAAATAATAATCAAAGTATTTAATGTTTATTTTGAGGTTTTGAGGTTATTCGAATTTAAATTATATTGCCGAGATTTCTGAATAAGGATGATCCTTTTTTATATAAAAACTTAAGTAGCGATAAGTCTTTAACTTACAGAGATGTATAAAAAGGTTTAATCAAAAAAAGCTGTGATTTACGCATTCTGTAAAATTAAAAAGTACATATTTTACGAAGCACGTAATGAGGTAATGGGTGGCTATAAGCTTGTTTACATTTGCAGGCAGATAATAAGAACTAAGCAGTAGGCGCTGTAGGATTATGGGGCAACGATAACAGTGGCACGTTTGGCATATCCTCTGGTTCGGCCGCTGGTGCTGAGGGTGTTGCAAAGTTCGTGTACATTGGATAGCGTGGTATGAAATTATCGGTGCTATTGTGTTCGTTCACATCCGTATCCACGAACTTTTCCCCAATATGCGTAGCTTGCTCAAACGATGGTGGTTCTAAAATTAAAGATGAATATTTTACCGATAGTTCCTTAAGATTTTCTATTATAATACTTACTGCAAGTATCATAGCTAGGTGGTAGATCAGCTGCTGCACCCGCTGGTGTGTCCGGCGTTTGTGGTATCCAGGCTGCCACGTGAGTTGGATCTTCGGCACTTTGAGCTAGGGGTATGGTGCCAATTTCGATGGGCAAATCGATTTCCGAGTCCGCATGACAATCTCCAGTTTTGATAGTCATCTTTATCTGGTAGGAGACATTTATTATACGATCATGCCGAGATGACGGTGGAACGGGTGGTATAAGAAGGCTGGCATTGATTAAACGCTTTGATAAACGGTTCACACGTTCTGGTTGAAATTCATCGCTGAGAGTGTTCTTATGGGTGCGTGTTTTGCATGTGGGCGAACTGGCCTTAAAGTGATACACTTGTATTAGGGAAATCTCGATGCCGTCCAAATCGTCGGCAGGCGATTGGTTATCCACATGCAGAGAATAGTGTATTCTTTGACCTGGAGCGTATCCACTAAACGGTATCGTAAGAGTTGAGATGACGGGGCCCGAGGAACAGGGCCAACAGCAAAAGTACTTGATATCCTCATTTTTCAAAGGTATCTTAAATTTAAAAGAAGTTAACACATTATTATAAATGTAAATGTGAATAAAAACTTCGAGACTTACCACCATCTCTGGATACATGTTGAGATTGTAGGTCTGCAGCACGGTAAGCGGTTGCTTAAATTCATTATTGAATCGCCAGGACCGATCTACAATAAGCGATACTTCGTAAGCAATCTTGCCGTACTTCTCCACACACGAAGTCGGACACTCCAGCGGTAGGGGTATGCAGAAGGTGTAGGTATGCGTGCCCAACGGTAGTTCTCCCTCGCCAAAAACAGTGGTACGGCTGTTCAAATAGGTTTCCTTGCCCCGAAAATGCTCTGTATATGACTGCGATTTACCGTTAACAGTGCGAGTGCGACGCTCCTCCCAGTGCACTTTTGCCTCTCCCTCAAACAGTATGTAGACCGCTGTCGAAATAATAATATAAATTTATATGTATGCATGTGTTGTATCTATACAGATAATGTAAAGAGCAAGTTTAAGGGAATAAATGGGATCTCTCGTATTTTGCGTATTCTGCTTTGTTTCAATATTTTGCCGGCTGGGCGTCGTTTAGACAAAAGCACAGTGGTGCAAGGCTCCTAAATAATTTAATAGAAAAAAACTTTTTAATAACGGCTCTTGCTATTGAACACAATGTAAATTCATGCTCTATGAACTTTAGAGCTTTTTAAAACTGTAGTAAATTATTCAGAGCGCCGCCAATTTGTTTGTTTCACAATTTTGTTCTTGTTTGCGTGTGTGTTTTAATCGCCCATTTTTTGCTTAGTCAATTAAGTGTTCGCAGTGAATAGAAAAAGTTCACAATAAAAAACCACAAATGAATGAATATGTACGGGTGTAGCGCGTGTGTGTACTTTGTTTTGGCAAACAATTATGTTTTGGGGTCAAGTATTTAATGTGTAAGCACACTCTTTTCAAAAATTTCTTAGGACCTTTTATGGTTTAAATGAGTTTACAAACTGATGAAGCACTGTACACTGCGACATTCCATACGCCTAAAACTGGTTTCCAACCACATTCATGTATTTACCTATAATATTTCACAGTATATCTTATCAAAATATGCAACGAAAGCAATAAGATTAGTTTCAGCATAAGGTCAAGTATAATCTTGTTATTTTTTTTTTGGTTAGGAAAAGCGAAAAAACACAATAACAACTTACAATTGACAGACTTGTTGCTTGTGGTATTTAAAATAATGCGTCCATTTATTGTCTCGCCGCTGTAGTAAATCGGGTTGGGCCGATCGAATTCGAAAACACAAGTCGAAGGCATTGGTAAAGTAATTACAATATGGCACAGAGTTAAAGCCCACGCAATTGTATAAGTACTGCTTGTTTTTTAAGTATATATACTATATACTATATAAAAACATATTTTTAATCACTGGACTTTCAACTAGAAATTTGAACAACTCACACGACGACAAAAACCGCGACACTAGAAGGCCCAAGCACAAGTGAAAACATCCAAATGCGAACATCAGAATGTGATGAAAGCAAAATGTTTGAGAGCTGGAGAGAGTTGAACTAATGTGACATCATCAGTTGGGAGAGCGCCAGTGTTAAGTCGAAAGCTCATTTATTTTTGTGCTCTCTTGATGTCTGCCGTTAAAGAGCGTACGAGGGCGTGAGAGAGCGGAGCGCGTTGTCAAGTTGTCTGTGCCGCTCGCGTCATTAAAAAAGTTTTCTTTGGTTATATATGGGTATTTGTTTTGCTTTTAAGAACAAGCTGATGTAAACAAAAACGATGATGTAATGTGGGAAAAATCAGCTGTTTGATAAGTTTGTTGTCGATGGGAAAGTGTTGTGCTATAAGTAGTAAATAAGATATAAATCAATTTCAAGCTTTAAATACTATAAAAAAGATTTTGTTTAGATGTGCGTATTACCGTTTTTCAGAAGGTGACTTTATAATTCGCATTTTGCTTTTATAGGGTTTGTTTGTTTATTAAATATCTTGCTAAACAATGTAAACAATCGCTAGATATAAGATAATTTTGTTTTCGCTGAATAATATAAATACTGCCAAGATAAGAAGAAATTCTTCTGTGATAAGCATTCAGATCTGTACGGGTGACTCCACTGGCTCTCTTTCAAATTCCCTAGTCTTCCCCTCTAGCTTTTCCGAGCGTTGTTCGTCTCGGCGACGACGACGACGTCGTTTCTTTGGCGGAGGATTTGGCGGTGGACTTTGGAACGTATCTACATCGAAAACGGGATAACGTGGTGTAAATCGAGCAGCCTCACTAACCGTATTTGCATCCGTATCTGCAATGTCAGCGGTCATAAACATGGCCTGCTCATAAGTGGGTGGTGCTAAAAAAGTAAAAAGAGGCGTAATGGGTCAGGAGAAAACTAGTTTTATTCATTTGGTTAAGAACTTACGCAAGTCCGGCACTAAATCATCCTCGGTCTCGAACTCATCATCACCATCCTCGGGTAGCTCATAATCCTCGAGCTCCTCCGTTAGCACAAAGCCTTGATTGTTTACGCCGGCCGCAATTTCCATTGCCCTGGCCGAGGTACACGGCAAGTCTCTGGGTATAGCCGCAACGGTAGATGCTGATGCAGTTGGGGCTGCTGTGGCCAGCGGCACATTGCCAATGGTGATGGGTATAACGACCCTCGGATTGGCCATCAACCAGTTCATAACAGCCACAATACGCACTTCGTACGATACTCGGACAACCTTACTCAAGTGTTCACAGGTAGGTGCCGTGGCCGGAATGCGCAATGATTCCGTATACGATTTCTGGCTATGATGAAGAACGGGTCCACCTTCCCGCTTGGCCAATAATATCTTTTCGGAGATGGTGCGCAGAGCTGGTGTATCGGCAGTATAGGTGGCTCGCAGGTAAAGCATAATCTGAAGCTTCCTGCAATCGCTGCTGGAATCGTTGCGCACATCCGCATGAATGAGCATAAACTGGCCGGGCACATAGCCCTGCTGCTGCAGCGTCACCTTTATGTGCACCGGTTTGGTGTGCATGAAGCAAAAATATTCCATTGCCTCATTGCTGGCCGGTTCGCGAAGTAGTTTGTTTTCACAGTTCAGATCGAGCAGCTTGAGCACCGTGAATCCTACATTGGTGGTACGATTCGAGGCACCCGGACGAAGGAACATTACTTTTGCCAGATAGCGTATATGCCCATAAATACCCTCAAACGAGGATGGACAGTGACTGGGTATGGGACAGGCAAAGGTGTACGTATAAGTGCCTGCATCAATGCTGAACGGCTGTCCCTGATCCGATCCCATCAGATATGTCGTTGAGGCAATGTAGTCCTCCCGGCCCATAAAGTAACGCTTGCGTCCAGGACGCGCTTGAGTTGTGGGCAAGTTTCGGCCATGTTTGCGACGCCATTGAGCGCAGGCAAATCCGCTGATTTGTAGTTTAATACCTATAAAGTAAAGTAATTTTTTTTTTAAATAATGTTTCATATAATTAATTGCTTAACAAACGAAACCCCACATAAATAATTTTGATATAATATTATTAATGTCTAAAACGAGATTTAAATAAAAAACAAACGTAGTTAAATGACTAATAAATGTTGGTGGCATTTCCTGAACTTATCAATATTGTAGATCCCCCCCAAGAACTGCGTTTGAGTGCGTTCTGTTTTGCATCAATTATCGCGCATTTTGTGTATTTATGGCTGTTTTGGTTTATCATTAAATTACGAGTATAATGGGTTTTGACAATAAAGAAAAGCAAGAAAAAACACAAACCAGAGAATAGATTAGATAACAGCCTGATAAACGCGAGGACAGTTGTCTGATGCGTAAACTATAAAAATATATCTTGCCAAGAAATCCAAATACATTGTTGTAAAGTTAAGCCAAAGTACACATACCTCGTATTTTTTTGGTCTTATTTAAATTGAGTATCACCTTGCCGGTAACAACCTGGCCTGTGAAATATGTGCCGTGCTCATTCTGATCGAATGTTATTTGGCAGTTATTGGACATTTTTGTGTCACTTTTCTCCTGATAAGAGTCAATTTGACTACGGCGGCTAGCAAACTGAAGCTCTCCCGCTCGCTGCTACACGCTAACTGAGCTTTTTGGTTTCTTATACAAACCCAATAATTGGAAATTGTAGCCGTTGTGTCAAGCGCTATCTTATCTAGGAAAAACTCTCTCTAATCCCAGGCGTGGGAGTGTTTATAGGCTCATTCGTTCTCAACGATGTTCATGTGTGAGAATTGTTATTATTAAAAGTTAGTTGCAAAATTATAACTGAAGAATGTAAATTATAATACTAATCTTTAGTACTTGTTGTTCTAAAATGAAGCACAATTCAATTAAAATAATTTGTTTTATTTTCATATTTCTAACATAAAAGTTTAGTTTTATTTACTGTTACCGAAGCGCTCAGTCTTCTATCAAGTTTGCACTTGAACTACGGTTACATATGTCATTTGTAACTAATATTTCTTATATATATACAAAGCATATAATTCCAAACTGTCGTATTGATAAGATAAGATTTGGTAATTTTTTGTTTGACGACAAAAAAAAAAGAAATTTTGTTTTCCAATCAGTTTGACTTCGACTGGCTAAGCGAAACGCTGACAATCTGTGAAATATATTCTTAACTTGCTGTTTATTTTCATATTACTTTATTAGTAATGGTTGTAAGCTGTGAAATTCAATTTAAGGACAACCCTTTTGATATTTATTATGCAGGTCAAGTCGTTTCGGGCAGCGTTATTCTAAATGCTGACAGTCAAAAATTAGTAAAAGGTAAGCATTCAAATATATATAAAGGTGTATGTCAAATGTCAACAAGTGTAGTAAAAAAGTTGTTTTTTTTTTCTAGAGAAATGTGATTCACAGTTATTTTTAGTTATCTATTGCTCATATTACAATTTGTGTACTCAAACCAAAACACAATTGAAGGATTAAGTCTTATTATTATTTTAATGTTATGCCTTGATGACATATTGCATTTAATATATTTATTTTAAAACATATTTTTATTCATTTCGGTGTCGCAGCTCAAAATATTTTTTTTGTTCATGTATATTAAAGCGAAGTTGATTGATATCCAGAAACTCTTTGATTATGCCCTTGACGTATTTTTTGGTAAAAAACGTATCCGAGGTTATAATAATCTTCATGTTGCAGCACTTCAAAGTCATGTTAATTTCGTTCACTTGAAGGAAATTCTTTAAGTATTTCTCCTGCAAAAACAGAGACCAAATTTATATTAGAAATCCATAATATTTTTCTTCCAAAAGTAGTATCAATAAAAATTGCATTAAATGCTTACTTTCTTTAGATTAAGAACAACAAAAAAAAACTTACAAACTCGGCAAGAAATTTGTTGCTCCCAGTAATTTTGGTGCAGTCAATAGTGTATTGAAGCTTTTTCTTTTGCCTCTTGCCACGCTTGTTAGCTGAGATTGGGGAAATGGCATCGGTTGCACGCGTCATAACAGTATTGGCAGCATTGTTTGCTGGTGAGGCAGCTGCTGAGCTTGAAGTTGCGTTCGCTTTAGGAGCAGCAGCTGCAACTGAGCGTGTAGTCATTTTGGGAAAAGTGCGCCTTGATCTTGAAGCTGACTTTCTTGCTCGTAAGCGTCTAGCTGGAGTTGGCGCACGTGTATCGCAACAAGGGAGTGGGAGGGCGGTAGCAACAGCACGAGCCGGCGTTGCACGAGCACTCGCTTTTGTGCCATCGATGCTAGCTCTAGCGGCTGCCCTTAGAGCGGCAGCGGAACCACGCTTCGAGTTCTTAAATGATATGAAAGCGGAAGGTGGGGCTGCTATTTCTGCCGGCATAGTTGCATCATATTGCTGCATCTGGTAGATTTGCTGGGCAGCATAAACAGTCAGGGATTGTCGGCGCTTCTCAATTCTGCCTCTGAAAACAGGCTTCCTGCCGCGGGGCTGAAACCTATGGGTCTTGCCCTGTTAAAAGTTGTTTTTAATTAAATTAAATGAAACGAGCACGAAAGAGATTATAATCTCTGAATCTCTCACTGGCTTCGTTGCGCAATTGCACTTTGTACCATAACTCATATATAATAAAAATGGCGAACTCAAAAATTTCAAACGTTTATTGGTTATATAATATACTTACCACAAACCGGCTGTATCTCTTATATATGAATGCCATAAAATTTGTTTTTAAATTTATAACATGAGATTTGATGAAATTCATCATTGTAAAAGCTTTGAAAATATCTAAACGCATTGTTTCAATTTTAATATTCTCTTTTTTTTTGAGAAAAATGTTCTTGATAAATTTAAAAAAAAATCTAGATCTTTTCACTTTCACAGCAAGAATGAAATTAATCACAAAAATAAAAATGACACAATAAGTCGAGTGAAAACATTTTCTATTGTTGCTTTCAGTGTTTTAAAATACAATGCACTATGTGTTTTAAAGCACTGAAAGCGATACTTTTAGTATGTTTCTAACCTACAAAATGTTAATACTTCATTTACAATACAGCTATCGTTTTAAAAATAAAGGGCTTTGCCTGGACACACTGGACAGAAGATAAAACTGATGCATTTGATAAAAATAAAACCAGAACGGAAAGTTATGGTGGTCGCGAGGAATACATCAGATCAAAAGTTGAGCTACTTGTAGCTGTTGGCGAAAGTAAAATCTTAATATTAAGCTATATAAATATTGAGCATAAAATATGTGATGTTCTAGGTATTGCCATTGAGCCCGGCAGCCATGTTTATAACTTTGCCTGTCCCATACCCGCCGTTTGTCCCTCATCCTTTGAAGGCACTTATGGATGTGTGCGATATATGGTGAATGTTAAGCTCATCAGGCCCTGGAAATTTGATCAGGTCTTTTCTCGCCCATTAACCGTGCTAAAAGTAATGGATCTTAACCGTGAAGGACTATATTTAAGCGTAAGTTCAAACATGTATAAAACCGTTCAAGAACAGCGTTACCATATGTTTACAAGAAACCCTGACCTAACAATTCTGTCAAAAAAGTAAATTGTCAAACAAAAATATAGCTGAATGTGAAAAAATGTGAGAAAATATGAATTACATTTCAGAAAATGCAAATGAAATGAAAAATTAAAATTCATGTTCAATTTTGTACTTATCTTAAACCATATGACTTTACCTTTTGAAGACGCCCGCCCATTTAGAGGACCAAAAGACCTACTACTGTTGGCCGTGCAGCTCCGAGCCGCTTAAATTGCAGTTATCTTTGCCCCAGCGAGGATATGTACCCGGCCAAACCATACCCGTGGGTATACTGGTCACCAACGATAGTCACATACGCGTTGAGGAAATGAAGGCCAGCTTGGTTATGATGGTTATTTACTATAGTCAGTACAGTGTGGACACGATCAATGAGAGATTCGTGGTTACCAAAAAGAAGGCTGATGGCGTACCTAGAAATTGCAAGAAACAGATAACATTGGATCTTCCTGTGCCCGCAACGCCCCCCACATGCTTCGATTTGTGCCGCATCATACAGATTGCTTACCAAGTGGAGGTTGTGACCAAGGTTAAGGGCTTGCACATCAACGAGCGAGTTCACTTACCCGTGACCATAGGCAATGTACCATTGACAAAGCAACTGACACAACAGCCACGTGCCACGCCCCCTGAGGTCGAGGTTGTGGCACAGCAGCTGGATGAGAAGGTCTTGGTTTTGGTTGATGATACGACAGCCCAGACACCATTGCCAGCCATAAATCCTTGGGCCGCAGATGCTTCCATAAGTAATAATTATTATTCCTTTACGAAAGCATACAAATTCTATTTTCCGTTTTGATCAATTACAGTGCCACCGAGCTATGAGGAGGCTGCGCATATGTTGTTACGTACAACTGCTGGCAAACCCTCCAAGACAAAATATAGTCAAACTGATAATGAAAATGGAAGCTCGCCAAGCACTCGGAAGACTTTTGATAAGGAAAATTATGATTTCAACCCTCTTTATACTGTCTTCAATATAACAAATCCAGCGGATAATAAGGCAGAAAAAATTGATCAAAGCGCTTTTATTTAAAACTAGTTAACAATTTTGAGCAAAAATGTTATTGATTTAAAAATTGAAATATGTAAAGTTTTAAGTTCTGGGCTCTTTTTATTATACTATTTTTATATTTTGAAGTAAATCCTCATCGGAATTTTTTAATTTTTTTTAAATTTATGAATATAAATAAAATTGTGTTTGTGTTTTTAATTTTATTAATTAATATTTTACTTGATCGTACTCTTTTAACTATATAGGCTGTAGATAAAAAAAAGTATAAGATAAATAATTGGCACACTTTCTATCAAAGCGTAAATGTATTAAGCTTTTAACATTATTTTCTTCATGTAAATAAATTGAACAAAAGTTTCTGTAAGTTTTGCATTTTATTTTCGGAATCAAAGAATACTTACGAAAACACGAAAAAAATTCAATACTTCCATTAAGTTATGTATGCATTGCACTTGTGTGAAATGTATAATTTATAATTGTCACAGCGATAAGATAAAAATTGTCCAATGGTTTGGTTGAAAGTCGGCAACAAATAAAAGAACAGTTTGTTTCACTTTCAGTTTGTTTCAATCGGGCTAATGGGAATGTTTGGATTGTCGCGAAACTTGCCAAACTTGTTGCCGTTATAGCATGTGAATTAAATGCTTCTCAACAACAATCAGATCAGTCGTGTTTTGAATTTCGTTAGCGACAAGTGCGAATCGTTTCGACTGCGTCACAGCCAATAATACTTACAATAATAATTATCGACAAAGTACGACGAGATAGTACACAAACATTGTAATTTATCATAATGGCTGTTACTTGCATAATTGAGTTCGATAACAATCCCCATGGCACATACTTTGCGGGTCAAGTCATGTCGGGCAAAGTAACCCTAAAGCTGGATAAAGAAAAAGCTGTTAAAGGTAAAAACCCAGCTAATGCGAATTATTTCATGCATTTTTTGTAGCTCTAGTGTTCTTCCCCATGCCAATCATGACTCATTCTTATCTTATCTGCAGCTTGTTTAAAGATTTGTGCAAAAAGTTTTTGTGCTCGTTGTAAATTTGTGGGATAGACCAGTTATTACTTGAGAGTGAGTCATTTACCCATTTAAGTGTAATGGCACGCACTTAACATGCCAGCTGATGTTGTTGAACAATTTTGTGATAAGCTCATAAAACAAAATATAAAAATAAATACCAATCGTAGTTATCAATTTCGTGTTTAGAGATAAATAAGAACTCTTAAGCTATGACTATTAATAGCATAATAAATAATTTAAGTTATTTAGATTTCATTTATTTTTTTAAGTCCATTAAGTCTATGTTTACAAACTATCTCATTTATAATATTTTGTTATTTTCCTGTTATTTAGCTCTAACTTTAACTATAAGTGGGTTTGCCGAAACTCATTGGAGTGAAGATACAGGTACTGGCAAGGATAGATCCACAGATCATTTTCGTGGACGTGAAGACTATATATCGTCCCAAACCTATCTCGCGGGATCCCCTCAAAGTGGTTAGTAAATTTGAATATTCATTGATTTTATTTATTAAAATTGATCAAATTTACAGCACAAGTCGTAATTGAGCCTGGCGTTCATGTCTATAATTTTGCTTGTCAGATACCCGTTCACTGTCCCTCCTCCCTGGAGGGTCACTATGGCAGAGTGCGCTATATGACAAGGATCGCAATGGAGAGACCCTGGAAATTTGATCAGTCCTACATACGTTGTTTCACGGTGCTTAAAATGATGGATCTGAACTTTGACAGTCCACTCTTAAGGGTAAGCAATTAGGAGTCTTACAAGTCTAGTAAGTGTGATATAATATTTGGATTAATATTTTTCAGTGCCCAGCCCATGTGGAGTCGCAAAAGACATATTGCTGTTGGCCCTGCACATCGGCGCCGCTGCAGTTGCAGTTGACACTGCCACAAACTGGCTTTGTCTCTGGCCAGACAATTCCCATCGGAATGTTGGTAACCAATGATAGCCACATAAGGATTGAGATGCTTCAGATTAGCCTGGCCATGAAGGTTACCTATTATGCACAGCATTTTTCGCGCAGACATTCTCGAAATGAACGAATTCTGGTAACCAAGCTGATGGGCGATCCAGTGCCGAACCACTGCAAGAAACAGTTCACCTATTGGATGCGGGTACCTGCCACGCCGCCCACTTGTTTTAACCTGTGCAAGATAATACAGATTGCCTACCATGTGGAGGTGGAGGCCAAGGTCAAGGGTTGCCATCGCAACGAGGTGATCGTAATACCCGTCACCTTGGGCAGTGTGCCTCTGTCAGAGCACATGCAGGTGCAGCCATGTGGCACGCAGGCTCCGCCACCACCACAAACACTGGATGTTAAGGCTTTAGGTGATGCGCTAGTGGAGGCACCGGCGGCCACAGCACCCCCTTATACACCCTGGACAACGGATAGCAGCATTCGTAAGCTATTTTCTATCCATATTTCTTTTCTCTTTAATAATACCATTTGAATATGTAGCACCACCCAATTATGAGGAAGCTGTTCATATGCGTGCCACACCCGGAACAACTATTGAAATGGAGCCTACTGCACCACCAAACACCATGAGCCTGGACCCCAATGGTTTTGCACCACTCTATCCTATATTTGATATACCAAGTCCAACAGCACCTACGGCTAGTGGAAACAATAATAATGCTTTGCCCAATGGTGATACAAACACAAACAAAGGAACCTGGCTGTGAACCAAAGACAAGGCATTTAAAGAAAATTATACAGGCTATAATTATATGAACTTAGCGTAATCTAGTCTTTATTAAAAAATTATATACAGACTTATATAAATCAATAGTGTAAAGTAATAATTATTAATAAACGGAATTAGTTGAAAAAATATTATTTCCTTAAAGTAAATTCAAAGCTAATTGTGACGTATCTTAAGAACTTATAAACTATAGCAAAATATTTATGATAATTGTTTTACATACATTTCATTTTCTGTCACTCTTTTTGAGTTTTACAAAGTTCCACAAGAAGCACTGATTTGCTTCTAGGTCTTATCAAGACTTTTTTAGTCTTCAGCATAAACATAAGCATAACCACAAACCATCACTGTCAAGGTCTTGTGCGATAGTGAGAACAAACCTCTTTCAATTCCATTTTGTTCCCCTTAGAGGATACATAGTCGTACTTGCTCGCTCTCCGTTCTCCGTTCTCAGACGCTTTCCGGCCTTATCGCTTATCTAATTCAACAGAGTCCGCGAGAACCAAGAACCGACCCAAACGTTCACAGCCGGCACCTACTTAATTTAGTCGCAGTCTGTTGTGCAGGCTAAATGTGGTGCTTTCGGACTCGTACACGCAAACTTTAGGATTTGAGAGTTAGAGGGAGATTTTCGGATTCTCGTCAAAAATGGTTGTTACGTGCGAGATAAGCTTCGATAATAATCAACATGGCACATTCTATGCCGGACAGTTAGTTAGCGGTTGTGTTGTTCTTAAATCGGATAAGATCAAGGAAGTGCAAGGTATAAAATGAGACAGTTTGGTCAAAGTCAAAAGTTGTTGGTTCTTATACGCATCGGGAATTCAAATGTCCGCAATGAAAACTTAAGCATTATAAATGCGCGGCGGCGATAACGATAGCTGATAGACGATATGAATATATATATTCGTTTATGACGACATTGATTTAGATAATAATTGTGTGGTGTGTGAAGGAATGCAAAAAGTTCCTAAGATAAGCACTGTATATAAATAAGCATGAGGCTCTAAATCAAATATGCCTCGGCAAACCAAATGCTCAACAGCTCAATGCTTCAAAATGTCGTTACCTTCAAATGCCGTTGACTATCGTGCTTTTTTTTGCTAACCTTACCAGCACTTTGGTGTGGCAAAGCGTAACTAATGTGCGTTAATCCGAGCCAAAGTTGATTGCCGAAAGCTTATCAGAGCTATTATTTAATTTGAGTTATTAAGCAATTAGAGGCGCACTGAAAAAAAATCAATGGAATGTCGCTACTCTCACAAAGTAGCTAAAACTATTTTTATTTTGTTTTTGAATTTTTGAATTTTGCGTGCAAAAAGAATTTAGATCAACAGGTATTTTATCATCTGTTTGTTAATAGGGCTTATGTGACTTAGTTTTTTTTTATCATTTTATCATACTTATCTCTCTGACAGCTGCGATAGTTAAAGTTGTTGGCTACTCCGTAACCAAATGGAGCGAGAGGCGCTTTACAAACACAAATCTATTCTCCGGACGTGAGGATTATCTCTCTTCGCAAACATATTTAGTAGGATCAGAGCAAAGTAAATATAAGAAAAACGTAACATCTTGTAAACAAATATATATGTATATATATATATATATATATATTTCATAATAGGCAATGACAGACATACCATACAAGCTGGTGTGCACAATTATAATTTTGCCTGCCAGTTGCCCTATCAGTGTCCTACGTCCTTTGAGGGTCGTTATGGCTGCATACGCTACATAGTCAAAGTCTTGCTGATCAGACCCTGGAAATTCGATCAGGCCTATACGCATGGCATAACAGTGCTCAAAATGATGGATCTTAATTTTGAAACGCCGCAGTTGAGAGTGAGTACTAAATAGCTTTTTAATCTGTTATATCAATAATATATATAACGATCAATTTTTCATAAATTTATTTTACTTTTTCTCATTCAGTTAGCTGCACACAGTGAGAACTATAGAACGTTTTGCTGTGGTCCCTGCAAGACGGCTCCACTTAAAATGGAGCTAAATCTGCCACAGGCAGGCTATGTGCCCGGTCAGCGTATTCCAGTTACTGTGCTGGTCATCAACAACAGCAATGTGGCTGTTTCAGAGCTGCGCCTCTCGCTGGTTATGCTTGTGAGGTATTTCAGTCTCACTCCTGAGCATTCGAGAGTGGATCGCATTGTGATTGGGCGTGCTAAGGGTGAATCGGTATTGAGGCGTTGCACGCGTTCCCTAACTATTTATATGGATGTGCCCAGCACTCCGCCAACTTGCCTCAATGTATGCAACCTCATACAAATCGCCTATCAACTGGAGGTGGAGGCTATTATTAAGAGCCTGCACGAGCAACAGTTAATTACTATGCCCATCACCATTGGAACCTGGCCAATTGGTGTTACCTCGTCGTCGGGTGTGGTGCAGCAACAACCACCCAGACGTAGTGCTCGCTACGAAACGCCAGCCGATGAGCTGCCTGTGGTGACGGCCCTTGAAAATGAAATGAGCTCTGCAGGTATGAGATAACTTGATTTATAATAACTGCGATTGATGATTGATGTTTTAACGTTATATTTCAGCTGTGCCCAAGTTTGAGGAATCAAAGCATACGTTGCGTGGCAATATCAACGAGGAAGAGCTTCATGCTTTCGGAGTCAACGAATTTGCGCCATTATATCCCGTTTATAGCATTGCGAGTCCAGCGCCACTTTTATCCCCAAACAGTCGGAATATTGGTGTCATCAACCAAAGCTATGAAAAGTGAGCTTCCATGATTGTTTATGAAGCTTTTGCTACTGTTATTAATGTAAGATACGAATTGTTAAAAAATATGTATACTATATGTGTCTGTAATACAGATATTATAATAAAGTCTGTTATAACTTAAGAAGTGGTAAGAATGTCGAACAGTTATAAAAGGTTGAAAACCTAACTAAGCCGAAGGAATATAACAGTATTGCCAAACTCCATAACAGTTTTAACTTTATACATGCCAGTGTTGTTAAGGGTTGAAACTATAAGAAGGGTGGGAAAAGCTACATTTGTTATACACATGTTATATTTTGATATAACACTTCGAATAGGGGTTGATTTTATATGCACTTGGACTAAATTTCGATATATTAAAAAATTTATAGCAATAATCATATTGCGTATAAGTTGAATGTTATAGCACACTAAATCTGGCACGTCATCATATTATCTGTTATACTTTAATCCACACTGCTTGATAGTCCAATATTTGTCCCAAAATTCGCTGTTAAATGAAAAATATAGCTTCCACATATTTTGCACAGCTTGGATAATAAGAAATAACTTTTCTAAAATTCTTTTTTTGCCTATAAATAAAAACAAGCTGGATCATTTGCAGTTACATATAACTTACTACCAAGGACTAAGGACAAAACTTTAACAATGGTTTGAGTTACGCACATTATGCATTACAAACGATAATGAGCACGCTGCTAGATGGATTAAGTTTTAATCTCTCACATATCCATAGGTTAACATAAAAGTTTCCACTAAGCCCCGGCCACGTACTAACTAGCAAACGGGAGAACCCGAACCCAAACCAAACGTATGTCATGCTAACCCCAACACCTGAAATCCCACCCCATATTCAACCCATCACGAACATTGCTAAATGCTCGCTTGCAACATGTTTAGTTTTTATTGTCACCTCAACTACGGGCAGGATTTATACTCAGTTGGGACGCGGTTTAATTGTCTCTCAAATTTGTATGTGTTTTTTTTTTATCTCTTTGCAAGTGTGTGTGTGTGTGGTGGTCAGTGGCAACAGCAAAGCTTATCAGTGGTATGATAATGCCTCAAACTAAAATGTAAATCTAAAATATTTTTGGAAAAAGTTAGAAGTTGTGCTTTGATGGTGATGATATCAAAAATTCACAAATTCTATATAAAATAAAATTTTAAGGTATTTAGTTTTTACATACGAATATTCATGAAGAAAAGCACAAACAAAAACACAAAACCCAACAACAGGGTATATAAAAGTTCAACACTGTTTAACACACTAAGCTTCTTTTGCTGTGGCACGCTACAAGCATAATAGCAGCATTTGGCTTGCTCCAAATCCAGTTAGCCAAATATTCAAATGTAATGGTAATGTACTCGTTGGCATTAAGTAATTTCCAACCGGGCATCCTCCTAACATACCTCTTAACATACCTACACATATGTACATAGACTTACACACACACAAACACTCAGTCAGACACATGTACAACAGAATTCCGATTTTGGATCCCAAGCCCTAAACGATGTTTGACTGGTCCGAATGGTTCAGCAGCGGTGTGCGTGTAAATTGCTAACTTGATGGGAGTTCAGCGGTAATTGGCATTTCGAATTGGCGGTTCGGCTTTCAAAAGCTGGATAAACAAAAGGGTTGCCATGCGGCTTGTTGCACTTACATTCCCACTTACTGTTAAACTCAGTTGCTTATTTTGAGTTTTGGGTTGGAATGAATGCAATTGGAAGACAGTTCTAAAAAAATAAAAAAAGTACTTAAAGAGATAATTATTTCTTATTTTTCATCAAAGATATAAATAAATTTAGCTTAAAACCCATTATATGGAGATTATTTTTAAATTTATCTTTGCAATTGCATGTCGTTCTTTGGATTTTTTCCGTCAATGAGACCAGCTTAGCTTGTATGTCAATAAATATTTGTTTAACCCACGCCTAATCATTGCAGAAGCCTTTTATATAATTCAATTTATATTTATGTGATTTCGTTAGAAGATTTATTTATTTCTCTCTCAAGTGCTTCGCAATTGATTAGCATACTTAAATTGCTTTTACTTTTCACTGATTTCAGATACACTTACATATTCTGGCAAGTCGCCTCATACATACGTGCTTGATAAACATGTTCCGCCTGACATCTAACAAGAGCAACAGCAACAACATTAAAAAATATATATAAAAAAAAAAAACAAACACACACAAAACTACAACAACAGTGTGAGAAAGTGTTTTACATATTCGATTTGTTACTGAAACGCAGCTTTGTCCTTGTTTATCCATCTACTTTGCACCTTTGCGCCGCAAAGCGCGCTACAAAAAATGTTGTACTTTGGCAGAAATTCACACGTGGGTGATGTAAAGGGGGAGAGGGGCTTATGTGTGTTGGTGTGTAGCTGTAGGTGTGTGAGCAGCGGCTTTCACGGGTGTTTCACTGCTGGCTGAATTCAGCCCAAGTCCTTGTTGTTGTTATTTGCACATTGTGTTTGCGGCTAAAACGCGTGTGGCAACAATCACAAGTGAATTTCGTGCCACAAACGAATTCTAACGCTTCCGTGAAAGTGTGCGATGTGTGTGTGCGCGTGTGTGTGTTTTTGTGGGTAAGTATGATGTGAATGTGAGTGTGAGTGTGTCGAGCAATAAAGATGAGTGGGCACTTGATGTTAGTGCAGCTGTTTTGACTTGCAAAGACCTTGACGTGTCTACAAGCCAAAGCAATTATCGATAAGGGTTTCTCGAAATGTATTCATTGCCATTTACTAATCAAAACGAAGAACAAAAGCATACTCAATTGGCATTCAATTTAGTTTTGTGTTTCTCTTTTCGGTTTTTTTTTTTTGGCACATAGCACTATATCAACGCCAAGAACTAACGTCTCATTAATTTGCAATGATGGCTAAACAAGTACACCACACCCACTTAATCTCATTATGAACAGAGTTCTTAGCACCCACTAAAAACTGTTGCTAGCTGTTTTTCTAAATATAAAAAGGATTTTTTTTGCTGGTTTTTTTGTGTGTTAACTTTACTAATGGCAAAAAGTTGTCACGCTCTCACAACAGCTAACTTTATTGTCACATCAGCGACAAAATAAAAACACGGAAGCTGGTTTAAGTTTACGAATGTAGGATATGAGATACTCTGTAAACAGCATATAAACATGAAAATAGTAACGAATGTGAAAAGGAGCACAGAAACAGTTTGTTGATGAATTTTGGATTAGAAAATAACCATGTTATGCCCTTTTTGTACTCACACTCTCTAAAGGATATTTAAACAATCACAGCTGGCAAGGGTTAAGCCAAGTGGCCCAAAACAAAAGTTTGGCGTCAACAACAAACAAAGTGCTCGACATGTGGAAATTGTAAGCTACTTTACACCGCCACAAATGCAAGCAGGCGGGATAAGAGCAGGATGAGCAAGCCGTCAGAAGTCGAAGAAGGGCACATGAGATCAGGTTCTATTCAATTAAGTTGAGGTTGTAAAGTGCATAAAAACCCGTTGCACATGGCCAGCATCGAAGTTTTGATAGTCAGTCGAAGTCAAAGTTTATGGCAGACACAAAATCAATGCAGCCGCAACCCCCACACCTTATCCATCTTTGAGCTTGATAGGTGAACCACACACACAGTAATCTCGAATCCGACGACGACCGCGACGACGACGACGTTTTACCAAAATTTCATAAATCAAAGTGGCGCGGGATGCGCGTGCATTGACTCAAGCAACATTCCGGTTGAGCAGGAAGGCAGGGAGTGCAGGATGCTGCAAGGATTCAACTTCTGCTCACGCCACAGTAATTGCTTTATGCTATGAAGCGTGACGCGGTCAACAACGCATTGTGAGCAAGCCATTTTTGATATTACACACACACACACACACACACTGTACAACCACACATACCAGTTGCTCCCATTCACAATTTCGCCATAGCCCCTGGACCCTTGGAACACAACATCTCTCTACATAGACATAATATGTTGCCCAAACTCGAAAAACTTCAAAAGTTTTATGATATTTTAGTTATTTGATGCGTTTTTGTTCGCTGGAGTTTTGTATACTTCTGCCATAAAAGCCTCAAAAGCATACTCTATGGAATTTGTTGCTTACATACAGTACAACGATTTCGTAAATGGATACCATTACTAAAATCAAGGTTATTTAAAGCCAAAACCACTGGTAAGGTGTACTTGGCTTTTGGGTAAGCATAAATATTTGGTTTTTAGTTGCATTGAATGTTTATTATTTTTTTATCGAATTTTTTTTTATATTATACGATGTGACTTTGTTTGTTGAATTGTTACATTTTTTTTGACATTTCAAACAATTTTTATTGCTGAAAAAAATAAATTCAATTTTGATTTGAAATATTTTTTGTTAAATTGAACATTGTTTTCAACGCTAAAGTAAATTAATATAAATTGGAATTGTATTGGTAATTGAATTAAATTTTTGTATTTTCTAGAGCTAATCAATATTGCCGTCAACTGTTTTTACAAGCAGATAAACTATGTTGGCGTAAAAAAGGCAACATTTCAAAACTATTCACGTGTATTCTGACACACAGTCAACTGCAGTACATATTGATACTGACAACGCAAATTAAAAAGTCATCAAAATCGAGTTGTACAACAAAAATGCCTAAAAGTATATAAATATATATATATATATAACATAAATTTCATAGACAACACTAATAAATTATACAGCTGGCGGGTACAAAAATCTTTCATTTTTTTTTTGTCTTTTATAAGGCAACGACATTTGCAATTCTTTAGAAACACAAACACAAAATATCTTTATAAAGTGCAGCACACATAGATACACACAGACACACACACACTCACACACCCTTGTACACTTTATGGCAGAGAGCGAGTGGCAAAGCTAATAAGCAGTTTCTTTGAGCATTTTTCGCCACAGGCAGTGTGTGACCCCATCTACCCACCACCCACAATGCCTCACAACCCACTGTACGTATTATATTTCATGACAGATTTATGGTTAAAAAAAAAACCGAACAACAAAATATATGTACATATATATGTATATATATACAAAAACCACAGACGATGTGCTGAGAGTGATGATATCGGGCAGGTGGCGAAAGTTTATTGCCCATACGAGTATGGCGGAATGGCAATATGTGAGCGGAGCAAAGCCAGGCTGCGAATATATAAGGTAAATATAAAATACGAACCGAGGGAACGAACAATTTGCGACGCTGCCGCTCTAATTAATGGAAGACTTTGCGCCACAGACAAAAGCACAAAGAAAATTTTGCTAATTAAAAAAATAAGAAAAAGTGCAACTGTGATACAACTTCAACTTCAACTGGCGCTTAGGTGCATAGATACTATATAACTTTATGAAGAGTTATTTGTTGCAGCTTGGCCATTTCTTGTGATTATTCTTAAAGGAACGTGGGCCCATGTTGCATTTTGCCATGGCAACCATACAAATTGCTTGCGAGCTGCAAGTAATTGTCACTGCTTCGTTGCTTTGGATATGGATTTGGATTTGGATTTTGGACTTGCTGTGGCTTTGGCTTTGGTTTGGCATTGGCGCCGCTCAACATCATTAAATGTACATAATGGAATTGCTGTGATTTGTTTCGCCAGCTGAAGATTTATTATCTCACTCGGCATTTTCCAGCCGAAAAAATCGGCTTTATGTTACGCTTGCCTGATGATTGAGTGCAGCCAGACGAGAATGAGGACAACAGCAGCGATAGCACCGGGACGACAGATGACAGAGGCTGGAGAGCAGAGGGCAGAGGATTGTTTCCTTTGGCACATAAACATTAAAATGACAATCAAAGTCGCTTACACAAGGACATTTGTGAGAATTTATTGCTACGAAAGCGACAATTGCAAAACTTTACGCATTTAATTTGTGTTAAATTTGCTTATGATTTAAAATTAAATTAACCTGATGAAAACTTTTGATATTCGACAGCAGTTCCCACATGCGCTTTCGCTCTTAAATCAACTGCTTGCGAATAAATAAACTTTATTTCAACTCAATTTAAATTAACCAGATACAAGCTTTTCCAACACACCAAGTTGATACCCCAAAATCACTTTCGTTAAGCTGATAAAACTTTGACTAAAGAACAGAATTTTCTATTTTTCGAAAAGTGTTCTGATACGCAATATAAAACTTGTGTTATCGTGTGGAAATATGATTTTAAAACACACAAACACAAACAATCGACAATCATCCAGCTAACATTTGTTGTTAAAGTTTTGGTTTGCAGTTTGTTTTCGTCATTTGCATTTAAAGTTATGTCAGTGCAAAAGTTTTCAGTCACATATGCTTGAGATGATTGCAGGACTTCATTTTATTAAAATATGTTGTCTTGGACTTGGACTTGAGTAATGGCAGTAATAGTTAAAACTAATTGCTTGTAAGACTATATAAAGTCCTGGCCACATTTGCCTCTTGATCCTAAGCCTTAAGCATTTATTTTGTCCTCAAAAAAGGTGAATAGTTTTGTACTTAGTTAGCAAATAAATTAAATGTTGACCATGACAAAAAGCTGTCACAGAATCCGTTAAGTTTCCGGCCAAGTGTGCAAATTGGTGCGATAATATCTCTCTCCGTATGTCCTTAATTTAGTATGTGACAAAGTAATTAACGAGCTCGGCTGCACATTTATATATTTAAAGTTTTGATAGGAATTCCATTGTTTTTTTTAATCATAACTAACAATCACATATAAAAAAAATTATTTTTTTCCTATATACTTTCATTTCAAATATGTTACTTTATAATCTTAATCCCTGGGATATTGTTGTTAAGTTCTCATACCATTGTCAGTGACAACAACAAACACGAACAGTGTAAGCCTAAAGGCATTATTATTATTTTTTAATGTATGTTGTTTTAATTATATGTATATATTTTTTTTCGTCGTGTCCTTCCATGACAGTTGGCCGTGTGGTAAACATTTTCATTGGCAGTTTCACTTTGATTTGTATGCGTTGAATGCAAACGTAATGATTTTAAATATTAATGCCTGAAACAAAACAATTGTAATCAATGCATACGTTTAACATATCAATTATTTAAGACAGCTGAAAATTAATGTACATTGTGTATGTCATTCGGAGCACTTTAATACAATAAAGTGTTAAAAAGGTCAAATATATATGGAAATCAAAATATATTTTGATCGGTCTATCATCAAATTTTGGGTCAGCTGTAATCTCAGGATGATGCTCCACAAATTTGCTGCCAATCAATAACACAAAATTAATGTTTAAACATAAATGTTATATATAGTATTTTGTATCCTGCTCGTCAAATTAGCCACATTTAGTGGTATTGCAGGTTAAGGGGATTGTTAAACTACACTTAATACTTGCTACGTGCCGGAATCTAGTATAATTAATGTTTGGCAAAACTCGTGTAATAAAATGGATTTGTTGATAATGTCGTAACATTTGGGTGAATTTTCATCACAATAAACTGACATTAACGCTTGGGTTTTGTTAAAGCTTTTCGTGCCACCAAAAGCTAGTGGCAAGGGACATTTTGTGTTTAGACTGTTTAAAATTTAAATTACTAATTTGGCATTAAATTAATAACGAGAATGAAGTTTGCTTATGAGCTCACGAGCTCATGAGCCTTGTTCCGTTATAAATTATAGTACAATGCTTAAAGTTGCAGAGGACAAAGAAGTTTAAAGTGTGACAGAAGTTAGAACAGTTTGTCATGTGTTACCTGTTTAAGGGAAATGTGCTTATGATCGATTATGGTAAGTAATATGATAATAAATATTTTACTAACAGCTCGTATCTACCAAGACATGTTAATTGAATGCTTTTGCTTGTATAAGCCTTTTGCCTTTGATTATTTCAATGCCTTTTGCAATGTTCATAAATAGTTCATTGCATTGTCATTAGCCGGACCGGGGGGCGGCACTTAGGCACACTCACACCTAATTATATATAGTACCTTATACTTGGCTGGCTCGTTGACCTAATGCGTGTAATTCATTAGCTGCAATTAGAGTTCAATTCAAATGGTCGCTGGCCTGGCCAGGCCATGGTTTGAGGTGTGCCTTGCCGTTTGGCGGCATTGCCGCCAATGTTGCCATTGCCCTTGAACAGACATGTAGGCACTTCATTAATAGGCAGTGCTAACGGTGCTTAACAAAGGGCAACCAGAGTTCTCTTTTGCTCTCTTTTAGCAGAATTATAATAATAATGCGGTCGTTTGTATTCACTGCTCACGTGCTGCGTTGCGGTGATGTTAAATGCGTCCTTAATAGGCACAACATTTGCGGCAATGTTTTTGCACACAGCACACACACTCACGCACACACGCATTCACAAAGTTGCCTCAACTCCTGGCCGTGGCCTTTGAGTGAACGACGAATGTGTGTGTGTGTGTTTGTTTGATGATGGCTCATAATTGTGTTACATCTCGTATGGGTCGCTTTTTGCCTTATGTGCTCGTAACAAAAAATCAAATGGAAAAAAGTAATATGAGAAAAGCCTGAGCATTTATAACTCATGATGTGATTGTGCGACTGTGTGTGTGTGCAATGATTTTTATTCCATTTTCCCATTTATTGCAATCAAATAATTCGCATTAATTACGCCAGTTTTTTCATTATTTTCGTAATTTCCTTTCTTTTTCACTCTTCTCTCAGTGGGGTTCATTACCAAATGGGAAATGTCAATGGATCTGTCAACAAACGCAATCAAAAGCTTACTTTAATCGGACTTAATTACAAGTTCTTAAAGTTAATTTCTTAATTGAATTATGTGCTTCGGTGCCTTATGCAAACAAATGTTTTTGTTTTGTATTTACTCAATACATTTTATAAGATGATTGCAGCTAAATAAAATTATCAACGTCATATGAAATCAAAAGTTTGAAAGATAAAATTACAACACGTTTAAAACTAAATCGATATTTAAATTCTTTGGTCACTCTAAAAATGGAAAATGAAAATAAAAAACAAGTCGACAGTAGTCTTTCTGTGCATGCCAACAATGCCAAGCCCATAAAGGGGTTATCTGTGAAACCAAAAAAAGTTAATCCAGAAAAACCAAGTCGATCCAAAAACACATCTTCAGAAACCGTTTCACTGGGGGCACCTCACGCCTCAGATAGTTTTACGTCAAAAAAGAGCTGTCGTAGCAAAAGATTTCAACATGAAAAACAAATACTACATGAACAGAGCACCAATCAACCGAGATACATTAAAAGCACTGACTGGGATTTGGAGAAATGGGTTCTACGAGATAAACTATTCAAGGATCATGTTGATTGGAGCAGGCATCCCAGCTTTACCATCAAGAATATTTCCTAGTAAGTTATTAAATATTAACATTCTTTGCAGAGCTAATGCCAATGGTTTACAATAGTAGTCTGGAGTGCGAACTCCGTTATGCGAAGAGCATTGAGAAGTATAATGCACAATTTCAACGAGAAATGGAACATTTTGTAGCTTCAAAGGACAGAGTATGCGATCAGTACTTTACAAAGAGGTTTGACTTGAAACAGTATTTTCAACATATTTTAATTCATTTAATGTTTATTTTTGCTAGAATTTTATCGTACACAACATATTGGCCGCCTTTGCATACAACGCCAGAACTGGAAATATTTAGAAAAAGGTTTTTTCAACTAACTGCGCCTCAGAAGAAACGTTTAAATTTCCTGATGAACACCGAATTGAGTTTTATGTAATTGCAACAATAAATATGCTAGTTGCTTGTTTATGAATATATAAATATTTGAAACTAGCATAAGTATTTTTGCAATTAAGTAATCATATATTTTGTATACAAAAATTAAATATTATTGAATTTTCAAATAAAAGTTAATTAAAGTTGTTAATCAATTTTAATTCTGTTTGTACATCCAGTTTTAAAAAATTGTACAATCAATATTAAATATTTAATATAAATTGTTCTCATAAATAATTTTTTCAACATTTTCAATTGTTTTCACTTATTTAGTCCATCATGAATAAATTCAAACAATACACATCATAAATGGCGTGTTGCCACTATAAAAATGATTACTCAACGAATTTATTTTTTTGTGCCTTTTTTTCAGTTGTTTTTATATTCTGTTTGGCCATGTTTGGCATGAATCAGATAGCCCAAAGTGTCGTTATTTTATACGTTTTGTGTATGCGTGTGTACTTGACTGTCTGTTAACAGGAAGTTTGCCATTTGTCAAATAAAAATTTTCAACTGGTTTTTATGTTTTTGGCAAAAAGCTTGCAAACGACCTTGTTAGACATACATTATCGTACAACATACTGTACTTTTCTGTACACCCCCCCCCCCACCCCCCACCCCATGTATTTAATGAAATATATCCTTTTTTGTTGGACTGCCGCTCATAAAAATATATATTGTTAATTTTTTTTCTATACATTGATTGGTTCCAGGCTATTATTTACCTACCAATGAATATGTGGACCGCTGGGCATTGCATTTGATTGCATTGTTCGCGGGTTTTGACAATTATTGTTAGTTGAAAATTAATGTTTGGCACCAACACAACACAACACAATACAATTTAACAAGAATGTTATATTTTTTGCGCCAATAAATCAAGCAAAAATGTGAGAACAAAACTATGTTTGCATATGTCAAGTGATTTTGTATTATTTTTGCATTTGAACTATGTGAAATCTATGTTAAAATTACATTAAATGTAAATAAGTGTTAAGCGATAAATTTTACATTGAGCAAATTGAAAAGTGCAAATTTGAATAATACTTAATATGCATTTTATTAGCAATTTACGTTTAAAGAGCACATTCAAAATAAATTAAAGTCGTTTTGCATACTAAAGCCAAAGAAGTGCATAATATTATGAAAAAGTTCTGTGGCACATAAGATACCCTAAAAAATTAACTAATAAGCCACATTTTTTAAAATTCAAAACAAAGAAGCTAAGCATTATTATCCTTTCCAATGGCCATCAACACATTTTGTGCTAAATCATTATAGCGGTAAGGGGAAAAAAAATATTCAAACCACTTGGCCATACTTCTACTCATTTGCACTTCGGGCCATGAATATTTGAGCCGATTAATGTGCTTCCTTAGGCAGGTGAGAAACACTTTGGCGGTCAGCTGCCAATATGCAAAGCACAAAAATGAAAACATTTGCGGTTTTTACGCACTCAAAACACAAGCACTTTTTATTAAAGTTTAATACAAAGTACCAGGTAAATTTTAAGAGCTGCGGGGCAGGGCACTTTCCAAAGGGTGGCAAAGGGCAGGAACAAGAGAATGCCAAAAATCACAGTAGCCGCGACGCAAGGCATCCGCAACTTTGTGCAATAAATTATAATTTCCGCATGTTGAGCTTCTGGTTTTTTTTTTGTGTTCTTTTTTGGGTTTTTTTTTTCTGGTTTGGTATGCTGGCTGCCCCCTGTGAGAGATTCAGCCGCTGGGCATTGGGCCGGCTGGTCATTTCCCGGTTTTTACGATGCTTATGGAAAAAAGCCAAATGGAAAAATTGTTATTGTTGTTGTTGCTGTTTCTGTTGTTGTATGCTGCATGGCTGCAAGGTGTGCGCCAATTTCCGGCGTGAGTGGGCATGCATGAGCTTGGGCTACTTTCACAAAATATTTAAAATGTTTGCCTAGTAAAGCTCTTTGTGCGTGTTTCTCTCTCTGTGTGTATGTGTGTGGGTGTGTATGTGAGTAGTTAGGGTGTGTTGGAATGTTTATATTCTTATTGTGTAGCAGTCATAAGCCAAAGCATATATTGCCTGCAGCACACCAGCACAAAATTGTTATTAATTGTTCTTGAAAACAGAAAACGCACTGCAGCTCTTCAACAATATATTTCAGGCAATTACTTAACTAGTTGTTGACCCAATGAAAACCCATTTTGCTAATCGTTAAAAGTACTAGTGCATGTCTGCCTTTTAAAGTGGTAAGAGCATAGTCAAAATAAGCCCACTAAGTGTTAATTAAAATACATAACTCATACGCCATGTATAAATAAAATATATTTAAAAATTCGTGGAAATAGGCCGTTATTGCTCATTAGCTTTTGCATTTCTTAGAAAATAATCATTGTTATTTTTATTGTTTTTCTCTTGAAATTTTATTACTTTTATTACCTTATAGGTGCATTGTAGCTTAGAGTGAATAAATTGCATTTGCAGTTGCATTATTTAAACTCCATTAAAGATTATATACAAAAAGTTTCCTTTAATAAACTTTAATCTATTTTTCTTACTTTTAATACTAAATTGAAACATAATAACGTTTATTATTATAGGGTAAAATGTTTACTTTACAAATGTTCTGCTTTTGTTTTCTTAGATTCAACTCTCTTTCTCTCTCTTCACTCATGTCGCCCCGTCTTTGCTCTCTATAAATGAAATGAATGCGGTTACTCGTAAATAAGTATGTGTTACATATTTAACAAACAGTATTCCTGTGCAATCGTTGCCAACCAGTGTTGTGTAAGCTTGTGCTTTTTTTTATGGCATAATTTTTATCATCTGCTTTTATTATGCCCTGCAATTCACAAACCTTAGTAAGCGGGTGTAACAGTGTAAGGAAAATATACTAAAAAAAAAAAATATAAATAGTTATATAAGAGAGAAAAATCGTAATATTACTATCCCATCTTTACCTTCCTAAATAAAATTCAAAATAAAAATATATTTATACATGAATATTTTTCAAATGTTTCTAGCTACAGCGTATCTTTAAGTCAATTTCTATTCCACAAAAATTCTTCCTTCTTTATTTTTTTGCTCGATTTTCTACAGCTGCAACTCTTCTTGTCGTATGTGTGTATTTGTATTTGTGTGTATGTGTGTGTGTGTGTGTGTGTGTGTTTGCGCTGTGGTCCTTTAGTCGTAACTTTCGCTCTGGGCGCACAACACTTGAGTTTTGTGGCATTGCAAAATGCATTTTATACGCAATAAAAATACACTTGCCGGGCGGTTTTACAGCTCGCTTGCTTTTCTTTTGCCTGTCGCTTCTTTTAGCGCCGTTTTGCTGCTATAATATTTCCTACTTATAAAAATAAAAGGAGAAGTCACTGAGTTTGCTCTATACTTCGTGTTTGCGTTTGCGTTTGTGTTTGTGTTGTGTTGTGTTCAAGGGAAATTTAATGAGTTACTTAATGTTGGTTGCAACAGTTCATTTTTGGTGCGTTTTTACGATTTGAACAAGTTGGTTGTTAAATAAATTTAAATTACATTTTGCCACCGTTTCCCCAAAGGGAATATTCAGCCGGGTCATTATGGTGTTGCCACTTTTGTCGACCAAATAAAAATAAAAAGGCAAAGAAAAAAGTCCAATTCATGGTTGCCTGTGGCAAGCGTGCCGCCAATTTATTAACGAAGCCAACAAATACTTAATCATTTCAATAGCTCTCGTTCATTTTGTTGCCGTTGAGTGCAAAATATTATTTATTCATTTACTTTACTTTATTATTTTCTTTTTTTTTTATTCGTGTTGTAAAATATGAAAATCATATTGACTGTATATTTACCTTTCGATTTTTTTGTATGCTTGATGATTCGCCATTTTGATTGAGCTTTTGAGTTTTGAGGGTGTTGGTAATTGATAGCATTTTAAGAGGTCAGCGTTTTTAAAATCATAACTAGCTTTTCTTTTTTTTCCTTTCCACCTTTGCTTAATCGAAGGTCATGATAAGCTGAATTCAAAGTTAGCTTGGGTCGAAAGATGCCAAAAGTTGAAGGTTCAATATTTTTTATATTAAAATATATTTCAACAAAAGATGATTTCAACCTTTATTATCTTACAATTCAATATAAGAGACCAATATTGTTAAATTTATTTAAAATCGACTTAAACTGTTTCTTGAAAATGCAATGAAAATCAGTGCACAAAAACGAATGAAACTAAACAGAGCAGAACGCTTTGCATGTAATTTTGTTGCACTTCTTTCTTTTCAAAGTACTTTCAAGCTGTGTTTCTTTTTGCTGGAGCTTCATGACAATTCAGTTGTCTGGCATTCGTAACGCTCAATTTGTCCTTGATTTATTTGCATTTAGGGTAGCCTTGACTTGTTTCCAGCAATGGAACTAAGATGTTTGTAAATTAAATTACAGTTTCTTCTGAAATGAAGACTAGGGAATCGTTTAGAGTGTTATCCCTATGAACATGTTATAACTGCTGCAAATATTTAATTTAATTATGTCCAAAACTGAAATGGCAAATACATAATCAGCAGCAATAAAGATCGAACTAGAATATCGACATGGTGCATGTGCATAAGCATAGGCAATTGCGAAATGCAAATGAAAAGTAAATAATAAAATTGTATTGCAATGTGAAATTGGAATCGGCAAATGATGTGGCCACCGTTTGCATCAACGGCAACAATCAGCAAAATGCCATTGACAAACGAGGTCGGGGCCAAATCGCATTAAAGGCAATGTAAATGCCCAGAAGCGGTAATCAAATGTGCACCATGCTCCCACAACTACAAATATACAGACACACACACAGACAGAAATTTTCTGGATGCAACATTTATCCAACTGTGTTCCCAGGTTGCGAATCGCACAAGTAAATGCAAAAATCGATAGGAAGTTAACATTTGAATTTTCAAATAACATGCGCTTTAAGAACTTTATAAATATTTATATTTAATAAATGATATATATATAAGAATATATTTATTAAGTGAAAGTTGTCGTTATAAGTTGCACTTAACAAAATACTTAAAATGTATGATAATTTTTTTGTTGATTTTGACAAATGAATATCGATTTGAGGAATATTAAAGCTCGCTGCACATTTTGTAGGTGGTAAAAACGAATATTGCTGCCAAAATCCACTTTGGCATTTTGACGGGCATTTGAATTTCAAAAAGGGGGCCGCCCAAGCGATGAGTTTATTCGGGCCAAAGTCATAAATTGAACCGAAATCGAAACTTGGCTGTAGTGTGGGCGGCATTTTTGGTTGGCATGGATGCATTGCTACTATTTGACTATGCATGTTAAATGAAATTATTGCAGTCTCTTTTTTTTTGCGTATATTTTGATTTCTTCTCACGGTTTCACGTTGCGTATGCGTAACATTCGCTCCATTCATCAATCAGCACGAAGAGGCCGAGTCAGAGGCTCATTTTATGTGGTGATAGATACTTTTTCTGGACAGCACGACAAAAACAAATTGACTTAGATTTATTAGTCGCTCTATGTGTGTGTGTGTGCGTGTGTCAGCCAGTTGACACTGCGGGTTGCAACAACGAGAAGAACCATTTCAAAGAGAATTTTTGGTGTTCTGTATGCTTCAATTCAATGCATTTAAATTGATTAAGCAATGGTGTTAGCAAAGAAACAAACAAGCTTAAAGATATAGTTTTACCGCAAAATGTTTAAGTCAAAAGCACTTATTTGTGTATTAAACTAAAGTTAAAATATCAAAACTAGTTTCCAAGTAGTTGCTATTTATTTCAATTAAAGTTTGGTATCTTTACGCAATCAATCATGCAGAGATCGTTTACAACTTTCAACTACGCTCCTCTTATAGCCATCAGAAAGTACTTACATCTATATATAGTTGGTATCCTTGTATTTATATATCTAATGTGTATTCCCTGCCGAAGCTACTTATCTAAACGTATTTGCCGAAACTTTTGCTTGGTCGAAAGCACCACAGTAAGCCAAGTGGATTACAGAAGGCTGGCTCGTTAACGCCGGTGGCTATTTTAAATGTTGCACACACACACAACTCAATTACGCCACGTTGGACTGTTCATCACCCTCTGTTTCCTCCCCCAACTACCCCACTACTCTAAAAGCCGTCACACAAATTTACACACTGCTCGGAGTGTGAGTGTGAACGCTCTTCGGAGCCAATTGACGGCATTCTGTCTGACCAGCAGGTGTAACAGTATTTTAGCAGTCTGCAATTTTGTCTATTTGTGCGTTTGTCTGTATATGTAACTGTGTGTGTGTGTGTGAGAGAGAGAGTGAAGGAGACTGTGTGCGTGTTAATTACATTTGGCTTGCATTTGTGTAAAGTTGCCCCAAAATTGAATTACAAGTTTTTGCCAGCATTTAGGCAAAGTATTTTTTTGTTTTGCTTTCCACACATATTTTATGTTGTTGTTGTTTTTGCCGCATTGGCCACACATGGCCGGGGCTGAACCCAAAAGTGAAAACTTTTCAGCACGCAGCCGAGAGTTTTTGGCAACAGTTGCTCCAAGTTGTTGGCAACTGATAACTAAAACGCTTCAAAGCAGCAGTATTTCATCTAAATTTACTGCCTTTTTTCTCACATTTGCTTTTGTTTTTTGTAAACATAAAATATTGTAGCTTGGATTTATTAAAATTTATTCAAGCAATTGGCAAAAAATTCTAAACTAATTTAAAATTAATAGCGGAAACTTACAAAAATCAATGATTTTTAATTACTCGCTCAGAGTAATTTGCTGAAGGTCGAAAATTTATAGCTTTAAGCATTGATAGACATTTTATTGTTTTTGCAAAATACATGAAATATTTTCCTACCGAAAAGAAAAATATTTATGTCTTCCTTCCAAACTCTAATGCCAGTCTTGGCTTATTTCCATTTTTAGCCAATTTCTTTTTCCGCTCTGCCTTTGCTGCGACTTGGCCGAACAAAAAGGATTTCGATTCGATCCGATAATTGAACTACTTGTGTAATGGCTTAACTTTCATAATTAGTTGCAAAGCACAATTAGACGCCAGGTAGCGGTTGAAGTGTAACTGCGATGCTGCGCACTTCGAGGGCCAATCAATACCAAACTAAACATGTATGAAAGCTATCTTCGGGTGACCGAATATTATATACACTTGAAACTAGTAAAATCATGCTAAGGATTTTAAGTTTGGCAGCTAGCAGTCCGAGCACGCCAATGTTCTAGCTGCAACAGAACGATGATCTTGACAAAAGTTCAAAAGGTAAACTTAGACAGAGAGATGGGCAAGACTATATAAACTCATCTTGCAGTGTTGATCAAGAAAATATACACTTCTTGGCTTTTATGCGTTACACATTTCATGATAAAACTAATATGCCGTACCTCTCATATCTTAAATTCGCCCACAGCTCCCTTTTCTCTTACCCACGCACACTTTACTTTGCTTTTGGACCATTTGAGCTTCTTTTTACCTCATTTAGCTGCATGTCCTGCAGGCCTCATTAACCTTTTCGTTCAGCCCATCCATTGTCTGCTTTTGTTGAGCCACTGCCACAGCCTTTGCAACTGGCACGCCCACGCCCACCGCCAACGCCTATTACGCAGCACTCACAAACAATTTAATCGGAACAGCGCAGAGCGAGAAGATGCTGGCACCGTTGCTTGCTGTTGTTGTTGTTTCTGGACGCCAAGTGCGAATAATAGAAATTCATTGCCAAATTGCATAGAAAATCGTTGCAAGGACCTGCAAGAACTTGGATGCCGCTGGCAAACTTGGCAGTGCTTTGGCAAAGTTACTTTTCGAGGCACCGTTTTAATTACCACAAACGGCGGCAGTAAGCGCATTACGTATACGCCACGTTGCAGCTGCCGATAAAATCGCATTTAAAGCAAGTTAATTAAAATGGTTCTCTCACTCTCGCGCTCTCTCTTTAATTAAAACTTAATTTTACAATAGGTGCACTTTGTTAACTTCTTACACTTTACTTTCTCACGCACGAATCTCGCCTAGAATCCAGTCCACATAGTCCGAGACGCGCGTATAAACTCCCGGCCAACCCTCCAAGCCGCAACGATTGCCAAATGAAACAACTCCCTCCAGATACCACGCATCCCTTAAACGCATCAACGGTCCACCCGAATCGCCGTCGCAGCTATCGCGAGAGAATTGGCCGCCAGCGCACAACTGCGATTCGATCAAATTAATTTTCCTTGTGGCGAATTTCTCTATACAGTAATTGGGATCCGCGACAGGGACATTAAGACGTTGCTTTATGTTGCTCTGACGTGCTGCAAAACGAAAGGGTAAACCCGTGAGTCATTTCGATCTCGACTGTAGTTTCAAAACATTTCTGACTGAGTAAACTTACACATAAGTGTGCGACCCCAGCCGCTGACAACAAGTTCTTCGTTGGTGTTGATGGCTGCGCGAGCGCTGACCAGAGGTAGACAGACTGGTTGAATGTACTCGTTGAGCTGAACAGGCGGGTTGACTCGAACCAGAGCAATATCATGATGGCGATCCTCACTATTTGGGTCATACTGTGGATGCGGAATGACCTCTTCGATGCCCAGCTCGACAATAGGTGGATTGCAAGCACCGTTTTCACAATCCATATCTTTGCTTATATCGTATTCGCCCAGGCGTACTCGATTGCTGAAATTTCATTAAGTAAGTATATTGATAAAATGATGATAAATCGATTTGGATTACGCACAGTTGTCCCACTGCCGTCAAAACTTCGCCAACGACGCAATGAGCAGCGGTTAAGACATAGCGATTGTTTATCAAGCTGCCGCCACAGTTCAAAAGAGACTTTCCATCAGCTGAATAATAAGCAGATACAATTAACTCTAGAATTTATGGAAAATGCTTTCACTTACGACTTCTATATTCCAAGAGGACCATCCACACAAATTCATCAATTGCTGTATTGTTACCATTATAAATTTTGTTGCCAAAGGATTCTGGGCCGCAAGCCGGAGCACGTGGCAGCAAGTTAAGGCCATTGCTATTGCCATTTGTTTGTGGTCTTCTTGTTGTCGTCGTAGACGTTGTTGTTGTTGTTGCAAAGTTTGTGTCCATAGTACAACAGACGTATGGTCGTCGACCGAATCCATTCTCGCATTGTGAATCCCTTATAAATCTGCGTTCATCGTTGGTTAGTGCTATCTTCTGCAGTACGCCGAACAGACTGGGACAGTCATAAACGGATATGCAGTAGCCATCATTTTGATTGGGATTCCAGCAATCTTTTAATTATAATACATTATTCATTAACACTGGCGACTAAGCTAATTGATATGTAGCAGTTCTACCGGTTCGACGGTAAACATATTATAGTTGTTATTGATTTTCCATTCAATCTACTATTCTGATGAAATCAGACTTATTATTTTTAAGTGTAAGACTGTTATCAGTTATGTACACACAAATATTGTTTTAAATTAATTAGGAAATATGAAAGCTTTAAGCACAACATGTTAATGAATCAAGCCATTCGTGATAATGAAATACATGTTTTTATATATATTTTAGTAGGTTCAATGAAATTGAAAATTACTTTAGCACAATCACAAATCAATCAATTTGTCATTGCCCTCCAAAGTGGAATAGCCTCTAATAAGTTGGCATATGTAATGGGAAGGCGCCAAGCTAACTAAGCACATAATAGCAAATAAGTGCTGATCCGGTAACAGTGACCGGATGATAAATATATAGATAATGCAAACCGGAGGTGAAGCTAAAGTCACAAAGTCAAGTTCACACCGAATGATTCACCGGGAACCCGTTAAGTGCGCGATTTATAATTGTTTGTATTAAATAATTTACTAACTTTGTTGTGCGTTCACTGTGCACTGCAATAGCAAAGCAGAGATGAGTAGGAATCCCACTGAACTTAAAACTGATATCATGCTGGGAAATAATACAAAAATGCAGCACACGCGATTCGTAACCAAATATTAAACGCCGATTGGTTCGCACACGCGGTTCAACCTTGTTGCGGTCGATGATCAAGACAAACTAATCTCAGTGACAGCTCTGATAGATCTATATATAGTCTGAGAGTACATTGCATGGAAGTCACACTCGTCTTCTCCCAAAGCTGTCGTTTAAGCGGCTCTCTTAGCAGTGAGCGTAGTCTTGTAAGTCTAAGATCAAGAGCGTGCGTAATTCTTCTCTTACGAATACACACTGAAAGTTCGCACGATCGAGTGAGTAAATTAGCTGCAGCGGGAACACGTTAGAAGAAGATAAACTTTTTTCACCGTTGTACTTCTAAAACTTGACAATCAACTGTAACTAAAAAGAAAAACTTGATCAAGCTAGGCTATTTACATCCGCTCAGTACACAGTACATATAGTTTTAAACACGCACAGATAAGAAAACTCAAACACATATTAATACAAAACAAATAATTTAATGCATAAATATTATACACAAAACCAACATCAATAAATACTACGATGGAAAAGAATAGTAATACTCCGCCTAGATCTTCGGCATATGTGAAAATGCAATCGAAATTGTATAATACCCAAAGCCGAATGACCAAACGGGCCACGTTGACGGTGCCCAATTTTGACGCAAGGTCTACCATGTATAAGTACACGAAGCGCAATAAGGAGGATTCAGCACCCTCCCATTACCGCTTTGAATCCACTGTTGGACTTGCAGACTATTTGAATAAGTATGTGCCGAAAGATGAACACGATATCAAAAGTCGTGAGCCCAGCTACACAGCATTCAAGATTCCCTAGTAAGTAATACCATAAGTGTGTACACTAACTATTAAAAGAAACTCCTCTCAGTACTATGATATCCTCAAAACGGTATGCGAAATCAAAAAGGGTTTATGAGGCACAACTCGTGAATGAGATTAGGCAACATATTGATTTTAATTCAACAGCAGCCGAAGCCGCCTATTTTGTGCGGTGAGTCCTCAATATGAAAAATTTAAATGTTTTTGAACTAAATGTAAATTTTTCAGTTGTATGTCTTATACGACATTTTGGCCGCCATTGCATAATGGATCTGAGATGAAACGTACAAGTAAACTTTTTTTTCAGCTTACACCAAAGGAGAAAAATCACCTAAAGTACTTAATGAACACCGATATCACATGAATTTTAAATATGGTGTGTTCCAAAACAATGAAATATTTATCAAGGCAATTAATAAAGAAAATTTTGTAAGAACAAAAAAATATAACATGCTATAAATTAAACTCATACAAACTGTGGCGTTAGTCAACACTTTGACCTACAAATGATTAACCGTTGCACCAGCTTTTCACAAAAAAAAAACAAGTAAGAAGTATGTAAGTCGGGTAAGCTCGACTAGAAGATACCCTTAACCCTTGACCATACAGACGGACAGACGGTCGGGCTAACAGACACACATATGGCTGTGTACTTCTGTACTTCTGTACTTCTTGATTGTTTCATATCTCCGGATTTTCTTAACCGATTTTAATGAAAGTTTCACAGAAGTTCAATATTTTGCTTATAGTTTCAATAATAATTTTCAGTTTTTTGAAGTTCAAGATGTTTTGTTATCGATTCTATGTGTATATCGTAAACCTGAAAAGTTATCGAAAATTTGAGACAAACTTGTCCTGCCTAGGGATTAGGAGAGCTCATATCCATAATCTGGAGTCTCTAGCTATTGTAGTTCCTGAGATCGACTCGGACGGACAAACAGACGGACATGGAATATCGATTTGATTAGGATTTGAATGTTGATGACTGACTTTCACAAAACCCTTTTTTACTCATTTCATAGATTAATGATATAAAATGAACCTAGCACTCTTGAAAGTTGACATTCAACTCTAACTAAAATGAAAAACTGGAACAAGCCAGGCAGTTTACATACACTCAGTACACACTTTACAGCTATAAACACTATACATACTGTTTACACATAAGTAAAACACAAAAACAAAATAATAATATAAAACACATAAGTAAAACACAAAAACAAAATAATAATATAAAACACATAAGTAAAACATGAAAACAAAATAATAATATAAAACACATAAGTAAATCACAAAAACAAATAATATAAAAGATATTAATTTTAAAAACACATGCACAAAAAAAAAAAAATAAAACAAAATAATTCTAAGCATAAATATTATACACAAATACAACAATGGCAGCGCCTCGAGGTTCGGCACTTGCGCAAACGCAATCGAGATTGTATAATTCGCAAGGCCGAATGAGCCAACGGGCCACGTTGACGGTGCCCAATTTTGACGCAAGGTCTACCATGTATAAGTTCACGACGCGCAATAAGGAGGATTCAGCACCCTCCTATTACCGCTTTGAATCCACTATTAGACTTGCAGACTATTTTAATAAGTATGTACCCAATGATGAACCCGATATCAAAAGTCGTGAGCCCAGCTACACAGCATTCAAGATTCCCTAGTAAGTAATACCATAAGTGTGTACACTAACTATTAAAAAACTCTTCTCAGTAAATTGATATCCTCAAAACGATATGCGAACTCAAAAAGGGTTTATGAGGCACAACTCGTGAATGAGATTAGGCAACATATTGATTTTCAATCAACAGCAGCCGAGGCCTGCCATTTGGTGCGGTGAGTCCAAGAAATTAATTAAATGTTTTTGAACTAAATGTAAGTTTTTCAGTTGTATGTCTTATACGACGTTCTGGCCGCCATTGCATAATGAATCTGAGATGAAACGTACAAGTAAACTTTTTTTTCAGCTTACACCAAAGGAGAAACATCACCTAAAGTACTTAATGAACACCGATATCACATGAATTTTAAATATGGTGTGTAATGAAATATTTATCAAAGCAATTAATAAAGAAAATTTTGTAAGAACAAAAAATATAACATGCTATAAATTTAACTCATACAGACTGTGGCGTTAGAAAACACTTTGACCTATAAATAATTGACCGTTGCACTAGCTGTTCACAAACAAAAAAAATTGTAAAGAGCAGGTGAAGAGATCACATCTAGCTCAGCCACACCAATTCCAGGAATGTTTCTATTGTGTTGGTGGCTAGATACGAATTATGAATACCTTTTAAAATTTCATTATAAAAACGTATCAACATTCAAGCTATAAAATGAGTATAAAAGGGTTTTGTGAAAGTCAGTCATCAACATTCAAATCCTAATCAAATAAATATTCCATGTCCGTCTGTTCGTCCGTCCGAGTCGATATCAGGAACTACAAAAGCTGAAGACTCAAGATTTTGAATATAAGCTCTCCTAATCCCTAGGCAGGACAAGTTTGTTTCAAAATTGCGATAACTTTGAATTTGAAAATAGGAATTGAAAATATTTACAAAATAATGAAAGTCTGTGTAATTTTAATTCAAATCGTATATGAAACCATCAAACATTGGTATAATTAATACACATTGTGTATAACTCTCAGTCTTCTCCCTTGTTCATTTATTTATTGATTAAAGTTCACCGTTTTTGAAGCCAAGCTATTTACATACACTCAGTACACACTGTACAGTTTTAAACACTATACACACTGTTTTACACGTAGAAAAAACAAAAACAAAATAAAATAATTTTAAAAACACACAAAAAAATCAAAAATATAACAAAATAATTTTAAGCATAAATATTACACACAAATACAACAATGGCAGCGCCAAAATCTGAGAAAAAAGCGTATCAAGGTTCGGCACTTGTGCAATCGCAATCGAGATTGTATAATTCGCAAAGCCGATTGACCCAACGGGACTGGTTGCAGGTGCCCAATGTTGACGAAAGGTCTTCCTTGCATAATTTCACGACGCGCAATAAGGAGGATACAGCAGCCCCTCTTTACCGCTCTGAATCCACTGTTGAACTTGCAGACTATTTGAATAAGTATGTGCCCAAAGATGAACACGATATCAAAAGTCGTGAGCCCAGCTACACAGCATTCAAGATTCCCTAGTAAGTAATACCATAAGTGTGTACACTAACTATTAAAAGAAACTCCTCTCAGTACTATGACATCCTCAAAACGGTATGCGAAATCAAAAAGGGTTTATGAGGCACAACTCGTGAAAGAGATGAGGCATCTTATTGATTTTAATTCAACAGCAGCCGAAGCCAACTATTTGGTGCGGTGAGTCCTCGAAATTAAAAAATTAAATTATTTTTGAAATAAATGTACATTTTTCAGTTGTATGTCTTATACGACATTCTGGCCGCCATTGCATAATAGATCTGAGATGAAACGTACAAGTAAACTTTTTTTCCAGCTTACACCAAAGGAGAAAGATCACCTAAAGTACTTAATGAACACCGATATCAGATGAATTTTGAATATTGTGTGTTGCAAAAAAATGAAATATTTATCAAGGCAATTAATAAAGAAAATTTTCTAAAAACAAAAAAATTTAACATTCTTTAAATATAACTCATACGCACTGTGGAGTTAGACAAAACTTTCACCTATAAATATTTGACCGTTGCCCAAGCTATTCACAAATAGATGTAATGTTTCTTTCGCGTGTGAAAATTGTCGATACCTTTCCAAATTGCATTAGGTAAACGTATCAACGTTCAAGATAGTTGCTTTTTTATAGTCACTGCGTCATTTAATAGAATTTTCCAATAATCTGGAATTATTCTGAATTACACAAAATCACAACAAAGCAATTTTATGACCAGACTCAAGGTTTCTCAGCAATGTCAACAAGATAAATATAACAATACTTAGGTATTTGTCACAAGGTTTATAAAATCTAAAAAAAGTGTTGAAAACATTGGAATTTTTGTAAGCAAATGCAATTCAAAGCTTAGTAAATTGCTTTACAAAAATACACAAAGTCAACCGTATGGCTTTGCAAATATGTGTTTCAATTCTGCATTATTCATTGAGTGACAATGTTGTAACATCCGTTTCAAGCATATTAAACGATTTCAAGCCTCACCATACACCTGGCTAAATACGCATATCAAACACAAATATATTTTCTCCCAGGCCTGCTCTGAAGTGCATAATGAAAGGAAACAGATACAGATTCAGATACAAACTGCACAAAAACCTAAAAAATTTTTTCTGTAGTTTTTTGCATGCTTTTGCCTTTTGCCGGTTAGCATCGAACCGAAACGAGGCGTATCGGATCAGTTGGCAGCTAACCTTCTTCCTGCTTCTTGTCGTTCTCTACAGCTGGGAAGCTCATCGTTGTTTTTGTTGGCTAGCCTGCATAGTTTCAGCTCTTAGCCTGCACTTTGTCTGGTAAATCCTGGAGAAATTGACGAGTAACTCGACTGTTATGTTTCTATACACTGTTAACGCACTTGAGTGGAGTATATTTGATTAAGGTTATAATCTTTACAAGAATTTACTAATAATTAAGAACAAATACAATAAATTTTAAATATTAATTATTTATTTTAAATAAAATTGCTTACAATTTAACATTTCCCCCCAGGGCATTAGACGTCATTCGATAGTCGTGCAATGCCAACTGAAACATTGTTACATTTTGCGTTTGCCTTTTCTGCTGGGCATTCATAATTCTATGTCCGGCTTGGACTGGCTTAAAAGGAACACGTTGCTCCACAGTTGGCCCTATACTTGAGCTAAGCTGTAAGCATTTCAATGGTTTGTTTGCCCGAACTCTCGACCAACACTTTGTTGTCGTTTTGTGCCCATTTTGTGTTGGGTTGTGCTGTGTGTTGTGTTTTGTTGTTTGGGTTGCTTGTGTTATGCCTGTCGCTTGTTCCAATGACATTTTTACCATGTTTGTGTCGCTCGAGGCGGCTAACTGACGCGGCCATTGTCCACTCCTGGTCTGAAGTTTAGTTGTTGATGCTTTTCTCTCGTCGTCTTCTTCACTTTTTTTTTGTTTTGTTTTTGTCTTTGGTGTCGTTTTTGTGTTAGGCTTGGGTCGGCGTTTTGCTAGTTCAAAGCTGTATTCAACTCAGCTCTGATTATTCAACCCAGTTGTTTGCCGGCGCTGGCCCATTACCGTTCTCCTGCCGCATTGTTTAATAATTTTTCTGCTTAACCCCTGGGATGTTTTTATGCCTGTCATGCTCATTAGAAAATATCAAATGGGGTATGACAAAGTTGTAAAAATGTTGTAAGATATAACCATACTATATGTAAATATAGATTGTTAATTTCCTTGACATTTTATTACATTCAAATTTTTTGTAATTTTTGCGAGGTATTTGCTTGTTGCACCTTTTCCCGCCTGTTGCTGCTGCTGCTGCTGTGGTGTTTGTCCATTGCTGCTCCGCAACGGTAAAACTTGTTGGCAATTTCTGCAGCCTGGCACAAATTGAACAATAGCTGGCGCTGATTTTGCCATGTTACCGTGTAACACGGCCAAGTTTGCAGCGCGGCTAAACATAATTATGAAATTGCAGCTGCCTTTAATTATAGGTATCATCATGTTAGCTAATTTGCGTGTCGGCTACCAAAGTTTATCAAAAGTAGTTTTTTTCTCTGCTCTCATTTTGGTTTTACCGCCTTTTGTGTGGTTTCTATTAGCAACAGTTGAATTTTGCCATAAGCTGTCTGACCTTACCAGCAGCCATCAATTGCAGTAAAGCTATTTTAACTGAATTTCACTTGCAGCATTTGGCTTTTAAATTTTCACTCAGTTAATATGTCGGCTCATGCAGCTCCTGTTTCTATAGTTTTATGATAATTAATACACACAAACATATATATACGTATATATACAGAAATAGATTAACTTACAAGATGATTTCAAGTGTGAGCAAGTGCGTAATGTGAGTGCTTATGTGGATTTATGTACAGAGAACAGAAACTTGAAGATGAGAAAAAGCTCTGACTCAGTTAAAACAGACGGACTGTAATTAAGATTATTTGAATAACTGGTTCAGACATATTAAAACATTTTGGTTAAGTTGTTTTAAACATAATTTAATTGTAAATGCCGCAAATGCATTTTAAAGTAAGTTTAAAATATTTGCAGACAACTATATAAACTCTATTAGATTTTGTGGTAAAAGCGGTGGGAGGTTTTTCTAATTTGCCACCAGACGACTTGCTGTCCTTGACGTGTATTAAAATGTTCTCCAAGCATTAAAACAAAACTAATTTCGAGAAGCTTTTACCTGTTCAAGAATACAAATTTGAATATTTAATAGTTGTGTCAATGACATAATGCGCAATAAAATCTCATTCATCTAATTGTTTTGCCAAATAATTTCCACAAAATGGCAATAAAATCAACTTAAAGTTTTCACTCTGGAAACAGAGCCAGTCTGTCTCCTGTGCTTTGTAATTAGGTATGCCAATCTGCTGTCAGAAGTTTATGTTATAATGCTTGTAAAATCACAACTTAGAGCTGACATTCATTGAAAACACGCTTAAATATTTAAAAGCTAAGTAACGCATAAAGTTTTAATTTATCAAAATATTTTCTAGATGGCAAACTATAACTTTCCTGTTAAACAATACAGACTGGTGTAGTTGGATGCATCCGACTATAGAATACTCTGATGCCGAAATAAATCTATGTGGTATGGAGTGAGATATTCAAAAATATGTGATTTATTTGATTTACAACGCCGATATGTATTGATATATTATCGATTTCCCAGCTTTCAACCCGATATGGACACTTTGTCTGACACTAATATCGACTGAGGTAATTGTAAAGGTTGAAGACTCTTAGCTTCAAGAGACAGACAGACAGTATGATAGTTATTGCACCAAACCAATCTACTCTTTATCTTTGGTATCAGTGTATAAAAAATTAAAGCAAATAGTGAACCACAAATTTTCACATATGACAAAGGCAATGTTTACATTAAAGCAAAACGACGCCAAAATTTATAACTCAATTTGTTTGTCATGTTTTTAAAAATACACTTTTTCCGGTGTTGCACATAAATTGCGCTGATAACAACAGCAGAATGCGAAAAAAAAACACCAGGAAAGAACCCAAAGGGGAAAAACAAAAATATTCAAATTAGCCCAAAGGACAAATACACACACACACACAAACACACGATTTTTACATATGTACATATGGATGCTAGTGTTCATAGCGACCTTTTAATTTGAATTTGACCAAGACCAGCCAATGCCACCGAATTAATGAACTAAAAAGAATGCAAAAACCAACCCACAGTCAACGGCACGAGTAAAACATGGATGGAAGCAACCGCAACTCCGGCAAAAACATGTTCAATTAGGTAAATGCGCATTTCTCTGACATTTTTATGACTTACCGTGCGTATGTGTAATTTGCGAAATGCATAACTCCCAAGCACACAACAACTTGCAATTTAATTAGTGTTGCACAACATTTTCATTCTCTCAAACTTCACACACGACTGCCTAGAATTATAATAGAATTATCTAAACACGAAGTATGTCTTATATGATTTAGCTAGAAGTAACAATATGGAATCCCACTCTTGTTACAAACTCTAGTAGGGTACTCAACCATTCGCTATGTTCATAAATAAACTTTCCATTTTCTAGTTAATTTGCGGTATTCAAAGCACTACAAAGTTTGCAATTGCCTAATATATCTGGGTCTAGGCAAAACTGTTACTGCATATGAATTTGTCTGGCAGGCAATTCGATTAGCATTTAGTATCCCGCAACAGCAACAACAACAGCAACATGAACAATAACTACTGCTACAATAACATCAACTAGAACAGTAAAATCGTAGCAACAAAAACCACTGTTAAGGCAGTCAGTGCCGTAATGAAAAGACCAACTAAAAACCCATTAACCCACATTTATGCTCGCTTTAATGCTCCAACGTGTGTGGCACTCAGCTGTCTGACATATGTGTTGGATTCTGTATGTGTATGTGTGTGTGTGTGTGTGTGTGGCAACAACAATGGGTTGGCCACTCGCTTAGCTAGACTTGAAAATGCATTTCACTGTCGCATAACCTTTTCATTTGCCAGCATAAAATCCCCAAAGAGCAAACGGCGACTGCGACACTAGTCAACACTAGACAAACAGCCAACAAAACAAAACAAAACAAACAGAAACAACAATAACAGCAACAACAACAACAACAAAAACAAAACACATACATTCACACCCACACCTACAGACACACATGAAGGGAACCAAATCCAGTCTCTGCTGACACTACAGCCTCTATCGCATGCTTTATTAACATTTGTTGTGCCAAAGCGTCACAAGTGGCACTTGACGCTGCTTCCGTGGTGCGAGCAGTGCGGCACACTCACATCCATCTCATTCTGGCGGCGCAAGCAACAGCATGCCCCACTGCTCGCACACCAAAGAGCGCTGTCTGCAAAACGACCAACGCTTAAGAGAGAAAAAGCTTTCACATGCTTCGGCAAAATAACCGAAGTGCGTTTCGGCTTTTGCAGCATCCGTGTCGAATGTGTCAGTCTCAGTGTCGTCGTACAGGAGCGAGCACTCAGCAGCGCCGCACACAATTATGCTACACATTTTGCTGGAAACAAGAAAGAATTGAAAGCGTAGTTTTTGACGTGCCTAAATAGCACGCGATGGACGGAACTTAAGCTTGCATTTGCTCATTTTGGCTGGGGCCGTTTGTGAAGCGTAAAATTGATAGTCAAAGCGATGGGAAGCTATAAAGTCAGACTATATAAAGACATTGACATAGTTCTGGGCATAGTTCCATTTTCTCTGGTTTTTTTTTTTTTTTGTCTTATTTGTTTTTTTTATTGCAGTGGGGCAAACGGGGCAAGTTCTGGGGCGCGCTCAAAGTTCCACATCAAAGTCGTTGAGGTGTGCTACAAAAAGCGAAACTTTGTCTGCTGCCAGCAGTTGCACTTGCACTTTGAGGGCTGAAAAAAAATTATATAGGGGAAAAAATACAAATGCTTGTATTTATTTTTATTGCTGTTCATTAGTTGGAAGTTGCCATAATTTCAATTTTATGGCTTCACCTGCATATTAAGCCATGGTCGAATGAGCCAAAAAGTTGCCATTACCTCCTGGCTGCAAAATTCAACTGCAACTTGTACTAAAAACTCAATTTTTTTTCTTTTCGTTGTTGTTGTTTTTGTTTAATGAAAAATGTTTTTGATTGGTTTTGCAATTTGTGCTGCTGCCGCTGCTGATGGGTAAGATGAGTTTTTTTTTTTTTTTTTGACTTCCAGTTGATTTATGAATGCAACAACTTTTTTATATACACATACGGCTTGGAATATTTTTTTGAATTCCGTCAATCACGAAGCCATAACTGGTTGCTAATTGTTAAATTCAATTTGACGCTGTGCTGAATTGTGTTACAATATGATTAATAAAACAATGGCCAATAAATATTTAATAAATTTAATAACTAAAATATTTTAATTGACTATTGGCAGTTTCCCCTTTTTTCATTCATTGATATTTACTTCATTTGTAATATAAATTTCACAGATTCATATTAAAAAAATATAAAAAAAATAATTAAAAGCTAAATTTCAGTAAATATTTGTTGCATTTTATCCTCTTCAGCATGTCACTGTCAGCCAAAGAAATATTAAAAAAGGGTTCTACTCAACTGACCCACATGTGTGAATTGAATATCAAGAAACAAACCTCGCATCATCGTCTCGTTTCAGTAATAGCGACTATCTCAGGGGCCTCGCGACAACCGGACATCATTTACAATATGTTATTGAAAGGTGTCAATATATTCAGGCTAAACTTCGCCCACGACTCACATTTGGCACATACTCAAACAATTGAATTAGTTCATGCTGCGATAGAACGTATCAGAAGTGAGACAGGTCAAACCCTAAGCGTAGCCTTTGCAGTGGATACTAGAGGACCTCAGATTCGTACCGGTTTATTGGATGGTGGCAATGAGATATTATTGCGTAATGGCGAAAATATTCGTTTATCCATCAATCGAGATCTGTACGACAAGGGAGGTAAGGAAGCTGTCTATGTCGACTACCCAAACATAATAAATGTGGCAAAGCCGGGAGATCGAGTTTTTGTCGATGACGGAAAACTCTTTCTTACCATTCTCGAGGTAGGAGTTGATGGCCTGCTTTGCGAGGTCGTTCAAGGTGGCATGCTAGGCAACAATTGCAATGTGATAATGCCCGAAGTGGAGATCGATCTGCCTGCTGTGTCTGAGAAAGACATGGATGATCTACAGTTCAGTTGTCGTGCCAATGTTGACATTGTGTTTGCTTCGGGCTTGCGTTGTGCCAAAAACATTAAGGAGTTACGCACGGTGCTTGGGGACAAGGGCAAGCACATTAAGATCGTGGCCAAGGTAGATAGTAAGATTGCACTGGGTCGGGTGGCAGAATTAATGAGCGCTGCCGATGGGATTCTACTCAGTCGTGCCGATTTGGGTACCCAAATACCTATTGAGAAACTTTTCATAACTCAAAAGTCAGTGTTGGGGCAATGCAATAAGGCGGGCAAGCCAGTCATTGTTGCATCCAATGTACTTGAATCCATGCGATTCAATCCTCTACCCACACGAGCCGAGTGCTTCGATCTGGCCAATGCAGTTATTGATGGAGTTGACTGCATTATGCTCTCAGCTGAGGTTGCAATTGGTCTCTACCCCATGGAAACTATCAACGTCTGTGACACCCTGTGTCGTGAGGCAGAGAAAGTGGTTTGGTATCGAAATCTTTTTGAGGACCTGGTTCATGAAACGCATTCAGAGCTAGATGCATCGCATTCGATTGCAATAACAGCCGTTGAAACAGCCAGGCGTACCCAAGCCACTCTTATCATATCACTCACAACATCGGGTCGCTCATCAGCACTTATTAGCAAATACCGCCCACGTTGTCCAATCATGGCAGTCACACGCTGTGAGAGAGCAGCCCGTTACGTTAATCTGCATCGTGGCATTATACCATTATACTATGTGACAGAGTGTGCCGAAAGCTATGCAAGTGATGTGGATGCTCGGGTCAAGTTTGCATTGACTTGCGCGCGAAAAACCGAATTAATCAATGATGGTGATCCCATTGTTATCGTCAGTGCTTGGAAGGAGGGCGGTGGCTTTACCAACAATGTTCGGGTTGTATATTCATTCTTTGAGGCTGATCGCTTGGATTGCTTATTCCGTGCTGACTATGGTGCTTCCAATAAGAACACCAACTTGCAATCAAAACAGGGAGATCATAAATAAAGCGAACGTTTTGGGAAATGGAGAAAAGTGCATTGAAATCCAAAAAAACAATGACCATTACATAAATGTAGTAACGTCAATAAAATTCTAAGTCAAATTTTCTTTAATGGTTTCTCTAGTTCTTTGAACACAATTTCAATTAACAACTAATTAATAACGTTTCTATTATTTTAACTCAAGCAATATGTAATGTAATGTAATTAATTATGTTTGTTTGCCAACTCTGACTTCTTTTAGATGGTAAAATTACAGAATTTATGAGGAAACCCATTAAGGCAAAGTGTTATTGCTGCCGGGCAACAACTTTGGGGCAAATGGTCGCTTAGAAGCTTTTATTTTGCTAGACAATTTTCCTGCAAAATGCAAAAGACTTATTGATATATATTGGAATTATTTATGCAAATACTTTAGGAGCAAACGAATATTGAAATTAAATATTTCATAAAACATGCTCGTTTTCCGCTTTAACGATATTTAACTAGCGTAAATTATGCTTGTGGCTTTTTAATAGTTTAATTTATTAGATGTGCGTGTTTTTTTCTGACTTTTTTTTTTGCCAAGCGCTATTTTTCCGCATTTTACGTGTCTAAAATCTGTGGCATGTTATATTTGTTTTTTTGCCTATTTTTCATATATGTGTGTGTGTGTGTGTGTGTGTGTATTTGCCGGACTTGCAAACACGCAAATTCCAGAAGTCATAAATTTAACGCTTTACGCCAAAAAGTAGACAACAGTTTTTTTGTTGCTTGCCACGTGCACTTTTTCGTTGCCGCTTTGTGACTTTTACACACATCCATATGGAAGAAGCCAGTTGGAGACGGAGTTGAAACCGTAACCAGACCTCTCCTGGCAAGAGCAATTGCAGCATATTTAGGCGCTTGTTTTGAAAACTCTATTTAATTTTTTTTGTATTTTTATTTTTTTTTTTTTGGAAGTGGCACATGTCTCGTTGCATTTTTACTTGGACCTTTCATTTGCCAACGCGTCGCATTTTTCAACTGGTTTTTCATGCTTCCATTTATTTTTTTGCTTTGCTGCCTTGACTGCGTGTCAGCTGCGGCAAAGAAATTGGTTGAAGGGGAACGAAGGGGTGGCAAGGTCCAAACGCATTTTCAGCATTTAATTTAAGTTACAGCACAAGCTGCTGAGATTTATTACTGACCCTTAACAAGACTTTCCAGCCAACTATCCAGCAACCAGGGCTGCCTATACTTTCTGTTATTCTTTTGTTTCATTTCTCTGTCGACTTTTTTCGGTTTTTTTTTGTGCTTCCCGAACTGAACAGCGGCGACACAGTAGACAATATGAGAGCGGCAGGGACCTTTATTTTTCCATTGAAAATTACAGGGCTGAGATTCTGGGGCCTGGAGCGAGGGCAATGAAAGGGGTTTGTTAGTCACAGTGTTAAAAGCCGAGAAAATCTGTTTTTATCTCCGTTTTTAATCCATCCATAATAGTTTTATAGCCATTGGTTAGCCCAAATGTTAAAGTTAAAAATTATTATATAAAATATTTAAATTCGATTCGATTTTTAGTATTTTAATGCATAATAAAATTCTATGTATTTTATGTAAATACAAATCGTAAATTTTTATAACTGTCCCAGTCATAAACTTATTTGCATTTATGAGTTTAGCATTTTTATCAACAACGACAATTTATATTGATAAAAGTATTTCATGCATTCATTCATCAAATAACCCTTTTCACAACTACTGTAGCCATGGCCCACGCACACCAACCAACACCAACACTTACACTTTTGCCAAGAGTTGGCTATTGCCTGATCAACTTTCGACCCAACTTCGGTTCAATAAATTAAACCTAAACAATTCATTTGGTCGAAATGGTGCATGCGAACGCATGCTGGTAACATTGCCTCTGCTGGCACTTGCCACACACACACACACACATACACAGTACGGGGCCCGCACATATACCATATAGAGTGTCGCCAGACAGAGTTCGTAGGACGCAGGACGCATGTCGTTTGGCAGGACCAATCGAGCGTCTAGGGGCAATAAAACAGACAGCGACTTCTTAGTTTGCTTGCAGCTCAAGCGGAAACCACATAAATGCGGAGATGATAAAAATGCCTGCAAACATGTTGTCAAAGAGTATGCGATAAATTGCAATGGCGTTCAAATCCCTTCCCCACCCTGCACCACCCCCTGCACGACTTACTGCAGCGCATTGAGACAATAAAATAATAATAAAAATAGAACAAAATAAAGCGCAAACCAGCGGGACAATGACGACGACTCGTGAGCACAAGGATGCGCCACCCCCCAGGGCCAGTTCAATATATATATATATATATATATCTATATATATATATATACGTGTCAATAGACAGTGATATGATGTCTATTGCTAGCCCTCGCTGCCCGTTTAATAAAATTGTTTTACACTCAATTGAGTTGGCCAACTATAAAAAATAGAAAAAAAGGAAAAACAAAACAAATAAACATTGTTGTTAGCTAAAAAGGAAATAGCTAACTAAATGGAAATCAAAATAACAGCAATCCGGTCCGTTGTGTAGTCTAGCATGGCCTTCAGATGTGAGGCAGCAACCCGAACTTACAAAGAACTTAATCCTTTTTAATACCAAATGTTCGCACTCGACAGTGGAAAAATAATAAGAAATTTTAGTGTAAATTAAAATATATCATCCTAAAAATGTAAAAATTATCATCAGTTAAAAGCTAAAAATAAAAAAAAAAACAATGAAAAGGGATTTTATATTGTTTCCATTGAAACTGAATATCAGAAGTCTTACTTCAACAAAGTGTTCCAAGAACTCACAGCGTGTCCCAATCAAAGTCACAGACTGAGCTATCAGCTTTTTACTATTACTCCCAGATGCTTGTCGTGAAATGTCGCCTTAAAATTAGCCACCCACAAAATGCTGCAAAAAAGCCAACATTGAGCTTAGCTTTGACTTTTACGATTATGTTGTGTAGGTGGCAGGAGGGTGTGGCTGAGGACTATAAGCTGTTTCTATTACATTTGCTTATCTGCATGTGCCTCACATATATAGAAGTGTGTGTGTGGTGTGTGTGTAACTGTATCTTTGGGCCCCGTAATGCAGTAATAATCATTTGTTCGTTAGTAAAATTACTCAGTTGACCTTGTTGTAACGTCTACGGAAATTGGTAAGATTATTTTGAAATGGTTTCTCGCTCAACAAAAGGAAAATACACACAACATACACACATGCACACACCTAGTCCAACTTGGGTTCGACCTTGTTGCGCAATGAAGTTATAAAGCGAAAATTGCTTGTCATACGCATTTGGTTGAGTGTGCGTGTGTGTGTGTGTGACTGTGTTGCTATGAAAATTATAAACTTTTCGATGGGGCAAATTGAATTTGAGTGACATTTTCTCTGTGTACGTTGTCCGTGTACGATAAAAGTAGACAAATGCTTAGAGTTTTGAGGTTCGTGCTCTGAAGTTCTACGTCTCAGTATTTGACAAAGGTCAACGAAAATAAATCAAATATTTAGACGACATTCGTTTCATTCAAATTGAAAAGCCACTGACTTCGACTCCTTTCACTGCTGATGCTAAAATCCCAGTGAACGAATAAACGAAACAGACAGATAAATATCAATGGCGTCGATTGCATTACGCATACGACATGTTGCCAATAAAAATGGTTTGACCGAGCGGGCAACATGAAAATGTGATAAAGTGGTTTGGGCCAACAACCAAATTTGGTTTTGGCATCTGCCGACTGGGACTCGCACAGATTAAAAGCGAAACATGAGTTGGGTTTGCAAAATGTGTATACAAATAAAATGTTTTTTGAATTGAATGATTGCAATAACAGATATCAGACATCTAAAGACTTTTATATAAAGCCATTGTACTCCTATCTGATTTTTCGTCAAAACATTGAACCCATGTTTAGAATAAGAGAAAAGTTAAGCTTACAACTTTTAAGTCGTTGTATCCCTTGAGCTGTTAAGTATTAACTTCGAAAAACAACTCACAGAAAAAGTTCACTTTCGAAGCAAATTTATGTACTAAATGAATATTAATAAAAATAACACATGATAAAAACAATTTTATGCTGTTTTTACAAGTTTTAACTTATCAGCCAAGCTTTATTTACGCCAATTAAAAGTGCAAAGCTGTCAAAAATACATAAACATTCAACCAATTATATTGAATTCGAACTAAATAACATTTTGAAGCATCTGATTATGGACTTACGTAAAAGCTTAAGTCATATCTGAAAAAAAGATAAGCTGTATAAACATATTATTGTTTGTTATCAAAATAACAGATATTGCGATTTAGAATATCTCAAACTTAAAACTCATGAAATCGACTTATAAATAATGCGCATTTATCTTGCCTTTAAACCTGAATAATCCGCTTAAATGTGCGTGTATTCGGCGAGTCACTAGCATATTAGTAATAACAAATCCCTATTGATTTTCTACGCCGCAACAATTTCCATATTTTGTTACACTTCGAGTTAAATGCGTGTTGCCTTAGGTTGGTTTTAATTGCCAAGACTCTTGAATACCCAGACGCTCAATTGCGGCAGATCAAATATCAAAACATTCTCAATTAAATGCCCGATTTTTAATTAAACAGATTAAGTGGCCATAAAAGCTGCCATGCTATGCCCCTGCCAGATGGCCCCCCAACCGATGATGAGCTGATACTAAACTTTTTTGTTGTTGCTGAGTGTCGAAAGCAAAGGCTAAGGAATGTGAGAAGGCGTTTAAGTGCTCGTTAAGTGTGCAGCCCATGGCGTACACACACATAGTCAGCTTTCAAGGACGATGAGAACGTCATGTAAGCTATAATCGTAGCTACCGGATTTGATTCGTTTTGCATTTGCATCTTTTATTGCATTCCCACACAAAAATGTATATTTAAATGTGTGTATACTTAAAAAAAAGTGCATCAATTGAAATGCTGAATGCATTGCTGCAGCTGCAGCTGACGGCAATCTGTTACTCGCCAAGGTAAAGGATACATGAAGGACTCCGATGCATATTGAGCAGGGAGCACGGAGCTGTACCAGCAGCCATCGTTCAAGTCAATGTGCCTCACACATTTTGAAATGCTGGGATATATGCCTTAAATCACGTTATGAATGAGAATATCTTAAGCCGAGTACGTGTGCATGGGACACACAACACAGGATATACACAGGAATTTAAAAAAAATTGAAGGCAACGAAAGCTGGTGGCCCAAGTTTGAGCAAAATTGGAAACTAAATACGATGCCAGTGATGTTTTTGTTGTTGTCGATGTTGTTGGGGGTATTTCCTGGGCTTGTTGCCTGGGTTTTGCCATGGATTTTTACCATTTAACAGGATTATTTATTTTATTTTGTTATGCGCACCAAACAGCTTGTGTAAAGGATTTAACGAAGTCCTGTGTGTGTGTGTGTGTTTGGCAGGAACTGGCACTGCTGCTGCCTGCTTTCTTCGGATATATACGTATGTAATCATACCAAAAACCCGGCGTATAAAATTAAATACAGAAATTCAAAACGAACAGCAACAACAAAAGACGGTACCAATATTAAATTCAAGCCGCACTTCTACTTGTTAACAGGCGTAAAGTAAAGGCGCTTGCCGAGATTACAAATTGTGCCACACACAGTGGGGCAAGATAGCCGCAACCCATCTTCCCCTGAATAGTAGACACTGTGGATGGCCAATCTAGGACAATAGAATTAAAACCAAAAGAAGAAAAAAGAGAGACGCTTAGGATAATAAAATATTATGCAAGTGGGATTTGATATGCAACAGCAGCAGTAAAGGGCCAGAAACTGAAGAGGAGCAGCAGCAGCAGTTGCGAAACAAAAGCACAAGTTTACGACACTACGAATGAAAAACTTGGAAAAAACAGAATATCTCAAATATTATGGGGTCGAAAAAAGTGTAGTGGGAATTGTAGACTCATAAATGTAGGATTTTCTTTTAAGAGGTGACTAAAATTGTAAAACAAACTTAAATCAACATAAAATTCATAGGTAAAAGGTAATGTTGATGGTCAACTTAAAGGAAGTGTAAATGACGAAGCCAAGAGAACAGATAAAAGAAATATTGTTTGCATATAAAGATACCTGAAAAAAGAACGTGAAAGTGTGTAAGGCACAAAAAAAAAAAAATAATAAAAATAAGAGATGCAAAGGGCACATACGAATAAAACGAATAAGTCGCTCGTGCTGAACAAAGAACTGAGGAATTTAATTAAAACGCATTGAGTGAAACAAAGAAAGCGCGAGAAAGGTATAAAGTAAAAACGCGACCCACTTTAACTTAAAAATCACAGCAATTCTTTTTAACTTATATTATTTAATTAAACTTAAAATAAACATAGTTTGCGAGGTAAAACTTAATTAATAAGTTAGTGTACATTTCAGTCATTTGAAAGTGTGCCCAGGCATACGAACCAACTCCAACCGACAAGCGTGCACTTTGTGCTTAATTAATATCGCATTGTCAGCATCAATAAGCAAATCCATTGTCATTGTGCTTAGCAATTGATGCAGAAAATCATATGCATTATACGTATGGATATTTGTACTTAACCTATTTACCTACAAGATGTTTGTTGCCGGGAATATAATTAACATCTGCTGGAAACAAGTAGAACAATCGACAGAGCGGGTGAAGGCAAACGACATAAACAGTCATTCTTGACATACACATATTGAATTCTGTTCACTGATGAAATATTTGCATTTTTGGAAGAACAATTTTCGCGTTTTATACCCTTTACTTATTAACCAATTGAATGTGTCAGCTTTTACCAAGTTATTAACCAACAATAAACAAAATGATCAGTTAAAAGAGTTTCTTATGCTTTCTTTTTTAACCCTTTCTTAACCCATGAAATGGGTAAAAAAAAGGGTATAATATTTTTGTGTAAATGTATGTAACAGGCAGAAGGAAGCTTCTCCGACCCCATAAAGTATATATATTCTTGATCAGCATCAACAGCCGAGTCGATTTACCCATGTCCGTCTGTCCGTCTGTATGTATGAGCGCGTCGATCTCAGAAACTACAAAAGCTAGAGACTCCAGATTTTGGATATGAGCTCTCCTAATCCCTAGGCATGGTAAGTTTGTTTCAAATTTTCGATGACTTTTCAGGTTTACGATATACAGATGTAATCGATAACAAAAAGTTCCTTAATTTCAAAAAACTGAAAATGAGGATTGAAACTATAAGCAAAATAATGAACTTCTGTAAAAATATGAAGCCCGACCGTCTGTCCGTCTGTATGATCAAGGGTTAAGGGTATCTTCTAGTCGAGCGTACTCGACTAGAGCCTTCTTACTTGTTTCTCTTAGATTGTTTTTCAATCCACTTAAAAAAAAGCCTTTAGCAGCTTTACAGGATATTTAATAGTCATGCTATTCGAGACAAGCACACTTTACCGGCTTTCACTTACCTTTACGATTATTATTACTGTTTCAGCGTTATGAGGAGAAGATAAAAATAACTCAAAGGAGCTGCTGCTGCTGGTGCTGCTTGTGTGGCTGCTACCGTTGTGGTTCTGGTCTGTTGCTCCCTGTTGGTCTTGCGGGCAAAAAGGATATACGCTCACCTGTTTGGCACGGTAAAGTAATAACCACCATAATTGTGCCAGATGGAAATAACGTCAGAGTGACGAATGAGTTGGGTTAAAGGAAATTGCAATAAATCCGCCATATTCAACACTCACTTACATACTTACACACACACACCCTTCATCGATGCTACACTTCCCGCTGTTAAGTATTGTAAAGTTCATTATTTATGTGGTTATGGTAGACAATATTACTGTTGTCCAGGACAAAGTTAAAGTATTGGCTTTAAATTGCCATTTCTGTTCGCTTTATTTTATAGCTAGTGACAGTATTTTTTTAAAGCCAATTAAGCTAGTAATTAAATTTCATCATACCGCAAAGTCGCAACAAAGTTGCAATAAAATATTTCAGATTTATTCGAAAGTTAAATCAATGTTGTTTATCTGCGTTAAAATTAAATACAGTCTTATTTAAATATTTGTGTTGATTTTTAACCTATTTAATGAAGCGATTTTGTTTAAATGCTTTTTATCTCAATTAAATTTGTATAATCACATTTTAAATGTTTAAATTTTGATAAAGTACTTTAAGCTACTCATAAAGTTATTTTCAATATGCAAGTATTTTGCTTAGTACATTTCTTAATATGCGCTACCATTTTCAGCACATTTGGTTTTATTATGCCATTGCAAATGCAAATTTGCAAAGCAAGATACAAAATGCCAGTAGTGCGGCAACAACAAGAACAGCGGAGAACACATTCCAAACGAATAAGAAACAAGCTGACCGCCTGCAGCAATGGACCGCCGTCCACATGCATAACAAGATAACACCAACAAACTATCCCGTGGAATGTACAATTGTGAAATTACTTTGTTTAACACCTGCAAGCAGGATTCGTAAGGTGTACTCGGTATACCGGAATGCACATATAAAATGCTGCTGCTGCTGCTGTTAGTGTTGCACCAACAAGTGTAAACATATCAACAAACAGACATGCAAAGAGAAGAAAAACTGCAGGAAATACCATCAAAATTAATTATTTTTTTGCGCTAAAGCAAAAATGGTGGAAATGTGGAATGTGTGAAAAACGGATGAGCAACAAAAAGTGTACTGAAGTGTGGACGACTGATGTATGCTGAAAATTGGTGGTTCTCTGTGTGTGTGTGTGTGTGTGTGTTGGTGTGTTTATGTGTTTGAGCTTGTGTGTTGGCTTGCACTTGGCTTTGTCTACTGACGTTGGCAGCCGAAGGGATCAACGGGGCCAACACAGCTGGTGGTAGCCTCTTCCGGCAAACTCATACATTTTTCAGTAGTGGAAGCAGAAGCAGCGGCAGAAGCCAGGGTAGGCAGCAACATAGTAGTAGCTGTAGCAACATTGTGTAAAGGCAATGACAATGACAACAGCTTTAGAGTTAATTGCAAGCAACGTGGCGAACATTTACCATTCTCAACCAACTCAAAGACCCTTTAACCACAAGGAACACGAAAGTTTTGTCAACGTTGTGCACAATTGTAATTTACATAATTGAACGCTTACTGATAGATTTGACTTTAAAAGGTAGCCCAGACACAGCACCCGACAGCACCAGAAATGGGCTATAGATTGCAAAAAGATCAATTTTACAACTAATCTAAGCTTAATATCAATGCAAAGAGAAAGCTATTAATATGCATAGAATCGAGAAGCATTCATTAGCATATCTATCTATCTATCTGGTATTGATGTCATACAAGCTCTTTCGGAAAATTTGAATGTATGTTGTAATTTCTGTCTGTCGTCTTCACTGAAAGGATTGTATTAAAGCTTTGACATTCATCCATTGTTCTTGTTAATCAATAGCATCACCTGCTACAGCTGGTCAATATTGTTAATGTTAACAACAGAGTGAATTTAATTAAGTTTTAAAACGAGCGTAATAATTAACTTGATGTCACGCGCCAGGTGGCACATAATGATTCTGAAACCAGATTACAGATTTCAGTTCAATAAGCGTCTGATAAAAAACTTTGCTTTTTTAATATTTAATGCTGTGCAAATAAGTAAGAGCTACAAAAAATTAACTTTATTGTGAAGCAAAACTATATATACAAAATGCATTTTTCCAACATGAAACTTTATACAGTTGATGCCATAAATGTAGACTCCTTGAAATTTCCTGCATTCTTAAATTTAAAGTTGGGCCTTGCAGAAAACAAAGAAATTGCTTGAATTCCTTAAAATAACACAAATGTTGCCTCTCAATGGACTCGGAGTTGGCTGGTCCCGAACGTTATCATTTTCTTGCTGGCATTAATTTGAATAACATGAAAAACAACTTCAGTTCACTTCACTACTTTGTTTGTGGGCTGAATAGATTGATATTGTATTGTCAATTCCGATATGCTGTAGATAAATCCATTAACATGAAATCGATTATTTTTTTTTTCGTTGTGTTGGCTTCGTTTTTTCTTCGCAGGCTTTCGCCCTCCTCAATTAAATTAAATCAGTGCGCCTGCTATAAATATTTTCGATACGCCAAGCCCATTAATCATGATCAATTTTTTCGATGCCATGGATTTTAAATTGAACTCCGCATAATGCCGAACAATCAAAAGATACAATATATATTTTTTGTTGGCAACAGTATTGTATATTCTATATATGACCTCAGCGACGGAGTTCTGAAAATTATTTCTTTTTGTTGTTAAACAAATAATGTAGCATGTACTTTAAAAATTGGTAACGGCACTGCATATGAATTCCATATTGCATAATGGTGCGAAACTAAAGCTAAAAATATATGGGTGTCAAAAGGAAATCTGCACATATTGGTCATTAATAAAAGTTCATATTTTTTGTTTATTTTCATTTATCGATACACGCATCAAGCTGTAGAAAAAACAAATATTGACATAAAAACAATATATATATATATATATATACGGTTCACAGTCGGCTGCAAAAAAAGAGCATGCCAAACAAATGTGAAAGTGTATGCATATGAGAAGAAAAAAACTGTGTGTGAAAAGGCAACCATAAGAGCATTTTAAATGCGCCAACTTTGAGATGGCCGCGTGCAACAGTCGTGTGGATTATTCAAAAATGGTTAAGAGACACGAACTGTAACCAAATGGAAGTTTTAAATGTTTATCTTTTAACAAACTTATAAATTTACGTGACTCACGACTTAAACTTATGTTGCAGTTAGTTGCAGCTCTATGTCCACCTCTCTCCATCAATTTCTCTTTTCAGCTGACTATGATGCCCTTTCCGTTCTCTGTAAAAGCCTTAACCACTTCTCTTTCACTCGCTGTATGTATTTTAATGTGTGCACGATTGTGAGTCAATTGTGTTGTTGTTTATCAGTCAGCATAAATGCCACTTTATATGTATATATGCATGCATGTGTGTGTGTGTGTGTCTCTCTGTGGAAATATATATGGTTCACAACAGTCAAAACAATAACAACAATGAGAGTCAATGCGCCTATCCCAGGCATTTTTTGTGTTGCGTGCTTTTAGGCGCAGCCTTTTATACAGGTGTAATAATAATGTTACCACAATAAATAAAATATTCCCCGATTGCTGTCGGTCGTTAGCTACTGTTGCTCTCTAAAGTAATGTCGCCCTCTTTTATTTGCTTTGTTGTTAATTTTAAAAGCACAATAATTGTCACCACTTTTGTGTTCTGTGTTCATTAAACGTATTGTATAAAATGATTTTTGCACACTACATATAATTTTCCGTGTGGCTTTGTGGTTGCACTTTACAGTGTTCATGATTACTCTTTATATGATGTCAATTGCAATTTGCGCCCAACGGGAATTGTATAATAAAAACAAATTGAAATAAAGAAAGTAAGGAAGAACTAAAAACATTTTATTATTATTTTCATGTACTTGGGTTGAAGTTTTACCCATACATCAATTTATTGACTGTTGATAACCAAAAACTCTCGATTCTTTTTAATTTAAACATCTTAAAGTTTTATTAAAAAGAAATCAAGTAATAATAATAGAATAAATTGAAAGTACAATCATAATTTTAAATTCAACTTTTCTATTATATTAATACCTTATGCAATTAACAGAAATTTTAATTTTCAATCAATGAAATTGCTTGTAATTAGAATTGAATGTTAACCGCACATATATCAATCAGATTTTCAAATTGCACAACAGTTAAAACGAAATGGAATGCAAAAAGTTTATTAGTACGTTAAGCTGTTTGAGAAAAACATAAGGATATATATGTATATGCATTGTTAATTTATTGCCAATTAAATGTTGTTACAATAATTTAAAATATTTACTGTCTGCTAGTTATTTAAATTGTAGCTTGCGGCCGTACATTACCATAAATATTTTACTTAAAGCATTTTAAGTAGTATTGATTACGGCCATTCGTTATGTGCTTACCAATAAATAATAATAATATAATAATTCAAATATATTCAATATGCAAGCAACTTATTTCAGGACATACCAGCAAGTGTGATGTGAGATGTGTGCAATGTAATTAAAGCTACTGGGTCGTATGAGTGATATGACATGGAATTTATGTACATAACTCATACGTCATGTCTGCCGGCATGGAAAAAGATACATATGCCTGTCTCTCAGTCTCAGTCTCAGTCTCAGTCACAGTCAGTGTACACATACGTGATGTGTGTAGTGAGGGTGTGTAAAATGTTGTTGGCCTGCCAGCTGCAGCTTAATGATTTTTACGCTGCTCTTGCACTTAAGTTGCAGCTTTCTCATCTTTATTTTTTTTGGTAGTTGCGCTTGGCGTTAATGGCAAACAGCAGTGACAACAGCTGCTTTATATACACACACTCTGTCACACACAAACACATGCAGAGTGTAGCGCTCATTTGGCTGGCGGGCAACAAATTCCAAGTCATTAGTCGTGGTCCTGGTCCTGGTCGTCGACAGTGGCGTTGTGTTTGCGTCAACGTAACTAAATTACTTCGAGTACAAAAAGCATATACAAAATTAAAGCGACACCCAGGAAACTATACACTAGTTTAATTTTGATTTTACATAAAAGTTTTCTCAACTTACAGTTTCAGAAATTAAACTTTAAGTTCAAAACCAAAAACGAATAAAAAAGATTCAACCAAACTCATTTTAATAGCAATTTACAAGAAAAAATATTAAAAAGACAAACATAATATCAATCTGCATAAAAGTATTGCTTTGTTAAGTTTTTTTTTTTCAGCATGCAGCATATAAATTTAATTTGCGGTAAAAGCATGCCACACAAACTTAAAAAAAATATTGTAAAGAATTCCATATAGCTCTTGACTGTTGTTAGCAGTTCATGTGGCATCTGCGAGCGGGTGCCGCAACAGCTGTGGAATTTAAAACATATTTCATAAGTCAAAAGCAACGGAAAATTTTTTTGGGTACTGACTGATGAATGTCGCTTTGGATGAGTGTATGTGTGTGTGTTTGGGTGTGTGTACGTGCGTGTATGTGTGCACCGTAACGAAAGCGGGTTGTCAACAGCCGTAGACGGGTGCCATTGCCAGTATCCATATCCAAGCCATCATCGTCGCCTGCCATTGCTCATCACTTTGTGCATGAATGTGCGTGTGTGTGCGTGTGTGCGTGTGTGCGAGTGTGTGTGTTTTGGGTCGTCTGGCTTTTCATCAACGTTGTAAGTCTCTCTGGGTGCGGCTGTTGTTGAATCTGTACCGCTCTGTTGTCAAGGTAAACGTTGTAAAATTCAGGCACGATGCGTCGTCGTTGGCATTGAATGGAATACGCAAAAAATTACAATTAAAATGCGCGGCTCAAATTAATATTTGTCAGCTTAAAATTCTTTTTTATTTTGTTTTTGGCAGCAATAAAAGACAGCACATAATATTCACTGACATGATGTGACATACGGGAACAATTAAACATGTAAGAAAGCTCTTGGCGAGTTTGCTCGACTAGGAGACACTCAGTTACCTGAGTGTATTCATGCTTGAAAAACTGTTTGATTAATTAGCTTTAATAATTTAATATTCAATAACTTAATAGTTATTTAAACGATTTTCAGTATTATGTCTATAGTTTCACAAAACAACTTTCAAGTTTTGGATAATCAAGATTTTATTGTTTTCGATTAAATATGTATCTCGTAAACCGGAATTGTTATCGATAATTTGTTTTGCCTATGGCTTGTGAAGATCTTTGTTCCAAGTCTAAAGTCTCTAGCTGGCTACAATAACTCAGCTGCGGATGCTGATTAGGAATATATATACGGGGTAGTAGATCCATCCGTCTGTGTGGTACTTACTCTTACACATTATACGCTTTTAACCCATTTCAATCAATGATTTTTCACAAACTTTTTAAATAATAAGATAACAAATAATGTGCGGATATTGAATTATTAAATGTACAAAACAAATCAATGGACATTATCTTAAAGTTGAAGAAATGCTGCAAAATTCTTGTTTAGTATATTTTAAATATGTAGAAATTGCATATTTGTATCTTTCACTTTGATTTAATTAATTGCAATTGTTCGTCAAGTTATTTGTTGTTGTTGAAAAAGTCGGCTAAATTTGTGCCATTGTTCACCGTTTCATACTCCTAAACAAACTCCGGTTGCGTTTAATTAAATTTCGTGCCCCTTCCTATCTGTTGTTTGTCCAACCTAACCACGGCTGTCATAATGAAGCAACTTCCACCGCACTTTTCTTCCGGAGGAAGTTCGCGAATTTACCACCAGCTTCGACCCTTTTTACCCTGGGTCAACACGTGTGTATGTGTGGGATTTTCTGGTAAACATTTACATACGATGTGTTATCAAAAAATAAAAAAAAAGCAACAATTTCTGTTTTGGGCCAAGAAAAAAACAACAGCCGCTTGTGGACCACACGAAAAGTTTATATGCAAATTAGCGAAAACAAGGCCCAACCATTTTTATATTCTCCTATTTTATTTATTTTTACTTTTTGTTTAGACAACAAGCCTCAAAGTTTTCCTGAACCGATGCGTTACAGGTACTGCTAACATTTTTGTTGATGATACGGAAAATTTTGTTGAATATGCAAATTGCATTTAAGCGATTGCCTCGCACTCAACTCTCTAGCAAAACCAATTTTGTTATTTTAAAATTTTATATAGACTCACTTTTACCATTTTGTACTTGTTTGCTTTGTTCGTAATTTATTACATTATTTAAAGCTAGACTTTGCTTAAACATTGACTCTCTGTACAGATTTTTTTTATCATTGAAAAGTTTCTTTCATAATAAATTATGATACAACTCTCAGAAATAATCACACTGATAAAAAAAACACGTAAGCCACACAGGGATGAAGGTAGTTCTGACATGGTAATACCCTGTATGTGCATGCCCTTTCACTCAAAATGAATATGTATTTGTTATTATATGAAATCTAAGTCAATAAGTCGCCTGAGCATAATTTTTTAAATCAATTTCAAGAAATATTCTTTAAGCCATTTAACATATTTGGCGTGCATATGTTGGCCATTAACGCAAAAATGCGTTTACATACAGCTCATTTGTGATTCAGTTCGTCTTTTTCCCATTAAAGTTGGCTTCTTTCTGTAAAGTTGCTTCATGAATTATTCATAAATTTCATATACTGGAATAAAAGGAATATCTTTGCAAAACAATGTGCATATGACTTGAAGAACAATGACAATGGCTGCTTGATTTAAGTAGGAAAGCCAGCTTAAGTAAAAGTTTATAATAACGAACGATTAGCAAAGAATGCAAGTAGAAAACAAGAAAGTCAAAGTAAATTACGCAAATAATTTCCAAGTAATGCAAAAGTCAAGGTTAGCTTAGCCAGGAAAATGAATGTTTAACAAAATATTTTGCTGCGAGAATGATATCCAAAACGAGATCAATTAGACCTTTGCCCAAAATATAAATAACCCAGCACTTAATGGCAGACCCAAGGAGCTCCAACCCATACCTTTTAGTGCCGCCCATTTGCAATTCGTGGCCACAATATTTATGACTTTAACGGGCCATTATCGCTTTAATAATTTAGTGGGCTCTGCGTAAAAAGAGCAAAACAGGCCGACAACAACATGGACAACAACCTAGAGCAAGAAGCTACAAAAAAATAGAGCCTGGAGTAAAATGCGAATAGCAAAAATGTTTAATGGAAAAATAATTCATATAGAAAATTGCAGGCAAATTGCGTTGAAAATTCTGCCTGCAAATGGCTGCAATTTGCTCTTTTGTGAAATAAACCCAAATACATTTTGAATCAAAATAAGCTTGCCGACGATCTGCTTAAAAATCACTTATCACTTTACATAAAAAGATGCCATAAAAATCCCATCGAAGCCGGGCTAAAAACAGCTTGCAAACAAGGCCAAAAGATACACACAGTATATTGACAATCTTTGCGCTTAACCTTGAAATTCGTATAAGAAGAAGAAGAAGAACCCTATATAAGAAGCAAATATACTTAAAGCGAAATATTTTTTTTTATTGTATTCGTTTTGGGTTTTCTAATTAAAACTTGGATATCTCCACCCGACAAGCCCTGTCAGGTGCGTATCTACGCACACAGACCAAGCAAAGGTAATGGCAAAGGCAAAGGTAAAGGTAAAAGGGATAACATTCGTCTAAGCGTAAATGGTGAAAAAATTGCAAAAAGTGCTTCGCTAATTAAAAATGTGAGTTGCCCATTTTAAAGACTTCAGCGCATTCTAGGCCGTGAAAAATTAATCGCATTTTTAAATGTTGTTCTGTACACTTTTTATTTTCGCTCATAATGATATACCCTTTGACAATTAAAATGGGTGAGTTGAAGTTAAGGTTAAGGTTATTTTTCGCTTAACTTTTTCAATACATGAACATTAACGTTAAAGTATTTAATTGCCTACAGGGTATCTCAATTTCATGCACTTTTGCTAGAACTGTTATTGCTGGTCTTTTATATTTAAGCACTGGCCGCCATTTATACATCTAAGCGCTCGAAATTAATTAAACGCTTGCCGCGACAAGGTCACGACGAAAATTGTTTTCTTTGGCGTTGGCTTTGAGCGAAATCAACAGCTTTGCAACGCTAGTTGGATCCGAAAAAAAAAACACATAGAAATGTGTTTCAAAACTAGAGAGAAAATTTCAACTTTCGGCTGCTGGAAGGATTTTGCTGCAAGTCTTTTTAATCAAGTTTAAGCGAACGCTGTGCATAAAATTAAACAATCAAGCAAATAGTTTTCAATAGAGTTTCCAACGTGACACCCCAATTAAAATAAAAATAAAAAAATACAGCTAAAAAAAAAAGTTCGTTTCTTTTACTTTTCAGTTTTCTTTCGCGAACCTTTTAAGAATAGTATTCGTTTAATTGTTGCCCAGCAATTAGGCAACTTCTGGCTGAGTAGTTGGCAACAAAGAGCCTTTAATGTAGTAAGTCGAGGGCCACTCAATTCTAAATAAAATCCCATTACATCAGCTTAAATCATTTTTATTGCTTAATCTACAAAGAGCGGGCAAATCAATTCCAAAACATGCATGAAGAATCGACAAGGCCCTGCCACACCCACATGCTGTCAATGTTTAACCAGAAAACATATACACTGAAAAAAAACCAAAACAAACAGATGAACTGAGTAGACAGACATGGTAAGGGCCATAAATAAACCAATGAGGCTGTGTATGGTAGAATATTTTGAATACAACAATTAAATGCAAATAGCAAATGCAACAAGCAAAACTGAAACTCCGTTGAATGCCACCTCAGACCCTGTCGAAACACGGACGAATGAGGTTGAAGGATGGTTGCCACAACAGATGGCCAACGGCAGAAGAACAACAACAACAACTTTCCAACTGGGCTGGCCATCAACAACTTTCTTTGTTGTCTTTTTCTATTTTTTTTTTTCGGTGTAAATATTTTTGAAGCTGACAGTGAAAAAAAAAAAACGGTAAGACCCGAAACCAAGCAACAGCCTGACTGAATATATGGACTACGGCCACGCCCCAATCCCAGCAAGCAATTGTCAGAGATAAAAAAGGCACAACAAAAATATATACAAAAAAAGAAGTGCTTGTATAAATTGTGGAGCTGTGCTGGGGACGCCTTCGTGTGTTTGAGTAACAAATTGGCTCACACAACAGACGCATGCATGAAATTCGCTTTAACATAATTTCAATTATTTAAGTGAAAGGCTATTTTTAATACGCTTTATTGGCAATTTTCGTTTAACAAAGAAAACTTTAAATGCTTGTTCAACAGTTGCCCGACAGTTTATACATTGAGTCAATTTCTGCCTCTTTTTCTCTCTTTTTTCTGATTGTTTGGACATTGGAGATGCCAACTTTTAACTGGCAACTTTTTCATCGAAATGTGTGAATAATTTATTTAAAGCTTTTTTTCCAAAAAATGTTCCTACGAGCAAATACTATTGATAGAATTTTTATGAATAGTATTTTATTACTATATATAAGTTTAACTAAATATATAAAAATATTTTTGCAGAAGTTAAACTTTGTTTAAAATTTCATTAAAATATATATAAAAAATATATTAAGCAATTTTGACAAAAATGTAAAAATGCATTTAATAATCATTAACTAATTTGAATATCAGTCACAGTGGCTTGAAAATCAGTGTTAATCTGCTGTACAAATAATAGCTAAAAGATCATCACTATTTGCCTGACATTTGTGGCGAAAATGCGGTCAACAAAAATATGATTCTTTCATTTTTTACTCCCTACATCAGTTGCCTTTCGTCAAGTTTTGTAAACTTTGCCCATTGAAAGCATATAAAAAAAGTCAAAATAAACTTATAAACAACAAATATTTAATATTTTTGTATTGTGTTTGAAGTTTGAACTAAAATTGGATGGGCTTTTTTCAGTAATTATTTTACTCGATTAGAAAAATGCAATTATTGCAAAAATTGCATTGCAGCAAAGGTCTTGTTTAATTACTTGTTTTCAATTTGATATATTTGATTTATGTGATCAATAAATCGGTCATTCGTCTGGACCATTGGAGAATTGTGTGCATTGTTCGAAATTGGCACGAGCCAAGTTCTAAGTTCTCGCTTTGGGCATTTGTGTGTCTGTGTTTTTTTAGTTAGTTTTCGAAATGTGAACGTGACCAGAGAACTGTTTTGGAGTGCTGGAAAGAAATTCGATTATTGTTCAAGTAACTGGAATTGAAAAAGGGCAATGCTCTCGAAACTTGACAGCATTTTATTTGGGCTTACATCAACAAGGGAAGAAAGACAAAACAAAATTTGCTTTTAAATTTGATAGCACAAAACTATTTGAAATTAAAAGTATAATGCCCAACAAATTCGTTTCGGACAGTTCTCAGGATATTTTACAACTCCAATACTAAACTTCAGGTATATGAAATTCACTTTGTCAGAAGGAAGAAGTGTTGGTTGCTGAACATTGCATATTTAATTCATTTCATTTCCTTCACATCCTTTCAACTGTCAGCTTGAGTAAATATGGTAATTGAAATCAACAAAACTCGGAATTTATTATGGTATAGTGTGAAATGCGTAATTAAACGTAATTAGTATAAACATTTAATCAAATAAACACATTATTAAAATTAACAAATTTAATGCAGGTACACTTACAAAATAAATATACAAAATGTGGCACCAAAAATTAGGTTTACTATTTCACATCCAGATTGAATAGCTGTGCATTTGGATTTTCGAGCAGCAGCTGCTCATTGTGCTGCTGTACATTATAATAGAAGAAATATTGCTTGCTATACTCAAAGGTGGATATCATAATTGCACAGGCAGGTGCCACTTTAAACAATCTTGGCCCGTAGCCAGCAAAGAGTCCACGCAACCCAAAGACACGATAGATGCTCAACAATCGACTGTAGGTGGATTGCTTATTCACAATCTTGCTGGGCGTATCCGTGAAGATGACGCGTTCGCCAAACTCAATCTGCTCGTGCGTCTTAACCACATCGAAGGGACACGTAACGAGGGCTGCCAACGAGCCGGCCAACACACCGGCCACAAAGCTCAAGGTAAACGAGGGACACTCATCAGAGGTTTTGCTCAAACTGAACTTTAGGTACTCATAGACCGGCCAATAGATGCCCGAAAAGGGCACATCTCTCAGTATGGTGGGTGGCAAGCCACGCCATAATCCCACCAAACCCTCCTGTGCAATTACTCTGCGCAAAAATCGCATTATCTGCGCATAGCTAAGCCGCTCCGACTGCATCTTTGTTCGCACCAGCTCTATGGGACTGACAACGGTCACAGCAAATAAGCGAGCCGTTACTCCAGACAGCATGGGCACAAGGAGCGGCAGTTTAGGGGTTTCGGCCTCGGACACAAAGTGCTGATGATGGAGGGAAATGTAGCCGTTCTTGAACCGATCGTAGGCCACAAAGTAGATGACAGTCGAAGGCAACGCCGATACCAAAGTAGGACCCAAGCCAGACCACAGTGAAGCCATACCCTCCTGCTGACTGATCTTGATGAGGGCATCCAAAGTGCTGCGAAATTGTGGCTTCAATGTCCCGGGAACTATATGTTGCGCGTGGGCACCACACCTAAACAAATGATCCATTAGTCCGTTGCAGTACAGAAAGCACTTGTTGGACTTCTGTGTCTGCATTCGTGTCTTGATCACATCCAGCGGCGTCATCAGGCAGGCTGTGATCATTGCACCAGCGCAGGCAGATGTCACTTGCTGCAGTGGTCGGATCTGAAAGCGCGGATCGTTGAGTAACTGTTTGGCTTGGACTCGTGGCTGGACGCTGCTGCTGCTAAGAGTTTCGACACCGGCAGCATTATCCTCCGACATTGCCTTGTCCACCTTTGTTTCAGTGTTTCTTCTTTATATTTTCTTTGGCAGTAAAGGAAAAAAATACATTTGAATTACACATTTTGTATAATTATTGAGGAATTGTTTTCTTACAGCGTTGCCAGCTGGCTACGTCTGGACAATAACAGCTGACTTTTGCTAGGTGGCAATATCATTTATTATCTCTTTGGCGGAATGGCAGCATATATAAGGTATTAACTCTCTTATATCGGTTAATTTGATTCAATTTAAAAATTCTCAATTTATCGAAGTAAACACGCACATAATTTTTGTGTCAATTATATCCAAGCCTATTCTTTTTTTTCTTTACTACAAATATACACCAGAAATAAAAAAAAACGCAAATCGTCCTTGCTTTTTCTTTAGCTATCTGCATTTTAAACAATCATTAGACTCAACATTATTACAATCCACTCCCCCTTTTTATTGTAGCTTTATTATTCGTCAATTACGAAGCTAGTACTTTCAGATGCAATAACTTTGAACAGGTAGCTGTCAAAAGACATAGCCGGGAACAAAAAGACGACAGAGACACGGTGGATAGGAAACCTGAGCCCGGCACAAAGTTGTACGACAAAGAATTCATAGCAATAGCACGGCAACTACTCTAGCATTGCCCAAAGGTTTAATATGCTGCTGTGTGAATGCGTCTGATTCTAGGTTTCAGTTAGGGTTGCTTTTGCCGCAGGTGGGGAGTTGTTTAACGGTTCACGTTTACATACGAAAGCCACGTCGACAACGCTTGACGGCAAAATAATTGACATCAAAATGATGTGTATGAGTTTCTGGGTGACTGGCGCTCGGATAGAGCGCAGCGGATCGTTAGTTTATTAACGCCAATATGGAGCAGAAAATAGGGTTGCATGCATGTCTCAATCAAAGGGAGTTCGAGTTCGAGATTGAATCTAAAAGCCAGGCCAACTTAATGCACGAATAAATTCCGATAAACTAAGTTGGTTTCTGATTCAGTAGTTTTGTGATAAAATACATATAAAGTGGGCAGCTTGTTATAACATACTTTGTCAATGGAATTGGATAAAATGTCGGAAAATATTGATATGTCTAAGAAAATGAGAATTAAAACATATATTTAATTTATTGATAAACAAAGCAAGCAAGCTAAAATAATCTTCAAATATAATACATATTTTTAAAATCGATTTTTCATAAATTAAAACTTTTATATTCAATCTATTCTGATTGTCTTAAGTTGTATTCACATGTACATATGTATATATTTCCTGAACGACAAAAAATAAAAATAATTATTGATTTTCTATATAAACCCTATAAAGACAAAGTGCACTTTTTAAGCGGCCTCTTCAACCATCGTTAAGCCTCGAAATATTAAAACTAGCAAACAACTACAAAAAGCACAATAGCAACATGAAAAGCCGGTTGTTACACACGCATTGTGTTTGTGTGTGTGGAGATAAAGAGTAGCGGCTGACAAAATGTTGTGCTGATATGATTACGTTGTGAGAAAACAGTAGAAGTATGTAGAAGATGAAGAAGCAGAATGTATTTGGGCTATGCTGGAAAAAAACACTTTAAAAGAGCAGGCAGGCGTACGATAGGCAGGCGTACGATAGGCAGGCATATGTGAATTTCCTTCGTTGCTATAAGCAGCCGTAAGCTATGAGAGGAGGTGTGGAAAGTAAGATGCCAAGACCTATCTACATGACACATTCTCTCTCACTTACCCACATTCGTACGCACGCACGGGAACACGGGAGCACAGGACGCCTGCATGCTGCAGACATTGTCTAACATTTATGAGTGACGTGGGGATATTCGGTGAATTCGACACGTACATTGCTGCCGTGCGGCACGTAGTTAGTGAGATTGAGGATGGGGATAGAAGTGGGTGTGGAGCTGGTAATTGTAGTGTAAAACTGTGGAATAACAACACTTAGTTGGTTGCTAATACGAGCACGTGTTTGCAATGTTACACAACACTGGCGTTGCATATGATATGCATGCCCTAAAGGTGTTTTAAGGCAAACAGCTACAGCCAAAAAAGGATTCATAAGACATACATGTACGTACATAATAGCATGAATTCAAGCGTTACAACAACCTCTACTTTGTAATTAATGCAACACCAATATTTGGGTTTTTTCGGCAAGCACAACGGGAGGAATAACTATTTGCGTGTGTGCTGAGCATGGCAGAATAATCAGCTTATGTCAATGTGGCATACAGTTGAAGTTTAATGCATGCGTATTTTTATTTAATTTCTGTCGAAAATAAATTGAATGAAGTGGCATCGAAAATGTGCACGGTAAATGTTGAAACATTGACGTTGCCTGCAACTCGCTACTCGCATCCCGCACGCCGCAAGCCAATCGAAAGCCTTCGAACCACGATTCTATAAGCCAAGCCAAAGAAAATTCACATTCACACTCACATATTGTCGAAAGTCAGAAAAAACAAAACCGTTGTGATCCGGGGACAAGGCGAAAATGTGCCACCACTCACCATTCACCGCACAATTCCATTACGTAAAGCAAACATCAGCTGGCGTTTGGCACATGGATTCGTAGAGGATTCGCATTGAGATTGCGCTACCGACGTTGCTCCTGCGGCTGATGATGATGGCGGTGCAAGGCTGTGTGGTGGTGTATCTTGGTAGTTGAGCTGGTTACAGCTTCTGCCTGAACTCGATGCCAGTAAAAGCAACATATTGAATATTGATGCGCATCGATTTCGACTTGAAAACGGCGAAAAGTTCAAACCAATATATACGCATATACTTTCACTCAAACAAGCACGCACACACACATAACCAAACACTCGTACGCACACCCTTTGTTTATAATAAAAAGAATGGCAAATTCTTATTGCTACACGAAACCATTGACGTTAACACTGGTCAACAAAATAAATATAAAAATAATATAAATACAGATATATTAAATGTTTTTCAAAACTTTGAAAAAGTTTATTTAATATCAATATAGAAATTGTCCAAGTAATTCAAATGTTATTATACATTTTACAGTTTACATCCTAACAACATATCAATATGTAGATAGCAAAATACTATTTAGTATTTGAGATAGGTTGGCAGAGCTGGGATGGAGTGAAAAAGCCTTAAGTAATTTGTCATTATGGGCAAAAATCAGTGAAAAAACAAGGTCACACTGGCTGAACTAAAGATGTCAAGCAGTTGTCACGTCTAAGCAAATCGCGCGAAGTTGAGTTTTGTGAAAGTTATTGTTTTTTTTTTTTAATGTGCATTGAGATTGTGAATGTGAAATGTGAAACTAGTATTTAAATAGTGCACGTGAATAAATAAAATAGATTATATAGTGAAACCCACATGTTAGAGCAGGAGTTCCCTGTCTCATTGCTTACTTGCTCCATTGTTGTTGGAATATTTCACAAGGTACGCAAAACTTTTCGTATTCGTATACCATAAACGTTTTAAGAAAGACAAAGACAGAATTATCAAAGGAAAGACAACAACAGATTTATTGCGTTTTACAGTTAAGTACGTGATATTCGCTCATTCTCTCAACTTTGAGAGCCGACGCCCCTGTAAGTTGTTTTTGGCTTTGCTTTAACTTTGCACTTGTCAAAATATTTTGTTATTTAGTTTGGCGCTATAGGAAAGTACTTCCTTCCCCACACATAATTTGATAATTTAATTTAATAAACATTTGAAGACATAGCTAAAATTGTCTTTAACAAACACTGAAATTAATACCAATATAAGTTCTTAATAATTTATTATTAAGCTAAATTTCTTTGGTTGAAAAATGCAAATAACTTTTTCCAGTGCACAAAAATAAAAACGGTTGTTTTGAATGTTTGCTGTTTTTCTTTATTTGTATTAGTATTTGTTCGCTCGTAATCTATTTTTCTATATAGAAGTATTTGCGAAGAAATTATTTATTAACAAAAGAAAAACTGTTGCTGTTTATTTAGCTCTGTCCTTTAGTTTTGTATTCTTTTTCTAGCATGATATCCAAGGCCGACACAAAGACTTTTGTTGACTAGTGTAAGAGTACTCAACTGGGTTAAAAGTCTGCATTCAACTCAGTTCTGTTGTGGCAGCATCCAACCAATTTGTGCACGCGCGTTGAGCATTTAAAACAATTGGTGCCAAGCAATTATAAAGGGGCGAGGAGAGATGAACGGGCTAAAAGGGCTAACTGTAAAAGACTGAAGAAAGAGAGAATAAGAAGGCAATTCGCTCCAAATTAGCGAGAAATACGTAAAACAGACAACGTAACATGGAAAGCTGAAGCAACAACTACAGCAATAGCAGCAATAACAGCAAGGAAACGAACGACCCAAATTGCAAATTGTAACAAACTTGACTGGAAAGTGGGGCAAAATGTTGGCGACATCTTTGTCATCGTCTACATACATTTACATTGGCAATAAGCAAATTGAAAGTATACGCAGCTAAATGCGTTGCAAACTATGCTACAAAAATGAAATTAAATGAGAATAATGGCTTTCCACTAGTTGGTTGCAAGTATGCTTGGCGGCTGTTAGTGCGTCTCATTTGCCATATTAACGCTGCGCACAAATGGCGCATGCCACGTGCCGCCAAACCGCAGTATCATGGCGTTAATTGCTACTCGTAGGCAGTTAGTCTCGTCTCGTTTCGTCTCGTCTCGTCTCGTATCGTCTGTTTGTGTAGTCATGCAGGCAGTCAGGCTGGAGACTACTCCACACTTACCACACAGGCCACGTTGCAGGCGACGCATTGATGGCCCTGCTGTTGCTTCTCCGTCTCCCTTTTCTTCTGCTAACTCACGTCTAGTTTCAAGTCACGTTTTATAAAGTTTCCTGCTCATTTTTGCTATTCCATATACTCTAAGAGAAGAATATTTTTATTCCTGTAATTCAGCTTTGGTTTCGGTTATTGTTTTTGTGCAGCAGCAAAGAAAAAATAAATAAATGCATGCATGAAATGAGCAAGATATGAAAACAAAAAAAAAATCGTAAAAATATATATTCGTATAGAAATGTTCTTTGTCATAACTCTGATGGTTGGATTGTGGGTGATATTTGGCTCTCGGAATCAGCTTTGTTTTTCAAGCTCGCAGCTGAATTTAAGAATTTAATCAGATTCATAGAATGTTCAAATAAAAACTGTCATAACTAGCAACATTTTTTCAACTGTGAATATCGAAATAATTTAATATGATTTTTTCATCAGTTAAATATTATGAACAAATTCGATAAATAACATTTAATTACTCGCCCAATTGCAATTGCATTGGCATTATTGAGAAATATTTCGGTTTTATTCTACTTATAATAAACGCTGCAATTCTGCTGTCTATTGAACATCAACCGCAACACTAAACATAAACAAATAAACAATTATGCAGTTGAATGGAAACTAACAAATGCACTCGACATTCGGTAAAATGGGCAACAGGAATAATATCAACAGCGCAGTAATTATTTTTAATTAATTATTTATTTTATTGTTTGCTTATTGTTTATTTATTTGCTGCACAACTGTTTGCCCCAAAAATATATTTTTATTCCGATAAAACAACATACTAATACCCGCCGCAAAACCCTTTGCCACTCTCTGCCATTAAAGCACTGTGAACAGTTTAAGTCCGTTTTATTATAATGTATTCAATATTCTGAGTATGTCCTATATGGTAACAATATTATGTTAAACAAAACATTTTCATTAAACAATAGTCTCGTTGTTGGTTTAATACAACGACAAGACAAACACTGTTTATTATTATTATAATTTTTTGACTTTTAAATAATTTACAGATGATTATTTAAAGTCATGTCCTTTGTTGATTTGTGCCTGGCGTCTGTTAAATTATGAAAATTTCTATATCAAAGGTCAAACAATGTAGTGCTCCAACAACAAATATACAAAAGTACAACAAAAGCCATCATAACAAAAAGTCAAACACATGAGTAAAAATAATTTGCATATATGTATTTGCTTTCATTTTTTTATGCATTATGCATATTGGTTTTTTGATTAAGGTTTTTTGTTTTTGTTTTTGTTTTTGTATTTGCTTGTACCTCAACATATGTATGAAAATATATTCATACATATATATGTATGTTTGGGATCAGGGTTTGTCACCTTGTGGAATGTTTATCCCGTTCATTGGTGAATTCGATTGAATTTAAATATTTTACACTATAATTATTATTATGAATGAATGTATCTTCATTTATGGCTTAATCGTGGTAATCCTATAATACTAATTATAAAGTGCATTAATTAGTCATGATGCATTTAAGCCGCTTAATGTGTGTGTACAACAATTTTATCGTATATTTTAACGCATTTGCATTTATTACAAGCAATTATAATTATTTACCTTAATGTCGCATTTAATTAACGCAAATATTCCTGTTTTTTTTACAATTTCACCTTGATTTTTTCCATGCCCTGCCCGCTGACAGTTTTAAATTAATGCGATTAAATATTAATTTGCAACAAATATATATATATTTTTTTTAATTTTCCCCAGTTTCAGCAAAAACCCTCAACCACAATAAATCAAAACAACATTGCTCTACATGCAACTATATTTATGCCCGAATTTTGAGTTCTTTCAGTCTTTGTTGTTGCCATTGATTTATTCTTTTTCTACCCTTAACCCATGAAATTTGTAAAAAAGGGTATAATGGCTTTGTGCAAAAGTATGTAACAGGCAGAAGGAAGCTTCCCCGACCCATAAAGTGTTGATCAGCATCAACAGCCGATTCGATATAGCCGTGTCCGTCTGTCTGTCTGTTGCGTTGATCTGAGGAACTACAAAAGCTAGAGACTCACGATTGTGAATATGAGCTCTTCTAATCCCTAGGTAATGTGTTTCCATTCCATTCCATTGTGTTTCCAATTTTTAATAACTTTTTGAGGTTACGATATACACATGTAATCGATAACAAGAACATCTTGAATTTCGAAAACTTGAAAATGGGGATTGAAACTATTACCATAATGTACCATATGTAAATGTCAGCCCGACTATTAAGGGGTTAAGGGTATCATCTAGTCGAGCTTACTCGACTAAAGCCTTCTTACTTGTTTAAAATAATAAATAAAAATTCCTCTCATGGCCTTCAATTTTTTTTGCAGCTCAAGATGTATAGCTTAGTTTGATCTACTAAATGTAAGCACTTATTTGTGGCCATAAGCAATTTTGGTGAAATATTTCTTTTATGGGTCGGAAACTATGATTTGGTTTGTGGTTACAATTAGGAGAGGTTTTTTGCAATATAAACAGAAAAGCAAAGGGTATAGAAATATTTTTTGTTATGAAAATATTTGAAATTTCTAAAGATTACAAACAACTTTAAGAAGCTTTATTTTTGTGTTGTGTAGTCTTTGGATTTTATGTTCAAAATATAAATACATAAAGCATACGCACTGTGCGCAAATGTTTATAAACATAATCTATACTAAGCTCTCAGGCATTTGTTTTTTGTTTTTTGTTGTTGTTTGCTACATAAGGCTTACTTACGTCTTCTGTAGAGAGCAGCAAGAACTGTGAAGTTCAGTACTAGTTTAGCATTGCCTTGCTCTTGTTTGACTAAATCCCGTAACTAGGAATATGCGTTGTTGTTGATTTAATTAAGCAAATGCTTTAAAGTCCATAACGCTGAGAAGACTCAACAATGCACAAAGCCACATACTCAAAAGGCAATAACCCACATGTTGACGCAACTGAGAAGCAAAAAAATTCACACAAAAAAGAAAAATAGAAGGAAAGAAAGAAAAATTGAGTGAAAAAAATGCCCTAAAGCATTTTGCAGCTGTGGCAAATTAACACACACCAGACCAGAACATACCAGAGCATAACAGAAAAGCAGAAATATGAACATATATGGATATTGACCGAGACACACGTGCCTGAGAAGCCACAGGATATTTTACACTTGCTTTCACACTGCTTGAAAGTCCAAATAAATGTCATTGCAGTTGACACTGCTGTGACAGGTCAAGAGATAAGTTTCTGGCAATAGTTGGGCTGTATACTTTATGAAATTAATATGCTTCTTCTTGTGACTTCGCTAAGTTTTTGTATACCCCAATTAGTTTTTCTTTGGAGCTGTTACTTAACAAAATTAGCGCAAAACAAATATTTATGCAAAGCGAAAGAAGGAAAAGAGCCCGCCGCTTGTGTACCTTGTTGCCAAACAATTCAATTGGGCGCACAATTTAATTACAACTTTTCGGCGTTCTGTTTATGGCAAGGATTTCAATTTTTGGCCCAAAGTTGTTTGGCTTTTTGTTGTCGAGTCAAAAATAAAAACATGACAGCGGCAACAATTGCATAACAACAATTTGCATAAAATATCAAGCCCACGACCTGACTTCTAAAAATAAAATACAATACAATACACCAAAAAAAGAAGAGAAGAGAAGAGCAAAGCAAGTCGACTCGACAATAACTTAATTCGGTGGAAAACCAAAAAGTAATGCGCCACAAAGGCCCCGGCATAAAAGCCAGTCACAAAACTTTACCCAAACCAAACCAAACCAAACGAAGCCGAGGCAACTACAACAATTCGTGTGATAGAGCTTAGGGCGGGAGCTAGCGAACTATGTTGCGGTGACAAGTTTGATGTAACTCCCTGCGGCGACAACAACTATTATATAGCAAAAGCAAAAAGTACGCACAAAATTCGAAATATTTGAAATATTTGCAACTGCATAAATGTTGACATTGCCTCAGTTGTAGCTTTGTACTCTTCAAATTAAGTTTGCAGCAATGTAGAATTGGGTTTTCCATTCTATTGACAACAGCGACTGTAAGAAGCTTATGTAGTATAGTATATAACCAATATTGCTGACAGAATAGTTGGCCAAATTGATGTCAATAGAATTGCGTATTGTTGTGCTCTTGTACAGGTAACAACAAGCTTCAACGCAGGCAACAAAGACAAAGTTTTTGGCTTAGGCTATTATGCGAAAATAAATAAAACATAAAATTCTGTTTTTATGATTATTTACTTATATTTTTATTACTCTTAATACTTAGGTTAATTAAAAACTATCTAAAAAGTATTGTAATATCAGTTATACCCACCTTAACGTTCCCATAATACTTTGTATTGATTTTGCTAATAACAAAATCCAATTTCTGTACACATTTCTGTTTTGTATTTCTTAGACTTAAATGTATATATAATATTTTTATTGTCTTAATACAAAATCTGATCTCAAATTTGGTGATATTTGTTTTACCCAAATGAGTTTTTAAGAGCAAGACATTTTTTAAATGGTATGGTAATAAAAATTTATAAATCTTTTTGTTTCATTTTCATTTGCAAGTTATATTAAGAAAAGAATTAAATTTTTTTTTAAATTTTCTTAATTATAAATAAATAATTTAGTTACGTTTAACCACTTAATGGTTTCGTAAGATATTCATTTTCTCACTATAAACTCGTATATCATGAAGATTCATTAATTATTTCGATATTTGTGCATTTAATTGATTTTGAATTAAAACCTTTGCAAAACTTTCGCCAACCAAAGCGACCGCATGGTGCAGCTGTAGTTTCTTTAATCCAATCCAGCCGCCAAGTCAAAGATAAACTTTCGACCAAAATGTATTATTAAATTTGTGCGAGCGCTTGTGAAAATATATATGCGCCAGCTCAAACCACAAGCCTTCAAAGGATTTGCTAGCCGACTTCACAGCGGGCTGGCGTCAAATTGAGGCACTGCTTGGCAACTTTTACTATACATGAGTCGCAATAGTTTTACTGGGTGGTTGGCATTGCTGCAGTTCCGTTCGCACGGTGCCAGTCGACGAGGATGATGTTGACGTCGAAGAGGAACGCCAGGAGTAGTCACTTGATATGCTAGATTGGATGCGTGAATTTCCAGCTGTTCTGGCATTTGGTGTCTGCCCGACGAGTACGTTGTCAGCCGCCAAGACGGCAGTTTCTGTCTGCAGCTCCTTGTTGGAAGTCTGACGCTGTAGTAGTTGTGGTATGCGGCTGGGTGCGGAAGCTACTGCAGTTGTAGTTGCTGTTGATGTTGCTACATTTGACACTTGTTGGTTCTCGACTGTCGTCAGCAGCGGCCGTGGTATGAGCGATGTCCTCGAAGCCGACTTTGTGGGCTGTGCATACAAGTCGCCATTGGGTGCCGACCAACTAGGCAATGAGCTGACGCTGGCACTCGCCTCAATCGCATAGACGCATTCGGTGCGTTGACCCTGTGGCGGGGTTGCCTCATGTGCCGGCGGCACCGATTCAAACGACTGAAAAGAGCCACTCAACTTAGCATTGGCTGACTGAGGCTCTGTTGTCTGCTGTTTAATGCGCTTCAGCGATGCCGCTGGCGATTTGGGCACTATGGGTCCCACAATCAGCGTATTTTGCGTGATTTGCGGTTCACGCGGCTCATCCTCGCCACAGTCCTGGGCAAGCATAAGCGGTGAGGTGGTTATATTGCTGCTATCTCGCCGCCGACGTCCCAGTGTGCTGCTTATAGTTCTTGGCGGAGGCAGCGGTGCTTGAAAGTTTTGCGGCGGCAACGAGTTGCGTTTGTAGCTATGACGCCAATCCTGTGCACCAGTAGGAAGGACTTTTGGATAGTTACGTTGCTGCAGCAAGGCTAACTGTTGGGCCACGGTGAGAGGTTGCAGCTGATTGTCACACTCATCACGACTGGTAACATTGATGTCCACATCATCGGCATGCACAAAGCTGGTCACCTGCTCATCGGCAGCCAAAATCATGTCCACCGGATCTGAGTGGGTGTGGGAATGATGTGGCTGCAACGTTGCCTCACTGGGTTCGGTCAGCGCTGAATGCTGACGCTGCAACAGCAGCTCATAGTGCAGGCCCTCCTGTGTCTCGTGCATATGCTGTGGCGTCAATAGAGCCGCATCCGCCACCTCAATGTCCTCGCAGATGATGATGCGACTGTCGGACTGTGTTGCTGCAGGCAATGGTGCTGGTGTCGTATTAAAGCTACCCGATTTGAGCAGCTTTTGTGCTTTTGGTGACTGCTGACTGTGATGCTGCTGCTGCTGCTGTGAGGACATCCACTCACAGACCTTTGTATGTGTATCGACTGTGGAGGTACTCAATTGACGCTGCATGGCAAAGCCATTTATGGGCGAACGTTGCCCAGTTTTGATGGCCTCATAAGTATTGGATTTTCGCACCATATCCAGCACATAACTCTCATCGCCATCACGTGATTTGCTGCAGCGCTTGAGCTCATCATCGTTGGCACCGTCATAGCTGAGCATTTGGCCGCCCAACTTGCGCTGCAGGGAAGTGTTTCGTTTTCGGCGCTGACGAAACAGAAAGGTCGCATATATGGCCACGTTCAGCACAATGAAGATGGCAATAAGTGCAATGAGCAGCTGCAACGTGGTCTCCGATTTGGCAATGGGCTCCGTTGGGGCAGACGTTGCACTCCCATACTCGCCGTAGTCGCTGCCGTGCTGTGAGGGTTGCGTCGGGTCCTCACCGGACATGACCACGCCCTCAACTCCCGGCTGCTGTTGCTGTCTGTGCACATGACCGAATGTGGGCGGTGCATTGTACATGTTCTCGGCAGCGGTCTCAGTCTGGTCGCTGCCTGCTGTTGCTAGCGGCTCTTGGAGCAGTAATTTGAGCGTACGTACCGGATCCTCGGCGCCATTGTCACGCGCCCCGTATTTGCTCATGTGACCCGTAATCACTTCGTTTCCGGAGAGCAGCTGCTGCTGCTGATGTTGATGTTGCCCCTGTTGCTGCTGGTGCTGTATAGCCGCAATTTGATTCAGCTCATCCGGTAGCTCTTTGTTCCAGAAATTCATGTAGATCTGACGGTACTTGTAGCCCACTGTTGGCGGTATGCCTGCCAGAAATAAATTTAAGGGAAATCATGCAATTCCCGCCAGAAGCAAAGCGCATGGAAGTGCATTCATTAGTTAGTAATTTGATGGTTCAATTGACGAAAACGAGTAGAGCTTAGATGGGTTTTATTACTTACCAATGTTCAGATAGGCCTGTGCACGCTTATTAAACTCTGGCCAATCCAAGTCATAGCGATCCCATTCTAAAAGATGCGAGTTTAGAAATGTACCCTTCCAGGGTGCTTTGGGGTTCCTTAAGAGAATAAAGATATAATGAAAATATATCAAATTTAAAGCTATAAGCAAACCAACTTTTAACTATACAGTGCAGTAACCCATCAGTACTTACTTTATACACCCCGAACAGTGAGCTGTTGCTTGACCTTAGAGGTACATACTGATCTACCATTTTCCATTGTAAGAGGTAGTGAACCATCAGTACTACCGGTAGTTTATGTACATAATAATATATAGATATACTCGAAACATAATTTATTTATTCCTAAGATTCTAGTCGTTAGATTAGTAATATTTTCTTTGGTGCCCTATTAACCTTCCATAAGTCTTACATTTTGTTTTTACAACCTAAAAATCATTACATTAAAACTATAACTAGCTATAAGCCGAAACACTTTCTCAATAATTCTGATTTTCGTGCACACATTTCCCAAACTTTTCGCAGCACATTGCTGTTGTTTCATTTGCCTATTTAATCTTGGGCTAATGACCGTCTGGACTTAAGGCGTTATGTATGCAGATTTCAAATATAACAGCAAAAGAAATATATCGTATAAAATGTCTGCTAACGATCTCTGATTTCAGCTTTGATTGCCATTTTGCCAAAGGGCAAGGCAAAGACCTCGCATTGCCGCGTTTCAACTAATAATATTTGCATTTCTGTTGTACCATGTGCTTGCTTTTGTTGCAGATGCTTATGGCCCGTTTTTGCAGTTGTTTTTGTTGCAGAAATAATAATAAAAGCGGCAGTAAAAATTCTATTCATTTCACTGTCCAAGCGTTGCAGATTGCAAAACGTGCCGCAGACCAGCGACATGGTTGCTATATCCGAATCCGAATCCGCATCCTTATTCGCATTCACATTTGCCATTCAAATTTGCATGCAGAGAGCTGCGAAACGTTCTGTTGATGGTTTGTACACTCCCCCCTCACCCACACAATTCTCACTCCAGACCCGATCTTTCCACATCAAAACGCCGTGTGGCGTTTTCAATTGCAAACTTTCATCAAATGCAGTGTTCAATTTCGCTTTTGCCAACACAGACGACGGACGACGGACGACAACAACACTACTCACCCGGTCTTTACGAAGTTCGTCCAATATGCCATTACCGCCTCGGAAAGCAGCTTTTCCTGCACAGAATAGTTGTGGCTAGGAAATGGGCCGGCCGGCGCCAGCGGCGCACCAAAAACGAATGCCAACTCCTCGCCCATAATACTATGCGGTAGCTGCAAGTGAATGACATGAGAATAGACATAAATACTGTATCTGAGAGTACTTACTAAACTAACTTAATACCCTTTACGAGCAAAACTTTTAAGCTAAAAAAATGAAGTTATGATTGCTATAAAAATATATGTAATAGGAGTTTTAGTTATTTTATATATATATATATAAATTATTCATAGTGTACTTTACTATTTTTACTCTTCTGGTTTCCCATAAAAATCAATTTCGCTTTTTTCTCAAACGCAAAAAGATTGAGTGAAATTTTCTGATCAGCATGAAATATTTTCAGCAGCTTTTTGGCCAGTCAGCATCAATCTTCCCTTGGCTTTGCTTGCACAAATATTTGGCCAGTCTGTCAGCCAGCTAGACATGCAGATAGACGGAAAGAGATAGGGCGAGTGAGAGAGAGAGAGAGAGAGAGAGAGGTGGATGGTTTGGAGGCGACAACTGCAGTAAGTAGGTAGGTAATAAAGGCAACTATTTTACTGTTGCCATGAAAAATGTAACAAAGTCACAAAAGCATTTTGCGTTGGCGCTCATAAAAATTGCTGTCGCCTTTTGTGGTTGTTATTGCTGCTGTTGTTGCATTTTGTTATTGTTGTTCTTTCTTTAGCTCATTTTGGCTCATTTTCATGCTTGTCACCGGCTTTTGGATCGTTTATGAATGATGAATGGCATTTTTGATTCCGTTTTTTCTATTACAATATTTGAATAAAATTCAGCTAGATTATTTATGTTTTATAGCTAAAATCAGTTTATATTTAAGTGTATATTGGCTTTGGGGAATTTTAATACCCTTTTTGGGTTCAATCAACTTTTTATTTGTGTAAAACCAATCGAACAGACCATAAATACTTGCTTATGACTCGAATTATTGTACTAACATATTTTTTTACTTGTATTCAATCGGTGTGGAATTATAGAAAAAGGATTTTTGACAAGATAAAAAACGGCTTAAACGGTTTTAACGGCTTTTATGAAACTTTTTTACTGAAGTGAACTAAAGTTTTGCCTATTAAAAATTTAAAAATGCCTTAAAAAAGAAATCAACATAAATTAAAAGGTGATAATAAATGTTCATTGAAGATGATTTTCCTGGAATTGCCTATTAATTGCGTGATTTAAGCATCGGCTAATTGTAATTATATTAAATGTTTGTTTATTTAATTTTTCTTTCTGTCTTTAAATTATTATCAAAAAGTTGATAAAAGGCGGAAATTCAATTTAAAATAAATGCGTTAATTGTATAATTTATGCTTTTGTTTGGACCAGCCCCTCAGGCTGTATCTGTCTCGCTCGCACAGAGTCTATCCCTATATCCGCTTTTGCCTAAAGCCAACGGAAGCAACAATTTGTCTAAGCGCCATTTGTCCTAATAAACCTCATACAGTTAAGAGCCGAAAATTGCCAAAATTGTTTGCCAAATTTTCTAAATGTAAACGACAGCAGGCGTGTTCCGTATCCCGACCCCCGACCCAGTGACCTACGCGACTCCCCCTGGGGCAAGGGCGTGGGCGGTTAACTGTAATTTGTAACTCATGGACTCTTTATGGGCTTTTATAAGCTTAAACTAGCATCACCAATTGCTTGTTTTGGGGCAAGGGGACTGTAGTAGATCTTTAATTTGGTATTTTCTATTTGGTAATTAGAAATTTTTGTCAGTTGCTTACACTTTTTGGGCATGTTATTCGTTCAAACTTTTATTTGTGCGCGTGGGCCCATAAAGTATGCAACACATTTCGCGTCACGTACAAAAAGTTTCTTATTATTTGCCAAAGTCTTGAGTCACATTTCTTTTATGAATGCGGTCAACAAAAGTTTTGCCAGCCCAGCCCAGCCAGCCAGCGCGAATCAAATAAAAATTTTAGTTTCAGTTTTTTTTTTTATATTATATTTTATTTATTTTCATAAATTTTGTTTCCTTCCTCTGACAATTTATTTCGCATTCTTATCAAAAAGCCAGCCCGAAAGCGCTTGGCTTAAACTTATTCCAAACACGAGACAAAAACCAACAAAAAAAAAGGGACCAGACAGCAAATAGTCGAAATGTCCGGAATGACGGTGAGGGTGTGCTTTAGAAATGTTGAATTTAATATGCAAAAGCATGTTAAACACATATTTTTTTCCTAAATATTTCCCTAAAAATATACCGACAAAAATTTGCTAAATAAATTAAACGCGTTTTAATATTAATTTTTTGAGGTGAGCCAACATTTTGTGTCAAGTGAACCGTATTAATGTGGGTTTCACAAAATAGTTTAATTCATTTATTCACGGTTATAATTGATATACTAATTTAACATAAATTTCTATTTGCTAATTATAAAACTATATGTCTTTCCTCTTCAACTTTAACTCGGAAACACTATTACTATTCCATCAGTATGACCTTGCGAACTCACTGTTTTGCCCAAAAATGATATGCTGAAAATATATTTTAAGCTATTTTACATCTAGCTCTGCCAAGCCATCTCAATCGCACAACGATGTGTAAATATTTCAGTTCGTTTTTCAATTTATGATAACGATTTAAAATAATATTGAATTAAACTGGCTTCGGCGAAAAAGCCCACTTTGCATGCATTTAAAAACTTATTTTATCTGCGCATCATTTTCGCCATTTTAACAATTGCCTTGAAACGCCATCGTGTGTACTTCAGAGCCAAGTAAGTGTCTCTCTCAGCTGCAATAGGCGAGTTGCTTGGACGCCAGCTTCTCAGTTGCAAACATGCAAGACATGTGCCAAAAAGTTTTACAATATGCTCGCGGCTTAAGTCAGAGATACTCCTTGTCTTGAAGTGTGGTAGTGGTGGCAAGTTGAAGGGTAGAAGTAGAGACAGTCACTCAGTCAGTTTGTCAGTTAAAGTTGGAGTGGTCGTGGGCGTTGATGTGGGCGTGGGCGTAGTTGGGTGTTAGGCAATGAGTAGCCTGTGAAATGCTTAAGGATCAGCCTAGCAAAAAATAACTTTAAATCTTTAAAGCAGAAAGTGAGTAGTAAACTGAGAGATACCCTGTATATTAAGTTTTCGAATAGCTTGATGTTAGTAACTATAACTTTATTAAATAAGATTTTATTATATAATTCTTGTATTAAAAATATCAATCAGTTGCTAGTTGGCTAACCCTCTTGTAACAATTATCTAGTTTACAGGGTATTAAATTTGGTCACAAATGCAATAGAGCAGCTTATGCAGAAATATGCACATTCAGTTGAGTTTTTGGCCTGCTCTCTGGCAAGGCACAAGGCAAATGCCGCAAAACTGACGAAATAAATAAAAATAAAATGTATAAGCTTAAAGAATGGAGAGAAAAATGTTGCGGCATTGTTCAAATTCGCCTCCAACAATTGCACATGTATGTATATGTACTACTGAGTGTGTATGTATGTGTGTTAGTTTGTTGGTTTGTGTGTTCGTTTATTTGTCTGGCAAACGCCCCCGAAGCACATGGGACCAAGACTGTCGTCTTTCAAAGCGATAATTTGTAGGCAAGCTTGGGTCTTCTTATCCCCAGAATCCCGTTCATGTTTGTCGTTGAAGCAGCCAGCGTTTTGGCTTTGCTTTTGGCATGAATTATTTAAGTGAATTTTATTTTTTTTTATATTTGTTTGTTTCTGTTTCTGTTTGTTTTGTTTCATAATTTATTTGCAACTAATGCGCTATGGCGCTTTGTGTTGATCGTCCTCGCATTTTTTCTCATTTCAAACACATAAATATAAATGTCGCTTAAGCTATGGCACATGCACTCATCTATTATTTAGCTACTTCAGTGCGAAACTGTTACTGCTGCAATAAAAATAACCAACAAAAAATAAAGTTTTTACAGAAAGTTCTACACGTTTTAAGCTGTGTAGTGGTCCAGCTCGTTATTTATCCATCATTGCTTGTATTTATGTATTTTTATTTCTCTTTATTTGTATACTTTAATTGCCAGCTATTAAAAAGTTGTTGCACTTTCCTCACGGCCCCCACTTGCCACAAATTGTATCGTCCATTGGCTACTGCTACTACATTATGGTCCACTTGAAATAAGTCCATTTTCATTTAGTTCGGGGTTTAGTTGACTTGTCCCTGGTTTATGACCCTCACCAGACTGGTAGTTACAGCAACAAAAAGACGCTTAACACCGCTTTCAAAGCTAAAGTTCTCAAAAATGTAAAATAACAACTTTTTTTAGTTCCTTTTATTTAGAATTTTTATTTGTGCTGGACCCATTCATTATTTCAGGATTTGTGTTGTTGTTGGTGTTCTTTTTGTTTTTGTTTTCGTTCTCTGAATGCCAACAGTTTGTCAAGCTCTGGTGTCACAAACTTTCCTTTGTGTGTGTTGAGAAGTCTTTAAACACATAAAGCATACATTTAGAGCAGTTGATGTTTTTAACATTTAAACTACCTTTAATACTGTTTAAGTATATTGAGTAAAATGAAAGTTAATTGAACTTTAACTTTAACGTCTTGCGATTTACTTGATGTCTATTTGTGCTTTCTTTGTCCAGCTTGAATGCCAATCAATCTATATTCAATTCGAATTGTTTATTCAATTTCCATTAATTTGAAGTAAAGTGCTTTCGTCCAGCAATCAAGTCGTCAAATTTGTTGTATACTACTCTATCAAATGTCTTGGCCCACAACCTAATTACAAATCGATAGACACATTTAATCATAACATCGAATAGAGAGCAGCGAGATATCTAAAGAAGCTATCGCAAAATGGCAATCAGTAACAAATCCATAAGCATGACAAAGCTATAAAAACTGGCGGCAACAGCCATAACACAGCAGCACCAGCACACCAGCAACAACAAAAACAAAAATAAAAATAATAAAAAGGACACGCAGAGTGATGCTTAGAGAGCGGAGTCTAAGTCTAAGCAGAGACACACACAAATAACCAGACGACAAGTCACTCAAACCAACCAGGCAGACAGTGAGGCAACCACCAAACACTGAAACGCCTGCGGTCCAAAAACAAGAACGTATTCCCACTAAAGTGGTTCTCTGTCTACTTAGCGACTTGGCCGCAAGTTGAAGTTAAGTTTGTTGTGGTTGTTGTTGTTTTCAGTGGACTCTAAGGCAGTTCATTGCCTTTATTACGATCGTTAAGGGTCGCGCAGCCTGTACAGCTGAAAAGTTGTGAATTGTTTTGCCGAAAAGCCAAAATGGCAACCAATGATAGAATGACCCAGGAGCCGAATGTAAAAGTTTATATTTTATTATTATTTTTTTTGTCACTGTACTGTCTGTACATGAAAATTTATTAAATGTTCAACTGAACCTGCTTAAATTTTTATTATTTTTTGGCCAAAATTGACCACGGCATTTAAATTAAATGCACTGCGTAATTGGAAACACAATTTGACGGCTATTACGAATCTACAACATACAAACTAATAGTACCCTGTACCTTATCAATTATGTACATAGAAATGTTGATGGTTCGTTCTACTTACATTTGCATAGGGGCCCGTTGCGCTGTTGTGCCCGAAAACGTACATATAATTGCGTCGATTCACATCCGCATGGAACATGCCCGTTTGTAACAAGGGTCCAACGACGCGAGCATCGGAGAGAATGTCCAGAACCACGTCGCGATGCTCCAAATTAGTGGCCTTAATCGGATTGTTGTACATATCCTGGTATCTGTGTGTGTGTGTGTGTGCGAGAGTGTTTGGTATAGTAAAGAAGAACAAACAATACTACGTAACAAGAACAGTCCGATGTATGCGTAATGCGCATTGTTAACAACATTTTCGAAATGCTGGCGTTGTTTTTCAAATCACAACAGCAGAGCTTAATTATGTGGCTTAATGGGCTGGGTTTGAAAATGTTTTAAAGTATTTGTATGTACAAATTGGTTTTTTTTTCGGGGAAATGATTATTTTTAATGACTCCTCTCTTAATATGCATTACAATCGATTTTTAGTAGTCTATACAAGTTGCAACACCTGCTCCACTTCTTACAAAGTCTTAAGTCAATTTCATATTTTGTCACAATTTCATTTACTTTGATTATTTCATGTCTTTGCCTTTGCCAAGGAACTCGAGTACTCGCCTTATGTTAAAATCTCATCAGCTTCAGCAGCGCAGCGTGAAATTATTATGGCCCCAGCAGGACACAAACACAAACACCAAAACCAACACAGACAACAGAATACAAGAAGAGGTGAAAAAAAAAAACACCTACAACATGAATTCAGCGTGTGCACTCAATGGGTCTCTTTTGCACATGTCAAGCACCACACTTGGCCTTTTGCTAGAAACCAGGTGAGAAAGCAATGTGTGGGTGGGTGGTGGGGTTAGGAGGTGGTATGAACATACACAGCTCCGGCTTTCAATCGCGTTTTACAGCATCTTTTTCTGCTACTGCTACTGCTACAGCTTCTTCTTGGCCTGGTCTAATGTACAAATAAATAGAGCCATATTTTCTACATTTTCGCTCAGGTTTGCTTTTTGCCTTTTGGCTTCTCTCTGTGTTTGTGTGTGTGCCTCCATGTTATGCATTTTATTGTCGGCTACTTAAGTTATGCGCTTTGACCCCGATACAGACAGCAGCCAACTGCCCTCCCGCAAAGACAACCACGGCGTTTGCCTGCTGGAGGGTCTGTTGTGGGTTTTTGTGTGTGATTTTAAGGCAGGGGAGGACGAAGTTCTCATCATGAATGTGTGGCCCAAGGTAAGAGTATCTACATAGCTGTGGCTGTTGTTGCCTTTTTTTGCCTCTATCTAGCACTTTTACCCGTTTGCTGTTGATTTTTTTCTCTGTGCCAGCTGAAAGTCCTGTGGCAGGACGAGCCATATAGTGCTTGCTGTCTCCGGAGACATATGCCTGAATCTGTTGTTGTTATTGTTGTCGTATATGCTATATGGTTTACTACGCGATATATTTATTTGCGGTTTCTATTATGTAATCTCACACACTTGAGCAAACGCTTCGAGAATTCTTACTGATATTTGTATGCAGTAGCATTTATTCTTGTAGCAGCTGCCAGGATGTGTGTGTGAGTGTGCGAATGTCTCTCCTCATATGTGAGTGTAATAAATAAAGTGAGGATGTCAAGTCAATGTTTACTTAAAATGAGCTCAAACAGCGTTGCGCACAAAATTTCATTTTTAAATTATTAAATAAGAAACAGTGAAGAAAAATGGCAACGAGCATTACTCTTCCCATAGAAAATTGCGGATGTAACGAATTGTTTTTAGTTTCATATTTTATAGAGAGTTCAATTATATTGGATTTATAAACCAGCTTTAAGACTGTAAATGAAATTAATATATCTTCTTCGATATTAAGTTAAGTTTACGCAAAATCGAGCTTCGTATTGTGTATTTAAGTTCTCAAATATTATCTCAAGCTTTCGGATTCAATATCCAATAAAGTTTAATTATAGTTATGGAATTAAGCCAATTCCGGATGTGCATTTAGATTTTAGTTTATTTTTAATCACATCGAATTTGAGTTATAAGTCGGGTATTAACTCAATTCTATTCAATGTACCCTCAACCCAAGAAATGGGTAAGGAAAGGTATAATGGTTTTTTAAAAAACTATGTAACAGAAAAGAACGAAACATATTCTTCTGTCCGGGCATACATATCTAGGGCATTAAGAGTAAAGATTTTGGAATTTAACCAAAAACATTGAAACCTTCACTCGACTAAGAAAACGCGGATATATCGAAGATAACTATTACATACTGTACAAGTATTTTCTAATTTTCAGAATATCTTCTAGTCGAGCTTTCTTGTTAATAGATAAAATTTCATTCTATAATCCAGATACAAACGTTTCATTCTGGCAAACAAAGCGCAAGCAGACAATTAAATTAAAAATCTACTCGCTTCTGCTGAACTCAAACAAGCTCGCCACAATGCGCTCTCCAGTTCTCCACTGTTTGCCCGCAAAAGCGCATCAAAATGAGAAAAAGCAAATACACATATAATTTTGAATACGATGAAAAAGCGGACTGGATATCCAGCCAAAGCAAAATGCGTAATTAAAAGTTTTGCGGTAAAAGCGAGCAAAAATAACGCTAGCAGAGTACGTAACCAAATTTTTGTGCGAACAAAACTGTTCAGCTAAAACTGTGTGCGAAAAGTTGCCAAAAACTGAGAGCCAGGCTGATAGTTTAATTTTACAATAATTCTGCGTACATATGCGCACCACAAAATGCGCCACAGAGAAGACCAGAAAAACTCTTTACTCAGAAACTAACCTCAAAACACTTGAAAATCCAACAAAACGCAAAATGCGTCCACCAAAATTATGCACAACAAACACTTGAAAACGGAAGCAATGAAAATTAGGGGAGAAGCAACGAGCTGAAAGAAGTAGGTGATGCCACAAAAGAAGCGTACACCGTCATTTTGTTTGTTTGTGTGTGTGTGTGTGTGTGGGTGTGTGCCACGCCCACATTAAAAAGAGACACAGCCACAGACTAACAGGCAGACAAACAGGCAGACAAAAAGACAGACAGACACCTTAACTGCCGGCGAGCACAGTTTACACTGGCCATTCACAGCGCAAACAAAAGTGTAGAGACTGTCCGGCGCAGATGGACACTAAACAACAAGATTACTGTTTTATGCTTAGCAACCTTTTATGTTTCAATTATTGAAGTCAACATCGTTAAAGTGGAATAACAAGACATATGATTATTATTAAATGGATAACAAATACTTACAAATTAATGACGTGTAAGAAACTACTGCAGAAATTTAAAAAAAAAATATTTATTTTCCTTTGAAGTTTTACATATAGCTTGCTCCTTTGTTTTGTTATAAATGTCAGAAATAAATTGTAAACGCAAAAACTTCTGGATTGGGAAATCGAACAACAACAAAAACGTAATGTGTTTGACAGTGTTTTTTGATGGCGAAGCCAGCTTTACTTGCAAAGAATAAGCAGCGTTCACATTTAATTTCCGAACAGCGTGTGTGACACTTTAAATATTTCCGCACTTGAGAATACATTTCGAGTGCTCGTAGGTGAGTGTGCTCAAGTGTGTATCAGTGTATTAGTGTATGTGTGTGTGTGCGTGTGTGTATGTTTCTGTAAGCGAGTGTGTGTATGTGACAGTCATCTTTTGGCTGACTGCAACCATTTGTAGTGCCCTACATTTTGATAGTCATTGGCAAAGTCGTAATGAATTTGCTGAAGGGTTTTTTGCTAATGAAGTTGTGCAAATAAAATGCAATTTCATTTTAAATTGCATTAAATGAGAATGTGCAGCTGCCGGGGAACACGAAAGCATGTACTTCTTGCTCCTCTCGGAAGAAGGTGTTAACACTTGGCGTTGAATAACGCTCGAATGAAGCTAAGTGAAAGTTGTTCGCTTTCAGTGGAACTCCTAACCGTTGTAAAACTAAAAAGGATAAAAGTTTACGGGTCCGCCCTCATTTTACTAATAGTATATGCTAATTTTTATACACTTATGTTAAAGTGGGATATTTGTGTATGTGGTGTTCATTTATTTTATACATTTTAGGTTGCCCTTGCACCTTGTAGGGTAAACTCGTCTTTCGGTTAAAGCTTGGGAAATAAATTATTTTCCGTTTTTTATTAACCCTACAAAATACAAATATTTGAATATACATAAAATATTATTTAAAATATTTTTAGTATTTATTTCGTATTTAAACACTATAACTGACTGATTATGCTTACTGTATTATAGCCAATTAGAATTTCTCTCTACAAACATTGAATAATTCTAAGTTAAATACAGCATTTCTCAGAGCCGGCAGCCCATTTCCGATTCGGATTTCATAATCCCAAAACAAGAATTGCCACAAATATGCGGCCTAAATTAGCATACATAAACAAAAGTCGAATCACAGCTAGTGCGAAACCCGAAATCAAATACATTTAATCGTCCTGAGGGCACACACAAAGAAGGAAAGAGACAGATAGCACTGGAAGCACTTCAAACATTTGCTTAAATAACTAAACTAGCTAACCCAAAAAAAGGAGCTGTATCTGGCAGTAGAGAACACTTTCTGGCGTTAATATTTATGTTTGGTTAGGGTTAAATGGAAGCCGGTGCTAGGGGTTCGTGGACCCCACTTAACACGACTCTCATGAGCCGTTGGCCCCATTAAGCGATGCGAAACGATGCGGTGCCTGGCTGCTGCTGCTGCTGCCGCCAGTTGCCACTGGCTCTTGAAGGCACAGTTTTAGCTAAATAGTGAAAACAAGCCTCTGGGATTTCTCGCAAATGAATGCGAAACTAAAACAGCTACCAGAAAGCACATTTAATATACACAACATGCGTGTATCTCTGTTTGTTGTTCTGTTAGTTTTTTCATTGGTTTTTTTTTTTTTTTTTTTGTTACTCTAGTGACCCATAATGGTAGACAATCAAATAAATAATGTTTTACAATTGTTTTCATTTTTCTAATGCGCTTACAGCGGTTTATGGTCTTGTCGCATATTTTAAACAATTGCAATTATTTAATGTTGCGAGTCCTGTTGCATGTTCGGTTAGCTCCCGCCATCCCCTGCTCCAACCCTAAACTAAATATATTGCGCATACGTCACCGTGTACACCGCGAGCGCTTACCAAAATTCCCATACCGCATGCTGTGGCCGCTTTGTGTAAAGCATTTGTTGCTGTTGCTGCTACTATTGTTGTTTGCATAGGCCACAAAATATGGACAAACCATTATGAATAACTGTTTTACAGGGTGGGGGGCCGAGGTTGTTTTGTGGGTGTGGGTGTTTGCCTGTGTTTGGCGGTTTATGTAAATGTCGGTTTGGAATGCGGAAGATTTTCGAAGGATTTATGATATTTCGGTTGCAATAAACATTTTTTTATAACACTTCAGCACCTACACAGTACAACAAACTAAAGTTACGCTGCGAAAAAAAACCAAAAACACTAGAAAAAATATTTCTTTTTAAGTGACATTAATAAATTTATGTCCATTGTTAAGCCATCGTTGAATACTACTCAAATACTAATCGCCATTTGATATTCATGAAAAGTTTATGACAATAGGACGAAATCGGACAGCCAATTCAAACACGAAATTCTCACACACATAAAATTCCGCATTCCAGACCAGTTAACTATGTAAAGGGTAGCTTTTGACGATACTGCTACCCAGTGGTGTAATAAAAATATTTCGCAGTTAAACCTCACACAATTTTCCCCAACTGTCGGTTTACCCACAATCCGCAATCTGTGCATTGCGTTCGCACTTCATGAATAAAATTTCGACATTAAAATTTTTGCCATTTACAGATTTATAGAGCCAACAAACATTAATATAATACACATATTCACATATATAAGCGACTCTCAACGCCTTCGTTGTTGTATGCTGCACTTTTACATATAACAGTAGTAACAACAATAATAATAAAAATAAGTTTAACATATGCATATTACAAGCAGATGAGTGGGCGTTGCAAAGTGGGCCCAGTTGGGGATGTTGCATCAACAGCAGCAGCAGCAGCAGCCAGCAGCAGCCAGCAACAGCATCACCAACAGTAGATTGAGTTTGAGCGCGTACACACAAGAGGCGTGTGGCAAAAAGCACGCATGTAATTTATGATGTTTCAGCGAGCAAACAACACGTTCTCCAGCAGCAGCAGCAGAGTGCCGCTACAACTGCCGAAAAACTTTATGAAACATACAACGTACGTACTATAGTATATAGACGATGCTTGTACTAGTTCCGTGGAGCGACACTTATGCATATGGGTTCTCGTATATGCGAAAATAAACATCTATATATGAACAGAAAGTTGCTAAAGTTGCCCAAATTTGTAGCTTATATGTATGTACCAGCAATATAGAGAGGTCGGACGGAAAAAATCCTATGCAACAACAAATATTTGGTGCTGCAATCAAGAAAGCTAATATCTTTGCCAGTTATGAGCGCCAAAAAAAAAAAAAAAATGATGAAAAGTATTTGTATTGCAAGTACGGTAAACATTTTCCTTAACCCTCGCAAATAATAGATAGGTTAATATTAAAAGAGAAGAGAAGAAGAGAGAAGAGAAAAAAGCGTGAGCGTGAGAGAGTTACTAAGAGCATGGGCGTCAGTCGTTGGCAAGCAATGTGCATATTTAGTCGACACATTATAGCCAAAACGCACAAAAAGGCAATTGCAGACAGTGGCGCTTAAAAGTTTATGGCCCCGTTTGTATTGGCCACCCTTTTATCCGATCTGCTGCAGGCCAGACTTTCTGCTCCACTCTGTGATGTGCTGTGCTGTTCTGTGCACATAATGTATGCAACTTCCGGTACCAGCCTGAGGACAATAAATTAAGCAGCATACTGAGCTCCAGTTCGTCCGCTGTCATCGTAACCCCAGGACTCGAATATCAACAGCAAAAGCAAAAGCAACTACGACGAGACACAGACAGCAGCTGAACGATGATGCTGTGCATATTTTTTATAAATAATAATATTAAAATAAATAAGTTTATGCTATTAAGCGTCTGTTGGCCAGAAACGCCTGCAGCATTTGTCGCCATCGACCCCGTTGACCCTGGTTACTTCTGGATCCTGTAACCCACGACCTCAGCAGTCCGGCAGACCGGCAGCTCGGCAGCTGTTCAACAGCGGCAAAAAGTCTTATCTACGTGTCTGGCGGCGCGTGTTTGGCAACACTGTTGTGGCTATGTGGTTATGGACATGGCTTTCTGGTAATTAAAGAGCTTGGCGTTGCCGTTGCGGTTTATAAATTGGCAAAATTAAAATGACAATAGAGCTGTCAGCGACACTTTGAGCTGGGTTTTTGCTTCTATTCGCCGTTTGACTGTTATTAAGGTCGTGTCTCGCTAACTTGGCCTTAAGATAAGCTGCTCATTTTCTTGAAGCTCTACGCAACAGTTTATAAAACCGCATTTAGACACTGATTAGCTGTGTGCTGGACATTGTGGTTAAATGTTAAGAAACTTTGCTTGTTTCTTCGAGCAAAATATAAGTTTTCAACGGCTTCTCAGATCTTTTTCTATTTTGGTATTAATAATCAAAGAACTCAAAATGTTATTTGCAACAAACTTGAAGATGATTTTGGAAGTCATTATTCCCACTTTTATTCAATTGAACTTCTTTTGTAATGAAATTTCTAACAAAAGGTTGAGCTAACTTACAAATACAGAGTATTTACAAAGTATTAGAATAGGGACTTGAACCTGAAATCTGTTTTAACAAGTAAGAAGACTCTAGTCGAGTTAGCTCGACTAAAAGATACCCTTAACCCCTGACCATACAGACGGACAGATGGTCGGGATAACAGACATACACATTTGGCTTTGTAGTTCTGTACCAATACTTGATGGTTTCATATCTCCGGTGTTTCTGAACCGATTTTAATGAAATTTTTACAGAAGTTCATTATTTTGCTTATAGTTTCAATCCTCATTTTCAGTTTTTCAAGATTTTTTGTTATCGAATTCATGTGTATATCGTAAACCTGAAAAGTTATCGAAAATTTGAAGCAAACTTGTCATGCCTAGGGATTAGGAGATTATATTATATTTGGAGTCTCTAGCTTTTGTAGTTTCTGAGATCGACGCGTTCATACATACAGACGGACGGACGGACAGACGGACGGACATACGGACGGACAGACGGACGGACAGACAGACGGACGGACGGACAGACAGACGGACATGGCTAAATCGAATCAGCTGTTGATGCTGATCAGGAATATATATACTTTATGGGGTCGGAGAAGCGTCCTTCTCTCTGTTACATACTTTTGCACAAAACCATTATACCCTTTTTTTTACCCATTTCATGGGTTAAGGGTATAAAAATGAATGAAATCGCCTTTAAGCTCTACGACAGTTTTTATGCTAACTGATTTCCGAAATTGAAATTGTTTGGCCCTTGAATCGAGCCACTTCAATATAGTATAAGTGGCTAATAAATTTGAATTTCCTTCTCAAGGCAAGTGGCGCGAAAAATTGTTAGCAACTTTTTCTTACTATTCTTCTCTTCCTGAGATTCTGCTGCAACTTTGTGCATAATTTCTAATAATTTTACTATGAGACTCCACTTAAGCGCAAGCTAGCCGCTTTCTTTTGTTCACCTTGGTGAAATTTTATTTAATTTTGGCGCACATGCTCACTTTGTAGTAGCTAGGATTTGAGCGCTTTAGCCGGACGCTTTATCAGCAGCGCTGTCGCAAGTTTTTTGGGGTAACATTTTAACTTTTAGGCTGTGTGCTACTTTCAACACTTTGCTTTATGATACTTGCTCTGCACCGACATACTTTTTTTTTTGTTTGTCGGTCGACGACGTCGAGCCGAGGTTTAGGGCTAGTGAAATGTGGGTGGACAGTCGAGAGAAGATGACCCTTTTAGCATGCCCTGGACATGTTTTGGTGCTGCATTTAATGGCTGCCCAGATACAGTTGCAGATAGTTGCAGGCGGCAGGAGCTTGTGCGGGCGAGCTTAGCAGTGTGTAATGGCTCGACTCGATGCTCGGTGTTGAACAACATTGTGCAGAAAAGGAGGCCAATATTAGCCGCTCTGCAACTACGACTATGACTAACATCAAAAATCGCACAACAGCGACAACAAGAACAACAACAACAAGAGCGACAAGAGAAATTAAAATAGGGGGCACAAAGGCTGGTCGTTGGCAGCCACGCCCACAATCACGCCCGCGCTTACCAAGCTAGCTGCATGCTAATGAGTTGCAAGGCAATTGCTTCAAATGGTTTGAGCCTGCCACATTGCGCTCAAATTGGGCTGTCCACTTGCTGCTGGTCGTTGCCAGGTGCAGCAGGTCATGTGTGCTTAGGTGTGAGAGACAGGGTGTGTGTGCATGTGTGTGTGTACGTGTACGAGTCACTCTGTTCTAATTGCAGGCGTGTTTGATTTACACTAGCCATGAAATTGTCCATTTCGGCATTACAACGCATTCTGTCTGTTTCTCTTGGTTAGACCTAAACGTTCAGCTAGCCAACACACATTGGCCATTGGCCATGCCAGCCCAGATTAATGGGCCATTGAAAAGGTCTAAGAGGTCCAAACCATTTATTTAGTGCTGCACATCCTGGCTGTGAATCTTGTGTCTCCTGCCGCCTGCCCAATGAATTAAAGCATTTCTACAGTATATAGCAAAAAAAAAATACTACTAAAGCAGGTGAAGCTTAAGCAAAGGAAAATTTTCATTAAGCTACTTAAGAGATTGGGCGGCGTATTACTGGTAGAAGCATTACATTAAAGTCGATTCTTGTGGGTGTAATTTTTGCGCTGGAGTACTTTTTAATTGTGCCAATTTTATGTAATAGATGGGCGTGTCATGTAGGCTTAAAACAGATAGCTATTAGTTTTTTTTATAAGATTTTCATTTAAATAGTCAAAGAGGTTTTTATTGTAATTTTCAAGATTTTTTTTAAGCTTATATTGAAGAATCTCATTTTAGTTACTATTCTGAGAAACTATTTGCTAAACATAAACATAACTTTCCTTGAAAGCAATTATTTTTCCTTAATTCTCGCTTACTTTATTCGTTGATCGACCAGAGACTTATGCTCTGTTGCAGTTAAACTACAATCTTAACGATTTACATTATCAACTTATCGAACGAAACATAAATTGGCCTGTAAAATCTCAATCTGATATCTCTATCGGGTATGTATATAAGTGTTCTTATCCTACAACAAGCCGAGCTTATTCTACGATAGTCTTTTTCTAAAATCTTTCTTAAGTTCCGTTTTATTTCCTATGTGCATGTCAGCTGCACTTACTGTCAACCGCAAACAATAACTCAATCGATTCACATTCAGTGCTCTTTTAAAGTATTTTTATCTAAGTGACATCCACACGAAATCTTATGTCATTCCGCCTCGTCGTACTCCTCCCTCTCCCTCTCCAGCAACACCATGCCTCTCAAAGTGATGCATTTGAAACGTGTCGTGTAGCAAGAGACAAATGCAAGTTTTTCAGGCTGCGGGGCGAATCGGAATATTGTTAAAAACAGCCAAAGCCCCTGGCCGGATGGATAAGGCAACTACGCTACGTTGATGCTCTATCCAACTATCCGTCCATCCAACTATCCAACTATACAGCTGTACAGCTTTCCAGTCTGTCCAGTCTGTACGTCAACCAGTGCGTCATGTTAAGCTACAAAGCAAAAAGTGCCGAAGCATTGCTCGATGTTGCTGTTTGGACTCTGCCATTTAATTCATTGACGGACAACAAAGCATTGCCACTGCGATGCACTGCAGCAGCTGTTCTCATCTGAAGGATATGTGTGCTGGAGTGAGGGAGTGTGTGTGTTTGTTTGTGTGTAGCAGGAAAGCCTCGCAAGCAGCGCCATACAAAACAATTTCCCTGGAGAGTTTCCATGTTCAGTTATTCGCATGTGAAAAAGCGCATCTGTTGTTGATTGTGTGAACTTCCTTTCAATCGTTTGTTTGTCGTTGTTTCTTCTTGTTTGTTGTTGTTTTTGCTCTTGTTGGGTTTTTGTTTTGTTTTTTTTCTCTTTTTGTTTTTATTTTGTTGCTTTTGTTGTGAATGTTATTGGTGTTATCCGCTTCTGGCAACTGGCCTGCAGCCTTTGAACATTTTAAAACAACCTGTTTCATACCCTTTGCCGAGCTTGTACTTTATTATTTTAACGTGAGTATTTTTCGTTGTACATTTGCATATTGTATTTGTATTTTGGAAACGGAATTTTGAAAAGCATTTCGATATTTGTGTATTAGTTTTTTTTGCTAGGTTAAAGTTGATTTCAGAGCATCATTGATTCGTCTAAGGGGAAAACTTGTTTCTATATTTTCGTAGCTCGACCATTGTCAATTCATTTGGAGTCCTTGCCGTGCGTCTTTAGAAACAATTGCGCTCTTTTGAGCAAATATCTTTTTATATGAAATGAAGTGTTGCTCTGACCAAACTCAGACGCATCTCTAAGGAATCCAATTCTACCCAACAAACGCAAATAGAAACACAAACACATACTAGAAATTGCAGTTGAAACGCTGTCATTGCAGGGGCGTTGGCATTGGTGTGGGCGTGGCTGGTGGTGCAGTGCCGTGCCGTGCCGTGGGTCGAATTTTGTGCATTGTGCCATTTATTTATTGCACGGCACAAACAGGAAAAACACACACATATACATAGCTTAAACTTGACTGCCAGCTTCGAGACCGGCTGCTGGTTTCTGGCTGCTGGAAATGAGATAGTCAGCAGCATTGTTTTGCTCCGAAATGAAATGAACGGCACAATGAATGTGTGCCCAGGAGCCAAAGGGACTAACAGACTAACAGCTCTCGCCGTAATAACTAACTAACTCTTGGCATAATTGTGTGTATGGCCAGAATCGAGGCGGCCCCTTTTTGTGCTGCTCTTATCCAAAGTCGTTTATTATTATTTATGGCTGCCTTGAAACATTTTTCTAGTTTCTGTGTGGTATGCTGCTGTATGTGTGAGCTGTGACACTAATTAGGCAAACATTATTATACCACTAAATAAAGTGCAAAAAACACAAAAAATGTGTTGAGATGTGGTTTAATGTGGATAAATATGATATTCATAATAATATGCCAGAAATTGTTTATTCGTAGTCCAATCAATTTTCTACATTTGAATGTAAATGTTATATTTTGTGTAGCATACTTTTGTGCATAATTTAATTTGTATTGATATTTAATTATCATATCTAAACCAGCTCTATCAACTCAAGTTATTTATCAAGAGCAATCCAATTTATTAATGTTATTTTTCACATTTAAAACAAAACACACCAAATAAATTTCAATTCAAAGTAATGCTAATGCGCACCCGTTTGTGACGTCAGTAGCGTTAAATTTCTGAGACGCTTTGTAGGAACTCTCTGGTATGGCTAATCCTTGCCACTTAAACAAAACAAATTGCCACATAAACAATTCTAATTGAGATGAACGATATGGATTGTGTGTATGGATGTGTGTGTTTGTATGTAGAATTTTCAAAGTGTTAAATGCAAGTAAGTTGTAACTTTTTCCAGCCAATAACTCCAGCCATCTGCAGCGATGTCGGCTTGTATTTCACACCATCGTAAAAATATCGCATAAATTTCACTTACTTTTTTAGCGTGGCAGCCAATGCCAAATCGGGGCGTACATCAAAGCGACTCTGCATATAGAAGCGTAATAAATTATCGCGTTCATTTTCACGTAATCCTTCCTCGAGTGCTAATGCGGCCAATGTATGATAGGATTCTGACTCCGTGATGCCGAATAATAAATCATAACTGCAAGAGACAGCAAACACCCAATGTAAGAATGAGACAGAAACAGACCAGAAACGAGATAGCAAGAGTAATCGGTTTGACTGGATAGGCGGGTATAGAGTAAAAGCTTGTCGTGAGTTTGAGTAAAAGAGTTGTTAGGCGTGCTTCACGGTTAAAAGTAATTTTGTGCAGTGGAAAAAAAAGTTCTTTTTTAGAAAATGTTTACACTTAAGTTCAGTACAAAGCAAAAATGGTTAAAAAACATTACCTTACAGTAAAATTTGTATATTAAAAACACATTTTTTATCCATTCTAAGCACGTAACGTAATGCCTTCTTAATGAACACATTTGAATCTTAAATGATTTTATCACCTTTAAGCATGAACATCTTCGGAAAACTCATAAATTTCGCCAAGTGCATCATTCGCTTACTGCAGACAGCCCAGCGCCATCATGAAATCGCCATAAGCGCCAGTTAAAAGCACTAGAATAAAACGAGCCCCTGCGGCGCTAGTTGTTACGTTGCCTGATAAATGGTAAGAGCTGTGTTGCTGCTTCTATGAAAACTAACTTGGCTAGTCGAATGCTAATGCCCAGCACCCAATGAGAAAGTGGAGCTGGGGTTGGGGGTACTGGAACCCTCAACTACACATTTTGTGTCCTGTTGCTCGCCTGATAGCCTTGGCTATAACAAAGCGCATTGCAAAGTTATTAGTGTCTGGGCAAGTTTTGTGTCCTGTCGATAAAAGTAAATGCGAAACGAAACTTGTTAAATGAAAGAGAGACGAGTGCTTTCAGCGTGCAGCTAGCCCGATAATTGTTGTCCTTAGTTAAGGGCTTGTTGGTTGACTGCTTTGATCTATAGCCATTTCATTAAAGTATTGGGGGAACTGAAATTCGAAACCAACTAAATTCGCACAGTTTGAAACTGAAATCGTGCGAAACGTGCTTCCATTCACTTTGGCTCTATTCACAGTTCCACCTTTCGCGCCAGTTGTGGCATGTCAACTACCCGAAACTTCCTACCTTTCGCTTTATCCATTTTGCTTCTACATAAACCTTAATTGATGGCACTTCCTTTAAGCTATTATTCTATTTATTTATTTTTGTTTCGCGTTTAGCAGCTTGTCGACGGCTAAAACACGTTCAACTTGCAAAAAGGATAACAATTAAAATCCAATTAATCACGCATTTTATTCGATTATGTGCAGCTATGTTTACGGCAACCCAACAGCAAATGTTCCACAATGTACCATTTACCCAAAGAAAAAGAGTGGGAAGTAAGATAACAGTGAGCAAAGAGAGAGAGAGGGTTTCAGATAACAAAAGATGCTGATAGAAGGAAGAAAAATGTTGAAATGAACCCTTTTGTTAAGGCCTGAGTTATTACTTGTTGCCTGATTGATTGATGTGGATACAACACAAACTCAAACACAAGCAGAAGCACAAGCACAAACACACGGCTCGACATCATTGCAAATTCTTTGCTGAGCTTAAAATATTAGGCAGCTGAATATCTAAAATCAATAAAGTCTGCAAATGAAATTCTTACATTCAAGCAGTGTAGAATTTAAATAAATTTTTCTTTGTGTGCCAGAGGTTTCGTAAAAATAGAATTCCAAAACTATAATAAACGATCTGATTCCTTACAATAAGCAATTCTATGAACTCAATAATTAGCTTTAACAATCTCTTTAGAAATGAATTTCTCGGAACATTTTCAAAATTTAATTCATTGCAAATATTTGTTGGAGCTGTCTGCAACAACGCTTTGTAATTTAATTTCTTTGTCTGCCAAATGCTTTTCAATAAATATGTGTATTATATTAGGCGTTTGACCTTTTTGTATGACCTCTTGTTGTTGGTTTGGGGCTGCCCAGAAAAGCGACACATTAAAACATGCCATTAAGTGGCGTGTTAAGCTGCTTTAGGCCCAACAAGTGGCACTTGTGGTGTGGTCTATACAATTGATGATAGCCGAGACGATACTTTGTTGGCTGTTCAATTCGCTTAAAATGCATACTTGGATTTCACGAGCGATTTGATTTTACCTGAGGGCCAGATTCCACATGCCGCATGCCACATGCCAAATGCCAAAATACCAAACATCTAATCAAGTAACGCACAATAAATAAATAGTCCTTGGGTTATTTGGCAGGTTTTTTGGTCTTTTTGTGTTAGTACGGTCTTAAGCAAACATCACAAGCTAAGCTAAGCCAAGAGGGCAGAGTGACTGAATATATATATATATATAGGAAGAGAGAGAGAGAGAGATCACTGTGACAGCAATTGCTTAACAAACCGACTGAAATGCTCCGTATAATGCCCCATGACCTTGTATGGTTGATTTGGTATTACGTGTCCATCGACAATTGGACCCAATGATGTTGAAAATTGTTGAAACGATGTTGGTATGTGCAAGATATCCTGGTAGCTGCAAAGAGTAATAGAAAGAATATCAGAGAAATGGCGTAAAAAGGTCATATAACTGGATGAATGAGTCACGAAGTGCGTGCGAATGTTGTTCCTGCTGAGTGAGTGAGTGCTGTGCTGAGCTGATGTCGTGGATTGACCTCAGCCCAGAAAATGTCTGACTTTTTACTTTGATTTGAAATTTCTAATAAATTTTATGTGTGATTTGTTGCTGGGCACGCACAAAGCTTCTACTCTTCCTGACCATCGTAGCTTACACGTGAACAACATAAAGATACAACCCAAAAGATACACATATGGTTCGGTTACGGCCAGCTAAAACACAGATGTTGCTTTAACATCGTCAGAAATTAATAACTTTAAGAAAACTACAAAAATGAATGCTGCAAAAACATTCAAAGAAAAATATAAAGAAATAAAGATGATTTCACTAAACTTATATTACATTACTATAATAAAATGGCTCTAAGTTCACATTCAAACTGCACATTAGAAAAATAAACCGCAAATTCAACCAAAATGCAGTCAAGCATTCGAGTGCATTTTTCCAGATATTCCATTTTGGATTGCACATCTCGTTTTTTCATACATGTTACATATAAAACTATCATAAAAGTGCACTACACTTGAAAAGTGTAAATGAATTTTGTTATGAAGTGTGTAACGCATGAAAAGAGCATATTATATATATTCTTTATCATCATAGCGAACTGAGTTGATATAAGTCTGTTTGTCACTCTATCCATTTGCAAACAAGTCGAGCTTTAGTGAATGATTTTACTATAATAACAAACTACACATTGACTAAGTTTCAAGTGTATTCAATATTCGGCATGCCAAAGCTAATTTACATATATTCCTTTTTAAACCAATTCATGCAGCAACAATACAATAAACTCTTTGCCACCTTTTTTCCAACCAAATATCATATGCGAAATACTAAAAACTCCAAGTGTATTTATTCACTTGCTGCCTGAAAGTTTATTCAATTTGATTTTGTTGTTGCAGTTTTTGGCAGTTGAATCGGCATCTGATGCAACATTGGCTTGCCAAAATTGCACGACTGGGTCCGATTTCTGGTGTAGTTTGCATAAAAATGCGCATATCATGCGAGTGCTCTCGCACTCAGTGTGTGTATGCGAAGTATATTGCAATTGGTACAAATTAAGAAAAAAACGATCAAAAATTCAATTGCCAGGCAGGAAGTTTTATCTCGCAAATGCAGACATGGTTCGATATAAAAGAAGAGCTACAATCGATTGACTGGGGAATACCCTCTTCACAGGAATGCGATTTCGATCTGATAAGCACACATGCTAAAAATTGAATACATTTTTATCAGAAAAACGGTTTTTTTTTTATTAACGGAAAACGGAAATCCACACAAAAATAAATTTAAAAATTTGTAGCAGAGAGATTCGAAAAATTCAGTTAAAATAACATTTCAAGCTTAAGTAAGCAAATAATTTGAGACGAAGAGAAGAGAAGACCAAATGCATTTGGTCATTTAACTAATGAAATGTAATTTAGAAAAAAATGTCTAATTAGTATGAAAAGCAGTTGTCTGAAGTTGAATGGTGTTCAAAGACACTAAATGTGAGAATTGGATTTCAAGGCAAATTCCACACAAAAGCATTTAGCAATTGGAGAAGAAAGTGATTTAATTAGCTCATGTGATTCCACACAAGCGCACTTTCCACAGAAGCCCGATAAATGTGGTCAGCACCTTCAAATCCCCACATCGTCATTGTCTAAAGTCATCTAAGCTGGCTGCACTGCAGATAACGAAAACAGCAACCAGGCAACCCACTTTGGCAAACCGAGGGCGATCGCAAACACTTTAAGACTCTATCAACCGCACGAGTCTATAAGTCTGATGATGGTGAAGTTGTCAAGTGCAGGACATGTTTGGTCAGCGCCGCCTGCGTGTGGGCGTGGCAATTGACACATGACCAAGTTATCGCTTTTACCGCCATTGTTTTTGTTTTTGTTTTTCACAATGCTTCACAAATTGTGGCTCCCGTTTAAAGCAACCGTGCAACGACTCCGGTGCAAAGTTTCGTATTTCCATTCTAGTTGTTGCTGCTGCTGCTGTTTGTTTAGAGCTTCGATTGAGTTTCAGCTGCAGCAGCGAGCAAAGTTTTGGAGCGTGTCTTGTGCTTGTGATTTATGATTTTCATATATACAGAGACGGCTTCTTCTGTTCTGTCTTAGCTTCGTTGCGAACGGCTCTTATTAGCTGCCCTGGTGCAAAACTGTCACAAGTTGAACTGCAACTGCGATTAACTTGTTAGATATTGTTGGCTTTCTTACATATATACTATATACAAACACATGTGAGATTATACAACTCTGAGCATTTCAATGGAGACATGCAGCTTATCGTTTCGTTAAGAAAAAAACAAATTATATGAAAAAACGTAAGAAAAAATATACAAAAATATTATTGTATTTTTTTTTTCTTTTTTTTTATCAAAATTTGAAATGATAATTTTTCTATATCAATATCAATTTCGAGCGATAGTAAACAGACAGCTTAAATTGATGGGAAATCGTGTTTAAGTTAACCAATACTGTAACTATTCAAGTGACTTGCCCTATAGAGCCAAATACGTATATATTGTGACAGTTTTGTTTTATTGCTCGCATACAATGCACAAATTTGTCTGGCCAACTTTGAGGCACACACTCCTTGTTCACACAATTTATTTGTGTGTGTGTGTGTGTATGGCATCTACGAAGATTGATGATTGTGTCTGTGTGCTGCATGCTACTGCTACTTAAACAACTCGTACTTGCTTTGTTATTGCTGCTGTTGTTGTTGTTGTTGGCGTGTGTGCAGCAGTAGCAGAAGCCCAACATTTATTTAGCTAGAGAAATCGACCTTGTTTTGTTTTCAAGTATCTTTTGTATTTATTGTTGTTGCTGCATTTCATGCTTTCTATTTAATGAATTTTTAATATGCTCGGCTTTTTATTTTGTCAATTAAGAGTGCTCAACGAGCACAATGCAAACAAATGTGCGCGCTGGATTATTTTGTGGGTATGCCGGGCGTATACTTGATACAAAGAATATTTTATTTTTGCCTTGAATTTCATTCAGTTTTGCATCTCTTTGTTTGCGTATTCGTTTGCATTAAAACAAATTTTAAGACGATTAAAAACGCACTATATTAAATTGTCATCGAATCAAAAAATAGTTTCAAATTTGCGTAATTAAAGCAGAGATGAAAGAGTTTAATAATTATCAGGCAACATTTATGTTCTTGCTAATTAACACGTTTTTTCTATTGCTATCAAGTGTAACAATTATTTGCATTTCCTCTAATCAAATGTGTTTTGAGTAATGAAATTTGCATAAATTATTTATAAATTGTTGTTTTGCACTGCAATCAGCTAATCGAAATATTAGCACTGAGCTAACTGCAATGCAAATTCAGCAGCTTGTCAATAAATAATTACAAAGAAAATCATATGCAAAATGTTCACTTCAAGGCAAACAGCAATTGCCATTGTACGAAACAATAATTAAATAATGTATTTGCCAAGCAGGCAGGTAGGCAGGCAAGCAGCATATGTAAATAAAGATCGCAACTTCTGTGTGTTTTTAGGGCAAATGCATTAAACATTGGAAGTGAGCAAATCATTTGAATAACTACAACAAATCCTACTCAAACGAATAGTAGGGTATTAAATATTTAATGTGTGTGACTCTAAAATACAAAGGATCTTCACACATACACAACAAACGCACAATCTGTGTGTGACTGGACAGGGCAAATGTGAATGTGGCCAAAAATGTTTGCACATCTCGTTGATGTTACCTGTTTGAGCTTCTGTATGAGTGTGCGTTTGTGTCCGTGCGTGTGTGTGTGTGTGTGTGTGGTGCATGCGGTGTAGCGCACATTTGCACAGTAATTCATACATAATTCATTGCATTCATTTAACACTCGCACATGGACTGAGCCCATTCGCTCTTTTACTCCTTCATACAGTCACACCCAGATGTTCATATAGCCCAAAGCTTTTCTCATTCATTAACACATTTCCAGAAGTTGCTTGTTAAGGTTACCACAACTGTTACAGGCAGATCAACTCGTTCAAAGAGTTTCTATATGTATGTTTTAAAGATAAAAATAGTGGTAAACAAATTTTTTTACAACATTATTACTTAAACCAAACTTTTGCGTATTCACAAATACATTAAATATTTATATGATAAGAAACTTTTATTTTTTTAAGGTTATTTTTATGTTATTCATGCTAGTTTCCCCCACAAATCATAAGAAAGAGTACTCAGGATGCTAATAGCCAAGTTTTGAAACGGTTTATCGTTGCTTTTCTCTTATTGGGTAGAAAGTGCACTTGGCTTGGGTAAGAGTCTGGCATCCCAACAGTTTGCAAACTTACTCTGTCAATTTGCAGCAGGCAAAAGAAAGAAACTTAAAGTACACACACACACATGCCCACAACTTTCCAACACACACATCAAGTAGCATGTGTTTGTCTGGTGACAGCGCTTGGGTTTGCATTAGTAGGTGTTTTTAAGTATGTGCGTATGTGTGTGGTGTGTGTATGTGTGTGTTGTATGTGCTTGGCATAATTAACATAATTACTATTATTGTCCCGTTGTTGATTTTGTTTTACATACATTATTTTTCTTCATGTGCTTTATATGCAAATTGCTTTTAGTTTCTCGATTTCTCTCCTTTTTCCCCGTGTTTTCTTTTTTTTCCGCGCATTATAAATACATGTGTATTGCATAGGATATAGTGTAAATAGGATTTGTTTATTTGTTTGTATACCAAGCGAATATGTATTAAAAATAACATTTTCCTGCTTTTGTGGAATGGTAACAATTATCATAAATATTTATTTAAAAGTTAACTGCGAAAAGTAAACACATATTCGTTTTAGAAAAAAATGCTTTCATAATGTATAAAATGTCAATAAATCAAATTTCAACAAGCTGAACAAAAATAATTTTCAAAAAATATTACAATTATACAAAATGGAAATTAAATAATAATGACTTTCGCAACGATATTTGTTGTTATATTTTTATTGACAAATGAGCTTTAATGTATACTCAAAATGAATGGTAAAGCTTATAAAGTGTCTAGTAAATATTTAATTGTAATATTATACAATGTTACAAATTTAATTTAACTTTTTATATTCGCGTTACTTGATGATCTATGCGAAAAAAATTTAATTATCTTAAGCTGATTCCGCATACCACCTGACAAACTCCGCACGCATACTCTAACATATGTATGAGTATTTGCAACAGAAAGGCCATTGCTAAGCAAAAATATGCAAATAAGGCGCATTATTTATTGGCCCTGACACTTAATAGACAGCTAAGTGGATGACCCCTGACCCCTAACGCCCCAACGCTAAGGAAGCGGTCGAAAAAGTGATTAATTGAAAAGCAATTAAGTGCGACCGCCTCAGCATCAGCATCAGCAAAATTGGCGACCCGCTTATTAGACGCGTATTTTAAGAGCTTCTGGCCAAATGGTCGACACAAGGGATTACAAGCACTAATCTAGATGCGAAACAAACAAGCTCACGCCCCCAAATCTCGATCCACGCATGATTAGTTATGGTCAGTTGTTGTAGCTGGTCGCCGGAAGGCAGCAGGCAGTGATTGAGAAGGAGCAAGGGGCACGGGGTATGGGTACGCCTCATTGAGAACGCGCCGCGACAAACTCGTAAATTTATCGAATCATTAAGCAGCACACAAAGGACATGAACGCGCCAAATGAATCAAGGCACAGGACGACACACTGCTATCCTGGCTGGTTTGGCTTTGAAAGATGCCAGCGTAAATTAAATTAACGCATTCAGCAGCCAAACCGGCAAGATGGATAATGGACAGGAACACTAAAAGGCATTAGCACGCATTGTGGTGCGATTATAATGAACACAGATACTGTTACTCAAAGAGCGATAGAGAAGGGGAGAAGAGAATAACAAACACACGCAGAGTCAGCAGAGAAGCTTCAGTTGCAGCAGCATTCGCCTCACTTAATAATTCAATAAATTGATTGACTCACCGACGCTGACGCAGGCAATCGAGCAGAGCATCCTCATCCTCGTGGTCACTCAATGGACAGTCGAGAGCCTGGGCTATTTGCATGGTCAATTGCAGCGACTGATTGCTGGCGGCCCAATCGGACATGGCCGAGCCGGACATGAGTATGGCGCGATGAAATAGACCTGCAACAGAACACACCAAAACATTTCACACAATTAAATGCAATTATAATCAATGTGATGAGCACGAGTCGTCGAGCTTTAGCGACTAGAAGATACTCATAGTTTAGCTGTTTAGTGACTTATTCAAGGGCTTCCTTAATTGATCGTTGTTTCGATATTTTTACTCATACTATACTCCATATCAAAGTGTAATCGATCCAACAAGTGGGTTATCGATAAATGTGAAATCGACCCCAAAACTAAAGGGTGTTTGCTCCGGAATAAAGTTACAATGTAAGGAAAAAACATGCTCATCGGTGTTTTATACTATGGAAATCAAATCTAGTTGCTTTCTCCATTACCTACAATGTCATGTTCCCAAGTCACAATGGCTTCGGGGTGTAATTAAAAACGAACCTAAGCGAAGGCACTTACCTGATGCCACTGGTGAGACCATTAGATAATTGACACAAGCGGCGCCCGTACTGTGTCCCATCAAAGTGACTCGCGTATTGTCGCCGCCAAACGAGCCGATGTTCTCCTTGATCCAGTGCAAAGCAGCTATTTGATCCAGCAACGCATAGTTGGCAATATTATGTGCATCGATACCCGGACGCATAAACCCTGAGGTATGTTATTGCAATTAGCCAAGTGTCCATTATGGCTTAGTTAGATTCAAACTTACCCAGCACACCGAGCCGATAGTTGACGGTCACCACAATGACCTCACCATAACTGGCCAGTACTGAGCCATCGTAGGCATTGCCGCTGTTCCACTCAAACGACTCGCCATGCAAATAAACAAGTACTGCATGCTGCTTATTGGTACTGAGGGGCTCTAAAAGGGTAAACGGCGGAAGTGTAATAGTTATCACCTGAGAATTGAGTTTTAGTTTCAGTGAGAGTGCATCATTAACTTACCGTTGTGTGGCACGTACAGATTCAGGTACAGGCAATCCTCGCTCTCGGTTTTCAGGTAGGGCATCAGTCGCATCAAATGTTTGTAACGACCACGTGATATATTCACACTACTCGGTCCAGACATATCTGGTAGTTTTTGTGGACATACTGGCGGCAAATGACGCGCAATTTTCAGGCCTTGCCATGGCAATGGTGCCCCTGAAATATGGCAATAAATGGAAGGAACAGGCTTAACATTAATACAGATAAGCATAAACAAATTAATTTTAAGGAGTTTCTGTTTGGTTTTTTTCTTATCTAAATGATACGACTAAGCAATAATGTTAACATTTACTTTTGATATTTCGTTTATTTTGAAAACGTGTTTATTAAATTTGTTTGCCATTTTAGCCTCCCTTTGACTCTCATAGCTAGTATAATCAACGTTTCTACGCTTGGCTATATTTTGACAATTTTTTCATACGTCCTCATCCCTTTTGGGTTCCATGTATATTCGAGTAGTTGTCTGGATTTGCCGCGGAAAAAACAAACATTCGATTGGTTTTGCGTGCCATTTTGTGGAGCAAAAAGTCAATTTCGTATTTATGTGACACGGTCAACGAGCACTTGCAGGCACCGTAAACAAGTAGACAGCCACATTTACACTCTCCAACTTCGCACTCGCATTCACTGCCACATGCCGAGGACATTTCCTGTGCATCTGACTGTAGCTGCAGTGGCAGCATACAAAGGACACTCGGGACAGTGTGGCCAAGTTGACTGCGGTTTGGTTTTGGCTTTCAGTTAACGTCGAATTGGCATGCGAGTATGGGACTTATGTGGGGCAATCGGAACCATGATTTGGTCAACTTAGTTTCGATTCCGATGCCATTGTTGCACGAGCACAAGCACCAGCAGCAGCGAGCCATGTTGACCACAACTTGCCCCATGACACATATACACACACACACACACATTGCAAATTACTTCAGTTTGTCAACGGTGCCACAGATTGAAGTGCTTGGGATTCAAAGGATTATGCAAATCTTGATTGTGTGGTCAACAGCAAAATTGTTGTTTAACTGGGTATTAAATCAGATAGTATAATACGATAGATTCTTAGATCGATCCAAAGCGCGTAGTACAATGTTCTCTATTTTACAACACATTTTTGCCAGTCAATTTAACAAACTACATACGCGTATCTATAAAGGTTCATACGTTCATATAAGTTGGCAGCATTTACACTTTGGCATAGTTGGGGGCCAAACAAATGTCATTTCGCTTGTCGAATGGGGTGCTCATAAAACAAAGAACAGCCAAAAATCACAATACACACAAAGCGCAGTTATGTGTTGAATGTGAATGGCGGCACACAAAAGCGCGTCAGTCGGTGGCGTTATTTGCATTGTGTTATTAATAAATTTCGTAGCAGGCAAAAGGACTTTATCGTACTAAACAAATAAAACGCAACGAGTACCTCACCACGTCATATACTGCCCCTAGTGTGAGGAGAAGGAGAGAGGCAAGATAAATACAACAATACAAAACGCAAAACAATTTTCGACGTGTTACCGAAAACTTTTGTGTGTGAGTTTTTAGATTGCCGCACAAACTAAAACTCGTATTCATGTGTGTGTGTGTGTGTGTGTGTGTGTGTGTGTGTGTGGGTGAGTTGTGTTTGTATACAGTCTAGAACACACACATTACGCATACGCAAGCGAATCTCGTATTTGCATTGGCTTTGTATTTGCTTGGGAAATTTTCAGCGGGAGGCCTCTCGCAACAGTTGTGTCAGTTGTGTCGCCATGTTTGCAACGGTAACAACACGAACTATCACAAGAACAACAACAACTGCAACTGCAACTTCCGCTGACAAATATGGCGTCAGCGTTGCGCTCACCGACAGCGGCTGTCCGCAGTCTTCCGTTATTGTTGCACTTGCCGCATGGATTGAGTGCGCGCCACTCAAGTGCTCAATAAACGCAGCGCAATACCAAACACTCAGCACACATGCACATGGACATGGACATGGACACACGGACGGACACAAATACAAATCGTGACAAGCACTTTAGTCACGGCCAGCGGCATTGCAGTTGCCAGGCAACTGGCAACCAAATGTTGCACGCGAATCGCGCACTCCACACATAACTCATTGTCCTTCTGTTTGACCCGTGTTCTGTCGCTTCTGCCAAAGTATTTGGAATTTGCAGATTTGCGGTTTGTGCAAATGCAGTTCAAATGTCTTAACCGCCGCCCATTCAATAACCGGAAATAACTTGGTCATTGCTCAAAGATGTTTTCAGTTTTAAATTGCCATGTTTGCCATTCAACAGCACATAATTGACAAATATTTACATTTAATACTATGTGTGTGTGTGCAAATAATTCGTTGCACTTGCCACCACTAAGCAAACTCAATTAATAGCAATACTGTGAGAAGTTGCCCGCATATCAATTTCATAAATACCAAACATAAGCCAACATTGCTCTGAGTCAAACAAATACGTAAAGTTATCCAAGCTGGCCAACTATTTTACTACCATAACAACAATCAACTCGACACAAACAAACACAAACAAACACACACCTACACTCACCTGCATGAAACAAAAATTTCATACTTTTTGGAAGGGGAATGGGGTGAGTAGAGATGTCGGAAGAGGAGGTGGCACATACGTTGTACGTGTCAAGTTTGGGAAAAGCCCTTTGCCAGGTGCGGCTCAAAGATAATTGCTTAAATTGCAGGCTAAATTCTGAATTGCCCTGAAGTCGGTTTAGACATGGTCAGAATGTGTTGCCGGCATGTGGTCCGGTGTAATTTAGGTATTGATTTTCGTTTCGTTTTATTTTCTGCTCTTCAACTACTTGCTCCTGCTGCTGCTGCTGCTACTGCTTCCTGCCACTACACTCCAAAAGTGGCAAATTGCCATCATATTTGTGGTAAACGACAGTGTTGGCGGCAAACAACAGTTTTACTTTTTTTTTAAAAAACAAATCCAGTGAAATGTTCTTTTGGAAACAAATAACAAATTTTTTAAAAAATTAAATCTAAAGTAACTTTTTATATTAACCACATTAATGAATATTGGTTTTTTTCATGGGGTATGAAAATTTTTAATTGCATTGCATTCAATTTGATAATCTGTAAGCCACATTTCTATATATATTTTATACAATTTAAATAACTTGGCGAAATATATGGAATATATTCATAATAATTGAACAGCACTATTGCTGATTGCTGTTGCTGCCACTCACCTGGTGGCATAAAGCGTCTACTGCCAATTGGCGCTTCGGCATAGGGCAGACCCAAATACTGATCCACGTCGCGGAGTCCGCTGGTCACCTGAAAGCGACGTGTGATGCCCATCAGTCGACCCTGCTTGATTTGCAACTCCTTCGTGTACTGCAGCTTGTCGGGCACCACATGACGGCGTTCCGGATGATGAGTGCTTGTTCCAACACTGCTGCCACTGTTGCCACTGTTGCCGCTGCTGCTGCTGCTGATATCGTTGTCTGTTGTTGTTGTTGTTGTTGTAATGGTTGTTGTTGCTGCACTGGTTTCATCGTGCTCGCTGGCAAACAATTTGGCCATGCGCTCCTTAAAGCTGAGCTCCAAACTGTTTGCCTTGGCCTGCTTAAAACTCAGCTGAGCAATTGATTTGGCTTGCAGCGTAGTGACATCCGGTTGAGCGTTTGGCCATGTTGTTGCTGTTGCTACTGTTGCTGCTGCTGTTACTGTTGTTATGTCCCCAATAACCGAGGATGGGAAGACCTCAGTCAATGTTTGTTTTGCGGTAGCACGGAATTTCGTTGAATTTTCCAGCTCATTTCCGCCACTGTGTGTGTAACGACTGCGGCGGCTGTCCGGTGGTGGCTCAATTGATTTTTGCTTTAGTGGTGCAGCAGCTGTGGATGCAGCAGCCGCCACAGTTGGTATGCCCCAAGTGACTAGCCCGTGGCAACAATCAGTGCTTAATTGCTTCTCATTGCCGCCAACTGTCAACAGAAATAACCAAAAACAGCCCAAACGAAACTTCATGGCTCGCCCGCTTGCAAATTTGCTGATCCCTGTTGCTCTTACTGCTTCCGCTTCTTCAGCTTCTTCAGCTTCTTCTTTTGCTGCTGATGCTGCTTTGTCTCCTTTTATTTTTCAATTTAAATTTTAATTTTAGAACGTTCGAAAGTTTTCACATTACGTTTGTCTTGTGTATTTGTGTTTTTGTCACCACGCCTTATTTCTTTGTTGTTAATTGCGTTTTGTACCGTCCGTCCAGTCCAAATCGCCACATTTTCCACTATTTTATTTACATGGATTTTCTCTGCTCGCCTCGCCTCGGTTCGCCTCGAATAGTTCTCTTACTTTATTTACTTGAAATTCTTAGCATGTTTCCTGTTCGGCCCTGCTCGGCGCGTAGTGTTTACTGTATCACGGCTTCTGCATTCCAGCTGCAAGAAAACTTTCATTTAGGTTCCTTTTGTGCAAAGTGCGAAAAAAGAGATGGGAAGAAAAAAAATACGAATTGGGTGAAACTTGAAGTAGTAAACAATTTCTTGATGCTGTGTTATTTTTTTTTTCGTATTTTTCTGGGCATCAGTTTTTATTGTCGTTGTTCCTTTTTTTCTATTGTTGTGTTTTTCATTGCAAATATTTAAGTTAAGCTCTCTTCTTTTCGTTTGTTTGTCAAAGGAATTAGAGATTAAGTTGAAAATGGGGACACTTTGAGAGTTTCAGTTAAATATTTAGTGAAACATTATGGTATTTATGTTTGTATTTATATGTATTTTTTATAACTTGTCTCACAACAGCTGTTAAATTCATTTAATTGTTATACAACACTTTCATGGATACTTAAATGTTTTATAAATCTTGTTTTGCTATGTTATTGCTTGCACAACTTAAACAAACGTAACAAAATTCAATTTTCCAGCCATTTGATGTGGCCATCTATCAATTTTGTTTATCCACTTCACATTGACAGGGTTCTTCATCAAAGTGCTATTCATTTTTCCAATTTAAAAATTTATGTTTCAACTTTTTGACAACAGACAATTATGTTGTTAAGCACTTGTCTGAGTGTGTGTTTGTTTGTTTTTATGTGTATGTGTGTGTGTGTGTTTGTGGCATCTAACACACAGTTTCTTGTTGTTGTTAGAACGCACACATTGCTTAAGGATTATCGAATCTATAGACTTTAATGATTTTCTTTGTGTACTTTCAAGTCTGTGAACTTTCAGTGAATGAATGCTATAAGAGCGCTCTTATTACACAAAGTCTTCTCCTAGAAAAACAAAGAAAACACAAAACAGTCTATGCACAACAAACAAACATCCGTCATTTAAGTTTCGACACATGTCAATTGAAATTTGAATGCTATTCTAGAATTTTTAGTGTCAGATTCACACAATATGCCTTGGGAATAAACAAAGACCAAAAATAGCAAAATTTCCCATGACGATTAATCATAAAATTTCCAATAAAAATTCAATTAGTTTCTTATGTGCCCGTTACTTAGCCTTTTCGCTGTGTGTGCTTTATGTGTTGACACGAATTTCGTATATGCCAAAGCGAAACCAATGCAAATGTCTAAAAACAGCAAGCAAAAAAAGGCCATTTAAAAGTTTTTCTTTTTTTTTTAATGGGCACAAGAACTGAACACATACAAACGAACATGCGCGTAACATGTGTGGGGATAGCTCGGAATATGTTTGAATATATATATATATATATATATATCAAAATAAACAAAATACTGCGATGCTTTAAAAGCATTTTTTCACAACAAACTTAATGAAATAAGAAAATATTTTAGGAAAAACAGCAAAAAGAATAAAGCTGAGAAAAGTAATAAAGAAAAGCAGGCCTTGTTCAATTTAAAATACACTTTAATTACAAAATATTGTAAGTTAAAAATCTTAATAAAAACTGGAGCTCAATCTATTTTTGTTTGTTACAGTGTAGTGCATGAATGTCAAGGTACATTAGCTGCAAACATTTGTTTCCAAGTTGCTTTAGCAGTTTTGACTGCTTCGCTGTTGAAGTTTTTTTTAGCAACCGTGAAAATAGTTTGTTGTGAAAAGTCTCATAAATCTTATCACTGGTATAGGGGGCTAATTGAGTCAGCATTAGCTAATGTTTGTTATAGCTTTTTCTTGTTCATACCTACGTATGCATATATGTATATGTATGTTTGTGCTGAGGTATTTATAGAGTGGTTCATTGAGCAGCAGAAGCAGCAGCATCAGCAGCAGTAGTACCAATGAAATGGAAAATCATCGCTATTTCTGTGTCACAGCTGTTAAGAACATAGAGTGTGTGTTTACGGATTTGATGACTTAATTCACTTTCACTTAGTGAAAGCGAAATGCATTTCGTTTAAAATAACCTAAATAAATAGTAAATAGACGTGCGCACTCGATGCAAATTTAAATAAAATGCACAACATTTAAAATAAACTGCGAAATGGTTAAAAATAAAAATCCTAAAAGAGTGTAGCAAACACCATCCACGGAATTTCTTTGACTCTCCCATTTGCTAGCCATAGGAAAATGAAAAAAAATACAAAATGAGAAACCGAAAATGCAGTCACGAGAGCCAAACTGGCAGAAACTGTCAGGAACTGGCAGCTGGTAAAGGCGAAGACAAAAGAACTCGTTCGTATTGCAATTGGAATTTAAGTTAAGTAAAGTGATTTGATTTGGATTACTTTGTCGCCACTGCAGGTCCCAGTTGCTGTCATTGCTTCAGTACTTCACACGGTCCGAGCAGCCCAATACAATTTGGAAAATGCTTTGTACTTTGAGTACAACTGCTGAAAGATGACTTTATGTGCTTAGTGGTGCATATTTTGGATATAACAATCTTTAACCTTAATGGTTGGCTATAAATAAACTGAATGATTTAACTTTTCAAATATGTTTTATTCTATTTCCAGCAAGAGTGATGACTTACGAGAGAATGTTTAGATATCTCAAAGGGACTTTAATTTCGAATTTTATTTGAAACTTTTTAGCGTACAAAACTTTTACTAAAAAAAACTTTGCAAACCGTTAGAAAATAAACGCTTTATATGTATGCAATTGAGTTCCATGAATAAACATGCTGACAAAATGCTATCATAAATAAAAAAGCGGACCAAATTCGTTTCTGATTGCCACAATATGCTGCACACAGAGTGTATAAATGACACGCAGTTGCATTCATGAATATATGCAAATTTTCTATATATATGTATACTATAAAAAACAAACAGTGCAAGAAAAATAATATTTCAGCGATAACGACCACCAAAATAATAGGAAGCACAGTTGACAATCTCCACACTCATTACGCTACCCGCAAAGAAAATCAAATAAATATTGGAAAAAGAATGTTGATTTGAATCTCGTTTTATATGCATTCTGTCAGAATGTCATAAATCATATGGTGCTCATATTGGTGGAGAGTGAAGAAATTTTCTTAACATTTGTAATGCAAATGATGTCAAAAGGGCCACAGCAGCAGCAGGAGCAGTAGCTAGACCATGCAATGCGGTAGATAGCTGATGTAGGATGGGGTGGATAGCTTTAATTTGCATAATTAGCATAGAAACGACAGCGCATTGAAAGCTGTCACATTTGACACGCAGCTAAACGGGGCGAGGCGAAAAGTTGAAAATGTGAAATGAAACCCAAAACAACAGCGCGCACCGCGCAACAACCAACACAACATGAGCAATAGCAACAGCAACACAAATATAATAACAACAAATTATCTGCAACTAATTTTAGCTGATACGCAAAAAATGCCACAAGGGGTGAGTAGGGGGAGGGGTTGTCATTTAGAAATTAGAAATTCAAAATAAGAACGCAACGAAACGAAACGTATATAGCTGTGCGAAATAAGTTCAACAAACCCCAAAAAAAAAAATACCAAACAAGATGCGCCTCAAAAAATAATATATATTTCGAATTATGCGATTTATTTTTGGGGGCAGAATGTTGTTGCACGGCGCAGCAAGCGACGCCTTCTCATCGCATACAGAAAAATGTGGGCGGCCGGCAGGCAGGCAAGTAACAAATGCATAAATCTGGCCCATTATCATGCAAATTAAGTGAAGCACGTAGTATATAGTTGTTTTTAATGCCCCGGCTCGACACGGACAAGTATTTTAATGCCAAATTGTTTACACTACTGCAAAAGATTTGCATCGGTATTAGTGTTCGGTGCTTCGGTGCGTCTGTTTGCGTGTATATGTACTTAAAGAGGGAGATTAAAGAGAGATTTGAGCCAAAAATCGATTGCATTGTCTAACACAATATTGCGTTAATACTCAAGTTTAAATTTAAATTCGATAATTTTGCGCTTGAATTTCAACTTTCGACCGACAGCTTAAAGGTGTTTAAGCGTTCACAGGAAAAGTTAAGGGATTGACTTGCAAAATACTTTGTCTTAGCTGGTGAATATTAGGCAAGGTCACCGCATCAATAAAAACAAAAGTGTGTTTCGGAGAAAAGGATTAACATTGATTTCTGTTACATCACCGAAAACACTTTATAATGTTTTGCGGTTTGGTTTAAGCACCGATTGACATCAATTTATTAAAGTCATTTGCCAGCATTGTTCGCTTATTTACTCTGTTAGCATATGAATGTTGTTTATACATATGTGCAATACAATATCATTAAAATTAAGTGAAAACATTTCAGTTTATTGACGTCAAAGTGTAAAAATCAACTGACAAAAAATTTAACATATTTTCACAGCAATTTCACAAAACGATTTTAACCTTTTTTGTATTAAAATACCAACACAACCTGATATTATGCAAAGTGCAATTTAAGTATTGCTGGTTTCTGGTCGTAGTGAAAAATGAGAAAAAAAATTATTTGCAATGCTTCACAGATTGTTTTTATTTATTTTTCGATTTTTCGCAATAATTATACGCTTTATCAATTTCTGGCCAATCGCATTTACCAATTTGCGAAATGGCTTTTTCGCTTGATTTGCTTATTATGATTTCAGGGCACTTTGATCTGGTTGTTGAATCTTTTGACAAGCGCTTTGATCGTTCGGCTGTTGCCAACGATTAAATATTTTTATTTTTTTTCGTTTTTCTGTTTCACATAAATAAATAAATAAATATTTTTAGATGCACAAATCGATTGCATAAATAAACTTCCGCTTTGCCGCTCCATAATCGATGTAGGCAATTTCACATAAGCATATTTTTCTTTTTATATTCACATTATATATATTTTCTTCTTCTTCTTCTGTTTTTCTGTTTCTGTTTTGGGGACTGACCCTTCGTTTTGCACTTGGCGCGCGCTCGAGTTGGCGTTTGTTTTTGTCCCCCTTTTTCAACTTGTCATTTATTTTTAGACCGTGCACAAGATGTATCTTATAGATGTGTACTTTGCTTGCCGTAAGTATTTCCCAAGATGCACACTTTCAAAACACATTCAGCACAATTTCGAAAACACAAGCGGCACGATCGACGTTCAAGCGACAACTGTTTTGTATATTTTCAGCTAGGTTCACATATGTCGTCTGTGTCAGAGAATGATCTCTTTGGGACTCTCTTAGCATCTCTCCTGCTAGATATTCGTGGTCGGATATATATAGTTTTGGACATTGTTTTGCATGTAAATCAGCAAAAGAGAGACGTTCTAGAATATTTATGGCAAGTTTGCTTAATAATGATCATTATTCAAAAATTTCTCTTATATTCTAATAATTTTTTACTCGTACGTAAAAACTATTTTAAAAAAATTTCTAACAGTGCCTTTGAAATGCAATAAATAAGTAAAACACTTTTATCTACTGTTTAATCTTTATCTACTTCCTTTCCATTTGCGGCCACCCACAAATCCCTTTTTAGTTTTTCTCTTTACTTTTCGTTCGTATATTCATTTTCTATGGATTATTAATTGCCAATACAGTATGATCCCCCCTCCCAACACACACACACACACAGTTCATGGCGTTTCTTCAGCTTTTTATCCATTAAACCATTTGCGAGAGATAGTCACTTTCAAGCTTCTTATCGGACACTTCCTGCCGCAAATCTCTCTCATTGAGTCTAAGTGCACCGAGACAACGTGTGCAATATGTGTGAACAATCTCTGACTTAAAGTCTTAAATCAGCTTGGCTCTTTTCCAAGAATTTACCTTGCACCCAACGTGCCAACTCAACAGCTGTAGGTAAAGTTTATCTTTTTTTCGTTTTTTCATTTTTGGCTAACCAATTTTGCATCTCTCGGAGTAGTCGGAGCTAAGTGACTTGTTTGACTTCTTCATTGTGTTGGGCTGGCAGCTCAACGCCACTGGGGCATGGGTAAAAACGTTTAAAGGTGATTGCCAACTTCCAAACAAACCTTTCACCCTTTTTCTGCTTCACACTTTTTGTGTATGTGTGTGGATGTGTGTGTGTGTGGGTCGCCTGTCAGTCACGCTGTTCCGGGTTGCTCATACGCCACGTTGAACGAGCGAATGTTAAAAAAAGATGGTCCTGTTTGGCCTTGGACCCTTTGGCTGACTTGCTACAAGTTCACCTCCTCTTTTCTTTCTTGTGGGTTTTCCATTTTGCCGGCAGCCGGTTTATAAATTGATTTGCTCTCGCTCTGACATTTTGAACGTCGTGACGTTCGAGTAGCTAATTTACGACCATCAAAGTGCGCCAATAAATTTTGACTTAATTGCAAGTTAATTAAAATTGAAGACCCTTAGCAAAGCGGCGCGCTGCATGCGGTATACAGTTTAAAAATAATCAATGGGTCCACGTCAAACAAGTCGAACACACATTCTGCAATACCCAGAGTATGAGTATGTAGGTATTTATTTTTAATATCTATACTAATTGTGCATACACAAAATTCGAGTAATTAAGCTCGTAAATTAGGCAAATTCGAGCAGTGAATCCAATTCATTTAATCATTGGCGAATATTATAATTATATGTGCATATTTGCAATTTACAAACAATATTAAATTGTAGATAAATGTAAACGATTTTAACAAAAAATAGATTAAACAAACACATTTAGTTCATTTGTGTAACAGTGAAAAAAGCTTTTCCAAAATAATGTTTTACAAGTTTTTGTTAACTATAAATACTTGATAAGAACAATGCATATTGTGCTAGACGATAACGATTTACATAAATGAGAAAATATTCTATTAAAATTTTCAATTTTCGGAAATTCCAGGAAAGCCCAAATTTATTATGCTTAAATAAAAACTTGCTGTCAAAAATAACATACATACAAAACATTTGTTTTGGGAAAATTATTTTATATATATATTTTATTATGGCTTTTCTATTTCTGGAAAGGTTCTGTTGTTGTTGCTTATAATCAGAGCTCAATTCATTTATTGCCATGTCAGAAATGTTGTTCCTTATTTTATTTTGTGTGCTTGTGTTGATTTATAATACACAAGGTGCCAAAACTTGCTGTTATACAAATTTGAATATTATTTTGAGCAAATTCAATACATTTTTATTGGCATTTGAGTGGCAATTGCATGCTGACAAAAACGATGTCGGCAATCGGACAACCAACAACATTTTGCATCGAAATATGAATTTAAAATCAAATTAAAATATTAAAGTAAAAACTCGATTTGAATCTGAATCTAAACTGTTGAGAGAGTTTGCACACATCAGCAAACGATTTAAATTGACTTAACTTTTATGTAAACGTAGTGAGGCCTAAAGTTACAATCCAGTTCAATAAATCCATGGGAGCTCATTGGAGTCCCTTTTTTTTTCCTATTTTTTGTTTTTTTTTTTGCTAATCTGGTTGATGAGAATTTTCATGCTGAACATTTCGGGTCTCATGTCCAAAAGAACTGACATTTTTATGTCCCTTTCAATTTTGTGCTTCACTAATTCCATGCCATGCAATTTGCTCCCGCCCGCGGGGGTTTTTACTACTTGCACCACAGTTACGACCTAATTAACTTCGATTTTTGCGCTGCAGGCATTTACATAATTGCATTTCGTAGAGCATAATTTTTAAACGCATTGCCCACGGCCACGAACAACAGCAAGAACAAGATAAGGCAAGCAGAACTAAAAATGCTAACGCAACGTTGAGAATCAAGTTAAAAGTGAAAGTTGCAAAGAATAGACCAAAAATTACAGAGCAAAGCGCAGAGAAGAAATGGAAAAAATTGTGTAATTGTGTTTTACTCTGCACGGCTTCCAAATGGACATATGGCATTAGTAGCTGGGACAATGAAAAAATACAGTGAGTCCAAGGTTTCCAAGCACGATCCCAGGCGGCGGCGGCCAACCAACTCTAATTAAGTCAAGCCAATGACCAACTTTCAAAATGAAAGCCAAAAGAAAATGGTGGAATTGGCAAAAAACTAAAATTAGTAAAAATGGGGTGGAAAAAAGGAAAAATTCAAATCACATCTCTAACCACAACATATACACGAAAAACAAAACGAAAAATGAAAATAACGTAGAGAATGCGAGTGAATTAATTCATTCAAGTGCAGCACGCAAAAGCAAACTAATTTGCTGGTAATTATGCCAGAACTTAGACTTGTCTTTATGAATGTGCTTAAATTGTCCAATAAAACGTGGATTTTGGCCAAGTTGTGCAGAATTCTTGGCTGACTCGTCTCTCGCTGCAGCCTCAGCTCAAGTGTTTGTGCGAGCTGCCCGCAAAGTGAAGTGCAAATAAATTAGACGTAAAAATAGTCAAGAAAAATGCCATGAAATGCTTTTCAGTTCAACTCAAGTCGTTTATGTTTGGACAAACTTTTTTTAAGCGATGGATTTATTTTTTTTTTTTTTTTTTGGCATCCACCCACTTAAGTAAGTAGGTAAAACTTACACAAGTTGTTTGAATAAAAGTTTTTTTGAAGAAATCTGAAACGCATAAAGTAATATAACATGCTAAATATGTATGTAAATTAATATTTAAGATTTTCAAGGCATCGAAAATATAAGCTGATTAAAAGATAAATATTTTCTTTATACATCTAGTCATATTGACTTAAAAAATAATGAAATAATATTCTTTGAACATATTTTTCTGTGAACATGCAAAATATTTTAGCCAAATTCCAGCTTTAACTCTTTCATTTCATTTCCATAACACAAAATTTGGCTCAAATATGCGAATTTCACTGTCTAGACCAAAAAGCTTTTGACTAACGGCTGCGTAAAATAAAAAAAAATAATAAATAAAAAATAAAACTAGAGCAACCAATTGAGCAGAAAACAGGAAAACTGAAGTGTTGTTTGCTTGAAAACATTCTGCCCTAGCAATTTGGTAAATCTACTCATATTATTTATTTGCGAGCCTTAACTGAATGTTGGAATATGTTTCGTGTCTGTGGCTGACCACAGCTGCAGTTAATCAAGCAGCGTTTTAGCATAGCTTTAATCTATCATCATTTAAATAGAGTCTTCCTGGATTTGAGACCGAGACAGAAGTTGCAGGATGTTCGCACTTAAAGCTTATACAGTTGAAAGCGAATGTAAAGCGCAAAATAAATGACACTCATTTACACTTGTCGCCCGCCCGAGTTACCAAATAAAAAAATACTCAAAAACTGTATATACTATGTATGTACTTGTTAAATAAACAAAATTTGCACAGAAAGGAAACTAAACGACGACTAAATCAGAATGAGTTTAGAGTGTGAAGGGAAAACCCTTGACAAAGTTTTTGGCACAGAACCGCTTCAAGTGGGCGGCCGAGTGTCCTACAAAAGTTGCCTTGGCTGACAAAAAAAAAAAACCAAAAAAAAAAAAAAACAAGGCGGATGAGGAAAGAAAAAAAATTATAACCATAGAGAGAACTGTCCACTTGTATTAAAGGAAAACGCTGCAGGCATTTTAAGTGTTGTTAATGCCGCTGCGGTTCAGCTCAAAAGTTTCTTCTTTTTTTATTTTTGCCACAGAGCGCAAATGAAACAACTTTTCACAATTTTTCAGTGCACGTGGCTAGCCGCTGGTCCCACAGTGGCGCACCACCCAGCCACCGGCACCACTCAAGGGTCTTCTCCTTCTCTACGGCGCTCAGAGTCTCTCACAGTTTTATGCATTTACACCCAGTCATAAAAAATAAAACTCAAAATAAACCAAAGCAAAAAGCAAAGAGAAAAACTTGCATCACATTTCGCCCACGCGCCGTTGCGCTCGTGTTGTTTTCCTCTTTTCGCCTGGATTTCGGGCATCAGGCATCTGGAGAGATAAAAACGGTGTCCAGCTGGGAGGTCAACTGCTAAATAAGTTAAAGTCTTCACTGGTTCTACACAAATATCATGCGGCACGCCTTTCACTCTTTTTTGCCACTAAAAGTGGTCAATCTTTGGCCTTTTAAGTTTATTGAGTTTGAGGGTTTCAAATGAAGCGCAGTAAAGACAAACTATAGATTAACTATGAGTATATATAAAACATAAGATCTTATAAAAAATTCGTCTTAGATTCTGGTATATAAAATAATATATCAGCTACTTTTGGGGTTTCATTTCTCTGATTTGTGTAAATTGCACTTAAAATAATCCTCATCCTTTACTTTTTTCTTGTTTGTACAACTAATGAATGAATAAATTATGTTTGGCACATAATAAAAACATTGATTATTCATTTTTCTCATTATTCTAGGTAAATCAGTCTGCAGTCTGCATTGATGAATAATCTATTTTTTGGGTAAGCACTTTGCATTTGCATTTAATTAACCAGTTTATTATTCCATACACTTCGATATCATTTTTTTTCTTTTTTTGCACATTTTGCATTACAAATTCCTTTTGACGGGGCGATTATTAACGGCAAATGCTCATTTTTATTCTGTTATCAATTGCGCGAATTTCATAATTATGCATTCGGTAGCTGAAGCACAGACACAATCGTCGTCGCAATGGAATGGAAAATGTTAAATATTACCATTACCAGCAACGTCAAAGATATACGCATCTGTTCTACATTAAATATGTCATATCCTGTTTCCTGCATACACATACACAGACACACACACACATACAGTCATGTTGCGAAGCAAGACTCGATGCAGCTTATCAGAGACAGGCTTCAGTGCTGCACTGGGGAAATGGAAACAGATTCCCAGCCCTTTATTTATGCCCCTGTCCTTTTTTGCTGAGACAGCACACAGCTTGCAATTGGAAAATGCAATGCGCTTCGCTTGAAGTTGCCGTAAGACAGCAACCCAACCCCAACCCCAACTCCAACCAAAGAGCCAAAGAAGTTGCCTGCTCCCCAGACAGAGTAGCAAGAAAACAAAGTATCAATGACACTTTGGATGTTAAAGGAATAGTATCAGAATACATATTGCCCTAATTACTGATTTATTTCCTTTATAAATAAGAAATAATTGTGATTAAACTTCCATATATTTTTTAAAGTATAAAAAATGTTGCTGGCAAAAAAATCAATATCAATGAAAAGAAATTTATAACCAAACTTGAATAACAATAAATTTTATTTTAAAAATAATACATTGAATAAATGACAATGAAATTCTTGCCATTTTGTTGCTGCATTGAATTCGTTTTAAGTGTATATAAACTTTCGGCTACTTGAATTTCAATTATTTATTTTGTTGGCCATCGTTGTTGCTGTTGTTGCTTTGCTCCTCTTTTTTATACATAAGAGCATTGTTGCCTTAATTGCTGTTGTTGCTGTTTGGCTCGCTTTTGTGTTTTTGTTGTAGGTGTGCACTTGCTGCCTGTGATTGTTGACGTGGCTGGCAAACGCACACTTAAGTGCACTTGAGCGTTTTTAATTAAAACGCAATTTTTCAACAGGCGTCAGCAGCAGCAGCAGTACAAGCAACAAGAGCCAGTAACAAAATATCATTGTTTCTCTCTCTATCTCGCTCTCTCGTTATCTGTCTGTTTCTTGTTTATCTGCTGGCACTAAAATATGTTGAGCTGTTGAATAAAATATGAACTGTCGACCCAAGAATTGTGGCATTAATAAATTGACAAAACATTTGCATAAACTGCCTCATTTGGCAGCTTTTGAGGGCAAAATCAATGCAGGAAATGCACCCAAATAAGGGGCATCAATCACAATGCTGCCAAGTTGTATGCAGAGTGCCTCCCCTCAACCGTATGCTCTAGTCAATCAGAGCAGCATCGACAATTGCCCCCTTGCCGCTTGCCGTTTTCCGATATCAGCATGCTGAGCGAATTTGTTGTTTCAATGCAACATAATCAACGTCATCATCGTCAGTGAAGCCACATGCCACAAGCAAGCAACAAGCAGCAGCGAGAGGCAACAAAGTTGTCGTTGTCTCGTTGTTTCGTTGCAACTGCCACACAGCCCCCCAATCTGAGGTTATTTATACCGCTCGACAATATGTAGATGATGATGATGAGCTTGATAATGATGACAACAAGTGCACAACCCTTTGGCCTCGTCGCTGACTTTGGTTTATGGAGTACTCCTCGGATCTTGTCTTCTTGCCTTTAGCCCGAGGGGCGGCTACGTGCCATCGTATGGCAGTGTAGCAGTAGCAAGATGCTTGAATAAGGGGCATGCCACATTTGCCACGCGTGCTACCAAAATATAAACAAAGTACTCAACGTACGCGCGGATAAGCTGCGAATGAGAGGAGTTGGGAAGGGGCTGCTGAGTGGGGGGAGGGCTTAGCAAAACACAACCACAAGTGAAACAATTTTGGCGGTATAGCCAGAGGGCGATTTACCGTAATGATGATGATAAATATTTTGGTAGGTATCTCTCATAACGAAAGATAGAAAGAGAGAACGAGCGGAACTTATAAATTTACAGTGTTCTTTAAGCTTAAATATATACGGTTGATTATATATCATGAAATAATTAAAATTATGCAAGTAATATACGTTTTGCCCTAAATAAATGATACTTAACTTGAGGCTTATGACGATGATAGTCACTTCAAAAAGCCCAAATAGACGGCCGGCCTGATTAAAGTGCAAAGTCACATGTCAAAAGCCAATTACAATATTATATTTTACCCTCTCTCTCTTGAACTTTGCTTAGAAATCGAAATCTATTTATTAGTAAAACCGATTCTGCCATGAAATGTGAAATTAATTACATTTCCTGAGAGTTTATGTTATGTCTAAAATATTCAGCAAAACACAATCCACTACAACTTATATATTTCGTTCCGTATAGCAAACGACAAATTAACAATAATTAATTGGAGGCTAATGACCAATAGAAGCTGTCGCCGCCATCAGCCCCAAATAACCAACCCAAAATATATACCCGGCCTATACATACATCGCATCGAAACACATATACACATACATACAAACATACACATAAATATATTAAGAGCGAAGTAGAAGCAACAAATAATGACAAGAGACAAGTGCAAAGACTCTTGTTGGCAGCTAGCCCAAGAGGCGGTTATTTCACTAGCCAAATAACTCCCCAATATGGAAATAACATATACTATACACTATGGCCATACATATATTGGCATAATTAGCAGACAAGCTGCAGGCGCCAAGTTTCAAGCTACACTTTAAATACACTTGCTTAATGGCAATAAATATTTGCAGAAGAAAAATTATTCTAATTAACGAATAACTTTATATTTAAGTGAACACTGAATCTCATACACAAATAGAAACAAATTAAGTTCCTAATTTACTACTCGAAAGCATATTTAACTGCAAGCAACATGTTATTGCTAATATGCCTTTCTGGGCTGACTAACATATTGGCAGGCATATTATGTACGCGTTTGTATACATAAATTCAGCGAGAGAGTTCTGGCTGGCATACAGATTTGGTGACACGTCCTCGGGCATAAACATAAACATGTTTTTGCGCCAATGTGTGAAGTCATTTAGGAGTGAAGTACGTCTCGTGATGGGTGGAGTGGGAAGTGCATAAAGGAGTATTGCACGAGAGACGGCAATTAGAAAATGATTTAGAGCAATTTGCGAGTGATTAAAAATGGCGAAGCACAAATGAATAGAGAGTTGCCAGCTGGTGAGAACGAAGAGCGAGCAACAACTCGAATAATTGTTCAGCCTGAGAGAATGAAAATTAATAATGTGAATAATAAATATTTAAATAAATAAATCTGTTGCCTACTTTTTCGCTGCTGCCATTAGAGGTGGGAATAGCAAATTGTGGGCCGTCTGTTGCCTCGCTTAAGACCCATCGCATAACTCAAGTGGCAGCCACTGATGCGCAGCTGAGTGGCAAGACAGTTTGCATACTGCTAGTTACACAGGCAGCGAGTACTGCCTTTTTACTGTAAAGCTGATTCTCCGCATATACATATATACATTTATATATGTATGTTTGTATGGGTTTCTCTGTCTTTTTGTGTCTGTCTCTGTGTTCGCCATTTTGTCGAGTGACAGCCATTGGCGACGCCATCGCATCAGTTGTAGTTGCCTAATGGCTGCTTTGCGGCTTAACTGCGGCATGGCACAACCAAACTGTAAAGCGGGAAGGAAGTGGAGAAAAAGGAGAGATGACAGGGTAGTTGCCGACAGCACGGAGCGACGACAACCCTGAGGTATTTAAGACTCGCTGCAAGTTTGCTTCGGAAATATTTTATGCAGTCAATGTAGACTGCAAAATGTTGGTCAATGTTTAAAGATGCATCAGTGACTTTCGCTTGCAACTGTGGGATTTATCTGTCGAATGCCTTAACTGATATATTTAAATAGATAATTTATGGGCTTACACCAGCGCAGAACGCCTTAAAGTCAAACAGCACACTTAAATTTGAATCCCGCTTTACGTATGTCATCGATTCAAGTTTGTTTCCTGCATACTGAATAATTTATGAGGCATTACGCGTAGCTTTGATTTACTTCTGGAGCCTGCAGCAATCATCATAAATATGACGAGGTGTAAATTGAGGTGCGTGAACAAGGTAAAACAACTTTTGATTATGAGTGGAGACAGTTTTCTCACATGTTTACAAATGTATCAGTTTGTTGTGTGTTGCTTTTCTTTAAAGCCATAAAGTAAGCAAGACCAATCAATACGCTAAAAAAAAAGTTGATAGAAACAAATCATCTCAATGTATATTTTATTGGTTTCAAGTCGCACTTTTTTCGCTATCCCACTCTCTTAGCTTTTTTTTGTATCTCTGTATGTTGATTGCACAAACATGAACATGGAAAATGCAGTGCATCCTGTTTTGTGGCTTCCTGCAAACGCATACACACTCAACATTCTACATGATAGTTCTACCCAAAAATTTGCTCATGCTATTGGCTGCAACTGTTGCGAAAAAAAAACAAGTAAAACAAAAACAATAAGTGCAAATAATATTCAACTGCCTGGCGGCAACGGCCACAACTCTCAGCTCTTGCAATTTATGGGCAACGTTGCATTTTGGGCAAAACCAATTGAGTTGTTAATAAATTTAACACACCGCACACACACTTGTGGCCGCCTTTTATTTTATGTGTTGTTTTCAACTCCTGCGTCGTAAATTAATTTAAACTTTGCCGTATAGCATATAGCATACAAGCCATGGAGCGCGCTAAATCAATCACTTTGCTGTTTTCCATAAATATATATTTTTAAATTTTTAAATTGGATTTAAATAATAGAAATTCTGCATGGACACGCAGAAGTTAGTACGACAACAGTAAAAGATCACATAGAGTGTTCATACAAACATTCCGCACGTTTTGCATTTTGTTTCACTTTCAACATCCGCCTGCCAAAAAATTTGTTTTTTATTCCGCACGTTTAGTTATTTTTTGCGATATATATTTTGTATGCAAATTGTTTGCATTTGTTGTTTTTATTTTGTGGCCAGCCTTTGTTAAGCTTTAAAACGAACACCAAAAACATTTTGTTAACAATAACTGAACGAACGACGAGTGGATAGCAAAAAATAATATTTATACCCTGCAGCTTAGTCTGACTGATAGTTGCCCTTTGTCTGGAAATGTTTTCAATTAAATTTGCATTCACATATCTTAACTGTTACTTTTTTATAATTGAAATTGTTTGTGGTGTTAAGCTTAACATTTATGTGCAAGCTTTTTAATGAAGTAAAACCATGCAGCATCTGACAGATAACCGAAAACATTCATTACAAATTCAAACTCATTATGCTTTATTTTTTAGTTCAATGTGTTGTAATTGCTGTTAAAAGTGCGAACTCGAAAGTTGTATTGCAGGTTTTTACGTTTGTTAAAAATCATTGAAATTATTACAAATGCAAAAGTATGCAGAAAATGTAAACTAAAAATAACAAAATTGGCAAAAATCGAAAAAGGGTGCTGCATATAAGAGGGAGAGCATGCCATAAATGCATACGAATGTGCAATACACTATTTTAAATATCTCGTATTTTTAAAAATAATTGTGAAAAAGTTCCAACGAATCGATAAGAGGGATAGAAAAACTTTGCAAGACAGATTATGCTAATGATATGATGACGCACATTGAGAGAGGGCTGGCTTATACTGACAAGCTGCATGACTAAGTGCTGGTGCCACAAGGCAAGGGCAAGCCACTGAAACTGAAAATAAAAGTGAAAAAATATAAGATTTTGTTTACCTTTTCACTTTACGGCATTCGCCGCGACAAAATGAAATCAAAACACGAGCTGTTCTGTGTTCGCTTAGTTCAAACACCCCGGGCATCTCCCCAAGCTGTTATGACCTTAGAGTTTGCCAGTCAGTCAGAGTTTGCCTATATATTCCCTATCCTCCCAGTCTCCCTGCTGCACAGCCTCTGCTGCCTCATTGCGTGGTGTTATGCTAAATTTAAAGCATGTTGCCGCTGAGATTAGAATAAAGACACGGCGCGTGTTGCGTCTGCCCGTACAACATGTTCGCTGTTGCGACTTGGGGTCTGTACATTGAACACCCCAACCAACCTAATAAACACATATATACATACATATACATGCTTAGTGCTATATGCGACATCTTTAGGCTAACATCTGGCGTGGCATATCACACGCGTGCGCGCTTTAATTAGCTGCTGGGCACTGTCGGAGTACTGAAGGGAATATTGTGAATCTTTGCTGCTGCTTCTGCTTGCATATGTCAAATGCATTGGGTGTGCTAGTAATGTGCCAAACAGACACACACACACACTCACACTCATTAATGCTAGAAGAGAGCAAGCGAGTGAGTGTGTTTACTCAAGATGTCCGCCCCGATATAGTATATGTATGGTGGCCAGCAATTTGTTGACTTTGGGTTTATGTTTAGATTTGAGCGTCTCGGCTTGTCGAAATGCTAAACCAAATGTTGATTATTTGAAATTGCTTATTGCTGCTGCTGCTGCTGCTGCAGTGCTATGCATGCCAATCGAAAGCCCAACAACACAAGTCTAGGACCACAGTTCAAACACAAATGCCCAAAATGCCAAGTTCAAAACTACGCAAACAATTGTAAAGTCATACAAGCAGGCAGTTCTCGTAAACAAGTAATTCAGGAAAACAAAATGACAGCGCTAATCGTGAAAACGAAACAGCGAATATAATTTATTTATACGATACAAAGTTTTTAATGCAATAAAAAATTTATTAAATATTCACTATATAATATATAATGTACATCGATTTTGAGTAAAAATTTTACAATAAAATTATTTTCAAATATCGCTACTGCAACCCAATGGCATGTGTTTGGGAATATTCCTGCTTGTCCCTAAAAGAATCTTAAAACTTAATTTCTTGAAAAGTGTATTAAAAAAGCAGCCAAGCACAAAAATATTACTTCCAATTGGTTAGTAATAAATATCGATGATGCTGATGATGGTAAAATCCAAGTACACGGACAATACTTGTAACATTGTGTGCAAATGCCTTCGTGGACGAGTGAAAAGGAGTGATATCTCGTGCTTGCAAGTGCCCGACATCCCAGTTTTATCGACCAAAAACAGAGGTAGCCTTCTAACTTCTCTGCATATTAAAGCAAAACTTAAAAATAAATATAAGTAAATATATATAATATATATAATTATATATATACCCGTTATTTCATATTGATCTGGCACACAGTCAGGAAATTCACTTTGACTTGAATTTTCAGTTACGATATTTGTTTCTGGTTTTATCAGTGCGAAATCAGTGGTGTATCCAGTCGTGTTCAGAAAACACTCGGGTAAATAACAATTGATACAATACCCTTTGCTTATGGTCATGCTGCCGTTTAAATACATAATATAATACATTAAATAAATAAATACAAAAAATAAAATTTTACTAACAAATTGCATTATAAATTCCAAAATTAATATATAAAACGAATCGAACGGCATGCTACGGTTAAATTATTACATTCACCCCGATTTGGAAATTATAATTTCTGGTTAGATTACAATTTGTTTTCATTAGTGTTATATCCAAACATTGATCAGATGCAATTTGCGAGCCATCAAAGTCAAAGTCAATCAGCAATGTCACAATGATAAAGATAAAGTGTGGCTCAAATGAAATTTTTGCTGGGCCCAACCAAGAGAACTCTTAGCAAACAGCTGGCTGGCATTGCTGCTGCTGCCCAAAAAACCGCAACCGACACAAACAGTAAGCATTGACCACACACAGACACAGATTCAGACCCAAACACACACACACACACAGACATACCTTCCATTCTGGACCTAAAACTTGAGCTCGAGTAACGTCTGCAAATGCATTTCATTGGTTTTGCGTGCGGGCTTAAGGAAATTGCAGCTGCAGCCCCAAAAGCTAATGCATTAATCAAGACATTTTTGGTATCTGCCCAAAAGGTGTGGCATGTGCATAAATTAGCTTTTGATGCCAAGCTAAATTAATATCAGCAGAGTGCATTAATTCACAAACATTCGCAAACTCACATTTTCTATTCACATTTTTAATCCGTATTCGATTTATCTACAGCAGATAATCAGCTAACACACACACACATACACTCATACATACAGACACACATTTGCACAATTCCTATGACATTGCGCCCTTGGCTGCAGACAGAAAAAAGAAGATAAAAAAAAAAAACGAAAAAGGCAGGGGAAAACAGGAAACCATAATCTGGCTCAGACTCATTGTAAAGCAGCCAAAATCAGAAACAGAATCTGAAACAGAAACCGAATCAGATTCTGAATCAGAATCCAAATCAGAATCAGAGCTCTCACAACCGGATCCAAGTTGCCGCTGTTGCAGTTTTGCCTTGTGCCTTGTGCCGTTTGCGTTTTGCCCACAGCGTAGCGTAGGTTAAATTGTCCGTAAAGGATTTATTTGCTGGAAATTATGATTTATAAGTTCAGCAGCCAGTTGCACTTACAGCTAACACACACACACACACACGCACAATCACACACATCAGTTTTAATCTCTCTATCTCTTTCCTTCTCTCTACATTTTTTTGTCTGAATGCCTTTCGGCCAATTTCTTTTATTGTTTCTGGCCATTGACCTTGTTTCGGCAGTGGGTCACACGGTTCGGCTGCAATGTTGCTGCATTTTCGCCCAGCTCAAGAAAGATGACTGGCATAAAACTAAAATTGAATTGAATTATGCTACGCTTTTAGCTGCAGGTGCACATAGTTTGAATTCAAAAACGGGATATTCATACATACTGGAAACGGAAAAAACTGAAAACTAAGCAAAACGTGGCCGACCCTCATAAATAGCAGACGAAGAATTTTTTCACACATTCCCAAGAAACAATTGCAAAATGCTTTCAATGCTTTTACCTTCAATTAATGAATCAAATTCATTGCAAACACTGATATTGATACAGAAAAGGGCAAAAGAATTTCTTCAACATTGTTGGTATGAAAACTAAGTTATTAATTTTGTAGCGTTAAATTTGTTAGCATGTTAGTGAAGGGAAATGGTTGCCTTCTTCTTTGGTTTAAGACACAAAAAACAAAACTGACACAATTTCAAAAATAAAACCTGTTGCCAAAATCTGGTACTAAGAAATCCATATATTGCCAGATCTAAAATCATCTATTATGAAGTACAAAAGTTTGCTTTGGTTTGAGTACGGGATCCATGGTTAAGCTTTTAGGCTTAAGAAATTAAAAAGCTCCTGAGCTTCCTCAAAAAACGTCCTTAATCGTTGGGATTGCGTCTCTGATAAAAAAAAAAAATTCCCAATATTCACTGGAAAAAAATCTCGGAAAACTGTGCTCTGTGCAAATACTCCAACCCATTTCTAATGTATTCAAGTTCAAAATTAATGGTTAGGGAATACGGTGAAAAAGAAAGTTTATGCACTTTGGTTTTGGGTTTTGTGCTTTCGGCACTGAGTTTTGTTTTGATTAAAATTCGGCAATTCCATGGAGTTAGCTTGGTCAGACCCCATATCAAAAACTGTGTCTGTGTTATTAAACTGAAGATAGTAATGCGCCCTGGAAATACTCTGCCCTGCAGGATATTAATTTTCCGCCTGCTTTTTGTGTGCATGACAAGTAAAATACAATACTTCCACTGAGAACAGTACAAACAGCATCGAATATCTTTAAAAATTAAATTTATACTGTTTTTTGATTTCATTAAAATTTATTTAGTAGTTTTTTTTCACTCAAAACATGTATATAAACAATACGTTTCATAATATTTAAACGATATTAAGTGTTGTAAGGTTGATAACATATGTTTTTTCTTTAAAATCCTTTTAAATTTTTAAATTCACAATTCAATTTCCGCCGATTTTTGTCATCATCATTTGAACAACTGTGCAATAAATTGTCGAATTTCGAATACGGTATGTCCAAAGTCTAGCAATTCAGGGGCAACCAACTTCTCCAGCTTCAATAATAAAGGGAATTTCATTTCATTTTCACACTTCCCCTTAACAGTTGCTCGTGAAAAATATCCCAACCGAATGACATGCGCGCTCTGTGCTCTCTGCAAACGATACATATTAGTTCGCACATGGGCCGTTTGGCGCTAGTGTGCACGATTATCACAATTGAGAGCTTCGTGTGAAGTTAACGGTACACACGAAACGTCGAAAACGAAGGCCAGAATATGGTTGCAGCGCCTGATTTCGGCTGCCTGAAGTGGCAAATTTTCGTGTCAGTTCACGTTCGATATTTGTGTTGTTTGGTAACGGCAAACGGGGCGCACGAAAGCGCAGCGCCAAACGGAACGAGCGTCGCGTTGCGATTTTCCATATTTCAGCAACAGCAAACGTGTGCTGTCAGTTTGTGAGTTTGTGCTACACACGTGTATGTACGTGCCACTGCCCCTCGCATATGTGTATGAGTGTATGAGTGTGCGTGGATTGGGCCAAGGCATTTCCAGTTGTTGCATTACACTCAGCGCGAGACCAAAAACAACGCCCAAATATAGCCAAATTTGACCGCAAAACAACTGCAAACAAAACAAAACGGAAATCAACAGCAGCCGCAGCCAAGTTTAAGAGTTTGGCTTCAATAGCGTGTGTTTGTGAAAGTGTTTGTTTGTGTGTGAGAAAGTGTGTTTTGTACATCATACGTCACAGGCGCCAATAAGTCCCAACTTTCAAAAGAAGCTGCCTACTTTTCGGCGACCACAAGAAATAAATAAAAAGAAAGAGGAAAGTTCAAAATAAATAAAAGAATATCAAAGCCAACAAAAATACAAAGGGAATATATATAAAAAAAATCTTTGGCTTTGTGTTTAATTCCTGATATTGAAGTGATGTGCTAGACAGTGTCAAAATATAAAAATAAATATTAAAGTAAAGAGAAAAGAACCCAAAACAGAAATAGGAAACTGTGCTGCACAGCTGGACTTTCGTAGCCGGAATTTCGAAGTTAAACACGTCTATAAAACGGTAATTGAGTCATAAATCATTTATAATTAAATCGTGAACATTCACGCTTTTTGCTGGTCAAAATCCCAACGCAACGCAACGCAACGTCGTGGCATTAAACTTCAAAAGGAACTTGCTGATTTCTGATTTGGGGCATTTGATGTGTTCCTGTGGCTCTTGTTCTTGTTGTTGGCTAGAAATATGGCCTGGCCACTTATCTGTCAAACTGAGTGTCGAGCTGATTGATTAGCTGTAGATAGCTACACCTGCTGTGGTGGCAACTCAAGTATTTGCCACACTTCGGATATCTGACAGGTTTGCTTTCAATACAATTTAGCCAAATTGGCAATTTCTTGATGCCTGATGCCATTGTTGTTGTTGTCATGTCATGTTTTCGGGCCATTTGTTGTGTTTTGTGCTTCATTGTTGTTGACATCAGCAACAGCAAGAACACAATTAGCGAACAACCCGATCTGACTATGAACCATGTCAAGCTATATTATCTGAAGTGTTATGTGTGAGAGTGCTTTCTCAACAATAGTTTTTTTCTGTGTATTCAGCCTTCATTGTACTCCTTGACATGGCATTAGTTTATTATTTGGCACAAAGATTGTGAGAATGAATTTAGGCAAACATTGAAATGGATAAGTGTTTAACAAGAAGTCGAAAGATATTTATGAACGTTTGTAAACTATGCCGATCAAAGAAAACATTTAAATAAGGAATTTATTCTAATTTTGCACTCGAGATTTTTAGAAAATTGTTTTACAGAATTTCGACTCGTTAAACTTTGACCAAGTGCTTTTGGCCTTTAAGAGATTACCTGGAAAATTCTTGCTTGTGGCTTTTCACAAATATTTTGCTAACAAGAAATCTAATTTGTTTTTATATATGTTTGTTTGTGTAATCCTAGATTTCGCTTATTAAAAAAAAATATGTTGATAATTACTTCTAAGAATAATCATTTCTATTCCTAGGAAAACGCAAATTTGTTCTACTCAATTATGCAGCTGAGTGAGTTCTTATTGCAATATATATAGAAGTAGACTAACAGAATTTCCGACAAAAAACAATGTCTGGAAATGTAAGCTCTTGAAAATATTTTCATTAACAGATTATTTTCCTGAGTATATTCATATATGTAGGTCAATCTATTGACACGTTATCATCCTCATGACCACAGGAGAAATCATTCATTAATGTGGCCTTATCCGATCGTTTTGCTCTTGTGAACTCATTCGGATTCAACGTATTCGACTTTTAATTAAATATTTATTTTGATGCCCAAAATAATGCGAAGACATTAGAATGCCATGGGAGAAAGGACGGGTGGGTGAGTGGTTACAGGAAGTGGACCCCTTGGGCGATGACTATTGTAATTATTTGTTAGAGCGGAAGTAATCAGTTCATGGTGTTGGCTGGCTACTGGCTGCTGGCCGGTTAGTCGCTGTGATTAATAATGCTTAATTGCAAGTATTTGCGTGGCCGAAGAAAACCGGCATGCGGAAGAGCCTCGCAGCGGGTCTTAACCGTACCGGCGCGGCTCTATGGGGTGCGCTGTACATTTGATTGATTACAACATTTTGTCGCACTAATGCGGAGAGCAACAAGACCGCGTCACTAAGCCTCTTGATAAGTTTTGCGTATACTTAACTTAACACTAAAGATTAGTAGCGCTTAACGTGAGTGCACGACACACAGAGAGAGGGTATACCGAGAATACCGGGTGCGGGTGGTGTTTAGTGGTTTTTGGGTGGGGGGGTGGTGGTGGGGTTAGTGAACTGAGCGCTGAGATTGGCACTCAGCGTGTTTCTGTGTTTCTGTTACCACCCCTCTTGAGGGCTAATCAACAATTAATGAGCAATTAATATGCAATTTAGGGGCGTAACTTTGTTAGCCAATGTTCGAGCGGGTGTGCGAATGTACGAGGGTGTGTTGGTGTGTTGTGTGTGTGTGAGGGTAATCAAGCGTGCTTTAAATGCATAAATTAATTTGTTCATACAGCTGCGCTTTGGCCGCGTATGTATGTGTAAATTTGTCACGCGTTAAGCATACGCCAAGTGCGCAGCTGGTGAAACAAAAGAGGTAAATCATATGGGCATCGATCATTCGATCAACTCTATAAATTAAACATAAACAAAAATGCAGCACTCTTTTAATTATTATTATTTATCCAAGCGTGTCACATAACAAATGCAATAAAAATTGCAACTAATTGAATTATTACGACACATTCACTGACACTTTCCGTATAACGTATATATGACGGGTCATTATTTTTATTTAAGTTTTATTTATTAAAATTAAATATGTATACAAAAAAAAAAACACCTTACTGAACTTTGTACAAACAAAACAAAAGAGAAATATTTGTATATTTATTAAATATTAAATTTAAAATCTAAAATTTTTTGTTTTATTTAATTTTTAATATTTGACATCCAAACTGGAAGGCAATGGAATAACAGCAATGCGCAAAAAACATACAAAAAAAAAAAAATATTTATGAATTATTAAAAAAACAAACAGCTTTGACCTTTTTGGTCAGTTTATAAACAAATTAAAAGAACATTTGGCAATTTTTCTTGCGGATTTTGGATTTTTTTTTTTTGTCAACAATGTGATGAGAGCTTAAATAATGATTTAGCTGTGGCTTAGTATTATTTTAATACGCCGTCTAAAATGATAGATTGTGAAGGCTAAGCACGTGCCACTAAGCTCTAAATAATGGCAATCATAAATCACGGCAATTGGCCTTGTCAAAAGGCGAATATAATGGCTTATGCTAAAGCTAAAGCCACACGCAATATTTGTGCACTCAAGCAATGTAGATTTATTCGAGCCAACAAAAAAGTAACAATAAAAAGTCAAGAACAATAGCTGAAGTCAAGGCAAACTTCTTAAAAAGTTTTTTGCTTCGTTAACAATTATTATTATATTTTTTTTTATTTCAATTAAAAAGAAATTAGCAAGCTACTGAAATTAGCAGCTGTACCGAAGATTATAAACATGAATTCAAGTAAGCTAAAATAAACAAAAGCTTACGAAGCAAGCAAACAGGCAGAGTTGACATAAAAAACAACTTTTACAATCTTTGTTGTCATCATTGCAAATAAAAACCTTATAACAAGTAAGAAGGCTCTAGTGGAGTAAGCTCGACTAGAAGATACCCTTAACCCTTGATCATACTGACGGACAGACGGTCGGGCTGACAGACACACTCATATACCGCCGTACCAATGCTTGATGGTTTCATATCTCCGGTGTTTCTTAACCCATTTTTATGAAATTTTCACAGAAGTTCATTATTTTGCTTATAGTTTCAATCCTCATTTTCATTTTTTTGAAATTCAAAATTTTTTTGTTTTCGATCACATGTGTATATCGTAAACCTGAAACGTTATCGAAAATTTGAAACAAACTTGCTATGCCTAAGGATTAGGAGAGCTCATATCCAAAATCTGGAAACTCTAACTTTTGTAGTTGCTGAGATCGACGCGTTCATACATATAGATAGACGGACATGGCTAATTCGAATCGGCTGTTGATGCTGATCAAGAATATATATACTTTATGGGGTCGGAGAAGCTTCCTTCTGCCTGTTACCTACATTTGCACAAAAACATTATACCCTTTTTTACCCATTTCATAGGTTAAGGGTATAAAAATAAGCCAACAAACATAAAAAGCATTGCGCAATCGATATCAATTTCAGCTACTTAACTACACAGAAAAGAAAGGAAAATAATAATTTTACACAACGAACATTCACCATTTCCGCTGCTGCATGAATAAAACAAACGAACAAACGAACAAAAAACAAAAACAGAAGCACGTCGCCCCGTTGAAAGGCAGCTTCCTCTTTCCTCAGCCCCAAAAAATGTTTACCATGCACATGTGCATAATTAAATGAAAGGAAATTTCACATTTGTGGCTCCTATCGATGCAACTGACGCGCACTCTGGCTCTGACTCTGGCTCTTGCGCTGGCTGTGCATTAATTCGATTGTTTTTTATATGATGTTTTTTACTCGTGTATTTTTTATTTGTGTTTGTTTTTGTTTATGGGGCAATTAGCAAAGTTTTCTGGCTGACTGCATAAAAAGTGCAAAAAAAATCGTTGAATACTTGTGGGTGCGTGGGCGTGGCTGGGTGGGTGGGTGTTGTAAAAGTGCATGCTGCTTGTGCCATGTAATTGAATATTAATCATACGCCAGCCATGAGCCATAACTCATACGACACGTTGGCCCCGGCAGGTAACGAGACTCGGTTCAATGCCGTAAAGCACTACTGTAAAAATACAAAAAAACCAACAACAACAGCAAATGGGAATTGCTGCTCAATACTTGCATACGTGTATGGGTTGTATACGTTGTATGGGTTGACTGCAACATTTATGTATGCAACAGCAAACGCTTAAAAAACAAGCAGCAGCAGAAACAACAACAACAACACTGACAACTGCTCGTGTCACAGTGGCTTGGTTGGAGTGCCTCATACACACACACACACACAGGGAGAAAACGAGCTATAAATAAATTTGCTCATATTTCAGCACATGAACAATAATTAAATTCGTTCATATTGCACATGGGAACTGCTAACCATGCGACTTCCACCCATTTACCCCTTCTCTGATAGTTTTTCCAAGTCGCTTTTTTTCTTTACTCTCGCTCTGTTGACATTCATAATGGAAATGAATGCTGATGCTGCAGTTACTTCCCCTTTTTTATGCCACCCAATTAATTGTTTTTGCTGCAGCCCAAAAAAATGTTTTGCAGTTAAGCCAAAAATTATTACACCACACAAGAGTTGTGATTGGTATTTCGATTTTTTTCTTCTTTTCAATAACATTGGAAATTAATTAAGGTCCCATTTGTGTCCTGTGCTGCTGTGTAGTCGTTGTTGCTGCTAATGCCAATAGCCTTTAATGGCGCTGCGCTGTTACTATATAGGCTATAAATATGTAAATATATATTTGTGTTGTGTGTTGGCTGTGGGATAGCAAGTTAATCAATGCACGGATTATAAACGAGCGGCCATAAATATGCGCCAACTTTATGGTTGCAACATTTGTTATGCGCAGTGTTTGTGTTCAGTGCCACTGAATTACTTTAAATAAATTTAATTATTTATTTTTGTGGCAACATTTAAGTATTTCATCTGAATTTTATATATGTGTAAATGTGGAATTTAAATTTAGTTGCGAGAAAACTTTATAAAACTTGTTCATTTATTTGAAAGTGCAACAAAGAAACATTTCGTAATGAACAAAGGATGAAATTTCAGTTAATTAACTAATGTTCATTTTGTAAGCCCTGTTGGCAAAAGTTTGTTAAGTCGTATACTTTTGTCGTATCCTTTGGCAGAATTTTAATATTTGCATATTAACTCGTCACAAAGTCACTTCAAGCCACAATGCGTAGGCATCACCATCACCACGACCAACCTCAAAGGTGCTGCAAACACTTGAAGACATTTCTAAAATTAAAATTCTTAAACGACCTGTGCCAGAGCAGGAGGCAGCAGTTATACGGGTACGGAGGGGGAAGAGGGTTATGGTTGTCGCACAATATAAAAAACAAATACAAAAGCCTGGCTGGCAAACAGAGCGTGCTATTCTTGTTGCTTCCAACACACACACACGCATACACACAGAGACAAGTGTCGCTCGGTTAAAGGCTTTATGAGTGCCAAAGGACGCGACATCTTGCTAGTGTCTGCCTCGGTGTGTGTGTACGTTTGACGGTGTGCGTGTGTGTGTGTTTTTCAAATCAGCTAAGAGGAAGTGAAAGCAACTGTTACGCTTAAAGCAATTGTTATTGCTGAGTGCGACACACTTTTCCTAAAAGCCAAACGAAACAAGGGCAAAAAATTTAGAATCAAATGGTGCTATCTATATTGATATTTTTGAGAAAACTCTAAAAGTTAAATATCAATCTGATTAAAAGTCAGTTTTATAAACCTTTTTTCCAAATTATCAAATAAAATTTGATCTCTTTCGATCGATGAAGATTTTATACAATTTCGAATTTTATTTAATACCAAGCCATTGTTGCTTGGGGAGTTTTTATCCATTTTTTTAAAAACAGTTGCGAAACATATATTTTATATTGCAATTGCGTACCAAATTGAAGCTGACAAAGCTTCGCGTTAATGTTTTATGATCCCTCAGTGACTTATGCCTGGCAGTCGAGTACTTGGCGGCTTTATTGTCGCTTAGCATCGCCAGCGACACGACAACTTGTCACAAAATTTAAAACTTTTGGCTCACGCGGGCGAAACACACGCAACAAATGCGTAACGGGTATTGCATGTGAAAATGAAATTAACTTTGGCATTTAAATCAATATGTGTTTGGCTGCTTCTGCTTCTGTTTCTGCTGCCGCTGCTGTTGCTGGTTATATAATAATTAAAAATGAGCAAAAGCGGCAAAAATAATTGCCAGACGCAAAGCACAGTCGAATTAATATTAACAATTCACAATAAAACATTTATCATGTGTGTTTGCGTGGTTTTTTAATTTAATCAAACGCGAGCCGCACACCAAGCACACCGAGCACCAAGTCAGCAGAAGAATTGCCCATTTAATTGCAACCACAATAAAATTTATGGCCGTATGTCGTGGCCGGAGGACAGTCTTTCTGGACTACAGGCCAAATGCAATGGCGCTCAATTACAAGGCATTCAATAATTCGTTCTTAATGCAGCGCTTTAATTTGCTTCACTGATCTCAGCTGTCAAATTCAGACCATAAATCAGACTCGAAAAATACTCCACAATATTAAAAAATTATTAAAATCGTTAAGGAAAAGCGTGTAATAAATGGAAATGGTTTTTAATTTCTTAATAACTCCTCATAATTCGCATATATAATTTGCCTAAAATAACCAAAAACAAGAAAATGAAAATTGAAATTCCCACACAACATGCCACGGGCATATTGTGTGGATTTGATGTGGATACAAGTTCTAAATAGATGGGAAAAATCACGCCTTTCACACATCTCATGGCATATTCAGCGGCGACCTTTTCCCCAGCCATACATATTACATTTAATTTATTTAAAGCTCGCATTTTTACACTCTGATGCCGTCGACAATAAAGAAAAACCCGCATAACAAAAAAAATAATAAAATAAAAAGGAAAATCACTGATGCTGTGAAAAGAAAAAAGAAAAGCAACATTCGGATACGAATATGGTTTCGGTTTTGTTTGGTGATCCGTTCTCGCTCTCTATATGTATTTGTATACATGTGTGACTCTTTCTGTGTGTGTGTATTGTTTGAGTATTTGCATAAAAATTGCGCATACGATGTGTTGTCGTCGGCGCCAAAAGCGGCTTTAAATTTTGTGTGCCCCCCGGACAGCATTCAAGGTTGGGATTTTTTTCTATTTAAGAGTCTGTTGAACAATTTTCCTCATTTTATTTTATTTTTTGTTGGTTTTTAATAATTATGAAAATTTGTATGCAACAATGCAACAATACGAGTATATCCATTCATAGAGTAGTGGAAATCATTGCCGCACACATGAACACATGAATTCTGCACTGTCACACACAATAGTTTCCCCACTTCCCCATTTCCTCACGCTCACTTTTGTCTGTATGCATTTGCATTGTTTGGCATTACACAAATGGATATTAATAGTTGGGAACAGTTCTGGCAATTTTTTACTACCATTACCACTGCCACTACTCAGTGTATGCCTGAATGATGATGATGACGATGATGATGATGTACTCATTGTTACCGACTGCGTTTATTTTCAATTAATCATGCTGGGGTTTTTGGATGCCAGCAAATTTCAAGGTTGCCACACAGACAAAAGCGATGCGCAGCACTCGAATATGCATGCAGCGCATGAATGAATGAATGCATGATTGAATGCACAAATGAAAGCCGCATAGTTTCGCTCAAATAGTTGTCGAAAGGGCTTACGTTTGGAGTGCCTCAAGCTCCTGGGATGACTGAACGGAGGGGGCGGGGCAAAATATTAATTGCCATTTGAAATTTCTGCAACATGGCCATATTTCTTTGCTGTCAACGCCATTGTCTTATAATAAAGCAGCAGCAGCCGCAAGACTGGCTGGCCAGTGGCTCATACCCTCATATACTGTTATATTGGCAGGCCAACATAATAAACATAAATCAAGTGTTTCTATTGTGCCAGCGTTATGCTACGGCTATTGAGCACTCATCCCCCTTCCTCGCTGCCTTCTGTTCTCTGCCTCGCACTCTCTCTGCTCACGCTCTTTGTACCATTTCCCGTCTTGTGCCATTTATCTTGAGCAATCTCACAATGCTTTCACTGCCTGCTTGGCTGTGCTACACATGCATATCATCAGTCGTCATCGCTTTTATTGTTGTTCCTTGGCTGCCACAATGTGTTGCCAGTGTGTGTGTGTATGGTACATGTGGCAAGTGGCAAGTGGCAAGTGAAAGCGAAAGCGAAAGTGCGGCAAAGTCTTTTACTTGACTGAGTGCCATAAATAAAGCCAGCCCCAAAGAAGAAAGCCTTCCTGTTCAGCCTTGACGCGCCATTTGGTGGGCGCCATGGGCGTGTCCTCACGTCATTTGCTTCCTGATTTTAGTCACAGTCATTGAGTTTTGCATGTGGCAACCAAGTTTTCGTAGCTCAACTGTCAGCACAATAAACAACATTAAAGAAATTATTTATTTTCCCAACAATATAGTACAATAAATAATACTTTATTAAACAAAGTTTCGACATTATGCTTGCAAATAGTTATTGGCAGAGAAAAGAAAAAAAAATAATATATGAAACATTTAATGCAACAAATGCTTTTTTTCTTTATAACCTTTAACTTGAAAGATTTCTGAAAAAATATATAGTCAAAAAATATTTACTGTTTCAAGAATTTCTTACAACTTATACACAAATAAAGTCAGTTCGTTGTGATTATGTTGTTCATTTGATATATATGTATATATATACTTTTTGACTGAGCACCTCATCAGTGCCACCAAATCTGGCAGCCAGCTGCTGTTGTTCATTGTCAAAAACGCATCAAGCAGCGAAGAAGCAAAAAGGGTAAAGAGGAACAGAACACAGCATACTGTGCTAATTTGTTTTTGCACTTGTTCTTGTTGTTGCGATTGTTGCTATTGTTTTTTGTGTCACGGTCAGCTGGCAAAAAGCAAACGAAAAGGCGAACGTAAGAGCCACAGAATGCAGACGGCATGTCAATCAAGCTAACGCGATGGCCAAAAAGGAAACGGTCCACAAACAAAAAATCCAGCTTACACATAAAACCAAAAACAACAACAACAACAAGTAAATAGGGAGAAAAAACACACTGTGAACAGTGAATGTCTTCATTTGGCAGTGACACACACACACAGAAACACACATGCAGATATAAAGGGATGGGAGCAAGGTGGGGGAAGCGAACGTGTGGTGCATGAAAGAGGTTGAAAGCGAATGGAATTGTCGGGGGCCCGTCGGTTTTGTGCTATGAAAACAAAATTAATGTCAGCTGGCAACCCTAAACACAACACAGCACAATCCTCTCTCCCGCTCTCTCCAGGCAGCTTGTAACAGCTTTCTTTCATCAAAGCGAATTTAGTTCTTTACATTCATTTTTTTGTAGTTGTTGCTGTTGTTTTTTTTCCTCTCGACCTTGTTAATGACAAACAATATGCATAGTTTTTTGCAGCTGCCGTTGCTGTTGCGAATGCTCCTGCTGCTGCTGTTTCATCTACCATTTTGTCTCACAAAATGGCCGCGCCGAGGGGCACACAAACATCAGTCGGCACACACACACACACAGCAGGCGCGCCAGAAAGTTTTGGCCCTGCCCCATTCCCCATTCCCCCTACCCCCGCCCCCCCTCGTCGACACTGTCTCTCATTTAATGGTGAGCAATAAAAAACGAAACCGAATCCTGCTGCACAGGCGGCAACGGCAACGGCGGCGTCGGCGGCAAACTCCGGCAACAGCAGCTACATAAATAGGAAAACATTATAAACAAAATACTACGTCCGAGTGCGAGTCCGAGTCCGAGAAAAGTGTCGAAGGGCGTTAAAGAGGGGTAGATGTGGGGGGCGTTGTAGGCTGTTGTTTGCTATAACCCCATTGCCTAGTTTGCGCCCCCAAAAACGGAAATGTCAACAAGCCCAAGATGAGCATGGTGATGAGAAGAGGCAGAAGACACTGTAGCGGGGCCGGTCAGGCCTTTGGAACTTGGTTTATTTTGGGTTTTTTTCTTCTTCTTCTGTTCTTCTTCTTTTATGGCACACATTATGCAAAATTTGCGTTGCGAGTTTTTATTGGCGTAACAAAAATGTTTTTAATACGCAATGGTCTGGAACCGTCGTGATAAGCTTGAATTATATATACTATGTGTGTGTATATGCACCTCTCACTCTTGGACAGTCTCTCTCTCTCGCTCTCTCTTTTATAGGCTCTTGTTTGTTATTTTTGTGTGCACTAGTTGGTGTTTGTAAATTTATCGTTAGATGTGGGTCAGACGGAGGCTGTTGATTGAGTTCTGCTGCTGCTGTTGTTGCCTGCTTGGGCACTGACCGCTTTTTATTTTCAGTTTTGGGTGGGGAGGGGGCTAGAAAGTAGACAGAGAAAAAATAAGTAGAAAATTGTAAACATGCCCAAGCATCTTGTCTGTGTGTGTCTCTCTCTCTCTTTCTCTGCTTAGCACGTGTTTTAGCTTCAAGTTGTTGTTGTTTGTTTGGATTTGTAATGAAAAAAACGAAAAATAATATACGCAAATGTTGAACATTTCAGTGAAATAGCAAAACAGGCGCATGGGCTTTTGTTGGTTTAAATATTGTGTTTATAGAATTTTATGTGTAAGATCGTTTATTAATCTATTGAATTTTTCACCTATAACTGACTTTACTGCAAAACGAATCAATATGTTGCAATGAAGTCGATAAACTACTTTTTAACTTTGAACTCTTTCAAATGCAAAAGGAAAATCAAGCGTTTTGAGCTCTAACTGCTGCTCACAGACATTGAAGCACTTATCGCTTTTGTGGGGCGTACAAGGATAAGCTGCAACACGAATACCTTTGCAGCCAATTTACAATTGCAATTTCTCTCTACACAAACGCACACACACAAACACAGAAACATACACATACTGTCTGAGAAAACCCATCTGAGCAAACAATGAACGCAATTAAATGCTGCATAGAAATGCTTGCTATTCCTTTTCTTGTTCTTGTTGCTGCTGTTGTTGTTGTTGTTGTTGGTGCGTTCTGCCTTTACCGTAATTTCATTGCATTCAATTACATTTTGTGCAACAATAAAATCCTTGAACTCTTGCTGCTACGACTACAACTACTGCTGCTGCTGATGCTGCTGCTGGTTTTGTACTAGTACTCTGTGGGCTGTGTGAAGCACTTTGGCTGACCCACTTGAGAAATTGTTGAGAGGCCCAGCACTTGAAAATGAGTCTCCAAGGAGCGCGAATGGCGTCACGAGTCCTTGTTTGCTGCCAGCACTGCCACCGTAACTATGTATGTGTGTGTGTTTGTGGCCTTCTTCTGATTCTTCTTCTGCTTTGCCGTTTTATAATATTTGCAAGCGAGACCACTAACAAAAATGAATATACATATATATATATCATATAAATGTATGTACATACATATATATATATATATATATATATAAATGCGACCCTTAACAACAATATTTTGGGGCAACACAATTTTTGCCTTTTGTATTTTTGGAACTGCGGGTGGCAATTTGATAAACGTGGCCATGCCCCGCAGGGGCGTGTTTATGCCACATAGTAATTATGTAAGTGGTAAATTGAATGGGGCTGAGAGTTTCACAGGCTTTTTGCCTTTACACACACACATACACAGACACACAAAATGTGTGTGCTGCATTTGTTGTGCGGCTTTATTATTATCATATTGCCTGTGTAAGGGTCAAGGGTATACAAAAGAACTTTAATAAAAACATGAAATACATTTCTTTTGGTTGGGAAACGTATGTAATTGAAATAAATAATATGACAAGAATTCAAAGATGTATTTTGCATTATTTGAATTAAATGTTTAATTTAAGAAATATCATATACAAAATTTCAAAATATTTTCTAATCTTATTAATAAATTTTTATTATTATAATAAAACACAAAATTAAACTAATAGCCCCAAACATTATATTATAAGTTGTATCATCGAAAGTCCTTAAGGATATAAATTTCAATTCGCAATAGAGTTAAAGCCATGCCCATACTCCGCGCAATGTCTCATTAATTCAGGATGTGTTGGGGCCCGATAGTGTGGTCAGTGCGTGCGAGCATCTGCTGATAACAAGCGAACGAACGAACCAAAGAATGTGTGTGAGCCTTTGTTTGCGTGGCTACGTGGGTGTTACCAAAGGCCTGGGGGCAACACCAGCCAAAGCCAAAGCGAAAGCCCACAACAGATCCCGACCGACCCAAAAAGACCGCACCACACCACACCGCACCGCACAGCAGGCGTTCGTGGGTTAGCACATGTAAAATGCCAAAAACTTTGAAATGGAGCCAATGGGCGATTGAAATCAGCTTGAAAAATGGATGCGAGCAAAAAGCAAACAATGAGCGCCAAAGCCAAATAACAACACACACTCACACAGGACACACACGCACACACTCGCTTACACACGTGATATGTTAGTTTCGCTTTAGCTCACGAATTTTAGAGCATAAATTTTGACAGGCCGAACGACAGGGCAATTGCTCTGAGACAACAACAGGAAACAGGTAATAAAAAGAAGAAAGAAAGAACGGGAAAACGGGGATGGAAAAGAAGAAAAGGGAGAAAGAAGTTAAGACGTTAGAGAGGACGTTACGGCAACAAATAGATCGTAAGCCATAACAAATGCTGAGCCATGCGTCACTCATACGCCATGTGTGTGGGACACAGGTGCGGCAGGTAGAAACAATCGCCCGCCGTGCGGCATGTCATGTGTGTAAAAGTGTAATGTCTACTCGAAAATGAATGTCCTCTAGCCAAATTGACGAGTTGCGAGCGTGAATGAGAGTGTGAGTGCGAGTGCGAGTGCGAGTGCTGCAAAGAAAATTCAATAAAAACAAATTGATTGCTCTGAAGGCTTTGCGTTGAACTAAAAAGGTAAACATCAGCTACAGACTGGCATCGGACTAGCACATGGCAACATACGATGCGATGTGTGTGTGATTTTATCAGCAGCTCTATGCTAAGTGGCAGCCCAAAGATTGTCAGCGTGGGTGACAAATAACCAAAAGCAGCACACCACACACACAGTCAAAAACGGCTGGCACGTACCCAGGCTCTACAGATCAATGGCTGGTTGACGGTCGGTCGTTCGGTCTGTCGGTCGGTCTGCAAAGGCAAATGAGCAGATGAGCAGATGATGCGGTGCTCTTGTTAGCTGCTGCCAGGAATTAATGCCAGCTCATTTCAGTGTGTGTGCCTATATGACAGCTAGAAATCGACATGCAATTCTTGTTTCTCTCTCTACTTACACCCACACACACACACACACCCAGTCAGCATCCTGATGTTAAATAAGTCCTGCATGTTGAACTCATGCGTGATTCCGTTTCTGGGCCAACATCTACTTTTGGCTGTTTGCGTGGATTTATGGTTTGGCCTCGCTTTTGGGACTGCTTTGGTGCCGCCTTGGCTTGTGGTCAGCTTGTTGACTTTGGCGCGTTCGCATGAAACACATTAAAATCCTTTTTATGGCCCACATTAAAGTCAATTCCGTTTCCAGTCCTTGAGCCGGAGTGGGCCTCTTGAACGCAAAAGGTGCGCAAATTATTTCTGCCACTACATTAAAAAATCATGCTTTAGTCGTCCCGCAGAGGTTGTTGAACATTTTTCTTCTGTTTTGTTGAACATCGTTTTGGCTTTAAAATTTAATATTTAACGACTGTTTTCGGAAATTAAATGTGCCAAACTAAGAGATTCATGATGCAATAAAAATCCGTTTGTCCCGTTTGGAAGCGATTTAGGTTGTTAGGGATGAAAATTATGTTATTGAGTTCATAATTAGCGTCGGATAAATGAAGACATGACAAAACAGTTAATTGTGCTTACAAAAGAGTTACTTTTTCAATAGTTATATAACTTCACAATCGATTGACAGGGTGTAAACAGACGTATACATAGTTACATATGTATATAAATAGTAACACTCATATATCGTTTACATAATCTTCCCATCGTTATGCTATATTCCGGTTTTTCTCTCTTCTTTTTTGTGTTATTTATTTTTTTGTTTGCTGGCAGCTCAACGCTTCAGGGCTTCTATCCTATTTTCGACATTTGCTATGGCGATAAGTATGCTAAGAGCTTTTCGCCCAACGTCCCAGCGTCCTTGGCACGCTTCCAAATTCTGTACAGCATTGCCAGGCCACACAATTAGAAATCCCTGCGACACTTTAACCCAAAAATAAACCCAATTCACACAGGCACACACTAACACGTTTACATCTATATGTGTATATATGTATATACATACTTACCGCACAAAAGAGACAGCCGATGGCAACCATAAAAATCCAGGCAAACATTATTTAAATGTGCCCAAAAATATGCTACAAAAAATCAAAAATAAAAGAGAGATCAAAAATAAAAAGGGAAAAACAGACGCAAAAAAGCACAAAACAAAATCAAATAAATGGCAATTTAATATACTCAGCATGCCATTTTATTGTTCTTGGTTTGTTTTTGTGCAATTTTTGTTGTTATTTCAGTTGTTGCCTGTACTGTTGTTGTTGTTTTCAGTTGTTATTCGGCTCAAATTGTTATTGAAACAACATAAATTTGCTGCTCGACGTGTGTTCGGCGTTACTTATTTGAATACAGCACATACCCACACACACACACACACACTCCCACAATGAAATAAAAACAAAGCTTATAAAACAAAAATATACATTCCCACACATTCACACACTGGCATAAAAAAAACAATTGCTCTGGATTTGGCAGTTTGTACGCAAAGGGGTCTGCTTGAATAGCACAAAATTAAATAAAATGAAATACAAATGCACAAAAATTTGTTGCCGCGCGTGTTTATGTACATGTGTGTGAGTGTGTGCTTGTGTGGGTGTGTGTGTTTGTTTTGTGTTGGCTGTGAGGATTTTGTTTTACTCTGTTATGTAAAGAAAAATGTGCATATTGGTCCAATGAAAACTAAAAGCTTTGATTAAAAAAGTATTTTGTAGTAGGCAAATATGTTGCTAAAGTAAAGAATTTATCCATAGAAAGTATAAGCTTAAGCAACAAGTATTTTATTATTAAATTCCATAAGAGAGCATTCCCCAGTCTCCACATTTCACATGTAACATTTTCTTTTTCTAAATTTCTTTGAATTGAGCGTAAAATGTTATCGGTAAACCGAACATAAATGAAATAAAAAATCCAAATGAATGGGAATTGCGAATGCGATAAAAGCCAAACAGTAACTAAAATAACAATAGAATCGCTCTCAAATGCTGTGGCAATGTTCTGTTTCTGTATAATTTTTGGTATAGCATACTTATGAGCGTCACTATGCTAAACGGGCAATTTGGTTTATTTAATTTTGTTCAGTCGTAAATTTGAGCAATCAACGCTATTACTGTTTCTGCTTATGTTTCTGGCAGACAAAAGGCAAACAGAGCAACCCCTAAACTGACCCTTCCCTTTACACAATCAATTAACATCAATTAAGAGGCGCAATGATGCGTTTTGAAGCCACTACAGCTGCGGGCAGTTCTGCAACTGGCACACAAACAAACAAACTCACAAACACACACACACACACAGTAACACCTTTGCGACATTATGACAGCAACGCGTCGAAGTTGCATATCCCCGTTGCCTCAATGCCTCAAAGGTGGTGCTGCAAAGTTGTCAGCTGCGCGTTGGTCTGCCTGCAAACCAAAGTTTATGTGGCTGTCAAGTGGTAATGCAAATGATGTCAAATTAATTGCAAATTAGCAAACGTTGCCTGCACTGCTCTGCTCGCTGGAGTTGTTGAAGTGAAGTTGTTGGAGCGTTGTGTCAAGTTTTTGCACAGTTCATGAGTTAAGCCAAACTAATTAGTTTCGACTTTAGCTGCTGTTGCTGATTGCCATCGTGGCCATATTCATTTCACTACAATTTAGGCATATTAAAACTGTTGCCAAGAATCAAAGTTAGATATGCAAATTAAAATGAAAATTTTTTGGATTCGACTTTAATTGGAGTTCCGTTAAACTTTTAAGTGAAAATCGGTAGCTAAGTTTACCTACAAACTACAATTAGGCAAGCCAATTACAATGAAAATAAATGTTTAATTATAGAAGCAACTAATATGTTGTCTTTGTTATTAAGTAAGTATTTTTATGACAAAAGCAATTATGAAAAAATAGACGAGTTCTAATTCCTTGAGGTCATTATTTCTGCGTTCGTTTCATACTTTAGCAACAGCCATAAATCTATAAAGTATATAAATAGGTTGCTATTTTGCGCTGGTTCTAATAAAATATTGAAGCCCAGCTGTCAGAACTGCTGCCAAAACAAATATAACTCAATATAGGCTAAGCCTCAACCGGCATAAAGTCATAAAAACAACAATAACTAACTACAACAAAGGATATATAGAAAAGTATATACATTTATGGCTTATTGGGCAACGCGCCTAAAATGCGACATGCGTACAAAAAGCGGGCCATGGCCAAAAGCACACACACATCGATATCGACATAAAATACTTGCGCTTCAATGTGAACAATAATTTTGAAAATTTATTGCACAACTTGTGCATATCGCAATGAAATTTTACGCACTACTTGCTTCTGCAGACCGGAAACTTTCGCAATAAGCCCGACAACTCGAATAAAACAAAGTGAAGGGGCCCCCAAAAACAGTAACATTTTATGTTACACACAGACACACACGCACAACTCGTTCGGCTGTTCTGCTGTTCGACTGTCAACAGCACTAAACCACAACAAAGTTATGTCCTTTGTGTGTGCTTAAGAACTCACCTCCTAACCCGTAAAAGCACATAAAACGAGTTCGAGCTGCTTTTCACTAATTTCATTTTATTTGGGATGCCTCATTTAATTTTACGAAACTAATAAACGCTCTTGCGCACATTTTAATTAAGACACATTTTGCAAATCGAACGTGTTTGCCTTTCGCCCATAAATAACTATCACCATGGCACGTTTGTGCACAGCATCGATAAATGCTTTTATTAGATAAACATATAACAAGAATTATGCCTAGTTTTAATTAAAATTGCTTTAAAATATATATCACTGAATGCAATTTAAACATAAGCAGGCAAAACTAGAATAAATTGTATTTATTATTAACTAATAACTAACAATATTTGCATTTTTATAATTATGTTTTATAGCTGTAATAATAATTTAAAAGTTAAAAACATTATTACTTAATTGCCTGTATCAAATGGCATATAAAAACCATTTAATTTTGTATGTGCTTTATTATCGTTTTAATTACAATTTACATATTTTATGTTAAATTGCCCAAAAAATTTAAAGTTTCAATTTATTTTCCAAATCACTTTTATTTGACTTCTCGACTCGACATATGACTTGCTTCGTTTTGCATATCTTAAATGTTTCGTTTTGGGTTTGTCTGTTTTTTCATAATTTTCACATTGCCAACGTTCTGTGACGCCGTAAAGATTTAATAGCCTGGTCGAAATGATGGGCAAACAAAAAAGCATTTCATGTGTTTATGTTATGAGCGCTTAATGAAGCCGCTGGCATTTGAAGATGCCACACGCCCACCGCTGCCTACCAAGTAGTGAGCAGTCATCAGGCAGCTGTCAGGTTTATTAGCCAATTTAAGGCACACAGACTGTGCCACACACTCTAACTCAATCCACGCCCAAAAATGATACGGGTTCTGTGTTGTGCTCTGCTGTGAGATGTGGTGCGTTTTATGTGCTGCGATGAATTCTGACGGCGCTTTTTCCAGGGCTGACATTCGCTTAATGACTTTGCCACCAAACACACTCACACAACCGCACACAAAAACACATACACACACAGAGACAATGAGAGTGAGCAAGATGAAGCGAGTGATTACCACGCCCACAAAAGTGCAACTATTTGTGGGGGAGAAGGAAAGTTGGTTTCTCGTTTCGAGCTGTGCAGTTAAAACAGTGACAAGTGCCGTTAAAGTGTGTTTGACTTTGGTTTCAGTTTCTGTCTGCTTTTGTTTCTGTCTTTCTGTCTGTCGGTCTGTCTGTCTGGCAGCACATTAATTATACGACTCGTTGACCGCGCTATTAGTGCTGCAAAATGTACAAAACTTTGTCATAGTTAACGCTCACTTTATGTGCCCTCTGTGTAGTGAAATCCAAGCAGCAAGCGTTGTTCGGATTTGAGGTTGCCATTCAGTTTTAAGTTAAGTTCTTCATTTGTGGTTTGTTGTGCTCTGATCTACATATACATATTAATTAATATAAATGTCGTCGTTCTTTTATTTTCAGGTATGTTGCTGAACCCACTGTTGATGTGCTTCACTACTTTACTCCAAGGTACTTTTGATTTTCAGCATTAAAATGAAATTAATTCAATTCATCAGAAACGAAACCACAAAGCGTACTAGTTCGGTGCTGCCAGCAGTTACAGTTGCAGTTGCCAAATGCAAATTAGTCGGTCAACAGATAAACCATCCAACTGCAGCCACATTTCATGCATGCCTGCCACTTGCACTATCCCTCCTAACATTCTTGTTCTTGCTCTCGAAGTAGTCAGAAATACAAAATTACAAAGGATTTTCTGCCAAGGATATTCGCATTAGATAATGCAAGATTTCCAAGCCACAACTGCAACTGCTTTCGGTCTGTTTCCTGCGGTTTGTTGCCGCCTTTTGTTTAACTCTAGAAATTCTACGCATTTGCTACTTATTAAGTGTGTTCACACACACACACACACACACACACATATACTTTACTTATACACTGACTTGTTGTTGGAATCGTAACATCTACTAGTAGTATTTTCTTGGCAAGGCTTTAAGCTAATTTATTGCGAATATTTTAAATTTTAGCACTTCAACATCAACAAAAGTATGTGTAGCGTATCTAGATACAGTCTAACATTGTGTTGTTAATATTTGCAATACACTTACACACATACACTCACACACACATCGACGCTCAACAGTCAGAGACATAAGTGTACATATGTAAATATGGATGCGACATATGTGTATTTGGTGTTTATGTTGCTGACTAAATATTTGTTTTACTTAGTGGCACGAGAAAAAGCTTTTTGCACTTGGGACCGCACAGACACTTGGTTATTCCATTATATAGATATACGTTATATCATTTATTATTATTATTGAATAATTGAATAAGCTAAGGATGTCTTAAATGGAAAGTATCTGTGTATGTGTGTGTGTGTGCGTGTGTGTGTGTGAACATAGTTATTATGTATATCTCTATACATATTAATACTTGTGTGCTGAAGCAGCTAAATTTATAATGCATTGCGGTCTTGGAGCTGTTGCGGCTAATGAGGCCAGCCGCTTGTGGTGAGTTGCCGCCTTTGTTCACACGTGCCACATACCTTAACTTGCAGCTGCCACTGCTAACTGGTAACCGCTTGGGCATTGCTTATGCAGCTTTCAGACCTCCTCGAACATCGGCTCGATTGGCTTTGGAAAGATTCGTTTCCATTAGACTGCCGCCTTTTCGACACTAACCAAACACTGGTCGCCATTCCTTCCATATATCCATTGTAATAATTCATACCTGGCTATGCTCTTAAGTATTTATGAGCTCGCACACACTCACACACACACATGTGTATGTTTCTTTACATAATTGAATATTTAAGTTGCATGTAAATGTGTTTTGCCATAGCTTTTGTGTGGGTATATTTCTTATTTGCTGACTTGTTATCGTAATTTCCATGTGCACACATCTGGTCGTATTTATTTTCATTGCATTTGTATAATTCGCATTGTTGCAGAGTTAATTAACATTATTTTAAGCTTAGCTAAGCTGATTATTAACTCGTTATTCCTGGGAAATTTCAAATTTCGCAGAAAAGCAAACATTTAATTCCCGTTCATCTATTTAACTAACTTTGTCTGATGAAAGTTTTGTGCTAACTGTAATTGGCTGCCATCAATATGTCATGATAGATCGAAAAGCAGCTTAAAAACTTTTACTTCTGCACAAGTTGGGAGCTCAACGAAATAAAATAACTTCGAAAGAGAAGGAACGAAATAAAAAGCAGAATATTCAAACATTAATGACAACATTAATTTAATGTACAATGCAGGCATATAAAAATCTTTTAAGTTGGCACAAGCTAGTTGCTATCCGAAAGAAAACCAAAAAAAAAGTCTCGCGAATTGGGGCCAAGTTACATAAATTCTTTAAGCCAGTATCCCATTTATACACACATGTAAATTTCTGATTTGTCATATTTTTTTTGCACACTGGGGACGCATATATAATAAGCAGCTGCAAGCCCATGCAAATTTTCGAGAGGCGAGCCCAAAAAGTGTTAAATATTTATGTGCTTATGCATATGTATGTGTGTGAATACGTATGTATGATTGCAGATATGTACAGATGTGACAAGTATTATAATTTGATTGCTGATTCAAATGCACAACGACAAGGGCTTCAGTTAGTTGATTAAATGGATAAGTGGGTCCGACAAATTCACTGCAGCTGTGCTTGCTACACCTTCAAACTCCGTTTTCTGTTGTGTTGTTGTTGGTCAGGTATTGTCTGTTGTTGTTGTTGCTGTTGTTGTTGTCATCGTGCGTGCTACACATGCAAATGGTATTGGGCTACTAGCCAGAGGCGTGCCGGCGCCTTAATTATGCTGCAAACTTGCCTCAATGCTGAATCCTGCCACATGGCTGCTGCTGGTCTTGTTACACAGGGCTGGCGTACGTACATCGGGTTTTGGCAGTGTCATTTATAAACGTATGCTTGTCTCACAATTAGCAAAAGTTGCTGCAGGTATTTTATGCACAAGCTGGCAACGTTAACGACAACAGCAAAATTCCCCGCCCCTCGATAACCGACCCTACTAGCCCATCTCTTTCTTTATCTACGTTCCTCCTTCTCTGTCAATCACTCTTTGTATTTCGCTGCTTATCTATATCTTTCTTGTAGTACCCATCCCCTATTGTTTGGCATATAATGAAACTTGATTTAGCTGACAGCAAAGAGTCACGTACAATGGTGCGTATTAGTAATCTTGTGCTAACTTTGTTAGCAAGCACTTGAGTGTGCCACATCAGGCTAGGAACAAAACAAAACAAAATAATAAAAATAAATACATGCCAGAGAAAAACAATATAGAAGAATATGTGTATATAGTAGTATGCAACCAACTGGGTTAATGGAATGTCTCGAGCAGCATGAGGTGGCTTAAAGGTTTGTGTCTGTGATATGAGATAATAATAAACAAAATAAGTTGTATGTAAAATATGAATTCAGATAAATATTCTTAATAAATAAGCTCACATAGCTACAAATGAAAATTTCCCCCATCTTGGGATAAGATCTTTATTTGCTAATCGTTTTCTATCAATTTACTTGTGGGCCAAACAAATTATTTTGGCTTTGTTAACACTGGTCACAAAATCTTCAGCCGTCTGGACCCAGCTTATGAGTGAATAGGATGTCCTTTTTATCGTATTTATATATATGCATGTATATAAAGCTACGAGTGTTTCTCTCTGTGACGGCCCTGTCACATGAATTAAATCCACATGGATGCGTAAGTGGTTGTTGCTGTCGCTAACTGTTATTTGTTGTTGTTGTTGCTGTGGGTTTTGTTGGTGTTACTGTTGTCTGGCGTAATTGCTACACGGTTTTCGAGCTAATAGAATTAGAACATAAACCGCTTTATTGTCGGAAACGCACACACGAACCCATAACAAAGCGTTTTTATGACAGCTCAGCGGATTGGACGTCATGAAAACCGACGCTTTTGCAAATGCCCGCTATTAAGCTGCACAATTATTTTGCATGTGTGTGTGTGTGTGTGTGTGTGTGCGTGTGATGGGTCATATGAATGTTTGGGCGTATTGTGATTCTGACTTTGACTGTGCTGCTTAAGTTGTGACCGCATCATAGAAAACACAAAACACTCACACAAAATTATTACCCTGGGATGATGCAGTACAGGTGCTGCCCATTTTGCTGAAAGGTCTGCAAAGAAAATCCGCTTTTTATGTTTATTTCTTTTCCTTGCTATTTTATGACTAAAATATGGACAACAGGCATTTGCTAAAAATCAGTTTAAAAGCAGTATTATTCCGACCAAGAGGTGCCGAACACATTTTAAAAAGGTTTGCTTTATGCATGGCTTATGAAATTTATAATCAAAATATATATTTTTGTTATATTGTGTAAATTTTTATTTTCTGTTTACAATTTTAGAACTACCCGCAATTAAAATTCTATATTTATTTAAATCCCTTTTATTCAAACAGTAAATTATTAGTTGAAATTGTATTTTTTGATGGCTAATTACATTTACAATCCTCTCTTCATTCAGGGCTATAAAAATAAAATAAAATTTAAAATTTATATAAGCCACAAAAAAAATGTTATATTATTGTTTAAGCTTACTGAAAACGTTGCACCACAAAAATAAACATAACAATTCATTAAAAATGTAAAATGCTTCGTTATATCCTTCCCCATGTGGTAAAAAAAGTACAATAAAATTCAAAACATGGTCAAATCTACGCTATGTGTATATATAATATAGTCCAAACTATACAATTGACATATAAAAAACGGAATTTTTTATGATACACATATTTGTGAAGGGCTCAACACCAACAAAACTTTTTTCACACACATTCATCCTGTCACTTTGCTGTTGTTGTTGAAATCACAATATGACCTTCATTGACACACATAAAAATATAAAAAACAGACACAGCAACAAATTTAAACAATAGCTATTGCCATGTCGTGAGTCTGAGTCTTTTGAGAGCACTTAGGTTATGTAATCCACGTCAATGGCATTGCGAAAATTAAGGAAAAGCAAAAGTGGCAACATAAAAACCAGCCCAAAATGCGAACAAAACAACTCGAAACACTAATAAACGGGAGAAAAAAAACACCAAGCAACAACAACAAAGTTACATCAAGTACAACAAAAAGAAGAGCACAGAAGCAGAAACAATAACGAAAAAAAAGAAAGGAAAAAAATAAAACTGCTCTCTGTGCGTACCTAGTAACAACCTGGCAAGTCTGTCGCCTCGGGGAATTAAATGCTCGACACTGAGCAGAGGAGCAGAAGCACAGGGAAGTGGTGGGAAACGGTCGGAGGCGTATAATTATCGGGCAAACTACAAGCAATATAACAAAAATGTGAGCAAACAATGAAGCATTTTCCCCAGACCAGGTGGCAGGCAGTTTAACTTTAAATTAACACAAGTTTGCCAGCTGTGCAGAAAAATATGACACTCTGCAACAAGAGTTGAGTTCTTAAATTTATAAAGAGACTTTTACAGCTAAGCCTCTGTGTAAATAGTAAAAATCCTTTAGTGAACGCTTATTATATATGTAGATTGCCTGTAACAATATTTACACAACACTAAACCGCAAGAGTTGTGTTCATCACATATACAATTTTGTAGCACAGTGTAAAACTTATACAGAATCACACACAACTGTATCTAGAGCGTGAAAAATCACCGACACTCACTCGCCTTTAGCTTGTTAGCCAGTAGCAACAACACGAACAGCAGCAGCTTGTAGCAGTAGCATGCGGCATGCGGCAGCAGCTGTTGCCATTGTTTGATAAATCCGGAGGCAAAGTCAACGCATTTCAGCCCACGAATTGAGCCACGTTCTGGTGGTGTAGCTGATTGTGGAGCTGAAACTGATGTCTGGCAACTGCACTAACAAGATTCGACATTTGAACGAGAGTAATCCATCAGCGGGTGGGCGAGTATCAAAATGGATTAAGAAGAAATGTGTGTTTTTTCTTTGGCATCAGTTTCATATCGACAATATAGCATTTTCTGGCTGACTTTGCATACCCTATATACATCAAATTTGATATGGGGTAAACATGTCAATCTATGTTTTTCGTTTCTGCTTCATGATATACCGTTGTATCATGTGTTATATCATTACCCAATTTGACTTTCCGTCTCAAAAAATCTCTCAAATCGAAAACTGAATATCAAACTTATTTCAAACTTGAATTTATTCTTCCGCAGTAACTCACTGTCTATCAACGAACACGTCTACAAATTGACTTTCCTTTTTTAATCGCATTTAATGTGTGGCATTTGCGTTTGTGACGCGGATGTGCGAATGTGTTTCATTTTTCACAATGGAATGAAAGTTCAATTATTTGATTTGACAGGCGATGCCAAGAGGTAGAGGTAGGCGGGCAGGCGAACAGGAGTAGGCACCACACCCAGCAGGCAGTCAGGCAATTTGTGGGCGTGGTGCTTACCCAGATTTATAGAAGCAAACAACTGCCAGAGCATATTTTATACGAAGCATGACGTTGACTGCACATTTGAAGTGTAATTTATTAGCTTTCTCCCCGTGTGAAATGGGTTCGTATCGTTGGTTTATTTCGTCGACTAAGTAAATCGATAAACAAGGCTCTCAAGTGCGGCGGATTAAACATTAAAATACAGTTCACTTAAAACTTTTATTTATGTTTGCTGTTTCTCAAAAGTGCTTTATACTGTACGCACTTCAAATGTGACAAATTCCCTTAATAGGTTTGTCAAATTTTTTGTTTCATTTTGGGAGTTGATATTTCTTGTCAATTGTGAGTGGGTTTTTTTTTTTTTTTGGGTTTATTTAAAGAAATCAATATTGTTTATTCAATTCCTAACTCCTATCTTAAATGTTGTACAAATATCAAAATTAATTAACCTGTTACTAATCTCTCCATAGCCATTAAAGCAGAATGATTAGGCCAAAACCAAGATGCGATTATATTTGTTGTTTCATTATTGTTTTGTGTACACAAATGTTACATTTAAATGAGTTTGATGGCTTTGGTTTCGGTTAGCGATGGCGATAAACGCTATAAACAACATACTCAGCCAGCTCAAATGTAATCTATAAGCCTCTCGGCAATCGCACACTCACACACACACACACTCTCGAACATTACAGTCTCAAAGCGATTCTAGTAAAAACCGCACATTGAAACCACCTTTCACTGAATGGAAGCGGTGAGGAGGGGGTGTGGGAACTTTGATGCTCCTCTTACAGTTTTCAAACCATTTTAATGAGTTCTCGTATTTGCTGGCTATACACAGGCCATAGAAGTAGCAGAAGGCCACACCCATTTGGTCCAACTGTGGGTGCTATAGCTATAGCCATAATTTGCTTTTGTTTGGCTTTCTAGTTGTTGTTTGTTTGTTTGGATTTTGGCATTGTTGCAAAAACTAACAGCTGCTGCTGCTGCTGTTTGGTTGTTGTAATGCGGTTTTTTGGGGACTTTTTCGATTTTGTTTGTTTTGTGGGCGATAAGTGGTCGTTGTTGTTCCCATCGTTGGCAAACATGCGAAAGTAAACATATAGACCTAATAAAAACAGCACAGAAAACTAGAAACAACTCTCGAATTGGCAGTTAAATGGACTGAAATAATGTCTAAATGCAAAGCCAAATTGACAAATTAAAAGATACAAAAAACCGGAAAATAACATTTTAGTTTAAGTTTAAGTGTACACAAAACCACAAGCAAAGATTAAATATCTTGATAAACATTGCCAAAAAAACTTATCATTGGCCAAAGTCAATTTTGTTGATATGTCCAATAACTTCTTTAACTTTCATCTTAAAGCGATAATGTATTCGAGTTAAATGTTCATCGCAGCTAGCTCAAAGCAGCGTTACAATATGCATGTGTTGTTGATGGTTTAATTGCTTTAGGCTTAACTATGCCAGGAACTTGGCATTTAGCTTATGTGCTCTTAAAGCACTACCTGCCGTATCGAGTGTCGGCTTGAAATCCAAGCATTTCAATTCAACAGAGAACTGAAAACCTGAGGGCAATGAGAAGAAACAGAGCCAACCAAAGCCAAAGAGAGAAGTACGGAAGAGGGGCGGAAAGAGACCCGATTCCAAGACTGTGAACCATGCAAATGTTCTGAGGGTATATGGTGGATGTATGAATTCACATATATGTATGTGTGTGTGTTTGTGTGTGTTTGTGCTCCTTTCAAACATTCTGCACGAACTGGTTGCCGTTGACTTTTTGCCGTTTTTGACTTTATCTTGATACAAGTGCTGCAATTTGTAGCTCACTTTTCTGCGTTTTACCTCCCCAACCCACCCACTCCTCTGTAGTCAGTGGTAACTCGAGCATGGGAATAACGCGCTGTTTGTTCAGTATCGTATTCGCAGTCAGTCAGCTTGTAGTTTGAGGCTCGGGTGCCTAAGATTGGCACATTTGCTGTCTTTGTTTCTGGCGAAATCACTAAAGTTGGCAACGTTTTTGTGTGTTCCTTTGTGTTGTACTTCTGTAGCTGCCTCTGCTTCTGCCTCTGCTGCTGCCTCTGCTGCTGGTGGTAGTATTTCTCGTGCTTTTGTTTCTGTCGCGCATTAAATAGTTGCAAATTGGTTCTCTCACACCAAGCACTTGAATTGAACGAATACTAAGGCTGAAGACTGGGGCCACGACTTAGTGATGGCAATTGCACACATACACACATACACACACACATACACATTATACCTGGGGCTGCAGGTGCCTATTATCGTGACAGCACATGCTTTGTGGCATATTTATGCATTCGATTAAGTCTTTGAAGTTCTTGGCAGACGCATAGCACTTTATGCCCCTGCGGTCATAGGTAAATTGTGTATTTTAAAGTGTTCAGTAAGAGGATTAGGTTTCTTTCTATAAGTTGAGAAAAAAAATAAATTCAAATAAATGAAAAGGAAAAATTGTTCAAGTGATATTATTTAATACTCAAATTTTAACAATAATCTTAAATCACTTAAAAATGTTTATGTAATTTACATGTGCATGTTCGACAAAAACACAACGACCTTACATAAGCAGGCTAACCACGAAAAAGTTAAAAACTGCGTTGCGTATTCGCCATGTATGCCGCTTGTTTCAATTAAGCTTGGTAATGGGGCAGGGCAAAATGTTTTTTAGCTGTGAAACTAATTAAAATATGCACAACTTGCCAAAATTCTTAAAAGTAACACATGTACACACATACAATGCATTAAATTGCATATGTATGTGCTCAGGTGTTTGTTTGTTAGCATGCCTATGGAAAGGAAAAAAAGAAAATAAGGAACGGCAGGCAAAAGCAGTTCGTGCAGTTTTTTGCAATTTTCCACTCAACAGATTTTTCCGCTGCACCCTTTGTCCTTCCCCTTGTTGAAGACTGTATAACAAGGCATATGCATGCATACATGTCTGGATAAAAGTAGTGTGTTTCGAGCGTTCCTTTAACAACAAACCTGTTTTATTTATGTGCTTATTCTGCACACACACACACACACACACCCACACATACACACATCACAAATATTTTAAATGCGTTGCCTTGGCAAAAATATAATTTATTTACCTTTACGTTTTCCTCATCATCTTCTCCGTCCGCTTCACTTTTACAAGTGGCTGCAACACAACAAACTCTTTTAGTGCTGCGAGTATATTCGTTAGTATTTTATGGTCCCTACTTATCTTTGTATTATCTGCCCGAGGCAAGTAAGAGTGTCCCAAATGGAGTCAGTGCAGGATAAGTGGCACTGCCTTGCCTTTAAATATGAATATCTCACATGAAATTAAAAAAAATAAATAGTTGTTGCACATATATTAAAATGTATGGAAATAATGTGGAATACGAGAAGTAAATTATTTTTGAAATACAACTTTTTCTTTATTGAAATAGTTAAGGCTTTGCTATTGGACTTAATTATTGGGTTGTAGCTTTTCTCTTATATATATATATTTTATTTTTAAACTTATGTCTTCTATTTTAATTTTAAACTTAAGCCAAATCCAGGTTAAAGTTAGTTTAACATTCAGAAAACATTCGAGCCGGATTATTCGTTGGCCAGCTCAGCACTTTTAACTTGACACGGTGCAAGACGAAAGTCGAGCACTGCTATTGCCAAAGTTTTTAACCAATTTTCTTGTTTGGCTGCGCGCTCACGTTCGTTCGTTGCCACCACGGACGAAGCAAGTGGGAGAGAGAACGAGCAAGAGAAAGGACAAAGAGCGAAGAGCATAGTGCAATTAAAATTATAGTAAACGCCAAAAAACTTGTGCAACAAATTGGCGCTAAACTTTTTTCTGTGCTGCAGCACAATAATTAAAAAGATTTGTTTTCTAACTATCGTAGAAAATATGCGAACTTTGTGCCAGGATGTTTTATAAGCCTGGCTCGGGAAATTGAATATGCTGATATCTTATATATATAACACGATATACATACATATAAATAAATGTACGAAAATAACTTTCTGCTGCGTGTGTTGCGCCGGAAATGGGACGTAATTAAATTTTAAACGCAGCTGCCAACTGCCAACTGCCAATTTAATTGAATGCGGCAATTGAGCTGCTGCGCCGCGCCTTGCCGCTGGTTATTGGCCAGCCAGTAATTAAAGTCAAGACAAAGCCAACAGCAACAAAGAGAACACGGATGTGCTTAGGAGGTGGAGACGGGGGTGTGAGTGGCTCAAATTAAGCCAAAACATTTGAACCCTCTGTTGTTGTCTATAAGTTTTGCCTGCTGTCAAACAAGCAGGCCACTTGACGCCCAATGACCAGTTTAATGGGGGTGGTGGTGGAGAGGAAGACCGTTAAAGGGGAGTAGTGCTACGCCTACATTCCCTTCTATTTGCACACATTTGAGTGGAGCTGGCACACGCTCGCTTGCCTTAATGACCAGAACATTTCGCAGTGAAATGGCCTAAACAAAAGGCGGGCGCCAGCCGATTACCTATCCTATTTTTGTGGGGGGGTGCCGTTAATTAAGTTTCGAGCAGATCTCCCACGCCCACTCAAAAAGGCTATTGCCAAGTTTTCTATTACCGAATCGAGCGCACACGTACCTTAATGAGACACGTAGGCGTATGAGTAACGCACAAATTGCCTGCTCAAGTACTCAATGCCGTGACAAAGCGAATGTTCTCTGTGGAGAGGCACCTGCAAAAAACCTTGGCGTATGCGTAATTGCCCCAAGTGAAACTTGAGCAAAACTAAACAACAGCAGTCTTTAAATGTAAGAGCTGAAGCATGGCTCATACGCGACAAATTTGCAGCCCATAAGAGTGAACTACAGAATCCACACTGAACAAAATAAAAAAAAACTTTAATAGTTAACTTCTTTGAAGGGTGTCTGTTGTTCTAGGAAAAAATCTTAACTTTTATACCGGAATCAACAACTTTTCACTTTCTTTAGCAATTATATATCTCCCATAATTCTGAAAATACAACTTATATTCGAACTCACCTTAAAAAAAATCTTTTCATCCTGTGTATTTTTTCATTGTGTACCCATTTCTTAATATATGAATAGCATATATATGTTTGTATATTTGTTTTTTCCTTTATGTTGTTGCGGACAACTTTTACTGGCTGCAAAAAGTTTTTGCACACGAAAAACACTGAAATCGAAAATTGTTTACCAAGCGAAGCGCTTAGCTAAATGTCTTCCGTGCCAGTTCTCTAATTTCACCATGCTCACCTCCGTCGGGAGGAAATAGCTCGCATGTCTGAGTGTGTGTGTGCGTGTTTTGTGTTCGTGTAGGTGTTCTGAACCAAAGCAGGTGCAACTCTTGTTTGCTCATAAAAAGCAACGACAAGTGCAAATGCTACAGAAGCAGCAGAAATCCCATTCCCATCTACCCAAAATATTCACAGGGGTCTTCCTTCAGCCTTCCTTCCCACCTATTTCTTGTTTTGCCATTCTACCCTTAACATTCCCATTGGCAATCGCAGCTGTCGTTGCTGGTATTTACATGCAGACAATATGAAGCAGCCAGCCAGTATATGTTTATAACATCCGCAAATTGTTGAAGATAACAATTATTGTGCATTGAGTGCAAAGGCAAACAGTTGAGGCAGCTTTTACTGCTTCTGCTGCTGCTGCTGCTGCTGCTGCCAGAGAAGCGAATCGAGTCGTGTTGCTTGCTTGTTAGACTTGTGGCACAGTCGGAAATGGCAGTTTACGGAAACACACACACACATACACACATACACACATGTAAATGAAAATAGAGAGAGAGAGAGAGGGAGAGCGAGAGAGAGAGACAGAGAAAAGCCAAGTCCAAATAGCATGGAGATGTGCCATTAGATACCAGCTTTAGTTTTGTGGTTAAACACTTGAAAAAGTTATAAATTCTCCAAGCATGTCATGACAACATGACTTGAGGGTAGCATTAACAGTGCTTTTGGACTATAGAATTTCATTATGGCAGCCATGCTCTAAGCGTGTCTCAGGTGTCACTCATTAAGGCAATAAGCCGCCTGGTGTTTTGAGGTTTTGAGTATTTCTATGGGTATAGAAACGGAAACTTAAATAAATCCATAATCAAAATAGGCTTTAGATAAGAAACAGAAATTTATTTAAGCAAAACAATAAGACAGAATGTATATTAATATATTTCAATCAAACATAAACAACTGCCTAATGTATTTATTTATGGTTACGGTCAATTGCTTAGCTTGCCTCGGCTTAGAATTTTATATAACTCTATTAGGCCTTGACCCTTTATGGCCACTATGCTATTGTTCAGCCATTTCGTAAGTTTTCCTTTGCTTTGCATATTTATAAGGACAGCTATGGGCCAGAAAAAGAAAATAAAAATAATAAACACACAAAAGGCAAAGTAACATTGAGGCATTTGTATTAGCCAAGCGAACAGAAACAAAGCCAATAGCAAAAGTTCTGCACCAAAAATGGCAGCCAGAATACACTTAAGCTCTCTCTCACACACACACACTACGGTATACCATGCAATAAGAGAGAAAGAAAGAGTGTGGAAGGAAACACGCTGTCATATCGCAGCTACGCCCTCATTGAGTAAACATTGAGTCAACACTTCCGCTACGATAACATCAACATGGCGCCAACATAATGGAGGAGCACCAGCGACGGCCAAAATAGATAAACCGGCTTAGATAAGGATTGGACATAGGACACAGAATATATAGAGAGAGGAGGAGAAATCGGAAGAGAGAAATCAAAATGCTTAGCTTTTGGCCAGCAATTTTTACCCAATAAATTATTTTATCTGCCAAGACAAAAGACGAAACACAGCCAAGACTTAGCACAAGACACCCGCAGCAGGCATGCCACGTGCCATAAAATCAAATTAGAGCCACATCAGGATACAAAATGTCGCCGCGGCGACTGTTTATGAAAATGCCATTAAAATACTCGGCAATAATATTCTTCACCAACCCCGCTGTTCACAAAAGCACTAAAAGCAAAACTAAAAAAAAAACAACAAAGCCCACACAAAAGGAAATTAATTAAGGACCGATTCTGAAGAATTTGTGTGTGTGGGTCGTGTGTGTGCTTTTCTCAGAAATTGATATTCATTTGAAATTGTCATAGAATTTTTTTCCTTTTTCCCTCGTACAATATATATATATCAATGCTGCGTAGTAATATTTTTTTTGTGCTTGAAGCTTCAACATTAAATGTCCATACGTTAAAACGTCTGTAGAAAATATTAAATAATCAGCAATTTTTCATAGTGATAGATAGTTTTCTGTACTCAAATGTATCTAATATTTGAATATATATATTTCTGTAGAATCCAACCCAAGAGTTTTTTTTTAAGGGTATCAACACTTCTAATAACTTTCTACTTGCCATTCTGCCTGGCTTGGTGTGAGTATTTGTAATGTATCTCTAGGATAGAACCCATATTATATTTGTGTCTTTGCATGTGCCTTCGTCGAGATGTCATTCGTCGTCTTTTGCATATTTGCGTTACTCGTTCACACATATATATTGCTGTCGTCCCCCCCTACATGAGATTTTTATGTAATGCTGTAATGTTGCTTTAATATCATTATATTAGAATTTACAGGCGACAGCCGGAGGCAAATGATTTTGTACGATACGTATGGGGCTGCTCGGCATAATGAATTCAATTTGTGCTCTGCCAAAAATGGCTAAAAAGCGCAAGACGAAAAAAACGCGTCTGGTGTGAAAAGAGAAGGGGGTGGAGTGTGAGGGGGGATCAACTCAATGTAAAAACTGTTGTTGGTGTTGGCCAAATTATTTGCCAATATTAAGCGATAATTTATTTCAGCATTTGCTTTTAAAATTTGTTAGCCGCGAGCGCACAATTTATGTCAGACAGCCCCTTCACACACACACACACACATACATACATACACAGAAATATTCTCTCCCTCGCATACAGCACACAAACACACATGTAAAATCAGTGGAAAATTAATTTTCGTTACATTCGCTTTGGCACAATCACAGGCTCAATTGTGCGCGAAATTTATTGCTCAGCTAATGTTTGCCCCAAGGATAAAATGTGTACGCTTCCTATAGAAAGAAGTTTTGCATAAATTATGCTTTGATCCAAAGACTCTGATTAAATTTCAATTGCATTTTCGCTCCAGAAAACACATACATACATACATACATGCATTTTAAGCAATACTAATGAGTGCCAATTAAATTCACTTGCCCAAGAAATTGACGCATTGCAGTTGGCTAGTCAACAAAATTGATATATTTTTCAGTTTACATTACATTAGCACAACTCAATTAAAAGAAACATAACAAATTTAATTGAGTTTTAGGCGCAATGCATGTGACTTAATTAGTTAAGTTAGTTAAATAAATACTTGAAATTTGAAAGTTTACTTAAAGTAATAAAGTAAACGTTAAGTTAAGTCATTAGTAAAGATAAAAATTCACTTATTATCAAATATGCCTAAGGCTGTTTAAGGGAAATATTTTGTATATTTATTTTATTATAAAATCAGCAATGCATACGGTATTTAAATGCCAGTTGAGCTATATTTCCCACAATTATGCTGCTCTACATTTTCAAGGGTTAAAATGTACGGTAGCCTATCAACCATACTTTTCCTCTTTCCTGATGAGAAGCCATGACTATTGTTGTTGTTGTTGATGATTTTTAATGGTTTGGCTGCTGTAGCGGGAGGCCATTGTTCTGCCAAGATGGCAGCGTGCAACGTGCGGCAAGCTGCAGATGCCGCACAGTTTCGAGCTTTGCTTTTTAATATATATTTATATATATAAATAAAAACAAAAAAAAAAGCCAGCCCGTAAAACGACCGCCGTCGACTCGAAAATGCAAAGAATTAAGAAATTAAAAAAAAAATATGTATATATATGAGAGAAATAATTATAAGCCATTGTTCAGAGGGAGCACAATACAAGCACCCATGGAGGATAAGAAGCTCCCGGGGGAAATGGGGAGTTGCAGCGCAGCGAACCCTTGAGCTAAAGTCAAGTACGAGAGACTTCATAAAAAGCAGAATGCTGAATACAGAATGTTTAAGTAATTTTATCAAGCGTCTGTGACATGCAAAGTGCATTTAAACTAGTTATAAAGTCGCATTATTTGCCATCAAATTCAATGCTCGATGCACAAAGTTTTCTTGGCTGTCTCTTGCTGTTTTCCTCTCTTTTAGTTTTCTTTACGCAATTTTCACAAATTTTTACATAAATCTGCATGAAAAATGACACGCTTCAGAACGAAGGAAGTTCTGGCCATAACCATTTGCTTCCACTGCTGCTGCTGTTATCAAGTATTTTTTGAATTGGGGAAACTATCATTTTCAAGCTACGCTTGCATTTGCTATTTTATAGCATTTAAATGTTATACGGAGCAGCGATGCCAAAATTATGAACATATTTGTGGTTATCGTATGGAGTAAGAAACGAAGCAGAAAACTATATGCGTTTAAGCTTTTAAACACAAGAAAGTCATAATCTAATCTCAAATATTTGCTATTTACTCAGTTATCTGACTTTTCATCAGCAGCCTTTTACTGCTAGCTATTTCCCAGATTCAGATAATTCAGATTGTCTTCCACAACAAAGCCTGTGTTTTCAAACATTTTCATTTCCATTTTCATTTATATTTTCATTATGTTCCCAACTGCTTAACAATTTTCTCATTCGCTGCATATTACACACAATCCATTCATAGAGTTTTCCTCTTAGCTAGGATTACTGATTAAATTTTCCGACAAATACATATGTACGCTTATACATATAAACATATATAAGACTATGATGCTGAATGCCTATCAATCGATATAAAGCAATTCAATTCAAGCTTTTGTGACAGATTCTTTTTACCATCTGGAAAGAATGAAAGAATAATATAACGTATACACAGCATGTGCGCCGTCTTTATCATGCTTTGTTTTTATCAGCAAACATTAATATCTATGCGCAGATATATGCATGTATGTGTGTGTTTCTCTCATGATAAATGCGCATTGTGTTCGCGTTTGTATTTTTGTTTGTACTATTTGGCCGCTGGCAGAGTTGCCTTTTTCGGATGCTCCACATATTTTGCTACGGTTATAGTAGTTGCAATTTCGTTGTGGTTGCAACATTACCAATGTGTATATGTGTGCCAAGGGGAAGTGGGGGCGTTGCACATTGTATACAACTACATGCCGCAAAATTCATGGCTGTCTGCTGCCTGTATTTGTCTCTGTCTGTGTGTGTGTGTCTGTATGTGTTTTTGTGTGTGGCAAAACAAAAATGAATTATGCTCATGAAACACATTCATTATTGTGTTGTATGCCGCAAGTTTTTGTCAAATAAACTGACTATTCCCCAACTCTAATGTTTTGTATTTGTTTTTGCCCCCTACACAAACACAAATCTCTGGAACATTACTGTGAACGTAATCAAGGCTAAATACAAATCCACTTTTAACTTTATCTACAGTACACGATGCAGTAGATCTTTTAACCCCCTCACCTTCTAATTGCCAGCCCCACACCCGACGCAACCTCAACACGCCAAGCCGCACTTTTCTTAATTTAGTTGTGCTACTTAAGCAGTTTAATGCCACGTCGGCTTCGGCGCCCTCTAAAGACAAATTAATGACCCTCGGTCCGAGACTCGGCACAATTGCGCTCTCTGTCTCTCTCTAAATGCGTATCCTATCTGGGTTGTCTGGGTCTTGGCGCCTGAATTTATGGCGCAAAGGCTTCGGCCGGCCAAGCGCGGAAATTGCAAAGGAATTGCGAGCCGCGTCGCTAAGTCGCAGCCACAATTACAACTGTAGTTTTTGGTGTTGTTGTTGTTGTTGTTGCTATTGCTGCTGATTCTGTTGTTGGTGCAAAGCTTTTGGCCGACTTTCATCTTTGTAACGTTGACCGTTCTTATCGCGTTTTGATTTTTAATTAAAGCCCAAGTTAAATGTATTTTGCGAAATGGAATTTGGTTTGAACGCACTTAAATTAGGCGCACAAACAAATGCTGAATCCAATTATCTTCTTCTTCTTTTTTTTTTTGTTTTGCCCTGCAAACAAATTACATGCCCGAAACACAACGACTAACAAATTGATAAAGTCATTCCAAATGCGAATACGAATACGAATATGAATGTGAATGTAATTGCAAAAGCGAATTAGAATGAGAATGCGAGTGTGAGTGTGAGTTTTGAGTTTGAGTGCACTCACACACCTCATACCTTATTTACAAGTTGTTCTTAAACTTGAACTTTTTGACAACTTTTTGTTACATTTTCTTGTTACGCTAAAAGTTTAGCGACAGAATATGGCCGAAATAAATGTAAAAGCAAAATTTTAAATATGTTATTCAGCTGGCTAATATATGCGCAGAGATAAAAGTAAGCAGCAGCAAAAAAAAATAAAATTATTAGAGTATCTTAAAGAGAAATTAATGTTTACCAACAAAAGTGCTTGGACTTCAAATTCCAAACGAATAATAAATATCATTTACTTTTGTTTTGCTTAAAATATATTTTTTGTTGTAGATTTTCATTATTTAAAAACATTTTGCATTCATAATATTAAAGTAAGTGGTTATTTGAAGTGCTCAACTTTTCAAAACCGGAATTCAAATATACAGTTTATATGCACAGGCACGTCAGTCACTTGAAAGCAACCACAAAGTTGTGCTCCGAACTCATTTACAATAACCAAATAAAATCAGACTACCTACCCATACTCATCACCCATTTACCTACCGAGAAGGCGTGCAACAGTGCGTATGATTTACAATGTTTGCATGCTGTGTATAGCCTGGGTGACAAACAGACAGACAGGCAGACAGACATAGAGACAGAGAGAAAATCTGATGTAATCCACCACCAACTGAGCCACGTACTTGTTCGGTTGGTATTTGTTATTGTTGTTATTCCATTCATTGTTGCTGTTGTTGTTGTTGTTGTTAAGAGAAAGTATTCGATGGCAGTCTGAAGTAGCCTGGCATTTATTTACTTATGCGACTACGCATTTAAATTCCAAGCTGTTTCGCCCCGCAGCAACGAAAATTCATTCGTATTTGCATAAATAAATTAAAAAGCAACTTTCGCATTGAGCCCACGACATTAAATACTCACAACGCGTGGGTGGGGCGTGTCGTTCTTTAAGTAAGGCAAACAGCTCAATTTCAACACAGAAAAACAATTAATTCAACTAGTGAGAGAACTCTGCAGTTGGGGGGTGTAAGGGAGCCTACTAAATACAGTGCTAATGATGTGCATAATAATTTCCTTACACTTGAGGGCACATTATAATTGAAAGTTTGCGCTTCGTCTTACTGTAATTGTTAAGTGGCATGCCAGCAGTTCTAAGCAAATGAAACCTGTTGATTTTTTTTAAAAAGAAATCTTAACGCTTCAGACAAAAGTATAATATCTTTTAAATTAAATCAACTAGAAAAGAAAAGTTTGGTTTGATTTTTTCTTTTATCAGCTCACTAAAGTTAAAGTTAATAACTTATTAAAACAAAGGAAAGAATAATCCAGAAGAAACGAATAAATTACAAGTACTCATTAATAAATCTACAAGTCAGGCAAATTGTTTGCTAACACAGCCGGCTACTTAATATGCATATAAATGGCGCGTGCTTTTGTGTACGCCACTTAATTAATCATAGTTCAAGTATCACATAAACAAACGCCGTACTTACTTTTTCCTCCATTCGGTTGCTTCTTTTTTTGCAGCTATGCGGCGGCAGCTGCTTGAGAAGGCAACGATGGCAGCGTTGAGCACGTGAGAGCCTTGAAAAAATGTCCGCTTGCATGACAATTGTAGCGTGCAGGCATTCAGACAACGCAGCAGACAGCGCAGTTAAGCGCAGCGTACGTGAAGTGTATGCAAAGAACTTGAGGCAGCAACAGAAGCAGCAGCAAAAGCAGGAGCAGCAGTCGTGGCAAGGACACTAACCCACATGCAAAAGAAAGCAGCAAGCTTAGCACCTGCAGCGAGGCGCAGACAGCAAGAGCAACGTACGGAATAACTAAGTGAGTACCTAAAAGTATACCAAAATGCTCAACCCAAAAATAACAGACAGGCCAAGACACGTCGTGCTTGGTCTATGAGAGACATCAACTGTTTTACTTGCTCTGCCCAAGGCAACAGCTAAACAATGCTGTAAACTATGAAATAGAGAGAAAAAGCAGGTATGAAAAATGTTATAGAGAAAGAATCCATGAGAAAATGTAACTAGAAAAGTGTCATGAAAAACTTATCTCAACTATATATATGTTGCAGAAACATTTTTAAGGTACATTTTAGTTAAAGTCACATACAAAGATTCCAGGATAGATTTATGGACCTTTGAAAAAAAAATAGCCAATAAATTGCTTGTTTATCACATAACGATGGGAAAGCACTAGGCTTATGACTAAAAATTTAATCCATTAACCTACAACTATCCAGATATACAGGGCACAAGCTTAAAGCTCTTGACTCCTTTCCACCTAGCAATAGGCAGCCTAAGCAGCATTCATCTGCTTTTGTGCGACTTGACTGACATGTCTGGCATATGCAAAATGCCAACTTTGTCATTGTTGTTGTTGATGTGATGTGATGTTTTTGTTTTTTTCTTCATTTTTGTTGAGGACGACAACAACAAGGGCAAGGGCACTACAGTCAGTGCAAACAATGTGATGCAGTCCACACACATAAAAATAAGGCAAGAAAAAAGAACAAGATAGAGAAAACATACATAGAAAGAGAGAGGTAGAGATGTAGAGAGGGAGAGCGAGAATGGATAAAGGTAAAGACAACGCCGCCAGCAAGTGAGCTGATTGGGACTTGTGCAGAGAGCTACTTCTATGAGGACTTTCAAATGGCATTGCATACTTTTTGGCGACACAGGCAAATATAACAAGGGTGGGAGTGGGGGTGGGCGTGGTTGCCACACCAACGCTGCACGCTCCAGGCGCACACTTTGCGGACTTTTTGAAGTGCAAACGAGAGCGAAAATGCAGAAAGAGAATTTGAACAACTTAAATTATAAACAGAATATTTAATTTTTCTTAAAGCAAGTACTTGATATGATGTGGGGAATTTAAATTCATAGAAAATGACCTTTTTTAACTGAAGGTTTAAGTAATACCAAAATAACTTAACTAACGATAATAAATATAAACATAACGTTTTGAAACAGTTTTTAAGCTTAACAAAAAAAAATTGTATATTTGGATTAACTTAGAAGAGAGTTAAGCTCAAAAATAAATTGTTAAAGAAAGGTTCTTTATATTCAATCAAATATGTCTATCAATTGTTTGGCCTTTTTAAATAAAAGGTTAAAATTATAAAAACATGAATAAACTACCATTCACTACTACAGTTAATATTATATGTGTGTGCATCTCTGCTCTTTCCAGTTGGCTGCAATTGAAAAATACAAAAAAAAAGGAAATTTGTGCAAAAATTTCAATAAAAAATAAACAAGAGGCTTGTGGCAAATACGGAAAAACAGGCCACGCCACAAACAGTGTTGTTGCGGTCAATTATACGACAACAGCAATAACAACAAAAACAGATAAAAGCAGCAACAACCATTCTGACCAATATTTATAATGGTAATGTTGCTGCAATTGGAGCAACAACTGCCACCAGCAGCAGCAGCAGCAACTACAACGACAGCAACAATCTCCCGAGCAAGAAGAAAACCATGTGGACTAAGTAGTCAATCTTCAGGGCTGCTGTTGCTGCTCTTGTTGCTGTGCTCTGCGAACAGCAATGGAGCTGGCGTCAGCTACAGCAGCACCAGCTCGAGCAACCTAAGTGTGACACAGCGCGTGGCAACAAGTAACAGTGGTGGCCTGGTATTGATCGGTTCCAGCAGTGCCACAGGCGGCAGCAGCATCATCAGCAGTGGCAGCAGCAACAGTGGCAACAATGGTGCCAGTGCTGTGAATGCAGCCACTGCTAGCGCTGTGCCCTCATTATCGCTCACTTCGTCAGCGTCAGCTGGTGCATCTTCATCATCGTCTTATGCCACATCAACTAGCAGCAGCAGCAGTAGCAACAGTGGCAACAGTGGCAGCGGTGGCAGTTCATCATCGGCAACGTCGGGCAGCAACCGCAGCAGTCGTCTAACTAGCAGCAGCAGCAGCAGTTCTAGCAGCAGCAACAACATAAATCATGATCAATTACCCGCACAGCTCTCATCGCGAATCATCCACACACGCAACGGCGCCATCTCGGGCGTAATTGTCCAATTAGATGGGCGGCATTTGGATCCGGTTGAGGCGTATCGCGGTATACCCTACGCCTCCCCGCCCATCGGCAATTTGCGTTTTATGCCACCCGTCTCAGCGGCTATGTGGTCGGGCGTCAAAAAGGCGGACAGGTAAGTCACAAAACCCAACCGCTCCAATTTCTACATTTTTAATGCAGCTAAACTAAGTATAAGAGATGTCGATTTGGCCGTTTTCCCAATCGCATTTAGCCCTTTTTTTATTTGATATGATAATTTTTTCTTTATACATGCAAATCCACAAAATGTCTTTTTAGTTTCAGCTTTTTTCATTAAAGATTGGCAACACTGACTGAGGCCACATTGTGGGCTGCTCAAGGCAGTCGCCTGTAGAGAGTCGTTCGCATAAATTTAAAATAACCGGATGTGTGTATATGTGTGTGTGTGTGTGTGAGAGAGTAATGCTTATGACCTGGCGCGCTTTCTTGTTAGTCATACGACCCGTGAGCCGACTTAAATGCAGCGTAACTGAATCAAGCTAGATGAAACGTGGTCCTAGGACCAATATGGAGTGTGGGTATAAATTAAGCTAAATGCAGTATTATATAGCATGTCCGTAAACCAACGAGACCCTTGGAGTTTTTATTTAATGCAACTGTACGAACACTAAAAGATTTTTAGAGAGAAACGAACAGTTATAATCCAGTTTAAGCCATGATTTTAAGGCACCAATAAATATATACACATATATCCCTAAAAGCTGATGTGCTAGACCTAACTTTGTTGAAAAACTTGTACTTCAATTTGTATTAAATTTTAAAAGGCTTACTAATTCTATTTGTGAATCATAAAGCTTGAAGACCCTTTTATGATCTAAGCTAAAACTTTTTATTAAGCTGCTGCAGAATTTTGTAAAATCAAAATTCGTAGCTGCTTAGTATTTGATGAATTCCCAAGTCTAGCTAATTTAATGTTGCCTTGGAGCGTCAACTGACACAAAATTCAACCCCAATGCAAATTGCGCGTTGTCAATTTAAATGCGTTAAATCATTTCTGAGTTACTTGGTGCCACGCGGCCTGTTTGCTTCCCCAAAGCAATGACGAGGGTGCAATTTGAGACGCGCTGTCGCGTGTACCCGAAAATGTACATAAAATGATCAAAATGCCATAACTCAAGGGGCGACCAGCGAGCCACTCGAGAAGGTCGAGTGCAGCCGTTGCCCGGCAATTGTCACCTCAATTAACTTGGCTCATTATTGTCGAGTGCGCTGCCAGAGTCACAGCCAGGAATAAAGTAAAAAGGCCAAAAGCGAATATTCTAATAAAAATAAGCTACAAGACGACTCCTCACACACAGAATTGTAGTTATAATGATAATGCGCAATGGCAAAAAAACGAAAGAGGAAAAAAAGAAGAGGAAGAAGGCCAAAGGTCAGCAGACTCGAAGGGATTCCGCTTGAAATGTTACACAAATTAAATATTTACACAGCCGCCAGCCAGCAGCTGCGACACTCAAATAATAACAACAACAGCAACAATAGGAACAACAGCCGAACAACCGAGCATCTAATTTACAAACGCTCCCAAGTGGCAAATCATTATTCAGAAAGATGCCCAGGACACCGTTGTCCTGTAAGCCGCATTGTTTGCTTTGTAAAAAGGGTGCTGGCAAAAGTTTCTCCTTCTCTCTCCATCGATTCGCATCTTTTTTATATCATGCCCAACAAAGGGTTTTCTTCTTTTTTTTTTGTAAGTTAGAAGGAAAGCTCTTAAAAGGTACAAAATAAGTATCTTCGAAATGGTTTAGGCCAGGTTGTACAACACAAAATCTGTCTCTCTGTTTTACTTAATGTGATTTCCAAGAAATTGTATAATTGTCATAAGTTTCATTAAAATAGATTGCTTGGGCGGAACCTTAAATATTATAAGAAGAAAGTTTGATTCTTTATACAATTTATTTATGTCAGAAAAAATGAATTAAATACATAGATCAATTCGTCAAAACCACTCATACCCGTATTTTTCTGTACACTTTTGTTGTTATATTTTTTGCTTTCTGTTTAATGGTGAAAGCTCAGTGAAAAGCCCAAAATCAACGCTTCACAAATAAATATAATTTTTCAAGTTCTGTTAAGCCAAAATCTGATGAATGATGTTGCCCCTAAAACGAACTGTGTGTGCTCTGTGTCCTTTGTGGCACCTGCTATTACTTCTGAGACTCGAAATTTTCGGCTGACATCATTGCAATTGTCAAGCAATCTCTGTTTGTCTGACTGTCATTCTGTCTGTTTGTCTGTCTCTCTCACTCTCTTGTTCCCTGGGTCTGTCGGTCTGTCAGTTTCACGTCGTCATCTTTAACTGTGGAACGTCTTTATTTATCAAGTCACACTGCTGTGGGCCTGTTGACAGCATTGGACTGGCTGGCAGGCCAATAAACTGTTTGAGTAATGCTTCACAGATTTTTCAGCACGTCAGCGTAATAAAGCTGTTTGCGACCATCAACGGACTAACGAACTCACAAACAGACAGAGATACAGGCGGACAAGCAGAGAGGCAGACATTCACACTCAAGATACCAAAGATCATTAGCCAGCTTTACAGTCAAAAGCGAGAATAGATACTCTTTGTGGCCTTTTGTGGCTCAAACCTATGAAATTTGCGTAGACGGTACTTTAACGCTTATTAGCATTGGTAAAATTGCATACTTGGCATTAATGGCCAAATCTTTTGGGAAGAAAAAATCACAATATTAATTCGATTTTAAGTACGGCAATAAAACTCAAATGGACCACAAATAATAACAGCAGATGTTCATATAGCATAATACCAAACTTCAATAGCAAATTAACTTTTAAGTCTTTATAGTTTTACTCATTCAAGAAACTTAAATTATTTATTTCAAAATCTCTTGTTGAGTTTTGTGCGCTTTGTGTTTTATTATTAAAAGCAGCTCAGATATTATCTGTATAGAATCACAATGCTTGCTCATAATTTCCACTTTTGTCCACGCATATCGCTTATCATTTTCCACAAGTAAACAGTCCTGTAAATCTGAAAGGAAAACAAACATTTTTTGGTTTTCGATGTACAAGGACATTTTCCACGAGAGAAAAATAACATGACACGCATATAAATCACGCGGCCAGAAGCAAACAGGTCAAACAACGAAGCGCCGGACACATTCTAGTATAAACCGCATGCAATTTGGCATTCTGGCAGGCCACATAAGGTGCGTTACACAAAAGGGAAAGGGAGACTGGGAATTGGTCCCGCATAATCTGCATGCGGCAATGAATGGACAGAGGTGGCAAAAGATCATACACGGAATAGAGGAGGGTGAGGCACGCACTTGGCGTAAACAAACGTTAAACTGAACAGCAGCCGGGCAGAAGTCAGCGACAGGCAGAACAGGACGACATACTGGATGGACAGGACAGACAGGACGACAGACAGGCAGGAGAGCTTGGAAAAGCACTCGGAGCATTTGCCTTTGCCTGCGCTGAGCTCAAATACATCAAACAGAGAAGCATAATCTCAGCCAAGCGGAAAAATGCATGCGCCACAGACAAGTTAAGATATTTATAAAGAGGAGAGGGATCACGGGAGTCAGAAGGCAGTGGGAATATTTATATATATATATATATATATACACCGAAAATGATATGCGACATTGCGGCCACGTCAAGCAAAATAGATTAATTTTACCTGTGGGCATCGGGGCAGAAGTCTCGTCTACACAGTCATCGTTGTTGTTTTTGTTGTTGTTGTTGTCTTTGGCTGCCTGCCAGCTACCTGTTCACAAATTAGATTGGCAGCCCAGCCGCCACACCTACCCCTCTCCCGTCCTGTCCCGTCCCGTCGTGTCCTGTCCTTGTCGTTGCTGCTCAACACGCATAAAGCTGTGCCGCCGCAGTCAAATTAAATAAAATCCAATTTAAAATGAATTTTTGCAATTTCATTTACAGCGCAACACAACAACAACAACAACAATTCGAAAAACCAAGCATACCACCTTGGGGCAACAGCAATTTATGCAACAGCACAGCACCACCATCATCAGCCAGGGTGGTGCTACTACCTCTCACTCACGCTCCCACTTACCCCTAGATTTCGACCCGCTTTCATACATAAACACACTTTGCGGAGACTCCCGCGCACACCACACTTGAGTCTCAAATTGGAATTAACGTTTTTAATGATGGGCACAAATTTATTTTCTATGATTTTTTTTTCATTTAAACATCTATTGGAATGGGGCTTAAAATTATGGTATACTTAATTGCTGATAAGCATTAAATATAGTAATGTTTCTCAAGTTTGGCCAACTATCAAAAGTGAAAATATCGACTTAATTAAATTAGGAGGCGATAGAATTCGGTCTTTTAGTTTAGGCTATCTTCATAGTACAGATTTAAACTCTTCTTTGTAACTTTTCATATTATTTCCTTTATCTACCTTTGCGCAGTTCGCTGACAAGCTTCACGCGAAACATGCATTAATGTGCCATTTTATTAGTAAAATCGTTAGCTTAAGTTTTTCCGCAAAGTAGTTTATTCACCATACTTTGTTCTATTATTAAAACGCCAAAGCGTCATGCATAAAACTCTCGCACTTTTTTTGTGATTGTTTTTTTAACATTTTCCTTAGAAGCTTAAGGTAGCCGGGGTAGCAGGAGGTAGAGAGGTAGGAGGGTAGGCAGGATCCAGGCAAAGCAAGCATGCAGCCTGTCGCTGTTAATCCGCTTGTATTTCATAATCCTAGCGCTGAAAGCAAAAGCTTCACGACGTCCAAAGTGCAAAATGGTTGGAAAATTTATTTTTAAACACCAACAACAACTATTATGCTGTGCTGAAGGGTAAAGGGCGTTTAAGTGCAAAGGCAGAGCAGTGGGGAGGGGCAATGGAGGAGTAGAATGAATGTTATGCTGCTTTTGGCGGTGACACGCGTGGCTTGTCAAAGCATCAGTTATGGCAATAGCTTTTGGTGGGTTGCACCTGACGGTGTGTTTTGTTACTCGACTAGCTCAAGGGAACATCAAAAAAGTTTAACCAAGGGAGCTCTTAACCAAAGGCTTGTAAATGGCACATTAACAAATATTAAAAGCATTTTAAATAAACTTTAGTTAAAGGAAACTACTTTCCTTAATAAATTGTATCCATTACCAACTAAACTCTCTCTTTTTAAATATCATCTTTTATCTACCACACCTCAATGAGAAATCTGGTCATAGCTGAACAGTTGTTATCAGGTCGCATCAACCCGCGCATTTATCGATTATAGTAAAAATCTGGAGACGTTCTAGCGCCTAGCGCCAGGACACACCCAGTTTCTAGTTTAATGGCTGACATGACCCCAATTGGACCGCCCACTTTATTAGCTTAATTCCCATTCTCTTGCCCATAGCCAGCTTATCAGCACAGCTCCAAGCTCTGGAGGAGTGGAGTGGGGGGAAAGGTAGTATAGAACACACAAAAGTCACATAAACAAGATCGCTGCCACTTGAAAAGTGAGCACATTTCAGCGACGCTGTGGGCCAGACTGTGAGATTGTGAACGAAAAGGGGAGAAAGAGGAGAAAACGCATTAAAAATTCAAAATGTGGCTTTTACGAGCTGTGGCTGAAGCTGAGAGTTGTTGTACAGTGTTTGGGGGTGGGCCGGCCTGTGTCACCTGATATTCAACGTCAGAGATGTGCTTGGCGAAAAGAACAGCAACTAGCACTCTTAACTTGGTGCCATTAAAACTTTTCACTTTCATTATTTTTTAATATTTTTTTTTTATTGATTGCCAGGGTGTCTCTTTTATTCCAGGGACCGAATACTTTGCAACTTCTTCGTTGGCCATTAACCGACGAACAACGCAAAATGAAGCCGAAAATTAAACTTTTATTATCTGCCTTATTGTTTAACCATAAAATTAATGATTATTATGGCAATCGCCACACGGCCACACCACAAACGTCCATTAAAATTTCCCACGTCAAAGAGAGAGTTGCTGTCTGTCCATCCGAAGGGTTCAAGGGTTCACATTTCGCCATTTGAAGCCATTTCAAATGCATATAATAAAAAATTAAATATACTTCAGTTGTTCAGCAGACCATCGCTTAAAGGCACAAACAAAGCTGGGCAACAAGAAGAGATGTTGTGCAAAAATTAAATAAAATAAATTCCCATTTGGCAATGTCATTAATGTTAATGTTTGTTCATGTATTTGGGTTTACCGTAAATGGCCCTCAACACCAACCCCAACGGCAACCTCAACATAGATGCACATGTTGACCACAACAATAAAATTTTGTAATGTTTCTATTGATTTTCGCTTTATGACATTTGGATGTGACCCAAAAGATGAGCCACTTGATGAGTTGCTCCGACTTTAATGGGTTGCGCAAATAAATCCAAATACTTAAAAATAATTGGTTGTTAGACCCTGTCTAGCATTTCAGTCAACAATATATGCTCATAAGAGTGCTTTGTTAAGAGGACATTCGTTGAGTTATGTGGACATTATTAGTTGTGTTCTATTTTTAAATTCAAATCAAATCACAAACCCCAAAACTGCATTTGCCCCGATTTGAACAAATGTATTTTCACAATTTTTGCGCAATTAGTCTTAAGCCAATAATGCAAAATTTCAAGCTAACAAAGAATGCCATTTGATATTATCCAAAAATATACACAATTCTCGGTCACAATTTTGGTATACAGCAATTTGAATTTAAGCACTTTGCAATGTGCAATTCGTTTTGCACATTGAATGCAAACATAACACACAGCTCGATTGGCTCGTTTGGTTCGTTTGGTTCGTTTGGGGCTGCTTCTTAGTTTGATGGCTGTCACACGGCAGATTAAAAACAAATAATACTATCAAATGGTAGTGAGTTCAAGGCAAGCTACTGTACAGGGGAAGGGCAGGCGAAGCATTTATAGCGCAGGTCGTACCAGTCATAAATAAGCACAAGGGCAAAATGGCAAATGGCAAACGCAAAACGTAAACGTTGATGTTGGCATTTGCATGACATGGCCCAAAAGCAGCAACGAAATGCAGGGAAATGCAACAAATGTGAATACACAGCATTAGAGGGGGGTGTGGGAGAAGAGAGAGAGCAAGCCCTGTGAGTAAAGCAAAATCGAAAACCAATTTAGCTGACTGGATATGGGGGCTTTGACTAAAATGGCCCAAAATAAATTGAAGCGCCAAAAACTTTTGCAAGGGGCTCGAATCAAAAAGTTATTATGGCCCAAAGGCAAAATTGTGACTTGACTTGCAGAGATTACACAATGCTGGCAAATTAATCTGTTTATAACGACTGACAAAGGCCTAGCATAAAAATAAGCCACAAATTTCAAAACCTTTTCAAGAAAACAACCAAAAAACAAAAACACTGAAATTTGAAGTTGAGACTATCAAATACTCTGTACGCATCTTTCAGCCTTGGGCTCGCGGGTCTTAAATGTTTATGTCTTCATTCCATACTTTGTTCAACTTGTGTACAGGGTATACAAAAAAAATAAATAAATAAATAAAATAAACTTTCACAAGCAATCGAAAAACTTGTACGTTTAACCAACAAATTTGACTCAAAAAATCTCCTTCTTTTTTTGGCAGATTTAGTCCAGTCTGTCCACAGCGACTGCCGGACATACACAATGAGACAGCGGCACTGGAGCGCATGCCCAAGGGACGTCTGGAGTATTTGAAGCGATTGCTGCCCTATCTGCAAAATCAATCAGAGGATTGTCTATATCTAAATATTTATGTGCCCATACAAGGTGAGTGCGAGACTTGCGAGCCCCAGAAGGCCACAGTTAAGTATCCTTATACATATATACATATTTTCCTATACTTTTTTTTTTCTTTTTTTTGGGTGCTTGTAAGAGAATCTGTTGCTGTGTCTAAAACCGAGAAAAATGACGCACATGCTTGTCCATTGGAATTTGCCTCTCCCCACTCCCTGCTTAGGCATTTTTTAGTCTTGTTTATTTAGCACTTTGCGAGGCATTTGAATAAATTGGCAAGCGGTAAGCAATGAAAATGGTTTGGGTAACTTGTTTCAATATTTCTTCAGCTTTGCCCCTCAAACACACTAACTGACTTCTTCTTCTTCCATCTAATCCCAAAGGCTAGCGGCGAGCGGCAAGAAAGTCAGAAAAGGGTCAGCTTTGCCCAAAGTTTTGAGTTTCCCATCTACGTTTTCTTGTTGATTTTTTTTTTGCACGTACATTTGCTGCTTGGGTCCTTGCCGTGCTACGCTATCTCCCCCCCGCTCCTTCTCATATTGGGCAAACGGACAAATGTTCCGACATTTTTCAAACGCCAAAGAATTTGCTAAGCTGTTGGGCATGCAAAGAAGGAAAGAAACCAACACAAAGTGGCCAAATTTATGCAAAAACGGATAGTCGATTGTCTGTCTCTCTCTCGCTTTCTCATTTCATCTGAGAATTTCTCCCTCTCTCTGTGTGGACATTTAAACCATTTTCGCGTCTGTCTGCTCATTATTTCCACGACAGTGGTTAAATGAGTGTATTCTTGGAATAAAAGAAATAAAAAAGTAAATGATAGAAGTCATTAAAAAATATGTTTAGGACAAATTAATATTAAATTTATAAAAAAATAATAAAAGCCAAATATTTTTAAAAACATTTTCACCATTTTTCCACAAATTTCAACCATATATATATATATATATGTTTGATTATTTTAATATAAAATATTGTTGATCAATGGACATTGACTTTTTGTAAAATTAATGAGTCTCAAAAATGTTGATTGGGTTTTTGAGCATTTTTGACTGATTTGGGCCATGTCAAGAACCAGCAATCCGTCATAAACAGAACCAATTTGCCGAACAGACAGCAACAAGAATAAAGTAAAATATCTTTGAAAAGTAACTGGATCTATGCATCCTGTTCCTCTATCTCTCTCGATATCTCTCACATTCTCTTTCAACGTCAGTCAATCAAGTGCTGCATCTGGTCAAGAGCGGTTGCAGTGGCCGACGTTCGAAATGGCTGTTAATTACATTTTGATTAAAACGCAGAAGGGAAAACAACAAAATATACAAGAAAAATAATACGTTGGCCCTGATAAAAGCTATCAGCAGCAATCGCGACTAAAACACCTGCCAATCCCACTGAATTGCGAGTGCAAAGGCACTGACTGGGTGATTGGAGTGGAGAGGAGCGGAGATAGACTCAGTTGTCTAAATGAGCATGTTAAGAGTTAGGTTTAATACACATCTCGGTAGCACAGCAAACTGTTTTTGCTTGCTCGCTGACAGACTTCAGCCACAGTGCGTCAGATAGTCCGTCTGTCCGACTGTCCGTCTGTCACTCTAGCAGTTAGTCAGTCAGTCAATCAGGCTGACAGTCAGCTTTACAGAACTTACAAGCGGCTTGATTTTGATGCCTGACAGCCCTTGCAACTGACTACGAAATCAATTACCAGCAATGCTCTTTACCCACGCGTACACTCAAATATAGTGAGCTTCTACCTTATTAAACGGCCAAGTAAAGTGTGGTATTATTTACTGATGTAGTTTTTAATCATTTAATCATTTTAATCAGCCTTAGAACTGAGGGTAGAGAGCAAAAAAAACTCTTAAAGACCTTCTCTCATCGTCATTGTAATAAAACTTCTTTTACTCAAATTCACCTGTTCTTTCGGCAACTTAAAATTTATAATTAAATATTCTTGATGCTACCCATGTTTATCAGAGTTAATTGCGTTCATTTACTTACACTTACTTTAGACAAATTGCCAGCTTAATCGTAAGTACCAAAGACACAAAATGTCAAGTGAAATGATCCGTAATAATACACTGCACAATGATTTCAAAGTAGCAAACCCTTAGCTTTAATGCGGCATGGTTGTAATTCCTGGAAATTTGTCTATTAATGTAATAAAAATTCCAGTCAGACTGAAAAGAAGGAAAGTCAACCAATTACTGACTTGAAACGCCAAACTGAACAAGCCAACATTTTTTAATAATAAAAAAAAGAACGCAGACATAAATATGTATGCTTATCTTATATTTCGTGCAGAAGAGAAGCGTTCAATTAACCAACTTTTACGGCAGGTCAAAAGGAAAAGGTAACGCAAAAAAGTGAAGTTTGTCGGAAAGGACAAAAAGATGATAAAGAAAATGTCGACGCACGATTTGAGTTGAGCATGAAAAATGTATAAGAAGAATACTATGTATATAGCAGAAAATCGTTGAAGTGTGGCAGAAATTTACATTTGTCTGTAATTTGTCTTCGATGGCAGACGTTTATATGCCAACAGCAAACTGCCTAAGCGTTTAGCAGCAAAAAGGGGACAGCTCTACTGCTCGACTGCCTTGAAGTGTCGTCTCGTGCTGAATTGCAGGAATTTATGTGAAATTATGATAAATTGTTCAATGATTGTCAGAGGATGCGAAGCAAGCGAAGGGTTCAGGTTCAAATTGGATTTGTTTTTTCTTATTTTTTCTCTTTCGTTTATTTCTGTTTTTCTTTTTAATGTGCATTTCAAGGATACCCAATAGTGCCCCTGGCGTTGTGCATGGCAACTCAGGGAGAAAATTAAATATGTCTAAGGACAATTACATTATGAAAGGTTATTACCAATGTTCTAAGACAAAGCCACTTGACTGTTGAGCAAATCCAAAGAAAGATGTACTTCTTCCAGTATACGATTTTATGATCGTAAAAAGAGCCCAAAGTAAACCAAAGTAAACATTAGTGAGATGCTACCAAAGGGTCAATGTGAATGACAAGAGGCCATACTTCAGTCTCGTTTTTTTTTTTGGGTTGCTGCCGAGATTATAAATCTTAAAACGGCAGCCAATTTATACATTTTTTGACAGTTTAAGGCCAATCGGCAGCGCAACAAAGCCAAAACACTTAATGAGCCTGAATGGGAGTTACCTTTAGGTAGCGCAATATAAATCATTATTTATTTGGCTGTCATGTCTCAATGAATTGCCAGATAAATTTACAAAAAAAAGAAGAAAGAAAAACGAAAAGGAAAAAAACGTTAGAAAAAACGCTTAGAACCCAACGCTTAATGTCAAAATTAATGAAACTTTTTTTCAGACGACATTTGACTATATATACAGATTATACTATATGCGTTGCCATGCAAAGTTAAGTAACATACATACACACGAAGGGGGGACACACGTGGCAGGTTCTTAATAAATCTCTTGTGCCTTTTATGTAGCATACTTTTCTGGGCAGAGCTCAACTCGAGTTTTTTTCCTTGTTTGACTGCGGTCGGGGGCAGGTTACATGCAGCTAGTTTAATCTACTTGGACATGACAATAAAATTTATATCATCTTTCCTTTTTGCTTTCAGCTTAGTGAAGTCCTTTCTCGCCTCTGTGGCTTTTATTTGCCTTTTGCTTGCGCTTTCTCATCTCATTTTATTTTATTTTCTGGGCCTTTTTTATGTTCTTGTTGTTTGGCTTTGCTTCTTCTTTTTAAATCTTGCGCTTGTTCGCGATGCCAACTCAAAAACCAACAAGAGAGAGAGAGAGAGAAAAAGAAAAAATAAATAAATAAAGCATAATAATAATAAAAAGCAGAAAATGCCACATTAAGCATGATTTGCCGCTTTTGCAAGCCCCAAAAAGTTTACTGGGCACCCAATAACAGGCGCGCTTACGAGAGTCCTTCAGGGGCTCAGCCTGAGGTGGATAGTCCTTCTTCACTCACTTGTAGTTCTCTTTGAGAGTTTCATGGTTTAAGATTTCAAGTTTATCAGCTGTTTGCATTTTTGGTCATATTTTTCGCTTAACTGACTTTTGTCCTAGTCCACAAACACACACACAGAGAGAGAGAGAGAGGGAGAGTGAGAGAGATGGAAATAAATGAGCTGCCATTGTGCGGTATTTTGAAGAGATTAATGTAATGTCATCATTTCTAATCTTCAGCATTTCCATGTGATTAACATCTGTTGGCATCACTTAATAGCGTATTATTCGAAGGCACTTCAGCCAATAGTCGCGCTGACCATTGAGATTTATGCGGCCATGACTTACATACGTGACCTTCGCTTCCTTTGCCCAACAATTGCAATACGCCCCAAAATATATGTGTATATAAAAATGAAAGCAATAATGCAATTTTGTGCTCACACTCCACACACACACACACACATAGGCAGGCCGTACACATATAAATCAATAAGCCAATCAAGTGCTCGCAATCAGTAAACTTTTTTGGCGCGTGCCCACATAAAGAAAACAAATATTCATCATACGCACTGTGCGCCACACTAGTAGCAAACGCATTAAATTGATATATGCCAACAACATGTGCCAAACATATCTTGCTTTAAGACCTCAACATCTTTACGATATTGAGCACAACTGAAGCATAGTAAGCTCTAAGCACTTTATTGTATTTATTGGCATTTGCTGTTCTCGGTATCAAAGACCAGTTCACTGTGAAAAACAAATACAGCGGCTAAGGCTACAGATATGTATCAACACGCTCTTTTTGGTTGTAGCTTAAAGTCAAAAGGAAGTTTTTAAACTGCGTTGCGTACTTCCGAAGTAAGTAAATAGCTTAACTTGAAATCGAACGAGAAATAAGAAACCCAAATCAAACTGGATATTTTTCCGTTATTTCAGCAGGCAGTAAATAGTAGACCTTTATATTAGATTTAAGGAATCAACTTTAAAATATATCAGCAGCAAATCTTTCTCTTCTAATCAAACAGACATTTGAACCTTGCATAGTAATTGAATATATCTCATAAAATAGTTATAATTTCCTCCCGCAACTCAAACCTCGCTCAACTCCAATACATTCGCGAATAAAACCAATAAATATGCAAGCGCCATATTTTATTGCTCAGTTTATGTGATTCAATAAAATCCCAAAGCAGACAAAGTGTCAAACCGCATACAATTTGGTTGTAATGCATTTGTATGTGTGTGTGTGTGTTTGGTTTGGTTTTGGTGTGTGACAGACAACACTCAATACAATATTCCAGAACGCTGACGGAAACGGAAATCGATGCGCAGTCTGCGTGTTGCATTCGGAAATGAAAACGTTAGTCCAAAATCAAAGAAAAAAAATAAAAATGATTTTCAAATAAAAAATATTTAAATAAAAAATTTTTGTAGCACAGCAAGGAAAGAAAAAAATAAGAAATCCGAACTCTTCTTACTTTGCTTGCAAGAGAAAGTTTGAAGTCAGATATTTCAAATGGGCCAAGATTGTTGCAATGTCTCGGTGTGGATGTGAAGTCCTGTTCTTTTACTGCTGTTTGAGTTCATGCTCATTTGCTTGTGCACAGACAATTGGCAAAGAACTGCAAAAGAAAAAAGATGAAGAAAAACGAAGAAATTGTAAAATTACATTTATTACATTCTCGCTTTCTTTTCAACTTTTTTCGCAAAGAAAACTTTTTGGTAGATTAAAGCAAAAGTTGCGAACACAGCAGATATAAAAGTCTTTAAGTATTGCTGGCATTTGTCAAACAGCTCAGAACAACTGTTAAGCAAATTGATTATAAATATTAAATTCCCATCAATGCTGCATTCTGTAAAATATATTTAGATATGCTAATTACATAATAAATATTTAAGTTTACGCTCTGGTCAAAAGTTGTTAATAAATTTTTAAGCAAAAAACAAAACTCAAACTCCTCCCAGCAGCATTCATAAACAGAAAACTTTTTAATTCTGAGCTAATTAAAAAGGCAATTTGAATGCAAACTAAATGAAATGCGCGTCCGAAAAATTTCAACTTAATTAATAAATCGCTAAGCCACGTGCTTGCCGTAGAGTGGGCAAATGTTTTAGTTTGTGGGGGAGAGCTGTCCAAGGAGGGGAGGTGTGTAAGTAGGCGTTGCGCGGAGTTGTGTGTAATTGGAATTGAAATGGTTCCGGAGTTCCGGAAAACGACGCTCCCTTCAAATTTTCTGTTCACAACTATGCGCAGCTAAATGAAAAGATTCCAAAAGTTGGCATTGTTTGGCTTTCTATGGGGGCTGCCTGTGGTTCCTGCGATATCAAATGTTTAGATAATTTCCCATTGTGAAAGATGAAAAAAGAAACATAAATACTAATCTTAAACGAAAATAAATGTTTTTGGAATTCTTTTGGTGCTCCCTAAGCTTACATGCCTTTCAATTTTCGAGAACTCCTCTTTGGGCTACCTGTTTGCATCGTTTTTTAGTGTTGTTCTCCTTTTGTTCGTTACTGATTGTGTTTGCTGCTTGCGATTGCGATTGCATATGCCTAGCAACAGCAAGAATAACAATAACACCAATCCATAAAACTACCGGTAAGTGCTGATGGAAACCCATAAATACTGTATGGGCAAAAAAAAAAAAATAATAATAATAAAAAGGGAAAAACAACTTTTGTCAACTTTGTATAACAAACGAACGAAGCACATGCACACATATTGACTTAAACTGAAAGCGTTTATGTTGATTGTATGTAGCTGTGTGTGTACATGTTGGCGTGTGGCTATGTGGGTGTGTGTGGGAGAATAATAAATCTACAATACATGTATTTGCAAAGCCGCCAACGGCCGCCATGCTAAAAATTCCCGGCTATTGATTTGTAGTTGTGTACTGCTGTGAATGATTTGATTTATCTACAGATCGCATTTTTTTATGAAACAAGGTTTTTTGTCAACGTTTACACATTTTTTAGATATTAAACAAATTTAATTTGGAAATGTCTTTCCACTTGTTTTAGATGAAATCTTATATTCAAAAGGTAATTTAATAAGGAGCTCAAAATAGGCATGACCTTTATGTTTAACTTTTGAAAAGTTTTTTTATTATTATGTAAATTTGAATATTCAATATTTGAAGAGTAAATTGCGTCTTAAAGCGCATGTTTTTTGGTTTTTTGAGTGCTAGCCATGGAATATGTTTCATTTTTGTTTTCCCTCCAGTTTTCAACACAAATACATACTTTGTATCTTGCTTCTACCAGCCCTCACTCACACACACACACAAACTGGCACACGCAATGGCATGCCATAAAATATGCATCAAAAATTTGTCACACTCCAGCAAAATGGTCGAAATGTTCACCTTCTCAATGGCCACTTGACCCAGAAAAGTGTAGTCCACACACACATACATAGAAACATTTACACATGTGTGTGTGTGTGTGTGCTGAAAGGACGAAGCATTGAATTTAAATTGCGCATTAAATGCGAACCAGGAGGCATGTCCTTTTCATCCAATGATGACGCAGCTGTGCCGGCACTTTTCCAAGAAATTGATAAGTCAAAGTTCATAATTGGACGTGACCAAAGAGTCTTAGTAAAATGTTGACATTTCTTCTTCACCTAATTTAATAGCTAAAAAAATGTTTTTTTGCCAACATGCCGAAATGTAGAAACTCCTCCCTTTCCTCCTTCCCCTTTAAGCCGCAATTAAGTGACGAAATAAGAAATGTTTCGCAAATTGAAATGCCAAATGGCGCAAAGCCGCAACAAATGCGAATAGAAAACTAACCGAAAATGGCCAACGTAAATAGCTAGTATTTCGCCATGGCATGCACTTGGACCATTATACCCGCCAATAATAAACCAACTTAGACGCCCGTCGCCCAATCCTTCTTTCAATCTGTGTCTGTGTGCACTTAGCATGTCTCAGTCTAATTATGGGGCGTTACTGACTGCCATTTTGCATGCCAGGTGTGCATTAAGCATACGCTCGATGGCATGAATATCTAAGAAGCAACAAAAAACTAAACACAAGCAAAGGGAAAATAAAGTGAGCAGTTAGGAAGTTATATTTCTCGCTGTAGCCAGCGGAATTGCATAGATTGTTGGCAATTTTTTATACGGAATTCAACTTATTAGCATTTGTGGCAACACGCAGTTTTGTACTAAGGCGCCTAATCTTAGGCCTCTCTGCCAAACAAATCTTTAACAAAGTATATATTTGATTCTTGATAAATGTTCTAAGCCTCTTGGAGTCATATTTCTATCCATCATAATTTTTTTTGTAAGCCAGAAAGTGGTTCGATTTCTAAAACATTTTATATAGATTAAAAATATTTAAGCTTATAAAAGAAAATCATTTGTGTTATTTGATTTGATTACATTCTGCATACAAAAGACCAAAATGTATTAAGCGAAAACATTAAGTTATGTTTTAATCTATCATTTGTGTCAATAAGTTCGCTGTATTCAATAACTGAGTAACATAACTATTCGCAAGTGAACGAACACCAACGCACACTCGTTTGCACACCATTAGCTTCATGTGAATGTGGCACACACACCCCCACATCCTCACACATACACACACATGCACACATACTTAAAGGACAAACAGTGTCATTTATTACCTTCTGTATACTTGGCTGCCAAGCTGCCAGGGAGCTGTATACAATATTTCATTATAAATTACACACGACTTACGTCAATTTGTTTTGGTGGCCGGCAAAAGTGAAGTTGGCAGCAGCAGCAGCAGCAGCAAACCAAAAAAAAATCTGAAAATGAAAGCAGACAGGAATCTCATAAGTAAGCCATAACAGACACACAAACCAGGAAGGGGAAGGAGAGACTTTATTAGACAGCGGCAGCAAAAACGGAAGTGGCCATAATTTACTAACGAAGCCATAACAAAAATGCCCGAGCACCGTGCACAATACGAAGCCCAACATAAAAACTCAGCCAAAAGAAAACAGCGAAAGAAATAGACACAAAGAGGGGGGCTAGTAAATTTATCAATCAAACAAGCGAAAAGAAAGAAAACACTTTCGAATAGTTGTAGCAATAGTTCACAACAACAACACCAACAAAGACAACGAATCTATTGTTAACTTGACGTCCATTAATATTTGACAATTTCCTGTTTTCTGTGAATTGATGATGGGCCGCGTGGCGTATGATTTGATTTTGCCCATTTGCGTATATTACGTATACGTCATCTTAGTTATTGATGAGCTCGGCATGTGCCAGCCATCAATAATAGCAAACAAATACTAAATCTGGCTAAGCCGGACCGCAACTTCAATATATTCCTTGTTCTTAAGATCGATGTTCCTGCCCATAATCGAGATTTTACAGAATACAACCTTTCTTGTCTGTTACATTTACACAGAACAACTTTATAATCCGCTTTTTACATATTTTTTTTAATGTTCGCCGGGAAGTGTATAAAAAAAACTGATATTATGCATACGGCATGTTGGTCTGGGCACATTGTAAGCGCATTTATCGCACGCTCCTTGAAATTGTAACGAATGTAAAACGAAGGGAGAGAGTAGTGTTGTCGGGAGAATGCGAAATTGTGCTCAAAATGTAACTGGAACGCAATTATGTGGCACATTTTGCCGCACATAAACTGTCAGCCCTGATGGATGATGTGGGGTGCGCTCCTCTTTTTTGCCGAGAAGCTGTGAAAAATACAGAAAATGGAACTGGGAAAAACTATTAAGAGTTGGCAAGGTGCTAAAGCACTTGCTTGGTTGCTTCGATTGCAGCCAACACAGAGAAGGAGAGAGCATAATAGTACTATATAGAGTATAGAATGGAGTCTGAAGATGGCAGCCAAGCAACCAATTTCTACTTACACCCAATATTTTTTCTTTTGCTGCAATTTTCTTAAGCAGTTTCACGCCTGAACGCTGACATAATGCTGTTAACCGATAATACGTTGAAATTGAAAAGTGCAGCCGAGGCCACAACATTCAGGACAACGGGTTGGGGTGGGTTGGTAAGCGCGGCAGTTCTTACTTGCTGCCACACAAAATCTCTTACGACAAATTGCATATTTCAATTTGCAACAACATTGCAGCCAGTTGGTGCTGCCTTTCACCCACTTACTGGGTTTCCATTTCTGGTCCAGACACTTTTTTGTTTGTATGCTTTTTCCCCCGCTTTTTTTTATTCCACCAACCATTGAGCTTCTGCTTCTTCTACGTTTTGGCCTGCTTTATGCCAGTTAAGGGTTTTTAGAGTCAGGTGTCTGCCTCATATTGGTTTGCTTAACAAAAAAAAAATATATCTAACACTCACACATATACACCCAGTTCTAAGTGTGTGTACGCAAAATGGTTGCCAGCAGCTTTGCCTTGCGGTAAGTTAAGCCACAGTTAAGCTGATGCATGGGTTAAACTGTAAAATGTATTAAGATTAAGTGGCGTTCAGTGCCAGCTGTATCCCAGTTGCCTTAACGTACTATCAGCAAAAAACTGGAACAGTGTAAAATGTTCCACTTATTTTTTCTGCTGTCCTGAATCTCTTCTTTTTTTCTGTATTTAAACATAACGACTAAAGACGTATGCATTATGTATAAGCAGCGTCTGCTAGCAAAGCTTACCTGACTTTAAGTTGATTACTTTGTTAGCAATTGTGTTCAACTAGCAGAAATGTAATACAGCATGGTGAAATGAGTTCTTATTGTAATAAATGAATTGCAGTTTTACCTTAAATTGGAATAATCTTGCAAAAACGTTATAATTTATTATTGTCAGTTTATACACTCTGTTAAGCTTAAGCTTCTTTATTTTACCTAGTGTTAAATTCCTCTCATTATTTTTTAAGATTTTTCTTCTAACCTTTTCCAAGCGATTAAAGATATAGACATTTATATCTCAATTACTATTCAACGCATCGTTACGCATACAAACATATATGTACATATGCATATATCAAACAAAGGTCGGACTTGGGCACATTTGAGAGGTGCAAATTTACAGACTTTATGATTTTTGGCAATTCTCAGCCAATGGCGAAAAAGCACATTTCATAGCGCCGCCCCCTCTCCATACGTGTATGTGTGTGGGCAATATGTTGAGTACGTGTCTGTTAGTCATCATAATATTTTACATTTTTATGAAGTGCGAGACGCTGAGGGACTGTGCAATAAAAATCGTATATTGTGGGTTATAAAAGTGCAAAAGGAATCAGACACACACACACAGACAGCAGCAGCAAAAACCAGAGCATGGTAAATAATAAGGGAATGAAAAGTTGGCAGCATTTTGCAGCAGTTGCCATTGCCATTGCCATTTGCAGTGCCTTTTAATGTGCCATTCTCTGAGAATGCTCTGTGCCCTTTATTATTATTATTTTCTGCATTTTTTTTTTTAATGATTTATCGGCGTTTAAATGTGGGTTCCTGTTGATGTTGCTGTTGCTTTGACGAGGGGCAAGTGACGCATCGTAAACTTTTTTGTGCGCCTAATTTAATGCAACAATGTTCCTTTTTTTTTATTTTTACCTTACACTTGCTTTAGCAAGCAGTCATTTCCCGCAATCCCTCTTTCTGTCTCTTACAAATATTTCTTATTCAGTTTGTTGTTATCAGCGTGGGAGCAAAATGCGTGTGCTTGAATTGGGTGGGGGGCGTATGGGTGTGTATGCGAATGTGTGTGTGTGTACGTGAATGTAAATTGAGTTTGGCGGCTAAAGTACTTTGTAATTTATGGCCTGCAATGTGCGTAAGGAGTCACGTGATAACTTTATACACACTCTCTCTCTATCACTCTCTTACACTTTCTCGCTTTTGCTCTCTCTCTCTGTCTCTCTTTCGCTGAAACACACTCATTATTCTTTTATGAGTGTGCGTGTGTGTGTGCTGTGTGTTTGTGTGCTGTGTGTTTATTTATGACTGTTTAGCCACATTTTGCATGACGAAATCATAATTTTTAGCTCTCGACTCTCACTAGACAGTGTGTGTGCCACGGCAGCCATTTTGACATTTTGTTTGTTTCCTGCGGTTCTGATAACATATATGTTAAGTACGTGCCATATATTAAGCGTTCGCATGTTCAGCTTATTAACATTATCAGGCTTTGCATTTGTTATTCCGATTACTCGAGATTAGATGGCTCAGTTAGAGCTCACAACGTTTTCGACCTTAGCATAACTAGCAATGCAAAATAAAGTTTTCCATAGAGCAGTAAACGAAAAGTGGAAAACTATTATAAATGCGAACAATGATACTATTCTCGGGGTATGTATCTGTTAATCTAGTTAACAATACTTAACATCAACTTGAAGTTTTGAGCTCACAATGATTTAACCCAAAGTAAGCGGCTTGTGCAAGTCTACAAAAGCAATTTAAACATTACAAACTTTGGCAAATTCGTTGGGATCTCTTGCTCGTCGCCCCCACCACAACATAAACGCATGTTATATATGACATAGGCAAACTTTTGCATTATATTTGTTCAAAAGTTGCAAGTTAACTGTAACTTTCAATGACTTTTTGCATTCAACAGTCCATTTACCTACCAACAGTCACAAATACACAAACATTCACACAGATATAGAATCCAATGCTTACTTGTGCAGATAAGTTAAACACCACGCAACGAACATTTGTTTGCTCTTCCTTTGACCCAAGTAGGTTTAACCAAACTTGAGGGTGTTTTTTTTTTACTTTCAAGTATTTATATAGAAATAATATTTGTAAGTCAACAAGTTGTAAAGCTTTTAGTATTAAATAACATTAAAAGATGTTTTGCAAAAATTCTATTCTTAACAAAAAGTGAAAGTTTTCCAAACTTAAACATTCCTTCAAAGAGAGAGAGTTAAAAACATTGTCAATCCTCTTTTGAAACCCGATCAAAATCGCATCTGTAACCAAATTATTCAATATGTAATGCAAACTTTGACCCGCTGCAAATCGCTGGCAAAGTTTTTCTGGCAAAAAAAACTTCGCAAACATGTTTTTTTCTTTTAATCTCCCAGATCACTTTAGCTCCATTGCCCAATCAGCGAAATTTGTGCGACTAAATAAACGCACTTTAAAAACAAGAGAAAAGAGAAAAAATACCACCGCCAACAAGTTCACAGCAAGTTTTAGACAACGTATAAATCGAACACAGGCGAACGGTTGACTGGAAAAGCATTCAAAAAAAAAGGTACAAACTTAAGCGAAAGTAATAAACTACAAAATTGAAAATGCACTTCGGCATGTCTCCTGTATCCTGGTTAAAAGCTGGAAATTTAGTGCAAAAACTGAAAGAGTAATAAAAATGCTACCGTGTTCGTAACTGTGTCAACGAGCGCGAGAGAAAAAAAATACCCAACAAACTGAAACTGAAATTTTAGCGCACATTTTTCAAGCCAAAAAGCGCTGAAAATGGAGCTCAGTTAACCTTAAATCGAAGACATAAAAAACGCATAGTGGCGAAAACTTGCAATTTATTAAATCGATAAAGGTGAAAAATAAAATTTTATTTTTTTTTTCGGTGTTTTGGGTAGTCAACAAATATGTTGTACCAGCACTTAAAGTCAACCTGTGGCGCTTAAATGAAATATGTTACGGTAGTCCTTAACTATTTAAAAGGTTTCTTTGAGAGAAAAAACAAAGTTATTGAACGGTTTCTATCTTCTTGGAAATAATACGATATCTAACCCAATTGTAATTCAGTAAACTTTAAAGTGAATGCTTTTATCTTTCTTGTCTTTTGATTGTAATTGTAAAGGGTTCAGCCCACATGATGATTCACTGTAGCTGGAAATGTGGCACAAGGCTCACACACAGCAGTCGACACTAAACTTGCTGCGTTACAAAATGAGATTTCGCCCAAATGCCATAAAAAGAAATGAGCTAGCTATATCGAGCTGCCATAGTGGCAGCATCTCACGAAGACGCAAGTAGCACAATGCATTGAGGTTTGAGTACACTTCACGTAGCCAGACTGCGATGACAAAGCAAAAGTTGCGGCAAGGCAAAGCAAGGCAAGGCAAGGCAAGACAATGACTTAAGGATATTGATTTCACCTAGTTTCGGATTGCAGATGCCTCACAGGCAGTCGGCAGCCTTTGACTGAGTTACGCTGTTATTCATTCGTATTTTTCTACTTCTACTTTTACTTTTTCTTTTTTACTATTTTGAATGAATTTGTGTGAGTTAAACAATTGAAAGTTTTCTCTAAATGAAGCAAAAAAGAAAAACTATAAGAAAACTTGTTAAGATACAGAGAATCTCGGTAATTTTAAAGAGTATATTCTTTTGACAATTGCTTGCGGAAAAGAATCTAATCAAGCGTTTGTAAACTTTAATTAAAACTTCTCATTTGTAGAGTATTCGTGTTCAGTTATTTATACCTAGTTTATTTACTAGCCAATGAAATATTAACAAATATTTGTTAGAGCTTCAAAATGGTATTATGCTAGTTTTATTTGCACACTGCATAAATTTTGCCATAGTATGTCTTCGTATTAATTAAAGTTTTCGGGGAATTATAACCACATTAATTTGGTTAAGACCGCAATTGGAATGCGCCTTTTAGGCTTAGTCTTATATTTGAAAGCAGATTGTCACCACAAAATATGATTAAATTTATGCGCGTTGAGCACAACATGAGAGAGCTGTTGACTGCTGGTAAGAGACATGCCCCAAGCGGCATGCTACACACACACACACAAGAAACGAGTGTAAGTTTAGGCAGCTAAAAGTTGAAAGTGTCTACATTTTTGACACTCACTGTTAAGATTTACACCCCCCCAACCCTCCCCCACACACCACCGTCTGCTGCAAAAAAGTGGTAAGGTGGCAAGCTGACAAAACAGGAGAGAGAAATGAGTTGGTGGGGAAGGAGGGGTGGGCAGGCAGCACGCGTGCATGTGAATTAAAACATGTTCAAGTTATTAACAAGCCCCGAAAGTCGCATTAGTTTACAGCTCTTGTCTTCGCATTTGTTATGCCCCCACCCTACCCCCTTCACCCCTTTACCAACAAACTCGTAGGTCGTACATAACATTTGTTTGTATTTATTTGCACAAAATATTTACATTTGCTAAAATTATGCGGCAAAAACGTGGTGCAGGCGTGGGTGGATGGTTGGGTTTTTTTGAGGAAACAGAGGGTCGACCTACTACATATTTAACAAGTTTTTAGGCAACATAGAAGACAGTTGTCGCCGCTTTTATGCGCAACGCAAGCGGTCGGTCGGCAGAGGTGGGTGGGGCAGGAGTAGTAAGTTTTTGTACGTCTGTTGACTTCTCGGTACTGGTGCCATAAAGTTTTCGGGTAAGTAGCACCCTCGGGTGCAGCGACATGCAAACAGTACACAGACGTCGCCATTGCTGTCACATCCGCCATGTTGAAATGCCATCAAAAGTTTTTACTTTGGGTATTCCAGTTAGGGTTTATACTCCTTCTTAGTTGTTGCTTTTTTTTGTTGCGCCTTTTCTCACAAGACAAGTTTTAAATGCTGTTTGCATGTCGCGCGGTTGCCAAGCCTTTTGGCCTCCTCCCTGCGCAATTTGCTGTAATTTCGCGCCTCATTTGTAAAGAGCAGTCAACTATTTATTTAAAAAATAATTTAAATGCCACAATTGCACGTTGCCAGCAATAAAGTTGATTACTGATGTATACAACAAAATTATCACATGTTTAATTTAAAAATATAAAACTATTAAATTTTAAATCTAGACAAATTCCACAATCAAAACTTAATCTAATACCAACACACATACTATGTATCGCGAATAGTTTAAGGTAGTGCGCCAAAAGTTTTAAAGTAATTCCCAAAAATTACAACCTAAAATTTGGAGACTGTCATTTATGTGTAAAGTTTTTGGTATAGCATTGTGATTTTGTGTCTTTAACTCTGAGCTAACTGAACCGTGTGCATGGCTTAAATACAGCCGTTAACTTTACACCTGGCTGAAAACTGAAAACCGAATACTGCCAGCTAAAATGGCTGAATGGCTGAGGCGGCAGCAGTGAATGAAACTCATCGAATTAGCGAGCGTGGTGTGAATTTGACTTTAAGCGGCGAGCAGACTTTAAATAGATATTGACATTGCCGCTGATGCCACGATGGAAGCTGAAGGAAGCGTCGTACTCCACGCTCTAGATTGAGCAAGTTGATGTGGCAAGTTGGGCTTGTGGCATTCATTGTCTGTGAGTCGTGTCATGCCTGACGCTATTTATAAAAGTCAGTGACACAGTAACTTGCTTCTGCCTGCCCTCTGAGCGGACGGAGTATGGTGCTCGTTTTGCCACTTCTAACACAGAAATCTCGTCCACTTTCCCATTCCAACTCGCCCCTCACCATCACTCGCCCACAGAGACACAAATACATAGACGCAACTCTTTTTCCGCTTTGATAAGCTAGCTCTTTTGTTCCAGTATATATACAGTATAAACAAAAAGGAGGAAGAAAAGAAAGAGCAGAAAAAAAGAATACTGTTTTATATATGGCCACGAAGAATTCATGGGTCATATTCCTTTTGTTATCGTTGTTGTTGTGGCTTTTGTTCAGGCTTGCCATGTGGCAAAGCTCTCTGCTGCTGCTGACTCGAATAGATACATACTGCACTCAGATACATGCGATATGGATATGTATCTGCCAAAGATGTTGCTGCACTAGATACATTTATGTCTGTGGCTGTGTCTGTATGTGTGTGTGTATCTATGATGAATGCATTTTGAGTGTAGGTTTTTGTATTTTTAGTTGCATTAAATTTGTAAAAGTGGAGCAGCTACCAAAGCTTGCTCTACAAACGCAAAGCAGACACATTTAAGACATAAAATATTTATTTTTATTGCAGCACATAATTGCTAAACCAACCAAAATCAATTTAATATAAAGGTTTTTACTTTTCCATATCGTTGATAAATTCGTTATACCTTTATTCAATCATCTCTTAATAAGAATCATAGCTACCTTACCCTTTCACACGTGCAATCCTTTCAACAATATAGATATCTGCCAAACTGTAAGACCCACATTTACCAAAACCCTTCTATATACTCTTTATTACTCAATCTGTCTACACTTTTGACAGGGCTGCCCTGCATTGATTTTTGTGTAGAGTTTAGAATGTGCTGAGCTCAGACACGTGGCCAAAAGGGCTCAGGTTTTCAGTCGGCGTTGACTTTCCATATGGCCGACACTCAAAAAGAGTTGTTTTCCCAGTAATTTGCCTATTTTGGGCTTAGACGCTCATTTGTCTTGCGTTTCTCGACAAACAAATCCGTTCCAAGACGACCCTGTTTACCTACTTAGCTATACCCAAAGACACTTGATGGGCTTCGTTTCGTTTGGGTATTTACCCTCTAAGACACTCATGTCACTTTTGATTAATGGCCAAAACGGCTCTTGAATTGAAGCCAATGTCTTTGCAATTGGGCATTTAAATGCAAATTATCGAATTGTGAATACTTGGCAAAAATCAAAGCATGATATTTTAACTCGATAAAAGCCATAAAATGCAGCGACCATTACAAACACTCGTCTGCTCCACAGGCAATCCCAATTATTATACAATTGTTTGTTCTCTGTTTTTTTTTTAGCTTTTTTATATTTTTCTTTTACTCAAAAACAATTGAACTCAAATTTTAATAGCAGTTAACTGCAATTGAATACTCAATTTATAATATGTTTTTCTCTCTTTTCTTTTCTAATTACATTGCAGTTGGTTCCCGCGATTCCACGAACAGCGGCGGTGGCGGCGGCGGCGGCGGCGGCTCCAATTCTGCTGGCAACTCTGGCAGCTCATCTGGGTCGTCGTCTTCCTCTTCGACGAACTCAGGGCCGAGCAAGTATCCGGTGCTTGTGTTTGTGCATGGCGAATCATACGAGTGGAACAGCGGCAATCCATATGATGGCTCTGTGCTGGCCAGCTATGGACAAATATTGGTGGTAACCATAAATTATCGCCTCGGAGTGCTGGGTAAGTGCTCGTTTGTACACTCAAAAGCTAATGCTAATTGATATGCTGTCTGTGCCTCGTTGTCCGACGGTGGTGGCGACCGACCAAACGTTTCCAACGTGTACAATGTCCGATTCAGTTTTAAGCCACTGCAACAACCGTTGCACTTCCGTTCAACAACAACAGCAGCGGTGGCAGCAGCAGGTTCAGCTGCAGCAATGGTGCAAATGTCCCTCCTATAATCTAACTAATTTAGTTTGGGTATTGTGCAAAAAAAAAAACCTATAAACAAGACAGTGGCACGAATAAGGCAACTTGAAAAAATTCCTTTTTGAATATATGTTATATCTTAGTTATTCTTTTTAATATATTTAAAGCATACATTTATAACTAATATAGAAATTATATAATAAGGATTTAAAAGTAATATAAAAGTAAATACTTTTTTTTACACATTATATTTGGTTACTTTATTGATTGTCTACCTAAACAATTTATCAAATATTCTATTTATTTAATCTGCTCGGTATGTCTATCACAAGACTTCCAGCTGAATAGTTCGCGTTGCTTTTTTGAACCACTGTATAAAACTCAACTCAACCAAATTAGTGTGACCTCATTTTGTAGAGCTGCCTGCCTATTCTCTAACACAAACTCATTGCCCCATCCCTGAGGCATGCGACCCACTGCTGTTGCTACTGCTACTGCTGCTGTTGCTGTTGCGGAAACGGAAGTGCTGACATCATGATTTGCACGCGTGACTGTACACATTTTCACAAGTGTTGCGCCCATGTGTCTGACATTTTAAATAGCTGCGAAAAACACGTCGAGCCGCCAGACTCGATTAAATTTTCATGTGCTGGCTGGTATGCTGGCTGGCTGGCATTTGCTGCAGCCAGCCGCAGTTGCAAGCTAAAGCTAATCGATGCGATGCGCAAGACTATGCTGATAAATTATGGTCACAAATATTTTTGCAGGTTTTCTAAATGCCAACACGGATCGGTATTCAAAACTGCCCGCTAATTACGGACTGATGGACATAATTGCGGCCCTGCACTGGCTAAAGGAGAACATTGCGGCCTTTGGCGGGGATGCAAATAGCATTACACTGGCTGGACATGGCACCGGTGCAGCCTGTGTGCATTTTCTCATTTCATCCATGGCCGTGCCCGAAGGTAATTTTCAATTTTAAGAATTCCATTCAAATCAATTACGCAATTTTCATACAAACTCGAAAACTCTTCATATTTTAGGTCTGCTCTTCAATCGCGCCATCCTGATGTCTGGCTCGGGTCTAGCGCCCTGGTCCTTGGTTAGTAATCCCGCCAAGTATGCCGCAATTGTGGCCCATCATGTAAACTGCGCCTCCGACTTGCCGCACGCCCATCTGATGAAGTGCCTGCGTGAAAAGACACTCGAGCAGCTGCTCAGTGTACCCATACGACCACCAGAGTTTGGCTTCGCTTTTGGGCCCAGCATCGATGGTGTTGTCATCGATGGCGGTGACTATGTGCCCCCAGCACCCGGCTCACCTGCTGCCCAGGCTCAGGCACAGGCATCCACAGCTGCTGGCAATGGGTTGGGCGGTGAGGCAGGCATTGCTGCAGCAGGCGGCTGGGGAACGCCAGGTCAATTGGAGAATATCGGTGAGTAAAAACATTGAAAAGCTCTTTGCACAGTTGGAACATTTCGATGCTTTTCCAATGAAAAGTTTGCTGTAAACGAAAATGTTGAGTTATAGTCAATTATAACTTTTAAGATATAGGCAGTTAAGTAAATTATGCATATTAACTGTAATAATTGTAGTTCTTGAAAGCATTAATTTTTTTTCCCCAATTTCTTATTTAAATATGTATTAAAATTCGATGCGTTTTTTGTCATTTCCGTTTTTCTGAACGATGCTGCGTCTGTGGCTGCTGCTGATGTCACACTGACGACGACTTCTACTTGCGAATATGCACACACACACACATTTTCGAACACACACACATGTACAACACGTGCTCACCTGTGTGAACACACGCGTGGTGTTGGTGCTTTTAATTAATGCAGTATTAATGAGAAAAACAGCCATTAACAAGTTGTCAAGGTAAGTTTTTTGCGGCTTGGCTCGGTTCAGCCTGGCCAACGTTGCTTAATTATTTTTGCCTTAACCCACACAAACATACACACACAGGCCCAAATACGCGCTCACACGTCTGCTCAAAAGTATGCAATGTAATTAATTTAAAGTTTCGACTCTGACGACTTTTGCGTGCTGTTCAAAGATTTTATCTCGCAGCGGCGAACACTCAAAATGGCGTCAGCTTAGGCAACGATAAGCTTTGAGCTTACACCACACAGCTGCCATAATGTTGACCATGCACACAACACAAACGGCACAAAAACACAACACTCACACATACACAAACACGCACACAGAACACACAGCATACAACAAACAAAACACAACGCAACACATACGTTAGCTTCGTTATTAATTTATGCACATTAACCACGCAAATGCGCGACTTCGTTTTGCGAAACAATTACAAAAAGCCAGCTCGCGGGGGTGAGTAATGCAGAATTGTGTTGGCTTGTGGGCGTGGCTTATTGTTTTTGGCACCGCCGCTCGGCTCTGCTTGATTTATGCACTTTGTGCTGGGCTATTTTGCATTGTTAATATATATTATTAACAGCTAATTAGCTGCGATTTCATAATTAATGTGTAAATGCGCAATTCGTGCCACTTTGATACAACAGCAACAAATCTAAATAAGTTAGCACTAATACTCGATAAGGCAAACATTTTTAATTATCCAGGGGAAAACTTTTTATCCAAAGAACTGTCAGAATGCAGATTAATTAGTTTGTTTGAAAAGAATTCATTCTGATTCTAAATAAGAAAATGATAGAAGATATAAACACCCAGTTGGCAGCTACTGAAATGCTTTTAAAAACTATACATAACAAATAGTATATACTTCTACTTAAAAAGTATTTTATAGCTGCTGACCTCTCGGTGCAAAGCATTCCATTCCCAGCGCTTTGTAAGCTGTCAGCTCCCAAGAGACTATTAGTCACAAGCTGCGAAAGGAGTATAAATATTGCTTTGTGAGCATTTAAACGCAATTTGCTTTGAGGCAACTGACACGGACACACATACACACACACACACAGAGAGAGAAAGAGAGAGAGAGAGAGAGAGGGATACTAAGAATTGTGGAGATAACTTTAATATAAAGCACACACATGCACATTGGAATGCCAGCTCAATATGTTTCTAAGGAATTCCATTAAAAACATGTGGACAAAGAGCGAAAAACACACAATTTCCCACACATATACTTTTTATATATACTTAATAAGCTAGAGCAAAGAAACAAAACGAAAAACTACTATATCTATGCAAAATAAAATTTTTAAGTGCAACTTGGCAAATATTCGAGTGGTACGCAAAGTAACTAAAAGATAAGTTTCAATTCCTTTTTTCTAGTTGAAAGTGCCTAACATTTTTGACTATCTTTCTCATGAGTTTTCATGTTTATCAAGAGTTTTTGTTTAGCTTGAAGTGCAGTTCAAGTTGAAAATTTCTGTGGTTATTTGTAAATGTTGCTGGTCAAGGCAAAACTTTCTAACTGATGAATTAGTTTTGCCAACTCTTTTGACAACAACATTCTCTAATCAGTTTAATGTCTAAATTATCGCAAACGTCTTTCAAATATCTTACGTCACACTACTTTAAGTTCTAGTTAAGGACTTAACTTAGTTTTGCTTTGCTTTTTTGCTTTTTGGCACATTCATAAGATACAGATACACGTACTTACGCACTTATTGCTCATTTACAGATACGACCTGATGGCTGGTGTGACACGTGCCGAATCCTTTTTCAGCTTCAATTCCGGCGACGTGCAATATGGCATTGAGGCGGATCGTCGCTCCAGAATTTTAAAGGCCTACGTACGCAACACGTACACATTTCATTTGAACGAGATATTCGCCACGATTGTCAATGAATACACGGACTGGGAGCGACCGGTGCAGCATCCAATTAATATCCGGTGAGTAATTGCGTTTGTTCCAACACCGGTGAACCCGTTGTCGTTGTTGTTGCCCCCCATCCCCCTCGTCGTGCCTCACACCGTTCCCTGTTCTGCGGCTGTGATTGGAGCGTGTGGCTCTACCCAAATAAATATTTCGTTCTTAATTAAATGCGAGCTGCTACGGTCTTACCTCCTGAGCTCAACTGCCAGTTGCGGGGTGGCCAGGGGGTAGGATTTCAATTAAAGCGCCTTAAATGAATCTTGATTTCAATCTTATGCCAAGTGAAATGCAAATTTGTTGCCTGTCCCCTGTCCCCCCCTGTCAGACTGTCAGTCCAACCCCATAAGTAATGACCAAAGTTCAATGCACACAAAAATTCAATTCAAATGTTCAATTCAATTTTCTGCCTTTGCGCTGAAAATAAAAACTGCACATGTGCCATCATAAATGATTTGATTTTGATTTTTATCAATATTTATGTTTGCGTCTACGCCAAAGTGCAGCAACAAAAACATTCACTATTTACTATTGATAGAGTTTTTGTATTGAATTTGCATTTACTAGGCATTTTAGATATGCTTTATTTGTTGTGTTGAATTTTTGATGGCATCACGAGTCACGAGTATTCAGTGAATGCATAATTTAATCAGCATACAATTTTTGCTATTTCAATATACATATAATAAAATAGATTTTCTACTATTGCGCCCACGTCGTATACTTAATATGTATTCTCTTTAACCCCACGCTGTCTGCGCGAGCCATGCAAAAGTTTTATCCGATGTGCAAACGTGCGTTAAGTTGCCTGCAATGAAGCAGCAAACGGTTCACGCTTGATCTCTAGCAGGATGCTCAAAACGGTCTAAAAATCGAGGGGGCCGGCCAGAGCGAAGCTGTTTTACAGAGAGTCGTGCGCATATTTCGAATGGATATCCCAGAAAGTCGGCGATAAACACAATCAAAATAAATATTTATTTAGAAAGTAAGGTGGCCTTTTTTAGTATGCACATCGCGTAGCCAGATTAACAAGTTGAATTTTTGATGGCAAATCTATTTTAAACAAGCTTTTACAAACGTGCTTAAATAAAATGAAATATTCAAATGAAGTGCAAACAAAAAAAGTTTGAATTTTAATAAAATATATATTAAAATATAAAGCTAAATACGCAATGTAAATAAATATATATACAACATGATATAAATACTTAATTGGTTCCCTCAAAATATGTAAATTAAACATTTACTGTAAATTGAAATAATTTCCATTGCGCATCAGTTAAAACAAACTTCATTGTTTGTCACAGCCTTGATTAAACATTTCAATAATTTATGTAAAATGATTTATTTGCGCACAAATGACATCCATTAAAGTTAACTTTTCTTTGAATATGCAAAAAACTGATATTGTTTTGTCATGCAATAAATTGTGCCATTGAACTGGGAATTACCATTTAAATATGTATACAAAGCTATTCTCGTTTTCACTTCCACAAGGTTGAGTGAATTTATGAGAGAGACCCTCTTCGGCAGCAACAATGCAACAATAAAAGTTACTGTCATTGACAAAGAAAAATGTTTATATTTTAAATATACACACTTTTATGTGCTAGCACATAAAATAATATAAAACGAAAGGAAAACAGAGAGCGTTGTACTGAACTTTTTGCTGTCGCTGCAGCTCTGCACTGCACTGCAACTGGGCAGATACGTATGCAAATGTGGCAAATGGTTTTTATTCAAATTTTGCGCCAGTGCATTGCAAATGCATAAAGCAAAAAAAATTGAAAAAAATAAAAGGAGCAAGAAAGACAAACTGAGAATGCTTGTGAAAGTCGAAAATAAAACGAAAATGGCAGCAAATCAAACGCAAAAGAATATTTTTCCTAAATAGGCTTAGCAAACGTTGAGCACACTTCAAGACAGATGCTTTGCGGGGCAATCTCAAAGTGAGATTGAGTGAAGGTTGGGAGTAGAGAGAGGAGAGATTCTTGCCCAGTTTGCCCCGTTTGACAGGTAAACAGTTAGGAGTGCAAGGCAAAGTGGCACTAAAAGTGGCTTGTTAGTTGCACACTTGAACACAACTCAATGCCAATGCGGCAAATAGCCGGAAAATTGCACTACAAAAAATTGTTATTTGACTTTAACACTCGTCTCTTTCGCCCTCTGTTTATCTATCTTTCCCTTCCTGGTGGTGTCTGCTATTGCAGCGATGAAACTCTAGAGGCTTTAAGCGATGCACAGGTGGTGGCTCCAGCGGCACAAACTGTGGACTTGCACTCGGCGGATCATCGCAATTCATATTTATATGTTTTTGATTATCAGACGCGTTTCGGTGATTATCCACAGGTGAGTGAAAACGAATTTATGTACATAAATTTTAGAATTTGTGTCTATTTCAAAGCACATTCTGTCTGAACGCAACGCATTGCAAACTTAATTCCATTTATATTTATGCAGCGTCAGGGTTGCATACATGGCGAGGATTTGCCATATATCTTTGGTGCACCACTCGTCGGCGGTTTAAATCATTTCACTCGCAACTATACGAAAACCGAAATCAGTCTATCGGAAGTTGTAATGTTCTACTGGTCCAACTTTGTGCGCTCTGGGTAAGTGCTGATTGGGTTTGTGGTTCTCAGCGACCTCAACTGTGCGAGTGCACCGAATGAACAACACCATAACAACAACAACATACTTCTTCCTTTTCACCCAAACCACCCCATGCAGCAATCCAAATGAACAAATGGAAACGGAACATGGTAGTCGTCAAGAGCGCAGTCGTTACAAGACCATCGAATGGACAGCCTATGAGAGTGTCCATAAGAAATATTTGAATTTTGGTGAGTTAACGTTGCAGTTTTGCGTTTTGCAGTTGGAATTTGTAATATTCATAATCGGCAGTAGATTATACATTATATTCATTAAACAGGAAATATTAAATGAAGTATCTAAAAATGTTAAAAATAAGAATAATTGTTTAAATTTTCCCTGTTCTTTACTTTACACTAAAAAGATATATTATATATTTAGATTTATCAAGTTTTACATGGCAACACTTAACTTTTCTTTTCTTTCAATTAAATATAGATACCAAACCAAAACTAAAGAATCATTATCGTGCACATCGACTGTCGTTTTGGCTTAATCTAATACCCGATCTGCACAAGCCTGGTGGTGATAACGTGCCCGCCTCTCATCATCAGTTGCATGACGATGACGAATTGGACAACAACATTGCCAGCGATGCCTCTGTGAAACCGCTCAATCCATCCTACACCTCAAGGGGAGCCAATGCTGCTGCCATGGGCAACTATACAATCTTTACGAATCAGGTTTTCTCACTGCTGAATCTTAGTTCGCCTTCCTCCTCGCTGCAGCGTAATGGCACACGCTATGGCAATGGCAAGATATATCCAGATGATATGCTCGATGCGGATCATGCAGGCGGTGCGGCGAGTGCCTCGCAGGATAGCGATGGATTTGCTGCTTACTCCACGGCACTGAGTGTAACAATTGCAATTGGCTGCTCGCTACTTATACTCAATGTGCTGATCTTTGCCGGGGTGTACTATCAGCGGGATAAGACGCGTCTCAGTGAGCCGCGAACGCAGCAGAAGTTAAAGCGGCAGGAAAATGGTCAGATGCCCAATAACATATGCGGCGATCTGGAAACGCTGACAATACATGCGAAAAGTGATCCGGCAACGATATTGTCGCATCATCATGCCATGCAGCACCATCAGTTGCCGCCGCCGGAATTTGCAGACATACCGCACCGTGCGCCTCCGCCTCCCAAACACATGAAGTCCTCCATGCAGGATGTGGGACAGGGTGGAGGTGGTGGTGGTGGGGGCATGATGGCACCGCCTCATGCGCTGCAAGTGCTGGGCAATCAGTGCGGCACACTGACCAAAAAGAGTTGCATGAAGCAGACACAAGCATCACAGGCGCAACAGCAGCAACATTCGCCGGCTCAGCAGCAACATGTGGTTACGCATCAGCAACATATGCAGAATCATCATAATCAAAGCATGACCACGGTGTTGACCACGTCGGGCGGGCTCATGCCTGTGCCCACGCCGCCCACAGTGCCAGTAATTGTGGCAACCACAACGCAACAACACTCACAGCAGCAGCAGCAGCAGCAACAACAACAGCCACAGCAGCAACATCCATTGATGGATGAATTGCGTGTGTGACATTAATTGACGGTGCGTTTCAAATGCGATCTATAAGCAAGGATCTCGAAAGCGCACAGTCCCTATAACTGTTTCAAACTGAGTGTCTGAATGCATGTGTCTGTATGTATGTTTAAGTGTGTGTATGCGTGTGTTTGAGTAATTGTGTGTGGGCCTGCCGTTAGGTCAACTATGTCAACTGTGTTAAATTTATTACAGAGTTTGCTTTACTTTTGGCCGCTGTGAATGTTAGGCAACATATATGTTAAACAGTTCATTTGAACAACAACTTTATATTGTACATAAGATAAATGTTAGTTTAGGCATGAATGTTATCAGTTTATAAGATTTACTTAAGCTACTTAACATTTATTATAAATTGCTAAAAAAAATACATTTTAATTATTTTTTAATTAACAGTTCTTACTAGGACCAACTTCCAGAACATTTCGAACATAAAACTTCCTCTTTTCTTTTATGGTTTCCCAAAAACTAAAACGTATAAACGCTACATATAAAACAAAATTTCCAAAAAATAAGAAGTTAAAATTGTATGTACGTTTAATGAAAAAAACCAATATAAATGTTATTCTTCCAAAGACTGAATTCAAATTGTGTATGTGTGTAAATAATACAAATGCCTAGCTCTTAATACAAAAAAGAAAAAATATACATTATAAGCTGTACAACAAAAAGTAATCCACACAACTAATTTTAATTAAAATATACGCAAAATAGTTAACCAACAATTTTTTCGCCGTTTTCAGTTTTGTGGTCAAAATAATTGTTTTAAGATTTAGAGTTGTTTTTGTTGAGCGTATTAACAACCAGCAAAAAAAATCCCCCTTCAAAGCCGCTTTTAAACCTTTTTGTAGCCAAATTCCATAGTAAATACCTTAAACCCTAAAAATCAGAACCTTTGGTAGCAATTAAAAAACTGACAAAAAAAAAACAAATGGTATTGTTAATTGTAAGCCTGCAGCTACTTTGTTATGTGACTAACTAAACTACATAAATATTTATATAGCTACTAACATTAAATGCATATACAACTACTAAATACAACCGAAACGAAAAAAAAACAATTCGCGCATTGGCAAATAAAGACCACACGATACCCTATGTCCAGAACTAAAAAGAAAATAATAGTTCTAAACTTTTAATTATTATTATTTTTTTTTTTTGACGAAATTATTTTATAAATGTATATAATTTTCATAATGCAATTGTCGACTTTTACTCCATTAAGGCTCCTGAATCAGATTGAAAATCTTTGTAATGTAAAAAACATTTGCACTGCCAATTTTCGTATGCTCGTGGATATAGGGTAAACTAATTGTAAAAAATATTCAAAATTCCATAGTTAAAAGTTTAATTAGACGGAAATATAAAAAGCGCGAGAAAAAATAACAAACACAAACCATATAAAATGTTCAGTTTTTATTTTTAAGCATCCAATTCACTAGCAATTGTCGAAAATGTAATTAAAAACGAAAGTGAGAGCGAAAAAAACGCCATCGAGAGAGCTCATTAAAATGAAACAGCGCGAAAATACAACAATTAAATTTGCGTACATGTGAAAAATAAATGTAAATTATATAAAAACATCATAAAAACAAAACAACAATAACAGACAAAACAAAAAAATACAAGTATTTAGAGGCAGTAAAAACAAATGACATAGTAAATGAAATGAATATGTTAAACTTTATAGCTCATGTGTATGCGTATATATAAATATATATAGTTAATTGTAACGATGTAAAACTAGCATAAATATAGCAAAACCAAAATAACAGAAGAATAAAAATACCAAAATATATATATATATATACATGAATATTTATAGTGTGCTGCATAATTGAACAAGAGAGAAAAACAAAAAGGATATATGTAATTAAAACATAAATTAATTCAAATTTATTGCATTAGAAATGTGTACGAGTGAAAAAAAGAAAAAAAAAATGTGCGAAAGAGTTCAGCATTCAAAAAGTCTCAAGAGAAAAAACCAAAAACAAATAGAACAAATTAAACCACAAATAAAAAGAAAAACAAAACCAAAAAAAAACTGTTAAGAACTGTTAAAAAAAAACAGTTTTAAAAACCGACATTTCAGATGGAAACCAAAATTTGAGTACTAATAAAGTTATAAAAATGTCAAACAAAACTTTTTTCATTCCCAAATGGTGAAAAATCTCATTTAAAATTTTCAGCACAAACATGTCTTTAAGGAGTATATGGAGGATAAAGTACAGACAACAAACAAATTGCTGACCCCACAGAAAATACAAAATTCGCATAAGGACCGTAAATAAATGGCCATAACGAGGACTTTAAGCGGCAGTTAAGGCTTTGCCAGATCAATGCGATACGACGAATGCATGTGTGCTTATATAAAACAAATATGGCTGCGCACACACACACTCACACATATTCACAGCTGTTAGCCAAATATGCTGACAGTCTGGCAACTACATAAAAAGAACTGAGAGTCTTATAATGCTCTCATTGATACATAAAAGCAGCGTAAGATAGATAAAAGCAAAAGAACCAAACACACACACACACACTCACAAGAAAAAAACCATTGAAAATAGATTTATTATGCAAATTTGCAAAAGCATAAGTGAATACATCCCAGAAGACTCTCGCTTTACATACCCCGCAATCAATCACAGTACTTAAATAGGGGAGCCAATTTTTTTCTTTCCAAACAACATCATTGAAGTTAGCAAAAAAGTATCTTTCATTGTCAAAGCTATTGTGAAATCTTCATAGATAATATCCAAGTTTCTTATAGGGAGTATTCTATTGTCTATCAGAGTCGATTCTTTGACATTATAACTTGTTTTATAGCCATGCATGGTGCAAGACTTAACTGTTTAATTTGTAAAAACAAAAAGGGAAGGCTTGAAATTTTAAGAGCGGGCGGGGCTTTTATCCAACTCCAAATGTTTGCCTATGCCAAACAGTGTTCGGGGGGTGGTGCTGGCATGATGTTCGTCGTAAAGCTTGCATTATTCACATGCGTAATTGAATAAAAACATTTTGGCTAAATTACTGCCAGAAACGTTAGCTGGAAAGCAGCTAACCATTTTCTTTTTGGCTTAAGATTTGCGTGATTTTTATTAGTTGCGATTTGCAGCCAGGGCAAATCCAATAGACACACTAACACACACAGAGACTCACACATGAACTGGATGTAGATATAGACAGTGAAGGGAAACTAAAAACTTGGCACATAATCCCTTTAAATGTCTACAGAAAGTTTGGGTTGCTGACGGAGGACGGATTTTGATTTCAACAAAAAGTTTCATTTGTTTTTTCTGCTCTCGCTCTGGTAGTTTTTGCATGTGTTGTGTTTTGTTAATATTGCACAGAAGAAGCAGCAGGAGATGGGCGTGGCATGCTGTGAGAGTGGGCGTTGAGCTGCCACATGGTGTGCTTAATTTATTAGCACAAGCTTGAAAATTAAATAATAAAAGCCTTGCAAGTGGCTCTGTGAGAATAGAAATTATCACTTTTAATGTTGCCAAAAAGGTCACGACTTGAAACAGAGTTTAGTAGGGTGGGGAGGGGTTAAATGGGCATAAGGCAGCTAGAGTCTAGCTGGGCGTGGCGCCAAGACAAGGCGTACTCTTAGCTCTAAAAGTTCGTAATTTATGTTGCCAAATCTGTTGGAAATTGCTTTATACGCTAATAAAAGCGTTCGCAAAACAAGCAACTTAATTTAAGGTGAATGAATGCTGAAAGGAATTCAACAAACGCACAGTCCCCGTTCCTCATTTGTTAAGTAAATTATCTAACGTAATCATAGGATACCCTGAGATTGCAGTAAAGACTCGCAACAGCATGCATTTCGTTTTCTTAATATTATTTATTAGTCTAGATATTATATATATATATAACATTAGAAAAACGAAAATGGCTTTTCAATAAAGAATATTTCACTTTTTAGAAAGAGTATTTAAACAAGTTTACAATACTTCCGCTTACATTGTTGTTTTCGAATAAAAATGCAAGTATATCACTCTAAATTCAATGGCAATGACTTTTGTCCAGATAAAAAGTTTTTAGTACATTCCATTTTATTGCACATCAGCAATAATCCAAGCCAAAATTGACTGCAGAGTTTTGCACAAGAAATCCAATTTGCGCCCTAAGAAAAAATAAACCGAATTCACAGAAATTTCATGCAGCAAAAACGTAACCAAAATTTAAAAATTCCACACAATTTGCGCAACTTTGAGCTCTGCTGTAACGGAAAAAAGTAAATGTATAAAGTTTAATGGAACTCATAGCATTGAATCGTAAGCGAAAAAAATTGTAGCAAAAAAAAAAGTAAACTTTCTATACATTATACCACTTTGAACGACAAACTTTATTTCCAGCAATTAGTTTGTATTATTTTTTCAGCACACATTTCGAATAGTTTTTTGTTGTATGCTTATGTGTTTGTATTTGTTGCCAAAGCATTTTTCAACTTTTAAATATTTATATACGTTTTTTCCACTGCCAGGTATACAATTCATCCACAAACTATTCGAGTTCGTGCTCTACGCTGTTTGAATGCCACACAAAAGTTTTATTAGTCGATGACCAATATCTCTGGCTGTGGAAGAAGAAAATACATCCCCAATTCCAAAAACAAACTTATTGCATTGTCTTCTAACTGTTGAAATACTTTTACACACACATGTTACCTAAATGAAGAACACCCACAATTCATTGGGCCACAAATCCAATTGGCAAAACTTTTCAATATGTATTAAATCATATGTACAAACACAACTTTAAGCCTTTTGGTTTTTCAGCATCTTGAAATTTTCAAAACAAATTTGGGGATTTAAGTTGAAGCTTAGTAGAATACCCTGTAAGGTATTGGTAATTAAAGAGGATTGTATTGATCTACGACTTATAATAGTAATTTGGAAATTTAAAATGCCTACACAAACATGTAGCTTAGTTTTGCTAAATACATACTTAACTGTAAGTTTCAAAAACATATAACGTTGAGTTGCGAGCTTTGTGAATTTTGTAATATGCCTCTAATTATTATATATTATATTAATATGAACAGAACATGTGTATACTGGAATGTTTTCTTAGGCATAAAACATGTTTGATTTGTGGTTGAAAACTATTCGCATAGCGTTTTTGAACTTCAGTAAGTTAGATATATTTTCACAGCCGCCGGAAAGAAACAAACTAATCGCTCGTTAAAATAAATATTTTGACAAGAGTGCATCTTTCAGTTAGCACAACGAAAGACCAATAGGTATATTAAACATGGCAAACCAATAACAGAAATACACCACAGGCATGAGAAGTGTGTGCTCATAATCCTAATATGTATATGATGCCAAGATGTCAAGAAAAGCAAATTCCAAATGAAATGAGAAGTACTCATAAGTCTCAGGAATATCGACGATTGCATTTTGAAATGTGTGATTTTCGTTGGGTCATTGATGTAAATTCTAGGGAGAGAGAGAGAGAGGGGCAGAGAGAGAGAGAGAGAGAGAGCTGCATGCAATGGCTGTCAATGACTCTGACTGCCCCGTCAAGTGTCGCATGTCGTGCTATCTAATGTTAAGCTACTTTTCATGTACCATCCAATAATACATTGGCAGCAGTCAGCATTCAACAACCCACCCGTCTTCCCTTTTGCCACATTCACATTGCGCACGAACACACACAGAGCAAAAGCAAAATCAGGCCAAATCCGAAGATGAAACTGAAGGAGCCAGAGCTCATCTTAGTTCTCGTGAGCTTTCAACGACCATTGAACAGCAAACGCAATTATTCATGTTTATGATCCGATGACGTTGTATATAAGCCATAGCAAATCCTTACCTTGGACTGGTTCCCGTTGATTTAATACTTAATAATCAAGCAGTGCATCGATTGACAACGCTCGAAACCAAGCATCTGTGACCGTTGTTAAACCCACTGTTTGGTTTTCAGTAATCGCACTGAAAGGTTTTGAATTAATATCAGCGCTAAAATTCAAACAGCTGTACGCAATCGATGGGCATAAAGCTGACATTTGACGCAAATCGGATTAAAAACCAGTAAGGAAGCTATCTTTGGCATGCTACACTCGAAAAACCTACTTGATTTTTATAGTAAATGTGTTTTCAGATATTGCATTTTATATGGTTGAGAGGTTCGATTTGGCTGATATTGGCGAATAATGTTAGTGCAACAAATAGAAAATCTTCCCCTAAGCTTCAGCTCGATTGCTCGAAAACTGAACTTAGTTTGCTTGCTTCAACGCTTTACATACATATTTCATTACAAAATGAATATACATTTTTTTCAAATGTTTAAACAAGGCAAAGAATTTTGATGCCAGAATCATAAATTTATTATATACAATTGGTTTATCAACATTTCTAGATTGATTTAATAGATTTGTGATTATTTCGAATATCCCAATAAGCTTTACAAGACTCTTGGCATATAGTAGACCACATAAGTAGTAACAATACATATTGAAGCACTTAGGCAACAAACCAAACATCTTAATTAGTAATAAGCCACAAAACGAACACACACAGACGCCCTATATGCACCCAAAATATTATTATGTGTGTGTGTGTGCGCGCTTGGAGCAACATTTGATTATTGGATCGGTTGTAATGGGGGAGAGGAGTTAGGCACAACTTATGAGTATATATTGGGTGGGCATTATGAACATGAAACACGCAAGTAAACCGACAACAAGAAACTTCAATTAGAGCGAAACATTTTAATTAGACCAATAACTGTCTAAAGTGATTGGTGAAACAACTCCTAGGAGAGGTCGATGGTGGTCCGAGGAGAGGTGCTAAAGATTATCTGACCAATTGCAGGCATGCAGCATTACAGTTTACAAGCTGCAAAAGACGTGTAAAACAAAACAGGTGAGAAGGTTGTCAAGGTAAAATAAAGACTAAAAATAAGATTTTGGAATTTTTTCAGCCACTTCAGATATATATTTTATCTTTTCAACGTCATGAATTGTTTCTTATTTTTATTTTCCAGAGCAGCACTATGTCAAGGTAAAGTTAAAAAAAAAAAAACAAATATGAACATGTTTTCCTGCAAAATTTGTATTTATTATTTATTATATTTTACTAATTAAAATAAAATTTATACTTTCAAGTGCAACTCCTTTATTTGAAATTTTATTAAGCTCAACCTTAAAGATTGTCATAGTATCGGACGTTGCCTTCGTTCATTTTTTAAAACAACTTACAAAAACGATTAAGTTACATATTTTTTGCCGGTTTAATGGAAAAAGTTTTGATGCGTAGCAAACGCGGCTAATTTGATTCTCATTATCCCGAAGTAACGACTCAAATGGGTCTATCCAAATCTTGCACCGAGTAATTCAAATACATATATATATATATGTATATGTTTCTGTGTACATACATACATATTATAGTAAGTGTATATATCCAAAGTAAGGTAATGCATATAATTGAATTTTCATACAACTAAAATGCCTACACAGAGCTCCGCGCCAAATGCCTTTGTTACTAGATAAAACAAAGAATACAACGCAAGATGGAGGGTGAGGAGGGCGAAGAGCTCAGCGAAAATAAAGTGAAATTGAAAAAGTTTTATGAGCTTTTCCTTCTTGTATGCAGCAGCATCAGCATCAGCAGCAGCAGAAGCAGCAAAGCGGTATGCGGCGAGCGGCAAGCATTGAAAGAAAAATATTACACAGCCGCCACCGACGCGTGAAGAAGACAAAGGCGTTTGCCCGACGATTTGCCGTTGTTCCAATCCTTGTATATACTTTATGGCTCTTCTTTTTTTTTTTGGGTTGTTGGTGTTAGTGATGGTGCTGCTGGTGTTTCTTTTGTTGCCGCCTTCGCCGACGCCACTAAATTGCCTTCCTGTGCGCCAGAGACCAGCCCAGCCCCATAACTTTATGCAGCAGGTTGCTTAGGTAACAGTTTTATGGAGTTATCCAGCCAAACGTCGCGTCTCGTCCCGTTCCGTCCCTATCGAGAGCTCCACAGCGTCATCAGCGCCTGTAATTGCATAATAATTGCAGCAGCAGAGGCAGCAACTGAATCACTGAAGCTCTTCCTCTGAACAACGGCGTCGCCCGCTCGTTTAAACTAATTTTCCTATAGAACTACTTAAGATGAGTTTGGTAATTAATGGCAGCAGCAATGCACAGCAGCAACTTCCTTTATAAATAATCAAAGAACAGACAAGCCAAGTACATATGTATGTATATTTAATGTAAATAGCATATTATATGTGTAACATTAATCACACTTTACAAAGATTAAATTGACTTTAATAGTACAAATATTAAGTCATAAATGTATACATTTTTAGATATATTCATTTTAAGCTTAAAAGACATCTTTAATATGATATATAGAACAAATATATGTATTAAGAACTCATATGGTCAGTCAAGAAATAAAATAAAAAAAAAATCAACAAAAAACATTAATTCTGTTTGAGAATGTGATTATTATTATTCCCATAGATGAAGATGAAATATGAATTGACATTATAAGCACATAACAATGAGGATTAAAATATCTGGGATTTGGTTGGATTTAAAGCTCGTGTCAGATTCTTGATGCGACAGACAAGAGAAAGACATGAAAGCTGCTTTTAGTGACATTTAACACGCTTAGTTTGCCCTTTGCGTTTTTTGTTGTGTGTGGCTACTTGAGCCAAGCAGCGGTAAGCAGGCAAATAAAGCAATTTCGTGCAGTATTTGCTCAGAAAATACCTTAGAGACACGTTAAAGGAGGAGAGAGAGAGAGCAACAGCAAATGCAGGGCAAATGAAACCGCAGAAAAGCGAGCAACGAGCGCAACTTCCTCGACAAGAAGAAGAACGCTGAGGAGGAGGAGTCGGCAGCGTCGCTCAATACTATCCTGCTACATTGTTGATTGCCAGTTTGACACAGAGTTTGGGACAACAACAACAACAGCAGCAGTAGCAGCTGCTGCTGCTGAGAGGGAAAAGGGCCAACATTTAAGTTGCAGCTTAGCAGCAAAAGGAAGGCTGGGCCCAAAAGGATGTATGCATGCAAAAGGATTTGACACTTTTCGGACAGTTTGTATGCCAGTGGCATAAGAAATGCAGATTTATATATTGCTCCCTAAAATGCATTTGAGTTGTACTTTAGATGTGGGCGGGGCGGGGCGGGAGGAGTGATGCCAAAGAGGGCTATGCCCACTAAAAGCAGATAAAACCAAACAAAACTCTCTCTCACGCTCCTTCTCTGTCTCTTTCGCTTCCGCTAGACTTGCCCAATTTTGTGCCAAGTCAAAAGGACTTGCAGCTTTGTCCCTATACTATACTACTATCCCATTGCCAACCGCCCCCCGCCTGCTGCGCGCTTCGCTTGTGCAAAACTTTAAATTGCAAATGCAACACAATTCTCCTGCCATGCGAGTGGCGAACCGAATTCCAAAGCCAAAAGAATTTACATTTACAAGAAAAATTGCTTTACAATTTTGCGCAAATAATTCTGCTGCATATGACATACACAACAAACACGAAAACCATAAACAAAACTAAAAAAAAAATTCTCATACGGGGACTAAAATAAATTTGCAACTATATTTGACTCTGAAAATTACGCAGAATTTTGCAATTATATTATAAAAACTGAAAATAAAAAAAAAATAAAAGAAATATATAAAATTCTTAAAGAAAGTATTAAAATCAAATTCATACATTATTTTTAAATATTTTATTTGTTGTGGATTTCAACTTGATTTCTTTTTTGCTTGTTTAGTAAATCATGGTGACGCTGACGCTCTTTATTTCGAAATTCCACACGCTGAGCTTTGGACAAGCCATTTGGTACTCTTAGAACGATCGGGTTTTTTAGGCAAGTAATTTGTGGATTGTATGTGGGAACAGGCGGCTCATCATCCCAATCCTCACACGCATCAACGAACGTCACCGTCGACTGCTGCGGTTGCGGGTTCAGCGACGGAGTTTTCTTTGACTTGGTATTGGTGAAGCGTAACTGAGAAGGAACCGACTGGCAATTCTTAAGGTGCCAGTCTTTAGATTGGATCGTATGGGTCATATTGAATGGACACCTGATAACCTGTACGTTGGGATGATTACTTGCACACCTTGTCAGGTGTGCAGACAAACAGCCGATTAGTACGTGATGGGTCTTGTTGTATGGACATATCACACAATTGTCCAAAATTTCTGGTACTATCTTGCTTTTAGTGATTTTTAATGTATTTGACATGACGTATTGTGAGATCAACTGAAAATTGTAATAATTATTAATCAGATTCAGCTGATATGATTTAATATATTCAAACCTCTATTATAAAAGAACACGCAACAAGTTTGTTCAGTTTAATCAACTGCGTTGACCAATAGCAAACACTTCAACTAAAATCTGCAACAAAAAAAAATAAACAAAAAATTTAATTAAAAACTAACACCGTGTTAGAAAACATCAAATATTTGCATTTAAAATTTAGTGTTTTTTGTTTATTTTATATTAAGTTTTTTTTATGTTTTAGCAGTGTTTTAGAAGCCGCTTTAATTGTTTGCAATGTGATTATTATATAATGGAATATATTTATCGCAGTTTTTGCAGCATGGTTACAGTTGAATGAACATTTTGAATACAGTTTAATGGAGGCAAGGAAATAAAGGGGTGGTGTGGGCTGAAATAGTCGTATGGATTTCAATGTTTATCTTTTGCATTTCATTATAATTTGTTTTGTTTGTTTAATGTTAATATAAAACAATCAATTATAATATTTGAGCGCCTACTGCGTAAAGCGTTTTGTGTACTTTGCCTTTTAAATACCAGTTGCGGCATTGTTGTCATTTTTTTTATATATCTTTTTTCCAGCAAACAACCAATGCAATTATTTATTGCGTATTGTTTGATTTATGCTGATGCGGCGGTTACGTATGTATATATTTACATACTTTCTATTGGAATGTAGTTTAAAAAACAGTTTCATCGGACAGTTGGCAAACAAAAACAAAAAAAAAAACAAGTTAAAGTCTTGTCATATGACATGTTTGTGTTGTTTGTTATTTTTTTAATTTTTAACACTTTAGTACAATTTTACTACACATGTGGCGAAAAATATTTGAAATAAATATCTATGCAATAAAACCGAACTAAAGCCATGATTGCTTCCGGATATTATAACATGGATACCATTTCGATAATTGCAAACAACAAAAAAATGTCATTAACTGTTTAACAAAAAAATAAATTCCAATAGATTTTTTTTTCTTTGTACATCAGAGGCAGAGTTGAGAGCTTAGCTTAATGCGTTTGTTTCAATTAACAGTAAAAATGTCAAAGGAATCCATAAAATATCACTATAGCACATTGACCAACATTTGCAACGTTTTTAACCCTTTTTAACAAGGCAATTTTTTCATTATTGGATGACAAGAAACAAAAGAAAAACAGCATCTGGTGACATTTGTATACAAAAAATGTTTCTGCCAGAGTTGTTCATTCAATTGTCTGCCATCTACTATTGGCCAACTTAAAGCACATTTTACAATATTAATGCGAACATCAGGCGACGGCGATGGGCGGCGGACAATTTGTTTTTTGCATAAATTTTAATGCATCGCATGCAAAATATTTATATGCACATATTTACATAACGCCCCATTGCACATTTGACCAGTCCAGTGGTAGCAGCTAGGAGAAGCAAGGGGACGGAGGAAATCTCTTTATTGGCTACGCTTGCCTGGAGCCAGGACCCTGGACCCAGAGAATGGCGTTGGCCAATCCAAAAAGTGCACAATACGCGCGCTATTTATTAAATTATGCCGACATTTTTATCCACAAAATGCTTTGCACGACTATCGAATGAGCTGTTTTAAAAGCAGTTTAAGTTGTTTTTATTGTGTAGCACTTTATTTAACAATTCATATAACATTTTGCGTGGTATTTTATAATTTGAACAATTTCTAACTTATGTTTTTATTTCGTTGATGTTTGCTTAATCTCACTCTTTACTCATTTTACCTATAAGACCTTACAAATAAGTCCTATTGATATAATGATGAGCAAAAAATGTAAATTAAGATATTATATAGTTATATTAATATTTATATTTTGTGAACTTTTGCTTAACCACATTATATACTTATTATACGAAAAAGACATTTAAAATCACTCTTTTTCGCACAACTAGTACAAAACGTAATATAAACATACACTGTTTTTACTTAACCTCAATCTTTACTCATCTTACCAATAAGTCTTTTAAAATTAGTCCTATTCATGTAATGAGTAAAAAACATAAATTAAGTTTATAACTCGTATTTGTTTTTTGTGACCTTTTGCTTAACCACATTAGGTTCTTATTACACGACAAAGACATTCAAAATCAGTCTTTCTCGTGAAACAAGTTCTAAATGTAATATAAACACTCACGCTGACTAAATATTTTTAAAACCATATATTTATACATAAAATATACTCACAAAAACCCTTTTTTATCGATGTATAACTTCACTTCACTTATTGCCAGTAAGTGCCGCACACACATATTCGAAGATTTAACTATGAATCTGCTTGAGATTCCAACTACTTCTTAATTTTTAAGGACATTAAGAAGTAAGTCAGGATCTCAAGCAAGTCCACAGCACTCTATGACATTTATTAATCTGGACTTTGATATAAAACACAAAGAACACAACATTTCTTTAAATAAATTTTAAACAGGCTTTATTCGTGGACAAGACACTCTTGTTTGCTACTATCTAAAGCCACACGCTTTCAATACCCTACCCTACACAGCACGGTCAAAAAATAAAGTGGCCATTATTTAGTGGTTTCGTTTGCTCCACATATATTTTAAGGTAAGGCCATTAAATGGTAATACTCGCACGATTCACGTTGGCAATTTTGTTACGCATTGGGGCTGCCGCTGGCCCCTGTACCATGCCGAAGAGACAAAGGGGTGGGAGGGGGAATGGTTGGACTGCGGTACATATTAAGGCTTATATTTGTGTGTATTTAGTTGTGCGGAAATGCGATGCACACAATTTGTTTGGCTTAAATTATTTATGGGCATTTGTAAATAGGTTTCCACTACGTTTTTGAATACATATGAGTGCATTCATATTATGTGAGGGGATCTAAAAACATTCCCATAGCGCAGAGTCAGTAGCAAAAATATATATTCTAACAACCACTTTTGGACCGTTGTGTGGCAGAGATCTTTGTCTTAATGACTAAACATAATACGAACTACATTCAAATCGCAGGGCAGGGCAGTCCAGGCCAATTCGAGAAGCATTAATAATAAAGTGCTAAGCAATTAAAATTTTCTTTATACTACAACACGCAAACATTAAACTCGCGCGATAGGCAAACACAACTCGTTTTTTATAACAAATTCAACAAAAACAAATAGAAAATTGTATATTTTGTGGTGTGTGTGCCTGTGTGTGTGTGGGTCCTGGGCAAAAATGAAGCAACAAAGCAACATTTGCATAATGAGCCTATTATAATTTCAATTAAATTTTCTGTCTCCTTTCTTCTGTTTACCATTTGTAAGCCTCGCCCCTCATGCATGACTAACCCCACACAATTACAACAAATAGAGGGACCCCTCCAATTTTTTTTTTAGCCCACACGCAATCCTTTTTTTTTGCATATATAAATAGAAAAAGTAACAAAAACTATATTTGTTTGCAAAGAGCAGTTAAAAAAAATCGTAATTTTTGTTTGGTTTAAGGCATTATAATTAACGAATGATGCAATTTCATATTAGTCTATATAACGTATACGTTAAAACATTTCAAAAAATCAATGAATTAAAACTAAACACAAATCCTTCCAATATACACTTATTTTAAAACTATTTGTAACGTTGGTTTGCGCATATTGAAAATGCTGTTACACTTTCCTAAATTTTCCTAAGCCATGGCTGTGATCGAGAAATACGTTGAACCGGAGCTCGAAAGGGGAAAAAGAAAATACGGAAAAAAGGAAATGGTAGCCGTATATTCAAAATCCAATAAATTTCTGCAACACAACCACACACAACAATAACAACAACAATCACAACACTCCAATACCCCAGCAGCAGCCTTACTCAACCAGCCAGCCATCCTCCCAACCACCCACAACAGACCCTTACGCGCGTTGCATGCAGTCAAAAACGAAGGCGCTGTGGCTGCTGCGCGTCGCAAATTTAATGCCAATAAATTTGAATTAGCAGAACGTTGTGTCTGGGTGCTCGGTCACAGGCCAACAACATGTTTGGGCCACGCGCTATTTATGATGGCACACGAACAAGAAGGTATTGCACCAGAGCAGAGCAGAGAGGAGAGATAACGTGGCCAACACTTGTCTTGCAGTGACTGTGCCAGCCAGCCAGCCAGCCAGTACCACCAGCCCCACAGGTCACACCCCACTCATATATAGTTACAGTGTAATGAGAGCAAGCCACTGTGCCGAGCAGGTGTCAAACATCTAAGCCTGTTATTCAGTGCTGTTGTTGTTGCTAATTAGTGTTGTTGGCATATGGTTAAGGGTAACAGAGGACACGGTTAATTACAGTACAAAGCAAAATAAAATAAGTGTGCAACCGAAGAGGATTATTGAAATTAACATTGTGTATAGGCGGCAGAATAACCAACCGGAGCAACTAAAGAGCACGCCAGAGCAACAACTTACTGAATGAACAATGTTTTTATACCCTTAACCGAAAGTCGAGTCAACTCGACTAGACGCTTCTTACTTGTTAATTTTTAATTGTACGTCTCTTCATCTTCGCAACTGTGTAAAACCTAGTCATAAGTCTAGTTACTGAAGGAATTTGAGCTCAGAAGAGCTCAATAGTATTATTTCAAATGTTAAAATATTCTGTGCAGCAACAAAAAATGTAATTTTTTTCTGATTGGCTTTCAGAATGCTGCAATTGTTAAAATGAAAAAAAAAAATAAAAAGAAAAAAGTATAAAAAGGAAAAAAAGCGAAAAACAGAGTTGGACTCTAACAGACAGATGAAATTACCAGGATGAACCTCAGAAGCGAACTTGAAGCATTTCTCGACTGCGATTTGCAAAAGTGTAATGAAAAAATAGAAGTACACAAAAAAAAAAGGACTATACCACTTCAACATGTACTGCTTCTGCTGGCAGTGAAAAGTGAAACGTGACTGACTACGAACAACATAAAATTTTAAATAACCGAGCTGAGACTGTCATTAAATAGGTGATGTAGTATTATAGGAGAGAGTGGGTGGGGGATATAGATCAAAGAGGCGAAGGAAAATTAAGCGTCACAGCTCTAACTGAAATCGCCAGAGACTCATCAATATAAGTAACTTTAGCAGACACATCTAATGACAGCATAAAATGTAAAATGAACTCACAGTTCAAATGCACAACCAACATAAAAGGGGTGGGGAGGGGAGGCGCATTAAGAGGAGAGTGAGTTTTTAGACAGCATTGGGCAAGAAGGACAGTTTATCATTGCGCTCAACAAGCCTAGCGAAGGATGCCGATTCAGCGAGAACGACGAATGACCGTCAGCAGCAACAGAAGCATCAGCATCAGTAGCAGCAAAGGACGAAGGACTGCTCTCTTTCACTTTCTCATTGGTCCTTGTCTGCTTCATTTATAACCACCAACGAGACGGGGCAAGGACCACAACGATGGCGCTCAAATGCACGACCTCAAAACTGTTTGGGTTTTACTTCTTCTTTCTTGCATTTTGCACTTCACACTGACCTCGTTCCAAACACAACCCAGCCCAGTCATACCCCCTGCCTCCCCCACAACACAGCAACAACTCGACAGCTGTCATCATGAACAACGAACAAAGCAAAGGCAGAGAGAACGTCCTGGGAGAAGCGGTGGTTTGAGGTTAAGCTAACCGAAAATAGCAGTTCACTTCACAGAAGTCCACAGAAAGTAAAAGTTTGTCAGTCAATTTTGTGTTTGACATTTTGTCACGCCCACAAGTGCCTTGGAAACCTAAGCCCTCTCCCCTCTCGTCTTCCCCTTATATAGTTCACTGATAAAATTTGACGCTAAATGTGCGAATAAGTGATGCATTAATGGCAAATTCAATTACACTACAAACTAAGTACAAAAAACTATGTTAAAGTTTTTTACCACAAATTAATTTTGCAGTTTTGGTTAAGGATATTATACAAATTTTACATTTGCTTTTATGTATAGTTAGATATTGGTATGTTCAAACTAATTTAATATAAAATTAAAGACAATTTGCCAGCTTTTAAGCTTTCCCGCATAGTTAGATGGTTATGGTTACAAATGATTTTTTGTCTATGCGAACTTCAGCTTTGAAATTAGTTACACAGTTTTTACAACGATTCCGTTTCAAATTGGAAATTACAATTCTTCCCCTTCCCCTTCCCCATAAATGATTGACAAATATATCAACCTGAAAGATGCTGAAAAGATATTTTCAATTAAATTTAAATTAAAATACTTTTAATAGTAAATATCTTTTAATTGTATAGCAGAGTTTTTCTCTCCAATCGGATAGTTAGAGATATTTAACTGAAAAAGTTAAAAATGCAATCAGTTAGTTACAAAAAAAGTAAAAGGTTATTAATCAAAGTACAATCAAAATACAAAAAATACTTTCTTTGTGAAGCGCGAATCTACAAACCATGGTATTGCCACACATATACGAAATATAGTCACAATTCAATCGTCAGTCAGTCAATCAGTCAGTTAGTCAGTGAGTGAGACCGAGGCGTCGTAACAAAGCGTGAAATTTCAATTTGCCATATTAATAAACCCGAAGCATGGAGCTGAAAAACAGACAACAGTCAAACAGACGCCGCCCCCACACAGACTAACTAACAGAGCAGCCAGCATATAAATAAAGGAAGGCGCGCTCTTGTGATCTGTGTGGTAGCGCGGTGGTTGTGGTGCTGGTATCTCCTAGGAGCAGGCAGGCACCCGAGCAGGCAGGCAGGCAGTAGCATAACGGCCACAAGACAGCATTGGACTGCATTTCACAACAGCCACAAGAAACTCACACATAGCAGTTACGAGGAAACGAGGCGTACGTTGTATTCCCAATGCCACGCCCACAAATGAAACAACATTGCAAAAGCGAGTTGAAGTGGTACGGTTGGGTACGGTGGGTTGATTGGGCTGGTTGAATGGTGAAGGTGGAGGAGGAGGTGGCTGCTTGGTTGCGGCAACAACACTTCCGTTTCCGCTTGCTTGCGCTGATTGTTTTATATCCTGTCAGAAGAGACTCGCACTCGCTGCTGCATTTTGCCGAAATTCACAAACTTGTTTTGCGCTTTCTTGTCCAACCGCGCTCTCTGACTGACTATTTCACTTGTCTAAGGAGGTTGTTCCCGCCGCTTGCCCTAGGCAAAGGATACCCACTTGCAGTTGGTCCGTGGCTTTCACATTGTTGCGCCATTTTAATGCGCTGCTTACCTTCACTGTCCCTTCTCGTCTTGCCTTGTCAGTGTCTCTATGCATATTTAATCAAAGTGAATGGGCAAATGCCACAGACGACACTCCGAACGATGCGGCCATTTAGTTGCTGCATCCTATTGCATGTTGTCCCAAATACCATGTGTTGTTAGTGATGTGAAATATATATAGTATAGCAATTTAAAATGGTAAACTTGACTTAATTTTGGAAAGTTATCATATTAAGAGTGTTCCCGCCGTATTACTATTTATTTAAGTATAACAATTCTTGTATGGTTACTTAATTAAAATTCGCATTATATTTTACGATGAAATTCCAAGAATTTTAGAAACACAACCCTCTATAAAAGTGTTTGTGTGTGTGTGCGAGATACCCAGAGCCGCGTTGTAGCGTATAATTTTCCCGACAGATCAAAAAACGTTTCAGTTAATAAGAAGACCAGTCCATTATTTGCCAATTGACGAACAACGGCGTCGCGGCAACTCCCACAACAAAGTTAATTTATGTATTTTACTTTTGCTTTTTGTGAATTTATTTAAAAACCAGAAAGAAAAAAATCCCTCATCCGCGCTCAAGTTTCGTACTCTTTTCAATTTCCTTTTGGGCTTCATTTTTGGCCTTTGTCTTGGTCAAGTTTTGAAGACCGGCAACCGTTTTCGGTTTTCCAGCTTTTTGCCCTGCCTTTTTGGCCTTTGCTGTTTAATAATTACTCATTTACTTTTTAACCAAATTATTTTTTGTAAAATATGACAAAAGCAAGAGTTTCTCCTGCCCGCCCCTTACCTTCGCCCTATATTAAACAATGGCCAGCCACTGACCAAAAATAAGAAAAAGAAAATCAAAATAAAGAATTGTAATAAAATTTGGCCTTTTGGGGTCTGGGCTAATAGGCTTTTGGGGGTAGAAGACTGCCATTGTTAAAGGGTCTCGTCGTTAGCTGTTTAATTATAAACGGGATTCAATTTAATAAGTAAGTAAAACACGAATGAACAGCTTTCTTAGGGAACACAAAGATTATATACCCACAAAACACTTATTAAACCCGCCGTTGAGGTATAAATACAATTTTTTAGAATGATGTCCTCAATGATGATTTAAATTAAATTTCTTTTTGTGAAAATGTCGATATTTAATTTTATAAATATTGTAATTACTAATTTGAATTTCTTTTTCAAGCAAATATGCACTTAAATAAATGAAATAATAATGTTGACATTTTCTTTACTCAAAATAACTTCAAACATTTCCCAGAATAATGAAAGCAGTAACAAATTGAACTGGTTTAAAATTCTAAAGATATTCAAGGAACAATCGGCCGACCACCCGCCCTAAGCAAGCACCAAGTAAATCAATGTTCAATTCAAGTTTTTGTTGCTGCTGCTGCCTGCTGCTGTCCCTTAAAACTTGGTCCCTCTGGCGCACGCAACAAAAGCCGCATAACGCTGTGAACGCAAAGAAATTTGTCTGCAAATTCAGAATCCAAATAGTTTTGTACAACACAAAAAATGAAATCCAAGCTAAAATTCATATGGGACATTCCATTGGGTGCAATAAAAAGAAGAAAAGGGAACTTTTTGTGCTGTACCCAAATTATTTTTATGGACTGCAGTCATTTTAGGGATAGTGAGACTTAGCTGGACGACTTTGGACACTGATTTTTATAGCCCAACAGTTATGACTGCTGCTGCTGCTGCTGATGATGCTTAGAACTAGGCAGCAAGTTTAGCTACTTTTATGTTAACCCCTTGACATTCTGTTTACTAAGCAGCTTGCAGTGTCAAATTTGAGGAGCGATGAGCTTAAAGTGAGATTAGATTGCCGCCTAACATTGAAAGCAGAAAGCAGCAAGCAGCAAAAGACGAGAGATGTACTCACGACGCTCCCTAGCTCACTCGCTTCCTCTGCCGACGCGTCGTTATATTGTACATAATTTAATAAGCCTTTTGGGACTCCAGTTTAGCAGCATGTAACCAATGGGGGCCTGGCTGACTGGCAGACTGGCAGACTGGCAGGCAGGCTTAAGCCTATAATTTACAAGGTTTCGGCTCACTTTGACTTGCCAGCCTAATTTACATTTCTTTGTCCCCGCCGATCGTTCTCATCGTTCCGCCCTTCGGTTTTCGCTACTTGAAATTAAAGTGCGCGCAAGTGTAATTAAGTACTTGAGCAATACGCAAAATCCGTAAGAGCACGATGAGGGGATGAGGCGCGGCACAGCAGCAGCAAGAAAAGGACTTTGGCAAACATTAACCGAAAATGCTTATTGCCATTTCTCACCAGGCCAGTCGACTGTAAATGGGTTAAACTCTAGGGGATTTATGACAATTTTTAATTAACAGCAGCCGTTGCCCTCTACCAGAATAGAAAGCACACATATTTTTCTACTGTAAAATTAAACTAAGTATAATTTTTTTTAATTCTTTTGATAGCTCATCAAAATTTCATTTGTTATTGCTAACAATTTTGTGACATTTTCATCAAACTTGCTTTCATTTGCCAGCAAAAAGTTGCGCAATTTCAATCAACATTGTTTGCATATTTGGCTTTTTTTATTTCTTTCAAAAATTTTTATTTTTTTTTTTTTTGGTTATGTTGGCAGCCAGTGCAAAGTTTTATTGGTTATGGGGAGGCACACAACACACACACACAGACAGACAGATTTTTTGCATTGATTGCAAATTGTTGTAAAACTGAAAGGCGAGCAAGAGAGCAGGTGAAGTTGAACAAGTTAACAGCCATCAACAATCAGCCATAATTGATAAATGCAAAAAGTTCGGCACAGAGAATTGAAAACCAAAACCAAAAAATTTCAAACGGCATTGCCTGCATACATATTTTTGTGGTTGTTGCTTTTGTCTGGCATGCTAGCAATGTCAGCTAAGGGCCATGTAGGTGCGAGGGAGACGAAGGTATGATCGCCAGCAAATGCGTTTGTGTTGGCAATGCCGCACTGCAAATTTGCGCATAAAATATTTCATCAAGCCACATACATATATATAATAAATTTTATTATATTTATTATTATGCTTAATACATATTTTATGCATTTAATTTTTGTTTAACATATACGCATTTGCGCAAATAAAAATTTCATTCAACACTAATACAAGCACACCGTCGAGCGTCTGCGCGCAATTCTTGGAAAACGAGAGACGCCGCCAAGAAGTGGTGACGCTTTACTCCGTACTCGTATTATTTTTTTACTGAAAGAGATATTTTCACTCATATTCACTCAAAGTGTACTTTAAAAATTTATTATTAAATTTCACACGATTCACTTACCAAATCTTATGCACAAACTTATATTTTACAATTGATATTTTTCAGCTAGTTATAGAGCAATTTTTTTTAACTTTATGTATTTTATTTACTCAAAGTGTATTTTAACGATTAATTATTTAATTAACATGGTTTACTTACCAAACTTTATGCACAAACTTATATTTCGCAATTTATGTCTTTTAGCTAGTGATTGAGCGACTTTCGCACGTAAAATGAAATTTCAGACCGGTTGCGTCATAAGCACAACTTTACAGAGTTGTATTTTTGATATAATAGCCCAGCTATTAATGCTTCAATCCACTCACGCAGGAGACAATAAGCCGATAGTCTCAAATATTGTTCCATTTTCAGGTATCATAAAAAATGAGCTTCAATTACGTTCGATCACAACATAAAAGAATAGAGAAAGTTAAATTAAATAATTATATAATTAAATGAATTTTTAATTTATAAAATGATTTAAATTCAGTTAAATATGTCATTGCACAATTACGGACGGCTTATAATTTTTGTTAAATTATATAAGTGGTTCTCGGCTTATTTGAATATTGATTAAGTTATTGTGAGATCTCTTTGCAAAATATTTCGAGCTACCAATTATTTCGACTAAAATAAAATATTTAATATTATTTAGTTTATTTTGTATTAATGCACTTATTACGTTAGTAAAAATGTAAACTGTCTGTGTCAGACTTGGTAACAAAAATCTAGTTATTACCAAAACTGATTTGACACTAAAATGCAACTCGTAGGTAATTTGGCATAGGGTAATTTGGCAAGGGTATTTTCTCATATGATGAGAATGACTCGGCCTATTTTCGTATCCACAATGTTAGATTTACTGGTAGAACGGCGCCCAGTGCCCAATAAATCTAATAGACTGGTGAAGGGAAAGGAAGAACGAAAGAAATTAAGATCGTATATTCATTTGTTTCGCGATAAGCACGAAAGACATTCCACGTTCAATGTACAAATTCGCAGGTAACAACAAGTCATGCTGATATTTAAAAAAAAATATAATGCTTAAACTAAGATATTTCTGCAGAGCAACCAAATACTCAAATTAAAATAATTTTATAGCTCTGGTAACGTAGCATAGCGTGTACTCAAAAAACGAAAGCCCGAAAGACATTCCAGGTTCAATGTGCAAATTTTTAATCAAGAATATAATAGTCATGATGATTTTTTAAACCAAGATTATGACAGTCATGATGATTTTTAAAAAACAACCATTGTATTGATAGGCTCTTAATGTATTTTCTATTGTCTACTCACTTGTTTCAGATAGTCTTACTATATATTCAGAACAACAAAATACTTCAATTTAATTTAGGTATTACCAAAACCGATTTCGTAAAACTGTAAAAAGAATTTTGTCATATCGATTTACTTAAAAATATAACAATTGGTACATATACTATTGGAATCGAATTCGACTAAAGATTACGCTCAGATTCCCTAACAACCGGTAGACAGGTGGTACTGCCACACTTTATGACCGTAAGGCCTATAAGACAGGTGGTGGGAGAGGGTAAGGTAGAGATAGTTAGATCATAGATTAATATTTGTCTCGCGATAAGCGCGAAAGCCCAAAGATATTCCACGTTCAATGTGCAAATAAATAAATAAACTCAAGAATATGACAGTCATGATGACTTTTAAAAAACATCAAGCTGTTGCCATTGTTTTGATTCCCTCTCAATGTATTTTCTGTTAACTAGTCAAGGGCTTACAGTAAGATATTCTTGCTAATTACTCAGTGCTATCAATAATTTCAATTAAAACAATTTTAAAATAAATATATTTAAAATTAAGTAGTTTATTTTGTATAAATTGGTGAGAATAACCTAGGTATTACCGAAACGGATTTGGTGACACAGTAAAAAGAATATATATAATGGCTACATATGTATATATATATATATATATATATATATATATATGTATTATTGGAATTTAATTCGAAGTTTAGTAGAGATCATCCCTCTCGTAAAATGTGTCCCAGACGGCAAGAGTTGTGGCCTCGGGCAATGGCATCATTTGCAAATAATCGCTAATGTTGTAACAATTGTGCTCTCCATTCGGCCTCTTCTCTACGGGCATCCACTTGGCAATCTTTGTGCACTGAGTGTTGGGATCACCGCAGGCAGCAAATGTTGTCCACATGCTTATCATTCTTTCAATGGTACGATATTCCATCGAAGATCTGCTTAGTTTCGTTGCGAGTATATTGTAAAAAAGGTAGGATAACTCGTCAGCATGCGATACACCACGCACTCCATCTCCACAGACGAGCCAACGGAACTGATTAAAATGTGGCGAATCAAAGTCGAAGCGATAGAGGTAGGTGTTTGCATTATTAGCATAGGTCAAGCGTGCCATGACCGTGCGATGAACATCATGCCAGACTTGCCGATGGGAGAATATATACATTGCCTCAAATATATTCATCTCCCGACGCTGCTCATCTCCAAAGTAGGCCTTCTTAAGACGCCGCACCAGTAGCTCCATTTTCTCCGGAGTGCTCACTTCGCTAATCTCGAGCGGTATTATGTTATCGAAGTGAGTCACGACCCATCCTTGGTCCTTGGTTACTATCTGATAGGAGAAGAGGCCCTCAAAGGAATTGCCACCCAGAATGATCGGAATGCTGTTGCCCCAAGCATTAGCTAGCATCTCCTTGTGCGGCTTCGGAACCACACAGTGTTCACTCTCATACGGCTCAACGACGGGTCCAAATGCAAAGAGAAAGAAATCGCGTATCTCGTCCAGTGTAACAATGTCCTGATCGCTTGAAGCTATTTGCCTTGCAGAAGTCTTGCTCAGGAACTGCAACACATTCGCTTCCACTTCAGCTCCCTTGTAACCCATTTGTTTAGCAAGACGATACGCCCAATTCCGATCCGGCGTAGCTGCCCAGGCGGATAACGCACAGCCCGACTGTAATATGGCCTTATGGAAGAGTCCACGCGTCTGCTCTGTAGTCATCATAATGTGCGTGGAAGCAGCACCCGCACTCTCACCCATCAATGTTATGTTATTGGGATCACCATTGAAGCTGGCAATGTTTTGACTGATCCAACGCAGTGCTTGCACCTGATCCTTGAGGCCAGCATTGCCGGGAATATCTAGTTTCGGATCCTGCAGACTAAGGAAACCTATAAAAACATAAAATAGATAACAACTTAGAAAGTTAAAGTGTATCACAGAGCTTACCAAGCGCTCCCAGTCTGTAGGTGACGGTCACTAGCACTACCGGCTGCTTCATAAAGTAATCCGGACTGTAGATATCGCGAGAGGCTTCACCTTTCTGAAAACCACCGCCATAGAGCCACACCATGACAGGCAGTGGCTTATCCGTTTGCGTTTTTTTTACATACACGTTCAGATAAAGACAATCCTCAGAGCCCTCAACTATACCCGTCACCATATTGCGCTGCAGTGGTTTATCCTTGTACGTGGTACAGTTGCGTACACCATCCCAAGTCTCCGGTGGCTGTGGGGCACGGAAACGCAGCTCACCCACTGGTGGTTTGGCATAAGGTATGCCCTCATACGCATAGTAAGACTCCTCATCGTAAACGGTTTTACGCTTTAATCCACGCACTCGGCCGAATTTCGTATCCACAACGTTAGTTTGACTAGTAGACAGGCGGTACTGCTGCACCTTATGACCGACGAACCTATAAGTAGTAAATAAAGATTATGAGTAAGATCGTAGATTAATATTTGTCTAGCGATAACCGCAAAAGCCCGAAGGAGATACCACGTTCAATGTGCAAATTCGCAGTCAAAAATACAATTTAAAAAAACATTCAGCTGTTGTCATTGTTTTGACTGGCTCGCAATGTATTTTTGGTTGTCTACTCACCTGGCGCCCATCTGCAGCAGTTTTGGGAATCCAACATGCACCTCCATTCTTATTTTCAATTGTATTTGTATGCGTTTGTAGTATGCTGATCGTATGTAGATCAGTACTTAAGGCTTTGTAAATAAACTTTTTGCAATTATTGTTTTTTTTTGCTCAGCTTGATCCAATTCTGTTGACGGTCGCCAACAAATTAATAGATTTTTTACATAGCCGGTAAATTTAAACAGAGCCGAGCAATAATTGTATATGTGCTTATCTGTTTATAAACATACCATATTTATGTTTATATGTGCATCCAATATACGCCTGAACGTCTCTGAACTCAAAATAATCTCGCTCAGTCTCAATATCAATGTGTTCAATCGGTCTGCTGTAATAAAAATAGAATGGATCGCGCGAAGCTCTAGCATTGGTTCCCTATCTTCCAATAACAGCGACCAGCTGACTTAACAGCTGTTACATTTGTATATATGTAGTGTGATATGTGTGTTTTGTTTTGATTAGCAGACTGTGGTAGAATGACACCTGCTTTCTGATATCTAATCCGTTTTTTAGTGTTAGGGCAACGAGTAGGTATATATATATTATACCTACTGATTGGTTATTATGTAATTAATAATAAGTGTTATACAACTGCTAAATTAAAATGGTTTTATATATATTTTTTATTTACCTGCACTTAAATGCACTTTGAAACTATTATCTACCAGTTTTAGAATTAATTTAAGTGCACTAAAATTTGCCAGGGCTATCTCAATGGAAATAAATAAACTTAAGTATATGTTGTGCATATACTCAGAAACTTTAAGCTACATGTAGTTATGCGCTATAATTTAAAGTTATAAGAAAATAAAGATTTAAGATTAAGCGTAAAATAATTTAATAATATAATATGATTTGCTGCAGCCCTCGTATTTACTGATATAAATAAACGTTTGCAGTCGCGTTGAGCACAGACGCAGACAGTACTTCGAGTGCAGTGCTGATAAAAGGCGGAAAAATTTGCTTCTGTGTCTGTCAACCCGTTTAGCATTATAGGTGCTTACAATTAGCTGTAAACAAAGCAGCTAATTGAAAAACATCAGCTGTCGATATTTTTAGTTGTATTTTTCTTTTTGACTCTGATCTACTTCTCGGATTTTGTTTTGTGTTTTACCGCGCGACTATACAATACCGCTATCAATGTTTATTAGATAACACTAGATAAACACATTCAATCGCATCGTTCAATCGCTTATTACACAGTTGAATATGGCGAGGTGAGTAACGGCCTTAATTGACTCTTCAAATGTCAAGACCTGAAATCGGTTACTTGCTATTATTTCATATACAGCAATACTAGTAACACCCTAGTCACGACACAAAGTGGCCCTATCTCCGGCAAACGTTGTACGAGCATCTATAATGATGATTACTTTAGTTTCGAGCGCATTCCTTATGCAAAACCACCGCTTGACGGATTGCGATTCAAAGCACCCGAACCTGTGAAACCCTGGAAATCACCGCTGCTTTGTCGGGAAAAGGGCGAGAAACCGCTACAGTTCAATCAATACACACAGCAACTAGAGGGCGTGGAGAATTGCCTATACCTGAATGTATATGTTAAATCGGTGGGTCAATCTGCATAATAAATTGCTTTGTAAATAGCAATTCTCTTCCAACTATATTTATATTTGCAATTGAAAATTGTATAGGTTCAAAGAATAATCTGTATGCATTTTTCAGTTCCAAACGGAGAAACCGTTGCCAATGATTGTATTCTTCTTTGGCGGTGGCTTTGAGAAGGGAGATCCCACTAGAGATCAGCATAGTCCAGACTATTTTATGATGCGTGATATGGTCGTGGTAACGGTGTCGTATCGCGTGGGACCCCTGGGATTTCTCAGTCTCAATGATCCCGCTGCGGGCGTGCCAGGCAATGCTGGACTCAAGGACCAGCTAATGGCTATGAAATGGATAACACTAAATGCGGCCTGTTTTAATGCTGATCCTAAGAAGGTAACGGCATTTGGAGAGAGTGCTGGCGCCACCTCTGTGCACTATCTTATGTTAAGTCCTCAGGCCAATGGACTCTTTCAAAAGGCTATCCTTCAGTCAGGCAATGCCCTGTGCTGTTTTGCACAGTGTGCTGTGCCCGACCTACCGCGACGTCTTGCTAAAAATCTCGGCATGAAAAACTTTGAGGAGGCCTCTGATAGTAAGATCTTGGAGTTTCTACAAAGTGTTAAGGGCGAACAGTTGGTGAAGCCGTATTTATTGAATGAAGCCGATAATCTGAATGATTGCATCTATCAATTTGGGCCCGTTGTTGAACCGTATGCCACCGAACATTGTATGATACCCAAACCGCCTATTCAGATGATACCCGATGCTTGGGGCAATAATATACCGTTGCTGATGAGCGGCACCACCAACGAGGGACTCGTTATGTACGGTCGCTTACATATGGCGCCTTTCCTGATCACCAGTTTAAAGGACGAACCAGAACACTTGCTGCCGCTAGAATTGAAACGTACGCTGCCACAGTCTGTGGCTCGCACCCTCGGCAAGCGTTTACAATACTTGCATTTTCACAACAAGCCCCTGGAATTGCAACCGGACAGTGTGGCTGCCTATTGCGAGGTACGCTTAGGTCTCTGGTTATTAATTATTTGTACATAAATCTCCCTTATTTTTAGTACGCCACCTATAAGATCTTCTGGTATCCCATCTTACGCACAGCAAAGTCACGTATTCTAAACGCCAAAGCACCCACCTATTTGTACCGGTTCGACTTTGATTCACCCACATTTAACCACCAGAGAATAAAGTACTGCGGCACCGAAGTGCGTGGCGTTTCTCATGTAGATGATCATTCGTATATTTGGTATGGAGACTTCTCTTGGAAACTGGATAAGCACACTGCAGAGTTTCAAACTATTGAACGCATGATTGATATACTGACAACATTCGCCGACACTTCAGATCCAAATTGTTCGAGCACTGCATCCAATTTGCCAAAGGGCACCACTTGGTTGCCTTTGGGTAAGAAAAATTACAGGTGCTTAAACATTTCGGAGAACATCAAGGTAATTGAACTGCCCGAATTGAGCAAGCTACGAATCTGGAATATGATTTATAAAGAAGGTATTAGTCGGTAATAATCTATATTAACAAAATTTTAAAATGGTCGAAAGTAATAAAAGACAAAATGATATCAAAGATTTTATTGAATCGAGATTTTCGATTGATAGATATATCAATCCAATATTGATACGGTATTCCAAAGATACGTATTGCAATAATGCTTTATTTATATAACTTAAGGAACAGTTGTTATCTTAATATATGTGTATATACACCTTCTAGATTTAAATAGTAAAAGTTGTTTATCAACATTATTTATATAGCAAAAGAAACAGTTGTTATCTTTATACACCTTCTAGATTGAAATGGTAAAAGTTTTTTTTATCAACTTCTACATTTCCTATCAGTCCTAAAAGTTCACAACATTGTTGGGCATTTTTATTACTTATTAATCTTTTACTACTAAAGTTACTGAACTTGCGCGAAGAAAAGTTTTGGAAGCTTGGAATATTATCTTTCTCTTTTCATGTGTGGTCCATTAAGTTTCTAGATCTGCTAGATAAATGGCAATTATGGTTCAATCAGTTGTGGAAGCCAGAGAAAAAGAGAACTTTATTCTCTTTGGGTCGTGACTCACCACAACAAACGTTTGTCGAAGTTTTGGTAATTTCACCACGATCGTAAAGCTTAATTTAACAAGTTTTTAGCTTTTTGCAGTTAGTACGTGCCTAACACAGAATGGGAGCGGATTAGTAAGTCACAAACGTACTAAAAAGAAGTAAAAGTTGAAACAAGAAATTTGTAATCCTTTTACAGCAGTGAAACCTCACCAGTGGTGGAAACCACGCACGGAGAAGTACGTGGTGCGCTACTCACATCGCTTTACGATGAATTATACTATGAATTCGATGGCATACCCTACGCACAGCCGCCGTTGGGTGAGCTGCGATTTAGGGAGCCCAAAGAAGTCCAGCCATGGTCTGGTGTACGTGACTGCACGGAGCCAAGGGACAAGTGCCTGCAAATAGGTAGTCTTTCAAAGAAGGTTGAAGGCAGCGAGGATTGCCTGTATCTAAACATAGCCGTGAAAACGGTAAATTATAAAATAACCTGTTTGCAACTTGGAACTAATACACTATTTATTCCTTAGCTGAACAGCGAAAAGTCTTTGCCTGTGATGGTCTATGTACATGGAGGTACCTTTAAACAAGGTGATCCCACCAGACGCGCGTGGTCACCAGAGTACCTGATGCGCGAGGAAGTTGTCTACATCAGCATTGGCTATCGAGTAGGTCCATTTGGTAAGTGGTTATAGATTTCAATCGGTAAAAATCTATTTGTGTTTTTCTACTCAGGCCATCTGAGCTTTGCGGATCCTAAGCTCAACATTCCGGGAAACGCTGGTCTCAAGGACATTGTGATGGCCCTTAAGTGGATAAAGGCGAATGTGAGTCGCTTCAATGGAGATGCGAATAACATAACACTCTTTGGTCACAGTTCGGGCAGTTGCTATGTGCAATACTTAATGATGAGTCCGCTTTCAGAGGGGCTTTTTCACAAAGCTATTTTGATGGGCTTTTTCATGCCTGAAACGGCTAGGCTACCCGATGTAGAGTATCTAATGGCCAAGCATTTGGGCTATGAGGGTGAAAACATCGATGCTCAAGTTTATGAGTTCTTGAATGGTGTGGATGCTAAACTTTTAGTCACGCCAGACTTTCGTGAGCTCTATGACCGGCTGCAACATGGCATGCCGCTGTTTATGCCTTGTGTCGAGCCTTATGCCACTCCCACATCCTTGCTGTTGGATGAGCCCCGTGTGTTGCAGCGTACCGCTTGGAGTAATCGTATACCCTTAATGATGGGCTGCACCAGCGACGAAGGTTTAATGAAAATGGATCCAGAACTGCTAAAAGCTCTGCAGAATCGTCCAGAATTTTCTTTGCCCATTCCAATATTGGGACATGGTAATCCCAAAACGCCCTGTCGCATTTTGGGCCAGCGTCTGGTAAAGAAGTTCTGTGGCGTACACAGCTCAGAGTTGACTGTGGAACATTATTTTAAAGTCATAGAAATTTATACGCACAATCGGTTGCACAATCAGCACCGCATGATAATGGCTCGACGTGCATATAGTCAGGCCGAGAATTATCTATATCGCTTCGCCTTAGATTCGGAAGATTGCAATTTTTATCGCATACGCTTTCATGGCCAAGGTAGTCATGGTGCTGTGCATGCAGATGAATTGGGCTATTTGTTCAAGTTGCCGGCCAGCTTCAAATTGGACAAATCTCGAGCGGAATACAAGACCATTTGCCGCATGACTGCCATGTTTGTTCAATTTGCTCTGACTTCCAATCCGAATGCACCGCTCACCCAACCGTTGGTCAATTGGCTGCCTGTGACTGCAGTTGAACCCACAATGTGTCTTAATATTGATGAGGATTTGACGTTTATACCGCAGCCGGAGCGTTTGAGATTAAACTTTTATGATCAATTGTACCGAAATGCCGATATGGAGCTCATTTAATACAAAAACCTAATTTAATACAAATATTAACAGGTGCTTAGGTTTTTTCATATATACATATATATAGATAATATATAAAAAAAAACTTTTGGTATCAGAGTATAATGTATTTTGGTTGATGCTATTGATTTGATTACTATTATTGATTGTTCCAAAAAAAAAAAAAAAATTTATATTATATATATTATTTCACAAATTAGCTACTTAATCAGTTTGCATTATATAAAAATAATGTTTTGTAAATGTATTAAAGTTATGTTTTCACTAATTTGATCTACTGACACACAATTTACTTAGAATATATAATTATAGAAAATATTCAAATAAATTCAATGCAATGCGCAATATGCAACAAATTGTTATTATTTCCCAGTAATAAAAGTCTTATCAATATTTATGTAAGTCATTTAATACTGTAAGAGAAAAGATATAATTCTTTGTTAATGATAATGAGAAAATAAAATAAATAAATAAAAGCATACAAAGTAATATGCGATAAAAACACTTTCGCTTTTTCACTAAAGTCGCACCAGTCAGTATGATCAGTGGATACGTTTTTATGGACAGCAGTGTCAAGCCACAGAGCTTTAGCCACAGCTGTTTATTAACTTGCTCTTCAGTTGACAAGTGGCACGCGAGTATAGCGGACGGCTGAAAGATTGTTAGTCATGTCGGAGAGGTATTCAATAGTGAATTAACAATTATACAAATAATGCAAATCATCGCGATTTTAGCTTGGAAACGTACGAAATTTCTCTGCCCATTGGACAGATAAAGGGTGTCAAACGTCACACCCTGTACGATGACGAATACTATAGTTTTGAGCGTTTGCCATTTGGTAAGCCGCCGGTAGGAGAGTTGCGTTTCAAAGCTCCCCAGCCACCAGAGCCATGGACTGGAGTTTTGGACTGTACCCACTTCGGCTCAAAGCCCGTCCAGAGGTCAATGTCGACGGGTGTTATTGACGGGGGTGAGGACTGCCTCTATCTTAATGTGTATGCCAAACAGGTGACTATCAAATAACTTTGAATTATTGATTATAATTGATTGTGTTTTTGTTTGTTTTTGATAACAGCTGAAAACCGAAAAACCACTGCCCGTCATGGTTTATATATATGGTGGTGCATTCACAGTTGGTGAAGCCACCCGTGAATTGTATGCGCCCGATTATTTTATGACCAAAGATGTGGTTTTGGTTACGCTTAACTATCGTGTGGATTGCCTGGGTAAGAAATAAAGATATTATCGCATTATATTACTAAAATTAAATTTGGGTTGTTAGTTTGGCTTATCTCTTTAAGAAGTTTAACAGAGACGAATTGGCATATATAAAATATTTCATATCTCAACTAATCAAGTTCTTAAAAGATTTTTTTTTTTATCTTCTTAGCCATTTAAGTTTCTATTTTTTCTTTTTATTTAAGTATCTTGCAATTTATTTTCCTATTTTCTTCTTTTCCTGAAGGTTTCTTAAGCCTTAAGGACCCCAGTTTAGAAGTTCCCGGCAATGCTGGTCTTAAGGATCAAGTATTAGCCCTCAAATGGGTTAAGAAATACATTTCGCATTTCAATGGCGATGACAACAACATTACAGTGTTTGGCGAGAGCGCAGGTGGCTGTTCCACTCACTATATGATGTGCACGGAGCAGACGCGTGGACTCTTTCACAAAGCTATTCCCATGTCAGGCACACTGCACAATTACTGGTCCAATACGCAAACGGCGGATTTTGCCTATCGCCTGGCCAAGGCTAATGGGTACGAGGGCGAGAACGTGGATCGGCTTGTGCTGGAGCATTTGCGTGGCGTGGAGCCATATAAATTGGTTAATTACAACATAATAACAGCTGAGGATCGTCGCAATGGACTGCTTTTTCCCTTTGGGCCTACCGTCGAACCCTATATAATGGATGACTGTGTAGCGCCAAAGTCTCAATTGGAAATGGCTCGAGATGCTTGGAGCAATGAGCTGCCTGCCATGTTGGGCGGCGTCTCGTTCGAGGGTCTTTTTATGTATCCCGCTGTTAAGGCTAATCTTAAGGGATTAGATAACTTGATGATGGATCCATTACGAATGATGCCCTACGATGTGCGTGTTCTCAATACGGACGAAAAAAATCTGGAGAATAGCCACAAGATGATTAAATTGTACTTTGGGGATGAACCTCCCAGCTCGGCACATTTCATAAAAATATTAGATGTAGGTACTAAGCAACCAAGATTTCGGCTTTATTACTTATGACTTTTTGTTTTCAGTATTATTCCTATAAGATCTTTTGGCATGGCTTCCATCGCACTCTTCAGGCTCGTTTGGCGTATGCCACCAAACCCACCTATTACTATCGTTTCGATTTTGATTCGCCTGATTTCAACTTCTTCCGTCAGAAGTTCTGTGGCGAAGATATCAAGGAAGGCGTTGCTCATGCCGATGAGTTGAGCTATTTGTTTCGCAATGCACAGTCCTGGAAGTTGGATAAGGCTTCCCGGGAATACCGCACCATTCAGCGTCTGGTGGACATTTGGACTTCGTTTGCTGCCACTTCAAATCCCAATTGTGCTGAGACTGCCCATTTGACCTGGGAACCTGCAAAGGAAGAGCAACCAAATAAAGTTCTTAACATTAACGACGAGGTCAAGGTCATTGATCTTCCCGAGGCAGAGAAACTGAAGTTCTGGGATAGCCTCTATTTAAAGGAACATTTGTGGTGAAATCACTTAAAATAAATATCATTTGCTTAAAAGTAGTTTGTGCATGTGGAAAGCTGTAAATAAATCAAATTTGACATTAATTTGACATTTAGTATCTGTTAGTGAAACTATTGATGTTTGTTATAGCTTTTGTAAATAATTGTATGCATAATTTTCGATTGATGGGACACTTAATCGAATGTCACTTGTACCCTAAGCCCATGAAATGGGGAAAAAGGGTATAATGGTTTTCTATATAAAGTATATAATTATATATCTGACCAGCATCAGAAGTGAAGTCGATATAGCATGCCTTTGAAACGCGTCGATTGAATGAAAATCTGTAAAATTCATTAAATTGTTCGAGAAACACCGGAGATATGGAATGTTGAAGCGTAGTTATGCAGTTGTGCAGTAATACAGGTATATTCGTACGTGTAATGTCTAGGGTTTATGATATCTCCAATTCGAGCTTTCTTGAATAGAACCTTCTTATTTGTTCTAACTACTCACTTGAGCTATTCACAATGATAAACCCCCTGGTTTTTTTTTAACTGCTTTATTTATTTCTATACAGATATAAGTAATTTTATTATTATTTTGTAAAAATTTCCAAATTCAATCACAAATCTCGGACATTTGTTAAATGTTTCTTTAAAAAAAATTACCCTATAACCTTAGTGTAACAATGTTTTTTAACTATTAGTATATTGTTGGGTTGTACAGTGCAACCAGTTTTACTACTGCTGTATATGGCTCATAAAGAAATAAAATATATCACCCAATTAGCAACAAAGTAAGAACACTTGTTTTACAGAATTAAAGATAAGTGCGATTTGTGTTTGCTCTCGTGACACAGCAAAATATTAAAAAAAAATTATATTGCAAAATTTTTAACTTGCAAGTGTCTAAAAAAAATAAGATGAAGACAAAAAAGTTTTCGACTTCAAAAAAAAAATGCATTATCACAACAAGAAAATGATAATAATATTATTTTGTATAAACATTTAATACATTAAAGGGAAACCGACTTACTCTCTAATCACAATTCATTATCTGTAATGGAATGTACTTGACTATTATTTTCTAAGCCCAATGATCTCATAAAAACCTTAAAAAGCGTAATGATGCTGATATGATATCACTATGATATTATACAATATAAGCCAAATGACCTTTTATATCTAACATCTTAGTACAATTTGAGTTTATCATAAAAGCTATCCCAAAGTTTTAGTTGCTTCAGTTCTGGCAGCTCGATGAACTTCAAACGTTGTCCGATATTCAGACACATTGGAGTAGCATTCGTTGTGAGGGGCTCCCAACTGACTGGTGATATCTGTGTGCTGTTGGGATTATGATTAGCTGCAAAAGCTGTCCACATGCCAACCATGTGCTCGATGGTACGATACTCAGAAGAGGATTTATCCAGTTTAAAAGCCGGAATGCAGTAGAACAAATAGAAGATATCGTCTGCATGGGAAACGCCTCGCTCATGTCGACCGCACAGTAAAATTCGAAAATGATTATAAGTCGGAGAGTCAAAATCGAAACGATAGAGATAAGTGGGCGTGTTTGGAGCATAGGCAAGTCTACCAAGCACCGTGCGATGAACGCCATGCCAAAAGTGTTTGAAGGAGAGTAGATGAAGGCACTCCTTGAATTCCATGCGACCGCGTGTTGCATCATCGAAGGTCGCCAGCTTGAGGCGTCGCACGTGCTCCTTGAGCTGTGCTGGCGTTGAAACATCGCGCACTTCTCTGGGTATTAAGGCTTCAAAGGCACTAAGCAAATAAGCTTGATCTCTCATCACAAACTGATAAGAGAACAGCCCCTCAAAGGAAGTTCCGCCAATAATCATTGGCAGGTCATTGCCCCAAGCCTGAGAGAGAGTTTCTTCGGGCGGTTTGGAGACGACACAATGCGCACTCACATAAGGCTCCACAACTGGTCCAAAAGGAAACAAAATGTAGTCACGTTTCTCTTCTAGTCTCTGCAGCAATGTACAACTGGCTATCTCTCTAGCCGAGGCACGTTGCAGGTACCGAAAGACTTCCTTCTCATTGTCAGAGCCAGTATAGCCCAATTGACAGGCCAAACGATGTGGCCAGTTATGATTTGGCTCATTGGCCCATCCGCACAGTGATGAGCCCGACATAAGAATGGCCTTGTGGAAGAGTCCTCGTGTCTGTTCGGTGGTCATCAAAATCTGCGCTGAAGCCGCACCTGCACTGTTTCCCATCAGTGTTATGTTGTTCACATCGCCGTTGAAGTTTGAAATGTTGTCATGTATCCAGTGCAGTGCCATAACCTGATCCTTGATCCCAGCATTGCCGGGTACATCCAAATCTCGATCGCTGAGACTGAGAAATCCTATAAATTTGGAAAACTTTTGATTTTATATATATCATTTAAACTTGTTCATCTATGGTATAGTAACAATCGGAAGTGGGAAAAACAAACTGTTAAAGTCCCGTTATCGTTAACATTAATATAAGCTGTTAATACAATTTCAATAGACTGTACAAATTGGCATTTGCCTTGTATGTAAAGATAACATTTTCTATGTGCATTTCTGTGCAGTTAGCAAATTCTATTAGATTGCGAAATAGGCTAAAAAAAAACTTTTCAACTATGACTTTTAACAATAAAACATAAGTAAGTAATTTCGTGGCAGATTATAAGATTGCCGGAACGCAAATGTTTTGTTCTCCTTATACTAATTAATTTTATATACTATATATTTAATATACTAATCATTTTTTTTTATCGCACACTCACCTAACGCTCCAAGTCTGTAGTTAATTGTAACTAGAATAACGTCCTTTTGCATAAAATAATCTGGACTGTAAACATCTCGCGTAGCCTCACCAATCTGAAAACCACCGCCATAGATCCAAACCATAACCGGCAGCGGTTTCTCAGACTTCAGTTTCTTTGCATACACATTTAGATAGAGGCAATCTTCGGAACCTTCAACGACATGGAGCACGAAATGTTGTTGCATTGGTTTGGACCGTGGATAAGTGCAATCCCTGATGCACTCCCAGGATTCGGCAGGTTGTGGTGCCCGGAAACGCAATTCCCCCAAAGGTGGCTTGGCATACGGTATACCTTCGAAGGCATAGTAGAGCTCTGCATCGTAGACAGTTTTCCGTTGCAGTCCGCGCACTCTTCCATCCCGTGTCTTGATCACAGTCGTCACCTTGGTGCCCAGGTTATATTGCACAATCTTGTGGCCGATGAGTCTAAAATTGGATTGGATTAGTGTTGAATAATTAAAATTCCATTTTAATTGCTTGTTGAATCAGTTGCTCGTATCTTATCGCTTCACTTTTTGCCGGATTATGCATATGGTATTTTCGCTGCCATTGACAGAAAGTAAATGGAAAGAACCTAGTCTGTCACATACTTGGTGCCCAACTTCAGCAGATCCGCAACACCCATTTGTATATTCATGTTGGATGGGTTATTACGTCCTTGGCGGTGTATAGCAAACCAGTTTCAATTGAGGCGCTTTCACTTCCGTCCCTAGCGATTGACAAGCTGCAACTGATCATTCTACTAGAACCAGGCAATCTACATGTATTTACACTCGCACCCAATTTTCATACACAGTAGCAACAGCCTAAAGTGAACTAAATTAGTAATAATAATAATAATTGCTTAAATTTTTTAATTCTCAAATTTTTGCAAATAGCGGATGCAAATATTCTAAAACCAAAATTTTTTTTGTGACTTTAAAATTTAAAGAAAATTTTATTAATGTTGTTTTTTTCTTGAAATATTTTGAAATCATATTGTTATGAATAAAACATAACAAACATTCCCATTTAAAATCTCTCTCTTAAACTTGTTCCTGTAAAGTGTACTTACTGTATGTACTTATTACAATCTTCGAAGCAGTCTCTGTTGATGTTTTAATCACGGACGACAAAAGCATTCGCTTATCTTTACAGACGACGCTTTTGTAGTAGGGTATATAAGTAGCCGTGTTTGTTGTTGTAGTTGTTCGTATTGAAAAACATATGGCAATGGGAGCATGAAAACTTTATTGATAATACTGATTGTACTGGGAGGCAGAGAGAGCGCTACCATTATGACTTTTCGCAGACAGCTGTTTGTGTTATTAAAATTTAATGGGCCACAGAACCCGTTCATATTGTTGCTGTAGTTGTTGTTGTTACTAGTGATTCAAAAATAAAAAGTATATAAATATAATGGCCTACAAAGTGGATTTTCATGACTGTTCAAGTTGAAAGATCACAGTTATCTACATTTAATTTGACATAACATGCACATATAAAACGTTGTACTCACATATCACACTATATCTGAGTTGAATCATATAGCGATAATATGTAATTATTTTTGAGTTTACGTTTTTAGGATTAAATGAAGTATTAATGGTGATGTTAGGCCGGAAATGTATTTGGTTAGATAAAAGTATAATGTTAAATGTATTAATTTGAAAAAATTCAGAAAATGAAAATGTATTTAGAAAAAAAACTATCTATTTTACTAAAGTGGACTGCAAAATAAGTATAAAAAGCCCTTCTCACTCAACAGATACTTAACCATAAATAGCCTGTTTTTACTCCCAATAAAAATAAACATTTTGCTAGACCTAAAAATACGATCCAATGAATCAAATCACATCCAAGTTGGCTTTGCTAGAGTTCACTTGAGATTCAGTAATGTCATGTTGAGATTTGGCCGACTGAGCATAATCAAAAGCAATATTCTTCATTTGCTGACCGGCAAATCGAGCTATTCGCAATGCGTGCGGACAAAGATCGTGGAACTGCCTATGGGCAAAGTAAAGGGCAAGCATCAGGAGGGTCTCTGGGGCTATGATTATTACAGCTTTGAGGGCATTCCTTTTGGCAAGCCACCCATAGGAAAGTTTCGCTTTCGACCAACCGAGCCGGCGGAGCCCTGGTGTGGTAAGGTGCTGGACTGTCTCAAAGAACGTACTCTACCCACACAGCTTAACAGGGACACAGGCGATGCATTTGGCGGCGAAGATTGTTTGCATCTGAATGTGTTTACTAAGCATGTGAGTATGATATTTGATGTACCGAGTTGAACAACATGTGTGGCTTACAAAGTTCTCTTAATCACTCTGTGATTTCCTTGCAGTTTAATAAACCAAAACTGCCCGTATTGGCTTATATTCATGGTGGGGGTTTTTGCTCGGGAGGCGCTACTAGACATAAATATGGCCCCGATTACTTATTGCGCGAAGATATTGTCTATGTGCAGTTTAGTTATAGGCTGTGTACCATGGGTTTCCTGAGTCTAAGCTGCCCAGATATGAATGTGCCTGGCAATGCTGGATTGCATGATCAGCTCTTGGCGATGCGTTGGATAAAGGAATACATATCCTACTTCAATGGCGATCCTGAGAATATAACTCTAATGGGCACAAGTGCGGGTGCTGCCTCCGTGCATTTTATGATGTGTCTACCAGAGGCTTGTGGTCTATTCCATAAGGCTATAATCATGTCGGGATCTATACTGAGCCCCTGGGTTATGGTAGCGGATACGAAGTCATTATTTTGCCGTCTCGCTTATGAAAAAGGTTACCGGGGCGTAATGTTGGAAGCGCCTATATTGGCATTTCTGAACTCACTGACGGCTGAGGAGTTGATACGGCATGATCTATTTGGGGCTAGGGAGCGACTTTTTGGGCATCTGTATCCTTTTGTACCAGGGCTGGAGCATCAGACGGGTGACAGTTCGGGTCAAGGACTGCTTAAGCAACCTTTTATGCATTTAATGCGTTGTGCTTGGTCAAAGCAGGTTCCTTTGCTGATAGGTGGCTGCTCGTACGAGGGTCTTATGATGTATCCCCACTGCAAGGAGAACAATGGCTTTATACTGGATTTACTGAAGCTGGAGCCATCATTGGTGCTGCCCTATGATTTGTACAGCAGGTTGACAAAGGAAGAGCGCGACGAATGCTCGGTGGAGTTGGTTCGATTCCATTTCGGTCCGCGAAACATTAACAAAAACGATGTCCTGCAATTTTTAGATGTAAGTAAAGAGAACCAAAAGCCCTAATTAGCTTTTACCCGCGGCGAGTAAAATTCAATACCAAACTACATTGTGCATACCTGACATTTTAGCTGTGCGTTTTTGTTTTCAGCTCTTCAGCTATAAGCTCTTTTGGCATGCAATACACCGAGCTATACTCTCCCGCTTGGCTCATGCAGAGGCTCCCACATATGTCTATCGCTTTGACTTTGAGTCGCGCCACCATAACTTAATGCGCATCAAGCTGTGCGGGAACGACATTAAGCAGGGAGTTTGCCATGCCGATGAGTTGGGGTTCATGTTTCCTAGGCAGCCCGACAACAAGCCGGCTATGAATGAAGCTGAACGCATGACTGTGTGCCGCATGGTTGGCATTTTGACAACGTTTGCACGCACAGGAAACCCTAATTGTGAGGAAACGAAGGGTGAAGTATGGAAGCCGGTGGACAAAAAGGATCCGTTTATGGCTATGAACATCGGACAGGATTTGGAGTTTGTACCACAGCCGGAAAGGGAGGGTCTTAAAGTGTGGAATAAGCTTTATAAGAACGATAAGAGCTTACTTTATGACGGCTAAAACCCTTACACAAAAGTCCTAATATGAAAGTTTATATGCTGATTTGTAAACTTTATTATACTCAAAGTAAGAAATAATTTCTATGTTGATGAAATTTTCTTTCTTAAAAGTAAAACATATTTAAAAAAACGTATTAAATATTAATTATTAATACTAACATAGAAAAACCTTATATTTTGTATGGAAATCATATGAAATAAATAATAAAAGTTAAAGTTGTAGAATGATGTACAAATTAAGCTGGCTCTATATCAAGTACATGTTTATTATTACGCAGCTGTAGTAATATTTCGATCCTCTACTGTGCGCAGCTGATGTGTTAGTGTGCTTTAAGCTTGGGTAAGCTTTTACGACGACGAGCCGCAAAACCAGAAGCTCTTTAACAAAGCAGCAACAACAACAACAACGGTTTTGGTGGTGTTTGTTTACATTGCCGACACGATCAAGTGTAGTCAACCCACTCAAATAAGTGGGCAACCCCCCTCTGACTATTAATGTGTATATTTTGTGTTTGTGTGTTTGCAGCCGGCATTTGTCGTACTTTATTTCATAAGTATGTAGTTTAAAATACCTCCGATTTGTATTTGTTTGGACATGCTGGAAATGTTGCTAAAAATGTGTTATTGTTGTTGATGTTGGTTCTTGCAGTTTATGGTAGGCTATTGGTAAATCAATTGATTAATTAGTCAGTCGCCTAAAGGCGCGTCAATAAGTAGCTGTAGTATTTGTAGCCATAGACAGCTGGCGCCCACCACTCGAGAGCCCACGCTCCGAAATCTCCAGTTAAAGCTTTGTATTGGTGTATGTTTATATACATACATACATACATACATATCTATGCCGGCCGCACTTGAAATAAAAAAGTTGTTGTTGCTGGATTTTGCTATTATTTCTTTTTGTTTTGTTGATATTTATTCTGCTATATTCCACACTGTATATACATACATATGTATTTATGTACGTATGTATACAGATATGCGTTTTTTTATACTCTCTATCTCTCTTCCCCCCACTTGTTTCGCTTGTTTTGTTCGTGTGAAACGCGTCGACAACTGAACTCAATAGGAATAACAAAAAAGTTTTTAATTTCAGTTTCAGTTTAGCGCTGGCGCGTTCAAGTCAACAGATCGGTGAAAACGAAAGAATCTGCAGATAATATACACAATTTACATACACTTCTTTACTTTTCTAATTTGTTGTTTGTATATGGTTATTTGGTGTTGGTTCTGCTGTCAAAATGAACAAAAACCTCGGCTTTGTGGAACGCATGCGCTGGCGTTTGAAGTGAGTTTGTCTCTTTGATCTCTAATTTATCAATATTAATTAATTTGATTATCAGTTAGTTTATTAAAGTGGTTCAAATGTCATTATGCTTTATTCTTTAATTTGTATATTGTTTTTTTGGGAGATATGACTTAATTATTAAATAGTACATCAGACAAATCTATGAGGTAATCAAGAAATGTCTGATTGTAAGCAGCTATTTTTGTGGTATTGATGATGCCATTATATTGATATATAATAATAAGTAAATACATACTATATATACAACGTTCATAAACGAATACGTGCGAAATGCTGTTGTATCGGGTATCTATGCACATTAGTAAGGGAATGTTAGGATAAATAAATAAAATGTATTTATATTATAGAGATTCACTTAACTTAACCTTGAACTAGTATAGACAAAAGAAATGACTAAGAAATCATTAGGAAAATTTAACTATTGATAAATAATATATAAAATATTATTTTTTACGAGTAGATGCATTACACAAATTAATTGAATTATAATGCTAATTAGAATGTGAATAATAAAATTAGAAACTTTTGATCAAAGTTCATATAATAAATCGAATGATATCATCAAAGTTCGCTCATTACACGCAAATTATAGATATTTACCATTCTATATCGTTAATCAATAAAGTTTTTATGCTGACCATAAAAGTGTCACATAATCCCTCTCTTTATGCCTCTTAATCGATTAATATTTTCATATAGTATGTGTGCTGTCCATTTATCGCTTAATCAGTATAATGAGTAAATTCTTTTTGCTTTTTACGACCCTTTATTTATGCAGACTTTGCTTTAATCGACGCATGTATAAAAATAAAATTTGTTTACATAGTCAAATATTTAGATAGGGTATTTCATTGTTAATTTATATATAGTATATATATATATATATATTTATAATCTTTCTCTAAGTATGCCAAAAGCATTGTATTTCAATGAGAATGGGCTCGATATGCGCTTTGAATATGATATTGTTGGTTTAATCGCCCCCAGCCTCAAAAACCTTCATCACTGACATGCTAGCGTCAGACTCTCCCCTCTCACTCCCCCACTCCACTATCGCACTTCTGCCATATCGTTATTCATAAGTTGTTTGCAGTCAATTTACTTTTCAAAATGCAGCGTTCTCAATTGATAAATTAACTTGTTTAGCACGCTCCAAATTAAATAATTGTCTATTTTATAAGTTACTTAAACGCAATTAAATATAATTATTATCAATTAAATGAGATATTTTTAAGCCAAAGTTAGGCAATGAGTTAACGTTTTAAATGAAAGATTTGAGGGCATTCAGAAACTGTTAAAGTGATAATAGAAGTATTTTATTATGTGACAAGCCCTAACATGCCTTGAACTTGCGGGTTGCATGCAATACTATATTATAGTTATATGTATTAACAAGAGCGTATATATTAACTTGGCATTTGTGACATTACTTCAGTAATCAAATGTATATATATAATTATACATATATAGGGAATAATCTTCGTACTTTATTGTCAATGCTGCAAGGCAAACTCAAATGCATGTCTGTATGTTTTGTGCTCGCTGATAATCAAGAGCCTCTCGAGGGCACAAAGATCAACATGAAGAGGATTTCGGTTAGCTACCACTTCAATAGGGGGAAAGGGAAAGAATTGTATGGGTGTATGGGGGAGGAGTACCCTGACCAGTGTCCAATACCAGGGTTGAGTGCATTGTAGCGTGACCAACTAGCTTGTCAGCCCGTGTTCATTTATCACTGGCACAGACGTGCCCAGTTAGCAAGCAGACTGTGTGCTCCATACACCCATCCAAAACCCACTGAATGATGCCAATGTACTGGATATCTCTTTAAAGGACTTGAAGGCTGAAGCTGATGTTGTTGTCAATTTATTGAGGTGACGCTATGGTAAACAGGAGCTTTAGTGGCCATAGCAGCTGCATCAGCAAAATGATTTCAATTTAATGCTAATTAAAGCAGGTAATGTGGGTTCGATTCAGTAGTGCTCGACTATGAGATGCTCTGTATGTTGAAGAAACCAAGAATAACTTCTTGTTGTATCTTTTGATTCAGAATGTTATATACCCTTTCGTTCACCCACTTATTATCGCACAGGGTGTGTAATAATTAATATGCGTTCGCTGCCAACAAAAAATATCATATTTGCAAGGCCTATATGCATATGCATGCCATGCTCCACCCAATCCTCTATTATTATGTTAATTTTCATTTTCACATTTTGCAGAACCATCGAGCATAAAATCCAACAATACCGTCTGACCACAAACGAATCGGTCATAGCCGACACCGAATATGGCAAAGTACGCGGGGTGAAGCGTATCTCCATCTACGATGTGCTCTACTTCAGCTTCGAGGGCATACCCTACGCCCAGCCACCCGTTGGGGAGTTGCGTTTTCGGGCGCCACAGCGGCCAACGCCATGGGAGGGCGTCCGAGATTGCACACAGGCTAAGGAAAAGTCGGTGCAGGTGCATTTTGTCACTGATAAGGTAGAGGGCGGTGAGGATTGTCTCTACTTGAACGTCTATACGAATAATGTAAGTTAATTAATACACTGTATGTGTCTGAATAATTAATAATGTAAATACTTGGCATAACAGGTGACTCCTACTAAGCCACGTCCTGTTATGGTTTGGATACATGGAGGTGGTTTCATCATTGGCGAGGCAAATCGTGAGTGGTACGGACCGGACTACTTCATTAAAGAGGATGTCGTTCTAGTGACCATACAATACCGCTTGGGTGCTCTAGGTGAGTTGTAACAAAGATATATTAACACATGATACTTATGTACCCAATATATTTAAATAATCCATTACAACTAAAACAAAATAAAATGTAACTACTTGAACAACACAATTGCTGTATCTAATATGAAGGTACTTAAAGTCGTATATATTTTACTTCGCAACACGAACAAGTTTTCACTTTATAGCAAAGAGAGACTCTCAAAGAGTATTCAAAGCTTTTCAAAGCTTAGCTCCACTTAACTCATAATAAATCACATTACATGCGCAGCCGATTACTAAAGTTTTATATATATATTGAAATAATTTTTTGTTTTTTGTGAGAAGCATCTACAACTTACATAGGTTGGAAGCTTGGAAGAAAAAGATGTAGTTTCCAAAACTAATCATGCGACTTCATATAATTAATGTTAAAAACTATTCCCTGTTGCTAGAGCTGCTTCTTCGTCAAATAAACTAAAACTTAATGTTAACCAAATTAAACATCTTCAAAGTGTTATTAAACATTTTGTGATATTAAATGCATATTAAAGTTTTTGAACGAGAAATAAACTTTCATTTAATCTCAACTCAAATTATGTTTTTGCAGGCTTTCTCAGTCTGAAGACACCTGGCTTGAATGTTCCCGGCAATGCTGGCCTCAAGGATCAGGTAATGGCACTCAAATGGATCAAGAACAATTGTGCCAGCTTTGGCGGTGACCCAGACTGCATAACGGTCTTTGGGGAGAGTGCTGGCGCTGCATCCACACATTACATGATGCTGACGGAGCAGACTCAGGGCCTCTTCCATCGCGGCATTCTGCAGTCGGGCAGTGCAATTGCACCCTGGGCCTTCAATGGGGATATTACGCATCGTGCTTTCACCATTGCCAAGCTGGCGGGCTACAAGGGTGAGAACAATGAGAAGGATGTGTTGCAATTTTTGCAAAATGTAAAGGCCCGGGATCTGATAAGAGTGGAGGAGCATGTGCTGACGCCGGAGGAGCATGCAAAAAAGTTAATGTTCGCTTTTGGACCCGCTCTCGAGCCATACGCAACGCCGGAGTGTGTTGTGCCCAAGCATCCGCGGGAAATGATGAAAACAGCATGGGGTAACTCAATACCCATGATGATAGGCAATACCTCGTATGAGGGACTGCTATGGGTGCCAGGTAGGTGTTTCATAAATGGCGTTATGTATGGCATTCAAAGCTGTATCCATTGCAGAGATTAAACTGGTACCACAGGTGGAGCAACAGCTCGATGCAGGCACTCCATTTGTGCCACATGAGCTTGCTGAGGCCAACAGCGGGAAGATTGAGGAATGGGCCAAGAAGATACGCAGTGCTCATGTGACGGGTGAAAAGGCCACGCCCGACAATTACTTGGATGTAAGTGTAACACAAAAATGTAAAGTGTGCTCTTTATACTCATGGTATAAGCGACCAAATCACATTGACTCTCAATACTGATAAAAAGTTTAAATGAAAATTATTTTATGAAATCTAATCTACCTTTATTTCTTATATCGGATTTACTTTTTTATCTCTCACTTACATTTTTTTTTCTCTTACTTATTCAGCTTTGCTCCACGGTCTACTTCATCTTCCCCGCGTTGAGAGTGGTTCGGTCTCGACATGCTCATGCAGCTGGCTCTCCAGTGTATTTTTATCGCTACGATTTCGATTCAGAGGAGCTACTATTCCCATATCGGCTAATGCGTTTTGGACGTGGTGTTAAGGGCGTTAGTCATGCTGATGATTTGACCTATCAGTTTACAAGTCTCCTTGGTCGTCGTCTACCGAAAGAAAGTCGGGAATATCGCAATATCGAACGCACAACTGGAATTTGGTCACAGTTTGCTGCCACCGGCAATCCATACAACTCGAAGATCAATGGCATGGATATGATCAGCTGGGAACCAGTGCGTAAGGGCGATGAGAGCATCAAGTGCTTGAATATTAGTGATGAGCTGAAGTTTATGGAACTGCCCGAATGGTCCAAGGTGAAGATCTGGGAGAGCCTCTACGATGATAACAAGGAGCTACTATATTGAATGTCTTACTTGAAATGTAAATTTGTACATAAGTCCAGCAATACTACATTAATAGAAAATATATTTAACTTTTTGGTAGTTTGGTAATTGAATTTGTTAAGAAAAACTTTTGTAGAACAAACTTTAATGCACAAAATAGGCTTGTTCAACAGTATCACAAAATTATTTGTAACCAAAAATTGTATAGCTGACACTGTTAAAATAAAACAAAATTATATTATGAGTGCTTCACGTCGTTTAAGTCGCGAGCTTAGCGACATTCTAGCCGCCAAGTCAACTATTCTGCGCAACATCGAAGCATCCGATGAGTCCTTACTGCTATGGACGGGGCTTTTAGTTCCGGAAAAGGCACCTTACAATAAGGGCGCTTTTCAAATAGAGATTAGTTTTCCACCACAGTATCCCTTCATGCCACCGAAAATACTCTTCAAAACGCCCATCTATCATCCCAATGTCGATGAGAAGGGTCAAGTGTGTCTCTCCATTGTTGCCGTGGACAACTGGAAGCCGACAACGCGCACTGAGCAGGTTTTCCAGGCTCTTATTGACCTTGTCCACAATCCACAACCTGAGCATCCATTGCGTTCGGATTTGGCCGAGGAGTTCGTCAAGGAGCACAAATCATTTATGAAGGCAGCGGAATCTTTCACCAAGAAGAATGCCATCAAACGGCCCTAGTAAGGAAATTCTAAACAGAATATGGACAATTCATTTTGAACTCACAAAATTTATAACATTATATTGTTAGCTTATATTTAAATAAATTTCGATGCATCTTACACATAATATCATAAATAGTCCTTAATCTATATTATATCGCTCACTTTGCATACACATTATTTGAAATTAGTTTACTGCAGCTTACGACTAGTGAGAATGTGTTTTAGGTGTCCAGTTATTTATAGTTCTGAGAAGGGTTACTAGATTATTCACAGCTGGCAGACTACAACTCGAGCTGTTTGTCAATTTGTCGGGCACACAACTAACGCTTAAGAGTTGTGCTGCAGAGAGAAATGTGAATGTGTATCACTTTGAAAATTAATTTTAATAGCAACTTAAGAACATATCGTAGATAGATAGTATAGATAGATTGTAACTTAGTTTTGTTTATTTCTACGTAAATATTTGCCTAACTCAAGGTGTAAGTTTATCAATATTTATGTGGGTTCTTTCTTTTTCCAAGCTTATACAAATTGTTACACCTGAGCTGGTTTTTTGTTATTTATAAATAGCCAACAAGTTGCAACTTGTTTTTCCACATTTTACATGATACACTGGCTAACATGTATAGGCTACATTGAATATCCATCATTCAAATTGTAATTATTTCAGTAGAATCATTCAATTATCCAGCTTGGTTTATGAGTTGTCATTTGAATAACTATTTTACAGAAGAATAATTTTCAAAGGCAAAACCCTATTGCGCATTTTGTGGCTTAACTGGTTTGAAATGAGGCTTTGCTTTAAATTTGTTTGCAAAAATTATAATTCTGATTAAGAGTAAACTGAATATTATCGTACTTGAAATGCTTGTTAACCAGCTTATTTGTATTTACATAGTACTCAAAATACATGTTTTGCCAACCAACAATTATTAACAACATTAGGACAAGTTCATTTGTACGATAAGATATCAAAATCAGAAAATAAATAAACCAAATAACCAAACAAATTTTCGATTTTAATGATTTGATTCAGAGGCACTTAACTGAAACACGAAACTGCTAATTTTGATTCATAATCAATTACTTGTACTATTGTTATTATTGAATTAGGTTTCATGCAATGGAAAATATTTTACCGTTATGAAATGGTATAATAATATGGAACATTTGTACTGTGCAATCAAAATAATGTTCGATCCACCCTTTATTGACGTGCAATCGGATACATACAGTGTATTAATAGCCATTCTACTTGATGAATTTACTTTAGTACACAAATGCAGTCTATCTATTGACGTTCATGACTAAGCTAATTGAAATGATTTTCCCGTTTTAATAACTCTAATTGCCCTAACTAATAATATATAACGTCACATTCTACACGGTTCTTATATAAGTAATGTATAATTACGTTGACATGCAACAGTTTTAAATTGAGTCAAGACTAACTTTAAAAATTAGTTTAACTCAATTACAGCGCAACAGAAAATATTTAATTTTTCTGTTTTCCTGATACTAACAGATAATCTATTGTATTTATTTCAGGTTGTTTAGTTGTTATTTATTAGATTTGCTTATCAGATTATCCGCAACAGATGTTAATCATAATGCTACCAACTCTTAACAAATAAAATACACTATCAAAATGATGATTTGAATATTTAACAAAAGCTTAACATACTATTATTTCAATAGCAAATAACAATAGCTACCAAACTTACAGTGTGGCACAGCTTGAGCTCAAAATATTTGTCACAAACTGTTGATTAACATTGCCCCAAAACAATGCACAACAAACGTTACACATACGCCCTGTGTGCAATTTGCACACAGCAAAAACACACACACAAAAAAAAAACAATAATAAAATATACAAAATAAAATAACTCCAAACCGAAAGTCAAACACACAGAGAACAAACAAACTAAAAAAAAAAACAAAAAACAAGTGAATGCAGTGGAAACTATTCTGTGTGCATACACATCTTAGTGTGTGTGTGTGAGTGTGTTGTGTGGTGTGCACATGCTATAAACAATAAACAAAGGCAACAACAAAAACGATAACGTTTAAACAAAACAACGGCGCTCAGCACAGCCAGCAAGCGAACTCACTCGAGCAGACAATGCCATGGGCATTTGAGTGCGAAACAAGGCAGCGCACACAAATATAAAAAACACTACACAGAAAACACACGCATACACATACACTTAGATACAAGCTAGAATATCATTCATACGCCAGCCATGCCCGGCAAGAGTAAATGAGTGGAAACACCATGTTACAATGTTGGTGTATGTGTGTGTGTGCGTACGTACATCCAAACGAAAACGCTGAGCGACAAGCGAAGCGTCGTCCGTTCGACGACCACTAAACTTAGCCGGCGCCTACTTCAAATGTTTCAGTAGACGCGCAACCCCTGAGTAAAACGCAACTCAAGCCTAAGGCCCCAAAGCCGGCGTTTGATAAATCATAATAAATAAAGCCAAGCACAGCGCAAGGCAAGGCATTCAATTGATAGAGAACAACGCGGATGCAACGCGACTTTCAATTGCAACAAGTGGAACGAGTTAAGTTCTCTGTGTCTATAAATTAAAAAGAGTAAATAAATTTTTGAATCAAGTATTCAATTTCAAGAAAACAAGGACAAACGCGTAACAAAAATATATCAACACAAATAAAAAAATCAATCAAAAAAACAATATTCCTGCCTAGAGCCTGTGAAAAGGGCAGGTTGCGTATACGCCACGTGGGCGGCATACCTTTTTTTATTTATTTATTTTTTTTTATATGTCCGCCGCTTGAAAATAATTTGCCCTTGTCGTGTTGATTTTTACTGTGATTTCAAGCAACTTGCGACTTTTTTGTCACTGTGTTCGAGTGTGTGTGTACAAGTGTTTGTTTCTTAATAGCTTATAGCCGTGGGCGGGTCGCCGCTAATTGCCCAGGCAGCAAGGAATCAAATTTCTCCACATTTTGCGGTGGCGTGAAAGCACAGCAACATGTCATTCGATATTGCCATTGCCGATCAGATGCGCATCGCATTGAAGTAAGTTGAAAATATACATTTTAAATGTTTCCACTTAGCACTAAAAAAGAATGAATAATAGCGGAAGTGCCATTATGAATTTATTCACTATTTAGACTCATGTATTATCATTATTTATTGCTACTTATTGCATATTTTTAAGTTAACTCGAATAAAAATCTGGGTCAAATTCATTTAGTATATAAACTGAGCTCTTTAGATTTTTTTTATTGTTTTTCGGTATGTTTGAGTATTGAACTGTTTGACATCGGTAATCAATGCACAAGCAAATAATTGCAATCAAATTGCTGCAATAAACAATCATACAAATAGTTCAAATGTTGATTGGCCCCCATTGTGTTCGCATTGCCTTATCGCAGAGTATTGGAAATAATATAACAAAAACTTAGAAATCTACATGAGTCGGGTCAGAGCTTTATCTACAAAGCTCAGATGCTGGGCCTATGTCCGTGTCTGTGTCTGTATATCTCGAATCCGGTTTACACAGAAGCTTATAAATAGCCATACATTGCATCCGCATTGTCTGCACTTTCGTTTCACCTTAGCAGAACTAGATGATCTTAGGTGACAGCTGGTGATAAGACCGTCAAATGTGCTTGTCTGTTTCTACTGTACCTTGTTCCCTAGGCATAACGTCATTATGATTTCACATAATGTGAAAATGTTAAACAGTTTTATTATTTTTAAATCATCAGAGCACTTGTACACATGTACTTGGTCTTTATCAGCAAACCGAATTGCTTCTATTTATTTTCTAGTTTTTTGTTATGAAATATTCCAATATCAAATTGCGCTGATAAGATTTATGCCAGTCTTAGGAGGCGCTCCTGTGGGCGGGTTTTTTTCGTTTGGTTTTTGTTAGTTTAGTTAATTGTGAGTGTGCCCTGGACTGCGTCAGACTTGTTTTATATCAATTGAGTTCATAAATCACAAGCTTGTTTGGCTTAGCGCATGACACTCGCAATTTCGATATCAGTCCAGTCAACTTAAGTCAATTAATGTGAAATTGACTAAGGGGGCCAAAGTCAAGATCACACAATGTAGAACTGCCGAAATATCACGTTTAGGTCACTTACCCGTTAATAATGAGAAACAACAACAAACTGCAAATGTCAAGGCAGTTATAAAATTGTTTTGTAATAAAATCTGTCAACGGTGCTGCTGAGCCCGTCTACAGCAACAGCACAAAAAATCAAAAACAAAACAAAAATTATGTGAGAAAAAGAATAAAAAATACTAAGAAAAAACAGGTCTTTGTTGGAGTTGGTTGCTCAGTCAACTCTTATTGTGCAAGAGTTGTGAGACTCTTATGCAGTTTTGATTATTGACTAAATTTAAGATGAGCTCAAATATTATTATGTGTTTTTAGCTTTTTCAATTTATATTCATACAAAAATAGTTAAAACTAAATATCAGTTAATTAATTGATTTCACTTCAAATTAAGTGAGAATGATAGTATATTGCTGATTTAAATATATTCCTGACCCAATTTCGTAATGCAATTATCTATAATTAACTTCTGTTTTTCAGAACATAAAATACGTGGATTGTTCTTCCGCGAAATGAAATGTATCAATAGCTGGTAAACTTTTAATGGCATTCATCTTTGCATTTGCATTACTTTACACATCGTTGCACGAATTTGATAAATGGGAATTTTTTCCAGCGATTTTTGGCAAGCTAAATAAAATGCACTCGTCCAGAATGCCGTTGACCTGTAACTCGGCTGCTGCTGATGCTGTTGATTTGGATTGATTTGTATTGAAATATTGATTGATTTTGGTTGGCCTTGTGTTGGAATTACACAACATTATTTTTAATTGTCGCATATTCCACTGTAAATGTATTTTTGGAATAATAAATATTTTCAAGAACCTATAAATTAGCAGGACTTTTGCCGTTCTAGTAATTTCTGTGCCTTGAAAGTTCATATTTAATAATGCCAAAAATTTCACATATACAAATAGTTCAAATATTATGAAACCAGCTTTTGACATGCCGTCTTCTTCCGCTGAAAATACTTTATATGCTATAATAAGTATCTTTATAGTTTATATAAGCAATTAACATATTGTAAATTGTATATGTGTTTATATTTGTATGCAAAGTCAATTCCAGAGAATTGTGTATATTTCTCGGGTGGATTCATTCAGCATACAATTCGAGACAAGCTTTTTGTCACAGTGACAGACCCAGAAGTAGTTGCAACCCGGTTATGGTATTGCGTTTTAAGAGCAACTTGATCGCATAAAACAATATACTATATTAAAGCTTACAATTCAGTTAGAGAAACCAGTTCTATTGTCGTGTAAATGTCATTATTCAAGTGGCTAGTTTCTTCGGAGACGTTGTCTAACCTTGAACCTGTAGAATTATACAATAATTACTTGTAATTAGCACACAATATATAAGTGTACTATAATTCACACAAAGTGCTCATAAAAGATTCGACTGGAATAATATGGAAATACCACCAAGGTTGTATTCACACAACAACAAGAACACGATGAGATGAGAAAATGAAGATGAAGAACGCCAGCTGCTAATTAATTGCTACTACGCATAGTATTTCCAATGATTTGTACTCGTACAAATCGTCTGGGATCGAGTAAAAGTATTTCTTCATACATTTCTATATTTGAAATCTATATTCAGGCGGATTTGGTCTGCTATAGATCGACTCACGCATCGTTTAGCTTGCACGTTTCTCAATCGAAACGCACTTGAAATAATAAATGGGGCAGCATCGGGCAGTGTCGGGCATCGGGTCGAGCCGAGCAGTGTGCGTCTATCATTCGCACTCTCTATCTCATTCTACCCGTCTTTTTATCTTTTTCTAACATTTATGCATACCCTGCTTTACAAAATCATTAAACTTGGTCTTGTTTCGTTTTTGAGGTTTATTTTTAAGGCGATTATTTTTGATAATTCTATTTTATTTGTTTTGCCTAGTTATGCCTGACTATTATGTGTAAATTCTGTTGCTAAATAAAACAAATGCATTTAAATACCTATAAAAATTGCATTTCAGAAGGGCTACTAGAATGTTAAAAAGATCTCATTTGTAATCTTTAAAATACTGACCTTTCACTTTTTGAAATCACTCATATTCCTCTTGCTTTCATACTATTTTATCTCTTACAGTATTTTGTAGGTTACCTATTGGTCAGTGTTGTCGAATCATTCTGATTTGAACTTTGATGTTTATAGTATTTTGTTTGTTTTAATGACGGACACTAAAGTAGCAAAAAGACCCATTCAAAGAGTATCCATTAAATGTTTACAAACAGAAAGTCGGATTGTTTAGGCAAATACTCTCGAGTTTGATTGGCTCAAAGAGCACTCACCTGTCCGCATGCAATGACATTAACAGTTCACGAATGTTTCTTTTCTTATAGCTACGTCAAGTTCAAGACAAAACAGCAGCGTATGCGGAGCAAGGATAAAGTCATTGCGGAAACAGTTTACGGCAAGATAAAGGGCGTGAAATGGCGCTCGATCTATGGCACCAATTACTACAGCTTTGAGGGCGTGCCCTTTGCCAAGCCACCGTTGGGCAAGCTGCGTTTCAAGGCACCTGTTGAGCCCGATCCTTGGACCGATGTGAGACGATGCACACGTGAACATACGAAGCCCTGTCAAGTGAATCTGGTGCTGAAGCAGGTTCAGGGTAGCGAGGATTGCCTGTATCTGAATGTATACACACGTGAGGTAAGACAAGCCTATATAATATAAATATACATTTTTAATTGAATAACATGCGGTTTTCACGATCTTAACCATTTCGCATTCTTTTGTAAACATCTGTTCCCTGACTAACAAAACTTTAGAATAAAAGTCTAACAAAGGCTTAACTGAGTTTTAAGCTGATTGGCTTACGTTTTAAGTTAGTTGTTTGTTTTTGTCAAATAGAAAACCACTTTACACACAAATTTGTATTAATAGTTATTCTTAGAACTTTCTTATTTAATCACCAGCTATTTTTGCTTAAAACCATTTGAATTCAAGATTAAAAATAAACTTGACTCAAGTTCAAGTAAAGTTACAAATTATAACTTGGACAAAAAAATAGATTTTCTTCTATCACGACCGCAAGTAAACAACGCATTGTGTAATCAACGGTGTAAAAAAAGATTGTTGTTATTAGTCAGCACTTGGAAGGTTTGCTTAAACTTTTTTGTTGTTTAAAAAAATCATCTCAAATGTGTGATGAATTTAGTTGAAAAGGTTGTAAATTTATTTTTTTATGACTAGTTAAAGCTACTCACTATTTAAAATAAATAACTAATACTTATTGTAAGGTATAACAAAAATAATTAATAAACATATTTAATTATTTCTCATAACAGCTGCATCCTCTTAAGCCTCTGCCCGTTCTTGTTTGGATTTATGGTGGGGGCTTTCAGATGGGTGAAGCATCGCGTGATCTATACAGCCCCGATTACTTTATGATGGAACATGTGGTGCTGGTGACAATATCGTATCGACTGGGTGTTCTTGGTTTTCTGACGCTCGATGACGAGGAGTTGGATGTGCCTGGAAATGCAGGTCTGAAGGATCAGGTGCTCGCTCTGCGTTGGGTCAAGCGCAATTGTCACTTCTTTGGCGGTGATCCAAATAACATAACTGTATTTGGCGAGAGTGCAGGGGGCGCCTCCACCCATTATATGATGCTCACGGAGCAGACGCGGAATCTCTTTCACAAGGCAGTGTTGATGTCGGGATCGGTGCTCTCGCCTTGGTCCATAACACCGAAATACAACTGGGCCTATCGCTTGGCCCAAGCAACGGGTTTTACTGGTGAGCCCAACGATCGGGACATACTAAACCATTTGCGGCAGTGTAAGGCGAGCACCATGTTACGCATGGCAGAGGACATTATAACCATGGAGGAACGGCATAAGCGCAAGGTAATGTTCAGTTTTGCGCCCACTGTCGAACCCTATGAATCGGAGCATTGTGTGATACCTAAGCCACCCATCGAGATGATGCGCAACTGTTGGGGCAATGAGATACCCATGGTGGTCGGTGGCAACTCCTTTGAGGGTCTGCTCGCCTTTCCTGAGGTGAATAAGTGGCCAGAGCTGCTCTGTGATCTGGGTGACTGTGAGTATATGTCGCCCGAGGATGCTGGTCTAAATGCAGATCAACGTCTCGCCTTTGGCAAGCAACTGAAGTCTACATTCTTTGGCGATAAGCAGCCGGGACGGGAATCCATACTCGAATACAGCGATGTAAGTATTAGCCCAACTTTTTCAACGGATTAAGTTTCAGCATGTAATAAATGTTCGAATCAATTTGCAGCTCTGTTCGTATAAATATTTCTGGCATGGCATTCACCGCACTCTGCTGTCGAGAAGCCTAAATGCACCAAATGCATCCACATATTTGTATCGTTTCGATTTCGATTCAAAGCATTTCAACATAATGCGAATTATTACCTGTGGACGCAAGGTTCGTGGCACGTGCCATGGAGATGATTTATCCTATTTGTTCTACAATGCAGCAGCCAAGAAACTAAAGCGCCGCACGGCTGAGTTTAAGACTATACGTCGACTTGTATCAATGCTGGTGCAGTTTGCCGCAACCGGTGATCCCAGCATACCCCTTGTCACACACGACGAGTTCAACAAGGAGGAGGTGGCAAAGGCATCAGCACAGGAACAGGTCTGGCTACCCATTTCCCGACAGGATGTGGTGTTCAAGTGCTTGAATATTTCACATGATGTTCAGGTGATTGACTTGCCCGAGGCGGACAAACTGCGGCTCTGGGACAGCATGTATGCCGACAAGCAACTATTGTACTAGACATACATATTACATAAACTTCCCCTCTGCTCTCATTCTGCACCCGCCCTTCTACTATTTACTCTTACATACATACATACATACGTACGTACATACATATATACTATACATTTAGTATAGCTTTAAGCCATGGCCCTGAGTTGGCCCTAAATGCACAGCTGTATCGTTAATCTGTTTTCGCAGGCATCAAATGTACATGTGTAAATACCCACTTTTTTATAGCAAAGCTATTAAAAGTAAAGAAAATACACACCAAAACCACACACACACACATATAAAACTCACTCACATATGTTTGGATACGAACATACCGTCTTTTAGCCTTGAGCCTTTAGCTATATTCGAATTGATATCAAATGGCAATATATTGTAAATAGAAGAAATTTAAAACAAATAAGGCATATAAGCTTTAAAATTTATATATTTTTATGGTATATATACATATATATATATATATATTTAAATTGTTAATAATGCTATAAGCGTACTTGGTTAAGTTTATATTATCTACAAGAGTCAAGCTCTTTTGGTAAACTTTTGTTATATTAGGGTAATAACTATGGTATCTTAAAATAAAACATATGTTTATATATATATATTTACAAAGTATTTTATTTATTCGGTTTTCAGAATTAACGCCATTTAAGGTACCAACAACAGCCGAACCAAATGGAAAAACCAACCGTAAAGTATGCAACGCGTTATTATATTAAAAATTCCGAAAATTCACAGACACTTGAACGTGCAAGCATTAACACACACGCACACACACACATACACCCATACTCACAAAAAAAACAAACAATTCTGACACTTAAGCTGTTTTATAAGTCAAAGCTCGTATCTACCTGTTTTACTTATTCACACGAAAGCATTTTTAAGGCCGCTACTTAACATTTTCGCTAATGCCTAATGACGTTTCAATGCCCTCACAATATATTGATTATTATTCCTTAATACCGAATACCGAATAACAAAAACAATTTTTAAGATAATATTATGTATTTTTAAAACAATAAAAACTTTTTAGATACCATATACGCTCAATAATATCCATTAACAGAATTTAGATTTAAAAAACTTAATTTTATTTACCCCGTATGTACTTCATGCCTTATTTCATGCCTTACTAAATGCGAATTAAAAATTTATCGCAAAAAATGTTTATATATTGTGTTACAAGCGTTACAAAGCTTGCAACATATTTATGTGACCCCATAAAATGATTAATTATTGGGTCGTATTTTCGAGTTTCAGCGCTTTACCGAAAACAAAACAAAATTTCGTAATTTGTTTGTGTTATTTTTCTATGTGGCAACTCGAAAGGTCGCTTTGTCTGGCTTACATACAATGTTCACTGTCCCCCCTCGCGTTCCGTCACCCTCTTCCATCACATTAATTGTAATTAACAACTTACACGTGCTCCACATTTACCAAGCTTGGCGACCTTTTTCCTGCAGCGCAACCAGCGAAATTTTCGGTGTGCAACACAATTTTAAGCCGTATTCCTGTTGTTATGTTTTTTAATTATTATTTACAGTTTGCTGTGTAAATTGGTCGAAATTTATTTAAATGCTGGCAACGCTCCAGAGAGGCATCTTTTAGGCAGTGATTGAATTCGTTATTCAGCTTTACAATTTGTGCCTGAAAGTAGGCAACATTTTTATTTGTTTTGTTGCTAATGACATTTTTGGTGTGGGTTAATATATGAACTTTTGTATTGATTTGTTAACATCAAAGATGTTGCGAAAAACGATTATTTTTAAGTTAATTAAAGTGAGTTAATTGTTATTACAGTTTTGGGCTTATTTAATATTATCTCATTATTTTTAACGAGCTACAGAAGAAAACATAAAATTTAAAAACAATTATATTACAACATTAATTCTGAATCATATTTTATTAGTGTTACATAAGCACCGCATTAAACATCACTTAACTAAACATTTCAAGAAACACTTGAGAGACATGTTAAAGTGTTTATTTGTCTGTTTAGTTAAAGATGCCCAGCAACGCACTCTGCAACCTCATTGCAGGCAAGTTAAACATTCGCGCGATTGTCTTAAAGTGTGTCAAATGGTTCTGAATTTTTAAAATCGCAGACAATAGCATTTTTCTTCGTTTCCCTCCATTTTATTTGTCACGTATATAGCTGGGTGTGTGTGTGTGTGTGTGTGTGCGGTTGTGGGTGTGGGTTAGGGTTAAGCGGAAGGTGGGCAAAAACTAACAGTTGTGCCACAGATCGCAATTCAGCTCCTGCAACAACATTTCGCTTTGGCGCCGTTGCCTCAAGCTATAAATGAAATGGAGCTGTATGGAAGGAGGAGGAGGACGAGAACGCATGTTACTCATGTGCCATAATCGAGTCACGGAATAGCTGAGAAAAAAAGTCACGCGAGAGAGATTGTTGAACTGTCTGAAAATTATGACTGTTTGGGTTAGCCATTGCCTGAACTGAAGTGGCGTAGAGTGCGTTGGGGGCGTGGCCAGTGTTCTTTTGATTTGATTTTAAAAAATTCATGAGTCCGGCGGGTTGCGCTCGCGAAAAGATTTGTCCACCATTTTCCCAACCCTCAAGCAATAAGTTGAACAGACACGATGTTTGTTGTGTGACAGCTGGCATTTATTTTCTCATCCCCTCCGACATTCTGGATATGTGCAGTAGTGCTGTTGAGAAGTGCAAATTATGAAACGAAGAAGAGTTTGACACACAAAGCACCATGTCATATATATATATATATATATATATATTTATGAATACTTAATGAGCCCTTTTGATGGGTTATTATGTGATATTGTTGTAATATAGAAAAGTTCTTTGTTAAGCCAATAAACTTTGACATTTTTAACTTTGGCTTAACATTAAATTTGCGTGGTTGAAGAGCATACAAATATTTACAAATGGTTGTCATTCTGGGAATTAGCTGATGTTATAGTATAATTTGATTGATTGACAATTTGACATATTTAAATATTTTGTACAAATGCCATAACCTGTTGACGTCATAACTGATATCATTTATATATATCATTTATATATATCATTTATATATACCATATATCATCATAAAAAATCTATTGCTTTCTAGGTGAAAGAGTTCAACAAGACATACATAAATAGGCAATTGTCTAAAATAAATAACAATACATGAGTATTCAATGTCAAACTTCATGTGAAATATATACTTACTGGTCATAATTAGATTTTCCAGAATAATTTTGTATACTTCTAAGTAAAATAATTTTAAATATTGTGTATCTATCCTGAAAAGTACAAAGTTCACACAAACATTTGTACCCAGTTTATATGTATACAAAAGCCATGGCAGGGAATAAACAGTGCAAAAAAAATTGCATAAACAGATGGCAACGATCAGATAGCTAAAGTACACACATAAAGTATAAACGAAAACGAAGAGCTTAAATTTTATTAATAAAAATCACTTAGAAGCCAAACGATGTGCAAACTGTGACAGAAATAGACGCACATATCTCAATTGATTTAAATGAATTACAGGCAGAAAACGTGCAGAACAGCTAAACACGAGATCGCACACAAAGAAGACAGACAGAGAGAGAGAGAGAGAGAGAGAGCGCAAGTGATTACGATCAAGCTGTGTTTAACGGTTGCTCTTGAAAGCTTAGTTGAGCGAACAGCTGGAAAGCACATGACAACCAAACATACTACATAAGTCACGAGAGTTTGTGTTGGAACGGCGCCGGCATTTCTTTCAGCACCGAATATTTGCCCAAGGTCATAGTAGATAGTTATGTGTCTAGTTAATAAAGACAAAATGAGAGGAAACTGGGAAGGGAATTTCTCTGCAAACGATTCTTTTTATTAGGCTTAATCAACATTGATTTGAGGCAGAGTGCGCGCGCATAGCGTGCTGCTTAGTTACGTGTTTTGACTAAGTAACTTACTAACTAAACAAAGGCACTTGGCCATAACTAACTATAATTGTTCGTTCAAAGCAATCAAGTGACCCAATTTTGCCAAACTTAATACATACATACTAAGTTTAAAAGCTCAGTGGGAAAAAGCTATCAATAGCGAACTTTGCAGCGTTGAAAGCTTACGAGCAGCAGCAACAGGAGCTCATGGCCTAGTCCTTCAGTCAGCTGTTCTTGTTATCCCAAGTGGAGTACACTCACACTTTGTTTACATTTTGAAAAAAAAGCTTTGGCACGTGCAAGGCAGCACTAAACATAAAATAAAAGCACAAGTACATAATATTTATGACTTCATTTCGCGCAAGTAATCAGCTACTCCACCGTAAACATCTTATATTGGACTTCCGAATCAAAAAGACCTTAAGAATAGAGATAAGAAAAATAGTTCACAATTAATTGACTTATTATTAAGGTAGTTTCTATTATAAAGATTGCTAAAAATGTATGATATTATTGGTATATTGGTGTATTGAGTCTTTCTGAACTTTGTCATTTACTAGCACAAGCCTCATTATATTGTGAACAGAAAAATTCTACCGCACTTAATTCCCCCGATAGGACTTCTCTATAAACCCCATGACTCACATTTCAGCAAACCTTGCCTTATCAATATGATTTATATGGTTTTTTTTTGCTATGTACGTATGAAATTTTCAGAAAGATTATATAGCCGAAAGGCGCGTGGTGGCAAAACCAATTTTACAACCGCAATCACAGTTGGCCAAGCTATTTTCGGGGACACTTGACATACCCATTCTACACACATAACAAATACTCATTACCATTTATCAATATCGACTGATAAGCCTTGTACATCACAAGTGATGTCTAACTGAAAAGTGTTCAATGACTCAGTTGTACTATGATTCAATGCAGTAAACGCAAATGAGGCCTGTACAACATGTACGACAAAGTGAATAAAAGATAAGTGAAAGGGGCAAAGTTGGTAAAGGCAGCTTGAATCATGACTTTTGTGGTTTGAAGCAAAACATACGCATAATACCAAAAACAACAACTAATAATACTCAAAAATACTTAGAATCACAAGAAGACGTCAGAGCAAACAATTCAATTTGTTTGGCGGGCAGCACGCTCTTTTTGCTCAGCTCTGAGCATTGAGCATTGAGCACTGAGCTCTGAGCTTTTAGATGTGCCATGTGCTTAGAACTTTGGCGCGGTGCTTTTCATTGGTGTGCTTTCAAAACAGTTGACGAGCTGCCTTCATGCCAAACGGACGTAGCACAAAACGTTACTCAGAGGCTAACTAACCAAATAGAAGCAACAGCTAGCTAATAATACTACATCAACTGCAAAAACAACAACAACAACAGAAACAATATAACAAAATATAAACTAAACTATAATAGAATTATATTTGAATTTGTGGCGCCTGGCAACAACAAAAAGTATTCGCGTGTGATTTTATTATGTGTTTGAAAGCAAAAGTTATGTGATAAGCAAAAATCTCTCTAACTTAGTGTGGGTGTGTGTGTATGTGTGTGTCTGTGCTTTTTTCCCAGCGAAATTATCCTGCGTGTGCCTGTCTGTGCGTGTGTGTATCACTGCGCAGGACGTGCCAAATAAGCAAAAGCTGCTTATCAGTGTGGTGAAGCTGCAGCAGCATCCTGTATTGTTGTTCTTAACAAGGTCAAGCAAACAGCTGGCAGAGAAAAAAAAACCACGAAAAGAGAAAAACCTTTTGATAAAATTGATAATATTATTGTGAGAAGAAAACAACATATATATATACATATATATACACAAAGTCAAAGCTTATTTTAAGTGATTTTTATATATATACGTAACAAAAGAGGAACACCATTTTATTTAATAATTAATTTAACGACGCCGGAAACAACAAGAACACACAAACAAAATGTCTTCCATGGCTGCATTTGATCAAATCAAAATTGGACTCAAGTAAGCACAATAAAAAACACTACCATATTAATAAATATTTATGTATCCATTAAGTCAAGGGGAAATATGAGATGTTTAAATTTAAGTCATGACTTAAAACGAACTAATTGATTTGCACTGTGCGCATTTAAGTTAGTTAGATCATCAAGTGCATAAAAAGCATTGTCTGTTTTGGGTATTAAAGTCGTGTGTTATAGTAGTACTTGACGTAATTTGCCGCCTTTACAATACTGACACCGTTTAATTATGGCAGCCTTTTACAGTCAGTTGAATGACATCACCGAATTGTGTCATCTATAAGAAACAATAAACAGTTTCACCTATTAATAAAAGATAATATCACGTTTTGCCGTAAGCATAAATCTTCGTTTCTGAAGGTCTACACAAAATATAAAGCTTCAAATAAAAAACTAACCACATTGATGAAGTTTCGAATCTATTCAAATTCTTTCAAAAGTTACATGACTGTGTGGCCAAAACGGAATTTGTATACCCAAACGATCATATTTAAAAGACTATCAAGCATATATACTAGATCTCATTAGAGTGCTCAATTTGTAAATATAGAAATGTTGGTTCAAATTAATAGGTAGCACTGTTAGACTGTTAGTATATAGTAACTTTCTAGACACATATTTGAGCAGATAAGACGCGCAAATATAACTCAAGCAAATCCCAGTGATAAAATATTTATATATCGCAAACAACAAAGCGCTTTCTTTACCCGTGGCGTTCATATATTAAATGAACTTACTTCGTGTTGTTTTTTAATACCAAATTGCTGTGCAATTTGTGCGTGTTTGCCTCATGTCCTGTGGCAAGGACTCAACCCACACACACCACACAAAAAATATGTAGAAGCACAAATAAAATGACAGCTCATGTCACGACTACCTATTGTCCATATTGTGCTGACGTTGTACCGTTGTGCCGCTGTATGCCCGCAGATGCCCAGCCCCATTCTATTGATTACCGGGAACTCTGTAATTTGTCGACATAACGAGCAAACATAAACACAACGGCGGCTTCCACAGCACACACACACACAGCTTGGAGACCAGCACAGTGCCAGCTGTCATTAGAGGCGCCCATTTTGAGCGGTACTTTTTTCTCTTTATTATTTTGTATTCTGTTTTTCTTCTTGTTTAGCCGTTCTGCCGTTGCCGGCTTTAAAATTGCTCAAATAATTAGGTAAAACAAAAAAAAACTATTTATGTAAATTTTTTCCATTATACACAAAAAAAAGGCACATTCTGAGTCATTTGTGTCACAGCGAAATGTTTGAACAAACGAGAAAGAGATTGTACCATGAGATCAGCACCGCAACAACTACAACAGCAACAATGACAGAGAAACAGCGAAGCAAAGCAACAGGTTTATCTTCGTTGAACACATGTGGCGAAGCTAAAATTTTCGTATGAACGTGGGGAAGCACAAGTTAAAGATTAAAAAGCCCTCAAGCACCTCCATGTTCCATTAAATAAGATAACCAATAATCTTTTTACGCTTGGGAAAACTAAAATATGAATTTTCCAAGTTCAATTAGCTTTTGTTCGATTGTAGGGATATTTTCATAGTTTCCTTTATTTAAACAAAATGACTAATTTTCTTGAACTTCAAACGTTAAGCAAAAAAATTAACCAAGTTTTTTTTAATAATTTTATTTATATTGGTATAAATGCAATTTTTTCCCACATGTTGTATAAAAAAGAATTTCTGTGGAAATCATTTTATTATACATTTATTAATTTTAAAAATATATCCCACACATATATCAATTCAACTTAAGTATGTATAATGTATATTGTGTAATTTTAATAATTTTCTCATTTTTTGCGGTGTGCCTTAGTGCAACATTTTTATGCAACATGAAAGCAGCTGCTGCTGCTGTTGTTTTCATTTCACTAGTACAATTTGCATATTCATTGTTTGACGTGATTTATGCCATTTGCATTTGAGTAGAGCACTCGCCTGTCATTTATATTCATAAAGCGCGTTCAATGAATATTTTTTTCCAAAAAAAACGAAAAATAAATCAACAGTCAAACTTTAAATTGTCAATTTATCTGCACACACAATTTATGTATCTTTAGTGTTGTGGCCATAATTTCATTTCTTGATGCCACAAATTTAAAATCGCCAATTGAGGGAATTCGTTAGATTTATTTATGGTACATAAAAAACCATTTCGGGCATCACCATTAACGTCTATGCCATTTCATTGAATTCATCTCACACGTTTCAGTATATTCAATTGAATGTTGGCAACTTTACTCAATAAAGTAACATTGAAAAAGTTTCCGGTAACAACTTTTTCTTGTAAATCGCAAGAATGTCCCACTGTGTGCTCATCTTTTAGATGATTTTTGTAAACATGTTCGTTTTATTGTTTCAATTTCAATTTCGTTTTCTTTTTGGTTATTTGGTGTAGAATAAACACAAATTTCCTCATATTTGCTTTTTGGTGCCAAATATTCAATGTTTTTTTTTGGTTTATTTTTTTCTTTTACCCATTCTTTTCGACATTGCTCATACGCCGCGTTTTGCTTTCGTGTGCATTTGTCGCTGTCGCTCTTGCCGATCGCCCACACGCACACACACACACACACACACACAGACTTATACACAGGCACACAAGTATCTGTGTGAGCTCGTCAATTTCATTTAATTTTGTCGCGTTTTGTATCTTTTTTGTGTTTTGTGCTTTTATATCGAGCAAAAAAAAGTGGCTTGAATGAATAAAGCATTAAAGAATTGCTGCTACAGCAACACCATTTTATATAAGTTTATGTGCATGTATGTGTGTGTATATAATCTGATTTGTATAGAATTCTATATTTGCCCATTGCGCTTCTATTCATTGAGATTTTTCTTGTGCTAATACGTAAATGAGTTTTATTAGCTGAGACATTGTTAGGTAAATATTTCTATATATCAAATTGGACCTTAACTTTTTGTGTAATGCATTAAATTAGCTAAAGATACACATTTTTTTATAAAATGTAAATTTACTCAATGTATTACATTTTTGGTAGGGCAAACAAGTCTAAGGTCTACATACTCGTCGCTAAAATTTGTTGATGTAAATCTCACTAAAAATCACTACAGAGAATTTTATTTTTTTCTCGTTAAACTAGTTTAAGGTTTATGGGAAAAGACGAAGACAAACAAATAAATTTTGAATAAACAAATGATAAGGGCAAATAAATAAACATATAGAAATAATAAGGTGGGAATCTATTCATTTCCCAACATTCACATCAAGCTCGATTTAAGTTATGGTTAGTCCCAATCTAAATATTAAAGCACTTGATACGACAAACACTCCTTAGCCTGAGCTGACTGCACGGTTTGCTGACTGGCTAACTGGCTGACATCAGAGCTCAAAATGCAAGAAATTGTACCCTTGTGTTTTTATCCTTGCGCCACTTGAAAGCTTTCCAGGGGGTGGGTTGGGATGTGGCCGTCAATGTTTGCAATTCATTCATAAGCAAAAAGCTCTTGGAAAGCTTTCTACTTTGACTGCATAGCCTTGCGTGCCAGCCTGGCCAAGGTCAACAGGCGTGCTCTGACAGATGCGATTATGACCAGAAAATATACATGTAAAGACTAAACAAATAGTGTCCAAGTTTTTTTTTGCTATGTTTTGTGTTTATTGTTGCTTTACGGAAATTGTGTGACTGCCCTGTGATGTGGGTTATTTATGCCGCATTTCATATATACATATACATATATACATATATTTTTATTATTGTTAATTAAATTTGTAGTAGTATGAGACAGAATTTCGTCTTTTGGTTAGTTTGTGTCAGCTGATTTTCTGTACAGACTTCATGCTACATCCGCCTGTCTGCTCACATGCCTGATAACCAAGTTGTAATGGAGGAGGGGAAACGAGAAAGGGTTGTGAAGAGTGACAGTCGTACCCCTGATGAGTGTGGAAAATTAGTGCAATCATAGCTACATAATCTGTTACACGCTGTGCTTATCACTTTGGGGCCACAAACGAGGGCGAGCAGGGAACGCCACAGAATCAGACACAAAGCGAGAGTAAGACAGACAGAGAGAGAGAGAGAGAGATTGAGCTGACAATGATTCCATTGTTGCAGTTGCAGTAAATGGGATTAAGATGTAGAGCTAATGAAAGAAAAGAGGTGCTAATGCTTCCTACACACTTATGTCTAAATGGTTCAGTGATAGTAGCTGAAAGTTTAATAAGAATATATTATTGAATAAAAAACTTTGCTTTATTGTCATAATTTAAACTTTAAACAGAAAAAAAAATATTACCAAATCAATTTTGAATTCGTTCTGCCCTATTGCTCTACTTCTTGCGCTGATCTCCTCCCTGTGCTAATATAATGGCTATGCGTATAAATATATTCAATGCATCCATATAGATGGCCAAAGCATGATTGATGGGATCAAAGGTTACGTAACTGTATTCCGGATGCTGCTCGGCTGCCTTTACAATGCGTTGAGTGTCGTAGAGCAGGAAACCGCTAAAAAGAATCAAACCACCATATATTGAAAAGGAGGCCAAGCCAGCGCCCAGTGCAGTCGTAGGTGGCAGCCACATCGCTGCTATCGATGAGGCAAACAGTACGCCCAATCCGATAGCCAAGGGTCCGCCAATATTCAGGAACCTTTCACTGGGAGCACAGGCAGCCACCGTCGACAGAGCACCAACAATGCCACTTGTATAGAGAAGAGCTCGCACCAATATAGGTCCACCCATAAGGCACATAGGAGCAATAACGGCGCCCATAACGCCACAGTGCACGGCCCAGGCTAGCTGCTTAACGCCAAAGCCCGGCTTATACTCGAGTGACTGAGTCCAGATGCCCGTGGCCATAACCAGGCCCATGGTGATCAGCGATGCTATCCAGCCACTGCTCATCATCAACGCCAATAGTTGCTCGGATTGAAACACAGCTAACGCAGAGGCCGCTGTTACGCCACACGAGGCACCAAAGTAGGCATAGGTGGCTCGAATGCGATCCCGTACATACTGCGGCCACATCGTGGAATGATCATAGATGCTGGGCTGATTGGCCAGACCCAAGCCGTAATAGCACAGTGCAACGATGCCCATTAGGGCTGCGCCCGCTACTGCTCCCTTGCCCATGGAGTAGGCATTCTCACTAGGCGGTCCCATCAACCGATCCTTTAGGCTGGGTCCTCTCGTGCGGGTCTCATACTTGGAGCGATTACTATTCCCAGTCCCGTCGGAGAAGTTTCGACGAGCGGGCAGCAGCTTAAGCTTCTTTGGTGCCTGAGCTTGCATTTGATGGGTTCTGCAAGGAGCTTGCAACGGCGCTTTCCATAATCCCTGAGTATTGGTGAGCGGATTCCGGCAGAAAAGACGCGACGAACGCAGAGAGTGCGCTAGACGTGTCAAAAGCATTTTAAAATAAAATACACAATAATATGATGTTTTAATTTGGAAAATATGAAGTTGTTTTTTTTTTGACAAAAACAACACAGTAAATATCGGGCGACTATCGGTAATGTGGGAAACTAGATTGAAGAATACTTTTGGAATTTGAAATTACTAACATTCAAAAAAAAAATATGAAATGGAAAAAATATTATAATATTTAAAGAAGATCACTTAGTGGAAAATATGATATATGATAATTATTTAACATTTGATCTTAAGTATTCCAATTGTTATACTCATTTTTTTTGTCTTTGACAATCTTCGATATAAAATGATGTACAATGATCATTATTTCATTTTGCCGATTCAAGCTTTAGCTCAAATGTCAACAATTGTGGGATGCAAATGAGATGCTTAAGTAAATGTACATACTTTCGATTTGTTTGTGTGGGTTTCTGTCAGGGAATGCTACAGTTGCAGAAATTGGAAATGTGGCACTCATGATAAATACTTAAGCACATTATATGAGCTACTAATTTTTGTGGTCCATGCCTTGATGCCTCTAGTTTATTTGTCTTTTATGCTCAAGTTTTTCTGTTCGCTTTTTTTTGCTGTCGTCAGCAAGAACAAGAATTTGTTTATTTATCTTGTGATTTTATTTATTTTCGTGACTAAATGTAATTTTGAACGTTCAAATAGCTATGAACTTTTGCGCGAGCCAAGACAAGCAAATAAATCACAAAGGAAAAATTAAAATTGAATTTAAATGAACGCCTTTTTGAATGGAACGTCCTCTTAGGTATGCCAAACGTACACTTTGAGATTGGGTGAAAATGGCGTTTAGAATTGGTTCTACGATCAGCATTTAATTAGCTGCTCATAACAATTTGCGAAACGCACAAATTTATGACCCCGACCAGCTACAATTTGTACGAAATTTTGGGTGTGTCCCTTTTGGGTTCAGCTTTGGGACCTTAAGCGAAATTGCTTTGGCACACGCAAAGTCAACATTAGAAATTTCTGTTTCTGTTTCGGGTTCTGTTTCTGTTTTTTCTATTGTACATTTCTTTTTATGACACGCGTCCCGTCATAAACATTATTTATATTGACCTTTCTTTTTATAGAAAACACTGTGCTGGTGGGCATTAGCTTAAGCGTTGGGCTGGCTCTTCAGCAGAAATAATTCTATAGCCAGAGTTCAGGGCCAAAAAGTTGCGATTGTCAAAAATCACAATCATTGCCTTATACTATGATAGGCAAAAAACGAAAAAAAAAAAAAAAGCCAAAAACGAAATACAAATGTACGACAGCTCGAGCAGCTATTAATAAGCATAAATATGACATATTTCTGCCGCTTTTACTGCTTTGCTGACTTTTGCAATATATAAAAATGTACTACTTAAAGTAAATAAAACGAATGAAAAAAAAAAATGCGTAGGTTTTTTGGCTAATTTTTGTTTCGAAGAGATTTAAGATTTGCGTTTAAAATTCAAGCACGTTTCATTCAATGTCCAAATGTAGTCAAAAGTTGATAATAGTACAAATTAAATAAATATTTATAGTTTAGGTTGCTCGAACACCTTATGGAACCATTAATTGCTTTTTCTGCCATATTTACGATCTCTAGTTGTCAGACATATTCAAGAAATATGCGCAATTATGCGATGACCTTGATATCTATATTTAACAAAGAGATTTTCAAGTGAGAAAAACAACATATCACATAGTATACATACATTACATGCAAAATTATTTCTATAGTGAAAAACGTGAAACGTGTTGTGATAGCACGGGAAACGCCAGAAATGTTTGTTTGTTTCTCTGGGTACTGATTATGTTTGTAGCATATCTTCTTATACATATGTATATGCATGTTTAGATCATCTTATCAAAAGCCAAAAAACCAAAAAAATGACGTCAAGACAGACACAAGCTAAAATTTAAACAAATGAACTTTAATAAAATGGCAAACGGAAATATATTTTTCAACTGATACCGCTTCAAGTTTTAAGAGGCATGCGTCGAGACTAACGGTATTTTTTTTGTTTTTTTTTTTGGTTTGCTGATAAATGACAAACACCTGGCTCGCGACGCGTTGCTGATAAAGTATTAGCTTTATCATCGTGTTTGTTTATATGTATTAGCGAAATAAGCAAAAACAAAAAATATAAAATACGGCCCATTAATATAAGAGATAGATAGCGTAAACGCATCGATTTATTTTGATTGATGAATAGAAAAAGTATTTGAAATGATTTCAAGCAAATGGAGTACAAATGAAACAAATAAATAAAAACGTTTTCTAGTTAAATACATTTTAACGGTTTTTGCTCTTCTTCTTGCAGAATGGTCGACTTCAAGGTCCAACAGCGTCGTTATCGCACCAGCGAAAAGACTGTCGTCAGCACTACATATGGTCCCATCAAGGGAGTGAAGCGCAAATCCATTTATGGCCAATCATATTTCAGTTTCGAGCGTATACCCTTTGCCAAGCCGCCCATCGGGGAGTTGCGCTACAAGGCGCCACAGCCCCCAGAGATATGGACCGAGGTCCGAAGTTGTACATCTCAAGGCCCAAAGCCACTGCAAAAGCATTTTGTATTCGAGATGACAGATGGTTCTGAAGATTGTCTATATCTCAATGTCTACACAAAGAATGTGAGTAAGAAGTTATATTCGAATATTTCCTAAGCTTTAATATATAATATCTTTTACAGTTATACCCCACAAAACCTATGCCAGTCATGGTCTGGATATATGGTGGGGGCTTTCAGTTTGGTGAAGCCTCCCGCGAATGCTACAGTCCCGATTATTTGCTGCGTGAGGATGTTGTCGTAATATCGATAAACTATCGACTGGGACCATTGGGTGAGTAAAGACTAACTATTAAATAAGAATCACCAAACTAATAAATATTTTTTAGGCTTTTTGTGCATGGAAGATCCGGAATTCGATGTGCCCGGCAATGCTGGTCTGAAAGATCAGGTGCTGGCACTGCGTTGGGTCAAAGCCAACTGTTCCCGCTTTGGCGGCGACTCCAACAACATAACAATCTTTGGTGACAGTGCAGGCAGCGCCTCAGTGCACTACATGATGATCACAGAGCAGACACGTGGCCTGTTCCACAAGGCCATCTGCATGTCGGGCAATACGTTATCGCCGTGGGCTGTCACTCCACAACGCAATTGGCCTTATCGGCTGGCCGTGCAGGCTGGCTATGCGGGCGAGAATGTGGAGCGAGATGTCTGGGAGTTCTTGAAGAATGCCAAAGGCTCTGATATAATCAAAGCAAATGGCGAACTTTGCATCGATGAGGAGAAGAAGGAACGCATTGGCTTCTCCTTTGGTCCAGTCATAGAGCCCTATGTGACAAGTCACTGCGTGGTGCCCACCAAACCCATTGTCATGATGCGCACAGCCTGGTCAAATAGTATTCCTCTCATTCTGGGCGGTGTCTCGAATGAAGGTCTGCTCCTCTACTCGGAGACCAAAACAAATCCCAAGTGTCTCAATGAACTAGGCGACTGTCGCTTTGTGGTTCCCATCGAACTAAACATGGAACGTGATAGTGAGCTCTGCAAGGATTATGGCGAGCAGCTCAGACAGTCCTATTATGGCGATAAGACACCCAGTCTGGACACGCTTCACGAGTATCTGCAGGTGTGTTGGAGTGTGTTTGTGCTTGAGAATAATCAACACAGTTATCTTTAGAGTGTTGAGTTAAGAGTTAAGCAGAAGTCAAATATTAATTGATAAAAGTAGTTCGTTGAATTCACGAAAAATTAGTATATTATTTTTACCTAAACTAAAACTACATTTCTTATCAATTATCATTATTCCTATAACATACCAATAACTATAGTTTGTCTTATTTCTTCTGTTTTTTGCAGATGGTCTCACATGAGTATTTCTGGTTCCCCATCTATCGCACAGTATTGTCACGCTTAAAGTATGCGCCGAATGCACCCACCTATTTGTATCGCTTTGACTTTGACTCAAAGCACTTTAATCATCTGCGCATACTCAGCTGTGGCAAGAAGGTGCGTGGCACCTGCCACGGCGACGATCTGTCCTATCTATTTTACAATTCACTGGCACGCAAGCTGAAGATCCACACAAGAGAGTACAAATGCATTGAGCGTTTGGTTGGCCTCTGGACACACTTTGCCACCTATAGTAATCCCAACTTTGATCCGGAGCAATCGGAGATATGGCAACCGGTGTCGGCAGCGGCAATTGATAAGCAACAGCTGAAGTGCCTTAATATATCTGATGATCTGAAGATTATCGATGTGCCGGAGCTGCGCAAGTTGATGGTCTGGGAGAGTTTCTACCGTCGAGATGAGTTGCTGTGAAAAAGAGGAAAAGATAAAAGCACAAATGAGAATGAGAATGTTGAATGTGGAATGCTCTACGTAGCATAAGGATTAGCTTTATGTTGAAAACAATGCAACAAAGCGTAGCTTTACTGTTTAGATAGAACCAACTAAGTTCTTGTTGTTAAGTTTTTGTCCAAGATCAAAATTCTATTTAAGCCTGTTCAAGTTTCAAATGTCTACCTACGCACAGATAGTAGTTCAGGGTTTTACGAATAATGTATGATGTATGATTGAGGTTAGTTCTAGGGTCATATCGAAATGATATAAGTAAGTCGCAACTGAAGTACCTTTTGATAAACGCGTTATGGATCTGTACAGCCAAGGAATTTGATATATGTATGATAGTATGAGTAAAGAGAAACAAAACCAAACTATGTTCCTTGTTCCTATAATTATTTCATATATGTATCGAACAAATCAAGGCTGTCAAGGCGCCCCTTAACACTATTATTTATTATAATTGTATTATATGGCGTTCAATTCTCGATTCCGCATAAAATAATAAGCAAACAAGCAAAATCAAACCAAACTAAAACTCTCTCATCTAATGTTATACAATTTAATTATAATAGTTTCTTGATCCAAATCCCACGCTTAGATTTAAACAATCGACTTCGTCGAGTCGTCGTCTTCTTTTTGAATATATGTAAACGTTTTTGATAATAATCTAGTTTTTGGATATGTATATTTGTTTATTATTTAGGCATACTTGTACCAGTCCAAGTTTTACATATATTAGGAATATGATTTTTTGTTAGCAACTAGTAATACTACTTTTATATAGGCCGAATGAAATTTGTTTATAAATGTGTCTGTTGACTACCAAAATAAACAATAAGAAAGAAATCACCTTGAATTGTTGAATTACAAAAGTGCACAATATGCTTATATTAAATGTTCTTCAAACTGTTTTTCAATAGATTCCACCAATTATTATAAATTTCAATATTCCTATAAGCTTCAAAATGATGTGATGCCGCAAAAGAAAACTATGAAATTTAGAAATTCATAAATATTTTAATAACAAAATCTAACAAAACAAAACCAAACACAAAACTGAATGTATTTCAAATAAAGAAATTAATTTCACATATTTTGAAAACTATTTTAATCTGCTTTGATCAAGTTGTCAGCTACAATATTATTAGTTTTCATCAGAATGACTAAATACGTGTTTGCACTGAGACTGAAACTGAATTTGTTGCCAACTCAAAAGGCACCTGGCATCTATACAAACTACGATTATGTACAGAAGTAAGTACTAACAAGGTTTATATACCCTTACTTTTACACTCATCATATCTACGATTGACGTAATAAGCTTTTGTCTTTTTGTCTGCTTTGCTACTTCAAAGCACTTATCGCGCACCTTAATCTGAATCATAATCTCGTCTGGTTTGCGGTTATATTTCTCCTTTCTTTTTATCTTCTGTTTCTTGTCATTAGTCCAAAATCGCATAATCTGTGGCGAATCAGTGATGTTTGTCGCGAACTTTGTAGATGAATGCAGTATATGTTGAAAAATAGCACAAGTTCTAATATCGCGTGACTAATTCAAGTGCAAATGGCAAGTTCTTAATTAGGTATATCGGTTTCTGGGAGGTGTGACTATAATAAAAATTTATAATGAAAGATAAGGTCAAATTACTCACAAGGCACAATGAGGAAATTATTGAAAAATACTTAAGATTATAATGCACAGAAGTATTTGGTATAAAATTATAAACACAACTGCCATTATATAGTATAAATTTCTGTGTCAATCACATTAATAAAAATAACACTGTAATTGCTTGGGGTAGGTTAGTTTGCCTTAAACGAAAACACAGGATAAATTATGTATGTTTATGTTTAAAAATAATTGAAATGTGTTCAACTCACGTGAATTTAAGTTCTATTTGGCAGCTAATTATGGAAAAATTTTACGCTCGAGTACAGCAAACAGTAAAAAAATATTGCTAATAGCCAAAGTAAATAAACCGATGAGGTTCTACAAACAACACTATAACTATTCAATTAGTTTAACTTGGGGGATAGACTAGAAAAGTTGCAATGTTTTCCAAGCTGCGAGTATTATTTTTGCTCTGGTAACATACATTCTGGTAACATACTGAAACAGTTTCAATAAACTTATCTACATATTTTGTTTAGTGTTTTGACTATTTGTATTCATTTAACCCTGAGTCAAATGGATGACGTTCCAGAAGTCATCACTGAAAGTGAACCAAAACACACGACGTCAGACGATCTTAACCATTAATATTGCATATATTACTATAACGATTAATATTATGAATCCTATGCGGAAAGAAATAATAATTGTTGAGCTAATAAAATGTTGAATGCTTAACAAATCTGTTAAAAAAAAATGCTAATGAGAACGAAAAATGTGACTGCCTATCGTCTGGCATTTGAATTTGTTCAAGTCTGCCGAAACTGGTTTAAAATAAGCTGTTGCGAATTGCAATCACACAAAGCATTTGTTGCTCAAAATTCAAGTTCAAAACCAAAAAGTCTAATGGTTCCCGCACGTAACTGTTATTTAAGTATATAGCAGTTACTTTGAGGTCTTTGCACTCGGTTTTTTTTATGAAAGTACATTGCTTAGTTTTTAATTACTGCTTGGGGCGAGTCATTTTTATATTCCAGTTTTCGTTCAAGGTGGTTTTTTGTGTGGGAGTTTTTATAAACTTATTTTTTTTTTTACACTTAATAAGAAATATTATATATCAATAAATGTTTATGCACATTTTTGTAAAGTAGAAGGCTTTTCTTAATTTTTCATAATATTTCCTGTTTAATAACAAATGAAAGCTTACTTAACAGCGATCTACATTCAAAATTGATGTGTGCATTACAGTATGTTAAGCTTTTTGGCAGAGCTTTCGTTAAGCAGCGCTACCATATCACGGCATTCAAATAAAAAGCTCTTAATACAGTGCAAGTATAAATAACAGTAGTGCTCTCAATAACCGATTCGCTCTTGTTTCCGACGAGAGAGCAACAAAACCGCTGAGCGGCGCGTGTTACTTTGATGTGACGTGCTTAACTGTTGAGAACCGATATGTTCGTTAATGTTTATGTTTTGCTCTAGCTACTCGGCGGCATCCATCGACCACCTTCTTTCCAGGCCCATTGTTTTCGTTTGCTTTGCGATCGCTCGAGTTAACTTTAGTTGCTGGCCCACTCTCGTGCAGAGCGGATCGTGTTCAGTAGAGTGTGTCTTAGGAAGCGTGTCGACGAACGCAACACCGGTTGTTGATTGCGTGAACTGTAAATTTCGATAGTGACTCGCATTTTTTATTTACTTTTGCTGCCCCCAAACCGCGCCTAAGCAAAGCGTAGGGCCGTGAAATTTGCTATTTATTTTCATTGATTTGTGTGTGTTTTTGGTATTAACAGTGTACAAAAGGGGGAAAATTACTAAACAATGGCTTTGCGTTTCCTGGATATGTTAAAGCTCACCTTCAAGTAAGTTTTCACAAGAAGCAAACAAACAAAAAAAAAATAAAAACAAAAAAATGCAGACATTTGTATTGCAGCAAGACAAACAGATTTCTTGTTCGATCGTTAGTTGCTAAGATCGTTGCTCTCGCTTACTCATGCAGACCCATTACATGTGTGTGCGTGTGTCTTTGATATGTGTATATGTATTTGTGTATATCACAATGTTGCGTTGGAGAAATTGTTGCGCAAGTTTTGCAGCTGGTTTTTTGCATAAACTTATCATTTCGATTATTTTTTGCACGTTTATATTGTTTTTTATTTTATCTAATATAAGCCTATAAATTATTACAACAGTATACATTACAGTCCCAGTCTTTGGGACTAAATGACTAAAATATTGTTTGTTGTTGGAGTTAATGGAATATATTTAGGACAAAAGTTGATGGAAAACTTTAAAATGAAAGACGACACCCTAAAAGGTAACTTAATTACTGCTGTATATACAAACAAACAATTTCCAGGAACTCCAAAATATTTGTTTATTTTTAAATTTTTAATGTGTTAAGCACCGGTTACATATTACTTTTATATTTATATATATATTATATATTATAATTAGTTGAGCTACATTGTGAAGTGAAATTAATATAAAGAGTATTATTTGTAATTCCGCTACGCTATTTCGCAAATAATTCTAGCAGACAGCAGATAGATAAGCTAGCAAAGGGGCATAGTTCGTTTGGCTTTCAGGTGTTTAAATATATATACCTTTTTATACCCTTAGATGGGTGTGAAAGAGTATATTGGGTTTGTGAATAAGTATGTAACAGACAGAAAAAAAAATCTCCGATTAAATACATATAGAAGTTTTGATCTCAGAAACAAGAGACTTAAGATTTATAATTATCGATCACTTTTTCGCCTAACAATAATAGCAATACAATCTTAAATTATACGCATAATAGGGTAGAGGGCTATAGGGCATCTCCTAGTCGTGTTTACTTGCCTAGAGCCTTTCCCACTTATTTTAATTTGATTTTGTTTGAAAGTGCAACATGGTCATGACATAGCAAAATCCAGCCATATCATGCTTATACGATTTTAATTTGCTTGTTAATCTAATGCAGAAGCATATAATTACTAAATTTGATTTAAGTTTCACATATAGATATAGTATTGACAGCTATTGGTTGGCTCACCTTTAGTTTAACCTTCGATTCTGTGGCACTTTGTATTTTCACTACCTGATAACGTGAAAATGTTTTAGTCATCACGAATTGCAGTTGATCAGTAATTTGATAAACAGCTGTATTTGACGTTATCAGCTGATTGATCGGACTAGACTTGAATTTATCAAAACATTTGTAAAAAGTTTCATAGTTCCAATAAAATGTTGATACCATACAAACTCTTCTAGAACAAACTATTAACAAAATAATAAAAATCGGTAAAATTTTAATTAAAATTCGGTAAAATCGTTGTATAGTAGTACATAGATACATATGTGTATATCTGTCAGCCCGATCGCCTATCCGTCTGTATGGCCAAGGATTAGGGGTATCTTCTAGTCGAGCTTACTCGACTAGAGCCTTCTTACTTGTTTAACTAAGTAACTAAGCATTCTTTAATGTTAGGACATTATCAATAATGACTTATTGGCAAGGCATTTAAATATGTCCATCTACATAATATGGGAAAATTTGCAATCTTATATATTAAATAAAATGACAATGCGGTTTCACAACTAACCGATATTCTAATATAGTTGTAAAGTGGGTTTCTTAACGCTGAAAGGGCTTCAGTTAGTACATAGTATAAGAAAACAAGTTTATTAACAATTAAAAACAACTAATAGTTTTATGGTGTTACGAAGTGGAAAGCAATCAAGTCTTAAATATTTTAATGTGTTTCATCATTATTTATTTATGGCTGCTAGCTGAACTTTAGCTCTTAAACAAATTGACTACAGTTAGTTGTTCAATCTGCTGTATAATTTAAAATAAAAAAATATATATATAGATATATTTACTTATATTTTTTTTAAGAAATATAAATTTTTTTATTCTTGAGAAACAAAGTTAATCGGAAAGGTAATAAAATATAATTTTTTGACTATATATACCTATATTTTTTTAAGGAATATTAATTTTTTTATTTTTGTGAAACGAAGTTAATCAGAAAAGTAATAAAATATAATTTCTTGGTAAACATGACATTTATTGTCTCTTTTCCCTTTTCCTCTTCCTTTTTTCTCACATCACTTTCAACGTTGGCTGCACACTTTGACAGCTCTATTTCACGCACGTACTAATCTATTATCTGCCGTATAAGATCTGTCTCCTTTCACTTAAACAAACAATTTGTATGCAATTTCGGTTGTTTTTGTTGTTGCTTAAGCCAAACTATGTCAGTGCATTGGTGGAACTTGGACCGTGCGTGTGAAATATAAAATATGTCATTAATTTTTGAGCTGCGCAATTGATAGGCATCAAAACGTAAATAAACTTTAAAAAAAGGTTCAAAAACTGACATAAAATGCAAAAAAAAAATAAAACATATACACACACACCCACAGCTGCTGTGAGCGGCAGCAATAAAAGTTAAATGCAAAAAAAAAAAAATATAAAAAAATAGTAAATAGAAAACCTGTCGCGCATATTAAGCTAACAGCGTTGAGGTTGGTCAAAAGGCGCGACTTTCAAAACAAAACGAAAACGGAGCACATACAAAAATTAAACAGAAAAAGCATAACGCAACCACGGTGGCATTGAAAACATCGATTCACCCAACCACCAAGCCGGTAACTTGTTGACATCGTGACCAATTTAAGGGCAAACATATGTAAGAGAGATGAGCTGGCGAGTTGACGACAGTTAAATACACTTTCAGTAATAGTTATGATATATGATATTATTATTCGATATATCTTAAATTGACTTATTTTTTTGAGCATAACATATAATTTATTTGCTTGTTTCTATACAGGGTGCTCAGCTTTAAATATGAACAGCGCCGCCTGACTACAGCCATCTTTTCAGTGGTTAAAACCAAGTTGGGCAACGTGCGTGGCGTAAAGAGGAATACCATATGGGGCGGAAGTTACTATAGTTTTGAGAAAATACCGTTTGCAAAGCCACCGCTGGGTGAACTGCGTTTCAAGGCACCGGAACCAGTGGAGCCCTGGGAACGTGAACTGGACTGCACCTCGCCGGGAGAGAAGCCGCTGCAGACGCATCCATTCTTTCGCAAATTTGCGGGCTCCGAAGATTGTTTGTACTTAAATGTATATGCAAAGGATGTAAGTTGCTCAAAACTAAGCATTCCACTTTGAGTCAGTAACTAATTAATATTTATTTTATAGTTGCAACCGGAGAAACTGCGTCCGGTGCTCGTTTGGATTTATGGCGGTGGCTTTCAGGTGGGCGAAGCGTCGCGTGACATGTACAGTCCGGACTTCTTTATGTCAAAGGATGTGGTGCTTGTGTCGGTTGCATATCGTCTGGGTCCCTTGGGTTTTCTCAGTCTCGATGATCCGGAGCTGAATGTGCCCGGCAATGCGGGCCTCAAGGATCAAATTATGGGTCTGCGCTGGGTGCAGCAGAATATCGAAGCCTTTGGCGGCGATCCCAATAATGTCACACTCTTTGGCGAGAGTGCTGGCGGCGCCTCCACACATCTGCTCACGTTAAGTCCACAGACGGACGGTTTGTTGCACAAGGCGATTGCAATGTCCGGCACTGCATTGTGTCCTTGGGCACAGCCCCCGAAAAACAATTGGGCCTATCGCCTGGCACAGAAATTAGGCTACACGGGTGCCAATAAGGACAAGGAGATCTATCGTTACCTGAGCGAGGCTAAGGGTGGAGACATAGTCAAGGCTGCAGCACAGGTGCTCAACAAGGAGGAGAAACACAATCGCGTGCTGTTCGCCTTTGGACCCGTGGTTGAACCCTATAAAACGGAGCAAACCGTCATCGACAAGTCACCCTATCAGATGATGCAGCAAACCTGGAGCAAGCGGGTGCCCATCATGTTTGGGGGCACCAGCTTTGAGGGCCTGCTCTTTTATCCAGGTGAGTGGCTGTGCATATTTTAATTAAAAACTATTTTTATGTCTATAAATCAATTGAAGTGAAAAATTAATTGGTTTAAAAATAAAACTTTTGATATACTATATTTTTAGTAGCAATATGATTTTGATTTTAATTAATATTTTTGCGAGAAGTTTAATATATGAAAATATGTGTGTTCGTATTAAAGTTTAGTGTTGTGTGAACTATTATTTTTATGCACATTTTAATCAAGCTAAAAATATTTTCATTTTAACTTTCTTATTTGCTTCTTTTTTCAGAGGTTATACGACGTCCTGCCACATTGGATGAGGTTGGCACTTGCCAGAACGTGCTGCCCATTGATTTGGGTGACAATTTGGATCCCAAACTACTCGAGAACTACAGTCTGCAGCTGAAGCGTGCTTACTTTGGCGAGGAGAACTGCAATCAGGCGAACATGATGAAATTCCTTGAACTGGAATCGTATCGCGAGTTTTGGCATCCCATTTATCGCGCTGCACTTTCTAGATTGCGCCAAGGCAGCGCTCCCACCTACCTGTATCGCTTTGATCATGACTCTAAGCACTGCAATGCCATACGCATTGTACTGTGTGGCAACGAATTACGCGGCGTTTGTCATGGTGATGATCTCTGCTACATTTTCCATAGCATGCTGTCCAATCAGGCTGCACCTGGCTCACCGGAGCACAAGATCATCTCGGGCATGATTGACATTTGGACCAAATTTGCTGCCACCGGGGATCCCAACTGCGATAGCATTAAGACACTCAAGTTTGCACCTCTGGAAAGTGAGACGAGTGTCCAGTGCCTTAATATTGGACAGGATTTCGAGCTCAAAGCTCTGCCTGAGCTGGAGAAGCTTCAGCTCTGGAATAGCTTCTATGCTAGAAGTATGCTTTAAGCTAGACTAGTTTTGGGTGCTGTTGGTTTTATAGCTTTAGCTAAGATACTTTAGGGCCTTCATTTTGTTATTTGCATTGCATGTAAATATACCCTGTATATATTATTTGGTACATATAATTTGTATGGCTTAACTCATGATAAGGTTTTTGTATTTATTAATATAGATTACAAGGAACTTGACTGAGTTCAGCATTGCTTTGAGGTTGGTTCATCTGCAGTACACACCACACAATGTGAATGATAAACTATTTTAATGTTACTAATAAACTTCAAATCATTTGTAATCTTGTTTTGAGTTTATTTTTATGTGCGCAGATGGGAAATCAAATAATATTTTTCAGCTCTCGCTTGGCTTAGTAGTGACACAAATTTGGTTGCCGTATTGGCTAAATAAGCGCATCAAAACGTAGCATACTTTAGGGATTCCATTTTAAAATAGAAGCATTAACATTGCCAATTGAGGAATATACTTTAATATAGTAAAAATTTCATGAATTTTCTATATTTTATATAATTTTATTTATAAGCTCTGTTAAGTTTTTTGTTTTGTAAACCCAATTTGTTACATGAAAAGGTCACAATTGCGAACCATCTAAACTTCTCATTTTGTTTTTAATAATTTCCGGTTTTAGAAACAACTTTTCACTCAGGATGACAGTTTAGTTTTTCGTCAACTGGTTGTCCCTCAACCTTTGTCTGGTTGTCCTCCTCTTTTGTCTTATTGTGTCTTCACACCTATGCTCTCTCTCTCTCTCTCTCTCTATCACACACACACACTTTTGCTTGTACACACATACTTGTGTGGTTGTGTTGCTGTCACATTTATGTGTGTAAGCCGATGCTTAACAATCAAAGGGTATAACGGCAGCAATTTCCGCAACGCGACCGCCAAAAACGACCCCAGAGAGCGGATGAGAGTGAGTCTGTATGTATGTGTAGGAGAGAGATTGAGAGAGATGGAGAGAGAGGGAAATAAAATTCCATTAAAATTTTTGCAAGTTTTTAATCTGGTTTTTTTGATATTTTTTTTTTTATTTTTTTTTTGACATGCCAAAATGTTTGTGTGGTAAATTCAAAGGGCTGCTCACGTCGACTGTGGTCCTGGCGCGTGTCCTGCGCGACGTGAAAATTTCATTTGTCGACGCGCCGAGCTGCAAGTCGAATCGGGTTCAGCATTTTTCCCTTTATTTTTTTATTTGGCGTTTTGCATATTTGTTTTTTTTTTTATTTTTTAGTTTTAGATCCGGGTTATGGTTGGGACAAGCGGCGAGGCGTGTCCGCTGAATGTTGGCCATGTGCGCAGCGTGTAAAAATGGGCGTAAACTCAATAAATTAGAATTTTTTTACGTTGCGTTGGGATTTTTACTTTTACATAGTTTTTTTTTAAGTCGTTTGGTGCATTGGAATAAATGTTTTATGCCGAGTGCTGAACTCTTTGATTAAATATTTTCGCTGTCTTTTCATTTAAATTTTCATCGCTATAAGTTGATTAAACGAAAGGGGTTAAATGGGTTTTTGATAAAGTTTTCTGTTACACTATGTCTTAAAACTTAAAGCTTTTAATTTAAAGTATTTTTTATAAATAAAAAAAGATTATGTTACACTACAAAACAACATTTTATATGACGTTATGTATTTAATATGTATTTAATATTTAATTAATGTAGCATACATATCTTTTGTGGCCAAACAAATTATTAAATAGTTTTTTGTTTGTTTTTTTTTTGTTCTTTGTTTTTACTTTCTACTTTAAATGACGCTATTTTGCGTATGCTGCGGCAGCTGTCTCTTCTCTTATTATTTTAAAAACACATAATGAAAAGTTGGTTAATTAACATATTTATATCTGTTTCTTTTGTATGCATATTTGTTCGAGTATTTTTTATGTATCAAAAGTATTTAAATGCAGCCACATTTTGGCGGCTACTGTTTGCGTTCTTTTTTGCGTGCGCACAAACGTATGCAACACTCTGCCTGTTGGCATGTTTCAGCAATACCTGTGTGTAAATATAAATACGTATGTATATGTATATGTATGTGTATATGTTTGTGTGACATATTACATAAGCCATTTTCATTCGTCCTGTTAGCACTTTCTGCTGCTGGTACTGAATTTTTGGTGGGGTGCTGAACGCAGCCTGCCTGATGTCTGATCATATTTGTTTGTGGTTTTTTCGTTGCGGTTGCCGCTTAACAAAAACTGCAAGCAAACACACACACACATCACACATAGCGGCAGAACCACAATTATAATGGCCTAGCCAGCTTTGGCACTTATTGAAGTTCAACTTTTATCAAATTAAATTTGCTGGATTACAGGTATTTAGAGCAGAACAGTCTGCGGCCTGGCGCCTGGGCAATACAAGTGGCATTAGCGGTTGTAATTGAATTTTGGTTATAATGAAAAAACTCGCCCTTTTCCATTTTTTTAAGCGGTAGCTTAATCGAATTTGTAGCAAATTTTAAATAAGTGGAAAAAAATGCCACAAACAAAACTGACTAGAAATCAGTTGGCAATTTCAAAGTGTTTGATGTATTTTTTCTGTTTGATAATGTTGATATAAAATTCATTTTGAAATTAACTAATTGTTATCATTACACGATAGCGACAGCTCTGTGCCAGTTAGTGTTGCTCAACGTCAAAATAAATAAATGTTAGTGATACAAAGTGAGTTAAATTTAAAAAGCTATCTATAGCTATAGGTGCTGCAGTTTGATAAATGGATGTGCGTTAATTTCAACCTTGCAAGTTAAAAGGTAGAGTGTGAAAAATGGTATTTACTTTACAAACTTTTTTCACCACTCAGCTGACCCTGGCTTAAGTGCAGCACTCTCTTTGTGTTTTTATTACGCTGCTAGCATGCATTATTTACGCGTCTTGAATTACCTGTGGAAAGGTAGCAGCAGCAGTAGCAGAAGCACCAACACCAGCAGCAACAACACCTGCATCGAGAAAATCACTTCCAAGCAACTCAATTTGAGCGTAAATTTCGTTTTGCTTCCAACAAAAACAAAAACAACTACAACCAAAAACAGAAACAACAGCAAAATACCGTGCAACAGACTTTAATAACAATCACAGTTTAAGTGCACATAAAATGCCAGAAATATCCGCACCCATACACTGCTCTTAAATACTCGAATCCCGCACTTGTACTCGTACTCGTTCTCGTACTTGTAGCCGGAGTAGTCGGAGTTGGTAAGGAATTATGCACTCCAAGGATAGCACCCACACTTTATGCACTCGCTAGTAAAGTTATTGAGTAATCAGCTTTAAAATTCTGAGCTAGCTGTGTTCCCTTGCTTTCGCTTTTGCTGTTGCTGTTGCTGTTGCTTCGTTCGTTCTTTGTTTGTTTCTTGGCCACAGCAGCAGCAGCCGGCGCTTGACTGTGCAGCGTGCAGCGTGCACCGTACTGTTTGCTGCATGCCCCATAAAATGCGCAAAATGTATGCCCAGGCACGTGGCAGCTGAAAATGATTGCGCGACATGCTTGCTTTATGCTTTTTGGGTGCTACGATTTATGTGGTTCCCACTGCCAAAGTGCCTTCGAGTGCAAGTGGAGTGTGAGTTGAAGAGGCTCTCCATGGTCCTTGCAGCAAGCTGCTGCTACAGCTGCCTTTTGCTCTTACACCCGCCTGCTCTAACAGCTGCTTAGCATATCACCTTGGCCACAGACAACGTGACGTATGCGTGTTAATAACTTACAACATATCAGTTTGAAAAACTAATCAGCAGCACCAGCCGTACCGGACTGCATAATATTTCATTTACTGGCAAAACAGAAGTTCTCCTTTAAAAACGGATACTCAGTAAAATATTGGCATGGCGAAATATTAAAGATTTTATTAGAATATTATTATGTTTTTCACTTATGTAAAACTAGTTTATTGATAAGATTTAAATCAATTTTCGTAAAATATGTTTATTCATACATATGTTTCCCACTTATTTACAGGGTATAAGCTATTACTATTACTTTTGTTTATGAACACTGGCTGACCGAAGGGAACATAAATAAGGAGCAGACAATGAACAATGTAGTGCGTCCGTTTGCATGCTTCTTTGGGACCCACACTTTAACGCTGGTATTTCGTTTTTTCTTTCGTTTTTTTTTGCACTTTTATGTTTTCTTTTTGTGTGCGGCCGTCAGACTCATTAAGCCCTGTAATGACACTTTAGCGCTGTGAGCACGTTCTAAGCGCAAGCAATAATTCATGCCAGTGAATGATTTGTGGTAGCCACAAAAACAGACTTTGGACCGGAGAGTGGACCCCATCGAAACAGCAGCCATCGCTGCCCAGCGTCGAAGTGTGAACATTATTTGTTGGCATATTTTAAAGGTAAGTGCGAATAGCGTTTTCTTTAGGCAATTCTTTTTGTCTTTGAGCAGCTGCCTCGAATGCTAACCACACATTTTCGTTTTAAATATAAAATCAGGAAAAAGTCTGGAGTAGGCTTTGGTTTTATTCGAATTTATACCCAATATTCCTAGGTAAACACTGTTATTTTGACCAACATCATTATTTAACATAAAGTTTAATAATGTATAAGTAGTGTATATAATTTTCCACTGTATATAAGAATTTATTTACATTTTTTATTCATTTTTTTTAAATACCTACAAGTGTTCGATGGCTTGCAAATTAAAGCTCAGTTTGTTTGCCTGACTTGTTAAGTGTTTCATAAAATATTTAAGGCGCAAATTATGCAAAATATTGGCAGCACACATGAAATGGGTCAATAATGTGACCCAAAATACTCACGGAATGTTTTCATAATGTGTCGTGCCAAAAAATTATCCCATAACCAAAACTTTAATGTGCCAGACAAAACAAAAACATTTACATACATACACGCATTATAAACCGATAGTGCAAATATTTATATACATATATGTAAGTAGGTTGATGTGTGTGTGTGTGTGATGCGGTCAAAAAACACTATAAACACGCAAGGGGTGGTGGCAAGGGCGAGGGCAGTTGCGAGGGTGTGGCCATTTGGGGCAGTTGAAAGTGCATAGAGCAAAGCGGCCACAGCCAGCAAACCGCAGCAAACTAATAATAACTAGCAAAGCCACATAGAAAATATAAAAAAAAAAGTGTGTCTGTGTGTGTGTGTGTGTGTGTGTAGAATGGCTCTGTAAAAGGAGATGGTCGGTTGGTATGGAGTGACGCGAAGGGAAGGGTCATGTGTTAAGTGTCACGTTGTGGCGAATTTGTAGTAGAGTTACGTAGGCTTCGAGGGGTAAGCTGACTAAGGGCGTGGCGTGGTTAGCTAACAACAGAGCAAACATAATTGCAACCACGAAATTTACAAATAGCTTTTAGTGTCACACACACATACACAAACACACTCACACAGCATAATGCACATGCACTCAATGCATATCACCAGTTGGTTCAGCGTTGCATGGAGCATACTCTCTTGGGCGGAAATGTCGTAAAATAGCAGACAGCAGAGAGAAAGAGAGAGAGAGAGAGAGCGCACCCAAAAGGGCCAACAGCTAGAGGACTCGGCATTGGAATAATATTTTGCCTTGTTGCCTTGGACACACTCCCAAGCGCATATCTAATTTGTCATGGAACTGGAAACAGCTAGCTGCCAGCAAGAAAAATGCGGAAAACATGCAGCGGCAGTAACCAGCTGAATGTTCTGGGAAGAGAAACAAGTCCTGACCCGCCAACGCACAAGCTTGTCCTTGGCCACTAATTAATGCGCCTTGTTTTTGGCTTGCAGATCCTTGGAGCCTCCAGCAACAATCCGCCGCAGCAGAATTCTCCCCTTACCGACAACTTCTTTGTCAAGCATTGACTGTCGAAAAATTACGCTGCATTGCTGCTGGCAGATAATTAATTAAAGCTGCAACGTTTTAACTGAAATTGCTGCAAGTTCTGCTTATTTGCAAGATAAAAAAAAACCCTGCTAGCCCAAAGCGCTTATGTGTAATATTAATAGGGTAGCTGGAGTTCTCACATGGCTGCCATAAAGAAATATGTAGCTTGTAGCTTGAACATGAATGAAGTTAAGGGTAGCTTAATGAGAACTACAATAATATTTTTCATTTATTTTACCTAAAATTGCATTTGGACAAGAGAGCAAAGATGCTATTAGTTAACTTATATACCAACATTTGTACCTCATAATCTAATTAAAAGCCAAATTGCCAACAATTTAAATGCAACTAAATGACAAATGCTAACAAGCCAACAGACAACCGAAGGCATTTTTTGGTCATGCCAAAAACTTTTCCCATTACGAAAATGTTGGCAAAAAGCAAAAAATATATATAAACCCACCCTCCGCACTCCTGTGCGCCGCTCACAAAAGTGCAAAAATGCAACAAGCAAACATTTAAACAAAAGTAAAACAATGCTCAATAGTTGTTCTTTTTCTTTTTCTGTTTCTGTGTTATCCCCTCAACCCCCCATTTATTTTTTATTCTGTGTGCCAACTTTTGCAGGCAAACAAATGGTAAACAATAAAAGTGCAAGCAAAATATTTGCTATATGATAAAAGTTGAAGCACCTTTCACCCCTTCCGCCCCTACAGCCCCTACCACCGTAGGCAACAACATACATAGACGATTTTATGTGGAGCATGCAATCGGTGTGAAAAAAGCGCTGACAATATGCAATCAAATTAGCTAAATGCAACAGCATTTCCGCTTCCGTTTTGACACGGCTTTTTAACCGGTTTCCATTGGCACCTGCATGTTACATTCAACGTAAACAAGGATTGGGCAACTATTTTTATTTGGGAACAAGCAACGATTGCAGACAGTAACAATTTCCTTTTTGCCTTTTGCCTGCCTTTTCTTCACTTTCTTCGCCTTCCCTCCCAAGTAGTGGAATAAGACCCGGGCAAAAGTGAAACCTTACCATATCACACACTGACACACACAGACATTTGAGTGTTTCTATCTGGCAGTTGCATTTTATCTACCTCTAATTATCTGCTTCCTTGCAATTTTCAATTGCCGTAGAAAATATTTGGGTTTAGCTACAAGCGAAGGGTTGTTTTTTTTATACGGATCTCAAATACTCTGTAAAATTTTAAGGCCTAGAGTATACAAATACTTATATCACATCTTGCTTTTGGTATGCTTCCAACATTTTAATTTCCTGTGCTTAATTAAGATTCGAGCCTGCTGTTTGCCATTATGAATTACATAACTTTGTTGTTGGTAAAAACTTTCTTTTCTGTTGAATTTTTTAATGGCCTCTTTAAATAAATACACATGTACAGATGCAGATATATATGTATGTATATAGGTTACAACTTCGCAAATACGAAACTGAAAATCTTTTAAAAATCAGCACACAACGTATTCGAACACAGCTGCCTTTGAGCCTGAAGCAACAAATAAACACAGAGAGAGAAAGAGAGTGTGTCTTGCTTTCGAGCTTTCGATTATCTGGTAAACACATTAAATGTTGTGCCAGACAATGCCAACAGACACGGACACAAACACGTACTCAGAGCAACGGACACAGAGGGACGGAGGGAGCAGATGGAGGGGCAGTCAAGAAAAATCGCGTGCTACGCGAAAAATATTTATTGGCTTGCAGTGGAGCGTTGGCAGCAGCTAAAATAGAAATCACAGCTAAGGAAATGCTCAAGAAATGCTAAAGAAATAAAGGAAATACAAAGTTGAGGTATCTGAACAGGAAGCGCATATCGCGTTGGGCAAATGCAATAACAATTACAACAACAACAACAGCAACAAAAATGCCAGAAACTCGTAAATAAAATGCAATACAAATGTGCGCTGCCAGAGAGTAAAGAGACCAAAAAAATAAAATAAAAGAAAACCTTAAACCTGCTACCAAATCAGTGACAGCAGTACAGTATTTATTGGCTAACTAAGCCAAGTTGATAACACTACAATATTACAAGGACGTAAAGCTTAAATAAAAACTTTTTGCTTATTGTTTACTTTTACCATTTCCGAATCTTAGCACAGAATTATTTGTTTGCTTATTCGGAAGCATTCACTGCTTAACTTATTAATATTCAAAGGTGTATCTTCGTTTTCACTCGTTACACTTATCCAGCATTTACGGTGAAAATGTCTGAGATACGCAAATAAAATATCTGAATATCAAATGGGGCACTCCCACCTTTCGTACCCCACCTCGCTTGTCTGGTTGGTGTTCTGGTGTGGACAAACCGCAGCTTAAGTTACAGCTTGACATGCCGCAGCGCAACTTTATTTTCGGCGTTTGCAAAAATTGGAAAATTGCAAATCACGTAGCGTCAAGAAATAGAAATTCGCGTCTTGCGTTCTTGATAAGCAATCGCTTTGTAGATTTAATCTAACGCCCATTCGGAATGTGTGTTTGTGTGTGTGGTTTGGTGGGTGTGGTTAGAGAGAGGGAGGGCGTCATAAAGAGTGCATTTTTATGGCCAACTAAGTCAAAGCCTGTATACCTGGTTAGCCTTGGCTGCAGCTCATTTGGTAAGCAATAAAAAAAAGAACTTGTTGCCAGAGACTTACAATGTTTGCTCCGCCTTGTGGCTTGCCCCATTGTTGCCTTTTGCATAAGTCGGTGAGAATTTACATTTTCTAAATCAAAATACTTTTAACATGACCGCAGATAGCGAAGCAAACCACTCGTCCGAACCACTTGCCCCGCTCTTTTGCCCATTCGCCCGTTTGCCCCTTTGCCTTGCATGTGTCAACAAGAAGGGCAGACACGACGCGGTAACACAACACCAACATAACGGCAACCGTGTGGGTTGGGCGCACGCCTAAAAGTATGAAATGTTTGCTTAGGCGCCTGTGCAAACACTCCCCAGCTTTTAGCTTTGCCCCATTTTCTTGTTGTTATCATTCATGTTGTTGGTGTTGTGGGCGAAGCTGGAACAAAGTTTATTGCAAGGTCTTTTCTCGGTGTTTTTTTTTAAAAAAAAAAGGAAAAAGGAAAAATCAAACAAAAATGTGCGAAACAAAGTTAATGGGCGTGCTCGAGGTGAAAGTTTTTTACCTGCCTTAAGGCGGCCAGCCAGGCAGACACAGCCCACAACTACAAGCAATAAAGGTTTCTTGTTTATAACACACATTTGCAGCTGAGATTTACGTGTGCTTTCATCCAAAACTTATGGCGAAGAGTGACCAAAATGTCGTCCCTCTATAGTTTGTGGATAGTAAGCCACTTAAATGGTGTGAAGGTGTTATAACAATATCTCATTAAAGTTGTTTGTTAAATATTTTAAATACCATCATCAATTTGATGTTAATAATTAAATATTTTAACTTGTGTTGCATTAGTTTTTTGGTGCTTTTAAAATTTGTCACAAGCAACTAAACTTGTATTGGCTACGTTAATGACTAGCTTAATGGCTTATTATTAGTATGACTATTAATTATAATAAACAACTCTTGTGTGAAAAGTAATCGCGCTTTTCAATAAGCACGCACAATGGAATGGAGGTTTTATTTTTGAAAAGTGTTCACAATGCAAAATTCGCATTTTATGTGTCAATTTAGAATCATATTAAGTATCGAGTATTTATTAAATTTACTATTTCAATGCACTGTGCTGTGAATTGAATTCAATTATCGACGCTAAATGCATTCAGAAGGCCGTGAAACTGCATTGATTAGCATCTATCCACTTTGTTATACGATACATACATATGTATATAATTTAATTATTCGCATATTATGTGCAATTTGTGATTGTCAAACGGAAAGTTTGACACCCTTCCAAATCCACAACCGCAAATATATTTGTGAATAATTCGATATTAAGTCGAATAAAAAGTCAAAAGCCGACAATCGTTTTAGCATTTAACACATATTGTTTGTTGTGGTTACTGATCTATAAGCTGGTTACTAGTCTGTGTGATGTGGTTATCTGAAGTGAGAGTTCTTTGGAAAATAGGCAATCATTTATTTTGTGATAAAGTCCCTGGTGCTTCGTTTCCTTTTATCTAAAACAAGTTTTTCACTTGAGTTCGTAAAAAAAACGGATTTATTTTTACGAATCTTGTGCTTTATTTACAAAAAAATTATAAACCATTGTTTAACCGGGGTATTTTTCTTATTCTCCACTACTCTCTTTGCACAGTATCTCCTTGTGGGTAACTTTATTTATTTCATTTATGAACACTTGGTAAAAGGTCAAAATGAATCTTGCTTTAATGTAATTATATCTAAGCATTCTTAATTTGTTTAACTATTAAATTTTGCTGATGTCAAAACGAGTATTTTGAAATGTTAATTTTATTAGTTTATCAAATTTTACTTTAAATGCAAAGAAAGTACGCTCACAACTGTTCCAAGCAACTGGTATGCAAGTTGTTTGCACAATTGTTCTTTTGTACTCGAGCACTTTATTATGTCAAGTAATTATTTCTATATATTGGTGTCCTTGGAAGGGTATGCCTGCGCCCTTATACACTCCAACCATAATTTTTTTAAGTGCGCAGCAGTTGGTAACATTTTAATTGCACATTCAGTTGGCACAGAGTTGTGAAATAATGAAGAGGGCGTCCAAGTATTTAACCTTCTATGATTTTTATTATTAATTGTGAAAATAATTTGTGTTCTTACTAGCTAAAACAGGAAAACGTGAAAGTTTTCTTAACAAACTGTTAAAGTAAATGAGTTTGATGTTGTTCAGAGAAGTAGTTTAGGAGTTATATCAGCTATGATGTTCTTTTTGGCCTCAAGTCAAGTTTTATGGCACCCTAAATGCACATAAAATCTTGGACAATTCCCGCTACGCACATAAGAAGTAGTTTTGCATAAAACATTGAAAAACATCCCACATAAAACATTTTAAGTTGAATGGCAATTAACCTTTCGCGTAGCTTAAAATTAAAATCATGGCTCTCAAATAACCCGCGTAACCCGATGGATCCACATAAATCTTAAGGCACATAAATGCGATTCATATGGCAATGGGTAGTGGGGCAGGGGCAGGGGCCTGGGGGATGCGGGGAAATGGGACTTGACATGTATTTATAGCTGGCCGTAGACCTCAGTTGGGCATATTGCTAATACGCCATGTTGGTTGCTCGGCTGCGCGGCTTTGTTTTATATGCACAAACTCTCTCTCACACACACTGGCACATACACACACACACATGCATACAGACGGCTTGGAGTGCGACTCGAGAGTCAAGACTTGACTCGAAGACAAAGCCAATGTCTGCCAGTGCAATCCTTGGGAAATGCAGCCACAAGCGAGATACATCCCCCACCCAGCCAACCACAGCCCCTTGACAAGCCAATGCTATTTGGTCTTTTTGTTGGCAAGGCTGTGGCAATGGGCTTTGCCGTTGCTGCTGCAGCTCGTAAATTGAATAAAAGTTCAAATGTTGGCAATTAATATAACGAAAAAGTTAATGCCACATGTCTGTGTGTACAAGTGTGTGTGTGTGTGGGAGTGTATAAGTATGTGAGTATGCTGACTTTTGCAATTCAGCCTCAATTGGTTTATGAAGCAGTTTCAACCAACTGTGGCTTTGAACAAGGCATAAAAATGAGGGCGTTTGTATCTGAGCTTTGTTAACTTAAATCAGGCATGCAGAAAATGCATGTCGAAATTGTCAGGGGACAGCTACAGAGGAATTGATCATGGCCTGACAGAATAACAAATTAGACGCAGATATAAAATTCAAGCATTCACATTTTTTTTAACTTTCTTTCTTGCCAAATTGTGAACCAAAAAACTCTCAAACGTTTGAAAGTCGGCATACGTACACACAATTAGGTGTGTGTGTGTGTGTGTGAGGATATTGGTGTGTGCAAATTTAAATTCGTAGATTTTTAGATTTTTCAAGCATCTTTCGCAAATATCAGGCATTTCTTTGAATACAGAGAAAGAGAGAAAACAAGAGAGACACAGACAAATATGTATGTACAGGAACAAAGCCAAAAAGAGAAACATTCATTTTGAATCTAACACATTTACACACAAGCACAGCATGCATATAAACACAAACACACACACATACACGTAGACATTTATATACATACTCCATAGCAGCTTGGCAATTCATTCGCTCGAATTGTATGTGTAGTTGTGCGTGGTGTGCATCTGCTGGCACTTGCAGCTTCCTTTTAGCCTTTTGCCGAGATTGTGGCACACGCTAATTGCTCGTTTCAACGTTTGAACCCCACACACACACATACAAACACACCCAACCTATCACCGTATCACCATTTTAGCACGTTGCCACCCTAATATGCGTGTATTTGTAGCTGGGAGCTTTGGGGCCGATTGCATTGAAGACGTGCTCTATTTTCCAAAATCGCTTTACTGGGAGCTCTAAAACAATGCCTCGTTATTTTCCCAAAGTTATTGCACATTTGCAGCAGTTAACACTTGTTTTGATTTTGTTTTCCTTGATGCTGGTTATTGTTGTTGTTTTTGCAATTTAATTGTTATCTGAATGTGTTGTTTTGCTATTTTTTCTCTAGCTTTCTTTTTCTGCGAATCGAATTTCACCAGCTGTTTTCTGTCTGTATTCCAATGAAAATATTTATATTTGCATATTTAACTATGCGAAAAACGAACACATTTTGAGCAATCATTAAGAGAGACTCTGAATATTGATAGGGATTGATTCTTGCACTGTTTGTTGCTTGTTTATTTAAAGAGCAGAAAATACTTGGCACACAACATATGTTAAGGCCAATTTATATTTCAGCTTATACGTCAGCTGTGTGTGTCAAAAAACATCAATGAAAAATGCTTGGCAAATCGTCTTATTAATTGCTTTTATGCCTGCAATTTCTTTCACAGAGTAGAACAGCTTTTAAATTGCCAAAAGTGCACGTAATTATTATTGTCGGCTATTAGGTAAATGGCCAAAAGTTGGCAGTTTAAAGGCAACTGTACTTAGTGCTGCTAACTTCGGTTAAATCACTTAACTGTTACGCTCATGAAAACGCAATTTGCATAATCTTTCTGCCTTTCTGACACACACTTAACAACACGTGTCTATGTGTATGTGTGTATGTGAGCCATATGAAACACGTTTTTAATTCCCAGTCGTCAACAAATATGCGACTGGCTGCGTCTGTTGTTATGTTGGTTCAGTCTCAAAGCGCACAAAGATTACGCAAAAAAGTAAATGGAAGAGCCCAAAAAATAAAACGAAAAGAAAAAAAATAATCAACAATAAACAAGAAGCATAGCGTCAGGCAGTTGTGGCCCAAAAAAGTATGCAATGCATGTGTATGGCATAAATCAAAGCTAGACAATTTTGGCAAGGGAAAACACAAACTGCGAAACATGAGAGCTGAAGAAATATAAGAATAGTCGACTTTAAGTTACCCAGTATTGTTGTTTGAGAGTTCAAAAAACAAAGTTGGAAAATATTTCACAGGCTATATGTAAGTGATATATTTATTTTCTAACCTATACATTGATACATTCCCAGCCGTTTTTAAGCCAATTATATTTACAGGGTATTCAAACCAACAACATCGAGGCCGAAAAGTCGCGGCGAGACGGGAAGGAAATCAAAAGTAAGTGACAAGCAGACAGGCAGACGCACATAAAACACATGTGCACCGCAAACAAACAGTATGGCAGAAGTTCTATGAGGGCGTGGCACAGAGCTGGAGAGGGCGAACGGGAGAACGGGTGGACGGGGGAGGAGAGGGGATGTTGTTCTGTTGGGGCTGTGTGTCAGTGACAAGTTGCCCTTTGAATATTTACAGGGCTCCATGCGGTTCCTGACGAGCCTAAGTACTTTAATTGTTTGTACCGAAATTCTGACAGTTGTTTCGTGCAAAGGAGGGGAGAATAAATGAAAGAATGGGATTGCTTTGGGTATACGTTGAAAGCCAGCCGGTTGAATGGCCTCAAGCAAATATAAAGAAAGCTCAACAAATATATGCGAAATAGCATTATTATGATATGTTGTATTTAAATGACATGTCACTGTTTGAAATTTGAATTTGCTAATAGACCTGAACCAATAAATTAAAGTTTTATAAATTTAAACAATTTAAACCATTTTGAACACTTCACTTCACTTCTGACTTTATCAAAGTTGTTTAACCTTAGTTTGGGACATTTGGAGCCATTGCACGTTTTTCACTCCCGCTGTTTCTACGGCTTTTTCCGACAGCTGACTTGGTCAAACAAAACAAAACATTTTGTGTTCGCTAAACAGAAAAAAATACAATACAGCCACCACAACAATTATGACTACTTTGTGGCTAGACAAGATGCAGACAATGCCAGGAGCTGTCAGTCACATGTTTAGTCAGCTTGTCAGCAGTCACAGGACAAATGCACTTGGACTATTGTAAATTTTACTCTTGTTCTCCCTTATTAAATTATGTTTGCTTAACAATTGGTGGCCAAATCAAGATGACTTTAAGAGATTGCACAAACCACAGCCATTCCATATCATTACCATTTTGTTTGTTGAGTAATTCACGATAACACACACATATACGCATATGTGTTTCTTGACAAAATGGCAAACAAGTGCATATAAATTCAATAAATTTTGATTCAACAATGCACATGTAGCAACAATTATAATGGCCAATGGTTAACAATTGCATTTCCCAAACTTGATTACATGCTGACGGAATACAATATACCATTATCTTGTCTGTGGCTGCCACACAGCAGAAACTCAACAAATGGCGATCTGGCATAAATAAACATAACTTAGATTAAGTTTTGAGGGACGAGCGGCAGCAGTTTTTGGTCTTGTACTTTACCAAATTAAATAATTTGAAGTTTAATCATAGACAACAAAGAGTTTTGTGTAACCACAAGGGCATAAGAAAACCACAAAATGAACCAAAGCAGATTGAGCTAGAATTACATAAATATATAAATACATATATATTTGTATGTATGTTTGTAGGAACGAGATAAAGTTTAATATTTATTAATGGGCAGAAAAGAAATGAAGCGAAGGACGAAACCAAATTGAATGCATCAGCGAACCAGTTAATATTAAATTGCCGCTTCGATGAGCTCACCAAAAACAACAACAGCAACAACAACAACAGCGAGAGAAGCGACCAAAATATAAGTGAACCAAAAAACTGATGAAAAAACTATGCACGGGTTTTGACTTGAGGTTTTTGTTTTGTGTGTTTTGTTTTTTATTTTTCTCTTTGGTTGGGCAAACATCAAAAGCTTCATAAACGCGCAGCGCTGCCCCCAAAAAAAACTTATGACTCCCAGGGGAGACACTTGAGTGACTACAACAATAGCAATATCAGCGTCAGCTACAACAACAACAACAACAAAAACAACAACAAAAACAACAAAACCATCAACGACAGCAACTATAGAAATAGCAGCAACTTAACTGGTTACCCAGCAGTAGATCCGTGAAGCAGTAGATGCGAAAGAAAACAAGAAAATCTGCTCACAAAACAGAAAGAAAAAAAAAACCGAAACTATTTCTTTGCGCAGCGTTGTGGAAAATTAAAAACGCCCAACGAGTTGCCTATATATGTACACAGTATGTACTATATAGTACAGAGAGTAGGAACCACCTACAAGTCAGTCTGAGACTGACTTAGTTCAAGTGGTACGGATAGCAGAGCATGCTGATTATTAATAACTGAGCTGCAGCGAAAAAGTTATTAGACTAACACACTTACTACGCACAGAAGCAATCTGTATGTACAGTATATAGTATAAGTAACTGCAACTGTTTTACTGTATCCTGCATTTGGTTGCTTATCTGCGGCACAGATTTACCCGAGGGCCATTGAACTGTCGACAGCGACTAATGAAGAAAATCTAAACCAACAGCATATGTGGAATATATGGTCTTGTGCACAATTTGATTGCTCCTCGCTTTCCCTAATCAGCTTTCCCATTACGCATTACGCATACGCAGCCAATTGATTTATTTGTGGACGTCAGTTTGTTTAGCCGTGCACTTTGTTTATATGTTTTGTGTATCTATGACAGTCGCATGGCGGTTGTGCAATTTATAACATTTTTGCATTTGCATAAATTACAGTTCAGTGTCAATAATGTTACAGTTTTGATTGACAACGCGCAATATTTTTATATGCATCTATGTGTGCTACAGACATTTGTTTTAAGTGCACATAAATTATAAGATATGTCAATGCAACATTTAGAAATTATTTATAGAAAACAAAGTTTTCAGGGTATAAATTAGTTCATCCATAAGAGCTTAAGCAATATATTCAATATAATGTTTTAACTTAAACATCAAATTAGTTTCTTGTTACTAATGAATTGAATGAAGTGGATTTGCCTTGAACCATTGCCAAATTAGGTAACGTTTACACATACCTTTTGTAAATATGATTTAGAAAACAGATACTGCTTTATTTGTTGATGTTGTCATGGGAACAGAATCTAATCGACAACACCACAGACAGAACAACAATAACACACTATCAATGCAATCCAGCAGTCAATGCGTGCAGTTTTCAGCTTTCCAGTGCGCATTAATTAAAGCTTAAAGCAAGGCAAAGTAGCACTAGAACTGTACTTGTACTTATGAAGCGGGCGGCGAAATGAGTAAAACTCGCTTAAATTTCAAAGCAGACACAGCAGGGAAGAGGTATTGATGGGAGGGGCGGAAATGGAAATGGATAAGCCATTCCGAACATTTTTTTTTTAACTGGCTTCAACTTTTGCGGCCGTGCGGCAAACAGCGCGAAACCAAAACGAATTCAGGCAAACAATTGCAATTGTAATTTTGCTGAGAGTCGACATGGACCTGGGTATCAGTAACTGTTTTAATGTGTCTGTGTGTGTGTGTATACATATACGAATGAATGTGTGTGTGCGTGAACGTGTGCGTGTGCCGAGTCTGTTTGCATTGTTATTTCAACGTCGGTCGCTTAGTGGCAATAAAAAGAATGTGCATTCCATAGGGAAATTATGAAAGCGGATTTCTTTTGTTTAGAATCGTTTCTAGATTGCATGCAGCTGAATGTAGTATCTGTGTTTGGGTGTGTGTGTATGTGTGTGTTTGTGGGTGTGTGTGTGCGTTTGTGTGGGTTCAGCGTGTATTTGAGTGAGCACAGCTTTATGGCCATTTCTGCTTATTGCTAATGCGGCTGTTGCAGCAGCAAAAGCATCCGCGCCAACAGCAGATATTCGTATCTGTGATTAAGGGAGAGCGAAAAGAATCTTCATTTCATTCATCCTCCTTTTGAAATCGTTATATCAAATGTTCATTGCAACATAAAATATTTATTAATTTTTGTATTGCTTCAACCATGCATCCAATAAGTAAAAGGTGATGGAAAAGCATTTTAAAACCAATTTCAAGTTCTAACAATGAGTTATATAATACTTAACTTAGAGATGATGAATAAAGTGAATCAGTTTTATAAAATTCTTCATATAATACAAGATTATTTACTATCGCTATGTTTACTATGCAGAAAAGTATGCAATAGTTTTATTAACTTGGTTATGCAAAATCTTTTAGAGAGCATTCTTTTGGCATTTATGCTTGAATAATATCATTTCATTTCACTTGCCATGCAGTTGTGATCCCTTAAAGGAATTTTAGTCAAATATTTTGGCGTTGGCTTTTACGACATCGTTTCCCCAATAATGAACGAAGCCAAGTAGCTTGCCAATTGACAACCCTCAATGCCATGCATGTGCATTCGGGTCTCGTCATCAAAATATGCGTATACGAATTTTTTTCACCCCTTTCACCCTCCTTACTGCACGCTTTTTCTCTTTACCCATTACCGCCAATGTTACCCGCAATGCATACTTGATCCGAGCTGAGTGCAGAGTGCCAAGTGCCGCATGAAAATCAAATTTTTTATGATTGAGCAGCCAAGCAACATGAAAGTGGCACACACACACATACAACATACATTTGTATATGGGTTGATGGCATACAATAGCGTGGCATGTGCTCAACGAATGCCAATTGGTTGCTATTTCGCTATTTTGTATCATTCAAGCAATATGGCCCGGGACGCTCTTTGACTTGATGCCAATTCACAGTGCAACTTGCTGATTTCATTTCCTTCTTAAGCGCCAGCGCGAAAATATAATTTGCATGCTGCAAATACAGATACAGATACAGATACAGATACAGATACATATGTATACATATATATGGCAAGCTGACAGCATTCCTTTAAAAACATTTCAAATATTGAGGGTTGGCTATGGTGCTATGAAATTTGCAATATATTGCCTCAAGAGGGAAATCGAACTTTTATCAAGTGTATCAATTTGTCTTGTTCTGTGACTTAAAGGACAATGCACTTTGTTGCATGGTTGCCTGATTGGACCCAATTATTATGAAAACTCGCAAAGAAGGTCACAAACACACACTAGAGAGTAAAAGACAAAATTTCATTTGATTTGCACTTAAGAAGGCATTTGTATAGATGTAAATAAAATTGAGAATAGAATATAATATTTATCATAACAGTAAGAGTAAGTCTGAAGTGTAACTAAAATGCAAAATGAACTTCTTCTTTTAATTAACATTTTATATATTGTGCAAAGATCACATAATGAATGATAAACAAATTCGTCTTACGTAATATATACATAAATATTTTGCTTATAAGAACAATGAAGCTGAGACTACAACGCTGACGCTGCACAAAAACAATGGAATTAAGATAAATATTTTCACACGCGACATTTTCGGTGCTAATGAAATTTTGCTTTCAACTAAATTAGTGTCCTGCTCAGCGAAAGGCAACAATAATGCTCAGCAGCAACGGCGATATCAACAACAATGGCACAAAGTAAAATTAAATAATGCAAGCACTTTTAGGTTAATTAAACTTGAATTGCAACAAACTGGCAGCAAACGATGCAACAGCAGCACTCTCTAAGCCAAAATAGAGTAGAGATCTCTGAGAAACCGAGTTGGACTTGGTCGTTGTAAGCATTGGCCGGCTTCAAGGATTCAAGGATACAAGGATACACAAGTGCAAGGGTTGACTATTTCTCTATTGTTGTTGCTGCTGTTGTGACTATGATTGTACTCTTGTAATTGTTATTACAATGGTTGTCCTTTTGCATTGTGCCTGCTGCCAGTTGCTGTCTGGCTGACTGTTTGTCTGGCTGTCTCAGCATGCACTTTTCCACATAATTGTGTGCCTGTGGATGCCCAGTCCGCACATTCTTCCTATGCATTTCCACCAACACCAACAGCACATGCCAAAATGTTGTTGGGCAATAACCACACGGCGTTCCCAAAAACCAATATTACTTTGACAAAAGTTATATGCAGCTAGATTTAAATGCAATAAATAGTATTGTTTAGTATAAGTATAAGCTGATATTACTTTCAATATAAGAAACTTCGAACTATTAGTAAAAAACGCAGAACATATAACAATAGAGCACATAAAAATATCTTAGCAAAAATAAGTGTGATTTTAAGAAGAAACTGTTTTCTGGAGCAATATCACTTCCTGTTGTTCAATTCAAATGCTGCCGCTTCTGCTGAAACGTGCAAAAGTAAACAAAAGTATTGCCAAGTTGCCATGGACAAATAGAAGCTACGTACCTCGTTGGCCAACAACCTCAATGTGTTAGTGTGTGTTTGTGTTTGGTAAGTGCTATCTGAGTGCTAGAACAAGTACGTTTTACTGCTGCCTGCCGGTTTGCCTAGCTTATTATAATTGCCTTCGTTTTGCCTCGCCTTTTGCCAGTTGTTGCTAGTTCTGTTCTGTTCGGTTGTGTTCTGTTCTGTTCTGCTGTGTGGGTGTTGCACTTGCAAGATTTTCGACACAGTGTGTGAATGTGTGTGCAACAAATGTAAGCAACGACATTGATGCTGTTCGCCCAATGTTTCCTTTCATTCGGTTTCTTTTATATTTTCTACCACTCCTACTGTTTTTATGGCTAAGACACTTGCAGTTATGTTTTTCCAGTCAGTTTAGTATATACCAAAGCAAATACTATATTCGGTATATATGTATTTGTATACCATTTTGCTGGCTTGGAAATATTATTGTTTGCCGGATTTCGGTTTTTCAGAGCTCAAGCGAAAGTCAACAAAAAATATGAATTCATTTTTGGCCAATACACAAATACAAATAGATATTGTATGAAGTCAGTAAAAACTGCGGAATGCCTGCAACGCACACACACACACACACACAGTAGTTATTTTATGTCGCACATATGCTTGGCATTGTCTTAAGCTTGTTGCATATTGTTGTTGTTCTGGTTGTTGTTGTTGTTGATATCGTTATGCTGGAATATAATTGCTAATTGCTTTAAATGTATTTTATCCGGAAGTGGCTTTACTTAATCCTCTGATAAACAAACAGACACACACAAACATGAAGATTTGTAGGTTCAACTAGTGCTATGCTCAATTTCTTCTAACAGATGCAAACAGAATGTACTGCACATTGGTTGGCATTATCTAGGCTTTGGTTTTTATTTCATTGTGTTTATTTATTTCAAACTATTTGCTTGGCATTTGTTGCTGTTATTGCTGTTGTTGCTGTTGATGCAAGTAGATCAGGCTTAAGCTCTGCATATGTGCTCTGGCTTTAAAATGTTGCCATATTGCGTATACGCCTTGTTCAACAAAAACCATTTTCTTGTTTGCATTTAACAAAAAAAGAAATAAATAAATAAAAAAATGTATCTGCATGATCCTGTTGATTTGCAATAGTTTGCTTCGATGTTTAATTGAAATCAAAAACTTTATGATTGTTTTGCATGCAATTTCTATAGATTCATATTATGGCTGATATTAAAATATGCATATAGTATGTTATAGCTGCGGCTATTGTTTGGCTTTTTTGTCTCCTCATGTCCTCATGCTCTTGGTCGCCTTTGTCTGTTTGTTATTGCCGCCTGGCTCTTTTGTGTTGTGGCATGCTGCATAAATAAGATACAGGCACAAGCAATTATTTGCTTTGTACACGAATTTGTCAATATTTATCAATGAGTGTTCAAAATTGCGATAGCATATTGTCAATTTCAATAATAAAATATTTTTGGAAATTTAATTAAAATAGATACGTGGAAGGCTTTGCATTAATTCGATAATTTTGTAATAAAATCGTTTATTTGCTCATATGAGAGTTGGCAAAATTGAAATATTTCACTACAAAGTAAAATTGATATTAATTGGATATGAATCATACTAAAATATATACATTTTTTTGGTGTTGCTTTGTAATCGAATGCTCGATATAAAAATACTATAAGATATGTTCTCTGCATCTGGTTGGGTTGTAAAATTAGAAGTATTTTATAATAAGTATACTCTTATTACGTTAAGAGAGACTCTTCCTCTCAATATAGTATAAAAAACGGCAGCCACACATGCTGCCAAGCGGCATTTATTTTCTTAATAAAATTGATTGTATTTTAAGACTTTATTCAAGGCAACTCAAGTGAAATGGAACCTGTTTGTCTGATGCCATACGTATACGCACTCGCAAAAGATTGCTGCACTTTCAAAGTGCGGCTTAGGGGAAAGTTGAAACTCTTTGGGTTACTTATGCGCTGACATTTTTATGGGTATTTTATGGGTAACGAGCGAGAGAGTGTGGCAAAGACAAAGCTAAGCTGTATTTTTTATACTTAGCAAATCGATAAAAATGCAAATTAAACAGCGCAAATGTGTGGAAAGGGCTGTCGGTTAAGGCGGAAAAATAAAATGGAAACTTGCATATGAGACTTGAAAAGAGCCTGCTCGTTAAAAGGAAAGAAAAGCCAAGCAGCAAGCACCAAGCTGATTCAAATACCGGAATGTGGCTTTTGTTTTGAGTATGTGGCCCACACACACATGCGCACACAAACAGAGACACATCTATAAATATAAAAGTATACAGAAATGTCAAACGGAAACAACTTTTCAAGTCACTTGGATGATGAAGCACATGTCCTGGTCGAAGGACATACCGGGCATCCAAAGGGGAAGCAGTCGAGCGACAAATGAAAATTGCAAAAATGATCGGAAATGACCAATTTGAAATAAAAATGTAGCCAAATGTGGGCGTGTGCATTTGTGTTGGTGTGGACGTGGGTGCAGCAAAAGTTAAATGCAGGTTAAGACGAGCACATACAGACACTATGTGTGTGTGTGTGTGCGGAAGTTGGCCGCTTGTCATGCACAGACACGCACATCAGCACAGGACTAGAAAGCAAATGCAGTCGAAGGATGCGCCTGGTACTCGCCTGGTTCGTTGGTGTGTCCTTAGACCGTATACCAAGCAGACGAATGGCAACGACGACGATGATTTTCCGGCATGAGTTTGTCACATGTAAAAGTCATGTGCACGAGTCAGACTAAGAAATATGGTTAGATCATAATCGCATCAAGTCTGTCCCAAAAACTTATTGCCAACTAGCGCTGCTGACAGACAAATTAGAAATTTGTCATTCGAACGCAAGCCACATATCAAATCTGGCTCAGCAGATACTTCTATTATAACCATTTTTTGTATTCTCTGGCTTTTGGATGAGTAGCGGGTGAGTAGAAAGTGCATTGACCTCAATAATATATGATACGCACTCAAACCGATGTTCATAGCTCATAACTCAAAGTTGTCATCTTAAGTCCGTATCTAAAAACAATAACACGCACACATACACACATACAAAGAAAACTTTGCATAGTATTTTGTATTCTCTTGTCTATTTTCCTTTTTTTAATAAATCATGAGAATATTTTCTTTTCTCTATTGCTTAAGCAGCAGCAATTTTGTGAGCAACCCTTTTTAAAACACACACATACACACAACAAAACCTTAAACAATTTTCCTTGTCAACTGCTGGAAAAGTAATTCATCAGGCATATTATGAAAACCACACTTGGAGTAGGAAACTAAAAATATGTGAATGCATAAAAAGAAATCGAGATACATTGTGCATGAAAATTAGAAAATGTTTTTTATGCTTTGGTCGACAAATCAGCAAAACTTGTGGGTAGAAAAAACAACTTTGTATACAAAATTAAATGATATACACCTTAATTATAGCATTGATGTTGGTCAATTTGAATATTTTACTCTTTAAATAAAATTTCTTTAATTTTCTTTTCTCTTGCTTTGAGTTTTGGTTTTTGGCCAAAATGCACAAAAGTTAAATTTGGCTCGCTCAGTTCTGAGCTGAAGCTGCCTAGGCAATGGCAATTTGTTTGTTTTCGCCTGTTCGCCTGTTTATGGTGTTGTTGTTGCAGATGTCATTTGCTGCGTTCACATTTCGCTTAAAAAATGTGTCAACAACTGCGCGTCACAATTAACAATGCGCTTGTAAATATGACTGAAATATGATGCCGTTGTCCCTTATCAAATAAAAATCGTGCACATGCCAAGCGAGTTAAATGTCATAAGAGTCAAATGCCAATTTAAAATTTCACACACACCCAGACATGCATACACGCACGGATGTAAATGCGCTGGACTGTATATATTGCTCATACGCTCCATGTTCCATGTTCCAGTGGAGCTACAGCAACAGTTCGCACACAGCTGCAAATGTCCGCTGTTGTTTTTTTCGTTTTCGTTTTATTAAGTTTTTAATTAATGTATGAGCAGTTAAAACTTGTAAAAGTGCTGTCATGATAAACTAAAACAATATTTCTCACTTGGGAACCCAGAACGTCCCACACACATGTCCACATAGCAGCTACATACATACATGCACGAGACGACCAGAGGGCGTGTTGGCTGGAAAGCTGTTTAAATAAATGAAGTTATGTGTTGCTAGTGTGGGTGAGTGTTTGAACATGTTTGTATGTATATGTGTGTAAGGAGGGTGTTTAAGTGATTGGTTGTGCCATTAAAATATTTTCGCCTCATTATTCACTTAAGTGGAAAGTGTAAAATGCAAAGTTTTGCATTTCTGTAACAAGTATAATTGTGTTTTCTCTAAGAAATAATAAAATTAAGCATTTTTAGTTTCACATAGGATATTGTAAAAACACTTTGTAACAAATCTTTTACTTTGAGTTCAAATTTGCAAATTGCACTTGTAACTTTATTTTAGTTTCATAATGAAAAATCGTTGCTGAAGTAATCTTGCATTTTCTAGTGATTAAGTCCATCTAACAAAGAAATAGCTCAGCCATACTCCTATTTAAATAAAAGGCATCACTTACAGCCTTTGTGCTTTGCATTTTGGAATTGCAAGTGTGTTACACTTCACTTTTATCTTATCGAGGAAATTGAATTTGTGGTTGGCACCCAATGAGTGTGCGAAGTCGTTTGGCAAACACACTACATGCAGCAAGTGGCACACACATATAAATTCACACACACACACACACACACATACACAGACACATGCACGCACTTTTCAGTAGCCTTGCGGTGCCGGATTGCAATGTGCTGAAAGGAACATGAGGCAGGTTGCCTATGTGCTTCTGTGCTTGTGAGTGTGTTTAAGTGTGTGCGTGTCGCTCTAATCCTTTATACATTTTGTGCCCCAGACACAGACTGACCCCATTCACAAAATTTAGAATGGCATCTATCAGCACGCACACATACACACACACACACACACTGACAGACAAACTGGATGCAAAGGACTTGCAGGCGACATGGTCAAAACTTTGCACAATTAAAGTTTAAGTGTTGCACAAACTTGTGCCATGTGCTTGAGAGAGGCAACAAAGCTGATGATGATGATGATAATGATGATGATGGTGATGATGATGGTGATGATGATGATGATGATAACACTGATGACAGGAACAATGCATTTTGTTATTATAGACTTTTGTCAAAGGGGAGGTACGTAAGTGTATTTGCCTTGGCTCTCCTAAAAAAGAATGAAAAATATCACCTTTTGGGGAAAAGTTCAACCACAATAACAAAGTGCAATTACAAAGTTTGCCAACACTTGCAAAAATAATGAAATCGATTATAAACAGGCACTTGGGCTAAGCTTGAAATTGTGGCTACCAAACGACATTCACTGGATTAACTTACGTAAGAAATCCAAATATTTTCATTTTGTTTTCGATTCGGTTTTGTCTGCAAGCTGCTTTGCCAATTGCCAATTGCATTGCTCCTTGACAATTGTTTTTATGTCATTCTGGTTTCTCTGTCAAATGCAGCCAGCAGTTCACTGTGCATTCATTGGGAAAGTAGCTACAATCCGAGCTAGCAAATGGATTTGGAAAAAGACACTCTGATAAAAAACTGTCAATAAAAGCATTTTTGTGCATTAATTTCTTTTGCATTTTTCATCGTCTGTACTGGCAGTGCAAAAATAAATTGAGCTGCGCTACACTTAAAGCTGATCGACATGAACATGCTCCCTACTTAAGTAAGATATATTTTTTAAGAAAATAAATTTGAAAATATTTTATCCTCTGGAATTTTCTTTATATATTTAAGAGATATACAACGAAACAGAACATCTCCAAAATGTTAATGGAACTTCTTGAACACTAAGATATATTTGTTAAGAAAATAAATTTGAAAATATTTTATCCTCTAGAATTTTCATTATATATTTAAGGGGTATACAACGAAACAGAACATCGCCAAAATGTTAATGCAATTGCTTGACATTTTTTTCTGGTTTTCGTTTTAAGAGTTGAAGTCATTGAATATTTAAAATTGTTTCAAGTCAGTTTAGTTTAATTTCACTGGCAATCGTGAAATAATTTGTTAAATGATCTAATTAAAACAAACTGAAAAAAATGAATGAATTGAGTTTGGGTAGCAAAACTTATAAGGACCGGCTACAAAAGTTCTTTTTAGTTTACGGCACAATGGATATAAATAAATATTATATAATGATTAATTGGAAAATTTATATAAAGTAAGATTAATATAAAAAATATCCACCCACCACACACGCTTGTCATTATTAATTAAGTACAATGAATGAGTGTGAGGTATAACAACTCGGTCTGTTATTGATTTCAGGTTAATCATACATTTAAATTTACATAAACTGTTATTAATAAAGGAGATTAAACGATTAAAAATTGTAGATGACAATAATACAAGACCATTAACAAAATTAATAAGCTGTCCGCTTGATGGCTCGTTTAAATTATAAATTATATAAATAAGTCATGGAAATGTTTTTTTTGCTGGGCTGAAAAATTGTGTACTTCAATTTATTTCATAACATGTAAAATGTATAACATTAATAAATAAGTTGATGGATTAATTTTTAAAATAAAAATAAATTAACTATGCATTTATTCAGAAAATACTTTATTTTATCATTTTATAAGTTTATTTTAAAATCAGCCCTTTGGCATACGCCATCATCAGCAAGTATAAATATTTTCCATATAATACTTACTCACTGTTAATCGGATATACTTAATGCTTTACTCTTCAGCTCATCGCACACGGCAACGATGAACGGCGTGTGATTTTTGGTAACTAATTATTTATGGCGTAAGAATTATTAACAAGCCCACCACAGTCATAAATAAATCTACGAAAACATGGTATGCAAATGCGATTGCCCATAAATAATATTTAATACGCCTTTCTTAACAAACAATTGAAATATATTTATTAATAATGAAATGAAATATGCGAATCGGACCGCAAAGTGGCTTAAAGTCAATATACAGATGACCAAATGATGTGTGCAAAATTAATGAATGCCATGGAATAATAACAAGCAATATCATAAACAGATAATTTCTCCACCTCTGAAAAAAGTGAAAAACTAAGAATAATTATGTCTCATTAACAATTTTGAGTTTTGTTTGCCATTTCGATAAAGTAAAAGCAAAATATTTGCATGATTTTTATTTGTTTGTTCTTCGTGCATGTTTATCGTTTATTTGCTTTTGAATTGAAGTGACATGTTGACATCGGGTTTTGCTTTTCAGCATCAATTTAAAAACAATTTTAATATTTGTGATGCCTTCCTGCCGATAACATTCTCAGTTTGTTTGCACGTATGTGGCTGCCCACATCAGTCTCCGCTATCCTCCCATCCCCCCTTACCTTAACCAAACGAGCTGAGTGAAACTGTTCCGAGTCCAAACCTGACTGTGAGTGTGAGAGTGTTCGGGTGTATAGCTGCACAAGCCATGTAGGCTTTTTGTTGTGGTTGCCATGCTGAAAAGCCGGCAAATGAATAGTGCGGTTTCAGTTGAGCAGCAAATGCTCATGTGTTTCAGATACAAATACCACATACCAATATAGATGCTATATGCATGCATTCCAGAAGGTTGCGCAAATGTTATTCTACGAATTTAAAGATATTGTGACGAAAGAAAGAAAAACAATACGAAACTACTTTCAGCAGCTTCAAACAGATACTTATATAGGATAGGAAAAGTTAAAAACTTGAACACAGATTTATTAACAGATATATTCGAAAGCGAGTGCGGATACAAACACAATTATTTGCAGATACAGGATCATTTACAAAAGGTCAACTTTAACCACATTTGGGCCAAGCAAAGGCACGTAAGTCGCTTATGTGGCTCTTGCGGTAGGGTGTCCGCTTACCTTTTTGCCGGTTACCCTAATCCAAAACAAACACCTGCCCCATAAACTTTAAATCCGTAGCAACAGCAAAACAAAGTTTTGCCTTGCTTAAAACAAGCAACAATCCAACCAGAAATAAAATCATTCAAGTGTAACGGAAATTTGTTTCACTGTTCAGTTATGTGTGTGTGTGTGTGTGTGCGTGTGTGTGCAGCTTGACAAATATACAAACTTTTCGATTTGGCACAGGTATTTGGGGTATTATTTTTATAGCTTTCGCGTTTCTTGCTTTAAATGCAAATAAGACAAATAATTTTGAATGGAATATCATCATCTATGGTACTCACAACTATGACTGTTATTTGCTCTCCACAATCATGATGACAATGCAAATGTTGAAATGTATCTTCCTAACACATAATAAAAGTAACTGTAGCGCATTAAGCTGAGCTGTAACTGTAGTGTTCTACTCTGGCAATTATTCGTATTATCATTAATTTATTAGAGCCAAAGCCATTGGCTGACATGCTGAACAAACACACACACACACACACACACACCTTGCTTAGGAGAGAAACAAAAATATTACAATGCCAGTTGATGCCTGAGCCAAAGTCCTTGCTGTGTAGCACATTTAGCTGGTTATTGTTTTAACATTTTGCCGACCCGCTTCGCGCTGTCTTCGCTTTTATCTTATCATTATTAACGTTCATTTTATTGTCCTGCTGTGTGTGTGTGTTAGTGTCCTGCTGCCACTGTCGCAGCCACTCGTTGTTGCCATCATGTTTGTTGTGTATTTTAAGAGCGCTTTTTATTATGTCATTATTGTCATTTACTTAGCTCCTTGTCCCCTTGAGCCACCTTCATTCCCCCTTGAGCACTCTACCCTGATCGCTCTGCTAGCTTGCATTATTTTGATTATTTGTGACTTCCCCTGTAAATGGGTGCTTTCAGCACATTATGCTATGACTCCGACTTCGACTCCGACTCCAACTCCGACTCGTTGATATTTTGATGGCACTTTTCATTTACAGTTTTCATTTGCTTTCAAAGGCCCCTTTAATGACCAAAAACAACATCGTGTACTTTCTTGTTTTTCGCATTTACGTATTTTACTATTTAACTGTGATTTACATAGCTGCCAGATTATTTTAATGGCATGCAAAAATGTTCATGATTTTGGGCTAAGCCAAATGGTATCTGTTATTGATGTTTAAGTACTTTCTTTTATTACTTGTTTATCAGTTTATTAATTAAACATGCGATAAAGCAAAAATCAAAAAATTCAACCAGTTTATCGTCAAAATTATTGGCCAATAAATGAGATTGATGCAGTAATGAATGTGAAACGAGAACTACTGATAAAAGTAATGAGTAAGGAATGTTAAGCATTGAACATTGAGCAATCAGTTTTGAGTAGTTTAAATGAAGTATACAAAGCTATCCCGAGGGCTTTCTTGATTAACATATCGCTGTGAGTAGCTGTCTGGCTGGATGTGATGTGAAGCGGCTTTTCAATTAAAAATTATTGTTAAGCGAAAGTTGAAGTGGATCGTTGATGCGTTGAATGCGAATTAAAATAATGAGGCGAGTTCAGTAAACAAAAATGCGAATGCATAAATTGATTACAGTATCAATTGCTGAACTCATGACTTTTAATTAAAAAGCGCACACAATGAAAGAATCGACTTGCTGCAACTCTTCGCAATTTGGCTTAAAAAACACACACACACACACATAGTAAAATACAGCCAGCAAAAAGAGAATCGAGCAGAGGCCGTGAAAAAAGCTCATATAGTTTATACTTGGTGCTTGGGTTAAAAATGGCAAAGGCAAACAGGACGCGGTGTCGGCAACAGGAAAAGTTAAAATGCGCCTCTGGAAAATTATAAATCAATTTAACATTGGACCCACAATCCTGGCTGGCCACACAAAAGTGCGAGTAGCATAAGTAAATATGCGGACAAGTTTCCATTACAAGTACACGAGTCCGACGAATACGCAACAACGAATAACTGTATAAATTGCCAACTCAAACGGAAGCGCAATGACACCGGACGCCATTGACCGGGCCTGGTGTCCGGCACCCTGGAATGGGTACCCGTTAGCTGGTTCGTTCTGGCCTCGACTGTATACTACAGAACGTTGGAACGCTGGAACGCATGCGCGCCATTGTGAGCTGCTTCATCATCCGGCTTGTCCCCGTCGCCACGGATGTACGCGCTTTAATCTGTAAGCCACAAACGTTGGGTATCAGCTTCAGTTTCAGATACAACAGCCAGAAACAGCCAGTAACAGCCTCACCAGCCTCACAAGCTATATAGATTCAGTTGCAGCGGTCGCAGCCACAGTGTTGTTTTGTGTGTATGTGTGTCCTGAGATACAGATTCAGTTTGCTAGGGCGATTGCCGACTGTGGCTGCATTTTAAGTCAAGCAGTTAAACAACTGTTTGTAATTGCAGCCACCAGGGCAACAGTCGCTGATACTGCGGTTGGGGTCGTGGCTTTCGGTTTTGGACAGGGAGGTATGAATGTTGGTTGTGTGCTTGAGGGATCAGAGTTGAATGCTTACTGGCAAAAGTGCTTGTTACCGGATGTTGTGCAATAAAAATGCAAAGTATGCAAAAGTTTCTCCCCAATGCCATAGCTGAATGGCCGAAGTGCTGGCAAGGGGCGTTGGCAAAAGGTTCGCATGAAGCACAGTTACAAAAATGAATGCGCTCAAAGATAAGCACAAAAAGTGGCTTAAATTGACAGTAAATATTATAAAAATTGAACAAGTAGACATAATAATAAATACAAGAATACTCTCTGGAGTTATGGAAATGATCTCCCGTTCTCTTTAAACATTTTGTTAAGCCAATAAGTCAACTCTCATTTATGTAATTGAATTTTATAAGATAATGGCATCGTTAGTGTTTAATGATAGTTTTGCAAAAATCACAAATTAAGTTACTTATTTAAATGTGATTATGCACATTATTTACGAGATGTGTGTGGGTAAACGTTGCAAGTGGGGCATGTGGGCAGTGCGATAAATGCAGCGACACTAAAACGTGTGCTGCATTTGCAAAAGCAGTGCAGACATTACGTATACGCAGCGGATGACATTGAGCGACGCTGTCGCTTATCGCATGCACGTCGCAAAAGCTGTAACTGGAATGACGCCATGTTTGGAATAATGAGCGCCACTCGTAGACAACAACAATGCCGCAAGAAGAACGAAGCTGCGTGGAGCATTAGCGTGCTAGGCCATCTGCTATGGCAGGATGGCAGGATGGCAGGATGGCAGGATGGGAGCATGAAGCAACAAAGCCAGGAGCAGCAGCAGATGGAGATGTGGCTGGAAATCCTTAGTATGGAACGTCAAATAGCAAATAACGTCTTGCACCTGGAATGCATTAAATAAACATCATTATCGCTAAGACATTGAACAAGGTATACACGCACACACACCCACACCCAACCCCAAACACACCCCCTCACTCACACAAATAGGAGCAGCAAACAATGCAACTCTGCAAATTCGCACAGCAAGCACAGCGCATATTTGGCAAGCAAAAGGATTTTGTGGTTTAATTGTGTACACAAAGCATGAAAATGCTTGCATGGATTCTAAACACACTCACACACACACGCCAACGTACAAATTTTTAACGCTTATCAGCATCAAGTAAAATACGTACTTAATAGTCTTTGCAAATCTGGCTTTTTGCTTTTAGCTTTAAGGCTTGAAATGGTATTAAAACCTTATTAGATAAAGGGTGAAGTGAATTGCTTAGTGTTGGGAGCATTTATTTTCGGTATTTAAAAAATGTTTACTTATTATTTATATTTATTGTTTGTTTTTTTTTATACAACTTTTTTCTGGCTGACAAAGTTGTGTCGCTAATGTGCTGCAGGCAAGAAATAAGTTTATTTACAAATATTTGGCCATTTTTATTTTCACACATTATGCGGCGTTTCTTATGCTTTTTCAAACAACCACACACACAGACAGACACACACACACACACAGACACGTACAAACCAAGACTCACACTCGCACATAACCAAAGAGAAAACGCAGCGTGGCCATTTATCATTTTCGCCCTATTGAAGTTTCAGTCTCGCGTCGACGGCGACGGCGACATAAAGCAGCGACAGCAGCGGGAGGCAGCAGTGGCTGGCTGGCTGACTGGAAGGCTCGCTGGCGCAAGGCGGCAAGAAGGCGTGGCAGCCATAAGCAGAAGGCGTACTGGCCACCGTGCGGGGCAAAGACACAAAACAGCAGGGTTGCCAAAAAAATAGCACCCGAAAAAAAAAACAAAAAAAAAAAGGAAAAAACGTCGCACAAAAAGAAACGACGTGCAAGTAGTTCAAAAACTTTAGCCTAAAACCGAAGTGAAGGCGACTTGAACGTTGAACGGAGAAAACAACCAAAAGAATCACGAAGCAATGGACGCTGGGGGGCGTGGCACGTTAGCGCAAACATTGGCTGCCATTTGTGAGCGTATGACATTATTTATGGTTTGTTATTTCAGCGACGAAAAAAAGTGTGCAAGAAAATATGTTGCGACTCTTTCATAATTTTCCTCTACTCTTTGTTATGATTTTTGTTTTTTTTTTTTGTTATTTTTTTCTGCTTGCACGAATGAAACAAAACTTTGCACACACTCCAACACACACACACATACAGGGTGCAAATGACATGCCACTTTAATCACTATATGTACGACAATAGTGTTGTGGCATGTACCCACAATTAAAATTGCAAACACAAATCGACAAATAAAAAATGTTGAAAATTGCGCATAAATAAAAAGTGCTCATTAAATATTTTCATATTAAATAGTAGAAGCAGCGCCTCAACTTAATGACCATAAATCGAAATTAATGATATTGCAAAAACGCGCTACTCACCATCCAATCCCTGGCTAAGGACAACGATGGCCAGTGGCCTTCAGCTTTCGTTTACGAGCACCCCACAAATGGTCGCACCTGCTGCCAATGCCTTCAGTCTGCCAGCCAGCATGGACCAGCAGAATGGCGAGTGACGTTAATGACACCTGCGAGACAATTTCAATAACCAATATGTGCCGTTTTGGGGTCTGTGAATCGCTGTAGCCAAACTACCTGAGGTGGCATTAAGTAATCGATTATGGTTTTACTTTTATTTATCAGCCGGCACATACAATGTACTTCGAAGCACATAGATTACGTACTACAACACTTGTACGATGCTTCAGCTTCTGCAGCTACAAAATTGTATAGCAAATGGTTTTAGTTTTAATCACTAAGCCTTCATTTAAGCCCAACAAAATACATTTAAGAAAAACTTGTAATTTTTTGCCTTTGGAAATTTGCATATTTTATTTTGTGGATAAACACTTTCCGTGCTTGGTTTACCACTCCTCTTGAACTGACGGCTTTAAGTGTCTCTTCACGCACTTTTGACTTTAAAAGTGGGCTTTAATATTTACAAAAAACAAAAAAAAAAGAAAAGTTGCCTGACAGGCAAAATGCCGCGCCACGCCCACAATATAACAATGAGGTGTCAAAACAAAGAAAATTCTTTGCTTGTTTCTTTTTTTTTTGCTTCTCGTTTACTTTTTTCTTGCTGACTCGACTGGATTCTCAGCCCCTATTTGCAGTTACTCGGAGGCGCTCTTGCAGCTGTTTACTTTGTTAATGGTCTTTTTCAGCTAAGCTTGTCAGTCGCACGCTTCCCAGAACCTTCTTTCCCCATAGCGACCTTCTATTGAAATTTGCTCATTTTGTTGACCTCCAAAGCGCGGCATTGAAAAGTGAGGGGCTTTTTGATTTGTCCCAGCCCAACAAAAGGGACTTCTTTCTTTCTAACAAAAAAAATATATATATATATATTTATATGTATAATTTTTTGTATTTTTTTTTGTGTCGGATGCGATGCGTAAAATAATTTATACAAAGCTCCCGTTGATTTCATTTGCTTTTATTACAATGCGATATTTAATGGGCAAGCGGAAAAGAAAACTGAAATATTGTATACGCCAACACTGGTCCTTTGCCCCTGACCGTTGCCTTGTTGATTTTGTTAAATACTTTTGCATTTTTCTACAGCAAGCAACATTTCAGTTGCAGTGTGAAGAAGCCTAATAATAACTAAGGCGCTTTGCAGTTTCCGTTAACTTTTCCGACGCTCAGTGGGTCAAAAGTATTTACTTTTAAAAACATAAATAAGCTACTTAATGAGCAGTAGTTGTATGTAAAAAAAATATATAACTTTTGCTTGTTTGGACCTTGAAAAAACTTAACATAAATTTCAAAGAAAACGGCATCTAAAAGTTGTAAAGATTATATTTTCGTTTTGGTTATTTATTGAATAAAAATATAGGAAGCATAGGAACCAACATTTTCTTCGTAAACTTGAAATTATTTTCTTAAAATTCATTTCCTTGTTTAAATTGTTAATCCCACCCACACCAGTAAAAAGTTTCAAAACATTATCCAAAATAACTTCAATCGTTCGTGTGTAATTTTTGTCATTGATTTGGGCCCGCCCCGGCAAACAGTTTGTCGAGCATTTGGTAATACATCTGAACCCAGACCAAGCAATTCGAAACCCTTAGCCACAGTCAAGGTGCCGCTGCGGGTGTAGCTGTGACAGGGGTAATACATATTTCAGCAGTTGCTCAGATTCAACGCCTTGGAAATTTATTACATTTTCGAGTATTTTTCCGGTTCTGTTGTCCGGAAATTGCTGAAACGTGTGACCGGTGCGCCGAATCCTTGAAATGTACTGAAATAAATTATTAATAATTTCTATGACTCTGCCCTAAGCCCACAAACCAAACGCCTCGCAGCCCAAAAGTGAACAAACTTTGGCAATATGAATTATTTATTTTAATGACCAACAGTTCGGCTCAGTTCAACTCCATTGCTAACTTGATGTTGTTATTACGGCTTCTTTCTGTCTACAAGTCCCTCGTTTAACTCATATCTCTGAGGCCATTTCCGTTATCGAGTGACAAACTATTTTGTCATTTGTCGCATTTGTTTGTCAAATTTGATGACCAAATCTAATGCTATATATTATATTCAAGTTTTCAAAATTTTTATTTCTAGAAATGCAAAAAATGTACATTAAATTCATGAAATATTAATGGCAAACAGCTGTCAACCGCTGCTGTGCAAAACAGTTTGTCAATTGCAATTGAAGTTCATCAAGTGAAAGACGCTTGCGATGAAAGAAAATATAATTCAATGGATTTGTGGCTTTCACTTTTCAATTAAAAATGAATGAAAAAATAAGAGATGGATAATCAAACGAAAAACGAACCAACCTCACACTGCGGCTGTCTGATAAATGAGTCAAGGCTCTGCTTTTCAATATCCATAATTTCAGAGTCACAACGCAACTGTCAGTCATTTGTCGTTAACATTTGATACATAAATGAACGAAATGAAATCATATCAAATGAAATTTAATGATATTTGCACATTGTATTTGACCTTTTCACTCTCATATTTATGTACATTGTATTTTTTGTCATCGTGATGACATCGTAATGACATGCAATTATTTTCAGATTAAAACCCATTTTTCTTTATTGTAACTAAAGTGAGACATTAACGCCCGGCAACATCCGGAAAAAACATCTATGAGGGCTGTCAGTTAATGGCCAGCAAACAATATTGACGTTTCGTTGATTAAACAATCAATACTTCAATCGCATGTTCCATACTTATCTTTTTTCACTCCCGCTGCTGCCATTTTCACAAGCACAATTTTCATCATTTTTATACCCTGAATATGATGAAATCTCTAAAAGCGGGTATAATGGTTTATATTATTAAAATTCACATTAAATTCCATAGAGAAACAGATATTCATATTAGAAGGAATCATTACAGTAGTGCAGGTATGACGGTATGTCTAAGGTCGAGGGTTCAGGGTATCCTCCTAGTCGCGCTTACACGACTTCAGCTCTCTTAGTTGTTTTGTTGTTTGCTCCTTGTACCCTGTTGACTGCGTCTGAGTCGGGGTATCTTTATGTAACACACAAAATGTTGTATTTAAGTAAGTATTACAGATAATCATTATTGTACCATTAGGTTCTGATATTTGCTTTTTTTCCTTTATTCCTTTTAGGTCAAAATCAATTAGAATATAATACAAAAATCGTATGAGTTTGACTTAGTTAATTGATATTTACATTTCAAGAATATCCAATTGTCGAACCGTTTCGTTGTTTTGTTTGTTTCTCTGTAATTAAAGTGATATGTGGGTGGCCAAACAGTAACAGCTCTCCGGCTCATCAACATTATCATTATCATAACTATCTTCATTATCATCGTGAAGAGCGCCACGAGCTGAAGCAGCAGGAGTTGCTTCGTTTACTGTTGCGTCCTTGCCTGGCGTCCAACATGCGCATATTAAAAATTATTTTTGCATACGCTAGCCAAATGAAAAATGGGCGTGGCTGGAAAAAAGGCAAAATAAATAATGTTGGAAAATGAAAAAAGTTGCGAAAATTTAAAAGCGCTGAAAAGTCGACTGCTAAGCGGCTTGAGATTGCTTCTCTTTAATAACTGTTTGTATTTTTCATTTTCGCATATCATTTTGACGCAATTGTCAATGGAAACACTTATTGTGCTCATTCATTCAGTAAGGACAGCAACAAATAATTCAGTGAAAAGCGTTTTCGCTTTAACAATCACACAATTCTCATAACAGTTGTCCGAAATATTTTTTGTGTTCTTTGCCTTTTTAAGTGGTTTTCGTAGAGTAAAGAATTTAAAGGGAAAATAAGTTTTCTTGCTCTCAATGTGTAAAGACAGAATCAAGGACGTTTAAGAAAACAATTTATTTTAAAAGCTATCATAAAATGTTAATTTTATAGTATTTCTGTGAATTTTTTTTGTTGTTAGAAGTTTGCTTAGTTAATTTTATTGTTTACGCATTCTTCTCTTGTGCAAATTGTGTGCCAGTCCTTTAGTTGTTTTTCATATTATTTTGAATGCTTGAGTTGCTTGTTATAATGTGGCCATGTCTAGACACTTTTAATATACACTTATAAATACTTTGGCCTTGAGCACATGTGTACTGCTGATGCTCTTCATGGTGCACACTAAGGCAAGCCAGCAGCCTGCGTGTTAAAGTTGAAAACACTCATATGCCGCATTGCCAACATAAATCTTGCTCACACAAACATTTAGCCAACTATGCGTGTGCGTTAGTATATGTGTGTGTGAGTGTGTGTGTGTGCACATTAAAAGTTTGCCTAAGAGCTTATGGCACCATTCGTTAAAAGCGATTTTAATGCAGCTTTAAAACTCCCCCCAAACACACACACACACACTTATACACAGATGAAGGCAGATCGGAGCCCCCAATGCCATCGCTTACACATCTAATGGCTTTGCATGCATTAGAAGTAAAAGTTTTTTCCTCATATAATGAGCTCACATTATTTGGATACTCTTTGGGTTGGGTAATCGAAAAGAGATAATGCATATGTAACTTACCTATTATAGCTTAAAAGTGTTTTATAATGCTTAAATATAAATAAATAATGAACCAAGTTAAAACAACCTAACAATCGAAATGTGTTTTTAATTACAGGGTATTTGAAGTTTGTATTTCCCAATTGCTGTGTATGTGATGCCTTTAGACATATATAAACTGATATCCAGCTTGTTGGCTGTCTCTGTGTGTTTGAAGTGTAGAGAGAGGGAGGGGAGGAAACGGTTGTAGCAACACTGACTGCTTCATAATTAGCTCAAGCGCATTATAGCGGCATTAAATGATTTTTGTCACAGCTTAACATTGGCGGGATTAAGCTAAAATGGAGAACGGATTAAAGAGCTTCATGGGCAATTGCAGCTGCTTAATCAATTCAACTGTTTAAAGTGCTCATTAAATGCATATGTACATAACTTACTGCTTGGGCATTTTAATTAAAAACGTAAATAGCATGAAATGTCTCGGCATATGCATATCTAAAATTAAATCAAATGCTCGTCGCCGTCAACAGCCCTTTTGTAATAGTAATTTTAATATTTCAATTTCATGATAAGTTTATTTTGTACAAAACAAAAATCATAAATGATAAATAACAAATAACAAACAAAAATAGCACACATTTAAAAAGTTGTGGAGCTTTAACCTTTTTTTGTTGCAATATTTGAATGTGAATAAATGAAATATCATATAAATAAATGCAAACAATTTTTTGACATAGTTCACTGTGTCACATTTCGGACATTCCAAATAAAATATGTTGAACAAAAAGTGTTGGTTGTTGGTAAATATGATATACAATTAGATCGATTACTCAAACAACTACATACAAGTTATATTTAAATTACCTTTACTGCACAGCATTCTCCGTGCACAGCGAAATTTATGCGTTTAATCTTATCAGCAGCTGAAAATAATATATATTTCAATTAAATATACGCATTCCAATGCCTTGCGCATTACGCATTAATTCAATACATATTATGGTAGATTAAATTTATGTTAATGTCATTAATCATCGGAAAACTTTTTGCTACCAATTTGAAAGCATCGTCAGTGAAGGCGGCGGCGGGGGCAGCGGCCGCAGCAGACTACGTTTGCCTGAGGTCAGAGAGTAATGATTTAAAATCAGCTGTTGCACTGACTGCAGCAAACGCATTAATGTCAATCAGTTGTGTAATTAACGCGGTTAACTGAACAGCAGCCACAATAACAATGAGTCCGAGTGACAAACGTTGGCCATAAATATGGCTAATCTGTCTGGCAATGATTTGATTAGAGCTAAACCGTTTGCCATTCGGTGTTGGACCCTGTATAGGCAACGCAAATACGACATATTTGTGGCAGCTCGAATGTCAGCAACATCATCAACAACAATCACAATGATAACAACAACACTGAACACAGTGAAGCCATGTCGAGGGCAATAATTAGCACTTCGTAAAGAGGGGAACAACATATGCAACTACAAGAGTTTTGTCGCTGTATCTACATATACATGTTGCCATTATCTGCTAGATGTATCTGTATCTGTGTATGTAGCGTCATGTTTTAGCCAGTAGCTCTCAAGATGTTTTCAATGTCGACAAGCGGCGCGAAACTATTTGCCGCTGGCAATTAATTAAACGTCGCGATGTGTTAAATTCCGCTTGCCGCAAATGCTCTAAGCATAAAGGCAGGCAGCGTAGCTATGCTAAGACTTTTGTTATTATGGGTAGACATATCTGTTAGGAAATTGCCTGTATTTTCAATTTAACTAAAGCTAAAGCTTCTGATCATTATTTTACAAAGCAATATCAATTCAAACATAACTTTTGTCTAAACAACCAATTGAGTGTCAGATTGTAACAGAATGTTAAGCAAGAATTGCAAAATTGTTGTGAAAATTACTACATAAAAAAGTACTTTCAGAATAAGATTTCATTATTTGCATTTTGATGATAGCCCATGCATGTTAATAGTTTGTTGATTGTTACGCATTTGTGATTTTGCATAAATTACTCTTTAAACTAATAAATTGAATTACATGTAATTAAAAAAATATAAAGTAAAGGCAAAAAATGTTGAACTCATTTTTCTCGGAATTCTTTGAGATGGTTTAATTTAATTTTATTGTGGCTGTCTGAGCTTATCTAATATAATTAATTTTCTACTTTTTAATATAGCGTGGAAAGGGCGTCAGTGTGGGCAAGGGACCACGTGGCGGGCGCGGCGTCGTCGACTGGAAGTATGTTGCATATTGACGAATGAGGTCGGCGGAGAAGCGTGACGAGGCGGAGGTTTCGCTAACAACGACACTGTTGGTTCGTGCGTGCAATTGATGCGGTTGTGCAACATGTGGCACGCTGCGAGCTGTGTTTGTTAATGGACGCTGCGTTGTGCTAGTGGTGCTTCTGGTGGTGGTGCTGGTGGAAGTGGGGGTGGCGGTGGAGGTGCTGATACTATCACTAGTGCCAACTGTCACATCATTGCTGACTGACTCCTCGAATGGTGGCAGCAAATCCAAAGCTAGTACCGGCTTAGAGATAGGTTCCTCGGCAAGGATTTTCGTTTCTTTGGCTCTGGCCTGCTGTTGAAAGAAGGATTTTTTGGTTGGCTTTGTTGCTGGCGTTGTTGTTGCCTCCGTTGTCGAACTGGACTCTTCCAATGGTGGCGGCAATAAATCATTGAATGGAACCAATACGTCCTGAGGCGCCGCATGATTTATGTGCGCCACATCGGCGGCACAGAGGCAAATCATTGCGGCGGCTGCGATTAATAACTGTAAAATAGTTTGGAAATGCCTTTTAGTCTTTGTGCATACGAAACATGAATGATGATGTTTGAAGTGTGTGTGTGTTTTGTTTTCGTTCATTATTGCTATGGTTTATATAATATAATTAGCTTTGGGTTATTCAAAAATTATGCATTCGTCTCTGCTTTTGGTTTGATTTTTATGGCAGCTCATTTGGTTATAGTCTAGATTTGAGTTTAAGCTTGAAGAGTGGGCAGTAAACATTTCAAGCTGGCCTCCAAATCACAAATTTCGTGAAGGGGAAAATTTGTAACCTTGCGTTATATGATAATTTTCGTATTCAGAGCTATGAGCGAGATTCCCATCTAAGAACATAAACAGTTCAAATATCATCTGTGCTGTCACCTGAAGGTCAGCTCACATTCTTATTGCCTTTTACAGAATGTTAAATGTGAGATCCAAATTGAGTGACAAACATAAGATATTGCTTTTGATTAGCTTAAAGGTACTTGTTTGCGGTATAAGCATAACAAATTAATGCAAAACAAAGATTTCTATCTTGTTTTCCAATTATGTTCTTTTGGCTAACGTGTTTTGCATCATTATGCAATAATTCTTCTTGTTTTTTAAGATCATTAGTAAATTAATATTGCATTATTTATAAAATGGCATCATATATCAAACTAATCGCTTGGTAAAATCAACATTCGATTATGCAAATAATAATTAAATCATATTTTTTTTGTGGGTTTTTGGGAGCTGTAGAAACAACTATCAAGTTGAATGTCCCGTTTTGGTTTCCTGCATAGTCTGCATTTGTCTTTAGCAATTAAAAACAAAAATTAGTATGCTGTTGCTCAACTAAAGATTTATACTTAAATACTATCGCGAATAACTTGTTATGCCCCTGATGCATGCAAATCACGAGCTCAAAGTGGGTGTTGAATTGACGTCAGTAAATATTTAGCACATTAGTGACATTATTAACTCCAAAGAGTAGTCTCACTTTCTGCTTGTTGCCATGCATATTACTTTCTAGATTATTGTAGTTCAAACAAATAATCATATACACTTTTCTAGCACTGACTGTCTTAGATAGTCTTATCAGTTTTACACAAATATTAATATACATTTTATTTTGTATACACATTTACATAAGTATGTTTCACTCATTATTTTTCTTTAGCTGTCTTTTACATGACATTAAATGCATTCTATGCGAGAACACTTACAATGCGGAACGTCATAATATATAAACTGTTTTGTAAGTTGACGCGCTGAAAAGTTAAAGTCGACTAAAAGATGCGCTGCGCATGCGCCACGTTTTTATACAATGTGCTCGGTTGCCGGTTGAAAAACTAAAAACAAAAACTAAAAAATGTGAAGCACATTTAAAGAGCGAGAATTTACGCACACGAGACGATGAGTGTAAAGTTTAATAACCGGATTAAGCCACGTTTAGTAACGGGTTTCTGCTGTTGTTTTTATACCCTGAACCAATGAAATCATTAAAAAAAGGGTATAATATTTTGTGCACATGTAATAAAAAATAAAGCATCCACAAAATAATATACACCTTTTTCCAAATACAATGAGGAAATCCGGAGAAATCCAAGATTGAAGTTAAGTCAAGTACGCATCTCAATTATTGGGCACCAGATATCTGCTAGTCGAGCATACTCGACTAGGGCCTTCTTACTTGGTTCAACATGCGCTGCTGATGGAAATGCTGACCACTCAGTGGACAGCAGCAACTTTTGTTTTTTATTTAAAAACTATGCGACGCTGCGTCGTCTGAATGATGATTTGAACTCTTGCGGTTCACGGTCGCATCTGATAGTTGTATCTTTTTTAACAACAGCTGATGCCACTGATAAATTAATAGAGGCATATACTGTTTTTGTCGTGTTTTGATGTGTCGGATGTAATTCATTTATGTAGTAGTTAATACTTGATCGATTTTAAATTAAACCCAACAACTTCCTACTAGCTACCTGTTATCCGCAGGTGCAAAATTGGAGTTGACGTTTATTAGCTCACTAATTGATTTTCATCGACTCGAACAGGTTGTGGGCTGTTTAAGTACTCCAGCTAGCTGGGAGTATATAAATTTCTTCAGGGCAGAGTGAATGCCCCCATTTGCATATAAATTGGGCGCACAACTAAATTAGTATCGCTTAAGTGTTCTCGGTTTGTTCAGGGCTTATGCATTTATTTTCCATTCATTTAGCCATCTCCAAATGCTTTGTCTTTGGGCTTTTACTAGAGGATCATTTGCACTGATACATCTGCAAATTATGTAAATGATTTGGCGCTGATTTTTAACACCGCAACGGTGTGTGAAGGCCCATAAATAAAATAAACAAATAAATTTGCCAGCATCATTGTGTGTTATTGGCTATTGCCAAACCGGATTTTTAGACAATTTGCTTCTTGAGATAAATTGCTTGACAGCAAATTGTTAAGATCAGGCTTATGGTATTTTTGATAAGATACAATTTCTATGTCTAAACATTTTGTCAGCTATTAAAGAAATATTAATGTTCTTGCCACTTCTACTATGATTAAAAGTTTTGTTTTGTTTAATGAAGATACAACTTTCTGTTAATGTTACGGATGGAAAGGCAAACCTAAACCAAAAAATACATATAAATAACAATTGATGAAATTATTTAAAGATTCAGAAATCATTTTTCCTTTATATCTTAAAGAGTAATCACCAAGAAGACTTGAATTAACTTTTGTCAGATTCCTCATATTCAGTTTAATTAAATTAAGTTATTTGCAGGCAGAACATATTTATCAACTGCATTTGTCTCTTGTTGTTTGATTTTTGCTTATTACAGTATTCTGATATACAGGAACTATTTGTTAATTTATTGGAATAGGCTTAAGTTGAAGAAGACTGAACAAATCATTAAAATTGGTCTTATAATTTGCATTGAGATTCCAAAATATGATTTTTAGCCCCGCTATTTATTTTGTTTCACGAAAATGCATCGAAATCGAGTGCGAATCTTAACAGAAAATTCTTCTTATGTAGAGTTGTGTTATTTATATTCGATTACAAATTCCCGTACCTCAATTCCATTCAAGGCAAATTATTTATGCTGCAAATATCGTGGCAGGAGCTGCTTCAAGTGTTGTTGCTTTTGTTGTCGGCCGCTGTTATTGTTTTCGATTGTGCTTTACTCCCATTTCTGTTATTTATTTATATGTATTTATTTATATTTATGTGGATGTGTACGTGCAGGTGTGAGTGTGAGTGTGGTGTGGGTGCAAGTGTGAGTGTGCCTGTGTGCGTGTGTAACGACAGCTCTCACAAGAGCCCATTTGCGACAAGGGAAACTGGTTGAGTACTATTGGCCTGGTTCTTTCACTGGGACTCTCATACGTGTTCCTCATATTACCTGAATGTCTGCCTGTCTCTCAGACTTTCCTTCCGTTGTTCTTATACCCTTTAACCAAGCAGATATTGTAATGAGTCAGGCCTAATACAGAGACATTGTATATCTTAACAAAGCTTAAAGAGTTTATGAAAAATAAAATGATGAATTATGAAATAATATTCTTAATATTTAGATACCAGTTTCGAATGATATTGCCCAACACAGGGCATAAGTTAGTCGTGCATTTGGAAATAAATCAATTTATTCGCATTGCTGATATTCTTCGGGGGCGCATATAAATCGAAAAATTGTTGTTGTCAGCAATCGAATGGGAACTGGGAACCAAAGATGCGTGTCAACGAGTGATGAAAACAATGTTTAAGCTGCAATCAAGAGGTTAAATTCACAAAAGGGGAACAACTATATCCTGAGTGATTGTAATATTTTCATATATTTATGATACAAGACACATTAAAGAGAAGACTCTTGCTTGCAATCATGGCAAATATATATTTATGTGTTGATTATTATATGTACAGCTTCCAAACTCAACGGTCAACTAACGAGAATTGTTTATGTAAGGCTACAGTTTCTGTCACTTAACTTGTTTATAATTTTGCGCCACTGATTAAGTGCTTGGCGCTCCTTAGTACGACGGAGTTCAAGGCAACAGCTGGAAGCGCACTATGAACACGCCTCAGTTGCCGGTTCCTGTTCCTGTTGGGCGAACGTCTTCAGCTTTGTGCAACATTTTACTTTGCAACCGGTGTGGCTTGTTGTTTTTGGCGGCTAGTTGTTGGCAGGTAAACAACTTGAGCCAGCACTTCCTACTGCCATGTGTTTTGGCCATGCGAGGTCGTTTTGCCTGCCAATCTGTTTGCATGGCGACTCAGAACTGTTGAAAAGGGGCAACAAAATTGCAGAGTGCTGGGGAAAAACATAAGGAGGTTGGTAGTCCAGTTGTCGGTGCTTTGGCTTTTGTTTTGGCTGAGCCGTTTACAACTTCCTGGTCACGCTTTTGGCCTTGCTTTTGGCTTGGCTTGGCTCGCCTCGCCTTTTGGCTGCCTTTTGGGTCGCCGTTGACTTTGTGCTAGTGCCCGTTGCTTATAGTCGTTTACGGCTTGCCTGTTTGTTGTTCTCGGCCACAAGTTTGTTTTCGTTTTCGTCTGTTGCCAACTCGAGTGCCCCATCCATCAGTTAAGCTGGAGACCCAACTCCAACTCAAGCTCTCGCTCTTGCTCTTAGTTGCCAGTTTCCTTGTAATTAGCACAAAAAAGCATAACCCAAAATGTTGGCAACTTAAAGTTTTTGGTTTCTCCAAAGGGGCAAGTCGCGACGGCAACACGCTGGGCGACTGCGACTGCGACTCAGAATGTTGCATGATTTGCGGGCCAAAACTCGAACCACTCGCTGGGCGCACTCGCACTCGAAAGTCATAAAGTGCAAAAATTGTTACACTCAAGCAGAAATGAATTATGAAAGTTGTTTGCAGTTTTTGTTGCACTCGCATCTACAAAAGAACAGAGAGAAAAGCAGCAGTCGGACAAAAGTCGACAAGGAGGGCTGCGGGCACACAACAACTGTATAAGACATATTTTCTTTTTCTTTTATTTTAGTAAATATATTTTATATATATATATATATGTTTTTTTCTGCTTGGACTTTTCTGCTCAGTGAAAGTTTGTAGGTTTTTGGAGTTGCAAGCTTGGAACTTATACTTGCAACTTGGTTGCATATAATTTAATTCAATTTGACTACAAAATATTGCCGACTTAATGAAGGAACTTAATGGAGTTTTGAATGCTAGAACTTAATAAAAACATAAATAAAGTTAGATGAAATTTCATTTACACCCCAGACACACACACCTCAGAGAAGATATTTTTACTTTGTTAGTACAACACAAGTAAACTATTACAAATGTAATTTAATCAAAACTTTTGTGTAAGAATTGTATTACATGAAGTTTGGGAGTACAATTTTTAAATGAATAACAAAAAAATATATATAAAATAACATAAAATGTAAAAATAATACAACAAGTAAACTTTCTAAATCTGTTTCAAAATACACTTACAAAAAAACAAATTATTATTATGCTTTTCTAATGTTTTATTGTGTCAATATAATGATTGTCATTTCGTTAGGAAAGTGTAAAACGATTTTTGCCTTGATTCTGTAATTTAATATCAGGTCTTCTTGGCAGTAACTTGACCTGACAAGGACTACGGTGCAGGCAAATGGTTGGCGCTTGTCACGTTGGCAAATTGCAAACAAATAAATTGAATTAAGTTTGTGTGAACAAGTAAATATAATTTTTTTTTGCAGCAACTGTGTCCGCCATAATACCAGCAAAAAATTTATATTGGGAGGTTGGGAATGGAAAATGTCTGCCCTGTACAATTTGCGTTCATTTGTCAGCTATTGATTGGCCTTATGGGCTGGCTAATTGGTCTGGGGGGTTAATTAAAACTCAACATCAAATGCAAATTATTTCGAAGCGCACCCAAAACATTACGCACTGCGCCTAAAAGTCGACACCGGAAAACTTTTCCGCATACATACTCACACACACATATACAGGGAGTTACTTTCATGGGGAAAAACAAACACACGTGGAAACTTGAGAACTTTTTGGTGGTTGGTTCACGAGGGGAGCTTGGGTTATTGCCAGCACAAAAACTTTAATTAGAAAGTTTTGTCACATGCTGGGTGCCAATGCCATCATGTTACCAAAATTTAGTTGCACACGTTGAAGAGTGGGGCGATATTCTCGGTAACACTCGGTAAAACTCGGTAACACTCGGTAACATGACTGAAAACATGATGAAATCTGTGCAGTGAAATTTTTGGGGTAACTCGCACCGGTGCCAAACCACAGAGACAATCTAAACTTTTTGAATCAATTTTAATTACCATAAATATGGCTGAACTTTAGTCCTGCCTCAGACGCCCAAACACTCACTCAGTCACCCACCAGTCATTCACCAAAATGGAGGTCGCGTATTGCGTATCACCTCCTACCCAAGTCTTGTATCTTTCTGCGCAACAACTCGCTGCTCGTGTATCGTATTTTGTTTTCTTAGCGTACATCATTTTCGCTTTGCGCCACATTACCTTCATACTTATTTGCACTACTCCATGGCAACAAGCGGGTGTGTGAAGAGAGATGCGTAGGCATGGTAGTTGGAAGATGGAATATGGCTTATGCTGGATATGTGCTTGATAAATTGGCTCGAATGACAGCCAAAAGTGCGGCAAATGCATACAAAACTTTGTTGGTCGCCAAACTGTTAAGCCGTTGCAAACAAACTTTAGAGTAGGTGATACTTTCCTACAAATATTTTATGTGTGTGTGTTAATTTTGATATTCCCAAGTTCTAGAATTATGAAACAATTTGCTTTTATAATTTGTTTTGACATTTTAGAGAGTACAGGTTTTAACTAACTTTTAATTATGATCACTCGATCTAAAAACTGAAAGTTCTTTACGATAAATCGTTGAACAAGTCGCTTTCTCTTCATGAAATGCACGTGTACATATCTTTCAAACCAATTTTTCTTTTCAACACACATTGCTTTTGTCATCTCATGTGTATGGGAACATAACTTTTCATTGCTTGAAACACGTAGACACTTGGAATTCGAGTCCCAATGCACAAATGAATTAATAGTTGGCATTTTCATTATTGAAGTACAACACACACACATACACACCCAAACACACACTTAAATCCATAGTTGTACTAGGAAGGAAATGACAGTCTAGCATCGGCAGCTGGGCTAAGCTACATTGTTGCAAAATTTCATTATGATGAATGCTTTAGGGAAGCCCAAGCAAGCATTGAGGTGCCATCAACCGCTCTCACATAGAAGGTAACAAATTGTGAATTCTGCAACTGTTCTTCGTTTAAGAACCTGGTGAAAGTTCTCTGGCCAACACAGCCGGAAACTGCTGCTGTTCACAATTAATAGGCAAAATGTGTTACAATATTTTTGATGGCACTGCTAAAGTCCTGTTGACTGTTGATTGTTTTATAGCTTCGGCTTATGGCTGGCTGAGAAGGTGAGTGGTTGCGTTGTTGGTTGGACTGCAGAAAACGTGCTGAATTTTAATTAGCTTCATTTTAATGGGGCTTGCGGTTGTTTACTTAGTTGTTGGCCATTGTGCAAACTTTTCGCCAGTAGCACTTTCTTATGGCCATTCCACTTAATTAAGTTGCCAAGCGAAATGTTTCAGTTTCCAGCATAGACACTATACACCTAGATAAAACCGAAGATATTTTCGTTCCACCGAGTAATTCAGTTGAAATCAATGCCACTGCCAGTGGTGGATTACAATGATATTCATCATGAATTTATCATAAATGCCAGGACATATGTACGTCACATAAGCTCAAGACACCGAGACCGAGACCAAGGCAAAGGCAAAGGCAAAGACCCCAAAAACCGAATCAAACTAAAGCGTAAGCTGAATTACACGCATGAATCATCAGAATTATCAATCATATTCGAGTGCCAGCAACTTGGCAAACAACAGGGAACTGATACTCAGCTAAGTTACATTGCACAGATACAAGATTCAAGATACAAGATACAATATACAAGGCGCGCTCACATTAAGTGCAATATAAGTGGAAATCAGCAAATATAATCTAAATAAGTGGTTGTTAAACAAAAAATGTTGTTTCTTTTTTTCTCGACAGTGGGAAAGAGAGAGAAAGAAAGAGAAGCCCTTGGTTGACATTTGCCTTGTACAAATTGGTTTTGGTAATGCTGTCAACTATAATGGACTCTTGTGTGTCATATCGGAAATGGGAATGGAACCTGAGCAAATGTCATACACAAATTGAATAAAAATGTTAATGCAAGCGAGCGTTCGCAATCAAACTTGCGTGTAGAACAATTCAAATTGAAAAACAAACGCGTTTCACGTTTAATGAGGTTAAGCATGATGAGTATAAGCATGACAAAATAAATTCCAAAACATACACTCGAAACGTGCACAAACTTAAAAGACGCACAACCAACCACCAAAAAGCAGGCTTTAAATTCAATGCCCAACACAGCATTTCGATGATGAGTTTGCTAAAATGGGCAACGGACAAAACTTGCTGGCTGGCTGGTTGGCTGGTTGGCTGGTTGGTTGAATGCGTGGCAAGTGGCAAGTGGGACAAACTTTCATTGCTTTTATGCGCTTATTTAACACAAATTTTGCGGCTATTTTACGCAGTACTTTGTTTCCGGCCACATGGCAATAGATTTTACTGTGAACATTTGCGTTGTCATTTCGAAACAATTAGCAGAACATCATACGCGGCGTATGGCCAATTTTGTATATACATATAGAAAATGGAGTCTGGTTAATAATGAAGCTGCAATAGCTCTGTCCACAAGATTTGGGTATTTATTTGTTAAACAAACTCGTTGGTAACATAATTGCCTTGCAGTTTAGAAATACCCTTTAAATTGAATGAAGTTGTTTCGATTTTACTAGTGACTAATTTAACTCATGGAGATAGTATTGTGAATGTTTGAGTTTCGTGCTAATTAAGGATACGCTCCAAGTATTAACATGGCTAATATTCATTTAAAGAATTCATTTCGTATCGGGTTTCTTTCATCTTCCGCCCAGCTGCTGATGTCTCAAATATACTACATATGTATTAATGAACGTTTATTTGTTCACTGTCCCCTTCCCTAGGATGATTAATAAATCATGTCCTGGATTAAGGGCGCATTCAATGATATTTTCAGCAGCGCAGCACAGTACATATAATCGATAGATCCCAAGCCTTTGACTGAATAATTAAATAGATTAATGTGTAACTAATATTAAGGGATGGGAATGGGATGAAGCCTAATGATACGCTTGAATGACATGCAGTTCGCAGTGATTTATTGCTAGTAAGATGTTGATAGTGTGTATTATTTAATAAGTATTTATGCCAAAATATGTAAATAATTGAACTGAAAACTTTGTTTTTTCGTTTACAAATTTTTAATAATCAGTTGACTGGAAAAAATGGTAGATAGAATCACAGACAACATGTGTTCCTTGGGGGCTGCGGTAAAGTATTACTAAAGCGTTTGCAGTTTATATCCGAAAATCGGCAATTTATATCAGTGAAATTGATTTTCCAGCTGCCTGTTGAACCACTGTTGCCCCCTTGGCCATTGCATGAGATACGCTTCAGAGCAAAACGAGCATCGATAAAAAATATATCTATCTATATGCAATATAAGAAACGCGCGTTTGGCATGCGGCACACGTAAAACGCTGCAACAATTCAATCAGTTAGCGTCGTGGCGAAATCGTTAGCTACCAAATTGATAATATTTGAATGCAGCACATTGGAAAAATTTCCACTGCAATGGGCAAGGACACAATGGGCTTGATCAGCTTAAAGCACACAACAAAACATCTTAAAAATACACAAAAAATTGAAATCCCAAAGGTGCGACCTCAACAGCAGTCAAGTTAAGCAAACTTCGGCAAAAGTTTTTTGCTTAACAAAGCTTAAGTTTTTTTCTACTTAAATTTGAATGAATGTGCATGAATTTCTCATGTAATCAGCGCTGGGATTGGATTTGAAACGGGATCTAACCATAGAACTTACACCGTTTTACCCACACTCAAACACATGAGCACTTCATTAATGTGAAAAGCGTCAGGAAATGTGCAAAGGATAAAGCAATTCTCACACTCTAGCTCTCCCTATCTTTTCGTTTGCTTCATCTGTAGATTGTTAATAAGCGCAGTTGCATTGGCTGCTCCGACAATCCGCTTGGACATTTTGACTCTACAACGCTGGAACTCTGGGACTTTGCACGTACAAACTGTGATTTCGATTTAGTTTTAGTGGAGAGGATGAGTGCCGGTAAGAGATTGCTGCCACGTTTTTGTGGTTCGTTAGAGGAGAGCACTGGCCAGGTGCTAAAAGTTCAATATGTTCTTCTTTCAACTTTCAATGTTGACTTTAAAAAATATACATATCTACATGCTTACACATATAAAAGAGGACATAAAGGAAGGGAAAGGTGAGATAAAAACTCTAGCCACTCTTGATTGCTACAATTTGCATGTTTGTTTAGAGATTTGATGTTACTCAGACATTGTAGTAAAGCTAAAAGTTTAAGGGTTATTCATTCATTATTAATTCAATAAATAGTGGTGTAGTCTTTTATATTGTTTAAAAAGCAGGCGCAAAGTGCTCAACTGCACAGAAAGATTTAACAAATTTATGAAGCTAGTAAAAACAAATTGCATGCATTTTTATTTATAACTAGTAATTTATGTATGTTTGTTTTTGTTGCGATTTCCTTTGTTCTCATGTTCTCGTGTTCTCTTGTTATTTTGTTAGCCATTTGAAAGCGGAAGCCTTTGTCATTACATGTACCTACAACTGAAACATCAGCAGCAAAGCGAAAAAAAAACCCTTAAAAGGCAAATGTTTTATATATTTCTTATTTTGTTTTTAGAAAGAGAACTCACTAATTTTCTTTTATGCGGGCACAAAACAGACAGCAACACGAAGCGCTCGACAAAAACACACAAAAACAAAAAAAAAAACAGAGAAGAACCAAAAACACGACTCTAAAAGCGAAATGGCAAAAAAACAAAACGAAATGTGTGTGTTGGTGTGTGTGTGTGTTTGTTTGTTTTGTGTAGTGGAAAAGAAAAAGATGGCTGCACTGACATGGAATCAGTGAGTGAAGAAGAAGAACAGAAGCAGAAGAACAGTAGCAGAAGCAGAAGCAGAACTATAACAACAGGCAAAGCCGGTAAAACGGGAAACACAAACAAATGTCACTCAACAATTTTTATGAGTCTGACAAAAGTGAATTATACGAATGGACCCGGGACGCCGACTCTTTTTCTAACGCAATTTATCTACGTTAGGCAAGGGCCGGGTGTGCTAAAAAAAAAAAAAAAACAGCAACAACAAGAAAATAAGCACAGGCCCAAAACCCCCTACACTCTATACCAAAAAACGCCACTATACCCTAGTAACAATCAGTGAGCCAACCTAGACAAATGGAAAAGTGTTGAATTTTTACTGCAGTTTGTCGCCGTTGTTCGGCACTGGTTCTTATTGCTGCTGTTATGTTTTGCGTTTTGCGTTTGGGTGCATTTAATTCTCGTTTGCTTTATGCCAGTTTGCCAGCTTTTTTCTTGCTTGTTGCCATCTTCTTGTTTCGGCAAATGAATTACAATACTTATAGTACATACTCGCAAAGCCATTTCTGAATCCAGGCTCTGAACTCATAATTTTCAGTAGTTCTGTTTTTCTTCGCTTACTTGGCTGAGTAAGGTCAAATGGGAGTTAGGTTTGGGGTTGGGTTTGGGGTTGGGGTCTAAGTGCGGAATGAGGGTTGACGGTTTTTATTTATGCTTTTAATTTCCTTTGTTTTCATTGTTGTGTTTTGTGTGTTTTCTTTTGGCCCCGTTGACATGGCCAATATTTGAGAACTTTGTCAATGTCTGCATTTGGGGTTTGCCATTTCGGTTTATTGGTTGGCATTTTGAGTGAATTTCGTCAGCTAGATTTGTTTCTGTGGGCACACAAATAGCTTCATAACAAGGCCACATCCTCTTTATTGTTTGTAGTTTTGTGCCCAATCGAAAGCCTTTTTGGGCAATTCTGCGTGCACCCTGACCTACTTTGCGAATTCGATTATATGACAAAGAGAAACGGATAATCTGCTCAATCTTGTATTTTCAATTGAATATATACATATATTCGATTTGCATATCGTGTTTGTAAAAAAACATATTCCAACTGGAATTCCATCATTTTACTAACCTCCTTTACTTCATCAAGAAGAAATCCTCAATGATTTTTATTTATTTATTTTTGGTTTAAGCGTAAAATAAAACTAAATTACAGAAAATCTTGAATCTTTTGCTTAAGTTTAAGTCAAAGTTAAGTTTTTTCTGACATATGTTTGACGATGTGTTTACTATTTAACATAAACTATCTCCTCTTTTTATTGGCCATCAGGACTTAAGGAGGTAATGTGGCATGTCTCGTTAGTTCTTGAAATTTTTTTAACAGCAACCGTTAAAGCTGTCTCGGCTATGAAGCTAAATGCTGCTCTTCACGTACACACATACATGCAGGTTATTGCTAATCAACTCACGTTTTCACTGCTCGTTTGAAAATGTATTTTGTGACGCCATTTTGAAGTGAAGCGAAAGCGACGCGGCGTCTACTGTCATTGTCTTATCAGCCGGCTTATCAAATTCATCGCCATCCATTTACTTTTCGGAGCAGCAGCACTCGACAAACGCTTTTTATGTATGTAGTATGTATGTATGTGCAACACTTTTACGTTTCCTTTTTAATAGTTATGTTTTCAAGCTCAAGCATCAGCTTCAGCTTGTTCTTGTTGTATTTGTAAGTTATTCTTTTCGGTTTGTCAGTCGCTGATTAAAAGTTGAAGTTGATCTCAAGTACGGTCTCAAGTTGTTCAGTCAAGTCACGCATTGAATTGCCTTCTTGCTATTTATAAGCATTGTCTATATTATTTCGATTGCCCCGCCGCCCCCTTCGGCACCTCTACATTCATTTCCTACAATCAAAACAGCATTCCTTTGTCAGGCAGTCAGACCGTCAGACAGTCTGTCAGCGACATGCGCACTCATTTGATTTACTTTTGTGCTTAAAGGAAGAATCCACATGAAGCCAGTGGATGGCGCTGGCAAGTTTATTACTGCTGCACTGAATCTGCCGATGGTAGGAGCACACAGATTCTCCGTATGTGTGTGTGTGTGTGTGTGCCTGTGTAATGGTAGGCAGCTTTTCCGCATTTGTTTTCACGCACAAAAGAAACGCTGCTGGATGTTTTGGGAGCATATTTAGTTGAGATTCTTTTCAACTGCAATGAACAATACATGTTAAATAAATGTTGCACAGTTTCTATAAAGTGACAATCTTTCGATACACACATCTTAAAGCCTCTGCAGTCTTGTCAACTGTATTTTTCCTCTTATACGGTTCGTTGTTTAAGTTAACACTATGCTTATTCTGGGTATTGTTCTATGGCACACCATTTACGTGTAATGCAACGCCCCTTAGACTTCATAATATTGCAAATGGTGGCTGCACAAATACAATTTCCAAACAAAATAAATACAATTTATATATGTATGTATATAACCGGCATTAGCTGGCATAGACATAGGTTGCCATTTATTTTAGTGCAATTGTATGTCCGACCGCCTCCACGTTGAATCTAATTTTCCGCAGATTTTGCCATATGAAGGAGGCGACTGCAGGCAATCCTTGCTGCATTCAACTGTGGTTAAGTTATCCTTGTCGCTTGACTGGTCGCCAACCAGGTTTGCCACAGGACAAGCCGGGACAAGCCTGGCCAAGCAGCAGGCTCCAGCTTCTGTCTCTTCTTTTTCGTATGTATGTAATTTGCATGGCCAGCCGGCTTTAAGCTGTCCCCAATGTTCTGTTGTTTTGTAAAATTGTCTAACAGTTTTAACTGGTCAAAATGCACACACACACGCACTCACACATAAACACATATACGTACTTATTTATGTGCTGGGTAGTTGCACAGCTGAACGAAGTTTTTGCCGAAACACTTTTGTTGATTGGCAAAGGATTTGCAAAGGAGAAGTGGAATTTTTCGAGTTGGGTTGGAAAGCGTTACCGTAATCCTAATGCTCAGATAATTGCAGTTAACAGTTGGCATATGACCATTTATTACATATGCCACATGCTGCATGCCACACTTGAAATTGCTTTATTTTAAACGCTTTTGGGTTGCTCTCTCTCTCTCGCTCTCTTTCTCTCTCTCTCTCTCTCTCTCTCTCTCGCTCTCTTCCTCTTTTTTTCATTCTGTGTGTATTTGTAGTTTTATCCAGTATTAGTCACACCATGGCCACAATGTGCATGCCACTGCAACCAAAGAGGCACGTAAATGCGCGTCAAGGCATCATTCTCCATCTATCCCAGTCTCTCCCTCGCTGGCTCGCTCGCTGTGGGTCTAACTGTCTCGATGTGTGCCATAAATCTTGCTAACCTGCATTGTCCTGCGGCCGTCGCCGTCGCAGCCTTTGAAATGCCAGTTCAACTTGCCCATAAGTGGCTTAAATGTTGAATTCCAAACACAATACAAGCAACACAAAAAAAAAATATTTATATATATATATATAAAGAACATGAAGCTGGTGCTCGCAGGACAAGCTAGTTATTGTGCCAAGTGGCAAAGCATGTGCCTGCCCCCGCATCGCATCGCATCCAAAGCCATCGCCATCGCCAACGCCATTGCCTTTTGCCTATGACTCTGTATGCCTGTGCCGTGTGCCATGAATGTCCTTATAAATTGTCTGCAATGTTAAATGTTGCATACGCCGCTCTTCCACCCTCTCTTTTCTCTCTCTCTCTCTCTCTCTCTCTCTCTCTCTCTCGCTCTCTCATTGTAGCTCTGCGTGGGTTGCCTCACTTTGCCTGCACCATAGAAATTTATGGCGGTGCCACATACAACGAACACTACGAACACTGGCAATGGTAACGGACTATTGCAACAGCTCCTGCTACGATTTCTGCCACTAATCAGCACACGTTTTAGTTGGCGCTGCCAGGCAGCGGAAGCTCAAATTGTTAAAAGCAATAAAGCTAATAAGTGATGTGGCAAATGTGCGGCCTCGCCACCGCCTTCTTCACACTCATGCTCCATTTATATATTTTTCTCTCCGTCTCCCGTCTCCGACCATTTACTGTTTTTCCGTATCTTTGTCGGTTGTGCTATCTGTGCTTGTGGCCATATTTAGGTCCTTTAACCATTACGGTTCCTGTTCCACTTTTAGATATATGAAACCCATTCGAGATGGCAACGTGAACAATTTAGAAAAGGCAAAAATATACATGTTTGTATTGATATACGTATATGTGGGTTTTACCAAATTGGTTATGATATTTATTCCCGGGTGTAGAACTAGAGGTATACTCTATCTATCTAATTTCAACTCCTCGCTATTTGCTTGGATATATTTTCTCTTTAACTTCAATTCGGTGACCATGCTGATTTTCCCAAAAAGCATATGCTAACAAATTACTTAAAACTGCTTTCACTCCACCCCAACTCTGCCAACATATTTCAATCGTATTCATTATAAGTAAAAGTATTAAGCATTAAAATATTTTATCAAAACTTTTACAAATTTTCTAATAGAAATCTCAATATATTATATTCTTTTACTTGTAGAAATATATATCAAATACATTTATTTACAATATGAAAACGTCAACTAGTATTCTCTTTTTGAATTTTCCTTTAATCAGCTTAAAAGGGCAACTTCATCGTTTACTTACATGAAAAACCACTTGAGCAACTCATTTGCAGCACTTTATTTTACCTTCTAGTAATTTTCAACATATTTCTCATTTAAGTATGCCCCTTCTGTGAATTTTATTTTTTGCTTTTGTATGTTTTTAAATTAAATTGTATGTGTGTGTGTGTGCGTGTGTGTGTTGGAGGCAGACAGACATGTGGTCCATACCTAGATCCTGTGCTAGTTTCCAACGGGAAATCAGCAATTAGCGACAGAACAGTTGTTACACCACTCCCCTTCCACCCGTTCGTTACCACTGGAGCGGGTTATGAAACCAACGACTGTTGGCAGGCAGCACAAACGACAGCTACCCCAATCAGTGGGGCAGGACAGGCACGCATTTCCGCCAGCGCCAACTGCTTCCGGTGGCACTTTGCACTTTGACTTGGCTCTGCTCGACTGCTGCTGCTGCGGCTGCTGCTTATACGCTGCCATTTGTTCTCTCTTTTTTTATCTTTTATATATTCTTCTCATTCCATAGTTTCGCGCTTTGTCACTCTGCTGTTATGCTTGGCGTGCTAGTGCCCGACCTGCGTCATGTAATTTTATGACTAATTAGTCAGCTACTACGTCAAGTTGGCAACTACATAAAGCTTAAAATTGAGAACGGCGGGAGGGGGGCGCCAGGGAGTCAATACGGAACTCTACGAATACGACATTCGTTTAGTTAAGGTCTATAACGGCTGTGGGCGTTACTTGATCATGTGGGCGTGGTCGTTTATTTGCTTTGCTGCGCTTTTAATTGCTTGCAAGCAGCAACATTTTCTGCTGTAGCATTTTTATGGCAAGCGTCGGCGTCAACAACAATAATAACAACAACAACAGCAATAGCAAAATCAAAATAGAAACAAAAGCAAAACAAACAACTGCCTCTGGTCTGTCTACAAAGTTGAGTTGCAGTTGCAGTTTGTTAGTTGCCTTCTGCCAATTGGCTTTGTTGTTCCCTTTGTTACTACTGCCATTCTCCGCCCTTTGCCAGCTACACTCCAACATTCTTTGTTCTTATTTGGCTTTGTGTAATTTTGCTGCATAAAGCACAAAGCAGCAGCTTGAAGACATTTTTAAACCCGCTTCGGCAACTCCATTGAGTGCAATTTGCGGTAATTTGTAATAGCTTTAAGCAGATATTCTGCTAGTGTAATTCTCTTGAGTACAACAACAAGTAAATAATCTGAACAATTTGCATGACAAATAATAAAACTAGACTTAATTTTTATTTAAGTTAAGCAATCTTTTCTATTTCAACTAAATCAAATCAAATTTGGATAAAAACTGCAAATAAAACTGTTTGAAATTTTCTACTTCCTAATCTTGATATGCAAAGCAAGGCACGCAAAACTCTTAACTGGGCACTAATTAATTATAGTCGAGTCATGAATAGCAGCTTAAAAAATATGTTAAATTTATGACTGACAAAAAGACGACAAATGATTTCCGCTGCTAAATTATCCACTTCCGTAGCATGTACATCATTTGTATAGCCCAAATACTGCTGTTTCTCCCATTCCCATTCCTCTCACATTCATAAAACTGTCGGGCCAACTACGAACAAAGTTGGCCAACACCTGCAATACAACCTGCCGCAAAACTGAAATACACTCGCAGCCCCTCAGGCGAAAAATGGTTAAACGAAAAATGGCTTTCAAGCTTATGTTAGTGGGAGTTTGAGGCGTTTGCCTGGTTGAAAGGTGCGCTGAATTTTAAAAGTACACACGAAATTTAAATGACAAGCAACTAATGGAAATTGTTAACAATTTTCAATAGCAGCTGACAAGTAACTTTGCCAACCGGCTCCGACACGCTGAGCGCCAACCTTTGCATCAAAAATCAGCTAACAGCACAACAAATGGCTTCATTTATTTGCGTCTTTTGTGCAATGTTAGCGGTACTTCCGCCCAACACTGCCAGGCAGTCTGTATGGGGGTGTGAGCAGCTGAAGAAATCCTGATTTACGTTTAGCACGCCCCCGCATTCCCTTCCCGTACACTGAACAACTCTAACAGCACCTCGCCAGGCGTCGAGCGTAAAAAGTTTGCCTTCGCATGAAAGAACTGTTTCCCTAAAAAGAAAACAATTTTTAAATACCCTTAAAGTTGCATGGTACTTCATTTTCTTTTTTTTTTTTTAAAGTACTTAAATTTATTAAAAAATATATAATATGCATTAAAAAAATGTGGATTTTTTTGAACATATTATTACTTTCAAATTTATATTGTTATTGCTTAAAGTAAAAGAAAAATAATCTATCTTCGTATTAGTGCATACAAAAATTATAAAGAAAATGTTGGCAACATGGTCCGAATGTAGAAGAAACATATAATGTTTATATAAAAGACGAAAGTGGAAAGTTGAGAGAGAAGTGGTTGTTGCTGTTGTTGTTGTTGCAGCACTTGCAGTGATTGAATGGCCAACAGCCGTTAATGTTTTTCTTCTCTTCCCTTTTCGTTTTGGGAAAAGTATTTTTGCTTTAGTAAACTTTGGTTTTGGGTGCATGTCAAGAAAGGAAAACCGCACTTAAAGTTTTTCCTAAAAAGTTCAAGTTTGTGACAGCCTCAAATGGCAGCTGCATTGCGGCATCAACTTATATAAAATAAAGAAAACACACACATTTCGTCATTTTTCAATCATTCTTTTAATTGCTTGACAATTTTAAAGTTGCTTCTGAATTTTTGCGACTACCTTCGAAAGACTGATTTCGACGTCGAAAAACTTGTGTCTGAATCTTTTTCGACTCAATTTCATCATGATTGACGTGCAGACAAATGTCAATGAATAGGGACAGATCAATGTTGTTCAAACGTTTGGCTAGCTTTTCAGCTTGTTTTAGCACGTCCCTTTGCCTCTCCAATTTTCCCAAAATTGCATGTGCCTTGCAGGCGACAAAGGCGCTCAAGATGGCCCAAATAAAGTTGTTGCACTTAAGGGCTTCTGAAATTTGGTATGGTTAATGGGTATGTGACTGTTCCTCAATTTCACTTACCTTTAATGGATTTGCGTGCCAGCAGGCAACATGTATCAAAGGAATGATATTCTAAGTTTGCCTGAGACGCCTCGTGGTACAAGTAGCTTCGTTCCAAAGGATGTTTGGCGAAACGCATGCGTTGCTCGAAGCGACTCATACGGTTTCTGCAAACAATATTCCAATAAGCTTAGCATTGTGTTTGACAGATGTACAACTCACTTGAATAATTCAGCTTTAGGATCGGTGGACAGTTCTCGCTTTATATTTAATATGTCATTCTCTTTAAAATTTGAGAAATTGTTAGGTGGGCTGGGCATATTGAAGAGAGTGAGTATCCGGTTTTTGCTGGTCAAAAACTTTAAGTTTGCTGAAATTTTGTATTCATTAATGCGGGCCAAACCCAAATAGTTGTAGACCTCATTAAGGAATTCAAACTTCCATGGCATAATACGCTGTGTTTTCACTGTTATATAATTGCCAGTCACCTCATCCACAAAGTTAGTTAATTTCTGTAATTAGAAATATATGTATATATGTATGTGTATGAACACTTTTAACTCACTTGTAGCTGTTGATTGGCGATAAGGCTTCGTATAGTGCGGATTATTTTGAACATATTTCGTTTAGTTTGAAACTGTATGCGATAAAGGTTTTCTTGCTCATGCTGCTGGTATAAATCCTTGTTGGGAAATCTTCTTATATGGCTACTATACATGGGATAGCGAGCATGCAACATTTTCTAAAAAATATATTTCATATATTAAATCACATTTCCATATGGCTATATAGTAATACCGTAAAGCTCCTCACTGATTTGTAATTCTTCTCAGTGATAGTTTTTATTTCTTTGGTTGATTCGACAAATTGTTCTATCAACAGGTTTGGATTTTCACGTATATGCTTAAGAAAACTTACATCCGTCCAAGTTTTGTTCAGATATGTTTGATTATATATCTTAAACTGTCGTTTGCGACGCTGCTCCTCAAGTGGTGAGACAAACTCTACCTAAAACATGCTACTATTTACAATAAGCAGAATCATTATGATAAAAGGAAAGTACCGGTTTTTCCAATATGCTAAGCACATCACAGTGAGGCTTCACAAATGTCGGAGTTTTGATCAGATCTATATTCATTTTGTCTATAAGTCTATGAACAGCTGGTGCAGTTACCTCTCTAAGCGCATCATGAAAATTACCATTGACCTAAGTAAATTGTTGTTCCTGAAGAATAAATCATCAAATTTGGTTGTAATTCGTACTTACCACTGCCAGGCGATTCAATATAGGTCTGGCTTGCGAGCTGCTTGTATTGTGCAGATTATTGTGAAGATTTAGTTTGGCTTGTTCAAATTGATTGCATTCATAGAGTGCATCACAAACCTCCAAATTGTTTTCGGTATTGAAGCCCGAGGGACCAATCTTTGATACAATTTCTGTGAAATCGCAATAAAAACATTTATAGTTTATTTCATAAAATAAAATTGTTATCAATTATGGGTGGTTCTCAACTTTTAGCCTTTAAACAATCCGTAAGGGCTTCAGGAGCTCGCGCCTGCATTCGTTTGATTGCACTTCGCTTATTTAGCACATTTGCGTCGTTTGGTTGTATTTCCAGTGCAGCATCAATGTATCGAGTGCTCTGATTGAGGTCCCGCCTGCGAGCAAAGTAGTTGCCCCAAGCAGTGTACATGGAACGCAGTTGATCGTCTGACCACTTGATTACTTGCCAATGCTCCAAATGGCGTCCAGCGCCCCTTGAAGGAGCAACTATCTGTGAATTCTCAAACATTACAGATAAGATGCGTTAAAAGTTGTTAAAACTTGTTAAAAATTGTTTAAAAAAAAAAATAAAAACGTTAAAAAAATAAGTTTTAAATGTTTATTGTAAAACCTAAAGTGTTTTTTTAAAGAAATATTTATGCTTTTGAATTATCAATCGAATGCTGACATTAATAAATGGATTGCTACAAGAAAATAAAGTTAGCATATATTCAAATAAACAAGTAAGAAGGCTCTAGTCGAGTAAGCTCGTACCGCTGTACCAATACTTGATGGTTCCATATCTCCGGTGTTTCTGAACTGATTTCAATAAAATTTTTACAGATGTTCATTATTTTGTTTATAGTTTCACTCCTCATTTTCAAATTTTTAAAATTTTTGATTTTTTTGTTATCGATTACATGTGTATATCGTAAGCCGGAAAAGTTATCGAAAATTTGAAACAAACTTGTTATGCCTAGGGATTAGGAGAGCTTATATTCAATATTTGGAGTCTGTAGCTTTTGTCGTTTCTGAGATCGACGCGTTCATACATACAGACGGACGGACGGACGGACAGACGGACATGGCTAAATCGACTCGGCTGTTGATGCTGATCAATAATATATATACTTTATGGGGTCGGAGAAGCTTTCTTCTGCCTGTTACATACTTTTGCACAAAACCATTATACCCTTTTTTTACCCATTTCATGGGTTAAGGGTATAAAAAGGCATTCATTTGTGTCACATTAAATATAAATATATTTATTTTTTATTTGATATCTATCTTTACAATAAGATAGTTTGAATCTGTCTTACAAGTATAATAATAATGCCACAAAGTAATATGTTATATTGTTAGAAATGTTTAAAAGGATTAAGAATTTTCAAATTAAAATTAATGTTTATGTTGTTGTATTCTATATATAATTCCTTTGTAAAACTGATGCATACTAATCAAAGAGTTTTTATCAGCAATATACTTCAGATAATATTTTTGTTCAATGTGTTGTACAATGGGCTGGCCCAAAACTTCCCCATGCCAATCCTCAGTGTCGTTGGAAAATGTTGTTAAGCAAATTGGTCGCTCTTTTGCCGAGAGTTTAAATGGATTAATCATTTTCAGCAATGCCAAGGGCTTACTGTAAGTAAACAATAAGTTGATTGTGGTATAAGTAGCTATATAGTTTTATATTGTGCATATAAACTTACAATTTTTCCACCTCGATCTTTGCAATGGTTCGGGTTTCGTAGCCGTGTTCCCTTGTTGGATCGAAGCGAATGGATTGATTGCCAATGACTACAACGAACTCAACGAACTCGAGGCTTGAGAAGCAGTTGCCAACAGTTACAACATAAAATGGATCAATAATTGCGCCCAGACAACGGAAGATGTATTCGTTGGGTGCCATTCGCTGAAACACGCTAATGAGCCAGGGAAATTCTTTAACTGTCTCAAAAGTTTTGCCACAGTCGGGAGTGCACTTTAGTATGTTTGATTTTTTCGAAGGTCTATCCCAATTTCCATCGCTTTCGCAGATGCGTTCACCCTGAGCATTGTCTAATTCCGACTTATAACCTTGAGCACACTTGACAGTTGCTGTGGTGCCCACAAGAAGTGGGTCTGTGGCGCAGTTGATGATGTTGTTTTCGTAACTACAAATGGCTTCGACACTGATATCATTTAAGAGCTTACTTGAACTGCATTTCTTAACGCATTCGGGCCAGTGTGCCCTCCACTCACCCTGGTCACAGGTATTTACATCGTTGCCCAGCAGATGGTACTCATGCCTGCAGCTCAGGCGCACAGTGGTCTGATGAGGAATTGTACCATCATTGAAATAAGGCAGGCCATTGTACATAGTCCTGACAAGCAGTGCAGTGCCCGACACATTGCAACTCTTCTCGGCTATGTACGGCTTCGAAGTGGACGTTGATGTAGTCCTAGTCTTTGAAATAGGATGAAAATTGGACTTGGTTGCATCAGGCTTGTTTTGCCAAGGTGGCGTATACCATATCTCGTTCGAATTCAAATTGTTCCGCTTCTTGCATATGTCAGACAGTTCATCGGATCCATCGCGACAATCAATTTTGTGATTGCAGAGCGCTGATATGGCAATGCATGCACCGTACGCGCATCGAAAGGACGAAGGTGGACACCAGGAATTAAGACAAAACTTACTCAATTCATCCGAATTGTCGCGACAGTCTTCAATGCCATCACATAGCTTGCTGTATGGTAAGCATTCCTTTGATTCTTGACATTGAAACGGTGAATAGTGTACATTACTGCGAAAAAAACCAATTTACAATTTTTAATTTGCTATTAATAATTTGAATATATCACTTGCCTACAACTGCCACGGATTTGCTCATAATACGTATTATTGAAACACTCAAGTTCGTATTCATCCGTACCATCCCAGCAATCCTGTTTGCCATCACACATCTTAAAGCTTTTGTAGCAGGCCCCGTAGGAGCAACGTGATTGGGCTTTCGAACAATTCCAATTATGGCATTGAACAAACGTCTCATCACTACCATCGAGACAATCCTTGACGCTATCGCACTTCAAATTTGCACTTATACATTGTCCACTGTCGCATTGGAAATGACCTTCGATACAACGTTGTGTATCTGCATAGGCTGCAAGTATTAAAATCATTACCATCTAATGTAATTTCATTGCTAAATTTCTTATTTAATGTGTTTACTACTTTGCAGGCATAAAAGTGGCAAGCAAATGCTAAATACTATCAAACTGAGAGTTTGAGACATTGAAACCCTGGTGATAAGGATTTATTTTGTCGTTTTTCGTATTATATAGTTCGTTCGTTCAAATGTCGGCTGTTCGCGTTGGACTTTATTTGCGTACTGCTTTAGAAAAATATTTTTTATTTGATATCGGAACACAAACAAACATACTTTATATGAATGACGAATGCGTAGATTTATCGCAGGGAATATTGTGGCTTATGCTTGTTATTCTTGATTAACTTTTTATTATATAATATTATATTATGTATAAAAAATAGTAAGAATATAGCTTTTAGCATTAAGCTTTTTAGGTACTTGGACTAAAACAGAACTTTTACTAAGTACAATATAAATGATAGCCAGTAAACATTTCATATTTCATTTTTGCTTCGAAGTGGACGTTGATGTAGTCCTAGTCTTTGAATAGGATGAAAATGTAACTTGGTTGCATCAGGCTTGTTTTGCCAAGGTGGCGTATACCATATCTCGTTCGAAGTCAAATTGTTCCGCTTCTTGCATATGTCAGACAGTTCATCGGATCCATCGCGACAATCAATTTTGTGATTGCAGAGCGCTGATATGGCAATGCATGCACCGTACGCGCATCGAAAGGACCAAGGTGGACACATGGAACTAAGACAAAACTCACTCCATTCATCCGAATTGTCGCGACAGTCCTCAATGCCATCACATAGCTTGCTGTATGGTAAGCATTCCTTCGATTCTTGACATTGAAACGGTGAATAGTGTTCATTACTGCGAAAAAAACCAATTTACAATTTTTAATTTGCTATTAATAATTTGAATATATCACTTGCCTACAACTGCCACGGATTTGCTCATAATACGTATTATTGAAACACTCAAGTTCGTATTCATCCGTACCATCCCAGCAATCCTGTTTGCCATCACACATCTTAAAGCTTTTGTAGCAGGCCCCGTAGGAGCAACGTGATTGGGCTTTCGAACAATTCCAATTATGGCATTGAACAAACGTCTCATCACTACCATCAAGACAATCCTTGACGATATCGCACTTCCAATTTGCACTTATACACTGTCCACTGTCGCATTGGAAATGACCTTCGATACAACGTTGTGTATCTGCATAGGCTGCAAGTATTAAAATCATTACCATCTAATGTAATTTCATTGCTAAATTTCTTATTTAATGTGTTTACCACTTTGCAGGCATAAAATTGGGAAGCAAATGCTAAATACTATCAAACTGAGAGTTTGAGACATTGAAACCCTGGTGATAAGGATTTATTTTGCCGTTTTTCGTATCGTTCGTTCAAATGTCGACTGTTCGCATTGGCTTTTATTTGCATACTGCTTTAGAAAAATATTTTTTTTGTTATATTGGAACACAAACAAACATACTTAATAGGAACAGGGAATATTGTGGCTTATGCTTGTTATTCTTGATAAACTGTATATTATATAATATTATATTATGTATAAAAAATTGTAAGAAAATAGCTTTTAGCATTAAGCTTTTTAGGTACTTGGACTAAAACAGAACTTTTGCTGAGTATAATAAAAATGATAGCCAGTAAACATTTCATATTGTTCATGTTTTATAGCTGTATAGCAATTAAAAAAGTTCTTCGAACATTTGAATGAATATTTTATTTTTTTCCAACTACATTAACAATTTCATATTTCATTTTTGCTTTGGCCCTATGCATGCTAAAACCCGATTGGAACTAGTAATCAATTTTCGTTTGGTATACGTTTTGCAATCCATTCTGTTGCAAAGGACCGCCTTTAATTTGCATTCACATGTTGAAACTAGTTTTTTAATCAATGGACAGGCAACGAGTGCGTATTGCCACATTGAAGTGCGAAAAAACCTCTTTGAACAATTTTCTAACAAAGCCAGAAAATGGCAATAGCCAGAAAATAAAACATCATGTACAAAAATACCCACTGGTAAAAACAAATTGAAAAACTATGAATTCAAAATGAAAGTGTGTGCAGTCGAGTGCGTGAATGTTTTGGCTGCTTTGATCGACAACGCGCCATTCAATTTGCCGGCATAAGTTCAACTAAAAGAGACGAAATATATATAAGGGCAAATAATACTCTAGCTGAACAAATTCATATTTACTGGAAAATGGCAGGAAATCAATATATTGTTTTTTCAAAATGCTGGACTCACAGATACCCAATCCAAATGCTTACCCCTATATATCTCTATACAAGATTGCATCTCACTTTTGAAGTACTGACAGAAAAGTCATTAAGTGTGTAGTATTTATTGCAGCTTTTCAGGAGGAACAAGGACAATCGACATACCATACATATTATGGTCAAATAATTTTCTTGATATATTTTCAATTACTTTTTGAGAGTTTGTAAAAGTTGAATGGCTTAATTGGATTAAATCTAGACGAAAACCACTGTTGCTGGAATGTGTACATTTTTACAAAATGATTTAGATGACAAGTTCGGAGTCGGGAGAGATACAAAGTAAAAACTGGGAGTTGTCGGAGCTAGTGTTGAATTAAAAATTAAAACGCTTGTCGCACAGTAAAGGCTGCGTTTGATGTTTGTCACATTGGGGCAAGTGGGGGAAAGGTGTACGAATAGTGCACAAGTGACAATGGAATTGTTTGCAAATTGACAAACAAAATGCGCTTTTGTGATTCAGCAAACGGCAACAACAACGACAACGACAAGCGGCATTTCGTATGGCCAAAGGGGCGCATACGTTGTATGGATTGACACGAGCTGACACACACACACAAGTAAACAAGCCAGCACATACACACAAACACAGGCACACACACACATGTACACAAACACAGTCAAATGAGCACAAATTGCACTGCCAGTTTGTCGTTGTTACCATTTTCTTTATTTTATGTTGTTGTTCAGTTGTTTGGTTGTTGGTGTCGGTATCGTTGTTGTTGTTATTTCTAGCGCAACTGTGTCAACAGCAACAATGGCAACATCAGAGGTATTTGGCATTTGCATTCCAGTTGCGTCACTCCAAAAGTACTATAATAATTCAATACACGATAAGAAACTCCAGCACTTAATTGCTTTCCCATACACAAATATAAATAACAAAACTTTCCTAAGAATAAAAATTTAAATTTTTTGCGTAATTACAACACAGAACGAGGAAGTGTGATAAAGTATAAACAAAACAACAATAAGCGTTTTCATTCCAGAGAAACCAAATATAAATTTATATCAGCGATTTAACTTATTCAAATTTTTATTTTTATGTTCAGTTTTTACTTCCGGACTGATAAAAGCGATAAATATTTATCAATAACATTCATTTGTTATTCATAACTACATTTTTCTTCCAATAAATTATAGTAGACTGAAGTGAGATTTCTAAGGTGTTAAATCTAATTTGTGTTCTTGTATGCATTTTTTATTTGATAAAGTTAAAAATTCTAATTAAATAGCGCCGCGAGTAGCCACAACTTTTAAAATGCTTCTGTATGCAAAAAAAATAGGGAAAAACTGTCGCTTCCAGCACTCAGTCATCAGCAGAAGCCCAAACCGAACCCACAACACGATCTTGCGGCCACATAATGCCAAAAAAAAGGTCGGTAAAACTTTTAGCCAAAGTTTGCCACGGCCCCGGGACGTTGAACTGTTTCGGGTTTCACTGGTGCAGGATTTGGGAATAGGGGTAGGGGTTTTTTAGCTGGCTCTTATCCAATTAAGTCATAACTCAATATGTGCTGAGAGATATGCACTTGGCCATTACTTAGGCAAGAGCAAAAATTTAGCTCTAATAACTTTGGAGCGGCATCTTTCTTCCATCTTCTTTTTTGGTGGCAAGCAGATAATTTTCACACCCCACAAATGGCACGCCCAGAAACCAGAGCCACATGCTCCAGGCTGCACCCAGCAGCACGTAGTCATGCAATTTGCAGGGAAGGTACACTCAGATAAAAATATATTACATACAAATATATTACATTAAGGGTTTCAAAACTACTCCTTGAATATTATATCTTTTGCGTTTAATCAAGTATGTAATAACTTGTTCATACCAAACATAATAAAAAACACTTTGATTTCAGAAAAAAAATGTTTTTTTCTTAGTGTAACTGAAATTTAAGTTTATGCTGAGCAACAGCTATTCGGCTGCTGGCATTGGCTTTTACGGCACCAGCGAGACGCTGCCACAACTCATTTGGCGTTGACCAGGACTATGTTGTTGCACTCCCATTCCCTTGCATTCCTTTCCATTCTACGCCTCGCCTTCAGCCCGTATGCTGTGAGTGGCTGGAGTGGCTTGCAGCACCAACTCCATCCATCTGCAGTTGAACGCGCGCATAAATTATTCATTTGTAATGTGCAGCAGCACATTTTTCGACTGGTTTTCGACTGCTCCTCTGTCGAGCGGTGGGTTATGTGATGAGAGGTGGTAGCTCTCTCTGTCTCTCTCTCTCTCTGTGAGTGCTCGTTTGGCGCAGGATATGACACTGACACTCAGCGCCCGTTGTTCGTCCTACGTCAACAATTTCCTAGTGGCAACTGAACGGAACGGGACGGGACTGGACGGGAGGGGCTTGGGTCTTGGCGCTCACTTTCGGCTTGTAATTTCCTTCTGGAGTTTGCAGCGCCAAAAGGAAGGCAGCCCGAAATGGCGAAAAACCCTAAGAAATACACAATTGTAGCAGTCGGAGAGTACATTGCAAATGGCGATTCAAACTGAACCGGGCAACCACTTCTTCTTTTGCTTCGTAGTTGCATGCACCAAAACCCCTTACTATGGTTTACCGCTGCTCTTTGGGGAAAGCGACGTTTGCAGCAATTGCAAAGTTTAAAGTTTGCTTCAGATCTGTGGAGCTGTGTGCGAAAAGTTTCATTTGTGAATTGAAAAATTATTTTCTAGTTTCATATGCAGAGTGACTGTGTGTGTGTGTGTGTGTGTATGTGAGTGTGTCATTTACAGGACGAGGCAGCCTAAGCAAGCATCTCAGCCAGCCAAGCAGCACAGCCATTGACAAAATGGAAAGTTGTTGACTTAGTTTCCGCTTCTTTGCGCTGCATCCGTTGCCCCAGTGTTGCACATTACTGCTGCACTTTTCGTTCTCCTATACTTTCTCCCTCTCTATCTCTATCTCTATCTCTATCTCTCTCTCTATTTCACTTACTGTTTGTGTTTTATGTGTGTTTGCCTCAGTCTTGTTTGTCTGCGAATAGGCAACACTTTTAGTTATGTGCTTGCTACGCTTTAATTGAGGAATACTCTAACTTTTCGCTGGCATCTGCGGCTAAGGGCAAATGTTGAGTTGCCCGTCTTTTATTTACAATGGACCTCAGCAATAAAAGGCGTAATTTGCAATGAAAAGTCATGTTTAAAGGCTAATGACATAAATAGAAATCAATTCAACGGATTCAAAACCCGCTTCTTTTCATTCACAAAATGGACTATAAGCTTAAATTTAATTAACATATGAATAGTTTCAAAGTTAATTAAAATGCTTGTTAAACTATTTTAACAGTTCAAAACACGTAGCATCATGTCCATTTGGTCTATTCTGTTGTAAACTTGAATAAGTACTATTTGACTTGCCTGGCGAGTTGCAATTCTGTTTTGAAAACATGTGAAACGTGCGCACACGAAGTTGCAACATAAATGAACTGAATTACATTTAAGTAATTAGGCATTTAGGAAACAGAAAGTAACAGTGAACATGGAAAGGAAAATATAAACGGGATTAAATAAATTTAAAAACTGGTTCTGAATTAGAGATAAGTTAGGGGATATTTAGTAACAAAAAATATTCGATAGAAATATTATATATTGTACTAGTAGTTTATGTATAAAAATTCCATTTCAGTTTTTAAGATGAATCAGTTAGATCATCAGTTGAAATCAGTTTGAATATCACTTGCAAAGACGACACAGAGCTGTTGTTGTTTCCATTGGGTTTTGTTTTTTGGGGTTACGTTGTTGAAATTTATTAAGCTTACCATGAAGCTGACTGCGTTTTACCGCAAAATTGTCAACAGGCGGGACTTGCACACACTCACGCACACTCACACACACACACACACACACACTCAACAACCACACATACATGCATGTAGGCAAACTAACACACGTACATATAAACATACATACATATTTAGAGCGGCAGACACGCACGTGTGTTGCAAAAAATAAAAATAAAATATTCGGAAACGGAAACGACAGCGCGGTCGTCTGTGGAGTGTGGGTGTGTGTGTATGTTTGCATTGGTGTTTGTACGGGCTTTGACAAATATTTCGTATGTACGTGTGGCCGTGTGGTTGTGTATGCCTGTATGTGTGTGCTTTAGCGGATGCAAAAGTTTGCTGCAGCAAATAAAAAGGTTTTCGAAATTAGCAAGTAAAATATGCACACAAAATTTAGGTGCATGTATGTTTGATTGTGTGTGTGTGTGTGCACAACATTAACGGAAACGGACTCTAGCGGTATGTGGCATATTTAATTTATGTGGCAACATCGACAACATCAATATTTGAAAACATTTCTTTTTCTCTGAAACTTCGATAATACTTTTAAATTGTTTTGAAATATTTTTGACACAAACGATTGATGTCATTTGATACCTTAATAGCTCCCAATTTGTGGTATTTTGCTTTGTGGGCGTGGCACTCATTTAATAGCACGTCAAATCCAAATCAGTGGCCGCATACTCATAATCAAAGCAAATGGATGGCTGATGGGGCAACTGCAGCTGACAGGATGCTGCCTAATTAAAATGGCCAAATGTCAACATCAACAACAACAGCAACAGCAACAACATCGAGAACAATGTCATTGGCAATGGTCGTCGAACAACAGGCAATTGTAATGCAAATTTATGCATCAACTGGACACAAACAAACCAACAAACAAACAAACGAAAAACGCCCAAAGAACGCAGTCGGGACAAACAGGCGTCCTGTAAAAACCTCAAAAACCTCAACCCAAAGCCAGACCCCAAAAACCAAACCAAGAACCCAAAAACTAAGCGTTTAAATTATGCATAGCACATGCAGTAACGCCAGAGATACAGTTACAGCTGCACATCGATAGATACAAATTTAGATACACAATTCAGATGCAGATGCATTTGTTTGTTGTCAAGGAGTTCAGTTCGTGACAAACACGAACTTGCATCAAAACAAAAGTAGCACAAATATTTTCTGTTAATTGATTTATTTTTCTAAATATTTGTAATATATTTTTGAGTAATTATTAAGTCGAATTCGACACGCGACCTAATTGTAAATTTTAGAGTGTTGCTTGGGCCGATGATAAATTTGTTGGCCATGTTGCTCTTGGCCAAATGGAAAATAAATTTTAATTTGATTAACGATTGTGTGTCGGTCTCATTTTTGGGCACTACAATCGATTGGTCTTCGGGCAAGTTTCGAAAAGCGATTGCGGAATTAATTTGTATCTCTCTATCGTGCCGGGGGCTTAATTGCATTTCGCGTTACGATTCATTAACTTGCCCATGTGAATGCAACATTTGCGGTTGGTCTTGGTTTGTTACTGTGTTATTGGGCTTGAATCGCGGCTTGTTTGCTTTCAATTCTGTTAACAGGTCAGCAGTTGCAGCACCATACAACAACAGCACAACAGCTCAGCAGCACGGCAGCGCCTGGCTCTTAGCGCTTATTATCCTTGTCACGTTCGAGGACCAACGCGTTGCACCTTTGTTTACATCATCATGTTGCTGTTGCTGTTGCTTTTGTTGCTGTTGTTGCTCTTATTTCTCATGCTGCTGTGCAAACAATTTGCTTGAGTGCTACAATTCCTTAAAGGTAAAGGCACACACACACATGCGTATACGCACATGTACTTACACACTCACAGCTAGCGGTCAACTACTATCAACAGGGTTGACTATCAGCTTCAGTTGGCGAGTGTGTGCGTTCAATGTCCAGCAAAGATTGAATTAGTTTGCATGCTAATTCCATTGGCCAGCGTTGTTGTTTGCGCATTTGAAGCAATGTGCACTACGGTTAATTTGATAATTGCCAAGCGATAAGCGTTGCAAGTAATGCCATCTGCATGTATTATCAATATGCCATTGATATGTCGTAAACTTTCTAAAGTAATGAGAGTATAATCGATAACGTGAATCCATGTGCAATTTGATATACATTCCCATCATTCTCTCATTCAGTTTTGAACTGCAACAAAATTTTGTTCTGTAATAATTTTCCAATAAAGGAAATAAAAACTAGCTGCTAACTATTGCTGTTCACACTCAAAGTGGACATGTGTTTCAAGCAGCAGCAGCAGCGGCAGCAGCAGTAGAAGTATCCACTGATAAAAGAGGACTCCAATCTAACTTCTATCAGAAACTTTAGTCAAACACCCCGCTGTGGCTTTTATTGTTGTTTGTATTCGTGCAGTGTTGGGGGCATTTATCAAGTGTCGCTTTGTTAGTTGGCGTTGCTGATGGCGTTGCAGGGAACATTCTGTTCTGTTTATAGTTGATCGACACTTGTCATACTTCATGGCTAGTAAAAATGGATGGGTCAAGTCTCTTGTGTTGCATTTTTAAAGTGCTTTTCAGATGGGTGGATGGATACATAAATTCAACAAAAGCAACACATCGCATAGATCATGGACTGACTGCCTGCCTGCCTGCCAAGCCTATGCCTACTGATTCCTTCAATGCGTTTGAAATCCCAAACACAGAACAGCTACAGTCTGTGTGTGTGTGTGTGTGTGAACTGATTTACTGTTCGGTTTTAATAGAGATATGGTGCTAGACATTGTCATAGCACTGCGGCTTGGCCATTAACTCAATGCCTTCATAGAGAATGGGCGAAGAGAGAATTAACAAAAGTTACATAGACAGCACAAATTAATTAGATACACAATAAATTACTGATATGCCAAAAGCAGCTGATAAGCACAAATTTAGATAAAGAGATACACAGACAATGCCAGAGAAATACATTAAACTGGCATGGCAGTGAAACCTGTGTTTAAAGGACAACAAACAACAGTTAAGTTCAATTGGCAGCTTAAGATATTCGAGTTAATTATTAACATAAGCATGTACAAATTTGAAATTATTATGACAACGACCTAAAGGGGACAAGCTGTTGTGTTTCCTTACAAAACATCATCGATTAGAGCCCCGAGAACATTGGAAATAAAAAATTACTTACAAAATGTAAACGAAACGTAAAATCAGAGTCAAAAGCGGAACCCAAAGCCAAAAGTTGGTAAAAATACAAGAAACGAAAACTAACTCAGGGCTTACAGATTGTACGAGAAACAGAAACCGACTAATAGCATGCAAGTGCAAGAGAAAAGGCAACAAGAACTATAATTTCCTAAAGGACTTAATTATTATATAATAAGCACATAACACAACCAAACACCAAGCAATGCGCAGCCCCTAAGGGAGGAGAATGAAGGGATGCAGGAAAAATAAAGGAAGCCGCGTAAATGCAGCGCAAAGTTGCTAAAGTTTTTCCACTCACCAATCGGACAGCATAAAACAGGATAGAATAGAAAACAGTTACGAGAGGAGAAGAGAAGAGGGGACATGAGAGTAGAGCAGTGCAAGGCAGGACTTAAGTAAACGGAGACAGCATAAATTGTAAAAATATTACAGATTGTTTTTATCTCGCTCCCATAACACGCGCTTTTTCTCTTTGTCTGACTTTTTTCGCTTAAGCGTTTTATTAATATATGGTTGAATGCGTTTTGGCAATTAACGTTGATTTGCAAAAATGTTGCTGCTGTTTTTGCAGTCAGATTTTAAGTAGCGTTTGCTTTAGTAATTATTAAATGAAAACAATTATATCAAGGCAAAAACTGAGTCAGTATGTTTGAATGATGATTTGAAAGCAGCATTACAATGATATAGATTCAGCATTAGAACAGATAGGCTATAATATTTAAAGAAAAGTAATACCTTAAAAAATATTCGTTATTCGGTAAAAATACACATTTTGCCTTTTTGTGTGCAACAAAGCCTTTTTACGGCAAATCATTCTTAACTTCGGTAGATCCGCTACAGACTGTCTCACTCAAATAAGCTGTTTGAGATACCTACTTAAAATGTCTTACAAGCTTTAACTGGCAAGTGTTTAAGAAACATGCTTAATGTTTGTTAAAAGTTAAATTGAGTTTATTTTCATTTGAACCATAAAAGCAAATTGATATTTGCCATGGTTCAAAGCTGTCTTCTTGGCAACATTATGTCTTAACAGCGGTCTGCGCTTATCAATTGGGATGTGCATGAAATGGCATTACGCATACGCACTTAAACACTTGAAAAGCAATATAAATTCATTCAGCATCGAGCAAAGCGATAGCCCAAGCTATAAGCATAAGCAATAAACTACATATGCATGACAGACCGAATGTAGACAGGCAACAATAACAACAACATGGCATAAGTAAATGCCTAACAATTGATACTTTGGCCAGAGGAACAGTCACAACAGGCAACACACAAACAGGCTAGGCCAATGGGAACAAATACAACTATGAGTTTATATAACAAGGAGATAGGTAGGCTGTGCGGGCTGAATGAAGTGAATCTTTCGATATGCCCAGTACACAGCAGCAAGCCAAATAGATAGTTAAATGCTTGCTCACAGATACAAACACATGCACACACGCTCACACACATATACCATTCGCTGTGGGCTGAATGGTAGATGAGACGAGTGAGACGGGCGCTCGAACAGCCGCATCAAATTCATTTGAATTGCAAAACAAACACAGGCTGAGGCACACAAAATGAACTTAATCATGTTGTAAATTTACATAATTTGACGTATACCAAAAAGAGGCATCGAGACAACTGAATATTTATGTATATAGAATGGGGGATACAATAGAATAGAATAGAATGGAATAGAGAATATAATACATTTCTAACATGTTTGTATATATTTTAATCAGCTAGGCTTAAATTCGTTGTTGGCTCATCACAACACAAATCGATTTTACTAAATTATTATTTGAGTCTAGCAAAAATGAAGAGACATAAATCAGATGATAAATATATAAGGAACACTACTTGAATGTTTAAATAGAATGTCTGCAATGTATTGAAGTTGAAATTAATATACTAGAATTAACGTTACAGTCTATGTTGAATTTAGAGTTGACCTTTCAACGTTTCAGTAGGCCTTAGGTAAGCAATAAGATTTACAAATGAAATCTACTACTTTCATTTATTTACTTCCCGGATTACTTCAAACACACACACATTGCAGTTCGTTGTAATAATCACACAAATATAATTGCAAAAGAATCATATTACAATGCAATTGGCGATTGTCGCACAATCTGTCCTGATAAAACTAAACGGTTATGGCCATGTGTGTTGGCCAACTGCAGACAGCGTCACGCATAACCCTTAATTAAATGCTCATACTATGTGACACACATTGTGGCATGCATCGTGCATATTGCGTCTGCTTCTCAACACTTGATAGCTTTGTTGAGTCGCGACTAACTGCAATTGAGGCTCATTATAGTCATATATGTACATATACATACTTAATATATATAAAAGAAAACACGACTTGCCTGGCAATGCGGACTAATGTAATTTGAGAATATTATATGTGCAAAAGGCGGCAGACAAACAGAGTTGGATTGTGCCCTGAGGTAATCAAGTTGCCGTTGCTCATTACAAAAGTTGGTTTTAAGAAAACAAAATGTAATAAGTGCTTCGAGAAAGAAAGCTTTCCATGTTTTACATATATTTTCATGCACATCATTATAATATCTAATCTTAGTCTTAGACTTTGTTCAAAATGATATTTAAATAAACTTTTCCTTTTACTTCACTTTAATTTTAAAAATTTATTTAATTGCAAATATATATTTTGTAGTTATGACTACTATTTAACCAAAGAATTCCCAATTAACGTCAATCTACTACGTTACTAGTGAGTTTTTACATTTAATATTTGCAGTATTTTGTTGTCAACTTAAAAGTTTGTCAGCTAATAGAAACTAACTGATATTTTCCCGTCGTTTGTTGGAGGCGTGCTAACTTGATAATTAAGTTTAAATTAAAAGTGCGCTTAACGGTAGAAAACTTTAGTAATAGTTGGCCAGCACCAGCACATTGCCTGGACACACTGTGAGTGTTTGCATTTTAATGGAATTTTTAATTTCTGGTTCAGTTTCCTTGCTGCTGACATTATAACACATTTTTTATTACAACAACACTACAATATTAAGATTGCAAAAACATCAAGCAGTTGTTGCCTTCGCGTTCGCGTTCGCCTTTGCCTTTCCCTTGAGTTTGAGGCAGCCAAGCAGCAACTCGAGCAGAAAAACCAGCGTGCTGGCCAACATGGCCAGGACTAGAAAGAAGAGTGCGGGTGCAAAGTGTTCGAGGTCTACCTCTACCTCAGCGTCATTGAAGAGGGAACAGTCCGGCTTGCGCACTTCCCAGACCTTATCGATGTATCGCAAAAGTCCCATTTCGCCCAAGTACAGCACTGCGTAGTTGAAATGCTCGCGCCAGGGTGAACTTTTGGGCACTGCGGAGGCCGCCAAATATGGCGGATTAAACATGATCTCCTGCAGCTCACAAAACTTTTTCTCGTCGATCTGATTCTGGAGTAGGCGATACATACGATCTATGGCAACATGAAAGGCAAATCCTCCTTGTTCAACGCGCTCGGCGCCTTCTTCAATCGAGATGATGTGGCGTTGGCGATCCCGGCAAATGCGCTTTGAAAATATATCGAGCACCAATTGATTGGTCGTGTTGGTAAGCAGTGCGTAATTATAGGCAATATCCTCCATGCCAATCTCCAGGTTGCTGTCGTATAGAGCCTGTAGATTAACAATGGTGCGAGGTGTTTCCGATAGCAGAGAGCCCACAATATATGCTTCATAGAATTGCATCAGTACAAAGCTAAAGATGCAACTGACGCTGATCAGAAGCCGTGTCGATGGCAGCTGGAATTGATCCGTCGCCGGACCCTGTTGCAGATATGTTTCTAGCACCGTGAACCACACGAATGAAAGCTTGCTTTCTTTTGACAGTTGTTGTTGCTGCTGCAGCCGTTGCTGTTTTCGACGCTGCAGGTGCTGCTCCAATTGAATGTGCAACAGTAGCACCAGTGCACTGCCCACTATCAGTGCCAACACGCACCACCACACTTGTGGGCTTAGTGGCTCAAAGAATATGTTGCGTATGCTGTTGCGGCGTGGATGGCGAAAAATAAAGTGTATGCTGCAAGCAAACGAGTATCGATTTCTTGATAACCCATAACCAAAAGGAATTTTATAGTATTGTAAGCTTACAGTTGTTTGATCAACACAGGGGTGTACTGTAAATATGGCTGTCTGTCTGCCACATACCTAAGGGGGCAAAGAGCAAAGTGAACTTCGCCTCTAGCAACTTGACCCACAACACCCGTCCAGCTGCCGTTTGGTAACATAGACCCCCAACTTGTTCCAAATCGCACATCATAGCTGAAAGTTATCGATATTATATCTTGGCAGTTGCTCTCAAACTGTGTCAGTTACCTTAGGTTGTATAACTGACCAATTAGCAGAAATATTTGATATGACTTGCGCTGCATGGGATCCAGTTCCAGCATATCCCGATTGTTACTCAGGTAACTCAAATCATCCATACCTGCAGGCTTATCCGTTAGCTGTGGAAGAACAGACGAGTCTTGAGCTAAACTTTGTTATACACAACAATTACCACAACTTGCCCCTGTGCCGCCTATCAGTGTGATATTGCCCAAGTTGCTGCGTCGTCGAAACCAGCTGCCGCTGTAGTTCGACCAGAGTTTGTAGCCGCCGGTCAAGCTCCACCTGCCCTTGAGCTCCACATAGAGTGGCGACTGCTGACCCATTTTGTAGACATCATAAAGCAACCAGCTATTGCTGAAAACAATAATTAACCAAATATAGTGCAATACTTTTGTGAAGCAAGATGCAGTTTTGCTTACTTGTTCGGTTGTGGCCAACGCATTGCCACTGTTATATGCGCATCAATGTCTATGTTGTAAGCAGACAAATGCTGTTTAATGATCTGAACATCTGTCTGATTTGGCAGACTGCTGCCCAGCATGAACCATGCTTGAGTATTGTTGAAGTAGCCCCCCTCAGAGGCAGCTTCATAGACCAAGCGCTTAATATCCTTACTTTCGAATACCTCCACAAGCAGACCGGTGCGTGGCGCCTCATAGTAAAATAATTCGCGGAAATGCATTCCCTTTTGGGGCGTAAAAAACTGCAGAGTATAGTTGGCAAACAATCTATTATAGCTTTCAATTTTCCTAGTCCTGGTCCAGTTGGGTCCGGGCTGCAGGAGGACCGCGTGTCTCAAGTTTTGGGCGCGTAGAAAGTCTTCGAAGGCGAGCAGGTCATTGGAATTTATGCTTTCAATTTGTGCACCACATAAAAATCTTGCCGAAATTATAAAAATCCCTAGAATTATTTTCACTTGCAACTTTATCATTTTATATGGCCAACTTTCACTTGGAAACTTTCGTTCTTACTGTTGCTGATGTTGGTGTTGTTGGTCAGCTAAGAGATTGTTTGCTCCGTTGTTGCGTCTACTGTCGCCTTTTATAACGGCACTCGAGTCATGCGAATGCTTGCGCATGTATAATAATCATTTATAATTTATACGCGTGTCAGTTTTGTGTAGCGCCATTTTATTCTGGCTCACGCAGCAATTTGCGCAGCTGACACGAAAATTGTGCGTTAACTATAAATGCCGAGCGACAGGATAATGTCTTAAGCAAGGCATAAAATAATTGCGAATGAATCCATTGCATATACTTTATATTACTTAATTGGTTCTATTAAATGAATAATTGGTGTATGAAGAATAACTTGATGTTGATAATTTGCTCTAAGCTTTTAACTGTCATAACCAAAGTCAGTAAGGATGTCTTGAAACTCACACTTTAAGATTTAAATTTGTTCATTCGAGTTTTAAGAAGCTGGCAGGAATATCCACAACAAGATGAAGCATTAAACAGGACAAATCTGCTGGCATTAGCGTGACAATATCCGACTGCAGCCAAAAAGCCAAGATGAAGAAACGACTGAAACGCGTGTTAACATCAAGGGGAAACGAAGAACCTTCTAAAAGTCCAAGACATAGCAAGTATATATATGTGTGTGTGTGTGTCTGTGTGTGTTTAGTGCTTGTGTGCGTTTGCATGTGTATGGAAATGTATATGTATGGCAAGACACAAAATATAGCAGGGCAAATTTGGTGAAAGTTGAAAGCAAATCCTAGAGCTTGCAACTTAATTTCATGGCATGCGGCTGCCGCGTTGCATGTAGCAACTTCATTCGGGCAATTTGCTTCACGACATCTTACCACGTGCTGCACAGCGTAAGAGGCACACACACACAGTCCACACTGCATCTAGAGTAGGTAGCAGAATGTCTTTAAGAGTAGCAACGAAATGAAAAGAAATGGCATTTAATTTGCTGAAATTTTGGTGAAAACGTCTTTGTTTTTTTTTTTCTTTCTTTTTTTCTTTTTTCGGGTAGCAGGTTGTTTTGTGGGCCTGGCTCTGTAGTTGCCTTTGCCGGTAATGACGGAAACAGTGAAGCAGCGAGGCCGCAATAGAAATGCACAGAAACAACCCAAGTCTTCGCCGTACATACATACATAGTTGTAGTGGATATTGTCTTTGCGTTCAGGAAGGTGAATCGAGGGGAAGCTTCAACATTTTATCGCAGATTTTTGCATCAAATACGCGAGCGGCATACGGAGCCAAGGCAAGGACAACAAGAATTTCTCCTATTAAAAGAAGCCAGCAAAAAAAAGAGAAAAAAAATGCGCATACGCCATGTACGGGACAAAAGAGCAAGGTACGTTTAAATATTTCAGTTTAAATTTTATTTGAATTGCGCTTTCCACTGTTGCTTGTCTCGCTTGTCTATTTGTGTGTATTTCAGTGTGTGTGTATTTTTTTTTTGACATTTTGTCACACATGTCAAAAGCAACGTGCACACATTCGACAAAAAAATAACAAGAAAAATTCGAAAGTGAGTTCTGAAAAAAAGTTTTATTTAATTTTTCATATGATAAATATACGATGTCATGCAATGTGTTTTACCAACACTCCCACCATTATGCTACCATTGCCTGCGGCCCAATTGTCTTTCCGCTGTCTGCCGCGGCACGCGTACATGTTGTTAACTGATTTGGCAGTCAGAGACTTGGTAAGTTACAAGCTTTCTGACAGTTCATAAATGTTAAAACCTAAGCGAAAACAGCGAAATTATTCTTGCTTGCGGCTTTGTCTGTTCATACTTGAGTTCTGTTAGTATTTTTTTGTTTTGTTTGACAAGTCGCAGAAAAATATAACCTAATTGGAAACATATATTTAGTAATACATACGAACTTAGAGAGAATGAAAATTTCAAATGAATTTTGCTGAATTTTATTGGTCGTCAATTTTTATTTAAATTCATGGCTTAAATTGTTTTGTATAGTTTTGTTTTAAATTTTTTCTGACGACATTTTCAACTGTATATTCTTATGCTGACAAAATATTACATTTACAAATAGCACAACGGTATTTATGCACAAAGAAGTTTACCCAAGGCAGGTCACAAGGCAGTATAGTAGCCATGGCAAATGTTGTCGACCCAGTCTGAATAAGAACAATTTAATGTGAAATATAAATTTTAATTAATTTCACAAAAACGGACATCATTAGAATAATATGCTTATTTTTCATATTTTTTTGCAGAGCTTTGCCTCACAATTATTTTGGCATTTCGGGTACCAGATTTTTAATTGTATGTAAGCGAACGAAAAGAAAAATAGAAACAACAATTATAAGGAAAGGCAAATCCCTTGAAGCTATGAGCCTAACACAGAATCATTTAAAATGCATGCAAAATGGAACTTTTCTTTCGAGGAAAATTCAAATTACTTCAATTAAGCGTAAAATATAAAAATTAACAAATGTCGCTAGGTGCAAAACTAAACTGAAAGAAAAAGGATCTAGTAAGAGAAAAAAGGGCCCAAGAATATTAAATTTGTAATTGTGCAACCCAGATTTAAGGCAAATTTTCGTCGTTATCACGTTTCACTATGTGTTAGCTCTGCATTTTCATTATTATATAATGTTCGCGTGAACAATTTTGCAGCTCGACAGCAGCGAAAACAAATTCCCTCGCCAGTTGGGCTGCATTAAGTCAACTCATTATAGTATTACTGCTACGAAAAAAGAAAGGAGTGATCCGAGAGAGCATGGAGCGGCAAAGAAAATAAGTAGAAAAATCGCGATGATGATGACGGGCAGCACGAATAGTCGGCAAAGAAAACAAATTAAATTTAATCGATTTGTGAAAAGCTGCCAACCCAACCAGCAGAGACGACTGGACGGCCTGCCTGCCTGCTACTAAGAAAAAAAGAGAAAAAACAACGGAAAAACTAGAACTTGGCCAAGTCGCATAGTAAATTAATTGAAGTGCTTGCGACGAGGTCCAGACAATCCAACAACAGCCAACAAGCTTCAACCGGCATCGGCCAGCAATGGCCACTACGCGTGAAGCTCTAAGCGTATTCTAAACAAATTAAAATTCAATTTAAAAGATGAAATGGCATTTCCAGGCTTAATACATAACACCATTGCGTGGCAGCAACTACAACAGGCACAACTAGCTGGAGAAGCCAACGCATCTGCAATAAGCCAGTATGGCTTCTAGCCAAACACTATCCTACCAAACAAAGCAAAATCAGTTTGACTTAAGTTCATGTTAAGTTTATTTTTTAACAGTGAGAAAATGTATGATTAACATTTATTTTTATTCTTTTTATTCTGAAAAATGAAATTTTTTAATCAAAGTAAATTTGTTGACAGTCAAAAGTTTCAATCCTAACATTTTGTGTAACCAAACCAATACTAATTTCATTCTATAATATGTTGTGTTATCTCTATTTGTAGCACAGTGCAATGCAAAAGTATTCGCCTAATATACATAGAGGAAGTTTTGCAAGCCAACAGATGCAGATGGTGGTGATGCCGACGCCGACGCTGACGCTGATGATGGTGCCGCTGTTTAATCTCAGCTAAAAGGCATCGCATTCAATTCAGTTAGCGGCAACACGTTATCGCAGCAGTCAACCATCATCAGCGTCATCCTCATTTGCCAGCCGCGGCGTTGTCAGTGGCAACAGCAACAACACTCAGATCTCTTCTTGTTAGTGGAGTGGGTGTCATTATGCTTCACGCAACTTGAGACCTGGAGCATCGTTTCCAATTACGAGCGCTGCCTCCGACATTTTGCCGCTTATGATTTTTGGTCAGACGCTCTCAATCTGACTCGGACTCTGACTCCGACTCGGTCATTTTCCATTCGCCATTTCTCCTTATCCCTTGCCACACATTTGCCCGCTGGTCATGGTCATTGATGTTGCTCGCCCTCTTTCGCTGATTATGAACAGTGTTGGCCCGTTCATGCTGGCCTGGCCGCCAACTGTCATTTCGTCTGCTGCTCCTTTCGAGCGGCATTAAAAATCTGGCAGCGCTTCTCAGCCCATTACAAATTATGCGCCAGTTGGGCAGTGATTTTTTTTAGTTGCTTCTTTCACTTATTTTTGATTATGGCCTTAGCCAAAGTGTATTATAATTTTGTTAGACGCAGAAAATGTATGACTTACGAAAAGAATCATCAACCACCGACGGATTTTAGTTGTTTAATTTGTCATAGGTAATTTAAGTGTATAAAAAAAATTGGTTGAATACCAATTGTGCTCTTCTCTTTCGAGAGGGTATATAAAAACTGTTTATATTGCCTTCCGTTTGCTGTACACTAAGCAAATGGCTTCAGGCATTTTGTCGCTGTTGTTTAATGCAATTTTAACCCCGGTCAAAATGTATTCTCGTTATGTCGTGCTTTTGTTGTGGCTGACTGACTTTTTCGATGTCCAAAGTTGATTCTCGGTGTCGAGGCGTGAAATTGTTTAAAGTTTCTAGACATGCCTTCGGCAACAGACTGCGAGCTTTAATTGGCGAGTACAACATATAATTTTAATACACATTGTTCCCTAACCCACCTGGGTGGTCACTTCATGGTTGCCAAGTGGCTTGAGAAACACACAATGGCAGCGCTGAATGTGCTTTTGCCAGCTACTTGGCACTTTCAAATTGCCACTTGCTCAGTTTGCTACTTGAAGCATTGATCCGACATCTCATCTCATCATCTCTGACCTCCCAATTAAAGTCTCTGCGCCGCAGCACTTGAGGCAATTAAGGGGCACTACAATTGGGTTGCTGGCATGCAATGGCGCCTCCATGGTCGGCAGCAGCCGCAGCCAATAATAAGGCAGCTTAATTTAAAATTTAACCCTTTTTTTGTTGCTGGAGGCGGTGACCGCAGCGCTGCTTCCTCTGTCCCTGGCCTGTCCCGGGTTCAGCGATGCAATGCTGAAAAAATATTTTCTTTCCGGCGTCGACAACGACGCTGACGACAGCAGGGCAAATAATTTTTACAAATTATACGCTCACATGGCAACTGCACAAGCAATCCAAATAAGAGAAATATGTGGAAAATGGTTGACAACGATGTACCGTGTTTCTTAGTAAGAGTCATAGAGTCGTATGGGCATTGAAGGGTACGTATGGACTTTACTACTTATTAAAATAATATAGAAGAAATACTCATCAAAAATAATTGATTTAAATGAAATAGTGTAGGTAACATTTACTTAACTATAATTAAATTAATATATTTTTTTACTAACGTCATAGTCATAGTCATAGTACGTCCCTTTAGTCGGAAAAATGTTAATAGAGCATGAAAAGGGTAAAACTATGTTGAAAAGTCAGAGAAAATTGACGTAAAATTGTGTAAAATCAAGAAAGTGAATGCAGAGAATCAAGCGAGATTCAATGAGGAAAAGCAATAACAACTTCAACAAGCTGAGCAGCTGGGTGGTTGATCGGTTTGAGTTGGTCAGTTTGACTTGGTTAGTCTGAGGATATGCCATGATTGTGTTTGTTATTGAACGAACTGTACCAATAATAAGTTCAAACAATAGCGGCCAGAGCAGCTAGCTGTGCTGGGCATGTTTGCTTAATTTTTATTTTTGCTAGTGCTGCTGCGCCTTCATTTGATGCCGTTGTTCTTTTTTTTGCTGTTTTTTTTTTTTGCTGCTCAACTGGCGCTGCAATTGTTCCAATCGGCCGCCAACTGCTCGTTTCCGCTTTTGTTTTTGCAGTCAGCTTTTCTTCTACTTGGCCAACAAACAGGCTTCAAATTGAACGGAAGCCGGGCACGAGTTATGCTCCAGCCATGCCCAACCAACCAGCCACGCCCCTACTCTCATCCCTTTTATTCATTCCCCCAATGCTGCCCACTTGCAATCTCCGGCCGCGTCGGAGGCATTGTTCCATGTCCATGGCTCAGGCCTGTTTTCAGCATCTTTTGTTGTTCGGGGGCAGCCGCCCTTTTGTCGCTGCGCTTCCGTTTTACGCTTCACTTTTTTTTTTTGTTGTTCTTCTTGCTCATTTTTTTCTTCATCGACTTTTTTTTTGCTCTTTTTACCGGTCCCGAGGCCGGACTTCATAGTTGTGCCCAATTTTTCCTGTACTTCGCCGTTTGATTTGCGCTGATTTCTTTTCTCGCTCTCGGTGTGAGTGTCCTTTAAAGGTTTCTCTTTTTTTCTATCTTTTTTCATCAATTTCATTTTGTTAGTTTCCATTTCATTGAATTCTCACATATCCGCATCCGCAATCCAGCCATCCACACAGGCAGCCAGCCCGGCAGCTAGTTGCTCAAATTGTGCCATTAGCCAGCGTTGTCCTTGTTTCCCATTTTCCAGCGCACCGCAGCATTATCCCTGGCCAGCTACAAAAGGGTTTTCCGCCCCATACCTTGGCAGTCCGCTTTTGCCGGGTGCGGCCATAAAATAAGCAATTTGCATAGTTTAGTTAGTTGGACGCATCCGGCAAGAGCGACACTTGTGCTATTGGTAGCCGAAACATTGGAAACCCAAACCTATATATCTATAAAGACAGATTTATATGTATATGTACATCCATACATATATGCCTGGGTATACATATATGTATATTTGCATGTATGTGTGTGTGTGCGCATAATTGATGACTGTTGACAACAGTCACAACAACAACAACAACAGCATCAACAACAAAAGAAACATGCAGAAAACACTGTCGCATTTTAAATGATGTCCTATCCCCTTTTTTGTGTGTGTGTGTGCGAGTGTTTTGCATATTTATTGTATATCATTCAATACGGCGGATTTTGTAAAAATTCCAATTGATTGGAGTTTGCATTAAAGGGATATTTTTAAAAGCGTAGGCGGGAAAAAGTAAAATAAAATGAGCTACAGAAAATCAATAAAATGAGATTAAAACCTTTAAATGAGAACATAATACAGATTAAAAGGATTAAAAACTTGAAGAAGACTAAGCTATAGAAATCATTTTAAATTTTTATATTTTCTTGCTCACTATTTTATACATATTTAAAGTCTATCGAATTCTTTAGGTATACCCAAGTCTTAAATTCATTACAATTATTATTAAATTCAATTTCTTACCTCACTATATATTAAATTATTTTGGCCAGTATTTTTGAAAATTAAACGCCAAGCTTAAGTGTCAAAGGAAGCACTTGAAAACTATTTGGGCGTGAACTGTGGCAGCTGCCCAACTAACCACCAAACCTGCCACACACACACACACCTCTTTCAGTTTGCTAAGGTCACTGCGAGCACACTGCCAACTATTTTCATAATCATTTAACGGTTGATTTTATTTTTATGTTTTTTCTCTTTGGCAAACAGGAGCAGCAGCCGGAGTCGATTCGAGCACTCGCACACTCAATGGCCATAAAGTTCATCGAAGAATGTTCGAAGCGGCACAACACTCGAAATGTGACGGCCTCGATGTAGAGAAGAACTTTGGCTTTTTGGGTGGGAGGCAACGAGATGCGCAGAGGGAAAAAACCGCACACTTGGCTCAACAAGGTGGCTTCGGCTGCCACCTGGCTCTAATGGGAGCTGGCTGCTGCCCTCTTGAGATGCAGTCGACCAGGAAATGCGGAAGCGACGCACTATGCCACGCCCTTCGCGACCATGCCGCAGCCCCAACAGAGTCAGCAAGTTAAGAGTAAAGTTTTCAAAGCACTCGAGACAATTTTGCAACTTTCTTTTGGAAGTCGACAAGTGTCCAGTCAGTGAGTATATGAGGGTTACTCAAACTAACGACCTCAGTTGACGAGCGGCTGCTTATTGATTTTCGAATATGGCAGCTGCATAATTGGCAGCCAAGCGTTGTGCGAAATCAATGGAGCGCATTAACCAAAAAAAACATGGAAAAAAAGAAAAAGAAAGAGAAGAAGAGTAAGATATTTTAAGGCATTATCATTTGACGCTAACTGGCGATAAGCTCGCAGACGGGAACTGCGCCGCGATAATGGGCCACGTTGCTGGCCAAAATCGAAGAAATGAAGCTGCACTTAACGCCGACACTTTTGACAAGTGGCCCACGCCCCCAGTCAGGTGGTTTGCTGGGTGGTTGGGCGTGTTGTTGGCACATAGTTGAAAGCTGCTTAAATGTACGAGCATTAAAGCCGTGTCACACGTTTACATCACCCCCCCGCACCCAGGCAATCCCCAACCTGCCACACTGCGCTGCAAATTGTGTGCTTGATTTTTGGGCGGCAATTTTGCTCACCGCACCCACTCCAACTATGTCTCCGTGGTTCGTGCTCTTTTCTTTTTTTTTCCTTTCCTTTTCTTATTTTATTTTTTACAGCAAATTGGATTTGCAAAAAAATCGCTCACCTTTCATTTCAGGCGGATTAATGGTGTCGAGGCGACCAGCTCACAATAAAAACACCAGGCGGATTCCAGCGTGTACGACAAAGAGTGGAGAGAGTGGGTTAGTGCCAACATCTGACAGCGGGAGGTGCTGCCAAGTGCCTTTTTTAATGGCGTTACCGGCTGAATGGGGTTTTTTTTGCTGGTTTATTTTGCTTTGGCTGAGCTGCCAGTTTGGACACTTGTAATACAATAAATAAATGAAGTGGTTAAGTAATTGAAATGCGATTAGTCGCAAATATATTTCCATAAGTACTTGCATATTTTTCTTGTGTCTTATGGTACATCAATTAGATTTGAATTCACATGTGACATGTGTTAATAAAAGGTAATTTTGTTTTTGTGAATTAGACTTAAAACATTTGCATACCTAAATTACTTTGGGAATGATTTTACTAAATGCTACATTTATTTGGCTATTAACCTTACCTTGACCTTATCACAAAAAGTATACAAAACGCTCCTAGCAATAAATAATTTCTGTCTCAGTATAACCCTTCTACAAGGCTTATAAAAATATTTAACAAATTTCTGACTCTTGAAAAACGAGTCCCTAATGGTTATGCATTGTTAAATAAACGTTATTAAAAGGTAAAATTATTACAATAATTATTTGTTTTCCCCCTTTATTCAACTTCAAAAGCCATAAATATCATACATAAGTTCGAGTAACCAAGTGACACACTTTATGTTAGTAAAGTCAGTATGCCGAATGAGCGCCTCAATGCAGTTAATGGTTGCCACTCCATAAGCCCAACAAAAGAAAATGTTATCAAAGCGCAGTCGGCCGATTGCAAATGCGGCAGCAAAGAGAATATAGTGAATACAGAAAGCTGTACTTCTTTCCATTTCATTCTTCAAATTCAATAACATAATTGCTGCCATTTACGCTGCCTGCATTATTTACTCGCATTACATTCTAGACACATATCTGATTTCGTTACACTTGGCGCAGCCTGGTAGAAGGAGTGGCAAAGTATTCGCGCCATGACGCTGGGGTACAATGGGCTACATTTTATGCTCTTTTGTATCAGTGCAGTCCATGCTAATGGCAAGGCATACTACATAGTACAGTCACGCCCACATAGCCAGCCCGCCCGCACACAGCAGAAGAAGACCATGGAGCCCAGTCATTGTTGTCAGCATTATTTGCATATTCTGTGTAAAATTTACTTCCTTTCATTTATTTTAATGCAAGCTCACAAATACAGGCTAAGGTTCTCTCTCTTTCACAAAAAAGTCAAAAAGCAAGAAAAACTCAACATTTTTGGTGAATTATAAATACACTTGACAGATTTATAAAAATCAACATTTTTAGTCGCTCTATCTGAACTTATCTAAGCTACAGAATATTTTAAGTCCGTTTAGTCAGAATATTTTAAAATGTTTTTCATTATTTTCATATGATTGATATAAAATAAAAATATATTTTATTGTAATCCAGATTTATTTCTGATGTAAAAAATATGTTTAGCACAAATACCGTGAAGAGATTATAACATCTTCAGTTAGAGTATTCAAATAGCAGCTAGCTATGACAAAATCTTAAATCGCGTCTTAGCTTACATACAAATTTGGCTCTTATTGTATGAGTGTGAGTGTAAGTGTGTGTGTTTTTGTGTAATATGGTTAAGGGGTAGACAGTCAGTTGCGGTAACGCCCCTGTTTCCCACTTCTCTTTTATGGCACTTTCCTTGTTTTGTGCAGTCGCCTTTCGTTTGATTTCATTCCTTTCGTGTGTTATTTTTTTCTCTTTTATTCGCAACCACAATAAAGTTGGTTTCTTGCAATGTTTAGTGAAATAGAAAAACGACAAAGCAGGCGGCCGATGTGCATAAAAAAGGCACACAAAAAACCAAATTTGCCAATAACACCAAACAGAGCCAAAGACCTGAAAAGTAAGCCCTGATTTTGTTAAAAAAAAAGAAAAGGGGATCCTGACATTGAAACCGTTTCAGTTACTTAATTTTTTCAGTTTTATTTTCTCTTTGTATTTTTACCTTATAATCAGAGCATTAAAATAAACATTTGCGGCACCGTCAGGCTGAATAAGTATATCCAGGATCGACCAATCCTTGACAGGACATCCGTGGGCCTCGACCTCAGCCAATTGGCAACATCAAAGACTGGTCCCGTAAATTTATGTTGTTCCTTTTGTTTTGTTTTGTTTTGCTTCGTTTTGTTTTGTTTATATATTCAGTTTTGTATTACAGGTGAGTGCATTTGGTTTTCGTATTGCGTTTTGCGTATTTCTTCTCGTTCTCGTTTTCGTTCTCCTCTTTGCACTTCGTTCTGCCTGTTTGTTTAGGTAATAACATTTCGACTTGTGGCCGGGGCACCCGAAAAAGGATTGCCGACTGTGTATGAGCAGGGAGGTGAGGGTTCTTCGCAACTTTGCAACGGATATAACTTTGCTTTGGAAGGGGTGGAATTTTTAAGCAAATATTTATTAGAAATATATCAACTAATGGGTAAAGGGAGTTCGCATTTGTAGCAATCGATAATAAAGTGGACCATGAAGGATATTTTTGTTTGAGTAATGGTTGCTGGCAAGCAAGACGAAAATGCTATAAATATGATTGATAATGTTTAATGTTTAGTTTCCCAATCGTAAATTTAAGGGTACTATTTTAGATAAACATATTATAGCAGATGTTCGGACATTTTTTGATCATTAGCTCGATTAAAGCTGGGTATAGCTTTAAAAAAAAATAAAAAACCAAACCAACAAAATTCAAAAAGCCTACAAAACTATTTACTCTATACAGTTTAGGGGCCATATAGCGATAAATTGAGTACTCTGTTTATATGTACTGCAGTTTTGCTTTTAGCCATTACGTATATGCACAGTTAACAGCGTGGTCAAAAAGTCTACTTGATTGATGTGAAAGCCTTTGCTAGATGTCAATTCCATATAATTGCGTCTTGCTGAAAAAAAATAAACACACGTACACACAATTCTACGTGATATGCAAGTGTGTGTGTGTGTGGATTCACAGAGCTGGTGGTAAGTAAGAGTCCACACTGTGACAACTGTCAGAGCTGCCACATTACACACACGCCACACGTCTAGACAGCAGCAGCTTAAAGTCACTCAACAGTTGCAACTTGCCCTATCCGTCCTTTTGAAGCGCACCCTCTCTGGAAGCTTCAACAAATACATCAACAGCATGGAGTCACTATTCTCGTCACAGCAAAGATTAAATACCCTAACAACCAAGCCGATGTTGTATTTCTCTTCCTATATCTTTGAGGCCCTAGTGACAATATTGAATCCTCTTTTTAAGCTATTCAAAATCTCTGATCTCTTGTCTGACTTATTTTGTGACATACTTTTAAGACCCTTTGCAAGAGTATTAAAATAGCAATAGTAGCCATCAGCAACAACTTAAGATGCACAGCTTCAGCTCACGGACTAGAAGCCCGAACACTATTTGTTATTTTCACAGCCACGGAAAAATTAATGTGTTCAAGTAAATGGTGTTGACTTCAGCCCCAAGGCGATCCGTTCGGAAAATGTTAGCCAACAGTCAGCGCAAACAGAAATGCAGTTGCCAAACTATGAGCCAAAAGACCGTTCAAGATTGTGTGACACAAGTACACATAAGTATATAAATAAATTCTAGCCTCTCTCAGTGTGTGTACAAACAGGTTCAATAAAGTAAGATGAACACATCAGCTGCAGTTGGTCAGGTGCACTCGTTAAAACGGACAGCCTCATATAGTACAATAGCACTTTCCACTCCCTCCCTTTATCCACACTCAATGACGAGTTAAAGCTGCTCACCTGCCTCAGTTTATGACCTACACCAAGAGAGTACAAGTCAACGTGGCCGCTGTATGTTAGTGAGTGTTGTGCCGTTGCAAGTGGCTGCTGGAGCGGATGTCTCAGCTCGGCAGTCGACTCTCATAAGTTGAGGCATATATGAGGAATAAATTTTGTAGCTCTCGTTTGACAGGGGAAATGAGAGAAATTTAATTACCCTGTATTATGTGAAGTAATGTAAAATAAAGGGATATATCTGTTGATGGGGTAGAGTAAATATTTTCGAATTTGCAGAAAACGCATAGATTTTAATATTATATAGTAATTTCTATTTAATATTTATTTAAGTAATATAACATAAATTATATACAATTAATATATAACAAACAAATAAAATATTAGGCGAAAAAAAAAACAAATATTTTCTGTTACACATGTTCAGGGTATAATTTTCTATGCAAGAGTTAGGTTAAAATAACAGGTCATGCAATAAGCCTTAAATCAGATGTTGTAAACAGTGTCCCATTATTTATTGTTGTGTAAAAACCGCGTGTATTTCCTTCAGAGTGAAAAAAAACTCTCTTTTCCATCATTTCATTTGCCCGGCGCATGTGCGATTTTAACTTCGAATTTGAGAACAAACCAACGAAAAACGAACCATTTCGAAAATGTGGGTAAAATGGCGCTTTGTCTAAACATTTATACAGCTAGCACCATGCCATGGTTGTAGACACAATTAACCAGAGAGAAAAATAGAGAGAGAGTAAAAAGAGAGCATTTTTGGCTCTCTCGTAAAATCCGCGTGTTACCATTAAACGAAACCTAAAACTTGCCTGCTATGCTATTGAGCAAAATAGCCCAAAATGTGAGCCGAGGGGCATGGTACCATGGTACATATGATACGGTTTCGTGTGTGTGTTTGTATGTGTGGAAATTAAAGTTGGTAAATATAAGGCAAACCGGCCAACAGCAGCCATAGCAGCAGCAGCAGCAACAGCAACAGCGACTTCTTACTCGGGTCAAACGCGTATAGATACACACACACACAAAAGCATGCATGCCAAGCTAAATACCTGGCATGGAGGCTGTGAGTCTGGCACGTGCAGATGTGCAACGCCAAAAAAGTATGCAACGCTTAGTATTCTTGGCATATTGTGGCTTCATCTTTGAGTCGCGCACTTTCAGAAACTTCAATGCACCTTCTACAAACTCTGCCGCTGCTCGAACTCTGACAATCTAAGCAGTTTACTGTGTCAATATGTTGCGCAGATCTTCAAACTCAAACCAGGAGCTCGTTCGGAACTGTGCCAGTTCAGTCGCCCTGGCTGAAATCCCCAATCCACAACATGCCGCATCCATAACTTATGCATGCAAATTTTCCCTTTTCTCGTTGTTGACTTCGAAAAGGTAAAACACAAAAGCGTCAACAAAAAATGAAAAGATAAAAAAAGAACTGAAAAAATAGAATAGAAAAAAATAACAAAAAAAACTGTGAAAAGAGGTTGAAATTTGTGCAAAATGCGGTTATTGCAGCGATTATTTTAATGGCTCTTCTCAGTTACAGACACACAGTTGAGACTTCACGTACTTATGAATGCAAGCATTTCATTTTGCATTTCAGACATAGTTAACACATAGCGAGTTTGCCAACAAAGTTTTCGTTCTTGTAAATTCATGGAGATTATTTATGAACTGCAAATACCAGGATGCTCAATACGCTCGAATAGTCAGTTTGAAGATGCAAGTATGTCACATACGCATTTAAAACTAGACTAGAATATTTTTTCACAAAATAACAATAATGCATGGTTAACATTTAAATATTTATTACTGTATAAATACATGGTCTAATTAGGCCATGGGGCAATGCAATTGTGGCCAAAACATGAATACATGTGAACCTTTGCGCATTTAATCGAATGAAAGCGTTTTCGCAACAAATAAATAAATAATTCACTCCACAGTCACAAACCAAAAAATTATTTCCACAAAATTAAGCAGAGCGCGTATTGCATATTTTTGGCGTTTATTCAGAATGCTAAATAGTAAGTCTCCGTCCCCGTCCCCCTCCAGAGAGTCCCCCGGTAAATGTGACACACAACTTCATATCTCATACAAAGTTCACGAGCAATTTTCTTGAATATTTTCCGTTTTCTTTGCATTTCATTCATATTCTTCAACTTTATTTTTTAATTTTCGCTAAATATTGCAGCGACATTTGAGGCGATACAACACAGTCGCAGTCACAGCTGCAGTTACAACTGCCACACCCACGCGTCCATTACTTGCGGTTGCGACAGAGAAAGGAAGAGAGAGTGGAACAGTGGGACTTCTTGCTGCTTATATTTTATTTGTTGGCAAAAATTGCATTCATGAATAATTCAGTGAAGTGAAAAATTTGCGTTCCCTCTGCCTCACTTTATTTCGTTTTTTCACATTTTTTTATTTTATTTTGAGTGGTATTTTTTAAAGAAAAAACGAAAAAAACAGAAATGCTAAAAACTACAAGATGGAAATTATTTTTACTTTGGTATGTAGCAACTTCCGTTGCGGGTGGCTGGCTATCCAACATGTTTTGTAATGTGTGGCGGTTATCAGCATTTTGGGTTAATATTTAATGTAAATGACAGGCGCGTTGGCCAACGTTGTGCGGTTGCGTTGATGATGACCCAAAAAATACAAAAAATATAAAACCCCACAGACATATCGCCTCGACACCACCCAACCACCACCACCCAGCCAACACGCACCTCCCACCCGGCCAGAAAGTAGCTTGCTATGTAAATGTGTGTTGCACGCAAAACGGAAACTGTTTATGTAGATCGAATATGCAGTGAGCACTTGGACTCTACTCGGCTTGTCGAATTTATGCTGCTGTTTTTGTCGTCCACTCTGGTTATTTTTCTAGGAAATGCACTCGAAAGGCTAACCGAAGCGCTGCTATTATACAAATTATAATTGTAAAAATATGCAACATTTCGCTGAGTGTACAATAACTTTGCCACATTTTGTCGCATATCAATGGCAATGACACTGAATATGCAATTCGTTTGCCTTTTGGCGATAGGACTTAACTATAAATAGAAGAGTCAAAATAGTTGGCTCAACTTGCAAATATTTAGCTATGCCACAAAGCTAGTTGTCGAACAATGACACTGGAATGTTATCAAAAATAGAATGGCTTCTGCGCAGTTTAAATTGGTGAAGTTGTTTTAATACTTTAAGCAATTTTGTTTTTAAGATAGCGGAATATTGCGAGTGTACCAAAACATTTTATAATAGTTTAATCTTCTCATAATGTATTATTGCAATTTGTATTATGCATAAGAGAAATCATTTATCATAATGTATCGAAAGCGGCTCTGTTGCTTGGGTGTAAGTTTGTAGAAATTGCGGCTCGTATGGCTGAATTCTTTTTCATTGTGATAAGGTGGCCATAATGTCGTATAAGCTAGTGTGCTGTCAATATGATAAACATTATTATATTCAGTGGAATGATGGCTTACTCCGGCTTACCGAACCAAATACGTGGCCTCCCGAGCCGTGGGTTGATTATCGATTAAATTTTTCATTTCACTGAGGAATTGTTGCTCGTATTTCTTAGCATCCTTCCTGTAGCGGTCGATACAGATCATCTCACTAAAGGTATATTAATGTATAATCATTTAATTTAAATAAAAAACCATTAAACTACTTACAATGGTACTTTAAATTTAGTAAAGCTCGGCTCTCGTGATGGAACCAAAACCTTTAAATGTCTCTTCTCACCAACTTCAGCTACATCGTACGGTCTAACATATTGTACATCCGATGGATCACGTGAAATAAACTTAGCATACTGTGCACGGTCATCGATAGGAGGTATATCATATTTGGGGCTTACACTGGCCCTAGAAGGCTTCGTTGCTCTGGGTGAGGAGGTAGAGCCACTGTCTCTGAAACGTATAAAACGCGATTGTCGAAATGACATGGTCAACGCAAGAATATTTTCACTACCAACGAAATAACTACAATGAAAGTGTAATAATTGATTATTAACCAAAAAAATAGTTTAACTGTTGGAAGTATAATAATTGATTATCAACTCAAAAAAATAAGTAGAAGCGGGAAAATAAACAGTTGAAACTATTTAAGAAGTTTACTAAGTTTTTATTCTTGCTTAGCGTTCATTTGAGTAAAAGGGAAAACTTTCAAACGCTTAAGTTTATTCTATATTTAGAGATTCTAGTGGGAGGCTAATATTTCATGAATCTTAACTAGCCCGATAAACTGTTCTTATTAATATATGTGTATTATTCTTCCGTCTGATGGTAAAATCAATAAGCTACTGTGAAGCATTATAATATTATCAACGATGTATCACACACATACGCAACCAATACTCCCATACACACACACACACATACACATGAACTCGCGGGTTAATGCCCACGGCCACGAACCCTGCGCTGCCTCATACCAGCACGAAGTTTTCAGGCTCGACATTCTATGTGAAAATATGCAAAATATTTTACCCGAAAAACCTTTCAAAAGATTGCTGGAGAAAAGACGCTTAATATGTGAGTAAATTCGGTCTGTATTTCTTCTCGCGTGTGTGTGTTTGTGTGTGTGGGTGGCGTATGGGTAATTTTATTAAGCATCCAAAAATTTGGCGCTCTGGCTCTGGGTGTGTGTGTTTGTGTGCCCAATGGCATTGAATTGGTCCCAAAAATAAAAGTCAGTTGATGAATTATCGACAAGGAAACCATTGGAAATTTATGGATTTCTTAAAAACTAACAAGACAAATAGTTTGTAAGTTTATTTCTTATAGTATAAAAGAGCATTTACAATTCAGTGCAAGCTGATTATTAATTGAAAGACAAACAAAACAGTATTAATGCATCCATAACAATCATTAGTGGAAGCACTTTATTGCTATTATAAAATACGCTGTATGCTCTTAAGAAAAGCAATATTTCATAATTTTAAATTTGACTTTGAGCAACCCTCGGTCTTGTACCGCCTCCTGATTGGTGCTAAGCGCAACAGAATTTATGGTTTTAATCTTTTGGCTTCACAGTTTTTTATAGCGTGCCAATCCGAGTGAGAAAGAAATGCCTGCAACAGAGCTCTCACTGGCCATCGAGCGAACGCCAAATACGAGGCAAACCCGGCCTACGACATAAGCCAAGCGAAAACTGTGAAGATTTTATGGCTCAAAGACGTGGGACTCGCTTACTTCAAGGATGTGCCCGCCTGGCTGCAACGCGGCTTGGATTTGTATTTGTGTGTTCATTATAAATGAGCAGTGCTGAGCCCGGCGACTAGAATGGAGGCGTTAACCGTAGGGCGTGCCTGGCCCAAAAGCACATTCTGCTGGGAGAAAAAAAAAAGAAACAATAAAAAAACTACGTAAACATGAGTGTCAAGCTGGCGACCAGAAAATAAATCAAATTAAATGAAACGAAATAGTTGAAGATTTTCGCTGCTGACAATGGAATCCCACTGCCACTGCCATGTTTGGGGGCAGTCAGTACAAAAATCGCCTAGTCAAAGTCTTCACCATGAATAACGTATGAAACACTAGGTTAGCAGACTGAGCAGAAAGAAAGAAGTCTTGCCGCCCGACGACAGCTGAAAATGAAAGCAATATTACAACACAACAACAACAATGGCAAAAGCACAACAACAAACAACATCCCCAAAAGCTGTCCCCAGACATTGTTGTCATCTTGTCTATTTATTCCCGCCGACCCAAAACGCACACCATCATCTCTCGCCTTTCGCCTCTCGCGTAGGTCATGCCGTGTGTCCTTGCCAAATCAGGCGTAAAGCGTACGACAATCAATGTCCTTGGCAGCCATACGCATGCCAACTGTGTTAAAGGATAACACTGACTGCTTCCTCAGCAATTCATGCACACAAACTATGGGCCACAATTTACCGCTGCTCCAATGGGGTCAATTCATGCGGCACCAGCTGAGTGTATTAAACGCATCCGAATAACTATTAAAAGCATGTCCGCAGATATGTGGAAATCATTTGCCTGGCAAGGCCACCAGCACAGTTATTACTTGTTAATATTCCTGTTTACATCACCGAATCAGCTTAAGGACGGTCTTCGTTATAAGATAAGCATTTAAGTATTTAAAGTAGCAATTGCTTTAATATCTATATGGATCCTCTATTTTCTTCTGTTGGCTTTAATTCATATTTAAAACTCAAAAATATATAAATATTAAAGAATTAAGTTTTTCAGGAATAATATTAAACTATCATATTTACTAAGTAAACGTTCAAATGATAAGTTGCAAGTGCAATTGACAGATACTTTTTACGGGCAATTGCGATAAATAGTATCATGAATTGAAATAAATATTGAGTGGGACAGAGGGTAAGACCCGAGAAAGCGGGAGAAAGAGAGAGTTTCAATATTGGACACGTGGCACACTTATTGGTGATGCTTATGTGTAACCCAGTGGCAATTGACTAGCACTTCATATCCTGTCGCTACACAAACAGCAAGCGACATATCCTGGCACAGATAGTTGCTCCACTATCCATTCGCTCGCTCTTCATTTCGATCCCCCATGCAACAAAAAGCCAATGGAAAAAAAAGAAAAAAAACAATACTCCAAATGCGCTGGCGAATATTAAACAAAATGGCAATTTCATGTTGCTGTTGCTGGATGGCTGAGGGTACATTTTGGCTGAGTTGATTTTAATGGCAAACGAGACCACAACTGCCCATCAAGAGGACATGCCGCAAGGACTTGCCAAAGCGATGCCTCGTGACTGCCGAAAATCAAATCAAATTGCACACTCAAGTTGCAGTCAGTTGCAAACGATTCTCCATCGCGAGAAATCAAATTCATGTACCACAGAAGCAGAAGAAGAAGAAGAAAAATGCGAGAGAGAGAGTGAGAGAGCTAGAGGGAGAATGAAAGAAAATAAGGAAAAATAATCGAGTAGACAAGCTGCAGGTGCCGCCGGGCAAGGACAACAACAAAAGAAGAAAAATACAGTGAGCCACAAAAAAATACGGAAATAAAATCAAGCAAATTGAATGCGATGAGTTGAACGTGGGAATACGTGCCAACAGCCATAACAACAACAGTAAAAACAACAACACAATGATAACAACAATAACAGCGATAACGAAAACCCAAAGATGGATATAAAAAACACTCAAGATCAACGGTAATTGCTGCTGACAAATCCACAGTTGTTGTATCCAGATACATACATTCATAGACACAAACAGATACAGACGCATTGCCATAACAAACCGAAATGCCATGACTGACGACAGCAACGATTTGCCGCACAAAAACAACAACAAAAACAAAACAAAAAAAAAGAAAATTCAGCTGGACAGGACAGTTGGCAATTGTCGGGGCCTGTCGTATTCGCGTGCTCATTCGGAATCTATTTGTGGCTGCTCCCGTCTCCGATTGCCACCGCCACCGCCACCGCCATCCCGCTGCTTGTTGTTTCATTTTAGGCGCTTCCGTTGCCCTCCATCTCCCCCCTGCCCCCTACTACTGCTGCTGTCTATTGCCATAAATACATCAGCATCAGCATCAACATCAGCGGCTGTAGAGAGAGAGAGAGACAGGGGAAGAGGAAGTGAGCGTACAAATTCGAAATGCTTTGGCGTCTATTTGTGGGTCTATCAAAAGCTTTGGCTTTTCACAACGTTTGCCAATGCTTGCCAGCTATACCATTTGCATAGTTTTTGGCCGCTGTGTTAATGTCATGCTTTTGGCTTTGCCGTTCTGATTTGTTTACCTTTTCAATTGCGCGATTCGGCCATTTCAATTACACTAGCCAACAGATTGAGCCCGACGCTGTGTTCAACTACAGTTCAATACGCGAATCACAATTAAGGATAATTAGTTGTATTCTAGCTAAAATTTTCTTTAAGCGTACAAATAACTTTTAAGCAGCAATCTTATATCTCAAGTTTGCAGATGCATCTGTATTCTCTTATAAAGTTTTAAGCAAATTGTTTCTATTTTCCATTTGCTGTTTGTGGATTTTTGTGGAACTGTGTAACTGTGTAAGTTAGTGGCTGTTGGGATAGTCCATAAATATAGGAAACGTGCGTGAAAGTGGGCAATAGATAACCCGCATCCCGCATCACATGTACATAGTTCTCGGCAGCTAAAATTGCCGACTGCATAATGAGTGGCGCTGGGGTTATTTATGGCTTAAAGAGTTGGCCTTCTAAGTAGTATTGGCCCCGCGCACTCAGTTCGCACAGTTCACACAGTTCACACAGTTCGCACAGTTCAACGGCCATAAACATGTCCAGCGCCAGCTGATACGTGATTTTTGGCAGACGTGCAGCCAAATAGATCCCAAAGCTAACAAATGCCCAACCAAACAGACGTGACAGGACCAACACAGCATCGAAATGTGCGACTATTGCTGTATTAAGGGCAGGCGTTGAATGGCATATTTAGCTGGGCCGCAAACGCACTTTTTGGTTACTTACTCCCACTTTGGCATTGCCCAATGGCCTGAAATGACAATGACGATTATTGTGACTATTCTATGGCAATTTGTTTTTGTGTGTGTGTGTCTGTGTGTGTGTGGGGGGGGGGGGGGTCTATTGGACTTGCAGTTCAATGACAACAATACACAAAGGTCAAGGACTTAGGTTTGTTGTAAGTCACAACCCTCCTAGGGGAAACTCAAGAAAATGGCAGAAATAAAACAAATGCCTCAAGGACGCAATCAAAGCAGCTTAAAAGTTTACTAAACGCTGCGCGAAACACCAAACCAAAAACTTCCAATAAATAAAGCTTCCCTATATGTAAGTGTGGTTGTGTGTCTTTGTGTTTGTGTGTGTGTGAGTGTAAGAGGAAATATTGAAAATGCCGTAGCAATACAGTATCAGAGTTACCCGAAGCAGCAGCAAAAGGCAGAAGGAAAACTGCTATTGCTTGATCAGAGCGCCATATTGAAACTGTTGCTGCAAATCGCCATAAATAGAGCTGGCCACACATAGTGTACATGTGTGTGTGTGTATGTGATTTGTGTGTGCGTGTGTGTGGTTGCGCTTTAAATTTATTGCTTGACATATAAAATTCTTGAGAGAGTTTTATGCGCATAGAAGACATTTTTCAGGGGAATCTATAACATGCGCTGCTCAAGCTTAAATATTAACAAATGCAAAATAGAAGTATAAGAACTTGAAACAGTAAAAAAATATATATATATTAAATCGCAATCGCATAAAACTCACTTCAATCAATGTTCAATGCGCACAAACCAATTCAAGTACCACTCATTGACTGTGCTGTATTTTGCACTTCAGCTGCTAGAAAACTGTGTTATCCACTTACAGATACATACGCAAACACACACACACACACACATAGCACATGCACATAGTGTGACTAAAATGAGGCCTATTTAAACTGAACAATTGCCACCTTTCAGCAACAACCCGCAGCCCAACCACTCAGCTCTCTGTTAGCTAACCAATTTGACCAGAGTACTGCAAAAGCTGTGTTTGTTGCTGATATTGCTGTTGTTGTTGTTGTGTGTGTTGACTGGTGATGTTGTTGTTTTAAATAAACATGCGAGCTGAGCTGAGGAGCGTGTGTTCGCATTTCATAGAAAATGCACAAAAGTGTTGCCTACTTTGCGAGGCGTGGCAACTCCCACTGAAATCCAGAAAATCAGGTGAATGGCCACTTTAAGTCTTTGTTTCGGCGAATTGAAATGAAACAACAAACAAAGCAAAGCATGGCAACCGCAACAACAACAACAACAAGAAAAACAAGAACAACAGCAATAGCATGACGGCCAGGCTGACGTTTTAATGGGACTACAACAACGACAACAACAACGAACACAAGCATGAAAACAACATTTGCCAACAACAACATTTGAAAGCAACTGAAAGCGCAATGCGAAAAGTTAGTAAAGCGGAAGCCAACCGCCGCTGCTGCTTGTTAGCCATTGTTGTTGTTGTTGCTGCTGGCAGTTGTTTGTATTGTTATTGTACCGATTGTCTTTTTGGCTGCCTACTGCTTCGGTTGTTTTTGTTGTTGTAGTTGTAGTTAGTAGTACTGTCAGAACAGCCTGTTGTTTGGATTTTATCATTTCCATAGTTGACTGTCAATGGAACAAGCAGCGTCAACAGCAGCTTAACAAAGAGCAGTTCCCAAAAAAAAAAAAAACTTTGAAATGCCAGCAAACAGCTCAGAAAGCCAAAATACTCAGCTCAAAATTACTTAGTCGTTAGTTGTATGTAGAACATGAGATTAACAGAATTTGTAAAGATGTCTTACACAGGCTTTGAACAGTTGCGAAATTATTACTGCCAAAGCAGTAATAGATGTACATGTAGAATTGTGTTCCAATTCGCCTGAGCTCTTAATACTTAATTTTCTATAATTAGTGGGCGTATTTAAGTTCATATTTGCATATTTTATAGTCAATTTGATTTCCAATCAAAAGTTCAGCCATCGTTCCAATTTACGTACAGCAATTGGTCAATAGCACTGCCTAATTGTATACCATACAACACTACCCCCCACCCCCCGTCTACAATGCCTACACACACTCACACACACACACATATTGACTTTGGCCCTTTTGTGTGTACTCGTCAGTCGATTTGAATGGCCTGGGCGGAACCGGATGTGTGGATTTGCTAGCATTTCAGTCCCCTGGAGAGCCAGCGCTCAACTGAACTGCCCTGAACCGAATGTCTGGGCCTTTGTTGATACTAAGTGGTGCACAGCTGTAAGCTGAACGCCGGAGCCAAAGGCAAACGCAATGATAACAACACGAGTTGTCATCAACAGTCAAGCTCTGGTTGCTGGATGTGCCTCTGGTCGGAGCGGTCTCTGCTCTTCTCCTGATCATGGTTTACTGACACGTAATGACAGCTAAACATTCAACACTCGACAGCTACTGTTACACTTAGCATTAAGGACCAAAGTGAGGGCAAAGGCGGGTGCGGGTGACAATGCAGTGACGCAGCTGTAATCATCCTGGTCCCGGTAATCATGAAAACTGTCGTCATTAAAATCGCCGCTAATGCCAATGACTTGTGCAGGTCACTGGAGTCAGGTTTTTTTTGTTTTGTCTACTATGATACCGAAGATGAAGAGGACATTCCACAGTTTTTGAGCTAGAGTCCGACAATTTGGTACGATATTAGCTAAGTTTCAGAGTATTCTGTAGTGGGTTGCATCCGACTGCAATGTTTTCAATTGAAAAGTGACACGAACGACCTGAAGCCTATTAACATGTTCATTGTGTATTGAGTTTAAAATATGAATGTGAAAGTAAAAAAAACAACCACAAATTGCTTATGATAAATAAAGTTGACATGCTATATCAATTGCAATTAAGTTTCTGTGTCGTGTTCACGAATTCTGAACGCGGAGCCATCGCTAGCTGTCATTTTGTGCCCATCAACTCGAAATGCGTGACTTTTGGCCATCTAATGATGCTCCAACGGCATTGTCATTGTGCTCGTGCACAAATAAACAACCATAATCAGCATCAGTACTGCTGCTGGCAGACACTCTGACAGACAGACAGACAGGCAGTTAGACAGTTAGTCAGTTAGACGCTTAGTAGGTCAGCTACTAGCTGGGAGTTTGTTGCTGGCTCATTTGATGACATGGCCTTTCAATGCCGTTTGTTATTAATGCGCTTGTTTGTTGCTTTCGCAACAATAACGCATTTAAAACAACAACAACCAGAACAACACCAGCAGCAAGAACAGCAACATCATTACAATAGGCAAGTATATGAATGTTGACCACACCACACCACAGCGACTAACGACTGTCGATTAGGCATCAACAGCCAGAGCAACAGCAAAAGCAGCAGTGGCAGTGGCAGTGGCAGTGGCAACAGCAACAGCAATGGCCACCAACAGCGCAAGAGTCGCCGCAGCGGAAACGGAACTGTAAGTGAATGTTAGTGTGTGCGCTGGCTGCCCTTTCTGTCACTTATCCCACCCCTACCACCTACCATGGCCAGCGAGTAAAGAGCAGCTCATTTGTACAGCTGATAAGTTGTTGACAATTTCAGTTGGCTGCGGCCGCTGTTTGAGTTTATTGTTTTGCCTCCGACTTATTCAAGTTGCCTAATTTGGTCGCCTGTTTTGATTTTGTCATCGTCCGCTGATTGATAACGGACAAAGCTTAACGCTAAAACATGGGCTTTAGTCAATTTAATATTTTATGTTGCCATGTCAAAAGTTTGGACAGCAGACAAAATTTGGGACAGCGAGTAATCACTATTAACAGGCTAAAAGCAGTTTCAAACACAAATAAAATCTGGCTTATATCTTAAAGAGAATTGCATTAAGCACAATTTGTTACAATTATCTTGGAATGAGTATTTCTAAGAAGTAAATTGTATAAACTGATAACCGTAATTTTTACTACTGCAGCCGGTAAGGAAATAACAATTTAAATTACAACATTGGGCTTAACGTGTAGATAAATTAAATATAAATACCATTAAAACACTTGATATGAGCAGAACTTCCGGTTCCGTTTGTCACGCTTGTTACACATATGATTAATGCACTTTTCAGGTTTATTTGCATAAAGCACACTTTTTGTGTGTTAATTCTTGTTGTCTTTTGTTTTTTTTTGTAATAATATTTTTCAAATAATTCGCATACTAATAAATTTAATTGACATCGGCAAATAAATACAAAAACACAAATGTTTAAAAAGTATGCAACTTCCAGTTCCAGCGGACAGTTGAAATACAACGGATACGACAACGGATACAGATACAGAAACAGAGAGCAAAAGTTATTGCGTCAATTGGAATGGAGTTTCGTAATCGAGTTAAGCTGAGCTGAGCTGAGCTGAGCTTATGAACTGACCCCAAACTCAAACTCAAACTCAAACCGAAACCCAAATACCAACAAAACCAAAAGTAAGAGCAGTCAACTAAGTTCATGGCGGCCCATAAAATCGAATCGCAGCAGTTAACAAATACTTGATTTTAAACTAAAGGCCCACGCTTGACTAAGCGCACTCAAAAATACTCGCCCCCAAAAACAACGCTGGGTATTCAAAAACTGGCCAAGTACATTGACTTACCAACAGTGCTCGGTTCGAGTTGCAGTAGCTGCTTTTATTTAAAGTTGAGCTGGTCAGTCATGTGCATGGAAGCGTTTACGAGAGTGGCTGGGCAGCAAGATGGGAAAGGAAGTCCGTAGGACGGTGCGAGCATTTTATTTCTTAATTTTGTCTTTTTTTTCCTCTCTCTCTCTCTCTCTCTCTTTACATCTAATACTAATTTGATTTTGCTGTAAGCAGGCGAGCTTATTGACCCGCATCAGTTTAGCTTTTACTTTTTATACACAGATACACACACACAACATTTTTGCATGGAATTGGGTTCGAGTTTGAGATTGGGTCAATGCAGTTACTTTCACAATAACAACTGCAACAACAACACCAACAACTGTCTCTATGTAGAGCGTTACCGTTATTAGCCGCCCGTGTCAGGCAGTTTGTCGAAACATAATGAAATACATGGCTAACATGTTTCAACGAGTGCAATTCGCAAACACCCTCCCATCCCTTAAAAGCCCTACAAATCCTCTTCGCCTTGCGGGCACACGGCATACTAGAGCATGTTGCATAAAATGCCATTTGAATTTGTGTTTTGTTATATGCACAATGCACAAACTAACATACATACATATGTATATACACATATGCCCGCTTACATACATACCTACATATACATATCTATAGCTACACAGACAGTTGTTATTGTTGTTGTTCTTCGGCTATAGTTGGGCGTCGCTTGGCGAATACGTAATTGAAAAATGCGCATATCTTACAGTTTGCTTATTGACTTTTATTGGACAGTTTGAATATAGCAGCAGCAGAGTTAAGCATAGACAAGCTGAGAGACACTTAAATGGCAACAACAATGATTGCTTGGCATTTGAATAATTGAATTTCTAATTATTAACAATGTGAATGTGAATACATATATACACTTTGTAATGGCTTAAAGAAACCTTGTAGTGAATTTATTGAAAATTGAAGGTAAAATTTATCTTTTTGTTCGTATTTTTTGATTTTTCCTTTTAGTAACCCACATTTGATTTATTGTTACTTAGCAGCCAAATATGCAAAGGCCATAAACTACAGAAAAATATTTACTAACATGCAAATAAATATATTGTAATGTATGAGAACCAAACGAAAGCAAAAAACATTGAATAAATACAAATAAAAACAAAACATAATAAAAATAAAGAAAAAGGAAAACAAACTAAATCGCAAAAAGAGAGAAAAGAGAAACAAAGCTGCAGCCGCACTGAAATGAAGTCAAGCAAGGCAACAATTCGCTCTGATTGTGAGTTATTGGAATTTTGAATAAAGAAAAAGGAAAAATTGAATTTTCTGCTGGTTATGTGCACAGACAGAGACTCTCATATTTAGCTATGCATATGTATATGTGTATTTTCATGGGGGTGTGATTGTGTGCTTGTATGCGTGTGGGTGAGGCGCACAAAAATACGGATTATTATTGCCATTGCGTAAATAACAATCATTCCGGCAACGTTTACGGCTCCATTGTAGCAGCGGTCCTGTTCTGGCACTTTTATTAAAAAATTTCATGCGCCATAGCAATGCCTTTGTATGATGGTCAGAAGTGGGTGGTTGCTGAGAGAGACAGAGAGGGAAGGGAGTCCAGAACTTGAGTACATAAGCTGGCAACGGGCATGGCCAAAAAACTTTCTGGCCTCCAACTTTTAATTATAAATAATTTTCAACATTTTAAATATGTCGTTGGCACGCAAATCTGTGCGACATTGCGGCAAATGCTAGAAGAAAAAATCACAAAAGTATTGAAATCCAATGATTTCGACTTTGAAATACCACGTAGGCAAGTTTGAGGTCATTCAATGCATGTCTTATTTAATTACTCGAATCGAATTCAAATATTATTTGATTTTGGTATTTTTGTGTTATATTTTAGTTTTTTTATTACTTGATAATAATACGGTTTGAAGAATACGTAGTAAGATAGATGTTGGGTACTGCACGTGGGGCTACAAGGTCTAGCTAGAGGTCTAGGAATATAACGAAAGAGAGGAGAACTGTGTGATGATGTAGTTTGCCTTTTGGCGACAACTGCCAAATGCAGTTTTTTATGGCTTCGAAGCTGCTTCAAATACTTTTTGTTCTTTTTTCCATTTTTTTTTTCTTCTTTTTTTTTAGCTGGGTCAGAAGGCATGTGCGACTGCGGTTAAAAGTGCGGAAATACATTGAAATGACAATAAAACTAAAAGTTGCTGCTACTACGATTTTTTCTATCTGTATTTCTCTCTCTTTTTTTTCTTTTTTGTCCCTGGTTCAATTTTAAAGTTTATGCCCAGGACAGCGAGCATGTGCAGCAGCAGCAGAAGTGATAGCAATAGCAACAACATCAAAACGTTGGCCAAATATTTATTATATGTAATAGAGGTTCTCCTCTATTTTTTTTTTTTGTAGACAACTTACTTTAAATGTGCTGCTAATAGCAGTTTGGCGAGTGACTTTTTTTCGGGAAGCATTTGAAAATAAAGAATTCTACAAAAAGTTTTAAATTGACTTTAAGCTTAAATATTTGTCAATAATCTGAGTGAGATTGTAAGGAAAGGTATCAACATTGGCAGATCTAAATTTCTTAAAGTATTTCGCAACTACTTCCATCTCAGCGTGTTCTTAACAAAATAACACTAACGCATTACTAACAAAACCCTTTAGATATGTTCAGTGTTCATTGTTAACCAGTAGCTCGAACCTCAACTTTGGAGGCGCCTTCACCCAAGGAACATGACGTACAGCCTTGTGGTGTTTGCACTTATGTACAGCTATAATAGACTATAAGTGTGTGTGTGCATGTGTGTATGTGTGTAGGCTGACTACTGCAGCTGGCCAGCCGGCCGGCCAGTGGCGTGTTTGGGTTGAGTTAACCAAAGCAGAAGCAGCAATGGCAGCAATGGCAACAGCAACAACAACTGCATCAGGTATCTACTAACATCTAAGACACGGCCACAAAGCAAACATGACTTTGCAATTAAGTTATTGTTGGCTACAAGGCACCTGCCCGCATCCCAGTTTGAAATCCAAGTAGCCAACTCGCCAGTACAAGCAGCTGCCTGTCTAACTGAGTGCAAAGGCAAAAAATTGCTATGATTTGATTTATTGCCACTTGCAGGTTGCATCTTAAATCACAGACACCATCTCCAGAGTCCACTGAATAGTTGCTTAACCCAAAATTTTTGCGTACGCATTTTATTCACTTGGCTAACTTAGTTTATGCTCTTAACCATAACCCAAGCGAGCGTTTATAATGGCCAACATTATATGGTTTACTTTAAGAAAGTTATGCATTGTTATGAAAATTGGAATATTTTCTTTGGCCTTTGTCCGACTAAACTGGCAACCTACAACTGTTTCTAGCATCTTAATGTAATTTTGACTTATCTACATATCTGAAAGGAAGCGTTGCTGTTGCATCTTTATGGATCAACACATGACTGACGTTTAATTATGGCTTGCAACTCAATTTATATTTGTGAGACTCGCAACACCGATTCCCTTCCCCTTTTTGACAACCTGCTGTCTGTTGATTCCGTTTAATTGCTGTGTTTTTTCTTTCTACATTTTTGTGTTCCTGTTGCGTAAACCCAAAAATATTTGCATTCATTTTTTTTTTTTTTGTTTGCCTGTCGAAACCACAAAATGCTGTTGCATTTTTTCAGCATACACAACAAAAAAATTGGCAAACAACAGGCAGCTTAAATTGTGGTTGTCACATTTCATACACTTTTTTTCTGGTTGTGTTGTTTTCGTCGTTGTTGGCGTTTTTAGCTTACCCCCAAGCTATTGCGGTTGGGGTTTCCGGCTTGGTTATCTGCCCGGCTTAGCTCACATTCTTAAGTGTTTTATTGTATTGCTTAGGTGACACAGCTCTTCTTGTATTTCTGAGAAGAAAAAATATTATATATACTGTAAAGAACTGTGTATAAGTGTAGTTATACATAATAGTTGTACTAAATGATAACGTTTCTATTTGAAAAGCTATGAAAATAATGCATTTATTTGATATAATACTTCCTAAATTACAAAAAAATTTAACCGGAGGGTATATCCACCAATTATTGTGTGCAATATCAATCCATAGACAAAAAACAAATCAAAAACATTTTTATTTAAATTTATTGCAATTTATTTGTTTGTTGCACATAGTTTAGTTGTATGTTTATTTTTTATTTACCATTGGGATTGGTTTTTGGTTGAGGACCTTTCCAATTTCAATTGAAGCGCCCATTTCGCAAGTGTTAGCACAAATAAAAAATAAACATCGCCTAAATAAAGTCAAAAAATAATTAAGCAAAAAACGGTAAAAAATGGAAATAGACAATGGGCACAACGAGTCTCGATTTGCCGATTTTCGGCACACATGGATAAATTCCAGTCATAACGTATACGCGACGTATGGAAAAAGGGAAGAAAGAGTGCCGCGGGCTCGGTCATTTGATATATGTATGAATCCTCTCAGCTATAACTCAGCATTTATAGTTGATATTTGATTATTTTTATGGCATGAAAAATCAAAAATTGAAAAGATATTTGCACGGCATTTACATATTCAATCCGCCATGTTTGCAGACGGTGCAAAAATTTAAGAGCTCTTCAACAACACAGCTTTAAAGTCTATCCATTTTTTCAACTCTACGTTATTTCAGTTGTATTTTGTGGTATAGGAAAAATATTTAGTTAGTTATTTGGCATTTTATTCACATTTTCCCCCCATTTTTATATAAACAATTTCATTTAATCCCACACATGGCATCTGACCTCAATGAAGTGTTAGAGCCATGCAGAAAAAGGCCAGAGAACGGAAATTATTGCAGCTCAATAAAACATGTAAGCAAACACACAGGTGGAGAAAAAATTTAATAAGCGTCACGTACCACACACAGCTGATGCCAGACAGAAAGGAAGAACGAGTGCACAGAGGAGAGGAGAGGAAAGGAGCAATCGAACGGGTAAGAGAACGAATTCGAAACAATTGGAAATACATTTGTCAACAAACCACACGCAAAATGATGCAGGCCTGTTGCTGCCTGTGGATATTACATCGATTGGAATGTTTATGTGTGGGTGGCAACTGGTGGATTGTGGATTGTGGTTAGGTTTGGCGCGATAAGTTATTGTACGCTGGCTTGTGGGCAGCGCAACTTGTAAATGTGGTTAGTACAACGGGTTGGAGCACACACACAGTAAGAGATTGCAGTTGGTGTCACACCTGCCTAACAAATCTATTTTATTTCAATAACGCATTTGCTTGCAACGTATAACATATATAAATAAACAACCGCAGAGATGGCACATGCCAACAATTATAAATGTGCAGTTTATTTTTAAAATTTCCCAGCGATTTCAACAGTAACGTTATCTTGGCTGACCTATATTCAAAAGGATTGATTTTTTTCAAAATTATTATAAAATTCATAAGTCAATTAATTCGTTTAGCTGCTCACCATTGCAATCAATTTTTTATTTAAATATTTTTTTATTGACAGTTTTCGAATTTTTGGCCATTTGCCCAGCTGAAATAATAAATTGCACGCCTGAACAACGATTTGCTGTTGTCAAAGCTTAAACAAAAATAGAAGCCAAGCGGCAGACATGTTGTATACATGTTACATTTTTTCGATATGCTTCGCTGCTTGTCCGCACTTCGAACATACAGTATACATATATTACTCAAAGTTTTCCCATTACCAAAGCCATGTCTTAAGGCCTCGTCGGCCAAAAATTGGCTCAATTGAATTAAGTTGCCATTTGTCATCGGAACTGAACTCTGTTTGCTTGTTATATTGTTGTTGGCCGACAAAATGGCACGAAATGCCATAAACAAATTGTAAGCATCGAAAGAATATATTAATAGCAATCGAAATATCATCGGCGAAAACAAATAATCGTTAAATTTTATTGAGTTTTACATTTGTAAACATGATGTAGCAATAAACAGATACAAAATATGCCCGCATAAGAACAACAAATGGATATGTGTATATTTTAAATTACCTACAATATATATGCGTTTATCTTTTTCCAATATTTATTTAGGCAATAAAGATTTTAAAGCATTTTTTTAAGATCATAACTAGTATGTCGAATAGCTAATGTTTATGTATGAGCAATTTTCTAAAGCGATAAGGAATATAATTCTTCGAGGTCTTTTTTAAATTTAGGCACAATTAATAAATGTTAAATAGTTCTTATATGAAAACCTTTAATATGAATTTGTTATCCAGTCACGTCAATTGCCATGTTCCGCGCACAAAGGCGAAGACACACACACAAAGGCAAGCACGTGGGGGGCGCTGTGGCATTCACATATGGAGTGTACGGTCGTGCATCAATTCGCCAAACGCTTGGCATGTCCTGATCCCCGCTTCTTGGGCCTCTGACTGTGGATGTGGCGCTTGCATGTGACACGAGCGGAATGAGTTTCTTACTTGGCAGCAGATTCGGCCTTTTGTCTTTGGTCTTGGGCCGACTGAAACAAAGAAGTCAACGGTTTGTTATTGTTTATCTTACAAGTAACAGAACATTATAGCTTTTTATGCCATTTACGTTTTATGTCATGTTGGCGTTAAGCAAAGTGGATCATATTTTCGTGAGCATATGCCCAGTCGACTTCTGCTTCTTCAGTAGTTTATGACTGATGGCCACAATATATATTTTTGGTTATGTGATACTTGCATATGTATGTATCCAAATACAATTCAAGTAGCTACTGCTGTTATTGTTGTCATTACTAGCACACGTAGAAGTTAGCAAGTTTTGCCCTCATGTTACATACTGAGAAGCTGGCTGCCAGCCTCTAAGACTCCGGCAGGAATCTTTTTGTTTTCGCTTACTTTTTTATGTGTCATTTTGATAGGTTTTTAATGTTATGTAACTGCCGTTGATGTCCTGGCACGTTCCTGTTTTTAATGTCCAATAAAATTATCGTTTAAGATAAAGTCGTACAGCAAAACAAACATATTCACGACAACACTTGAGTGCAGGCTGACATATAGAATGACTTATAATAATATGTTAATTCTTAGAAAACTTGTACTCATATGAGCAAGGTTCTAGCTGGCTCTTAACTCACAAATAATGTCTTTAGTTGGCTGTCAAACTTTTTTGTCTACATAGCCCACATCAAGCAATCTTCAAGTATAATCTACAGCTCTGAGACTGTTAATCGACCATAGAAAAAAATAACTTTTCGCTTAGACGCAGACAAGTAAAATGTCTAGAGAGTCAAAGGTGTAGGATCTACAGTGGAAACTTACTCAAAAAATGTGTCGTAATTTGTTTGAAATATACTATATTAATAAACAGTATTAAGTATTTGCTCGTAATCGTAAATAGAACAAGGTAATAAAGACCTAATTCTTTGTTTTTAAATGTTAATATTTGTTGATTTTTGCTCCATTGTTTTTTGGTCTAACGAATTTAAAGATTTAGGTTTAAATATTTTTTGTCACCGACTTTGACGAAGGCTCACGGTGTTGTATGAGGCAGAGTTTAAAAGCAACGCACACGCAAAACTTTTTTGCCGTCATCATAACATTTTTTGTGCATATCATTTTCATGGCTCCCGGTGCCCAGTCTGACCACACACTACGCATAGGCAATGTCAGAACAATTGAGAAGGGTAAAGAATGGCTCTGCCCAAAATATGTCAAATGTCGTACTGAAAAAAGTTATAGTTCCTTACTGTGTTGTGGTTGCTGACATAAAAATGCGAACATGCTGCCAGCAAATGCGTTGCAAATTAAAAGTTAGTTGATAGCAGCTTGCAGACCACCAAAACGAATTTTTTAAATACTTGCCTGGATGAGACAGAGTGCTAACATTAAAGTGGCGTGATTTGAACTTCATTCAGCTATCGCTCAAGCGCTCAAGCTGTGCGCACTTGAGACAGCGTCCCAACTGGGCGTATGAGTAATGTGCAACATTATTTTTTATTCGCTAATGACAAATTCAGTTGCCGCCCCAAACGGTCATGCAATAAAAATTTATCAAAATGCAGGGTCAATATGCAACCGGAGCAGAAAGAGGAAAATTGAGAGTTTTGTGCAACAGGAATGCCATAAGGGAAAATCGAGACGTATACGCAATTTGAGGATCTCCCATGCTGGCGTCAGCGTGAGACAGCAGAGAAGACCTAGAGGTAAACAATATCTTACAGTTCATTGAACGGAATAAGCTCGTTTCCGATAAGGAAAAACCAACCTAGCGCACAAGACTGCAAGAAAAAGTACTTCACACACACACACACGCACATGAACAAACGCACATATGTGGATTTATTTTTGCTGGTGTTGCTTGTTGCTGTTGGGGGTGCTCAGGCAGTCAGACGTTCCGTGCTATATCTGGTCTGTCTATTGGTCTGTCCAACATTGCGTTTTGTGTGTATATGCCACAACAACAACAACCAGAACAACAAGAATGACAAGCAACAATTCTGAAGCATTTTTGTGCTGCAATAAGTAGCCAGAAATACGAAGTCGGCTATCAAAATTTAAGCTTATGATATCCAATGCTTGTTTGTAGTTTGAACAACACGCATCTCTGTGTATGTGTGTACAATCTTTTATACTTCAAAAGTTCTTTGCTTGCTTTGTATTGCAGAAATTTTATCTAGTTGATATTTGACTGAAAGTCAGTTTTGATTCTGCTTGCTATTGTTTAATATATTATAAACATATCTTACTTCTGATGCTTGACTTATTAGAGCATTGCTATCATATGCATTTTAGTATAGTAGAAAATAATTATTTGATCAAGCATAAAGAGTAATGAATTCAATTCATAACTGGTTCAGAACATTTTCTTGATGTTATAAATTAGTAAATATATTTAACGCTTGGAATGAAATCATGCAAATCTAATTTATTTTATTATTAACATATTAAATTGCTTCGTTAAGACGATGAATATAAATTAATACTAGCAGTTGTTCATATCCAACACCATTAAAACTCATCAATTTATGCAAGCAATTTCATCGGCACTTGACTAAAAAAGAACATAGCAAAGCCAACACCTGATACGCCTGATACACCTGTGTTGCACACAGCAATTTCAACTGCCAACCTCACATACATACGTGTGTCCTACTTATCGTGCTGTTGCCCCTCTAAAATGCTCGTTCGCTCGCTACTCACAAAAGCAAATCACGTGCTTTTCTGTGAGCTCAGCTACCAAAAACCACTACGAATTAATGTGTATTTGTAAAATGAGCAAAATGGGAAATATTGTGACAAGCAAGGTGAGGTAAACAGGAAGAAGGAAGGGAGTACAAGGGAGCAGAGAGAGGTTGAGCCGTCTATGTTAGCTGATAAGCTAACAAATATTAAACAGCTTCACATAGCTAACGCGAACAGATGCAAACATGGCTGGGAAGTGGAAAGTGGAAAAGCAGCTGCATAAATAGCGGGAAATATGCGAGATTTGCATGTATTTGGCATTAAAATGCTCATCGCTCTATTTTTTGTTACTGTTGTTAGTGCGAATGTTAGTGTTGGTGTTGGTGTGGGTATAGCGACATGTGTATGCCACACAGGTGTTGTCTAAATTTATAGGTTTAATAATAGTGTGGCAAATAGAAGTTACTGTGCTGCAGCTTCACTCTGTGTCACTGTCAGCTCAGATTGCCACCCCTCGAAAAAAAACCAAAAGAACATACAAATAAAAAATAAAACACAAAAAACTAGTTTGAGCCCTGGTTGACGGTAATTCGATACTCTTACCGTCATATACTTTAACTTTAAATAATGAAATCTTCGAAAAGATATGCTTTTTAGTAAATAAAGGGTGTGCTTTACAAGGATCAATGAAATGTTAATTATTAATTTTAAATAATATTTATAAAATATAAAAATATTGTGTACCTATTAAAAATATATTCGATATTCCTAAAATACCAAACATACTGCAACACGCATTCATTCCACACTGTGTTAGGGCATACAAGCTAAAAAAAACAAATACCAAAAGCTTATACAATGTCCAAATGTCTAACTATTCAGCAGAGTAAGCAACATTTGAAATTCGACCAAAGTCCAAAAAACAAGAACGGAGAATAGTGAAACACACAAACAAAGACTCAGATGCACACACCCACACATGCATACATATAGAGGACACACACACACACACACAAAAGGAGACCTAAACACACAGAGGAAATGTTGCGTTGCACATGTGACAAGTTTTTGTTGCAAGCGACAAAAAGTGTTCTGCATTCAGTTGAGTTCAGTTCAGTTGAGTTGCCCGTTAAGGTGAGCTGCCATTTTTGCAGTTGCTATATCAAACTGGGCGCCAGCTGACCAGGGAACAAACAAAGCACACCAAAAAAAAGGGGAGCAAAATAACATCTCTTACCTCGCGGGGTCAGAACCTCGAATCGTCGCCGTTACACAAGCGGGGCGACACACTTTTTGCTTCGCGCAACAGCTCTGGAAATGCATTTCATCGTGGCTTTCATTTTGCTGCTTGTTAGCCACGCCCCCCACACACAGCGCGCTATTTGCGCAGCATCGCGTTGGTTATAAATTTAGACCCCTTCCGCTTTGCGGCTTTAGTCTTTTTCATCACAATTTTTTATTTTCTTTTTTCTTTTTGGATTTTCGGTGGGAGTGTGTACACAACCAAATCTTGAGCTAACATCCCGTTCGATTCTCACACGTGTCTCAGGGTTCTAATGCTTTGTTTTCTCCTCTTTTCTTTTGAGCGTTTTTTGCCCTTTTCCAGTGCTGATCCGTATCCCAGGGTCAAACGTGCGCTCTCGGTTCAGTTAGGGTTTAAATGGCTAAGTGCTGCTGAAATTGTTTCCCTCTGCCAATGCTCACCTTCGGCACCCGCCAACCTCTCTTTGGCCTCTCAGAAATAGTTTTTGTTTCTCAGCGCTTTTGTATCTTTTGTCATGGTTCCCACCTGCGTCACTGCCCCGTGTGCGTGTCTTAGGTCAAATTGCATGTGTTGGCCATGCGTTTGTCTAGCTGCCGCCTGCTGATGGTTTGTGCAACTCGGTTTAACCAGAATAGTGTTAAGCTGGCGTGTAGTTCTTTTAAAGGTTTTTTCCATCTCCTTTTCGTATTGCTAGTTTATTGTTTCCGCAGCGAAGTGACATATTGTGTGTGTAATTGGAAATTGATGTACTGTAAAGCAAAGGTAATTGCCTTCGATATAGAGAAAAACCTTCTAAAATAATTTTTATTCTTATTGCTTAAAAAACAATTTCAGAAAATAAATATATTTCATAGTAAAATCACTTCATAAATCTTGCCTTTGTATGACAGCTAAATGATATTGTGTTCCGATCTGGTCGACTTAGGCAATATACTAACTCTGCAAACAATAAACAAGATTTAAGGCTTAAGATTATACTTAAGTTAGGATTGAAGAATCCTGCCTTTAAAGTATAAAATGAGTATAAGCTACAACCATCAATAGAACACACCATTTGGGTCTTAAGACCCATCTGTGGCACCTAACATTTGGTTCTTCGGACAAGATCTATGATACTCAAAATAACGTTCTTCGAGCCAGTTCTGTAATACTTATACTTCATAGAAGTTACACTTTTCATTTCAATATTAATATACACTTTTCAGGTGTATAAAAAACCATAAAATAGATTTCGGTGTGATTTTCCTGAAGTATAAATAAAGTGGAATCTCAATAAACCTGTGAGCTCGACCTTACCTGTAGATTTATTTCTATTCTATCTATTCCGATTCAGTCCCTCTACAATTAAGCTGCCAGGTTCTAACTCTGAGCCATATTGAAAAAAACCGCAACAATCGCCAAAAGCCAGCAAAGTAACCACCCAACGGAACAATATAAAACGCTTGAATAGACCACGAGCTGTAAATAAAAGCGAATACGTAACGGCCACAATCGATGGACCCCCTGTACCTCAACCTCCACCTGCACCTGCACCTTTGGCCCACGGTTAACTGGAAACAATACACCGCAATAAGGCCCAAAACGTAACGCGATACAAGGAGTGGTAGCAAAGCAAAAAAAAAAAAAAGGAAATATAAAACGGACAAAAAATAACAACAGCAAAAAGCAATCGTTCTGGCGAAATGAAGAGCGATGCCTGCGACTAGCTGATGAAGCGAGCGCAGAACATTGTCAACTCATGCTTTGAAATAGATGTGTGCACGGGTTTGTCGATCTGTATATGTATGTGAGTGTTTTTCTTTTTTTTTTTGAAACTTGGGGCAACATTGCGCTGCATCTGTTGTTGAAATAACGTATACAGTTGCAACCATTTAATAACCAGCGGGCGATATGAATATCTGCGTATACGCAATGCAAGCGAAATGTAAAACTAAGATTACAGTCAGCCATTTTGAAGCTACAAATCAAAACATTCACGTTTAATGAACACTCTTCATTGATTTTGTTTGTTTTCTGAGTGTGTGAAAGTGGTTGACCATGAACAGAACTTGGCCGCTTGACTCGCAAACCACTCTGCTTGCGGTAAAGCATATCTACATTATCCAGTTACAACTGTACTATATCGTCTAGACAGGCCTAGATGAAACCTCACTTGTCTAAACTTTAAATATTTAACGTTTCATGAAAATCAACAATTATTTGCTAATTAGGTTGACAACTGCGACGACAATTTGACAAATTCATTTCCGTTTGAAAATGTCAAGCAAAACATTTAACGGACACACTAATTAGGTTCGGAGTGTGATCTGGGGCTTTTGTAGCGGATGCGTACAACGGAACTGAAGCTTTTGCGCCATTCGACTTTGAAGCGGCTTTGAAGCGTACAAATCAGGAAACGGGAAATTGTTCGTTAAAAATGTACTTAGATAGCATGACACGTTGTCAATAGAATATCAGGTATGGAGTAGGAATATATTTGAAGTGTAAATATGTATTTGGATGTATAATGAATTTTATTTCGGTTTATCAAAAATTTCGAGCTCTTTTAAATTACAAATAAAATAAAAGTATTAAATTCTTACTTATAATAAAGTATCTAAGGTAACTTAGTTTGGTTTTACCTTTTAAGACTAATTCTGTAATATTTTTTTGTATTTTTTGGTTATTTACATGTAAGTCAATGACCGCAAAAGCCAGCAAATTTATTTATGTATGTATCTTTATGTTGTGTGTGATAAATGAAAAATGTGATGCAGGCCTTTAAAAATCTGGTAGAAAATAAAATACAGACTAAATGTTTAGTTATTTTATTTATAATATGTTTCATTTTGTATTTTTTGAGTGCGACGACAGATAGACAAGGGATGTATGAGGGGAGGTAGCTTTACATACACTTTATTTATGTGTGTACAAGTATAAATTTGTGGTTGTGTAAGTAAATTATGAATATATGAATGATTCGCTTGGAAAGCAGTTAACAACTTTCGAAAACATGCAGCATTGATGGCTGCCTGAGGGTTTCAGTGCTTCAGTCGTCACCGAACTGAGCGAAACAAGTAAATCTGTAAAATTAAAACAAACTGTCAGAAAGAGACGCTCTTACTGGATGAGGTTGTTGGCGTTGTTCTGGGCGCTGCTGACACTGCCAGTAAAAGAAATAAAATATAAAATAAAAACAAGTCTCAACGTCGACAGACGAGTCAGATTCGTCAGCTTTTGCTATCCACACACACACAAATGCATATGTATGCTCTTATATTTATAGGCTGCATCTCCTGTTACTGATACTGACTGCTGCCATGTTATACTTTCGAGATTTATAAGCACACGCACAGACACCAAGTGGGAACAAATGTAAGTGCCATATTTATGCATACATTGCATTGACACCGAAAAAAAGCCCATACGTTCTTTTCTGAAAAATATATACAGAACAAACAGCTATAAATTAAGTTTATTTACATTCAGTTTGAATTATAAAGTCTTTAAAAACAATCGTGGCTTAGTGTGGGTAAACCAAAAAAGCACATAACAAACTAACAAGAAATAAAAAATACAAAAAATTAAAAAATATGATATTTCGTCGTAGCATATAACTTCATAGAACTATATTTCACTTGTTTTCTAAATTTTGCACACTTACAAATACTTATGTTAAGTTATTTTGCTCACTGCATCATCATTTAGACGAATGCAGCTCGTATTTGCTGAATAACTTGTGACCTATAAAACAAAACACGTTCATATTGATTGGCCGCCATGCTATTTTGTAATTTAACGACATACAGATTTGATATTATTTGCTGGTGCACATTATTTTTATATATTTGCCAGCGCCACAATTTCGAGCTCATTAAAAATTTTCAACTGAAATATTTTACCGGAAGCTTTGCTCCAAATGTGCATATATATAAATGTGTGTGTCTGTGTGTGTGGGTGCACGTGTGGGTGGGCCCTTAACGTGCCACCGCTGCCGTGTGTACGTTTACAGTGAAGGCCAAAAGTTTACCATCGCTTCTAACAACATCTTCCCTTAACCCCAATGCTGTAAGCAAATATATGCCTCGTACTGTGGCACCAGCCCTTTTCCAACAAAGCTCTATGTGTATGTGTGTGTGTGAGAAGTTTGTATTTTAGTTTTTCCCACTTTTTGCGCAAATTAAACTGCAAAACTACATGCGGATATATTTAATTAGATGGCATACACACATTATGTTTTATTTAGATGCAGGCTTGCTGCCTGTCGCGGTAATTTGGCTACACATGTCGCTAACCTATTGCCGCTCACCTCACTACCCCTTGCCCTTGGCTTTTCATACCCCGCATATCCTTGCTCAGACGTGATTTGCGCACGTGGCACTTCCGCCGAGGTGCAAATTAAGTTGTCACATTTTAATGTGGCATACCAAAACGAACTAATCATATTTCTACCCATAAAGAGCTTAAACAGTTGCCCAAAAAGTAAAGCATATTTTATGCGTTGCACCCAGAGTAGATATATATATCATATCTTTTCGCCTGCTGGCATTTCAACATTTGATAACATTTCGATTATATATGTATATATATTTATATACATTTTTTACTTCTCTTTCTATACATATTGCTGTTCTCATCCTTGTCTGCATCATTACCACTTTTATTGCCGTCTTCAATGTCTGCGTGTGCTTCCTGTATCGACGACTCGCTCGAGTCGTGCTCAAGCGATATATCAATAACACACAGACAATCCCACAAACTACAAATATGTGTACGTACGTACATATATGCCTTACAAAAAATATATGTTTCTATACGTGCATGGATACTTCTACTCACATGTTGCCCTGACCACACGTCTTCTCTTTCCTGTCGTCTCTTTTTTCTTTCTTTCGACGCAGTTGCTTACGCATTTTGTCTGCTGACTTTTCTATAAAATCGTTCTTACAAATTTGCTAAAGAGAGTTTAATACTTTTGATTTACACTTGCTTAGGGCATTACCGTTGCTGTATTCCAGATGCACCCCTTTGCGAAGGGAAAAACCTTTATTTTTGCTGGAATCAAATAAATATTACTACTTTTAGATACAAAAAAAAACTATTATAAAAAAAATTATAGAAAAGTGATTATGGCTTTGTCAAGCTACATTCCTATTTATTTTCTTAACATGGAACTCACAATCAGTCGCCATCTTCAGTTGCTTGGTTTTTTTTCTGTGCGCGCTTCATTTCATTTCTTTGTTAACATGATTCGTTTTTTATGGAAGCTGTGAAAGGATTTACTCCATTTGGCTTAAATACTTATTTTAGTTTAGTTTGCTCACATAACCACGCCCCCTCACAAGCTGCAAATGCTTTTTGAGAGAACTAGGACCATTTAACTGTGTGACTTAATTCATGTGGTGCATTATTTAAATTGCAACGCCAGCGTATTGAAAATCCACAAAAAGATGCCACATAGCACATAGCTTAAACTTTATTTCATTTATTTTTGTGAACTGTTTACCCTTTCTTTTCCCCCTCTGCTTAACCCCATGCACATAGCCTGACCATCTAAAGCTGATTGCTTTTTGTCATTGTTCGAAGTTTAGGCAATAAGGATTTTGGCCAGTCTTGTGTTTAAAATTTAAGACGCATCTGCAAATATGTGCTATATTTTATATGAATAGCTTGAAAAGTTTTCCTGCTTTATTGAATAAATTTATATTTCTTATAAACTCAAGTGCAATTTATTTCAATTATCAATTTGAAAAGCAAATATTTAACCACTTGAAAACAATTAAAATTGACAAATAAATTATTTTAATCATTAACGCTTTTAGCTGACGTTTAAAAATAATATACTTTCATTACAAACACAAATTTCGACTTGATTTGCTTGCATTTAACCTTTTTTTTTTGGTTTATTCAAAATGAATCTGTCATTTCATGATTGTTTGCATAAAATGTCGAACCTTACGCTGAATGGGACTCACCAATTGGCATTATCAAGCAACCTTACGAATATGGATAACTGGACCATTGCAAGCTTACGCCCATTGAGATCGTTTATGTCAAGCGATTCGGAATGCGTACACTCGGCACCGGAATTTAGGTCAACGAGGCGAATGAAAAATACGTACATCTTAAGGCAAATGATCATACGGAAATACAGGCAAATCAGAAGTATAAGAAATAAACGCAAGGCACGTGTTGACTTTTATGATAGAAATTCAGCCAAACGTAGTAAAGGTAGTAAGGGCACAGCAAAAGAAACAATATGCACTCTAACACGTACTTCTATCAACATGGATGCGGGCTATGAAGCTGACAATGAACAGTAATAAAATATCTATTAATATTCGACAAAAGTACATCTCCAATTGTTTTTCAATTCAATTATAACCAACTTTGTTTCCGTCACCAACAACAAACCTATGTTAATTTTATGTTCACCAATAAAGTTTTCTTTAAATTATTGTTTCACAAATGCATGTTCTTCAATACAATTATAAATATTTTTTCAGGGTTTTCCCTATTGATTGTTGAGTTAAGCTAACTCTTGTGAATTCACCTTGAGATGCTTGGAGAGGGATTATTGTACATTAAGATAGGACTTATAAAATAACAAAGTACCTGCATTCTATACCAATAATTGATAATATGTGCATTGGTAAATTTACAAGTTCGATCTGTAGACTAAAAAAATACAAGCTTATTGTGCGATAAATTGTTAAAGTTGATAAATATGAAAAAAATATATCATCAAAGTAGTTGTGGAAAACAAACTCACACAGATTTCGAGCAGTGCTCGTTGCTTGTTTTACAAAATCATTCAAATTCCATAGCCTTTCAATACAACATCTAAATTTCCCAAAAAAAATTAAAATATTCAAAATGTTTATTGGTCCAGTCCAAAAAGGTAAAATAAAATTTTTGCTTTAGTTTGAAGACGAAAATAATTTATTCTCTTTTTTCTTTTCCAGAACATCTTTATAACATGATTCTGGGTTGTGGTTGGCCCTGTGGATCTTTAAGTGGCCCATGCTACGGACCATGTAATGGTGGTTGTAATGGCTGTAATTAGGCTTTTGGATCTGGACCATGAACACAAAAAGTCGGGATCCAAAACTTAAAAAAAAACCACGAATCACAACTGCAGTCAAAGGCAAACAATTTGTCGGCGGTGATTCAAATTCACATTATATTTAATAAATGTATTGATTAAGGCATGTTGAACTAAGATATTATTGTTATTATTACCAAGCACCGACTTGTTAACGCGCAGACCCAATCGCCAACACACCGCTTAGCGTGCGACTTAGAAGATCGCGAAAACTACCAAACTAATATTTTAAGAGGCACGATATTAATGTTTTGAGTATACAAGTTTTATTTCTTATGTTATTTCGTGCATTTATTTCTTATCAGCTTTTAATCTATAGTTGCGTTACGACAAAGATGGGACAAAATCATGCCTTTAATAGAAGGGAGTGCGCTTATAAAAAGACATTACTTTACTACAATTGGGATAAAGCAAAATTATATTACACCAAATTTGAAAATTATTGTTGAGCTGTCTGAGAAATTTTAGGCGAGATACAAAACTTTACATAATCGGCGATCATGAATTCCCGTGAGTGATTTATAACGTGTGATTATAACATCGTTTATGAAAAGTATAAGTAGTAAAGGTTCAAGATGATTTCCTTGAGGGACACCAAAAGGTAACCAGACCCTTGAAATATATGTATATATGTAGTTTATGAATAAAGAAATAGTGGTTAACGGAATCAAAATGAAGTCTGTATAAGGAACGTCAGTTTGCATTTTATCTTGGAAACCCCTAATTACAAATTAAGTAAATTCTAACAAGTTTGTGGTTGTAGATCTTGGTTTCATAAATCCGTGTTAATGCGGTAAAACAATGGATTTGCAAAGATGCAGATGGGAACTGATCAGTTTTTCAACAATTCTAGATTTCTATATTTGAATTATTCCTTTCTTTCCAAATATTCGGAAAGGGTATAATTTAAGGATAGACTGAAAAATTTATGCAAATGCTTTAGGAGTCCCTGAGCTCAGTATCGAAGCACACAGCTTGGTACTCCGTCTGGATCCGGGAGAAAAAGGATAAGAGTGAAAAAGAGGCAGAAACACAATCTAACGGGAAATATAAACAAAGATTGTTAAAAATTCTGCTTGCAAAAGTGGGAAAACGGAGGCAGTTGGGGTAAAGGTGGCATTTGTTTCGATGCAGACGTTAGGGGAACCTACTAGCTACATTTCATACCATTAAATTTCGTGACAAGAGTTTAAAAACTGTTAGAGAAACAAAAGTCCCCTTTTTAAAAAACTATGAAAAGTAACCATCCTTCCACTAAATTTTGTGACTATCTATTAAAATGTCTTTGTCTGGCATACATATGGACCAAGATATTTTTAGTTTTAGAATATAATAATCAAGGAGGCTTTGAAAAACAAGTAACAATGTTTTTAGCTAGTGTTCGTTCAATGTTTTATTAGCCACATTTTATCCAAAAAGTATCAAGGTATAACGTCTAAGTTTCTTGTAAAAATTTATCAAAATGTTTATTGGTCCAGTTCAAAAAGGTAAAATAAAAAACATAAATATTATAATCTTTCAATTTTTTTTAATTGTAAAATATTTTTTCTTAGAACATTTTCACAATATGATTCTGGGTTGTGGTTGGCCCTGTGGATCATTGAGTGGGCCTTGCTATGGAGGATGCTGTGGTGGCTGTTACGGAGGCGGCTGTTGTGGCTGTTACGGAGGCGGCTGTTGTGGCTGTTACGGAGGCTGTTGTTGATAGCTAATTAAATGGCGTTTGGATCTGAACTATCAAACAGGATATTTCCGGATTTCAATCTGCAAAAAAAGCAATATTAAAACGATTAAGCAACTACACTCGAGCAATTTATATCCAGAAATTTTTCCCGTTTAATAAATCGTTGTGTTTACTTTTCAGAGTCTGTGGTTTTCTTCTGCCCTTGCCATATAGAACCAATATAATAATATATTTTTTTTAGTAAAAGTGCAATAATACCTTTGTTAAAATGTAAAGTTTTCTAGAGTTCTTCCTTAGTTAAGCAGATTACATCCATATGCTGTAGCCACAATTGTCCTATTAGCTAACAAAACTGTTAAGGGTCCTTGACAAAAAAGAATGTCAAGCACGCAAAGTAGCAGTTGCAGTAGCATTGAAGCTAATTAGGAAATCGGGCAAATGCTACCAATACTTAATTTATGTTGTGCATGCCTCAAAAACTTGTTTTGTACCTGGTCTCTCCGCAAACCCTCTTAGAAGTACCCATGGCAACTGCATGCCTACATATATATGTAGTACTTGAATTCATTTTTAAGAGTACGACGAGCTAATGGCAAATGCCAAGTGAAAAGCAGGCAACAGCAACAATGCCTGCAAGGGTCAGAACAATGGTTAATACGGGATGGCATGCCATCATCAACTGGGGTGAACACAGGTAGCACTTAATTTATGCGCAACATGATGCAAGTAATTGTGGCAACTGAAAACAAAAAAATGAGAGCAGTCACAAAAGTTGTGTGGCATTGAAATTAGCTAACGAGCGATTTTAATTAGTGTCAAGTGCCAACATTGCTGCCCATATGGGTGTTGCATGAGTATGAGCATGAGCAGTGGGCGTGGCTCGTCAGCAATTGAGTTGATCAAAGTAAATTGCTCGCCGCCAACTTACTCATACGCCCCATGTGGCCTATGCAATTATTAATGACTTCTGCAAGTGCTGCAAGTGCTGCAACTGCTGCTGCCGTAACACACAAAAAGGCAAAACCAGTCAACAACATCTACCCCCTCTCCTCTCACCACCTGCTGACATTTCAATTCATTTCGGATCGCAGTGGTGTCTGTTTTGTATATCACGTATTAGATTGTCGGGGCCAAATGCCTGGGGAGATGATTTCCATCATTCATTTTCTCTCCAGCGCGGCTGGCGTCTATGGAGCTGAGTTTTCAGTGCTCTGGCAAAAGTGTTGCCACTTTGAATTATGAAGCAAGTGTGTACACGATAGCAACATCATTGGCCCCTCCATACACACACTCGCACACACCAACACACACACAATGTACACAAACATGATGACGCAGCTTTGGGAATAAGCAGCTGAGAATCTGAGTGGCAGGCAAATGAATTGTTTCTACTTGCACATCTTCCTCGCATGTTATCTGAACTTGACTTGCTTCACTTTCTCCCCTTTGCAGGCTCTGATGGCAGTCAAGTCGAAGCATTTAATAAGCACAATGTACATCGATATGAATAAGTAATATGAATATACACATATGCTCAATATCAAAAAGTTAATTGGATAAAAGCGAACCGGCACAAAATTGATATTATAAGCCATGGGACGTTAAGGATGCGCACTTTCTCTGTAAGATTTCACACCAAGTATATAGGTTAAATAAATAAAAAAAAAATGCAAATGGCAAATTGAAAATAAAAAATATTATGAATAAAATATATTAATAAAAAACTATCTTCGACTGTGCATCAATCGGTCTTAATGAACCACTTCATTCTGCGCCTATTAACTGTTATGCACATATGTTTGATGCCAGGTATAGAATAAAAAGGGGTCAGTCCCTCTTAGTATTAAGAACCGCATTGTATGCCAATCTTAGCAGTGCCTGCATCGCAATAATCCACAGCATGCCTACATAGATTTTCCAGTTAAATATGCCCAAAGTGGAGGCGGCAGCACAAGGTGCACTGAATTGGACTCTAGGCGATATTGCAGCAATCCGGCAGAGCTGGCCATCGACGGCTCATCTTCGTTCTGTGAGCTGTCGACATCATCATCACACCCAAGGGCAGCAATAAGAGCTGATGTTGAGGCCTCAAATGCATACATGGTTGTTGTAAAGGGTACAAAAAAATTTAATCAAAATTCATCGAAAATGTTTGAGAATATATAAGTATATCCGAAACTAAATGTGAAATGGTTAAACTACTTAAGTAAGTTTTTGAAAGCTTATAAAAGCTTGCCCAATAAAAGTTTATTATAAGCTGTCACGTGAATATTAACATAAGAACGTTTTTCTTTTCCTCTCTCTTTATCGCTCTCTCTCTCTCTCTCTCTCTCTCTCTAACCATCTCTTTCTGGTTTTGTGTATCTTGTACTCTTCCAAAAAGCATCTAGAAGTCACATTTCACTCAGCATCAGTTTGCTGCCCCAAAGGAGGCATTGTCCAGGGTCTTGACGCAACGCAATGTGTCGCTGTTGTGCTTTTATGCAAATCATATGCCTTGCGACTGTGCTGCTGCTGCTGCTGTTAGTAGTATCTGTGGGCCACATGGCGCAAGCAGGCGAAACAACTTCATGGCCAAGCGCAAAAAACTCAAAATGCAGCCATAATAGATACACAAACACACATGAACATGACGCAACTTGAACACGATGCAGCCGAAATAGCACACAAACACACGAACCGAAAGAAGTACACACTCACACATACACATACATACATGAATCGCGTTCATTTTGCGCCTTATCTGTGGCCGCAAGTGTTACAAGTGCTGCCTGAAATTATGCTAATTTTTTTACTTTTTATGCAGGCAAAATTCTCCAGCTGCTATTGCTGTTGTTATTGTTGTTGCTGCTGCTGCTGCTGCATGCTTCTACATGAAGAACATAGAAATTTATAAGCAACGGGAGATGGTGGGTGGATGGGTTGGCATAATGGGCAACAGTTGGAGACGCGCTGCTGATAACATGGCATTAATAACAGCAGCCGCTTGGGCGCTGCTTTGATGATTAAGCATTTTGCAACGCGCATTCACTGGCTATCTGTGCAGCCACCTAAACGAGGCGGCAACACTGTTGTTGCCCAGCCAGCCACCAGTCCCTTATTTGTTGCTCATTTGGGAGCCAAATAAAGTGTCAAGCAGTTGCAGTTGCAGCCCCTTACATAAACCCGGTTGTGCCCCTGATAAACTCTTGACCGCCTCGGACAATGTGGCCACATTTGTGCAGCCACTAGACAGCCAGCTTAAGTATTGTGTTTTTTTTAGGTTTTTTTTTCATTTTGGTGCACTTCGATTGCCTATTCAACATGTTCGGAGTGCTTTTGAAAATTTTAAAACTTTTTCTGGTCAAACTCTCCAGCGGCTACTTAAAGTACCAACAAGTGTTGCATTTATTTTCTGTTTCCACTTTTTATTTTCATTCTTCAGCTCGTTTCTCTAGTTGGCCATTGCAAAATGGGCTCTCGACTAACGTTCGGAGCAGCAAGTGAATGATAGCCATAAATAAATGTGTATGAAGCAGAGAGAAAGTTGGGATTAGACGGACTCAAATATAATAAAAACAAGTAAGAAGACTCTAGTCGAGTAAGCTCGACTAGAAGATACCCTTAACCCTTGGCCTTACAGACGGACAGATGGTTAGGCTGACATACATACACATATGGCTGTGTACTTCTGTACAAATTTTTGATAGTTTCATATCTCCGGTGTTTCTTAACCAATTTTAAATGAAAATTTCACAGAAGTTCATTATTTTGCTTATAGTTTCAATCCTTATTTTCAGTTTTTTGAAATTCAAGATTTTGTTGTTATCGATTACATGTGTATATCGTAAACCGGAAAAGCTATCGAAAATTCGAAACAAACTTGTCATGCCTAGGATTAGGAGAGCTCATATCCAAAATCTGGAGTATCTAGCTTTTGTAGTTTCTGAGATCGACGCGCTCATACATACAGACGGACGGATAGACAGACAGACGGACAGACAGACAGACGGATATCGACTATATCGACTTGGCTGTTGATGCTGATCAAGAATATATATACTTTATGGGGTCGGAGACGCTTCCTTCTGCCTGTTACATTTTTTTACGCATTTCATGGGTTAAGGGTATAATAATACCATATGTGTGTAGTTTATTTTTATTTAATTCAGCCCCTCATTGACCACACCCCACCCATACAACTGGAAGGCGTAACTTTGGACCAACCTTTGCTGGCTAAGTACCTCGGGATCACCCTTGATAAACGTTTGACCTTTGACCCTCACTTGAATGCTACATCTCGGAGATGTGGTCAAAGAATGCACCAACTGAGGTGGCTGATTAATAGAAGAAGCACCATGTCACTCCGAGCCAAAAGAGCAGTATACGTTCATTGTGTAGACCCAATCTGGCTATACGGAGTGCAGATCTGGGGTATTGCTGCAAAATCCAACTACAAATGCATAAAGGTATTGCAAAACCGTGCCATGCGTGCCATTACAAACTGCCCATATTATGTACGTGGAACCACTCTTCATCGTGACCAGAATCTACACACAGTGGAGGAGCAGATTGGAAGGCACACTAGCAGATATAGCGAACGACTAAGAAGACACCACAGCACGCTTGCAAAGTCCTTACTGCCTGCCAGGCCTCTAAGGCGATTAAGACGAAAGGGTTTTACCAAAACAATTGGACAACTTTGAAAACCCCCTCGCAATATAAGATATAGTTTTTTAAGTCCTCATGCACATAGTGTGAGGTTTGGTTCTATTATTGGTTAGTTCACTTGCGCTGTTATGATACAATTCCTGCATTGTACGGACTCAACGCTTTACAAAAAAAAAAATTTAATTCAGCTTAATAAACGTTTAAGTTGTGTTGAAACAAACAAAAATTTTCGACTATTTGTCCATGATATTTAAATATGTTAGTTTACTTTTTAATTATCAAATAATCATAAATACTCACATTCCTGATTTGCTGATTTTTCTTCACGAAATGAAAACACTGTGTGTTGAAAAACACACTGCGCAAGTATCGCGTTTCACGGTGCTCATACTGTTTGCGCCACTTACTGTGGTTCCGATTACCGCTTTACCGGCGCATCCTGGTGACTGGCCCCGAGTTCGTTTGGTGGAGCGCTCACTAGAGGCGGACAGTTGGCGCCTATTTTCTACCAGGCAGGTTCTACCTGCTTATTATAGGTGGCCGTCGTCGGGAAGGTGTCCCAACCAGCATCGGTTAGCGCACAGGGTGAAGGGATAATCCATTGCATACGTTAAGGAGCTTGTCTGTACGCAAGTGTTGTATATCAAGCAGGCGTGTGTACTGAGCTCGTTTGATCCTCCAGGCAGTTAAGGGATAAAGGCCAAGGTTTCGGCTATTACCATACCCACCCCCGCAACGGCGAAGGGTACTGGTGACCGAGTAGGGAGGGTATAGCCCCCATCGGCTGGGATTCATTGGGAAACCTCTGGACACCGAGGGACTGCTTGGAGTCCAACCTGTATAACGGAAGGCATTGTGCGCCGTTCGGCACGGCCGGGATCACCACTTTCGGTGCCAATATGTCCAACAGCGCTCAGCGAAGCATCGCCAGCACCGGCGATGACAGCATGCCCAAAAGTAGATGAGATGGCCGAGGAAGATTCCTTCGTACAGCTAGGAGTCACCCTCAACGGGCTTAACACTCTGCTTAGCGAACAACGCCACGTCAACCAATTGGTGAGCGTAGCGAAGACTGTAAAGTTATACAAAGAGTCGGCTGGGAAAACAGCTACAAATGAGTGCATAGAAAGGGCTTCGCAAACGTCACCTATAATGAGAGCGCCTGCTATCCCTGCGGATAAGCTACTGCAGTTTGTAAGGGTTCGATGAGAATCGAAATAAATCAATTAAAATAATTATTAATTTAATTATTATTATTAAAATTCAAATTTGAATCGCAACGGCAATTTGAGCGCCAAGGTTCAAAGCCTGGCAACCCCTAACGATCAGCTGATCCTCATGCAAGTCTGCACGGCTGCGCTGTCAACACATGCACAGGCAGCTTCATGCATTTCCGCTAGAAAGTGCAAAAGCTTTATGCTAGCAGACACGCATATAAAAATTTAATCTGCAAACATCCAGATTCAACGTGAACTTATTGAAATTAATATTGTGCTGTATGCACCGGCTGCTCAAGCAAAGATTGCCGCAGCAAATATTGCCGGGAGGGATACATTTTTGTGCCGTTTCAACCTTTGTTGTTTGCAAGACAAGTGAAGCTTGTGGTGGCTGGTGGTGCGTTCAGCGTAAACCAAAGCCACCGTCCCAAAATTCCCGCCGTCCGCACTTTCCACGGCACCCCTTTATTATAAGGTGTCGATCTTCATGTAAGTCCTCAATTCGAGGCATAATGTAAAACCCGTCGGAGGATGGATGAGGCCTAAAAGAGGCCAAGGCCTACCTACGTGGCAACGGATGAGGCCTAAAAGAGGCCAACGCCTGCGTACGTAGCTGGTGGAAGAGGCCACATGCCTTAAACACACGTAGGCCCCCCCTAACCCACACACATGCGGTATCGTCCCTGGTTATGGATAAGCGATGCCCACAGCGATGCGTTTTGGGGATATTTGGTATCACGAGGAATAAGTTGAACTTTGTTTAGTTATAGTTATAGTTATACTTTATTCTTATAATTTGTATGTAATTTATTTTCAAGATATGCACGTTTTGGTTTTTTTTATATATACACACACCTTCATCCATACACATACACATCCATAAACACCAACACATGTACACACCTCGTAGTCATCAGGCCTGCTGACATCGATGGATCATGAGTGAGTACGGCCTAGCCGACAAACAATGCAAGTGTCTAAAGCAAAAAGCAAATTGAGTGAAAAATTAAATAATTAAACAAAAAGTAAAATATAAAAACCCCCAAAAAAAAAAAGAAAAGAACAAAACGCGCATAATATAAAAATAAACATCCCTTAAATAAAATTATTAAAATCTTTATAATTTAAAGTAGTTTAAGAAGAAACAAAAGCACACAATGAAGTGTATACCAAGTCATGAAGTCATCAAAGAAAATAAGTATTAAAGAAAATGTTTAAGAATAATAACTAAAATCTTGTAAATTGAGCACCCTTTCTAATTCACACACACTAACATTAATAGGGTAGAATCCCACAAGTTCAAGAAGAACAGCGTCACCAAGTTCTTCATAATTTACCTATCTTTAATTCAATTGACTTTGGTCCACCCATTTCCCTTACTGTTTACGATTTTTATTATTTGTGAAGCGTGTCAAAATATATGGCTATTCCGAAGATCCCACCCCAATTTCCCTGAGCACGGCCGGAACCGTATAGTAGACAGAGAATAGCTTAGGCAGCAGTGTCGTGCACGTTACATAAACATAAAATGGCGCCCAACGTGGGGCCCGAGGTATTTTAATTATAAAATAACCGCCGAGGTTACCGACACCCCTTTCAAAATCCTTTCCCATCCAAATCAATAATGATCCAAAGATTTTAATTGGTTTCAGAAAATATATCTTATCTGGTTAGGAATAGCTGACAGTCTGAATATTTTCGCAGTCAGACCAACAGATAAGGGATATTAGTAACACGTTGAATTTTATTTCACGTTCCTTTTTCAATTTTAAATATATATTTCTCAGACTATTAGTATCTCAAATATCGTATCGCTTATTTCCTTACCTCTCAATATTTTGAGAACAATTTCAAGTTGTTACACCAATTTGGAAATTTACTTTTTTAAGGGCCCAGCCCCTAAATTCTATTGACGGGTACATAGAACTGTGGGTCATATGGGACGGCATGAGTTGTGCCACCGTTAAAGAGGAAGATACCAAGACCAACGAACTGATCGAGATATCAAAAATGTCATGATGTCGCAAGCAAGGCGGAAATGAAAATTTTGATGAGTTTCTTGACGCGATGCTAGCAATTCTCTTCTTCTTCTCTGATTCTCTTCGAGAACCCATGTCAGAGAGAGACTTAGTCATAGAAGTAAGGCATAATTTAAAGCCTGATTTAATTCATGAACTTCTTCATGTCGAAACTCCAAATCTTGCAATTCTTCGCAAGGAGTGTCACCGTCATGAAGAGTTCAATCGATTTATTTAATTTATGACTTAAATGGAAAAGAGTTAGGACGATTCCATGCAAAAGACCTATGGTAATCGATCCATCCTCACCCTTTTTAGTTCTTTCCAGGTTTTATCTTCACCCAGTGGGTAGCGATCAAGCCTGTGGGGGGTGGTGTAAGGGTTCGATGAGATTTGACATAAATCAATTAAAATAATTATTTATTTAATTATTATTATTCAAATTCAAATTTGAATCGCAACGGCAATTTGAGCGCCAAGGTTCAAAGCCTGGCAACCCCTAACGATCAGCTGATCCTCATGCAAGTCTGCACGGCTACGCTGTCAACACATGCACAGGCAGCTTCATGCATTTCCGCTAGAAAGTGCAAAAGCTTTATGCTAGCAGACACGCATATAAAAATTTAATCTGCAAACATCCAGATTCAACGTGAACTTATTGAAATTAATATTGTGCTGTATGCACCGGCTGCTCAAGCAAAGATTGCCGCAGCAAATATTGCCGGGAGGGATACATTTTTGTGCCGTTTCAACCTTTGTTGTTTGCAAGACAAGTGAAGCTTGTGGTGGCTGGTGGTGCGTTCAGCGTAAACCAAAGCCACCGTCCCAAAATTTCCGCCGTCCGCACTTTCCACGGCACCCCTTTATTATAAGGTGTCGATCTTCATGTAAGTCCTCAATTCGAGGCAAGATATGCACGTTTTGGTTTTTTTAATACACACACATTCATCCATACACATACACATCCAGGACACACACAATTTGTATTGTTGAAAAGCGGTCGCGTTTACGGCAGCTCTGTACTGAGTGTGTTTTACAAGGTACAGTGACACTGAAAAATTAAGCAACGTGTTATTATCGGTGCTCACTCTGCTCGCGCCACTTACTGCGTATCTGTTTACCGCCTTACCGGCGCATCCTGGTGACTTGCCTCGATTCGGCGTAGTGGATCGCTCTCTGAAAGCGGTCAGTTGGCGCCTTTTTTTTTCTTTCCTGGTGTGAGTAAATTCCACACATTTGCACATTTGTTGTGGGCTGGAAACCCCAAATGGATAATACGAAACCTGGGCTGACGGTAGCAGTATTCTAGCATCTCAGTAAGCGGAGTGAAATCTTGCCGAAATGACTGCTAGGGTAATGCTGATACTGCCCCCGTCCCGCTAAAACTTGGCAAATCTCCAAGCACGATTGATGGTGCGTCGTCATTAAGTTGGCAGTACAGGTTTAGTTGAGACAATCCTGATTAAAGCGAATTCGGCTCTGAACACCCGACCCCATAAGGGCGGGTGTCAACCCTAGCATGGCCTCCCTGCTTGCAAAGATAACCATGGGATTATTACGTAACTGTACAACGACCAGAGATAACGACTTGGAGTTGGGACCCAACAACATGAATACTGAAACAAATTTACAAAGTCAAACAAAGGAGAGTGGTGAAGAATTCGCGAGGAGTAGGAGAACGATGCGATCTCCTGTGGGTGGGGTAGCGCCACCTCCGGTGAATAACAGGGAGGTGGCTACTGGCATGGCGATCCAGCGTGGCTCAGCGCTATGCGAGGTCGGCCAGGAAATCTCCAAGCTGGTGGAGATGCTGGAAAAGCCGTCATCAGGACGAATCAGTCCTCGCAGACGTCCCCCCACCTAGACCAGAGGTGAAAAGGAAGCTGCGTCCAGGGTCGAGCAAACCTGGCACACCCCACAGCAAGCGGAGTAGGAGAGAGGGTGCCTCGGCCGCCCCCAAGGATAGCCCGGTGGCGGTGAAGACCTCAGGCGTGGACGCTCCGGAACGCCCAAAAGGTGAACAGTGGACGAAGGTCACCCACAAGAAGGACAGAAAACCAAAGAGGCCAGAGGCCCGCATGGAGAAGGCGCGGCCCGATGCCATAATCATCGCAGCGAGAGGCGACGCTAGCTACGCGGATATACTCCGCAAGGTCAAAGCGGACGAGAAGCTCAACGAGCTGGGAAAGGCGGTCTCCAGGATACGGAGAACCCAAAAAGGCGAACTGCTACTGCAGCTGAATAAGCCAGCCATGGATACCTCGGCATTCAGGAGCCTTGTGACGAATACGCTGGGCGAGCAAGCAGAAGTACGATCCCTCGCTCACCGGGTGACCATCGAAGCCAGGGATCTCGATGAGGTCACCACTAAGGAGGAGATTACCATAGCGTTCCGCGGTCAATTTGACGTGGAGGTCACCCCGGAGGACATCACCCTGCGAAAGGCGTATGGGCAAACTCAAACTGCCTCGATTAAGTTCCCCGCAGACAGAGCAAAGAAAACGTTGTCTGTCGGAGTCTTAAAAGTGGGATGGGTCAGCTCAAGACTTCGGGTGCGCATTAGCGTTAAGTGCTTTAGATGCCTGGAGTTTGGCCACCTTGCGAGACAGTGCAAAAATGAGCAGGACCGGTCGAATCTGTGCCGAAGATGTGGAGGTCAGAACCACCTGGCCAAGGACTGTAATAAAGATCCACAGTGTATGTTCTGCAAGGAGAAGAACATGGACGATAAACACATCGCCGGTAGCGGCAGATGCCCCATGTTCCGGAGCGCACTGGTCAAAAGATCATGAAGTGCGTCCAGCTGAACCTCAACCACTGCGAGGCAGCGCAGGCCCTGCTAAGACAGTCGGTCAGGGAGACGCAAGCAGACTTGGCCATAATCTGCGAGCCGCACAGGCCAATCACTGGAAGCGGATGGGTGGCTAGCAAGTGTGGGAAAGCGGCCATCTGGTCTCTCCGAACACCACCGAAGGAAATTAGCATTGATCACGAAGGGTTTGTTCGGGCGAAGATTAACAATATAACATTTTATAGTTGTTACGCTCCGCCGAGCTGGGATCTGAGGCGATTCCAGCAGTTGCTAGAGGAAATCTCGGATGATGCTCGCGGAAGATCGCCCATAGTAATTGCCGGGGACTTCAACGCCTGTTTTGCATCGATAGATGTAAACCTCGCAAACAACGAGAGGCGGCTCACCTACCGTAAGGCTGGCAGAGGATCTATTATAGACATCACCCTGCTAAGTAGCTCGCTATGTAGGAAGACGACGTGGAGAGTCAGCGAGGATTTCACTTTCAGCGACCACCAAGCGATATACTGCGTAATCAATGCAAGACCACAAGGACAGCAGCGACCCCAAACAGGTGGGCTCAAGTGGAAGGAAAACCTCCTAGACGAGGATACCCTCACTGAAGCCTTACGCCATACCGTGTTCCCAGCCATCGGGCAATCTGTCGACAACATGGCAAGAAGCCTAATGCGCTGCGTTACGGACGCATGTGATTTGTCAATGCCCAGGAGAAAGCCGAGCAGTCGAGCAACGCTCTGCTATTGGTGGAATGAGGAAATCAACCAGCTAAGGAAAGCGTGCCTACTGGCCAGAAGGTGCTCCCAACGTGCCAGGGGCCGCCCGGAATTCGCCAGTAGGCTTGATGTTCTCAGAGGAGACAAAAGAGAGCTGAAACGCAGCATTAAGAGAAGCAAGGCCAGCTGCTTTCGGGCAATCTGCGAGGAGGCTGATGTGAACCCATGGGGAACCGCATACAAGGTGGTCATGAAAAAGATGCGGAGCCAGGAGACCGTTTGGGTGACTTGTCCTACGGCTTTAGCCAACATAGTGGCGACGCTGTTACCGCAACACCGGCGGCTACAAGAAACGAGCCCAATTCAGCGAACGAAGCTTATTCACAGAGTCACACCGGAATAGGTCTTGGATGCAACAAAAAGACTGGGTGACAAAAAGACCCCAGGACCAGACGGTCCTGGAGAAGCTGATATATAACAGATCTCAGGCCATCATTAATGGAAAAAACGCGCTCTCAGCCAGCCAATATGGGTTTCGGAAAGCCCGCTCTACCGTAGATGCAATCCAGGCGGTAGTAGACATTGCAGCCAAGGCAATCGAGGGAACGAGATGGAGGTGGGGCGACAAGGAGTATTGCGCCGTAGTAACCCTCGATATTTGCAACGCGTTCAACTCGGCGAACTGGTCGCGCATCAGGACAACCCTCGGTAGAATTGGAGTACCGTCGTACATTGCTAGTATCATATCCAACTACCTGTCGGACCGGGTGTTGGAATATGATACGGAGGACGGATTAAGGAGTTATGAGGTCACAGCAGGAGTGCACAGGACTCCGTTCTTGGTCCTCTGCTGTGGAACCTAATGTACGATGAGGTACTTAGGCTTGAACTACCACAGGGCTCTACCCTCATTGGCTTCGCAGACGACCTGGCACTAGTAGTATTAGCCAAAGAGAGCAAGGAGGTAGAAGCCACAGCGAACGCAGCAATAAGAATTGTGGCAGATTGGATGAAGGATGCGAGCTTGGAACTTGAAGGCCATAAGACGGATGCCGTACTCATTACAAGCCGCAAAGTAATAGAGTACATCCAGGTGCAAGTCAACAACGATGTTGTGAAATCCAAGGAGTCTATAAAATACCTGGGAGTCAGGTTGGACAATAGACTCAGCTTCCGGATGCATGTAGAGTACGTCAGCCAGAGAGCAGCTAGAATGCAATACCCTCTCGCGCATGCTGCCCAATGTTGGGGGTCCTAAGCCAGCGAAGCGGCAATTGCTGGCGAGAGTGGTAGCTTCCGTATTGCTTTACGCGGCACCCATATGGGCAACGGCTGTGTCCAACAAAAAAGGACTAAAAAAGAAGCTCTCGGCACCTTACAGGCTGAGCGCCCTCTGAGTGATCTCCGGCTTCCGCACGGTCTCGGAAGATGCAGCACTCGTCCTGGCAGGAATGGTGCCAGTTGACCTGCTAGCGCTCGAGATGAAGGAGATCCGAACTAGAAGGACAGTTGCGCCGGACGCTATGGATACCATCCGAAGCTCAGCAAGAGCATCGACGATGGGCGCCTGGCAGTATAGATGCCACCCCACGGATCCGTTGACAATGAAATCAATAGTCGAACACATATTCCCAAGAATGGACGCGGACATTGGGGAGCCTACTCCCAGAATGCCGAACCACCTGATTCGGATACTACGTTGCTATTTCGAGGATAGGGTTCTTAAGTTCGACACCAGCGAGGACACGCAAGAGTACCTCGTCACCGGTGGGGTGCCCCAAGAATCAGTGCTCGGCTCTCTCCTATGAAACGTGATATATGATGGCATCCTCCGCTTACAGATGCCTGAGAGGGTCACCTTGGTTGGATTCGCGGGCGATGTGGCGATAGTGGTGGTGGCAAAGCAGATAGCGGTCGCGGAGAGTAGATGCAACCGGGCAAACACCATACAGTGGATCTCGAAAGTAGGACTTCGGCTAGCTCTACAAAAAACCGAGGCGGTGTTTGTCAGCAGCAATGAAATATCTGAGCGTGATGCTTGACACCCGCCTGTCCTTTAGGAGCATTGCGAATATGTAAGTGCCAAAACAGCTAAAACAAACCACGCTCTAAGTAGGATTATGCCAAACACGAGAGGCCCGAAACAGCTGAGGAAAGCTCTCCTGACATGCGTTACGAGATTTGCGACGCAATACCTAACGGCCATACGCTTGATTCCGCATACTCCTATCGTACCTTTTAAGTTATGTATTGTAAAGATAATGTAAGTTAGTCTAGCAAACGAAATAAAAAAAACATATTGGCATATTTCAACTGATTTTGTACGTCCAACAATCTATGGACAAAGTTGGCCGCCAGCTTGCAATTTGCCTTAGAGTTGGTCCATAACTAAGAGCTAAGGGCAACGGTCAACGGTCAATGTTCAACGTTAACTGAAGACTTTTGCATGGTCCGAACTGTCGATTTAGCCGTTATTCCTGATTTGCTTTTTCTACATACTCTCACACACCTCCTAAAAACTTTTGTTTTTGCATTACACACAATGCAACAAAAGTGGCCGCAACTTTACTCTGTGCTTGGTATTTTAACGCCCCGGTCCAAGTTTGGTTAATGAATGGCAGGCTTAATTATTTGCCCAGAAGGGACTTGTGGGTCGGCTTCGGGGTGTGGAGGGGCTGAGACTGGCTTGGTGCCCACAATCAGCAGCCGTTGCGCCATTGTTATGTATATTTTACCCTCTCCCTTTGGCTGAGGGTAGCGTTTAATAATTGTTTATATCAGTCCGATGCAACTTTTTTGCTTTTGCTCAGCTCCGTTTAAATATTCCAAGCGTGGCAAAGTTTCAATTGTGTTTGCCTTTGTTGTTGCTGTTGTTTTTGTTGTTGCATATTTTACCCATTGATATTGTGCTGGCAATTGGCTGTTGATTTTCCGTTTGCTTTTGCCTCGCTCTTTTTATAGGCTAATTCACATTGCATATTTAATTAAATGCTTTTATTTTGGTTTTGCTTTTTTTTTTTGTTTCTTGTTTATATTTCCGATCAATTACTGTGAACGAAGAACTTTATACCACTGAGCAAAAATTTAAATAGAGGTCTCAACCCATCGGGCAGATGCCCACAGACAACAAGTAAGAAGCTTAAAATCGAGTAAGCTCGACTAAAAGATACCCTTAAACCATTACCATACAGACGAATGACGGTCGGGCTGACAGACATACACATGTATACGTGTACAACTGTACCAATACTTGATGACTTTATATCTCCGGTGTTTCTTCTATTTTAATACAAATTTCACAGACTTCTATTATTTGTTAATAGTTTCAATCCTCATTTGAAATTTTTCGAAATATAAGATTTTTTTTATCGATTCCATATGTATATCGAAAACCTAAAAAGTTATCGATAATTTGAAAAAAAAACTTGTCATGCCTAGGGATTAGGAGAGTCTCTAGCTTTTGTAGTTCCTGAGATCGACGCGTTCATCTATACGGACGGACATGTCTAAATCGACTCGGCTGTTGATGCTTATCAAGAATATGGAGTCGGAGAAGCTTCCTTCTGCCTGTTACATACTTTTGCAAAACACCATTATAACTCTCCTTACACATTTCATGGGTTAAGGGTATAAAAATGAAAGAAAAGAGCAGAAAATAAAAGTCATTCCATTGCTGGCATTGCTTGCGGAAGGGTGACATAACGGAACCGTCTCAAAAAAAGTAAGAAGGCTCTAGTCGAGTAAGCTCGCTAAAAGCACTAAGCAAATTATTGAAAAAGAGGTCTCAAACAAGTTTGATTTCTCATCATCCCATACCTATCATAATAGATGACAAAAAAAGAGAGAGAGAGAGAGCGGTTTTCAGAGCTCAATACGCTTTCCGAATATGCAAGTCATTCCGTTGCTGGCATTGCTGAAGGAAGGATGACAGAACCGAGCCGACTCGAGTCTCTGTATCTAGCCTTCTTGTATGTATGCGTGGCGTTTGCGAGCGTGTATGCATGAGCGTTTCCCCGTCCGCACTTCTCGATCAGAGAGATGGTGCGCTTGCGGAGTATGCATAAGCTGCCGATTTTGTTTCAATCGTTGGTTGCTTTCAGCGGCCCGACTATTGTTGAACAGGAGGCGCGCGCGCGCGTATGCCTGTGCGCTGGTTTCCTTTTTAGCTGGGCTAGCTCGGTCGAGATATTTGATATTTGTGCTTTTCTGTGCCCTGCATTTGCAATTTGAATACTTGAATACGCTTTCGAAGTTCATGTGCATCTTTGCACATCTGTATGGCAGGTGCTTTGACAAAATTTGCATTGGAGGCTAATTCATACATATAAAATACATACATATGTATGTATGTGTATTTGTGTGTATTAAAATTTTAACATAAACAGTTCGTTTTACCCATCTTTACGTTAACTGTTAAGTGGGTGCTTCACATACATACATATGTATGTATACATATATATTTTGCGATTTTGCCGCTATAATTCACAACTAGTTCTTGCTTTGCTAGCGTGGTATGGGGCTTCCTAGACCGGCAATTATTTGCTTATGCCGCAAGGTATTAAAAAATCTAATTTTTTTTTAAAACTGCTTATTTATACAATAATCTCGTCGCATACGTCGGTATGTCTTTGCAACAAAATGTTCTACATTCATATTCATATTTCAACCCCTTACAGGTTTCGCAATTAAACTTTTGTTGTGATTTAAATAACACAAAACCTGTAAAATATCGCAATGCATTCTCACTACTTGAACTTATGGAATTGGGTGAGGTCGAGTTATAATGAAGTGTACTTAAGTCATCAGTTGAATTTTCGCAGCTAAACTCTTGGCAGGGAATTTGGTCTTCGCTTTGCTGTAAACTATCTGGATGCATTTTATTCAAATGATCTTGAAGGCTTTATTGCTTCATTCGAAAATGTTTTTAGGCATAGAAGACACAAAGGCGACGATGCGTTTGTGGGATTTTCAATGAATCCGAATTTTATTCCGCACAGTATTGCCGTGTCTTCTTTTTTGCTTTGAGAAATACGTTCAACTTCGCGAGTAGTGTAGAGGAGACGCTCGTAGTGCTCATCTATTGCGCGCGAAACCACAAATGAAAATAAAATTTACTTGTTATACCCTGAACCCACAAAAAAAGGGTGTTTTGTTTCTGTGCAAAAGTATGCAACAGGCAGAAGGAATTAAAGGGTTAAGGGTATAGTAGCGATTTCTCGACTAGAGCATTCTTTCTTGTGTCATTTGGTCGAATGGCAAATTCATTGGTGTCGAAGGCAAATCGTCTGCCGCTGGCCTGCTGTATGTGGCCTTCAGTCGTATTTTTGTGCATGCATGCTCGTGCGTCTAACGGGAATAGGCAAAGCGCAAAAATAATAACAACAACAACACTTGATTGTTGTCGCTGCTGAAACACACACGCTGCTCAATGTGTTTTGTTACCCTTTTTTCACAAGTTGTTGTTGAGAGTCGAGAGCTCATGCAGTCATTGTCTAAGAGGCCTCCTAGCTTAATAAAATTACAAATCACCCCCAGGCCTCTACACAACGCCCCCATTTTCTTTCTGGGTCTCTTACCGCCCCCCTTGAGACATGCAGCGCCCACAAGGGGGCGTTATCACCCACTTTGGGAAACACTGCTGTAAAGCATCAGTTTGTAATTTCCATCTTGTCTCATCAATAACATTAAGGAGCATGTGTTCATAATCTGGCTCACAGTTACCATTAGTTGTTTTTGATGTGATAACTTTCATCGACATCATTTTTGAAATTATTGCATTGAAAAACTCGAAGAGCATTGGGTTACTGGTGGTAACACCTCTACTTCTTATGAGGTAAAAAAGGTTTTCTAATGCATTATAAAAAAAATGCAGTATCAAAAAATATGCATTTGAGCTTTCCCTCCAAATGTCTTGCGAGAGCATTAATATTAAATTCTGAATGAGTCCACCAATACAATACACCTTGCAGGGATAGCGATATTTCATGACATACTCTTTTATTTCGATAATATATTTTTCAATATGATTATTATTCATTAAGGCCGATTTATAGGGATTTTTATCTGTTAGGTTATTGCTATTAAGGCAATCAAACAGTTTATTAACCTTTTAGAAATCAACAAAATTGCCAATGTCAACTAAAGACTTAATTGCAGAGGAAACGATGTGGCTAAAGATTTGTGTAGCATATTTGACTTTCATTTTTTCAAATGAATTTGGGTATACATGTTTTTTTTTGTTAATTTCGGACATAAACGGGTGGAAGAGTTAATAGTGTCAACTTCAAATAGTTTAACCACTATTTGCCATGACACTATACCGTCTGGGGCTACAATAAAATTACGCAATAAGATATTTCTTAATGATTTTATTAACTGCGAAATATCATATATGCCGAAGATTTTCCCTGCTAACTCCATATTTATTTAATTTGATGAGTTATTTGAACCTTGGTCGCATATAATTGCTCGAATATTGAGGGCCAAAAATTGAGCGGGTCTAATATTATCTTCAATTGTTTGCTTTAGTTTTAAAGCGGTCAGACCAGTCGACGTAGCAAAATAGCTAAAAACAAATTTCCATTTGTCATACAAGCCCCTCACCTTAAAAACAGAATTTTGCTTGCACAACTTAGATGTTTTCTCTACAACCATTTTTTTTTATTTCTTGCACTACATTCTCGGGTGCTAAGTATTATTAATAGATAATTCGCGTACGGAATGAAAAGTTGTAGAAACTTACGTTAATCGCTCGGTGCACCGTTTGCTTAAAAAGTTTGATGTAAACTTATCTTTGTCTAGTTTCCTATTCTTATTCTGTAAAAAATATAATATATCTAACTTCCGGTGGCAGAGAAAGACGCGTATGCTTCCGTATACGCCTCTGTAGGTTTACTGATGATATTATTGGATCTGATGTATCCATAGCCCCATGGTTTAGTTTGTCTGACTTATAAACCTTATTTCGTGACTCAGCCGCCTCTTCACCAAAATAACCTACTGGAACCACTGTATTTTCAATGATGTCCCTTGAGTGTACAAGTATCTTATGGACTGTTGCTGTCATTGGAAGCCAAGGATAATAATCAATGATTAGTTCATCAGTCTTATGACAAAATGCTTCAAATTTGTTTAAATTGATCGGTAGTTGACATGATAAACAGATTAAGATAGTTCTCATGCTTTAAAGAAGCTGTTCATTAATACTAGTTATTTCACAAAATATTTTACAATTGTTGAATGCACGGCGGGCAGTATTTCGAACATTAGTGCTTCCAAATCCTGCCTGTTTGGGTTGGTCAACTTTTAAAGACAGCTTCTCCCAAAACATCCGCTGCATAGTGTTTTTTGTCTGATACTATAATTTTATCAGTTACAGTTGTTATTCTTAATATTTTATATCAATGTTATCCAGCATGGATCACAGACTCAAAAATCCGTATCCAGGTATGCAGGCGACTTACTCCATACTTCAAATTGTCCAATAATGAGACAATTATGTGACATTTAAAGTTTTTTTCTCCCAGAAAATCTTTTGGAGTTGCATTGCAAATGGGACAGGCTTGAGTGGATTTTGTGTCTGTTAACGTATTTAGAACTTTTCCATATATTAGTGTCGGGTAAAGTATTGTAATTTCCTTACTGATCAGTTCTTTAGCGTTAATAAATAAGAAGACGATACTTGCAGCTTATGTTGGGTTTTTAATGGAACAACGACGAGACTAATTTGTCAGTCTAAAACAAAGTGTAGATTATATTCTTATTCTAGCGGGAAATGTAAACACACATATTCAAGTGAATCTGCTTATATGTGAAAGCGCCAAACTTAAATTTAATGTGTTTATATATACGCATGCACTTGCTCTATCTTTTTTATATTAATATAAGTAAACATATTTTATAATATAATAACTATCATAATCATATAATGTTTATAATTGTTGGATTAATATGTATATGTAGATATTTTGTCAACGCAACTGACATACAGATGTAAAATAACATATAAGTTAACTAATATCTATTTGATTTCTTATATGTAAAATAAGATTAGTTACAACAATGCATGTTCGATCGTATATTTCATGTCTATCATAAAAGACATCATTACATTGTATGCGATAAGAGTAAACATGCAGAGCTCAGCAGCTCTTATTTCTTAAGGTCATAAATAATCATCGACGTTCGGTTGAAGTAGTGAACAGGACACCATGAGCCTCTAATCTTTACTCAAAGAACATCGACGTATAGTTCAAGTGATCAGCATGTCACCATGAGCACTTGAAAGGGTCACATAGCCGGCAATCACGACATATGCGTGTGGCCGCTATGATCGGAAATGCCAGGCTAAGGCTTCCTAACAATCATATTTGTATTTTAGTTTTTAGTCTAAAATTGCCAATGAATAAAGCAAGGCGCTCGTTGTCTCCCAAATAAAATTCTTGTGTGCGTTTTAGTTAACTCGGTGCGAGTCCGACCTTTCGCCGACTCAAACAATAATCAAAGTCCGACCTATCGTCGGCATCCTAACCAAATAGTATTTCTAAATACTAATAATAAAATACATAATTGGCGCCCAACGAGTGGTAATCCGACGAATTCAAAGTCAGTACCCACGCAGCTTCACTAGGAAGCTCTCATTAAAAGGATTCAAAAGTCTGCAGCTGCCTCCGTAAACACAGGACGCAAAAGGAGCAGCGAATCCAGCCTCATCTTTGCAACGACGCTAGAGGGGATCAACTGGTGGTAATCTGACAAATTCATGGTCAGTACCCACGCAGCTTCACCGAGGAGCACCTATAAAAGGATTCAAAAATCTGCAGTTGCCTCCGTTAGCACAGGCGGCAAAAGGAGCAGTGAATCCAGCCTCTTCTTCGCAACAACGCTAAGAGGGGATCATCGTCAGGAAAGGAAACACCGCACTTGTCTTTTAACTAAAAATAAAGCATCCAGTACATCCTAAGTCTCCCGTACCTTCACCAGATGGAATGTACGCAACTTGGAGGTAACTTGGGATGTTAAAGAGCAATTCGGCACAGACCGCGTGCACCGCGTAGTACTTATACTTCTTGTAGTACTTAGTGCACTAATCGGCTCCAACATGGAGGATTATCATAAGAAGCAAGATTAGAGGTCCTGCTGATTCAGTACTAGCTTCATTTGGCACTGTTCTAAACTTTGACGCGATAATAAGTTGCCTTGACTTTACTTACAGCGACAAACGGTCGATACATGTCATTGAGCAAGAACTAGGCACGCTGAGACAGGGTGGCCAGCAGTTGCTCCAATACTATGATGAGGTTGAAAAGAAGCTAACGCTCTTGACCAATAAAGTTAATATGTCCTATGAGCCGTCTTTGGCGAAGGGCTTGTGCGAAAAATTCCGTGAAGACGCTTTACGGGTGTTTATATCAGGGCTTAAGCGTAGCCTCACAGACGTTCTCTTTGCGGCAAAGCCCAGGGACTTGCCTTCGGCTTTGGCGCTCGCACAAGAAATAGAGTCCAACCATGAAAGGTACACATTCGCAAATAACTTTGCAAAAAGCCTAGAAGGTAGGGAAAACAGGCCAAATGGTCGTCTGATAGAGAAAACTTCTCAGCATTCAGACGAACGACCAGTTGGCACAAAAAATCCTTATTTTAGCAAGCAACATAAGTCGCAAGGCCAGTTCAGCCAGCGCAGTTATAGACAGCAAGGGCACAACAGTGCACAGGAACCCATGGAGGTCGATCCTTCCATGTCAAGGTTCCGTCAGCAAAATCAGGATCACACAAATAAAAGACCACCCACGTCTAACAAGTCACGCGATTATAAAAAAATACATTCATTAGAAATAGGGAACGACAGCATTTAAAAAGAAGTAATAGTATAGTTAGGCAACAAGAACAATTAAGTGACACTTTGCGTCGATCGACAAGACCCTATTCATAGGGCTGACGAACAGATATCAAAAACTTTGCGCCGATCGAGGCGCCGACAAGACCCTTCTTATAGGGCTGACGAACAAATAACTGATACTTTGCGTCGCTCGAAGCGAACAAAAACTAGATAGGGGTCAGAGGGCTCAGGTTAGGTACAATCCCGTCCAAAGAATTATTGAACAAGCGAGAAACACAGTAGCCAGGCGAAGGGTTCGAGTTTTAGCACGGAAGTCGACTATTGATGGCAATAGAAGACTTTCTCAAAGAATTAGTCAGTATAGGAATAATCCCGAAAATAGAATAGCCGAAAATAGCCGTAATGTGACCCGACTCAGAGAGCAACGTACGAATTTCCAGAGGATAGGGATCGTCAGGCGATAAGCACAAATTTAGATGCCTTAATTATCGCATTCAATAGAATTGTAAAACAGGGATCCGATCAGGTTTGCATTTGTTGCAAAGGTTTGTGGTTTCCACATCAAGTGGACAAAATTTCTCGGGAAATTGTAGAAAGCAAATGTAGTGAAGCAGACAGTAGGGATATTTTAAGTCTTTCTACAATTTTTCCGTCCTGCAACAATAGATATAGTTTTTGCAAGACATGCAGCAGCAGCATTAGGTTGGGCAAGAAGCCAAAAGCTTCAATAACAAATGGGTTAGATTTTCCCGAAATTCCAGAATGTTTAAAAGGCTTAACGCCTTTAGAGGAACGGTTAATTTTCCCACGCCTTCCTTTTATGATTATAAAGAGTTTAGGATATAGCCGTCAAAACGCTATTAGGGGGGCAGTAGTCAATGTCCCAATCCCCGTAGCTAATGTTGTAACGTCACTTTCAAGGGCGTTTAGTGAAGCCGAGGTTGTTCAGATACACCTCAAGCGTAGGATGGAATATAGCCATGATTTCATGGCCGAATCCATTAGGCCTCTAAAAATTGCTGATGCAATAAAATATTTAGTCAACACGGAGCTTTATAGGAAACACCAGATTGTCATTAATGAATCATGGTTGTCTTCATTTTCCTCAGAAGCAGTTCCCTTTGTTGCATCAGCAGAAGATAAGCAATTAGTTTCAGAACTAGTGGAAAAGTCTTCTTTGTATATACTCAAATAATCCCGCTATTATAGAGAATTCGAGCTTTAAGAATGTTGGTGTAAGCAAAGCATATAAACGCGAGAGACTAGAACTGTCTTTGGCTAGAGTCTAGGGAGGTTAGAGCAGGATAATTATATATATCTAATGGCTGCCGCCATAGTGGTTTAAGGGTGAGTGTCTGTGAGTCCGGCATATGTGGGTATGTGAGGCATGGAACAGTCCATGATCGTCACTTGTCTTTTAATCGCACAGCGGGCATAACGCGAATCGTGCAACACCACGAATTTCGTGACTAAAAGTATAAATTGTGTTATTTCTCATGCGAGGCTTAGCGTTTCTTCTCTCTAAGGCTTCCTAGCAATCATATTTGTACTTTAGTTTTTAGTCTAAAATTGTCAATGAATAAAGCAAGGCGCTCGTCGTCTCTCAAATAAAATTCTTGTGTGCGTTTTAGTTAACTCGGTGCGAGTCCGACCTTTCGCCGACTCAAACAATAACCAAAGTCCGACCTATCGTCGGCATCCTAACCAAATAGTATTTCTAAATACTAATAATAAAATAAATAATTTAGATACTTTAATTCGCCACGATGATGGCCATAGAGTTTTGAAAGGAATTCGTACGTCGCCCGCTCACTGGGAAACAGAAAAAAAAAAGTTATGGCTATGATTAGGCAATTTGGTCTTCCGACATTTTTTTATTACATTTTCAGCAGCTGAGACTAGGTGGACTGAGCTTTTAGTTTTACTGTCAAAAAACGTTGACAAGATAGAAATTTCTGAGGAATCGGCCTCCAATTTTAATTTTAATGAGAAGGCCCGTCTTATTAGAGCTGACCCCGTAACCTGTGCTAGGTATTTTGATTTTAGATATAGGCAACTTTTAAAACTAATGAAGAAGGAGGGCGGTGTTTTCGGTAGTCATAGGGTCATCAAATATTATTGGCGAGTAGAGTTTCAGCAAAGAGGCTCCCCCCATATTCATGGCATGTTTTGGCTGAAGGATGCCCCATTGCTTGACATCAACGATGAATCAAGCATTTCCAGAGTAAAATCATTTATTAATCAGTTTATCACAACTGATACAACAAACCCAGATGTGGCTCAATTCTTAGAGTATCAAACACACAATCATGGGCACTCATGTAGGCGCGAAGTTAGGAAAAAGCAAATTTGTAGATTCGGTATTCCGTACCCTCCCATGCCCCAAACAGAAATTCTTTTTCCGTTAGCAGACGATGTTGAAAATTAAGAAGTGCATCGCAAAAATTTTGAAAAAATTCATGCACTTCTTGAATTCCCGTTTGATCATGAAAGTATAGAGCGTTTTAGTGAGTTCGTCACCTTTTTGTGCCATGATCAACTTAACCTTAGTTATGATTGCTATATGAAAGCACTTAGGTCAAGTATTAAGAAGCCCAAAATATTTTTAAAGCGAACGCTTGCGGCTATTGGGCTTAACGCCTACAATCCTCATCTTCTTCAATTGCAGCAAGCTAACATTGATATTCAATTCATTATAGTGAAAGCTCACTAAAAAAAACTCTCAAAGCCAAAACGCAATCTGCCGGAATCAAACAACGAAAAAAAATCTGTGTTCTTATTTAAATTGAATTAAAATTAATTTTTTGTAAACAATTTTTATCAAAAGAATAAATTCTTTTAATACAATTAAACAAACAAATAAAGCAAAACGCGCAACTAAAACAAAACGAGTGCAGTTTAATTAAAAGACATTAAATATACGCACAGTTTGACATTCACATATAAAACAGAAAAATTAAGTGAACAATTAAATCAAAAGTTAATAAACAATTGAACAATAAAACAACAAAACAAGGCCAATACAAAGAAGAACACAAAGATGACTACACCCGGCACAAGCAACAACAACAACAACATGGATGCAGTGAATCCAACTGGGTTAATTGGGGATAACGACGGTGAGTCCATTATTTGCCATTACATGTCACCGTCGGGGTCGGATATTCCGACCACATCCCTTAACGGGAACACCCTGTGGGAGACATACTTCGACACACAGGGCGATGCCGACATGGCATCGATCTGTTCCCCCGAGAGCCCGCTAGAAGCGACAATTGAAGAATTCAAGCGTCGCTTCAAAGGCATTAATCCCGGCCAGCGCGTGAGAGACGCCACACGCACAGTGGCTTTCTCTCACACACACAAACACACACACACAAGCCAAAGAGAATATTTCCCCGCCAATTTGCGCGTCAAAAAATAGAAAAGGAGAGGAAATGAAAAAAACGACTCTCACTGACACACACACGCACACGAACACGACCCACATAATGCAACTGCGCACACACTCAAACAAAGAGAGTGATGCTTGCGCGCCAAATAAAAAGGAGAGCAAAAAAAAGGGCGCGCACAATCAACGCGCTCAACAACAGCCAACAAACACTCAACTGCAGCAAATAGAAAATCACTCAAGCTCTCACCCTCACTTTCACTCAAACTCTGAAATTAGTGAGGGTGAAACTTGTGAACTAAGACTGTCAAGCGTTGAGTGAAAATGAAAATAACTCAAACGGCAATGACAATTCAAATGACAAAATAAATAAGGACAAACACCAGCAACAACAACAACAGCGCCGCTTGCAACGACAAAAAAATTTAAATAACGTCGTACAGCAGCGGCATGCAAATAAAGATCAGGAGGTAGCAACAACAAATCCCTACACAAGTAGGAAATGCCTGCTTTCTGATCTTAAAGAAACGGAGACACAAATGGGTACAAAAACCAATAACAAATTGGTTGACAAATGGCTTGGCAATGTGCCCCCTTGCTGCCAAATAAACTGCCTATGCCTATGCCCCTGACCCCGATCAGTCCCTTGACCCCGATACTAAATGAGAATATTAATGCTATTAATATAATGGACAACACCTCCCGCTCCCCCCTCAAACGTTAATGTATTGAGGTCGAGTCGGAGGAAGAAGAAATTATCGTTGACGATAATAGCGATGACAATATGGAACTGGGAATGGATATCAGTTTCCCACCCATTGAAACCCCAGCCTTTAAAAGTGGGTTTGCCAAAAAACTTCATCAGGAGGCAAGACGAATGAAGAGAAATGATGACAATGACAACGATGAACAACACCAGCAGCAATTACAACAGCAACAACAACGGCAGCAGCAGCAACTACAACAGCAACAACAGCAGCAAAAGCAATTGCAACAGCAACTGCAACAACAAAAGCAACTACAACAGCAACAGCAACAAAGGCCAAACCAAACACATAATATGCCATCAAATAATGTTAAAGTCCCTACCCTGCATCTCCCCCTTGTTCCAGCCATTATGCCCCTATTAGAAAAATTACAGAAAAATCCAAAAGTAGGTAAATTTACTACAAAGGCCACATCTGATAGTGGGCTCAGGCTTCAATGCCTCGACATGGACACTCACTGTGCAGTACTGGATGTCCTCACAGAGGATGGCATCCAACTGCACACATATCAACCGAAAAGTGAGAGGGGTTACAGGATAATAATCCGGGGTCTGCACCACTCGACACCGTGTATCTGGATAAAAGATGAAATAAATCGTCTTGGGTACACGGTGCTCACGGTTCATAAAAAATATAAAACATAGATTTAGTGGCAGACCACTTCACTTATTTGAAGTGGAACTACAAGCTATGTCAAATGAAGGACAGGAAAAAGAAGTTACAACATATAGGACATAAATTCATTTCGGGTTCGGAAATATCCTCCCAAGAAGCCGTTTACTGCTGTTTAGGAATGCGTCTGTCCGAAAGCAGTTATGCTGGTCAAAACATACTTAGAAACGCTGAAATGGGAAGTTCTACCCCACCCGCCGTATAGCCCAGACATTGCCCCGTCGGATTACTATCTCTTCCGATCGATGCAACACGGCCTGGCTGACCAGCACTTCTCCAATTATGATGAAGTCCAAAATTGGATCGATTCGTGGATTGGCGCCAAACCGGTTGACTTTTTTCGAGATGGTATCCGTCAATTGCCAGAAAGATGGGAAAAAGTTGTGGTCAACGATGGGCAATACTTTGAATATTAAATTTGTAATCATTTTTTCGCAATAAAGCATTGATTTTCGAAAAAAAAACCGCACGAATTAACCGGTACACCTAATATATATTAATACTTCGATGCCAGAGC